>CM070711.1:22514152-25054428 GCA_036346275.1 Otatea glauca | reverse complement strand
GGCAGCGCCCGAGCCCAAGCTCGCCGTCATGACACGCCGGGTAGTAGAGCCGAGGTGTTGAGCTGGCCAATATGACGAACTTTGGACGAAGAAACTTCGCCCCACGGTGGCGCCACCGCCGACGATCGGGACCGCCGACCGCAAAGAAAGAGGGGAAGGATCGACGGAGGGCAAGGCCCAGAGCTTCGTTTTCGTCCGGTGGCACCTCGCTGGGCGCACTAGCGCAGGAACCTCGCAACCAAACAGAGACGCAAGGTTTATACTGGTTCGGGCCGAACCCCTACTCCAGTTCGTGTGGTGGCGTTGTATTCTCTTCAGTACAGGTGACTGCACAAAGTTTACAAGCGAGAGTGCTAAAGGCTTAGTGAGATGGGTTCGATTGCGATCGCCATTTCCTACGGGGGTTCCTGCCTCCTTTTATACGAAAGGAAGGGGCAGGTTACATTGAGAATTGGGAGAGGACGAGATAACCTACACTAGGAGCTTCGGTCCTTCGTTCTGCTGACCGGTCACCGCCCGTCTTGCCCATGCTGGGTCGGTAGCCTAGTTGGCCAGGGCGGTTAGGTATTTCCCTGAAACGGCGCGCACGCCCTCTGCGAACCTTACGAGTGTTGACGTTGTCGCGCATGACGTGGGTGTTGCCTCGGGAGAGGGTGTCTTCGCATCGTATGTGACCTACCGATGGACTGGAGCATGACTTGGCAATCATTAAACCTTCTAGGAAGGAGCCACCGCCTTGTATAGTCACTTCATTGACCCCGCTCAGGGGTACGGGGCTGTTGGTTGTGGAGGCTTCGACACGCCGCCCTGGCACGGGTTGTCTTGGATTGGTCGGGCCGGGGACCTGTTCCGCGGCGGAGGTCGGGAGCCCAGCCGGCCGGGTTTGGGACCCGCCCCGCCATGAGGTCGGGAGTCGCCCGCCGTGTCGGGAAGAGCTCGGAGGGGTCCCCGGTGGCATCTTGAGACCTTTGGTCGGATCCCGATCGGTACATCGCTCGGCGCCGGCCGGTAGACCGAGACGCTCGCTGGGCTTAGGCATCCCCGGTACGGAGGGGGAACGGCCACGTGTCAGGAGGACGCGCGCCAGGCTGTCCGATCCCCGACAGAATCGCTTCCTGTGATCGTAGTAATCTTTCCGGCGTTCTTCGTGATCGACTAGAAATATTTAGACTCTCTTAAGATGGTATTTGTTGTGCCACTGTCAACAATGCATATCTCTTCTATTTGGGCGCTACACGATTTCTTTCAATCTGTTCACCGGTAGAGCTTCGTGCTGATAACGTGTTAAGGAACCTCGCTATCGAATAGTCCGGGGTTCCCGAACAGATCTAAAATTGGAGAACAGAGAGAGACACAGGTTTAGAGAGAGCGACGATAGAATACTTTATTGCTTTCTGATTGCTTGTACATAGGGGGACCCCCTCCTCCTTATATAGTAGTCGCCTAGGGTTTCAGATAAGGGACCATCGTGGGCTTTTCATTGGACCACGTGGTTTCCCAATATGTTCAATAGAAAAGTGTGTGCGTGCGCTTCCTAAGACGGTGGAGTCTCCACAAAACTTCCTAACATGTGTAGTAGACACACATGTGCGTGTGCGTCCCTTTGTACACTCTAAACAAAGAGAATATAAAATTAAACCTTAAATAATAGCGTAAAACTATGCCACTTTGTCAATATGTGATCCTACGGTGTTAAGAGGAAAATTATGACATAGCTTCTAGTTTCCTCATATAGCCTTTATATGCATGGATCCAATGCGCAAACATCCATGCATGGTCACGGTACGTAATCACTTACATTTGTTTGCATTTCTTCACCAAATAAATAAACAAACTCATTGGGTATGTGTCGAAAGTGTAAGCGCCAAACATGAACTTTTCATACTTCGCGGAGGGCAACCATGTCGGATATGTCACACTTCACGTCGAATACCATCCAGAGGCTCCCACTACTACAGAATTGAGCATCACAACTGGCCTATTAGAAGCGGTTTGATGCGAACCCATTGTGATGTTCGCACTAGAAGAGGTTCGTTGGCAACGGTCCGGAGAGTTCTTCCAGAAGCGGTTTGAGACACGAACCGCTTCTGAAGGTTACGTTCTAGAAGCGGTTCTTCTCTCAAACCGCTTCTGAAATCAGAAGCGGTTTGAGAGAAGAACCGCTTCTAGAACGCAACCTTCAGAAGCGGTTCGTGTCTCAAACCGCTTCTGGAAGCCCTCCCGCGCAGCGCATTTAAACCCTTCTTCCTCCATGCGCCAGCAGAGGTACGATCGAACAGAGAAGGCCGACAAGCGCTGTTCTTGGGGAGGTGCTGTCCAAAATTTTAACTAGAGGTGATTAGCTCCAAATTAAGTGTTTCAAAGTTAGTAACATCATGTGAACATCCTTCTCACCTAGATATTGCTATTTTTTTTCAATGGATGTGGAGAAATCTTGAACTTTTTAAGCATGATCGAAAATTTGTTTTCTGTGCCTTGTTTTTGTTGTTGTATGAAGATGTAGGGTGGTGATCTAGTTCAAAATATGACATTACAAGGTAAAGGTGATTGGAAGCTTTAGATCTAGCTGGTTGTTAGCTTTAGAATCTTAAATATCACAATATTGGGAGAGATCTAGGTACAACATTGCAAGGAAGTAATTATTGATGTATGAAATAAAATAGAAAAACATGTAGAAGGATAAAAAATAATTACAAAGGTAGGAAGGGATACAAAATAATTAGAAAGGTAGGTCTTTAATTGGATGACGGTGTAGGTGGAGCTTTTTTTGTTGGGTTTAAATGTTACGAAATTTAAGTTAGGTTATAATTTTTCTAACAGAATTTGTTATAATTTTTAATGAAATTATAACCTGGTATAGATGAATCAGCAATGGATCTACAAAGCGGACCGTCGCTCGAGAGAGTTCATTGATGGCGTGTGTAACATCCCAAAATTTGGCCTATAATTTCACTTATGTGCATTTTGGTGATTTTCTGAATTTATTAAATTTTTCTAGAAATTATTTGAATTTATTTTAATTAATTATATTGAACCTTTAGTGATAACTAAATGTATATATAGATAAAGTTAATATAAAGTTTTACTAAAAATATTTTATTTGAGCTCAGAATGTCTCAAAGTATTTATGAGAATTTTCCTGGATTTTTCCTGATATTTTAATTGCCTTAAATGAATTAATCTAATTTCGGGAATTATTTTAAATCAAAAGCTTTTAAAATCTTGGAGCGATCTTGGGCCAAGCCCACCTTGATCGTCTTGCGACCCATCGCGGTGCGCCCGTCACCGCTTCATCGCCGCGCAGACGTGTGACCGTTGGATCCGGATCGGCGGTTGTCTCCTTTCGCGAACCCTAGCGCTTTCGCCGTTGGATCAAGATCGCGCGGTGAGGATTCCTGCGTTGTTTTGGAAAGATCTGATCGCATCCGTTGATTTTGGAAAGAGCGGATCGGATCGTATCGCGTTCGGAGGAATCATAGCCGTTCATCGCAGATCGGACGGACCGCAGTCATCGTCTCCGATTCGGTTTCCGAATCCGCCGCCGCTTGCCGTCGCCGCCGCGTGATTTTAGGGTTGCCGTTTTAGCGCGCATGCCGAGGCTATAAAAGGCGTGGGTTGCACCCCGAGGTTCCTCATCGCCTTGCGCTTCCAGTCGCTCTAGTCTTCGCCGTCAGTCGCCGTCGCCGTGCAGAGAGCTCGCCGCAGATTTTTCGTAGCGCCACGTCGTTTTCTTTAGTTTGCGTCTCGTCAAGCCGTTCGCCGAATCGGTTCGAGATCCGGCTCGTCGCGTCAAGCCGCATCGGTAGCCACTTCATCCCGCCGAGTCGCACCGAACGCCGCTCGGGTGGTCGCCGTCCTCCGCTCCGTGCGAGACGCGCCGCCGGCCGCCATCTTCGTCGGAAGCTTCATCACCGTTGGATCTTCGTCGGACCGCTGCGATCGCGCCACGCCTCGGTAAAACGAGAACGGCTCGGTAAGCGTCGGCCGTTGGATCAGTTTGTTCGGTTGAGATCGCGCCGCGTGCGCGTTAGGCGTTAGCCGTTGGTTCGTCGCCGGATGTCGCGCCGCGTGTCGAGCATCGCACGCGGCGGCGCAACCGATCGATGTCGCGCGCGTGTCGGGCGCGTGGCGCGGCGCCGTGGGCCACGCCCACGGTGGACAGAGGCGGTCCCATGGACCGAGTCCATGGACGAGCGATGTCGGCCGATTGGTCCGAGTCGGCTGACGCGGCGTTGCGCAATAAAGATCTTTTCCAATAGAAAATAATTCGAAAAATCGGTTATTCTATTTTCTGTATTTTCAGATTTATTCAAACTTCAAAAGGCTATATCTTTTGCATTTTAACTCGGATTTGAGTGATTCAAATTTCTAAAAATTTGTAAAATCAAGATCTATTTATTGGTGAATTTTATTTTATTTTTGAAGTTTGGTTGCTCTCTGGTTTGGTGTTTATTTGCTATTTTGGCATCGTTTCGCATAGACGTTGAACTGCTCGGTGATCCGGAGGAAGATTCATCGCTTCAAGACCCAAACTCAGAGCAAGACCAGCACCTACTCCAAGGCAAGTTGTGCTTTGATCATGTTGCACCTAATTTTCACCAAATTGCTATTTTGTCTATTAAACTTTATGCATGATAATTTTTGTGTATAAATGATTTCAATTAATCTGGGAATTAGATAATATGCCTATTTGAATTAAATCGTACCTTGTCAATTATATGCCATGATCTATTTGTCACCCTAGGATGTGGAACTATAGTTGGTTAATATTGATAATCAACATGGGCTAGTTAGACCGTCATAGATTGCTTAGCCATGCCACGTCATCACATGTGTCCGAATGTTGATACTTAATCTTGACTAATGGAATATGGAACAATGTTTATGAATTGGTGTGTCATGTGCTGTCGCACCGTGATATCAAGTTGTCGTGGCGAGGAGGTCACACATCTAGATTGAAATGTTGATGGCATGTGGTGCTTGGTAATCAACTGGGGTGGTAATGATTTTAGATTGGGGCAAGTGGCAAGGGGCAGTGTGCCAAGGTGGGCCAGGGTTGGCTGGGGTATGTGGAAGTCTTGCCTTAATCACTTTAAGGACTTAACCTTGCAAGCCTTTGACCTGAGTCCTTCTTGCAACCACATGTCTGGAATGGGACAGCCTAGCTGAATAATTTGTGAAACCTAGATTTCGGTACTGTCGTGGTGAATAGTGAGTCCCGGGTTACGGTTTAACTCACATGGCGCAAGAGGGGGGCCCTGTTGTGGTGGTTTAACCCAAAGTGTTGAAACCTTAGCGAGCGATCTCGGGTCTAGGTGTAGCATTGTAAAGGCTTTGTTATGATCACTCGCCTTGGTGGTGTTTGGTTGTATCGTGTGGGTAAAGTGCATAACCTCTGCAGAGTGTACAATCTATTCGAATAGCCGTGCTCACGGATTGGGCAATGCTAGGAATTACAGTTAAGGGTTAGACTTTTGTTAAACAAAACCTATTGGGATGGCAAGGTGCCATGGAAGGTGGAAAATAATTTAGGATTGAGAAACTTGGTTACTTTGAAATCTGAATTTATTAATTATTGTATTTGTTTTATCGCTTTCCAATCTATTTATTGTATTCTTGTTAAATCTTCGCTTTATTGCAAAATACCCTTATTAGCCATTCCTTTGGATTAAGCCAAGCATATAGAATATTAGACTTGCATTATTGTGCACAAATTGTTGAGTGCTTTATGTACTCACCCCAACAACAACAACTTCGTAAGAGGAGGAATCTACGCCTTCGTGGAGGAGGATTATATGGATGCGAATGCTTAGGGTCCGAGCCTCGTCGCTTGCTCGTGGCGAAATGGAGCGCCACCTGCGTTTATTCTATTTCATTGCTTTTCATTGATACTTTTATTTAAGCCTGTGAGGCATTATTCATGTAAGACAACAATTATTATTAATCATTGAAGTTTATGCTATATTTCGCTGTGTACGACTATGATAGCATCTATGTTGCGCTTGTGTGCACTAGCGTGATCCTGGACTAGTGCGGTATACACAGAGGGTCCGAATTTGCAAATTTAGGTCCCGACAGAGGTGGTATCAGAGCCATACTGACTATAGGTCTTGGCCCTAGGTAGTTGGTATCTCTTAGGAGTGTCCAAAATTATTTTCTAAAGAAAAAGATGAAATTGACTAATAAGAAACTCTTGGCTTATCTCATCCCTCTACTCTCATCCTTGCTAAATTACCTTCTTTTCGTTGCCGTTTCGAGTGGAGGTCTTATTCAAAATTTTGTTTTGAATAGATGCCAATCTTCCAGTCTTTCGAGTCGAGGCAGGGTGGCTACGCCATGGAGCTATGGAGAGTTCTTCAAGTGATTGGAGGCTTTGATCGTCCGCTCTACCGAGGAAGCAAGCTCGAACGCCAACGGTGTGCATCGGGATTCTTACGCAGGTGATCATCTTCGCCGAGAGTGCGACGAGACCACCAGACCGATCCACATCACCGCCCGGAGGTTCACTTACGAGGTCGGAGTTCAGAGGTCGCTAGACTTGCTCACGACGGATCCGCCACGACTACGCCACGAAGCTTAGCGACACCGCAGTTCGCTTCACCCGACAAAGGCGAAAGGCGTGCGGCCGACGGATCGTGGAGGGGAGTGTGCCATCTGCGGTACACCTCGCCGAGTTCGCCACGCCCCGTGAGGAGCACCGAGGACACTGCGCAGAGCCGGAGACAGCGTGTGAGGCGTTGAGTGGCGGAGCGAGCTTCAAAAGACCCGTGACGCCGCAGCCAGAGTCATCGGTGAGTTGGAGGAGGCCTTGCAGGTAGCTGAGGAGATAGCAGACCAGGTCGTCCAGGAGCCGGATGAGGATGCCGAAGAAGAAGAAGACCCGGAAGAACGTGAGTGGGAGCCTGAGGAGCCAGCAGAGGGTCACCAGGATAGGTTCGCACCCATGCCAGCCCACCCACCGGTGTATGCATCGGATCAGTCTCAGCCAGGGTGGCTGGATGAGTGAGAGTCGGTCTTAGAGTTGTGTTGAGACTCGAGTGTTGAGTCGTGTCTTTAAGTTAGCCTTTACCTTTTAGTAGACGTTAAGGTTGCATGTTTAGTTTGGTTCTTAATTGTTTGCTGAGTGTGCAGTATGTGTTGCAAAGCCCTTAGGCATTGTAAGCAACCATACCAAGTATTAATAAAGATTATTTAAGTTGGGTTTAACCTGTTTCCCCTCCTTAGAAATTCTTGCATCTTATCTATGCTACATCTACCTTTCCTAACCCAAGAAGCAATCAAGCAGATGGTGAATACCCGCAGCAACAACGGAGCTTCAGGAAGTGGTCTGCACCCGGGCAACAATCCCAACGAAGGAGCACCACCGCATCAGGCACCGCCAGTGGATATGCAGAACTTGGGAGCTTTTATCGCTGCGCAGACTCAGTTGATGCAGACAATGACGCAGCAGATGACCAATATGGCTGCAGTCAACAACCCCGCTACTCAGATTAATAACGGCGGGCCTCGTCCTTATTCCAAATTGTCAGACTTTATGAGGACCCGACCGCCAACATTCTCGGGCAACGTCAACCTCTTGGAAGCAGATGATTGGCTGAGAACCATTGAGAGGAAGTTGTACATCACGCAATGTGAAGGGCATGAGAAGGTTCTTTATGCATCCCATCAGCTTGAGGGAACAGCTGCAGAATGGTGGGAGAACTACTGTGCTACTTCGAGGCACCCATGGAAATCACGTGGGAAGAATTCACAACGGCCTTTCGCCAATACCACGTACCAGAAGGAATGATGGACCTGAAAAAGGAAGAATTCAGGGCGCTTAAGCAAGGAGGCCAACCGGTGGCTGATTACTTGAACAAATTCATGCAGTTAGCTCGCTATGCTCCTAAAGATGTGGTGACGGACAAGGCTAGGCAGTCCCGATTCATGAAGGGATTAAACTCAGGACTGCAAGTGGGACTGATTACCCACACTTTTCCAGATTTTCAAGAATTGGTAAACAAGGCTTTGATTCTAGAGGATAAGCGCAGGGAGCTTGGGGAAAATCGCAAGCGCTTGATGACTAACCAGTGGACGCCCTAACCACTGCGAATGAGGATGACCCGCAAGCGGTTTGCTAAGTTCCAACCGCAAGTCGTTAACAAACCAAACAACACCGCACCGCGACAACGGAGACGAGTTATCATACGCGGTTCGGGTAACAATGCCCAAGGAGGAGTGCAGAGTCACCGCCGAAGGTGCTACTGATTGCAATGAGTAGGGCATTATGCTAATAGATGTCCCGTAAAGGAGGTATCACGCCAAGACATTTCAACCTTGGAACGACACTCGCTAAAGCACCGATGACGGAGCGAATCGAGGAGCTGGACAGCGGAGCGACGCTCAAGCTACTATTCGAGGCGAGTCAACCACATCACCGCCGATGGAGCCGAGGAAGCATCGACGTCGTCTTGGGTAAGTTTTGGTAAACTCAAGACTGCAACAAAGATTATTTGATTCAGGAGCTTCGTATTCATTTGTCTCTCGAGCTTTTGCATCTGAAAATGGTTTGAGCATGAAAAATCTTAAGTGTATGATGCTAGTCCAAGCCCCAGGATCTGAGTTAAGATCTAACCTTGGATGTTTGGGGGTAAAGCTAAAAATTAATGGGGTAGAGTTCCTAGCGAACTTGATTATTTTAGATGCCCAAGTTTTAGATGTTATCCTCGGTATGGATTGGTTAACCAAGCATAAGACAATATTGGATTGCGGTCAAAGGATTGTATCCATTGAGAGCCCTAGAGGGGAAAAGGTGGAATTCCGAGCGACATCAGTTCGTAAGGGTCAATTAATTGTTAATAGCGTGAAAGCCGTCAGCATAGATGACGTGCGGTGGTCGTGAATATCGGATGTATTTCGGAGGATCTACCGAATGCCGCCGATCGTGACATCGAGTTTGTCATTGAGTTAGTACCGAACAAAGACCGATAGCAAAAGACCTTATCGGATGCCTACCGATGAGTTGGTGGAAATGAAGAAGCGGATCGACGAGTTATTAGAGAAGGGTTTTATAAGACCAAGTTAAATGCGCCATGGGGAGCGCCGCTTTGTTTGTCGTGAAAAAGATGGAAGCCTTAGAATGTGTATTGATTACCGTGCACTTAATGAAGTGACGATTAAGAATAAGTATCCGTTGCCAAGGATTGATGATCCATTCGACCGCTTGAGAGGAGCTGGAGTTTTCTCCAAGATAGACCTTCGTTAGGATATCATCAACTAAAGATTGAGCGAAAGATGTTCCAAAGACCGCATTTTCTTCAAGATACGGACATTATGAGTTCAGGTCATGTCTTTTGGATTGACCAATGCTCCAAAGATATTTCATGAACTTGATGAATAAGATTTTCATGGAATACTTGGACAAGTTTGTTGTTGTGTTCATAGATGATATTTTGGTATATTCAAAGACCGAAGAAGAGCACGCAAATCATCCGAGGCTAGTGTTGGAAAAGCTGCGTGCGCAATAGCTGTATGCTAAATTCAGTAAATGCGACTTTTGGAAGGAAAAGGTGGAATTTCTGGTCATGTTATGATTGCAGAAGGAGTTGCCGTCGACCCAAGCAAAGTGGAGGCGGTGTTGCATTAGGAACAACCAAAGTCCGTCACTCAAGTCCAAGTTTTTAGGAATGGCGAGGATATTATCGTCGATTCATAGAAGGATTTTCGACTATTGCGAGACCTCTTACGCAGCTTGTTGAAAAAGAAAAGAAATTTTCATGGACCTTGATTGTAATAAGGGTTTTGAGGAATTAAAGAAGCGCTTGACCACAGCCCGGTGTTGGTTTTGCCTAATGTTGTAATAACTTGATATATCTTGTGATGCGCCAAGACAGGTCTTGGATGCGTATTGATGCAAGAGGGTAAAGTGGTCGATATGCGTCAAGGCGCTTAAGACCGCATGAAGGGAATTATCCTACGATGACTTGGAATTGGCTACCGTGGTGCATGCCTTGAAATTGTGGCGTCATTATCTCATGGGAAATAGATGTGAGATATATACGGACCACAAGAGTTTGAAATATATCTTCACCCGATGATCTTAACATGAGGCAAAAGAGATGGTTGGAACCGATCAAGGATTATAATATGGGAATCCACTACCATCCGGAAAGGCTAATGTAGTGGTCGATGCCTTGAGTCGTAAAAACCATGTTACAAACATGATGGTACAGAAGATCAATCGGAGTTGTGTGAGGAGTTTGAAGTTAAAATTGGTAATGGTTCTGCAGGATTTATAGCTGCTTTGGAAGTAAGGCCGACGCTTGAAGATCAGATTTGGGAAGGGCAAAAGGATGATGAGAAAATCAACCGAATCAAAGCTAAAAAGGATGAAGGATTAGCGACAGATTTTACTATGGATGGCCGGGGTACCATGTGGTTCAAGGGTCGATTGTGTGCCAAATGCAGACGAGCTTAAGCGATTGATTTTAGAAGAGGCTCACGATTCCAAGTATTCAATCCACCAGAAGCGCCAAGATGTACCAGGACTTAAAGGAGAGGTTTTGGTGGCCGAATATGAAGCGTGAAGTCGCTGAGCATGTTGCCTTATGTGATATATGCCAGAGAGTTAAGGCAATACACCAGAGACCTGCAGGATTATTACAACCGTTAAAAGTTCCAGAATGGAAATGGGAAGAAATCGGTATGGATTTCATCACCGGGTTGCCAAGAACCCAAAGTGGGTATGATTCTATATGGGTTATCGTGGATCGATCGACCAAAGTTGCTCACTTCATTCCACCAAGACAACTTACTCAGAGACAGGTTAGCGTAATTATACATAGCCGTAATCGTGTGTTTGCATGGTGTGCCTAAGAAAATAGTGTTAGATGAGGTACTCGATTCACCTCGAGATTTTGGGATAAATTGCATGAAGCCATGGGAACGCGTTTGAACTTCAAAGACAAGATATCATCCATGAATCGATGGTCGGACGAAAGAGTAAATCAGATTTTGGAAGATATGTTAAGAGCTTGCGCTTTAGCCTACACCACTTCATGGGACAAATGCTTACCATATGCACAGTTCAGCTATAACAACAGTTACCAGGCTAGTTTGCAGATGTCGCCATTTGAGGCTTTATATGGTCGTGCCTGTCGTACCCCACTGAATTGGAATGAGACAAGAGAACGTATGATATTTGGCCCTGATATTCTCCAGGAAGCTGAAGAGCAAGTTGCTATGATAAGAGAGAGGTTGAAAATCGCGCAGTCAAGGCAAAAGAGTTACGCTGATAATCGACGTCGTGATCTAAGTTTCGAGCCCGATGACTTCGTTTATCTTAGAGTTACCCCTCTGAAAGGAGTTAAGAGGTTTCACGCTAAAGGAAAGCTTGCCCCATGTCGGGACCCGGATTTGCAAATCCGAAACCCTCTGTGTATACTGCACTAGTCCAGGATCACGCTAGTGCACACAGTGGAAACATAGATGAAATACCATTCCATACAACGAATTAACTAGGAAGAAGCAATCTATTTTTGAATAAAGCAAACGACCTTATGGTCAATGTTTACACCATTATGCCTTAAGGGCTTAAGAAACAAATACTATTGCAGCGAAAAAGATAACTTGAACCATTCGACATGCCACAGGCAATCGTCTGGGGAACGCCTTCCTAATCCACGTAGTCTTCATAGAATTCCTCATGATATTCATTATCTCCTTCAACAACTGATCAACAAGGGCATAAAGCCGTGAGTACAAAGGTACTCAGCAAGCCGTAGGGAATTGATGTAATATATTTATGCACGGCTTGACAAGGATGGCTATATAGTTCTTTTGCAGAAAGCAATAACTTGAATTGAAATACAATAAATAGATTGAAAGCATATTTATGAAAAGATAAATAAATAACTGATAGATCAATGATAGACAACAAAACAACAGTGAACTCCCCGTTCACATCCCAACAATTCCACATTCCACATTTTATGAAACACTCTATACCCGTGTGAAATTCCGGGCTTATCCATGATCATGACGCGCTATTCGAATAGTTTTACACTCTGCAGAGGTTGTACAACTTTACCCACAAGACATGAACATCTCTTTGTGCAATCGATCTTAACACACTTCCTTTGGTGTGTCGCAGAGATATCATGACAAAGCCTTTACAACGCACTGTCTAAACTCGGTACTGCCCGCTAAGGTTTCGCCCTTTAGGGCCCCCTCTTGTGCCTTGCGAATCTACCCGTCCATCCCGGAACCCACACCACCAACTGGCAGTACTCAAGACTAGACATTGCAAATTAATCAGCTAGGTCTGTCCCATTCCAAACATGTGGTAGTACGATTAGACCCAGTTCAATGGCGCACAAGATTAAGTCCTTAAGTTGTCTCAGGCAAGACATCCACATCCCAATGTGCTAGAAAGCACCCCCTTTACTGCACGATCACTTGCCCGAGGAAAAACAGTTCGTTCAACTAAGACCAATGGCAAACCCCGCCATGGTACAACAAATTTTACAACAGTGGCTAACGGCCACGATTCAATATCTCATTAAGTCAATATTAACATTATTCACATGTGACATGAATCCCAATGTATATGTAAGCATGTCTAAGCATAGCTACGATAACCCAATGTTAGTATAATGATTATGTCCAACTAGTAATGTCCCAACCTAGGTTTAACAATGGATACATGGCATACAACTAATCAAGGTGGCATAATGTCAACTAGGTATACATCTACTCCCATTAAATAAGCATTGATACACCAAATAGCATGCAATTGTAATAAAGTAAATTACTTTTGCAAACATAGGATCAATATGATCAAAGGACTACGACTTGCCTTGCTGATCTAGTGCTGAATCTTGGTCTTCGAAGTCTTCGTTCGCTCCTCGGAATTAGCGCTCACGGAAAAGAAAGCAACGAAACCAAATAAATACCAAACAGAGACTCAAACAAGCTCAAAACTGAAAATAAATGGCTCTGGAAGATAGATCTTGATTTTAGAAAAATTTAGAAACTTGAATCGCCTCAATCGGAGTTCGTATGAGCGAGAACGGGCCTCCAAATATTAAATTCAGAGAAAATACAGAAAATCGTAAAATCGTAAATTCGGATTTATTTTTGTCTTGGAAAAGGATTTATTGCGCAACGCCGACGTCACCGCTCACGGTGGACAAGGTCCACGGCGCTGGCTCGGTCCACCGTGCGGCGGCGGCAGACGGCCGACGTCATATCGACGACAATGGCCGACGCGCGACGGTGACGTGGCGGCCACGCTGCGCAAGATCTCGCGAGGCCGATCGGACGGCCAAAAACGGAGCTGCGGCGGAAGGAGGCGTGGCGCGATCGGAGCGTCTGGGTGGAGATCCAACGGCGAGCGCGGCATGGAGGTCGACGGCGAAGCGGGCGCGCGCCACTCACCGAGATGAAGAAGAAGGCACAAGAACCGGCGGAGACGCTGGCGGATCGGACCGGGCCAAGGCGAACCGGGAGAGGGCGACGCGGCAGCTCGGAGACCAACGGATGCGGCGGAGGGCACCGCGGCGGCAAAAAAGACGGCGGAAGGGCTCGGGCGCGGCGAGGGACTCCGGCGAGCTCGCGCAGGGCAACGACGGCAGCTAGGGCAGCGAGAGGTGGGGCAAAAGGGGCGGCGCGAGGAGGCGATCCTCGGGGGGCGGTTTTGCGGCGCTTAAATAGGGCTCGGGAGGCGTGCGGGGCACGGACTCCAAGACGGCACCGACACGAACTCGAACGACAGCGACGGCGGCTAGGGTTTCGCGGGGCGGCGACGTGGCGCAATCGCAGCCACCACGCGCTGTCGCAGACGGACGGCCGTGAGCGATACTAGTATCGGGCCGGGCCGCGAGGAAAATTGGGCCGGCGAAGGTGGTGGAAAACCGGGCCGGAGCAGATTCGACCCGAGGGGCTTTTTGAAATAAAAATTCATTTTCCGATTTAAGAAAAATCCAGAAATTCAATTAAAAGGGAATAAATTCAAATAAATAGCAAATAAATTCAGAAAAATCCCCAAAAATACAGAAAAATTCCTTGGAGCACAAGGAACCCAACTAAAACTGAAATTCCTGATTTTGATGAATAGTTTAGTCAAATTAAATCCTTTCATTTATGGAAAATTCAAATTAAGCTAGAGTTAGTTCAAGAAAATGCAAATGGTTTATTTTTGAATTCAAACATTCCAAAACTTCAAATTTTGGGATGTTACTCCCCAAGATACGTTGGACCGTTCAAAATTTTGAGCCGTCGAGGGGAGGTTGCTTATCAGTTGGAATTGCCACAGTTGCTGGCAGGCGTGCATGATGTGTTCCATGTGTCACAACTCAAGAAGTGTCTTCGGGTGCCAGCAGAGCAGACGCCTATGGAAGAGATTGAGTTGCAGAAGGATTTGACCTACAAGGAACAGCCAATGAAAATTTTGGATGTCATGGACCATGAACCGAGAACAAGTCGATTCGTTTTGCAAAGTTCAGTGGAGCAACCATTCTGAGAATGAGGCAACCTGGGAGCGTGAAGAGGACCTGAAGATAGAATTTCCAAACCTATTCCCTAGTCAGCCTTGAAACTCGGGGTCGAGATTCTGTTAAGGGGGGAGGTTTGTAACATCCCAAAATTTGGCCTATAATTTCACTTATGTGCATTTTGGTGATTTTCTGAATTTATTGGATTTTTCCAGAAATTATTTGAATTTATTTTAATTAAGTATATTGAACCTTTAGTGAAAACTAAATGTATATATAGATAAAGTTAATATAAAGTTTTACCAAAAATATTTTATTTGAGCTCAGAATGTCTCAAAGTATTTATGAGAATTTTCCTGGATTTTTCCTGATATTTTAATTGCCTTAAATGATTTAATCTAATTTTGGGAATTATTTTAAATCAAAAAGCTTTTGAAAAATCTTGGAACAGTACTGGGCCAAGCCCAGCACTGTGCGTGCGCGGCCCATCGCGGTGCGGCCCGTCAGCCCGCTTCGTCGCCGCCGCGCGTGTGACCGTTGGATCCAGATCATACAGCTGTCTCCTTTCGCGAAACCCTAGCGCCTTCGGCCGTTGGATCAAGATCGCGCGGTGAGGATTCCTTGCGTTGTTTTGGAAAGATCTGATCGCATCCGTTGATTTTGGAAAGAGCGGATCGGATCGTATCGCGTTCGGAGGAATCATAGCCGTTCATCGCAGTCGGACGGACCGCGATCATCGTCTCCGATTCGGTTTCGAATCGCCGCCGCTGCCGCCGCCGCCGCGTGATTTTAGGGTTGCCATTTTAGCGCGCATGCCGAGGCTATAAAGGCGTGGGCTGCACTCGAGGTTCCTCATCGCCTTGCGCGCTTCGGCCGCTCTAGTCTTCGCCGCCAGTCGCCGCCGCGTCGCGGCAGAGCTCGCCGCAGCTTATTCGTAGCGCCGCCGTCGTTTTCTTTAGTTTGCGTCTCCGTCAAGTCGCCGTTCGCGAATCGGTTCCAGATCCGCTCGTCGCGTCAAGCGCATCGGTAGCTACTTCATCCCGCCGAGTCGCGCGGAACGCCGCTCGGTGGTCGTCGCCCTCCGCTCCGGTGCTGCATCACGCCGGCCGCCATCTTCGTCGGGAAGCTTCATCACCGTTGGATCTTCGCCGGATCGTTGCGATCGCGCCACGCCTCGGTAAACGAAATGCGGCTCGGGTAAGCGTCGGCCGTTGGATCAGTTTGTTCGGTTGAGATCGCGCGCGTGTGCGTTAGAGCGTTAGCCGTTGGATCGTCGCCGGATGTGCGCCGCGTGTCGAGCATCGGCGGCGGCGGCGTTGCGGGCCGATCGATGTCTTGCAGCGTGTCGGCGCGTGCGCGAGGCGCCGTGAGCCACGCCCACGGTGGACGAGGCGGTCCCATGAACCGAGTCCATGGACGAGACGACGTGTCGGCGCTGATTGGTCCGTCGGTGGCGTCGGCGTTGCACAATAAAGATCTTTTCCAATAGAAAATAATTACGAAAAATCGGTTATTCTATTTTCTGTATTTTCAGTATTTATTCAAACTTCAAAAGGCTATATCTTTTGCATTTTAATTCGGATTTGAGTGATTCAAATTGCTAAAAATTTTTAAAATCAAGATCTATTTACTGGTGAATTTTATTTTATTTTTGAAGTTTGGTTGCTCTCTGGTTTGGTGTTTATTTGCTATTTTGGCATCGTTTCGCGTAGACGTTGAACTGCTTGGTGATCCGAAGGAAGATTCATCGCTTCAAGACCCAAGCTCAAAGCAAGACCAGCACCTACTCCAAGGCAAGTTGTGCTTTGATCATGTTGCACCTAATTTTCACCAAATTGCTATTTTGTCTATTAAACTTTATGCATGATAATTTATGTGTATAAATGATTTCAATTAATCTGGGAATTAGATAATATGCCTATTTGAATTAAATCATACCTTGTCAATTATATGCCATGATCTATTTGTCACCCTAGGATGTGGAACTATAGTTGGTTAATATTGATAATCAACATGGGCTAGTTAGACCGTCATAGATTGCTTAGCCATGCCACGTCATCACATGTGTCCGAATGTTGATACTTAATCTTGACTAATGGAATATGGAACAATGTTTATGAATTGGTGTGTCATGTCTCGTCGCACCGCGTGATATCAAGTTGTCGTGACGAGGAGGTCACACATCTAGATTGAAATGTTGATGGCATGTGGTGCTTGGTAATCAACTGGGTGGTAATGATTTTAGATTGGGGCAAGTGGCAAGGGGCGGTGTGCCAAGGTGGGCGGGGTTGGCGGGGTATGTGGAAGTCTTGCCTTAATCACTTTAAGGACTTAACCTTGCAAGCCTTTGACTGAGTCCTTCTTGCAACCACATGTCCGGAATGGGACAGACCTAGTGAATAATTTGTGAAACCTAGATTTGATCATTGTCGTGGTGAATAGTGAGTCCCGGTTACGTTTAACTCACATGGCGCAAGAGGGGGCCTGTTGTGGTGGTTTAACCCTTGATGTTGAAACCTTAGCGAGCAAAGATCTTGGGTCTAGGTGTAGCATTGTAAAGGCTTTGTTATGATCACTCGCCTTGGTGGTGTTTGGTTGTATCGTGTGGGTAAAGTGCATAACCTCCGCAGAGTGTACAATTTATTCGAATAGCCGTGCTCACGGTATTGGGCAATGCTCGGAATTACAGTTAAGGGTTAGACTTTTGTTAAACAAAACCTATTGGGATGGCAAGGTGCCATGGAAGGTGGAAAATAATTTAGGATTGAGAAACTTGGTTACTTCAGAAATGCTGAATTTATTAATTACTGTATTTGTTTTACTGCTTTCCAATCTATTTATTGTATTCTTGTTAAATGCTGCTTTATTGCAAAATACCCTTATTAGCCATTCCTTTGGATTAAGCCAAGCATATAGAATATTAGACTTGCATTATTGTGCACAAATTATTGAGTGCTTTATGTACTCACCCCAACAACAACAACTTCAGAAGAGGAGGAATCTACGCCCTTCGTGGAGGAGGATTATATGGATGCGAATGCTTAGGGTCCGAGCCTCGTTAGTTGCCTGTGGCGAAATGGAGCGCCACTGCGTTTATTCTATTTCCGCTGCTTTTCATTGATACTTTTTATTTAAGCCCTGTGAGGCATTATTCATGTAAGACAACAGTTATTTTTAATCATTGAAGTTTATGCTATATTTCGCTGTGTACGACTATGATAGCATCTATGTTGCGCCTGTGTGCACTAGCGTGATCCTGGACTAGTGCGGTATACACAGAGGGTCCGGATTTGGAAATTCGGTTCCCGATAGCGTGCAAGCTTTTCTCGATGCGGCCGTTGCATTCTTGCCTCCAGGCAGCTTCATATGTTGTCCGTGTGTAGATTGCAAGAACGAGAAGGAGCACTCCCACCGATGGCAAGTTATGAACCACTTGATCATGAGAGGTTTCATGCCAAACTATACCTGTTGGACCAACCATGGCGAAGTTGAGGTGATTAGCCGAAGACGGCGAAGAAGACGAGGAAGAGGAAGATGGGTTCAATAAAGATCCCTGACGGCACGCATACATCTTGCTCCGTGGAAGAAACACTTGGTGACTTTGGTGATGATGAGCTAGACTAGATGCTACGTGATGGAGAGGGAGACTACACAGATGAAAAACAGTTCGAGAAGTTCCAGCGCATGTTAGAGGACCACAGAACTCCTTTGTACCCAAACTGTAGGAGGGCCACAAAAAGCTGTGTACCACACTGGAACTCATGCAATGGAAGGCTAGAAATGGTGTGTCAGATAAGGGATTCGATGAGGTGTTATCACTCGTAAAGAAGTTGCTTCCAGAAGATAATACTCTGCCCGAATCTACATATGAAGCCAAGCAAGTCGTCTGTCCTTTGGGATTGGAAGTACAGAAGATACACGCATATCCTAATGATTGTATCCTGTATCGTAATGAGTATGCCGATTTGGATGTTTGTCCAGTGTGCAGAGAATCACGGTATAAGGTGAAGCGTGATGATCCAGGTGAAATAGATGGGGAGCGTAAGAAGAAGAGACCTTCAACTAAAGTGTTTTGGTATTTCCCTATGATCCCCCGATTGAAACGTATGTTTGCTAACAAAGCGCATGCCCAGATGATGCGTTGGCACAAAGAAGAGCGTATGGACGACGGGATGCTTAGACACCCTGCAGATGGCTCACAGTGGAGGAAAGTCGACCGGACATACCCGGACTTCGCAGATGAGGTGAGAAACATAAGGTTTGGGTTGAGTACCGATGGGATGAATCCTTTCGGAGAATTGAGCGTGACCATAGCACGGCCCGTTACACTATGTATCTATAATATTCCTCCATGGCTGTGCATGAAGCGAAAGTACATTATGATGCCGTTGTTGATCCAAGGCCCCAAGCAACCCGGAAATGACATCGATGTCTACCTGAAACCATTGGTTGAAGATCTTGTGACGTTGTGGGACGATGGTGCAAGGGTATGGGATGAGTACAAAGGAGTATTTCACCCTCGTGCATTGTTATTTGTAACAATCAACGGTCGCTTGCTCTCGGAACTCGTCGGCCTAATTATCAAAGGATATAGAGCTCGCATCCAAATGCTTAGATGAAACGAACGGCATGTACCTGAAAAACTCTCGGAAGGTTGTGTACATGGGTCACCGTAGGTTTCTTCTTACGAGTCACCCGTTGCGGAAGGAAGGCAGGAAATTTAACGGGCAACCAGACCTTCGTGTAAGGCCTTAGCATCGTAGTGGGCCACGTGTGTTTGCTATGGTAAAGGATTTGTGAGAGTATTTGGAAAGGGTCCGGAAGCAAACATGTGCAGAATGAGGATGGTCATGCACCCATGTGGAAGAAGAAGTCAATATTTTGGGACTTGCCTTATTGGGAAGTCATGGAGGTTCGTCACTCACTTGACTTCATGCACATCACGAAGAATGTCTGCTTGAACCTGCTAGGCTACATAGATATGTACGGAAAATCGAAAGATACACTGCAAGCTCGGAAGGACCTTAAACTCTTGGAACTGAGGAACGACCTACATCCCGAAAAGAGAGGGAAAGGACAACATTACATACATCCTGCGAGCTACATTCTAAGAAAAAAAGAGAAAAAAGCGTGATAGAGTTCCTGAACAGTGTGAAGGTCCCTTCCGGATACTCCTCGAATGTAAAGAGACTAGTAAACACAAAAGAGAATAAAATCGTACACATGAAATCCCATGGTATCTTGTGTTAATGACACGATTGCTCGATGGTTTGTGAGAGGCATCTTGCCCGAGAGTGGGTACGAGGACAATCACAAAGCTGTGTTCTTTTTCAACGCGATTTCACGTAAGGTCATCGACCCGGATAAACTAAGTAAGCTGCAGGATGACGTGGTACAAAGTGTGGTTAGTCTTGAGATGATCTTGAAGAGGAACGCGGTATGCTACGCTAGCACAAAAAAATATACCGCGAACGTAAAGCTACTCGCAAGAAGGGGATCATAGATAAGATTACCACTAGACGCGCGATTAGCGGAATCCTTCGCGCGTCGATGTAGTGGATCGTCCTCGCCGCGATCGTTGCGCCGATGTAGTGGATCGTCCTCGCCTTGCGTGGATCGTCCTCCCACGCCCGCTGATCGCAGCAAGATGTCGCCGCAGAGTCCACACGCCCGCAGATGGAACACCGTGCGTTGGTGTGCAAGCACACAGTCGCTCGGCAGGCAGCGAGAGGAGTAGGCTAGGGTTTCGAGTGAATCACTCCTAAACCGTGGGAAAGCACACCCGCGCCTCCTCCTCCCCTCCTTATATAGCCACGAGATGAAACCCTAAACTAGGGCCCATCAGTGCTAAGCCCACGAGGTTCATTAATTACGGATCCAATCCAAATTAATGCGCCCCAGCCCATTAAGTGTGTGACCCGCAGTTCACGACGCTTGGGCGTGGATTCGAAAACTCCTTTTCAATCCAATAGTTGGTAGTGGCTTCTTACAAAGTATGCCAACTCCCAAACATACTATGATCAAATCGACGTAACCTATCAAAAGTACTCATGTAATAATCCCTTTGCCAAGTATATGAAGATTGATCTCAAGGCGAGAAGCATGTCATCCTTTGATGATTCAATCCATCTCTCGTATCCGTGATATATTAATAAGTTGTGATTGACTCTCAATCACGGCATGGCCATGCACTTCCTTAATCATATCACACGAGTGGCCTTGTCATATATCTCCGTTTCATTGGAGTGGCAAATTCCATCTTGATCGCTCACTTCCTCTCGCACGCTTCATAGTAAACATGAAAGCTACCTTTATAACTATCCGGTTAGGAAGTAGTGTTTGATAGCCCCAAGGAAAACTATTACACATGTAGGGAATATGACAATCTCGTGTCTAAGGATCATACATCTACTAGGTATGAGATACATCGATGACACATAAGAATGAAACATTCTCGCGATGTCCCATTGCGGGTCTATCTAACCCATGTTCTTCAACATGCGTCCACAATGTATAGATGATATCTCCATATCCCATGATCTATGAAGCATGATCATCGATCACTACATGTGCTGATCTATTCATCGTTGTCCTATACGATGATATCCGATCAGAGATATTTATCGAATTACATCATTAAGTAAAGAGCTTCATAAGCAAGTCACATACTTGTTGATCAATACAATGATATACATTCATTGGACCAATAATCGTATTATTATTCATAAACATATCATGTTACAATCATCTAAATGATTGCCTCAAGGGCATAACACTAACAGATCTTTCCTCTTGCATTCTTTGATATTGTGGTTCATCTCACTGTTCACCTTGTCAAAGAGATAGGTATTCTTGGACCCGTGTATCTACACAACATGTTCCCTTTCGAGAGGTACATGAGTGTGCTAAAGAAGTATGTTCGTAACCGTTCTCGTCCGGAAGGATGCATTGCCGAGGGTTATGGGACAGAGGAGGTGATTGAGTTTTGTGTGGATTACATTAATGATCTAAACCCGATCGGCGTCCCTATATCACGCCATGAGGGGAGGTTACGGGGAAAAGGGACACTAGGAAGGAAAGCAATTGCATGCAATGATCTTCTTACATTTAAGCAAGCACATTTCACGATTTTGAAACAATCAACTCTAGTGGCCCCGTATGTCCTTGAGCACAAGAGTATTCTACGCCGCGATTTCCCGGGGAGGTCTGAGGATTGGATAACACTGAAGCACATGGATTCTTTCGGCGCTTGGTTACAAAAGTACATCCTTTTGAAAGGGTCGGACAATGAACAGTTGCAACGCTTGGCTCGGGGACCATCTAGTGAAATCATGACATTCAAGGGGTACGAGATAAATGGTTACACATTTTACACCAGATCGAAGGATAACAAGAGCACCAATCAAAATAGCGGTGTCCGTATAGACGCCGAAGACAACAAAGGCAAGGTGATACATATTATGGTTTCATAGAAGAGATATGGGAGCTTGACTATGGACCTTTGAAGGTCCCTCTATTTAAGTGCCAATGGGTCAAACTGACTTCAAACGGCGTGAAGGTCGACAAATACGGTATGACAATCGTGGACCTCATGCAAGTCGGCTATAGGCGCGATCCGTTCGTCCTCGCGAACGATGTGAGACAGGTCTTCTACGTAATGGACATGTCAAGCAAACCTAAGAAGCATAAAGACAAGCAGAAAGATTGTAGTACTAAGCCAAAGCGACACGTGGTTCTACAAGGCAAATGAAGGATTGTTGGAGTTGAGGACGTCACAGACGAGGAAGAGTATAGTCAGTTCGACGAGATCCCTCCTTTCGCTGTGGATGTCAAATAAGCCTCCTCAATGACACAGACGTGGATACTCCTTTCATACGTGGCGATCATAATGAAGGAACACTTGTAAAGACAAAGTACGTTACTACTTAAGATGTACCCCTATCAGATGAACTATGTATATGTAACACGGGTCTTCTACGAGATGAAGTGTTTATTTGGAATGAATGTAAAGTGCCAAAATTCGAATGAAACTAAAGTGCTCAAAGCTTTTTAAAAAGTATGGAATGAAAGTAAAGTTCTAAAAGCTTTTTAAAAAATTCTCAAATGAAAATTATGAAATGAAATCAAGTGCAAAAAGCTTTTTAAAAAATTATAGAATGAAAATAAATTGCTAAAAGCATTTTTTAAAAATTATGAAATGGCGAAGTGCTAAAAGCTTTTTCAAAAATATAGAATGAAACTAAATTGCTAAAAGCATTTTTAAAAATTACGAAATGAAATCAAGTGCTAAAAGCACTTTTAAAAATTATGAAATTAAACTGAAGCGGTTTGAGAAAAGAACCGCTTGTACGACGCAACATTCAGAAGCGGTTTGAGAAAAGAACCGCATCTAGAACGCAACATTCAGAAGCAGTTTGACAAACAAACCGCTTCTAGAGCTCAACATTCAGAAACGGTTTGAGAAAAGAACCGCTTGTAGTACGCAGCATTCAGAAGCAGTTTGAGAAAAGAACCGCTTCTAGAGCGCAACATTCAGAAATGGTTAGTAATACCAACCGCTTGTAGAAGTCATCCCTCTACAAGCGGGTTGTTCTAAATCCGCTTGTAGAGATATTCTACAAGCGGTTGGTTCTACGAACCGCTTGTAGAAGTCCTCCCTCTACAAGCGGTTGGTTCTAAAACCGCTTGTAGAGATATTCTACAAGCGGTTGGTTATTAGAACCGCTGTAGAAGTGCTCTCAGATAAATTTGAAACGCCCGCCCTTTTCTCACACCCGAAATTTTCTAAGTCCCGCTCGAGATCCCCCCGCGCGCGCTGCCTCCTGTGTCTCTCCGGCCGCCGCCGTCGCCTCCGTCCAGACCTCGCGCCGCCGTCCCCGTCGACGCCGTCGACCTCCTCTGCCACCCAACCATCCCGGCGCCTCCACCACCGCGCCAATCGACCCCGCGTGCGCTGGTGCCTCGCCGCCGCCACTCCACCCGACCACGGCGCCTTCTCGCCACCTCGCCGACGCCTACTCCGCCACCAAAGCGCCGCCACACCGCCATTCCACCTGGAGGACCGAGGTATATGTGTGCACGCATCGTCCTCCCTCTCTAATTCGGCTGCCCACCAGATGTTCGGTGAAATGCCCACAAGCTGATTTTTGTTTCTGTCTAGGACCTATTTTTGTTAACAACTGCAATATGCGTTGCTTGAATTTCCATTTTAATTCAAGTATGCCCGTACTTGCATGTAAAATGAAACTCCAGAGGGAGTAGCTAGGAACAAAGAAGTGTGTAAGTCGGTAGGTGTTCCTTGTATTCTTGGTGAGCTAAGTACGAGAATATATAAGTGTGTATGTTCTTGGTGTATTTCTTGTTCTTGTGTCCACGAGTTCGTGTTTGGTCCTTGGGCTAGTTCCAACACGCCATAGTACTTAATGCTTGGTGTAGAAATTTATGTAATAATATGCTTGTGTTGTAATCTGTAATATGGTTGTTTCAAAGTAATATGATAATTATGTCAACATTTTTTCGGAATTAGGACAGATGGCGCAACCAGGACGTGGTGACCCTACTTTCGATGAGGGAGAACAGTTCCTGTTGGACTCCATCGTTACCGGGTACCATCGAAGGTGATGCTAACGCCGCCACTGGGCTAATGGTGGTTCGGTGAGGCCGTTGAGGCCGCAAATGATGAAGCCATTGACGCTGGAGCCGCTGAGTCCGATAACACTGGTTCCGGCCAGGATGAGGTATAGCCAAAAGAATATAATCCCCGTAGACATGTTAATTAATCGCAATTCATTAATATAACACACTCTGACACGTTTGTACATATGTTTATGTATTTCAAGCCCCGTGCATCGAGCAACCAATCCAAGCATCGAGGACCTAACAAGAAGCCGTCCACAAAGTACGTGTTTACCGACGTTAACAACTAAGGGATGCCGGTTGCCCCTCTTTTAGCAGTTGGGCCGTACAACAACGCTTGCGGTTATCACGTGAGGGATCACGTCCCAATTAGCATCAGAAAATGGGCCGAAGTTCCTCAAGCTACCAAGGATATGCTCTGGCAAGATATTAAGGAAAATTTCACATTTCCTTAAGGGTCCGAAGACAAGGCCAAGAAATTCACTTTGAAGAAGATGGCAACAATGTTTCAGGCTTGGAAGACGTCTCTCAGCTGCAAGTATGTGCAGAAGGGAGAAAGACCCGACTTCAACCAATTTCCTAAGTTGGCGGATCACTGGGAAGCATTCGAGGAGTTCAAGCTGTCAGCTGAAGGCTAGGCCACGAGTCAGAAGAACAAGGTCAATTCACAGATGAAGAAATACCACCACCATCTTGGCACCGGTGGTTACATCAAGGCTGTACCAAAATGGGAGAAGCGGGAAGAAGAATTAATGGCGAAGGACGTCACACCGGCTACCGCTCTGTGGGAACAGTGCCTGCGCAATTGGTTCATGGTCATGGGGGGAGCCTTTCAGATGACGGCAGTTTGGTGATGGCACCAGGAGTACAAGAGGCTGGCCAAAGGATTGTACAAGCTATCGAGCAGTCTCAGGCAGGTACATTGGTGGCAGACAGGGAGAATGACGAGCTAACACATGCCCTTGAAAATCCTGAGCACCCAGGATGGACACGAGGTATGGGCAAGCTGACGCCGTGGAAGTATGGTTTCACTAAGGATGCACATACGTACAGGAGCCGGCATAGAAGCAAAACAAGAGAATCACGTAAAGTGTACCAATTGGAACAAGAGCTCAGAGCAACCCAGGCTAGCATCGGCGACATAGTTGCGCAACAAGTACAAATTACCCTCAGCAAGCTTCAAGGACTAGGTCCGAGCAATCAGCCGGACGTCGTGATCGCCCTCCGCACGGCGAAGTAGGCAAGCGCCCACCGGGCCCCTGGCGGACACCTTGCTAGCCCGTTATCCCGTGGATGACATAAGGGTTCGCCGCTAGTGTGAGCTACATGTTGATGCGCGTAACCTCTCCATCAAGGTGGCTTGCGGCATGGCATATCCGGTGGAGCCGGGCCAGATGTTCCACTGCAACGAGATACCCCGGTTACTCAAAGGTCGCGGTGGAGGAGGTCTGAGCGATTTGAAGAACTTCACCTCGATATTCTTGGAGGCGACGACGTGACCAAGCTTTGACAGCCCTCCACAATATCATCCTTTGGCGCAAAGCGGTACATCATATTTCCAAATTCTTTGTGGACGCGTCATCTCCACCACAAAGAACCCACGCCTCCTCCAACGCCACCGCCACGCAATGTCTCGCCAAGAAACAGAGCACGCCTCCTCCACCACCCGCTCCACGCAAGCCCTACTCCACCACCAAAGATCTCAAACAAAAAGAACCCCCAGAAAACCACGCTCCACCATCTCCTCCGAGGAAGAAGCTCGATGCAATTAATGCTCCCCACCTACTCCCAAGAAGGTGGAGTCCAACGATCGACCAAGGTAAAGGAACCTCCAAAGAGTGCATATGATATGAATAAGGAGGAGAGTGACGCGTCACTAAAGGTATGGGTGCACACTTCGCCAAAAAGAAGGTAGAGCCAAAGGTACCAATCGATCCAAAAGCGGCGAACACTTCGCGACATGCCGTGCAAAGTCGCTACTGTGCCGCCCAACTATGAACGGACAATAATTAAGTCTACAGTAAGAATAAACGTGGTCAAAGGCGCAAAGAAGAAGAAGAAGAGAGACCAAGATCGGGAGAACCTCGAGAGGTTTTGAAGGAGGCGAGACTCAGCCCACAGTGTAGCTCTTGGATTAACAGATGATATCCCAATGGCAACAAAGGTCGATGGTAATTTCGGTTGGCCGGAGTGATTGACCCAAATGAGATAAAGGATCCGCCAACCAAGATGCGGCAATTTCACGAATGGTACATGATGAGTCCGCTCAAGGAAGAACGATGTTCCCCTCCGCTTCAAAGAAGATGATTTTTATCGGGGACAACAACATATGGCTCGAATTTGACGACTTATACAATATTTACCATGCCGACTCCATCAACGTGTCTCTCATGAGTCTGGTGCTGTAAGTGTCAAGCTCATACCTTTACCGTGTGCTTCCTCGCACAATAAAATTGCAACTCTTAAACTTATACCTTTCTATGTAGAATGGAGATACAACGATGTAGAAAAGAGAATATCTTCAACGTGGGCTTCATCGACCCAGAGATTGTTAACGAGTTCGTCTTTGGATACAAATGAAAGGATGTTGAAGATTACATTCTCGATGCATTCATGGGACAACACTACAAACCTTACATACTTCTGCCCTTCAACTTCGAGTACGTATATATACAACCTCTCGTTCTTATATTTTCCAAGGCATTTATAATACTACTAACTAATTACATATATGTTGCAATACATGAATAGGTTTCACTGGATCCTTCTTGTCATCAAGCTTGATAGCAGCCAGATCATTGTTCAAGACTCAAAAAGGACTCCGGTGAAAAAATATCAATTTATCATTGACACCCTAAACAGGTATATATCACATATATATACGATAGTTTTCCTTATTATATATATTGAAATACCTTGCTAATTCCAACTCTGATAATTACCATTCATACTAACGCATCACACAGGGCATTCACACGGTTTCGAAAGAAGCAATAAGGAGATTTCGAGAACGAATTTGATGTACAATTAAGCACTCGAGTACGTATTAAAGAATATTAATATGCCGTAACAGTTTTTCATCCCAGTAATTGTGTTCTTTTCAAATTTCATCGCAGGTTCTACAACAGACGGGTGGAAACAACTTATGTGGCTATTATGTGTGACACTATATGCAAAGTATTACCCACGGTGATGTGCCGACAACCAACGCCGAGGTAGTGTGCACATGTCAATTTCTTAGTACTTACACTTTAATAATTACATGTCCAGAGATTTATTTACCTCCCGCTTTGTCAGCCCAACGTCGATGTGCAAGGCGTGATCCCGCCGCACCGGTTGCAAAGCAATCCAAGAACAACTCATCGGCTTTATTGTCGATTTAGATTGTATCCACCAAAGGCGAGTTCCACGCAAATAGTTGGAGAGATTGTCCTGAAATAAGGACAGGTGAACTGACATCAACGTCGACCAAGGGCACAAAGAGCGACGCACGCAAGAAATGAGCTCAAGATTCGCCCTTTTATTCTTTGAAACTTGTAAAAGTGGCTTATTATTTCATGTGTTCATTAACTTGTTCATTTTTTAGTCTGTAATTATCTAAATGAATACTCATGACTAATATATATATATTTAAGTGTGTCAAAAAAACTCATGAAGTTCTATTTATTTTAATTGTCAAAATCTATATCAAAAACCCCTTTGAAAACATATTCTATATTGAATATAATCAAAACGCTATGCTGTCAGACTCTTCACAAGCGGTTGGTAACTCCAACCGCTTGTAGAAAGAGCCCTCTCCACAAGCGGTTCGTAAGACCAACCGCTTTTGGAGAGAACCTCTCCACAAGCGGTTGGTAACGCCAATCGCTTGTGGAAGTGTCGAACCACAAGCAGTTCGGGGAACCGCTTGTGATACCCGACGTGGTATCACTCGCGGTTGCTTACAAGCGGTTCTAAAACCGCTTCTAAAAGCGGTTTCGAACCGCTTGTGCATGCCCGATCCGCAGTAGTGTCCTCATGTCACGAGGATGGAAATTTTTTCTCCCACGTGCCTTCCATGGTGGACTCATACATCAATGCGCAAGTATTTATTGAAAATCCGGTTAGACCTTGTTTAAGATATCTATTTCTAGCCAGGATCTATATGATAGACCGATAATTTGAATCTATCTAATCGAATCCTGGTCTATAATAAATCTCCTACACAAGACATTAGGGTTTGTTTAACGGGAATAACAAACCCTATGGAACTTGCTCCCTCATTGGATTGGGTTGATCCCCTCGCCGTCAACGAATCCCATCTAGGGATCAAGTCCAAGCTAGGATAATCCAACAAAAATGAAGAACAGATGAGGAAAAATCTGACATTTGCCAAAGCATCAATAAATCAAAAGATGGACCTATCGGAGCACATGCCAAGCGGGATGCTGCATCCGGAAGTCATCGAAGTCATAGTAGTAGGCGAGGCTGCTGCGGTAAACAGGGGCGAAGCCAGCTTAGATCCAAGCCTCGGGCCGAGCAATACCTTGTTGGACCAATCTATAATTTTACTGTTTTTTAAATATATTTTATATGTATTTTTCATGCCAGGCCTCTGACCTGTCTCCGCCCTTGGCGGTGAGGACACCATTGCCGAACATCGGATGGTGTCCTTGGTGCATAGCCTGCAAAGGTTGTCCTCAGTTCCTCGTCCAAGAAGCCTTCGCTTTTCTAGTCGACTCACAAATATTTTTTTTGCAAATTTAGCTTTCTTTCCAATAGATTTACAAAAATAGCTCCATCCTTGACCGCGAAAGGTGTGGGAGGTGATATGTGTCGTCTGTCGTACCTGGGGAGCTTGGTAGATTTCTAGAAGCTACTGAGCACACGAGGAACTCAGTTGGGCTTCTACCGAGCAGCACGAGCTCTGGTGCAGTAGCAAGATGGGCCGCCCTACCGAAGGCAAGGAAACCTAATGAGCTCTCCGGGTGTGGTGTGACCTACCGCGCCTTCTGCTATTGGGGAGGGGCTGTTTTTATGAATTTATTCGAAAGGAGACTAGATTTGCAAAATAAGATTGCGAGGGGGCTAGAAAAGCTCAAACTTCTTCGCCCAAAGACAAGGCCGCATACCCTATAATAGCATTCTACCTACCACAAAGAATACATACGGTTGTCACAACCACCCTTCTTCCTATGCTTCGTGAAATAACTCAGACTATTATTCGTGCACAAAAAATCATTAACATAAATTAATAACTAGCAAAATTAAATTAATCAGCAAAGAGAATCATACAATTTATTTATTACAGACTTTGTACACCGGTATTAATTTCAATACACAAGAATACTTAGTTACATTTCAACAAAATACAAATTACATGAATATTCAATTACATTTCAAAAATAAAAATTACAAGAAAGTTAAACTCCTAAAATCTAAACTGCAATTGATCTTCGGCTTTAATCCCTGAAAAATATCAGTTAATCAATTGTGCATATAGAATTAAAAGTAATAAATTAAAGTGGTAAAAAAGTTTAAAAGAAGAGTTGTCATCAGACCCGTATAAGATGATATTGCTCACTAAGATACCAGATTCGTTCGGGGCCAAATCGGCATCTCTCACGAATTAGGGTTTCATCATTTGACAATTAAACAAACCTGAAAATTTATTTCATAGACACACGAGTAGTAAAAAGATCACGCGGTAGAAATGTAATTCTCCGCAGTAAAAGGGTAAAACCCCACAGTAATAAGGGATAGACCCTTCCAGCCGTAGCCATCCCCTTAGCCAATTTCCTTCCACCTTAAGTCACCCATGCTCCTAGCACAAGTCCACAAGACCAAGCCTCCAATATAAGCCTAAGGAGCAAATCTCCCTAAGCAAAGCCAAACTCCCAAGAATACCACCACACAAAGCAAACATCCAGAGCAAGCCACACAAGGAGATCACAAGCATCACGCAAGCCACCCAAGTAAGACCCACCATTCAAGCATTCCAGGCAAACCAAGCACCAATACATCATGACCACCAATAGAACAAGTCTCCAGGAAGACAAGAACAAGAGGAACACCAGGGAGCACAAGCACAAAGAGAGCTCAAGCACAACCAGGAGGAATGTTTTTTAAATAATACAAATTTTTATTCAAATTGTAAAAATGTACCTCGGTTGAAAAAATTTGCAAAATTGTACCTCTGTCGCCTGTTGAAAATGCCAAATTTTCATATCGCCATTTCATTGGGCGATAGAAACACCTGTCGCCCAACCATTGGGCGACTGTGTCCACCTCACCTTCTGTCGCCCATTTATCGTGCGATAGAGAGTAAATCGACCTTCGGTCGGGCGACAGAGGGATGCGCGCGTCTCTGTCGCCCAACCATTGGGAGACAGGTTTAATATAAAACACATGTTGCAGCCTCCCCTCACTTTGTGCTCATTCTTGCTGCATCCGAGGAAGAAAAGAGAAGAAGAGGAAGAAGAGAGAAAAAAAGAGAGTAATTCGCGGCTGTGCAGGTAAATGTTTACATTCTTGTGTTTATTTTGTGTAGCAATAAACCATGGTATGATAGAAAAAATTATAGATCTAGTTAATTTTAGAGGTTACTGTTAGATGTAGTTTAATCTAGTTATTTTTTTAGTAAATTTAGTCAGTTCGTGACGGTTAGATAAATTGAAATCTAGTTTTTTTAGTAACTTAGTTGGTTCGTAGAAATCCATGTATGTAGATGTTTTTAGGAATAATAATATATCGTTAGGAATGTAGATAATTTTACGATAGATCTGAGATAGATATGTTTATTTAGGAGTGTAGATGTTTTTTAGAAATAGAAGTACAGAGATGGATATTTTTAGGAATATAGAAGTTTCTCGCACAGTTTTCAGAATGTTGGTCATGCGTTGATAGATTTGTGGCATTACACCTTTGTCTTACACAACTGTGTTTCACTTTGAAATGCCAAACTGATTTCCATAATATTTGAGATTGTGGAATATATGAAACTAGGTATCTTCAGGACCGGCCCAGTATTGCCCAAGGAGGAGACGGGCCCAAGCAGAAGGCCCATAGGATGAGCCCCATGCCAAGCACTGCTACCGCACGGAAGGGGGCACATCTTATGGACGGTTATATGTATTTGGATATAAAAGATACGATTGTAATCCGAGTCATTAATAGGGTAGATAAAGATGTAAACTCTATCCTGTAACCGACTAGAATCTAGTAACCGATCGGAATCTCCTAACCGATTAGGACTCTGTAAGCCGCCACGACCCCCGCTATATAAGGGAGAGGGCGGGCAACAATGTGAGAAGAGAATCATCAAGCCTTAGAGCATAGCACACCTCATATCACCCAGAGCACATTGTGCTTTGAGCATCCTTAGATCCAAGAGATCCGCATAATTCCAGCACACAAGATTAGGGTATTACCTCCATCGCTGAGGGCCTGAACCTGTCTAATCCCTTGTCTTGTGTGACCTTCGAGTTTGAGATCTAGCGCCTGGCCCATAATTTTATTGCCGACTACAAAAGTCGACAGATATCATTCAGAGTATCTAGTTATGTTCCATGACAATATCATGCTAATTGAACAACTTGGAAATTTCAGGGCATCTAGTTATGTCGGAATGAGTTCCATTTAGAATATTTTACGGAGAAGGGGTTGTCATGTATGGTTTAGAGGGTGCAGATTTGAGTATTTTTCAGTATGTGGACAGAAGTTTAAATAGGGTCGAAGAGCGTACATTTGCTTCTGTGTTGAATTGGTTGTATTATATATTTCGGTTGGAACCAGATAATTGCCAGTTGAAGTTATTTTGCCTTTGCACTATGCGAAATGATCCTGTTTATTGGGAGTTAGTTGAGGTGAACGGAACTGCATCTTAGAGGTCATATGTGAGGGGGGCGGACAACGTGGATGGTATCGGGTGCTTTTAGTGCAAGCACATGAAAGGGTTGTTGCCCCGCAGCAGCAGTTGGACGCGGGTGAGTGCAGCGAGCCTCAAAATGAGTTCAGTCTTGGTGACACAGAAATGGATGAATCTAGCCGTGAGCAGCATGTTCACGAATGCAATGAGGACATCATTTACCAGAGCGGTGAAGCAGTAAAGGTTGGGGAGGATGATGGAAACATTGGGCATGGAGCGCGGGGGCAAGCAGACGAAGGTGAGAAATTGAGGAAGTGATATCACAGATGGAAGAGGAAGACCGTGATTATACGAGAACAGAAGTGGAAGACGACGATGACTCAGATGAGGAAGATGGAGGTGCGGAGCCGCTTGTGCCAGAAGATTGAAGCACACATCAGTTTAATAAGTTGGTTGTAAATGAAAGCAATGATACACCTTGGCAGTATGGTGACAACGAGGTTAGCCCTAACAGTATGTACCCAACAAAAGAGGCAGTCCAGAAAGCTGTGAAAGATTGAGCCTTATCAGTAAGAAGAACTTTCAGGGTTAAGAAGTCCACCCCAACATGCTACGATGTGGTGTGCGAGATGCAAGGGTGCCCCTGGAGAGTGCACGCGTACAAGCCCAAATGGGGCACCCACTGGCTATGTTTGAAGGTTGAACAACATAGTTGTATGACTGAGGAAACCCTGATGTCTCACAGGAACCTGTCATCCGGGTATATCATGGATATCATGTACCCGAAGATAGTTGAGAACCTCAATTTTGAGCCCCATGCTATTATCCGAGCAATCGAGAATAGATATCAGTACACAATTAGCTACGGGAAGGCATGGAGGGCGAAACAGAAGGCATTGGAAATGAGATTTGGGAAATTTGAAGACTCCTACCAAAATCTGTCCGCACTGCTTAGTTGCATTCAGAGAAGAAATCCTGGGACTTATTATGATTATCAGGACTGTCCATCCAGCAAGTGGCCGAACAAGAGGCATATAAAGAGAGTTTTCTTCGCATTCGAAGCTTGCATTAAGGCGTTCTATCACTGTCGTCCATTTTCTGCGTGGACGGCACATTCTTGACCAGGAAATATAGAGGGCAAATAATGACAGCTGTGGGCGTTGATGCAAACAATCAGATTCTGCCTGTTGCTTTTGTATTTGTAGAAAGCGAAAACTACGAGAGTTGGCTATGGTTCCTACGGAACCTGAAGATCAGGGTGGTCAAAACTTGTCGAGATGTGTGCATACTGCATGACAGGCATGCTGGTCTGCTTAGTGCTATCAAGCAGTTGCAAACAGGGGAAGAGGAGCCATTTCCATGGCTTGACCTGCAGAGCCGATGGTGCATGAGGCATTTGGGTGCGAACTTCTACAAGCAATTCAAGAACAAGCAACTGATGAACATGTTCAAGGGACTATGTAAGCAGAACCAAGAGAGTAAGTTTCGTACTCTTTGGAAGAATCTCGATGAGTTGACAAAGAAATAGGAAGAGGAGCAGACGAACAAGGCCAATAGCAGTGATACACATGAGCAGGTGGAGCCTCTGTTCCCTCTGCCAACGGAAGATGAGGCAAATTATTAATGTACCATTGAAGTCTTTTAGAAATAAGGTTGAATCAACCTTCCTAATTTTGAAATTTTTTTCTAGTAAAGAGTCTCTAAGGCGCTCATACCATGCCCTAGGGGCTTGTTTTAAACCATATAGTGCTTTAGATAACTTATATACATGATTAGGAAATTTCATATGTTCAAAACCAGGAGGTTGTTCAACATAGACAGTTTCTTCAATGATACCATTAAGAAAGGCACTTTTAATGTCCATTTGAAAAAGAGTAATATTGGAATGACATGCAAAGGCTAGAAGGAACCGTATGGCTTCAAGTCGAGCTACAGGTGCATAAGTTTCTCCATAATCCAAACCTTCAACTTGAGAGTATCCTTGAGCTACTAGCCTTGCTTTATTGCGTGTGACCACACCATTTTGATCTTGTTTATTTCTGAAAACCTACTTTGTTCCAATGACATTATGATCTGTGGGTCTTTCCTCTAAGTTTCAGACTTTGTTTCTTTCAAAATTGTTGAGCTCTTCTTCCATTGCCACAATCCAATCAGCATCCTTCAAGGCTTCATCTATATTTCTGGGCTAACACATGAAACAAAAGAATAATGTTCACAAAAATATGCTTGTTTAGAATGAGTTTGAACACCCTTAATAAATTCACCAATGATTTGATCTACAGGATGATCCTTTGTTATGGTGTGATGGCTCTTTATGAAGTTCAGTCCTTCATCCTTTTTTCATCATCTTCAAGTTGTGATCCATCTTGAGGTATTGTGGACATTTGTAGTAGATCATCTTTATCCTCTTTGGGCTTGATCTCACCAATTTCTATTTTCTTCATGGATTCTTTTAGAGCTTCTTCACCTACATCAGCTAGATTCTCATGCTCACCTTGTGAGCCATTAGATTCATCAAATTTAACATTATAGGTTTCTTTTACTAGCCTAGTTGTATTATTGAACACTCTATAAGCTTTAGATTTAGAAGAATAACCTAGCATGATACCTGTGTCACATCTCTTTTGAAATTTTCCTAAGTGTGTTATCTTTTTATAGATATATACCTTGCATCCAAACACACGAAAATATGAGATATTAGGTTTTCTTCCTACCAGAAGCTCATATGAAGTCTTCTTGAGAAATCGGTGAAGATAGAGCCTATTGATTGCATGACATGCAGTATTGATAGCTTCAGCCCAGAAAGCATCAGAAGTATTATATTCATCCAACATTGTCCTTGCCATCTCTATAAGAGTTCTATTTTTCCTTTCAACCACACCATTCTGTTGCGGAATGTGTATGTGGTTGAAAGTTCATGCTTTGTACCTAACTCATCACATTATTCAATAATGTTAGTATTGACAAATTTAGATATATTGTCACTCCTGATTTTCTTAATAGGATAGTCAAATTCATTTTGTGCTCTTTTTGCAAAAGTTTTAAATATTCTTCCAACTTCACTTTTATTTGGCAAAAAGAATACCCATGTGAATATAGAGAAATCATCCACAATTACAAGACAGTATGAGTTGCCACCTATACTTGCATATGAGGTAGGACCAAAAACATCCATATGCAAAAGTTCTAGGGGCCTAGTAGTGGACATAATATTTTTAGCAGGATGAGAGTTAGCTACTTGCTTGCTAGCTTGACAAGCATTGCATAGTTTATCTTTTTCAAATTTAACATCTTTAAGGCCCACTACTAGCTCATTTTTGAAAAGCTTTTTAAGATTAGACATACCTACATGCCCAAATCTTCTGTGCCAAAGCCAACCATGTGAAACTTTAGCAAGCAGACAAGTTGAAATGCATGAGGAATTAGAGTTAAAGTCAACAAGGTAAAGATTTTGAAATCTGAAACCCTTAAAAATAACCTTCTCATTTTTGTCAAGAACTGTTACTCCATCACAGGAGAAAATACAATGGAAGCCTAGATCACAGAGTTGAGCAACAGACAAAAGATTAAAATTTAAAGAATCAACAAGTAATACATTTTCAATAGAGTGATCATTTAAGATAGCTATTTTACCATTTCCCTTTACCTTTCTTTTACTGTTATCTCCAAAAGTGATTTTGTGACTTGAATCTTTTTCCTTTTCAACTGAACTGAACATTCTTGAGGTGCCAGTCATGTGTTGTGTGCAACCACTATTGATAACCCAGTGCTAACCGCCACTTTTGTAATTTACCTAAAGGAATGTTCATTTCTTGATTTTAGGTACCCAATACCCAAATGCTTTTTGGTCCATTAGTGTTAGTCTGAGCAACTTTGGGGCCAAATGGATTAGTAAGTAAGGACTTAGGCACCCAAATAGCTTTAAGATTTTATCTAGATTAGAGGGGCTAACATATTTAACATTCATTTTACCCCTAAAATCCTTAAACAACATATAATGTGCATCAACCATGCATCTTCTGTTAACCTTAGCATATGAAGCACAGGCAAACTTGCAATTTATAGAAGCATGATTGTAGTTATGACAATAATAGCATTGAGTCCTACTCTTGACAAAGTTTATCTTGGGTTTTGGCTGTTCATTCCTTTTGGGTATAAATTTGGCTTTATAACCTAATCCCTTTTTACCCAGAACAACGTTTTGCTCACCAAGAATTTTATCAAGAGTAGCACTACGAAGGAAGCATTTTTCTAATCCTTTGTCAAATTTTGCTACCTTTGATTTCAGCTCATTGTTTTCAGTCATGAGTTCTTTAGCATACACAACATTTTTGCAATTTTTACTACACATGCTAGGTGAGCTGAGAATAATCATTTCATCAGATAGCAAATCACAGTTAACTGAAATATTGTAAGATGAAACAATTTTTGATTTGGTAGTTTGCATTTCATTGTCAATTTCTAGCTCATAGTATTTATCAAGCAATTCATCATGATCTTTAACTAGTTGTATATGTGTATTTTTCAAAGAATCATGAGAATTAATAAGAAGAATATGATCGGAACTTAGTATAGAATGAGCATGTGAAAGTTTTTCATGTTTATCTATAAGCTCATTTTGACTATTTTTAGCACATCATATTTTTCATGCATAATTTCGATGTCAGATTCAAGAGTATCAACTTTATTTATCAATTTAATATTATTTTTCTTAAGAGCTTTGTCTTTAGCAGATTTAACATATAAAGCATTATTAAGTTCTTTAATAATCTCTACAAGCTCTTCATACGAAGGTGAATCATTTACCTTATCTTCATCATTTTTGGCCATTAGGCACAGAGGTAAGGAAGCTGAAAGTGAAGGTGGTGTAGATTCATCCAAAGCAAGCCCTTCTAGTCCCTTGGGCCTTGGCTCTTCTTCATCTAAGGAGGAGGAGGATTCTTCACTTGAATTTTCTTCATCAGTGATCCATTCACCAACGTGTGCCTCCTTCTTCCCTTTCCTTCAATGTTTCTTGGAGTAGCTCTTCTTGTGATAACTTCTTTTATAGCTTCCCTGAGTTTTTTCTTCATCATTGTCATCTTTGTTTTTACTCTTGCCCTTTTTGTTGCTTTTGTTAGGGCAACGGGCAGCTATGTGTCCTTTCTCATTGCACTCAAAGCAGACAATGTTAGAGAAAGGGTTTCTTTTTGAAGTGGTTAGAGGATTTACCTTTGGCATTTACCCTTCTCATGATTTTGTTTGTTGCTCTCATGAGTAATGCCAATTTTCTTACATCTTCATCCTCTTCATAGCATGTATCTTCTTCTTCTTCATCATCAGAAGAATCTTGAACTTTTTCTTTGGCCTTGAGTGCAATAGATTTCTTCTTGCTTGCAACTTCATCACCCAAGGTAAGCTCATGAGCTGATATCTTGCCCGATAGTTCAGTGGGTGTGAGCTTCTTCAGATCACCACTATTGGATAGATAAGTGATTAGGCTGTGATTGGCTCTAGGTAGAACCCTGATCATTTTCCTGCATACCTCAACATCATCAATTTTAGTTCCTAGATCCTTAAACTCATTTATAATGGGGTTTAATCTAGAGAACATATCATTAGCATTTTCATGAGGGAGCATTTTGAACTGGTCAAAATTTTCTCTGACAACAAAATATCTTTCCTCTTTTACATCAGAGGTACCCAGATGAATTTCTTGAAGAGTCGTCCATATATCATAGGCAGTTGACAAATTACTGACTCTATCAAAAACTTCGACACTGAGGCAAGAAAAGATAGCATTTCTAGCCTGAGCATCATATTGCAAATTCCTTATCTCTCCAGGTGTAGGTTCTGAGGATGAGGATTGCCCTTTTGGTATGACCCGTGGAGGCAAAGGTCTGTCTGTAACCCTCCACACATCATAACTTACGGCCTCAAGATAACACCTCATTCTAATTTTCCAATAAGCATAATTTATGCCATCAAAAACAGGAACCCTTCCTACACTTACTGTAGCTCATCCTATTCCCTCGGCCATTTTACCCAAGCTGTTAAGCTTTAAAGAGGTAACCTTGCTCTGATACCACTTGTAAGGATCAAGTTGGCCTAGAGGGGGGTGAATAGGCAATTTTAAAACTTTTTAATTATTATAAACAAAAACTTTTCTCAATAAGAATAGAAACGGAAGCAATTGGTATAAAAGTCCAGCACAACACTTGTTTAAGAAAACTTTGTAAGGAAGGGAATTTCGAATGAGAAATAATAAGAGAATAATAAGCAATGATAAACAAAAACAGGAGAACTCAATGATTTTCCACCGAGGTTCAGAGATCACTCCTACGTCCCCGTTAGAGCACCTCCTCAGAAGTATTGCTCCACCAAATAGCCAATCTCAATAGCTTTTGGTTTTTCATTATCCTGACTCTTTCACTACTCCAGTGAGGTGATGTAACACCCTAATTTTTGCTCTAACTTAAATTTTGGAGTATTTTTATTTTTGTGAGTTTTTTTTGGGAATTTATTTAAATTTAATTGGATTTATTCAAATAGGGCTTTTCTTGAAAACAATTGAATAATGGAAAAGTTTTTGCAAAGTTTTATTGCAAATAATTTAATTGAGTTCCAAATATCTCAAAGTAATTTCTGGAATTTTTCTAGAATTTTTCTGCTATTTTAAAAGCTCTAAATGATTTAATTGAATTTCTAGAATTATTTTAAATGTGAAATGATTTTAAAATCAGTTGAACAAGAATGGGCCGAGCCCATTATTTGTCGCGTGTCGTCGCCCAACAGCGCCAAACCCTAGCGCCGCCTCGGTCCGAGCCGCTCGATCGACGGATGCTCGTGAATGAGCCACGCCGTCGCGCGTGCGCGCCGGATCATCGCCGCACGAACGGCCGGAGAGGGCCACGCGGCCGCTTCGCGAGATCACCGAGCTAATGCCGCCGACCGCTCGTTCGCCGCTCAGAAGCGCACGCCGAGGCCCTTAAAGTGCACCGAGTAGCGCGTCGACGAGCTCCTTCGCTGCGTCTTTTGACTCTCGCGACGCTGCCGAGACGCTCTAGAGACCACGGAGAGCTCGCCAGAAGTTGTTCCTCTGCGCGCCATCGTTTCTCCGCCGCTTGCTTCGCCGCCGGTCCATTTCGCCGCCGCCGAGGTCACCGATGCTCGCCGAGTCAAGCCGCGCCGAACGCGCTAGATCTTCTCACCGGGAACCACTAAAACGCCGCCGACTACGTCGTCTTCCTCATCTCCGCAAGCTTGCACCGCCGCACGCCATCGCCGGACTTCGAGCATCGCTGACCGCCGGATCCGCAGGAGGGTAAGGATCGTGCCACGCCGCCTTCTTCTCGCTTTCTTTTAGTTTGTCTCTGTGCCATTAGATCTGTTATGGACGGTCCGATTAACCCTAAGGTTTACACGTTAGTTGATCTTGATCGTTAGATCTAGAGCGAACGGCTTGGATTAGATCTAGTTTCGCGATGTGTTTTTGTCTTAGCCGCTGGATCGTTAGTGAACGCGTGAGATTGTGCCGCGTGGCGGTCAATAGTAAATAGCTCGGTACCGTGGGCCGTTGGATTTAGATCCAACGGCGGCCGTGAGTAGATCGGTGGCGCGCGATCCGCGCCGCTCAAATTTGAACGCGGCGGCGGAGATGACGCCGCATTTCATCGAATCACGCGGCGACGCTGTGCACGCGGATCGAGGGTGAGACCAGATCGACCGCTGAGTTCGGGCGCACCGTTGATGCGTGACGCGTGGGGCGTGGAGGCGGCGTCCGCGAACCGCGCGGGTGAGATCCGACCGTTGGATGAGCGAAGCGTTCGATCTTCCCGCGTGTCGCGTCGGGATTGGTCTGCAGATCATCGGCGACGCCACACCAAGGCTACCCGGTGCATGAGCACGAGTCGCCACCACGGTGGACCAAAGTCGAACCGTGGACCCACCATGAATCAAGCAACGTGGCGCACTAGAGCTCGCCACGTGTCGCCGACGCTATCACGACGCCATAAATATGTTTTATATAAAAATATTTTGACCGAAATTCTTTTATGTGCTGACGTCATCATGATGCAATGCTGACGTCATAAATGCGAATTTTCATTATAAAAATAATTGGGAAAAATCGGATTTCTTAATTTCTGTATTTTCAGATTTTATTCAAACTTCAAATGACTATAACTTTTGCATTTTAACTCGGATTTGGGTGATTCAAATTTCTAAAAATTCATAAAATTATGATCTATTTAATGATGAATTTTATTTGAATTTTTGAGGCCATTTAGTCCTTTGTATTAGATTTTTATTGTATATTTTGTTTGTACGCGTAGACGCAAATTTGCCGGAAAGTTCCGAGGAAGAATTCGTCGCTCAAGACCAAGCTTCGGAACACGACCAGCAACTCTTTGAAGGCAAGTGATGCTTTGATCATTTTGATCCCAGGTTTTTAAAATGTAGTTTATGCTTTGAAACTATGCATGCTTATTTATTTAAAATGAATTTAAATTGATTTGGGATAATGTAGTTAATCAACCCATTTTGTTATGCCACCTTGAATTATTAATTGTATTCCCTAAATCATTGTCACCCTAAGTTTGATTATATTAGTTGGATGTTAATATTGTGCCAACACGGGAGACTAGACCGTGAGTAGATGCTTAGCCTTGCAACGAGTCATGAATGATCTTTCAGAAAAATGCTACAAAATTGACTAATGGAATATTGAATGTATTTTGAAAGTGGTGTGATGATGCCACATGATGATATGGAAGTATGGTGACCTGTGTGGTTCCATATTGATGTTGAGTTATTGCTGGCATGTGTTGCACAATAATCAACTGGGTGGGAAATGATTTAGACTGGGGCAAGTGGCAAGAGGCTGTGTGCCAGTGGGCTGTGTGGCATTGGGTTGATGAGTGTTGTGAGTCTGTGTGCTACAATGGGTCAGGTGCCATTGTTGAGTGTTGGAAGTCTTACCTTGGTCGATTAAGGACTTCACCTTGCAAGCCTTTGATCCGAGTCACCCGCACAACCACATGTCCGATATGGGATGCACCTAGTTGACTAGGGTTCGATATCTTTCCTCCGATACCTGGGTGACAAGACACGTGGGTGTATCTGTATGGGGAGCGCACTGCTACGGCTTGGTGCCCATCCAACGGTGATTGGCCGGTTCTATACTTGGCCTGTGTGAGGGAAGTGATAGTGAAGGCAACACCAAGAGGTTCTTTGGTTAAGGTAGAGGTTCCTGAAAAGCTTTGTTGCGGACAATCACTGTGTGGTGAGCGGTCAGATCTTGTGGGTAAAGTGTACAACCTCTGCAGAGTGTCAAAACTATTCGAATAGCCGCTCGCATGTATTGAGCATTGCTCGGGATTACATCAAGGGGTAGATTTTCATAAACAAAATGTGGGAAGGGTGGTGTGTGCCAAGTGTTAAAATGAACTGTTAAGGGTGGTGCCGAGAATCTTCGAGGAAAACCATTTGAAAAATTAGTATTACTTATAACTGTTCTAATGCTTTAATCTAATTAAGATATTGGTTTAAAATTGCTGTTTGATGCAAAAGAACCATTTAAGCCAACCCTTTGGAATAAGCTTTGCATGTAGTAATAGCATCGCATTCTCGTGCATTACTTGTTGAGTGCCTTGTGTACTCATCCCACCTTGCTTATCAAACCCAACATCGTGGAGGAGTCTACACCAAAGATGGGAGGAAGAGTACATTGAGGACCCGAGCAACTAGGGGCAAGCTCACGATCGGTTCGTGGCAAGATGAAGGCTTCTCGACATTTGTTTATGTTCATTGCTATTTCTTTTCTCTCAATAATGTAAGCCCGTGTGGTCAGTTTTATCTGTAAGGAGACCATAAGGTCGCATAACTCGGTTTATATACATGTTTGCACTAATTATTCTTATATCTTCGTGAATGTCTGTGATGTGCAACCCTGTATGACTGTGTGTGCTAGCGTTATCCTGGACTGGCACAGAGTACACAGAGGGTTCGGATCTGCAGGTTCGGGTCCCGACAGGTGAGTCTCAACCTTTCACAGTAATGGTGGCCTTTCACAATCTCTGTTGGATAGGTCGCACCAACAACTTCTCCAACCGTGTAGGAACAGCTAGTTCTAAGAGTAATAGACTATCCACAAGGCCTGTCTCTTGGGTCAGTAGCTTGATGCAAACTAAACTTAGCTTGGAGCAAGTACTCTAAATGTTCAGAATGAATATTTGTGATTTTCTGAGTTGAAGCTCAAAAACTCTTTGATGGAATAAAGCTCAGGAATTCTAAAGATCAAAGAGTTGTATATGATTTGAACGATGTCAAAGATGTTCAGGATTTTAAGGATGTGTAAGTGCAAAGCTCTATATATTTTGTTTGTGAACCCAGGCATTCTATATATAGATCCTGAACAGAAATAACCGTTATACCTGCCATTTGCCCGTTGGGGGTTGGTAGGATAGATGGGGTAGGTCAACTGCTACCCTTTTTATAGGAATTTTTAGGGTATATGTGTCATAAGTCAAAGTATACACACACGCCAGACTGAAATTTTTGGTCCGGGGTACATAGGATTGGAGAAGCATATTTGTACTCAGAGTGACCTATTTGCGCCGGATCGAAAATATTGGTCTGTCGTACACGTACATTGTTTGATTTTGATATCAGAAAGACAATGCGTGCGCTGGACCGAAAAAGTTGGTCCGTCGTACATTGAAAAACGGCTGGTTTTATCAGAGAGAAACAGGTTTGCATCGGACCGAAAAAGTTGGTCCGACGTACATGGAAAACGCTCGGTGAAGAAAATTGTTCAGCGCCGGACCGGAAAAATCGGTTCGGCGTACATGGTGTACGCTCGGTGAAGAGAATTGAACTTAGGATCTTTGAGCGCCTAAAAAGAATGAAGTTTGGTCCAGAAAAAATTGCTTTGGCTAAGAAGATAAAGCTCTGGATTTTTTAGCATGAGAAATATGAAAAGTCCTATGCTCCAAGTAATCTTAGCACTTTTGCATATGAACCAGGATTATTACTTATGTATAGCCCCTCTTAATAGTACAATGATTCTAGCTATATGACTTGAATCAACTCCCAAGCCAAAACTAAAAAAACACCTTAGCCTTGATCATCAAATTTATCTGTTGTCGGTTATCACTAAGTATCCTTTTTTAGTCATCAACACCAAAACCTATGTAATAAGCATAATTTACACAAATAGGGAGCCTAGATGCTCTCAACTATTACATGCTATATGTCAAATTCATATTTTGTTGATGTAATAATGCATTGTCAAATTCATATTTTGTTGATGTAATAATGCATTGTTGTATGAACTCTGGTTTTAACGTAGTTGTTAGAAAGTTGTATGTTGTTGTGAGTGTTGTTGCTTCAAAAGTTATTGTAATTTGTTTGAAATATATTGTTATGATGCTTCTGTAGTTACTTGTACGCATTTGTTTCTATCTATGTATTGTCATGATGCTTGTATATTTTGGTGATGTAATGCGTGTTGTATAAACTCTGGGTTTTATGTAGTTGTTGGTAAGTTGTATGTCGTTGTGAGTGTTGTTACTTCATAAATTTTTGTAATTTGTTTGAATATATTGTTATGATGGTAGTGTATTTATTTGTACGCATTATTTTTATCTATATACACTACTACAGAGGGGTATATCCGCGACACCCCATCAGTGCCGGGTGAGGCCCACCCGGCAGTGATTGTATTATCACTGCCGGTTCCAAGTAAAACCGGCACAATAGTTTTTTCCCGCGCGAAGTGAAGGAATATCACTACCGGTTCATTTTCTCCAACCGGGAGTAATACATCACTGCCGGTTTGTAAACAAAAGCCGGTAGTGATAAGATTACCCTAAATTCTCCCGCGTGAACAGGAGAGCAGTATCACTGTCGGTTCGTATTATAAAACAGGCAGTGATATATTACTGCCGGTTGGTAAATAATAACCAGTAGTGATAAGACTTACCCTAAATTTTCAAGCGCGAACGGCAGAGAGTATCACTGCCGGATTATATTATTGAACCGGCTTTGATATTTTACTGCCGGGTATTGAAAAAGAACCGGCAGTGATAATTCGACACTATATATACTTTTCAGATTGCCCTACCTCCCGAATGTATAGGAGCCTGTCGCTTCGGTTGGAAGAGAGGGGCGAATTTTTGCTCTCAAATTTGGTGGAATTCACTTCTAATTCGTGATCTACGATTCAGTATCTTGATGTACATTTTATTTGTAGTTGGTTTTGTTGGATATTACGCTCTATATGGTTGTTGGTCGTGAGAATTATCGATTGCATAATGAGCACAATTAGAGCTCTAATTTAGAGACTAGATTTGAATTCACCATCTTTTATGTGTACAAAGTGATTAGTGAGATTAAGATGTAGCTTGAATTTAAGTTTTTACGAGGACCAAATTAGTGATTGCGTTTAATATGTTAAGTACGACAGCACTACATAATTAATCGTCGTTGTATGTAATTATTTAGATATCATGTGTCTAGAAAAAGTATTTATATTCTTTGTTGAATTATGTTTTAAATAATAAATTATGTATTTATGAGTTTCTATGCTTTTTAGCTAATTATTTAAAATATTTTCCTATTAAGAAGAGGAAGTTTTGAATTTTTGAGAAAATTTAAAATCTGATAAAACCTTGAAAATAAATTTTTAAATGTTATATTATTTGTGGAACTTTGTCAAAAAAAATTCTCAAAAAAATTTCATAATTTTTGAAGTTGGTCTGCTAATTTTAATAATTGAAACTTGCTTTATGGATTAATTAAATTAAAAAACAATTCTAAAGTTAAGAAAACTTTTTGGGCCAAAATTGTAGTTTTGGCCCAGCCCACACGTATATCCGGATATCCGACCCATTAATATCCGAATTATCCGAATCAGATCCGTATCCGACGGATAGTGAGGTACCGAATCCAATTCAGATATTATAAAAAATCAGATCCCTATCCGATCCGATACTATCCGACAAATATCCGATCCGACATAAACAGCATCCGATGTAGCTTGAATTTAAGTTTTTATGAGGACCAAATTAGTGATTGCGCTTAATATGTTAAGTACGACAAAGACTACATAATTAATTGTTGTTGTATCTAATTACTTATTATTGTTTCTTTACTTGGTGTATATTAATTTAATACTTTTTGTAAGTAATGCAAATTTGCGGATGCATCATTATAAGTAATAGCAATTATTTAATTGATTTTAATAGTGAGATTTGGAAATGGATTTCTTGATTAATTAGCAGTACGTAACAAATTAAATGAATAAAATAATTTGTGACCACTTATTGATTTACTGAGATTTTATTTGTTATAAATATTTGCAGATGGACCGAAGATGGATGTATGAAGCGGACCGTCGCGATAGAGAGTACTTTAACAGTGTGACTAGTTTTTTGAGCGTGGCTGCGGCGTACAAGTCAACTAAGCTGACGGACTACATTTGATGCCCGTGCGGATGATGATGACGAAGACAACGACTCCACGGCGGTCGAGGATACGTTCGTGTACACCCAAGATGATACGTTTGTCGATAACCATGAAGATGATCTAGAACAGATGTTGCATGATGGAGAGGAGGATCACACGAGTGAAAGGGATTTTCAGAAGTTCCAGCGTATGGTAGAGGACTCTACAACACCTTTGTACCTGGGCTGCAAGGAGGACCTCAAAAAGCTGCATGTTGTGCTAACGCTGCTGCAGTTGAAGGCAAGCAATGGTTGATCCGATAAGAGCTTCACAGAGTTGTTAGGTTTCCTACGAGACGTTCTCCCAGAGGGAAACGTGTTGCCAACAACCACGTACCAGGCCAAGCAGATTGTCTGCCCATTGGGACTGGAAGTACAGAAAATACATGCATGTGCAAACGATTGCGTATTGTATCGCAATGAGTTTGTAAAATTGGATGCGTGTCCCGTTTGCAAGGCATCTCGTTATAAGCGCGGTGATGCCGACATCGGCGCATCGAAGAAAAAGACCCCAACCAAGGTGTTGTGGTATTTCCTATAATCCCACGCCTCAAGCGCCTGCTTATGCGAACAAAAGGCATGCTCAATTGTTACGATGGCACGAGGAGCGTAAGAAGGATGGAATGCTCAGACACCTCACGACTCTGCAAGAGAGGAACATTGATACAAAATACAAGAAACACTTTGCATGTGATGTGAGGAATATAAGGTTCGGGCTCAGTACGGATGGGATGAATCCTTTCGGCAACATGAGCAGTCATCATAGCACTTGGCCGGTGACTTTATGTATCTACAACCTTCCTCCTTGGCTTTGTATGAAGCGAAAGTACATTATGATGCTGCTGCTGATCCAAGGGCCAAGGCAACCTGGCAACGATATCGATGTGTACCTAAAACCACTAGTTGAAGATCTTCTGTTATTGTGGAACGACGGTGTATGGCTATGGGATGAGTATAAAAGAGAGTACTTCATGCTACACGCGTTGTTGTTCGTAACCATCAATGATTACCCCGCCTCGTAATCTTTCGTGCCGACTATTAAAGGATTCAACGGATGCGTCCATTGCTTGGGTGATACATGTAGCCGGTGGCTGAAATACTGCAGAAAAATGTGTTACATGCGACATCGTAGGTTCCTTCGTAAGGACCATCCGTATTGCAACAACAAGAGAGGTTTCGATGGTACAAAGGAGACAGCTTCAGCTCCAAAACATCGCAACGGCAAAGAGATATTTGCGGCCGTAAAGGATATTAAAATAATCCATGGAAAGGGAGCCCAAGACATCGGCCCCGTGTTCCTGATACGCCTCCTTTGTGGAAAAAGAGATCGATTTATGGACCTACCTTATTGGTCGCACCTGGATGTTCGACATGCAATCGACGTTATGAACGTAGAGAAGAACGTGTGTGACAGCTTGCTCGGTATTTTACTAGACATACCTGGCAAAACAAAAGATACACTCAAAGCACGGATGGACCTAGAAGATATGAACCTCAGGAAGGAGCTACATCATGAAGATTTGGGTAAAGGCAAAAAGTACCTTCCGGCAGCTTGCTACACTCTTAGCAAGAAAGAGAAAATTAGCGTGTGTGACTGCTTGCACGGAGTCAAAGTACCGTCCGGTTATTCTGCCAACATAAAGAGGCTAGTCTCAATGAAAGACTTGAAATTAATTGGCATGAAGTCTCACGATTGCCACGTGATGATGACACAGATGCTTTCTCTTGCAATTAGGGGTCCTAGCTAGAGATAACGTGCCCATCACCTACAAATCATGGACACATCGTGGCGATTGCCCGTCGTATGTTCCCGATGAAATCAAGGAAGCATTGTGGATGATTTGACATCCAAGTTTCGATTTCAAGATCGCTTGGAGCATGCGAAGAAACGCACTAGCCATCATGGGAAACTCCTAGAAGAATTGGAAGACAAAGTGAATAAGGAGTATGTGAAGAAGGATGAAACGCCGAACTTTGATACGCACTGAGGTTGAGGCAATTTTGGGATGAATTCGTGCAATATAAGAAGTCCGATGAAGCCCAAGCTATCGTGAAAAGAACAAAGCAAACTCTGACAAGAACATTTACCCCCATACGCTAGGCACCGGTGGCTACGTGAAGAAAGTACCAAGTGGGATGCACGGAAGAAGAGCTAAGTCGAGTGGAGTTGTTCCCGCGACGTCCGAGATGGCCCCAAGATCAAAGCATCGGATGCTTGCGAGGGAGCTACTCGCTTGATGATGGCGCTTAAGCTTCGTGGCTTAGAAAGAAGAGGAAATTTCAAAGAAGATCGCAGATGCCCATGCCCAAGCTACCTGTATCGCTTCCAACCAAGAAGAGAGAACGACGAGCTAACACGCGCTCGGGTAACAAAGAGCACCCTGGTCGCACTAGAGGGTTAGGCTTGGTGCCCCGAAAGCAATTGCCTCAGAGGACGCTTCTATCTATAAGCGTCGAAGCTAACTAGACAAGAACAGCTTGGATGCACGGTACGAGTAATAGAAGAAAGGATGCGTAAAGGAAATGTAATTTCAAGAATGATACAAAAGATGCAAGAAATGCTAGCGAGCGTCCTCAGCGAACGTCAGGCACATGACCTCCAGAGTCCCACCGGTGCTCGTAAAAGCAGCCAAGCGTCCGCAAGCCATCCCGAAGAGGACTCGGCCTGTAGTTTTCCTGTGGAAAAAATCGTAGAGCCGACACGTTGCAGTCTACACCTACCTGTAACGAACATAACCATTAAGGTGGCTGAAGGGATGGCTTGGTCATGCGGCGAGGGGAAGATGTTGCATAACCGCCCAATTCCTGAGGGATACGCCAGAGTATCGTGAGATGTGGTGGTTGACAATTATCGTGAAGTTGAGGTACAGATCCCCAAATGAGGAGGGCGTAAATACTCTTGGACAAAGCCTGGGCACATTCATCGCGTGCCGCAAGCGCTACATAATGTTTTTATTCGATGATGACAATGGCGATGATGATACTAATGATGACGGCGCGCCTATCCGTAGTAAAAGTCCTCCTCCGTCACCTAAAAAGTCCGCCCGCTCCAAAGGCCACGGAAAAATAATGAAAGAGCACCGCGATCTCAAAATTCATCACGGCCACGGGAAAAGTGCCACATCCGTGAAGCCACTCAACTGTAAGAAACGAGCATATGACATGACCGAAGAAGAAATTAGAAAGGAAGCAGATCGCAGCAGAACAACCACTTCAAAAAGACGCCAAAGACTGATAAAGTTGAAATCGGTCGCCAAAAGAGATTTCTTCCTTGACATAGCGACGGTTAAACATAATCGACGCAACCGAATCTCTCAACCTAGCCAACGATCGACTACGAGCCATCTCTAGGCGTAAATCTAAAGGACATGGTGGTAAAAGAGCTACCGCCGCACTGTAAGGGTGCTAAAGGGTGGGCCCCTCTAAGGTGGAAGTTCGTTAACGGGAAGCATTGGTGGATCCAAACGAGGAGCGAGACCGACGACACGCTTATGGCGCCTACATCAATGGTATCGGCGCTTGTCCAAGAGACAAAAACGACGCGTTCCGCCAAATACAAAGAAACGAATTTTCACAATATGGACGAAGTTTTTCGGTAGAAACCTCGAATTATACCGGTTGTACCAACGAGATGCTCGGACGATCTATATTAAGAATTTGGACTCGTAAGTCTCTTGTATAATTCAGACTATACATTCACGCACTTAAACTTAGTGTCTAACTTCTTTCTTATGTAGAATGGAGACAATGACACTCAGAGCGGACTTAAATGAAAGGGTAGGATTCCTCGATCCCGGCCTTGTCAGCTGCAAACTTATTAAAGATCCATGGACGGAGAGAGAGATCGAGGAGTACGTACTAAAGGCGCAGCTAAAGTTACAAGACAAGACATACGATTTTTACCCTACAACTTTCAATACGTGTTTCCCGCCTACTAGTCGCTTTTATCATGTGCAACACCATGTCATGACTAATGGGCTTCGCAGCTTTCATCGGATCCTTCTCCATTACGCTAGACGATAGTACGATCACCGTGTTGGACTCAATGAGGAAACCGATAAACGATTACAAAGAAGTAATAGAATTGCTAGATGTAAACTCGGTCGCTATGCTATTGCTCCCGTAATCTTTCATTCCATTGCACTTAATTGCACCTAATTAAGTTTAATGAGTATTCATAACCATACAAAGGGCGCATACAAAATACCGCAAGAAGAGCACGGTACCGCCCATTCACGAAGAAGTTCGTAATAAAACCGATTTTTCGTGCCTAAGATACCGCAAGGGAACAATTTATGTGCATACTACGAATGACACACATACACACGTCACAACGACAAGACCGACTACAACGGCGTAGATGGTATATCATTACATGTTGACGCCTACTTTTCTTTATAAAAACTACGACATTAATTAATGCATCATTTTTTCAATGACAAGCGTGAAGCTCGGCACCAACAACCTACTTGACAAATGGGTTGAAGCCCTTCGAGAGCGTATGGTCGGGTTCATCGCTCGAGAAGTGATCAACCAAGGGCAAGTTTTACGAGCCACACGCTACAATTAATCAAATGTGAACGATTGTCAATGAACAATGTAATAATTAAATATTACGATGATTTATCGTGATTTCAATTATGCTTTACAAATACTTCATTAATATTGTCATGATTAAATGAGTATTCAGATTCAATGTTAAATATTATGATGATTTAATATATTTGAATTATTCTTTACCAATACTTCATTAATATTGCACATAACATATACCGTGATGTAATACATGTACTCGCATAATATATATATAGTACAAATACATCATACATATAATACAAAAAAATGTAACAAGTTTTGAGGATAATATGGCAATCGCATTTATCACCGCCGGTTTTAGAGAATAATCGGCAAGTGATAACACCTTATCACCGCCGTTGAAAATATTAATGGCAAAGTGATATGGATTATCATCGCCGGTTGAAAATAACAACCGCAAGTGATAAGTTGTTATCACTACCGGTTATGGATAAAAATCCGGCAGTGATAAGCCTTATCATTGCTGGTTGTATAATATAAACCGGCAGTGATATTATTATCACTGTCGGTTGAAGAACCAGCAGTGATAGTCCCGACTATCATTGCCAGTTAGGGAGTGCCGGGTCAATATCCGGCAGTGATGCTGATATTGATCCGGCAGTGATGTCCTTTTCTGTAGTGGTGATATTCTTATGATGCTTGTATAGTTCTTTGTATGCATTTGTTTTCACTTTAGCATCTGATATATAACTTTTATTTTTGTAATTTACAGGTATGGCTCACCAGGATGGAGATGACGACTGGCCATTTGAGTTGCTAGATCCAGTGGTTGATCGTCGTCACCGTGCCCACTTAGCCACCTCATTTCCAGAGGACGGACAGGATCCTCTGGAGCTCTACGTACTACGGCCTAGGCCACCGCGGGAGCTCTGGACACTGGATCCTCGTTGGATCCCCAGGTAACGTACTATTCTTTAAATTTCTAAATATACCTGATGCAGTATCATAGTTTGTATTAACTAACTAGTGTGGTGCTCATATTAATTTTATAATTTTGTTTCGTAGGCTTCTAGCATCAGGATTGCTACCACTGGCCCATATGGTGGAGGTGCACGGAGATGCGCAGGAACGGGATGTGAGTCACCGGTTCCCATTCGACAGGTCCCTTCTCACCGCTCTGGTGGATCGGTAGAGACCGGAGACACACACCTTCCATCTACCTGTCGGGGAGATGACGATCACTTTAAAAGACGTCTCGTACCTCCTCGGACTACCGATCGCCGGTGACCCTGTGGTGTCCCAGGACGTCGGCGCGATGTGGCGCAACGAGCTACTTGCGCGGTTCCATGCTGTGCTACCACCTGCTGCGTACCGACCCTTCACTAGCACACATGGTCCGACACATAAGTGGCTTCGACAGTTCGTGGTATGCAACTAACCTTCAGAACTAAACTTTGCATATATTGGCTCAATTAACTAGAAAGCTTAAATTTACAGGCTGAACACATCGTCAAGCATGCGGACGAGCATAGGGTGAGCGTACCTGCTGTGGCTCTTTGGCTGGTGCATGTTCACGAGCGCCCACGGGGATAGCGTGGACAGCACTCGCCCGATTCGCGAGGGCGACAAGTGCGGATGCACCCCGACGCCGCACCACGCACTCTAGGGTCGGCCGTTCGCGGCGCGATGTAATCGCGGCGCTCGCGACGGCTGTGGCAGAATCGCCGATGGGTCGATCCTCACCGGATGTCCACTGCTTGTGCAGCTTTGGGCATACAAGAGGTTTCAGATCGGGTGGCCCGACATCGACACGCGGCCAGTTGTACATGCTGGGGGCGACGACGTTGACGTGCCAACTATGGGAACCATTTGGTGCCACTGACGGGTAAGATATTGCAATCACGATTGTCAAACTTTCGCTTTAACATTTGTCAGTACTAATGGTATTGTTCTGTGTTGATTTTTCTTTCGTCACCGCAGCCTACGTGGGAACACAGGACGATGCAGTTGGGCTACCCGCAGTTCGTCGCTGCCTTCAACCACCTCATCGACGACCACGTACGCTGGACGCCGTACACGGAGGCAGAGGTGCACCTACGTGTGACGGGAGGGTTGTCCACCCTATGCACATGGCACGTGGCGTACTGGCGTACACGCCGGTTCATCCTGTTCGATGTCCAGGTCGAGGGCTACGCTGTCCATCGAGTGATGAGGCAGTTCGGTCTACGATAGGAGTTCCCGGTTCAGGTTGATCGTCAGGTCCCACACGTAAGTTCCCCGCATCGATGTTCTCTAATCATTATCATGTAATACTATCTAATAATGTTACATTTATTACTTATCCGCAGGCAGAGTAGGAAGGGTGTGCATAGTGCCACCTCATGGCACATACGTATGGTGCCATGGGTAGAGGAGTGGGGAGGAGCCCTAGAGGACGTTCATGCTGAGGATGCGCCGTACGACCCACAGACGTACCAGGGGTACCGACAGTGGTACACATCCCATACCCATCTGCGTTTGGTACGTGTCGACCCCGATCCTCCTAGACACGTCCCCAGGGTGAGGGACACGTATCACGCCCATACGGATTCGGCTCTGCACAGTGCGGTACGTTTCGTCCAATCTACGATATATTTTCGTTTGGTATTTTCTAGACTAATGTGCTAGGCTAATTCGTAATGTGTTTTCTAGACTGATGTGCTAGGCTAGTACTGCGAGGAGTCAGGGAGCTTCCTTTCTTATCTGTCCCGCAGGGTTGAGGTGACGAGAGAGGAGGTGTCCTCTTTCTTCGTGAGATTTAGGGAGAGCTCGAGATGCGTCCTCGAGTTTGCGGGATGCCGCACGCCTCCCGATTTGGCTCCCGGCATGCCGCTTGGTGGAGGGAGGTGTGCTACAGGGACATCTTCACATGCTACAGCCTCCCGTGCCACCGTCATGTAGACCCCTGCGAGAGGATGAGCTGTTGGACACGTTGGTCTAGCCCTTCACGTCGGAGGTGAGTACTTAATCGCACTTTGCATGTTCTGCATTAATTTTTTGAATGCTATCGATAATTCTTCATTTTTTACAGGCTCACAGGCACGGTGGTTCTCCTCTATAGCTTCACCTGCACCTGACGACTACGAGGGGCAGTTCGATGAGCCAGCCTACACGGAGTACGACCCCGACGATGGTGGTGTGTTGAGGTACTTCGCTGATGCGGTTGAGCCTGGACCATCGCAGTTGCAGGGAGCACCACCACCGACGCAGCCTTCTCAGCCGGAGTACGCCACACCTCTAGCTAGACCACAGAGGGACCACCGGGCGCCGACGCAGCTCACGTACTCGCTGGGGCATCTTCACAGGAGGCCTGCCCAGCCACGAGGAGACGCCCCGAAATGGGGTCGGCAATAATTTATTGTGGTTTGGGTTGTTCTAACCTTTTGTATTTATATAGTTAACTTGTTCCGGATATGTTGTACTACATATTGTTATTCTTTGTTACAGTACGACCTGCTTTCAACCACAAAGAGTCAATTAGTTAAAAATGGTTATAACATCACGTACTAATACCGAAAAAATGGTTAACAATTCCTATACAAAGGCAATGCAAACTTTTTCAAAGTTGATTTGACAACAACTCTACTGCGCCTTTGTCGTGCCGCTTGACCACACTATACCTGTGGTTCGACGTGACTACTCACTGCACGGTACGAAGTCTCTTCGGTACACTCCATACACACAAACTGCACACTGCACAGTCCGAAGTGACCACCCACTCCCTACTTTTACCACTTTCAATCTTACCTTCCAACACTTAGTCCATACACCTCCCTTTCGAGTCTATAAAAGGGAGGTACTGCAGGCACACAACCACAGCTCCCAATCAACTTCACCATGGCTGCATCCTCCAGCGGAGCATTCTCATGGACACCACATATGAGCACCGTAGCCCTTAATTACACATTGAAGGTTACACGTGGTGAGAAGGACGTTCCATTCAAGGAGGAGAACCTACGTAAAGTGGTGTCCAAATTGCAAGAGTGGTGCTCGACATTACGGAGGCATAACGTGTCAACCTCTGGCATTAACCTTGTGACCTCCGACGACCTGAATGCGCACTTGCAATGGTGGCGTCAAAGGTATTTAAGGGTGTGCGAACTAGCCGACCACCCTTCTACTACAGGTTTCTCAACTAGATTGTCGGGACCCGGATTTGCAAATCCGAAACCCTCTGTGTATACTGCACTAGTCCAGGATCACGCTAGTGCACACAGTGGAAACATAGATGAAATATCATTCCATACAACGAATTAACTAAGAAGGCAAATTGTTATTAAATAAAGCAAACGACCTTATGGTCAGAGTTTACACCAATATGCCTTAAGGGCTTAAGAAACAAATAACTATTGCAGCGGAAAAGATAACTTGAGCCATTCGACAAGCCACAGGCAATCGTCTGGGGAACGCCTTTCTAATCCACGTAGTCTTCATAGAATTCCTCCTCATGGTATTCAGCATTTCCTGATCCTTCCTCAGCAATTGATCAACAAAGGCATATAGCCGTGAGTATAAAAAGTACTCAGCAAACCGTAGGGAATTGATGCAATATTTTCATGCAAGGCTTGACAAAGGGTAGCCATATGGTTCATTTGCAGAAAGCAATAACTTGAATTGAAGTACAGTAAATAGATTGAAAGCACATTTATGAAAAGATAAATAAATAACTAGTAGATCAATGGTAGACAACATGAACAGAATAGCGAGGAATCATCCTACACCTTCTAAAACAAGTATCAACCAATAAATTTAACAGTATTACTTTAGACAACAAAACAACAGTGAACTCCCAGTTCAAATCCCAACAATTCCACATTCCACATTTCATGAAACAATCTATACCCCGTGTGAAATTCCCGGACTTGTCCAAGACCGCGGACACGGTTATTCGAATAGTTTTACACTCTGCAGAGGTTGTACAACTTTACCCACAAGACATGATTTCCCATCTTGCCACACGATAAACACACTTCCTTTAGTGTGTTGGCGGAGAATCATGACAAAGCCTTTACAATGCAATCGCCTAAACTCAGACGCTCGCTAAGGTTTTTCACACAGGCTCCCTCTTGCGCTTTGCGAATCTACCCGCCCATCCCGGAACCGACACCACCAATTGGCAAAGACTCAAGGCTAGACATTGCAAATTAATCGCCTAGGTCTCATCCCATACCGCACATGTGGTAGTACTGTTAGGCCTACTCAATGGCGCACAAGATTAAGTCCTTAAGTTATCTCAGGCAAGACATCCACATCCTTATGTGCTAGAAAGCACCCCCTTTACTGCACGATCACTTGCCCGAGGGAAAACAATTTGTTCAACCAAGACCAATGGCAAACCCCGCCATGGTACAACAAATTTTACAACAGTGGCTAACGGCCACGATTCAATATCTCATTAAGTCAAGATTAACATTAATCACATGTGATATGGATCCCAACGTATATCTAAGCATGTCTAAGCATAGCTACGATAACCCAGTGTTGGTATAAAGATTATGTCCAACTAGTAATGTCCCAACCTAGGTTTAACAATGGTTACATGGTATCCCAATAATCAAGGTGGCATAATGTCAACTAGGTATATAGCTATTCCCATGAAATAATCATTGATACTGTAACATCCCAAAAATTTGGCTTATAATTTCGCTCATATGCTTTTTGGTGATTTTCTGAATTTATTGGATTTTTCCAGAAATTATCTAAATTTATTTTAATTAAGTATATTGAACCTTTGGTGAAAACTAAATATATATGGATAAAGTTAATATAAAGTTTTACCAAAAATATTTTATTTGTGCTCAGAATGTCTCAAAGTATTTATGAGAATTTTCCGATTTTTCCGATATTTTAATTGCTTAAAGTAGATTAATCTAATTTCGGAATTATTTTAAATCAAAAGCTTTTGAAAATCGAGTGAATAAGATCGGGCCAAGCCCAAGATCGCGGCGTGCGCCCATCGACGCGCGGCCCGATCAGCCGCTCACGCCGCCGCCGCGGCCGTTGGATGAAGATCTGACTACCGTCTCCTTCGCGAACCCTAGCGCCTTCGCCGTTGGATTGAGATCGAGCGGTCGGGATCGCTTCGCGTTGTTTTGGTAAGTTTAGATCTCGCCCGCTGATTTTGGAAAGAGCGGATCGGATCGTATCACCGGATCTAACTCGCCGCTCGTTAAATCGGACGGCCGCCGCCTTCGCCTCCGATTCGGTTTTCGAATCCGCCGCCGCTTGCCGCCGCCGCCGCGTGATTTAGGGTTGCCGCTTTAGCGCATGCCGAGGCTATAAAAGCCGCAGCCCGCACACCGAGGTTCCTCATCCCGCAGCGCATCCGCCTGCTAGCCTTCGCCGCTGAGTCACCGCTGCTTAGCCCCGAGAGCTCGCCAGAGTTTTCAGCGCCGCCGCGTTTTCTCGCTGTTCGCCGCCGCTGCCGCCGCTCGACGGTGGGTTCCAGCTGGTTCGCCACGCCGAGCCGCACCGAGCAGCCTACTTTCGCCGCCGGCAGGAGCCGTAACGCCGTCTGGTCGCCGCCGCCTCGCTCTCCGGAACTCAGCGCCGCCGCGACATCGCTGAGCTGAGCCTTCGACACCGCCGGATCTCCAGCCGACCATCCAGACGAGCCACGCCGCTTCGCTGCGCAGAAAATGCCGTAAGCGTGACCGCTGGATCGTGGTTGTTCGGTGAGATCGCGCCGCGTGTGCGAGAGCGTTAGCCGCCGATCGTCGCAGATGCGCGCGCCGCGTGTCGAGCATCGCAGACGGGCGGCGCCGCAGCCTAATCGATGCGCGCCGCGTGTCGGGCGCGTGGTGCGAGGCGCCGGGCGCGGCCCACGGTGGACTGTGAGGCGTTCCGTGGACCGAGTCCATGGACCAGCGACGGTCACCGATTGGTCCGAGTCGTCGACGCAATGCGCAATAAAATCTTTTCCAATAGAAAATAATTTCAAAAATCGTAAATTCTATTTTCTGTATTTTCAAGATTTATTCAAACTTCAAAAGGCTATATCTTTTGCATTTTAACTCGGATTTTAGTGTTTCAAATTTCTAAAATTTGTAAAATCAAGATCTATTTATTGGTGAATTTTATTTTATTTTTGGAGTTTGTTGCTCTCTGGTTTGGTGTTTATTTGCTATTTTGGCATCGCTTCGCGTGAGACGTTGAACCGCTTCGGTGATCCTAAGAAGATTCGCCGCCCAAGACCCAAGCTCAGATCAAGACCAGCACCTACTCCAAGGCAAGTTGTGCTTTGATCATGTTGCACCTAATTTTCACCAAATTACTATTTTGTCTTTTAAACTTTATGCATGATATTTTATGTGTATAAATGATTTCAATTAACTGGGAATTAGATAATATGCCTATTTGAATTAAACCATACCTTGTCAATTATATGCCATGATCTATTTGTCACCCTAGGATGTGGAATTATAGTTGATAATCAACATGGGCTAGTTAGATCGTCATAGATTGCTTAGCCATGCCACGCCATCACATGTGTCCGAATGTCGATACTTAATCTTGACTAATGGAATATGGAACAATGTTTATGAATTGGTGTGTCATGTGTTGTCACACAATGATATCAAGTTGTCGTGGCGAGGAGGTCACACATCGGGATTGAAATGTTGATGGCATGTGGTGCTTGGTAATCAACTGGGTGGTAATGATTTTAGATTGAGGCAAGTGGCAAGGGCGGTGTGCCAAGGTGGGCCAGTTTGGGTGGGTATGTGGAAGTCTTGCCTTAATCACCTTAAGGACTTAACCTTGCAAGCCTTTGACCCGAGTCTCTCTTGCAACCACATGTCCGAATGGGACAAACTTAGTGAATAATTTGTGAAACCTAGATTTTGATCGCTGTGGTGAATAGTGAGTCCCGGTTACGCTTAACTCACATGGCGCAAGAGGGGGCCTGTTGTGGTGGTTTAACCCTTCAATGTTGAAACCTTAGCGAGCAAGATCGGGTCTAGGTGTAGCATTGTAAAGGCTTTGTTATGATCACTCGCCTTGGTGGTGTTTGGTTGTATCGTGTGGGTAAAGTGCATAACCTCCGCAGAGTGTACAATCTATTCGAATAGCCGTGCTCACGGTATTGGGCAATGCTCTGGAATTACAATTAAGGGTTAGACTTTTGTTAAACAAAACTTGTTGGGATGGCAAGGTGCCATGGAAAGTGGAAAATTAATTTAGGATTGGAAACTTGGTGTATTTCGTAAATACTGAATTTATTAATTATCGATTTGTTTTATCGCTTTCCAATCTATTTATTGTATTCTTGTTAAATGTCGCTTATTGCAAAAATACCCTTACTAGCCATTCCTTTGGATTAAGCCAAACATATAGAATATTAGACTTGCATTATTTTGCACAACTTGTTGAGTGCTTTATGTACTCACCCCATCAACAACAACTTCGTAAGAGGAAGAATCTACGCTACCATGGATGAGGATTATTTGGATGCGAATGCTTAGGGTCCGAGCCTCGTCGGTTGTTCGTGGCGAATCGAGCGCCATCGCTTATTCTATTTCCGCCGCTTCTCATTGATACTCTTTTAAGCCCCGTGAGGCATTATTCATGTAAGACAACAGTTATTATTAATTAATGAAGTTTATGCTATATTTCACTGTGTGTGACTATGATAGCATCTATGTTGAGCTGTGTGCACTAGCGTGATCCTGGACTAGTGCGGTATACACAGAGGGTCCGGATTTGCAAATTCGGTCCCGACAGAGGTGGTATCGAGCCATACCGACTATAGGTCTTGGCCCTAGGTAGTTGGTATCTCTTAGAGTGTCCAAAATTATTTTCTAAAGAAAACAAGAAATTGACTAATATGAAACTCTTGGCTTATCTCATCCTCCTACTCTCATCCTTGCTAAATTACCTTCTTTTCGCTGTTGCTTGAGTGGAGATCTTATTCAAAATTTTGTTTTGAATAGATGCCGATCTTTCACCCTTCGAGTCAAGACAGGTGGCTATGCCATGGAGCCGTGGAGAGTTCTTCAAGTGATTAGAGGCTTTGATCGTCCGCTTCACCGAGGAAGCAATCGAACGCCAACGGTGTGCATCGGGGTTCTTCGCAGTCGATCATCTTCGCCGAGAGTGCGACGAGACCACTGCATCGATCCACATCACCGCCTGCAGGTTCACTTACGAGGTCGGAGTTCAGAGGTCGCTAGACTTGCTCTACGACGGATCCGCCACGACTACGCCTACGAAGAAGCCAGAACACCAGATTTCGACTTCACCCGACAAAGGCGTGCGCACGACGGATCGTGGAAGGAGAGTGTGCTCGCGCAGACACCTTGCCGAGTTCGCCACCGCCAGAGGATCACTTGAGGGACACGCGCAAGAACCGAGACAGCTGGTGAGGCGTTGAGAGTGGCAGAGCGGAGCTTCAAAAGACCCGCGACGCGCAGCAGCCAGAGTCATCGGCGAGTGGAGGAGGCCTTGCAGTAGCCGAGGAAATAGCGACCAAGTCGCCCAGAGCCGGATGAGGTCGCCAAGAAGAAGAAGAAGAAGACCCTAAGAGCGTGAGTGGGAGCCCGAGGAGCCAGCAGAGGGTCACCAGGATAGGTTCGCACCCATGCCACCCACCCACCAAGTGTATGCCCCGGATCGCCTCACCTGTGGTGGTGGATGAGTGAGAGTCGGCCTTAGAGTTGTGTTGAGACTCGAGTGTTGAGTCGCGCTTTTAAGTTAGCCTTTACCCTTTTAGTAGACGTTAAAGTTGCATGTTTAGTTGGTTCTTAATTGTTTGTCGAGTGTGCAGATGTGTTGCAAAGCCCTTAGGCATTGTAAGCAACCATACCAAGTAATAATAATAAAGATTATTTAAGTTGGGTTTAACCTGCTTCCGCTTTAGAAATTCTTGCATCTTATCTATGCTACATCTATCTTTCCTAACCCAAGAAGCAATCAAGCGGATGGTGAACACTCGCAGAACAATGGGGCTTCGGAAGTGGTCTACGCCAGCAACAATCCCAATGAAGGAGTACCACCGCAGCAAGCACCGCCAAAGGATATGCGTAACTTGGGAGCTTTTCTCGCAAGCAAACTCGCTTGATGCGCACTATGATGCAAAGAGATGACCAATATGGCTGCAGCCAACAACCCCACGAGTAGAACAACAATGGCGGGCCTCGCCCTTACTCCAAGTTGTCGACTTCATGAGGACCCGACCGCCAACATTCTCGCAACGCCAACCCCTTGGAAGCGTATGATTGGTCGAGAACCATTGAGAGGAAGTTGTACATCACACAATGTGAAGGGCATGAGAGGGTTCTTTACGCATCCCATCGCCTAGAGGAACAAATTGCAGAATGGTGGGAGAACCATCTGCTACTCATGAGGCACCCATGGAAATCACGTGGGAAGAGTTCGCAACGGCCTTCGCCAGCACTCACGCACTGAGGGAATGATGGACCAAAAGGAAGAATTCAGGGCGCTTAACAAGGAGGCCAACCGTGGTCGATTACTTGAACAAATTCACACGCTTAGCACGCTATGCTCTCAAGATGTAGCGACGACAAGGCTAGACACCCCGCTTCATGAAAGGACTAAACTCGTGGTCGCAAGTGGGCCGACATCTACACTTTTCCGATTTCCAAGAATTGGTAAACAAGGCTTTGATTCTCGAGGATAAGCGCAAGGAGCTTGGGGAAAATCGCAAACGCTTGATGACTAACCTGTGGACGCCTAACCACCTACGAATGAGGATGACCCCGCAACAGCTTTGCTAGGTTCCAACCACAAGTCGTTAACAAGCCAAGAACACCGCACCGCGACCATCGTGACAAGGTTATCGACGCCGCCCAAGGTAACAATGCTCAAGGGGAGGCAGCAACACCGCCGTAAGGTGCTACGCTTGCAATGAGTCAGCATTATGCTAATAGATGTCCCCAGAAGGAGGAATCACGCCAAATGCGTTTCAACCTTGGAACGACACCGCTAAGGCACCGGCGACGGAGCGAATCGAGGAGCCGGACAGCAGGAGTGACGCCAAGCTACTATTCGAGGCGAGTCAACCACATCACCGCCGATGGAGCCTGTGAAGCATCGACGTCAGATCGGGTAAGTTTTTGTAAACTCAAGACTGCAATAAGATTATTTGATTCAGAGCTTCACATTCATTTGTCTCTCGAGCTTTTGCATCTAAAAATGGTTTAAGCATGAAAATCTCAAGTGTGTGATGCTAGTTCAAGCCCCGTGATCCGAAAGTTAAGATCTAATATTGATGTTTGGGGTAAAGTCGATAATTAACGGGTAGAGTTCCTAGCTAACTTAATTATTCTAGATGCCCAAGTTTTAGATGTTATCCTTGGTATGGATTGGTTAACCAAGCATAAGACGGTATTGGATTGTGGTCGAAGGGTTGTATCCATTGAGAGCCCTACAGAGAAAAGGTGGAATTCGAGCGACATCGGTTCGCAAGGGTCAATTAATGGTTAATAGCATGAAAGCCACAAGATTGAGGACGTGCGCTGGTCAAAGAATATCCAGATGTATTTCCAGAGGATCCGCCAGAATGCCGCTGCACCGTGACATCGAGTTTGTCATTGAGTTAGTACTGCACAAAGACCAATAGCAAAAAGACCTTACCGGATGCCTACCGATGAGTTAGTAGAGATGAAGAAACAGATCGACGAGTTATTAGAGAAAGGTTTTATAAGACCAAGTTCGCCGCCATGGGGAGCGCCGCTTTGTTTGTCGTGAAAAGGATGGAAGCCTTAGAATGTGTATTGATTACCGTGCACTTAATGAAGTGACGATTAAGAATAAGTATCCGCTGCCAAGGATTGATGATCCGCTCGACCAGCTTGAGAGGAGCCGGAGTTTTCTCCAAGATAGACCTTCGCTCCGGATATCATCAACTAAAGATTCTGGACGAAGATGTTCCAAAACCGCATTTTCTTCAAGATACGGACATTATGAGTTCACGGTCATGTCTTTTGATTGACCAATGCGCCAAACCTATTTCATGAACTTGATGAATAAGATTTTCATGGAATACTTGGACAAGTTTGTTGTTGTGTTCATAGATGATATTTTGGTATATTCAAGACCAAGCAGAGCACGCAAATCATCCGAGGCTAGTGTTGGAAAAGTCTGCGTGAGCAACAAATTGTATGCTAAATTCAAGAAATGCGACTTTTGGAAGGAAAAGGTGGAATTTCTCGGTCATGTCATGATCGCAGAAGGAGTTGTGTCGACCCAAGCAAAGTGGAGGCAAGTGTTGCATTGGGAGCAACCAAAGTCCGCCACTCAAGTCCAAGTTTTCGGGAATGGCGGATATTATCGCCGGTTCATAGAAGGATTTTCGACGATTGCTAGACCTCTTACTCAGCTTATTGAAAAGGAAAAGAAATTTTCATGGACGCCAGATTGTGATAAGAGTTTTGAGGAATTAAAGAAGCGCTTAACAACAATTCTCAAAGGTTGGTTTTGCCTAATGTTCGTAATACTTCGATATATATTGGATGCGCCAAGACAGGTCTTGATGCGATTGATGCAAGAGGGTAAAGTGGTCGATATGCGCCAAGGCGCTTAAGACCGCATGAAGGAAATTATCCTACGATGACTTGGAATTGGCCGCCGTGGTGCATGCCTTGAAATTGTGGCGCCATTATCTCATTGGAAATAGATGTGAGATATATACGACCATAAGAGTTTGAAATATATTTTCACTCAATCGATCTCAATATGAGGCAAAGGAGATGGTTGGAATTAATCAAGGATTATAACATGGGAATTCATTACCATCCGAAAAGCAAATGTGGTAGCCGATGCCTTAAGTCGCAAGAGCTACGTGGCTAATATGATGGTGCAGAAGGACAATGAATCAGGCGTAGAATTGCAAAATTTAAAATTGGAAGTAGTTTTAGAAGGATTCCTAGCTGCTTTGGAAGTGAAGCCAATGCTCAAGATCAAATTCGGGAAGGACAAAAGATGATGAGAAAGTCAACCGAATCAAGGCTAAAAGGATGAAGGATTAGCAAAGGACTTTACCGTGGACTCACCAAGGTACCATGTGGTTCAAGGGTCGATTTGTGTGCCAAACAGACTAGAACTTAAGCAGCTTGATTTTGGAAGAGGCTCATGATTCCAAGTATTCAATTCATCCAGAAGCGCTAAGATGTACCAGACTTAAAGGAGAGGTTTTGGTGGTCGAATATGAAGCGCCAAGTCGCCGAGCACGCTGCCTTGTGCGATGTATGCCGAGAGTTAAGGCAATACATCGAGACCAAAGAGGTTTGCTACAACCGCTAAAAGTCCTGAATGGAAGTGGGAAGAAATCGTATGGATTTCACACCGGATTGCCAAGAACTCAAAATGGGTATGATTCTATATGGGTTATCGTGGATCGATTGACCAAAGTTGCTCACTTCATTCCACCAAGACCACTTACTCAGAGACCGTTAGCGTAACTATACATAGCCGTAGTCGTGTGTTTGCATGGTGTACCAAAGAAAATAGTGTCGATAGAGGTACCCAGCTCACCTCGAGATTTTGGGATAAATTGCATGAAGCTATGGGAACGCTGCTTGAACTTCAAAGACAAAGATATCATCCGCAGATCGATGGTCAAACAGTAAAGGGTAAATCAAATTCGAGGATATGCTAAGGGCTTGTGCATTAGCCTATACTACATCATGGGATAAGTGTTTGCCATATGCGAGTTCGCTTATAACAAAAGCTACTGTGCTAGTTTGCGATGTCGCCATTCAAGCTTTATATGGTCGTGCTCGCTGCACATCACCGAATTGGAATGAGACAGGGAACGTATGATATTTGGCCCTAATATTCTCAAGGAAGTCAAGAGCAAGTTGCCATGATAAGAGACAAAGTTGAAAATCGCGCAATCAAGACAAAAAGTTATGCGATAATCGACGCCGTGATTTGAGCTTCAACTCGATGATTTCAGATATCTTAGGTTACCCTCCAAAGGAGTTAAAAGGTTCCACGTTAAAGGGAAGCTTGCCCTAAGATATGTTGGACCGCTCAAAATTTTGAGCCGCCGAGGGAGGTTGCTTATCGCTTAGAATTGCCGCAATACTAGCAAAGCGGCATGATGTGTTCCATGTGTCACACCAAGAAGTGTCTTGGTGCAATGAGCGACGCCTTTGGGAGAGATTGAATTGCGTAAAGATCCGACCTACAAGGAGCAACCAATCGTAATCTCGGATGTTATGGACCGCAAGACCGTGACCAAGTCGGCCGCTTTGCAGAGTTCAAGGAGCAACCATTCGAGAATGAAGCAACCCGGGAGCGTGAAGAGGATCTCAAGTCGAATTTCCAAACCTATTTCCTAGTCACCTTGAATCTCGGGTCTAGATTACATAGGGGGAGGTTTGTAACATCCCAAAATTTGGCTTATAATTTCGCCATATGCTTTTTGGTGATTTTCTGAATTTATTGGATTTTTCCAGAAATTATCTAAATTTATTTTAATTAAGTATATTGAACCTTTGGTGAAAACTAAATATATATGGATAAAGTTAATATAAAGTTTTACCAAAAATATTTTATTTGTGCTCGTAATGTCTCAAAGTATTTATGAGAATTTTGGGATTTTTCCCGATATTTTAATTGCTTAAAGTAGATTAATCTAATTTCGGAATTATTTTAAATCAAAAGCTTTTGAAAATCGAGTGAATAAGATCGGGCCAAGCCCAAGATCTTGGCGCAGCGCCCATCGACGCGGCGGCCCGATCACCGCTCCGCGCCGCGTGGTCGTTGGATGAAGATCGGACGGCCGTCTCCTTTCGCGAACCCTAGCGCCTTGGCCGCTGGATTGAGATCGAGCGGTCGGGATCGCTTCGCGTTGTTTTGGTAAGTTTAGATCTCGCCGCTGATTTTGGAAAGAGCGGATCGGATCGTATCACCGGATCTAATCTCGCCGCCGTTGTAAATCGGACTATCGCCACCTTCGCCTCCGATTCGGTTTTCAATCCGCCGCCGCTGCCGCCGCCGCGTGATTTAGGGTTGCCGCTTTAGCGCGCATGCCGAGGCTATAAAAGCCGCAGCCCGCACACCGAGGTTCCTCATCCCGCAGCGCATCCGCCGATGCTAGCCTTCGCCGCTGAGTCACCGCCGCTTAGCCCCGAGAGCTCGCCGAGTTTTCTAGCGCCGCGCTTTTTCGCTGCTCCGCCGCCTGCCGCCGCTCGACGGTGGGTTCCAGCTGGTTCGCCACGCCGAGCCGCACCGAGCAGCCTACCTCTTCGTCGCCGGCAGAGCCGTAACGCCGTCTGGTCGCCGCCGCCCTCGCCTCCGAACTCAGCGCCGCCGCGACATCGCTGCAGCTGAGCTGCGACACCGCCGGATCTCGGCCGACCATCCAGACGAGCCACGTCGCTTCGTCTCGCAGAAACAGCCGTAAGCGTGACCGCTGGATCGTGGTTGTTCGGGTGAGATCGCGCCGCGTGTGAGAGCGTTAGCCGCCGATCGTCGCGCAGATGCGCGCCGCGGTCGAGCATCGGCACGGGCGGCGCCGCAGCCTAATCGAGCGCGCGCGCGTGTCGGGCGCGTGGCGCGAGGCGCCGTGGGCGCGGCCCACGGTGGACCGTGAGGCGGTTCCGTGGACCGAGTCCATGGACCAGCGACGGTCGGTCACCGATTGGTCCGAGTCGTATTGACGCCGCCGCTGCGCAATAAAATCTTTTCCAATAGAAAATAATTCAAAAATCGAAATTCTATTTTCTGTATTTTCAGATTTATTCAAACTTCAAAAGGCTATATCTTTTGCATTTTAACTCGGATTTGAGTGTTTCAAATTTCTAAAAATTTGTAAAATCAAGATCTATTTATTGGTGAATTTTATTTTATTTTTGGAGTTTGGTTGCTCTCTGGTTTGGTGTTTATTTGCTATTTTGGCATCGCTTCGCGTAGACGTTGAACCGCTCGGTGATCCTAAGAAGATTCGCCGCCCAAGACCCAAGCTCAGATCAAGACCAGCACCTACCCAAGGCAAGTTGTGCTTTGATCATGTTGCACCTAATTTTCACCAAATTACTATTTTGTCTTTTAAACTTTATGCATGATATTTTATGTGTATAAATGATTTCAATTAACTGGGAATTAGATAATATGCCTATTTGAATTAAACCATACCTTGTCAATTATATGCCATGATCTATTTGTCACCCTAGGATGTGGAATTATAGTTGATAATCAACATGGGCTAGTTAGATCGTCATAGATTGCTTAGCCATGCCACGCCATCACATGTGTCCGAATGTCGATACTTAATCTTGACTAATGGAATATGGAACAATGTTTATGAATTGGTGTGTCATGTGTTGTCACACAATGATATCAAGTTGTCGTGGCGAGGAGGTCACACATCGGGATTGAAATGTTGATGGCATGTGGTGCTTGGTAATCAACCGGGTGGTAATGATTTTAGATTGAGGCAAGTGGCAAGGGCAAGTGTGCAAGGTGGGCCAGTTTGGCAGTGGGTATGTGGAAGTCTTGCCTTAATCACCTTAAGGACTTAACCTTGCAAGCCTTTGACCCGAGTCTCTCTTGCAACCACATGTCCGAATGGGACACCTTAGTCAATAATTTGTGAAACCTAGATTTTGATCGCTGTGGTGAATAGTGAGTCCCGGTTACGGCTTAACTCACATGGCGCAAGAGGGGGCCTGTTGTGGTGGTTTAACCTTCAGTGTTGAAACCTTAGCGAGCAAAGATCGGGTCTAGGTGTAGCATTGTAAAGGCTTTGTTATGATCACTCGCCTTGGTGGTGTTTGGTTGTATCGTGGGTAAAGTGCATAACCTCCGCAGAGTGTACAATCTATTCGAATAGCCGTGCTCACAGTATTGGGCAATGCTCGGAATTACAGATTAAGGGTTAGACTTTTGTTAAACAAAACTTGTTGGGATGGCAAGGTGCCATGGAAAGTGGAAAATTAATTTAGGATTGGAAACTTGGTGTATTTCGTAAATATCAATTTATTAATTATCGATTTGTTTTATCGCTTTCCAATCTATTTATTGTATTCTTGTTAAATGTCGCTTATTGCAAAAATACCCTTACTAGCCATTCCTTTGGATTAAGCCAAACATATAGAATATTAGACTTGCATTATTTTGCACAACTTGTTGAGTGCTTTATGTACTCACCCCATCAACAACAACTTCGTAAGAGGAAGAATCTACGCTACCATGGATGAGGATTATTTGATGCGAATGCTTAGGTCCGAGCCTCGTCGCTGCTGCTCGTGGCGAATCGAGCGCCATGCGCTTATTCTATTTCCGCCGCTTCATTGATACTCTTTTAAGCCCCGTGAGGCATTATTCATGTAAGACAACAGTTATTATTAATTAATGAAGTTTATGCTATATTTCGCTGTGTGTGACTATGATAGCATCTATGTTGAGCCTGTGTGCACTAGCATGATCCTGGACTAGTGCGGTATACACAGAGGGTCCGGATTTGCAATTTCGGGTCCCGACAGATACACAAATAGCATGCAATTGTATAAAACAATTTACTTTGCAAACATAGGATCAATATGATCAAAGGTTACGACTTGCCTTGCTAATCTAGTGTTGAGTCTCGGTCTTCGAAGTCTTCGTTTGCTCCCTCGGAATTAGCGTCTACCGGAAAAGAAAGCAACGAAACCAAATAAATACAAAACAGAGACACAAACAAGCTCAAAACTAAAAATAAATGGCTCTGGAAGATAGAGCTTAATTTTAGAAAAATTTAGAAATTTGAATCGCCTCAATCGGAGTTTATATGAGCGAGAACGGGCCTCCGAAAGATTAAATTCAGAGAAAAAGGCTGAAAATCAGAAAATCCGAATTTCCCGATTTATTTTTCTATTGGAAAATCGATTTATTGCGCAACGCTGACGTCAGCAATAAATTTCCCGAATAAAAAAATAAATCAAAAAATCCTATTTCGCTGACATGCGGGACCCACGGTCTATAGACCGAGTCCACGGAAAGCTCAAGGTCCACGGTGGACCGGTCCGCAGAATCGATCGAATGACGCCACCACTGATGTCATCGTTGATGTGGCGGCCGACATAAAGCGGCCGACAGGACACGCCACGCGTCACGCATCCGGCGACACGGTGAGGGATCGAGCAGCGGAGGCGCAGGGCTGCGGTTGCGGCGACGTGGCAGAATCCGATGCGCACGCTACGGATCGGACGGACACCGCAAGGCGAAGCATGTCGACGGCGAAGGTGGCGGCGCGTCTCACCGGAAGTGGGAAAGATGACACGGCACACGACGGAGACGTGACGGATCGAGCGCGAGACAAGATGGGTCCGGACGGGGACGATACGATGAGTCAGGCGTGCAAGTGGTAGCGGCGGATGTGCACCGGCGACGAAGATCCACGCGGCGAAAGGCTTCGGCTGCGGCGGAGAACTCTGGTGAGGGCGCAAGGTTAAACGGCAGACTCTCGGGCGACGCGAGAGAGGGCAACGGGTGCGGCACGACGAGAGGAAGCTGAAGCTGGTGGCGGCTCGGCTTTTAAAGCCTCAAGAGACCCGCACGACCACGACACGGACGTCGAGCCCGGCTCGGAGAATCCGAACGCGGTTAGGGTTTCGCGAGAAGCTGGCGGCGACGACGCGCGGAAGCTGGGCCGCGCAATGCGGAGCTGGGCTGGGGCGGACACGCGGGAGAAGCGGGTCGGGCGGAGCAGGCCGAGCAAAGCGGAGCGGGCCGAGGCAACGCGAGCGGGCCAGGAAAAACGGAAAAGGACAGGGCCGACGGAGACGATTCGACCCGAATGAAATTTGGGAAAACAGAATTATTTTTGAATTAAGAAAATTCCAGAAATTCAATTAAAACAAAATAATTCCAAATAAATAGCAAATAAGTTCAGAAAAATCTCCAAAAATACAGAAAAATTCCTTGAAGAACAATGAACCCAACTAAAACTAAAAATCTTTAGTTTGATGAATAGTTTAGTCAAATTAAATCCTTCCATTAATGAAAAATTCAAATTAAGCTGGAATTAATGCAAGAAAAATGCAAATGGTTTATTTTTGAATTCAAACATTCCAAAACTCAAATTTTGGGATGTTACACAGATCTTACATGGTACTTATGCTGCCCGATCAGTATGCGAAGCATATTAAGGTCAGTTATTTCATATTTGTTCATCTTACTAATCTTTTCAGCACTATACATAAGTTGACTACTTCGTATGGTCGTCTTGTGTGTTAGACATTCCCAGAGGATGAAGAGTTACTGAACAAATATATCCCAGAATTTTTAGCTACGTATATGCTCTTCGGCGGAGGTGTGATGCCTGGTTCGCGCAGAAGATATAGAAGCGGATCTAACTGGAGGGGTAGAGATCGACACCATACTACTGCAACAGCAAGTTCAATAGGACGTTCAACCACCACCGAAGGGACTTGCTCATGACGATGACATGATGATGACGATTTCATATCACCTATACCTCGACGTTCAAGCACTACCATAACAGGCCATTCAAGCACTACTACAGGAGGCCGTTCAAGAAACAATGCAGGAGGACGTTCAACCACCACCGGAGGGGGGCTTGCTCATGACGATGACAATGATGATGATTTTGTATCACTTAGACCTCGACATTCAAGCACTACCACAACAGGCCGTTCAAGCGCTACTACAGCAGGCCGTTCAAGAAACAATGCAAGAGGACGTTCAACCAGCACTACAGGCGGACTAGCTCCCAACCATACAAATGACGATGATTTCATGCCACCTAGGCCACGAACCGTAGGATGACACTACATTAAGCCCTATCAGCAATCTAAGCATAATACCCCGAATGCCACCAATAGATAACTTTCGTTTTTTTGACCGTGCCCTATACCAACGACCATGGCCATAGAATGTATGGTTTTGTGACTATTGTTGTATTCCAGTTGTATGAATTCTCTAAGCCATGTATGTACCTATGTGGTATCCCAGTTTTATGAATTTTTTAAGGTATGTACCTATATTGCATCCCACCTTGTGACTTAGCTCTGCACTTTGAAATATCAATGACAGGTTTTATTCAATAGTTTACAATGATTTTTTGTCAAATTTGTCGCACACTGAAGGAGAATGATGAACAACGAACTTTGAATTTTTTTTCTGAAAATAATTAACTTACAAATAATTTTGTAAAACACCACATTAATTATCACCAACAAGCATGAATTTTTCAGAATTTATTGCCCCTACTTTGAACTACACAATTGTAGCAACCGTCAAATTAACACTGACTTTTAATATTTATTGCTCATAGCTTACAGCGAATTTTCCAATCAAATCAACGCAAAATACTTCCTCATAAATTAAATTTCCTCCAAAAATAAATTTCATGCCAGCTTGTCGACCTCTGGTACTGAATTTTCTTACAAATAATTTTAGAAACTTACAAAAAATTCCACAGCTTGCAGTGCAATTTCCAATAAAATTACTGCAAAATCCTCATAAATTAAATTTCCTGCCTGATAAAATAATAATTCATGAAATTCAAAAATTTTGTTCTCTGTCGCCCTATGGTACGACGACAGGCACCTGTCGCACGATGGATGGGCGAGCAACAGGCAGTCGCCCAATGGATGGGTGACAGAAGGTGCGGTGCAAGAAGTCGCCCAATGGTTGGGCGACAGGTGTTTCTATCGCCCAATGAAATGGCGACATGAAAATTTCGCATTTTCAACGGGCGACAGAGGTACAATTTTGTAATTTTTTCAACCGAGGTACATTTTTGCAATTTGAATAAAAATTTGTATTATTTAAAAAAAATTCCAACCAGGAGCATCAAGCACTGAGGAGCAGAAGGCCAACAAGCTAGGAGGTCAAGAGGAGACTAGGGAGTAGGGGAGGACAGCCACCCCTTCATCATCATCACCAGCACCATCATACCACAGCCTGTACCCTCCCCATTCCATCACCCCAATAAGGTAAACCATTGTTCATTCCCATAGCACCAACATAGGAGCAATAGTAGCAAAAACTAGAGTAGAGACTAAAGATAGTAGAAACATTAGTGGTTGCAAGAAGCGGCATTGCATGTGCCTGTGGAATTGTCACACTCCCCGACGTGCGATAAAAACCACAGGTATCGCCACAATACCGCTGTCATGCCATCCAACTAGTTCGCAAATCATCATCGACCAGAAGAATATAGCAATCCAAGTGAAAAGTAGATAACCATGCCGATCCAGCAAGCACTCATCTGTAACTAGCATGAACTAGAATAAAATATATCAAAGGGGAATAACACTCCCAAGCAATGAGCAGTAGGGGAAGGAGGCTGGTGACCGAGCATGGGGAGGAGCCCAAGGCGGCGAGGAAGCCAAAGAGGAAGGGGAGCACCGAGGGCTGGAGCTGGCGGTAGTGGGACTGGTGCAGCACAAACGGGAGGCAAGGCATCTGGTGCAGCGGGGAGGCGAGGTGGCCCGATCTGAGGCAGGCGATAGGCCCAATGAGGCCGACCATGAGCAGGCCGGTGAGGCAGTGAGTGTTAGTGTTATGCCCTTGAGGCAATCATTTAGATGATTGTAACATGACTATGTTTATGAATAATAATATGATTATTGGTCCAATGAATGTATATCATTGTATTGATCAACAAGTATGTGACTTGCTTATGAAGCTCTTTACTTAATGATGTAATTCGATAAATATCTCTGATCGGATATCATCGTATAGGACAACGATGAATAGATCAAAGACATGTAGTGATCGATGATCATGCTTCATAGATCATGGATATGGAGATATCATCTATACATTGTGGACGCATGTTGAAGAACATGGGTTAGATAGACCCGCAATGGGACATCGCGAGAATGTTTCATTCTTATGTGTCATCGCATGTATCTCATACCTAGTAGATGTATGATCCTTAGACCGAGATTGTCATATTCCCTACATGTGTAATAGTTTTCCTTGGGGCTATCAAACACTACTTCCTAACCGGATAGTTATAAAGGTAGCTTCATGTTTACTATGAAACGCAGAGGGAAGTAAGCAAATAAGATGGAATTTGCCACTCCAATGAAACGGAGATATATGACAAGGCCACTCGTGTGATATGTTAAGGAAGTGCATGGACATGCCGTGATTGAGGAGTCAATCACAACTTATTAATATATCACTGATACGAGAGATGGATTGAATCATCAAAGGATGACATGCTTCTCGCCTTGAGATCAATCTTCATATACTAGGCAAAGGGATTATTACATGAGTACTTTTGATAGGTTCTCGTCCGATTTGATCATAGTATGTTTGGGAGTTGGCATACTTTGCAAGAAGCCACTACAAACTATTGGATTGAAAAGGAGTTTTTCAATCCATGTCCAAAACGCACGTGAACCCGCAGGTCACACACTTAATGGGTCGACGCATTAATTTGGATTGATCCGTAATTAATAAACCTCGTGGGTTTAGCACGATGGGCCCTAGTTTAGGTTTCATCTCGCCGCTATATAGGAGGAGGAGGAGGGAGGGTGCAGGTGTGCTTTCCCACGGCTTAGGAGTGATTCACTCGAAACCCTAGCCTACTCCTCTCGCCGCCTCGCCGAGCGACTGTGTGCTTGCACACGACGCACGCTGCTCCATCTCTCGGACGTGTGGATCATCATGTGACGCCGCCGCGATCGGGCGTGGGAGGACGATCCACGGCAAGGCGAGGACGATCCACTATATCGACGCAACGATCGCGGCGAGGACGATCCACTACATCGACGCTGCGAAGGATTCCGCAATCGCGCGCCTAGTGGTAATCTTATCTATGATCCCCTTCTTGCAGTAGCTCGTTTCGCGGTAGGTTTTTTTTGTGCTAGCGTAGCATACCGCTTCCTCTCAAAGCGAGGACGCAGCTGGGTGCGCGCGCCTGTGCCGAAGCCGAGGGCAGGGGCGTGTGAGTGTAGGTAGGGATGCAGTTGCACGAGCCATGGCATAGGGAAGCCAAGCGCGGTCCACCCGTGGCTCGAAGGCCCGAAGCCTAGCTGGGCGTCGTCGGCAACCCAGCGGTGCGGTGGTCGCGAGGCTCGGGTGGGGCACGATCGGAGCCTAGGGCGCGGGGTAGCCCCAAGCGAGAGGTCACGTGTGACACCCTAATTTTTTTGCTCTAATTTAAATTTTGGAGTATTTTTTGGTTTTTGTGAATTTTTGGGAATTTATTCAAATTTATTTTGATTTATTCAAATAGGGTTTTTCTTGAAAACAATTGAATAATGGAAAAGTTTTTGCAAAGTTTTATTGCAAATATTTTAATTGAGTTCCAAATATCTCAAAGTAATTTCTGGAATTTTTCTGCTATTTTAAAAGCTCCAAATGATTTAATTGAATTTCTAGAATTATTTTTAATGTGAAATGTTTGAAAATCATTGAATAAAGAATGGTCGAGCCCTCATGTGCTTAGCTCCGCCCGATTCGCCACAAGAAACCCTAGCGCCGCTTAGCCCAAGCCGTCCGATTCGGATCGAACGCTGGAGTGTGCCACGCCGTCGCGACGCTGAGCCTTCTGATCGCCGCCCGACGGACGCGCGGGATTGCGCCACGACACTTCGTCCCCGCGAAATCGCCGAGAGACGTGGGCTTTAATGGCCGGCATTCCGCCAAAGAAGCCAGCCGCACACGCCGAGGCAGCCCTTAAGTCCCGCTGAGGGCGCTGCGAGACCTCTCGACGCGTTTTTGACTCCGCGACGCACGCCGAGACCCCTCTAGCGCCCGTGACGAGCTCGCCAGAGTTGCTTCTTTGTGCCACCGCTGTTTTTCGCCGCTTGCTTCGCCGCCGGTTTCTCTCCGCCGCCGCCAAGGTCACCGAGTAACCTTCCGCCAAGCCGCGCCGAACGAGCCACTTCTTCTCGCCGAGAAGCCCCGCATCGCCGCCGCCGAGGTCGCCTTTCCCAGCCTCCGCAACCTTCGCTTCTTCGCCGCCGCCAACCTCGTCGAATCGCGCCGACCGTCCGACGGCATCGCTCGCTCGTGAGTCCACGAGCCTCCATCTCTCAGAGATGTTTAGATTGAATCGTGATCGCTGGATCTTGATGTGTACGGTAGGGATTAGATCTAGATTCTCGCGCTAGATTTAATGCGAACCCTTGGATCTTTTTGGACGCCAGAGGATTGAGCCACGCCGCGCCATGAACGAAGAAACCGCCGGTACCGTGGGCCGTTAGATTAGATCTAAACGGTAGAGATTGATCTGGTTTTGTTTAGGATCCGCGCCGCTCGATTTGAACGCGGCGGCGGAGATGGCACCGCACTCGCCAAATCGCGCGGCCGACGCTGCGGGCGTTTGACCAGTATGAGACCGATCCACTGCCGATTTTGGGTGCACCGCCGCGATTGCGCCGCGGTCGCCGCATGATCCGAGACGCCGCAGATGACGGCGCCGCGGCCGCCGCTGGATCCGAGCGCGCCGCTGGATGTGCGAGGCGTGGAGCCGAGGCGCTGCCACGCTGGATGCGTGGTCGATCACCGGATGCGCGACGCGGTCGCACGATCTCGGCGCCGCGGCGCGCGTGAGGAGATCCGCCGCTGATTCAACGAACGGCTCGGATCTAGCCACGTTGTCGATCGTTTCGTGAACCGAGTCCACGGTGAGACCGTAGTCGAGCCGTGAACCCACCCATAGATCAGAGCGACGTGGCGTACCTCCGGCGTGCGCACGGTCGAGCCGACGCCGATGATGTAATATATATATTTTTTTTATATAAAATATTTCGACCGAATTTCTTTTCTGTGCTGACGTCATCATGACGCGGTGCTGACGTCATAAATGCGAATTTACAGTATAAAAATAATTTAGAAAAATCGGATTTTCTTAATTTCTGTATTTTCAGATTTTTTTCAAACTTTAAATGACTACAACTTTTGCATTTTAACTCGGATTTAGGTGATTCAAATTTCTAAAAATTCGTAAAATTGTGATCTATTTAATGATGAATTTTATTTGAATTTTTGAGGTCATCTAGTCTTCTGTATTAGCTATTTATTGCATACTTTATTTGTACGCGTAGACGCAAATTTGCCGGAAAGTTTCGAGGAAGAATTCGTCGCTCAAGACCAAGCTTCGGAACACGACCAGCAACTCTTTGAAGGCAAGTGATGCTTTGATCATTTTGATCCCAGGTTTTTAAAATGTAGTTTATGCTTTGAAACTATGCATGCTTATTTATTTAAAATGAATTTAAATTGATTCGGGATAATGTAGTTAATCAACCCATTTTGTTATGCCACCTTGAATTATTAATTGTATGCCCTAAATCATTGTCACCCTAAGTTGATTATATTAGTTGGATGTTAATATTGTGCCAACACGGGAGGCTAGACCGTGAGTAGATGCTTAGCCTTACAACGAATCATGAGTGATCTTTCGGAAAAATGCTACAATACTGATTAAAGACTTTGAATGTATTTTGAAAAGTGGTGTGATGATGCCACATGATGAGATTGAGGTACACGACACCGTGTGGTTCTGCATCGATGTTGAGTTATTGCCGCATGTGTTGCACAATAATCAACTGGGTGGGAAATGATTTAGACTGGGCAAATGGCAATAGGTTGTGTGCACTCGTGGGCCTGTGTGGCAAATGGGTTGATGAGTGATGTGAGTCTGTGTGCTACATTGGGTCGTGTGCCATCGTTGAGTGTTGGAAATCTTGCCTTGGCCGCTTAAGGACTTCACCTTGCAAGCCTTTGATCCGAGTCACCAGACAACCACATGTCCGATATGGGATGCACTTAGTTGACTAGGGTTCGATATCTTCCTCCGATACTCGGGGTGACAAAGGCATGTGGGTGTATCTCGTATGGGGAGCGCACTGTGCTACGGCTTGGTGCCCATCCAACGGTGATTGGCCGGTCCTATACTTCGCCTGTGAGGGAAGTGATAGTGAAGGCAATACTGAGAGGTTCTTTGGTTAAGGTAGAAGTTCCCAAAAGCTTTGTTATGACAATCACCTGTGTGGTGAGCGGTCAGATCTTGTGGGTAAAGTGTACAACCTCCGCAGAGTGTCAAAACTATTCGAATAGCCGTGCTCACTGATTGAGCATTGCTCGGGATTACAATGAGGATAGATTTTCATAAACAAAACATGGAAGGGGCTGTGTGCCAAGTGTTAAAATGAACTCATAAGGTCAGGTGCCGAGAATCCTCAAGGAAAACCATTTGAAATTATTATTACTTATAACTATCCCATCGCTTTAATCTAATTAAGATATTGGTTAAAAATAAAATGTCGCTTGATGCAAAAGAACCATTTAAGCCAATCCTTTGGAATAAGCTCAGATATAGTAATAGCGCCGATTCTCGGCATTACTTGTTGAGTGCCTTGTGTACTCACCCCACCTTGCTTATCAACCCCAACATCGTGGAGGAGACTACACCACTTGGGAGGAGGAGTACATCGAGGATACAAACAACTAGGGGCAAGCCCTACTGGTTGTCTGTGGCAAGATGAAGGCTTCCACGACCTTTATTTATGTTCCACGCTATTTCTTTACTTTGAATAATGTAAGCCCTGTGTGGTCGATTTATCCGTAAGGAGACCATAAGGTCGCATAACCTCGGTTTATATACATGTTTGCACTATTTATTCTTATATCCTTGTGATGTCCGTGATGTGCAACCTGTATGATTGTGTGTGCTAGCGTGATCCCGGATCGCATGTAATACACAGAGGGTCCGGATTTGCGATTTGAGGCCCGACAGAGGTGGTATCGAGCAGGTTGATCAGAGGTCTTGACCCTAGTTTGGTTGTGCCTAGGAGGGTAAAACTATTTTCTAAAGACCTAATCAACTTGAGCAAGAATGTCAAAGAAATCTCGACTTATCTCTTCTCCTTATTCATACCTATGTGAATTTTTATTATTCTCTGCTTAATTTAAACAAGGTTTATTTTGGCGTATGAGGATGATCCACACCTATGGAGAGCGCACCGAGGATATGCCGCGGAGTTATGGCGATGATGCAGCTTGCTCGAGGTTTTGATGCACTCATCAGACGAGGAACTTCGTGGTACGGCAGACTTGATGTCGCCTCGGGATGTCAAGATCACAGCAGTATGCTCTGGAGAGGACGAGGGCGAGCCGCCCTATCTACATCACGTCCAGAGGTCTTCTTTGAGGCCGGAATCCAGAGTCGGCGCGACAGCGATGCGGCGATTGCCCGCACTTACTCCGCAGAGTTGGAGGGCACCGCCTTTCGTCACCATCGCGCTGAGACAATCATTTTGACAGATGGAGCTTGTGGAGGAGGACGCCACTATCACCCACTGGCGAGGTACGCCATCGCCAGAGGACGCCTTGGACGAGACAAACCGGGAGTTGCAGAGGACCCGCGCCGAGGTCGCAGAGGCAAAGATCCGGTGCGGAGGGCTTAGCTCACTCCATGCGTAAGATCCAGGAGTCGGAGATGGCTTTGTATGGACCCGAGCCCGAGCCGCCTGGAGTTACACGATCCAGATCCGAGGAGCAGAGAAGGAGGCACCGGCAGAGCAGCAGCCCCGGACGGGCCGGAGTCGATGGGGTCATTTGCACCACCGCAGAGGTCACCAGACCGCTTTGCCTCGATTTCGAGCACCCATCGTGTATGCTCCGGGAGCCGCACGGGTTGGCTCGATGAGTGATCGAGTCTAGTAGAGTATAGTGTCGAGACTCAAGGTTGAGTCGCGTTTTTCTTGAGTCACCATTAGGTGTGAGTCGTCATGGATTCCTATGTTTGGTTACTTGTTTTTGGTTGTGAGTGTCTCGTATGTGTTGCATTGCCCTTAGGCACTTGTGAGCAACCATACTGCTTTATATTATATCAATAAAGTGGCTAAATAATTTAAGTTGCACCTGTTTCCCCACATAAATTCTTCTACTTGTCTATGCTCTCTTCTTTTCTTAACCCTGGAAGTTTGCAACAGATGGTGAGGACTCGTGGAAATGTTGGAGCCAACGGAAGTGGAGCTAACCAGGCGGATAACCAGAATGAAGAGCCGATTCCTCAACCGCCGCAGGTCGATATGCAGAACCTGGGAGCCTTCTTGACTGCCCAGACTCATCTTATGAACACGATGGTTCAAACCATGCAGCAGATATCCAATCAAGCTGCGGTGAATGTTCAACCTGGGGGTAACCATGGACCACACCCCTACTCTAGGTTGTCGGAGTTTATGAGAACCCGTCCACCTACTTTTTCAGGTAACGCCAATCCACTGGAAGCGGACGATTGGCTAAGGACAATTGAAAGGAAGCTGCACATTACCCAGTGTGTAAGACATGAGAGGGTACTCTATGCCTCTCATCAACTCGAAGGGACTGCCGCAGAATGGTGGGAAAACTTCTGCGCAGCTCATGAGGACCCACAGAGTATCACGTGGGAGGAATTCACCTCAGCTTTCCGCCAGTACCATGTACTCGAGGGTATCATGGATCTTAAAAAGGAGGAATTCCGGAGTCTCAAGCAAGGCGGCCAGTTAGTGGCCGATTACATGAATAAATTCACCCAACTGGCACGCTACGCACCGGAGGACGTGGCTACGGGTAAGGCCAGATAATCCCGCTTCATGAAGGGATTGAATGCGAGTTGCAGTGGGGACCGATCACCCACACATTCCCGACTTCCAAGAGCTAGTTAACAAAGCTCTTATCTTAGAGGACAAGCGCCGAGAGTTGATGACAACAGAAGCGCAGAATGGCGCAACAAGGAGGTCGCAAGGCCAGCAGAGGCAGAGGGCGGCACCCCAACAGTTCATCCGCATCAGCCTGCAGGCAATGATAGAGCACCACCGCCGCAAATCGCCTAAATGGGTCGAATGTTCGACTCACCAGTAATCGTGGCATGCATCGAGGAACCTCTCAGCGGTGGGAAGACGTTGCTACCATTGCAATGAAATGGGGCATTTTGCCAACAATTGCCCTAAGAAGGAGGTGTCACCCGATCCGCTTTAACTGGGAACACACTGCAAGGACTCCGCGCCAACCGTGAATCATGGGGCATCAACAAAGAAGAACTCCATCCCAAGGAATCGCACAAGGCCGAGTCAACCACATTACGATGGATGAAGTCCGTAACGCCATGGATGTTGTAATTGGGTAAGTTCCTAGTAAACTCAAGATCACCATCGCTTTATTTGATTCCGAGCCGATTCTTTTATTTCCGAGATTTTGCTGTTCAAAATGATATGGAAATAGTGAATCTTAAATGTGTGCTCATAGTCCAATCCTCGGATCGTAACTCCGATCTAAAGTAGGATGTTCGGGTAAGACTAATAATTAATGGAGTTGAGTTCCTAGCTAACTTAATCGCCCTTAATACCCAAACCTTGATGTTATCCTAGGAATGGATTGGTTAACTAATCACAAGGCAAATCTTGGATCGCGAAAAAGAGTCATATCGATCGAGAGCCCTGATGGGAAGAAGATTGAGTTTGAAGCAAAATCGTGCGGGATGGATAATTGATGGCCAACAAAGATGAAGACTGCCACCAGAGGAAGTGTCCATAGTCAATGAATATCCGGATGTTTTCCTAAGATTTACCCGAATGCCGCCAGATAGAGATATCGAGTTCGTGATAGAGCCGGTTCCAGGACAGCCCAATAGCTAAGAGACCTTACAGATGTCCATAGAGGAATTGGTGGAAATGAAGAAGCAAATTGAGGAACCGCTGGAAAAAGGATTTATAAGACCTAGTTTATCACCATGGGGAGCACCTATCTTATTCACAAGAAGAAGGACTAAGTTTTAGGATGTGTATAGACTATCGTGCACTCAATGATGTGACGATAAAGAATAAGTATCCGCTACCTGTGATTGATGATTTGTTTGACCATTGAGAGGAGCAGGAGTATTCTCCAAAATTGATCTTCGATCAGATACCATCAATTGAAGATCCGATCGAGGATATTCCGAAGACTACATTTTCGTCAAGATATGGACACTACGAGTTTACAGTGATGTCTTTTGGCTTGACAAATGCACCAAAGATATTTCATGAACTTAATGAATAAGGTGTTTATGGAATACTTGGACAAGTTCGTCGTCAGATTCATAGATGATATCCTTATCTATTCCAAGACGAGAGAAGAGCACACCGAGCATTTGAGGCTAGTCCTTGAAAAGTTGAGAGAGCAAAGCTTGTTTATAAATTTAGCAAATGTGATTTACGGAAGAATAAGGTTGAATTTCTTGGACACATAATGACCGCAGCAGGAGTTGCGGTAGATCCAAAGAAAGTGGAGACGGTTCTCGCATTGGGAGCAACCCAAGTCGGTAACCCAAACCGTAGTTTCCTTGAATGGCGGGTATTACCGTCGATTCATCGGAGGATTCTCTACGATTGCGTAGACCTCTTACGCAATTGTTGAAAAAGGAAAGGAAATTCCTATGGACACCGAGTGTGAGAAGAGTTTTCAGAGTTGAAGAGGAGATTAACATCGCACTGTATTAGTTTTACCCGACGCTCATCAAGGCTTCGACATCTATTGTGATGCATCGCATCGTGGATTGGGATGCGTGTTGATGCAAAATAGGAAGGTAATTGCCTATGCATCGAGGCAATTGAGACCACATGAGGAGAACTATCCGACTCATGATTTGGAATTAGCCGCCGTGGTGCATGCCCTAAAAATATGGCGCCATCATCTCATCGGAAATAGATGTGAAGTGTATACGATCATAAAAGTCTTAAGTATATCTTCACGCAAGTCGACCTAAATATGAGGCAAAGAAGATGGTTAGAGTTAATCAAGGATTATAATGTGGAATTCACTACCATCCGGTAAAGCCAACGTGGTGGCGTACGCTTTGAGCAGTAAAGAACCACGTGTAAATATGTTGTTGGAAACAAGTCAGCAGACTGTGTAAGGATTTTAAATTAGAACTCGAAATGGTACCGAAGGATTCCTAGCAACTTTGGAAGTAAGACCTACCTCGAAGATCGATCAGGAAGGCGTAAAGATGATGATAAGATCAAAAGAATTAAGGGCAAAATGGATGAAGGCAAAGCAAAAGATTTCAAACTGGATGAACAAGGTACTATGTGGTTTAAAGAGCGATTTGTGTGCCGAACAAAAAGGAGTTGAAGCAAGCACTGGGAGGCCCATGACTCCATGTACTCAATTCATCCAGAAGTGCGAAATGTATCAAGATTTAAAGGAAAGATTTTGGTGGCCAAACATGAAACGAGAAGTCGCGAATATGTTGCATTATGTGACACATGCCAAAGAGTCAAAGCTATGCACCAAAGACCACAGGCTATTACAACCCTTAAAGATACCGAATGGAAATGGAAGAAATTGGTATGGATTTCATAACCGGATTGCCCGTAACGCAAAGTGGATATGATTCCATATGGGTCATAGTGGATCGCTTAACCAAGGTGGCACATTTCATACCAGAAGACCACTTATTCCGAGACCGGTTAGCGTAACTTTATATGGCACGGATCGTCGCTTGCACGGAGTAATCAAGAAGATAGTGTCTGATGAGGTACCCAATTTACCTCCGCATTTTGGGGTAAGCTACATGAGGCAATGGGGACTCGCTTGAACTTCAAGACCTACCTACCATCCGCATGATGGTCAAACTGAGAGGGTTAACCAGATATTGGAAGATATGTTGAGAGCCTGCGCTTTAGCATATTCCACTTCATGGGACAAGTGTTTGCCTTATGCTGAGTTTAGTTACAACAACAGCTTATCAAAGTAGTTTACGATGTCTCCATTTGAAGCTTTGTATGGTCGGTCCTGCTTAACACCATTGAATTGGAATGAGACAAAGTAACGACATGTTTTTGGACCGGACATTCTTCAGAAGCTTAAGAACAGACGCTCGATCGTGGAAAGATTGAAGATTGCACAATCAAGGCAAAAGAGTTATGCTGACAACCGTCGCAGGGAACTGAGCTTTGAACCCGAAGATTTTGTGTACCTTAGAGTCACACCTCTCAAAGGAGTCAGAAGGTTCCATGCAAAAGGAAAACTCGCACCCAGATATGTTGGACCATTCAAGATCTTGAGCCGCAGAGGTGAAGTTGCTTATCGCTTGAGTTACCACGCTCTTTGATGTAGTGCATGATGTATTTCATGTATCACAATCAAGAAGTGTCTTCGAGTACCTAAGAGCAAACACCTTTGGAGGTAATTGAGCCGCAAGAAGACTCGACTTACAAAGAACATCCGGCGAAGATTCGGACGAATGGACAGAGAGACAAGGAACAAGTCAACACGCTTCGCAGAATTCAATGGAGCAACCATTCGGAAAGTGAAGCAACGTGGGAACGTGAAGAAGATCTGAAGAAGGAGCTCCCTAACCTATTTCTGTAGACAGCCCTGAATCTCGGGGACGAGATTCTGTTAAGGGGGGAGGTATGTAACACCCTAATTTTTTTGCTCTAATTTAAATTTTGGAGTATTTTTGGTTTTTGTGAATTTTTGGGAATTTATTTGGATTTATTCAAATAGGGTTTTTCTTGAAAACAATTGAATAATGGAAAAGTGTTTGCAAAGTTTTATTGCAAATATTTTAATTGAGTTCCAAATATCTCAAAGTAATTTCTGGAATTTTTATGCTATTTTAAAAGCTCCAAATGATTTAATTGAATTTCTAGAATTATTTTTAATGTGAAATATTTTAAAAATCATTTGAATAGTAATGGGCCGAGCCAAATACGTGCTTAGCCCGCCTGATTCAATACAAGAAACCCTAGCGCCGCCCAACCCAAGCCGTCCGATTCGGATCGAACGCCTGTGAGTGTGCCACGTCGCCCGCACGTGTGAGCCTTCGGATCGTCGCCGCACGGATGCGTGGGATTGCACCACGTCACTTCGTCCCCGCGAAATCGCCGGAGAGACGTGGGCTTTGATGGCCGTGCATTCCGCCGGCAGTTTCAAGCACGTCGAGGCAGCCTGGCCCCGCTGAGAGCGCGTGCGAGACCTTCTCGCGCGTTTTTGACTCTCGCACGCACGCCGAGACCCCTCTAGCGCCCGTGACGAGCTCGCCAGAAGTTGCTTCTTTGTGCCGCCGCTGTTTTGCCGCTTGCTTCGCCGCCGTTTTCTCCGCCGCCGCCAAGGTCACCGGAGTAACCTTCCGCCAAGCCGCGCCGAACGAGCCACTTCTTCTCACCGAGAAGCCCCGCATCGCTGCCGCCGAGGTCGTCTTCCCAGCTCCGCAACCTTCGCTTTTCGCCGCCAACCTCGCCGAATCAAGGCCGACCGTCCGATTTGCATCGCTCGGTTCGTGAGTCCACGAGCCTCCATCTCTCAGAGATGTTTAGATTGAATCGTGACCGCTGGATCTTGATGTGTACGGTAGGGATTAGATCTAGATTTTGCGCTAGATTTAATGCGAACCCTGGATCTTTTGGACGCGAGGATTGAGCCACGTCGCGCCATGAACAAAGAAACCGCCGGTACCGTGGGCCGTTAGATTAGATCTAAACGGTAGAGATTGATCTGGTTTTGTTTATGATCCGCGCCGCTCAGATTTGAACGCGGCGGCGGAGATGGCACCGCACTCGCCAAATCGCGGCCGACGCGCGGGCGTTTGACTAGGGCGAGACCGATCCACCGCCGATTTCGGTGCACCGTCGCGATTGCGCCGCGTGTCGCCGCATGATCCGAGACGCCGCAGCGACGGCGCCGCGGCCGCCGCTGATCCGAGTGTGCCGCTGGATGCGAGGCGTGGAGCCGAGGCGCTGCCGCGCTGGATGCGTGGTCGATCACCGATGCGCGACGCGCGGTCGCACGATCTCGGGCGCCGCGCGCGCGTGAGGAGATCTCGTCGTTGATTCAACGAACGGCTCGGATCTTGCCGCTGTCGCGATCGCTCGTGAACCAAGTCCACGGAGACCGAGCCGAGCCGTGAACCCGATCCATAGATCAGAGCGACGTGGCGGCCTCCGGGCGTACACGCGTCGAAATGACGCCGATGACGCTATATATATTTTTATATATATATAATATTTCATATATATTTTTTTATATATATATAATATTTCGATCGAATTTCTTTTCTGTGCTGACGTCATCATGACGCGGTACTGACATCATAAATGCGAATTTCCAGTATAAAAATAATTTAGAAAAATCGGATTTTCTTAATTTCTGTATTTTCAGATTTTTTTCAAACTTTAAATGACTACAACTTTTGCATTTTAACTCGGATTTAGGTGATTCAAATTTCTAAAAATTCGTAAAATTGTGATCTATTTAATGATGAATTTTATTTGAATTTTTGAGGTCATCTAGTCTTCTGTATTAGCTATTTATTGCATACTTTATTTGTACGCGTAGACGCAAATTTGCCGGAAAGTTTCGAGGAAGAATTCGTCGCTCAAGACCAAGCTTCGGAACACGACCAGTAACTCTTTGAAGGCAAGTGATGCTTTGATCATTTTGATCCCTGGTTTTTAAAATGTAGTTTATGCTTTGAAACTATGCATGCTTATTTATTTAAAATGGATTTAAATTGATTCGGGATAATGTAGTTAATCAACCCATTTTGTTATGCCACCTTGAATTATTAATTGTATGCCCTAAATCATTGTCACCCTAAGTTGATTATATTAGTTGGATGTTAATATTGTGCCAACACGGGAGGCTAGACCGTGAGTAGATGCTTAGCCTTACAACGAATCATGAGTGATCTTTCGAAAAAATGCTACAATAATGATTAAAGACTTTGAATGTATTTTGAAAAGTGGTGTGATGATGCCACATGATGAGATTGAGGTACAACGACTGCGTGTGGTTCAGATCGATGTTGAGTTATTGCGGCATGTGTTGCACAATAATCAACCGGGTGGGAAATGATTTAGACTGGGCAAATGGCAAGAGGTCGTGGTGCTCGTGGGCCTGTGTGGCAATGGGTTGATGAGTGATGTGAGTCTGTGTGCCACATTGGGTGTGTGCCATCGTTGAGTGTTGGAAATCTTGCCTTGGCCGCTAAGGACTTCACCTTGCAAGCCTTTGATCCGAGTCACCAGACAACCACATGTCCGATATGGGATGACTTAGTTGACTAGGGTTCGATATCTTCCTCCGATACTCGGGGTGACAAGACACGTGGGTGTATCTGTGTGGGGAGCGCACTGCTACGGCTTGGTGCCCATCCAACGGTGATTGGCCGGTCCTATACTTCGCCTGTGAGGGAAGTGATAGTGAAGGCAATACCGAGAGGTTCTTTGGTTAAGGTAGAAGTTCTGAAAAGCTTTGTTATGACAATCACCGTGTGGTGAGCGGTCAGATCTTGTGGGTAAAGTGTACAACCTCCGCAGAGTGTCAAAACTATTGAATAGCCGTGCTCACGGTAGATTGAGCATTGCTCGGGATTACAAATGAGGATAGATTTTCATAAACAAAACATGGAAGGGGGCTGTGTGCCAAGTGTTAAAATGAACTCATAAGGTTTGTGCCGAGAATCCTCAAGGAAAACCATTTGAAATTATTATTACTTATAACTATCCCAATCGCTTAATCTAATTAAGATATTGGTTAAAAATAAAATGTTGCTTGATGCAAAAGAACCATTTAAGCCAATCCTTTGGAATAAGCTCAGATATAGTAATAGCGCCGATTCTCGTGCATTACTTGTTGAGTGCCTTGTGTACTCACCCCACCTTGCTTATCAACCCCAACATCAGTGGAGGAGACTACACCAGCTTGGGAGGAGGAGTACGTCGAGGATACAAACAACTAGGGGGCAAGCCCAGTCGGTTGCCTGTGGCAAGATGAAGGCTTCCACGACCTTTATTTATGTTCCGCTGCTATTTCTTTACTTTGAATAATGTAAGCCCTGTGTGGCTGACTTATCTGTAAGGAGACCATAAGGTCGTACAACTCGGTTTATATACATGTTTGCACTATTTATTCTTATATCCTTGTGATGTCTGTGATGTGCAACCCTGTATGACTGTGTGTGCTAGCGTGATCCTGGACTGGCACAGAATACACAGAGGGTCCGGATTTGCTGATTCGGGGCCCGACATCACGTAGGCGGCTCGGAGGAAGAAGGAGGCGACGCCAAGCATGGGGAGGCGCCAGAGAGGGGGCGACTCTAGAGAGGAGGGAGAGGTGGCCTGGGGTTAGGAGTGGGCTAGGGAAGGATCGTCCAGCGGGGTGAGCAGGTCGGAGGTCAGCGGTGGCCTGAGTCCGGTGGGGAGAGGAGCTAGGCGGTAGGAGCATGAGAAGAAGAGAGAGGTGAAGGGGAACGGGTAGGCTACTCTAGTGAAAAATCTAAAATTTCTACCGCGTAACCAAGGAACCACTGCAAGTTATAGATCACAGAATTACCACTAGACGCGCAGACCCGTAGCGAAAGTAGAGTCGATGTAGCGCGGTGGTGCAGATGAAGTCGTCCTAGCCTCGTGCCTCCCAATAGCTCCTTGTGACTGTCGCAGGTTGCGGATCATCCTAGCGTTGAAGCTTCACAGCAACGCCTCTAAGGAATCGACATGTACGGAGCAGGAACACCACACGTCGGAGTGCTAGCATCGGCTGCGCGATTCTTGACAGAGGAGGGGTGGCGGCTAGGGTTTTTGGAATTTCGAATTCCTGATGTGTCTCTTCGTGTATATCTCTATTGCAAAGCCACCACCTCCTCCCTTTATGTAGACGTCCCATAACGGGTTCCAACCCTTGAAGCCCATTAGGAACTCTAAGCCTATTATAACTCGGATCCCTATCCGAATTGGTTACAGCCCCTTAAGCGTGTGACCCTATAGGTTCATGTGCACTCGAACATGGCTGGAGTACCCCTATCAATCGTTGAGTACTCCTACTCGACCATCGAGTACTCCTACTCGATCATCGAGCATTCGACCAATAGTCGATAGCGGCCCCTAGCAGGACTTACCGACTCCCGAGTACATGTAAAGATCGGACGAACCTCAACAATATCCTATATGCATTTCCTTTTGCCTCACGATATCGTTCAAACCCAAGGCGAGTTGTTTTCATCCTTGTTTGGATGGTTCGACCACTCTATCTCGATGTTGTAACTCGGAATCCCCAAATACCTCGAGTTAACTCTTTAACTCGATGACTCGAGTAACTCTTTACTTGAGTAGCATGGCCATGCATTTTCGGAATCCGACCACTCGAGAGGCCTTAAGATATCTCACCCGTTGTATGGAGGGGCAAATCCTATCTTGATTGATCACGCCTCGTAGCTTGTTTCATAACAAACCCGAAAGCCATCTTTATAACTACCCAGTTACGGAGTAGCGTTTGATGACCCCTAAGTAAGTCATTACGCATCTTGAGAACATGTGACAATCTCAAGTCGAAGGATACAGCATACACATCGTATATGAGACCAACTAATGACATGAAATAATATAACGTTCTCGCAGTGTCTCATAGTGGGTCGATGTCCAACACCATGTTCTCTAACATGTGTCCATATTATTGGTTTGATATCTCCATATCTATGACCCGTGAAACATGGTCATCGACCAATACATATGCTAGTCTACTCATATGTGTCCTCATATGATTATCGACTAGGGACCCCTTTTTAGAATGATCATAAAGACGAATACAGAGTTCCACAAACACGTCACATACTTGTTAATCAATATCCATGATGTTATTCAAAGAATAATCTCATAGTTTATGAACATTTATAGAAATATAATCATCTCTATGATTGCCTCTAGGGCATATTTCTAACAAGAGGGAGTGGGCAATGAGGAAGAGAAGAGGATAAGGCAGCCAAGTGAGGAGAAAAGAAAGTGGAGATGAAAAGACAAAGAAAAACAAAAGAGAGGAGAAGAAAAGAAAAGGAAGACAAAAAAATAAAAGAAAAGGAAAAAAAGGAAAAAGGAGAAAAAGAAAGAAGAGAAAAGGAAAAAGGGGAGAAAATTAAGTCCGTGCATTAGCCAAATTAATTATACCTATATTAAAATCCGATAAGAAATTTAACAATCTATTTTATCAGGCATTTAAATAAAAGCCGTCAAATTAAAATATCCAACAAATTTAAAAGGGCATATAAAACCAGCAATTACCAGAATAATTAAAAAGGAAAATAATGCCACTATTAAGATAAAATCACAACCCAAAAATCTAATAAACCGCACAGATTAAAATACACCAATTAAAAGTATGACAAGTTAAAATATCCCCAAATTAAAATATGCTCTATTAAAATACATCAAATTAAAATACTCTAAAAATGGAAGCACATAGTATACATATATAACTTTACCAGAAATCAGGAAAGGGTTGCACCGCATAAATATATATATAAATATATTACTTACCTAAAATATAGTATTTTTATAATTTCAGGAGTTGAATTAAATCCGGCCAATAATCGTCTTCAGCTATCGTGTGAGGACGCCTATTTCTACCAAAATCCAGGCAAGCTTTCTTTGATCATATTTGTAAAATCATTTTTGAATGTTTGCAAATATCATCACTACATGGGAAATGTATCTTTTAAAATAAAACCTCAAATTAGACATGGTTGGAAAGTTGGATAATTGTGACTCCTGCGACAGAAATTGTTTATTGATAAGTTGAATTGGTGACGAACTGCTGAGGCAGTCTTTGAATTTTGGATATGTTGGAATTATATATATGTGGTGGGTAGAGGGTGCCGATGAGAAAGATTTTCATACAGGTGGAGCTCTATACATAGGCTATGATATAAGGATAAACCACTACACTCAGACATAAGATGTAATATTCATATCAACCATAGTGTGGGAAAACGACCAAAAAATGTTGTCTTATGATGGTGTTATGATCTCCACATTGGATTAAGAGTAGATAATTAAGAGAGGTTTGAAGCTAGAATATACCAGTTCGGCCCAGTGGGGGACACACAAAATCAGCTACGGTTGATTCTTTAGGGCTCTATATGTAAAGCCCTGGGTGTACTGCTATTATTAGTCGGAGTACAGTACTACGTTGTTAGTCGGAGTACTGTACTACGTTGTTAGTCGAGAGTACAACTGGTACGCTGAGAGTAGGTGGGGAGCAGTCGAGGACACCACACCGTTGGCTACCAGGGTTGGAGATCTAATACCTTAGTAGTGATAAACGTTCTGGATTCTCAACTGCTGTTGAGTTCACTTTGGGTAAAATGGTACAAACCTGCGCAGGGTTAAATCATGAATTCATACATGTCTCCTGGATTGGAGGCTACGAAAGCTAAGTCCGTCTCATATACGGGAGCTAGTAGCATCTTTGGATACGTAAAATTAGCAACATAACTTTCCTAATAAAAACTCTATTTTCTAATAATAGTTTTTGATGAAAGGTTGCACCAAAAGGTTGTGGACAACATTTGAGATGGATGTGGAGGGAAAAATTTCATATAATGTACTTTGCTATTAATGCTTACTGAGTACTTTTGTACTCACTCTTGCTAAATCTACCTTTACTTAGAGAATGGTTCTGGTGGTCAAACATTCGGTTAGGACATAGATCCCAATGCATTCGGCTACAAGGTATCGGGAGAGGAGTACCCACAAGATCAGGACTACTAGGATGTGAGCTATCAGGAGGAATAGATCGTTGGGTAGATCATACATTGGCTTTATCAGTTGTCAGGGTAATTAGTACTTTTGTTATTATATTTTTGTTGTATTTGGATCCTATGTTTAATTAATTATTGAACAAGTAGCCTGCGTGGCAATGGAATGTAATAAAGCTTCCATTTTAGTCTCTAATTATTGTTTCTGTTGCAACACTCTGAATACGGTATATTAACTGATAAAATATTGGGTTCGCTCAATGTTTTATTAGCTAATATACCCAGATCAGCGTAATTACCTTAGAGTTAATGATAGGGTTAGTGTCGTTACTCTGGGTTAATTATGCAGGTCGCCACACTTCGGTTGTCGCCTGAACCATTCCACCGCGACATGGGTGGTAGCAGCATGCACGACAACTGCGCTTGATGGCAACGATGACACTCACAAGGAGAGATGTCAGGGTAGTGGTGTAGGAGATGGGCGATGGGCTTGTGAGGATGGTCACTTGGTTGTGAGAGGTGGGAGATCGACGAGGTGGGGACATCACCGGATTCAGGGGAGAGGAAGGATGTAACATCTCAAAATTTGAAGTTTTGGAATGTTTGAATTAGAAAATGAACCAGTTGCATTTTTTCCATATTCATTAATGCTTAAATTGAATTTTCTATTAATGAAAGGATTTAATTTGACTAAACTATACATCAAACAAAAGATTTTTAATCATAATTGGGTTTATTATGTTCCAAGGATTTTTTTGTATTTTTTGAGATTTTTATGAATTTATTTGATATTTACTTGAATTTATTTTCTTTTATTTGAATTTCTGGAATTTGCTTAATTCAAAAATGTTTTTATTTCTTAAAAATTCCTCTCGAACTATTTCTATCTACCGCCATCCCATTCCTTTTTCCTACCAACCCAGTCCGGCCAAATTTCTTCCGACCAAGATCGCTCGACCGCTCGCTCGTCCGCTACCGCGCCGCCGCACCTAGCTACCGCTTGTTCACGCCGCTGCAAGTCGTACGAACCCTAGCCGCCGTTGACTCAGTTTTGAAGTCCGTGCCGTGCACGCCTCCCGAGGTTATTTAAGCCGCCGCCTTGCCTCGATCCGAGAGCCCCCTCGCACTCCGCATCCGTCTCCCCATTTTGTGCACGTCGAGACACCCCCGTCGCGGAGATTGGAGCTCATCAAAGCCTACGTCGTCATCGCACCAATGGAGCCCAAAGCTCATCCTCTCTGTCGCTGATCTGTGCTCCGGTGAGCCTTCGCCATTAGCCGTCTTGCCGCATTGCTCCTCCGCCATCGCCCGTCCGCCGTTTTGCCGCGCCGTCATGTGAAGCCGAAGCGCAGGGAGACGAAGAGTCATAGGAGCCAAATAGACACTGTCAGACGAAGACGACGCTGATGTTAGCAGTGATGTCATCAGAGCCGAGCGCTTGCGTCAACCTGCTGATGTCAGCCCTAGCTGCTATTTCGCGGACCCAGTCTACCGTAGACCGTGGCCTCTTCGTGGACTCGGTCCATGGACCGAGGGTCCCACGTGTCAGTCGTGACGTCAGCGTGACGTAATAAACTTGTTTTCCCTTGGAAAAATAATTCCAGAAATTGTTCCTTTTCTATTTCCTCTGAATTTGATCTTTTAGAGGTCCGTTCTCTCTCGTACGAACTCCGATTAAGACGATTCAAATTTCTAAATTTTTTTAAAATCAAGCTCTACATTGAAGAGCCATTTATTTTTAATTTTGAGTTTGTTTAATTCTTTGTTTGGTATTTATTTGTATTCGTTGCCTTCTTTTCCGTAGACGCGAATCTCGAGGGAGCAAACGAAGAATTTCAAGATCAAGACTCAACACTAGATCAGCAAGGCAAGTCGTAGCCTTTGATCATATTGAACCTATGTTTGCAAAGTAATTTGTTTTATACAATTGCATGCTATTTGTGTATAAATGATTTTTTAATGGGAATAGCTATATACCTAATTGACATTATGCCACCTTGATTATTGGAATGCCATGTATCCATTGTTAAACCTAGGTTGGGATATTATTATTTGGACATGATGATATTACCAACATTGGGTTATCGTAGCTATGCTTAGACCTGCTTAGTTATACGACGGGATTCATAGTTATTCATCCAATTGTGTTATATCCACCTTGCCATGTCATATGTCAAATTTCATTTGTCACCCTAGAATGGTTTCATATTAGTTGGTAGCTATAATTGCCAATGTGGGTAGCTAGAACGTATGTAGTTTGCTTAGCCCTGCAACGAGTCATCATTTTATGTGAAAAATGATTAATCTTGCTTAATGATTATGGAAAATATTTATTAACTTGTGTGTCGGGTGTCGTCACACAATGTTATTATTGTTGATGGCACGTGGTGCATGGTAAAACAACCGGGGTGGTAAAATGATTTAGATTGAGGCAAGTAGCATGTATTTGTGGTGGGCCATTGTGGCAATTGGGTGGCCGCATTGCTTTTTAATGGTATATAATGGTTTATGTTAATGATGGTTTTTGGTTAGTCTTGCCTTGGTTAATTAAGGACTTAACCTTGTATGAATTTGAACTGAGTCACTCATACAACCACAAATCTGGTATGAGACAGACCTAGCTGATTAATTTGTTATGTCTAAGCTTGGTACTACTAGTGGTGGTGTGATTCTCTGGTTGTGGTAAACAGTCCTCGCACGGGTAGTCTCACATGGCGCAAGAGGGGGGCCCTGGATGTGGTAACCGGTCCCACCAGTGTTGAAACCTTAGCGGGTAGTACTGGGTTTAGACAGTCATTGAAAAGGCTTTGTTATAATCACTCGCCTTTGTTGTGTATGGTTGTATCTTGTGGGAAAAGTGTATAACCTCTGCAGAGTATCAAATCTATTCGAATAGTCGTACTCGCGGTATCGAGCATTGCTCGGTGATTACAATCAAGGGTTAGATTTTATTAAAACAAATGTGGGCATGGAGGCTGTATGCCTGTGGAAGTTGGAATATGGTTTAAGGTTACGAGTTGGATTATTTGGGAAATAACTGAGAAATTTAATATTGTTGTTATTTGTTTTTACTGTCTTTTAAATCTATTTATGCTATTCTTTTATAAATACTGTTTTATGCAAATTAACCATGTCAGCTATTCCTTTGTAATAATCCATACATATAGTATATTAGACTTGCATTCTATGCATAACTTGTTGAGTGCTTTATATATTCACCCCTTGCAACAAAACCTCACCAGTTGGTGAAGAAGCTACGCCTGCTTTTGAGGAGTTTCAGGAAGGAGCGAATAACTATGGTGCAAACATTGTCAGTTGTCTATGGCAAATTGAAGGGTTACTACGAATAAATTTATCTCTGTTGCAGTTTATTTATTTTTCAGTCTTAGCCTTGCGTGGCGTATTCATGTAAGGTGGATCATAAGGTCATTTAACAAATTATATTTAATTGATGAAGTCTTTATTATGATATCGATGAGTATGATTATGATATTCATCTATGTTGAGCCTGTGTGCACTAGCGTGATCCTAGACTAGTGCAGAATACACAGAGAGTCCGAATTTACATATTCGGGTCCTGACAATCGACCATACAAAGCTTCAAATGGTGATATTTACAAACTTGCCTGATAACTGTTATTGTAGCTAAACTCAGCATATGGCAAACTTTTATCCTATGAAGCGGCATAAGCTAGGGCACAAACTCTTAACATATCTTCCAAAATCTAATTGGCTCTCTCGGTCTGACCATCTGTTTGCGGATGATAAGCTGTACTGAAATTCAGACGAGTTTCCATTGCTTCATGCAATTTATTCCAAAAGCTTGAGGTAAATTGACTACCTCTGTCTGACACTATCTTCTTTGGCACTCCATATAAACACACAATCCTTTACATGTATAACTCTACCAAATGATCTCCTGAATATATGGTCTTCACTGCTATGAAAAGAGCGACTTTGAACAAACGATCCATGGTGACCCATATTGAATTATAACCACTCTGAGTTATGGAAGACCGGTAATAAAATCCATAGCGATCTCCTCCCACTTCCATTCAGGAACTTTCAACGGCTATAGCAATCCTGCTGGCCTCTGATGCATTGCCTTCACTCTCTAACATATATCACACAAAACAACATGCTCAGCAACTTCACGTTTCATATCAGGCCACCAAAATCTTTCTTTCAAATCCTGATACATCTTTGCACTCTCTAGGTGAATAAAGTACTTTGAATCATGGGCCTCATTAAGAATCAGCTGCTTTAGCTCCTTATTTGGTACATAGATTCGACTTTTCATCCACAAAGTTACTTGATCATCCAAAGTAAAATCCTTAGCTTTGCCTTCCTCCATCTTGGACTTAATTCTTTTTATTTTAGCATCATCTTTCTGACCTTCCCTGATTTGTTCTTCCAAGGTTAGCTTTACCTCCAAGGTAGCTAGAAATCCTTTGAGTACCAGTTCCAATCTCATCTTCTAAAATTCTTTGCATAATCCATACTGACTCTCCTGAATTATCATGTTAACACTATGGCTTTTTCGACTCAAAGCATTGGCTACCACATTAGCTTTTTCAGGGTGATAATGAATCCCTAAATTATAATCCTTGATTAAGTCTAACCATCTTCTTTGTCTCATATTAAGATCAGACTGAGTGAGAATATACTTTAAACTCTTATGATCCGCATATCTAACAACGGTTTCCAATAAGATAGTGATGCCATAACTTTAAAGCATGCACTACGGTAACTAATTCCAAATCATGCGTCGGGTAATTCTCTTCATGCTGTCTTAACTGCCTAGAAGTATACGCGACAACTTTGCCATTCTGCATTAACACACATCCAAGTCCTTGACGCAAAGCATTACAATAAATATCAAAGCTACTCTATGAATCTGGCAATACTAACACTGGTGTTGTCGTTAACCTTTTCTTCAGTTCTTGAAAACTCTTCTCGCACTCTGGCGTCCATGCAGATTTCTTTTCCTTTTTCAATAATTGTGTAAGCTGTCTAGCAATCGTTGAGAATCCTTCTATGACCCGGCGATAATATCCCGCCATCCCAATGCAACACTGCTTCAACTTTACTAGGATCAACAGCATTTCCTTTGGCAGGCATCACATAACCAAGAAATTTCACTTTCTTTTTCCAAAAATCACACTCACTAAATTTAGCATACAATTGTTGCTCCCGAGTTTTTCAAGAACAAGCCTCAAATGTTCTGCATGATCTTCTTCTGTTTTGGAGTAAACACGAATGTCATCTATGATTACAACAACAAACTTATCCAAATATTCCATGAAAACTTATTCATGAAACATGCAAGGCATTAGTCAATCCAAATGACATAACTGTGAACTCATAATGTTCATATCGTGTTGAAAATGCAATCTTGGGCACATCTTCTGCGCAAATCTTCAACTAATCATTTCCTGAACGAAGATCTATCTTTGATAAAATTCTAGCTCTTCTTAATTGATCAAACAGATCATCAATCCTAGGCAACGGATACTTGTTCTTTACCGTTACTTCATTAAGCGCATGATAACCAATGCACATTCTTAGACTTCCGTCTTTCTTTCTAACAAACAAAGGCGCTTCCCATGGAGACAAACTAGGGCTTACAAAACTTTTTTCTAACAACTCCTCAATCTATTTCTTTATTTTTACCAACTCATCTGTGGGCATCTGATACGGTATTTTCGTTACTAGTGCTGTACCGGGCACCAATTCAATTACAAACTCCACACCTTGGTCTGGTGGCATTTCAGGCAATTCTTCAGGAAAACATCGGGGGTATTCTCCAATCACTAGCACATCCTCTATACTAACAACTTTTGCGCTATTAACCCCTTTAATTGACCATCACAAACTACTGTCACATGAAAATCCACTTTCTCGCCTCTGGATTTCAATTAACACTGCGGTTTTGTGGCATGCTAGGCAGATCATACAAACAACTTCTGGTATACTCTGACCACAGGTACTCTTCTAGACCGACAACTTATTATACTATTATCATTAGCTAGCCATCGTTACTCATGCATCATTATCTGGTAAACTCATCTGTACGGGGTGAATTCTCATTGAGCATCCAATATTTTTATTTATCAATAACACTTTCATTCCAAAACTTCACATCCAGCATATCATCCATCTTTACTTTATTTCTTTAAACAAGAAAATCTTCACATGGATTTCTGAACCAATCACCTTCCTATACAAATAGAGCTATGACATTGAGAAAAGTAAAATCATTGTTCTAGACTTTCTTAATTAGCGTTGGTGCTGAAGTTTTGATTGGGACGGAGTTGAGATTGAAATGAACCGGCGTGATCTTTTTCTTCTGGGAGTAGCTGTTGGCAAAATGCCTAGGCTTATGACAAGTATAGCAGATTTTAGGGGGCAAACTCCCTCCTTGAGGATTGTTGTCCGGGGTAGTGTCTTTGTTCAAACGCCTCTTATTCAACTGATTCTCCGAGCAAACTGCTCTTGCAACTTCACTGCTCACTCTTGGTACTATGAACTTGACTGAGGGAACTTCCGGAATGACCACAGCTGCAGAAAATGCTCGTCTTCTCTGTGGGCATTGTTTCACAAAATGGCCTCCCTCATGACAGTAATAGCACAAACGTTTGCATCGTTGTGCCTTAATGGGTGCAATTGTATGCTTAAAATTGTCCTCCTCGTGAATCATAGTTTGTCGTTTCATAGGGAAATCCCTAGCCTAATGACATTCTTCATCACACAAGAAACATGCTGTTGGTGTTGGCCACTTATTGGTTTCCTAATGAAAGCTGACAGGATCAGGGTGTTGCGTCTTTAGCTCTTCAAACGACTTAGTATATATAACTGTGGTTCCACATCCTTTTGATAGCTCTTGAGTAACCGTGGCTTGTAGATTCTTCTACTGATGCTGGGTCACAGTAGTAACTATCGGATCCAAGGGACATTGAGCTGAGCAATGATCTCGACCTTCACAAAGGTAACATGTGATATTGCTTGTAGGACACTCTCTAAGAGAATGACTTCCTTCATAGCTGGAGCAATTGATTGCGTGCTCATCAACGGTATGTCCTATTTCTCCACAATGAATGCACGCACGATCTTCTGACCTGTTTGTTGCAACACTTCAAAGAACAACGTTTAGATCTCGCATATGGTGTCGGGGTAGCATTCTTCTCTGAATTCACTATGACCACACTGTCCTTTGGTGAAGCAAAGAGATGACGAAAAATGGTATCAAACTCATTCCAAGAGATATTCTACGGGGCTTCATGGATAGCACAAAATTTCTTTCACTATTCAGCGGTAATTCCCTCCAACAGATAAGAAGCATACATGACCTTCTCATCACCTTTACACTGAGAAATGAGTAACTTCCTCTCGATGGTCTTAATCCAATCATCAGCTTCCAAATGTGAAATATTTCTAGAAAATGTCGGCGGACGAGTCCTTATGAAATCTGATAACCTTGAGTAGGAACAAGGACCATTGGCAACAGCTCGAGAAGCATTGTTGGCATCGACTTGAATAGTCATATTCTGCATTTGCTGCACCATTGAATGCATCAACAGTGTCTAAGCAGCAAGAAAAGCTCCCAAGTTTTGCATGTCTACTAATGGCGATGGTTGAGGAAATGTTCCTTCATTGAGTTGATTAACACTTCCACTGACTCCGTTGTTACCACGGGTCTGCACCATCTGCTGATTGCTTCATAGGGTTAGAGGAGAGGGAAATAGCATAGGAACGGTTCAAGAATCCTAATGCAGGGGAGATAAGTTTAACCCAACAACTTAAGCAATCAATATTTAATAACCTGGTATGGTTGCTTACAAAAGCTTAAGAGCTATGCAACACATACTGCACACTCAAGAATCAAGAAAGAACCAATTCAACCTAAGCACTCAAACTACCACCTACGTGGACGACACTACTATTTTAAGCAGACGCGACTCCCAAACATGAGTCTCAACCGGCTATTCGAAGCACTAGGTCTTCTAGCCACTGGAACAGTTCATCAGTCCATTCTTCCTTGAGCTCAACGATTGCTTTCTTTGTGATCTTCAGGGTAGCAACAGGCACTCAGTGCTTCCTCCTAAGGTGTGGTACATCGCTTTCTATTCAAGATAGCTCAGGTAAGATTTTAACTCGATCCAGGAAGGGAGAGATAAAGAAATTTTTAGCAAGGGGAAAAGAATAGAAGAATAAGATAAGTCAAGAACTTATTATTCTTTCAAATTAAATCTTAATTCAAAAAATAATTTTGAAGGTCCTAAAGAGACGACCAGACTATCTAGGGTCAAGACCTACAGTCAGTATGGCTCTGATACTACCTCTGTTGGGACCCGAATATGCAAATATGGACCCTCTGTGTATATCGCACTAGTCTAGGATCACGCTAGTGCACACAGGCTCAACATAGATGAATATCACAATCATACAAATCGAAAACGTAATAAAAGACATCATATATTTAGATAATACCTGTTGAATGACCTTAGGGTCAGCCTTGCACTTATTAGGCCTTGATGGCTCTGAATCAAAGTACATAAACAGTAGCAGAACGAAGAATGTCGGTGAATCCCATCAACATGCCACAGGTATCTGACAAGGTTCAACTACTAGATAATCGCCTCATCGTGGAACTCCATCTCTTTCGAAGGTGTAGACTTCTCCTCAACTGATGATTTGATTGTTGGCAAGGGTGAGTACTTAAAGCACTCAACAAGTTGTGCATAGAATGCAAGTCTATCATACTATATGCATGGCTTATTCCAAAGAACGGCTAATATGGTAAATTTGCAATAAAGCAGCATTCATGAAGAATGGCATAGATAGATTGTAAAGACAGTAAAACAAATGACAGTAAATAATAACTTTCAAGTATTTCTCAAGTAAACTTGGCATGCAGCCCTAAATCATATTTCCAACTTTCTAATTTCATCCAACCTTCCCATCCAAGTTTCATTTTACAAAGTCTAACCCTTGACCGTAATTCCTGAGCATTGCTCAATACCGCGAGCACGGCTATTCGAATAGATTTTACACTCTTCAAAGGTTATGCGCTTATGATCATCTCTTGTTGCCAAGCTATTGACACACTTCCTTTGGTGTGTCGGCAGAGAGATCATGACAAAGCCTTTATAGAGCTCTGTCTTAACCCAGTACTACTCGCTAAGGTTTCAACACTGATGAGATTAGTTACCACATTCAGGGCCCCTCTCTTGCGCCAATGAGTTTACCCATAAAGTCAGGGCTCACACCACCACTAGTAGTACCAAGCTAAGACATTGTAAATTAATCAGCTAGGTCCGTTCTATTCCAGACATGTGGTTGTATGTTTGACTCAGGTCAAATGCTTGCAAGGTTAAGTTCTTAGGTTGACCAATGCAAGACTAACCAAAAATTCACAATTACTGTTACCATTATAAAAAACAAAGCGATCGCCCAAATTCCACATTGGCCCACCATAAAATCATAACTCTTGCCACTTGCCTCAGTCTAAATTATTTTACCACTCCAGTTGATTACCATGCACCACATGCTATCAATAATATCAACGACATTGTGTGACAATACCTGACACACCCACACCAATTCATAAATATGTTCTATATTCCATTAAGCAAGATTAAATTTTCTCACATAAAATGATATCAACAACTCGATGCATGGCTAAGCAAACTATTCACGTTCTAGCTAACCCACATTAGCAATTAATAGTTACCAACATATAAGGAACCATACTAGGGTGACAAATGAATCATGGCATACAAATGACAAGGTAGGTATAACTCAAATTAGACGAATAGCTAATCCCAAATTAATTGAAACAAGTATCAATTGAATTAGCATGCAATAACTTAAAATAATATAACTTTTAAAACATGGGCTCAACATGATCAAACCACAACTTGCCTTCAAAGAGCTCTGAATCCTGCTCTGGACCAGTCTTGGATTAGCTCCTCACTCACGAATACCTCGGGCACTTCAACGTCTACACGAAACAAGCGATAAAGCAATAAATACCAAAAACAGAGAGAAAAATCAACTCCAAAAATTAAATAAAATTCACCATTAAATATATCTCAATTTTACAAATTTTTAGAAAATAGACTCACCTCAATCGGAGTTTGTATGAGGGAGAACGAGCCAAACAAAGTTTGAAATAAAAGATAAATCAAGAAAACAGAAAAAAGAATTAAAGGAATTATTTTTATACTGAAAAATTGCATTTATGACGTCAGCACCGAAATTAATTTTTAGCTGAATATTTTTCTGCGGAAAGCCCGAATTATGACGTCAAGCTGACGTCACTGCCACGTGGCACTTCCTTGGCTTGACACATGGCGCAACCAGAACACGACATGTGTGCTACCGCATGGACTGGGTTCACGGCTAGCTTGGGTCTATGGTGCACTGTGCACCGGCTGACGCAAGCATGACGCTGGCAGGGACACATGGCGAAGCGCGGAACTGTCCACGTTGCACTACCGCAGTGGCAACACACGACGGCATCGCAACCGTTAAGATCCGATCGGATGGTGGCGACTACTGGCGAAACCGAAACGTCAGAGCGACGCGGTAGGCTTGGTGGGTGACGCATGGCTTATGATCTGACCGCCCATTACGAAAGTGATGATCACGATCGCACAAGGCAGATGAACCGGCGGGGTGTACATCTAACGCGGGTTCGAAGCGTGGCAAAAACATTATTTCCAGCAAAAGATTGTTTGAACTTTTCGAATAAATAAATAATAAATGATAGGAGGTTTAAATCAATAAATACAAAACCAATTAAATAAAATCCAGAAAATTTATAAAACTGTAGAATGCATATTAAATCGACAAAACGCAAAAATTGCGATGTTACAGTCTATTATGTACCACTATAAATATGTCATGTAGTTCATAGGAAGAGTAAGAGTTTCATTGTAAATATCTTCTTTTATATAGTGATATAGCTATTGTGTTTCCGTGATTTTTTTCTCGAAAGGGCTTTCTATGTTAAATCCATATCTCCTTTTTCTTTGATCCTATATTTTTACTGTGCGTAGTGTAACAACAAGCATAGAGATTGCTCACAGAACCAGACTCTATAGTTGCCCAGGTGCTGAAGGCCAAGTACTTCCCTAATAGTTGTATTCTCCGGGTTTACACAAAACCAGGTATATCATACACCTGGAGAGGCATACTAAAAGGTGTAGAATTATTGAAGGAAGGAATTATCTGGCGCGTTGGTGATGGCACGACAATCGATATTTGGCGAGATCCTTGGATACTGAGGGGAAGTACGAGGAAGCTAATCACAGTGCAAGGCCGAACTATTCTCAACAAGGTGGCTATTTGATTGACCCAACATCGGGCCAGTGGGATTCGTACTTGATCCAGGGCATATTTGGGAGTGAAGATGCAAGAGATAATCCAAGGTATACGAATCAGAGAAAATATGGAGGGCACCCCTGCATGGCATTTTGATCTTAAGGGGTTGTTCTCTGTTAAATCAGCCTACAAGGATCAAGATCTGGGATGATGCAGCTGGAAGAAATGCTTTCTCATAGTGATGAGGCCTCAAGGAATGCCTTTGACTGGAGGAGGATATGGAATCTGAAGGTACGAAATAAACTGAAGATGTTCCTTTGGCGTTTAGCCCATAACAGTTTACCCTTGCGTTCTTGTATCAAAAGAAGAGGTTTGGAGATTGATACAACATGCCCCATGTGCTGTCGACCAGATGAGGACGGAGGATATATTTTTTTTCTCAAATGTAAGAAGGTGAAGAAACGTTGGAGGGAGATAAATCTAGATGATGTCCGACAGATGCTTGTCCGATGTGGTTGTGTTAAAGAGGTGGTTGATAGCATGTGGCGCCCGGGAGAACCCAAAAAAAATTGTAAGTACTAATCTTGTTGCGGATGTGGTGGTCAGCCATAAACAAGGTAAATGCAGGGGAAAACAGAGGAAGCACGAGTGAGGTTAGCCGAATGATATCTTAACTAATAACTTATCTATCTATTAAAGCCGAAGAGATTGGCGAGCAGCCATCCCATCCACGTGGTGATCTTTTTTGCGAGAAAGCCCTCTGCAAATTTTGATATTACGTTTAGGTCCTTCTAACGGTTATTTTGCGAAAAAGGATCCATTGTTTTGCATATTCACGATCGGTCCTCCACCTATTAGTTTTGCAAAAAAACAGACGCTTAGCGCGAGATTGTAGTAAAATCCACAACGCACACTGTTACACGCGTCTGGTCTCAAAAACCTTCTCGCCTCTCCCTTTCCCTCTCCCGATCCCAACCGTCACTACTCTCCTCCCCTCTCGACCCAGGCTGCTCGGGCCTTGTCCTCATTGCACATTGTAGATCCGAACGCCGGACAGGGGGAAGACTGCATGGGAGAGGATGGTGACGACACAACGCCTCCCACCCTCACCCCGCCACGCCGCCGTCCTCCGCGCGGTGACGTCGATCTGGCGGAGGTGGAGGCGGGATCGAGTGTGGCGACATCGATTCGATGGTGGGGAAAGCGGGATCGACCTGCGGCAAAATTGGTTCGCGGAGGCATTCCCTTATCTGCGATGATGCGCCGCTTCCCCCACGCCACCGCCACCGGATCCACGCACGACGACCTCCCCGTGCGTTGTCGTCGCCTCCACACGTGGCAGCAACGTCGCCTCCACTGCTATCGCCTCCCTCCTGCACTACCCTGCCCACCTGTTCTCTGGCGGCGACCTGGGAGCGTCGTGGTCGAGGCCTACGGCATCGACACCAGCGCTACCTAGGGCTGTGGTTTAATGGACTACCAGCGCTACCTACCCTCTGCCTCTTCGGCACGTTGTTGCCCTACCTTCAGTTGGCCGAGGTCCATTCTGTGAGCTTTGTTCCTTCAGTAATGCCCCTTTCCGTGCCTTATGATGGTTTCTATTGGGCTGGCTTGTCTGAGGCAAGCAGAATGCCATTTTTCATTGGATTCAATAAATTTGTTGGATTTGAGAATGGCATATCATGGAGCATAAAAATACTTATATTTTGGTTGTTCCAATTTATTCTACACAGTCCATAGACATGACGAAAGCAGCATTCTACACGGTGCATAGACATGACAAGAGAAGGGTGGTATGTAGTTTAATTAGGCCTGTGTCACTAGATTGTTGTCATTTAGTTAAAGTTAAGTCATATGTGTTTTCGACAACATTCGGTCAGAGTTAGGCTTATTATTTCCACCGGTCTTCGGCTTCACACCTGTTGTGTTAGCATGTGTTTCAGACTGGTAAAACATTCACTTCCCTTTTAGAAATCAGGCAGGCAATAGTGTCACAGTGGGAGGTATTCAGTAAAGCATATGCATACTTTGTTACCTTGACATTTTCCTATTGGGAGATAGGCCTATTCAGCACTTTGTTTGGGCATGACTGAAAAGTGTTGTGTTTCTCTGCCAAGAGTCCCTAATCTTTCCTTTTAACTGAAGTATCTTTCTGCGGTGACTTGATAAGTGATTGTAAAGCATCCGGGATGAAACACGACTTGAGGTTTGCATGTCTCTCTCTCTCTCTCATTTCTCCTCCCATCTCAACTCTAATACAAGGTAAGGCTAGATTTGCTATATGTTGTTTGACTTTGTCTCTAAGTTGGGAATAGAAAATGTCTGAAATATGCTATTTTTTTGTAGGCTTTTCTAGAATTTTTTTATCGATCATGAGAAAATTTAGTTAAAGATCATGTCTGATATCGATCATTTACGCTAGAATTAATATTTGATGGTATACTTTCTTACATTTTATTTGTCTGATCAGCTGAGATGCTTATCTTGATAATCCATATGTATTCCCTTAAGGAAAAAATGGTTTAGTGCATACGAGTGAGCAGCAAATATTGTTACTTTCAGAATGTAGTTGTACTCACGAAGTTTATTTTGAACAAGTGAAAAATCTTATTTATAATCTTATTACAGAGGTGGTTCCAGTCATGGAGTTATAGGCGGTCATGGAGTTTGGATAATTGTTAGTAGGTTGATGAAGCATTAGCACACAAAGAGCATGATCTATCTGGTGTATTGCAATGCTTAATTAAACAGTAGCTATTACTCTAGTTCCTCCTATCTTTGCTTCAGTTTTCTTAGCATGGATCATGACCATCTGTACTCCCCGGTGCACTCTTTGTGAATATCAAACCGGCACATTAGTTGCAAAATGTGTGCACCTCGGCCCCTGTTTCCTTTGTTTTCTCCACCAGCATATGGTTTTTTTATGGGTTTAAAAAAGGTGATCCGTTTGTAAGTCATGTTAACTAGAAATTTTACTTTTGTACCAACACAACATCATTTGATTTGCATCGATCATCTGTTTCCTTGCACTACACATACAATTTGTCGAAAAGAAACATTTACTAGCTCAAGGTATTGATGGTCTAGGCCTGTTGGTATTGAAAAGTGTATTACATATACACATGCACAATGTTTAGCTTCAACCTTATAATAGTATTTGAATTGCCATGTGTATGTGTGTATGTGATTTAAGCAAGGCAGTCCTCATCACTAGCTCTATAAAATGTTTTGTCAAGTATATTACATAAACACATGTAGGATGTTTTGTCAAGTGTATCACCATCTTTCAATCTGTTGATTTTGCATCACGTGTCAAAGGGAAATATTGTTATTTGTGTAAAGTTTGGGGTTCATTGCAACGCACGGGCACCCTAGTAGTACTATCAGATGGAAGACTGTGCAAGACTGGTTGAAAAGGAAATCATCCAACGAGTACCAACAAAAGCAAAATGAATACCTCCGTCTGAAGACTTTATAAATATCAATATTGATGGGGCCTTCTCCGAGCTACAAAAGTGTGGAGGTTTGGGCATTGTAGCCCGGGATGAAGAAGGTGCAATCAGAGCAGCAGGAGCGGGGAGAAGCAGAAGCATGTGTAGCCACTCTTCGGCATGCCATCCAACTAGGTGTGGGAAGACTTCTTTTGGAAACTGATGCTACAAACCTGGCTGGAGCTTTGGCGGAAATGATTTTGACTGTTCGGATATAAGGCGCACTGGTGAAGGAAGCTCCTAATTTATGTGTATCAGAATCTGTAGATGTTAATATATCCATTTATGCGAGACATTGTATGCTCTTGCTAGTTTTGGGTCGAGTTTACATGGGAATGGCCCTAGAATTTGGATGGATCACGTCCCTGACTTTGTATCAGGTATGGTGGCTGGCGATTTGATCGAGCCAACCGTCTAATGGAAGTTTCTTCCGTCTAATTTTTTTTTCTAGAAATAGGATGTATTATACATTACTCCGATTACAAATATCATTGTGAATTGCTATTTTGAGAGTGTCCTCACCAAATCTTTGTTGAGAACGCCCTCTCATTATGACAAGTGACAGCATCTCTATCCTTCTTTCACTTCCCTCTTCTCTCGACTTTACCCTCAAACTCAAAATAGTTTTTATTTTTCAAATCCCCCTAACAAAGTTTTTGCAAAAGAAGTATTTTTAATCACTTTTGAAAGTCTTTGAATAGAAACTTTTTGAACGGAAAGTTTTTTTAATTGAAAGTTTTTAGACTTGAAACATTCCGATTTGAAATTTTCTATTTTGAGAATTTTTTTGATTCAAAATTTTTCGAGTATAAATTTTCTAATTGAATTTTCCCGATTTAAAATTCTGAGTTAATGTTTTTGAGCTGAAACTTTCTAATTTGAAATTTCCCGATTTAAAATTCTTTGAGTTAAACTTTCGAGCTGAAGCTTTCTAAGTTGAAAGTTTTCAAGATTAAACTTACTAATTTGATTTTTTTTATTTCAAATTTTTTGAGTTGAAACTTTCTGAGTTGAAACTTCCGATTTAAATTTTCTAATTTAAAAATTTTGTGTTAGAGAGGGAGGTAGGAGAAGTGAGTAAAGAAGTGGAGAGGATGAAGAGTGGAGGTGGAAATTGAGGGAATTTTTCAGCCGACAAATTGTTAGTGTCTTTTATCACTTTCGTATTACTCCCTTCGTTCATGAATAAATGTTAAAATATACAAAAGATTATATTACCCCTCTTTATTAAATCACTTAGATCATGTTTGGATGAGTGGTAATTTATTATGAGGTTTTGGGATTTAGTTCAAATTTGAACTAATCCTAAAACATTCCAATGAAATACCTCTAATCCAAACACCCCCTTATTGTTTTTTTAGATAGTGTGTTTTACTCTAGTTCATGGTAGGTGATGGCATTAGAAATAGCTAGAGGAATATATAAGGAAAACAATAATAAAAAAACATCTTGAAATTGTAGAATAACATGTATTTAGAAATAAAATTTAAAAGCTAGAATAATATGTATCGAAGAACGGAAGGAGTACCTCTATTAAGTGACTAGAATACAAATGGAAATATCTATACCTTTATTCAACGAAAAAAACTGGAAATATAAATACCTTTATTCGATGAAAAAAATATGTACGCGATTCATTGTGCAAGTGCAACCTCTCCTATTGACCAGTCAATGAACAAAGTGCAATGAACAGTACAATACTGATTGAATTTTTTGAAGATTAGATATACCAAATGTAACCAATATGGGGCAAGACTGAGCAAAGCAAACCACCATTCAAGCAGCTGGTGTTACACGAAACCAACTTTACAGGAAACTAGTTTCTTCACCACTACAGAATACAAATGGATGCCCATTACTGTCCCACAGAAGCAATGTGCACTGTATGACCAATTGCTGGAATATGCAAGATAACTTCATGGTTTTTCCGGGGCTTCTCAAAGCGGTATCACTCGTTAGTTGCCAGTGTCTCTTCATTCACATCAAAAGCTTTCCTTGCTTGCTTGAGCTCTTCATTCATGGAGAGTAGTTCAGTAGCTCGGTGCAGTTTACGCATATCCTACAAAAGAGTCAAAATGATAAGTTCTAGCGTGCTCCGGTTTGCTGCATTGAAACCAAAGAGAAATCGCATGCGTTGTTCAGAAAAGTACCTTACGAATAAGGTACAGAAAATCCTCTGTCAAGAGCTTCCCCCTCTTTGATGCAACGTTCTGAGCCTTGTGCACCTGAGAAAAAGAACATTATGCATCCACTCAACGATGAAACAACAAAAAGACGGCTAGTATATGCCTATTGTATCTGTAATTTTATCCACCTGTGGAGATGTGAAAACACTTGCATAGTTGCATGCAATGCATTTATCAAAACTGTGCGTTCAATGTGCGCAAGGAAGACAATTGCTCACTTTTCTGTACTACAAATATTTGATATATCCATCACATTCACTAACTAATGCACAGGGCAGACTAGTGTATATTCAATGTAAATGTAATTCCACCACAGCAAGGGCAAAGAATGGCTGTCCACCAAACATCCATGATTTTCACATTTACAAATTATGCATGAATAAAAGCAGCACATTCAGTAACAAAACTACTACCCTATATAACAGAAGTACAGTTTCATTCTATGATCTGTAGGAACTCAAGATAGCAGTCAACCAAACAAACACAAAGTGCCACATCATATCACAAAAGCAGACTGATGTCAAATTGTCAATTGATAATAGCTACTTGAAAAGAAGTGCCGCTCCTTGTATATTTTCTAATTCTAAGCAAGTGCAGAACCAACAACAAATGCCAAAGTTTTATGATGGAAAAGCTTATAGGTGCCTGAGAAGAACACGTTGGGCACAGCATTAGTAAGACAAATGCCCTGGCATAAACTGAGAAACTAACAAGTCTGTTTACATCAGCAAACAAGCCTAAACTTTCTAAAACTAACTAATGGACCGTAGAACGAAGTTAAAAAAGGGCACGTGTCAAAATTAAAACAAAAGCCTCAAGAGCATTAGCGGCAAGCAATAGATAGTAGTCCTTTTCCTGTTGTTATTTTTTAAAATTTTCCAAGAACAGCAGCCGTGGAGTTTGACATGGCAATAACCCAAGTGAGAGGCGCTATATTGTTATCCTAGAAGCGAAATGCAAAATTTTTACAGTGGATTGAGGGCCTGATTGGCGCAATTTAGTATTCTGGAGAGCATAGAAGCACTATTCGAGCAAGAATGCAAAAACAGGAATAACGATTTCAAAATTCAGAAATATTCAAAACATGGGCATAGACTTAAAGCTTCAATCAAAACCTTCTTTTCATCCACATAACTTTGTTATCTATGAATGGGGTGTACCCTCTTAGCACCAAAATCACAAAAGAAACACCAGACAAACTTACCAGGTCAGTGACATATTCTACAACAATGTCCTCCACAAGGGCAACGGTTTCAGGAAGTGGCTGCAAAATCAACACAACACATATCATTGGCATCAGGGAGTCAAGAATATGCCAACTTTAAAAGAGGAACAACATGTCGTTCTTTCCTTGCATAAAAGATATTTCAACAATATGTATTTCCATTGAAAATTCATGCGTTCCTTGCAGATTATTATCATTCTTGAAAACTACCACTTATCATAGATTGCATCCTAAATTCTTACACGAACAACACTAATAGCATTCTATTTCACAGAATTACTAACAAACAAACAAAAAAAGGAACCAAAGAGAAAATTGGTCAGGGGTCAGCTTACATTTGGATCGTCCCCAAATCCATACATCATGTGCTGCACTGCAAGAACAGAAAAAAAAAAGTTACAGCATAAGAATTGAATTCAATGGGCAAAAGAAACAGGAGACTAAATTTGGAAAACGGGGACCAAAAGCCCGTACGGTCTTTCTGGAAGACGCCGCGCTTGCGCTTGAGGGTGGAGGCTGAGGCGTCGACGGCGCCGCCGGAGTGGTGGTGGTGGGAGGACGACGCCTGGCCCGCCGCCGCGGCCGGCGTCGAGGACTTGGATTTGGCCGGCGCTGGCGACGCCGTGGCCGGCGTAGAGGACTTGGGCTTGGCCTGCGGCGGCGCTGCCGGGGTGGGGTGGTGGCCGCTAGGGTTCTGCATCCCGGAGTCCAGGGGAGAACGAGAGACGAGCAGAGGCCACAGAATACGTCCGTCTCCGCTTCACCGGGGGGACGCTCGACGCTCCCCTCCTCCGGCCCCGACACGTATCAGGGCTTCCCGTCCACGGCTGCGGTTGAGTCCTGTGAATGGAAGGGGAATCGCACAAACGGCGTCAGTCCAACTCGCTATTCTGACTTCTGAGACCTCAGGTTTACGGCGGGGGCGAGGGCGAGGACCAGAGGCGGCGCGGCGGGGTAGACGGTGGACGAGCGTACCTGCGGCGAGAGAGGGAGGCGGTGGGCGATACCACGGGATTTTGCTACCTCGGCCTGTGCTCTTTCTAGGGGGAGGAAGGCCCTTTGGGTTTGGGAAATTTTGCTTCGAAAGTTCGAAAGACATGCCCAAGTGGCGGCCCGGCACGATCCAGCCCGATTAAAAAATAATACGGCCTATTTTATCCAGTTAATAAATAGGTCGTGCCATGTCGGTCTACATGCTAAGGAGGCAGAGTCAAAAGAATTAAAAATAATCCGAAAAATAGATAAAGTACGAGAAAATGCAAAAATAATATGAAAAAAAATCAAAATAATTAGAATAATTATAAAAACTCGAAGGATTCAGAAAAACTTTTTAAATATATATATAAATTAAGAAAAGCTAAAATATGAGATAAATTCTAAAATGAGACCAATAATTTGAATTAAATAATGAGCTTTATTAATGTTTGGCTGCCTTGTTAAAAACTTTGCCAAGTAAAAACTCAACACGAGAAAACCTTGGCAAAGAAAAAAGAGTACAGCGGATAGCTCAGTGATACAGAAAAAAAGTGAATATTACAATTATTCTTCTTCATTATCTAGATAAAGATTTTCGAACGTCTCCGCCAGCTCAGCATTTACTGCATTATGTTGAGCTTGTTGATCAGCTTGTTCCCAATCTTTCACAGTGAGAAGTATTTCCACCATCTCACTTGTTAGATTTGTTCTTCTCTCCTTGATTATTCTTCCGGAAAGACTAAAAGCATATTCTAAAAAAACCATGGAGACAGAAATTGTTAACACATCCCGTGCTAATATGGAAAGCACTAGATATGTTATCTTGTGCTCGTGCCACCACTGCAAAATGTTGAAGTCCTCCTCTTGTTGTTCTTGGTAGTTGACAGTGTCGTTGTTGAGATAGGCAGCTAGCTCCCCACCACTTGATGTGTCCGCACTTGTCGTTGATATAGTCGAACTCCTTGAGGAAGAGCCATCTGCACCCCATATCTTTCCCCATGTGGTTTTCTTCTTACCTGTTGTGGGTGCTAGTGGAGGTCGTTGCATGCGAATTTCAGCAAACTTCCGATCTCCATATATCAGATGTCAAAGACACAGCAAAATTACAGGTACTTCAATTTTCTTTTAGTTTATTGCAACAATTATTATAATATTCAATCAAATCTCTAGTTATTGTCTGTCTAGAAACTACAGAAAACCTAGGATTATGAGTGGTCCTAATCTAGTTTTCAAATGCAGCTGACTCACCAAAGTTTAAAGGAAGATCTTGAGAAGCAATTAAACGACAAAGAGATTCACGAGCTACCTCACGATTGTAGTCCCAGTTATGTACCATACCGTCGGGGTTGTACTGCAGCTGCGTCTGTCTCAAAGCCATCCCCATTTTTTTCTACAGCTCTCAGCATGCCTCTTCAATTGCTTCGTTCCACCTGAAGATTTCGCAGTTAATTTGTGCTTACAATATTTACAAACAACATACCTTCTCTGGACGCCGTCTGATGTCTTAAAAATCTGCTCGAAATCTTCCCAGACTCCCGATGTACTGCATCTTATTCTTTTCATCCCTATGATTGCCAGCGCAGTAGCACTTGTAGAGCCTGAGGATGACACAGGTTCTGCAACTTCTTGCGCTTCATAGGATGCAAGAAGCTCCTTAGGTGAAATCCCGAAATCAGAAGTTGGGAAAGACGAAAAATCCCCGTGCTCCATAAAGCAAACTGCAAGAAATAATTACGCTATTAGTACTAAAATATGATTTAAAATACTAACAAAATGAAAAACTAAATCACAATTATTACCTTGATTTCTAGACATAAGCTGGAAGCCGAATTTCGGATTTTTGGCAAACTATTTTGAATTTTGCCAAATTACCACCAAGAGCAAAAGAATTTCCACAAGAGAATGAATAGAAGAGAATGCAAGATTGCTGGTGTGGAAATAGGGGCTGCCACCTATTTATAGAAAAAAATTGGGATTTTTTTGAATTTTTAAGCCTCCAACGGCTATTTTTCATACTAAACGGGCTAAACGGGCCGTGCTGTAACATCCCAAAAATTGAAGTTTTGGAATGTTAGAAATCAAAGATGAACCATTTGCATCTCTTGAATTAATTCCAACTTAATTTGAATTTTCTGTTAATGGAAGGATTTAATTTGACTAAACTATTCATCAAATAAAATAATTTCAGTTTTAGTTGGGTTCCATGTGCTCCAAGGAATTTTTCTGTATTTTTGGAGATTTTTCTGAATTTATTTGCTATTTATTTGAATTTATTTGCATTTAGTTGAAATTCTGGATTTATCTTAAATCAGAAAATGTTTTTAATTTTCAAAACCCATCTGGGCCAAATCCTCTCCGCCTGCTTTCGCCCGCCTCGGCCCGCCTCCGCCGCCTTCGCCTGGCCCAGCTCTACCAACCCAAGACACAAACCACACCACCAAGCCAGTTCCATTGCTCGATGCGCACGCCGCTGTCCGGTCCGGATCGCTCCGCACACCGCTTGCTGCGCCGCCGCCAAACCCTAGCCGAGTCCGTGTCGGCGCTGTTTGAGTTCGCGCTGCGCGACGCCCCGAGCCCTATTTAAGCGCCGCAAAACCGCCTCCCGAGGATCCTCTCCGCGCCGCCCGCCGCTCTCTTTCGCCGCCGAGACCTCGTCCTCCCGCCCGCACGACCTCGCTAGAGTCCGCCGCCTCATCCAAGCCTTCCGCCGTTTTTTTCGCCGCCGGTGCTCTCCGCCGCCGCCGTTGGTCTTCCCGAGTTCCCACGCCGCCCTCCCGCTCCACCTTGCCCCGCGCCCGATCCGGCCACCTTCGCGCTGGTCTCGTCTTCTTCCTCGCCTCCCAGAAGTCGCGCCATCGCCTCGTCGTCGTCGCCTCGCTGATCTTGGCCGTCCGATCGCTACCGATGCTCCAGATCTCGCCGCGTCGCCACTACCGCAACCCGCCTCCTTGCCGTCCGATCCGCTAAGTTGTTGGATGTAACGCGCGGCAGGTTGTCAGGTCCATTGGCGTGGCGTGGCGCTATACGCCAAGAAATGGCTGGCGCTAGCTGCGTCGGCCGGCGCCGGGTGCACGGTGGACCGGCGCAGCGCCGTGGACCCAGTCCACCGTGAACCCGATGACGTCAGCGTTGCGCAATAAATCCTTTTTCCGTACAAAAATAAATCCAGAAATTCTGATTTTCTGATTTTTTTTGTATTTTCTCTGAATTTAATCTTTCGGAGGCCCGTTCTCACTCATACGAACTCCGATTGAGGCGATTCAAGTTTCTAAATTTTTCTAAAATCAAGATCTATCTTCCAGAGCCATTTATTTTCAGTTTTGAGCTTCTTTGAGTCTTTGTTTTGTATTTATTTGGTTTCGTTGCTTATTTTCCGGTAGACGCTAATTCCGAGGGAGCAAACGAAGACTTCGAAGACCAAGGTTCAGCACTAGATCAGCAAGGCAAGTCGTAACTTTGATCATATTGATCCTATGTTTGCAAAAGTAATTTACTTTATTACAATTGCATGCTATTTTGTGTATCAATGTTTATTTAATGGGAGTAGATGTATACCTAGTTGATATTATGCCACCTTGATTGGTTGTATGCCATGTATCCATTGTTAAACCTAGGTTGGGACATTACTAGTTGGACATAATCATTATACCAACATTGGGTTATCGTAGCTATGCTTAGACATGCTTATATATACGTTGGGATTCATGTCACATGTTGAATAATGTTAATATTGACTTAATGAGATATTGAATCGTGGCCGTTAGCCACTGTTGTAAAATTTGTTGTACCATGGCGGGGTTTGCCATTGGTCTTGGTTGAACGAATTGTTTTCCCTCGGGCAAGTGATCGTGCAGTAAAGGGGGTGCTTTCTAGCACATTGGGATGTGGATGTCTTGCCTGAGACATTTTAAGGACTTAATCTTGTGCGCCATTGAACTGGTCTAACCGCACTACCACATGTCCGAATGGGACAGACCTAGTCGATTAATTTGCAATGTCTAGCCTTGAGTACGCCATTGGTGGTGTAGGTTCCGGATGGACGGGTAGATTCGCAAGGCGCAAGAGGGGCCCTAATGGCGAAACCTTAGCGGCGATCTGAGTTTAGACAAGGCATTGTAAAGGTTTTGTCATGATATCTCTCGCGACACACCAAGGAAGTGTGTTAAGATCGATTGCACAAAGAGATGTTCATGTCTTGTGGGTAAAGTTGTACAACCTCTGCAGAGTGTAAAACTATTCGAATAGCCGCGTCGCGATCATGGACAAGCCCGGAATTTCACACGGGTATAGAGTGTTTCATAAAATGTGGAATGTGGAATTGTTGGGATGTGAACGGGAGTTCATCGTTGTTTTGTTGTCTATCATTGATCTATCGCTTATTTATTTATGTTTTCATAAATATGCTTTCAATCTATTTATTGTATTTCAATTCAAGTTATCGCTTTCGCAAAAGAACTATATAGCCATCATTGTCAAGCCGCATAAATATATTGCATCATTTCTACGGCTTGTCGAGTACCTTTGTACTCACGGCTTTATGCCCTTGTTGATCGATTTGTCAAGGAGATAATGAATATCATGAGGAGGAATTCTATGAAGACTACGTGGATTAGGAAGGCGTTCCCGCACGATTGCCTGTGGCATGTCGAATGGTTCAATTTATCTTTTCCGCTACAATAGTATTTGTTTCTTAAGCCCTTAAGGCATAATGGTGTAAACATTGACCATAAGGTCGTTTGCTTTACTTAATAATAATTTGCTTCTTCCTAGTTAATTCGTTGTATGGAATGGTATTTCATCTATGTTTCCACTGTGTGCACTAGCGTGATCCTGGACTAGTGCAGTATACACAGAGGGTTTCGGATTTGCAAATCCGGGTCCCGACAAAGATGGTATCAGAGCCATATCGACTGTAGGTCGCTATCCTAGTTAGCATGGTCTTCAAAAATATTTTCTAAATCAAACCAACAAAATTGGTACTTAATAGTTTTCGTCTCCCCTCGTCTTATTCTTAGGTTCTTATTCCTTTCCTTTGCTGAAACATGGTTTCGAAATTTAAATTGATCTTATCTTATGAAACTTCTCAAAGCCTCGAGTCTTCTGCAAGGAACCAAATCAAGGAAGATGATGAATCAAGCCATCAAAGATATATCCGAGAAGACTACCATATAAGATAGGGCTTTGTGCTCAGCGGTGTTTGAGCATGTTTTTCCTTTTCGCCTTCGATTACGCTTAGTCCGCTGTATATCGATTTTCATTGCTTGTGTGCTCGGTATGTTGTACCCTTGCCCCAAGCACGGTGTTACAACCATACCTTTAATTGAAAAAGCTTTATTTGCCTCTTTAATTTGAAGCCTTTCGGCTGTATCCTTTTGTCCCTGGGTATTACCTTCTCCCCTAGATGATCTTACCACTTGTCTATCGCTTTTCCTCTTACCTATCAAAACCTTGTGCCGCATCTCGATGGTTGACACTGCTCGAGCCGTCGCGTATTCGCCGCTGGATGCCAATGCAGTGCCAACACCAACTCCAACCCCAATGCACCACCGCCACCACCAAGAAGCGATGCACGTAACATGGGACATTTTCTAGCAGCTCGACTCACTTATGAACACAATGATGCGTAACATGAACAACATGATGAATCGCCAGAACTGCATCGCAGCTGTTCTAGCTAACCTGTTGAACCAGCAGAACCAAGTCGCCACGCCCTCTTCAAGCTCGCCTCACCCAAGCTAGCGAATTTATGAGGACTCGTCCGCCAACTTTCTCCAACTCTTCGTAACCATTGACGCCGATGATTGATCCGCTCCATTGAGAAGAAGCTTGAAATTGCCCAGTGCACCAATCGTGAGAAGGTTCTCTATGCCGCCATCACCGGAGGGCACCGCCACATTGAATGGTGGGAGAACTATAGTGCCGCACATGATGACCCTCAGACTATCACTTGGGCGTAGTTTTCCACCGCTTCCGCCACTCTCATATTCCTGATGGAAAGGTGGAAATGAAGAAGAATGAGTTTCGAGAGCTTAAGCAAGAAGGGATGTCAGTGAGTGAATACCTTAATAAATTCACTCAACTCGCTCGCTACGCTCCAGAGGATGTGGCTACAGATGATGCTCGCCAGAAGAAGTTCAAGCGTGGACTCAATCCAGACTAAAGGTGCAAGTCATTGGCAATGACTATGCGATTTCCAAAGATCCGTAGATAAAGCTATGCTCATTGAAGAATCTCGTCGGAATTGGAAGAATCCGTAAGAGAAAGATGATGCAAAGATGGAGCCCATCAGAGTCACCAGCAGAGAGTCAGAACAAATGCTCAACAGCCTGCTCGCTTCACTCCTCCGAATGCATTTAGAACACCGCACCAAAGACTCGCCCCTCCTCCAGCAATCGCAACCTCAAGACCAACAAAGAATCCACCTCGGAGGAACAAGAATCCACCGCAGGAGTCACTGTTTCAACCGTCATGAACTCGGTCACTATGCCAATAATTGCCCAGAAGCAAGCCGTGACGCCATCCGCTTCAATTTGGGATCTACGCCACCAAGACCCCACTTCGGGAGCGGGACGTGGAGTGCCCCAAACTCCTAATCAAGCCACCGTAACTCCGCCGCCGGAAGAGGCCGTGTGAATCACGCCACCACCGAGGATGCCCACCGCACTGCACGCCATACTAGGTAAGCTCCTAGTCAACTCAAAGATCCGCCATGGTTTTGTTTGATTCGAGCTACGATTCGCTTGTTTCTCAAGTTTTGCCGCAAATCATCAATTAAAGACAATGCCTCTTAAGACGGTTTTATTAGTGCAATCTCCTGGTTCTGATTTGAGTACGAACCAAGGCTGCCCCGGTTAAGATATTAATTGAGGGGTAGAATTTCTAGCCAACCTTATTGTCCTAGACACCAAGTCTCTAGATGTGATCCTAGGAATGGATTGGCTCTCCAAGAACCAAGCGCTTTGGATTGTGGGAATAGAGATCACCCTAACCACCAGATGGAGCCAAGTTAAAAGTTCAAGCCGCCTGGATCACCAAGTGATTAAAGTTTGTAGTGCCAAAGGAATAAGTTTGGAAGATGTACCAGTCGCCAGCGAATTTCCTGATGTGTTTCCGGATGAGTTGCCTGGGATGCCACCGGATCGAGATATAGAGTTCTTGATAGAACTAGTTCCTGGAACGCCACCCATTTCCAAGAGACCTTATAGGATGCCTGCTAATGAGTTAGCCGAAGTAAAGAGACAGATTAAAGAGCTGCAAGATCAAGGATTTGTTCGACCAAGTTCTTCGCCATGGGGAGCGCCAGTTCTTCTAGTTGAAAAGAAAGATGGAACTCAGAGAATGTGTGTAGATTATCGCTCACTCAATGAGGTCACCATCAAGAATAAGTACCTTCGCCAAGAATCGATGATTTGTTTGACCAACTTCAAGGAGCCGGAGTTTTCAAGATTGACTCGAGATCGATATCACCATTGAAGATTCGCCAAGAGGATATACCCAAAACAGCTTTTGTTACTCGGTATGGACAAGATGAGTATACCGTGATGTCTTTTGGATTGACTAATGCCCCCGCTACTTCATGACCTTGATGAATAAGGTATCCATGAAATATTTGGACAAGTTTGTTGTTGTTTTCATTGTGACATTCTAATCTACTCCAAAAGTGAGGAAGAACATGAGGATCACTTGCGCCAAATTTTAACGGCTAAGAGAGAATCACTTTATGCGAACTTCAAGAAATGCGAGTTCGATGAAAGAAGTTGCTTTCCTAGGACATGTCATATCGGAGAAGGAGTCATTGTTGACCACGGAAAGGTACGAGATGTGCTAAGTTGGGAGTCACCCAAGACTGTACCCCAAATTCAAGTTTTCTTGGAATGGCGGGATATTATCGCCGTTTCATAGAAGGGTTTTTAGAAAAGCTAGACCGCTCACTCAACTTTTAAAGAAGGAGAAGAAATTTATTTGGACACCGAGTGTGAGCAAAGTTTTCAAGAGCTAAAGAAGTGTTTGACAATCGCCCAAAGGCTTATCCCGCGGATAATAGGAAGGATTTTGAGATATTCGTGATGCATCCCGACAAGGACTCGGTTGTGTGCTAATGCAAGATAAGAAGGTTGTAGCGTATGCTTCGCGACAACTAAGGCCACATGAAGTTAACTATCCTACCCATGATTTGGAATTAGCAATGAGTGCATGCCTTAAAGATTTGGCGTCACTATCTCATTGGTAATCGTTGTGAGGTTTATACGATCACAAGAGTTTGAAGTATATCTTTACCCAAGTCGACCTCAATATGAGACAAAGAAGATGGTTGGAATTGATTAAGGACTATGACATTGGGATTCATTGTCATCCGTGCAAGGCCAATGTCGAGCCGATGCTTTGAGTAGAAAGAGCTACCGCAATACTCGATGATTAATGAAAGTCACCAACCTCTATAAGGAATTTCGTGCTTAGTTTGGAATTGATTCAGAGGGTATTTAGCTACTTTGGAAGTACGCCCTACGTTGGAAGATCAGATTCGAGAAGCACAGGTAGATGATGCCGACATTAAGGAGATTAAGAGCAATATGAAGAAAGGAAAAGCCTCGTGTTTCTCTCAAGATGAACAAGGTACTATTTGGTATGAGAAGCGATTTGCGTGCGGATCGTAAAGAGCTTAAGGAGTTGATTCTCAAGGAAGCGCATGAGACTTTATACTCCATTCATCCCGAAGTACCAAGATGTATCAAGACCTCAAGGAAAGGTATTGGTGGCTTAGCATGAAGCGTGAGATTGCGAATATGTCTGCACTTTGTGATGTCCGCGGAAGGTCAAGGCAGAGCATCGAGGCCGCAGGATTGCCGCACCATTGAAGATTCCAGAGTGGAAGTGGGAAGAAATTGGTATGGATTTCATTACCGGATTTCCTAAGACCCAAGCAGGTTATGACTCGATCTGGGTGATAGTTGATCGATTGACTAAGGTAGCTCACTTCATTCCAGTTAAGACTATCTATGCAGGAGATAAATTAGCGTAATTATATATGTCAAGGATCGCGGTCTTCACGGAGTGCCTAAGAAGATAGTGTCCGATAGAGGAACCCGTTTACCTCTCATTTTTGGCGAGTCGCGACGGCCATGGGAACTCATCTCGATTCAAGATCGCCTATCACCTCAAACGGATGGACAGATCAACGTGTGAATCGATTCTTGAGGATATGTTAAGAGCTTGTGCCTTAACTTATGGTGCCAAGTGGGACAAGTGTTTGCCCTATGCCGAAGTTTTCAGACAACAATAGTTATCAAGCCGCCTACAAATGTCGCCTTTTGAAGCCTTGTATGGAAGAAAGTGCGTAACCCTCTCAACCGGAAAGAGACGGGGAGAGACAATTGTTTGGCCCGCCATATCGCAAGAAGCCAAGAGCAAGTTCGATTAATTCGAGACAGTTGAAGATAGCTCAAAGCGCATAAAAGAGTTATGCAGATAATCGTCGAAGAGATTTGAGTTTTGAGCCCAATGATTATGTTTATCTGAGAGTCACTCCTCTCAAAGGAGTTAAAAGATTTCACGTAAAAGGAAAGCTTGCCCCTAGATATGTGGGACCGTTCAAAATCTTGGAACGAAGAGGCGAGGTTGCCTACAAGTTAGAATTGCCTCAGTCTTTTGCCGGAATCCATGATGTGTTCCATGTATCGCAGTTAAAGAAATGTCTGCGTGTGCCAGAGGATAATATGCCATTGGAAGCCATTGATTTGCAAGAGGATCTTACCTACAAGGAGCAACCAGTGAAAATTTTGGATATAGCAGAGCGTATCACGAGAAGCAAGATCATCCGTTTTTGCAAGGTCCAGTGGAGCAATCATTCAGAAGAGGAAGCAACTTGGGAGCGAGAAGAGGATCTGAAGTCCGAGTTTCCCCACCTATTCCCTAGCCAGCCTGAATCTCGGGGTCGAGATTCCATTTAAGGGGGGAAGGTTTGTAACATCCCAAAATTTGAAGTTTGGGAATGTTAGAAATCAAAGATGAACCATTTGCATCTCTTGAATTAATTCCAGCTTAATTTGAATTTTCTGTTAATGGAAGGATTTAATTTGACTAAACTATTCATCAAATAAAATAATTTCAGTTTTAGTTGGGTTCCATGTGCTCCAAGGAAATTTTCTGTATTTTTGGAGATTTTTCTGAATTTATTTGCTATTTATTTGAATTTATTTGCATTTATTTGAAATTCGATTTATCTTAAATCGAAAATGTTTTAATTTTCAAAACCCATCTGGGCCAAATCCTCTCCGCCGCTTTCGCGGCCGCCTCGGCCCAGCTCGCCTCTTCCGCCTGTCGCTCTGGCCCGGCCCATTTCAAGACATGGCCCAATTGCATTGTGCCGTGTCGGTTGCTCGATGCTTGCGCCGCGTGTTCGGTCTCGATCGCTCCGCGTCACCAGCGTTTGCGCCGCCGCCGCCAAACCCTAGCCGAGTCCGTGTCGGCGCTGTTTGAGTTCGTGCTACGACGCCTCGAGCCCTATTTAAGCGCCGCAAAACCGCCTCCCGAGGATCCCTCTCCGCCGCCTCGCCGCCTCTTTCGCCGCCGAGACCTCGTCCTTCGCCTCGCACGACTCGCCGAGTCCGCCGCCTCATCAAAGCCTTCCGCTGTGTTTTTCTTCGCCACGGTGCTCCTCCGCCGCCGCCGTTGGTCTCCCGAGTTCCCACGCCGCGCCCCCGCTTCCACCTTGCCCCGCGCCCGATCCGGTCACCTTTCGCCGCTGGTCTCGTCTTCTTCTCGCCTCCGTAAGCGCGCGCCATCGCCTGCGCCGTCGTCGCCTCGCTGATCTTGGCCGTCCGATCGCCACCGATGCTCCAGATCTCGCGCGCCGCCACTACCGCAACCCCGCCTCCTTGCCGTCCGACCGCTAAGTTGTCGGATGTGCGACGCGTGGTCATACGTCTGCGTGGCCACTGGCGTGGCGCTATGCAACCAGCCAAGGCATTATGCGGCGGCCGCGGCGCCGGTGCACGGTGGATCGACGCAGCGCCGTGGACCCATCCACCGTGAACTCGATGACGTCAGCGTTGCGCAATAAATCCTTTTTCCGTACAAAAATAAATCCAGAAATTCTGATTTTCTGATTTTTTTGTATTTTCTCTGAATTTAATCTTTCGGAGGCCCGTTCTCACTCATACGAACTCCGATTGAGGCGATTCAAGTTTCTAAATTTTTCTAAAATCAAGATCTATCTTCCAGAGCCATTTATTTTCAGTTTTGAGCTTTTTTGAGTCTTTGTTTTGTATTTATTTGGTTTCGTTGCTTATTTTCCAGAGACGCTAATTCGAGGAGCAAACGAAGACTTCAAGACCAAGGTTCAGACTAGATCAGCAAGGCAAGTCGTAACTTTGATCATATTGATCCTATGTTTGCAAAAGTAATTTACTTTATTACAATTGCATGCTATTTTGTGTATCAATGTTTATTTAATGGGAGTAGATGTATACCTAGTTGATATTATGCCACCTTGATTGGTTGTATGCCATGTATCCATTGTTAAACCTAGGTTGGGACATTACTAGTTGGACATAATCATTATACCAACATTGGGTTATCGTAGCTATGCTTAGACATGCTTATATATACGTTGGGATTCATGTCACATGTTGAATAATGTTAATATTGACTTAATGAGATATTGAATCGTGGCCGTTAGCCATCGTTGTAAAATTTGTTGTACCATGGCGGGTTTGCCATTGGTCTTGGTTGAACGAATTGTTTTCCTCTGCAAGTGATCGTGCAAGAAAGGGGATGCTTTCTAGCACATTGGGATGTGGATGTCTTGCCGAGACATTTTAAGGACTTAATCTTGTGCGCCATTGAACTGGTCTAACCGTACTACCACATGTCCGAATGGGACAGACCTAGTCGATTAATTTGCAATGTCTAGCCTTGAGTAATCGCCGGTTGGTGGTGTGGGTTCCGGATGGACGGGTAGATTCGCAAGGCGCAAGAGGGGGCCCTAATGGGCGAAACCTTAGCGGGCAAATCGAGTTTAGACAAAGGCATTGTAAAGGCTTTGTCATGATATCTCCGCGACACAATCAAGGAAGTGTGTTAAGATCGATTGCACAAAGAGATGTTCATGTCTTGTGGGTAAAGTTGTACAACCTCTGCAGAGTGTAAAACTATTCGAATAGCCGCGTCCGCGGTCATGGACAAGCCCGGGAATTTCACACGGGGTATAGAGTGTTTCATAAAATGTGGAATGTGGAATTGTTAGGATGTGGACGGGGAGTTCACTGTTGTTTTGTTGTCTATCATTGATCTATCAGTTATTTATTTATGTTTTCATAAATATGCTTTCAATCTATTTATTGTATTTCAATTCAAGTTATCGCTTTCTCCAAAAGAACTATATAGCCATCATTGTCAAGCCGTGCATAAATATATTGCATCATTTCCCTACGGCTTGCTGTGTACCTTTGTACTCACAGCTTTATGCCCTTGTTGATCGATTCTGTCAAGGAGATAATGAATATCATGAGGAGGAATTCTATGAAGACTACGTGGATTAGGAAGGCGTTCCCCAGACGATTGCCTGTGGCATGTCGAATGGTTCAATTTATCTTTTCCGCTGCAATAGTATTTGTTTCTTAAGCCCTTAAGGCATAATGGTGTAAACATTGACCATAAGGTCGTTTGCTTTACTTAATAATAATTTGCTTCTTCCTAGTTAATTCGTTGTATGGAATGGTATTTCATCTATGTTTCCACTGTGTGCACTAGCGTGATCCTGGACTAGTGCAGTATACACAGAGGGTTTCGGATTTGCAAATCTGGGTCCCGACACGTGCCTACCCTAATCTTGACACGCCGTGCCGTGCCGGCCCAAGCCCGGCACAGGCGAGTGAGCCGTGTTGGCACGGCCCGTTTACGACTGGGCTATGCCGTGCTCGGGCCTGACCAATAGTGTCATGCCTCTGGTCGGCACGTTTGGCATCTCTAGTTTGAAGGACCGAGTTGTACTGTTGATTTTTTAAAAAAAATTGTAGTCAGGTGCTTTGGATGAGATCGACCTTGCGGGACTTTGGGTTAGAAATAGAGACTGTTCCACTTTTTTGTGATATAGTACTTCCTTTGAGAGCATGTGGAGAAGAGTGATATAGTACTTTAGTTTGTGGAGATTATCCACCAGATTGCCGATATCATTACTAAGCATTTGGATAGCTTTAGGTTTGTGGCCTTGAGAGGAGAGCTTGGAGTCGTATGCCTTTACGGCTTATCGTGAGGGGGAGCTGGTTTTTATATTATGTATTATATATTTTCTTCCAGCTTTTCTTTTCCTTTGCATCTTCTAGGTGTTTCTGAGCCGTAGTGTTATCTACTATCTTTTGCTCTATAGTCACCCAGTTTGCAGTCTCTCGACTTCTTCTTCTCATTCTGTGTTTCTGGTTTTGATTGAGTTCTTCTGGATCTTTCTTGAGCTTAATTTTGCAAATAACTCAATTCAAACGAGATTTGTGCTTAAAATTGATTCACTTGTTCAGGGGGAGTTTGAGAATCAGTTTCATGCATTGCATATAGACTTTATTCTCTGTTTTATGAGATTTGTCTATTATGCAAATGAACTTCTATTCATGCTATGCATCCTGCTACTTTTATGAAGAAAAATGCTAGCTTAGATATGTCCAAGTTCATTTTAATTCATCTTGCTTAGCTTGTTAAAATTTGAAAAATCATGCTTTAAATGAAAACTTGATGAAACATGTTGCTTTTACTTGCTATATTTCCTCTCTAAGTGCACATGCCATTATTTGTGAAACTTTGGATTTCTACTAGAGTCCCTATAGCAACTTGGTCAATCTAGGTAGATCCATACTTGAGTCCTTCACATGCTCATAAATCTATGTTCTAAAATGAAAACAAAAACTGACTCTTTTTGTGTAAATTGATCTCGACACCTTACCTTCACAAGGCCGCCTCCTATTGCACTTGGGATGAACTTGGAATGTATTGTGTATGACCAAGACTATCCTCTTAAGAGCTCTTCTTGAGATGGTCGACTTTGGCTTGAGTCAATCACACTTAAAAATGAAAAAAAAAGTGGGTAAAGAATGCAAATAATGTTACACATTTGCACCCCACTATGTCATTTGAGGTCTTAAAGCAAAAAATTGGATTAGAGATAATTGAGCTCGAAGTATCTTTTATGCATTTCTAGCTTTCCCAAAGTGTTGAGTAGGTTGAACTCTAGGTTCTCCATTTGATTCATTGTATGACTGTGCTTCTTGTTTAGAAACTATGCTTAGTGTTGCACTTGATAAATCATGCAAAAATAACATAGTTTTACTTGTATCTGCTAGCAAAATTGACAATTGCAGTTGGTCATGTCTTTGTTTACCATAATATGAACTTGAGTAGCTTGGTGTCATATTTTGTTCATATGGTCACTTGGATAATGTTCAAAACTCTTTTAGGATGCATTTCATGCATACATGTGTAAAGGGGGAGAATTTGGTATCTTGATGCCTATATTGCTAAAAGGGGGAGAAATTATAAAAAAAGGAATAAATTTGAGTTTCTACAATTTCTCTCACTTTTGGCAATATAGACATCAAGATGGCAAATTCTCCCCCTTTACACATGTATGCATGAAATGCATCCTAAAAGAGCTTTGAAGATTATCCAAGTGACCACATATACAAGGTATGACACCAAGCTAGTTAATGGCAAAATAGACTAAACTAAGACATGTCTAAGTGCAAATGTCAATTTTGCTAGCAAGTACAGGTAAGACCATGTCATTTATGCATGATTTAACAAGTGCAACACTAAGCATAGTTTCTAAACAAGAAGCACATCCATACAATGGATCAAATGGAGAATCTAGAGTTCAACCTACTCAACACTTTGGGAAAGCTAGAAGTGTATACAAGGTCCTTCGAGCTCATTTTTCAATTAATACAAAGTTTGCTTTAAGACTTTAAAAGACATAGCGGGGTGCAAATGTTTGATATTATTTGCATTCTTTACCCACTTATGTTTTTTTGTTTGCATTTTTTTAAAGCAATTGATTCAAGCCATATTCGACCATCTCAAGAAAATTTCTTAAAAGAATGGTTTTGGTCATACACAACACATTCCAAGTTCATCCCAAGTGCAATGGGAGGCAGTTTTATGAATTTAAGGTGTTGAGATCAATTTGCACAAAAAGAGTCAAATTTTGTGTTCATTTTAGCACACAGATCTATAAGCAATTGAAGGACTCGAGTATGGATCTACCTAGCTTCACCCAAGTTGCTATAGGGACTTTAGTAGAAAACCAAAATTTCACAAATAATGGCATATGCACCTAGAGAGGAAACATAGTAGGTAAAAGCAACATGTTTCATCAAGTTTTCATTTAAAGCCTTAATTTTCAAATTTTAACAAGCTTAGCAAGATGAATCAAAATGAATTGAACATATCTAAGCTAGCATTTTTCTTCATTAAAGTAGCAGGGTGCATAGTGTGATTAGAAGTTCATTTGCATAATAGATAAAGCCCATAAACTAGAAAAGAAATCTATATGCAATGCATGAAGCAGATTCTCAAACTTTCCCTCAACAAGTGAATCAATTTTAAGCATAAATCTGGTTGAAGTTGAGTTATTAGCGGAATTAAGCTCGAAGAGGGGTCCAAATGAACTCAATTGGAACCAAAAACATAAGATGAAGAGAAGAAGTCGAGAATCTACAAACTAGGTGTCTATAGAGCATAGAAAAGATAGAAGAGTACACTATAGATTTCTTTAAATTAGAATAATTATAAAAACTCGAAGGATGCAGAAAAACTTTTTAAATATATATGTAAATTAAGAAAAAGCTAAAATATGAGATAAATTCTAAAATGAGACAAATAATTTGAATTAAATAATGAGCTTTATTGATGTTTGGCTGCCTTGTTAAAAACTTTGCTAAGTAAAAACTCAACACGAGAAAACCTTGGCAAAGAAAAAAGAGTACAGCGTATAGCTCAGTGATACAGGAAAAAAAGTGAATATTACAATTATTCTTCTTCATTATCTAGATAAAGATTTTCGAACGTCTCCGCCAGCTCAGCATTTTCTGTGTTATGTTAAGCTTGTTGATCAGCTTGTTCCCAATCTTTCACAGTGAGAAGTATTTCCACCATCTCACTTGTTAGATTTGTTCTTCTCTCCTTGATTATTCTTCCGGAAAGACTAAAAGCAGATTCTAAAAAAAACCGTAAAGACAGAAATTGTTAACACATATCGTGCTAATATGGAAAGCACCATATATGTTATCTTGTGCTCGTGCCACCACTGCAAAATGCTGAAGTCCTCCTCTTATTGCTCTTGGTAGTTGACAGTGTCGTTGTTGAGAAAGGCACCTAGCTCCCCACCACTTGATGTGTCTGCACTTGTCATTGATGTAGTCGAACCCTTTGAGGAAGAGCCACCTGCATCCCATATCTTTCCCTATGTGGTTTTCTTCTTACCTTTTGTGGGTGCTGGTGGAGGTCGCTGCATGCGAATTTCAGCAAACTTCTGATCTCCATATATCAGATGTCGAAGACATAGAAAAATTACTGGTACTTAAATTTTCTTTTAGTTTATTGCAACAATTATTATAATATTTAATCAAATCTCTATTTATTATCTGTCTAGAAACTGTAGAAAACCTATGATTATAAGTGGTCCTAATATAGTTTTCAAATGCAGCTGACTCACCAAAGTTTAAAGGAAGATCTTGAGAAGCGATTAAATGACAAAGAGATTCACGAGCTACCTCAGGATTGTAGCCCCAGTTATGTACCGTACCGTCGGGGTTGTACTGCAGCTGCGTCTGTCTCAAAGTCATCCCCTTTTTTCCACAGCTCTCAGCATGCCTCTTCAATTGCCTCGTTCCACCTGAAGATTTCACAGTTAATTTGTGCTTACAATATTTACAAACAACATACCTTCTCCGACGCTGCCTCGATGTCTCAAAAATCGCTCAAATCTTCCTGCACTCGATGTATGCGTCTTATTCTTTTCACCCGATGTTTGCCGGTAGCAACAGAGCACTTGTAGAGCCTGAGGATGGCACAGCTTATGCAAATTCTTGCGCTTCATAGGATGCAAGAAGCTCCTTGTGTGAAATCCCGAAATCAGAAGCTGGGAAAGACGAAAAATCCCCGTGCTCCATAAAGCAAACTGCAAGAAATAATTACGCTATTAGTACTAAAATATGATTTAAAATACTAACAAAACAAAAAAATAAATCACAACTATTACCTTGATTTCTTGACAGAAGCTGGAAGCCGAATTTCGGATTTTTGGCAAACTATTTTGAATTTTGCCAAATTACCACCAAGAGCAAAAGAATTTCCACAAGAGAATGAATAAAAGAGAATGCAAGATTGCTGGTGTGAAAATAGGGGCAGCCACCTATTTATAGAAAGAAAATGGGTTTTTTTTGAATTTTTAAGCCTCCAACGGCTATTTTTCATACTAAACGGGCCTTGCCGTGCCGGCCCAAGCCCGGCACAAGCGAGTGGGCTGTGTTGGCATGGACCGTTTACGAATGGGCTATGCCGTGCTCGGGCCTGACCAATAGTGTCGTGCCTCGGGTCAGCCCGTTTGGCATCTCTAGTTTGAAGGACCGAGTTGTACTGTTGATTTTTTTTAAAAAAAATTGTAGTCAGGTGCTTTGGATGAGATCGATCTTGCGGGACTTTGGGTTAGAAATAGAGATTGTTCCACTTTTTTGTGATAACACTTCTACTATTTGCATTGCTAACAAACCTTGTGCTGCACTCCAGGACCAAGCACATTGACATTAGATATCACTTCCTTTGAGAGCATGTGGAGAAGAGTGATATAGTTCTTTAGTTTGTGGAAAGTGTCCACCAGATTGCCGATATCTTTACTAAGCATTTGGATAGCTCTAGGTTTGAAGTCTTGAGAGGAAAGCTTGGAGTCGTATGCCCTTACGGTTTATCGTGAGGGGGAGCTGGTTTTTATATTATGTATTATATATTTTCTTCCAGCTTTTCTTTTCCTTTGCATCTTCTAGGTGTTTCTGAGCCGTAGTGTTATCTACTATCTTTTGCTCTATAGTCACCCAGTTTGTAGTCTCTCGACTTTTTCTCCTCATTCTGTGTTTCTGGTTTTGATTGAGTTCTTCTGGACCTTTCTTGAGCTTAATTTTGCAAATAACTCAGTTTAAATGAGATTTGTGCTTAAAATTGATTCACTTGTTGAGGGGGAGTTTGAGAATCTGCTTCATGCATTGCATATAGACTTTATTCTCTGTTTTGTGAGCTTTGTCTATTATGCAAATGAACTTCTATTCATGCTTGCACCCTGCTACTTTTATGAAGAAAAATACTAGCTTAGATATGTCCAAGTTCATTTTAATTCATCTTGCTTAGCTTGTTAAAATTTGAAAAATCAAGCTTTAAATGAAAACTTGATGAAACATGTTGCTTTTACTTGCTATGTTTCCTCTCTATATGCACATGCCATTATTTGTGAAATTTTGGATTTCTACTAGAGCCCCTATAGCAACTTGGTGAATCTAGGTAGATCCATACTCGAGTCTTTCACATGCTCATAAATCTATGTTCTAAAATGAAAACAAAAACTGACTCTTTTTGTGTAAATTGATCTCGACACCTTACCTTCACAAGATCGCCTCCTATTGCACTTGGGATGAACTTGGAATGTATTGTGTATGACCAAGACTATTCTCTTAAGAGCTCTTCTTGAGATGGTCGACTTTGGCTTGAGTCAATCACACTTAAAAACGCAAATAAAAAAATAAGTGGGTAAAGAATGCAAATAATGTTACACATTTGCACCCCACTATGTCATTTGAGGTCTTAAAGCAAAAATTTGCATTAGAGATAATTGAGCTGGAAGGACCTTTTATGCATTTCTAGCTTTCCCAAAGTGTTGAGTAGGTTGAACTCTAGAATCTCCATTTGATTCATTGTATGACTGTGCTTCTTGTTTAGAAACTATGCTTAGTGTTGCACTTGTTAAATCATGCAAAAATAACATCGTCTTACTGTACCTGCTAGCAAAATATACAATTGCACTTGGTCATATCTTTGTCTAGCATAAACTGAACTTGAGTAGCTTGGTATCATATGTTGTTTATATGGTCACATGGATAATCCTCAAAACTCTTTCAGGATGCATTTCATGTATACATGTGTAAAGGGGGAGAATTTGGTATCTTGATGCCTATATTGCCAAAAGGGGGAGAAATTATATAAAAGGCATAAATTTGAGTTTGACAAATTTTAGTTTCTACAATTTCTCTCACTTTTGGCAATATAGACATGAAGATGGCAAATTCTCCCCCTTTACACATATATACATGAAATGCATCCTAAAAGAGCTTTGAAGAATATCCAAGTGACCACATATACAAGGTATGAACCAAGCTAGTTAATGGTAAATTAGACTAAACTAAGACATGTCTAAGTGCAAATGTCAATTTTGCTAGCAAGTGCAGGTAAGACCATGTCATTTATGCATGATTTAACAAGTGCAACACTAAGCATAGTTTCTAATCTAGAGCACATCCATACAATGGATCAAATGGAGAATCTAGAGTTCAACCTACTCAACACTTTGGGAAAGCTAGAAGTGCATACAAGGTCCTTCGAGCTCATTTTTCAATTAATACAAAGTTTGCTTTAAGGCTTTAAAAGATATAGCGGGGTGCAAATGTTTGATATTATTTGCATTCTTTACCCACTTATGTTTTTTTTGTTTGCATTTTTTTAAAGCAATTGACTCAAACCATATTCGACCATCTCAAGAAAAGTTCTTAAAAGAGTGGTCTTGGTCATACACAACAAATTCCAAGTTCATCCCAAGTGCAATGGGAGGCAGTCTTATGAATGTAAAGTGTTGAGATCAATTTGCACAAAAAGAGTCAATTTTTGTGTTCATTTTAGCACACAGATCTATAAGCAATTGAAGGACTCGAGTATGGATCTACCTAGCTTCACCCATGTTGCTATAGGGACATTAGTAGAAAACCAAAATTTCACAAATAATGGCATGTGCACCTAGAGAGGAAACATAACAGGTAAAAGCAACATGTTTCATCAAGTTTTCATGTAAAGCCTTAATTTTCAAATTTTAACAAGCTTAGCAAGATGAATCAAAATGAATTGAACATATCTAAGCTAGCATTTTTCTTCATGAAAGTAGCAGGGTGTATAGCATGATTAGAAGTTCATTTGCATAATAGATAAAGCTCATAAACTAGAAAAGAAATCTATATGCAATGCATGAAGCAGATTCTCAAACTTTCCCTCAACAAGTGAATCAATTTTAAGCATAAATCTGGTTGAAGTTGAGTTATTAGCAGAATTAAGCTCGAAGAGGGGTCCAAATGAACTCAATTGGAACCAAAAACATAAGATGAAGAGAAGAAGTCGAGAATCTACAAACTAGGTGTCTATAGAGCATAGAAAAGATTGAAGAGTACACTATAGCTAAGAAACACCCAGAAGATGCAGAGGAAAAGAAAACTGGAAGAAAATATATATAATACATAGTATACAAACCAACTCCCCCTCACAATAAGCCGTAAGGACACACAACTCCAAGCTCTCCTCTCAAAGTCATAAACCTAGAGCTATCCAATGGCTTGATAAAGATATCGGTAATCTGATGGTCACTCTACATAAACTGAAGCACTATATCACCCTTCTCCACATGGTCTCTAAGGAAGTGATATCTAATATCAATGTGCTTGGTCCTGGAGTGCTGCACTGGGTTTTTAGCAATGCAAATAGCAGAAGTATTGTCACAGAAAAGTCAAACACTCTCTATTTCTAACCCAAAAAGTCCCGCATAGTTGATCTCATCCAGCACTGACTACAAAGAACTAGTCAGCAAAGAACGCATTTCGGCCTCGTAGCTTGATGTGCAACTTTAGACTGCTTCCTAGATGACCAAGAAACAAGAGAAGTGCCAATGAATTGGCAAATGCCAGAAGTGTTTTTCCTATCTATCCTACAGCCAGCAAAGTCTGCATCGGAAAAAGCTCAAAGGGACAGACAAGAAGAAGAGTACCAAATACCATAATCAATGGTAGCTCAAAGGTACCTAAAGATGCGCTTCACCGCTTGGCGGTGAGAGGCGCGAGGAGAAGCCTGAAATCGAGCGAACAGACACACAATAAAATGTATCTCCGTCCTTGAGGCAGTGAGGTACAGGAGGGAGTCAATCATGCTCCGAAACTCCTTCTGATCAACTGGCTCACCATTCTCATCAAGCTCGAGAACAACAGTGGTGGGCATAGGAGTCATCATCGGCTTCCCATCAGACATGTCGAAGCATCTCAGAAGGTCTTGAGTGTACTTGCTTTGATGCAAGAAAGAGCCCTCCCGAGTCTGCTTAATTTGGAAGCCGAGGAAGTAGCTCAACTCGTCCATCATACTCATTTCAAACTCTGTGCTCATCACTTCTGAAAAATACCATCAGAAGAGGAAGACTCAAACTTATCCATGTTACCAGACTTCAAGATGAAACACTTGCAACCAAATACACGAAAATGAGAAACACTGGGCTTTCGCCCATACCTCAACTCATAAGAAGTGCGATGCAAATGTGCTCTCAAGAATACTCGATTAGACACATGGCAACCAGTAGCTATAGCCTCAGCCCAAAACTTCCGAGGAGTACTGTACTCGTCTAGCATCGTCTTGGCCATCTCAACCAGGGTTCTATCCTTCCTTTCTACTATGCCATTTTATTGAGGGACGTAGGGAGAAGAGAACTGATGCTCTAAACTAGACTCCACACAAAAACTCTCAAAGTAGGAGTTCTTGAACTCCGTACCATTGTCATTGCGTATAGCTCGTAAGGCACCTGGGAGCTCGATAGACAACCTACTGACCAAACCCCTGAAATGAGTAAACGACTCATCCTTCGAAGCCATGAAAAACACCCAAGAATACCTCGAAAAATCATCGATAATGACAAGGACATACCACTTCCCACCCGATGACTGCACTCGAGTAGGACCAACAGTGTCCATATGTAAAAGCTGTCCTGGTGCATCAGTCATCACAACAGTGATTAGAGGATGAGAAGCAGAAACCATCTTGCCATGTCGACAAGGAGAGCAAACTAAGTCTTTGACCATCTTGAGTTTAGGCAAACCACAAATGAGATCATGATTGCTAACTCGAGTCAAATGGTCAAAGCCAGTGTGACCTAATCTCCTATGCCAGAAGGAGAGATCATGGGACTCTGAAGCAATCAAACAGTAAAGAGAGTCTCCAGACGAAGCAGAAAAATCGGCACGAAAGACTCTCCCAAATCTAGAAATCCCGCAAACTAACTCTCCTGATGAATCGAGGATCCTACAGGCACTACTCTTGAAGATTACCTCGAAAGATTCATCGATAAGCTGAGAAACAGAAAACAGATTGTATTGCAGCTTACTCACTAAGGCAACATCCTTAAGAATAAAATTGTTATTAATGCAGATGGTACCTTTGGCAATGACTCTACCTGAAGAAGCATCCCCAAAAGTGATTAACTCATCACCGGGGGCTCGGACTAGGGAAGAGAACCAACAAGAATCTTCTGTCATATGACGAGAACAACCGGAGTCAACAATCCAAACCTCTCCCTTTCCTATCCGACGATCCTGACCAAGCCAAAAGCGAAAGAGGTGACTCAGTACTGGGATAAAGGAAAGACCTGGGAACCCAATACTGAACCACACGACACCTCAGAGCACCATTCACAGAAGAAGAAGATTGGACTCGAGTGTCTCTCTGATGCTCAACTCTGACAAGATCAGTAGGAATCCTAATAGAAGATCTAGGAGCCAAAACTGGGTTGGCCCATCGTGGACCAAAGATCGGACCATCCCAGTAAGGCTGCCTGAATCTCCTACCAGAAAACACCTCACGCCGCTGATATCTATCTCGATGGGAAAAACAAGGAATATCAAGAGGACGGCGTATAGACTGACAACGAACAGCTCCAGGATCAAAACTCGAATGAACAACATGAAAACCGAGTCCTGGACGCTGCCCAAAAACAGACGACTCTCTAATCTGTCTAGACTTTGGGTTTAAGGCCTGAGCTAAAGTTGAAACTTTTAATCAATTGTCATACCTAAATTTCTATCCGGTATGGAGCCATCATCGTGTCAGCTTGGCATGCTCCCTTGCCACAGTGCTGGAGCTCACACTGTTAACGGTCCACAGACCTAGCCAAGTACCCTCCCGGTAGTAATAGGAGCTGCTGCTCGTAATAGGTCTTCTTAGGGGATTTCCGTGGTAGGATATACCACTCGGGAATATTACATTTCCATGAGCGTGATTTAGCAAGAAGTCTTATAATATTTGCTAAAAATACAAAAGGGGATATAGTAAAACCTCTAACTTATTCATAGCAAAATTGAAAATAACCCTGAGATAAATTATGAGGTATCTCATACTAATGTCAGAAGATATCATAATACTATATTTAACATGTTATGTAGAAATAAAATAAATATACATGATGAGATGTTAAGTAATAAGGATAAGGAGAAAGAATTATATAAATTGGAAGTTGAGATTGAAAATATGACTACTGTGCGGGGCAGAGAAGAAGAAGCCAGCCCTAGAATCATCGCATGCCATATTGTTTAAAGGAAATGAATCAATGGTGTCAAATGCCACACCAAGTCGATCCTTAATAGCCTTTACTGATGATATGAAGTCTCTGGTAGGTACTACTTGAGACTGTAGTATATTTTTACTCATACTTTATCCATCGTCTCCAGGGTCATCAGGTTACCAGCAAGTATGACATTGTCATGTTTGTTCATACGTAAATGCAACGCAAAGGATCTGTATGGCCAAAGTGGAACAGATAGACTTTTCGTCTTCTGTGACCTTATGGGGTTATGTGCCAATTATCTAACCATTTAAATGCTAATAAATGAGGAAATCTTTGCAATCCTCTTGGTAACCGAACCGACGCTAACCGTCTTTAATGAATAATGTATATAAATGGGGAGTAAGGCTTCCTTTGTACACTTCATGCTTTCAGACTCTTGAGCACGGAAAAAACTTCTATGAACTCTATCGCTTTCAAGCTTTCTCTTAATTCTTGAAGCTTTTCATCTTCCGTCCTTTCTTCCCTCATGAATTTATTGTGATGGAGAGTATGATCAAGGAATGGAGGTGAAAAGTTCCAAGAACTAAAAGGAAGTTTGAAGACATCATTCCTATTCTTTTAGGTTTACGGTGAGGAAAAAGCTGGATATGGGAAGCGTAAAAGAAGATTCCTTTAGGTTGCTGTATATTGCAATAGCAGCCTTTTCCTTGTAGAATCTCTTGGCATAAGAACCATCATTCATAGATAATTTTTCTATCTTTTGTATCGGTTAAATGTTCATCAAAAGGTGGTTTTTACACTTTCTTGGAAACTAAAATGATGTTTAATGCTGACAAAGTAAAGAATATATATAAAAGGGGTAAACCTTCTTTAGACTCCTTATGCCTTTACTATTTAAGTTCAAAACAATCTTTAAGTCCCTTAGAATTCTTTCAAGTCCTTTCGTCTCCAATCTTTTTCTTCGCAACTCATTGCTATGGATAAGTCGCTTCTTACCGAAGACAAGATTAGGGGGGCTTGAGGAGCAAGGCCTGATCCCTCCACACGAAATGCTAAAGTGGGATCCTAGTGGAGAGCATATGAGGCCGATGCCCCAAGAAGGCGCTTCGTTCTTTTCACCTTTTTCATCAGGTTAGGTTTTCATCTTCCTGAGAGTAAATTCCTAACCAATGTGCTCGATCACTATGAGATCAAACTCCACCACCTTCCTCCAAATTCTATGTTGATTTTGAGCGTTTTCTCACTTCTTTGCGAGGCTTTTCTAAGCATTCCTCCACCACTTCGTCTTTTTCGCTATTTCTACCAATACACTAAGAATAGCAAGAGCCAAGATAAAATGGCTTCCCAATATCCCCCACTCCCGACCAAGGATACATGGTGTGATTATCACCGGGAGTGGTTTCCAAAATTCCGGGTGGTAGCTGTGACGCCCCCGCTTTGCTTGACAAGGCCAGACACTAAGGAGACCATCACAGAATAGAGTTGCGCCAAGATCAGCTAAGGAAACAGTGGCATGTACAAGTAAAATTTTTCACCGTTTAGTAGACGGCACCTTATTCATATGGCACATATAGTGCTCCCTTGGGTCTGGCTACGGTGAATACTACAACGCCCATCTATCCAATATAAAATTCTAATGCCTCCCTTCTAATGGTCTTCCACAAAGTCCGGGTTTCCAGCTTTCCCATAGTTGTAGTCCCTCATCAGCAACATCAACAGAATTCATGCCATAATGAAATCAACGTCATAGAGTTAATATGCTTGACAAAGACTAAAAAATAACAACGAAGCAAGGCTCAGTACTCCAGTATTCAGTAAGCTGCAAAAAGTTGATGCATGAATTTAATATACTCATATATATATATACTCCTGGGTGTACGTACTCCCACTCTAATTATACTGCTTAAATAATGTTGTATACCTCTTTATCCTTTGAGTATACTCTAATACTGATTATAAAATACTCTAAAGTGAGTTTCATGAAAAATTTCATCATGATCCACTTTTTATAGGATAATTTGTGTATACACTCCTTTTACATATGGAAAAAGTGTATGTAGCAAAATTAAAGGGCTTTGACAAAAAAATTTCAACTATATCACATTGAAGTATCTTATAATTATTATTGAAGTATACCGAAAGTGATAAACAAGTATAACATATTAGTTTTAAGTGGTATGTTAAAGGTGGGAGTATGTACACCTGGGAGTACAAAAAAGGCTTCCTACATATATATATATATATAGGACGTCGAAATGGGCCACCAGGGAGCCTAGGCTCCATGATTTCAAATGCGCGGATTCAAGCCAAATTCGGTTATATTTTTCAAAAAAAATTAGTTTTAGGGTATATACCCATCTATAACCATTCAAATGAAACACATACCTATGAAAAAATATACTCAAATTCAAAGATTTTAAACGAATTTAGATTGCATGCTTTGCTGATTTATATATATAATCAGCGCATACCTACAAACAAACTATCATAAAAAAAGGAAACTCTAGTTTAAATTTCAGTTCAAACTTATTTGAACTAGTTAGTATACTAGTTAAACTCAACATCCTAAATTTTTTGAAAAATTAAACATACAATACATAGGAGAATATATCTATTTTGTATCATGAAGCTCAGGCTCCATGGTGCCCTAAGTAATTATACTATATATATATATATATAGGAAAATGATTCCATACTCCTGGGTGTAAGTACTCTCACCTCTAGTATACCGCTTAAATGATGTTGTTATACCTCTTTATCCTTTTGAGTAAACTCTAATACTGATTATAAGATACTCCAAAGTGAGTTTCACGAAAAATTTCATTAAAGTCCACCCTTTATAGCATAATTTGTTTATATATTTGTTTTACATATAGAAAAGGGTATATAGCAAAGAAATAAAGTGCTCTGATAAAAAAATTTCAACCATGTCGCATTGGAGTATATTAGAATTATTATTAGAGTATACCGAAAGTGATAAAGGTGTATAAAGCGTTCATTAAAGTGGTATATTAGAGGTGAGAGTATGTACTCCTGGGAGTACAGAAAAGGCTTCCTATATATATATATATTCCCGACCACCAAGCCATTTATTTATAGGCAACCAAGCTGTATCTCCAAGTAGCTCTTTATCCAAAATATCCATCCCTTTACAAATTTGTTGGAAAATGTTAAGTTTTAACTTATAAATCTACTGACGACAGAACGACGTTGGATCTTACAACCTGTGTTAGAGGAAAACCCACACGACGCAGTTCCAAACCCGAAAGCTAGTAGTGATATCACATTTGTGACTCTGATCAGAGGTGTACTGCTTTGCCCATAGCATCACTTAGCTTATAATGTCCGACTAATGCTCTACCTTCGGCGTATGACTAAGCCATGGAAACAGAACCTTTGGCTAACTGTACCCTGACCTCTGCCATACCACCTCGCCTCACAAAAGGCACACGGGTTGAGACTCCTCCCTTGACGTCTCTCCCTAGGGTGACTATTCACCCCCTAGCAATAGTCACCTTCTCACCCATGGTGGAGACAGCTACTTATTAGTTACTTAGTTCAGCCCAGTTTGGTTTTGTCCTTAAGTGATATCCTATGCATAAGAGCCCTGACTTTCACAACAACCTTACCTAGGTTATTCATACACTAAACTCCTCTACCCACCAAATAACTCCACAACCCTACCTGGGTTATGGTTTTACCACTAGACCTCTCTGGTCCTGCCTCATCAAAATCTCCAACTGGATCTACTTGATCCACTAGATATACCTGATCCACTTGATACGAATTAATTTCTTTTAGAAATTAATCTTTTGATTTATACGCAAGAATTTCAAAACAACCCGCAGTCCACAGAAATCATTTCACAAGACATGATTGAAGAGCGACTTGCCTAAGTGAGCTCCGTCCAGCTTGCCAACGTTGAAAATCGTTTGTACGTGTCTAGGCAGCTCTCGAGATGATTGTTTGTAGTAATTCAATTTAAGTGCTAATTCATTCCCTATTTACATTCTAAGCATGATGCAATACCTTAGACATGCGTGTTCCTAAATGTGATGCAAAATGTTGATCATGCATATTGTGTCATTTTTCCTATTTGACAAGATTTCAGACGCAATTATCTTGTACATTTTTAGTTACTCGAGTTATATAAAGTTATTTAGGGGTGTGAATTCAACAACAATTAGAACATAATTATTAAAAGAAAAAGCATTTAATCTCGACTGGTCCACAGCAGGAGTTGGCTCTTAATGTCCTACATTGCTCTTCAGAGAAATTTTCTAGCGAAGGTACCAAAACTTTCAATATTTGGAGTTTTCCTTTATTATGTTTTAAATACAATATATAAAAAGATGTGTTCTAATCATGTGTTATGGTATAAATTTTATTAAGGTGTTATTTGCAATTAAATTGGGTGATTTAAATTTATAAATTTTATAAACCTAATTATGGAAAATTAAATTATTTATTAATCTTAGAGAAAAGAAAAGATAAAATAATATTTGGATTGGCATTGCACTGTTTTTGACCCAAAGAGCTAGCTCTTACATTTCTTTTTATTTTCAACCCCCGACCAGCCCATCTCTCCTCCCTCGACTCAAGGCAGGCCCACTGCTCGGTCTAGCCCGATCGAGTGGCTTCGGCCCGCTAGGCCAGCCCACCTTCCATCTCTCTTTCCTTCTATCCTAATCCTAACTTCACCCACACCCCACCCTATTCTAGTCGTTGCCTCCCTCATCTCTCTCACACGCACCTCCTCCCCTACCCTAAGCGCCGCCACCTCCCTCTCCCTATGCTGCCACCGGCCACCTGCCCTCCCCCAGTTTCCCCCTCTCATGCGCTGCCATCTGAGCCTCTCCTCCCCCTGTGCCGCCTTCTCCTGGGCCTACACTCTTCTCCTCACGCCACTGTCGGCTCTCCCCGACATCGGCTGACTCCCCCTCGCTAGATCCATCTGCTCTCCATCGGATCCGGCGTCCCGTGGCCCCCATTCGGTTCCTCCTCTCCAAATCTGGCGATTCTTCACCAGATCCGGCGCTCCCGACACCAGTGACCAAGCTAAGTAGTCTCCTTCCTCTTCCTCTCGTATTCTCCCTCTTCCTCCCTTTCTTAGCCCATCCCTTTCTCCCCCCTTTTATTTCTCTAGGTCACCCCCATAGAACCTGTTGCTCCCAGCCTTCCTCGAAACCGCGGCGCTAAGAACTCCCTCTCTTGTCACCATGGTCTATCCGTTGACTTGATGCCGATGTCGACACTGTCGGTTACGGCTAGGGTTATACTCCCCTTCTCTATGGAAAGCTAAGTGCCCTCTTCTTTTAATCCCCTTATTCTTTATTAAATTTGATGCCTAGTTGCTATGGTTCTTGCACTTACTACATATGCATGCCGAATTCTTTATGGACATGGAATAGCACATGTATGAACCTGTGACCAATGTAACACCAAAGTATTTGTTCTTGGTTTGGATGTTGGAAATGGGGCCTAGAGGATGTATTGTGCTGCTGCTTGTCATGAGTGTATATGCATGCTTGTGTTAGGCATCCTTTTGTGACTTAATGGCATAATTCCTGGAAACTTTATCTGTGTACATTGTGGTTAGATATGTATATACTGATGTCTTGACCTTTAAGGTAGTGAGTACTGAGTAGGGCCTGTGTTTGATGTGTTCATCTCTAAGAGATTAATGGTTGTATACATCTGTTAATTATAGAGTGTTGTGTGTAGAGGCATGATCAGATTCCATGAATTTTTTTAAAATAATACATTTTTTAATTCAAATTGCAAAAGTATACCACAAATTTTTTTGCGAGAATATACCCTGTCGCCTGCTGGTTGGCGGCAGGCTACTCGCCTCTACCAATTTGCGATAAGTGCCACCACGTGCACGTTGCACTCCCAACGGGCGACAAAGGGAAAGTCGCCCTCCCAACGGGCGACAACGCTGAAATCGACGCACGGTTGGGCGATAGGGGCCGGGCGGCCTCCTGTCGCCCAACCGGAGGGCGACTTGAGCCAAGATAAAGACCAAGCTCGGCCGAGAGAAGAAGAACTGCAGAGAGAAGAGAAGAGGGTGAAGAGAGAAAAGAGAAGGGAGGAAGAGAAGAAAAGAAGGGGAAGAAGAGCGCGCATCGCGCAGTAATTTTTTACGCTCTATTTTATGTAGTTTAGGGTTAGGATTAGGGTTAGGGTTAGGGTTAGAACTAATTAGTTTCCCGGTTTTTTTTGTTTAGTGTTTAGGAAGGTTAGGGTTAGATGTAAATATTTTCGCGGTTTAATTTGTGTAGTGTTTAGGGTTAGAGTTAGATGTAATTAGTTTCACGGTTTATTTTGTTTAGGGTTAGATGTAAATATTTTCGCGATTTATTTTGTTTAGTGTTTAGGGTTAGATGTAGTTAAATGTAGTGTTCATATTTTTAGTAATTTAGTGTTTAGGGTAAGGATGGCCCATGAACAAACACCGGTCCAAAACATGAGTAATTATCTATGTAAAACATACGATTATTTGCATTGTACATACAGTCAATTGATCTAGTTATTTTCGTGGTTTATTTTGTGTAGTGTTTAGGGTTAGATCTAGTTAAATGTAGTATTTATTTTGTTTAGTGTTTAAGGTTAGATCTAGTTAAATGTAGTATTTATTTTGTTAGTGTTTAGGGTGGCGGCTTTAGCAGCATCCGATTTGTTTAGTGTGTAGCAAGAAATCATGGTAGTGTTTAGCAACAAAATGTAGTTGAATCTAGTTATATTTTTAGTAATTTAGTCGGTTTGTGGAAATGCATGTACATAGTTGTTTTTACGAATAATAATATGTTGTTACTGTTTTTACAGATAGATGTCGATAGATATGTTTTTTTACATATAGAAGTGCACGTATATATATTGTTAGGGCTGTAGATGTTTTTTAGAAATACAAGTGCAGAGATGAATATTTTTAGTAATGTAGATATTTTTCACAAGTGTAGATATACGTACGTATAGTTTATAGTACTTTTTACGAAGAGTAATTAATTGCAAAGCAATGAATAGGTTCACAGATATGTCAGAACGAGTTCTATTTAGAATCTTTTATGGAGAAGGGGTTGTCATGTATGGTTCGAAGGGTGCGGATCTGAGTAACTTTCAGTATGTGGATAGAAGTTTAAGTAGGGTTGAAGAGCAGACATTTGTTTCTGTGTTGAATTGGTTGTATTATACGTTTCGGATGGAACAAGAGAAGTGGCAGCTCAAGTTATCTTGCCTTTGCACCATGCGAGATGATCTTGTTTATTGGGAGTTGGTTGAGCTAAAAGGAACTGCATCTTGGAGGTCATATGTGAGGGGGGCTGGGCAACGTGGATGGTGTCGGGTGATTTTGGTGCAAGTGTATGAAAGGGCTATTGCACCGCAGCAGCAGCTGGACGCCGGTGAGCATAGTGAGGCTCAAAATGATTTCACTTATGGTGACACCGAAATTGGGGAGTCTAGCCGGGAGCAGCATGTTGAGGGTTGCAATGAGGACATCGTCTACCATAGTGGTGAGAAAGTTGAGATTGGGGAGGATGATGGAAACATTGGGCAAGATGCGTGGGGGCAAGTAGACAAAGGTGAGGAAATTGAGGAAGTAATAGCACAGATGGAAGAGGAAGACCTTGAATATGAACAAGTAGAAGTGGAAGACGACGATAACTCGGATGAGGAAGATGAAGATGTGGAGCCACTTGTGCCAGCAGATTGGAGCACGATCAATTTAATAACACCGTTGTAAATGAAGGCAATGATACACCTTGGCAAAGATAGCGACAATGAGGTGAGACCTAACAGACATGTACCCACAAAAGAGGCAAGCAGGATGCAATCAAAGATTGGGCATTATCACTAAGAAGAACTTTCGAGGTTAAGAAGTACACCCCAACCGCTACGACGTGGTGTGCGAGATGCAAGGGTGCCCCTAGAGAGTGCACGCGACAAGCCCAAATGGGGCACCCATCGCTATGTTCAAGGTTGAACAACATAGTTGTATGGTGAGGAAACCCCGTGGCTCATCGAACTTGTCGTCCGGTATATCACTAGTGTCATGTACCCGAGTAGTTGAGAACTCAATTTTGAGCCCGTGCTATTATCCGAGCAATTGAGAATGATTTCAAGACACAATTAGCTACGGAAAGGCATGGAGGGCGAAGCAGAAGGCCTTAGAAATGAGATTTGGGAAATTTGAAGACTCGTACCATAATCTGCCCGCACTGCTCAGTTGCATTCAAGAAAGAAATCCTAGTACTTTTTATGATTATCAGGACTGTCCGTCAAGGAAGTGGCCGAACAAGAGGCATCTGAAGAGAGTTTTCTTCACATTCGGAGCTTGCATTAGGGCGTTCTATCACTGCCGTCCATTGTTGTGTGTGGACGGCACATTCCTGACCGAGAAATACAAAGGACAAATAATGACAGCTGTGGGCGTCGACGCGAACAACCAGATTCTGCCTGTTGTCTTTGCCTTTGTGGAAAGCGAGAACTATGAGAGTTGGCTGTGGTTCCTACGGAACTTGAAGATCGGGGAGGTAAAGACTCGCCAATATGTGTGCATACTGCATGAAAGGCATGCTGGTCTGCTTAGTGCCATCAGACAGTTGCAAACAGGGGAAGAGGAGCCATTTCCCTGGACTGACTTGCAGAGCCGATGGTGCATGAGACATTTGGGCACGAACTTCTATAAGCAATTCAAGAACAAGAAACTGATGAACATGTTCAAGAGGCTATGTAAGCAGAACCAAGATAGCAAGTTCCGTACTCTTTGGAAGAATCTTGATGAGCTAACAAAAAAACACAAAGAGACTACTCGCAGATGTAACACGAGAGCAAAGTGAGCCTTTATTCCCTCCGCGCAAGAAGATGAGGCGACGAGTCGTAAATCGAAGGCAAAGGCCGATCAAATGTTTCTGACTAGATAAAGCACGAGCCCAAAGAGAAGTGATCATTGTTACATGACACACATGGTGCTAGATACGTGTCATGACGACCAACTTGGCGGAGGTGTACAACTGGGTAATGAGAGGGATGAGGTGTCTCCGCTGGTAGGAATTGTTGAGGAGGCCATGGAGTACAACCAAGTATTTTGTGGATAGGCATAAAGTCAAGTAGTAATGAGAGATGAGAATGCCTTGTACAAGCATGATAAGTAAATACATGGATGAGAAGAGTAAGAAGGCGGGCAAGCATAGAGCTATCAAAGTAGGTTCACAAACACTGCGCTTCGAGTTGATATGCAGGGATAAAGGACGGCGGGAACAAACGTAAGGTTATCACCCAAGAGTGCATCTTACAGGCTGAATGTCAATGCTCGTGTAACAAACCCCTCCTGTTGCATAGGCCATGTTCTCATGTGATAGCTGCATGTGCATTATTTGGAATGCGATCTGGTACATATCTATCTGAATATTTTACAAAGGAAAAGGTGATGGCAACTCTGGGCGAGGAGTCAGTATGGTTATGGTGTTGTCGGTTCTTTCACCACAACCCCTAGTGTCGATGAAATGTTCGGGTCCCCGACTTTGATGCAAGATCATACAAAGGAGGCCGTCGCAAAACAAGGCGATCAGAATGATATGAATGAGTCCAAATCGTAAGCGCGTGAAGAAATGTTCACAGTGTTTAACAGTCACACGCTCAAGAACTGCCAGCCACATAACGAAGAGGACGAAGGAGGAGATGTCAACCCGACGGCGGGGGAAGGATCGTCGTCTACAAGGCGTGGTGGACGACGTCATCGGACTACCGGAGAAGCTATTTGAACTATTAGATGCTATATGTCAAATTAATATTTTGTTCATGTAATGTGCATTGTAATCTGTTTTAATATAATTTGCTGATGTAATGTGCGTTGTAACCTGTTTTAATATATTTTGTTAATGAAGTGTTCGTTGTAATCTGTTTTAATATAATTTGATGATGTAATGTGCGTTGTAACCTGTTCTAATATATTCTGCTGATGTAGTGTGCGTTGTAATCTGTTTGATTATATTTTGTGGATGCTTGTGTACTTATTTGTACGCATTTGGTTCGATGTATTGTTCTCATGCTTGTGTATTTATTTGTACGCATTTGGTTCCATGTATTGTTTTGATGCTTGTGTATTTATTTGTACGCATTTGGTTCGATGTATTGTTCTCATGCTTGTGTATTTATTTGTACGCATTTGGTTCTATGTATTGTTTTGATGCTTGTGTATTTATTTGTACGCATTTGGTTCTATGTATTGTTCTTATGCTTGTGTATTTATTTGTAAGCATTTGGTTCTATGTATTGTTCTGATGCTTGTAAAGTTCTCTCTATATAACTTTCCTTTTTGTAATTTGCAGGTATGGCTCACTGGTGTCAGATGACGACCGCCCTTTGAGTTGGTAGACCCAATCGTTGACCGTAAATCACCGTGCACACTTTGCCACCGCTTCACCAGAGGAGGGACAGGATCCTCAGGAGCTGTGCGTACTACGGCCAAGGCCACCGCGGGAGCTCTGGACCCTCAATCCACGTTGGATCCCCAGGTAACATATTTATCTTTTAATTCCAAAATATTCCCGATGCAGTATCATAATCTGTTATAATTAACTAGTGCGGTGCTCATATTAATCTAATATTTCGCATTCAGAGGTCGCGAGCAGCAGGATTGCCGCCACCGCACGGATGGTGGAGGCGCACAAGCGCGCAGGGAGGGACGCGAGCCACCGGTTCCGCTTGACAGTTCCTTCACCGCCTCGTGGATCGGTGGAGACCGGAGACGCACACCTTCCACTTACCTGTCGGGGAGATGGCGATCACTTTGGAGGACGTCTCCTACCTCCTCGGTCTCCCGATCGCTGGTGACCCTGTGGTGTCGCAGGACGTTGACCCGTTGTGGCGGGATGAGGTACTTACGTGGTTCCATGGTGTGCTACCGCCTGCTGCGTACTGACCCTTTACCAGCACCCATGGTCCGACACACAGGTGGTTTCGACAGTTCGTGGTAAGCAACTAACCTTTCAAACTTAACTTCGCATATATAAATTGGCTAGATTAACAAGAAAACTTAAATTTACAGGTGGAGCACATCGTCGAGCCTGCGGATGAGCAGAGGGTGAGCCGCAACCTTGAGGCGTACCTGCTCTGGCTGTTTGGCTGGTGCGTGTTCACGAGCTCCCACGGGGATAGCGTGGACAGGCACTTTGTCTAGTTCGCGAGGGCGATCGCGGACGCACCCCTTGACGCTGTGCCGCAGTACTCCTGGGGGTCAGCGGTCCTCTGCACGACGTACCGTGGGCTCTGCGACGGCTGTGGGCGGATCGCCGACGGGTCGATCCTCACCGGTTGTCCACTGCTTCTGCAGCTTTGGGCATACAAGAGGTTCCAGATCGGGCGCCCCAGGATCGACACGAGTCCTCTTGTACACGATGGTGACGATGATGTCGACGCGCCGACTATGGGCACCATCTGGTGCCACCGACGGGTAAGATATTGCAAACCACGGTTGTGAAACCTACGCTTTAACATTTGTCAGTACTAATGGTAATGTTGATTTTTTTTGTCATCACTGCAGCCTAGGTGAGCACACAGGACGGTGCGGCTTAGCTACCCGCAGTTCGTCGCTGCGTTCGACCACCTCACCGAGGACCGCGTACGCTGGACTCCGTACACAGCGGGAGACGTCGAGCTACGTGTGACGGGTGGATTGTCCACCCTATGCACACGCGACGCGGCGTACTGGCGTACACGTCGGTTCCTCGTGTTCGACATCCTGGTCGAGGGCTACGCTCTCCATCGAGTGATGAGGCGATTCGGTCACGACAGAGTTCCTGCTCAGTCGGCCGGCAGGTCCCACACGGCGTCCACACGTAAGTTCCCTACATCGATGTTCTCTAATCTGTACGGTGTAATGACATGTAATAATGCTATATTTTTGCTTATCCACAGGCAGACTAGGAGGGGCGGGCATGGGGGCACCCCATGGCACGTACGTATGGCGCCATGGGTCGAGGAGTGGGGAGGAGCCTTGGACGACGTCCATGTCGAGGATGCGCCGTACGACCCGCAGACGTACCAGGGGTACCGATAGTGGTACACTTCCCATACCCGCGTTTGGTACGTGTCGACTCGGATCCTCCTAGACACATCCCCAGGGTGAGGGACACGTATCCCCGCCATAAGGACTCGGTTCTGCATGGTGCGGTAAGTTTTGTCTACTGTACAATGTATTTTCGTATTGCATTTTCCAGATTAATGTGTTAGGTTAATTCGTAATGTATTTTTCAAACTGATGTGCTAGCCCGGTACTACGAGGAGTCCGGGAGCTTCCTGTCTCGTTTGACTCGTGGGGTAGACGTGACCAGAGAGGACGTGACCTCCTTCTTCGCGAGGTTCAGGGAGAGCGCCAGACGCACCCTCGAGTTGGCAGGATACCGCACGCCTCACGATGTGGCTGACGGCGCTCGCGGCGTGCCGCTTACTGCAGGGAGGAGTGCTCCAGGTACATCTTCACACACCACTTCCTCCCGTCCCACCGTCACACCGACTTACGCGACAGGGCGAGCTACTGGACACGCTGGTCTAGCCCCTCACATCGGAGGTCAGTACTTCGTCACACTTCGTATGTTGTCTAATTATTTTTTGAATGTTACCAACAATTCTTCACTTCTTACAGGCTCACAGGCACGGTGGTTCTCCTCTGCAGCTTCACCTGCCCCTGACGACTACGAGGGGCAGTTTGATGATGCAGCCCATGCGGATTTTGACCTCGACGATGGTGGCCTGTCGAGATACTTCGCTGATCCAGATGAGCCTGGATCATCGCAGTTGCAGGGAGCACCACCACCGACGCAGCCTTCTCAGCCGGCGTACGCTACACTTCCAGCTAGACCACAGAGGACCCACCACACACCGGTGCAGTTGACGTACTCGCAGGGTCAGGTTCACAGGAGTCCTGCCCAGCCGCGAGGAGGCGCCCAGAAACGGGGGCGCCAGTAGTTTGTTATGTTATTTTAGCTTATGTATTTGGTTATTACGTTGTGACGTACTTTTCATCTTATGTATTTAGATGTTTATGATATATTTTTGTTATGTTAGTAACCTCTTACTTTTGGTTATGAAATATTGTTATTCCGTGTTACAGTAGCCCTACTTTCAAGTATGACGGCATTGGCGCAGCAGTGACTTTTAGAGCGAATAGCCTACTCACGGGCGTGCAGCCTTGTCAGGCCGATTAGACAAGTCACATGCATCAGCTTTGTCAGCCTTATCAGGCCGATTAGACAAGTCACATACATCAGCTTTGTCAGCCTTGTCGTGCAGCTTTGATGATGGGTGACACATCGTGCGGCTTTTCATAGAGGATGTCGGCCCATCAGTGCTGTAGTTGTGTGGAGCAACCCCTCACCACCACTATAAAACCGGCCGAGGGGTAGACATCCAACACCGCCAAACAAGCAATACACGCCAACTGAATCTACACAAATTAGGGCACGATGTCGTTCTACCGTCGCCTCTTCAGCAAGCAGAAGTCATCCCGCCCCGAGTACCCGGATACTAGTAGCGTTGACGCCCCAGTTCTGCGGAGTTGCCCCGACCCAATTGCGACTGCAACCTTCCGGCGAAGATGACGCAATCTACCCACGGAGAGAAGGCCGCCCGCTCACTCTTGCAGTGCCGCCTACTGGGTAAACCTCATCGTGTCCATACAATACAGAGTAACATTACCATTTCATGTATTATTCTTTCTTTTCTCAGCACAACGACCGGTGTTGCTTCTTCCAATGGATCGACGGCCCAGAACGACGTGACTACGAATTTGTCTACAACTGCCACGACGCCGAACCCGCTTCGCCCGAGAACTTCAACCGGTGGGAGAGGCCGCCATGATACGTCCCCGTTCTAGAGCGACCAGAGTTTAGGGCCGTTGGGCAAGAGGCCAACCAATCGGTGAGTTTCATGCGACGAACTCATGCTTCACTCACAAAGTAGTAATTCTAAACCAGTTCATCGTGATACCGAGTTCAAAAGAAAATTGCGAAATTGCTCGAGTCAAAGGAGAAACCTCCTCAGGGGCCACCCGAAAGCCCCGACTTTTGCGAACACGGCCTTCAGGCAGTGGTTGATACCTGCCACGATGAACTAGCGGACCGGAGATTCTACCGGTGCCCCTTGGCCGAGGATGAATGGTGCAGCTACTTCAACTGGGTGGACCCGGAGACGTACCACCCACATCTCAAACTTCCCGTATGGGATAACTGGGGGGAGCAACACTCCCCGTGGTGCTACTACCGCCCAGAAAAGCCAGACCCCGAGTACGCCTACGGTGTTATTCAACGACCACAGCGGGCATACTGTATTGACTGCAGGGCACGCTTCCGGTTGTACAAGGATAAGCCCAACACACACCTCCTGCACCATATAGTGGAGTGCGAGCTGAAACAAAGCAGGCGTCTCGGCAAGTCTCTGCCAACGACCAATGCAACATAGGTGCAAGAGGGTACCTCCTCTCGAAGAGGAAGGGACAAGGGGAAGCAGCCGGCCGAGGTCCGCACCACGCAACAAATCCTTGATGCGTTACGCAGACCATCTGGGAACCCCGGTGGTATTAATATAGGGGACGCCGGGAATCGGGATGACCAAAAAATTCTGTCTTACACACCCGAGACGTACGGCATAGGCCACCCAATCTGCGACACCCGGGAGCACTGCGAATCCCCATGGAGTTCTTTCACAGTAGGGATTGAGCGGTGTCCGAGCACAAATCTCAAAATTTACACGGGTCAGGTAATATGCAGAAAATGTGGGACATCATTCTGGCTATACCCAGATAGGCGGAACGATCATCTGTTCCACCATGACAAACAATGCTTTCGTTAGTTAGTTCAAGCAATTTCGTTACTACTGTAATGCCCTTGTAATATAATCTAATCTATTGCTTATTTTATCATCTGAACTTTCAGTGCATATGCCCTTATGTATGTTCAACAAATAGTTTAACACATGATTACAAATCATAGTTTAATAACACGATTTAAGGGCTTCGTACGAATTATTCATAACATGATTACAAATCATGTATGTTGCAATAACGCGATTTTGTCCACATGCAATAACGCAGAAGGCTACGAATTGTTCACATGCAATAACGCGATTTCGCTACTTAATTAGTACCGTTATACTAATTATAATTTTACTAACACCCTCATAATATGGTAGTGCATATATCAAAGATCAAATGTGGACCACTGTTCATAAAAATACCCTTTAGATATGATATTTTACGGACCGCCGAAAAGGCTAAAAAACAAACACTCTACTTGTTACCTTCAAATTTTGTAAATTATTTCAAATTTCTCTAGACCATAAAAATAATTTACTTGAATCCTAAATCTGTTTATCCAAATATTTTAATCTTTTTTGAAGTCTCTAACATTTTTTTTAAAACAAGTAAATTTCCTGGCCATGTCGCCCTACCATGGGGCGACCAGTACACATGTCGCCCTTTCATTGGGCGATTGGTCTATGTAGCCCTACCATTGGGCGACTACTACACATGTCGCCCTATGGTTGGGCGAGTTGTTCTGTCGTCCAATTTTTTAAACAAGTCGCCCAATCGCAGCGCGATTGCTCCGTCTAGCTAACTGCCTAGTCACCATGTCGCCCTATGGTAGGGCGACAGGGGTATATTTTTGCAAAACAAAAATTCGTGGTATAGTTTTGCAATTTGAATTATAAAATATATTATTTTTTAAAAAAAATTCCAGATTCCATGGCCCATAATACCACAGTTGCATACGTTTTATTATTAAGTGTGCTTATGTGCATTGGGTTGGCCACTTTCACAATGCAAAATTATGCTCCTCTAGTTAATGCATTTAGCTTAACCATCATCTGTATTTGTGTATAGGTTTGGCACTGAAGTATCGCCAATTATATTTGTGTGTCAGCCAGTACTGAGCTTTGGTGGGTTGTGATTAGCAAAACCATGCTTAATTCTCTTTCCCTGTTACTGTTAGTGGTTTTACTCCATGGTGATTAATCAATATTTTTGGTTGAGTCCAATCCTCGTAATAATAAAAACTATACTACTAAATAATGTTGCCTTACACCCTGATATGTATGTAAGCTTAATTGGGTGGAATTGTAGGTGTGTGCAAGAATGTGATTTTCAGAGCAGTTTCTTAATGATTATGCTAAAATAGATGAGGAGTTAAAGTCATGTATGGCCTAGTCGGTTCCAATTGGAGTAATGGACTAGTGTGCTTTTGTTTAACCATGTTTCTTCTTATTCTTGACCAGATTGTGAAAGGTCACAGTGAGACTCTTGTTTCCTCATAGATTTATTTTGGGTTAAAAGTTTAGAATGCATGAGTTTACATGAATAACTTGCTGATGTGTATACAGCTTAGATATATTTATCAAGGCATAAAACCATACCATTGTAGTAAATTTATCTACTGTCCTCAACCCTGTTATATGCTCAGATTACTAGTAGTATGCTTCGCACCTTTTTGCTGCAATATGCCAAGAGAAGAGGAGGGGGCAAAGCTTTTGTCCCTCATCTCCTTTTTCTTGGCCGGATTCATTTAATGACATAGGTGAAAGTGGACACTGATGTGTAAACTTGAGAAGAAAGTGGCTGGATGAGGTTTATGTAGATGGGGAAACCAACATTGGGGGTTGAAAAACTCTGGCTGGGGTGGTAAACCGTGGGCTTAGGGGGTGAAACCGTGGCTAGTAGGGGGAAGGTGTGCATAAGAACTGAATTGCAAATTGTTGATTTTGAGTCAGCCCTATTGGTTTTCTTAATGGAAACAGGCATACGATACTAATATTCTAATTTATTACGTGAACAATTGGGTGGGTTTTTACAGTAACCGCCTCCTGTTCACCGAGAAAGTGGCCCCGATGTGACAAGGGCCGAAGCAAAGAAAGAGAACGATTCACTGGTCCTCACCAACAAGGAGTGAGATATTGTAAGAGTTATCGCCAAGTTGGTGTCAGGGGACTTATCGGGGTAGAAGATCATTTACGATTTTCTGTATCATAAGGTGAGCCCCCTGATGAGGCGATTCAGATTCGCTTGGAGAATGGAAGGCGACCAGGATCCAACTAAGGATGAGCCTGGAGGTAAGGAAATTTCGAATTACTGACTTGTTCTTTCTATTCAGAGAATTTACTGATGTTTTTGGTATTTTCTTATCAGTTCTGACCGCCGATGAGAACTAGTCAATGATTGCATCCATGTTGCGCGTTTCTCCTGACAGGTCCGACCAGGCTGCTTTGGACAGGAAGCCATCTAGCCTGATCGGACAACCTGATGAGTTCATTAATGAACTCATTAATGAACTCATCATGTTAAGTACCAAGAAGTACCTTTGGTTACTTTTGTTTGTTAGTTGTTTTTATGATAACAATCAAATTTGTTTTCAGATGCATGGTCAGAAGCGGGCTGCCAAACAACCTGAGATCACAACATTGGCCCCGCCGACCAAGAAGCTGAGGACCTCTATTAGAGGTGCTCTGAAGACGGTAGATCCGATATTCTGAGAAATGGACTCAGGACTTCGTTACAGGTATATATATATACGTATATATATACACCTATATATATATTTATATATACTATCTTTCTATTTTCTTAGTACTTATTTTTATAATCTAAGAAAGTCTTTTTAGTCCCGAGGCCAATGCTCCTGATTCCTTTGTGGACCAGGATGTGGCTACCCAGGTTGGTGCTGAGGCCAACCCGCTGGTCACACTGGCAATGACCAGTGTGGAACAGGCCTTAGCGCCAACTGAGGCTGCTGTTCAAGATGTCCCGACCAGTGGGAAAGTGAATTTATTTAGCGTTGAGGGTGAAAATCTCTTGACTGCTGTTGATGACCCATTGGTTGGACAAGTTCCATCAACTACGGAGGAGATCGATGCCCTCCGATGATGATAGAGGTGGTCAGGATGATCACTGCTGCTGAAGAGGTTTCCACTGTTGTGGAGATCGAAGATTTCCCTACTGCAGCATAGGAGACATTGGTCGTTTTGACTAACGAAGTAGAAGAGGTGGGAGTAGTACCTACAAAGGCTACAACCACCGATGTCATCCTTCCAATAGCTTTGCAATTGGCATCTTCCTCTGGTCATTCCAACCAGGGGAACTTTAAGCAAGTTTTTGATAGCTTGCAAGCAAAGGTATTCATCTTATCTTTTTTTTCTTAAGAACCATTTTAAGAAAAAGTAGTTCTAATTCATTTGCTATTTGCGTTTTACAGCATTTGCAAGAACTGTTCGACCTATTAGGTCGGCAAGCAAAAACTTTGGCTAAAGCCGAAGTAGAAAAAACAAAATGGTATGTATAAGAAATGACTTCCTTCCTTTTGTTTTTAGAAGATTTTTATTCTAATAAATATGTTCAGGAACAGATTAGAAGAACAAATAATGGAGCTAGAAAAACAACTCTTGGTAGCTCAAAACACCGCCAAGGGTTATAAATTTGACCTTATCAAAGCTGCTGACAAGGTTAAATGCCATGAAGGGAAGAGCTCCAGGCTTCACGAAGCCTTTAAAAAATGAAGAGAAGATCCAACAGCAGACCGAAGAGTACAAAGCCGTTCTTCAGTCAAAAGAGTCATAAATAATAGGTAACTCTATCCTGACCAGCTTATCTTGTCTTTTCAAGAAGAAAATGATATTTAAACTTTGTTTTAAATTTTGTAGAACTAAACGATATAATAAAGGCCAAGCAGGTCCAGCTTTCCAAGAGAGAAATAGAGAAAATGAAATCTGAAGAGCTAAGGTCCATGATGAAAGAAGAGATGGAAAATATGGAAGAGAAACTCACACTCTTCATGAAAGACATGGCCACAGTTCAGAGAGGTAGGAAATCCACTCTAACCTTTATATTTGAACAGCTTAAAAAAATCTCAACGTATCTAAAAGGTAAAGAAGTAAAACTTACAGCTTCTGATCTATCTGTTGATGAGCTGGTCGCGGGGGTGAATGACCAGATGAAGATCATCCAAAGTCACATCCCGGCCATGGCACAAACTATCAACACATTGCTTCGGACCTCAATCACCGTCTAGGTGGGTGCTCTCATCAAGTTGAGGTACTTCTACAAGGATATGGTTGAGTTGGAGAAACTTGCACCCGACTTGAAGCTAACTACTCAAGAGAAAATTAATAGAAAATGTAAAGATCACATTCAATTAATATGTATGTCAAATGAATGAATAAATGCAATATCTCCTTTTGTGCTACAACTTGTCTCTTATTTAATTGTATATTTTTTGAGTCTATCACTCGCCTCCAACTATTTGTGTACTGACCAGCAACATGGTTGAAATACAAACAGTTATAAAGCTGACGACCTGCTCTCTTATACGTTGTACTTAGTATTAACCAGCAGTAAAATGGAGATAAGGTTAGTCTAATGAGTTCCAATGCAGTAAGTATTGGCTCACATAAAAATTCTATATTAGAAATTATTTCACAATCCGACTAGCAACCTTGTATATTGTTATGAAGTGGTCGGTCAGATTATTACATTGTGATTTCTCAGAAAATGTCCAAAATAAACAGAACAATTCTACATATGACATTAAAGAGATATTCATGTAAATGAAAAATGTAAAATGAACTTATTTACACAAAAAACCTGCGAAGATGCTGGATGTTCCATGTATTTGAAAGAATTCTTCCATCTTCCATGACAAGTCGAACAGAACCTGGTCGGATTGATACCATAGTAAAGGGATCTTTCCATTTGGAAGATAACTTATTTAAGTTAGACTGATTCTGGATACGCCTTAGAACCAGGCCTCCCACATTAAGTGTTCACGGTTGAAGTCTTTTGTTGTAGTATCGTCTTAATCCTTGTAAATAGGCTGCCAACCTAATAAGTTCTCGATCCTGCTTTTCTTCTAAGAGATTTATATCATCTTCACGTTGTACATTTTGATGTACATGTTCATGCAGAGTAGTTCATGTAGAACCTAAATGGATCTCACTAGGTAACACTGCTTCTGCTCCGTAGCCCAGTTGAAAAGGTGTTTCTCCTATTGCTCGACTGGTCATTGTGCGTACGGCCCAGAGCAGAGTAGAGATTGTCCACCCAAGCCCTCGAGTGTTTTGTAAGACAATCAAACACTTGTTTCTTTATACCTTGTATAATTTGGCTAGTATCACATTCAACTGCTTCATTGCTCCGAGGATGAGCAACAGAAACACAACAAATCTTTGTGCCTATTTCATCACAATAATCTTGAAAAAGACCAGTAACAAACTGTGATCCATTATCAGTAATTAATCTACTAGGAACACCAAATCTAATGACTATGATTTTCATAAAGAATATCTTTGCTGCTTGAGCCATAATTGAAACTACAGGCTCAACCTCAATCTATTTTGTGAACATGTCAATTGCAACAAACAGGAATATAAATCCATTAGTTGCTTTTGGTAAAGGATCTACTATATCAATGCCCCATGTTGCACATGGACATGACAAAGGTATGGTTTGCAATTGATTAGCAGGTAAATGCACTTATCGAGCATGAAATTGACATTACTTACAAGTTTTTACAAGTTGCATTGCATCTTGTAAAGCAATGGGCCAATAAAAATCTTGTCGGAAAGCCTTCCCGACCAATGTATGGTATGAAGCATGTGCTCCACACAAGCCCCTATGTATTTCATTAAGCAATGGTTTTCCCTGTTCCTAGGATATACATCGCATTAGAACATCATGTGTTCCCTATGTATAAAGAATATTGTCGAGAAATTTGTATATTTGCGCCTTTCGAATTAATCTGTCCATTTCATGAATATCCTCAGGCAATGTCCCATTTTTTAGATAGACCTTAAATGTTTTAGCCTAATCTGAATGCTCAAGGACTTCGACCTCTGTGCTGGTCGGGGATTCCTCTATGGATGTATCTATAGAAGGTTTAGACAGATATTCAAGAAATACACTTGTTGGAACAGGTGATTGTGAGGAACCCAATTTTGATAAGTGGTTCGCTAAGACATTTTCTTTGCGCGGTATATATTGGACTTCAAAATACTGAAGTATTTTTCTAATTTCCTTACTTCATCCAGGTAGTGAGCCATTACATCATCGAATATCTTGTATTCCTTGCTAACCTGGTTTACGACTAATTACGAATCGCCCATCGTTAAAAGTCGACGAACTCCGATGGATTTTGCTACTCGGAGCCTGGCTAGAAGACTTTTATACTCTACTACATTATTGGTAGCAGGGAAGTGTATCTGGATTACGTACTGTAATTGGTCACCCTGAGGTGTAAACAATACTATGCCAACCCCCGAGCCTTTTATTTCTCGAGAACCATCAAAGTATAATTTTCAGTAGTCCATATCGGTGGTATTCTCTTTTATAGATGGCTCACTATTAGTCCATTTGGTGGTAAAATCTGCCAAAATTTGAGACTTAATTACTGTTCAGGCAATAAAATGGATATCAAATGATCCAAGTTGGACTGCCCACTTAGCAATCTGACCAGTTGCTTCTTGATTATGTGAAATGTTGCCCAAGGCAAAAGATGAGGGTACAGTAATCCGATGAGATTGGAAATAATGTCACAATTTTCTAGAAGCCATTAATAAGGCATAAAGTAATTTTTGAACCTGAGGGTATCTCTCCTTAGATCCATGTAAAACTTCGCTTACATAGTAAACAGGTTTTTGAACCTATTCTCGTTCGATGACCAGTATAGCGCTAACCACATTATTTATAGCCGCTAAGTACACTAGCAAAGGTTCCTCAGGGTTGGGTGAGACCAGTGTGGGTGGGCTTTGTAAGACCCTGTTTGGTACAGCTCCAGCTCCACTAGATCCGTGGATCTGGTGGAGCTGGGTATTCCTAGCTCCACCAGATCCGTGGAGCTGAAGCTGTGGTACATTAAGAGTGTTTAGATGGGTCATTTTGTTTACATTTTAGACAAAAAAATATAAACTTAATTCACTTTATTTTATCTTACAAGTTTCAGATCTCAGGTGGAGCTGATAAGCTTTTATGTCTTTAAAGTCTTTGTCCACTTTATCTGACCAATGAAATTTGTCATGTTTTCTTATTACCTTAAAGAAAGGCAAACCATGCTCTCCTGATCTTGAAATAAAACGATTGAGAGCTGCCATCCGACCAGTTAAACCCTGAACTTCCTTCACTGTAGAAGGTGGTTTCAAGGCTTCAATGGCCCGAATCGTCTCAGGATTTACTTCGATACCTCTAGAACAAACAAGGAAACCAAGCAACTTTCCAGAAGAAACTCCAAATTCACACTTTTCTAGATTCAACTTAACTCATGTTTATTCAGATTATCAAAGGTTTCAGTCAAGTATGACAAATGGTTAGAGCTTTTCTTGCTCTTTACAACGAGGTCATCAACATAAGCTTCTAAATTTTGCCCTATATGACTAATAAAAGTCTTCTGCATAAGGAGTTGGTACGTAGCTCAGCATTTTTCAACCCAAATGGCATCTTCTTGTAGCAGTAGACACCAAACAGGGTTATGAAGGAAGTCTTCTCTTCATCTTCTCTTGCCATGCTCATATGATGATAACATGAGTATGCATCTAGGAAACTCATCAGCCCGCAACCCACTATTAAGTTGACCAATTGGTTAATTTGGGGTAAAGGAAAATCATCTTTTGGACTAGCGGTATTTAAACTGGTAAAATCGACACACATACGCCACTTACAGTTTACTTTCTTAACCATGACCGGGTTCTCAAGCCAATCAAGATGACCAACTTCGGGAATGAAACCAGCTTCCAAGAGTTTATCCAACTTTCGTCAGATGGCTTCTTGCCGATCAGGAGTGAATCGCCTAAGCTTATGCTTCACTAGTCGTATGTCAAATGGTTTTCATGCAAACACATCTGCGTTAGCCTGGAGGAAAGCAATAAGCACTTATTCCTATTTATTATCCATTCCTGATCCTATCCGAATAGTTTTTGACTGGTCGGCAGGATAAATGGGAATTTGCTTGATTTGCTTATTAGGCTAAGGAGTTGCTTTCAACTTGTCTATCTTGCTAGGCTTTTCAGCTTTACCTGCATCGTCAGCATCTCTTAAAGGTACCTAATCAGCAATTTTAAGTAATTTGCGATCGCAACTAAGTGTAATAGCCTGATTACCTTGCACATTAATCACGCCTTTGGGACTAGGTATTTTAATGATCTGGTTGGCATGATGTGTGGTTGCCATAAATTTTGTTATGAAGTTCTACCCAAGATGGCATTATATGCTGATTCAAAATCAACAATTTCGAAAGAAATTAACTCCGTTATGAAATTATGGGCATCTCCAAAATGAAAGGTAACACAACCTGTCCAATTGGAGATATAGACGGATCAGGTACAATCCCAAAGAATGGGTTTGATACAGGTCGGATTTTAGAATGGGGGATATGCATTTCGTCTAAAGTATTAACAAAAAGCAAATCTAAAGAACTTCCTCTATCTACCAATACTCTTCTTACTTTACAATTACTAATAGTAGGATAAACTACTATTGGTAATTTGCGAAGAGTTGACGTACCTTTTTGGCAATCTTGTTTGTTGAAGGTGATCGCGACGTTTGACCCCTTTGGGAAATTTGGTTTTCCTAGGCGAGTGTCGATATTGTTGACTTCTCTGCAGACTTGAATTTCCTTTTCGAAGCGTATGAGGATGACCCTCAAAAGGTAACATTAACATGGTTGTCGGGCTTCTGATAACCCATATCTTAGTCGCCATCAACATCTTTGCTGCCCCGACCTTCTGGTAAGGTCGGCATTGGACCCTTTCCAGAGTAAAAGTTTTCCATGCACCTCTGCCAGGTACGATAGTTATGCAAATCGTGTCCTGGTGCATTATGCAAAGGACACCAACGACTATTACTAGTGGTTGCACCAGAGTTTTTGGAAGTTGTCTGGTCATCTTGCCGACCAGCTTTCTTTTCCCAAGGTCCTTTCCCCTTAGAGTATGTAGGTCGTTCTGAAATGCCTGCGACCTCTCTTTGAATATTCTTTTTATTTTTTTTCTTATTTTTCCCTTGTGGTCTTCGAGTTTGGATGTATTTTTGGACTTTTTATCCTCTAATTCCTATAAACCAGGTTGTGGCAGTGTATGATTCCAATCAATGGCCTCATGTGCGTCTGAATACCGATCTGCCATATCGAATAATTCTGATATGGTAGAAGGTGGATGAATATTGAGGTATCCTATAAAACGTTTGTAGCGTACAGCCTGCTTAAATGCACAAATTACAGAATAGTCAGAAGTATTTGAAATGGTATTGAGAACTTCTACAAATTTTTTAATGAACTGATAAATTCTTGCTAGAAGTTTGACAAAAACGATGTAAATCATTTTCCTTTTCTGGTTTTGTGTAACAACTTTTAAAGTTATTTAGAATTGCATGGCACAAATTTTCGCAACTAAAAATAGACCCTTCTGGCTGATTGAACAGCCAAGTTCTTATAGATCCTTTCAAAACAGTAGTGAGAAAGTTGTTCATTACCTTCTCATCGCCACCAACTGCTTGGATGACGGTGGTATAAACGTGCAAGAATTCTGATGGGTTTTGGGTCCCATCGAAGCTTTCCAGATGACCCGGCTTGAACTTCTCAGGCCAGGCAACATCTCAAAGTCCCAGGGGAAAGGCTTTGCATCCTGTATAAAGTCCCAAACGTGATCGTACGTTAGGAATATTTTTCGTATATTCGAGAGAACAAGGTCGTCGCCGATTACGGTTAGGAATTTCACCTGCGGTTAGGCGTTCGAAGACGCTTCTCCGTTGTGGTTCATTTCTCTACTGTTTATTGGTGCCTTGCTGACACCGACCAGATGAAGAATGTTCCATACGAGAATCAATTTGAGATCTTGCGGATAAGGACGAAACCTGTACTTCATCAGCACTTCTTGCAGATCAGCGGCTAGGGATTTAATAATTGTTACATTGAGCGTATTACCCCCCTACGTTGGTTGGTTTAGAATTGCACTGGTTAAAATGCATTTCTGTAGGGGTAGCCTCCTGTGAACTGCTAGGAACTAAGTTGAGGTCCCTTACCGTCGCCCTTGGGGGTGGCGGTGTGATTAGGAGCATGCACTAGGGTCAAATACCCGAGACATCGGGTCTTCGCGAGGTTCCTGGCTGATTGCCGTAGTACAGATGTTTGCCCTCATCCACGGCTTTTTGCTTTGCCGCCATGAGTTGTTCATGTTGATCTTGAACGGCTTTTTCTGCCAATTCATGAGTTTCACGCTCTTCGCGTTCCGCTCGTTGTTCTTCTGTCTCACTTGTGACTGCACAAGTGCAGAACCCAGAGTTGACAGGGCATAATCGCCCCATCTTCATCAGAAGAAGGGTGTAGTCGAGTCCTCGGAGACAATCTTTCCAAGTTTAGCTCCCTAGAATGTTATCATCATTTTGGAGAGCGTGATCATCATCGACCTCCTTGGGATATGCTTCATGGACATCTGCCTTTGGAATTGGGGCAGGAATGGGATTGTAATCACTTTCTGATTTCTCAGGTAGTGGCACTTCCGTTTTGACCTCATGCATACTGGCCTCGATTGCCGATAATTTTGCTTTAGTACCATATTTGGAATAGAAATCACACTTACATTCTTCTTCCGAGAGATAGTCACTGGAGTCGAGACCAACATAGTCGATGAGGTGGAACGAGTTTTCTTCATCCATTGCCAAGAATGGCAGGGCATGCTTTTCACAATCTTAACTACCACAAGCCCTCCTTCTAGCCCAACTGTCGACGTTCAAGACCTAGAGTCTCTAGATCGAGCTTATGAAAATATACTTGTGGGTTTCTAGTGTAACATGATTGTAAATGAGAGATGGGGATTGCTTCTTTATTATTCAAACGGTCTAACAGAGTACAAGAGTCTTAGTCTAAGAATAGAAAATTTGATTACAATTGTCCCTCTCATGGTAGTGCAAATGGGAATCCTATTTATGTTGGATGAAGAGGCACTAGTTGTTTCCCAAAAAGGTGTCTTGTAGCCGAGAGGTGCCTTCCCGCCAAACGATGTCTTCTCACCAAAGGGTGCTTTTTCCAAGCATAACTACCAGATAATTGCGTGTATATGTCAGATATCTGCCTGCACAGAGATATGTGTAGGGATTACCACTTGTCTCGACCAGTTGCACTGGTTGGGATGATTATTTCACTAGTCGGGGACGACCAGTGTGAAGCAATGTTATAAACCATCTTAACTGAACTGGTTAGAGACGTAATCGTCCAATTAAGTGTGGGATTTGTTCTATGTAATGGGCTTTATGCATTGTAGGCCCATTAATAGAGTATGATTTCTAACCATTGAGGGGCCAAAAGAAAAATAGGCTTTTAATCCTCATCAAGCATGATGTAGGCATATCACAGCTTTGGTCTGAGTTTTATTTTACAATTTTAGACAAATTATGAAAAGTTTGGCAGTAGAAGTGAAGCAAGAACTACCTCCACAATGCAACAAGCATAAGGTGGTTCAAGCCCTTCAAGCATGTAGAATAAGCTAAAAGGCAAGTGTCTATTTCGTCTTTCGAAGTACTGAGCAGGTCGTAATGGAATTCACGAGTAGAGATTAATCACTATCTTGACACAACCTTTTTGGATAATGAATAAACTTTAGTTCTTTTTCTCCAATATTTGTGTCCACCGCTTTAGCCTCATGTGTCTTTGACTCCTTTTCTCACCTCACAATATTGCAAATAGACTGAGCCTGGGCCGACACGGCACGAAGGTGGCACGACGTGCCAATGGGCCGTGCCTGGGTTCACCGAAGGCGAGTCAGGCCGATACGACATGGTACAGTAGGCTGGCTAGACCGTGACAGCATGGCATGGTCTAGGCCCAACAAGGTGCCCAGGTCTACTCCTGGGTGCATTGTTCCAATCTTTCTCGAGCACGAGGTTCCTAGCGTTCTTGTACACCAAGTTGCAAGCTTATATATGTGTTGCTTAATTTCATTCTTAGCATGAATCTATTATAGTGTAAATTGTTAATGTTGTGTAAATTATCTTTTGTGAGTAGTACATCGAGGAAAGGTGTTGTTGAAATCTTATAATAGTGATTTAAATTTGACGTGAAAGTGGATAGCAGTACTATTCTAGGCTCCGTGTTGGGCTTACATGTTACATAAAGCATAAAAATTCCTTATTTTACTTGTCACAGTTATATTTGAATATGGGCAAAAAAACATACATGCCTAAATCAGCAAATTAAAGCCCAGTGAACACCTAACGGCTCATTGGGTGGTACTCTCTCTGTTCACCTTCACTTTCAGTTTTGACTTTGATAGATAGAAGAGTGTTATTTTTTTTAAGTAACATAAAATCAAATAGCTATAAATGTAGTATATTATTAAAGTACTTTTGATTATAAATCTAACAGTATCACTTTTACGTAACATGATTAGATATTTAAAAAATTATCGTTGGTTAAAGCTTGATGACGTAAAGTCAAAATTGATAAGGAACCATTCAACGGTTGCCAAAGTCATGATCTTCCCATGCTACAGACGTTACTAGTTTGGCCTCGTTCAATGCAAAGATTTTACTAGTTTGGCCTCATTACATTTTTCTTTCTGGCCCGTAGATGAAAATGGCATTGAAGGTCTATTTATGGGTTGTTTAGTTTGAGGGATGGGAGATGAATGCATCATCCATTCTTAGCTTCGAACCCCTCGTAAGAATAAGATTAGTATAAAATAAGAATGATACTGTCTTACAAAATTTTATAGGATAACCTAACGATGAACCAACCCATCGTTAGATAAAATGATCCCTCAAACCAAACACTCAGTTAGCCTCCATTGCAAAGATGTAGTTTGGCCTCGTTACTTTTTTTTCCCTAGTTCCAAGCCTCCAACCCTGCTGTTCATCGTGTTTTTTGCGTATACCCCGCTACCATCTACCGTCAATATCACGTTCGCGTTGGGCAGCAGCATATGGAGTTGAGTGTGATCAAGGGGCGTGTGAGAGAGAAGAATACGAGGCAATTTTTAAAATTTTATTCACCAACTCGTCACAACGTGCTTTACTCAGCACGTGGATCCGTCCATATTTTTCAAACCTATCATTCGGCAAAACCTGGGATTTGATTCCGAAGACAAACAAGCGATTTCCACACTGAATGCATCGATGTAATTGAATCTAAATAATCATCAGGAAACACATGCATTGTAATGATAACCAATCAGCAGCAACCCATGAACAAAACATCACTTAAGAAACCAATAATCTTTATAATCCATCACCATGAAGTCCTCTTAGTAAACGTCCTATGGAAAAGCAAAAGAATTTTAGGAGCTCGACATAACAAATGGTTTGAGGCTAAAGATTCAACATGGTCTCCAATGTTGAGCATTCCTTTTCTCTCCATACCGTCATATCCTCCATACCGTCATGATGATCGTCGTGAACAGCCAACGGAAACAAATGAGAAGAAAAAAATTGCTGGGCAGAGTATGTAGGTCTGTCTCGACAAGTGCCCTACTTGATGTACTGGGAGACCCACTTGAACCCATCACCATAGCCCATCTTGCGGACAACACTGCACATGAACACCTCAAGAGGCCGGACGTTGGAGTCGACTAGGTTGACCTTGCCCTTCCCAGTTGTGAAGTTGCTAAGGCCTAGGTGATACCGCAGCTCCTCTTCAGAGGCGGCACATGGAATGTCAATTTTGTTACCAAGGATAAGAAATGGGACATTTGCCAAGGAATCATCGGACAGGAGGGCATCAAGCTCCTTTTTTGACTCAGCAAAGCGCTCCTTATCATACGCGTCTACCAAGTATACTACAGCATCAACCTGTTGGGACAACAACAAATGAGAATTATCAATAAGAGCAAATGCATCTGCAAAGTAAATAAAACAGCCAGCAGAGAGCTGCAGATGGAACACAGGAAAAAAAAAGGTCCCACATTTGTAGAAAGAGTGGAAGTAGACACCAAAGATGTTAGACAAATATATAATGCCATTAGCATGGAAAATGATATGTTATGCCCACTGTTCCATGCAAAGGGTATATGAGTTTATCTTCAATTTGGGTAGCTTGAGAACTTAGGGTGTGTTTAGTTTGTGTCAAACCAACCCTGCCAAAATTTTGGTCACGGTTTTGGCTGCCCACAATTTGGCAAAAAATACATGGGACATGACCATAGAGCCATAGGCTTGCAAAAATTTTGGCAACCATCCAAACAAGGGCCAAATTGATGGGGCTAGCCAAATTTTGGCAAGGTTGGTTTGGGCACAAACCAAACACATACAGCCGCATAAACAAAATTTGGATGCCTCCTCATAGTAACTTGTGATAACCAAATGCTCCATAAAATATGCACAGCAAAATAAACATACTACAGAAACAGATATCATATTATTGCAGTGTAGAGAAGATAACACAAAAACTGCCAGCTCTAAGCAAAGGCATATGTATCCACACGATGGTTCGTCACTTCATAACTAAAAATCTAGCATGCATCTTAAAGCATTGACTATGGAAAACAAAGCAAATTATAATACAATTGAATGAAGATTGGAATTTTAAGCAGATAAAGCTTCGAAGTAACAAAAGTAGCGGAAGTTGCATAATTCATGCGACACACAAGAAAACATGCAGCTTTAAATAACCTTGACATGTGTTATTTATTTCATTGGAGCTACCGCCTTCCCTCTAAAATTTTCAAGTCAAAGTTCAAACTATGCAAAACTCCTAAACAAAATCCCATTCCGCCAATTCAGTGATTTCCTACATTCCTAGCACATCGGGTAAAAATTAAACCACAACCTTTCTAGCCTATGGGTAGATATATATATTATTTTATAATTAAACGCGCAAATTGACACGCATGGCACGAAAACCGATATCCGTCGCCTAGATCTGAGAAAGCCAATACAAGAAGATAGTATAGGATTGACAGGCATCTGATACCTTCGCGTAGTAGTCTTTCCAGACGCGGCGGGCGATCTGGTGGCCGCCGAGGTCGAAGGCCTTGAACTTGATCTTGCCGATGCTGAGCTCCTCCGACGTCGGGTGTTGCGTCGGCTGGTGCTGCACCAACCGCTGCATCCGTCCAAGCACGTACGAATACACACAGAGACCCCCCGATCAGATCTACCAAACCAAGAAACGAACAGATCGGATCGGATCTGGGGAGATGAGGCGCGGGGTAGGTACCTCGTCCTTGAGCATGTGGAGGAGCGTGGTCTTGCCGGCGTTGTCGAGGCCGAGGAAGAGGATCTTGGCCTCCTTCTGCCACAGCCCGAGCGAGGCCAGCACCCCGTAGAACCAGTCCCACAGGAACATATCAGCCGCCTCTGCCCCGCTCCCTTCTCCTCCCTGGGGCCTTCCTGCTCCGTTCCCGGGGGCGGCAGAGGGGGGCGGCGGTAGAGATCGCCGGAGGAATGGGCGGATCCGAGGGATCTGGGAGAGAAAACCGAGGAAGGGAGGAAGACGAGGACGGATCTGAATCTCCCTTTCCCTGCCTGTCTATTCCGCTTGGTTGGGGTTGGGGAAGAGGAAGGAGGGTCATTAAGACATTAACTGCTGGGCGTGAGAATTGAAGGGGAAGGTGAGCGCCGTGCGTGCTGCACTGCACTGCACGTGGGTGGTGCCGGGTTTTCTTTCCTCCTGTCTCAAAGGCGAACCGTAGTAGTAATACTGTGACACGAATTTTTGTGTGGATTTTTGTGTCGATGAATGCAAATGTACTCTAATTACGCTCACAACCACTAGAAGATGCACACTGTGACACGAGACGTACGGCAAACCGCTGTAGCGTGGGTGTGTCCGATCCGAACACATCCCACCAATGTGCTGCAATTTAACGAATAAAATAGTTAGTACTGACGAGAGTGCCGTTACATTCGAGACGGTGCAAGGAAAATACCAGGGGATGTTTTGCCATCTTGTGCCATCTTCGCAGCTAGAGTCGATGAGAACGATCCAAGCTTCCTCTTGAAAATGTCTGCGTCTTGAAGAGCTTGCGCGGCGCTATCAGTGTCCTCAGCAAGCGCTTCAATGGCATCCCGGAGATTTGGCAAGAAGGAGTTGGTCGTACCGTAAGCGTAGGTAGTCCGCGGGTTTAAAGCGGCAAATTGTATCGATGGGAAACAAAGCATGTCAATACAATATACAACATATGTACAAGCGCAATATCTTTGTGTTACAAGGAAGAATATATTACCAAGCATTCATATAAGTGTTGCGCGTTAAGTCATCCATTCGCTTGTCCACCACGCCCATGTACATGTCTTTCGTGGTGGAGACTCATAGAATAAACCGTCAGACTCGATCGCACTATGGTGTACCGTAGAATTGTCTCGCCAAAGTAGGCACCTGTCCCGATCGGCGAATCGCAAGAAGGCGCATAACGGTTCCACGGACTTCACAATCGATCAAGATTTTCCCACCATCCAAGATTGAAAGGCGATCATACACGCCTCCTCCGGTGTTATCAACAAAGCGAGTTTACAAATTCTTCTAGATCATCCATTGCATGAACTTGTCTTTGCGCCAAGAAAACCGCCCAAGAACATATAGTTAGTGCCAAACGAGTTGCATTCCACTTGACCAACTCGCCTCCAATGTATTTCTTCATCATAGCATGTATCTTCGAATGATTATATATCCATCGAGAGATTTTTCTTGCACTCTCAATCACCGAGGTGTGATCTGAGAACTCTCCAATCTCCTTCAGCATCAAATTAATGGTATGGGCTACGCAAGGCTGCCACACTATGTTGCGATGGTGCCGTGCGATGAGCTTGCACGCTTTCTTATAGTTCGCACCATTATCTGTGACAATCTGCACCACATTTGACGGACCCACCTCGTTGACTACTGAAGATATTTCCTACATGACCAAACAAAACAAGGTATAACAATTACATTATATGTACATTAATTCAACTTCAGAAGAGTAAAAAAAAACCAATTACCTTGGTCAAGTACGAAGCATCTCGAGAGACGGTGGCATTGTGGTTGTGGAAGAACATGGTACCATTACAATAAATCATGAAGTTTATTATACTCATGCGTGTCGTACCGCCCAAGAATCACACATGATTGTTACTCGTCACGTGAGACCAGTCTTGCATGAACTTTGCATAGCTCTCCTTAATTTCTACTTCATTAGCATCTAAATATTTCCCATCAATATCTCGGCGGTCGGGACGGGATACCCGCTACAAACGAAACATAAATGTTAGCTATGAATAGGAGTACAAGCGAGCGACTATTTTAAATCTCACTTACCGTATTTTTGTGTTTCCGAATGGCGCGACGAAGTATGGACTATCCGCTTTCACCTGCGATACCAAAGAAGCATGGTACCATTTGGCCCACGCAGAATGGACATGCTGCTTCCCAGCCTTCCCCTTTTGTGTCCACAGATGGGTGTCAATCCTTGGTTGTACTGGGGCATGGGCCACACCAATATTGTAATCCCCCATCGTCGGTGGTCTTTCTCGCTACGACGAACTCCCAAACATCCTCGACAACAGACCGGGACGATCTCCTCCAGCTCTCTTGGAGGAGCCACCACCATGCTCATACCTCTCACCGCCCGACTTCTAAATGCGCCTCCGTCCCGAGGCGACCATGGCATTTCGGAGTTGGGCCTCCTCATCAGCATCACCCGTGTACTCTGAGTATACACTTCGCCTCGGTGGAGAATCTCCAGCTGTTGCTGCTTCTTTCCTCATCATCTCATCTCTCCTACCCCTGCTCTTCTCCTTCGTTCTGTCTAGCTCACGCCGAAAGTACTCACGAACGTCCGCAGGAATTTTAGTGCAATAGACAACACCCGTACCATGCCCTGCCAAGTGCTGCTTGAATCGGGTCGCACCACCTCCTCTCTTCTCTTTGAGACAGTACTTGCATCGAAATCCAGCACCCATCTTATCGCCATGCTCCCACACCACGTCGGTATCTGCCATCTAATAAAACAACACAATAAGCATTTCATCATGAACACACAGTGCATTTCATCACAATGTGAAATAAATAGTACTGGAAATTTTCAATGAAAGACAAATCTCATTCATCCAACATAATACACCAAATTGCCCTTTAATCGACATTCAACAGTTCGGACCAAACCGGTTGGGACCGGTCTTATCAAGTACACAAAGCAGATATACACCTCTGTCAAATGAAAAACAAATATGAACTAATTTTATCGACTGTGATTTCTATTTTCTACGCTTGAAAATTCCCACAGATTGTGTTCACCTCATCCACATATGAAAAACATAAGTCTGCACCTTCTCAAGATGACACATTCATTTGGGCAAACATTTAATCAATCAACCATTTGGTCAAACATTCAATAAATCAATCATACGGCTAAGCATTTAATCAATCTTATCTTCAACTCTTCATCGAGCTACTTCAATTCAACAAAATAGAGCATGACACATTCATTTGGGCAAGCATTTAATCAATCAACCATTTGGCCAAGCATTCAATAAATCAATCATATGGCTAAGCATTTAATCAATCTTATCTGCAACTTTTCATCATACAGCTAAGCGACCGAACGGTTTTTGAAAAACCGAATAAATCGAGCGAAAACTCACCAAATATCGCGAAATTCGCCGATCAGTAAATTTTTCGCTGAACCTCGGTAAACCATAGTTTCATGCATAAACCGCCCAAACAATATGTTTTCCTCCCTTCACGGCGGTTTCCTGCGCGATGGCGAACGGCGCGGCGTCATACTGGCCGGAGCCTCGCCAAAGAGTAAAGTGCGTGCCAATTATTGAGTGATGCTCGGGAGTGAGGCGATGCACCACAAATGACACTCGGGTGGGCCAAAGTTGGGCAATTTTTGCACTCGCACTGGCCGGCCCATAACGACTTCGGCTGTGGGCTAAAAGCCCACAGGCCGAGCTTTTCTTTTCTTTTTTGATTTTCTTATTTTGTACGATTTCAAATGTCTCAATAAGGTCTCTAAAATTCGTTTTTTCTATGAAATGTAGCACCAAAGACCCTAAACAAATTAATACCAATTTTAGAAATTTTTAGGATAAATTTTTCAAAAAATTTAAATTTGAATTTCAAATCAGACGGTTTACCGACCGGTTTACGTTCTCGAGCCGGCTCGGCACATGCGAAAACCGCGGTTTACCGCGGTAAACCGCCGGTTTTGCGAACCCTGAGTAGTATACGTGAGCTACTGTTTGTTAGTCTTGTAATAACAGCTATCCGTACGTGGTAACGGAATGTAGCTGTAAGGGATTCTTAAAAGAGGATGATATATTGATGTATCTCATTTAGCACCGGTGGCGAATTCAGAATGAAAAATAAAATGTGGGCTTAAAGGACTAGACTAAAATGACACAAATACATTAAACTTAGTCTTGTACTGTAGTGTAATCCAAGTCATCTCACTACCATATCGTTGCTACTGCCATCGGGGGCAAGAATCGTTGAGTTCACTCATTAGGATTCTTAAGAATTGTAAAAGGATAAAAGATGTTCCAACCTGAAGAGTAGGAAGGAAGAGGTAGGCTTTTTGGGCCTATTAGAATTGGCATTATTAGTTCAAAAATCCACACATTAAGATAACATAGCATGTAGAAAGATTTCATAGGAAGCTTTTAGATACCTCGATGATGTTGTCTACCTTCTCCTTCTTGAGAAGCTGCAGAGCTTCCTGCTTCATGATTTTATTATGCTCATCCTCTTCCTTCTCCAAGCTCGCTGCTGCCTGATACACTCAAACATTAGATGTCTTTATTTTGTTGTCACATCATAATCAAGAAATCATGGGCTGTGCACAATTGTCACACCTCGAGCTTTTTCTGCTTGTACACCTCCATATTCTAAGCTTCTGTCATCCTCTTTCACTCCCCTCCAGTGATCTTACCAATTTGTAAGCACACAAGAATTTTAGCATCAGATCAATGGACACAAACATCCACACTAAATAAAATGGGAGATAGCTAAACAATCAATTACCGCAGTCACGTTTTTCTTCTCGGAGACCAGGGCAGCGCCCTCTCCTAGGAGTAGACGAAGTAGGCCAACAAGGGCTGTTTCGGCTTGGAGGGTTCCTTCTCCTTGTTTTTCTTCTTGGCCTTCTTGACACTGTCCTCAGCCTCTTGCTTGAACTTGAGGTACTGTCGTACTGCTCAAGCATGTCCTTAGTTGTCCTCTGCATTTGCTCCTCCTCAAGAAGCTTCATCGCTTCGGCCTCGCGCTTCTCCTGCCCGACCACATGCAGGTAGTCCTCCTTCTCCTACTGGTACCTCTCCTCGTACGGCTACTTCTCCTCACCAACCAAGGCCTTCCACTTGGTGCCGAGTGCATTTTGCCACCTCCTTGAAGTCGGCCTCCGGGTTCTCCTTCTTGATCTGAACCCGCCATGGACCATTCATCAAATACCTCATGGGCTAGTAAACCAAAGGAAGAACTGTGCTGATTTGGTTCAGTTTTCTTGATCTGCACCTCGTTCCACTGTCTCTGCATCACAGGACGTTATGCAGGGCACAACTTCTTCCTCTCATGGCCAACTTTGTCCTTTCCCATCTTCTTCTTGCCCTTGCCGTCTCCTTCCTGTCCTTGTCCAGCAAAGACTTCACGAGAGGAAAGCTCTACAAAAGAAACCAAATCAGACGAATTCAAACCAATATAACCATAGGAAATAGAATCTACTAAGTACAAGGAATCATATCTGACTCAAATGCACAATCCCGAACAGATCGGGGCATATGAGGAGAGGAAACAGAGAGTGGTGCATGCATACCACGGTGGGCTTGAACTCCTTGATACTACATCTTCTTGAGCTCAGCCTGGTAGGCACTGGGTGGTGGAGGTAGGCGACGGTCGGAATTTGAGGTGGCGAGGATAAGTGGTGGCAGCAGCGGGCGAGCTGGAGGGAGTTAACTGCACTGGCAGGGTAGGCTCAATCCTGTTGGAGCCTCTGCTAGATTCGCCCCTGTTTAGCACGATAGTAAACCGTACAATAAACATCAATTTTCTATTACACATCTAGCAAACCATACATATACAAGCTACTAAATAAATTAAATTGAAAATAGATGTCCATATTTTTTTCACAATTGTGTTCTCCATTTCGGTCATACTAGAAATGTAGTTACTGTAACTTTTCAGAATTTGCTAAGCTTATGGCTAAAACTAACTAATGAACTGTAGAATGAAGTAAAAAAAAAAGGTACATCACAGAATTAAAACAAAAGCCTCAAGCATTAGCGGTAAGCCATAGATAGTAGTCATATTCCCGTTTGATTTTTTTTCAACAACGTCAAACATGGAATTTAACATGGCAATAACCCAAGCAAGAAGCTTTTTATTGTTATCCTAGAAGTGAAATGCAAAACGTTTACGGTGGATTGAGGGTACGATTTTCATAATTTTGTATTTTGGAGAGCATAGAAGCACTATTCAAAAGAGAATGCAAAAATAGGAATAATCATTTCAAAATTCATAAATATTCAAAACATGGCATAGACTTAACAAAGCTTCAATCACAACCTTCTTTTTAGGCCACATAATTATGTTATTTATGAACGGTTGTACCCTCTTAGCACCAAAAACACAAAAAAGGAAGAAACGCGAGACAAGCTTACCAGGTCAATGACATATCTATACCCCTTTATAATGCACCTAAGCATTCTTTTCTACTTCCACCTCAAATAATGCACCCCACTAGAGATGGCTCAACCTTCATGCATCCAGTGAAACGTCCCCAGAAACTTGCCTCCATCAAAATTAACCTCTCAGATCTTTCCTCAGCTTTACTCACCCACATCCGATGGCTATTGTTTAATATGTCTAACTCATCCCTGTGACCCACAACAGATCTCCCCCCACCTCTAGCATCATCTCAAGGAAAAAGAAACAAATATCCTGGAGTTAAGGAAAAGGAAACAAACGTTTAAAAAGGAAAAGACCATATATTACGTACTGGGAAAAGGAAACCAGAAGATAGGGCACTATACTAGTTCTACTACAATATCCTCTGTAAGGGCAACAATTTCAGAAAGTGGATGCAAAACAAACCAACAGAACACATTTACTTGGCATCATGGAGTCAAGAATATGTCAACTTTACAAGGGAAACATCATATCGCTCTTTCCTTTCATAAAAGATATCTCAACAATATATATTTACATTGAAAATTCATGCGTTCATCGCAGATTATCATCATTCTTACAAACTGCCACTTATCATCGATTGCATCCTAAATTCTTACACAAACTACACTAATATCATTCTATTTCACATAATTGCTGACAACAAAGGAACCAAAGTGATAATTTGTCATGGGCAGCTTACATTTGGATCATCCCCAGATCCATGTATCATGTGCATTACTACAAGAACAAACAACAACAAAAATGTTATAGCATAAGAATTGAAATTAATGAGCAAAAGAAACAAAAGGAGACTAAAATTTGGAAAACAGGGAACAAAAGGCCATATGGTCTCTGTAGAAGACATTGTGCTTGATCTTGAGGGTGGAGGCCGATGCGTCCGCGGCGCCACCGGAGTGATGGTGGTGGGAGGACGACACCTTGCCCACTTCTGCCAACATCACCACTGTAGCCGGTGTAGAGGACTTGGCTTGCGGCAATGCCCAAGCCCGTACATCCCAAAGCCTGCTGTAGTGGCTACCCACCATTTGCAGTGGATGCCACCACCCAGGGTTTGACAAACCGACAAAAATTGATCAAAAATCACGATTTTCAACCGTATCGATCCGGCTAGAGATTTGGAACCGGTCCAATTCAAATTCAAATTCAAAAAAAATTAGGTAACTTGGAAAATTTTATCCAAAAGTTCCCTAAAATTAGTATTAATAGCTTTTTAACATCTAGGATGAAATTTTTTTGAAAAACTGATTTTTAGAGTCATTTTTGAGCCAAAACCAAATATAGATAATTGAAAAGGAAAAAAAAAGGGTTAATTGGATATATGCCACTGTAGAAACCGGTTATTCGAGATTTGCCATCGTTCCTTTGCTTATTCGAACGATGCCATTACGAAATCGTGCTTATTCGAAATATGCCACCGCTCGCGACACGTGTCCCGTTCGGTCAAACCGAGCGCAGGACTCAGCCCATTCGGACGATTTTGCCCCTCCGCACGTTCATGTAATTTCTACTAGAGAAGGTTATAGTTCGGAGGGCAAAATCGTCCGAACGGGTGAAGTCTCGCGCTTCGTTTGACCGACGGACACGGTCGCGAAAGCGTGGCATATTTCGAATAAGCACGGTTTCGTAATGGTATAGTTCGAATAAACAAAGGAACGATGACAAATCTCGAATAACCGGTTCCTACAGTGACATATATCCGATTAACCCAAAAAAACAAAACAATAGCAAAATGCGGCCCACAGACATTTAAGCCCAATAGCCCGTTTCGACCCATGAAGAATCTCCCACGTTTTAACAAGGTTCTCCATGTTTCCGACATCATTATTCTCCTCCGGACAGTCCTCTCGAACCTCCTCTCCACCTTGCGTCGTCGTCGGCCAGATCAGGCCACACTGGCCTTCAAATCATCGCAGGAGGTTGATAATTAGTCAATAACCGTCGAAAATTGCTTCCCCGTAGCGATAATCGAACAACGTGTGGAAATCTATGGCTGCGATGATTTTCTTCAAAAACTGATTGATTTTCAGTTGAATTAGAATGAATTTCGGTGAGTACTTTCGATTTTCGGTACTCTGTGAATGGTAGTCTTGAATTGATGATGTCTAGATGTATGCATGCATGCTCACACAATTTGTCATGTCAGAACTAGGATAGTCATTTTGCTAAATCCTAAGCGTGATGTCTAAGCAATTTATCAAGAATGACAGTACCATGATATGGTCCTCAATGTAGTAATCAACCATATAAACGATAATTTTAATCATCAAACTCTGTTGATCAATTTCTAAATTGTGAGAACAGAACTCTAGTTGTCGAGTTATTTCTCAGCATGGCGTTGACATGAACAGGGTAATGATGAGGAAATATACGAACCTGAGCTTTGCTACACATTGGGACCAACTTTATCATGTCTTGGTTCTAGAAATATGAAAGCTAAGCATGATGTAGTAATATTCAGATTGATATGTAGCATCCATTTTTTTAAAAAGAAAGTCATAGCCACAACGATAATGATACGATCTAGCATTAAGAACATAACAATAGCTCAGTACAAAAACACTCTCATGTAGACTGAAACTTGATGAAAGGATCGTAAGGATTAATCATCTTTATAGAAACACATACATTCAAGCAGGATAGCATGCCATGGCTTGTCCTATTTCAGTTCTGAAATATGACATACTCTTAGATCACTCCGGTACTCAAAGCATGATCTTTGTGAGTTTAGTGGATAAGTTAGTATTCTATATTCTGGTTGTATATTCCTACTAATCAAACTATCTGGCTGTATATTCCTACTAATCAATTGACGATTCTATGTATACATGTACACAAATTGCATACATGCTTACTTCTTGTTGTTTTCTAGTAGATGGCAGACCTATGTCGACATTGTGTGGGAGCGCGGCGACAAGCTGGAGACCGGATTTTGATGCAAGTACAATCACAAAGAGAAGAAAGGAGGCGGTGAAACCGACTGAAGCACCACTTAGCAGGGTGCGGTACAAATGTCATCCATTGTAGTTAAGTTCCTTCGGAGGTTCGCGAGTACTTTCAGCGTGACTGTCGGAACCCGATTCTGAGAACCTGGACCCTCTGTGTATTCTGTGCTAGTCCAGGATCACGCTAGCACACACAGTCTTTACAGGGTTGAACATCACGGACATTCACAGCGGTATAATAATAAATAGTGCAAACATTTATATAAACTGAATTGTACGACCTTATGGTCTCCTTAAATAAGATCAGCCACGCAGGGCTTACATTATCAGAGTAATTAAACAATAACAGCAGAAAGCAAATAAACTTCGTGGAAGCCTTTATCTTGCCACAGGCAACCGACTGGGCTTGCTCCCTAGTTGTCCGGGTCTTCAATGTACTCCTCCTCCCAGGCTGGCGTAGACTCCTCCACTGATATTGGGGTTGATAGGCAAGGAGGGGTGAGTACTCAAGGCACTCAGCAAGTAATGCACAGAATGCGGTACTATTACTACATGCAAGGCTTATTCCAAAGAATTGGCATACTTAGTTCTTTTGCATCAAACAGCATTTTTAAACTAACATCTTATTTAGATTGAAAGCAGTGAAATAGTTATATATAAATGCTAAGTTCTTCAAACAGTTTTTCTTCAAAGATTCTCGGCACACAGCCTTAAACAGTTTATTCTTAGCACTGACACACAGTCACCCTCTCCACATTTTATTTTTGAAAATCTACCCCTTGACTGTAATCCCCGAGCAATGCTCAATACTGCGAGCACGGCTATTCGAATAGCTTTGACACTCTACAGAGGTTGTACACTTTACCCACAAGATACAACCGCTCACCATACAGGTGATTGCCCGTAACAAAGCCTTTCAGGAACCTCTACCTTAACCAATGAACCTCTCCAGTATTACCTTCACTATCACTTCCCTCACACAGAGCCGAAGTATAGGACAGGACAACACCGTTGGATGGGCACCAAGCTGCAGCATAGGTATGCTCTCCCACACAGATACACCCAGTGTACTATCACCCCGAGGTATCAGAGGAAAGATATCGGAACCCTAATCAACCAGGTCTGTCCCATTCCAGACATTTGGTTGTACGGGTGACTCAGTTCAAAGACTTGCAAGGTGAAGTCCTTAACTTGACCAGGACAAGACTTCCATCATTCATCAGTGGCACACAGCCCAATGTGGCACACAGACTCACAACTCTCATTAACCCATTGCCACAAAGGCTCACCTGGCACACAGCCTCTTGCCACTTGCCCCAGTCTAAATCATTTCCCACCCGGTTGATTATTGTGCAACACATGCCAGCAATAACTCAACATCGGTACGGAACCATACAGGTCTCCGTACTTCAATTTCATCATGTAGCATCATCACACTACTTTTCATAATACATTCAGTATTTCATTAGTCAATATTGCTGCATTTCCAAAAGATCATGCAAGACTCGTTGCAGGGCTAAGCGTCTAATCACGGTCTAGCCTCCCGTGTTAGCACAATATTATCATCCAACTAGTACAAGCAACCTAGGGTGACAATGATTTCAGGGCATACAAGTAATAATTTCAAGGTGACATTAACAATATGGGTTTATTAGCTAAATTACCCAAATTCATTTAAATACATTTTTAATTAATTTAGCATGCATAATTTTAAAGCAAAATATATAATTAAAAGAAGCTGGGATCAAAATGGTCAAAGCATCACTTGCCTTCAAAGAGTTGCTGGTCTTGATCCGAAGCTTGATCTTGAGCGACGAACTCTTCCTCGAAACTTTCCGGCAAATTTGCGTCTATGTGTAAAAAATTACATATGCAATAAATAACTAAAATAGTAGACTAGAAGACCTAAAAACTTCAAGTAAAATTAATAAATAAAAATAGCACAATTTTACAAATTTTTATAAACTGGAATCACCTCAATCGGAGTTCAAATGCAAAAGTTATAGCCTTTCAAAGTTTTAATTAAATTATAAATCAGAAAATAGAATTTCCCAAATTAATCCATTTATTTTTCTTCTGAAAACTTGGTTTATTGCGTCAGCTTGACGTCGGCGAACACGTGGCGCCTTCTGGTGCCGCCACGTCGCCTCGGTCTATGGGCTCGGTCCACGGCTCGGGTCGAGATCACCGTGGACTCGGTCCACCAGAACAGTGCATCCACGCGGCAAGATCTGAGCCGTTCATTGAATCAACGATCAGATCTCATGCGTCACACCGCACTGCCTCGAAAGCTACGTGACATGTGTCGCGCATCGAACGGTTGCCCAGATCCAACGGTAGGAATCCCGCGCAGACTCGGCAACGCTTCGAGTTCTGCGCCTCCACGCGTCGCGCATCCGATGGGGCTTTCGGATCTAACGGCTGGATCTCGCGCACGTTCGGCGATGTCTCGATTCACGCGCAGCCACACGGCAAGATCGCAGCGGCGTGCCCGAAAGCAACGGTAGGATCTGGTCTCCGCCCCAGTCAACGCGCACACGCGTCTGCACGCGATTCGGTGGGATCACGGCGTCATCTCCGCCGCACGTTCAAATATGAACAGCGCGGATTTACGCATCACAGCTCAACCCACAACTACCGTTTAGATCTAATCTAACGGTCCACGGTACCCGAGCTGTTTACTGTTCACCTTAACTACACGGCGCAATCTCAGGCGTACACTAACGATCCAACGGCTGAGATTTAAACAAGTTACAGAGACTAGATCTAATCACCACCATTCAATCTAGATCTAACGGTCAAGATTAACGCTGGGTAAGAAAGGGGATCGATGTGGGCGTGCGTAACCGTGCGATGCAGATCGAACGGTCGACGGGGCTTGACGAGGTCGACGGCAGCGAGGAAGAGAAGGTTGCCGGAGCTGGGGAAGACGACGCGGTCGACGACGCTACGGTGTCTCTCCGGCGTGAAGAACTGGCGCGTTCGACGCGTCTCGGCGAGAGCGTTACTCCGGTGGCCTCGGCGACGGCAGAGACTCAATGGACGACGAGCAATTGGCGAAAAAACTACGGCGGCGCACTCGAGCAACTACGGCGAGCTAGTACGGAGTCTCTGGGGTGTCTCGGCGTGCGTGCGAGGAGTCAAACTGAGCGACGTGAAGTCCTCTGCACGACGCGCTAACTGAAGCCCTTAAAAGAGCCTCGACGTGCTCGCAAACACTGGCGAAACGAGCGGAAACGCTTGGCGGTGTTAACTCCAGCGATTACGGCTGGTCGGACCGACGTGGCTCCATCACGGCCGTGAAAGCAGCGACGATCCGATGGCGCACGTACGCGGGTGACGCGGCACAACGGAAACTACCGGATCTCGATCCAACGGCTCGATCGCGCAGCAGCTAGGGTTTGCGACGAAGCGGGCTGCGTGGGCCGATGGCACGCGGGCTGGGCTGCACAGTGTTTCGGCCCAACACTGTTCACTAGATTTTTAAAACATTTCTGATTTAAAATAAATCAGATAAATATACAAAGCCAAAATAAATAGCAAAAATACCCAAAAAAATCCAGAGAAATTCTGGAAAATAGTTTGGAACATTCTGAACTCAAATAAAATATTTCCAATAAAACTTTGTATCAACTTTTATATTAGTTTAATTAGATTCAAGAAGAACCATATTTGAATAAATCCAAATTTCTTTTCAATAAATCTCCAAAAATTCAAAAAAGTCAAAATAACTCCAAAATTTAAATTAGTGAAATTTTTAGGGTGTTACAAACCTCCCCCTTAACAGAATCTCATCCCCGAGATTCAGGGCTGTCTATAGAAATAGGTTAGGAAACTCCTTCTTTAGATCTTCTTCGCGTTCCCAAGTTGCTTCACTTTCTTAATGGTTACTCCACTGGCTCTACAAAAGCGTGTCGACTTGTTCCTTGTTTCTCTGTCCATCGTGTCCAGAATCTTCACCGGATGCTCTTTATAAGTCAGATCTTCTTGTAGCTCTATTGCTTCTAAAGGTGTTTGTTCTTCTGGCACCCGAAGGCATTTCTTCAATTGCGACACATGGAATACATCATGTACCCCTGCCAATGACTGCGGCAGCTCTAGTTGGTACGCAACTTCACCTTTGCGACTCAGAATCTTGAATTGTCTGACGTATTTGGGTGCGAGCTTCCCTTTTGCATGGAATCTGACTCCTTTAAGAGAGGTGACTCTGAGGTACACAAAGTCTTTAGGTTCAAAGCTCAATTCCCTGCGAAGATTGTCAGCATAGCTCTTCTGCCTTGACTGAGCAATCTTCAGTCTCTCTCTAATCATGGCGATTTGCTCTTCTGCTCTCTGAAGTATATCCGGACCAAAAATATGTCGTTCGCCAATCTCATTCTAGTTTAACAGTGTTCGACAGGATCGACCATACAAAGCTTCAAATGGAGACATCTGTAAACTTACTCGATAACTGTTATTGTAACTGAACTCAGCATAAGGCAAGCACTTGTCCCAGGAAGTAGAATATGCTAAAGCACAAGCCCTCAGCATATCTTCCAATATCTGGTTAACTCTCTCAGTTTGACCATCTGTCTGCGGATGGTATGCTGTACTAAAATTTAGACGAGTTCCCATTGCCTCATGTAGCTTACCCCAGAATCTTGAAGTATACTGAGTTCCTCTGTCCGACACTATCTTCTTTGGTACTCCATGCAAACAGACAATTCTTGCCATATCTGATTACGCTACTTAGGTCCCCGAGTATGTGGTCTTTACTGGTATCAAATGTGCCACTTTAGTTAAACGATCTACTATGACCCATATGGAATCATATCCACTTTGAGTTCTAGGTAAACCGGTTATGAAATCCATACCGATCTCTTCCCATTTCCACTCAGGTATCTTTAAGGGTTGTAATAATCCATTGGTCTCGATGCATTGCTTTGACTCTTTGACATATGTCACATAATGCAACATATTCGGCGACTTCCCGTTTCATGCTTGGCCACCAAAATCTTTCCTTTAGATCCTGATACATTTTGGCACTTCTTGGATGAATTGAGTACTTGGAGTCATGGGCTTCCTCCAAAATTAACTGCTTCAGTTCCTTTTTGTTCGGCACACAAATGCGCCCTTTAAACCACATAGTACCTTGCTCATCCAGCTTGAAATCCTTTGCCTTACCTGTATCCATTTTGGACTTAATTCTCTTGATTTTGTCGTCATCTTTTTGTCCTTCCCTGATCTGATTTTCCAGGGTAGGTTTTACTTCCAAGGTTGCTAAGAATCCTTCTGGTACCATTTCCAATTCTAATTTATGGAAATCCTTACAAATTTCTGCCTGACTTATTTCCAACAGCATATTTACACTGTGGTTCTTTCTGCTCAAGGCATCCGCCACAACGTTGGCTTTACCAGGATGGTAATGAATTCCAACATTATAATCCTTGATTAACTCTAGCCATCTTCTTTGCCTCATTTTAGGTCAGCTTGTGTGAAAATATACTTAAGACTTTTATGATCAATATACACTTCACATCTGTTTCCGATGGGATAGTGACACCATATTTTTAGGGCATGCACTACGGCAGCTAATTCCGGATCATGGGTCGGATAATTCTCCTCATGTGGCCTCAATTGCCTTGATGCATATGCAACTACTTTCCTGTTTTGCATCAATACGCATCCTAGCCCTTGACGCAATGCATCACAATAAATGTCAAAGCTTTGATGAACATCAGGTAAAACTAGTACAGGTGATGACGTTAACCTTTTCTTCAACTCCTAGAAACTCTTTTCACATTCTAGTGTCCACAAGAATTTCTTTTCCTTTTTCAGCAATTGCGTAAGGGGTCTCACAATTGTAGAAAATCCTTCGATAAAACGACGGTAATATCCCGCCATTCCAAGGAAACTACTGATTTGGGTTACCGACTTCGGTGGCTCCCAATGCAATACTGCTTCCACTTTGCTTGGATCTACTGCAACTCCTTCAGCGGTCATTATATGCCCAAGAAATTCAACCTTATTCTTCCAGAAATCACATTTGCTAAATTTAGCAAACAACTGTTGTTCCCTTAACTTTTCAAGGACTAGCCTTAAATGTTCGGCGTTTTCCTCCTTCGTTTTGGAGTAGACAAGGATATCATCTATAAACACGACAACGAACTTATCCAAGTATTCCATAAAATCCTTATTCATTAGGTTCATGAAATATACCGGTGCATTTGTCAAACCAAAGGACATAACTGTGAACTCGTAATGTCCATATCTTGACGAAAACGCAGTCTTCGAAATATCCTCTGATTGGATCTTTAATTGATGGTATCCCGATCGGAGATCAATCTTGGAGAAGACTCCTGCTCCTCTCAACTGGTCGAATAGATCATCGATCCTGGGTAGCGGGTACTTATTCTTTATCGTCACATCGTTGAGTGCACGATAGTCTATACACATTCTAAAACTCCCGTCCTTCTTCTTGACGAACAAGACAGGTGCTCCCCATGGCGATAAACTAGGTCTGATAAAACCTTTCTCCAACAGTTCTTCAATCTGTTTCTTCATCTCTACCAACTCATCTGTGGACATCCGGTAGGGTCTCTTAGCTATGGGAGCTGTCCCTGGGACAAGTTCTATAACGAACTCGATATCCCTATCTTGCGGCATTCCAGGTAAATCCTCCGGAAAAACATCTGAATATTCCCTGACTATTGGAATATCCTCTAAACTGACGGCCTTCATGCTGTTGACCATCAACTGTCCATCTTGCACTGCTGTTGCTTCAAATTCAATCCTTCTCCCTTCCGGGCTCTCGACTGATATAACTCTTCGTCCGTAGTCCAACACTGCCTTGTGCTTAGTTAGCCAATCCATTCCCAGGATAACATCCAGGGTTTGGGTATTCAAAGACGATTAAGTTCGCTAGGAACTCTACTTCATTAATTATTAGTCTTACCCCAGAACATCCTACTTTTGATCGGAGTTCTGATCCAGGGGATTGGACTATAAGCACACATTTAAGATTCACTATATCCATATCATTTTGAACAGCAAAAATCTTGGGAAATAAATGAATGTGAAGCTCCAGAATCGAATAAAACAGTAGCTGGTACTGAGTTTACTAGGAACTTACCCAGTACAACGTCCGTAGCATTTTGGACCTCATTTGCGGTGATGTGGTTGACTCGGCCTCGTGCGGTTGCCTGAGATGTAGTTGCTGATGACGTTGCTCCGCGACTCACATTCGGCACTGGAGTCCTTGTGGGTGTGTTTCGCAGGTTAAAACAGACTAGGGTGACACCTCCTTTCTTGGGGTAGTTATTGGCAAAATGCCCTAGCTCATTGTAGTGATAACAACGTCTTCCCGCTGCCTGAGAGTTCCCTCTAGTCTGTACCACCGTTCTGGCTGGAGTTTGATTATTCTGGCCCACTGGACAGTTTGTCGGTTGTGGTGCTCTATCACTGCTTCGGGGTTGGAATCGATTGAACTATTGAGGTGCCGTCCTCTGCCTTTGTTGGCCCTAACGACCTCCTTGTTGCGCCATTTTGCGCTTCCGATTGTCATCCAACTCTCGGCGCTTGTCTTCCAAAATAAATGCCTTGTTAACTAGCTCCTGGAAGTCCGGGAATGTGTGGGTGATCAGTCCCACTTGTAACCCAACATTCAATCCCTTCATAAAGCGGGATTGTCTGGCCTTATCCGTCGCTACATCTTCTGGTGCGTAGCGTGCCAGCTGGGTAAACTTGTTCAAGTAGTCGGCCACTGATTGACCACCCTGCTTGAGATTCCGAAATTCCTCCTTTAGATCCATGATACCCTCTGGTATATGGTATTGGTGGAAGGCTGTTGTGAACTCCTCCCATGAGGTACCCTGAGGATCCTCGTGCGATGCACAGAAGTTTTCCCACCATTCTGCGGCGGTTCCCTCTAGTTGATGAGAGGCATAGAGTACCCTCTCATTTCCTACACATTGGGTAATGTGTAATTTCCTTTCGATAGTTCTCAGCCAATCATCTGCCTCCAACGGATTGACATTTCCTAAGAACGAGGGTGGGCGAGTCCTCATGAACTCCGACAATCTTGAGTAGGGGTGTGGTCCATGGTTACCTCCTGGTTGAACAGTCGCAGCAGCTTGATTGGAGATCTGCTGCATGGTCTGCATCATCGTATTCATCAGTTGGGTTTGGGCAGCCAGAAAAGCTCCCAAGTTCTGCAGATCAACTTGCGGTGGTTGAGGAATTGGTTCCTCATTTTGGTTTTCCGCCTGGTTGGCACCACTTCCACTGGCACCAATGTCGCCACGAGTCCTCACCATCTGTTGAAAGCTTCCAATGTTAAGAAAAGAAGAAAGCATAGACAAGTAAAGGACTTATGCAGGGGAAATAGGTGTAACTTAATTCCTTTAGAAATTTTATTATTTCAATGAAATAGTATGGTTGCTTACAAGTGCCTAAGGGCAATGCAACACATACAAGACACTCAAAAACGAGAACAAGCAAACAACATTAAAAGGCAATAACGACTCACACCTATTGGTGACTCTGAAGCAAAGACGCGACTCAAACATTCGAGTCTCAACACTACACCAAACTAGACTCGATCACTCGACAAGCCATCCCGGCTGCGGCTCCTCCGGGGCATACACCGGCGGGTGCTCTGGCATTGGGGTGAACTGGTCCTGGTGACCACCCCCCTCTGCCACTGCTGGCGCTGAGGAGTCCTGACCCTCGAGCACGGCCTCCGGGTCTGGAACCGGCTCCTCTGGTTCAGGCACCAGCTCCTCAGGGTCCTCCTTGTCGAGCTCCATCTCGGCCTCTAGCGGTCTGGCGTAGAGCGCGTCCTCCAACTCTCCAATCCACTGAAAAGAGAAAGACCTGGTCTCCTAAAGGGTTTGCTCAACTACCTCCAAAGTGGCGTAGACCGACTGCAGCTCATGGACAGTCTGGTCCATAACCTGCTCCTGAGCAGCTACAAATCGTGCAAGGTGCATGACCGCCGCATCACCCTCCGGGTGAAGCTGTCCTCATGGTGCTCCTCCCTCCTGCGGGTGCAGACGAAACACAGTGTCCCGAAGCTCCCCGGCATATGCCTGACCAATTCTCCTCATGGCCAAACAAGTGGTCTCCAGAATCCCGGCCTCGAAGGTAGCCCTCCGAACCGTGATACTGAATGGCTCGCCCGCTCCCGCGTGCTCACGGGCGTAGACGGTGATCGACGTAGCCATGCCCCGAACCTGACCATGGACCACCCAGGTGCGACCATGGTACATGGGCCTGTCGAATCCTCCAAGCACCTGAAGCATCCTCCACAACTCTGCTGCGTATCCACCAGTACGCTCTCCAAAAGTGTGGATCCTCCTCACCATCTGCCAGCACAACTTTGGTCAGACCTCAGTTTAAAATAAACAGAGAATAGTGAGAATTCAGCATGGATATGAAGTAAGAGAGAAGAGATAAGTCTAGATTTCATTGACATTCTTGCTCAAGTTGTTAAATTTTAGAAAATAGTTTTATCCTCCGGACACAACTAACCTAGTTAGGGTCAAGCCTACAGTCAGCCTGCTCTGATACCACCTCTGTCGGGACCCGATTCTGAGAATCTGGACCCTCTGTGTATTCTGTGCTAGTCCAGGATCACGCTAGCACACACAGTCTTTACAGGGTTGAACATCACGGACATTCACAGCGGTATAATAATAAATAGTGCAAACATTTATATAAACTGAATTGTACGACCTTATGGTCTCCTTACAAAGATCAGCCACGCAGGGCTTACATTATCAGAGTAATTAAACAATAACAGCAGAAAGCAAATAAACTTCGTGGAAGCCTTCATCTTGCCACGGGCAACCGACTGGGCTTGCTCCCTAGTTGTCCGGGTCTTCAATGTTCTCCTCCCAGGCTGGCGTAGACTCCTCCACTGATATTGGGGTTGATAGGCAAGGAGGGGTGAGTACTCAAGGCACTCAGCAAGTAATGCACAGAATGCGGTACTATTACTACATGCAAGGCTTATTCCAAAGAATTGGCTTACTTGGTTCTTTTGCATCAAACAACATTTTTAAACTAGCATCTTATTTAGATTGAAAGCAGTGAAATAGTTATATATAAATGCTAAGTTCTTCAAACAGGTTTTCTTCAAAGATTCTCGGCACACAGCCTTAAACAGTTCATTCTTAGCACTGACACACAGTCACCCTCTCCACATTTTATTTTTGAAAATCTACCCCTTGACTGTAATCCCCGAGCAATGCTCAATACCGCGAGCACGGCTATTCGAATAGTTTTGACACTCTGCAGAGGTTGTACACTTTACCCACAAGATACAACCGCTCACCACACAGGTGATTGCCCGTAACAAAGCCTTTCAGGAACCTCTACCTTAACCAATGAACCTCTCCGGTATTACCTTCACTATCACTTCCCTCACATAGAGCCGAAGTATAGGACATGACAACACCGTTGGATGGGCACCAAGCCTGTAACATCCCAAATTTGGTCTATAGTTTCACTTATGTGCATTTTGGTGATTTTCTGAACTTATTGGATTTTCTGGAATTTAATTGAATTTATTTTAATTAAGTATATTGAACTTTTGGTGAAAACTAATTATATATAGATAAAACTAATTTGAAGTTTTGCCAAAAAATATTTTATTTGAACTCAAAATGTCTCAAATTATTTATGAGAATTTTTTTGTATTTTTCCTGATATTTTAATTGCCTTAAATGAATTAATCTAATTTCGGAAATTATTTTAAATCAAAAAGCTTTTGAAAAATCGGTGAACGATCTTGGTAGAAGCCCAAAGATTTGCTGTGTGTGACCATGTTGTTGCGCCCGCCACCGCTCGCGCGCCGCGCATGCGGACCGTTGGATCGGATCGTGCGGTCCTCTTTCCTCGGCGAAATCCTAGCGCGTGAGCCGTTGGATCGAGATCAAGCGGTCAGGATCGCTTCGCGTTGTTTTGGAAAGATTTGATCACATCCGTTGATTTTGGAAAGTGCGGATTGGATTGGATCGGCCGAGATCTAATCGTGGTCGCTCGTTGCGGATCGGACGGCTCTCGGTCGTCGTCTTCGATTCGGTTTCCGAGTTCGCCGCCGCGCGCCGTCTCCACCGTGGATTGCTTAGGGTTTCCTTCCCTGCGTGCATGCCGAGGCTATAAAAGCCGCAGCCTGCACCCCGATGTTCCTCGTCCCCTTGCGCAGCCAGTAGCCCTAGCCTCTTCGCCTGTTTCGCTGTCATCGTCGCTCAGGAGCTCGCCGTAGTTCTTTGAAGCACCACAGCGATTTTTTGTGCCGTTCCGTCGCCGTCGAGCCTCCTTCCGCCGAATCGGTTCCAGATCCGGGGTCGCCGTTCCAAGATGCGTCGAGGCCGCCACTTCTTCTCACCGGAGTCGCGCCGAAACGCCATTCGGGTGGTCGTCTTCCTCCGCTCCGATGCCAATCCGCCGCGGTGCTTCGGAGCTTTGCGCAGTCGTTGGATCCTCGCCGGACCATCCAGATCGCGCCGTGTCAACCTCATCAGCAGTGAACCTCTCCGGTAAGATGGACCGTTAGATCTAAGATGAGCGGTCAGGATAGTGCCACGTTGGTGTAGTTCGCTAGCCGTCGGATCCTCTCGCAGATGCGCGCCGCATGTCGAGTATCGGCACGGGCGGCGTAGCAGCCGGTAGATGCGCGCCGCGTGTCAGGCGCGAGGTGCCGTGAGCCGCGTCCACGGTGGACCAGAGGCGGTTCCGTGGACCGAGTCTGTGCGCAAGGTGACGTGTCAGCGCCTGATTGGCTCATGCCAGGGCTGACGTCAGCGTTGCGCAATAAAAATCTTTTTCAATAGAAAAATATTTCGGGAAAATCGGAAATTCTATTTTCTGTATTTTAGTATTTATTCAAAACTTCAAAAGGCTATATCTTTTGCATTTTAACTCGGATTTGAGTGATTCAAATTTCTAAAAATTTGTAAAATCAAGATCTATTTATTGGTGAATTTTATGTTATTTTTGGAGTTTGGTTGCCCTCTATTTTGGTGTTTATTTGCTATTTTGGTATCGTTTCGCGTAGACGTTGAACTGCTCGGTGATCCGGAGGAAGATTCATCGCTTCAAGACCCAAGCTCAGAGCAAGACCAGCACCTACTCCAAGGCAATTTGTGCTTTGATCATGTTGCACCCAATTTCACCAAATTGCTATTTTATCTTTTAAATTATGCATGATATTTTATGTGTATAAATGATTTCAATTAATCTGGGAATTAGATGATATGCCTAATTGAATTAAATCACACCTTGTCAATTTTATGCCATGATCTAATTGTCACCCTAGGATGTGGAATTATAGTTGGTTAATATTAATAATCAACATGGGACTAGTTAGACCGTCGTAGAATGCTTAGCCATGCCACGCCATCACATGTGTCCGAATGTTGTTACTTAATCATGACTAATGGAATATGGAACATTGTTTAAGAATTTGTGTGTCATGTGTTGTCACACAGTGATATCAAGTTGTCGTGGCGAGGAGGTCACACAACTAGATTAAAATGTTGGTGGCACGTGGTGCTTGGTAATCAACTGGGGTGGTAATGATTTAGATTGGGGCAAGTGGCAAGGGGCAGTGTGCCAAGGTGGGCCAGGATTGGCAGGGGTATGTGGAAGTCTTGCCTTAATCACCTTAAGGACTTAACCTTGCAAGCCTTTGACCTGAGTCTTTCTTGTAACCACATGTCTGGAATGGGACAGCCTAGCTGAATAATTTGTGAAACCTAGATTTCGGTACTGTGTGGTGAATAGTGAGTCTCGGGTTTACGGTTAAACTCACATGGCGTAAGAGGGGGGCCCTGTTGTGGTGGTTTAACCCTTCAGTGTTGAAACCTTAGCGAACAGTACTGGGTCTAGGTGTAGCATTGTAAAGGCTTTGTTATGATCACTCGCCTTGGTGGTGTTTGGTTGTATCGTGTGGGTAAAGTGCATAACCTCTGCAGAGTGTACAATCTATTCGAATAGCTGTGCTCACGGTATTGGGCAATGCTCGGGAATTACAATCAAGGGTTAGACTTTTGTTAAAATGAAAACCTATTGGGATGGCAAGGTGCCATGGAAAGTGGAAATTGATTTAGGATTAGAAACTTGGTTTACTTCAGAAATTCTGAATCTATTAATTACTATTATTTGTTTTACTGCTTTTCAATCTATTTACTGTATTCTTGTTAATACCGCTTTATTGAAAAATATCCTTATTAGCCATTCCCTTGGATTAAACCAAGCATATAGAATATTAGACTTGCATTGCTGCGCACAACTTGTTGAGTGCTTTATGTACTCACCCCAACAACAACAACTTCAGAAGAGGAAGAATCTACGCCTTTCGTGGAGGAGGATTATATGGATGCGAATGCTTAGGGTCCGAGCCTCATCAGTTGCCTGCGGTGAACTGGGGAGCTGCTACGCTTATTTTTTTCTGCTGCTACTCATTTGCTACTTTTTAATTGAGCCCTGTGAGGCATTATTCATGTAAGACAACAATTATTATTAATTATTGAAGTTTATGCTATATTTCGCAGTGTATGACTATGATAGCATCTATGTTGAGCCTGTGTGCACTAGCGTGATCCTGGACTAGTGCGGTATATACAGAGGGTCCGGATTTGCAAATTCGTGTCCCGACAAAGCCGCAGCACAGTTACGCTCCCCCACAGAGATACACCCAGTGTACTATCACCCCGAGGTATCAGAGGAAACATATCGGAACCCTAATCAACTAGGTCTGTCCCATTCCAGACATGTGGTTGTACGGGTGACTCAGTTCAAAGACTTGCAAGGTGAAGTCCTTAACTTGACCAGGGCAAGACTTCCATCATTCATCAGTGGCACACAGCCCAATGTGGCACACAGACTCACAACTCTCATTAACCCGTTGCCACAAAGGCCCACCTGGCACACAACCTCTTGCCACTTGCCCCAGTCTAAATCATTTCCCACCCGGTTGATTATTGTGCAACACATGCCAGTAATAACTCAACATCGGTACGGAACCACACAGGTCTCCGTACTTCAATTTCATCATGTAGCATCATCACACTACTTTTCATAATACATTCAGTATTTCATTAGTCAATATTGCTGCATTTCCAAAAGATCATGAAAGACTCGTTGCAGGGCTAAGCATCTAATCACGGTCTAGCCTCCCGTGTTAGCACAATATTATCATCCAACTAGTACAAGCAACCTAGGGTGACAATGATTTCAGGGCATACAAGTAATAATTTCAAGGTGACATTAACAATATGGGTTTATTAGCTAAATTACCCAAATTCATTTAAATACATTTTTAATTAATTTAGCATGCATAATTTTAAAGCAAAATATATAATTAAAAGAAGCTGAGATGAAAATGGTCAAAGCATCACTTGCCTTCAAAGAGTTGCTGGTCTTGATCCGAAGCTTGATCTTGAGCGACGAACACTTCCTCGAAACTTTCCAGCAAATTTGCGTCTACGCGTAAAAAATTACATATGCAATAAATAACTAAAACAGTAGACTAGAAGACCTCAAAAATTCAAATAAAATTCATAAATAAAAAGAGCACAAATTTACAAATTTTTATAAACTGGAATCACCTCAATCGGAGTTCAAATGCAAAAGTTATAGCCTTTCAAAGTTTGAATTAAATTATAAATCAGAAAATAGAATTTCCCAAATTAATCCATTTATTTTTCTACTGAAAACTCGTTTTATTGCGTCAGCTTGACGTCGATGAACACGTGGCGCCTTCTGGTGCCGCCACGTTGCCTCGGTCTATGGGCTCGGTCCACGGCTCGGGTCGGGATCACCGTGGACTCGGTCCACCAGAACAGTGCATCCACGCGGCAAGATGCGAGCCGCTCATTGAGTCAACGATCAGATCTCACGCGTCACACCGCACTGCCTCGAAATCTACACGACACGCGTCGCGCATCGAACGGTTGCCCAGATCCAACGGTCGAAATCCCGCACAGACTCGGCAACGCTTCGAGTTATGCGCCTCCACGCGTCGCAAATCCGACGGGGCTTTCGGATCCAACGGCTGGATCTCGCGCACGTTAGGCGATGTCTCGGTTCACGCGCAGCCACGCGGAAAGATCGCAACGATGTGCCCGAAAGCAACGGTCGGATCTGGTTCGCCCCGGTCAACGCGCGCACGCGTCTGCACGCGATTCGGTGGGAGCGCGGCGTCATCTCCGCCGCACGTTCAAATCTGAACAGCGCGGATTTACGCGCCACAGCTCAACCCACAACTACCGTTTAGATCTAATCTAACGGCCCACGGTACCCGAGCTATTTACTGTTAACCTTAACTACGCGGCGCAATCTCACGCGTACACTAACGATCCAACGGCTGAGATTTAAACAAGTTACAGAGACTAGATCTAATCACCACCGTTTAATCTAGATCTAACGGTCAAGATTAACGCTGGGTAAGAAAGGGGATCAGCGACGTGGACGTACCAGAACCGTGCGATGCAGAACAAACAGTTGACGGGGCTTGACGAGGTCAACGGCGGCGAGGAAGAGAAGGTTGCCGGAGCTGGGGACGACGACGCTACGGTGTCTCTCCGGCGTGAAGAACTGGCGCGTTCGACGCGTCTCGGCGAGAGCGTTACTCTGGTGGCCTCGGCGACGGCGGAGACTCAATGGACGGCGAGCAATTGGCGAAAAAACTACGGCAGTGTACAGAGTCTCTAGGGTGGCTCGGCGTGCGTGCGAGGAGTCAAACTGAGCGGCGTGAAGTCCTCTGCACGACGCACTAACCGAAGCCCTTAAAAGAGCCTCGACGTGCTCGCAAACACCGGCGAAACGAGCGAAAACGCTTGGCGGCGTTAACTCCAGAGATTATGCCTGGCCGGACCGACGTGGCTCCATCACGGTCGTCCAAGCAGTGACGATCCGATGGCGCATGTACGCGGGTGACGCGGCACAACGGAAACTACCGGATCTCGATCCAACGGCTCGATCGCGCAGCAGCTAGGGTTTGCGACGAAGCGGGCTACGCGGGCCGACGGCGTGCGGGCTGGGCTGCACAGTATTTCGGCCCAACACTGTTCACTCGATTTTTAAAACATTTCTTATTTAAAATAAATCAGATAAATATATAAAGCCAAAATAAATAGCAAAAATACCCGGAAAAATCCAGAGAAATTCTGGAAAATATTTTGGAACATTCTGAACTCAAATAAAATATTTCCAATAAAACTTTGCATCAACTTTTATATTAGTTTAATTAAATTCAAGAAAAACCATATTTGAATAAATCCAAATTTCTTTTCAATAAATCTCCAAAAATTCTAAAAAGTCAAAATAACTCTAAAATTTAAATTAGTGAAATTTTTAGGGTGTTAGAGTGACCTAGACAAGATGAAGGATAAGAAGGGAAAGAGGAATGAGAGACTCAGAAAAGAAGCAGCAATTGGAGATTCCCCGCTGAGAAAAAGTGCATATTCAGAGTACATGGGTGACACTAATGAGGAGGAGCAACTCCAGCATGCCATGGCTGCCTCAGGGCGGAGGTATAATTTATCAGTCAGGCAGGTGACAGGTATGAGCACGGTGGTGGTAGTGGCACCTCTAGGGGGCTAGAGGAGGGGCGGCAGTGTGTTCTCAAGGATGTTTCAAAGTTCCTCTCAATGGGAAAGACCGGTCGTGGGGGATTAAAACCTCAGTACGGTCCGTGGTCTTGTGCAAACAAGGATTGATACTAGACAATGGACAGAGAAAGGAAGGAAGGCGATTGGCACGTTTTGGTCCAAATTTTTTCACACGATTGGTATCACGGGGAGGAAAGCAGACAATCCCTACTTTGTTAGAGCCGTGAGGGAAACTAAAAAATGTGTAAGTGAGCTTTCAAATTTTTGTCCAGTTCTACGCCAATTAATAGCTCATGTTTTCATCCTATATTTTATTTACAGGCGAGGGTATCTCGTCTTCGACTGGGTGAGATATAAATGGGAAATATTTAGACGCCAACGAAATGAACTTATGGAAAAAGATGGTAAAGTTCAAGCAGGATTGGCCTACGTATGGCGTAACAATTATGTACGATTCTTGGACTGAGCCAACATGCATGATCATCATTAACTTCATGATATACTGCAATAGCACCATGTTCTTCCACAAGTCCGTCGATGCAACAAGCCTAACTCTGGATGCCTCGTACTTATGCAAGGTACTTGCATTTATTGCGTCTCTTCTAAAATCTATTTGATGTACGAGTTTTCATTTTGTTTGTTGACGTAGAAAATTGCCTCAATGGTCGACGAGGTGGGTTCGAGGAATGTTCTGCAGATTGCACAAACAACGGTGCGAACTACAAGAAGGCATGTAGGCTCATCACATGGGAGCACCGCAGCATCGTCTGGCAGCCTTGTGTGGCCTACATGAATAATTTGATGCTCAAGCAGATTGGAGACTTCTCTAACCACACCTTTATGATTGAGAGTGCAAGAAAAATCTCTCAATGGCTTTACAACCATTCGAAACTTCACACTATGATGAAGAAGCATATTAGGGACGAGTTGGTCAAGTAGAATGCTACTCAGTTCGGAACGAACTACTTATTTTTGAAGAGTTTCCTTCGTTGCAAGGACAAGTTCTTGCAATGGATGGCTTCAGAAGAATTTCTATCATCTCGCTTTGTTGATATCGTGGATGGGAGGTTCGTGTACTCATACCTCTTGAGCTTGGACTGGTGGGACAACCTTTGATTAGTTGTTAACTCCATGAAACAGTTGTACTCCTTCTTGCACTTCATCGATCAAGATAGGGTGCCTACGTTTAGCGAGGTGCTACTACGGTACAACATCATGCGAAGGAATACGATAGCTTGTTCCATGATGCTCCAACTACAATCAGCCAGTACATGAACGTCGTGGACCCAAGAATGACTGACCTAACGCAAGATACTTATATGAACGTTAGTAATACATTCTTCTCTAAAACAAAATATCTTATAGTTGCACATACGTTACATACTTGTGTTGACATGTTTCGTTGAATTTCATGCAGTTGCCGCCTTGAACCCTCGGACGCACTATGCGTATGGTATGACCAAAACCTTTTTGCAAGATCTCCAGGATGCATTTAAAGTGCTGGCTGATGATACTGATAGTGTTGTTCAAGCTCTTCACGAGGCTGATATTTACAGAAGGAAGGTTGGAACGTTCGCGAGTGCACTAGCTAAGAAGATGGCACATGATACCAAAACTTCGCCTGATATTTTCCTAAAGCCATCTTAAATATAATGCCACTCTCGTCGGTACTTAATGTTCTCTTCATTAACTTGCAGCACATTGGTGGGGTGTGTTCGGTTCGAACACACCTATGCTCCAGCAGTTTGACATACGGATCATTTCACAATGTGCTTCTTAGCGGATGCGAGCACAATTGGAGTACGTTTGCATTCATCCACACTAAAGCTCGCAACTGCATGTCGTACAAGAAGCTCCATAAGTTAGTGTACGTTAACTACAATCTATGACTCTGAATTCAACCCAAAGAAAATGAAAGGTGCACAGCTAAAAACAATCCATTCCAGCGTCTTATGGAACATACACTGTGCGACGCTGAAAATCCAATCTAACAGTGGATGGAGAAAGGGAGGTCCAATGCTGACCCCTTATTTGACGGGGACACAGAGAGTGACACCCTCTCCCATCACACCTTGTAACAAACCCAATTGACCCTACTGCGTTGTGAAAGAATATTGGCGCTGCAAGCATCCCCGAATAGGTAGACAAGACAGTGGTGACAGTCACACAGGAAGAGGAAGCATCAAGTAGTGACGATGAGAGACCCTGCAAAAAGAAGAGCTCCCTCGAAAGGAAGAGGGAAGCGTCTCATAGACGAGAAACATTATGTAGGGAGTGATGACTCGACTGATAGCACTCTCGGGGATCATTGGAGCCCATCGTACCAAGAGTCCAATGATAGTAGCTTCAAGTCGGAAAGCGATGGCGGTAAATCCGGTGACGGTGCCTCCATCCCTTTGTAAGTTCAAGCTCCATTAAATTGATTTTGGTGATTAATGACAAAGTTAATTGTGAGACTAACTCTTTTGATAATTATGATTGTAAATAGTCTCACTTGGATGAAATGATGGAAATATCAAATGTATGCATTCAATATCAAATCCATTATATCTTGTTGCATTCCTTGGATAAGTTTCATTTATTTGGTTTAATAGGCAATGACAAATCTAAATATGAGACTAAATCTTTTGATTGAGTACAATTGTATTAGTCTCATTTGGATGATCAAATTGAACATCTCGAATGTATGCATCCTATATCATATTGTTACATCTTGTTGCATGCCTTGACTTCAAAATATAGGGTGAACTCTCTAAATATCTTAACTTGGATATGTGCATAGTACTTCCAACTCATACGTATATGTATGCACACATTTAAGGGGAGTTCATTCTATATCTTGAATATATGCTCAAGTTTCGTTCATTCAATTTTACTAGTTAATGATAAATATGAATATGAGACTAACTTAGTTTTCAAGTATGATGTTTATTAGTCTCAAATTGAATGAAAAATGGAACTCTCAAATGTATGCATCCGATTTTACATTATTATACATGTTGCATTCTTTTGATGTAAAGTATAGGGTAAACTCCAAAATAGTTTTAAGTTGAATATGTGCATATTATTTCCAACTCATATTATGCATGCACATATTTAATGGAAGTTCATTCCACATCTTGATGTTTCAATAGTATTGGTCATTTTTCTTCTTCCATATATTTTGAGGATTTTTACTTTGAAACACATATTTTGAGTATATGAAGCTTGTAATATACTCATATTGATCTAACAGTCAAATTAATTTACAAGCGAGTTGTTATAAATCATGAAAAGAAGAAGATCCAATGATCTAGGCTCTCTATTATGTGTTAATGGTATGCCTTTGTGATTAGTGAAAACCAGATGTGTTATATCAAGAATCTTCATATTGAGACACATCCTTTGAGTATATGAAGCTTTAGTAGTTGAAATATACTCAAAACAAAATTAAATTCAATTAAGTGGTACATGGGTTGTCGCCAATCATCAAAGAAGTAGATCAAAGGATCTAGGCTCGCTATTATGTGTTAATGGTGTGCTTTGATGATTAGGGACGATCGAATATGTTGGACTAACATTTTCTATGAGTTGGTGAAACAAGTTAAGTCCAATGGTGATGGGGACTTAGGTGGCGTTTGGTTGGATGGATGAAGGTGGATGGGATATGGCCATCCATGGATTTATAGTCATCCAATTGTTTGGATGGGTGGATGGATGGAATATGGATATACAATTTTTTGGAATATTCTCTCAAGATGCCGGATAGAGTCATCCAAAGAAAAATACCGGACGGGCTCATCCAGTTTGTTGCATGAAGAGGTGTACTCGGTCAAATTCAAATTTCGTCAAAGTTTACTCATTCAAATTCAAATTTTGGTCAAATTTTGTCTGAAAATCCAAATTTTGGTCAAATTTTGACCGAAAATTCAAATTTTTCAAAAAATATTTTTTTGAAAATTCAAATTTCTGCCAAGTTTTTTTCCTGAAAATTCAAATTTTTGGTCAATTGTTTTTCAAAAATTCAATTTTCGGTCAAATTTTGTCCAAAAAATTCAAATTTAAGTCAAATTTTATCCAAAAATTTCAAACCAAAATTCAAAATCTTGTTTATAACTAGCCCATCCATCCTCATCCATCCAACCAAACAAAATATTGACTCATCCTATCCATTCTCATCCATCCAACCAAACAAAAAATTGGTTCATCCCTATCCACCCAACCAAACAACCACCTGGATACCTCCATCCCATCCAGGTTGGATGGCCATATCCCATCCAACTTCATCCAATCAACCAAATGCACCCTTAAGATGACATCATATATGGTAGTCATCAAGTCAAAGTTCGGGATGAAGGATGTCATCATGTGTTGATGAGCATTAAGGCAAGATCCCGAAGAGAAGATAGTTCATCATGTGGTTGATGAACAAGACGAGGACCCGACTTGGATAGAAGATGATCGTCATCAAGGGAAAGCTCCAAGTGGATGCGCAGAACAAAGGTATAACTAACATAGGCCTAGGATGTGTTCCTAATCTTTTATCGGTCTCGGTGTTTGGATGAAAGACCGAATTACTAGTATATGTTGCTGTACTATTAAGAGGAGTCTTGTCTTGTGCTTGAGTCTCATCATGTATTGATGTCTCAATTTTGCTTGCCCTAGCTCAATTTTTATTTGTTGCTTTTCTTGTGCATAGTGTTGATATTTGCAAATGTGTTTTGCAAATAATCGAGAGTCATGCACTTCCTCTTCTTGGTTGTTTTTCGTTGTATGGAGCAAATATTTGCGAATATGTTTTATAAATAGTTGAAGCTTATGCACTTGATTTTTTTAGCATGTGACTAGTGTTTGCAAATATGTTTTTCAAATTGCTAGAGATCATGAGTTGATCATCACATGGCTATACATGTGTTCAAGCTTATTCTTGGTTGCTATTCTTTACATGAGGCTAATATTTGCGAATGTGTTTTGCAAATAGTTGAAGCTCATGCACTGTTTTTTATTAGCATGTGACTAAAGTTTGCAAATGTGTTTTGCAAAGTGTTAAAGTTCATGCATTGATCATTTCCAGACTCTTGCTAGCTTGTAGTCACTCTCTTGATCAAGTCTATGTTAAAGATTTTGAGAAACCAGATTTTAGACTTGTGTAGCTACATTGGAGTTCTAGTGTTCTATGAAAATATCTATGTCTTCTTAAATCTTGATATTGGGTGAAAGTTGTAGCCCTCTAGATAAGCTTTTCATAGAGTCCAAGATCACCTAAATCGGACTTCGGAGTAAAACGTTATGATCTTTTTACTGCTGAAAATGTTAGTACTACCGATTTTACATGCTAGTAGTGTCGCCCGATTGGCACTACCGATTTTACATGCCGGTAGTTATTTTCTAGAGAGGTTTTTTGGGGTTAAAAATGTCGTCACTATCGGGTTTACATGTCGGTAGTGCTGGGGTACTGTAGCAACGGCTAGTTTCAGTGCATTTAATGCTTAGAACTATCCACTAACCCTGAGGCCGGCACTACCGGTCTTACATGTGGACGGTAGTACCAACTTTTGCTGCATTTTTCTGATTTTGTCCCCAACGGCTAGTTTCTTTGAGGGGCTATTTAAGAGGTCGAATGGGGAGGGTTTTGCAGCTGCTCTTGCACCCATTTGAGGCATACACTTGAGAGCAAAACCTTTGGAGCTCATAAAGTCATGTTTAAGTGATTTGAGAAGCTTTTGAGCTAGAATTTCTTGTTTGATGACTCTCGGTGTTCTATTTTTCTTTCTCTTGAGCTAGTGCAAGTCTCTCCTCTCAATTGTGCATGTACCCTTGTGAGCAAGGAGAGAAGAGCTCTAGGTGCATGTGTTGATTCTAGAGAAGGATTGAGTATCATTGTGCATGTGTTGCACTTGGTGAGGATCAAGCAAGAAGCTTGACCTATTACTCTACACCTAGACGGTGTGAAGGCATCGTGATCCAGTGATCTTCTCAAGAAGGTCGTGAGAAGGCCCAACGAGTTGTAAAGGTTGGAGCTCACCTACCCAGAGGAGGGCAAGAGCTACCACTAGTGGAATTGAGGTGCTTGGCTTAATTCGTGGAGACAGTCCAATTTGTTTGGGTTTACCTCATCGTGGATTAGGGGAGACAGCAAGCCTCCGAACACCACGGTAAAATGATTGTGTGTCAATTGTGGTTTACTTTCTATTGTTCATTTACATTCTTGCAATTTATATTCCTAGAATTAAATTGCTTGCTTGTCAACCTAGGATTGCAAACCTTATTCATAGACTTAGGTTGTTGGTGCACTTAGTTGAGACTAGACGATTTAGGTCTTAATTGGACAAAATCGTTTTGATTTACGCTTCTGCATATAAACTAGGTTTTGGCCAAAGTGTTTTTAAGAGATGATTTTTAAAATCACCTATTCACCCCCCTCTAGTCGGTATCCTCGATCTTACACCCTCTGACTTCCTGCTCAAAAGGACAGTATCCCATAGAATTTACAAAGGAGTCGTAGTACATTCATGCCACACAGGACGAGGACCATAGCGCTCCACAATCACAGAAGAGGACTACAGTAGGGAAGCGACGGGACCATCGACATAGCCATGATGCACTGCAGGATAACTCTAGCTCGTACAGCGTCGCTGAGACGCAAGGGAGTTATGGCTCATATGGCCACTACTACTACGTCATCCCGAATGCTCGTGCACAACCTCCCACCCAATTGGTCTATGAGTGGCAAGACTCCGAATTTTATGTTATGTTGTACCAACAATGGCAAACGACTAGCCCATGGATTGGACAAAACTGACATGAATACAAGACAGAGTTGCTCGCTACACGAGGATTGGCGATGATGTCTACCGAGGAATACAACATGGCCAACCAAGTGTACACTCAACAGTACTACCCGTAGCCCAAAAGGTAATATTTCATTTGTATGTTTTTTCATTGCAACCTGATTTTTTACTAACATGGAATTCATATAGATCCAACATGGCATAGTGTGACAATAGAAGGACGACAAAACTATGCGATGTGCGAACATTCATTTTCGATGAGAAATGTTGATTTCAAATGTCATATGCCATGGACATTGATATGTAGACTTGTTAGATTGATTTGTAAATGATATTGAAATGAAATGTTATTTGTTGAGATATTATTGCTAAATGTCTATTTTACAATTTGAGATTGTCTAAAATATAGCAAAGGTTATGCCAAAAAAATTTCATATTTTTTCATAGCTGTGCTATTTTTGCAAAATATGAATTTTACAAACGTTGTCTTAAAATGTAAGAAAGATCATGCTAGAATTTTATCGTATTTTTCCATTTTTTATACATTTCTAACATATTTTCCTATTTTTTGGGCCTTTAGCGGCTTTTTACAAATTTTTCAGCATTTTCTGCAATTTTTCGCAATTGTCCTAGATTTTTTTTTCTAATTATCCGCCGATTTTCCATGAAAACCGATCGATTTTCATTATTTTTTGCCGTTGTTTGACCGTCGATTTCAAACCAGTTTGACTTTACAATTCGTTCGATTTCTATCAATTTTCGAGTGTTTTTTAACGAAAATAGGTACGGACGGCCGAGCAATTTTCTACCTCAGTTTGGTAATGTAATCCCTGCCACCACCACCACCAAGGAGGCATGGCTCACCACCGGATAGAGTGCACCAAGAGCTACGCTTAGGATAACCTTCGATCAGTTTTCTGCAAGAAAATTTTGAATGCAGAAACAATCAGCTTTCCAACAATACAAAAAATGAATAGTGTTCCATCATCCTCTAAAAATAGAAGCCAGATTGCTAGATAGCACACCATTTTTTCATGAACAAAACTAAATATGACAGAATAAAAAATATGGATCAAATTTGAAACATAAATATATATTATTCAATGACACAACTATTGGTTAGGACATAACAGCCAATTCCTTCAAACTATAAACTGAGTATGATGCACAATAGTATTATTACTCTTAGGCATTTCTACAATCACATGGCAATATAGCATGCACATCACTATAAAGCAAAAGTGTGAGTAAGGGAAAAAAAAGGCTGAGGGCTAAAGATAGGGAAAACCTGGTCGGAGAGAGAGCGTACAGTTTATTGACCAACATCTGGCACAGTTCATCTATCAGCAGCACGCGTAGCAGATCATCTCAAGCTAAAGGACATGACCCAAATTTTTGGGCTAATCCAAAAGTAACAATTGCTCTCTTTGGGTATAGTCCGATGCTTTGTTCCCTTCTTCTCCACCCAGCAACAGCTACAAAGCCAAAAAAAAAAAGTTGGGAAACGAAGAAGGCTCAAGGTAGAATTACCACAGTACACAAATTCATTTCAAACAATTGCATCTATTGCAATGGGTGTTATATATCCAAGATGAATACCACTAAAAGCATAGTTCAAGTGATGTAGAACCAAATCTCTAATATTGTGAGGAGGGCCATGAAGCCAACAACTCCAGGTATAGTTTTGATTCTAGTAGTTCACACTGATATCAGAACAAAGAAGCCGTTCTAAAGCATCAATTGATAATCTGTACCCGGTATATTGTGATTAATTAAGCTGCTAAGCTATTACCAAACTATCTAAATCTCACAACTACCGATTTCTACTCTTCCATATACTAACAGCCCAAACAAATAGAAGACTAAACCAATTAACTAAGTTGGTAAGGAATTACCAAATTCCAGATCCAAACATGAAAATCAGAGCATTGTTTGCAAAGGACGATACTTACTAATACGTAGTGGTAGGAAGGAAGGAAGAATTCAAACAGTAGTGGGTCATTGTAGAGGAAGCTGGAGTGGTTGACAGAGACAACATAGTGGTCGCTGGCAGCTGAAGAGCAGCAGCATGGACCCGTCTAACCGAAACCCCAGGCTCCACATAGCTGCCTCGACTACGCCACGATGAGCCTGTGCTACAACTCCTTCGCCTTGTGCTCCACCGCAGCCTTTTTCCCCTCTCTTGGCGCCTTGCCACTACCGGCTTCCAGGACCGTCGAGGCTGACAGATGGGTTACTGCCTTCCAAATCTACCTTGCTAGTGTTGATTTTAGCTCGGATCAGCACACGCACGATGGTAAAAAAAATAAGCATAAGAACTCATGAAACATAAGTATTTTGACGGTGCGACATAACTAGCACATTTTTTTGTTTTCTTCCTCTTACTTTCTCATCTTACTTCTTTTTTCTTACAAAATAACTCAAAACTATCTAGGAATTAATACCCAAACCTACAGCTCTAAAAATCAGAATAGGATTTAACAAACCGAATTGAAAAAGGATTATTTTCCTTGTTTGATTCGGATCGGACTCCAAAATTAAATCTAACATTCACCTCTTTAATTTTGTAACATCAACTAGCTCTAAACTCTAACTTGTTGAGGTAATTAGTCTCAACCATGACTTACCCAACATTAACTCAGCACAAGATGGTGAACACATCTTCTCAACATCTTGTTCTCATCTTTGACGGACATGACTCAGGATAGCGAACACATCTCTTCAACGTTCCAGACACATCTCCCATGAACTTGACTCAGGACAACGAACGCATCTCCTCAACGTCCTGATCTCAACTTACTTACTTGATTCAAGATGGCGAACACATCAACCGCGGTATCTCGTGAACACAACTGACACGAGAACACGTACTTTGGTTGCCTTTTCGATGAGAAACGCCGATGGCCGCTAATGCCATCTTGTTACGTCGGTTGTCAATGATGCTTATCAATAGCAGGTATCGAGGAGACACACCTTCTTCACCCTCTACTGCTACATCTTTGTCGCCGCCTTTTCGTTGCTCGTGGCGCAACTTTAATAGCATGGAGACTCAGACAAGAATTTTACAAACGCGAGCACTTGGGCACACACTCACAAGTACTCATACACATTTGGGACACTAACTAGACCTAAATACACACGTACGTACACCGCACATTGTTTACGGTGTGTACCTCGACAATGGCTCGTTACCTCGGTGTCTTCTTGCTATGGAGCTGCATGCACCACCGCACCCACGCTTGATGCGCTATTGGATCCCGCTCAACACCGCATTGCTTAGCGACGATAGCCTGTCCTGAGGCGCAACAATGGTGGCCTTCCCTAAGGCAAACACAATACTAGCCTTTGCTTTGATACCAATTGTTTGTTTTAGCCCAGATCAATACACACGCGATGACAAAAAAAATAAGCACAAGAACTCATGAAACACAAGTATTTTGATGATGCGACACAACTAGCACATTTTCTTGTTTTCTTACTCTCTTGCTTTCTCATTGCTACATGTTGCTTACAAAAAACCTCAGTACTACCTAAGAATTTATACCCAAACCTACAGCCCTAGAAATAAGGATAGGATTCAACAAATCGAATCAGAAAAGGATTCTTTTCCTTGTTTGATTCGGATCAGACTCCAAAATTAAATCTAACAGCCAGGGCGGTGGCTCCACTAGTGGTGGATGGCAACGCAGTAGGTAGTTGGGAGCGCGGTATCCAGCTACGGGTGAGGGGACGGTCGGCGTTGGCTCGACCTCGGCCAAGTCTGGCATGCTCGAGGCAACCGTCACATGACGGGCGATGAGAGGGCAAGGTAGACAGCTGGCGGAGGGATAGGCGCAACTCGCGGCGTTGGCCTGGGTGGGGGATAGATTGGAGACAACCGAGGAAGGGGCGAGGGCAGTGGCACGTACGACGACGACAGTGAGGAGAGCAGGAGGGAGATGGGATGGGTGAGCGAGTGGAGCGGCAGCTGTCACAAGAGCGGAAGGGAGAAGGGAAACACAATGCGGGGATTGTACGCGAAAAACCGGATCGGCTCGGGGAGGGAAGGCCACGCAGGGTTCACAGAACCGTTTCGCGGGCGGTTTTCGCGAAGTCGGCGGTACCGGTTTTCGCGGTAAACCGCTCGAAAACCGTGAAAAACCGAACGGTTTGCAAATTTGAAAATTTTGAAATTTGGTCAAATGAGATCGCGAAAACCGCGGTTTTTGAAAAACCGCTCGGTTTTCGCGAAAAACCGAGCGGTTTTTGGAGAAAACCGCAAAAACCGCCCGAGGTTGGAAAATTGGGGAAAAACTCGAAAAAAATTGGGAAAAAATGCAAAAAAATATTGTAAAATTTGTAGAAATACAGGGAAGGTTAAAATTGAGTAAAAATATAATAAATATATAAATAAGGTATGTGAAAACGTGAAAAATTCCATAATGATCTTTCCTAAATTTGGAAAAAAATCGACATGGCCTTTGCTATATTTTAGAGAATTAGAAGTTGTTAGTTATGTATTTAGCAATAATATATCAATAAATAATCTTTCATTACAATACTACCATCACATAAGTGTAAAAATCAGCATTTACATAACTACAAAGCAAAATCATTTGCAATTTCACTACCATTTACTTATCAACACCATTTACATTATAATGCATTTAAATTGAAGTTGTGGAGTAGGCATAAGTATAGCTTCACTCTTCCATTATCGCAAAAATGACATGTTCGACCTACATGAACGGAACATCAAATCCGATGTGAAGGAAAAATAGTTAAAATAGAAGAACAAATTGAAAAAATTGCAAAAAAAATTTAAAAATATAAAAAAAATCCCAATTAATCTATAAAACACCTAAGAGAAATTTTTACAATTTTTAAATCATTTATTTCTTCTAAAAATCTAAAAGAAATTAATGAAAAGGAACAAATACACATCGATTTTTATAAATAGTAAAATGATTTATTATATTCTAAAATTTTACTGAAAATATAAATAATTCCAAAGGATCATGTACTAAAATTTTCAGAAATATTAGACTTTATTTATTTCCCATATAAAATCAAAAATAGAAGAGCATATACAATGATAATAGCACTTTCGAATTTTAAAAAATACACTTATCCGATCATCATCTCAAAATTTTACATAATCATTTTGATGATGTTATAACATCACAAAAAGTTTAATAAATATTAGACTTCATTTTGTGCCCCTAGAAAATAAAAACTGAAGAGCATATATTGTGACAGTAGATTGTCTGTAATTTTTAAAATGTACATATCGATAATAATCTGAAAATTTTACAGAATAATTAGGATTACCTCAGAAACTCACAAAAAATTTTAAAATTTTTGACACTTTTTGCTAAATTTCTTCAAATTTTTGAATTTTTATTCATCCGCCGGTTTTCCGAGCGGTTTTAATTACCGAACCGGCTCGGTACGGCCGGTTTTCACGAAAACCGAGCGGTTTTCGACGGTTTTTTGAACCCTGAGGCCACGACAGTTGGATTTATCCGGTTTTTCAAGTGAGCGTGCTACGTGCTCGTGGAGGGGAATGGACAAGAGCGGGAGGGCAAGGAGAGAACAGACTACCACCATCAACTCATATTTATATGTAGTAGAGATATTATATAAGATTTTAGGTGATTTAGAATAAAGAGAAAGATATTGTCTATGTTTACCAGTGTTCTAAATAGCTAGCTATAGCTACGCTATAGATGCACTATAGTTTTTTTGACCCAAAACGTAAAGCTACGGGCCAATATTCCGCTTTATTAACTACAAGCGCTATAACTAGCGATAGCTCCGCTATTTAATATAGCTTATAGCTAGCAATAGCTCCGCTATTCTACATAGGTATCAATGGGTCAAAATATTAGGCCTATTTTGAAATCCAACTTTATTAAGAGGCCAAAATATATCTCTTATAAGCCTGAACTATGAGAAAACTTAGTAAAATATTGTATCTCGTCCTTTTTCAATAATCCAATATTCATATTTCTCAGTGATTAAACACTTATTGTTAAGAACATTATATTATAGTTATCATTTATGGTCTTTTAGGCATGTATTAATATATTTGTTGATTTTGGACTTGGCTCATATTCTTATTATAAAATATTACTGCCTTCTAAAGTACCATATTTTTATGATTTCTTTGAAGGTAATTTATATTTTATATATATTTAATTTTTTACAAATCTTTTAATATTGAAAACGCGATAAAGGATAGCTTCTGTAACTTTTTTGGGATCTTGCCGCGAAGCCATGAAAATCGTGATTTAATACCTTGATGTTTACCGATGGTCTTATAGACGGTTTTTTATTGTATATTTCATTATATAGACAACTATATAAATAACCTATTAACTGTATAAGCTTATACATTACAGGCAACTAACTATATAGATAATTCATTGTATAAGTTATCTTTAGTAATATCTGTAGATTGCATAGAGTTGTATTAGAAACAACGGCCGTACGTCCATGCTATTGTAAATACCTAATTCCGATCGACTCCACGGCTAAAAGACAGAAAATGGAGCCATGGAAGGAGGGAAATCTTGAAAGGTTTTGCATAGATATAACCGGCAACGTTTGCATAAACGGAAGTTCTTGTAACACGAGAATCCAAACTCTATAAATCGTTTTGTCTAGCATGGAATAAGTTGGAGTTAACAGATCAAGCACCATGTGTAGCCATCAACGAGGGCCACGAATGATCTAATTGTTAAGGAACCTCGCTATCGAATAGTCCGGGGTTCCCGAACAGATCTGAATTGGAGAACAGAGAGAGAAACACAGGTTTAGGGAGAGCGACGACAGAATACTTTATTGATTTCTGATTGCTTGTACATAGGGGGACCCCCCTCCTCCTTATATAGTAATTGCCTAGGGTTTCGGCTAAGGGACCATCGTGGGCTTTTCATTGGGCCACGTGGTTTCCCAACACTCCCCCTTGGGCCTTTTGCCGCGAGATGCATATGCCTCATTAAAACTCCAGAAAAACCCAGTGGGAAAAATACTTGGAGAAAGAGTACATAGCATACGCTTACTATGTTGCACGAATTGCCTCGTTAAAAACCTTATGCAAAAAAACTTCATGAAAAACTTGCTAAGGAAAAAGAGTACAATTCACCCAAACTTCAATTGCTAATCTTCGAGATTCATGTTGGGTACTCAAAATTCATGTTCGAGATTCATGTGGGAGTATGTGAAATATCTCCCCCAGAAATCTGCACTTCTCTAAGTCTCAACATTCCAATTCCTTTAACGCATCTTTCAAAGGTAGATGCTGGGAGTGATTTAGTGAACAAATCTGCAAGATTTTCACATGACTTAGTATGCAATATCTTGATCTCGTTCATCTTATGCAATTCGTGAGCATAGAAGAATTTGGGGTTGATATGTTTCGTGAGATTTCTCTTCACATAACCCATCTGTGCTTGAGCAACACAAGCTGCATTATCTTCATATATGATCGTGGGAGTTTGCTCAATGTTAAAGTCACATGACTTCTGGATGTGGTGAACCATTCTTCGGAGCCATGCACATTCACGAGAGGCTTCATACAAAACGATGATTTCCAAGTGGTTTGTCGACGTCGAGACAAGAGTCTGCTTAGACGACTTCCAAGAAGCTACTGTTCCTCCACATAAGAAAACATAGCCAGTTTGGGACTTGCCAGTATGCGGGTCTGATAAATACCCTGCATCGGCGTAGCCAACCAAATTCAGTTCATTATTTCTTCTAAAGAACAAACCGAGATCTTTGCTTCCTTGGAGGTAACGGAAGATGTCCTTGATCCCTTTCCAATTCCTTTTGGTGGGTTCTGCACTGTACCGGGCTAGAACATTCACAGCGAACGAAATGTCCAGCCTAGTGCTATTCGCAAGGTACATGAGCGCTCCAACTGCACTCAGATATGGGAATTCTGCTCCCAGGACTTCCTCCCCCTCTTCTCTAGGTCTGTATGGGTCTAGGTCTGCTTGGAGTGACCTTCCGACAATTGGAGTCTTTGTAGGATATGCCTTTTCAAAGCCAAATCTTTCCAACACTTTCTGCGTGTAGGTTGATTGATGTATCAAGATTCCTCCTTGGACATGCTCAAGCTGCAAGCCTAAACAAAACTTGGTTTTACCCAAATCCTTCATTTCAAACTCAGACTTCAAGTATAAGCATGCTTCTTCAATTTCTTCATCCGTCCCAATGATGTTCAAGTCATCTACATAGACGGAGATTATACAGAATCCATTCGGGGATCGCTGTATAAACACACATGGACAATCTTCGCTGTTTGTGTAGCCTTTCTTGCAGAGAAAGTCGCTCAAGCGATTGTACCACATTCTTCCTGACTGCTTTAGCCCATACAGTGATTTCTCCAATTTCACACTGTACAGGTTTCTATTTGCTCCGTCTTGGTTCGGGATAGGAATACCTTGTTAGTGTTATGCCCTTGAGGCAATCATTTAGATGATTGTAACATGACTATGTTTATGAATAATAATATGATTATTGGTCCAATGAATGTATATCATTGTATTGATCAACAAGTATGTGACTTGCTTATGAAGCTCTTTACTTAATGATGTAATTCGATAAATATCTCTGATCGGATATCATCGTATAGGACAACGATGAATAGATCAGCACATGTAGTGATCGATGATCATGCTTCGTAGATCATGGGATATGTAGATATCATCTATACATTGTGGACGCATGTTGAAGAACATGGGTTAGATAGACCCGCAATGGGACACTGCGAGAATATTTCATTCTTATGTGTCATCAGTGTATCTCATACCTAGTAGATGTATGATCCTTAGACCTGAGATTGTCATATTCCCTACATGTGTAATAGTTTTCCTTGGGGCTATCAAACACTACTTCCTAACCGGATAGTTATAAAGGTAGCTTTCATGTTTACTATGAAACGCAGAGAGGAGAAATGCAAATCAAGATGGAATTTGCCACTCCAATGAAACGGAGATATATGACAAGGCCACTCGTGTGATATGATTAAGGAAGTGCATGGCCATGCCGTGATTGAGGAGTCAATCACAACTTATTAATATATCACGGATACGAGAGATGGATTGAATCATCAAAGGATAACATGCTTGTCGCCTTGAGATCAATCTTCATATACTTGACAAAGGGATTATTACATGAGTACTTTTGATAGGTTCTGTCCGATTTGATCATAGTATGTTTGGGAGTTGGCATACTTTGCAAGAAGCCACTACTAACTATTGGATTGAAAAGGAGTTTTCGAATCCATGTCCAAACGTATGTGAACTGCAGGTCACACACTTAATGGTGGGACGCATTAATTTGGATTGGATCCGTAATTAATGAACCTCGTGGGCTTAGCACGCTGATGGGCCCTAGTTTAGGGTTTCATCTCGTGGCTATATAAGGAGGGGAGGAGGGAGGGTGCAGGGTGTGCTTTCCCACGGTTTAGGAGTGATTCACTCGAAACCCTAGCCTACTCCTCTCGCTGCCCCTACCGAGCGACCAGGTGCTTGCACACGACGCGCGGCGTTCCATCTCGGGCGTGTGGACTCATGCGGGTGACTGCTGCGGCTGCGGCGTGGGAGGGCGATCCACGGCAAGGCGAGGGCGATCCACTACATCGACGCAACGACTGCGGCGAGAACGATCCACTACATCGACGCGCGAAGGATTCCGCAACTGCGCGTCTAGTGATAATCTTATCTATGATCCCCTTCTTGCGAGTAGCTTTCTGGTTTCGCGGTAGAATTTTTTTTGTGCTAGCGTAGCATACCGCGTTCCTCTTCATACCTTCCGGTACCTTCATGTATATCTCCGAATCCAAGTTTCCATACAAATATGATGTGACAACATCCATTAGTTTCATTCTCAACTTCAAGTTGACTGCCATTGAGATGAAATATCTAAAGGTAATTCCTCCCATGACCGGAGAATAGGTTTCTTCATAATCAACTCCAAGACGTTGAGTGAAACCTTGAGCTACAAGCCTTGCCTTGTACCTTACAACTTCATTGTTTTCATTCCTCTTCCGAACAAAGACCCATTTGTGACTTACAGGGTTTATAGGGGGAGGTGTGCGGCATACGGGCCCAAACACCTCTCTCTTGTTCAGAGAGACTAACTCTGCAGTGATGGCCTTCTTCCATTCTTTCCAATCTAGCCTTTTCTTGCATTCTGCAAGAGATACAGGCTCGGGATCATGATCAATGATCGAGGCAATCTTCTTTGCAAAGTATGCATCAACGTTTGCTGTTGCTCTATTCAGGGATTCTCCTGTTATTACAAAGTTTATGGCCATTTCTTTATGAGGTGCTTCATGCACTTCTACTTGCTCTTTGCTGCTATTCCCTATCGCTGGAGCAAATTCCTTTAGCTTTTCATCGCCTATGTGTGCGCACACATTATTTCCGGCGGCTTCCTACAGTGGAAGATTCAAGTCTGGAATTGCCTTTTCCGTCGGTTTCTTTCCAGTGCCAGGTCTCAACTGGCTCCCCTTCTTTCCTTGGGGTATTTTCGTGATTGGTTGTGGTAAGTCCTCTGCTTGATTTTCTCCGGACGTCTCCGGGTACTTTGGGTTTGAGGAGCAGTTTCTGTTCTTTTCTTTGAGGCCTCTGAGCGGGATGAGGATACCTTCTGCTTTCTTTGGTATTTCCACCCTCTCGGTGCATTTTTGCGGGTACATGCGACTTAACCACGCCCTTTAGATCACAAAAATGATCAGCGATTCATTTGCTAAATTCGCAAATCAATTATCTTCGGACTTCTTGATTTGCTTCATTAGTGCAGGGTCATGTGCGGGATCGGTGGAATGCCATATGATTTCCGGTATTTTTCATCCAAAGGTTGATTTCCTTCCCTAATGACGGGAAACGATCCTCGTCAAATATGCAATCAGCGAATCGGGCTGTATGCAAGTCTCCAGTCATGGGTTCCAAATACTTGATTATGGATACACTCTCATAACCAACGTATATCCCAGACTTGCGGAGAGGGCCCATTGCAGTCCGCTGAGGGGGTGGTATAGGAACATATACCATACACCCAAATTTCTGAGATGGGAGATTTTCGGGATGATCCCGTGCACAAGTTGCATAGGAGAATGGATGTTGTAGGCGAAGGTCCAAATTGATGAGAGCATTGCAGGATGCGTGTCCCCAACAAGTGTTGGGCAAGTTACAACTCTGCAAAAGTGGTCTGGCAATGAATTTAATCCTCTTTATTAGTGCTTCAGCTAGTCCATTCTGCGTATGGACGTGAGGTACTGAGTGCTCAATCGCTATCCTGTTCTTTGTGCAATAATCATCAAATGCCTTTGAAGTAAATTCTCTGGCATTGTCCATTCTAATGGACTTCACGCGATGATCAGGGAAAGCATTCTTAATTCTTATGATCTGCGAGATCAGCTTTGCAAAAGCATGGTTTCTTGTTGACAATAAGCATACATACGACCATTTCGAGGAAGCATCAATGAGCACCATAAAGTTTCGGAACGGCCCTGACAAGGGCTAAATCGGGCCGCAAATATCCCCTGGATGCGTTCCAGGAATGCAGGAATTTCACTTTGCACTTTCATGACAGAGGGTCTGTTATTAATTTCCCGGTGGCACATGCAGGGCACACGAAATCTTCATGATTCGAGAAATTTTTAACATTAATGCCATGACCTTGTGAGTTGTTCACTATATTTCTCATCATTCTAAGACCAGGATGACCTAATCTACCATGCCATAAAGAAAATAACTCAGAGCTTCTAAAAACAGTCTTCAAGGAAGTATACACTTCGAGTGCATGAATATTCGTGTAGTACAACCCAGATTCATATGAGGGACATTTTTCTAATACCATTTTTCCACATACCGCGTGCATCACAATGCACAAGTATTCTTTGCCATTTTCTTCATTTGTTTCTATATGAAAACCATTGGCGCGGATGTCTTTAAAGCTTAAGAGAGTGCACGTTGATTCAGGGTACAAAAGGGCTTCTTCAATTACCAAAGTTGTACCCATAGGCAATATAATAGTGGCTCTTCCTGAGCCTATTACATATGAATCGCTTCCTGCGATCGTAGTAATCTTTCTAGCGTTCTTCGTGATCGACTAGAAATATTTAGACTCTCTTAAGATGGTATTTGTTGTGCCAATATCAACAATGCATATCTCTTCTATTTGGGCGCTACACGATTTCTAGGTAAAAGAAATATGATTCTAATTAGATAGGGTCAAAATAACCTAAACATTGCTTGCAAATTTGAAGAATACTGGAATAAAGAATAAATTGCATATTTATTCATGAGAGAAGTATGCTCTTCTAGAGCTTACAATTCATTATTCAAAAGAATTTGCTAATAACCATAATCTAAAAAATGCATTAAATAGAATCTGGAAAATATGCATTAATTTCTGCTTCTATGTCATCGACAGAAGTTTTCTCTTCATTTGCCATAATATTGGCTGCAGCATCGATGTCCAGGCTATCCTGTGAGGATGAGACAAGTGGGGTATCTTCATCCATGGCATCATCATCACCGATCTTGGCGATGTGCGCCTCTGCTAGGGCGTTTTCTTTTGCCTTCCTCTTAGCTTGATATGCGTTGATCACTTCCTTGGATTCCCGACATATCTTCGACCAGTGTCCCCAAGTGCCGCACCTGAAGCACGTTTGGTTCTGCTGTCCATACGGCTTGGCGTGCGCCTTTTCTTTGTCATCCTTCTTCGCTGGGGCTTTGACTTTCCTGAGACCTCTCTTTTCCACCCTGCTTGCCCTTCTTTTGATGAATGGACTTTCTCACCTTAAAGCTATTGGCATTGACTTCTGTGCCAGTGCCCCTTCCAGGTGGCTGCGAGACATAGTTCTTGCGTAGAACATCGTCTTGCGATTCCGCAACTTGTATTACATCAATCAGTTCGCTATACTCCTTGTATGCGTCCTGACGATAGCTGCGTGCACTCTGGATAGCGTTTGGGTGGAAGGTAGAGAGAGTTTTCTCAATCTTCTCCTCATCAGTGATCTTCTTGCCACATAGGGAGAGATTGGTACAAATTCTGTGCAAGATAGAATTGTACTCGACCATTGTTTTGAAGTCTGCAAACCTCAGACGGACCCAATCTTGCTGTGCTTGGGGCAAGATGGTGTACTTAAGCTTCTCGAACCGCTTCTGAAGTGCAGTCCAAAGCTCAAGTGCACTCTCCTCAGCCATGTATTCATTTTTCAGAGTGGCTGAGAGGTGGTGCCTGAGGAAGTGCAAGGCTTGATCGTTCTGCTCGGCGGTAGATTTCGCGTCTTGCGAGGACCCTAGACCAATCGTGGCGCGGAGCTTCTTGACCCCAAGAACGATCTTCACGTCCGATGCCCAAGTGAGGTAGTTCTGACCGTGCGGGGCCAGTTCTTCAAACTCACGATTCACGATGCCGGACATCTGCATGATTTCAAAATTCTGACATTAGATTACTGCGTGTAATCTAATAGAAAATGGTTGCAAAAAGCATAAAGTGCAGAAAAAAATAGCCATGCATTGCAGTATACAAAATAAAGCAATGAATTCAAAAATTTACAAAGAATATTCATAAATGCAGAAAATAAAGCTAGAAAATTAAAAACAGAGCCAAATAATTTTCTGGATTTTTCTAGCAATTTCCCAAAAAATTTCTGCAAATTTTCTTTTCTTTCTTTTCTTTTTCTTTCTTTTCTTTTTCTTTCTTCTCTTTTTCTTTTTCCTTCCGACCGAGTGGCCTCCGGGCCGCTTTCTTTCTCCCGTCTGGCCTTTGGGCCTTTAGCCCACAGCGCATTCCTTAAGTCACGGCGGCTAGGGTTGGAAACCCTAGCCGCCATTCAATCCTCGCGCGCACGGAGGCTGGCCAGCGGTGGAGGCGGCGCGACGAGGCGAGGCCTTGGCGCTTGGTGCGCGGCGCGCGAGAGGAGGCGGCGGGCGAGGCCACCGAGGGCGGCGGCCGAGACGCGGCGCGGTTCGTTTCAGCGCCGCCGCCGCTCGTCGGCACCGCCGGGTGCCACCGCCGCCTTCGGTCGACGCCGCGAAGTCGCCGACGCAAGCAGCGGGTGGTCGCCGCCGCTTCCGGGCGCCGTCGCGAGCACCGCCGCCGCCGAGCAACGGCGGCGTCGCCGGCCGGCGGGCGCCGTTTTGTTTGGCGGCGCCGCGGCCGGGCGTCTGCGGGCGGGGTGCGAGGTGGCGAGGCGGTGCGAGTCGCGGCGGCCGAGGCGCTGGTGATGGCGGCGACGCGACAGCGCCGATCCGGAAGGCGACTTCGTGCCGGCGCCGGCGGCCGGATGCCGGCGGCGGCGGCCGATGCCGAACGACGGCGGGCGGCCGAGCCGGCGGGCGCGGCAGACGTGGCGGGCGGGACGAGCCGGGATCGGCGGCGGCGGCCGCATGCCGAGACAGCGGTGGGCGGCGGCGACGCGTGGCGGGCGGGCGATGTGCCGCGGGCGATGGCGGGTGCAGCCGGATGGGGTAGCGTCGCGGCGGCGTCGTCTGGGCCGTCTTGGCGGCGCGGATCGAGACAATGGAGCAGTGCTTCGGGCATGCTTTGCCAGATTTTCCTCTTTTTTTTATGTGATGAACAGCAATTACGCATGTACTGTTGCTTCGAGCCGTATGTAGCTTCGTGCCACGCGACGAACACAATACCAAATGCGTAGATTAGATGCATACACGAAAACAACAAGCGATTAGATTCAATCGCCAATTCTCACCTTTTCTCACCTCTTCAATCTGTTTGCCGGTAGAGCTTCGTGCTGATAACGTGTTAAGAAACCTCGCTATCAAATAGTCCGGGGTTTCCGAACAGATCTGAATTGGAGAACAGAGAGAGAGACACAGGTTTAGAGAGAGCGACGACAGAATACTTTATTGATTTCTGATTATTTGTACATAGGGGGACCCCCTCCTCCTTATATAGTAGTGACCTAGGGTTTCGACTAAGGGACCATCGTGTGCTTTTCATTGGGCTATGTGGTTTCACAACACTAATCAAGAACCACCCAGCTTCCGGCGAATTTGAGACTGCACTGCGGGAGAGCGTCGCATATATCGCTCGTCGACCCCTCTTGCCAAGCTCATCCATCCGAGTGCCAACACCGCCTCCTACGTACCTGATCCAACCCGATCGAGCTCCTCCATGTGAACGTTGACATCGCTAGGTCAGATCATCAGATCGAGCACGCAATTGCTCGAAATCCTCTACGTGAGTGTTGCAGCTGCTTGGTTTAAGAGCCACCATTATCACTACTATGAAGAGTCACGCTGTGGAGTGGAGCGGCATTAGATCCTCGTAGTCACTATCAAGATATACTTACTAGAGATTCTAGGGTTTTGATGCTCGCTACCTAGAGAATAAGAGTGGGGATTATGGTAACATGAGAGATTATGTTTTGTGGTATTTTGGCTAGTCCGCACATGGGCGGCACTTAGGCAATTTTCCCCTAAAAATAGTAACCAAATTTCAAAAATATTAAAGCGCTATGGTAGTAATAAAGAAGTAGGCGGTTGAAAATCGTACTATCAATATGCTTTAAAATGTGTACTTCCGAGGGCATTGGAGCTCACCTCTTTTATTTTACACACGTAGAAAAGTGTTATTTCTTAGATCTTTACAGAGGTAGGATCAAGTAGTCATTTCTTTCATGGAAAAATTGCCTGCGTATTTTTTTTTAAAAAAAAAGTGAAAGCTACAGAGTATACTAGTAGGGTGTCCGTGCATTGCAACGGAACCTCAAACTTCAAAGGTATTAGACCCTAAACCCAAAATAGCGTGACTTTGATCTTCAAGCCGAAGCAAACATGATAGAATATCAAAGAAAGAAATACAGATGGTCCCTTTTCAATAATCAAAATCAAACAAGAACATATCCTTTTCTGGATTAACACTATGTATCTGCTAAGCATGTTATCCCAGCTCATGGCTTTAGATGGCTTAGCACCTCTGGCAGCGGCCTTCAAGTAATTTTTTACCACATATGTAAGTATGATCTGCAATATTTAAAGAATAGCATTGTCTTAACAACATTCTAGGTTCCAACTATTAATATCTATAGTTGTGAAATGTGTACCGTAAAACATGGTCCAGAGTTTGCTTAAAAATTTCTAATTATGCAAGGTATTTCATGAGGCCTTTTTCCTGTCTTCCATGACCCATAGAAGTTGCCAAACGATCGGTACCATGGAACAAATTTCATCGAACAATTAGCAAGCACCGAATGATTTAAGAGAAAACCAGTGAATCATTTCATTGGGCACCTATGGATCATAAAAATACGCAATGTACCGATGGTCCCGCTGTGAAAAACAGAGTTGTGGAGAGTGACTTGCTCTTCTCTTTTAAGAATGCTAAAGCTCATCTGCAAACAAAAGAATTCACAGTCAGGTGGCAGGTCCAAAATGAAAGGAAATGTAATCCAATTAAAATAAGAAGTAAACAAAAGAAATAGATTTTAAAATTAACCTAAAGTATGAGGCTACATTATGGCATCGTTGCACACCACAAATGGTTGATCCTGCTATCTTCTACAAGAAACCCTTGTTGAGAATGATGCTGAGAAAAATAATTCTCAGCCACAATGGAGCACATCAAAATGTATATGATCATTCAAATTAAATTGTTGTAGTGTCTCACACTTTAGCTTCCTAACCTAATAAAAACTATTGATTCATAAATAGGGACTCAAAAAATTCAAGCTTCAAATAATGTAACTGCCAAAAAAAATTAAGTTGGCTTGGTAAAATAAAATTGATAGACATATCCATAGCTACACCTTACTAATACTTCATATCCTTATTGTGCAATAAATAGCTCACACAGTTTACTCATCCCCCAATTTTTATGAGATGTTACAAAAGATTACTTTCTCGATTTGATTATTATTGGTAAGATAGAAATGCTCTTTGTCCAACAATGCACAACCCTTCTTGTAACTAAGCTTCATTGCATTCTTCCAATTTGGAAGCATATTGTTATGAACCAGCCAACAAAAATCTCAACACAATAGTGCTGCAAATACACAAAACCAAACAAAACTTATTATCAAATAAAATCACCAAGCAAGGAAACTAACTTTGCAAAAATAGAAAAGATAGAAGCATTTCATCGTTGCTATTACCGATCCAGTGATGCGAACAAAAAGAGCAGCTTGAATTCGAGACTCTTGGTGGACTGCAGCTTGTGGAGCTTGACACGGGTCTTCATTTGAACGTATTTGAGAACTTATTGTCAGTTGATTCCTCTACAACTCTGTATAGTGCAGTTAGCTCGGAATAAGAATTTTGTGGAAACATCCTTATATTAGATAGGTAAATCATGCCCTTTGCTTTAATATGACCGTCAGGAGCTCTGAGAACAGGAGAGGCAACCATAACAGAAAGTATCCAGTCAGTTCATCTTGCCCAAAGCAGTGATTAACAAGATAAATTTTCCAGACAAATACAAGTGAGAGTCTTCTACAACAACCAAAGCATTCCTCATCTAACATGGGAGCATAATGAGACTACAAACGATGCTCAACTATGTGCATTCGCAATACTAAGCTCCTAATTATATCGCAAAAGCTATACTGTGTTCCCAAATCCCAACCAATAAAAGATTTACCATTGTTTTTCTTTTTCTCATCAATCAGTTCACACCTAGTGTTCCAAATTCTGAAGTAGTGGATAGAAGAAAGCCATACATGCCAACAAAATACCATCCAACACTTCTATTTTCGATTTTCTCTAATTTTGCAATCCCTACAAAACAAATACCAGCATAACCAGGCTCATTGCAAAACGGCATGCGGCAGCGGATGGCCACTGGCCGGCAAAAATCCCCTACTGAGTTGGGCTTGATTTCGGCCACCCGAGCCACCACCCCACCCCTGTCGTGCTGTTCCACGCCACCCCGAATCTCACATGGATAAATCTTGAAACTCACGTCCTCTTCAATCCAATCCCTCATGGTTTCACCCTTTCAAACCTAACCTAATTCCCAAATCCCAAGTCCAAAAAAACCACAATCTCTCGATGAATTGCACTCCCGACAAGCTAATCCGTTTCGACATGGCAAAAATTAGGGAGGAGATGCAGGCAAGTGGAGAGGTGAGGGGAGGGGTACGTAAGACTGGATCTTATCAATGTGGAACTCGACGCCGTCGTGGGCAAGGAAGAACATCTCGTCGTAGAAGGGCAGTGACGCCGAGGGAGGGAAGAGCAGGGTTGGTGTGAGGACCCGAATCCACTGATTCGAACCCACTGTGTTTACCGCACTAGTCCCAGGATCAACGCTAGTGCACACAGCTCAACATTGGTACATATCACATCATACACAACGATAATAGAATAATAGTTCATTCATTGATATATCTAAAGGTATGATCTTATGACCAACTTACATTATTAAGCCACGCAAGGCAAGACTGGAAATATAAACTAGTAATTAAGCAGCGGAAAGTAGAAAACGTAGATAGCTCATCGTTCACCACAGCAACCGACAAGGCTCGGACCCTAATGACTCGTGTCTTCTGGACTTCTTCTTCCAACACAAGTGTAGATTCTTCAACTGTTGATTATTGTTGTTTGGCAAGGGTGAGTACTTAAGCACTCAACAAGTTGTGCACAGAATGCAATTCTATGTATCTATATGTAAGGCTTATTCCAATGGATAGGCTATCATGGTTATTTTGCAATAAGCGGCATTTATGAACAAATACAAGATAAATAGATCAGTAAAGATCAGTAAAACAAATAACAATAGTAAATAAATTCAGTATTTCTCAAGTAAACCAAGTTTCCAATCCTAAGTCAAATTCATCTTCCATATGGCATTCCGCCATCCCAACCATGTTGTCCAATTAATTCAGCTAACCCTTAACTGTAATTCCCGAGCATTACTCAATACCGCGAGCACGGCTATCCGAATAGTTTCACACTCTGCAGAGGTTATGCACTTTACCCACGTGATACAACCAAACACCACCAAGGCGAGTGATTATAACAAAGCCTTTACAATGCGCTGGCTTAACCGGATACTACCCGCTAAGGTTTCAACACTGGTGGGTCTGAAAACCATAACCAGGGGCCCCCTCTTGCGCCATGTGAATTACGCCATAACTCGGGAACTCACACCGACCACGATAGTACCAAAATCAAGACATTGCAAATTACTCAGCTAGGCTGGCCCATACCAGACATGTGGTTGCACGATAGACTCAAGTCAAAGGCACGCAAGGTTAAGTCCTTAGTGTGATCAAGGCAAGACATCCACATACCTCTCGCCCATCGGGCCCACCTTGGCATCCTCGCCCCTTGTCACTTGCCCCAATCCAAATTATTATCACCCAGTTGATTACCAAGCACCACGTGCCATCAACAATTCAACATCGTTGCGTGACATGACTCGCCACAACAACTCAATCTTATCGTGTGATCCCACATGACACACAAGTTCATAACATTGTTCCATATTCCATTAATCAAGATTAATTATCAATGATTCTGACACATGTGATGACGTGGCAAGGCTAAGCAACTAATACGAACTAATCCTCCAATGTTGATTATAATTATTAACCAACTATATTTAACCAATCTAGGGTGACAATGGATCATGGCATACAATGACAAGGTAGGGTGTAGATCAATCTGGTATATTAGCTAAACCCAATCTAATTTAAAACAATTGTATATTTTGAAATATATGCAATAGGGTAAAACAAACATAGCAATTTTATAAACATGGGTTCAACATGATCAAAGCACAACTTGCCTTGGAATAGGTCCGATCTGGTTCTGGAACTTGCTCTTGAGTTCTTGGATCTTCCTCCGGCGTCGCACAATTCAACGTCTACGCGTACCGAAGGAGAAAAGCAAATAAATACCAAAACAGAGAGCAAATGAACTCCAAAAATCAAATAAAATTCACCATTAAATATATCTCAATTTTACAAATTTTTAGAAATTTGAATCACTCAAATCGAGTTAAGATGCAAAAGATATAGCCTTTTGAAGTTTGAAATAAATCGAAAATACGTAAAATCGAAAATCGAATTTAACAGATTTACTTTTAAACTGAAAAAGCGATTTATGACGTCAGCGTGACCTCGTGATGACGTCATCATCACAGAATTTCCAATCGGATTATTTTTCCAATTGGAAATACCTTTGTGACGCAAGCATGACGTCAGCGTGACGTCAGCCCTTGATCCAGCGAACCAGATGCTGCCACGTGGCATCGGTCTATGGACTGGGTCCACGGCCTGCGCCAGCCCACGGTGGACTCGGCTCACGTCTCTTCGTGCTCCGCGTGCCACGCGGCCTCATCTGATTGGCTCAGCCAACGGCGCGATCTGGGCCTTCCATCACCGATCCGACGGCTTACGCTTGGCGACGACGTGGCTTATCGACACGCACTCCACGCGGCGAAATCCGACGCCCTCGGTCCAAGATCCAACGGCCACGAACTCACCCGAAGCTCACGGCAAAGCAGCGGCGAGAAGATCCACCGGAGACGAAGAAGAAGCTTCGGCGACGGCGTTTCGGCGTGTCCCCGACGTGAAGAAGTGGCGTAGCTAGCGGTGCACCTCGCGAGCTCGAATCTGGAACCAAGGCGTCGAAAGACCACCGATCGGCAATGATCCAAGGCAAAAACCGCGGCGGCTGCAGACTTCAACTCCGACGAGCTTCCTTGCGCTCACCACGACGTTCCTCGCTAAACGGGTCCGACCAAAACACGCGGCTGCTCACGAGGAACCTCGGGCGAGTACCCCCTCCTTTTATAGCCTCGGCGTTCGAGCCCTACACGGCGAGGAAGTCCGAGTCGTTCTGGCGGCGGACTCGAGTTCGCATCGGAGACGAAGAACGACGATGCGACGCGTGTCCTCGATCCGACGGCCAAGACAAGGCGCACACGCGCCTTCCTGATCGTTGGATCGCGCCTTAACGGCTCTCGATCTAGGGTTTTCCCGCAGAGGTTCACGGGCGGATGGGTCGCGCCAAGCGAGCCTCAAGCGCCTGAGATTGGGCTTCGCCCAACACGTTCAAGATTTTAGAACTTTATTAATTTAAATAATTCTAGAAATTCACTTAATTGATTTTAGGCAAATAAATAATCAGGAAAAATCCCAGAAAATTCTCAAAAATACTTTGAGACATTCTGGACTCAAATGAAATATTTTTGGCAAAACTTTATTTTAACTTTGCACAGATTTATATAGATTTGAATAAAAGGCAATAAACTTGATTTGAATTTAATTCAAATAAATCCAGAAAAATCCAAATAAATTTCAGAAAATCATAAATGCACATTTAAGCAATAAAAACTTAATTAAGCCAAAATTTTGGGATGTTACAGTTGGTGCGCTTGTGCAATGGAGAAGGGGACATCCATGCATGGAGGTGAGGTGATGGCGGCGGGGGAGGGAAGAGCATGGGCAGAGAGGAGGATGGATCCGGACGGGCTCGCCCTGATCTGGCTGGTGGAAGCGGCAATTGGGAAGAGGGCAGTTGTGTGCAAAGCTAACACAACGATGACAAGGAGGAAGGGAAGAGCGGGGGGGGGGGGGTTTGCTCGTGGGATGAAGAGGTGGGGGAGCATCGGCGCATTGGTTTCTTAGAGAGGAGAAGAAAATTACCTTCATAACAGAATCAAGAACGTGAGACAATGGGTATTGGGTAACCATTTGCGGAGAGAAAAGCGTGCGTGGGTAAGTGTGAAAAACGGACGTACCACCACTAACTTCTAATTAGAAGTAGTATAGATTAGAATTGTTACCCCCTATATCAAAATAACTACGCACATAGCGGCGGACTTTTTCAGAGGTAGAAACTAATGCGAAGAACGCGGCAAATGTGGAGAAATGGTGTTGTCATCTTCGTCACTTTTTTTACACACGTTGAAGTGCACATGCAAGGAGAAGACATGATGTTTGGCTACCTCTGCTCTCAGAGAAATGTAAAAATTGAGCCTGTGAGCGAGTGTTAGACCCATCATCTAGCCACCCGATTAGGCTCGCCGGTTAATCGAAAATGGTTCCATACTGTTACTAGTATGTGTTTTCACTCTCATATACCGCTTAAAGAATCTATTTATCCTTTTAAACATATTTTAATACTGATTATAAGATATTGTAAAGTAAGTTCCATAAAAAAACTTCATCAAACCTACTTTACATAGCAGAATTTATGTATATACTCATGTTACGTATGGAGAATGGTATATAACAAAAATAAAGACCATGAATAAGTTGATGTTAACATATCAACTGCCATGTGTACCTATCACCGAGGCCCATGAATGATCTCACACTACTACAGAGATCGAATGTTCGCGGAGATTGAATACATGAAGAAAAAGGACACATCACAGATGGTTTTTGAGTTTATCCCTTGCACATAATTAAATTATTTTAAATACTGAGTTCATTGTGCACGTTTAAAGTAACCCCAAATTAAAGAATGTGAGCTTAAGTTAGTGTCCAACACAGGTTTCCCTTTTGTTAACTTTGTTATTTTTGTCCTTTTTTAAAAAGACAGATCTTATTTCAAATCTTATTTTGATGGAGTCATTAGTATTTTTATTATCATATTAAATATTTTCTTCAAAGTAGCACAAATTAAATTGGAAGCTTCATGTTAGGTAAACCTTAAAGCAGCACATTAGTTAATCTGTTGTTGTTGAATGGTGAAAATCCAGCATGAAAATTTTCATGCCTGATTAAGAAGTCATAAACACAATTTAACTTACAACCATGTTCAGGTAACCTAGCAGAGGATCAACCTAGTAAAACAATGCTAACCAGATTAAAAAAGATCAGACGTATACACAAAACTATTTCGACTTTCGAGTGTTTCATTAAAAACAACTTTATTATGCTGGAGAGTATACTTAAAATCATAACTCCACTTGCTTATTCTTTTGTATAAAAATTAGTCATTCACGATGATCGACGCATGTGTAGCTAGCTTCCTCAAGTTGTTCTCCCTAGACCGTTATGCCCTTTCCTCTAGGAGGCAACTCGTCAAACTGATTATATTCTTCCTCATCTACTACATTCTCAACTCCGCAATCCTGAAAGTTCAAGCTCCATTAAGTTGGTTTTGGTGTTAATGACAAATCTAATATTGAGATTAACTCTTTTAATAATCATAATATTGATTAGTCTCAATTGTTAATTAATGACAAATCTTTATAAGACTAACTCTTTTTTTTAGCTTAACTCATATTAGTTTCTTTTGGATGAAAAGATGAAAATATCAAAGGTATGCATTCGAGCTTATATTATATATCTTGTTGCATTCCTTGGACACAATACTCATGATTATATTGATAAATTCAAATATGAGACTAACTCTTTTATTGAGTGTATCTTTGATTAGTCTCATCTCATTGAAAAATGAAAAACCCAAGGTATGCACTCGCATTCATTTTATGATATCTTAATGCATATTTTGGATTCAAGTTAAATGATGAACTCTACCATTATTTTAGACATAAAGATGTGCATTAATGTTTCAACTCCATATATACATGAATGCACACATTTAAGGGGAGTTCATACTTAATCTTGAAGTTTAAGTATTGATATAATTCATCTTTCTATATCAAGGATCATTACTTTGAAACAACCCCTTGAGTATATTTAACTTGTGTAGTTGTAGTATACTCATGGCAATATAGGATAAACTCAAAAGCAATCAAAAATTAAATATGTGCATATTGATTCAAGTTCAATTATTTATATGCACACATCTAACAGAGTTTATTCTGTAATTAATGGTCTTAAGAGTATTGATCCCTTTCCACCACTCCATATAAATTGGATCATTACTTTTAGATTCCATCGAATTGAGTATATGAAACTTGTGTAGTTAATATATACTCATGACAATTTAAATATAATTTAAATAAAATTTAAATTGTGTTCGGTTGCCATTCAATCAACAAAGAACTAGTCATGTGTTGATGGTTCACTTTGTTGATCCTAGGGCAATCGAAATTTCTTGAGTATATGAAGCAATAGTTGCATTAGTATACTAAAGTTCTATGTGAGGGATTTCGAGAAATCAGATTTTAGACTTGAATGACTACATTAGTCTTTATTTTTATGATATTTAAAAATATCTATGATAGATTAAATCTTTAAAATAGGTGGAGATTGTAGCCCTCGTGATAAGCTTCACATAGAATCAAAAATCAACTAAATCGGAGTTCGGAGTAAAAAGTTACGAGCGTTTTAGTGGTTGTAACAGTGATAGCACTACCCCTACATGGGCGGTAGCACCGCCCGCTCGGGTGGTACTACCGGCCCTAGATGCCCTAGATAAGCGGTAGCACCGCTCGGGGTGGTACTACCGGCCCAAAGGCGATGTAAAAACTCCAGAGAAGTGTTTTTTCGATGAAATGGCCGGTGCTACCGGTCCTAGATGGGCGGTAGCATCGGGGTACTGTAGCAACGGCTAGTTTTTGGTGTTTTTAATGCACGAAAGTGATCGTTGGCCTAGAGGCCGGTGCTACCAGCCCTAGTAGGGCGGTAGCACCGAATTTGCTGCACTTTTTGCCCATTTTGCCCCCCAACGGCTAGTTTTCTTTGGAGAGGCTATAAAAGGAGCCTTGGGGACTGTTATTTGGGTGTTGCTGACCTTGGGGAAGGTTTGTGGGAGTTGTGTGCATGTGTTACTATCTTCTATTTGGTTTTTGAGCTAAGAGTGAGCCCTATCTGCATGTGTTGCATTTAGGAGAGGATTGAGAGCCTCTTGTGCATGTGTTGTACTTGAGGGGAGCCTTGTGCATGTGTTGCACTCGATGATCATCATTGTAAATGTGTTGTACTTGGCGGAGCTCAAGCTAGAGGGCTTGGCCTGTTACTCTTGGTGTTTACCGAAACCTAGACGGTGTGTGGAGGCGTCGTGCACGGTGACCTTCTCAAGGAGATTGTGAGAAGTCCTGCCAAAGTTGTGAAGGTCGGAGCTCACCTACCTGGAGCGGGAAAGAGCTACCACTAGTGGAATCGAGGCGGGTGCTCAATTCGTGGAGCCGGTCCAAAGAGGTTTGGGCTAGCCTCAACGTGGATTAGGGGAGACCAGAAAGTCTTCGAACACCACAGTAAAACATCGGTGTGTCTCTTTATGTTTTCTTTCAATTCTCTATTTATATTGTTGTAATTTACATTCCTAGAATTAAATTGCTTGATTGTCTTTAGAATTATATATTCTTGAGTAAAGACATAATTAGCTAGTGCACTTAGTGAGCCTAGTTGATTTAGGCTTTAAATTGTTAAAACCTTAGTTTATCGCTTCCGCATATATTATCATTTAGGTTTTGACATAAGGGTACTTAGGCGAGACTGTAATCATAGAAGAAATTTTTATAGCCGCCTATTCACACCCCCTCTAGTCGGAATCCTCGATCTTACAAATCCTCCTTTTTCCTTAAAGAACTATGTGACGCTTCTTATTGGACGGATCGATTACATAAAAGACTTGAACAACTTGGTTAGCGAGTACGAATGGTTCGTCTTGGTATTCGACACGTTCGAGGTCTACAGTAGTGACACCTACTTGTCAACCTTCACCTGCTGGAGGTGTATCCAAAGGCACTGAAATAAAGTGATCTTAAATAGTACATAGTCAAGCTCATAAATCTCCTCTATGAACCCATAGTATGAACTCCTCGTCAACCTAGCGATATTGAACGCATCTATGCGGACACCGTTGTTCCGGTTTGTGCTCTTCATATCCTGATCTCTCATGTAAAATGAGTACACATTTAAGTCATATCCTTTCCATGTTACAACTGTAAATGTTGACCATTTTGTCAACCATGTCAGTGTATGACCTGACGAGCTTCCAGTGATGGGTTACTCCTTCAACCATCTGTTGAACTGAAGGTTATGTTGTCTCGTGGTCCAAGACTCCTGTCGCGCTAGATTCTCTTGCCGTAGCCAATTCTTGTGCTCGTTGATATACGGGGACACTACAGTTATGTGTTGCAAAACCGTGAAATAGGCTTGAGAACACGCAATCGGATCAAGCATGTTTGCTTTTCTTCTGATGGTCTCGATAATCTGGAGCCTCCCCTCATGGTGAAATCGAGGTACACCTATTGCTTCGACCTGAGCCATGTAATTGACACAAAATTCGATGACCTCTTCGGTTGCATAACCTTTGACAATGCTACCCTCCAGTCGAGATCGATTCCGTACATAGGACTTAAGAATTCCTATGTACCTCTCGAACGGGTACATGCTACGTAGGAACATGGGCCCCCAAATCTTTATCTCCCTCACAAGGTGAACAATGAGATAGACCATAATATCGGAAAATGATGGAGGAAAATACATTTCAAGATTACATAGAGTCATCACCACATCAGCCTGCAGAGCATAAGTCCTTCGGGATCAATGACCTTCTGAGAAATTGTGTTAAAGAAATAACACAGCGTTGTGATTGTCTCCTGGACTTTGATCGGTAAAATACTTCAAATTGCGATAGGGAGCATCTATGTCATAAGCACATGACAATCATAAGACTTCATGCTAGTTAAGTTCAAATGTTGCATCGAAACAAGTCTCTTCATGTTGAAGGAGTAACCGAACAAAACTTTTCAAATGTTGCATCGAAACAAGTCTCTTCATGTTGAAGGAGTAACCGAACAAAACTTTCACACTATGCAAGCACTGGTACAGTTTAGTTCTCTCGGCCTTGGATAGAGTGTAACAAGCAGATTCGCACTACGTTCGGCCTTTATCAGTCTCTTTCGGTGCTAACTCAGATCTGATGGCTATATCGACCAAGTCAAGCCGTGTGTTGATATCATCCTTTGTTTTGCCCTTAATGTTCAGTAAGAGACCAATCAAGCTATCACATATATTCTTCTCTACATGCATGATATCTATGCAGTGACAAACTTCTAGGTGCTCCTAATAAGGTAGGTCCTAAAATATTGATCTCTTCTTCCACATGCTCTTCTCACGAATCCTCGATTTACGTCCCTTTCCAAGCTCAACATCTAAGTTCTTAACCACATCATGAACATATGTCCCTCTTAAAGGTCTTGGAGCTGAACCATCTTCATTCGTTCCGTTGAATTATTTTTTTATCTTGCGGTATGGGTGATTCCTCCGAAGGAACCTATGGTGATGTATGTACACGGTTTTGCGCCAGTGATTCAGCCACACACTCTCGGTATCATCTAAGCAGTGAGTACAGGCTTTAGCTTCTTTTGTACTCTGGTCCGACAGGTTAGTAAGGACAGGATAATCATTTATGATGCAGAACAACAGGTAGTGCAAAGTGAAGTTCTCTTGTTTGTGAGCATCCCATACCTGTACCCCAAGAACCCACAGTGTTTTCAGATCTTCCACCAATGGTGCTAGGTACACATCAATATTGTTCCCAGGTTGCTTCGGACCTTAGATAAGTATAGACAATAAAATGTACTTCCGCTTCATAGACAACCAAGGAGGAAGGTTGTAGATACAGAGATTCACGAGCCAAGTGCTATGATAGTTGCTCATGTTACCAAAAAGATTCATTCCATCATACTCAATCCAAACCTTATATTCCTCGGATCCGCAGTGAATTAAAGCCTCCTATCGATGTTTCTCCACTGGGTGGAATCAGCAGGGTACCTTAGCATTCCATCATTCTTACGCTCATTCGAATGCCAACGCAGGAGTTTTGCCTCCTTTGGATTCCCAAATAAACTCTTCAAACGAGGAATTACAAACAGATACCAAGCCACCTTAGCAGGAGGTCCTTTCTTCACCACGATGCCCTCGTCGTCGTCATCTGATTGATTTTTACGCTTGTACCGAGATGCGTTGCACACCGGACATACATGCAAGTTTGCGTACTCTTTGCGGTAGAGGATACAATCGTTCGGACATGCATGTATTCTTTCTACTTACATTCCCAAGGAACAAAAAACCTTCTTGACTTTATAGGTGATTGTCGGCAACTCATTTCCCTCTGGAAGTATGTCCACTAATAGACCTAACAGCACCATAAAACTCTTGTCGGACCAAACGTTGCTTGCCTTCAATTTCAGCAGTTCAAGTACGGATGATAACCTTTTGTATTTAGACACGCAGCATCTGACCCAGATTGTCACCGTGAAACTTATGCTCATCGAAAGCACAATCGATATCATTCGACGTATCGTTGACTTCATCGACGATGTTAATACTACTTGCTTCCTGTATAATCTGCTCTTCACCGTGACTGGTCCAACATGTATACCCCTTTTGCAACCCCTTAAAATCAAATGTGCTTCGATCTGCACTGAGTTTTGAAATATCTTCAGATTCTCGCAATCAATGCATGGACAAGACATAAATTACACCCCCTCGTTAAACATATCCTCCTCTGCAGCTCTTCTAAAAGCATATACGCCATTAATGTACTCGGCACTCGCACGATTCTCAGTGCACATCCAGCTTCGGTTCATCTACGCTACGTATATAACAATAAGTGATAAATAATGAATTAAGTACACTATGAGTGCACATGCATACATTCTTAAATTAGAGCACAAATTAACTAGCTAAAACATTATCCTAAATCATAAACCATGCTAGACCAATGTTAATGAAGTTATGGTAAATTATCTACATCTATCACGTATAAAAGCAGATTACTTTTAAGTTGCTTAAGTTGAAAGTACGGCATTAAGCTGTAAGCCAAGTCTAAGCTTAAACAAACGAGGCTTACTACGAAGAGTTAAGTTGTGGAGTGAGCACCATTGGATCCTCATAGTCACCGTCAAGATATAATTTACTAGACATTCTAGAGTTTTGATGCCCGGTAGAGAATAAGAGTGGGGATTATGGTAAAATGAGAGTTAATTTTTTGTGGTATTTTGGCTAGTAAAACTCATTGACGTCATGCAATCATCCAAACAACCCCTGCTTGCACCCCTTATCCTTTTCTTTTTGCAGCCGTACGAGCTACTCCCTCCATCTAAGGTTACAATAACTTTGCACAAAGATTGAGACTGCGTTGAAATTAAAATAAGTACGAAAGAAAATGATTTAAATACCCAACTTAATGATCTTGGAAGACAAGATATATACTCTGTGTGGATGGTAATAAATAAATACATATAATTAAAAGAAAATAAATAGAAGTATACAAGAAAATGCCTCATTAAATTTACATACAAACCTTATATTTATAAATAAAACCGTTCAAAAAATAAACCTTATAAATTTAGACGGAGAGAATATCTCATATATTATGCATTACACACTATTGACCAATTGGAGCGTCATCTTGTCTTAAACACCATAAGTGCATCCGTACAGAGCGACGAATCTTATGGCAAAAAGTGAGTTGGAAGTGCAATATCCATTAGGCATAAGATAGAAATGTGAAAGGGGTGATGTGAGAATAAAATAAGCAATTCCATATTGATGATCTCAAGTTCAAGTAACCTCTTCTAACTTTCACCATCACCAAAGCAGGAAAGAGTATCCCACTATTCTTCTTCGATGAAAAAATCGATCGAGTAATCACACAATAGAGAAGATGACAAACATATGAAGGCACTGTACGGTGAACTCTACATGGTCTACAAAATTTATAAGTATTTGATACATAGAGCGAAGCAGTAGATCTTCTCTTTTCCTCAACAGATAGATAGTAGATCTTCTCTTTTCCTCAACAGATAGAAGCAGTAGATCTTCTCTTTTCCTCAACAGATAGACAGCTTGGCGCTAAACAGTGGAGCTCATTACAAATTATGGTCGCCAAATAACAACAAATCATTTCCGGTAAATAAGCAGGTTCGTCAAGTAACGAAGGGCATCTAAGAGGGCCAATGGCAGATGCTTTGGCTTCCGCTCCTGCTCCTCTCTAGGCTGCAACTGGCTCATTTACGGAATGAGAAACACCTGCATTAAGCTGTTGAAAACAAAAGGAACATAGCATACAGTTCTCCATATTTTTGGCCCAAATAATTCTAAACATAACAAAACTAAGTAAGGCTTTTATACCTTGGCAGCTTTGAATAGCTCATCCAGAACTTCAGACAAAGTTGGGTGCGCATGAACAGCAAACTTGATGTCCTGCAAGGAGCAGACAATTACAAGCAAATAAGTTTTATCACTATATAAAAGTCAAATATACAACATAAATAACAAGAGGTCTGACACATTTACCTGTACACGAGTTCCCAGGGAAATGGCATTTGATGCCTCATGAATGAGGTCAGCAGCATGCAAACCCAAGATGTGAACTCCAAGAATTTCTCCGGTGTCAGGTCGGTAAATCATCTGCAGCGAAGAGAGTACATGTCACCTTCAAGGTATAAGTTCATGCAACAGATGCAAAATCCTCCTTAGCATTAGTCTGACTGTTATATACATCACAAGCCCCCAATGCAATTATAAGAATATACTTAATTCTAGAATAGGATAGGAAAGGAAAACAGAATTACCTTAGCAAGTCCATCTCCTTCATTCTCTGCCAGAGCCTTTGTGTTCGCCTTAAAGCTGGTCTTAACAACACTTACATCAAATCCTTCCTTATCAGCCTTTTCTCTTGCTTGCGGCTGCAAAATTTAAGAGGAAATTCATTAGGGAATTATAAAGCCAAGAATCGATTAAGAATTGTGATTTTAATTGTTTGTTCTAACACAAATAAAACAAATGATCAACTTCTCTACAACACATTTGTTACTTTATTTATGAAAAGGTTACATGCTCATTTCAGTTTATTGAGCGGGTTGGGGTTACCGTCATGTTGAGCAGAGGTTAAGATGGAAGAAATTTGACTAACCTCTGTCAGCCCAACCATACTGATCTCAGGATGAGTGAAACAGGCAGCTGGGATGCTTAGAAGATTTAGGATGTTGTCCTTCCCAGAGATTTGCTCAACAACTATATTCAGATGAGCAATTACTTATGAAACAAAAAACATGCATATAAGAAAAGTGAACAAATTATCTACCTGAGATTCCTTGTGCGCTGGCTGCATGAGCAAGCATGAGTTTACCATTGGCATCTCCAATGCAATACAAATTTGGAACCTACATAGCAATAGATGTTTATGCCGCAATGAGTCATGCTCCAGAGATATTTTTGTTGCAAAGGATGACAACAGTAATAATGAGACACGATACTCCTTCCGTGCTCAAATAGAATAATTTTAAAGTCCGGGCAGTCAAACTTTTAAAATTTTGACCACTAATACACACAAAACTCTTTTTGTTTGCCACATGGAAATAATGTTAATAGATTTTTCATCAAAAGTAATTACATATCATTACATGTTTTAGTAATTTGCATTAATATATAATTAAAAAATGATAGTCAAAGGTGTGTATTGACGACCGTGTCAATGTCTGGAATGGCAAATAAAAGAAGAATGTAGATAGTATGTAATTTAACATACCACATTGCCATCTGTATCCATAACTTGCATCCGCTCATCAACAGGAACAAAACCTCGTTGTGTAACAACATTGATCTGAAGAAAAACAAATGCATTATTTATACATTATTATCTTTAAACTTTGTTTATACTGGCTGCAAACATTTTTATATACGCACATTTTCCAAGCCAAGTCCTTTTGTGAATGGTGCCCTTCCGGTAGCTATAAGGGCTGCATCCACCTGTGAACACAAAATTCCACTTTTTCAGATGAAATTAAGTCAAATCCCACCTTTTCAGATGAAATTAAGTCATTGTAAGAAAACAGCAGGGCTGCATCCACCTGTGAACACAAAATCCCACATTTTCAGATGAAACAGAGTCATTGTAAGAAAACAGCAGAATGTTGTTTAGTTCAACATCAATAAAATCCATGAGCTAAACAATGATCTTTAACTAATAAAAGAGAAACTGAAATAAATAATGTGAATGCCTGACTCTCAAAAACAGTGCCAGCTTAAGGATGCTTCTGCTGTACCTGTCCAGCACTTATATACTGTGATACTTCTCAAAATATGACACTACAACCATCAAATGAACTAGTACATAGTGAGCAATATCTCAAATATTTTGGGACCACCAGTTTCAACAATTCATAACCAGCATGTCTTGTAAAAAAGTATGATCTAGGCCAAGAGATTGACAGTGATACACGGCTATTGTTCCATAAGTCATCCAGCTCAAGACAATATACTGATACAGATACTATAAGAGTTTGTGTTTCCTATACTAAAAGTCATGTATTCAAAAAGGAATTGCAGAAACCATCTTCAGGATAAAAAATACTGAAGGGCAAAAGCAAGATTTCTAGTGTCTTTTACCTCAAGTGTTTCCTTGTGTTCCTTCGTCTTAGCATCAATCAACTCTATCAACACAGGCTTACCATCCTTTGCTGGGGTAATCTACATACACGAATGCTTCAAGGTGTAAATTATACAAAAATGTCTGAAGGTTATACATTATTGAGAAAGCTTGAGCTAGAGCTAAAGTTAACCTTGCTTGCAAAGACACCAGTGTGATAGTCGATTTTACGAGGATTGATAAGAATCCTCTGGGCAAATTTTGCAATCTCAGGATCAAAACCAGGCATTAATTGATCGAGAGCTTCAACAAAAGTAACCTGTCCAATCAAAATTTGTGTCAATACAGGTAAAACTTCATCCGATGACAACAAAATTCAATCGTACAACAATGCATAATGCAGTTCATCCTCACATTCTGTTATATATGTCAACTAATCATCACACCTTTGACCTTAGCATCAGATTCAGATATGCAAAACAGAGCAGATCCACAGAATCAAACAATATACAACTGCAAGAGAAGTATGCTACTATTCAGTTTGCCCTTGGTTGATGTTCTAGGCCTTGCAATTACTTAGACAGTGTAATAAAAAGAAGTTATGCACTTAACCAATGGACAGGGAGGGTACCGTAAAGCGATCAGCAGGTTTAAACGATTAATTGACCGTTTTCTTGTTCAACCATGACAACAGCTAATTTTGATTTTCAAAACATTATTTACATGTTACAATTTATTAGTTCATAGTCTCAGTGTAATAGTGTATGTAATATGTATGATCTAGATGTCAAGTAAGATTTCGTTTACTATCTATCATAGCAATATTTTTTTATGATGAAAACCAAAGTAAGAAAAAATGGTTGGTATTTATCATGTTGCTAAAATGATGTACAACTCACATATATAGTGGTAAAATTATCTTAAGAAATAAAATATTTTTCATCCTTTTTAAGTATATGTGAATAGCCTACCCCAACGTATTTGGGACAAAAGGCTTGGTTGTTGTTGTTTAAGTATATGGGAATATATTATTTTAATACATACTTGTCCATTACATTCCGATTAATCGTCCGCATAACGATTAATTGCTTGTTGGTACCTGTTCATCTGTTAAGCACATACCTTGTTTACTACTTACTGCATAGCATGAAACCATCTATTTCATAATTAAGCTTAAACCATAAAGGAACACTTGCAAAACTATTATGCACAACTAAAACATGTTTGTTTCTAAGCATGTAGTTAGGTAGCATGCATCAAACTGTTCATGTACCTCGCTCCCCAGAGCTGTGTATACATCACTGAATTCAAGTCCAATATAACCACTTCCAACAATAGCTATCCAGTCAGGAACTGACTCAAGTTTTAGTGCATGATCACTAGTAAATACAGTTTTACCTGCATAAAACCGTCCAGAAAACTTTTATAAGAATAGTACAAGGGAGGAAACCAAGATAGTAACCGGAAATACATTGTGGCTGCAGTACACAACGACCACAATGGAGCATTGGAAGTTCAAAGCAATTATGATTTATGAGAGCACTTGTAATGTTTATGATCAACTACCTTAGTGTCAACCTATAGCAACAACAGCAGAATGGGAAACACCTAGATCAGGTTTCTGTTTGTCCTCTAGCTATTCCCATATTCCTTGGTTAATTATCAAAAGAATGTGGACAAAAGAAACCACTCATGTAGATGTCCAAGAAAGAGCAAATAGTAGTTTTTGTTTCCATTTCTAGCCATTGGTGATTCCAACACTAAAGCAAAATGGTCTCAGGATTGTCTTTTTACTATTTTAGATTTTGGAATGGTCGACACAAATGGACTACCGTGTAAACTTTACTAAATAGAAAATTCAATGACATTAAGTATGAAAATGTCTAAAACAAATAAGATGACTTAAATGCATGGTGCTGAACACTCCTTGTTGCAAACTAGTATCATATCACAGGGTGCATCAAATAAAGATTATGACACTATTCTGTGTCAAGCTTAACATGTGCATTCTTGTCTACCTTTTCAGTGTGCAGTTTAACATTACTTACACTAATATTAAGTAAAATATGAAACACAAGTTATCCCAAGTATGCCTTAACGATAATTCCTATTGAATACGTCAATTATAGTGGAGACACAGAGTTGCAAAGGGAACGATACTTACCATCTATTTCAATGCCATTGGGAACAAAAGGAACAGACCCGGTGGCAATTATGATGTTTCTGGCAGTGATTTCATTGTCTGGAAAACCAACTTTTCCATATCTCACTTTTTGCTTTCCCTACACACATGAGAAACAGACAAAGTTTAATTACTACAACTGATATCTCTACAGCATGTGCACACAACATACACAGCTCATTCCAATGCTTGTACCTGACATGTTATCTAGCAGCAAATAAATATAAACAGCTTTAGCGTAACAACACATAATTTATTTGACTCTACTGTCCAAATAAGGAAGATGTACATTGTACTCCAACACCACTCTTTTAAATAGCTGATATGACACAAATTTATAACTCCTATTATCAAGTAGTGCATATGCAAAAAAAAATGCTGATCAACTTTAGTCATGATATTAATGGTGTTACACGAGTCTTTTAACAGTTCTGGACAGGCCTATTTTTAGGATACAGGGTTAATACTTGAAGTCCTGTATCATCCATTGGTAGCTAAGAATTGAGAACAGAAGTGAAGTTTATACGCAAATCAAGAGATGTGAACACTACTTGCAATAAATACATCACCCATACTGACAAAATGTAATTCCGAACAACAGAATTATAAAAGTATATAGATGACCTACCACAACTGTGCCAATACCAGTCAGCATATCTACACCTAAAGCTTTCATTGAGTTAGTCAAGTTGCTGCGGATTTTAGAGGCAAGATTATTTGCATGATCAGCAACAGCCTGTCTGTCATATCTAGGTGATGAAACCTGTTACAAATATGATAAATGATTAGCAGAATCAGAGACAGAACTCATCACAAAAAAATGGTTCGGGCTAGTTAATGGCCCATGAGAAAAAGCGGATTCCTGGTTGATTTTCTTTTACAAGATCTTATTCAATGTACCCCAACATAAATTTACAGCAAATGCAAGGCATCTTGACTATTTTAAAGAACCAATGAGTAACAAAATAACTCGCATAGAGTTAGGCAGCTAGAAGAGCTCAATATTATTTTCCCTAAACACTACAGTTACCATGATAACGAGCTCAAGCTGAACCCGTTACTGTCTGTCCCTTGTTCCCAAGTCAGTCTAAGATAGAATGTACTGAACCTGGTTGATCAGTGGATCCAATAGATGTGCCAACAGTAAAACAATTAAGACAGCATGATTCAAGATGTTATGCATTGAGATTCCATGCATTCTGCAAACCATTGTTCAATACATCAAATCATGCACATGATGTTTCAGTATGAATATATCACCTGTAGGCCCAAAGACTTCATGTGGTGTTCATCTTGAAGTTCCCGCATCCGACCACTGACGGCAAGGAGCGCCTTTGATGGAACACAACCTCTGTTCACACAAGTCCCACCCACGACATCTCCTTCAATTATGGCAGTTTTCAGACCCTGCATGAGTCCATTTTCACAAATTCATTAGAAATGCTTCTTGAAATTTGCAATAGTTCAATTGCTGGTAGTATAGAAAAAGCCCAGTGTCCCAAAAAAACATGGAAATTGTACCATTTCATGGATCTATCATCAGTTCATTCAAGAAATAAGATAATTCCCAAAAAATCCAGCCTACAATTCATGAGGCATAGGTGTCTACTGGCATCAAAGACAAGTTCAGCATTTGATTGAATATTACACACCAAGTCAGCATTTTTGCTGCAGCCATCAAACTAGCTAAGTAATACTAATCCTTGGAAAGAAAAATAGAAAAGAATAGAATACTGCAGTTTCCACTATATTTAAACCAAACTTCAGCTCTGGTGACAAGATAACAACTGATATAGGAACCAGTACCAAATCTTTATCATTTCTTGGGTCCAATACCAAATCAAAGGAGAACAACTACAAAGAACCAACTGATATAGGAACCAAACACATGGGCGATGAACTAATAAAAGTATAAAACAAGCAATGAAGTAAATGAGCAAATCCTATTTCTATTCAAGAAAAAGAAGAAAACTCTACCAACTAGTCATCCTCTTAAAACAGATGCAAAATTTAGCATCCATTCAAAACTCAAAAGAAGAAACAGATTTTATCACCTTCTTAGCAATACATATCAAAAGAATTCACCACACCATTAGCCCTAAAAATGCTAGACTTGTAGGTACGAAATCACCACAAAAATCCTCAAATGTTGCCACTTTCTGATCAATACACCAAACCGTGTTTCCATCAAACAGGTATCTCCAGTCAAAAAATTATCCTTAAACATAAAAATTCAACATGACAATGCAAGGAATTCCTAAACTTAGGGCATCCTAAGACAGCTCATCTTAGGATATTAGGACATTATTGCATTAATACACGCATATTGTTGCACTATCTATGCAACACGTTACATTATTAATGGCAGTTGCTATGCCTTGAACTGAAAATATCAAATTGGATCATTTTATCGCCGTTCTAGTTGCAACTGCATGATTCTACATGATTTTCTTCTGAATAATGTTTCATGCTACAGCATTGATATGTAACTACTAAAGCATTGCTTGTTAAACTACTGCAACAGGTAACAGCTTCTTAGAAGTTAGAACAATCTAATTTTGGAATCTCCTAAAATTAGTAAACAGAAGACACTAATTCCAAGCTAATGTTTGTCAAAAAAAAAAATCCAAGCTACTGAGCTCTAGCACCAAGCTAATGAACAAAAACATAGATTCCACTCTATGCCCTACCAAGTTTTGCAGACCTGCAGGGTGGCCCCAGCCTTAAACAAATTTCCAGATTTGGTATCAGCATACAATCAAAGCGTAGGATTTTACCATTCCTCACCCTAAACTTTAACATACAGTATGTCAGCAGCTCCCAGCCAGTCCAAACAAGTTTTGAGCTTTAACACCAACTTTCCTCGATCTACATTTGAACAGATCACGACCAAAGTGACAGTACCCCACCGTGCACACACCGCTAGCATAGCTGGCAGCGCAGCGAAACTGACCTTCTCGACGGCGTGGAGAGCGGCGCCGTGGCCGCCAACGCCGGCTCCGATGATCACGAGGTCGTAGTCAAACCCGCCGCTCCCGGCCGCACCGTTCCCCGTGGCCGCGGCCGCCGACGCCTTTCGCCTGGTGGCGGCCGCCTGCGGCGAGATGCGTAGCGATCGGAGCCCGAGGGCCTCGCGCCGGAGGCCGCAGAAGCTGAGCCCGCCCGGCCGGATCGCGTCGGACCTGGCGGTGCCGCCGGCGACCACCGCCGCAGCGGAGAGGGACATGGCCGTGGAGTACATGGCGGCAAGCGTGGAGGTGGGGGTAGGGGTAGTGTACAGGGCGGTGGAGCGAGGCGTATAAGAGGAGTCGGGTCGAGGGAGGCGGAGGCGGCGAGGTTGGGCAAGTGTGGGTTTTGGAGACGGGCGGAGGATTCGAAGCTGAGGGCGGAACGGGATGATGCAGGTGCCAGGTAGGCAGGCAGCTTAGATTAGAGAGAGAATGCAAAATATTGCGGTAAAAATCGGGGTAAATCAAACACAATGTACCGATTAAATATTAAGACAATTATAGAGAGTATATATATAGATCCTGTTTGTTTCGACATTTTTACTGGCTTAAAAGCGGAAAAGCTAAAATCGAAACAAACGACTGACTTTTAAGCCAGACTTAAAGAAAAACCAAAAGCCTCCGTATAACTATAAGCCAAAAGCTACGTGAGAGGTGCTTTTTTTGGGCTTTTTTGATATGAAATAATCTTTCGCTATTGAAAGTCTCCAAAATTACTCACCAAATGCCATCATATATAAACTCAAGAATCCTTCTCCCATCTCCTCATTTCTCCTCGTCTTCTTTCGTTCCCCTGTGCGACATGCCTTCTCCCTCCGCCGCTCCGGTCTCTGCCGTACTCGACCTCCTCCCTCCTCCACCGTCCTCAGCCTCCGTTCTCCTCCACTGACCCGGATCAAGTTGATAAATAATTATGCTCAGAATGAAGTTTGATCTCAAGATTAATCTATGTTTTTCAATACGACATTAGGTAAAAAATGTATAAAACATTTGTATTAGATAAATCAGTGCATAAGAAAAGTCCTTACAACCTTAAAGGGTATTTCAAACTTTCTAGTAGTAAGCTACACCCAGGGTTTACAAAACCGCCGCTCAAAAAATTGCTCGAAAACCGTCAGAAACTGAAGGGTTAAGAAATCAAAAAAAAATCAAAAAAATCGAAAAACATTCGGTTTTTCGCGAGAAACCGCTCGATTTTTCACGAAAAACCAACAGCCGATTAAATGTTCTTAAGGAACGGTTTTCGAGCGAAAACCACAGTTTTTCAACGGTTTTCAACACATAATTTTTTTTTAATTTTTTTAAAATTTAAATTAAAACGGTTTACCGAGCGATTTTGGATATCGAACTGCAGCGGTACGCTCGAAAACAACAGTTTTTGCCGGTTTTGTGAACCCTGACTACACCATCCAACTCATCAAAAAGCCAGGATACCAAACAGCATGTCTTGACTTAAAAGCAGACAGCTTAAAAACTCGTTAAGCCAAAAAAACTAGCTTTAAGTCAAAAGCCAAAAAGCCTAAGCCGAAACAAACAGAGCCTATATAGAGAGGTAAAACTCTCATGCTTTATTAGATTGATTCACTTGTATAATAGTGTACCATATTTATAGTAGAAACCCATAAGACATAAATTCATATTCGCCCAAAATAAGATAGAGTATAAACATATTTGAATAACTAGAAACTAGAATCCTATTATATCTCAACATTTCTCTTTGGCTAAATATTGCGTAATGTACATGTCTTATTAAAAACTCCTCCCAAAACCTAGTAGGAAAAATGATGGAGAAAAGAGTACATTACACTCGTATACTATGTTACACTAGTTGTTTCATTAAAAACCTTCATTGAGAAAGCTTTAAAAAAATTCACTAAGGAAAAAAGAATACAATTTATAATCTTCTTGATTTAAAGTAATATCTTCAGGATTATACTAAAAAGCCATAGTTCAAGGATTTACTTCCCCTGAACTCTACATATCCCTAAGTCATCTTATTATAATACCACCTACACATCTTTGGAAACTATATATTGACAAAGACTTGGTTAATAAATCTACTAGCTTTTCACATGCCTTAGTTTGCAGGATCTTTACCTCACAATTCTTCTGGAGTTCGTGAGGATAGAAAAATTTAAGGGCAATATTGTCGGGGATCGATAACCCCGCCATGTGTAAGCATCCCCCGGGTCTCGTGGCCATTTCCCACAAGCTCAAGGGTGCACTCCCCAAGCCCGGGCTCGAGTCCAACGAGCTCGGGCTCGAGCGCAAGGACAAGACCCAATTCGAGCTTGACACCACGACCTTTACACCTCCCAGGGTAAACGACATTTGTAATAATTTGTCTTTCTCATGTAAAAACTCTCCCCTACGCGGGAATCAGCGCCAAACCTGTCCCTAGGCGGGAACTAGGACCAAGCAACTCCCGTCAACTCCTAACGACTGTCGTCATCTCTCAGCGACTCTCGTCAACTCCCAACGACTGTCGTCGCCTCTCAGCAACTCCCGTCGACTCACCACGGTCACCTGACGTCAGCCTCGGGACCAGGTGGCGAAGCTCCCAGAGGGCTATAAAAGATGGTGGATCACCCCGACCTAGAAGGGAGGGCCCCAAGAAAACGAACACCTTCAACCAGGATACTTAGAGTCCGAGAAGACACGTTCCCGCCGAGGGACAAAGATACCCGAACTCCCCCTCGCAGCTTCGCTTCCAAGCGGCTCCGAGTTTGGGCCCCACTTGTATTCTTCCGCGGAGCTTCATATACATCTTTTGCCTCAGGGAAAGACTGGAGTAGAGCTATTACCCGAACCCAGGGGCTCGAACCAGTATAAACCTTGTGTTCATTGCATTTCCCCGACATACACCCCGCGACGCGCGCCATTCCCGAACGGGCACGACCTCGGGCCTCGCCCTCACACGATCTTCCCCATCCCCCCTCTACGGTCAACGGTTCCAATCGTCGACAGCTGGCGCCCACCGTTCGGAGTCCATTGCTTCAGCGTCGCCAACACCTTCGGTTTCGACGACAACATGTCACGTTCAGTAAGCCTAGACTCGGATGCAGTTCCCGAGTGTGAAGGTTCAACCTCTATATTCTCGCCTTCGCTGCCGCTACGTGAGCGCCTGGCCTTCATGGCTGGCAGCCGCGAGACGAGTGCGAGGACGAATGACGATGACCCAGAAACCCCGGAGGAGGCACGTCGGTTGGCCCGGGTCACTATCGATCAGGCCATCACCGCCCTCCGACGAGAGGAGCGCGAAGAGCTCTGCACCCCGTCCGGGCACCACAGCCCTACCCGCTTGGACGATCCCAACCGGGAACGCTTACAAGCCATCGCCCGAGTCATGGCCGATCCTGCCCAGGCAAGGTCGGCTCTCTTTCGGCGGTCCCTCGCTGAGGAGCTTGGCAGGGCGACCGACGAGGTTACGCCCTCGAAGCGAGAGCGACACCAGCGCCCTGAGCCCCGAGCCCCACTCCCTAGAAAGCGACGGCAGCTCATCACGCGGGCACCGCCGCCCTCGCCGGCCGACTCCATACCCGCTGGCCCAGAGTCCTCCGCGACCTCCCCCGCCTCGCGGGGACCCGGATCTGACACGCGAGCGTGCCCGCTGTCAGCAGAGTGACAGCAGCGCTCGCTCGAGTAGCGGCGCTTCCGGAGGCCTTTCTCTGGACATTCCGCCTAAGCGTCAAAGGGTTCGTAATCGCCCGCATCACTGCCCTAATGACGCTCCTCCAAACCATCAAGACCGACGCGGGGTACGTCGTCGGCTCAAGTTCGATTACCCCGCCGACCGTGACTCCGACCCCAGCAGCGGTGGCCGCGCTGCTCCAACCTACGGCTGCCCGGCGTACTCCGTCAACCTCCGTCGAGTGCGCTGGCCAGCCCAGTTCAAGCCCGAGGCGATGGAGCGGTTCGACGGGACCAAGAACCCCGACAAACTTCTCTCAATCTACTCCATCGCGATTCTAGCAGCCGACGGGAGTGAGGCCGTGATGGCCAATTACCTCCCTACCATCCTGGATGGCACCACGTGCACCTGGCTCTTCAACCAGGCGCCTGGCTCTTTTCGGTCATGGCGCCAGGTGCGGGGCGCCCTCCGTTCGAACTTCCAGAGCTGCTACGAGCGCCCTGGACGAGAAAGGGACCTAGATCACATCATCCAGGGCAAGGGCGAACCCCTCCGCGACTTCGTGCGCCTATTCACCCACGTGAGGAATTCGATCCCGAACGTCTCCAATGAGGCCGTCATAAAGGCCTTCAAGTTCGGCGTTCGGGACAGGCGCCTTACTGAGGACCTGGAGATCACCACGAACCTCAGCGTCAACAAGCTATTCTGGATGGCGGAACGATACGCGGACGCAAACGAGGCCGTCCGCTGGAAGCATGATTACGACTAGGGCAAGCTCAACCGCATCTTCGGTGAAGCTGGACCGTCTAGCGCCAAGAATGGTGGCTCAAACCCGCGCGACAAAAAGCAGAGGAGAGACCGCAATGGTAGCGGCGGCCAGCTGCGCGTGGTCACAGCGATGGACAGCGGACGCGAGGTGATGGAGATGCAGCAACACGACCGCAATAAGCCTCGACCTCAGCGAGGCCAGCCACGGCTTCAGCAAGTGCAACGCCAACCCCAACGGGGGCAGCATCTCGCCAAGCCACAGTAGGGACATCGTCGGGTTGGACCCCAGCGGAGCGACGCCCGACCTCAGGTTGACGAGGTCTAGCCCAGGTACGACTCGGACAAGTTCTGCCCGCTCCATAAAGCCTATGGCCACGACCTGCGGAACTGCAGAACGTGGCAGTACAAGTTGGACGCCTTCTATGACGGCGTGGAGAGATGCTCACGCTTCCGATGGAAGACGAGCTGCCTGATGGGGTCAATGCCGGCGAGGGCCTAGAAGGCCCTAACCTAGAATTTCAGCAGGACAACCGCCACGTCGACATGATTTTCGACGGTTCGTCCGCGTACCGGTCCCGGCACGAGCTCAAGGACGCCGCGTGTACCATGTATCAAGCCTCTGCTGGGAAGCCCACCGACCAGCCCTGCAAATGGGCCAGTACTCCAATCACCTTCTCCCAGGACGACGCTCCCCGGGAATATCCAAGGACCTTAAGACCGCCTTGGTCGTGGCTCCGACCATGAGCAACACCGTGGTCGGACGGGTCATGGTTGACGGGGGGAGCTCCCTCAACCTGCTCTTGGCTAGCACGCTGGACCGGATGCAGATTCCCCGGTCGAAGATCAGGAGCATAGCGGTCCCCTTCTTCAGCATCGTGCCAGGGAGCTCAAACACTCCGCTCGGGCAAGTGGTTCTGCCCGTCACTTTTGGCAATTCAGCGAATTTTTGTACCGAGCTGATCACCTTTGAGGTGGTCAATGGGGATCTCCCCTAAAACGCCATCCTCAGGCGGCCGGCCTTAATCAAATTCATGGCGGCGAACCACTACGGCCACCGCTGCATGAAGCTCCCAAGGCCCAATGGCGTCATAACAATCTGCAGCGACCTCAAGGTGGCACACTGCTGCGAGGAGAAAGCCCTGGCAATTGCTGGCGTGCTGCCCCAGCGGGGTCCCGAGGTGACTCCGAAGAACGCCCGCCGGAAGGCGGTGATCCAGCCCAGCGGCCCGACCAAAACCATGCAGCTCGAGGAGGGCAACCCAAACAAGTGCGTCCACATCGCCGCCCAGCTCGATCCGAAATAGGAGCTCGAGCTTGTCATCTTCCTCCACAGCAATAAGAGCGTATTCGCGTGGGAGCCAGCAGACATGCTAGGAGTCCCAAGGGAGGTGATTGAGCACAAATTGCAAACAAGGCCTGGCTGCAGGCCCGTGAGCTAGAGACTGCGGCGCTTCTCCTCCGAAAAGGTGGTGATAATCAGGGAGCATCTCAACAAGCTCTGAAGGCCAACTTTATTTGCGAGATTGACTACTCCGAATGGCTGGCCAACCCGGTGATTGTACAGAAAAAGGGCGAAAAGTGGAGGATGTGCGTTGACCACACGCGTTTGAATTCGGCATGCCCGAAGGATAACTTCCCTCTTCCGCGCATAGACCAGATCGTGGACTCCACCGTCAACGCCAAGATGTTGAGCTTCCTCGATGCCTACTCCGGCTACCATCAGATCAAGCTCGCGGCAGGCGACGAAGACAAGACAGCCTTCATCACGCCGTTCGGGATGTTCTGCTATAAACCATGTCGTTCGGTCTCTGCAATGCGGGAGCAACGTTCCAGCGGCTGATGTTCAGAACCTTCGACCCCCAAATCGGCCGAAACCTCGAGGTCTACATCGACGACATCATCGTCAAGAGACCTTCTGAGGACGACCACATTAACGACCTCGCGGAGACCTTCACCAACTTGAACAAGCATGGGATCAAACTCAACCCTGAGAAGTGCGTCTTCGGCGTAACCTCGGGCAAGGTGCTCGGCTACATGATCGGGGGCTCGGGGTAGGCCCCAACCCGGAGAAGATCGAGGCGATCGATAAGATGGCCGCCCCAGCATCGACGAAACAGGTCCAGCGCCTTGCCAACTGCGTGGCCGCTCTCAGCCGACTCATCTCAAGGCTCAAAGAGCGCGGGCTGCCGTTCTTCAAGACCCTGCGCAAGCATGGGGGCTTCGAGTGGACTCCCGAAGCTCAGCGATGAATTCCGCGACCGCCAAGCGGCTGGCCTCGTGGGTCTTCTCAACCTTCTCGCGGATGTTCACGAGAGCCTCGGTTGACCGCTTCTTCTCGGCCTCGACGGCTTTCGAGAGCTCGAAGGCGTGGGCTGCCTTCAGTAGCTGAACCTCCTCCTGCATGCGCGCCGCCACCCAAGATTCCGCCGGGGCTGCAGGGAAATGAAAATGTGGGGCGTTAGAAAGGAGTTCAACTGGGCTTAAGGAGGATTAATGTCGGAAAGTACCCCTGGTGCCTTCCCGGGTGGGGTCGTCCCTCCCTCGAATTTCAAAGAACGGGTGCACCCTCTTTCGTAGAGGGGACAACCGACTCCGCAGGTAGTCGATGACCACTGCCTGGCCGGAGAGGCCGCACGTCACATAGATTGGATGGCAGCGAGGGCGTCCTGGTCGGCCGCCGAATCCTCGGGCTCCGGGGTCTCGCGCTTGCTGTCAACGGCGGCGCCATTGTACACAAGACCGCCTCCCTCACCCTTCTTTAGGTAAAACCACTTCTTCGTCCATGGCCCGAGGGAGTCCCGAGTCGGGACTTGAAGAAAAGTGCAAGGAAGCCCCGTCCGCAACCGGAAGTACAGGCACCCGACTACGGGGTCCTTCACGGTGCGAAACAAGGAGCAAAAACGAAAAAGAGGGAGGGGGTGGGAAGGATCCCCAGAAATCCCTCGCAAAGATGGGAAAAGATAGAAAGAAGGAGGATCGAGTTCGGTACCAGGTTGATGAGCTCGATCTCGCATTGTGCGAGAACGGTTGCCAGGAAGTCACTCTCCGGGGTCCGCAGCCCAAAGAGCGTGTACTGCTCCGTGCTAACGATATCGTCCTCTCGAGGGTGCGGCTCAGCCTCCTGGCCGGAGCCACCGATTCATTGGTCCATGACCCAGCGTCTCGGCTCTTTCATCCTCTCCGCGGTCAGAGTGCTTTTCCCGAACTTGGCCATGGCGTTTGGAGGAGAGAAGTTGGTTTGAAGGTGGAAGAAGACGGCAAGTGGAAACTGTCGACGATCGGAACCGCTGACTGCAAAGGAAAAGGGGGGATGCGAGTAGATCATTCGGGGGCGAGGCCCGAAGTCGTGCTCGTTCGGGAACGGCGCGCGTCACGGGATGTATGTCGGGGAAGAAGCAATGAACACAAGGTTTATACTGGTTCGAGCCCCCGAGTTCGGGTAACAGCTCTACTCCAGTCTTGCTCGGAGGCGAAATATGTAAATGAAGTTCTGCAGGGGAATACAGATAGGACCCGAGCTAGGGATCGCTCAGAAGCGAAGTCGCATGGGAGAGTTCGGGGACCTTTGCTTGTTCTCCGGTCTGTGCTTGAGGAGTTAGCCGGGGGGTTTTTCTCTTCTTCGCTTGGCCATTTTTTTGCTCCCTTCTTCGTCGGGGTGATTCATCGCTTTTGTAGCCCCTCAGGAGCTCTGCTGCTTGGTCCCGAGGTTGATGTCAGGTGCCCGTGGCGAGTCGACGGGGGTTGCTGAGAGGCGTCGATAGTCGTTGAGGGCTAACGGTAGCTATTGGGAGTTGACGGGAGTTGCTGGGTCCTAGTTCCCGCGAAGGGGCATGTATAGCGTTGATTCCCACACAGGGGAGGTTTTTTACATGAGATAAATAAATAAATTTTTACAGATGTCTTTTACCACCTCCGGGGGAACGTAGAGATGTAGAGGTCGTGGCATCGAGATCGAGGGGGCATTTGTTCTTACGCCCGAGCCCGAGCTCACTGGACCTAAGCCCAAGCTTGGGGAGAGCACCTCCTAGGTCGGAGACAAGCCCCGGGCCCATGGGAAGCTGCCACGAGACTCGGGGGGAACGCTTACACGTGGCGAGGTACCGATCCCCGACAGAAACAAAGAAAGCTAGGACACGGCGTAGAAGTGGGGAATTTCTGAAGTAAGCAACGGCTCCGAATTTAAAGAGACCCGATCGCCAATAGCTGGCGTCGGTTCCTCCTCAAAAGGTGCGCCGGGACCTTCGGGCAGAGAACGAGAAGTGTCGCGGCCCGCGCCCCTTCGGCTTTTTTCGTACGAACGCGAAGCGTCGCGTCCTGTATTCTCCGCCTTCCCTGCTCCGGAGCAGCCACATCAAAGACCCCCAGGGGGTCCCCGAACGCGAGGTCGCGCTCGAGATCTTCCGAGCTCGACCAGGGAGCCGACCCCTTCTCAAAGACATCAGACTCAAGAACGCCCCGAGCTTCAGGATCGTTCCTTGAGCCTCGGGGGCTAGCTGTCGGGGATCGGTAGCCCCGCCACGTGTAAGCATCCCCCCAGGTCTCGTGGCCGTTTCCCACAAGCTCGAGGGCTTGTCTCAGAGCTCGAGGGTGCACTCCCCAAGCCCAGGCTCAGGTCCAGCGAGCTCGGGCTCGAGCGCAAGGAAAAGAACTCGGTTCGAGCTTGACAACACGACCTTCACACCTCCCAGGGTAAATGGCATTTGTAATAATTTGTCTTTCTCATGTAAAAACTCTCCCATGAGCGGGAATCAACGCCAAACCTGCCCCTGGGTGGGAACTAGGGCCAAGCAACTCCCGTCAACTCCCAACGACTGCCGTCATCTCTCAGCGACTCCCGTCAACTCCCAACGACTGCCGTCGCCTCTCAACAACTCCCGTCGACTCACCACGGTCACCTGACGTCAGCCTCGGGACCAGGTGGCGAAGCTCCCAAAGGGCTATAAAAGATGGTGGATCACCCCGACCTAGAAGGGAGGGCTCCAAGAAAACGAACACCTCCAACCAGGATACTTAGACTTCGAGAACAAACGTTCCCGTCGAGGGACGAAGATACCCGAACTCCCCCTCGCAGCTTCGCTTTCGAGCGGCTCCGAGTTTGGGCCCCGCTTGTATTCTTCCGCGAAGCTTCATATACATCTTTCACCTCAGGGCAAGACTGGAGTAGAGCTATTACCCGAACCCGGGGGCTCGAACCAGTATAAACCTTGTGTTCATTGCTTCTTCCCCGACATACACCCCGCGACGCGTGCCATTCTAGAACGGGCACGACCTCGGGCCTCGCCCTCACACGATCTTCCCCATCCCCCCTCTGCGGTCGACGGTTCCGATCGTCGACAAATATACTTCGTGATATTGATCTTTATAGAACTCATTTGCATTTGTGCAACACATATAGCATTATCTTCATACATATTGTGGGGGTATCGACGATGTAGATGCCACATGTCTTCTGGATATAGCTGACCACACATCTTAGCTAAACACACTCACATGAGGCTTCATATAATGATATAATCTCTGAGTGGTTGGTAGAAGTAGCTATCAAGGTCTGCTTAAAAGATCGCCAAGAAATGGCTGCACCACCGCAGAAAAATACAAATCTAGTCTAAGATTTGGTATTGTGGAGATCGAACAGATAACCAGCATCCGTATATCTCACCATGGTCAAGTCTTGATCCTTCTGGCAAAACAAGCTAAGACCTTGAGTGTCTTAGAGGTATCTAAGCAAAGTCTTGACACCAGCCCAATATCTTCTGGTTGAAGATGCATTGTGTCTAGCTAGCAAATTTATTGCAAATGCAATATCAGACCTTGTACAATTTGCAAGATACATAAGTGCTACAATGGCGCGTGAGTATGGGACTTCAGGTCCTAAGACTTCCTCATTTTTCATTATCGGTCTGAAAGGGTCTTTATCCACTTCAAAGGATCAATGACCATGGGGTCTTCAAAGAATGAGATTTATCTATATTAAAAAAATTTAATACCTTCTTGGTATATGTAGACTAGTGTACAAAAATTTCTTCTGGGAAATACTATAGTTGTAGGCCTAAGTAATATTTGGTTTTAACCAAATCTTTCATCTCAAACTCCGTCGTATGGTAAGAATTTGCTTCATTTATTTCCTCTATAGTCCCGATGATATTCAGATCATCAACATAGATTGAGATGATACACAATTCATTCTGAGATTTCTTTATGAACACACAGGGACAATCATCATTATTGGAGTATCCCTTTTTTAGGAGAAACTCACTAAGTTAGTTGTACCACATTCTCCCTGACTGTTTTAATCCGTATAGCGATCTTTGTAGTTTGACGCTATACATATTGCAATTACTTTTATTACGGTCCGGAATTTTGACTCATTAAGGGACTCTCGTATAAATATCCATATCTAATTGACCCATATAAATATGTGGTCATTACATCCATCAACTGTATTGATAAATTTAAGCTAACTGCATTGAAATTAAGTATCGGAACGTTATTCCACTCATTACGGGAGAGTAAGTTTCATCGTAATCGATGCTAGGTCTCTGCGTGAACCCTTGTGCTAAAAGCCTACCACCTGGTTATTTTTATTTCTCTTTCAAATGAAAACCCATTTTGATCTAACAGGAACACTTTAGGAGGTGTTCGGTCAACATGACCAAATACTTTCCCCTTATTAAGCGAGTGCAATTTTGCCTCAACTGTTTCTTTCCATTTGACCCAATCTAAGTGCCTCTAGCACTCTGCTATGGACTTTGGTTCTGGATCTAACTCAAGAGTTTAGCAAATTTTGAGGCAAAATATATATTGATAATTATAGTCTTTCTTTTATACAACTCTCCCGAATCCACATAATTGGTGGAAATCTCTTCATTAATTTCTTCCTGCTCATCATGATTTCCCACAACGATGGAGTCTTGGTGTTTGGACTTCCTAGCGTCAAACTGTGTGCGCAAATATTTGCTAGAGTTATCATCTTCAGGATAGATCACTTAGGATTTTTTTTAAAATAATATATTTTTAATAAACAATTACAGAAATAGTATGCCAAAACAATAACAGATTTACACACCTGTCGCAATTTTGAATTGCGATAACTCTCTGTCATAATTTGGAATTGCGACTTCTCTCTATCGCAATTCCAAATTGCGACAGAGATTCTATCACAATTTTGAATTGTGACTGGGTCCCTGAATGAATTTTACAAATTTACGGCTCAAATTAGGGTCAATAATTTCAGAAAAATTCATATTTGTCAGTGATAATTCATGTATTTTACAGTTCAAACTAGAGTCCAATAATTTCAGAAAAATTCATATTTGTCAGTGATATTTCATGTATTTTATAGTTTTACAGTTCAAACTAGAGTCCAATAAATTCAGAAAAATTCATATTTGTCAGTGATAATTCATGTAGTATTGGACAAAATTATTTGTTAGTCTAAATTTTGTGAAAAAAAATCAGAATTCGTTGTTCGCCATATTTCCAAATTTGACGACAATTTATAGTAAAATATTCAAAATATTGAATAAAACCTGACATTGATATTGCAAAGTGCAGGACTAAGTCACAAATATGGATAGAACATAGGTACATGCCTTAAGGAATTCATAAAACTGGGATACAACATAGGTACGTACATGCCTTAGAGAATTCATACAACTGGGATACAACATAAGTCACAAAACCATACATTCTATGGCCATGGTTGTTGATAGGCATGGTAAAAAAAGGAAAGTTATGTATTGGTGGCTGATGGGGTGTTACGCTTGGATTGCTGATAGGGCTTAATGTAATATCATCGTCAGAATTGGGAGGACTCTGAGGACGCAAGGTTCCTAGCCTAGGTGGCATGAAATCGTCGTCATCATCGTCATTTGTATGGTTAGGAGCTAGCCCGCCTCTAGTGCTAGTTGAATGTCCTCTTGCATTATTTCTTGAACGGCCTGCTGTAGTAGTGCTTGAATGGCCTGTTGTGGTAGTGCTTGTACGTCGAGGCCTAGGTGATATGAAATCATCGTCGTCATCGTCGTTGTCATTTGCATAGTTAGGAGCAAGCCCCCCTCCGGTGGTGGTTGAATGTCCTCTTGAACTTGCTGCTATAGTAGTACTGTGTCGACGTCTACCCCTCAAGTTAGATTCTCTTTTGCATGTTCTCCGCAAACCAGGCATCACACCCCCGCCGAAGAGCATATACATCGCTAAGAATTCTGTGATATCTTTGTTCAACAACTCTTCATCCTCTGGGAATAACTAACACATAAGACGAGCATATGAAGTAGTGAACTTATGTATAACGCTAAAAAGATTAGTAAGGTGAACAAATATGAAATAACAAACCTTAATATACTCTACATACTTATCGGGCAGCATCAGCGTGTGGTCAAATCGGCCTGACAAAGCTACTGGTAGAGTGTTGTTAAATCGACCTGAAAAATTTTAAAGCATTGGGCCTGTGAGTTGGCTAATCACGTAGAAAAAGCTACTGCATGGTCGTCAGCTCCATCAAAGGTTTAAGTGTTTTGGAATCTGTGCCTGTAGTGATTGTTTAGGGTGTTTGCTTTGGTAGGATTGAGATGCAAAGCAAGTTTTAAATACGATCATTTTGTACATTATGGTAGTACATATATCAAAGGGTGTTTCGGGGCTATTACTCTATAATTTTTCATCTAAATATGTTATTTTACGAGCTATTGAAAAGGCTTAAGTGATCATACCGTAATAGAAGATAACTTATGAAAACAAAATACCATAGCTGAATGTTACATAATTTGAGAAAGTAAAGCATCATATTGTGTTTAGTACATCATATATGAAAGGAAAAAACTAACTAGGACCACACCCGTGGACTGCTGGTAAGGATCTACTAAGAAGTCCAAGTAGGTGTCGTCGAGAGGAGAGAAGTCAGCGGAGGTGCTCGCACTCTGGTCAGGTGCTGGATCGGCAGCCATTGAAAAGTTTTCATGTTAGTACATCGCATAATATGAAGAACATAATAGATAAAAAAGACCACGTGGTGTACCTATAGTCATAGGGACGTACGACGTGGAACGCTGCCAACTAGATCCTCCTGGCAAGTCCGGAGGGGGCCGTTTGCGTGCGTGATGTCCCAGCTACGGCCTGGGGCGCGTGTCAGCCCTGTACAGCTGAGGCACGTCTGTGAATCTGTAGGACGTCGTCGTCTCTAGGCCTCCTGTAGGACGTAAGCTGGATGATACGAGCGGCCCTCTAGCGTACACGCTGCAACACCCCTCTCAAGAAGTCCATCGTGACCTCGAGCCTATTCGGCTGGCCTACTTATGCTAGTAGTACGTCCGCCTCCTCCATGATTTCCCTGCCAAGGTCGCTCTGTGCACGCATTGAAAGGCTAGTTAGTCCGTACAATTGTAGTAACAACACATTACATTACATGTCAAAGAAATACTAACTGAGCGATGAAACGCAGAGTCCGACTGCGTGGGGTAGGTGTCCACTGTGGAGGGAATGTGCCTCAGAGGTGAGTCACCGATACGCACAACACGAACACGTGTGCGCGGACTGAACCACCAGATGTACTCGTCGTACGTGCCGAGGTCATACGGGGCAGCCTCCTCGTGAATGTCCGCCAACACTTGCGCCCACTGCTGAGCATGAGGCAACATACGTGCTGCCCAGCTCGCACTACCAACAAAACCCTTCTATGTAAGCCTGCATGAGAACAAGAGCACTGACGTTAATAGCAAGAACATCGCAAAAAATAATGCAATTGGAATTGACGTAGAAGAGCACTCACGTGTGCACGCTCGATGGGACAACCTCACCAGTGGGGACGCGGAAGACCTAACGGAGGCCGAACTTCCTCATGACACGGTACACGACGTACGTCTCCACGTAGACGTCGAACACCAGGTGTCACCATGTCAACCAGAAGGCGACGTCACGGGTGCACTGCAGGGAGAGGCCATGAGGTGCTCGAGCACCTACCAACTCCAGGAGGTAAGAACGCCAGATAATGCGATCATCCGTCAGCTGGTCGAACATCGCTACATACTCGGGGTACGAAGCGTGTGATGTGACAGGCGTGAAAGTCGGCTGCAAAAAAAGGAATAGTCCAAAGTTAGACGAAAATTTTTAAAATTATTGCAGAATTCAAGGTAAAGGTTATTTTACTAACCCATCGGCGACACCACAACGTCCCCATGGTAGGACGGTCGACGTCATCCCTAGGGGCGCCGTAGGAGCCTACTCCATAGGGTCCCAAATCCATCTGTGGCCGACTGATCTGGAACCTCTCGAAAGACCAAAGCTGAAGTAGTAGAGGATACCCCACGAGAATGGACCAATCCCCCACGTGACGACAACCGTCACAAAGACCCCGGTACGTGGCAGCCTGTACAGTCGGTCCCCACACTACTTGCGAGATCTCCTCAATGTCGACGTCTGCGATTGACCTGGAGTACTAAATCATATGCCTGTCGACGGTGTCCCCATGAGAGGAGGAGAACAAGACCCAGCCAAAGAGCCATAGCAGGTACGCCTCGAAGTGGCGACTAACAACATACTCCCCTGCTCCATTTGCCATCATCTCAGGCTGCACAAAGTAATGGTCAATTTCACAACTGTAAGAGATACAAAAATAAAATGTACACAAAGTTAATATCACTTACGTAGAACTGTATCAGCCACTTCTGCATCGGACTGTGCACAGAAATGAAAGGTGTGTAGCCACGCTCAGCAGGTAGCACGTCCGCGAACCTTGCTAGGAACTCCATCTGCCACTCCGGGTGGACATCGTGATGCACTACCGTGTCCCCAGTGCAAGGTAGGCCCAGAAGGTAGCTCACATTGTCTAGTGTCGGCGCCATCTCCCCGCACGGGAGGTGAAACGTGTGCATCTCCGGTCGCCAACGATCTACCAAAGCGCTAAGCAAGCTCCTGTCATACGGGAACCTCCTAGAGGCACCACACCTATCCTATGCATCGGCGGCAGTCGTCTCCACCATCCGTGCTATAGACAGTAACCCTGCCGCTCTCAGCCTGTAGGAAAACATTGTACCAACTATTGGTTCACATGTACAATATATAGTAAGGGAAGTATGGAAAAAGTGCACGAACGTGGGAATCCATCGTAGGTCGACCCGCCATGCTCTCATCGGGGTCCGCAAGTTAAGGGCACTAAGCTCGAATGGTGGCTCCTCGTCTGGAGGTGGCAAGGTGGCCAAGCGACTCCGATGAGTCGCTTCGATCACTGGGTCCAGCAACTCGTACTCCCTGACGTTCGTCATACCTGCAATTGAATAAAACAACGTTAGTACGAAATCAAATGCACAATAAAACTAAATGCAGTGATTAGAAATAGAATTTTAATACAATAAAGGGATTATACATTAAAATCCACAAACGCTAACACCTTTGAAATCCATACATGCATCACACATACAAATTCGAAAAAAAAGAATGCAATAATAACACATCCAACATACATACATACATGCATTACACACCCTATGTCCATACATGCATTACACATCAAATGTCCATGCCGAGCATTACATATAATAATTTGACATATCGCATTGACATACGAATAAACTAGTTCAATTTCATATGCAAAACAAAAACAATATTGTCACGGCCTCTGAACTGTCGGGCAATACTTGAAAGAGTGTCCTGTCTCCTTACAAACTGAACATTTCTTCACACGATACCCGCTTTCTGCAGCGTCCATTTCATTCCTTATACGTCTTGTTTGTCGTCGCCCTAGGCCCTTCAGCCTGCTGACATCAGGAACCCACCGTGTATCCTCCCATCTCTGATGCTCTGTGAACAAACCCATCACTCGAGAACTGTAAATTTCTCCGCTCCAAGTTGCCGTCACCACTTCTTTATTGAAGAATTGTGACAAGAATATACCTGGATCCATACGGATTGTTGAGTAGGAAGCCATTACGTGCGAGCATGGCTTGTGTAAGAGACGAGACTCGTTGCAGTTGCAGACACATGTTTGCCGAAGTAGAATGCATTCATAAGCAACTTTACGCCGGTTTGTCCCATGATCGGCTTTCTCTTTACACAGTACCTCGAAACGAAGCTCCCTCATGCCCATCTTCAATGCTCTATGCGTCTCCCCCTTTTTGCCTTTCTCCTCCATGTACGTACAGATGACCTCTGAGTATTTCATATCAGGGTTACTCATACGGACTAATGCTCTAGCATGGCGATCCACAAAGTATTTCGCAATACCATGAAGAACACCCTCCACTATAGTAACAAGGAAGGGGTTTTAGGCCTCGCATGACCCAATTGTAAACCTCAGCCAAGTTTGTCATCATAACCTCATACCGGGCACCATCGGTGTCATAAAGCAATGCACATTTCTCCCTAAGCTCATGCTCTACCCATTTGGAGAAGCATTTCGTGGATCTTCCATTCCTCCGGACCAAATGCGGAGGGTCCGTGGATAACATTTCCAGCGCTACTGGTGTCGACTTTTGTAGTCGGCAATAAATTTATGGGGTAGGCGCTAGATCTCAAACTCGAAGGTCACACAAAACAAGGGTTTAGACAGGTTCAGGCTCTCACAGAGGAGATAACACCCTAATCCTGTGTGCTGGAATTATATGGATCTCTTGGATCTAGGATTGTTCAAAGCGCTGTGTGCTCTGGGCGATATGCGATGTGTGCACTATGGCTTGATAGCTCGATTGCTTGATGTCTATGTTGTTGCCTGCCCTCTCCCTTATATAGTGGGGGTGGGGCGGCTTACAGAGTCCTGATCGGTTAGGAGATTTCGATCGGTTACTAGATTCTATTCGGTTACAGGATAGAGTTTACATCTTTATCTACCCTATCAACGACTCGGATTACAGCCGTATCTTTTATATCTAAATATACATACAACTGTCTATAAGATGTGCCCTCTTCCTGTACGACTGCAAGGCTCGGCGCGGGGTGAATCCTTTGGGCCTTCTACTTTGGCCTGTCTTCTCTTCAGGCGATGCTGGGCCGACCATGAAGATACCCGGTTTCATATATTCCACAGTAGCCCCCGAGTGATTCATGATCCGGTTGCTATATCTTTATCTGGGACTCGACGTGCTTTCAGCTGTTATCGTAAACCTCTGACTGGTTTTTCTTTGATTTAAATACTCTTGTTTGCAGCAAGGGGATTATGAAGGACTCGAATATAACCTTTGATTTTCTTGGTTTGAAAGCTCGAAGCGAAACCTTAATATCCTTCCTCTTCAATGATCAGCTTCAGGCAGTCTTCGAGGTCTCTTGATTTTCTGTGCCAATTCACTTACTGAAAAAACTCCTTGGCCTTTGAGACCATCTTAACTCTAAGTCTCCTCAGCTTCCGATGTCTTCACATCCTCGCATTTACTTCAACCTTATCACATTGGCTATAAAAGGCGAACCAATGCTTCTGGGATGTATTCCTTCACGCTTGGTCCACCACCTTTCTGCTTCAAGCTTCTTTCTTCATGAGGAACTTCAAAGACGATCGAGACGACCCTGAGCTCGCCGAGCTGTGGGAGGATTTCGATCGTGCCATGGCGGAGTGGGTAGAGGATAAAGCCGCCGCCCTTGACTGTGTTACCGTCGATGCCTTCCTGGAGATCTTCCCAGTCCTCTTTAGGACCAGGGAGGCCCTCGTGGAGGCATTGGGTCGCGTGCGTCGGGGTGAAGTGTAGGTCCCCTATAAATGTAATACTTTCCTAGGCATAATGCCCGATGAACTTTTTATACATAAATAAAGAAGTACCTTTTCTCAGCATTTTTCCATGATCATCATTTTGACGTAGCTTGAACCCAACTTGGGGCACGTCGAAGCTTGCATGGTTCCTTGGTCGAGTGATATCCGCACCCAACCGTCGTAGGATACACCTTAGGTCCGACTTGGGACATGTTAGGATTTGCGCGGCTCTTGGCCGAGTGATACCCATACCGACTGCTGTAGGATATAGCTTAGGCTCGGCTTGGAGCGTATCAGGATCTTCTTGGCTCGTGACCGAGTGATACCCATATCCGACTGCTGTAGGATATAGCTTAGGCTCGGCTTGGAGCGTATCATACTTACGTGGCTCTTGGCCGAGTGAAACCCATATCCAACTGCTGTAGGATATAGCTTAGGCTCTGCTTAGAGCGTATCATACTTATGTGGCTCTTGGCCGAGTGATACCCATATCCGATTGCTATAGGATATAGCTTAGGCTCGGCTTGGAGCGTATCATACTTACGTGGCTCTTGGCCGAGTGACACCCATATCCGACTGCTTAGGATATAGCTTAGGCTCGGCTTGGAGCGTATCAAACTTATGTGGCTCTTGGCCGAGTGATACCCATATCCGACTGCTGTAGGATATAGCTTAGGCTCAACTTGGAGCGTATCAAGTTTGTCTTGGCTCATGGCCGAGTGATGCCCATACCCGACTGATGTAGGATATGGCTCTGGTCTGACTTGGGACACATCGAGGTTTATCCGAACGGTATCCGTACTCGCTTATTACGACGCACAGATTTTCGACCCTCATGGGGCATACCATTGGATTCATGCCCGTTTAGGCTCAACTCGTGATATATGATTCCGTCATGCGGTAACCACCTAGCGACCCAGCGTGGGGCATATCACAAGAAGATATATTTTTTATCCAAATCGGAGGATATCCACGTCCTGCTTAGCATGGTAAGTGGTTGAACATCCCATCGTGGGGAGCAACGTGTCTCTAGTATGACTTGGTCAAACCGCTACCGTCCTGATATGTCAGGACGCCCGGCTAGCAAATCATTACGAAACATAGAGTAGGGCTAGGGGTTCCGCAATCTTTTTCGCGCTGTTTTGGCGGAAACCTGATTTTCCCCCTTTAAGACTGAGCCGACGGTTCATTTTACTCATCGCTTACTCCTGCCTCTTCTACTTCCTTCGTCTCTCCGTCTTCTTCGCCGCTAGGGTTAACTGCTACTGCGCCTGCATTTTTGAGCCGCCATTGATCTTTCCTTCGAAGATGTCTTCTCATCCCTCTAAGGTCTCCTCCTCGCAGCCTTTGCCCCAGGATTGGACGATCTCGATCACGACAGAGGAGAAATTGCAGTCCATGGTGAATGACGGGGTTCTCCCAGACTTGGCTTTGATTTCCGCTCGGCCGGCTGCAGGTGAATCCATCCCCACTCCTCGTCCTGAAGAAGTCGTGGTATTTGAGTCTTTCTTCCAGCGCGGGCTGGGTCTTCCGGCCTGTGTTTTTCTCCGCGGCCTTCTCTTCTTCTGTGGTATCGAGTTGGTGAACTTGAATCCCAACTCTATTTTGACAATCTCTATCTTTATTCATCTTTGCGAAGCTTTCTTGGGAATCCATCCTCATTTTGATCTTTTCCGCCATTTTTACCTTCTGAAGCCCTATCCCTCAAAAAGCGACCCCAAGGTAATTGGGGAGCCGGATTCCAACTTCGGGAGGGGCTAAAGAAATCATACTTTGCTATTCCTTTCAGGTCTTCAAATAAAGGCTGGCACCAGGAGTGGTTTTATTGCGCCAATCCTGATCCAGCTCTCCCTTCTTTCATCGGGCGCCGGCCGAAGGTGTCCCTCTCTTGGTCTTCTGTTGGTGACGCCTGCAACATGGATCAAGTGCAAGACCTCTTGGTGCTCATCGGCAAATTAAAGAAGGGGGCCTCACAGGGGTTGGTCTGGCCCTTCACTTCGTTGCTCGCCAGATTCAGCCCCTGAAGGAGTGCGACCATCTGGGGTATCAGTTTGAGGGAAGGGACGATCTGACCCGAGAATTGCCCGATTTAATAACGAAAGAGCAGATTTTTGCTCAAGTAGGCGATTTTTTTATCCCGAGCGTCGAGATGCCCACCAGATACCCCAAGGCCTTCTCTGCATCGAATCCTCCTCCTGAGGTGAGAAAGTTTTGCCGATAGATTTTTACATCCGCCTCTGGAATGACTTCTAACTTTTAATCTTCCTTTTCAGGATCGAGTGGCCATCTTCAGCGATGCGCCTCTTCCGAAAATGCCCGCTCGCATAGGCGATCTCTAAAGCGGCTAGCGAGCTTTCCTGTGGGAGATCCCGCCGCCAAGAAGGGGAAGAAGGCGGTGGCCAAGGACCCCGCGAAGCTCCGGTGCCCGACTGGTGGTCCCAAGATCCAGGAATCATCAGCGCGAGCCCCGGTGCCTTCGGCTCCCTTTTCCAGCGAGCCGCGGCACAGCCGAGTCCAACTCCGAGGGACTCGGGCGGTCAGGAGGAGCCTAGGGTACCATTCGGCGGTGTCCCGAGTGGTCCCTTTGGGAGCGGCTCGGCCACTCGGAAGAAGCCCCCGATGAGGATGAAGAAGTCCGACAGGTTTGTTACCCTGTCGACTCTTATTTGACGCATTTCGCTGGCTTGTTTACTAACAGTTCTTCTCATAGGAATCCTTCGCTCGATGCTCCCGTCGAGGCGCCGTCTAAGGCTCCTGAAGAGGCTGGGCCCCCAGAGGTTCATATCTTGGTTGAGGGGGCCTCGCCTGGGGACACAGGAGCACCCTCCGAGCCTCAGCCGCCTTCACCGACGCCCCGTGCTTCAGCATTGGGCTCTACTGCTCAGGAGCCCATCCCCCGTCCATCCCCCGAGGTTGAAGAGATCTCCCAGGTTCCGCCGACTCCTGCTTGCCCCCGGCTCATAATGCAAGCTGCGTGGGTTGATGAGGAGGACGGCTTGAAGCTCCTGGACGACTCGGAGGAGGAGAGGGAGAGGAATGACTTTTACAGTCATGCCACTACTTGTGCATGCCTAGCCCGGGTAAAATTTTCTCTAATCTCGCCGTCTTCTTGCTTACGTCAGTCAGCATGTAGTCACCTTTTCCTGTGATGATTACAGAAATTAGGGGAGCGCTCCGAAAAGAAGTCCGAGTACCTCCAGAAGATGCTTCCGGAGGTCCGGACACGCCAGGAATATCTGGCCGAACTGGAGCAGATCAAGGCTGGACATGCAGCCGAGCTGCGAGCTCTTCGGTCGGAGGTCCAGGCGCTGCGGGCTGAGAAGGAGACTCTTCGGCAAGAGAAGATAGATGTCGTCGGCTCCCTTCAAGGTAGATATTTCCTGGACCATCTCGTGCTTTTACTTTAATCATCTGGTTTTTTGATCTTCTTATCTTCGTGTCAGCTCGGAACTCTGCTAATGTAAAGCTCCAGGGGCAACTTAAAGCTTCAGAGAAGGAGCTAGAAGGTACGGTCGGCCGTTTAGCCCTCCCATGTCTTCATTGCCTCCTTGGTACTTCTTAATACTCTATCTTGCAGATTATAAATTCAAAACGCGGGCGCAATACGCCGTCTTTAATGAGAAGGTTGAAACCCTTGAGGCGTCTTGCGCTAAGCTTCATGAAGCCTCCGAGCCGTTGTTGAGCTTGCTTCATCCCGGAGACGAGAAGCCACTCGACAGGGACCAGGTCATCTCTAGACTGGAGGAAGCCCCCGAGGCGCTCAAGGGACTCTTGAAGAGACGGCGACCAATGGTGCTGGCCAGGCTTTGGCGATCACCAAGTCGCTGTAAGGACCCGAATCCACTGATTCGAACCCACTGTGTTTACCGCACTAGTCCCAGGATCAACGCTAGTGCACACAGCTCAACATCGGTACATATCACATCATACTCAACGATAATAGAAATAGTAGCTCATTTATTGATATAGCTAAGTGTATGATCTTATGACCGACTTACATTATTAAGCCACGCAGGGCAAGACTGGAAATATAAGCTAATAATTAAGCAGCAGACAGTAGAAAACGTAGATAGCTCATCAGTTCACCACAGGCAACCGACAAGGCTCGAACCCTAATGACTCGTGTCTTCCTGGACTTCCTCTTCCAACACAGACGTAGATTCTTCAACTGTTGATTATTGTTGTTTGGCAAGGGTGAGTACTTAAAGCACTCAACAAGTTGTGCACAGAATGCATTTTATGTATCTATATGTAAGGCTTATTCCAATGGATAGGCTATCATGGCTATTTTGCAATAAGCAGCATTTATGAACAAGTATAATAAATAGATTGTAAAGACTGTAAAACAAATAGCAATAATAAATAAATTCAGTATTTCTCAAGTAAACCAAGTTTCCAATCCTAAGTCAAATTCCATCTTCCACATGGCATTCCGCCATCCCAACCAAGTTGTCCATTTAATTAAGCTAACCCTTGTATGATCAAGGATAACCGACTAGAGGGGGGTGAATAGGAGGTTTCTAAATTTTCTCAACTCAATTTAGAAGATACAAACGACGGGAAGGGATGAGCGAAGCTCGAAGATGGAAAAATCAATGGAATCCAGTCGACCTCGGACCTCCTCAACGATCTGCCTCGTCTGCGACTGCTGCTCCTCTAGCCGAGAGAAACCACCCATCATATCAGATCTCATACTGGCTAGACTGCTCATGAGGTCAGTCCTCAAACTGTCCAAGAACTGATCATGAGAGGAATGTTGAAATGGAGGGACCTCGAGGCATTTGGTATATCTGAGGCGGAGGTCTGCTTGTGAAGTAGATTGATCCCACGACTAATGGTTTGAGGAGCGACCTCACGGGTCGATATGGTTTATGGACACCGCCACATCCTCCTCGAAATCCAGTCACTTTCTTGATTATCATCATAATGAAAGGAGCAAAGTAAATTCTTTTACCTTCGTCACAGGCAGAAGAAGCCATTTCTCTGATCATGAAGTCAACTACATCGAACTTGTGTTTAAACATGATTTTATTCATGATGTTCCATGCATATCCTCTTATCTCATCATAATTTCCACTCTTAGGATGGTGTCACTCGACAATTACATTAATGAGGCCACCGGTGAGGAAGGAGATGAGTCATTTTACCCGTCGCTTGATGGAGCGCAGGTCATAGAACTCAAGTTGTCTAGCCAAAGGCGAACTCATCCTTTGTGAACATTTGGATATCCATTATGGTAAATTCCTAAGCTTCTTCTATTTCACTCTTTGTAAGCAGATGCCTGCGGCATTTGTCATCCAAGTGATAGACTCAAATGACTCGAAACATAAAGGGTGGCATAAAACTGTCTAATCGGATCCTCATTGTAATCACACTTCTTCGACAAAATCGACAAACCACTCCTTGGAACAACTCGGTACCCCACAAACAAAGAAATTTTTCTTATATGGTCCCAATTTACCCATTTATGATCAAGAAATTCCTTTTCTCATAAATTTCATAGAATACCTTTTGTTGAAACAGAGTTCTAAATCTATCCTCAGTAGCACTTCTAGGCAGTAAATACTGGTTTGCAGTTCTTAAGGAGAAATAAGTGTCACCTTTGATTGTCCTTAGATCTCTGGAGGGATCAAAATTTTCAAAACTTTCATGTTGATCCCCTGATTCTGCATCCTCATCCACATCCACCTCCATATAATCATCATTTGTCTTTTCACTGCTAGAATCAGATTCAACTTGCTTCCCTTTTTCTTTCTCTTGCCTAGCCTTCCTTCGGACTTCACGACTTCTTGAAGCTATTGGAATATTGTCCTCACTGTCGGAGTCTTGAGGAAGAGGAGGAGCACGTCCTCTATTTGCAGTTTTTTTTAACATAAGACTCAGAGCCACGAGTCTTAGGCATGATTGCTAGAGAAAAAATATTCAAGGAGTAAGGTCAAAGATATACCCTAGAAACTTAAGGTTTTAAAAAAAGACAAATTGTGAGCGGTTGTGCGCAAGTCCGTGCTAAGCTTATGTAAATCCGGTAGCACTGGACCTAGAGTCGGTTATCTACGCATACGAGACCCGTAGCACCTGTCCGATCGAGTTAGAGCAAATTTTTCCAAAATTATGATTTTGACATGTTTGATTCAGGAAATGTAGAGTAACAGTATGCATATCCTTTATCAAACACGTTTCAACCACAAATTTCAACAAATTCCTACACATTTTGCCATTTTCTCTCAAAACCCTAAGAAGGTATGAAAAAGATGCTAGGGCATGAAAAATTGATGATTTTTGAACAAAAGATGGTACCTTTGACAGAGGATCAAGTGAGGAACAAAATGGTTGAGAGGAATCTTGATTTCTTCGGATGAGATTGAAGGATTTTGTGGGGAATTTCAAGTGGAAGAGAGAGGGAGAGAGAGAGAAGAGGAGTGCGGTGCGAAGGAGATGGAGGACAGTGGTTGCACCGCACCTGACTTAACCCCCAGAACCCGAGAAATCTGGTGCTACCGCGATTTTACCGGTAGTACCGGTATCCGGTGCTACCGCTCTTGTACGAGCAGTGCTACCGGGAACACAGTCAAAGCAAAGACATATACTCAGAGAAGTCAACATTTTTCAACAAAACTTCAGTATGAATTTTTTGTAAGACATATAATTGCATCCAAATTTAGTAAATTTTCAGGATTTATGGCTTGATAAAATTTAATCCTTATTTCTTTTTGCGACAACCACATTATTTGATATCTTAAGGTGAGAGAAACATATAAGGAGCTCCCCCTCAACAAGTGCTTCATTAAAAGAATTTGAGATATTTTCAACAAAGCAACAAAAGAATTAACCAATCAATCTTTAAGCAAGATTCAAGGGAAAAACTCAAAACACATTAGAGATATCTATGACATTTAATTCATTCCTTAATTTACAGAACCGGGCTTCATCTAAAGGCTTGGTTAGGATATCTGCTAATTGATCTTCGGTTCTAATGTGACTAATCACTATACCTCCTTTACTAACATGATCTCTCAAGAAATGATGACGGATTTCAATATGTTTGGTTCTTGAGTGTTGGACGGGGTTGTTGGCTATTTTTACGGCACTTTCGTTATCACACAAAAGAGGCACGTTTTTTAAATCTATTCCATAGTCCATTAAAGTTTGCCTCATCCACAATAATTGAGCACAACAACTACCGCGGATATGTATTCGCGGCGGTGGATAGAGCTACGGAATTTTGTTTCTTTGAGAACCAAGAAATAAGGGATCTACCTAGGAATTGACAATTTCCGGATGTGCTTTTTCTATCCACTTTGCAACCCGCATAATCTGAATCCGAATATCCAATTAAATCAAAATTAGCACCTTTAGGATACCATAACCCTATATTTGAGGAATGCTTTAAATATCTTAGAATTCTCTTAACGGCTATTAAATGACATTCTTTAGGAGAAGCTTGAAAACGAGCACACATGCATACACTAAACATAATATCGGGCCTAGATGCGGTGAGATAAAGTAGACTACCAATCATAGAGCGATAAAGTTTTAGGTCTACCGGTTTACCTCCCTCGTTTAGGTCAAGATGCCTGTTGGAAGCCATTGGAGTCTTGATGGGCTTTGAGTCTTCCATGCCAAATCTTTTTAGCAAGTCCTTCACGTATTTGGTTTGACTCACGAAGGTTCCATTCTTGAGTTGCTTGATTTGAAGTCCAAGGAAGAAGCTTAATTCTCCAATCATTGACATCTCAAACTCCCTAGACATCATGTCACCAAATTCTTTGCAAAATTCTTCGTTAGTAGAGCCAAATATAATATCATCAACATAGATTTGGCATACAAAGAATTCTTCATCAATGATTTTTGTAAAAAGTGTTGTATCAACCTTCCCAATTTTAAACCCTTTGGAAAGTAGAAAATCTCTAAGTCGCTCATACCATGCTCTAGGAGCTTGTTTGAGACCATATAGCGCTTTAGAGAGTTTGTAAACATGGTTAGGATATTTGGGGCTTTCAAAACCGGAGGTTGTTCAACAAAAACCAATTGGAAATTTCTCCATTTAGAAAAGCACTTTTACATCCATTTGAAATAATTTAATATCAAAACAAGATGCAAAAGCAAGTAGAATTCTAATGGCTTCTAATCTAGCCACGGGAGCAAAGGTTTCACCAAAATCCAAACCTTCAATTTGAGTAAATCCTTGAGCTACCAAACGGGCCTTATTTCTTACTACAATACCATTTTCATCTTGTTTGTTTCGGAATACCCATTTTGTGCCTATTACATTGTGATCCTTGGGTCTTTCCACTAAGGTCCAAACATCATTTCGGGCAAAGTTATTTAGTTCTTCATGCATTGAATTTACCCTATCCGGATCATCTAGAGCTTCATCTATGTGAGTAGGTTCAATAGAAGATACAAAGGAGTAATGTTTGCAAAAAGAAGCAACACGAGATCGAGTTTGAACACCCTTACCAACATCACCCAATATTTGATCTATTGGATGATCTTTGGAGAGCCCGTGATGAATTCTTTGAGGTAGAGCTTGTGTTGATTGATCATTCTCCTTTTCATCCACATCAATAGGTTGAACTTGGCTTGACGGAGCGGAAGTAGTGGGTTCAACTTTAGTGGATGAGGGTGGATCTTGTTTATCCTCCTTTGGTTTTAAGTCTCCAAGTGTCATGTTCTTCATTGCTTCTCTTAGACCTTCTTCACCTACATCATTCAAATTTTCTTGCTCTTCTTGAGAGCCATTAGTTTCATCAAACTCAACATCACAAGTTTCTTCCACAAAACCTTTATTTTTGTTGAATACACGATAAGCTTTGCTATTTGAGGAGTATCCAAGCAAAAACCCTCATCACAACGACTTTGGAATTTTGAAAGTCGAACCCCCTTTTCAAGATATAGCATTTACAACCAAAAACTCGAAAATAAGAAATATTTGGTCTTCTTCCAATAAGAAGCTCATAAGAGGTCTTTTTCAAGAGACGATGCAAATAAAGCCTATTAGTTGCATGGCAAGCGGTATTAATGGCTTCCGCCCAAAAACTATCGGAGGTGCCATACTCATCAAGCATAGTTCTTGCCATTTCAATTAATGTTCGATTTTTCCGTTCCACAACTCCATTTTGCTCCGGAGTGTAGGTAGCGGAAAGTTCGTGCTTTATTCCAAATTCATCACAATAATCTTCGATTTTTGTATTTTTGAATTCGGAACCATTGTCACTACGAATCTTCTTAATTGTAAAATCAAATTCATTTTGAGCCCTTTTTGCAAAGTTTTTAAAGATACCGGAGGTTTCGGATTTATCATCTAAAAAGAATACCCATGTATACCTTGAAAAATCATCAACAATGACTAAGCAATAAGAATTTCCTCCAATGCTCTTATAGGTTGTTGGGCCAAACAAATCCATATGTAAGAGCTCTAATGGTCTAGATGTGGACATGATACTTTTTGAAGGATGAGAACTAGCAACTTGTTTTCCGGCTTGACAAGCACTACAAAGCCTATTTTTCTCAAACTTCACATCTTTCAAGCCCACAACTAAATCATTTTTGAAAAGCTTTTTGAGTTGGATCATCCCAACATGAGCTAGTCTTCTATGCCATAACCATCCTAGGGATGTCTTTGCAATTAAACAAGTTTGAAGGCATGACTCATTTGAGGTGAAATCAACCAAATACAAGTTTCCAAATCTAAAGCCTTTGAATACCAAAGAACTATCATTTTCTTTAGAAATTACTACACCATTCTTAGAAAACATGCAAGTAAGGCCTAGATCACAAATTTGAGCAATCGATAACAAATTAAAATTTAAAGTTTCTACCAAAGAAACATTTGAAATAGAAAGATCATTTGAGATAGCAATTTTGCCTAAACCCAATACCTTTCCTTTGCTATTGTCACCAAATGTGATCTTGTCGTTTTGCCCATTTCCTACTTCAAAGGTGGTGAACATCTTTGGTCACGGTCATATGTTGAGTGCATCCACTATCCAACACCCAATGCCGTCCTCCGGTCTTGTAGATCACCTACAAAAGAGAATCAAGTTCTTTTAGGTACCCAAATTTGTTTGGGTCCTTGGAGGTTAGTAACCAAGGCTTTGGGCACCCAAATGGCATTCTTTTTACGACCAAGTATGGGAGTACCAACAAATTTAGCAATTATTTTACCAAAGCTATCTTTCTTAAGCACATAGCAAGAGTCATAAATATTACTCTTAGTTGTTTTATCTAAGAGGCAATTAATCGATAGATGCCCTACCTCATGACATTTATAACAAAACTTCCCGTTTGATTTAACAAAGCGAGGAGCTTTGCTATCAATCTTTTTGCCCTTCTTAGGAATGTATCCTAGTCCTTCTTTATTGTAGGAGCATCTTTGACCTTTCAAGATTTTATTTAGAGTGTCTTTACCCTTGAAGCATCTATCAAGACTTTTGCTAAGTTTGTTTACTTGTTCCTTAAGTTCATTATTTTCTACTACTAGGTTTTCATGGCATGAAGTGGAACTAGAGCATGATATTGATGGCATATCAATTAAATCATCACAAGAGGTAGATATGCTAATTTTTGATATACTACATGAATCAATTTCTAAGCAAGATACATCATCAATAATTTTGCAACTAATTCCTATATCATTTTGAGATTTTGAATGATCTTTAGCAAGAAGAGTCTCATGAGCTTCCTTTAGCTCCTCATAAGAGTCTTTGAGAGAGAGATATTCTTTTCTCAAGGCCTTATGTTTAGACTTTTCTTTGCCAAGATACTCATTCAAATCCTCAAGCATATCCATTAATTCATCATAGGAGGGTTCACCAACATTTGAGATTACCTTAAAATCTCCTTTTGCCATAAGACACAAAGGAGTGTCGAGAGGTGATGAAGTCTCCTTAATAGCAATGCCGGCAAGACCCTTCTTCTTTGGAGGTGTGTCGTCTTCGGAAGAGTCGGAGTCCGAATATTCTTCCTCGGAGTTCCATTCTCCAATGTGAGCCTCGCCTTTGCCATCCTTGTTCAACTTCTTGAAGAGCTTCTTCTTCCCATGAAAGAATTTCTTCTTTGAAGGGGACTTGTCTTTGTCGTCCCTTTTCTTTGGACATTTTGAGGCAATATGTCCCGTTTCATCACACTCATAGCACCGAATATTTGCATATCGGTTGGTACTAGAGTATTGTCCATTCTTGAATTTTTGGGGACCACTTCCACTTGAGCGCCTCTTCATGAATTTTCTCATTCTTCTTACGAGAAGGGCCATTTCCTCCTCAGTGTCTTCATCATCATCGGAGATATTAAGCATTTCATCACTTGACTCCGCCTTTGCCTTGAAGGCAATGTTCTTCTTCTTCGAAGAGCTTTGCTCCAAAAGCTCTTCCTTGTCCTTCTTGTAAAGCTCGTTGGTTATGAGATTTCCAAGAAGTCCCGTTGGCGTCATTCTTGGCAACTCCGGTGAGTTGAGAAACAACGTCACCAAAGTCTCATATTTTTTCGAAAGAGCCCTAAGCATCTTACGAACAATGTCAAAATCGGTTAGTGATGCTTCAAGGCCTTTGAGCTCATTTACTATGTTGTTCAATCGTGAATACATCTCATTGATGTTTTCATGAGGCAACATAATAAAACTCTCGTATTTGATTCGAAGCATATGCAATTTGGCTTCCTTGACTGAGGATGTCCCCTCATGAATTTCCGAGAGGGTCGTCCAAATCTCATGAGCGGTTTCAAGATTGCTCACTCGATTGAACTCATCCGCGTTCAAGGCTCCAAAGAGAGCATTCATAGCTTGAGCATTGAGATGAGTGTTTCGCTCCTCTTGGTCATTTGTGAGTGTGGGATTAACCCCCGGAGTGAAAACCTCAACTACAATTCTCCATATGCTTGGACTCATGGCCTTAAGATAAACGGTCATACGAATTTTCCATTAAGCATAATTTGTACCATCAAAAAATGGCGCCTTGCCTATCGACACCCCATCGCTAGCCATCCTTACTCTCTAGGCGGTGAAGCCCCAAAAGAGAGTCCAAGCTCTGATACCACTTGTAGGATCAAGGATAACCGACTAGAGGGGGGTGAATAGGAGGTTTCTAAATTTTCTCAACTCAATTTAGAAAATGCAAACAACACTACAAAAATTAGATAAGAATATGAAGAACGCACTAAAGTCTCTAGCAAGGCTCAAAAAGCTATGACAATACAAGTGAAGCAAGTATACTTATGAGCACAAAAACTAAGAAGAATATGGTATTGATCAAATAGATTTCCAACAAACAAGAATACCAAGCACAATAAAATAGGAGACAAGGAATTTTAACCCGTGGTCTCGGAGACTTGCCGGTCTCCCCTACTCCACGTTGAGGTGACTTGATCCACGTCAAGCCGGCTCCACTCGCTTGAGCCTTCCTCGATCACTAAGGTAGTTCTTCCCCGCTCCGGGTAGGCGAACTCCGGCCTTCACAACTTGCCGGGGCTTCTCACAATCTCCGTTGAGAAGCTCACCGCGCACAATCGCCACCAAGCCGTCTAGGAGGCGGCAACCTTCAAGAGTAATGAACCTTGACGCTAGCTTGAGGTCGAATGTCGGTGTCTAAAGGCTCAAAACACTAAATGCAACACCAAATTTGCTTCTCACACTCACAAATAGAAATTGAATGCACACAAGAGTGGAGAACACTTGCTAGAGCTCAAATATCATCAATGAGGACCAAGAGTTACTCTAGAAGGCAGGTGGGGAGGTATTTATAGCCTCCACCAAACCTTCTAGCCGTTGGAGCTCGAAATCGCAGAATCTGTTTTTCGGTGCTACCGCCATGTAGGACCCAGAGCAGGGCTCCATTTCAACGGCTAGAATAAAGTGCATTTAATGCACTTGCGAGACCGTTATAGAAGTCCGGTGCTACCGCCCAACTAGGGCGTGAGCACCGCTCTATTTCTTTTCTTTCGTGAAACACACCTCTTTGGAAATATAGCACGGACTAAGATCCGGTGCTACCAAGGTCCGAGCACCGGGCTTCCAAAAGTTCAAGAAAGGTGCTTCTCGGAATTTTTACACGGGTTAAGGTCCGCGCTACCGATGGTCCCAGAGCCAGGCCACTATGGGCGTAGCATCGGCCACCAAATCACCCAAAAACTCACCCTCGTGATTTTCTAGCGGGCTAAAGTCCGGTGCTACCGTGATCCGTTAGTTAGCACCGGCCGCCATGGGCGTAGCACCGCCAAAAATACGCCCAAAAGCCCTTCTCGGAATTTTCACACCGGCCGTTGAGCGGTGCTACCAGCTTGACCAGTAGCACTGCTGTTGCCATAATGAGCACCGATTTCCAGAGACTTGAAATAATTTAAGGTTTTTCAAAAGATGGAACTTGTCTAAAATTAAGCAACTTAATTGAATATGCATTTGAGCCTTTAAACCCTTAAACGACATCAAGATAAGCGTCATGATCCCTCTTAATAGTACGGCCCTAAAACTAATAGACGGATCTTTCTTCCAAACTCCAAGATCGTCAAAGGACCAAAAAGAACCTTATATATATAAAAACAAATACCTTTACATGATCTTGACATAAGCTTGATTGGCTTGAACTTTTCCTTGGTATTTCCATGATCATTCTTCTTGGAAACGACCTACTTTCAATATCCTCATCAAAAGCATTAGATCATATAGCAACATTGTCATTAATTATCAAAACCAAAACATATCGGGTGCCTAGATGCTTTCAACCCTTAACTGTAATTCCCGAGCATTGCTCAATACCACGAGCACGGCTATCCGAATAGTTTCACACTCTGCAGAGGTTATGCACTTTACTCACGTGATACAACCAAACACCACCAAGGCGAGTGATTATAACAAAGCCTTTACAATGCGCTGGCTTAACCCGATACTACCCGCTAAGGTTTCAACACTGGTGGGACTGGTTACCACATCCAGGGCCCCCCTCTTGCGCCATGTGAATTACTCCATAACTCGGGAACTCACACCAACCACGATAGTACCAAAATTAAGACATTGCAAATTACTCACTAGGTGGCCCATACGGACATGTGGTTGCATGATTAACTCAGTCAAAGGCTTGCAAGGTTAAGTCCTTAGAGTGATCAAGGCAAGACATCCACATACCCTCGCCCATCGGGCCCACCTTGCCTCCTCGCCCTTGTCACTTGCCCCAATCTAAATGATTATCACCCGGTTGATTACCAAGCACCACGTGCCATCAACAATTCAACATCGTTGCGTGACATGACTCGCCACGACAACTCAATCTCATCGTGTGATCCCACATGACACACAAGTTCATAACATTGTTCCATATTCCATTAATCAAGATTAATTATCAATGATTCTAACACATGTGATGACGTGGTATGGCTAAGCAACTAATACGAACTAACCCTTCAATGTTGATTATAATTACTAACCAACTATATTGAACTAATCTAGGGTGACAATGGATCATGGCATATAATGACAAGGTAGGGTATAGATCAATCTGGTATATTAGCTAAACCCAATCTAATTTGAAACAATTGTATACTTGAAATATATGCAATAGGGTAAAACAAATATAACAATTTTATAAACATGGGTTCAACATGATCAAAGCACAACTTGCCTTGGAATAGGTCCTGATCTGGTTCTGGAACTTGCTCTTGAGTTGCTGGATCTTCCTCCGAAGCGTCGCACAATTCAACGTCTACGCGTATCGAAGAATAAAAGCAAATAAATACCAAATCAAAGAGCGAATGAACTCCAAAAATAAAATAAAATTCACCATTAAATATATATCAATTTTACAAATTTTTAGAAATTTGAATCTCTCAAATCCGAGATACGATGCAAAAGATATAGCCTTTTGAAGTTTGAAATAAATACTGAAATTAACAAAAATCAGAAAATCAGAATTAACATATTTATTTTTAAATCGAAAACAGATTTATTGCGCCACGCCGACGTCATCTCGACCGAGCCAACAAAGCACGACACGTGGCCCGGTGCATAGACACGGTCCACGGACCTCCTCTGTCTACCGCGGACCGGTCCACGACGCCTCGGCGCCGCACCACCACGCGCAAGACGATCCGATTGGTCGCGGCGAGGGTCTAGGAGACACGCGGCTACACCTCGATCGCTCGATCTAAATCCGACGGCCACACCTTCCGAGTTGCTTACCGACGTGTCACGATCGAACTCTTCATGTAGATCCAGCGGCTCCGGCTTCAACGCGACGATGGCGACGCGGCGGCGCAACTCCACCGGGCTTGAGAACGACGACCTCAGAGATGGCGTTCCGGCGACGAAACGGCGACGTTGCTCCCTTCTCCCGACGCGCCTTGACACCGCAGTCTCGGATCTGGATCCCGAACGGCGAGAAACAGCTGGATGACGGCGCAAAGGCACGAACAAGCGGCAGCGCGTGAAACGAATCACGGCGAGCTTCCAAGCGCGTTCTACGGCGATTTTCGCGAGATGACTCCGATCAAATGCTGCGACGCACACGGATGAACCTCGGGCGACTACCCCTCCCTTTTATAGCCTCGGCAAACGCGCTCAAAAGGGAACCCTAGATCCTACCGGCGGCGGAGGCGTATCGGCGGCGGACTCGAGTCCTTCAGCGAGCGACAACTCCCACCACTCGACTGCTACCAACGGCCAGGATCACTCCCGGAACGATACGATCTGAGCCAATCCTTCCAAAACCAACGGCGCGATCCTTTTCTTTCCCGAATCGGTACGATGCGAACGGTACCTCCGGATCTTGATCTGACGGCCAAGACGCGAACACTCACGTGGCGAACTCCGGGCCACTGGATTGAAATCGAGCGGCCACGGGCTAGGGTTCACTGGATGGGCTGATTTGGGCCGCCGACGCTGGTTCACACGCACAAGATTGGGCTTCTACCGCCCATCTTGCTCCAAAAGAATTTTAAAACTTTATTAATTTAAATAATTCTAGAAATTCATTTAATTGGTTTTAGGCAATTAAATTATCGGGAAAAAATCCAAGAAAATTCTCAAAAATACTTTGAGACATTCGGACTTAAATAATATATTTTGGCAAACTTTATTTTAACTTTGCATAAATTTAAATAGATTTGAACAAAAGGTCAATATACTTAATTTAAAATTAATTCAAAGAAATCCAGAAAAATCCAAATAAATTCCAGAAAATCATAAATGCACATTTAAGCAATAAAATATTATTTGGGCAAATTTTGGGATGTTACAGTCGCTCAATCCCCGAGTGGATCTTGAAGCCGTTAAGGAAGGCTACACCTGCAATGTAGATGAAGATCGGGCCGCCGAGCTCTGGGAGGAAGTCAAAGACGCCTCTACGGCCATTGTAGAAACTCTGGAGCTGTAAACATGATATATAAAAATTTCTCTTTGTTCTTGCATTTTGCCTTTCAAGTATGCTGCTTTGTCCGAGTGGTTTTGACATGTCGTGTCCGACTAGTCCAGCCCCCAGGCTCTGAGGCATGGTTCATGATGCATGTCTCAGGGTCTTAACATCGTAGGAGCAAAGCACTCGGACGCATAAATCACGAGAAGTTTGAACGAAAATAACTTTAAAAGCGAATATTCATTAATAAAGAAACAATTGAATTACAAAGTTCAAGTGAAAAATGACGTAGCTGTTCTATGTTCCAAGTGTTGTTGACTGTCGTACCGTCTTCACGCTTGAGCTTATAAGCTCTAGGGCATATCACCTCATCGATGACGTAAGGGCCTTCCCAGCTTGGGGAGAGCTTATGCTCGCACTTCTGATTCTTTCTAAGGACCAGATCTCCTTTAGAGAACGCGCGGCTCCTCATATTGCGTCCGTGATAGCGACGTAAGCCCTGAAGATTTTTTGTCGACTGAATTGTTGCGATGTCCCTGGCTTCTTCCAGTCGGTCGAGGTCTTCTTGTCGGCTCTCTTCCGAAGCGACTTCTTCATAGCTCCGAACCCGTGGGGATCCGAATTCTAACTCGGTGGGAGGACCGCCCGAGCCGTACACCGTGAAGAAGGGTGATCGCCGGTTGCTGCTCTTTGTGGGTGGTTCGCAGCCCCCAGAGTACCGAAAGCAATTCTTTGACCCACTGAGTGGCGTATGGTTTGAGGCGATCGAAAATCCTTACCTTTAAGCCCTGTAAAACCATGTCGTTGGCTCGTTCAACCTGCCCGTTACTTCGGGGGTGTGCTACTGATGCGAAGTAGATCTTTATGCCGAGTTTGCCGCACCAATCTTAAAATATGCCACCTCTGAATTGGGTGCCATTATCCGTGATGATCCGGTTTGGTACGCCGAATCTAACCACGATTTCATGGAAGAATTCTTTGGCCTTCGCTGCTGTAATTGTGGCGACTGGTTTAGCCTCAATCCATTTGGTGAATTTGTCGACGGCCACGAAGAGATGGGTATAACCGCCTTGATCCTTCTTCAAAGGTCCCACCATGTCGAGCCCCCAGACTGCAAATGGCCAGGTGATTGGGATAGTTTGTAGTTCCTGTGCCGATTTGTTCATCTGTCGCGCAAAGAACTGACATCCTTCGCATGTCCGGACGATGTCCTCTGCATCAGTAACAGCAGTCGGCCAGAAAAATCCCTGACGATAAGCCTTGCCAACTAGGGTTGATGACGCCGCATGATTCCCACAAACTCCCGAGTGGATTTCCTTGAGAAGATCTCTTCCTTCTTGTTCTGATATGCACCGTCGTAGTACACCAGAGGAGCTCTTGCGATAGAGTTCTTCCTTGATCACCACATAGCTCTTGCTTCAGCGCATTATTCGTTCGGCTTGCACGCGGTCTTAGGGTAGTTCGTCCTTCGTCAAATAGTCCAGATATGGAGCTGTCCAATCGGGGGTAATGACTAGGACTTCAGCTTCAACGTTCTTCTCCGCCGGGGCGTCTGGCTTTGACCGAGCGCTAATCGTGGGCTTATGAATTTCTTCGACGAACACTCCCACGGGCACCGTAGACCGGCAAGATCCCATTTTTGCTAGCTCGTCGGCCGCTTCATTGTCCCGGCAGAGCACATGAACGAGTTCCAAGCCGTCAAAGTTCCCTTCCAGCTTGCGTACCTCTTGGTAGTAGGCTGCCATGTTGTCTTCGATGCAGGACCATTCTTTTTGCACTTGATTGACCACAAGCATTGAATATCCGCGGACCGCCAAACGTCAGATACCGAGTGATATGGCGATATGGAGCCCATGGATGAGTGCCTCGTACTTGGCGGCGTTCTTTGATGCGGGAAAAAGTATCTGCAGAACGTACCTCAATCTTTCTCCACTTGGTGATATGAGCACAATACCAGCCCCCACGCCACTGAGCATGAGGGAACCATCGAAATACATCGTCCAATACTCAAGTTCCTTGACGACCACCGGGTTTTGAAGTTCTGTCCACTCGGCCGTGAAGTCGGCGAGCGCTTGAGACTTGATGGCTGTTCGAGGCTTGAAAAGGATATCAAAGGCTCCAAGCTCGACTGCCCATTTTGCAATTCTCCCAGTTGCCTCCTGGTTGTGGAGAATATCTCCTATTAGGAAGGAGGTGACCACCGAAATGGTATGTTCTTGGAAGTAGTGCTTGAGCTTGCGAGATGTAAGGAGTACGGCATATAATAATTTCTGTACTTGTGGATACCGCACCTTAGATTCACTCAGGACCTCGCTGACGAAGTATATCGGATGTTGGATCTTCTGCACGTGGCCCGGCTCCTCCCTTTCTACGATGATCGCAGCGCTGACTACATGAGTCGTTGCCGCGATTTAAAGTAGCAGAAGTTCCTCTGGCATCGGCGAAACCAAGACCGGGGGCGTTGTTAAGAAGGCCTTCAAATCTTCAAACGCATGCTGTGGAACTTGTCCTGCTTCTTGAGGAGTTTAAAAAGAATGGCATACCTCGCATACCCAGTTGGGAAATAAACCTGCTGAGTGTGGCCATGCATCCTGTAAGCTTCTGGACGTCCTTCTGGCAAGTCGGTGCTTCCATATTTGCTATGGCCCTGATCTTCTTTGGTTGGCCTCAATGCCTCGTTGGGATACGATAAACCTGAGCAATTTTCCCGAAGATACTCCGAAAACACACTTCTCGGGATTAAGCTTCATGCTGAAAGCCCTTAGACTCTCGAACGTCTCGGTCATGTCAGCGATAAGGTCATTCCTCTCCCAAGTCTTCACCACGACATCGTCCACGTATGCCTCCACATTGCGTCCGAGCTGGGCGTGAAAACATCGTTGTATTGCGTCGCGTACGCTGCACCAAAGATTTTTCAACCCGAACGCCATTGTGGTATAGCAAAAGGCCGAAGGCGTGATGAATGAAGTCTTGATATGATCTTCTGCCTTTAGGCGAATCTGATGGTACCCTGAGTAGGCATCGAGAAAACTCATAATTTCGCACCCGACGGTCGAGTCAACCACCTGATCAATTCGAGGTAGCCCAAAGGGATCCTTCGGACATGCCTTGTTAAGATCAGTATAATCAATGCACATGCGCCAAGTTTTATTCTTCTTTTGAACTAGTGCAGGTTTGCCAACCAACGGATGATACACTTCTTTTATAAAGCCCGCCGCTAAAAGCTTGGTGATCTCTCGCTGATGACGTTCAACGATCCGAGGAACCACGAGCCTTTTCTTGATTGGCTTTGCCTTTTCGTCGACGTGCAGAGAATGCTCGATCACCTCCCTAGGGACACCCGGCATGTCGGATGGTTTCCAGGCAAAGATGTCCCTGTTAGCCTGGAGGAAGGTGACGAGCGCGCCTTCCTATTTATCCTCGAGCCCTAACCCGATCAGGGTTGTTTTGGACGAGTCGGACGGGTCGAGGATGATTCTCTTGGTTCCTTCGCCAGGCTTTATTCCTGACGTGGCCTGCTTCTTGGACGGGACATCGCCTTCTTCCTACAACGTGGCAGCCTCTGCCTGGACACTCTTCAGCTCGGTGGCTGCCTCCTGCAGTTCAGCAAGTTCACAATTTTCTCGATCGCATTCCAGAGATCACTTGATGTCGCTGCGAACCGTGATGACGCTTCTGGGTCCCGGCATCTTCATCATCAAGTAGGTGTAGTGCGGGACGGCCATGAATCTAGCCAGACCGGGCCTTCCCAAGATAGCGTGGTACGCTATCCCGAAATCGGCCACTTCGAAACTTACATACTCGGTCCGGTAGTTATCTTTGGTACCGAAAGTGACGGGCAAAGAAATCTGCCCGAGTGAAAACGAAGACGCCCCAGGGATCACCCAATGGAACGGCTGAGTGCTCGGCCTTAGCTCGGAGCGGGGGATGTTCATATCGTCGAAGGTCTTGGCGAATAAGACGTTGAGTCCACTCCCTCCATCGATCAATACCTTCTTGAGCTTTACATTGCGAATGACAGGGTCGAGCACTAGAGGGTACTTACCCGGATGTAGAACCCGGTTGGGATGATCTGAGCGATCGAAGGTGATCGGGACCTCAGACCACTTAAGATCTTTGGGGTCGCGGTGCCCACCGCATTGATCTCCCGAGCAGTGAGCTTTTGCTTCCGCTTGGACTCATATCCGGTGGAGCCTCCGTAGATGTAGTTCAGCTCTTGCTCGGGCTCTTGGTAGTCGTCCTCGTCTGGAAGGTATTTCTTCTTGGCCACCTCATCCTTCGCTGGGGCCGGCTGCTTGTTGCTTTCCCGTGCAAAACGCTGCAGGGTGAAGCAGTCCTTGGCAGCGTGCTTTCCCTTGGGGTGGAAAGGTCAGATCGCATCCATAACAGAATTGTAATCGGGCGCCTCCCTCCACATGGCTCGAGGCCGGTTGCGTTCTGTTACCGCAACTAGCTCCTCGCCTTTCCGCTTCTTGTCTTTGTGCTTGGAGGACTCGGCCTTGTCGCCTTTACTCTTCTGTTGTGGGCGATCTTCTTGGTGCTAGGCCAGGGAGTCTGAGGCCGTGGCGCAGCGGTCGGCCAATGCAAACATCTCCTTCACGGAGGCCGGGGGCTTTCTGGACATTTTCTTGATTAGATCAGGATCACTTACCCCCTTCTGAAAGGCTGCCACCACCACATCGTCAGATACGTCCCTGATGGTGTTCTTCTTCTGCATGAAACGCTGGATGAAATCTCTCAGCGTCTCGTCCTTCTTCTGGTGAAGCTGGTATAGGTCCCACGGAGTGCCAAGCCTCTCGTAGGTTCCCTGGAAGTTTGCGATGAATTGATTGCAAAGATCATTCCAGGAGTCCACCGAGTTCGCAGGAAGTCCCGTGAGCCATGCTTGAGTCAAGGGGGTGAGATTGACTAGCAGATAATTCGTCATGACATTCTGGTTGCCCCCGGCCGCTTTGACCGCCAGGGCATAGACCTACAGCCAAGCTTCCGGATCTCGCTCCCCATCAAACTTGACGATGCCCTTGGGATTGAATCCTTCGGGCCATACCACTCGGCGTAGCCGAGGAGTGAACACTCGGATCCCGTCAATGGATCTCTCATCATGATGAGGGGGAGTCCGGCGTGGCGAGCCTCGGGCTCGATGATTGTCGTCAACGCGTCGGGGTGGAGTTCGGCGCGACGAGTCCATGACTCGGCGATCATCATCGTTCCGACCCCTGCGATGATGGTCTCTATGGTCATCGTAGTCATCGTACCTTCGATCACTTCGTCGTTCGTGGTCGGTGCCGAAACGCTTGAAGTCATCGCGGTGCTCGCGTCGTTCTTCCTCGTCCCACTCTAGCCGTCTGGCGGTGATGTCTTGGCGAAGGTCGTGATTGAGAATTCGGCGTGCGTCTTCGACTGGTGGTGTGAGGCACCGACTGCCTGAATTCCGACTGGTTGCAGTCCGACTGCTAGAGACTCGAGTGGCTGCATGGGAGCGTGAGTGTGCTTCCCCTACCGGCTTCTCCTGATTCCGCTGAATCGCTACCGCCGTCACCATGGCCTTGATCTGGGCCACGATCGGGGCTGCCGGGCTGTCAGACGCAATCAATGGATCCAGTGTATCAAGAAGCGTCTTGGAGGCGACGACGTTCTGCAGCGGTGTATGGAAGACAGCTTAGTCTCCCAACCTGGACTGCAGGATGTCCTCACGGACATGGCGGCCGCGCGATAGAAGCGATCGCGTCTGTACCTCCTTTCCCTTACGAAGATGATCTTCCTCCGTAGCTTCTTGATCTTCTTGTTGGTGTTGGAGATTGGTCCTCTGCTCCTCTATCGCGAAGACGCCACGAAGGTCGCAGTGATTCCTCACGATGCCGACTGGTTCGCTAGATGAGTCAGAGCGGCATACCTGAGATGGGTTGGCCTAATCTCCACCAGATTGGATCTGGTTTTGGACCAGGCAGACAAGCTCTCCGCGCGTATCTGCGACGAAGTCCAGGCTTCCGAAACGGAAAGCTTGGCAGGAGACGAAGGTGGCCATGATTCCGCCAATAGCTGCCATCGAATCTGTAGGAAAAGATTTTAGCGCTTCCCCTACCTGGCGTGCCAATTGTCGACTTTTGTAGTCGGTAATAAATTTATGGGGCAGGCGCTAGATCTCAAACTCGAAGGTCACACAAGACAAGGGTTTAGCAGTTCGAGCTCTCACAGAGGAGATAACACCTAATCACGTGTCTTTGGGATTATATGGATCTCTTGGATCTAGGATTGCTCAAAGCGCTGTGTGCTCTGGGCGATATGCGATGTGTGCACTATGGCTTGATAGCTCGATTGCTTGATGTCTATGTTGTTGCCTGCCCTCTCCCTTATATAGTGGGGGTGGGGCGGCATACAGAGTCCTGATCGGTTAGGAGATTCCGATCGGTTACTAGATTCTAGTCGGTTACAGGATAGAGTTTACATCTTTATCTACCCTATCAACGACTCGGATTACAGCCGTATCTTTTATATCTAAATATACATACAACTGTCTATAGGATGTTCCCCCTTCCCGTACGGCTGCAAGGCTCAGCGCGGGGTGAATCCTTTGGGGCTTCTACTTTGGCCTGTCTTCTCTTCAGGCGATGCTGGGCCGACCATGAAGGTACCCGGTTTCATATATTGCCTCCTCTGTGCTGAGAATTGGCCTCCTCGCTGCCTCTGCTATATGCCTTAATGTCAGCTCGTCTGACTTCTTCCATAGTGCATCAAACTTTCTGTTGGTTATGGTCGCACAACCTCTTAAAAAGCTTCGTAAGGTCCTTATTCTTGACCTGCTTGTAGAAGTTAGCACCCATGCGCCACTTGCACCACCTACTTCACAGATCAGGCCATAGATGTGTTTCTTCTGCACCTTTCTGCAACTGCACGACCGCTTTCAACAGCTTGGGATGCCGATCGTGTATAACACACTCCAGGCCGCTGATCCATGACGTCGACTTTCACGTTTCTAAGAAACCAGAGCCAGCTTTCTATGTTCTCACCCTCCATGAATGCGAGCGCTAGTGGAACAACCTGATTATTGCCATCTACTCCTATGGCAGTCAATATCTGGCCTTTATTCTTTCCAGTTAGGAATGTCACATCCACACATAACAACGAACGACAATGTCTAAACGCATTGACACATGCACCAAAAGCAAAGAATGCCCGCTTCAGTACCATCTTCCCAAGGAAGCGCTGCGAGGGCCGCTCACAAATATCGATATAAGTTCCAGAATTTCTTTCCTTGATCACCTCAAGCATACCTGATAGGTTCTGATATGAGTCTTCGTATGTACAAATCTAGTTTCCAATGCCTTCTACTTCGCTCTCCATGCTTTCACATAGCTTATGGTGTACTGAAACCTCTGCTCTATTACAAGTATGATGGCACGTGGCTCTAAATCCAGGTTGCCCACAATCTGCCCATATATTGCATTTGCAACAAAACCCGAAGATATGTTTCTATGCGATTGAGCAGACTCTGTCAGCACGCATGTGTGTGGGACGACTATAGAACACTTCCAAATAGTATCCCACTTAGGCTGGTACGCATGCACATGCCATGGGCAACCCTCCATCTAGCATCTGACATCATACACCCACTGGTCTGACTTCACAACCTTAAAGGTTCTATGAAGCGACATTGTCCATGCTGTCACTACTTCCTGAACCTCAAACTTATTCTTGTAAATAGCATCTTGCCTCACTTCGTTCTGATCCGACTGCCATGCGAAGTGTTCACACTCGTTGACCACTAATCTATCGAACTAATATGCATCCCACTCCGCAGGGAAATGCTCTTCATCGTCTTTGTCATTACTCAAATCCTCATATTCCTAACTCTCCGCCTCCATCGCTTCAACCAACAATTCAATATTTTCTCCCTCATCTGCCACACCCGAAGGTAAATGAACATCTTGCATTGGAACATCAACTTCCTCGCCTCACACACCCACATGACTCGAGCTGACATCCTACCTCACTAAGCATTCTCCGGTTCGGTTGCTCTCCCCAACTTCTTCCAGTTCATCACCACCAACCTTCTCTTGCGTCGTATGGCCAGCATTGGTTTTCTCAAATGCTTTCACCAACAACAGTAATGGCCAACCATTCTCAGTTGCCAATCTTACGTACGAACTCCAGGACTTCGGTCCCTTCAGTTCTACTAACTCCTAGTACGTGCAATCTCGTCTCCGAGACCATACTCTGTGCAGCTTCAGGTCATGCAATTTACTATCCAACGAGAATATTTGGTACAACTATCTGTTCACCGTGCCCCATGAACATTCACCAGCACGTGACAGGCCAGCCATGACACTTCGAAAATGACTAAGTTCCACCCCTTCTACACCCATCTGCGGAACCCCTTCTCCATAGTGTATTTTAAATTCTACTCGTTCGTCCAAACCTGTCGAAACATTTCATGAATTTTTTCATGATCGCACGACATAACGTTACCACTTTTCAAGTCTTAATCTACCCATACGACGACATACTCTACACTAACTCAAACAACTGCTACAGTCCTACAAAAATTAATTTTTTGTACCAAACTGTATCTCCAATTCTTGCACACATTTATCTCTCATAAATCTTGCTGTTTTCTATATCCATAGCATAGCTATTATAACTCTATACAACTAAATAATTAAAAGCCTATATAATCCGAGCACTAAATCGTCAATTTAAATAAACTATTGCAAGTCTACACATCTAATTAATCACTATATCCTCTTTCTAAATATTTATTGATCTACAAAACTATGTACTTACAAATCTATTTCATTTGATCACTAAATTATAAATTAAAACAACGAAAAAATTTACCTCAACCCTCGACGAATATTCTCTCTTCCTCCTCTTCTTCCTCCTCCCCTTCCTCTTCCTCCCCTCCTCCTCCTCCTCTTCCTCTCCCCTCTTCTCTCTTTTCTCCTCTCTTTTCTCTAGCGAGCTCGCTCGGCTACTTTTGTCAGTGAAAATGAGGCCGAAGGCTAGGGCGCCCATTTTTTTACAGCCTCTGTCGCAATTTGGAATTGCGACAGTGTCGCAATTCCAAATTGCGACAGAGTGCTTCTCACAATTTGGAGGTGCGACAGGTGTGTAAATCTGTTATTTTTTCAGCATACTATTTTCTGCAATTGTTTATTAAAAATATATTATTTTACAAAAAAATTCGATCACTTAGAGCATATGATACATCGGGTCAAGTACAAAACATGGCGTACATGATAGACCTAATGGCAGAAGCATATGGAATCTTACTCATACGATCTCTCGCTCATTATTAGTCGAAGAACACTGAGTCTTGCTAAGACTTATTCCATGTGACATAGATAAGAACCCCTTCTTAGCATCCTGCATGTTGAACCGATTCAACACCTTGTCGATATAATTACTCTAATTTAATCCAATTAGCCTTTTCTCTCTATCTCTATAGATATTTATGCCCAAGTATATGTTGCTTCTCCTAAATCCTTCATAGAAAAACTATTTTTCAGTGAGGTCTTAATAGATTCCAGCATAGGAATGTCATTCCCAATCAATAATATATCATCCACATACAAGATTAGAATTACAAGTACGCTCCTACTAACCTTCTTGTAAACACAAGATTCTTCTACATTCTTGATGAAGCCAAACCCTTTAACTACCTCATCAAAATGAATATTCCAACTCCTATATGCTTGCTTCAACCCATAAATAGATTTCTAAAGTTTGTGTATTTTACTAGTGTTCTTTGGATCGACAAAACCCTCAGGCAGTGTCATGTAGACATCCTCACTTAGGTTTTCATTAAGGAAAGCCGTTTTGGCATCCATTTGCCATGTCTCATAATTGAAATATACATCAATAGCTAGAATAATTCATACAGATTTAAGCATCGCTACCAGCGAGAAAGTCTCATCATAGTCAACTTGAACTTGTCGAAATCTCTTTGCGATAAGTCGAGCTTTATAGATGTGAAAATTTCCATTTATATTAATCTTCTTCTTAAAGACCCATTTGCATTCGATGATTTTTAAACCATCAGGCGGATTGACCAGGTTCCAAACCTGATTGTCACCCGTTATCGCTTCCTTATAAGTCATAGGCTCATCACTGTTCAACAACAATATATCACGCGAATATCGAGCAGGTACTTTGCACTTCCTGTCCGACCTACGTGGCAATAGTGCCTCCTCAACTAGGGTCCCTCCAACTAGATTTTTCTCGACCACGGGTTTCTCGACCAGATTCTCCCCAATAGGAGCATTTCCGACCAAGTCCTCCCTGAGTGGAGTATCTCGAACTTCTTCGAGTTGCACTCTTCTTCCACTTGCCTTTCGCGAGAGAAACTCTTTCTCTAGAAAGACACTATTCCGAGTGACAAACACTTTGTCCTCTTCTTGGTTATAGAAGTAATATCCTAATGTTTTCTTATGATATCCTACGAAAAAGTATTTATCCAATTTGGGTGTGAGTTTGTCGGACGTCTGACATTTATCCCAAATTTTCAGAAAAGACAAACTGTGACTCTTCCCAGTCCACGTCTCATGTGGTGTCTTATCTACATATTTAGAAGGTATCGTATTTAGTGTGAAAGCTGCAATTTCTATAGTGTAACCCTAAAAAGATAGTGGTAGATCTGACTGACTCATCATTGACCGAACCATGTCTAACAAGGTCCGATTACACCGCTCGGACACTCCATTCCTTTGAGGCGTGCCCGGAGGCGTAAGCTGTGGAATAATTCTGCAACTTTTTAGATGATCATTAAACTCATGACTCGAATATTCGCCTCTACGATTAGATAGTAGAAACTTGATTTTCTTGCCAAGTTGAATTTGTACTTCATTCTTAAATTGTTTGAACTTTTCAAAAGTTTTTGACTTGTGTCTCATCAAGTAGACATAACCATATCTACTATGGCCATCGGTAAAAGTAATGAAGTACTGAAAACCATCTCTAGATATCGTGCTCGTTGGTCTACATACATCAGTATGTACAAGTTTCAATAAGTCAGATGCCCTCTCACAATGCCAGTGAAAGGTGTCTTGGTCATCTTACCAAATAGACAAGACTCACACGTTTCAAATGATTTTAGAAGACCATCATCATGTGTTTCTGACTAATATGACCCAATCGACAATGCCAAAAGTAAGTGGGATTCAAATCATTGGGCTGAAGCCTCTTAGCATCAATATTATAGATATGTGCATCATCAAGATTTAAAATAAACAACATGTTCATAACAGGAGCATAGTCATATAACATCTTATTCAAAATTATAGAATAACCATTGTTCTCAATAATGAATTTATAACCTTCTGACAACAAACATAAGGGAGAGATAATATTTCTACTTAATAGTGGAACATAATAACAATTATTTAATTCCATAATAAATCCTGAAGGTAAATGTAGTGGCAAGGTCCTGACAACCAATGCAGCAACCCCTACTTTATTCCCAACGCGGAGATCAACATCGCCTCTTGCAACGCTCCTAATCCTTATCAACCCCTGCATTGAATTGCAAATATGAGCAACTGATCCGGTATCAAATACCCAAGAGTTAATAGGAGAATCGGCAAGAAATACATCTATAACATTAATCCCTGAAGTGGATGACTTAGCTCCACTATTCTTTTTTAGATCTACTAGGTACTTTTTGCAATTCCTCTTGCAATGGTCTAACTCTCTGCAGTAGAAACATTCACCCTCTAAAGTAGGACCAGACTTGGGCTTAGGCTTAGGCTTGTTGCTAGGGTTCTTATCCAAAGCTTTATTCTTGCATTTTCCTTTAGTCTTAACCTTCTTCTTGAAGCTAATACTTTTCTGCACCATCATCACATGACTAGTGCTTTTTTTAATGATGTCCTCTACTGTCTTGAGCATCATAGGTAGCTCGGTGAGATTCTTGTCCATACCATTCATATGAAAAGTCATAATAAATTGCTCGAAGCTCAGAGGGAGCGACGCAAGAATCAAGTCAGTAGACAACTCTTGGCTAAGGGGAAAACCAAGTTTATCTAAGCTCTGTGTGTAACCAACTATCTTGATTACATGAGGGCTCATCCGAACTGCTCTCGGCTAGCTTACATCAAAATAAGGACTTTGAGATCTCATACTTCTCAGTCCTAGCCTGAGTCTCAAACATGTCTTTGAGCGCCACGATCATATTGTAGGCCTCTATATTCTGAAATTGCTTCTGAAGGTCTAAATTCAAAACAACAAGCATGAGATAGGTAACATTGAGGGACTCATCGCAAGCTTTTTATAAGCAACTTTAACAACACTAGTAGCATTCTTATCAAGCACATCTGGAATTGGTTGCTCTAGAAGGTGTTCCTTTTTATCTTGCCTTAGAACAATTCTCAAGTTACAGGACCAATTCGCAAAGTTCGTTTCATTAAGTTTTTCCTTTTCAATTATCGAGCATAAAGCAAAACTAGAAGTGGGTGTAGCAGCAGGTGGTGCCATGATCTAAGACAAAATATATGCAAAAAAACTGAGACAAATATTCATGAAAAGTAACTTGTATTAAACAATTTAATAAAGACACTCCCACTAAATTCTATTTCACTCTTATGATACTTAGTGATTCAAGATCCACAATTAATTAGTCTACTAGTGAGCTTTAGCGTCACTACTAGAAGGCTAATGAATTTGGTAAGTAACCCTTTGCTAATTATATCCCTATATATCACTCTTATTTTTGGGTGGTATCTCTATGCCCCAGTCCCAACCCTATACCCCAAGGTTCATAACCGTTACGATGACCTTGTCAAGTGTAACCAATGTTATGTGTGTGAGTGTCCGACACAAACCTATCTAATCAAGAAAAGTTAATGGCACCCTACTTGAGAAAACCTACCATTAATTTACATGATATTGGATGGTGTAGCTAATTGGGAGGGTATCAATTTTGCTTAATATTACGCGAGGGATCTTTACTTCTACCATGTTAAAAGCATTCGAAACAACTATATAACATGCACAGAAATAAATAAACAAGAACATAAAAGCAATCATAGATAATCACATTAACAGTGACATAGTATAGCCCTTCACATGGCGATCTCCATTGTCACGTTTCCTATTCATCATGCCTCTAAGTGTTCGAGTACTCCAAGTACTACCACTAAGCTATTACTCCTAATAGCCTACTAATAAATTACGAGTGTAGAAATATCACAAGTCAACATGTAGGATGTTAATACAGATATAGACAGTTTTAGGCTGCAATCAGGCATGACACGTAGGCTAGAAAAATTACACATGCATCATATACACAAGGGGCCATACTATTCACATCAATCCTACAAAAGCAAGTTATGCATAAAATCGTATTCTACCGAACGATGTGAACTCACAACAAACTTCGGAAAACTCATATCAAATTCATGAATTTGACCTTAGAAATCCCTTCGGATTAATCATATTAACCCTATTTCTGACCACATATCTATTTCTATGAATCCTATTGATCTTCTTGTGCTTCATGTGGGTTTACGCCTCACGGTCTACCCCGATGCGGAAACCGACTAATAGGGGTAAGTAGTGATACGACCACAATAGCACGATCATAGAACAATGATCTTGAACCCATCTACGATGCACCAAACACGAATTGATCTTATTGACCAGTACCAAAACCGATCTATCAAATAGAACGACCAACAAAATAGTAATAAATCACATCTACTTATACCGCATATCACCATATGCATCTATTCTGAATCTAAAACTAGGCAGGGTGGCTCTGATACCACTTAAGGGGAACGGGTAGGCTGCTATAGCATAAATTCAAAATTTTCTATCGTGTAACCAAGGAACCACTGTAAGTTATAGATCACGGAATTTTCACTAGATGCGCAGACCTATAGCGGAAGTAGAGTTAATGTAGCATGTTGGTGCGGTTGTAGTTATACTAGCTTTGCGCCTCCTCCAACATCTCCTCATGACCGTCACAGGTTGTGAATCGTCCTCATCACCATCACAGGTTGCGGATTGTCCTAGCATTGAAGCTTCGTAGCAATGCCTCCAAGGTATCCATACGTATTGGGGAGGAACGCCACGCACCAGAGTGCTAAAGCCGGCTACATGGTTTTGGGAGAAGGAAGTGTGGTGGCTTTAGGCGTCTATTTAAAGGTGGCTTTAGTTAGCTCGACTACTCTTTCTCGATTACGTGACTTAGAATCTCCGACTACGATTAACTATTTAACTGCAAGTAGCATGATCATGTATTTTCGAAATCCAATCACTCGAGAGGCCTAGAGATATCTCTCCCGTTGTATGGAGGGGCAAATCCCATCTTGATCGACCATGCTTCACAGTATGCTTCATAACAAACTCGAAAGCCACCTTTATAACTACTCAGTTACGAAGCATTTGGCAACTCCTAAGTAAGTCATTATACATCTCGAGTATATGTGTTAATCTTAAGTCTAAGGATATAGCATACACATTGTATATGAGACCAACTGATGACAAGTAAGATTACAACGTTCTGGCAGTGTCTTAAGGTGGGTCGATCCAACTCCATGTTCTCTAACATATGTCCACATTATTGGTTTGATATCTCCATATCCATGACTCGTGAAACATGATCATCAACCAATACATATACTAGTCTATTCATATGTGTCCTCATATGTTTATCGATTAGGGATCACTTTAAAATAATCATCACAAAGTCATATATATAGAGTTTCATAAACAAGTCACATACTTGCTAATAAATAATAATGATATTATTCAATGAATAAGATAATAAATTATGAACATAAAAAAATATAATCATTTCTATGGTTGCCTCTAAGGCATATCTATAACAAATCATTCAAAAACAGAAGGAAGCAAAAACACCGCATGCAGCGGGGGATCCTCAGGCCCACGAGCACTTTCCCCCAGGCCCACGAGCACTTTAGGGGACATCACCGTTGTTTTCTGCCCCAACGTAGCGCAGGTGTCTGCATCCCAATTCACAGTTCTACAAAATCACTTCGCAATCAGAAGAACGGAGCACATAGAGCTTCCACAAAAAATGAACATCTGCAGCCGCCTCACCTACGGGGTTCATCTCCCTCCTAGCTGTGCACGCGCACCACCACCTCGAAGGCGATCGCGCGCGGCGTCGTGCTGCACCCTGTACCACATCTTGGGGGCCTCGAAGTGCATGTAGTTCGGGCTGTGCAGGTCGTGGTCCTCATCGTGCTAGGCAAACTAGCTGAACATGGCGACATACAGCATCAGCATGGTGACCTCGTGGACCTCCTCTCGCATGAACGGCAGCAGTGAGCCGTGGCTGCTGGCCACGCCACGTATATTCCACGTTGTCTCCCCCATGTGGAACCTCACTGATGGAGGCTCCTCCTTGATCCCGATGTCGTCCAAGTAGATGGGAAGCTACAATAATAACAAAAGTGATAAACAAACACCTTAATCACCTTACACTGTATTCTTCAAGAAATTAGCAAATCAAAATAGATGACACTGACCAACCAAGTGTAACTTCGAGGAACATTTGAGGTTTTGAGGAGGGCAACCCAGACAACTGATATTGCCACTAGCATTGCAGTGATCTTGAATATGTGCTTCATTTAGGAAATGCAGTGCTTTTTTGCCATCCAAAAAACAATGAGGATGAGGGAAAATGTGTTTGAATGAACAGGTCACAAACGAATGATTAGAAGTTAATTGCATCAGTACGCCGGCATAGGGGCTGACACCAGTTAACCCCGTCAATTAACCACACAAAATCAAAATTAATCACGGGAATTGTTAATTAAATTAACAAAGGAAACATCTAGATGGTAAGCATGGACACCAGTTAGTGGACCACTTGTTAATCTATCCAGTGTCTAACATTTGTTTGCTTGCTTCAGGAGGTTTGGTTTAGTAATGACTAATCATGCCTGAGGCAGGGCAGCAAATCAGTAGTAACATAATTGATTGCTTAATCAGGCAACACTAGCAACAGCCAATCGATAGATCTGATACCTCAACCAGCTAGCCGGACGGGTCTAGTTTAGTAATGACTAATCATCCAGGCCCCCTCTTGCGCCATGAGACTGGTTATCACATCCAGGGCCCCCTCTTACGCCATGAGACTAGTTACCACATCCAGGGCCCCAAGGCAGGGCAACAATTCAGCAGTAACATAATTGATTGATTAATCATGCAACATTGAGCAACGGCAATGGCAACAGCAAATAGATTGATCCCATACATCAACTAGTCAGCCGGACGGGGCGTGTGAGGGGGCAAGTTTTCGGGACCCGAATATACAAATTCGGACCCTCTGTGTATTCAGCACTAGTCCAGGATCACGCTAGTGTACAAAGACTCAATATAGATGAATATCACAATCATACTCAACGATACCGTAATAAAAACTTTATCAAATTAAATATAACTTGTTAGACGTGAAGGGAAACGCGGTATGCTACGCTAGCACAAAAAAAAACTACCGCGCAACCAGAAAGCTACTCGCAAGAAGGGGATCATAGATAAGATTACCACTAGACGCGCAGTTGCGGAATCCTTCGCGCGTCGATGTAGTGGTTCGTCCTCGCCGCAGTCGTTGCGTCGATGTAGTGGATCGTCCTCGCCTCGCCGTGGATCGCCCTCCCACGCCGCTGATCGCAGCAGCGCACACCGCAGAGTCCACACGTCCGAGATGGAACGCCGTGCGGCGTGTGCAAGCACCTAGTCGCTCGGCGAGGCGCGAGAGGAGGAGGCTAGGGTTTCAAGTGAATCAAACCTAAACCGTGGAAAGCACACGGTGCTCCCTCCTCCTCCCCTCCTTATATAGCCACGAGATGAAACCCTAAACCAGGGCCCACCAAAGATGCTAAGCCCACGAGGTTCATTAATTACGGATCCAATCCAAATTAATGCGCCCCACCATTAAGTGTGTGACCTGCAGTTCACATACGTTTGGACATGGATTGAAAAACTCCTTTTCAATCCAATAGTTGGTAGCGGCTTCTTGCAAAGTATGCCAACTCCCAAACATACTGTGATCAAATCGAATGTAACCTATCAAAAGAACTCATGTAATAATCCCTTTGCCAAGTATATGAAGATTGATCTCAAGGCGAGAAGCATGTCATCCTTTGATGATTCAATCCATCTCTCGTATCCGTGATATATTAATAAGTTGTGATTGACTCTCAATCACGGCATGGCCATGCACTTTCTTAATCATATCACACGAGTGGCCTTGTCATATATCTCCGTTTCATTGGAGTGGCAAATTCCATCTTGATCGCCACTTCCTCTCAGACGTTTCATAGTAAACATGAAAGCTACCTTTATAACTATCAGGTTAGGAAGTAGTGTTTGATAGCCCCAAGGAAAACTATTACACATGTAGGGAATATGACAATCTCAGTGTCTAAGGATCATACATCTTCTAGGTATGAGATACACGATGACACATAAGAATGAAACATTCTCGCAGTTGTCCCATAGCGGGTCTATCTAACCCATGTTCTTCAACATGGTCCACAATGTAGAGATGATATCTCCATATCCCATGATCTATGAAGCATGATCATCGATCACTACATGTGCTGATCTATTCATCGTAGTCCTATACGATGATATCCGATCAGAGATATTTATCGAATTACATCATTAAGTAAAGAGCTTCATAATCAAGTCACATACTTGTTGATCAATACAATGATATACATTCATTGGACCAATAATCATATTATTATTCATAAACATAGTCATGTTACAATCATCTAAATGATTGCCTCAAGGGCATAACACTAACAAGACGACCTTATGGTCCACCTTACATGAATACGCCACGCAGGGCTAAGACTGAAAAATAAATCAACTACAGCAGAAATAAATTTATTCGTAGTAACCCTTCAATTTGCCATAGGCAACTGACAAGATTCGCACTCTAGTTGTCCGCTTCTTCCTAAAACTCCTCCTCAAAAGCAGGCGTAGCCTCCTCTCCAACCAGTGATGTTTTGTGGCAAGCGTGAGTACATAAATCACTCAACAAGTTGTGCACAGAATGCAAGTCTAATATACTAAATGCATGGCTTATTTCAAATGAATGGTTGACAAGGTTATTTTGCATAAAACAACATTTATAAAGATTAGTATAAATAGATTGAAAAGACAGTAAAACAAATAATAACAATATTAAATATTTCAATTATTTCCCAAATAAACCAACTCATAACCTTAAATCATATTCCAACTTATACAGGCATACAGCCTCCATACCCACATTTGTTAAAATAAAAACTAACCCTTAACTATAATCACCGAGCAATACTCAATACCGCGAGCACGGCTATTCACATAGGTTTGACACTCTGTAGAGGTTATACACTTTACCCATAAGATACAACCATACACCACAAAGGAGAGTGATTAAAACAAAGCCTTTCTAATGCCCTTTCTAAACCCAGTACTATCTGCTAAGGTTTCAACACTGATGGGACTGATTACCACATCCAGGGCCCCCTCTTGCGCCATGAGAGACTACCCGTGCGAGGACTGGTTACCACAACTCAGGACTCACACCACCACTAGTAGTACCAAAGCTTAGACATAACAAATTAATCAGCCATGTCTGTCCCATACCAGACTTGTGGTTGTATGAATGACTCAGTTCAAATTCTTGCAAGGTTAAGTACTTAATTGACTAAGGCAAGACTAGCAAAAAAATCACCATAACCATGAACCATCAAATAGTATAAAACAATGCGACCGCCCAAATGCCACATTGGCCCACCACAAATACTTGTCACTTGCCACAGTCTAAATCATTTTACCACCCCGATTGTTTTACCATGCACCACGTGCCATCAACAACAACAACATTGTGTGACAACACCCGATACACAAGTTAATAAACATGTTCCATAATTCATTAAGCAAGATTAACCATTTTCACATAAAATGATGACTCATTGCATGGCTAAGCACACTAAATATGTTCTAACTACCCACATTGGCAATTATAGCTACCAACTAATATGAAACCATTCTAGGGTAACAAATAAAATACGACATACAATATGGTAAGGTGAATATATCACAATTGGATGAATAATAGTACCCAACATAATTGAAGCAAGTAATAATTGAATTAATATGCCATACTTTGAAACAATATAATGTTTAAAACAAGTGTTCAACATGATTAAAGCACAACTTGCCTTCGAAGAGCTCTGGATCCTACTCTAGATCTGATTCTTGGGATGACTCCTCACTCACAAACTCTCCGGGCACTTCGACGTCTACGCGAATCGATCGAGAAAGCAATAAATACCAAAAACAGAGAGAAAAATCAATTCCAAAAATTAAATAAAATTCACTATTAAATAGAGCTCAATTTTAAAAATTTGTAGAAACTTGAATCACCTCAATCGGAGTTCGTATGAGCAAGAACGAGCTAGTTAAAGTTTGAAATAAAAGAAAAATCAATAAACTTGCTCAAGATAGCAATAAAGAATAATTAAGAAGTATGAGTAAGAATATGAACAAGCAATTTAAATTAATTTTTTATGATAATGCAATATAACCTATACAAGACTATAGGCTAAAATTATCAATTTAAATACTTGTTACCGAGATAGCATTGGTTCATGATTTAAGTGATCGTCCTCATACTTGGCTCCATTTTGCATATGACAAAATCATCTTTCTTGATTAAGCCAAGCCTCTAATGCATCTCTAAGTACCTATTTAACATTTTAAGCACTTTTTGGTACCCAATTTTGGTTGGGTCCAAGAATGTTAGTCACAAAATATTTAGGGACCCAAATGGCTCTAACATTAATGATATTAGGTGAACTAACATGACTAGTAAAAGATTTGCAATTGTTATTACTCCTAAACGAATTATTGGCATTTAAATGAGAAGGCTTAGGAGCCTTTGCAATTTTAGCAAATCCATTTCTAGTTTTACCCTTTCTAATAAATGAACTTAGAGGATCTAGCATATCTAGCCAATGGTTTACTATTGTTATTCCTCCTAAGCAATTTATTTGCATTATTTTGAATGGGCTTAGGAGTTCTAACAACTTTAGCATACACATTTCTAGATTTATTTCTCCTAAGCAAATGATTATCATTATTTTGCATAGACTTAGGAGAATTGACAAATTTGGCAAACACATTGTCACTTTTGTCCTTCCTAAGCAAATAATGATCATTTATAAGAATTGGCTTAGAAGTGTTACCTAAGAGATATTGTTTACCAATATATCCCTTTTCCAAGCAATTGAAGCAAGTTGGCTATTTGGACCTCTCTTGATCTTCTTGTCTTGCTCAATGCCAGTTTGCCTCATTGTTGATGATTTTGGCTTGACCTCCACTTTGTTAGGGCACACGGAGGCGAGGTGTCCCTTCTCATGGCATCCAAAGCACTTGATGGTCTTCGTGTGTCTCGCATTGTGCCTTGTCTTGCTATTTTCTTTCTTGGAGAAGTAGCAAATCCCTCTCTTGTCTTGCAAGACCCGTTGCTTGCTTAGAATATCATTGAGGGTGGTCTTCCCTTTGTAGCACTTTTCTAAGTCATTTCTCAATTGTGTGACTTGTTCCTTGAGCTCTTTATTCTCCTCTACAAGATTAGTCTCTAAACATATAGAGGAACGTGAAGCAATTTCATTAAAACAACAAGGCATATCAATTAAATCCTAAGAAGAGGTGGATATTTTTATCTTAGATGAAATGCAAGAAATAGAGTTTATGCATGGCATTTCATCAATTAAATCACAAGTTATGCCAATATCCACCCTAGGCCTAATGATTTCCTTGAGAAAGAGGGATTCATGATTTTCTTTAAGCACATTATAATCATTTTGAAGTGAGTCATGCTCAAGCTTCAAAATTTTATATTTTACTTTCTCCTTCCCAAGATATTCATTGAGCTCCTCTAACATATCCATAAGTTCATCATAAGAGGGCTCTTCGTCGTTATCATCATTTACCTCAATTTTACCTTTATCCATGAAGCAACGAGTTAAAGAAGATATCATTGGATACTCATCGTCGCTTGAGACGGAGGTTGTGGTTTCTTCATCACTTGAGATAGAAGTGAGGATTCTTCTACCGAAATGCATTCATCAAAACAATCTTCATTGGTTGATGTGGATGAATCATATATTTCTTGAAATTTAACCCACATCTCATGAGCGCTCTTGAGATTGTAACTTTTATTGAATACATCTACGCTCACAATGCTAAACAAAACGTTAGTAGCTTAAGCGTCGAGATGTAGGCATTTCTCCTCTGCTCTAGTTGGAGCAATTTGATCCAATGGAGAAGAAAAGCCGACATCTACGATCCACTAATTTTTGGGGCTCATGGATTTAAAATGACATGCCATAATAGATTTCCATGAAGCATAATTTGAGCTATCAAAATAAAGTGAATCAACGTGGTGCACTAGACCCATAGTCGTCATCCTTTCTCTCTGGGCGGTAAAGCCTAAAAAATGAGATATCAAGCTCTGATACCACTTGTAAGATCGAGGATGCCGACTAGAGGGGGTGAATAGGCGGCTATAAAAATTTCTTCTACGATTAATTAAAATCTAGCCTAAGTACCCTTATTTCAAAACCTAAAAGATAATAGATGCGGAAGCAATAAACTAAGGTTTTGACAATTAAAGTCTAAGTCAATTAGGTTAGCTAAGTGCACTAGCTAATTATGTCTCTAACAAGAAAATGCAATCCTAAAGACAATCAAGCAATTTAATTCTAGGAATGTAAATTGCAACAATATAAATAAGAATTGCAAGCAAACACAAAGAGACACTGATGTTTTACCGTGGTGTTCGGAGACTTGCCGGTCTCTCCTAATCCACGTTGAGGCAAGTTATCAGAACCCGAATATGCAAATCCAGACCCTTTGTGTATTTCGCACTAGTCCAGGATTACGCTAATGCACACAGGCTCAACATACATGATTATCACAATCATACTCAACGATAACACAATAAAGACTTCATCAAATTAATTATAATTGTTAGACGACTTTATGGTCCTTACATGAATACGCCTCGCAGGGCTAAGATTGAAAAAGAAATAAACTGCAGCGAAAATATATTATTCGTAGATAAACCCTTCAATTTGCCACAGGCAACTGACAAGGTTCGCACCCTAGTTATTCGTCTCCTCCTGAAACGCCTCAAAAGCATGCGAAGCTTCTTCTCCAACTGGGTGATGTTTGGTTGCAAGGGTGAGTACTCAACAAGTTGTGAACAGAATGCAAGTCTAATATACTATATGCACGGCTTATCACAAAGGAATAGCTGATATGGTTACTTTGCATTAAACAGCATTTGTAAAGGAATAGCATAAATAGATTGAAAGACAGTAAAACAAATAATAACAATAGTAAATTTCTAATTTGTTTTCCAATAACCAACTCATAACCTTAAACCATAATCTAACATCCATACCCACATCGGTTTTGATAAAATCTAACCCTTGACTGTAATCATCGAGCAATGCTCAATACTACGAGTACAACTATTCGAATAGGTTTTACACTCTGTAGAGGTTATACACTTTTCCCACAATATACAACCATACACCACAAAGGCGAGTGATTATAATAAAGCCTTTCCGACGCCTGTCTAAACTCAATACTACCTGTTAAGGTTTCAACACTAGTGGGAGTGGTTACCACATCCAGGGCCCCCCTCTTGCGCCATGTGAGACTACTCGTGCGAGGACTGGTTACCACTACCCGGGTCTCACACCACCACTGGTAGTACCAAAGCTTAGACATAACAAATTATTCAGCTAAGTCTGTCCTATACCAGACTTGTGGTTGTATGAATGACTTAGTTCAAATTCTTGCAAGGTTAAGCCCTTAATTGACTAAGGCAAGACTAACCAAAAACCATCATTATTATAAGCCATCATATACCATTAAAAAGCAATGCGAACACCCAAATGCCACATTGGCCCACCACAAATTCTTGCCACTGCCTCAGTCTAAATCATTTACCACCCCGTTTGTTTTATCATGCACCACGTGCCATCAACAACAACAACATTGTGTGACAACACCCGACACACAAGTTAATAAACATGTTCCATAATCATTAAGCAAGATTAATCATTTTTATATAAAATGATGACTCGTGCATGGCTAAGCATACTACTAGCGTTCTAACTACCCACATTGGCATTTATAGCTACCAACTAATATGAAACCATTCTAGGATGACAAATGAAATACGACATATGACATGGCAAGGTAGATATATCACAATTGGATGAGTAACTATACCCAACATAATTGAAACCAGCAATAATTGAATTAGTATGCAATACTTTAAAATAATATAATATTTTAAACATGGGTTCAACATGATCAAAGCACAATTTGCCTTCTAAAAGCTTTGAATCCTGCACTGGACCTTGATCTTGCATTGGCTCCTAGATCACAAACTCATCGGACAACTCGACGTCAACACGAAACGAATGAGAAAGCAATAAATACCAAAAATAAAGAGTAATATCAACTTTGAAAATTAAATAAAATTCATCATTAAATATAGCATGATTTTACAAATTTTTAGAAACTGGAATCTACTCAATCGAAGCTCGGATGAAAAAGATATTGTTATTCAAAATTTGAAATGAAAGATAAATCAGAAAATTGGAAAACCGAATTAACCAAATTATTTTCATACTGGAAAATAGCATATATGACATCATGTTGATGTCAGCAAAGAAAATGATTTTCGGCCGAATATTTTTCTGAAGTAAAACCGAATTATACTTCACGCTGACATCACTAACATGTGGCGGCATCCTGGCGTGACACGTGGCACAACGCATGGACCTGGTCCACGACCGACACTGGTCCACTGTGGACCGGCAGTACTGTGCCCGTGCGCCAATAGACGCAAGCCATGGCGTCAGCGGTGGCACGCGGCCCAATCACGGTGCGACGCTACTAGCACAAGGCTTGGCGCAATCTCTTCCGTCCAAATCAAAACGAATGGCTAAGATCAACTAACACATGCGGCGGCATCCCAACCCTCCACGTCTGATATGACGACTCGTCTACATAGACAAATGGCGACATGATGCGACGCGATCTAAGACGCACAACGCAGATCCGACGGACGAGATGGCACGACGTTTTGGGAACCAGATACCACGCAGTGTGACGCGATTTGGCGCGGTGCCGGTGCGATCTCACCCTCCCGTTCCAGATCGGACGGTCGAGGACGACGGCAAGGTTTGGGACACACGGCGTACGATGGACATGGCCACTTGGCAAAATCATAGCGCTACGCTGGAGATCAGATGGCTTAGATCTACACGGCGCAAGCGACGACGCGGTTGGCTCGACGCGCGACGTGTGGTGAGCATCCGACGGCGCTTACCAGATCTAACAGTCAACGAAGCTTGCAACGGTCGCGATGGCGCGGGGGAGCAGGTTCAACCAGGGAAGAAGACGAAGATGTGGCCGACGGCGTTCTGGAGCTCCTCAGGCGATGTTTTCACCCTCCACGGACGCGTCTCGAAACGGCGATCAAGATGATGACCTTGGCGATGGAGGCGAAGCGAAGCAAAAACCGAAGCGAAACGAAGCGGCAACTTCGGCGAGCTCAAGCGGGCGAACAACGGCGACTCGGGAGGCGTGCGCTAGGGCTACGGGTGCATCCCGAAGCGAGGAACCCAGAGGTGGCGGCGGCGCAATAAATAGGGCCCTCGGCTTCCGTATAGGGCGCAAAGACCTAAACGAATTCGGCAGCGGTGGCGAAGATTTGATCCGGATACAGGGAGCCGACATGGCGCAATCCAAGACGTCCACGTGGATTCGATCGGACAGCGCACGATGCACGGCGACGTGGGCGAGAGACATCGGTTGGATCGAGATCCAACGGCAGCGGCACGATGCGGCTAGGGTTTAGCGGGGCGACGGGTTGCGCCAGCCGACGACGCGAGAAAATGGGTCGCACCAATTGGGTTTCGGCCCGAACACTATGCGACGATTTTTAAAACATTTCCGAGTAAAAACAATTCAGATAAATAAACAAAGCCCAAATAAATAGCAAAATTATCAGGAAAATTCCATAGAAAACCTAGAAAATACTTTAAAGAATTTAGAATCCAAATAAAATATTTTTAATAAAAGTTTACTTAAAACTTTCATATTTGCCAAATAACTTTATAAAGGAGTCATAAATCCATAATACAAATCAATTCAAATAAATTCCAGGAAAATCAATAAAATATAAAATGCATCTTAAACTTAAGAAATGCAAAAATTGGGGTGTTACACAAGCCCAAAATTCTTTGGATCGGCTATACGAATTGAGCACCCACCTTGAATCAACTAGTGGTAGCTCTTTCCCCCTCCGGATAGGTGAGCTCCGACCTTCACAACTTTACCGGGCATTCTCACAATCTCCTTGAGAAGGTCACCGTGTACGACGCCTCCACACGCTGTCTAGGTGTCGGCAAACACCAAGAGTAACAAGTCAAGCCCTCTAGCTTGAGTTCCACCAAGTACAACACATGTACAATGGTGATCGTCGAGTGCAACACATGCACAAGGCTTCCCTCAAGTTCAACACATGCACAAGAAGCTCTCAATCCTCTCCTATTTGTAACACATGCAATTAGAGCTCACTCTTAGCTCAAAAACCAAATTGGAGAGTGCAACACATGCACAACTCAACCACAAAGAGCAATAAACTCTCTAAAACCACAGCAAGCCCAAATGCCAGCCCCAAGACCCCTTTTATAGCCTCCACATGAAAAACTAGCCGTTGAGAGACAAAATAGGCAAAAATACACAGGAAACCCGGTCAGACCACCCTAAGACCGATATGACCGGCCTCTGGTCCAACGGCTAGAAAAAACTAGCCGTTACTCAGAAAATCCGGGCATACCAGGGTGGGTTCGGTCATACCGGGCTCCAAAAATTGCCCTTCAGCCAAAATACCCCTTCTCTGGAAAAAACGCACCGAATTGACCCCGGTCATACCACCGGCCGATATGATCGGAGTGGGTCCGGTCATACCGCCGGTCGGTATGATCGGAGTGAGTCCGGTCATACTGCCACCTTTGTCACCAAAATATTCATAACTTTTTACTACAAACTCCAATTTAGGTGATCTTGGACTCTATGTGAAGGTTATCACGGGGCTACAATCTCCACACATTTTCAAGATTTAAGCAACCATAGATATTTTTAAATATCACAAAAACAAAGACTCTAATGTAGTCATTAAAGTCTAAAATCTTATTTCTCGAAATCCCTCACATTGACTTGATCAAGAGCGTGACTACAATCTAGGGAGTCAATAAGATCAAATATTGAGCCATGTGATGTTCAACTCATGATCAAAATAATTTTCCAAAACACATATGCAAATTCTAATCACATGCTCCAATATCAAATGCATGAACACCAATATTTTGCAAAACACATTTGCAAATATAAATCTTGCAAACAAGAGTAATCAAGATCATATTTTTGAGCCATGTGATGATCAACAAATGATCAAACCAATTTGCAAACCCTATTCACATGATTCAAGATAAGATTCAATTAAATCATATTTTGCAAAAACTCATTTTGCAAATACAAAGCATAAACCTATCTTAACCTTTGTGATGATCAACACATGATCAAGTGTAAGGTCGAGGATGCCGACTATAGGGGGGTGAATAGGCGGCTTTTAAAATTACTCTACTAATTTTTACAAAGCAATTCACCCCTAATTATCCTAATGCCAAAACCTTAACAATTATTAATGTGGAAGCGATAAACTAAGGTTTTGACAATTAAAGCCTAAATCAACTAGGCTCACTATGTGCACTAACTAATTATGTCTCTAACAAGAATATGCAATTCTAAAGACAAGCAATCAATCAATTTAATTCTATGAATATAAATAACGAATACAATGTAGGCACAAGAAACACGATACTTTTTACCTTGGTGTTTGGAGACTTGCCGGTCTCCCCTAGTCCACGTTGAGGTTAGCCCAAACACATTGAACCGGCTCCACGAATTGAGCACCCACCTCGAATCCGCTAGTGGTAGCTCCTTTTCCCTCCCGGGTAGGCGAACTCCAACCTTCACAAACTTTGCCGAGGTTTCTCACAACCTCCGTTGAGAGCTCCCGCGCACGACGCCGTTACGCCGTCTAGATGTCGGCAAACGCCAAGAGTAACAAGCCAAGCCCTTCCGCTTGAACTTCACCTAGTGCAACACATGCACTCCGGTGACCTCCTAAGTGCAACACATGCACAAGAGGCCCTCAATCCTCTTCTAATTGCAACACATGCAATTAGAGCTCACTCTTAAATCAAAAACCAAATTGGAGAATGCAACACAGGCACAACCCCTCCAAAGTGTCTCACAAAATCGGCAACACCCAAATGCCAACCCTTGGCATCCTTTTATAGCCCCCATACTAAATCTAGCCGTTGGGGGGCAAGATGGGCAAAAACAACATTTTTTGGTACTACCGCCCTTCTAGGGCCGGTAGTACCGACCTCCAGCCAACGGCTAGGAAAACTAGCCGTTGCACAGGAAACCCAGTACTACCGCAAGCAAAAGCCCGGTAGTACCGCTCGAGTGGTAGTACCGATCCCCACGGGCGGTACTGCCAGCCTCAGTGCTCCTCCAGAGCGACTTCTTTGAAAATAGCTACCGGCGACTTGGGGCCGGTACTACCGCACCTCCGGTAGTACCGCCCTTGAGCCCGGTAGCTCCGAACTCCAGAAACACAGAAAACGCACTCTTCTGGAATATGTTTACCGGCTTCACACGCGGTAGCACCGGACCTCCGGTACTACCGACGTCTTGGGCCCGGTACTACCGTATCTTCGATAGTACCGCCCATATACCGCAGTAGCTCTGGTTTTCAACCGAACACAAAACCCACTCTTCTGGAAAAGAACTAACGGCCATCACCTGGTAGCATCAGCCCTCCGGTACTACCGGTCGCACAATGGCGGTAGTACTAGCCAAGCAGCAGTACAGCACCCATAAGCGGGACTGCCGGCCTTAACACGTTGGTAGTGCCAGATTTCTAGACAGGACCAGATTTTTCACAGAAATCTTTTCTCTTCAAATCAAACATCAATAATGATTGATTCTATGAGCCATGTGATGATCAATTCATGATCAAGCCAATTTGCAAAATACATTTGCAAACCCTATTCACATGCTCCAAAGAATCGCATTAAACTCAACTTATTTGCAAAACACATTCGCAAATAAACCACAAACTTATGATATCAATCCTCTTAGCTATGTAAGGATCAACACATGATCCCCACACTTTGCAAAACACATTTGCAAATGCCAACACATGCTCTAGGATCGAAACCCATAACTTCCAACTCATTTGCAAAATACATTTGCAAATAACAAATCCATTCAATTAAAATCAAATCTTGAGCCATGAGATGATCAACACATGATCATCACACTTTGCAAAACACATTTGCAAATGCTTATCTCATGCTCCAAGATAAGAAGCATAAACATTAATATTTTGCAAAAACACATTTTGCAAACTCAAAGCACAAACCAAGCTTAGCCTTGTGATGATCAACATATGATCCAAGCACAAGCTAAAATACCAAAGCATTAGCTCTCTATTTGCAACACATGCAAATCTCTAGCTCTACACAACCACTTTAAACCAAATTGCTTGAGCTCTCTCCTTTTGCAACATATGCAAAACTTAGCTCCAAGCAATAACCACATAAACAACATTGCATAAGCTATCTCCCTTTTGCAACACATGTAAATCCATAGCTTCATGCAAAAACCAAATCAATTAAGATTCAAATAAGATTCAAGCATGAGCACTCTTATTTACAATACATGCAAATACTTAGCTCATACACAAACCAAACAAGAGAGTGAGCTAGAGTGAACCGGATCGAGTTCATCAACATATGATGAAGCTCAAACTAAAAGACTCAACCCCTCTTAATAGTACGTCACCTAACTAGTAACCCGGTCTCCCATCCAAACACCGAGACCGGTAAAAGACCAAGAACACATCCTTAGCCCTAGTTAGTTATACCTTTGCCTCTAGCGATCCACTTGGAGCTTTTATGATTTCCAATCATCTTCTCTCCAGGATCGAATCCTTCTTCTTGTTCATCAATACATGATGAACCTTCTCTAGCCCTTCTCTTTACTTCGGGACCACCTCTTGAAGCTCATCAACACATGATGATTTCTCGTTCCCGATTCTTTATCTTTTTGGACTCAACCTACTTCACAACTCATTGAAGATGTTAGTCCAACAAACACGGTTGTCTCAATCATCACTTGCACTCTATTAACACATAATGGATGCCTTTAAGATCGATTGAGCACAACCCAAATCAATTTGAAAGATTAATTGTGTCTTGAGTACTTTGATGCAACTAATGCTTCATTATACTTAAGAACTTTTCGCTTGTCTTTAATCAACAAGGAACACCATCAATACATGATGAAGCGTTCTTTGATTTGATTAAAAGACAACCGAACTCAATTTAAACTTCATTTAAATTGATGAGTATATATAACTACAAAGGTTTCATATACTCAATTTGATGGAAAGTAATGACCCAATATGTTTGAGTGATGGAAATGGGATCAATACATTTGAGGCCATCAATTATAGAACAAACTCCATTTAGAGATGTGCATACATATAATTGGATTGGAAACAATATGCACATATTCAATTTGATTTCATTGGATTTTATCCTATATTAATATGAGTATACTACAACTAAACAAGTCATATATACTCAAAAGATTGTTTCAAGGTCTTGATCCTTTATATTATATGACAAGAGGACATGGATCAATACAATTGAAACATCAAGTTAAATTATCAACTCCCCCTAGATGTGTGCATTCATGTATATATAGATTTGGAAACATAATGCACATATTTAGACTAAGGCAATGGAAGAGTTCATCTTTTTACTTGAATCCTAAGTATGCATTAAAACAATATAGTGAATATAAGTGCATACCTTGGATTTTTCATTTTCCATCCAAACTTTAGACTAATAAGAATAAATCTCAATAGACATGTTAGTCTCACAATGATTAGATTTGGCATTAAACAATGATTAAACATTAATATTAAACCAATCGCCAAAACTAATGGAGCTTGAACTTACAATCTCCTCCTTTTTGGTGATTGATGATAAATCCTATATTAATTCCGCATTTGGATGAAAACAATGCTTGAAGGGGTATTGAAAATCAAAAATCGAATAACACAATAAAATTTTGAAAAATGTATATCCCCTTGTGGCATAAAAATAAAAACTCACTCTTTTTGACAAATAGAACAATTAAACTTAAAAGAGGAAATTTAACCTATAAGCTCTTATACCACTTAACCAATAAGCTCTCATACCACTTATATAACTTTTCTTTCTTAATCAATAAATCCAAGCTCTTATAGCATTTGTTAAATTCACAAAGAAAACATTTCACAAATTTCAAATAGGCACTCACAATTTTCTCCACTTACAAATTTCTCCCCCTTTTTGGCATTTCTCTCAAAGATCTAAAGGAGGGAATTTAGCTCATAATAATTCTCCCCCTTTTGGCATTAAACACCAAAAATGGAAAACCAATCCAAAAGGAGGTTATACCACTTGGAAACATCGAGAGCTAAGTATCACTTGGAAGATCATGTGCCAAATGAAAAAGAGTATAGAGCTTGGCAAGAGAAGCAATCGAATATAGGTCATAAAAGAATTTAAAATAAAATCCTATGACCTTTGCAAGGAATTTTGGTTTTAAAGAATGAAAACTAATGTTTTTGTAAACTTTTTGAAATATGGCCTAAAAGAGTAAACCACTTGAAAAGATGCCATATTTCAAAAAGTTGGTGACCTCGGCAACAGCGGGGGCGGTTCAATGGCGACAGAATATGGCGCGGAAGGTGACGGCTACCTCAGTAACTCTGGCGAGCTTGCGCAAACAACCGGCGATGACTCGGTCTTGATGAGCTAGGGCAAAAGGGCGACACGTCTCGGGCTTCACGCTGCGCAGGACGACACCTTAAATAGGCCCTAGGGAGGCGTGCAACCGCCGAACTCGGAGTCCGAGGATCGCGGAATTTTGGTGGCGCAGTGGTGCAATAGATCGGGACTCAACGGACAACGTGGCATCATCACAGCCGAACACGTACGCTAGATCGAACGGCCCGAAGCACTGGTCGACACGGACGAACGATCTCCGTTGGATTAGATCCGATAGTCTGCATTATAGGGTTTCAATGGAGCGGGCTAACGCGGGCCGACGGCGCAAAAGGAAATGGGTCGGGCCACTGGGCCACGACCCAACACTATTGAAACATATATTTAAAACCTTTTTCAAATAAAATAAATGCCAAAAATTAGAAATAACCAAATAAAATAGCAAAAATATCAGAAAAATTCCAAAAAATATTTTAAGGCCTTTGGAACTCAAATAAAATATTTCCAGCAAAAGTTTATTTGAACTTTTCCAATAAATAAATAAAATATGATAGAAGGCTTAATTCAATAAATACAAAATAGATTAAATTAAATCTGAAAATTCATAAAAAGGTAAAATGCATATCAAATCCATAAAATGCAAAATTTGGGATGCTACACAAGTTATTAGGATCGTGGAGTTGGGAGGTCACCCGCGACGCCGCCGCCGAGTCCGCATCTTCCATAGCCGCCACCGCCTTCGACAACAGAGTAGAGCCCCTGTTGCCGCTCGCCGGGAAGGGTGGGAAGGAGCTGGGTGAGGAGGTGGATGCAAGGTAAAGGTGGGAGATGGTGGTGGTGGAGGAGCGGTGCACGTCGAGTAGATGAGCAGCGTGCGACCTGCCTCGGGCGGGATGCGAAAGGAGGCAACCAAGCCCAGTGGGATGAGTGGCTGGGATAGTGGGATGAGCTTGTCAACGTCGGGAAGGCCGGTCTCCCACTCCATGGCCCTATCATGTTCGCTGCCCCCACTGCCATCGAGGTTGTCGAAGTCGTAGTCGTATGCCTCCTCGCCCATCCCCACTCACCCAACCTAATTAATTGGAAAGCAAACAAACTCCTAATTAAATCAACCAATCAAGAAACCATAATCCCACGCTACTACCAGTATCTAGCTCTAAGCGACGACAACATGAGGCGGTGGGTGGGGGAGAGAGAAAGAGAGATATAGATATTTGTGACAAGCCAAGGCAAGCCATGGCGGTCGGCTGGGGAGGCCGGATCTGACTGTCTTCATCACCTCCGGCAATGGGGAGGAGGAGGTGGGGTGGTGGGCAAGCCATAGTCACCAGTAGAGGGAAGAGAGAGCGATTTGTAATGAGCCAAGGCAAGCCATGGTGGTCGGCTAGGGAGGCCAGATCTGGCCGTCTTCATCGCCTCCGGCGATGTGGAGGAGGAGGTGGTACAGTGGGCAAGCCATAGTCACCGGTAGGGGAGGGCTTGGGGTTGAGACTGGAAGAAAAATAGGAGGCCGCCACAGGAGGAGTTGAGTTGGGATGTGAGTGCTCAAGCAGTTCCCGAGGAAGGAGGGTTGGGGGCATGTGCAAGATAGGTTTTACTTGTAACGCATGTGCGAGATAGGTTTCACTCGTAACATGGTTTGAGTTGGACGATCGTCCACACGGTAGGGGTAAAAATGATTTATTATTTAAGATAATATAACCTAGAGGAGAAGAAAGGGAGTTTTTCAACCACACATTTATTTTACCCATCAAACTTAGTCATGAGTACTTATTCTGCACCATCCTCATTTTCTGTCTCCACATAAAATTCATTCAGATGGATGTCTTTAAAACTTATTAGCGTATGACTCGACTTAGGGTATAATAGGATATTCTCTATAATAATATAAGTACCTATAGGGAGGACTATGATGGCTCTTCCAGTACCAACTATAAGGGCATATCTTTCGGTGATGGTCATAATATTTTCAGTTTTCTTAGTCAAAGTCTGGAAATATTTAATCTCCCTAAGAATTGTATTTGTGGTGCAACTGTCTACTAGACATATTTTCTCCTCCACCATTGGATTATACAATGCTCTATATTAAAGGAATGAAATCAATCAAACAATTGTTGCATCAAGAATATATTGTAAAATATAAAACAAGCATAGCACAAATATCCTGGAAAATAACACTTTATTTAAATAATAATCGCTTAACAGAAGCGTAAACCACTGTTCATTCTGGAACTAAGACTAAACTAATAGAGGAGACTCTTAAAAGGTCAAAAATGTGACATCAACTAGTAAAAGAATGAGTAACTAGGAGACTATTGTAGGTCTCCATATAGATATAAATAATGGATATCCTTTTGGGAACCATGGGTGTTCTTCTTGAAATCATTAAGCTTAGTACCTAGGTCATCTTCATCCATAGTAGAGTTTCCATATCCGAGAAGACACTCCATGAACTCTGTTGTGGGATTAGGGATTTCATCATCATCCTTCTCAATTTCTTTTTCAACAACTGCTTTGAGTTGCAGTAGGTGTGCGACCAATGGCTAGTGTATCCACACCTAAAGTAGGGTTGTATAAGGTTTTACAGCCTTGTTAGCTAAGTCTTGCTTCTGAAAGCTCCCTAATCTTTTACTTTTACCTTTTCACTAGGGCTTGCCTCTTCCATTTTGTGTTCTACTATTCTTCCACTCTCCCCCTTTATGCCTTTGGCCCTCCTCCCTATGGTTATTGCTAGCCTACTGAGCATTTGCATGTGCTTTGAGCATAGGATGTGTCTCATCAGGGAGGGCATGTTGATTCCTCATTAGGAGTTCATCATACTTTTATATTTCTAACAAAATACAGATAAGCTCAGAATACTTCTAGTACTTGGTATGACTATATTATTGCTGATGTATCCTTATATTGGGTTGAAAAGTGCATAATGTCTTGTCTGTCATTTCAGCAACAGTAACTTTCTAGTTATAGAATATCAATTTAGTGACAAGCTTGTGCATGGCGGAGTTGTATGCTGTCACGGACTTAAAATCCTAGAACCGTAGGAGGGTCCAATCGCGCTGTGCTTCTGCCAGCAAGACGGGTCTTTGCTGGTTATATCGTTCCTTCAATAAATTCCATAGTGCCAACAGGTCTTTCCTCCATCAAATATTTGGCCTTCAAGTCCGGATGGAGATGGTGTCTCAAGAAGTGCAAGGCTGCACACTTGGTGGTTTCGAAAAAATAGGGGCATCAGCTTCAGGATGAGTGATGGCAGCTCCAAGAGATCGAGCTGTCAAGTTAATCTTGGCATTCATTGCCCAAGTCAGGTAATTGCTACCATTCAGGGCAAGCTGCAAAAATTTCCTCTTTACGAGGTCTGGTATATCCTATATGCAAGCAAGATTGAATTTTACTACTAGTAAAATCAACATATTGCATGCTCACTCTTTAATCAATAAAGTTTGGTCTATATCTATTCAATAGAAAATTATATAAAATTTTCATAATTTTTCTAGCATTTTCATGATTTTCTGCTAATTATCAAGAAATTTTCTTGAATTACTGTAAATAACAGAAAAAACAGCATGTATAATCATGGAGTTATGCGAGGAAAAATAAACTCAGAGATATGAAGCTTCCAATATGTGCTAAGTCTAAGTTTCAACAAATTTTTGGAAGCCCATATACATAAAAATTCAATTTTTAAGATTTAATATATTTTTTTAGAATTTATTTACTATTTTTCATACTTACAGGAAACTTCGGGGTCCTTAATACAAAATTTTAACAGCTGGCCATTATTAACCATAACTTCAGGGGTTAAAACACAAATTGCCCTTTTATTTTTGGAAAAACAAACAGGTCGTATGGCTTGTGTGCTGTGCACCGGGCTAGCCAAGGCCCATAGACTGCTCGGCCCAAGGTGGCCCATGTTGGCAGGGGCTAGGGTTAAAAACCCTAGCCTATTGCCCTACTCATCGCGGGGCACCGCGATGAGCGCACGGTGCTGGTAGCTCGGCGGGAGTAGTGCATGGCAGCACGGTCGATAGGCAAGGCGGCACAACCGATGGGTAGTAGGCGCAATGCGGGCCAAAGCGTGGCATGGTGTGACCAATGGGTGTGATGCCATGGCCAGCGTGGCACGACAGACGGGCTCGACAGCACAGCTGGCGGTCTCGATGTGGCCACTGTCGACGGTGGTAGGCACGGCGCTTGGCAGGAGCGTGGCATAGCATGGCCATCAAGTGCGATGGCCCGACCGACGGGCTTGACAGTGATGTGGTGCGTGGCCATCGCTGCTAGCACACTAGTGGTGTGGCAACTTCGGGCGTGCACTGTGGTCGCAATAGGCATGAAGCACTCGTCATGGCACCACCGGGGCAACAAGTGGCGTGGCTCAACCGGTGTAAGGCATGAGCGTGATGGTGCCTAGTAGCTACTGGTGGCATGGCTTGATCGATGGTGTGTGGGGGGCACTAGGCATGAGTGCCGACAGGGCGTAGGGACGACCAGCTACAGGCATACGGCTGGGTGACGCCTAGTGGAGACACGGTGGCCAACAACGTACACTGTGGGTGCACAGTCGTGGGCCGACGCTATCAGGGTGACAAAGTCGAACGGGCTGTTGGTGTCGGTGCGGCGCATGGCACAGCCAAAGCAGTGCCCAGTGGCATCGCGCGAGCACTACTTCGGGCCAACACCGTCCATCTTCTTAAAATTATCTAACTTTTTTTAGTTATGAGAACAATTTAATTCATCCATCTCATAGCCCAACTAGCATAACACCATGACTACGACCGATTTTTGGACAGCAGCCTTCTGTTAGCCATAACTTTTTAACCACTCATCTAAATTCATTGTTCTTGCACTCTATAAAAACTTTAGACAATTATCTACACTTTTCATAATTTGACCATGCTATGAAACAGATCATAGATGCCCTAAAACTAATCTCGAAAGCAGACACCGCAATTTATCGGTCCCAGACCACTACCAATCATCTTCCTAGTGCTATCCAACTACTTCATCTACCGCTAATATGACCACATGACTACTTCACTATAGCGCCGACATGAGGAACATCATCCTAGGCTTTATACTTACAACCGAAAGATTCGTCGGAAAGGTTGAAGGTGGCAGTTCTTCGCGATCCCCACCAGTTCGCTGCTCTGTTTCGCTCCCCAAAGCTTCTGCACCACATCCTCCAAGATCCTCGATACCTCCTGCACACGGTGACATGAACGGATCTAAATAACAACACACGATTTGACGAGGAGTGCAAAACAACGAAGAGGGGAAGCTGTGGGCGCAACCGATGCAGCACGCTCCTCCTCCCTGTGTGGTGTAGCACAATGCGGGCGCAGCGGTGTGTGGGATGACGGCGCAGCCGGCGGCATGAGTGATGATGGCGTGGCTAGCATTATGCAAGATGACAACAAGGCGGGTGGTGGCTGGAGCTGGCGATAGCTAGTGTTTGGCCAGCTGCCTCCTCCCACACCCTTAAATAGCCGGCTGGCTCGACCCAACCTTTTTTTTTGAAATATTACACCTTAGTACAACAGATATGACAAAGTATGTGATGGAGAATGACATATTCAAATGGAAATTTCCTGTTGATAACATGGCCATCATGTCCCAATATATGCCACTTGATAACCATCATGATAATTCCATTCCCTAACCAAATGGGTAGTTCTTTCTTATTAGGTTTAGGGTAAAAAGGTACATGCATTGATTCCAAGATTATGTGAATAATCATTTTTTTCTCCTAGTGTTTTAATTTTCTGTCTTGGCTGAAGCAATATCGAAGAAGGTTGGGCAAAGAAAGGCTAGCAGGAATGACTGTCTTAGAAGATGGATTAGTACAAGATGTTCAAGAAGCTATAGCTATGGCATGCTATTGAAGTTGTGTTGGTTGTACTGAGTTGTGTCCAGGAGCCTGATAGGGCTCAACAGAAGCACTCTAGAGGTGGATCAATGGCAAATTGAAGCAGATCAGAACTCTAGAGATAGATCAATGAGAGCAGTCTAGCCTCGATATTAATCCTACCAACTATGTGATCTTTTTTTCCCATTGACATCGTCATTTTATGACAAAATGCATTTTTAAGAATAAGATACTGAGTCAAATGATTGCTGATGGATCTTATTTTCTGTTTGTGTTACTGTTTGCACCAAAATTTGGCAAGTCTGGTCAAAATCGGCAATAAAGTCAAAGATACGGAATTAACAGACAGGATGGAAAGGTTTGGAGATATTTTGGTAACGACAAGATCTTTAAGGAAATAACTGTCCGAGATAAGGCCGATACAGATCAAAACTTGAAACGTGTTGTAGTCGGACATGATCGGCCGAAGGGTATAAAAGAAGAACCAGAGCAAGCTGCGAAAAACAACAACACATACAATCAACCAGCTTTTACTTTTTCTACTTTTTCCTGTCGATTAGGAGTAGCCTCTGTAATTTAGATCTTTCTTTGTAATCGATTTTGATCAATAAAGTTGTGCATCGCCGATTGTTGATCTTCGTCAATTACACCCCCAGGTTTGATTTGTTCTGAGTTTGTTGCGCATCGCCTTCTTCAGAATCGATCTACCTTTATCCTCTGATTAGCCTTAATCGGCTAGTTAGACTTACCCTGTTACTTTGATTTTAATCGGCTTCAAGCTGATTGAATCTAAGCCGATTGATCATTACGATCGGCTTTTGAGTAACTTTATATTTTACCTTGTCGCCATGTGTCAAATCGACCGCACGCCTGAACCCGATGTTAAATGCGGTGTCTGCCGTAAACCCTACATCAAGTTTTTGACGCCAACAGTTACATTGAATTGTAGTGAGATTATAACGTAAGGTCTTCTTGATGATTTTGCCTGGTAGTTTACTTTTCATAGTTTACTTTTCATAGTATATCATTTAGTTAATCTTGATATTATTGAGCGCACTAATTCTCTAGGTAATGAATAATCAAAGCGTATGCCAGATTCTAAAAAAACATAGCAAGTTTCACATTTCACTACCTTGTACCAATATCTAAGTTTGGTAGAATACATGCATGTTGAACTTACAAACAACATGTTAAACCTTATTTGGATTTCTTGAATTTAGATGCCGATTTCTTGACACCATTGAATTCTGCAACATCCCAAAAATTTGCTTCTATTGGATTTGATATGATCATCCTTTATAATTTATTTTTCTGAAATTTTATTTAATTCATTTTGAATTTGTTCAAATAAGCCTTTTGCGATCTTCTAATTATTTAGTGAAAAGTGATGATGATATGTTGTTGGAAATATTTTATTTGGGTTCTAAATGTCTTAAAGTATTTTTGGAATTTTTCTGGATTTTTCCTAGTATTTACTATTTATTTGGGCTAGATTTATTTATCTAAATTGTTTTTATTCAAAAATGATTTAAAATCCTCAAATAGTGTTGGGCCAAATCTCTTCGGTTCGGCCCGTTTTTCTCGCGCCGTCGGCCTGCCCGTCGCCGAAACCCTAACCCTAGGATTGATGACCATCGGATCGAGATCCAATGGCCATGCCTTCTCCGTGTCGCCCGCGTGTTTCAGGCCGTCGATCGCCGCCGCGTGGATGGTTGCGATGCCGCCACGTCGCTCTTCCGTATCCATGTCGGATTCCGCTGTCGTATCCGAGCGAACCTCGTTTCGCGCGAGATTCACGAAAACCGAAGGCCCTATTTAATGTGTCGCCGCCACCTCTGTGTTGCGCACCTCAAGACGCACCCATAGCCCTAAAGCATGCCCGCCGAGACGCCGTCTTGTGCTCGTGCAAGCTCGCCATAGTTACCGCTTCGTGCCGCCGTGGTTTTCGTCTCGTTTCGCTGTCATCGAGTCGTCTCCGCCGCCGCCAAGACCCTCGCTGAGTTCGCCGTGTCGAGATGCTTCGGACGCGCCAGCTAACGTTGCCAGAGGTGCCCAGAACATCGTCGGCCACGCCTTCGTCTTCGTCTCCGGTGAACCTGCTCCGCCGCACCATCGCCGCCGTTGCAAGCTTCGTTAGCCATCGAATTTGGTGAGCACTGTCAGATTTCTTCCACGTGTCGCCTGCCGGGGTAACCACGTGGCCGTCTTCTCTTCGCTGCTTCACCGCCGTTGGATCCTCATCGGTCGTCTATGATTGATCCACGTAGTCACCGCCGCCTTGCCTCGCGCCGCCGCATCGTAGCCTTCAGATCCGCAGTGTGCGTCCGAATCGTGCCATGTGCCGTCCACCGGGCTAGCCACGTCGCCTCGTCATTTCAGTTCTCGACACCGTCACTGTCGTTCGATCAGACCTGGACGATCGGGATGGTGCCACGTGTCGCCTCCGTAGTGAGGCACCGCATCGCATCTTGCATGGTGCCAGTCATTTGCCGTCGCGTGTCGCGCTCTGATTGGTCGAGTGTCGTCACTAACACCATGGCTTACGAAAGCCGGTGCACGGGCACAGTACCGCTGGTCCACCGTGGACCAGCACTGGCCGTGGACCGAGTCCATACGCTGGTGACACATGTCGCGCTATGGTTGCGCCGCGTGTCAGCACCTGATTGGACCACGTGTCCGCTGATGTCAGCATGACATCATATATCACTTTTTCTGGAGAAAAATATTTCAGTCAAAAATCATTTCGGTGCTGACGTCAGCATGATGTCATAAATGCTATTTTCCCGTATAAAAATAATTCGGTTTTTCCAATTTTCTGATTTATCTTTTATTTCAAACTTTGAATAGGTATATCTTTTGTATATGAGCTCCGATTGAGGTGATTCCAGTTTCTAAAAATTTGTAAAATCAAGATCTATTTAATAATGAATTTTATTTAATTTTTGGAGTTGATTTTGCACTCTATTTTTGGTATTTATTACTTTCTCATTCGTTTCGTGTTGACGTCGAATTGCCCAGTGAGTTTGTCATCCAGGATCCAGCACTTGAGCAAGGTCTAGAGCAGGAGTTGGAGCTATTTGAAGGTAAGTTGTGCTTTGATCATGTTGAACCTATGCTTTAAATATTATATTGTTTCAAAGTATTGCATATTAATTCAAGTATCATTTCAAATATGTTGGGATTAGTTATTGTCCACTTTGAGCTACATCCACCTTGCCATGTTGCATGTCGTATTTCATTTGTCACCCTAGAATGGTTTAATACTAATTGGTAGCTATAATTGCCAATATGGTTGGTTAGAACGCAAGTAGAATGCTTAGCCGTGCAACGAGTCATCACTTTATGTAAAAATGGTTAATCTTGCTTAATGATTATAGAACATGTTTATTAAATTTTGTGTCGGTGTTGTCACACAATGTCGTTGTTGTTGATGGCACGTGGTTCATGGTAATCAACCAGGGTGGTAAAATGATTTAGACTGAGGCTAGTGGCATGTATTTGTGGTGGGCCAATGTGGCACTTGGGCGGTCGCATTGCTTTTTATGATAATTGTTGGTTCATGGTTATGATGCTTTTAGTTAGTTTTGCCTTGGTCAATTAAGGACTTAACCTTGCAAGAATTTGAACTGAGTCATTCGTACAATCACATGTCTGTTATGGGATAGACCTACCTGATTAATCTGTCGAGTCTAAGGTTTTGTACTATTTGTGGTGGTGTGAGGCCAGGGTAGTGGTAACCAGTCCTCGCACGGATATGCTCACATGGCGCAAGAGGGGGCCCTGGATGTGGTAACCAGTCCCACCAGTGTTGAAACCTTAGCGGATAGTACTGGGTTTAGATAGGCATTAGAAAGGCTTTGTTATAATTACTCGCCTTTGTGGTCTATGGTTGTATCTTGTGGGTAAAGTGTATAACCTCTGCAGAGTGTAAAACCTATTCGAATAGCCGTGCTCGTGGTATTGAGCATTGCTCGGTGATTACAGTCATGGGTTAGATTTTATTAAAAAAACAAATGTGGGTATGGATGTGAAATGTGAAATAAGGTTGTGAGTTGGTTATTGGAAAACAAATGGAAAATATATTATTGTTACTATTTGTTTTACTGTCTTTCAATCTATTTATGCTATTCTTTTACAAATGCTGTTTATGCAAATTAACCATGTGAGCCTATCCTTTGCAATAAGCCATGCATATAGTATATTAGACTTGCATTCTGTGCGCAACTTGTTGAGTGCTTTATGTACTTACCCCCCTTGCGACAAAACATGACCAGTTGGAGAAGAAGCAACACCTACTTTTGAGGAAGAGTATCAGGAAGAGGCAAATAACTAGGGTGCGAACCTTGTCATTTGCCTGTGGCAGATTGAAGGGTTTCTACACTTGTGTTTATTTCCGCTGCTATTTATTTACTTTCGGTCTTAGCTCTGCGAGGCGTATTCATGTAAGGTTGACCATAAGGTCGTCGAACAGTTATATTTAATATTGATGAAGTCTTTATTATGTTACCGTTAAGTATAATTGTGATATTTATCAATGTTGAGCCTGTGTGCACTAGCGTGATCCTGGACTAGTGCAGAATACACAAAGGGTCCGGATTTGCATATTCAGATCCCGACAGAAGTGGTATCAGAAAATATTTGGAAAATGCAAAAAGTCCATTGTAGGCCCAACCTAGGCCAACCTCACTTGGACCTAAGCATTGGCCGAAACCAAACCTTAGGCCCCTCGATTTGGAACCGTGCGGAGGATACGTGGTAGTCTGAGACCAAGCATGGCTCGGTGCAAAACCATAGCACCAGCAGACACTTGTCCCTCATTTTTGGAAGCTTTACTAAAGAATTCTCCACAAGTCGTGAATTTCCTCACATATGGTTTCGGGCAAGATTTTGAAGACTTGCACGTTATGAATTCGGACTCTACACAATTTTTGGAAGTTTTTGCGGATTTTTGGAGAGCAAATCAACTTCAATTGGAGTGAGCCCACACATCATACACTTGAGGAACCTTTTGGAGCATTGATATCAACTAGGACTCCTCAAGTGTCCTAGTGCCGGGTGGGGCCATACCCTTGCATGGGTTAGCGCAAAGTCCAAGTGTGGGCTAGAGCTCGGGAGTCCTCAAACAAAGGGGACCCCTCTCCTTGGTTTTGACATCCCACATCTTGAGTTCCAGAGCCCGATTCGGTGGACTTCAACCCCAAAATCACGCCGCCTTCTAGTTGATAGGCTAAGTTTAGTCTAGTTCTAAGTGGAGAAACCCTCGATGCAGGTTTTTGAGCTTCTACTTCAACTTTTTGTAGAGGTATCAATGTAGTCTCTCAAGCTATTGTAATCTTTCGTGTTCTAGTTGATATGATCTACTTCTAGGTTGCTTCTATTCTCTTTTGTCGATCATCTAGTTCATGCAATTTGCTTTTCATCGATCTATTAGAGCTCTTACATCATCTTAGCTAATCGTTTTTGATAGTGGTGATTAGATCAATGTAGTGGAACCTTACATGCTAGCTTATTATTCTTGATTGTAAATTACATATAGATTATACACATTCGTACCACAGAGGGTCAAAGCTGTAGCTAGTGGTGACAACTCTAGGTCTTCAAAGAAGAACGAACAGAAAGGTCTAATCTATTGGTATATCTTGTTCTTATTTCCATGTATTGGTTTTGTTGCTAGTGTTGTTTCGTGTGTTGGTAGATGGTTGTAGCTCAAACCAATATGTTAGAGGGAATAGTATAGTTTTCTAGATGCAATGTACCAAGAAGCATGTTACATCCGAGTACGCGGGGAAAGGCAACATTAGTTTATGGCTAGTTTTCTAATGAACTATTAGAAATATTAACTAGATAGATTAAATTTGCTCACAAGTAGTAGTATTGATTATCATATTGAAACCTGGAATATTTATCATCGACGACTTATCACGGCTCGAGATAAGATCACCTTTACGTAATGCTTTGTTCACTCTTGGGTAGTTGGATGATTTAAATTAGAAAAATCTAAGTCTAAGTTTATGGTTTCTCGTGGATTTGTTAACTTTGGAATACTCACATGAAAAATACTACAGCTGACCCCACATGCTTGCAATATTTTATTGTGTGTACGGAGCATCAACAATTATTCAGCAGTAAGTTGTTTTTAGTTTTTTTTTCAACTTTGTTGTTGCAACATTTAGATATTTTGTTAATTTAGTAACATATTTAAATTTTCTTATGGTTTTGCATTATATTTACTTGCAACATTTATTTACGCGGGGTCTTCGCTAAAAGTTCCGTTAACAATATTCATACCATCTTAATATAGGAACCACCTTTTTGTTTTATACTCGCTCACATGACTGTAATATGGAATCATGGGCTAATTTAATGATATTTTGAACAATAGTTTTGTGTAGCATTGGACCTACATATACCAATGCTGATATATCATTTTACCAAATGTATCTTATTCATAAATTCTGTTGAACATACTTGTTAACAATGAGCATTTATACATTTTTAAGAAGATCATGATACATGAAAGAGAGAGATTCAATTTTTTTTAGTTTTAATACAATGGATGCTTGCTGCATTAGCCTAGCCTAAACATCATATCATTATACAACGCAAAAGGGTGAGAAACTTAACACAGCCAAATCGTGTAATGTTGATGGATGAGTTGCTTCATGAAAATCAAATGAAAATCACTATGGTCGAGACGTCCGATGCATCAGGTGCCCACTCTAGCCACTCAAAACACTTCAGTCCATTTAAGCACCGGATGCTGTCTATGCCTATGTGATGACCTCCCTACTTTTTTTTACTCCTATTGCTTTTAGTCCCTCTCCAACTAGCGAGGCATAACACCGAACCAAAGCTTCTCTCTTCCCTACCCCTCTCTCCTCTTCCATCTCTCTGGTCATGGTCGTGGTTGGGAGGAGCTCGTGTGCTCCTCCTTGCTCCTCTTCTTCCCTCCCTCTCTCAGCACTTGTGGTCGTGGCCGGAGCCCAGTGTGGACGCCCTCATGTTTGTGAGGTTTGCTATCGCTTATGCTCACAAGCACCACCTGGCGAGCCACACTCCATTGTAGGTGAGTTTAGACTCCGTGAGGGTCGTGGCTGTGGTTGATGAAGAAGAAAAGGTCATCGCCCTATAGAGATGTAAGATTTTGCAACTGGTTGTTTGAGTTGTTGCAATAAGAATTTTGAGATGTTTCTTATATTTTATTTGATTATTGCATCAAAATTTTGAAATGTTGGGTTTGGAATTTTAGGATGTCGCATCTAGAATTTTTTGTGTAGTTCGTCCCATTTGTTGCAATTTAATTTTTATTGGTTGGGTTCTATTGGTCACGATGTTGCATCTGATACTTGCCATCGTGACAAATCAGGACAAAAATGATAATAGCTTACTCCACGTGTACGAACTCTAGAATGCAGGATCATCATTTTTGTTGAAATCTATACCCCTTTATAATGCACCTAAGCATTCTTTTCTACGTCCACCCCAAATAATGCACCCCACTAGAGATGGCCCAACCTTCATGCACTCAGAGAAACGTCCCCAGAAACTTGCCTCCATCAAAATTAACCTCTCGATCTTTCCTCGCCTTTACTCACCCACATCCGATGGCCATTGTTTAATGTGTCTAACTCATCCCTGTGGCCCACAACAGATCTCCCCCACCTCCAGCATCATCTCAAGGAAAAGGAAACAAATATCCTGAAATTAAAAAAAAGGAAACAAACATTCTAGAAAAGGAAAAGACCATATATTACGTGCTGGGAAAAGGAAACCGGAAGACAGGGCACTATACTATTACTATACAGGATCACGTAGATTATGATAGATACTATAATCTATAGCCTTTATAATGCACCTAAGCAATTTTTTCTACGTCCACCCTAAATAATGCACCTCATTAGAGATGGCCCAATGTTCGTGCACCCAGCAAAACGTCCCCAGAAATTTGCATTCATCAAAATAAACGTCTCAGATCTTTTCTCAGTTTTACTCACCCACATCCGATGTCTATTATTTAGTGTGTCTAATCATCCCTGTGACCCACAACAGACCTCCCCCACCTACATATTTGGAAGGAGAGCGAATCAAACAAGGAAATAAATAAGGAGGATCCACATGCAAGGAAACCAGACTTGAATTTTTTACTGGCCAAAATTGTACGTACAACATATTTGGAAGGAGGGTGAACCAAACAAGGAAATAAACAGGGAGGATCCACATGCAAAGAAACAAGACTTTTTTATTGTCCTGGCATTGTGATCGTATTTTTTTTTTCCGAATATGGCCCTTCTCGAGACTTTTTTACGGATCTAGCCCCATAGAGCCTAATTTCAGCGCACGGAGAGCGTTGAATTTTATTTTATTTTTATCTAAGGAACCAACTATTCGTGAGTGTCGCTTAATTTTTTAATTTTTCTCGCGGAACCGTGCATGCATGAAAGCATCGCTTAATTTTTATCTTTTTTCCTTGCGGATCCAGCGGTCGGCGAGTGTAGTTTATTTTTCCATATTTTTCCGAAATCATCCCTGTGGCTCACAACAGACCTTCCCACACCTCCAGCATCAACAAGGAAAAGGAAACAAACGTCTTGGAATCAAGGAAAAGGAAACAAACGTCCCGAAAAGGAAAGGACCATACATTACGTGGCCGGAAAAAGGAAACCGAGAGATGGGGTAGCGCTGGCGCGAACGCAGGTCCGCAATGGCTCCACTTGCCGCCATCGGTGGCTTTTGCCGACGCGGCGAGGTTCTTTGGTCAATGACCTCGCAGCCCACCGTGCCTCTAACAAATTTATAATTTAATTTTTTTTGAAAATAGTTTTATTAAGTACAAAATAATCGAAAGTTTTTTTGAGAATTTTTTCTAAATTTTTTTAACCTAATGTGCTATCTTTTCAAAAATCCTTCTATATTTAAAAAAAATGAAGGCAACTCACATGTAGCTTCTTCTAGTCTAGCTGCACTGCAGAAGCTTCTTCTCTTCCCTCCCTCCATTAAAGCAAGAAAGAAGCTCCAAAGCTCCATCAATCCCGCACCAAATCTCCTCTTTCCATCTATGGTGTTAATTCCCCAAATTTCGTGCTTTATTGCCAAAATTTCCTCCCAATCTGATTTGATTCCAAATTATGGTTTCCATAAATATGCTTGTTTCGGGGCTATAAAAGTCGTGAGCTCTCCTCCACCCCATCGCATTGCGTAAATCCCCAAGTGCTCCTCTTGTAAAGATCACGGATTTTGGAGGTAACCCAAGCCATCACCGTCATCTTTCGTGAAATTCACCGCATAGCGTGACTCCTCCCCGCAGCGCCGGTGCGGCGATCTCGTCGCACTGATGTCGACCCATCGCGACCGCACGGCCACCCTTGGCCTTCTCTCCTCATGCTGGGTTAAGCCAGAGAGCACGCTGTGCTCTCTGTGGAAGCTGCAAAAAAATAATCTAAAATCAAGAAAAAAAATGTTCTTTCTCTTTCTTGATTTAAAATCTTTTGGGAGCCCATTTTCGCCCATGCGACCTCCATTTAGTTCCGTTTTTCTTTCTAAATTCATTTAAAATTCTAAATTTCTCTTTTATTATTAAGTGTTGTATTCATACTTATCTTCTCATTTAATTGATAAGCAGATGTACTGCCGTCGTAGCGTTAGCACAGACACTATACTAGTCATGGTATAACCCACGCATCCATAGACTTTTCTCATTTCTCACGTACGGTAGAAAATAATCGACCTTTCCTACATCTCTGTAGACACTGTAGTTACCAGAAACAGTAATCCCACGCCATCGTTCTCATTGCCTCGTGTCAATCATCCCCCCAATTCCATCCTCTATTGAGGGAGCCTGTAAACAAACAAACACGCGTACACAAAATATTCGCGAAACGGGAGGGGGCAAAAGGGGAAAGGCGACGCCGAGGCCGCGAGAAGCGGGGGCGGAGGAGCTCGTTGATGGTGGCTAGGGTTTCGCCGCCCGCGCCCTCGACCCACCGACGAAGCGCCCCGGCGGCAGAGAGGCTCTCGCTTGCCCCTACGCGGCTCCGGAAGGCGGCGGCGTAGGTGGGGACCGCGGCATGATGGGGGAGCAGGAGCGGCAGGAGGCGGAGGCCCAGGGCGAGGCCGCTTCGGCGGCGGCTCACAGCAGCAGCATGCAGGTGAGGGCTCCCCCGCTTCTCGGTTGCTTTGTAGGGTTCTTGAAGCTTGTATTGGTGGTGGACTAGATGGGTAGATCCACTCCCGGCTGGTTGTTAGCCTAGCCTGGGTGGGCGTGGTTGCGTAGCAAGGCGCAGCGGGTTCTGGAAGGGAGCTGTTCGAATTCAGCTTGGGGATAGGGGTGGTGGGGAGTTCCTGGAAGCCACAGTGCCCTAGATCCAAGTTTGATGCTTTAGGAGCGGGCAATTTGGTGGTTTATCGACGGATTGGGTTACCTTATTTCTTGTTGAATTATGGTACTGAGCAAGTTGTTGTAAAATTTGTTCTGGTGTTGAGGACGAGGAGGGAAAGAAGGCTTCATGTTTTGTTCAATCCACTTGATGCTGTACCTGCAGCAGCAGGTTTTGAACTAACTAGATATTGAACTAACTAGATATGCTTGCTTAACTGCAGAGCTACTCGATGTGACCCAGTTTCTTCCAGTGAACTGAATGCTGCTAATTGAGGAGTTTGGGCTATATATAATTAGTCAAATCTTTACTTTCTAACATAATGAATTTGTTTATTTAGATAACAAAGAATTGTTCATTCTCTTTTGCTCATATCTGAGGCTGAAAACAAGCCAGGTTTTAGTGATGTGCTATATAGTCTGCTCAGTGTCATATGATACACACTCAAAAAATGAACCATATTTCCCAATCTCTCTTCTTCCCAGTTCCCACACACATTTAAGAGAAAAGCTGGTAAATCAGAACAAATGAAGGATACAAAGTTCATTTTATGTTACTTCTTAATTCCTGTTCCCAAAGCTAAAACAACTTCTATTTGCATTTGGAGGTAGTATTCTACATGCTTTTCCTATTCCCCATGTTTAACACTTACTCGCACCTAAGCAGGTGCACCCTCCACCCAGTATGCAGAATGTTGGAGGGAACTGACTGTTTATTGTGGTTATGACCAATCCGGGACGGTTGTTGTAAAAAAGGGCCTTTCTATGGACTTCCGTATTTCAACTTGAAAGTTATGTTTTTCTGTAGAATCTGTTCAACTCTACATCCTGTTGTACTCAAATACCTGCACAGGATACTAACAATCAATCTACTTGCCTTGAGAGTAGTACTAATCAGTAATGACATACCACAATGGCAATACATGCTGCTACACAATGCAAGCATATCAAAGCAAAATGCCCTATAGGCTATCCACTGTCTTTTATTCTACTTTAGTCTTTAGTGCCCATAGTACAGCCCTTTTTTCTTATGGGGGAACAGTAGTAGGGAGGCCAGCAGAAAATTTATCCAATCAAAACTGTACAACATCTATGAGCAGAAGCTTCTTCCATACAAATTTATTTTGCTCATTTTTTCAAATGTACAGTTGTTCCTTTGAAGTTATATATGCCAGCATCATGGGGTAACCAATTTATTGAAGAAAGACTGACTTAGCACCGCCTGAGCTTTTTGCTAGTTTCAACAAATAAAAAGTATCTGAAACAGTATTCCAAGTAGTGCCAATTGGGCTCCAACAGTCCTTGCTATATGACAAGTGAAAAATATACGCCACCAAGTTTCGAGGGTATTAGACTATCAGGAGATGTGGTGTGGAGAACTAAGACCACATGATTCAGATTCAACAAGGAAGTATTTCCTCCCTGTTACACTCACAATCTTTAATTTTCCTTGGAGAAGGATCCACAATAAATATTTGTGTTTTAGGCTTTTAGCATACATATATTCTTCCAAACCCAGATGTTAATAGGCTCTGTTTGCATATTTCCTGATAATATTTCCTATCTAAGCCTTCATACACTAAGTTCATATGAGTAATCTGCATCAATGACAATCTTTATCCTGAAGCTGACCAATGTCACCTTCAGATAATGGAAAGCGGCACACTCAACTGCCATTCTTTAGTTCCAAGTAGTCACAAACCAAAATACCCTTGTTGGTAGCATGTGAAAATAATTCAGGGTTTTTTAATCGCAAAATAGAATATTCCAAAGATCCACCCAAAAGAGGATCGTCTTACCATTGCCCAATCGAGGTCTGACAATTGATCTGAACATATCTAATTGCTTCGAAACATATATCCAACAGAGATCCTTTGCCACTTGAAGCATGTGAAATGAAATTAGTGTAATGTCTTTTCCAAAGAGAACTAGCCTTGCAGTGACACAAGTACTTTTATGTGTTCGCGTTGAACTTTTCAGCAGGTGACCCTCAAAAAAGGGTCCTTGGTGCCATGTAATGTGTCACCTTTGCCCAAATGACGAGAATAAAAAAGAACTTATTATGCTCCCTTTGGTGATGTTGTGTTTGTTGGGGTACTGCCCAAAACATCTTGTGGTACCTGCTAGTCAAGGGATGATCATTTTAGGGGGTGTTTGGGACAGCTTCAGCTCCACCAAAACCCGTGGAGTTGGTGGAGCAGGGTATTCCTAGCTCCAGAAATTTATGAAGCTGGAGCTGTGAGTACATTAAGAGTGTTTAGATGTGTCATCTTGTTTACATTTTAGACTAAAAATATAAACTTAATTCACTTTATTTTAGCCTACAAACTCCAGCTCTGAGGTGGAGCTGGGATCTGGAGCTATACCAAACAGGGCCTTAATAACTGTATGCATGCTGCCCATTTGCTGTACAATAATCCGGTCAGTTCAACCAGTCAATAACCCTATGATGGGTTGCCAGGATAATAACCCAACATTGCATTCATCACAGCAATCTGGTACCGTGATACCTAGCTACAATAAAACAACCACATTGGCTGCTAATTGGCCAGTAATCTAAATCAACTAATCGGATACCCGTGCGTTGCGCTGGGAATTTCGCGTGCTTATACAGAGACTAGGGGAGGAAGATGAAGATATGTCTCTCTAGGGAGTGCTTAAGCAAACATTGATGGCCATGATTTGTTCTTAAGCCATATTCAATGGCTAGAAATGATGTGGCTAAGTGACAGCCAAGTTTTGCACACTTTACTCTTTAGCAAGCATTGATGGCCATGATTTGTCCTTCATCAGTCATCACACCCAAGGGCTTGAACATGATGTGGTTCAATGACAATCAAGTTTTGGGCACTTAACTTTTGATGTTCATGATTTATAGCTGGTGCCAAATCATAACAATTTGCTCAATGCGAATTCAAGCTTTTTTTGAACTTTGTAAGCGTGCCAAATTGAATACTATATTTCAAATTAAAAACTGGCTTCTTTACATGTTTCTGGCAGTAACATGCTGTAAACTGGTACTAGTCCACTGTCGGGATTATGTCCTTTTTGTTTGCACCACCTTACATTTCATCTGTTATTGAGCAAGTCCTTTGCAGTATGCTACTTTTAACCAAGATGCTTAGTCCTGCTTGTATCTATTAAGAAAGTTTATGTATCTTTTCTTCTGTCTATGTGTATATTGTTTTCACATTATATGAATAATAGTTATAACATCTGGTACTTGTCCCAGCGTGTGAAAGTGTATCGTTTGATCGATGGAGGGAAGTGGGATGATCAGGGCACAGGGCATGTTGCTATTGACTACATTGAGGTATGGTTCTACGCCATTATGTATGGTACTTTTTATTTATTTTATACAGTTGTACTATATATTTTCTTCAACTGTTGCCCACTACACTACATTTAGTTTGTCTATCATTACTCTACTTTTAATTTTTTGTCGTTCTTTTGACAACGTGCTGTTGGTTGTTTCCTCATGCCATTACGCCAGATCAGCTTTACTGTTAACAACTTTTCTCATCTTAATTCTATGACACAATTTGCTGATCAGTGATCACTATGCTTTGTTTTTGGTCAGAGTGTTTATACTGAAACTAATGGCACCAGCCACCAGTATAATGTATTTTAGGCCAATATGTGTGTTGCTTTCTGGAACCGTACATGTGAGAAAATCACACTTAACTGCATCTCATGGTAATACTGTAACACCTTCCAAAATTTGCAGAAGCCCGCCGGGGGGTGTGGGGTGGAGGCTACATAAGTTAACAACTTTGTTGACCTTTAGTCCTTGCTTTTCCAAAGGGGGTTAACCCAGAGTTCTATTGAGTCTGTGTGTTATAGTTACCTTGTCAATGTAACTGTAAAAAAACCAATGTTACTTGGACACGGACACAGGAGTCGGAATCTGACTTGGATTTGGCAAAAAAAAATTTGGACATGGGAAATGCTACATGGAATTGGACATGGGTGTTGGAATCCAACTTGGATTCAGGTTGTCCAATTCGGCAAATTTCTTTTGGACACGGGTGTTTAACACTGAAAAAAACTTGGCAAGGTATTCAATGATGGTGATTTGTAGAACAGTGAGCTGTATTAATTAGTAAATTATATCAATTCAAATGAAAACTAAGACATGAGTTGGAGTTAGAACATGAAGTTGATAACTAGTCCTGCTATGTGGTAGCATGGCATTCTATCTGTGGGCTTACCATTTTTGGAAGTTAGCTGAGTCAATTTTGGGTTGATTCCAGGGTTCAAAAGAACTTGGTTTGACTGTTTTGGATGAAGAGGACAATGAAACACTACTCATCCACAACATTACGCCTGAAGATATCTACAGAAAGCAAGAAGGTGAACTATTGTGCTATCTTTATCTTTTTCGTTTTTTGAGATAACTATTTATATCTCTTATGTGACTTGCTATACCCATTTTCTTTATTAGAAACAATCATCTCATGGAGGGATTCAGAAGCAGCAACAGAATTAGCACTGAGCTTTCAGGAAGCTGCAGGGTGCTCCTACATATGGTAGTTTGAGAAAAAGGAACCATGGTGTAACTACCATTTTCATCAGAGTAAATTACGCTTTGCACCACCTAATTGTGCCTCCGTTGCGCAAAACATCAGGTATTATCTTGCTTTGCACGTGACACTGCCTAATGTTACAATCCGGTGCACTTTGCACTAGGCGTTCTCTGACCGGATCTGATCCGCAAACATGACAGCCTGGGCCCGTCCACAAGCCCATGCGAATGATGACATGGCTGTCCACGATGGCTAGGGGAACGATATTTTTTTCCTTACCCATGACATAAAATCGTTTAGATCAATCAGGAAAAACAGAAAGCATCGCTAGTTCCGTTTGCCTCGCACGTAGCTTTGATCACCCTTGGGCCACGGCAACCTATTTGTCCTCAGCGTCGATGAGCAATCAGGTAGTAGCAGCGACAAGGATCGGCAGCAAACTCATTGCACCCAAGGTACCAATCGTTCTAATCTCTTCTTCTGCATTTGTATTCGCCCTATGTAGTTGCTCCCTTTCCGCCCTACAACAACGCACGAACTAGCAGGCGGTGTGGTGAAATCTGACGGCAATCATGTCTAGTAGATGGACTGAACCATGGTGTGGCTTGCTGATGACCACCGATTTCTTGCCAGCACAACGCTCTGCTTGAGTGCTGGTTCGTGTGCTGCTTTAGGGCGAAGAGAGGGAGCAACGACTTTGGGCGAAATATAAGGAATGCGAGAGAAGTGATCGGGACAATTGGTACCTTGATGGCGATGAGGTGTGGCCAATCCTTGCTGCCACTGCCAACTGGTTGCTCAAAGATGAATGTGCATGAAGGGGTTATCGTGGTGTCGAGCAGAGATACGTGCGAGAGAAAAGGTAGCATGTGTTCGTTTTTTCTGATCGATCTGATATGATGTGGAAAACAGAAAGAGATAGGTTCCCCGTAGCCAGAGTGAGACAGCCATGTCATCGTTCGCACGGTGCATGTGCATGGGCCCCGGTTGTTATGTTTGCGGGTTGAATCTGGCCAGAGACAATGCTTGGTGCAAAGCGCAACAGATTGTAAGATTAGGCAGTTTTATGTGCAAATCAAGATAATACATGGTGTTTTGCGTAACACAGGCATAATTAGGTGGTGCAAAGCACAATTTACTCTTTTCTTACAATACTGATTGATGTCTTAATTTTGTAATGTTGGATTCTTGGTGGTTCTCTGCAGGGACAACATATGTGACATTCAGAGAAACCTTCAGTTTAGTAACCTTGGTGGTGAGTTGTTTAAAGCCTGTTGCTATTCATTTCATTCCTTCGTTGTCTTATTTTTACTATGTCCTGCAGCTCTTGAAGTTGGTCCTTGTCCAGCGTCGGAATCTCTAGAAGCCTCTAGAGTATTGCATTCAAATGGTAGATCCCACTGCCTTAACAAAATCTGCTTTGTGTTATGCTATTGAAAACAGCCTTATTATTGTCAGAATCTAAATCTGTCCTATGTTAGTAGAACTGGTAACTGGCCACAGGATTTGATTTCACAATATTAGTTTGACAACTAAAATTGTGCTGTCATTGCCCTTGAATAAATATTCAAAGGATCTGATGATCTGTGTGATGAGGTTGGATGCCCTAAAAGTATGGTTCATGTATCACTACTGAGGAAGTTGAAGGGCACACTGCCTTGGACTTATCCCTGTAACCATAGAATTTAATGTTTTGTCAATGCAGTCAAAGGCATTTGAGGTGCTATGTCATTAATTGCCTGAGGCACATGGCGAACAAAACATGTGCCCAAGAAACAAAAAAAAAAAACTTCCCTAGAAGTGACAAGTCCTATACAGATTTTGATGGAACTTGGAACAAAATTGTTCTTCTTGTATTTATAGCTACTACATATGAGAGCAATCTGGCAAAAACGAACATCACTGGTCAGTTTTTTGAAGATCTAAACATTCACAACATATATAGCACATACAGGGCAGTTAACATATGAGTACTAAAAAAAAAGTGGACACTGAGAATCGACCAAATGTTGGGAGTTAGGATCACCCTAGTGTGTTATTGGGCCTCATTGGTCCATGGACCTCTGTTTTCCTAGGTTTCTTCTCGACTTTCTATCTCACACACTAATCATTCTGAGAGGCACATATGGTGCCTTGAACCTTGCCGCTAACACACCTTGCTGCCTGGCTGTGCACCGTGTGTGCCTCAGACAGCATTGGTTTCCATAGCACTGTCGTAACTAATTATTGGTTTCCCTACAGATGAGTCTTTCCGCTCTGTTAACGGTGAACTGAGGGAGCTTCCGCCTGTTGAGTTATCCAATCTCCCTTTGATTTTAAAGGTTTGAATTGTTTTTATTCTTCTCATATAAATTTATTCTTATTAATTTTACCTATCATGCTCAGCTGCAACATTTCTTTATTCCTTTTTATGTTGTAGTGATGTGTTGACTCATTTTGCAAATTCATTGTGACATCTCACGTTAGAAGGGGTGCAAACGAAGCGGATAGTTCCCGACCGTCTGTCCGTTCGAATAAATTTGGATCTTATTCGAAGCACGAAATCCAATGTCGATGCTTTTTTTTTCAGATATCGGAGTTGGATCTGGATAATTTTTGTCGGATATGGAAACGGATTTGGATGAAAGTATTCGTCAGATTTGGAGCTATCCGGAATTTTAATCGGATAGTATCCGGTAAACTTATTTCGGATATCCGGATTTCAGCCCGATAGGCAAGCCCATGAAGCCATGGGCCCATAAGTACATGACTACCCTCTCACGTGCCCAAAGTGGGCTAGATAGAAATTGGCCCACGAGGCTTTTTCCAATATTTAAATTAGTTTTTTATTTTTAGAAAATACAGAAAATCCAAATAAGTCAAGAAAAATAGCAAATGAACTCAGAATAATTTTGAACAATTTAGGCAAGTACGTTTTAACATGAGGAACTTTTAAAAATTACTTTTGAGTTTAATTGTTGTAGTCAAATTTGCTTGTTGAACTCCTAATGAGTTGCATTTTAAACATGTAGTACGGTTAATTGATTCTTTTACGTGCAACACATATGAGTTCTGTTTTTGCGTGATTTCCAACTAAATATCCGTGACCGAGACTGTCCACATTCGGCTTGACATATATTCGCTCCATATTTGTGACCAAGACAATCCGCATTCATAGTCGTGTCCAGCATTATCCGTGTTCGACTCCGATTCCGAGAAAAAATGCGGAATAGGATACGGGATGAGCGATATCCGTCCGTATCCGCTCTGATTGCATCCCTACATGTTAGTAATTTGCATACTTTCTTGGCTGTGAGGTTTGTGCCTTGGCTGATCATGTTTCCAAAGCAAGGTTATTAAGTCGAGTTGAGTCGCGGGGGAAACACATACATATTGTAACGCATGAAATGAAGAGAAGAACAACGTAAGCATGATGATGGGTTGATGACTTGTTTTGATCCGAATTACCGATGCAAGTTCTTCTATTACAAAATTTGCACCATAACAACCTTTGCATCTTCTTCAGAATACTTTCCACCTGTGCAAACCATGAAATTCAGTTATCATTAGAACACCAGTAGAATTAATCATAAGAATTGTTCCAAACACTGACTAAGGCTCTATAAGTACCTCGCCAATATCCTATCCAGTAGTTCACCTCCTTTACATAATCTGAAATAGAAAAGAAACAACTACAATAATCTCATGCATTAAAAGAAAACTTCTGATATACACAAGAACAAGAATCTCACGCATTGCAACGACACAAGAACAATAGCATAAGTGCATAATAAGTGCAACGACACCAGCCTGCCAGTCATTAAGCAGTAGCATAAGTGCATAACTTAATAAGAAACGAGTTCTGAAGGACAATGGTAATCGATAGATAAGTTATAAGTCTAAAAGTAGCAAAAGTAACAATGGCATTTATGGTTGGAATCAGCCATCCAAGTCATCATCCAGTTCAAATTCCTCCTCTTGACGACTTGATCCATCCTCATGAGTAGTAGACGGTGGAGTCTCATCCTCATCCAATTCTGCATCATCATCAACCACATAATCTTCATTTCCAGCATCATCTTCACTCATTTTCCAGCTCATCAACATTACCAACAACACCTTTTGACTTTGAATGCCGAGCATAAGTGATATGGGGGCCTATGGGCCGGTCACTAGACCTGCTAGCAACAACATCACCACGAGCACTCCTAGGCCGATAATTGCGACTTCTTTGATTGCGCGAAGCACTAATGGCTTCATCAACATGAGCCCAAGTTAGATGATCACCACCACTAGTACCGCCCTCATGAACCGGTTCATCATTGATGTTGACCCATTCATTCTCCCATTAGTATTCTTCTAGGATCAATGGGTTGGATTTCTTTCCTTTAGAGCCTTGCTCACGCAGCTTTTGGAACCTAGTTGCCATCTTTCGGTTGTATGAAATGTACACCAAGGTATTCAATCTCTTGTGCTCTAAACGGTTTCTCCTTTTGATATGGATCTGCAAAGACAACAATACAAGTACACAACATACAAGAAGAATGTCAAAAGCGACTGCAATCAACATAAGGAGGTAAAGACTCATTGATTTGTCTAGTAAAGTATGGTAGCTACTTACAAATGCAAATGTACGCCAATTGCGCTCGCATCCAGACGCCGAACAAGAGAGACTAATGATTCGCTTTGCTAAACATTGGAGCTCATAAGCAAGCCCACCATGTGCACCCCACCAAAGAACTACAGAAGATAAACAGATGATGCACTTTTAAAGTTGAAACATAGAGAGCCTAAAAGGAAGAATTAAAAAAATCATTATACTTAATTACTTATACTTACTAGTAGTCTCTTTCTTGATCTTTGATCGCCATTGCCTTTGTGAAGCAATCACCTTCTGTCCTCTCATAATAATCAGCTTGCCTACTTATCTTGCTTTTGTTTATCATCGTTGGTGACCATCTTCCATAGAACATCATTGAACATCGACCTTAGCCTTGTAGCAAGTCTTCTATTTGCTTCTTTAATGCCAAAAAACTTATTTGGTTTTAAGAACAATGCTGCCCCATATAACTTTTGCACCATTTGATTGTCCCATCGCTTGTCAACATTCCTAGGACCTCATTGCGTAGATCTGTCATGTTTTGCAAAGCCTTCTTGATGTTCATCTTCGCAGCATCCATGGCTGCGCTAATCTCAAGCATTGCTAGCCTCATCACCGTCGGCAATCCTCAAAGCATCAAGAAGTGGTTGGGAAGCTCTCATACAATTTTCAACTGAATTCCAAAATGACCTAGATAGCACAATTTCTGGAACCGCCTTCCCTGGTCCTATGGTAGACAACTTGTTCCCATTCCATTCTTCACTAACAAAGACTCTTCAAACCTTGTCTATGCTTGTACATGCTGGCCAAGGTGAGGAATGATGTAGGAAAACGAGTTGCTGCGGGCCTCACAAGATCCCTACCTCCAGTCTTATTCCTCATTGCATCAAGAATCCTTCCATGCCTACAGATAAATCTGCATACCCTCTTTGCTTTAGCAGTGCAATTGCTGAACTGCTCTTATCTTCCCAATGTCCTCCAACATAAGGTCCAAGCAATGGGCAACACAGGGGTCCAAAATAAAGTAGGAATCCTATCCATTAGAATTCTACCTGTTGCCTTGTAGTGAGATCCGTTGTCTGTGACGACTTGGACCACATAATCTCTCCCAATAGCATCAATTTTTGCCTCCAACAAGCTTGCTAACAAGTGTGCATCAGCTGTTTCACTTGAAGCATCAACTGACTCCGAGAAGAAGGTGCCTTCTGGACTGTTGACAAGATGACGCACACTCATGTCCGTCCACCCATTGACATGAGAGAGCAACCATATTCTTTCCATGCTAACTCATGCTTCTCCCTCAATTTATCTGTCTTGTTTTTTGCTCTTTCAAGCAATGGCATCCTTATGTCATGGAAACTAGGCGATCTATACCGTTCTCGTAGAAGAAGTCAGCTACATGATCATCGACTATTTGTTTTTCTTTCGCTCGGCTGATCCATTCTCTGGCTTATCCGAAGGAGATTCCATTCCCTCGATCCTAAGGTCAAGTAGTACCCTATTTATAAGTCGGACCCAGAGCTAAAAGATAACCTCTTTCTTCTTATGAAGGAAACATCAAAACTACGCTAAAACCGAGTGAATGTATGTCTTTTTATCCCTTTCTTTAATCGATACTTTCATACAATAGCAACAACTGTCTTTTTGGTGAAGTGCTCTGGTGGAGGTTGATAAGTGCCCGAGCTGTGCCTCTCAGAAACAACCTCTTCTGGTGTCTTCCGAAGCATAGAAGTAGCTGATTTGGTATACTTTTGTGGTGGCCCAGGCACTACAAAAGAAGCTTCCGATTGCTTTCTTTCTGCAGATGTACCAGAACTTGGATGGAGCTCTCCTTCATCATCATCATCTTGACCTCCTCCCTCTAGATGATCATCCTCATCTACCCCCGGGCCTCGGGTCGGTTTGAACCTCGTTGAATTTTTCTTCAGGTAGTCGTGCATCTCTTTTTTGATTGCTGTGGTTGCTTTAGCACATTTCTCTATTTCTCCAAAACCTGCAACAAGGTGCCGCTTCAATCTTCCTTCTTCGGCATGGACTCTCTTGTCACAGAGCTTACATTGGAGCAAATCCTTTCTCTGTGAATCAGGCCAGAATCCATATTTCCATGCCGGGTCTTTGGACTTAGCCTTCCGCTTAGGATCATTGGAGAGATCATACTACTCAACAGCTGCGGCTGCAACGACTTGTTGGTCTTTGTCTGCCATTGGAACCTCACCTGCACAAATGCGAAATGTTAGTAATTTTCAGTTTTGAACATGTGCAAATCTGGAAAAATCTAATGTGGAGTTGTGGACAGTGCACTGCAAAAACCTCATAAACATCACATGTGGAAATCATAAACATGATAAACCAGATCTGGACTTACTACTGCACTGCAAAATCATCATTACAAGTGTAGAACAGAGCATTACCCTCTATGATGATGCACTAGAAGTCTAGAATAGAGCAAAGTTAGCATTAGAAGTCTAGAAATCTGCATAAAACCTAATTACCCAATCTGTGATGATGCATTAGAAGTCTAGAACAGAGCAAAGTTAGCACTACAAGTCTAGAACAGAGCATTACCCTCTATCTGGACGGGCATGGACGGAGGGGAGAAGGCGGAGGCGGCTCCAACAGATCAATTGGCAGAGGCGGAGGGGAGGAGGCGGAGGCAGCTCCGGCACACGGGCGAAGACGGCTTCAACAGGCGGAGGGGAGGAGGCGGAGGCGGAGGGGAGGAAGCGGCTCCGACAGGCGGGCTTCGAACGAGTGGATGGGAGGCTGCTGTTGAGGCGGTGGCAGAGCAGCTGTGGTTGAAGCAGACAGGCACCTACGGTCGAGGCCAAGGCGGAGGTGGTTGTGGCCGAGGCCCAGGCAGATGGGAGGAGGCGCAAGCGGCTTTGGCAGGCTGACGAACGGTCGGACGGGCGCAGGTGATTGCGGTGGCTCCCAGGGTAGGAATCGATCCGGGCTGGAGGATTTAGGTTTCAGCCTCTTCATTCCATGTTTATATGTGACTTGTGGTCATCTCTCTGAAGCGTGGGCCATGAGTCCCCCGGCTAGGAAAGCCCGATTAATCGCGGCTAGTCGCAGATTAGCCGTCCAGTCGCTCGACTAGTCGTTCAAGTCAGAGTCGATCATCGTAGTCATGCTCCCTGTCCCGATTGGATGACTAATCCACGATTAGTCGACGACTTAATAACAATGTTCCAAAGTCCCATCTCCTTGATGAATACTTGTACGAAATCAAGAGTCTTGTATCCATCTTTTAATTCTTTTCTTGTGCCTTGTTCTGGCTATCTACTCATGTCCACTAATGTGGAAGGAAAAGCTCTCTTTCTTTATTTTCGGGTGTTATTGTGGATATTTGCCCTAGAGTGAAACTATGGGATTATATCAAACAATTCCAAAACCAGGACAGTCTGCTTATTGAAAGGCATCTTTGCTATTACTATCCTCAATATATTTCTCTATTTCATAGAAAAAGGTTTTAAACCTGTACATCATTTCTTGCTTTCGGGGGCCATATAATCCACAACTTTTGTGGAAGCTGCAAAAGAATGGGGGCAGAGCAATTTCAGTGCTAGCCTTATCAATATGGAAATTGTGACATGCTTTACAGTTAGGCGTTTGGATGACTTATCTTTCTGCTACAAAGTCAAAACCCCCATTGAATGTTAAAATACTGTTGGTCAAAATCTGCAGACTATATTGGAGGGTGGCATTACAGATCAGATGCGTGTGGCAGAGTTGATAACACAAGATGTAAGTCATCTAATCTTTATCTGTGGCATGGTCTCTGCCACGGTGCTACCATATATATTTACTTGCATTTGCTTCTGTGCTAATTCTCTTGTAAGGCTAGACTTTCATTTAATCATCAAAGTGAACACATCCTTGCCCCATTGGGAAGTGTGGGGGTAGGAGCAGGTCATCAATCCTGATAAAAGTCCATAGAGGGTTCTTGTTAATGAAAAATGAGTGAACCTTGCCTCTTTCTTTCTGTTATATGACCTGCTTTTTTTTGTGAGATACCTCCTTATGTTGAACGTTGCGTTGTTACTGCATAATTACCACACTGTTTTATCTGTTTAAAAGCCATTTTTGGCGTAGTTGTATAGGCGCAGCCATTCATGATTAATACTAGCCGAATGCCCGTGCTTTGCTACAGATATACTATCACTGGCATGTCGAGTCGGCATCGTCAGGATCGGCAGCTTAGGGCCCAAGGCCCTTGGCTCTGCCTCCTTACTCGGTCGCGTCACGCTTCCACAGTGCACACCCTCAGCCCCACCGCACGCTCGGTAGAGTTTTGCTTGTTTTTTTCTAGGTAGAGAATTTTTAGGTGGTGGAATTTGTTTGTTTGTAGATTGATTTTTATTGTTTTTGTTAGAGATTTTTTAGGGAGGTGGAAGAGAGAGTTGGGAGGGGTGACATACCATCACCATCATCACCAATAGGTTCTTTTTAAGTAGTAAAGATACCCTCATTCGCTTGATTTGTTTTTTATGCTGGTTACCACTAGGGAAGTGAACTCTGGCTGGGATATAAGATGAAATAATTTGATCTAGAGTTTTTCTTCTAAGATAGTATTTATACGCAATTATTTTCTTCCACATGACGCTGGTATTTTGCAGTATGTAGCACTATCCTAATCCCTAGGGACAATTTTCTCTTGATTAAAGAACTATATTAGTATTGCCTACACAATGTCTCAATGTGGTAAACTGTTAGCTTTAGATAAGGGTTGTTGGATTTGTTTCATTCCATTTGAATACAAATGTTTGCTTGAAAGTCTTGTTGTCTTTAGGATCTGATTTTTTCTTTCAAGATAACTTTGTTGAACATTCATCAAGTAAAGATCAATGTTGATCTAATGGGTAATTTAAGAGATTATCTCCCAGATACATGAACTTCATAATTTGAGGATGTTGATCTTGTGTAAGGACCAGTGATTTCATCAAATATTTTACCAATTACTGGAATTACCAGTTGTTGGTTTCATTTGAGGAGACCAGTATGATGTTACAGATAGCTCCATGATGGTGGCTGGACTTTTCCCTACTAGATTCACTTTACATGTTGTAATAAGGATAATTGATATAAGTGATGCATGGTGTTTTCCTGCTGACATTCATTCTTATCTCTGTTTTTGTTGACTTGACATGGTCAATGCCATTAGCCTGAAGTTTGGTTAGAACTTAGAAGAAAGCAGTATGATACTATCATTACTATGATGGCACTAACCTTGTAGATGCTTAGAAAACATCGATTCCACTTTTTTTTGGGGTATGATTATTCCGGTCCAACATGAAGTCAAACTACTCTACTTACAAATTCTTGCAGAGTGACTTTTTTCCGAAGTTACTGGACATTTTTAGAATGTGCGAGGATTTAGAGAACTTAAATGATCTTCACATGATCTTCAAATTAGTCAGGGGAATCAGTAAGTACATATCTGTATTAAAGTTGCTTGCTAGAACATTTTAGACTGGTATTTACTGTCATTTTTCATTCTGCAGTATTGTTGAACAGTCCATCAATCTTTGACAAGATTTTCTCCGATGAGTTTATTCTTGACATCATAGGTGCCCTTGAATGTATGTTATTTGTTATCTCCTTTGTTGCTTCTTGTTTTCCTATTACTGTATCAATCATATCATGAAATTGTGTATGATATGATTTAACTGAAATGTCTGTGAGGTTGCATTTTTTTTTTAATTTTAGTGAGTTCTAATCTGTACAGATGACCCAGATGTTCCTAAAGTGCAAAAGCATCGTGCTTTTCTAGAGGATCATGTAGTTTTCAAAGAGGTATGCTGATCTTTGCACACCTTAGCTTGATCCAGAAGAAATGATTCTTTAATGTTAAGTTTTGTTCCTGCCACAGGCCATACCTATTAAAAATGTTTCTGTGGTTTCAAGGATACATCAAACATACAGAATAGGCTATCTAAAGGTCAATGCCACTTCTTACTTGGTTTTTGACATGATTGAACTCTGTTGATATTATTTTTGTTTGCATGTTTTACAATTAGACTTTTTTTTGGCATTTGCAGGATGTTATATTACCGCGGATATTAGACGATGCAACTCTAGCAAGTCTTAACACAATGATACATACAAACAATGCTGCTGTTAGTGTTTCAGCCTTACCTAGTGTTGATGTCTCCTCATAAAATTTCCTTCTTTTTGTCATGTATGAAATGATTTGTTTGCAGGTTATTTCCTTACTAAAGGATGATGCTTGCTTTATCCAAGAATTATTCACTAGGATGAGATCATCGAATACTTCTATGGAATCAAAAAGAGAATTGGTGCGACAACATTCTTATTCTTTTGTTAGTGATGAATTGATGGTATCCTTTTCATTCAACTGGAACTGTTTCTTGTTAATGATTATCATAAATTCCTTAGCATTGCCAAAATCAAAGTGAGTTAGGTAGTTTACTAATTTAGCTGACATATACGATTTTCCCCTTTAATTGTCAGAGAAATATCATATTTACCATTGCTGATATTTTTGCACATGATGATTAAGGACTAAAAATTGATTATCTTCATGAATTATGTTGATGCACTGGTGATGTTTCTTAACAGTGGGAGTTTGGATTATCTCGGTTTGGCTCAAGATTTTCTGGGTTCTTGTTTGAGCTATATGATTTGCTAAATCTGATAATCATATGAGACTAGTTTGTTTTTCCATTGGATGATAGAGTTTTAGGCCTTGCATTGTCTTTTTGGGGAATTCAGATATATGCCACCGCAAAGTTTTGTGATTTAAAAAATGCCATTGGATGGTTTTCAGACGTGGTTCCGGAGCTCACATGTCAAGCCTCATGCTCAATGCCATTTTAAGAACCGCATCATTTGCATTGTTCCATTGTTTTCTAGTTGAGATGATCCAGAGCAAGCTGGTTGCTTTTGTCTGCATATATGGTGCAATTAATGGAATGTGGATTTGGAAGTACTTAAACTGCTTTGACTCTTGTTTGGTGACAGTGCTAATAGTGATTCTGGTGTTTGCAGGTTCTGTTCTTGCATGAATTTTGCACTCTTAGTAAGAGTTTGCCGCTTGTTCAACAATTACGATTGTTTCGGTAGGTACTTGTTTTTTTTCCCTTTTTGTCCCATGACCTCTGGCTAGACAGCACAAGCATAATAACACAACACAGCCATGGACCATGGTGATTTGTCTATTTTCCTAACATGCCAACAGTGCCACATGGCTATTGCCTCTGTGTTAAAAACAAGAAAAATATGGCACAAATAATTTTTGTACATGCTCTTCGGTTCTACGACCCTATCTCAAATATTTTTGTACAAGCTATCAGTTCTGCAACTCTTATGCCATCATGTGGCTTGCTGTACGTAACTCAAATCGGAGTACAGTCATGCAAATATTAAATGGTGCTGAATCCCTAGTCCAGCTGGTTGAAAGCTTCTAGTTAATTACTGTGTGCTGTATGCATTGAAGTTCACTACTTGTTCTAATAGTACTATATGAATGATTCCTAGTGTGTTGTTGCCTAGTTGGCATGCAGCATTACATTGGGGGCATCTTTTTTTCTCCGAAGATATGCTACCACATCCTTGACACACAATTGGACATGGCTCAGGCACACTTTGAGAGATGTTGCATGTCAGACATGGCTCTCATAGTCTCATATATGTTGGTTAAGTGTTTGTATCGTTATTACTTGGACACGGGAGTCAGAATCCGACTCGGATTCAGGTGTCCGATTCGGCAAAAGTTTTTTTGACAGGGGAAATGCTACTTGCAATTGGACACAGGTGTCAGAATCCGACTTGGATTCGAGGTGTTTGATTCGGCAAATTTTTTTGGACACACTGGTTTGTTTGTGTTTGACATGGTTTCAGATGTTGAAATGCCAGTGCTGCATAGTAGAAGTGTTCGTTCAATCTAGTCTCTGCCTTTTCTTTGTTTGTTTCTTTGGAATCTCTGCAGTATTCTATGAATTTTTCTGTCTTCAACCCCACTCCATTCTCCCTCAGCTAGTTCATTTTTTTTTATTAATCGTGGTCATGGTTGTCAAGGCGACAAGGCGCCAGCCAAGTGCCTGGATGCCTAGGCGAGGATTAGGCGACCAAAAATGGTCTAGCAATATTAGTATATCACCAATACATATATAATATTTATATACCTTGTATGAATGCAAATAAATAGCATAACAAGATGACAATCAAGCAGGGAAGCAAATCCATCGTGAGCAACTTCTTGACCGCATGCGAACAAAAATTAGGTTCGTCGCCAAAAATCTAGCTCCACCCCCTTTTCTCTTTTCTTCCTTTCTTTCCTTTTCTTTCCCTTCTTTCTTTCTTTTCCTTCCCTTTTTCTTTCCTTTTTTCCTTTCCTTCCCTTTATTTTCCCTTTTTCTTCCTAGCCGAGCCTCGCCCGGCTCCTCTCCTCCCCCCCGGCTCCTCGTCTCCTCTCCCCGTGGCCCTTTTCCCCCGACGCTGCCTCGCCTGCCCCGACGCCGCCTCCCCCTTGCATCCTCCCCTCGCCGCCCCTTCTCCCGACGCCACCTCGCCTCCCCCGCCACTTCCTCCCCTCGGAGCCTACCCTGCCGGCTCCCCCCTCCTCCCCCCGCCACCCAATCACGCCTGGACGTCCAGGGCGATGCCTTGAACGTCCTGACGACCACCTTTCCCCGGCAAGGCGAGGCGTTGAGCCATGACGGGCGACGCCTTGACAACACTGATCGTGGTGCCGCTCTTGTTGCCATTTCTATAGCAAGTCTGCTGGATTCAAAATGCTAATTTTTATGGCAAATGCTAATTCAAAATTCCTTGTATTTAGCTGACTTAGGACTAGTAATAAGCCATCAAGGTTTGTTTGCGTTGTTTCTCATGTGAACTTGTGGAATAGCACCCTTGCCGTTTACACTACTTATGGCATGGTATCCTTACATGATGATAGCACTTGTGCGGTAGTAGAACATGCTGCCAAGCTGTAGAAAAAGTTCATTTATTTGGTGAGTGGGCCTAACCAATCTTTGTTTACTCAGGTGCATTTGCTAGTCAGAGATTAGCTGAATCCATGTGCAGACACAATTAGAATAACCCAGAGATTAGATGAATTATGTTTGTGAAGTTCAGGCAGACAGGCACAGAATATCTAGCAAAAGGAAATAAACGACGAACTCATGTTCAGGCACGATTAGAAAAATCCATAACTAGCTGCTTCTCTTACATTTCCTTTGGAAGACTTATGTTTGGGGTGTAGGGTAAACGACAGCATCTCGTTTACTTAACAGAATGGCCTAGCAGTGTGCTAGAATGAATAAAATCTTGCAGTCATTTAGCTTGACAATGGACATTTTGATTCAATGGGAAAACAGAAGTAATATTTTAATATCTGATAGTAAACCAATGAATTGAGATATGTTGCTCATAAACTCGATCCTTCTGGAAGCAATCTTGGTTTATGTACTTAGGTGCGTTTGTCCTTTTTGTAAGTCATAAACCCGATACTTCTGGAAGCAATCTTGGTTTATGTACTCAGCTGCGTTTTTCCTTTTTGTAATGTCATTCATGTAGATTTAAGGAGAAACATGACTAGTTTAACACACAAGCTACTCCCTCCAATCACAAATCCTTGTCACTCTGGGATCGCGTAGTCAAAGAATTTGGGCTTTGACAAATAATCTCTTTTTTTTTAAATAATAGAATTGGCCCCATGAAAATTACTCCCTCCGTCCCGCAATATAAGTCCCCATTCTTGGGAAGTGGTGTCCCACAATATAAGTCCATTGAGAGAATCAAAGTGTAGTTATTGCAATATTTCCACTCTATACCCTTGCTTTAATGTAGAAAAAGTGGTTGAGTAGTTGAAGTATGGCATTTAATAGGGTATGGATGGTCCAATGAAACTTTTTTCTTAGATTTAGTGTTTGCTTGGTCTGTGCGTATGGTGGTCTAGGACTTATATTGCGGGATGGAGTATACCAGTAGATTCATCATGGAAAATATTTTCATAATGTTATACTTTTATAATTTGAAACTATGGAAAAATATTAATGGTAAGTGTTGCATCTCGGAGACGATGAGAGGGAGTAATCATGAATAGCAAGTGTTATGGATTTCTCCTTGTAGCTGATGTTGCAGGTAGTTAAACTTATAGCAAGAGTTTTTTTTAAAGTAACATGCTTTCTAGTGCAAAAATTAGCTATATGCAGTAAAGCTATATGTTGCAATAATTTTTTCAGCCGCAAAACTTCCTGTGTTATATATTTGTAATTTATCGTAACACGGGCTTATGCTTCCATGATTTATGATGTGCTAGTGTGTTTGAAGACTATCTGTTCCTCTCTAGGGCAATAACTGCCCCAAGGAAAAATTGCCATGAAACTTGAGATTATTGTTGTTTAGAATTAATGTTCTGAATTTCGTTCATGCCACCTTGTAGCGAGTATATGGAAATTAGCCTTGTAGGCGGCCTTGTATATTGTTTTACCATTTATAATTTAGAATTATATAAGTACATTGATATATCAGGGAAGCAAATTCTAATGCATCTTTTTCATGAATATAGGTAAAAAAATTAAGCAATTGTCATTTGTCAACAATGGCTAGAGCCACAGAAAGATCAATCGATGAAATTTTACATACTTTTTTTTTACTCCAACTGATTATGCAGCCTTATAACTGGTAACCAGCCCACTAATCTGCATAAGCATCTCTTTTACTTGGGCACTAGGCTAGTCGGCTAAATGTATTAATTTGATCGTTTTGTAATAACTAGAACGGGAGGGCATCCTGTCCTTGTGTGCGGCCTAGTATTCGGCTCAACAGGCCTAGTTTTAGAACACTCTTCTTTGGCTTTAAGCAATTTACTGCATGCAACAATGATAGATCTTTGCAACTATTTGACTGGATTATTGAGTAAAATGCCCTTATAAGCAAGACTTTTCACTGCAGCTTAGCTGTTTTAAGTTTTAAACCTCTTGTCCGGTTTTCTTTTGAAATAGAGCCTGTGATACTGGTGTGCCTGAGGTGGTGGTGGTGCCATTGTATTCACTGTCTGGCAGCCCTATCCTTTTGCCCACTATCATTTAGCTTCAGATTTGCTAAAGGATAACTTGTAATTAGGTACATAGGGGTTTATTGTTCACCTTTTTTATATGTTTATTCACACTTGCTGTGCAATATGGTCATTCCCTGTAATAGAATGCATGCAACCTATCCATTCCACTAAACAAATTTGAAGCCAAAGCTGCTGCTTCTTTTTATCTACTTAGCTAACTGTGAACTTTGTATTTAACTGTAGAACTTTATGAGTTAACCACCTATTTTCTTCAGGGATGTTTCAGGTGAAGGCGTATTTGAAATCATTTCTGATGTGTTGCAGAGTCAAGATAGAAAAATTGTCTCAGCCGGGTATCAAGCAGCTGTTGTTAAATCACCGTCATTGTTGAGGCAGCTCCTTTTCTTCTAGCTTCTAACTGCATTTTATTTGTCAAATGCAGGACAGATATCCTTATACTTTTTCTTAATCAGGACCCTAATCTATTGAGGTCATATATTGTGCAGCAAGAAGGAAATTCTCTTCTTGGACTTCTGGTAAGTTGTAACTTCTTGAGGAGTATTGCATCCAGTAATTTCATCTACTTACGGTGTTTCATGTTATAGCTGGTTTTATGACCAACTATTTGCATCTTTATTTTGTGCATATGTTGTCTGCTACTGCAAGTCTGCAAGTGCTTGCAATCTAGCTGAAGTGCACAAACTGTGCATATATTGTGCCATCTGTTCTGTAAACAATAAATAATGACTGCGCTTGAGATTGGGCGCATCTGTTTAATTTACAGTTTGTTAAGGCATCTTTTGTTTGCTCAGTGATTTTAATTAAATGGAAGTATTGTGCTCATATGTTCGCTGTGAATTCCATCACACATCTTTGTAATTGACAAAGATTTAAAAGTTGACGGGTTTTTCTGCATTTTTTTCCTGAATGCCACCGAATTGCTATTTCTTATCTAGATGATGTTTCATTTCAGAAGGCCAATGTCAAATTTATATTCAAACATCACTATCCTATCAAAGTGTGCTTACAATCACTAAAATTTCAGGTTAAAGGCATGGTAACTGACTTTGGTGAGGAAATGCATTGTCAATTTCTGGAAATCCTGCGTATATTGATGGATTCTTTCACCATGTCTGGAGCACATGTACGTTATATTTTCTATCAAATAGGTTTTGAAGGTTATGTTCTGGCTTCATCCCTCAAGTAAAAATGTGTTGATTATTTCACTTAATGACTATCTGGACTAGAAAAAAAATTATCCACAGACTGCCTATCTCTTCTAGGCTCATCACTTAACAAGTTATCGATGTTGCCTCATGTCTACTTTTAATGGATAGTTGGATACTTTGCGTCTTTGCCATGATTTTTCTTTATTCCTTTGAGAGGTATTGCGCTGTCATTTCTATATCTGGCTGCACTAAAGTCACTTCAGGATATCTATCTCTTCTAGGCTCATCACTTAACAAGTTATCGATGTTGCTTCATGTCTACTTTTAATGGATAGTTGGATACTTTGCGTCTTTGCCATGATTTTTCTTTATTCCTTTGAGAGGTATTGCGCTGTCATTTCTATATCTGGCTGCACTAAAGTCACTTCAGGATATCCAAAATTTGCACCTGTTTTTGACCAGATTCACCTGGTACTAACTCTTCTTTTCCCTGGTGCTCACCCGGTACTAACTCTTCTTTCCCCTGGTACAGAGAGACATCATTATTGAGATTTTCTATGAAAGGCATCTCGACTACTTGGTTGATGTAGTAGCATCCTCTTGTTCTCAAAGGAGTATTGCCCGAATAGCATCTAAGTCAGCTGGTGTTGGTGGGAATGGTGAAGTGCATCGTACTAAGCCCGGAATTTTGTTAAACATTTGTGAACTATTATGCTTCTGTGTAGTTCATCATCCCTACAGAATTAAGTAATGCTCCTTGCAAACTTCTTCCACTATTCCAACAGGCTACTTCTGTTCTCTATTTATGCACCTTCTAAATGGGCATCATATACTCTTGTAGGTGCAACTTTCTTATGAACAACGCGATAGAGAAAATCCTTACCTTGACCCGACGGAGGGAGAAGTTTTTGGTTGTTGCAGCTGTTAGGTTTATGCGTACTATTATATCCAGAAATGTAAGGCATTATTGGATTTAGAAGCTTTTGTTTTTTGCATTTATCCAGAAATGCGTACTATTTTATGAAAGTTCCCTTGGTTGTTATGCACCTCTGACATAGCTCAAATGTATGACATAGTGGAAACCTTTAATCTTCTAGCAATTCAATTACTTTTGTTTGACTTCCTTGGCCAATCCTTTTTATGGTTTTTGAGATCTCATTTTCCTGACTCTTTGTTCCTCAATGCACCATCCAGCAAAGAAAGATATTGACTGCCTGTACTTATGATTTCTAGTACTTATTATGCGCCATTACGTGTTTCCAATCAGCAAAGAAATTTATCCTCACGGTTTGCCTTTTGCCTTTATGCATAATGGGCCATGTGTTGAATTTTGGGCATGCCACCTTTGCCTGAAGTTACAGCTCATTCCTGAAACAATATTCTTGTAATTTTCATGGTTTGATAATTTCACATGCTAGATTATGAGCAAAACTAGCTGTGTGTATATTTTTTACTTTTGGCTGATAAAGAGCCATTCAAATTGGCCAGCAAATATATCCTGATTGCAAGTGATAAATTAAACCCAAGCGCCTTGATATCATATTTGATCCCTTTTGATGTTTCGTTTGTTTTGTAGGATGAGCATCTTATTCGCCATGTTGTCAAGTTTGACTTGTTGAAACCAATAATTGATGCCTTTGTTGAAAATGGGGATAGATATAACATGCTACAGTCAGGAGTACTCGAACTGTTGGAATACATACGAAAGGTACATGTTCAGAACTACTTTGTCATTACTATGAATTTTGGTTTACTCATTGGATTTTTTTATTTTGCAGGAAAGTCTAAAAACTCTTGTTATCTACAGTGTTGAGTCTTTCTGGGATCAACTTGTGAAGTTTGAATGCTTTGGGAGTATTCAGGCCTTCAAACTCAAGTATCAACAGGTTGAAACCTTTTCTTGTGTACACTTGCGTCTTGTCTAATTGTCTTGATGCTGCACCAGGGATTGCGCCACTGTTTTATGAAAAAAACTGCTCTGTGGCCGGTTATAGTTTTCTTGCTGTTTACCCATGTTAAGCGCATAAAATCACCAGAAAATGTGAATTCAAATTTTAAATTTGAAAACTGGACGAAAATCGGCCAAGGTGAAAATTTAAGTTTGTTATTTTTATTTTGAATGGTTTAGAAAATCTTGGGGGCAACCAAGATATCCAAAAAATCAGAAGGTCACGGCGGTGTTTCTGTTCCCTGTGCTAAACACAGCACATCTTTGGTCTTTGGAGTTGAACTTGTAGAATTAGATGAAGAAAGATATTAATACTGTTCTGACTAAGACAGAATCTTAATTTCTGCTCATCATTTTACCATTTGCTATCAAGTGAGATAGTCTTTTTGTTTGGTTCTTGCAAGTACTTGGAGGGTGCTGAAACGAAATTAAGTGCTAGTGTGCCTGAAACGAGAAAGAAGACAGAAGAAAGAGGTCTTGAGAAGGAAGAGGAAGACTATTTCAATGAGGACAGGTATGCTGTATTATTCTCATCATTGGTTGCTTCATTATGTTTGCAATATAGGATGGAGACCCTCTGGCCTCTGCACTAGACTATGCTGTAAATGACATGTCATTTTTATTTATTTCTTAGTGATGAAGAAGATTCAGTCAGGCGTACTAAACATGCACAGAACCAGGATAGTAAAGCTAAGGTAGCCAATGGAAACGAAGTCGATGATGTATCCTCAAGGTATTCTGTCTTCATACACAATTTGAGATAATTAATTGTCAGTTCCCAGTGTACTTCTTGTTCTATTGATTTCCCTTTGTTAAATCAATGAAAAGCTGTAAAATCTTATCATGCAGATTTTCATAAGTTCTATAGTTTAATTTGTTTATGTTGTTGCTTCACCAATGTTTTGGCCCCCATCTTTGCAGGCCTAAATCTGGTGGACTTGTGGACTATGCAGACGACGATGATGAGGATTTCAATCCGCCACCAAAGGAGCCTGATAGGCCTGCTGAGGATGATGAGCCCTTGAAGATCTCAACAATGAAGCGAAAAACTGTGAATACAGTGGATGGCAAACATGCAGATGGGGAGGTTCGCAAGAGACAAAAGATAGAAACAAGAATTACCTGTGCTAAGATTGCTGCTTCCACTAGTCTGGCTGGCAAATGCATGGATTTACAGAACAAGCAGTCCCCCCCCTCACCTGCCTCAAGCACGAGTTCTGAATCCAATGGTGTTTTTGGGGAGCATTCTGACGTGCATCAAAATTCTGTAGACAATCCAGAAACTTCACGGCAAACTGGAGGTGATTGTATCAAAGCCATGGGCAATTTGTCTACTGAGAAGGCTGTAAATACCACGAATACAAATGATTCAGAGCCCTATTCAGTGAGGTGACAAATTGACAATGTATGTTCCACAACTGGTTTGTCCCTGAATCCAAACCGTCAATGTTTGCCAACATGAAGGAATCACATCGTGCTTGGCTCCCGAGAAGGCTGAATCCATTGTTATCAAATCCGAAAGCATCATTCGAGGTGAGAGAGATCGCGCTTACCTGTATATCTTGAGTGAAATTCCATCTACCATTTGTGAGCCTGTAAAGTTAATTTTCCGCAAGGAAATATCTGAAACTGAGAATTGGCATGCCTTTCGGTTCAGCATTGACATGGCCCTCGCTCCTGCTGATGCACTAGCTTATTATATGAACTTCTGGAGGAGCAGTGAATATGTGCGCTTTTCACCATTTCTTCTTTCTAGGATCATTGACTGAGATGTTACTGTTGTAAAACAAGTAGGAAAGAATAGTTTCGGTTGAGAAACGTTTTGCAACAGTTTGTGTTATCTTATCCATATCCTATACAATTGTAATTTGTCGATTCATAGTTTTGGTTGGGTATACTTTCTTGGATGAATAATTTATTCATAATGTTGAAAAGGGAACATTTTAGAACTGAACCAGCTGTCTCTTGGGATACGGGGTATGGAAACCATGTTTGCTTACGAGTTTTTGAGTCTTTTAAATTATGACTATCCTTTCTAGTTTAAGCTTATGTTTTGAGTATTGCAAATTAACTCGTTGATTCTGCGCATGATTTGCAATGATATTGCTGTGATAATGGGACAAATGGTTAGATGTACTTTTCGCTTGACCCTTGGGCTTTTGAGGTGACATCGGCAGCAACCGCTTCTGATCATGTTATGATCACTCTTGTACGCTTGATGCTAGTATAATGAAGGTGCAATGTCTGGAAGATGTGAGCATAATAGTCATTGGAATACCAGTTTTAAGAATTTTTCATGGTGCTCTTGGCGGCAGACCTTTTTGCATGTTGCACCTTCTCCGTCATTCATAATAGGCAGATCCAGTGCAATCAATTGTCCGTTATCAGCAAAGCCAAGCCAGCTTCTGTTCTATCGAGGTAAAATGAAGTAGTAGACATTACTCCTCTAGTTAAGAAGAACACCTGTTATCGGCGGCCGGTTACTTGTTAGTTAAAGTCCAAATGTGAATCTAAAAAAAAAATCGAAATTGAAGTTTGCAAAAAGAAAGGGTCAATTTCTACCTACCAGAAGAAGGGTTTTAGCTTGTCCCCGTATGGTTTCTAGGACCCTATTCTTCCGTGGGCTCATTTAGGGCTTGCTTGGAAGGCCAGTTTTGGACCGAAATTGGTGTAAAATACTAGCCTCTATATTTTTCTGGACTGGACTGTAACAATATGCTTGGATGGGCTGGTAACCCAATAATATTACCCTTGGTTTGGGTCTATACAGCACGGTACAAAGTATTTCCTTAGGAGGCCATGATTTTTTTTCCGACAGATATCGGGTTCTCGCCAGTCGACATGTACGAATCGTGACTAGAGTCGCGATGCGAGGAACCCTAGTGGCGGCGGCGATTTCATCGGCGATGAGGCGACTTCATCAGCGACGCCAGCTACTTCCCCAACATCTTGCCATTCTCTCTTTGATTACACCTTAAAAGATGCAACGACAACTTCATCTGCGACGGCGATGACTTCATCAGCAGCATCGGTGAATTCCCAAGTGTCTTGTCATCCTCTCTTCGACGATACCTTAGAAGACGCGGCGGCAGCTTCATCGGCGCATCAACGACTCGCAAATTTGCCAAATGGTTTAACTTGGCTCTTGTTATTGTAATACGAATGGCCACGTATCAATATCTGACGTCTTGCAATTTAGTCAGTTGTTCAGTACTACTAGCAGTGGGGGATGTATGGCACTAGTTCAGTGTATCCAAACTTGCTAATTCATGCCTTCCCAAATATATGTGGCAAAATCTGATGGTCATTGCTCATTAGTGTTGATTGTGTGCATGTTTGATGGTGTTGTTTATATATGTGGCAAAATCTCGATAAGATATCGGAGCCAAGCTTAGGTATGGTTTTATGCTTGCTCGTTTTCTATCAAATTGCTAGCATGAAGTAGGTCGCTTGTAAAAGAGTTGGAAAATGTGTTCTCAAATTTCTCAAGTTTTCAGATCTAACGTCTTTTGATTGTTGATAGGATTCACCCAAGGACCAGCTTTGTCCTTGCATTGTACTCTAGTCGACTCGAGTGTTGTTGCTTCCTACCTTAGCTCCATAGCTACAATTAGTTGCTCTAGTTACTAACAACAGCAAGAGATGTCTAAAATGTTTGCAGTATTGCACTATTTTGTGGTTAGCTTCTGCATTCCAGAGACAAGATTTAATGCAATGAGTATATCTATACTGGAGTTCATGCATTCTATTACCGATCTTTCTCATATACTTATTAGCTTTCAGTGATCTATACCATGCATGATTTGACATCACAAATTGTGATTCTTGAGCTTATGTTTTTGAGTTCTGTCAAGTTCTCTAAGATCTGTAGAGTTCATGCATTTTATACGTCATATATGTTTGTGCCGTTCAGTGTGATTATGAAAGTTCTGTTAAATTGTTTGCAATGTTTGTACACATCATATACGTATTTAAATTATCGATTCTTTCCTGTGGATAGAGTTTCATTTGTAGGTACCTTAATTTTCTGTAGAGGAAACGCCGGCACGTAGCAGCAGTGCAAATTCGGCATAATTAAGCAAAGCCAACACGCTCGTGTGCGTGAGCATAGAACTAGCTATCGAGCTTAATTAGTTATTATTGAACTTTTTTTGAAACTAATATGATTCAACATAAAATTATTTTATTTATCATTTAAGTCGTTATTTCAAAATCGAACTAACAAACCACCGTTGGACAAAGTCTCGTTAACTTTTTTTTCGCTTGAATTTCAATTTTAAACTTAACTATTATAATTAAAATAATTTTGATTGAGTGTTTTTGTCAGTCGTACACGAGCACCGAGTTGAAGTGTAGGGCATGAAACTAAAAACAAAAGTTAAACTTCTCCTGCCTTGACATGATCATATCGTCATCGGTGGACCCCACCGGCAAACATCCCTCTCACCTTTGTTGCCATTAATTGCCACTCCTACTAGCATATTGCCTCCACATCAACGTAATTTTACGGCCTCCGGCCTTCATCAACTTAATTTGCCATCACGCTGGTGTACCAGAAATCTAGAGCGGGTTAAGGCGAATCTAAAAAGAAATTGTGCAAATCTCAACACAACTCTACGGTGGAAAAAAGAGTATCTGTTACTTGATAAAGGAAGATACATACTCCCTCCATTCCTAAATAGATGACGTTTTAAAATTTTGCACTTCAACTAACGTAAAATGATCAAATCATCCTCGTTTATGAGCTCATTTATTGCTCTTGGAATGTGTGTTACTTTAATCCACAATAATAAATAGTATTTTAAATAATAAATGGTTGGGTATGCAAAGGAAAAAAATAGTTAATAATTGTCTGAAAATTGTAGAATGACATATATTTTGGAATAAAATTTGAAAGCTAGAATGATATATATCCAGAAATGGAGGAAGTATAGCATAGTAGAGCTGGCCAAATGGGTCGTGCCTAATGGGCCGGCCCGAGGCACGCCACTATAGGCACGGCCCATGCACGGCACGGCCTGCGAGCCCGTGCCGAACCGTGCGGTCCGGCACGGCCCGTTTAGCCCGTTTAGTTTAAAAAATATTCATTTTATAGCCGTTGGAGTATTAAAAAAATAAAAAAAAATCTACATACTTCGAGTTTTTTTAATTATTCTAAATTTTTCCTATTTTTTCTGATTTTTTTTCTGATTTTTCTATATTTTTTTTCATACTTTTCCTATTTTTCTGCATTTCTTGCCCGCGAAGGACCGAGCCGGCCGTGCCTGGACCGCCACCTCGGCATGTGGGCCGGCACGGCACGGCCTGTTTAGTAGCCGGGCCTAAACAGGTCGTACCGCCTGTTTGGCCAGCTCTATAGCATAGTCATGCTCAATTTCTTTTTTCTATATACCTTACTAGTATAGTGCCCTGTCTTCCGGTTTCCTTTTCCCAACACGTAATATATGGTCTTTTCCTTTTCTAGAATGTTTGTTTCCTTTTCCTTAATTCCAGGATATTTATTTCCTTTTCCTTGAGATGATGCTGGAGGTGGGGGAGATCTGTTGTGGGCTACAGGGATAAGTTAGACACATTAAACAATGGCCATCGGATGTGGGTGAGTAAAGCTGAGGAAAGATCTGAGAGGTTAAGTTTGATGGAGGCAAGTTTCTGAGGACGTTTCGCTGGGTGCATGAAGGTTGGGCCATCTCTAGTGGGGTGCATTATTTGGGGTGGACGTAGAAAAGAATGCTTAGGTGCATTATAAAGGGGTATAGATAAAGAATGATAATGTACTAACAGAAAACAACAAATGCACTCTCACGGAAAAAAGAAACTACAGATGGTTGTAAAAAAAACAATGTAACTACGAGTGTAGCCAACCTGAGAGCATGCTGAGAAAACACTCTAGGTGTCGTTTTCTATGGCAACATGAACCCAAAATATCATGCATGTTGGCCATTATTTTTCTTCATTATCTGATTTCCTTGTTCTTTCTTTCTTGGAGCAATAATTGCCATGTTTTTTGTGGTTTACATCTGACTTGTGACATAGTGCAGCGTGTAGAGGCAATATACATGCTGTCAGGCTAGTCTTGCTGTAACGAAAAAACATATGGCTACATTTTGAAATATAAGATTAAGCTGCTTTCTGGAATTCTAATAACTTACACATATTGACCTTTTTTTTCTATGGAATTGTAGGGACAATCTCATGATCTTATATTGTGATTTGATGTAAATCTCAAGCTGTATATTAATGAATCATAGAGGTACAATATATAGAGAGATACAAGAGGGAGAGAGAGAGATCTTCAGTCATACAAGCACAGCTAACAGGAGCAAAAGGAGGAAACGACTGTGCGTCTGTTGCCATAAGAACATGTCACAACCGTGGATAAAGACTGGGCATTCCTTGACCTGGTGAATGAGATCCTGTCCAATAGCGCACCCCGGCAGTCGCAACGACGCCTGGCCGGACGTTGAGGCTGGTGTGAAAGTCGGGGAACACAACAGATGGCAATAGTGGTGAAAACCGGGTCAGATATTCCTGTCTGATTTAGAGCTGGATCCAGGAAGGCATTTGGATACCCGGTCAGATCTGGATACTTAAATCTGGATTTCGGATCTGATTCAGAGTATGTAGTATCTAAATAATTTAGGACGGGATCCGGATATCAGATACTCAGTCCATTTGGATATCCAGATGATACTAGCTAGAGCTATAAGCTCTCATCTCGGTGTTTCGCACGGTTCGCAAATCACAACCCCCCTAGATCTCATCTGGCGTCTCACCATCCCTAGACCTCCTCCGCCCCCAGCCGCTTCCCTACCCCCACGGCCGCGTCCCCACCCTCGGCCGCCGGCAAGACGCCACATCTCCCCCACCCCCGGCCACTTCACCCTCACGGCCACGTCTTCATCCCCAGCCACCGGCGAGATGCCAGATCTCCCCCACCCTCGGCCACTTCCCCACCTCCATGGCTGCATCTTCACCCCTAGCCGCCGGCAAGATGCCAGATCTCCTCGCCCCCACAGCTACATCTTCACCCGCAGCTACCAACGAGAGCATCCTCGAAGCCACCAGTGCTCGCCGCTCGGTGCCTCGAAGCGTGTAGCGCCCGCCCAGCGCTCGCTCCTCCGGCCAAGTTTCCACCCAACGTCACTCAGATCCCCGTCCCAGGCCAGCATCTCCCTAGCCTGCCCGGCTGCCCCCAAGGCACTAATTTATCACACTGTCGCCACCACCAACACCTAAGACCTACAATGCTTCGCAGCCTTCGCCGGAGGACTCACCATGGAGAGCCAAGGAGAGCCCTCAGCCTGTGTCGATCCATAAGATCCCACCCCCGCCCCTATCCGATCTAGCGGCCTCTAGGGTTTTTGGTTACGATTTGTGTTTTTTTGGGGGGATTTTTGGTGATTTTGTTTTGTGGGGGTGGTGTAGGAAGGGTAAGGACTACTCGATGGCGATCTTGGAGAGGAAGAAGTCACCGAACTGGCCGGTGGTCGACGAGGCCACCAATGACAACAACTTTGTCGTCGTGCTGCACCCAGACACCATGGAGAGGCTGTAGCTCTTCTGCGACGACACCATTCTCCTTACCGATTAGCCAGTGTTGTTCTTGAGATTGGCGAATTGATTTGCCGCAGCTACTGTGAATTGGAATTAGTTGATCTGCCATTTGGTTTGCAGTGGATTCATTTGGTAGTGTGTAGAACATTGGATTGCAAAGTAGATGTCAAATTGCAGCCCTTAACTCCTATGCTTTGGTTAAGGTTTGTCACACAATTCCAAATTACCAACTAAGGTTTCTATCTTCTGTTATAGACTGACAGTGTTAAACTGACACCAAGTTATACTAGTTGGTATTCACCACTAACTAGGACATTAGTTGTGCTTCAAGCTATCTTCAAGTTTTGTTCTGCTAATATATGAATTTTGTGCAAATTAATTTTTATATGACCAAACTAGGATCTGTGCAACCCATCCAATAATTTATGTGATCTAGGACATTATGGATTTCAAATAAGTAAAATCATCCAATGGTTTGAGATTGATCTTGTTAGTTACTTGATGTGGTAAGCAGTTAACATGCCTTTTGTAACCTACCTAAAATGGTTTGATTGTGTCGGGGATCGGACAGCCTGGCGCGCGTCCCCCTAACACGTGTCCGTTCCCCCTCTGTGCCCGGGGGACTGTTCCTAAGCCAGCGAGACGTCTCGATCTACGGCCCGGCGCCGAGCGGTATTACCGGTCGGGATCCGACCAAAGGTCTCAAGAGGCCACCGGGGACCTCTCCGAGCTCTTCCCCGACCTGGCGGACCTCTCCGAGCTCTTCCCCGACCTGGCGGGCCGGGCTCCCGACCTCCGTAGCGGGACGGGGTCCCCCGACTCCGACCAAGCCGGGCTCCCGACCTCCGCAGCGGGACGGGGTCCCCCGACTCCGACCAAGCCGGGCTCCCGACCTCCGCAGCGGGACGGGGTCCCCCGACTCCGACCAAGCCAAGGCAACCCCCGCCAAAGGCCGCGTGTCAAAGCCTCCACCTGCCAACAGCCACGTGCCCCACGGATGGGGTCAATCGAAGTGACTATACGAGAGCAGGTGGCCATCTCCCAAGATGGTTTAATGACTGCCGAAGTCATGCTCCCAGTCCCATCAGCCGGTCACATACAGTACGAAGACACGCTCTCTCCCGAGGCAACACCCACGTCATGCACAGCAACGTCAACACTCGTAAGGTTCGCAGAGGGCAGGTACGTTGTTTCCCGGGAAAATACCTAACCGCCCTGGCCAACTAGACTACCGACCCAGCATGGGCAAGACGGGCGGTGATCAGTCAGCAGAACGAAGGACCGAAGCTCCTAGTGTAGGTCACCTCGTCCTCTCCCAACTCTCGATGTAACCTGCCCCTTCCTTCCGTATAAAAGGAGGCAGGAACCCCCGTAGGAGGGGGATCGAACCCATTTCGCTAAGCCATTAGTACTCTCGTTTGTAAACTTTGTACAGCGATCTACACAAAAAGGCAATATAACACCACTACACGAACTGGAGTAGGGGTTCGGCCCGAACCAGTATAAACCTTGTGTCCCCTGTTTGGTTGCACAGGCTCCCCTGCTTAGTGCGCCCGCCGAGGGTGCTATCCGGACGAGCGAAGCTCTGGGCCTCGCCCTCCGTACGATCCTTCCCCCTCTTTCTTTGCGGTCGACGGTCCCGATCGTCGACAGATTGTATTGATGAGAACCTTTAAAAAATAGAAAGGAACTTGTATAGAAAACAATACTATATTGTAGTAAGTCATGTGCAAATACTTAAAAATTTTAAATAAGACACTTGATTATCATTTATCATGCGTGCATTATCCGTATATCTTTATCTATTTCCAACCCGAATCCATCACATATCCATCCCGGATCGTATCCTGAATAACCCGGATTGTATCCGTATCTAGCTAACTTGTATCCGGTTCCAAATCCGAGAAAAAAATATGGGTCAGGGTACTGGAAGAGCAATGTCCGCCTGCATTTGACCCTGTTTTCACCCCTAGATGGCAAGCCTTTTGTGAAGATGTTTGCAAACTGGGAGGAGCTCAGAACATGAAGAATACGCACTTCACCAAGAGCCACACGCTCATGAACAAAATGCAAATCGATCTCCAGATGCTTAGTGCACTGATGTTGCACCGGATTGTGGGACATATATATAGCACTAACATTGTCACAATAGACAATTGTGGTGTGGGAAGGTGGACGATGAAGTTTGGTCAGGAGTTGCTGAAGCCAACAGAATTCAACCACCGTATGAGCCACCGCCCTATACTCGGCTTCAACGCTCGAGCACGACCTAGTGTGCTGACGTTTTGAGGACCAAGAGATGAGATTATCTCCAAGAAAAACACAAAAGCCAGAGGTGGATTTGCGAGAGTCCGGACACCCCACCCAGACAGCATCAAAATAAGCCACAAGATCATGGGAGGGAGATTTGTGAATGCGGAGGCCGAAGAGGTTGGTGCTGTGAACATAACGGAGAATGAGTTTAATGAGCTGAAAATGAGGTTCTTTAGGATCATGCATGAAGAGACAAACTTGTTGGTCAGCATAGGAGAGATCAGGGCTTGTTAAAGTCAAATATTGCAACACACCAACAAGGTTGTGGTAAAGAGATGGATCGGTGACCACTGTGCCGCTGGAGTGAGTAGATAGTTTGATTTGGTATCAATGGGTGTAAAAATGGGCTTGCAATTGAGCATGTGGGCACACTCAAGAATCTCGAAGGCATATTGTTCTTGGGGAAGAAACAGGTGTAGTTGTCCTGTTGAACATTGATACCAAGAAAATGATGTAGTTCACCGAGATTAGTCATGACAAATTCTTGTTTCAGGGAAGATATAATAGTGTAGCAGAGTGGTGGTATTGGTGGTGAGAATTATATCATCAACATAAAGCAAGAGGTATGTGGTAGAGGTGCCATGGCGATAAATAAAGAGAGATGCATCAGCCTTAGAGGCAACAAACCCCAAAGAAAAAAGAAATGTGGTGAACCATGAAAACCAAGTGTGAGGAGCCTATTTTAAGCCATAGAGATACTTGCACAATTTACAAACATGAGAGGGATGAGAGGGATCAACAAAACCAGAGGGTTGATGATAATAGATAGTTTCTTGGAGATTACCGGTAGGACTGCATTTTTGACATCAAGTTGATGAATGGGAATGAGTTGGAGGTGTCGTGGAGGTGTGTGGGGCAACTGGGAGCAGCGGTAGAAAAGGAGCAGGATGTGCAATGGCCTATGAATGTGGGGGAGGTGCTCCAGGAGAAGAAGAAAAAGGAAAAACAGATTCATTAAAGATGACATGTCTAGAAATAATGACTTTACGAGTAGATAAATCTAAGCAGCAGTAACTTTTATGTTCAAGTGGATAACCAAGAAATACACATGCTGTAGAGTGAGAGAGTTTATGTGGAGAAGTCGCAGCTAAGTTGGGATAGCATAAGCAACCGAAAATGTGTAAGTGTTCATAAGAAGGAATATGGTCAAAAAGAATAAAGTACGGGGAATGGAACTAAAGTGTTTTTGATGGGCGATGATTGATTAAATATGTGGTGGTATGGAGAGCTTCGACCCAATACTGGGGCGGCATATGAGCTTGAAATAGAAGTGTGCGGAGAGTATCAGTGATTGTACGGATTATACGTTCAGCTTTACCATTTTGTTGTGATGTGTGAGGACAAGAGAGACGGTAAGCAATGCCATGCTGAGAAAAAAGGCACGAAGTGAGGATGTGAGAAATTCACCACCATTATCACATTACACACATTGAATAGTAAGATGGAACTGGTTTGACACAAAGGTAGAGAAACGTTGAATGATAAGAAAAACAACCGATTTATGTCGTAATGGAAAAGTCCAGCAATAATGAGAAAAATCATCAAGCACGAAAGATAGTATTTATAACTAGTGAAGCTAAGTACTTGAGAGGTCTAAACATCACAGTGGAGTAATTGAAAGGGCATGGAAGTAAAAGAACCTGAGATAGACAATGAAAGCCGTGGCTACTTCCCTAATTGGCAAGCCTCACAAACTGAAGGAGCAGGAATTTTATTGCTAGAAAGTGGAAAATGTTTGGATAAAATGGAAAGAGATGCACGGCCAAGGTGACCAAGCCGTTGATGGCAGAGTTCCTATGAGGTCGACGTTGCAGGCAGAGCAGAGGGAGGAACTGAGCCGTAGAAAGGATATAAGTCCCCTGTGCTACTGGACCTCATGATGAGCCGCTTGCTGTCATATCCTTGACAGAAAAACCATATATGTCAAATTTCACAGAACAAGAGTTATCTCGAGTAAATTGCCACACAGAGATAAGATTTTTAACTATGTTGGGAGAAAATAGAACATGCTTAAGATGGAACAGAGTGTGTTGAGTTTCAAGGGAGGTGGAGCTAGTGCTAGCAACAGGTAAGAGAGACCCATTACCGACAATAATATGAGAAGATAAATGTTGTGAAGGAGAAGAGTAAATGGTTTGGAGATTACCACTATTGTCGGTGATATAAGAAGAGGCACCGCTATCCATATACCAGTCATCGTTTGGCGGCTACATGGCGATGTTGTTGAGCATGGCATTCATTAGTGTAGATTGGTCCCAGCTGAACGGTGAGGGAGGAGTCATGCTGGTGCCCATGCCATGCTGGGAGGACAACACTAGATAGGCATGAGTAGATGTGCCTAGTTGAGGCCTGAGAACACCAGCAACATTGGGTGCCTTGGGTGCAGACCATGGTGTGCTCTATTGCCACTTGTTCGGCCAGTGGCACTACTACAGATGATACAACACTATCTCTTCATCTGGGTCGATTCCCAACTTTTCAGGAAAAAACGATAGTGATATATGATTCGGTGTGGGTGAGAAATATGGTGCAAAACATTACTATCAGTCTGACCTCAGAATTGATAGTGATGAGCCAATAGTGATGATTTGGTCATCATGATCGGTTATGAGGTTAGAACTGATCAAGATAGTAAATGCATCTTCGTGCTTTACCCCTTAGCTTCTCTTCCCGTGCTTGATGTCTCGGCTTCTCCCCCCGATCCATTCAAATACCAAATGCCGAGACATCCACCTCGCTCTTGACCTCTCAGCTTCCTCTCCATTCTATAAAAAAGGAGTTTACTCCTCTACACCCTCGCGTCCCTCTGCCTCCCCTCGCCCACCCCCTCCGCCTCCCCTCTCCCAATTCGTCCCTCCGCCTCCACGGTGCCTGCGTCGCCCCTCCACCTCCCCAGCTCCTGTGGCATGCCCTATCCCAGCGAGAAGTGTATTGCTGCCGGTCAATCACCCCATCGTCCCTGAGCCCGTCATCCCCGAGGCCGTGCGCTGCCCTCCTCCCCTCATGCCCATGCGTTGTCGTCCTCATCGAGCCTGTTCACCATCGTCGTGCTTTGCTCTTTTGGTGCTTTGTGAGTATATATAACAATCTTTCAGCTTGTTTTATACAGTTCATGCAAAAGGGGCTAGATATTCATTATATTGGGGACCTTGAATGTTGGGGTGGTACTTGTTCTACGAAGATTGGGCTATATAGTAACAATTCTCAGTTTTCATGTTTACTTGATTAGAACAATTGACATCTTCTAATATATGTACATGTGGTGGATCATTTTAACTTTATGTAAACTTATTTTCTTGACTATTATCTTCAATACCTTGCTCTGCTGGCTATTTTTGTTATCTTCTTGTAGTTGGCCGACAATGTTGCTAGCTATTGTTGGATTTTCATGTGTAGTTCAGTAAGCTACCCTAATGTTTGATTCATTCATATATACATATTGTTCCAAGATAATCAATTGTTTAGGTTTCTGTTAACTATCAAGTATTAAGAATTGTCAATTACAAACATATGTGGTAAGGTTGTCACAAATTAATCTACGATCTTGTCCCTAGTGGCACGGAAGTATTTTAATTAATGCAGCCCGACATCTAAGAACACTTTATTTATATTTGTCAAGTATCATGTTTAGGTATCCTTGATTGACTTGAGCAACTTGCTGGCTAATATCCTGTATAGTCTATGTATTGGCAGTTTAACATCTTGACATGTCATAGTTGGCCTTGAACCGGATAGTTACCTTTTATTAATGCTAGAAAGTCAACATAATAATTATGAATTGCTTTATCCTTTTGATTATGCCTCAGTGACTGCAAATTATACACATATATAAAATAGAGCCTACAAACAAGGTAGACGACATGGAAAAGCTATTAGATGTTAAACAAAAACTCGAGATGGAGATAGAACAATTGAAGGAAAAGTCTGAGTTAATAGAAAAGATTTATGAGATGAAATAAAAACTAAAAGACATAGATGACAAATCAAAAGATATTGAATCTCTTAACAAGGTACTCATCAATAAGGAGCGTAGGGCGAATGCAGAGCTAGAGAAGCTAAAGCTGAGCTTATAGAGGTAATATAAAGGTACTGATAATATACCAAGACAACCTATTTTCACAACAAAATGATTACTTTTGTATGGATTAAGAGATATGACTGAAAGTCAATCAGCTATTGCTGTCAAACAAATAGGCACTGTGTTGGAGCTGTGGAACTACATGGAGAACCGAAAAGCCTCTATTATGAAAGCTATGGCACATATGATGGCAGGCATGGAAAAGCCCTAAGGTTTTATTGTCTTGATCTATCAAATAATGTTGTTTCTCAATGTATGCTTGTTAATATTTTAACTAGTTTATTGTATCCTTGTAACATAATATGAAATACTTGAGACCAAAGTTGGCTATAAAAATGATACGAAAGACTGCATTTGTGCCAAGAAGTTCTGTAAGGCAAAGGGTGCTAAAAGATTGTGCCACTGAGTTCTGTATTGAGTATGTATCCTGAGGAGAGTTACCTTATAAGATTGTGCTACTGATTTTTATATTGAGTATGTAACTTAAGGAGAGTTATAGTAGAGGATTATGCTATTGATTTCTGCATTGAGTATGTATCCATAAATTAACACTGTCAACAGTTTTGTAAATGTGAATATACTGTGAATTTGTCAATCTGTGAGTATACTGTGAATATGAATATACTGTGAATTTATCAATTGTGCATATACTGTCAATCTGTGAATATACTGTGAATTTGTCAATCTGTGAGTATATTGTGAATTTGTCAATTGTGCATATAATGTTAATCTGTGAATATACTGTGAATTTGTCAATCTGTGAGTATACTGTGATTGTGAATATGTGAATTCCTAGTACTGTTCCAGGAAAATAGCCTGGGATTTATCTCTATCGGTTCCACGCTCAGAACCGATAGAGGCTTGTAATCTCTTTTGGTTCCGAGCGTAGAACCGATAGAGATAATACAGGAATCTCTATCGGTTCACTGATAATAACTGATAGAGATCAAGAGGACATCTCTATCGGTTCTGAGCGTGGAACTGATAGAGATTCATGTATTATCTCTATCAGTTCTACGCTCAAAACATATAGAGATAATTGGTCTTTTGGATCGGTTTCGAGCTCGGAACCGATCCAGATGATGATATATCTCTATCAGGCAAAAACCGACCATGATAGCCGCTTGTCATCGCTATATAAAGACTTTGTATCGCTACCAAAACCGATCCAGATGACGAAAAAAAATCGACCCAGATGACCATTTCTGTAGTAATGTGGGCACCATACGGTGCTGGTGCGAAGAAGCCCATCCAGGGCTGTTGCTACTGGTTGCCACCACGTACTCCGCCACGTTCGCTGTCGCGCCCGCGGCCACGGCAGCTGCCTCCTTTGCCACGACCACGGCCGGAGTTGTATCCACCATGCGGAAAGGTTTGCACTGCGTGAGGACCGCCATGCGCGCCGCCTTGGGTGAGGTCACTGTGACCGCTGCTGTGGTCAGTGGCAAAGGAGAAGGAGCTGCCATTGGATCCGGTGTTGACAATAAGAGCAGAGTCGCTGTCGTTGTGGGCTCGATTGTTGATGTCGATCTCTTCAAGGAGGCAAGAACGAGCTTGCACAAAGGTAGGAAAAGGCTGCTGCATCGGCAAGATGGATGCCATGACCTGGAACTTGCGGTTGAGGCCGCGAATCATTTGAAGCGTCAACATTTAGTTGGAGACTTGTTGCTCCACGTCGGCAAGGGCATCAGCGAGGGACTTGAGCTTGGGGCTGTAGTCGCTGATGGAGCGGTTGCCTTGGATCATGGATCAAAACATTGAAGAATTGCTCCAGGGCACTCCAGACTCCATAGGCTGTGTTGTCAGGCTTCATGAAAATATCAAGGAGCTCATCAGAGATGGTGGCATATAGTCACATGGCAACGCTGCGGTATTAGAGCTAAGAGGTTTTGAGTTCAAGATCTGGTTGGTGCAATTAAAAAATAATTGCAGTCCACTTTTATTTCACGTCCTAGGCCTGAGGGAGCAATGTCCATCTTTTTCGTCAGCTTAACCTTTTAGATGAACTAACTGATGCATGCAACTTAATATATCGTACTTGCTAGTGTTATATGCATTATACTGATCACCATCGGCAGCGAGATGTTAACATACGGAGTACAAGTGGAGGTTGCAAGGAAGAAAATATTGGCGATTTGGGCATATGTGTTTGTGATTTGTGAATGATTTGTACGTTCAATCACAGCTTCAGATATTGTTCAGGTAGGTTTTGGCAGTGGAATCAAACTGCCCGTCTCACATTCCAAAGGAGACGTGCTGCCAACTGGCACAAAAGCTTTCTTTACTTGCTATAGGAATAGGAAGACGTTATGTTACCTTCTCCCAAACTGTAGTTGGCTGTTGAAGTCATTGTTTTTTAATTGAAAATTAGCCAAAAAAAAAGTATAGTTCATTTTGAACCACCAATTCGACTAGTGAACGGTCGCTTGTCCTGTTCACCAACTGGTTCACGCCGGGTAGTAACTATGATAGATATGTAGTGAGGTAGACACAATCAAACACACCTGATCGTGTTTCTAAAATAGCAGTAATGTTGTGCCGAAAACTCTTAACTCAAAAATACTCTCTCCGGTCACAGATAATTATCATTTTGGATATCAATACGATCACTAAAACACAACTTTAACTAACAATTTACATTAAAATATATTTATAAAACTCAATAAAATTATAATATTACAAAAGTATTGTTCGAGACAAATAGACAAATATGATTTTCATGTATCCAATTTACATATGTAAAAAGATATTAACGTTCAAAATTTTAAAAGTTTGACAACAACTATATCTAAATTAACAACTATTTGTAAGTGGAGTGATTATATAATAAGAGAATTAGGTCATAAACTAACTATTGAGAGTTTGACTCTTCACACTCGAGCGCCACAAACACATTCAGCCCGTGTCTAAATCCAATCATGCAAGTGGGTGAATCGAACTAGAGGTGGGCGTCGTGTTAGACCAGGCTGGCACAGTTTAGGCGTGCAGCCCTGTATCACCACAGCTCGGCCAGCCCACCATGCTATGCCGTGTCGGGCCGGCTCGCCCTCGGCAAGTCTAGGCACGGCCTATTTGCGATTCGTGTCGGATTCGTGCCGTGTCGGCTCAGGCCCGGCTCATTTGCATTATTGCAATGAGAGAAAATGAGTTGAAGACACATGGAGCTAAGACAGTAGACACAAATATTGGAGGAAAAGAACTAAAATCTATTCATTCTTGAACAGGTACAAGGTGGGGTACCCTAGTGCGGAGCGGCTCCATGCGCGTACTCGGTGTCAGTGAGCTTGTACTCTCTAGTCTCCATTCTCTACCTTTTAGTATCTCCGTTGTCTCCCCTTTCTCTGCATGCGAGGATCAAAAAAGGCGTCGGCCGTAAGACGAGCTACAACATGACGCAATATCGTGGTAGAACGTCCTGCCGCATGCCGTGTCTGCTTCAGACCCGTCAGACCTGTTTCGTACCATACCGTACCGCCCATCGTACCCGACCACAAGGTCCAGCACAACCCTGTTATTCGTGCTGTACTCGTCCGACTAGTACGCGTGCCGTGTCATGCTGTGTGGTGCTTCACCCGTGCTGTGTCACGGGCTAGCCCAATGCCCAGGTTTAAATGGAACCCATGTCGAGAACATGCGACTCCACCAGCCTGAACATTGAGGGCCCTTACAATTCTGGGCAAATAATTGGAATTGCCGATGCGAATGAAACCTGTTGGGAAACCACGTGGCCCAATGAAAAGCCCACGATGGCCCCTTAGCCGAAACCCTAGGCAACTACTATATAAGGAGGAGAGGGGTCCCCCCAATGTACAAAAAGCAATAAAGAATTCAGTCGCCGTTCTCCCTAAACTTGTGTCTCTCTTTCTCTCTCTGTTCTCTAATTCAGATCTGTTCGGGAACCCCGGACTATTCGATAGCGAGGTTCCTTAACACGTTATCAGCACGAAGCTCTACCGGTGAACGGATTGAAAAGGTGAGAAAAGGTGGGTTTCGGCGAATGCATCTAATCGCTTTTCTATGCATGCATCTACCCTTCGCATCAGTACTTGTTCGTCACATGGCACGAAGCTACAGACGGCTCGAAGCAACAGTACATGCAAAATTTACTGTTCATCCACAGAAAGAAAAAAATGGCAACAACATTGGGACCCGCGCTCGAAGCCGGCCCTCCCCACTGTGCACGAAGCGCTGCCTTTGCCACGGCTCGGCCGGCTCCACGCACGAAGCGCCGCCGCGCTGACCTCCGTCGTTCGGCCAGCGCATGCCTCGCCTCGGCCCCGACCTGCGGTCGCCGAGCCATGGCGCCCCGCCCGCCGGTAGCGTGGCGCCGGCGCTTCGTTCGCCACGGCTCGGCCGACTCCACGCCGACGGCGCCGCCGCCGCCCCGGACGTTGCGCCACCCGGCATCGTGGCGGTGTTTGCCTACTCGGCTCCATCGCCGCAGCGCCGCCACCTCCCAGCTCCGCCGACGCGTGGCTCGGCACCGTCGTCGTGCACATCGGTCGGCACCGTCGCCGCGCGCCTCATGAAGCGGCATCGCCGCCGGAGCGCGTGCGAGCCGCCGCCGCCACGTCGGCTCGCCGGCGCCAAGATGGCCGCCGCCGCCGCCGGCCCCAGCGCCGCGCAGCGCCTCGCGCCGGCGCCCGCGGCCGCGCCCCCGGCCACCGCCCCTCGGCCTCGCGGCGCCGTCGCCCCGGCTCTCGGCCGTTCGGTCCGGCCGCCGCCTTGCGTCGTCGGCGGCTGCCGGCAATCTCACGCCACGCCGCGCCGCCGCCTCGCCGTGCACCGCGGCCCGGCCGGCACTCCAGCGCGCTGCGCCGCCTTGGCCTTGCAGCGGCGTCGCCGCCGCCTCGGCCAGCGCCGCGCGACGCTGCGCCGACTCCTCGCTCGAGCTCGCAGCCGCCTCCGCCGTCGTCGGTTGCCCGGCCGTTGCTGCCGGTCGGGCGGCTGCTGCTGCCGCCGCCGGCCCTCGCCGCCACGCGATGAAGCCACGCCCGCCATCGCGCACGAAGTCGCGCCCTCGTCGTCGCGCACGTAGCCGCGCCCCGCCGGCCGACTGCCGTGAGCCTTGGTCTCCGCCTCCTGCCACACAAGTATCTCAACCGCATGGAGAAGAAGACGAAACGGCCGAAGGCGAGGCGTGCGCGAGAAGAAAAGCGGCGGCGCGTGGAAGCGGAGGCGCCGAGGGAAAGGAAGCGGAGGCGGTGAGTAAAAGCGGGCGGCAGGGTTGTGGCGGCTAGGGTTTTCACCCTTGCCGCCGCGCGCCCTTATGGGCCGGGGAAGTGGCGAGGCCCAATGGCCGGTTCGGCCGAAGAGAAGAAAAGAAAAAGAAAAAAAAGAAAATCTAGAAATTATCTGGCTCTGTTTTAATTTTTCTAGCTTTATTCTCTGCATTTATGAAGATTCTTTATGAATTTTGAATTCATTGCTTTATTTTGTATACGGCAATGCATGGTAATTTACTTTATGCTTTTTGCAACCATTTTCTATTAGATTACACGCAGTAATCTAATGTCGGAATTTTGAAGTCATGCATCATGAATCGTGAATTGTGAGTTTGAAGAGCTGGCCCCGCACGGTCAGAACTACCTCACTTGGGCATCGGACGTGAAGATCGTTCTTAAGGGCAAGAAGCTCCATGCTACGATTGGTCTAGGGTCCTCGCAGGACGCGAAACCTACCGCCGAGTAAAACGATCAAGCCTTGCCCTGCCGTTTAAATGCATGAATTGCATTTTCTTTTTAGATTATGGTTGTTAGCAATTTCTTTTGAATAATGAATTGTAAGCTCTAGAAGAGCATACTTCTCTCATGAATAAATATGCAATTTATTCTTTATTCGAGTATTCTTTCATTTGCAAGCAATGTTTGGATTATTTTGCCACTGTTTGATTGGAATTATTTTTCCTTTTTTTTAGAAATCGTGTAGCGCCCAAATGGAAGAGATATGCATTGTTGATAGTGGCACAACAAATACCATATTAAGAGAGTCTAAATATTTCCGGTCGATCACGAAGAACGCTGGAAAGATTACAACGATCGCAGGAAGCGATTCATATGTAATAGGCTCAGGAAGAGCCACTATTATATTACCCATGGGTACAACTTTGGTAATTGAAGAAGCCCTTTTGTACCCTGAATCAACGCGCACTCTCTTAATCTTCAAAGACATCCGCGCCAATGGTTTTCATGTAGAAACCAATGAAGAAAATGGCAAAGAATACTTGTGCATTGTGAAGCACGCGGTATGTGAAAAAATGGTATTAGAAAAATGTACCTCATATGAATCTGGGTTGTACTACACGAATATTCATGCACCCGAAGTGTATACTTCTTTGAAGACTGTTTTTAGAAGCTCTGAGTTATTTTCTTTATGGCATGGTAGATTAGGTCACCCTGGTCTTAGAATGATGAGGAATATAGTGAACAACTCACAAGGTCATGGCATTAATGTTAAAAATTTTCCGAATCATGAAGATTTCGTGTGTCCTGCATGTGCCACCGGGAAATTAATAACTAGACCCTCTGTCATGAAAGTGCAAAGTGAAATTCCTGCATTCCTGGAACGCATCCAGGGAGATATTTGCGGCCCGATTCAGCCCCTGTTAGGGCCGTTTCGATACTTTATGGTGCTCATCGATGCTTCCTCGAAATGGTCGCATGTATGCTTATTGTCAACAAGAAACCATGCTTTTGCAAAGCTGATCTCGCAGATCATAAGAATTAAGAATGCTTTCCGTGATCATCGCGTGAAGTCCATTAGAATGGACAATGCGAGAGAATTCACTTCAAAGGCATTTGATGATTATTGCACGGCAACAGGGATAGCAGTTGAGCACTCGGTACCGCACGTCCATACGCAGAATGGACTAGCTGAAGCACTAATAAAGAGGATTAAATTCATTGCGGACCGCTTTTGCGAGTTGTAACTTGCCCAACACTTGTTGGGGACACGCGATCTCGCACGCGCAGCTCTCATCAATTTTGGACCTTCGCCTACTACATCCATTCTCCTATGCAGCTTGTGCACGGGATCATCCCGAAGATCTCCCATCTCAGGAAATTTGGGTGTATGGTATATGTTCCTGTACCACCCCCTCAACGGACTGCAATGGGCCCTCTCCGCAAATCTAGGATATACGTTGGTTATGAAAGTGCATCCATAATCAGGTCTTTGGAACCCATGACTGGAGACTTGCATACAGTCCGATTCGCTGATTGCATTTTTGACGAGGACAGTTTCCCGTCATAAGGGGAGGAAATCAACCTTTGGATGAAAAATGCTGGGAAATCATATGGCATTCCACTAGAATCCCCGCGCATGACCCCCGCACTAATGAAGCAAATCAAGAAGTTCAGAAGATAATTGATTTGCAGAATTTAGCAAATGAACTGCCTGATCATTTTTGTGATCTGAAGGGCGTGGTTAAGTCATATGAACCGGCAAGAAATGCACCAGAGAGGGTGAAAATACCAAAGAAAATAGAAGGTGTCCCTCATCCTGTTCAGAGGCCTCAAAGAAAAAGAACAGGAAATCTGGCTCCTCAAACCCAAAGTACCCGGAGACGTCTGGAGAAAACTGGGCGAGAGGACTTACCACAACCAATCACAAAAATACCCCAAGGAAAGAAAGGGAGCCAGTCGAGACCTGGCACTGGAAAGAAGCTGACGGAAAAGGCAATTCCAGACCTGAACCTTCCACTGAAGGAAGCCGCCGGAAATAATGTGTGCGCACATATAGGCAATGAAAAGCTAAAGGAACTTGCTCCTGCGATAGGGAATAGCAGCGAAGAGCAAGTAGAAGTGCATGAAGCACCCCATGAAGAAATGGCCATAAACTTTGTAATAACAGGAGAATCCCTGAATAGAGCAACAGCCAATATTGATGCATACTTTGCAAAGAAGATTGCCTCGATTATTGATCATGATCTCGAGCCTACATCTCTAGCAAAGTGTAAGAAAAGGCTAGATTGGGAAGAATGGAAGAAGGCAATCACTGCAGAGTTAGTCTCTCTGAACAAGAGAGAGGTGTTTGGGCCCGTATGCCGCACACCTCCCCATATAAACCCTATAGGTCACAAATGGGTCTTTGTTCGGAAGAGGAATGAAAACAACGAAGTTGTAAGGTACAAGGCAAGGCTTGTAGCTCAAGGTTTCACTCAACGTCCTGGAGTTGATTATGAAGAAACCTATTCTCCGGTCATGGGAGGAATTACCTTTAGATATTTGATCTCAATGGCAGTCAACTTGAAGTTGAGAATGAAGCTAATGGATGTTGTCACAGCATATTTGTATGGAAACTTGGATTCGGAGATATACATAAAAGTACCGGAAGGTATCCCTATCCCGAACCAAGACGGAGCAAATAGAAACCTGTACAGTGTGAAATTGGAAAAATCACTATATGGGCTAAAGCAGTCAGGAAGAATGTGGTACAATCGCTTGAGTGACTTCCTCTGCAAGAAAGGCTACACAAACAGTGAAGATTGTCCATGTGTGTTTATCAATGATCCCGAATGGATTTCAGTATAATCTCCATCTATGTAGATGACTTGAACATCATTGGGACGGATGAAGAAATTGAAGAAGCATGCTCATACTTGAAGTCTGAGTTTGAAATGAAGGATTTGGGTAAAACCAAGTTTTGTTTAGGCTTGCAGCTTGAGCATGTCGAAGGAGGAATCTTGGTACATCAATCAACTTACACGCAGAAAGTGTTGGAAAGGTTTGGCTTTGAAAAGGCATATCCTGCAAAGACTCCAATGGTCGAAAGGTCACTCCAAGCGGACCTAGACCCATCTGAGACCTAGAGAAGAGGGGAGGAAGTCACGGGAGCAGAATTCCCATATCGAGTGCAGTTGGAGCGCTCATGTACCTTGCGAATAGCACTAGGCAGGACATTGCGTTCGCTGTGAATTTGCTAGCCCGGTACAGTGCAGAACCCACCAAAAGGCATTGGAAAGGGATCAAGGAAATCTTTCGTTACCTCCAAGGAAGCAAAGATCTCGGTTTGTTATTTAGAAGAAACAATGAATTGAATTTGGTTGGCTACGCCGATGCTGGATACTTATCAGACCCGCATACTGGCAAGTCCCAAACTGGCTATGTTTTCCTATGTGGAGGAACAACAGCTTCTTGGAAGTCGTCTAAGTAGACTCTTGTCTCGACGTCGACAAACCACTCGGAAATCATTGCTTTGTATGAAGCATCTCGTGAATGTGCATGGCTCCGAAGAATGGTTCACCACATCTAGAAGTCATGTGGCTTGAACATTGAGGAAACTCCCACAATCATTTATGAAGATAATGCAGCTTGTGTTGCCCAAGCACAGATGGGTTATGTAAAGAGCAATCTCACGAAGCATATCAACCCCAAGTTCTTCTATGCTCACGAATTGCATAAGATGAACGAGATCAAGATATTGCATACTAAGTCATGTGAAAATCTTGCAGATTTGTTCACTAAATCACTCCCAGCATCTACCTTTGAAAGGTGCGTTAAAGGAATTGGAATGATGAGACTTAGAGAAGTGTAGATTTCAGGGGGAGATATTTCACATACTCTCACATGAATCTCGAACATGAATTATGAATACCCAACATGAATATCGAAGATAAGCAATTGAAGTTTTGGTGAATTGTACTCTTTTCCTTTAACAAGTTTTTCATGAAGTTTTCTTGCATAAGGTTTTGAAGAGGCAATTCGTGCAACACAGTAAGCGTATGCTTTATACTCTTTCTCCAAGTATTTTTCCCACTGGGTTTTTCTGGAGTTTTAATGAGGCATATACATCTCGCGGCAAAGTGCCCAAGGGGAGTGTTGGGAAACCACGTGGCCCAATGAAAAGCCCACGATGGCCCCTTAGCCGAAACCCTAGACGACTACTATATAAGAAGGAGAGGGGGTCCCCCCAATGTACAAAAAGCAATCAGAAAGCAATAAAGAATTCAGTCGCCGTTCTCCCTAAACTTGTGTCTCTCTTTCTCTCTCTGTTCTCCAATTCAGATCTGTTCGAGAACCCCGGACTATTCGATAGCGAGGTTCCTTAACAAAACCAAAGAACTTTACTAGAGGACAAGGTATCTTCACAGAGTGGTCTATCAAATATTTCGGACCATCGCAGGCTTTTTCTGTTGGAACTTCAAACCGTACTCATTAATTCCATTTTTGGTAGCTATTCCGGTTTAGCTATTAAAATAGAATGTTCCGGTACCGAGTCATAGCGACACATTTCGAGATGAAAAAGTAGAGAGAAATCCTTCCATGCATCTATCTTGATACAAGCTCTATAAATTTAAAAAAAAATAAAAGGGTAAGTAATCATCATCTACTATTTATTTATGTATTAATATTTATACAATTTTTAAATAGTTCTGACATAAAAGCACCTTCCAACGTTAAATATGTTAAATATAAAATGTTCAACAATACACAAGTTAACCAAGCAGCAGCTGGGCTGGGCGTCTTGGGCTGGCCTCGTTGACCAAACCGCAACCTGCGCTGGAGGTGGGCACTTGAGCCGGGTTTTTTTTGGCTGGCCCGAGGCACGACGGTCACGACTCGGTTCAAAGCTCGGCCTGGCATGAAGTGGGCCGTGCCGATACGGCACGACACTGTACCACGGGCTGTGCCAGGCTCGAGAACTGGGCACGATAGGCAGTACGGTCCGGCACCACACTGTAGCATGGGGCGTGCTGGGCCCGATGACCCAAGGCATGAGGAAGAAACCTAGCATGAAGGTCACCGACCTGCAAAGCATGAGCGCCATAGACGCACTCAGCAGCATGTACACCATCCCCGCTGTCGACACCTGAGAGAGATAGGCAAGAGGGGAGAGAGATTGAGAGATGGTGCAAGAAGCTACTCTCTCTCGCTTGTCTCTCTCAATCTCTCTCACCCGTCTCTCTTAATCTCTCCCGCTCTCGCCCATCTCTCAATCTCTCTCGCTTGTCTCCCTCACTCTCTTTCTCGCCCATTACCACATCTCTCGCCTGTGTTCATCACATCCCTCTCGCTCTCTGTAACTGCTCAAGAATAAATAAATTTTAGTTCTTTTTTTTCATAATATTTGTTTCCACTGCCTCAACTCCATGCGTCTCCAGCTCCTTTTCTCTCGTCGTAATAGTGCAAATGGGCTGGGCCTAGGTCGACATAGCACGAAGCCCAAATAGGTCATGCCTGGACTCGTTGAAGGCGAGCCGAGCCAGCACGGAACGACACGGCGAGCATGATAGGCCATCGCGGCCCGGCACGGTTTGGGCATGAAGCACAACGGACCCGTGCCGAACCGATCTGACATGACACGATGCCAACCTCTAACCTGCCCAATCCTTCTTGTCTACGAGAATACACAGCACAGTGCACACACATTTCATAGTGTTGTTCCCTAAATTAAACATGTTGCCTACTTTGTATGTTCTCCATCCGATACATACATACATGGGATATATCAGGTGCAAATCATCATTATTATGTAAACTTTGCGAAAACAATATGTACAAGTTTTAAAAAATTCTCAAAAATTATCCTACGTAGGAAAGGTTAGCTTCTACAATCTTGTAAAATTTGAAGACCAAATTTAATCGCATTTGAAAGCTATGAAAAAGACAAATTCAGCCTAAATAGTGATTTTCACTGTTCATCTATATTCAGCTAACTACTTATCAGTTTCATATCTTTCAAATGTGATTGAGTTTAGTTTTCAAATTTTATAATATTGTATAAGCTAACATCCCCTATGTATTATAAGTTTTGAGAATTTTTAAAAACTTGTACATACAGTTTTTATAGAGTTTACACGATAAGAGTGGTTTGCACCTGATATCCACCCTTATCATGTAAACTTTGTGAAAATCATATGTAAAATTTTAAAAAATTCTACACAAATTACCATACGTATGGGAGATTATCTTCTACAATCCTGTAAAATTAGAAGATCAAAATCAATCGAATTTGAAAGATATTAAAACGACAAACTCAGCATAAATAGTGATTTTCATTGTTTATTACTATGTAGCTCGCTGCTTATCAATTTTATATCTTTCAAATACGATAGAGTTTGGCCTTTAAAATTTACATGGTTATAGAAGCTAACCTCCTCTACGTATGGTAAATTTTTTGAGAATTTTTTAAAACTATTACATATGGTTTTTATGAAGTTTACATGATAAGAGTGGTTTGCACCTGATATGTCACATATATATGTGTGTGTATGTATATATGTGTGTATATATATGTATATACACATACATGCGCGCTAAAATGGGACACCATGATTTCAAATGTATGAATTCAACATAAATTCGAGTATATATTTTCAAAAATTTTAGTTTTAGAGTATACACCCATTTATAATAATTCAGATGAAACACATATATTTGAAAAAATATACATGAATTTAAAGATTTTGATTGAGTTTAGATCACATGCTTTGTTGACATATATATATATATATAATCAGTATATACACACAAGCAAACTACCATAAAAAGACAATTCTAGTTCGGATTTCAATTCAAACTTGTTTGAACTTGTTAGCAAACTAGTCAAACTCGACATCCAAACATTTTCAAACATTTTAACATGTGATACATAGGTGAAATATATATGCGAAAGCGTTATTCTGCACCCGAGCGTAGAATAGTTACTCTACGCGACGGCCGAACATGCGCATCCAAACCACCCCACGTACACTCACTTCGTGTGTTGACTAAGCCAATTAGTTAGGTAGTCAACTAACTAATAAATACAGTTTTTTGTTTGTACTAGAATTTTTTTCTTTAACTTAGCCAATACTTTTTATTGGCAGCTTTGATTTATGGACGTTTTCACTGGTAGCTTACTGACGACGAGAGGAATATAATGATATATGTCTCGCCAATAAGTTCTAGATGAACGAAATTTTACAACTAATTTACTAGACACATTATTAATTTTACTACCAAACCTAGCAGTGTCGCATAATTTCCATGTGATATTGGCAGTAAGAAATGTATTTCAATTTACTGGACACATTGTTTGATTTTACTGCTGAACCTCATCCTAGCACATGATGGTCATGTGATAGTGGCAATACGAAATGGACCAAAGTTACTGCAAATACACTCCAATTTACCAGATGTGTTGTTAGATTTTACTGTCGGACCTCGCAGTGACGCGTGTTAGGCGTGTGATAGTGGCAATACGAAATGGACCAAAGTTACTGCCAAATGCACTTAAATTTATTGGATGTGTTATTAGATTTTACCGCTAAACCTTGCAATGACGTGTGATAGCCATGTGATAGCGGAAATCCGAAAGGACCAAAGTTAGTGCCAAGTACACTCCAATTTACTAGTCATGTCTTTAGAATTTTTTGCCGAGCCTTACTGTGGTTTATTATGGCCGTGTTACAGTGGTAATACAAAATAAACCAAAGTTACTACCAAATGCACTCTAATTTATGGGACGAGTTGTTAGATATTAATGTCATGTTGAGCACATAGGGGTATATGGAGAAAAAATGTGGGTTGATTGCAAACTTGAAACGATGATATCTTATAAACTATTTGTCGTATTTACAATCTGTTTGAAGCGTTTTACTAGAAAAATGTTCTTAACAAAAAGATATTCATAGTAAATATGTTTTAATGTTGTAAAAATAATTACTACATCAAGAGTTTGAATTTAATGTACCTAAGTTAGACAATTACTGCATTATTTTAGCACAAAAAATGCGGATGGTTGATAGAGGTGGGAATTAGTGGGTTTTCTTTGACCGACTTTGACAAATGTGGGAGGTGGGTTTTGACACACGGAAGGTGGTGGAGCATCGAATAGGTTATTCTACTCTCAGCACATTAGTATGTGTGTGTATACACTATTCTACAATTGCGTGTAGAATAGCCTGTTATATACCCCAGCCAGTTATTGGACACTAACCGAGCCACGTGTCCCACGACTCAGTGCAACCAAACTACCCCAACCCGATGAGACGGTTATGGGCCACGAACACACTGTCCTTCGAAAAGCCCATGTATTGTATTATCATGCATACCATAATTTGGTACGCATAAGGATACATTTTACACGCCACGGTTGATTCCCCAATTAAATGTTACTCTCATCTTTTACAGATTTCTTCACATCTTTTATACAACAAGGTTACATTAGATAATAAGTTACATCATCGTATCAAGTAGTTTTTTTTTACTACAACCTACTGTATTGTGTTTGCAACATGATAAGACATGACAGTAAATACAAGGATCCATCCAATAAAAAATACGTCTGAATGTGTAGACGATGGAGACAGGGTATTGATAGCTGTATATATATAAGGTAGCAAAACCAAGTTCTTCATACATCAATTTTGTATATACAGAATATTAAATATGAATAATCCTATCATTTGCTGCGGTCAACGTTTTCTATCAACGATTAGATTTAATAATTTTTTATAAAAACAACCCATACGGGTTTGGGAAGATGCTTTTTCTTAAGAGATTCGGATGTGTCATTTCATTTTCCTTAAGTCTATCTATAACGTAGTAAAAAAATAGTTGTTTGTAAAAACTCACCCAATTTTTCATATAATAAATTGGGAAGTTAGTGTCGACTATCCATTTTCCGTTAAAAGACCAATAGGACTAGCTCAAAATCGACGATGCTAGACCTCAAGGGTACCAAAGTTTTGACCATAGTATTGATCTCCACTCGACGCATCGCCTCAACCAAAATAAAACCCAGTAAACCATGACAATAAGACCGACGGTGCTCGGACTTGATAATAGATTTTATGGACATATAGATCATTACAAATCATTAAATCTTATTAGAAGTGCATAATACTACAATTTCTTTCATCATCATTTCCAAAAACCAAATGCATAAAACATTATCCCATTAGTATATTCTTGTGAGATTGATAACTTAGAAGAATAATTATACCAACATAACTCCTGTGATAAGATCCAATATTATAAATCAGAAACGCTTAAAAACTAACCAATATAATGAAGTAACTTTAATCACAACCATACAGAAAAACAATTGCCTGCAAAGAGATAAATCGGTGTTGTCCACAAAATAACCCAAGAGAGATGCCTTATGATCAACACAAATGATCGCATATTTTTAATTACATCCCTAGTGAGATAATTAAATTATATATATAAGTATAACAAGTTTCTATGTTGTTCGATGACTTGGTTCATCACCATACCAATTTACGCTTCAACTCTTAAGCCTTCACAACTTCACGATTAAACCCTAATCTTGGCATCTGAGAAACCTCTCATGGGCAGCCATATGTCCAGCCAGGTGATGACTTCTAACAGTACCATACTAATGACTAAACCATGTAAAGACGAAAGAGCAAACCACCTAGCACCCAAATGTCATGACCCCATGGTAACCCCAAACATCAGCATGTAGTAGTTAGTACTAGTGCAATCATGTGTTAGTAAATCACAACAGCAACATCATGCTTTGATTCATATCAGTTGAGTAGATCATCTAACTTCATTAGCTAATTCACTAAGTAGATAAACATCATGCAATAGTGTGCCCAACTGTTCACTGTATTAACTAAAGGCAATGCTTAACTAAGAAATAGAAATAATATGTTTAGATCAACGACGGTAATAAAGATCATGACTAATCACCTAGAGCATTTGTTAAAACCATTATACTAACCCAACTCAACGCAAGCGTCGTGTTGCATAGATTTAGGACCTCAAATCTTATTTAAGCACTTTTCTTAGCACTCCCTAATAGTTAAAAACATGAAAACATGAACTGGGCAACAGAACATGGTTATTTATTCATTTAAATTCTTTAAGTAATGCTGGCCTCCGTAACTAGCCAAATCATTTAATATGAGTATGAAAACTGGTTTTAGAAATCCTTAGTTTGCCACAGCAGCATAACAATCTAAATACGATATCATAACCTCTACAATGTTCTGTCTACATACAGACCTACAACTAATAAATCCTCAAGATCATTAGTAAACCAACATATTTCCCACTAGTATACTAGGACACACTAATGTAGACTTAGCCCTTGTCACGTTAAAGGTTGCTTGACAATCAATGGAACTATAGTTATATGTATATACACATATACATATTGTTGCATAAATAGTTAAAACACATCAAGTTTAATTCAATTAATTATCCACAATAAAATGTAACAGAATCACTCAAGGGAATAATTCATTCACAAATACATCCATTTTTACAAAGAGATTAAGAGCAACAAGTTTAATTTATAGTCCAATCTTCTCATAATGCACAATATATTTCATTCAAGAGACCACATGCATATATACACACACACACAATTTCAGCACAAACAAGGACACATTATCACATCCATGTGACTAACCTCCAACTTAAACATCATTTCTCAAAAATACCACATACATCCATAATACGTAAAGAGTGAAAGCAAATCAGTAAAATCTCAGCACAATCATCATTACTCAATGATATCATGTTCACTTAGGTACATCCATAATAGCAAAAAGGGGAAAACAGATTAATAGATCATAATGCAACTAACATACACCAAAGATTACATTTTCATCCTCAAACTTCATGTAAATCTCAGTCTAAACCCCGTACAATAAAAACTTACATTTCAAGTCCTCAAAAGTTTATAAAGGAATGCAGTCTTTTACAACCCAAACCCAAATTATTTACAATTGACACCCTACCATTTCCTATCCCTAACCGGGCCTCCTAGCTGTAGACAGCCCTCCCACAAGCTCATTTTGCCATCTGTCCAGCCAAGTGGAGGGAGGGAGGCATGCATGCTTACCACCCATCCATACTTACCAGCAGTACACCGTAGTCTTTACCACCCATCCATACATACTAGAGCAGTCACTGCCCTCTTCATTGACCTCTGTTGGGGACAAAAGGGAGCCGACCAAAAATGGAAAGGGAAGATACAGGCAATTGTCTCTCACATTCTCCTACCATTCTCCCCACATTCCTCGGCAACAGATTTCCAAAAGGTTCCAACATTAGTCTGAGTATGATTCCCCTTTCATTACCATTCACTAGAAATGAATACTAATCACTCATACTGATTGAAGAATGTTTGAGCATTTTTCGCTCAATTTCATCGAAAATCGAGTGATTTTCACCGATTTTCAACCGGTTTACGTCGCATAAATTTTTTCAAATTTTTTAATTTTTTGAATTCGAATTTGAATCGGATCAGTTTTCCACTCGGTTTTTTAGTGACGAACCGGCTCGACAGACTCGGTTTTCGCGAAATTCAACTGGTTTTCGTCGACTTTGCAAACCGTGCATCCAACAACGTTCTCTCGATCTCTTCACGCACGTTGCATTGTACTCTAATTATTTATTAGTTGGGTTTAAAGTCCCCAAATTTTTTATTGTGCAGATTCTAGATTATAGAAGAAGTTACTTCTAACTGTAGGAGAATCGGATTAGACCGGCTTCACATGGAGATGGAAGACCGGGCCTATGAGAATCAGCGAGAATCAACTAGCACATGGATTCTGATTATATATAGAGGACAGCTTCTGATTGTGGAAGAAGTTGTCTAAAATCTTCCTATTTAGTAAATAATCTAATTTTCTTTTAACCAGAAGTGGTCTTAAAGGAGTTTGGACGTGATTTTTTTTTCTTTCGATATGTCCGTACGATGCTCTCATTGAGAAGGGCAGGAGCGGAATCAACAAGGGACAGTCGGGACGAGTACACCCCCTACTGTCCATAGGGATGGCAATCAGACCCGCGGGTTCAGGTACCTGCGGTTCTGCACCCGATCGGGTCGGATTCGGGTCTTAATTTTCACCCATGGGTTCCTCGAGTTAGGTACCCGAGATGGGTTCGGGTCAGAGTCGAGTTTATAAAACCACCCACGGGTATCTGAAATACCGCACATACACATCGGGTACCCGTCGGGTTCTGGGTACACATCGGGTTTGGGGTCGAGTTCCAGGTACCCGTCGGGTTCGACTCGGGTTTTTTGGTTTGGATTTCTTATCGGGTCGGGTTTTGCAAAATTCAAACCCGACCCGACCTATTGCCACCCCTATACTGCAGTACTACACAAACCCGTCGGGTAACCGTCGGATTTCAAGTCTCCGCCGGGTTCGAGTTCGGGTATAGTTTTTTACCTGATAGGGTATTCTGGTTCGGGTTGGGTTTTCCAATTCGAATTTTCTGTTGGGTTGGATTTTGTAAAACCTGCACCCGACCTGACCCGTTGCCATCCCTAACTGTCCATAGGACCCTATGTAGCACAGGCATCCATCGGCACTAGGGAGAAGTAATATCTAGAAGCAGAAGAAGATTATGGTCCTATGAACATCCCTTCATTTTAATTTTGGGTCCGTTTCTAGAGACGGGTTGCAAATTAGTGGATTTTTTAAAAAAAAATGGTCAGGATGGCCAGAGCACTGACATTCATTATAGAAGAAAGAACAACAGACGAGCTATATATGCACATATACCTCCACACGCACGCACACTGTCGCCTGCACTCGTCTCTACGAGAAACGCCGAGTTTGAGACTCGAACCCGAATCGGCTGGGCGCCCTCCTGTGTCCCACACCACTGAGCTATGCTCAGTCCTCGCAAATTAGTGGATTTGGTGATGATATTTATTGGTATATACATACAAGTGCGCATGTCTACTGTGTACACATGCATGTGTGGTATAGTTTTGAGGACATTTTAAACATTTCATACTTCCTCCAACGGCTCTCCTCTCCTCCTCCTCTCTCTCCCTCACCTCTGTTGCCTCCCTCCTTCATCGCCACCGCCGCCGCACTGGTTGCAGCTCCGCGTGCCTCCTCCACCAGCCTCGCCACTCCCTACAGACGATGGTGAGCTTGCTGCTGGCTCCTCCTCCCCTTCCTGTCACCCCGCCCATCCAAATATTCATAGCACTGCCACCTCATCGTTGCACCCTCCGGTGCCACCCACCGCCCACTGCAAGAGCACTACCTCCCCGGCATCCCTCTACATCCAAGGCTCATGCGGGGTTGGGGGTGGTGAACACATCAATGGCTATGAAGGGAGAGGTGTCAGCAACGAGTTGTCATCGGAGCAAGAGATGCTGGCCATCCGGACCTCAGCGTCTCCCGTGGAGATTTCTGAGAGAGACCAGTGAGATTGAGCCGAGCTTTTTTTTTCATCCAACGGCTCGATGGCATGCCATTTTTTTTAGCATTTCTCTGTTTTTTAGGTGGGACACAAGCAATTGTTTGCGGATGCAGGATAGAATTAGGCGGCTCCCTGTTTTACTTGGAACAGGATGGCCCCAGCCCAGACTCACGACAGTACCGACTTCTGGCCCAATCTCTACAACTTGCCTTTGCTCTATGGCCCACTAGGCACAGCCCACAAAGGCCCACACGGCTGCAGAAAAATGGATAATTAATAACTTTATTTGTCCTTAAAAAATAACTTTATTTACGTGGATGTTTTAGGAATTTGTTTTAGCTTTTTGATTCTGGATTCTAACCACAAAAGCAGAATAAAAAATAAATAGTCCGATTCTAGAATCTGATTATTACAATACAGTCTACCCTTATATACTAGAATCTATAATCCACTTTATATGTATTTTTGAATTATAGTTTTTGAAGAATCAGTTTCTTTACAACTATAATTTAAAATCATTTTTATTAAAGAATTCAAAACTAAAACAAAGAGACTCTTAAAAGGACGATACCTCGAAGTGACTTATGCGGAATGTCTGCATGGCTCTTTCCTCCATATGGACCCAGCTGAAGTTTAAACCTCTGTGGAGGGCTTAAATGCATATACGGTAAATCATTAAATGCTCGGAACCCTAATGCCCCTGCACATCTCGTTAGCGGGAGATGAGCCGAAGCGTTGATCTTATGAAACAGACCATCTATGTAGCCTCTACACGTCCGTCAAATGGGATATAGAGCCACAAGCCACCTGTCGCTGTCTTCAAACCTCACCACAAAGAAACGAAATGAGCAACCACGAGAACCGAGCTTCGGTACAGCCACACGAGATCGCCCGTGAGAGGATAAAACGAGCGGCGGCTTCTAGACTCTCCGTGCAACTTTCTTTCGGTCGAGCAGCACCTCTTCCCAATCCAATTATAGTAGGATGAGTTACGCTATACCGTGTCATAGAGACTAAGACAGTCAACATATAGTAAGGTGATGTTAAGTGTGTTAAGTTCATTATGGCGTCAAAAATTTGATGTAGGGTTTCTGACAGCAGCACACCGGATGAACATCGGGTTCAGAGCGTGCCAGTCGATTTGACCTGTAATCGACAAGGTAAAAATATAAAATTCACACAAAACCGATCGTGACGATCAATCGGCTTAGATCCAATCAGCTTGAAGCCGATCAAGATCAAGGTAACAGGATAAGTCTAACTAGCCGATTAAGGCTAATCAGAGAATAAAGGTAGATCGATTCTGAAGAAGGCGATGCGCAACAAAATCAGAATAAATCGAACCTGGAGGTGTAATTGACGAAGATCAACAATCGGCGATGCGCAACTTTATTGATCAAAATCGATTATAAAGGCTAAATTACAGAAGCTACTCCTAGTCGACAGGAAAGAAAGTAAAAGCTGGTTGATTGTATTGAGTTGATGTTTTTTCCGCAGCTCGCTTCGGTCCTTCCTTTATACCTTTGGCCGATATTGTCCTGTTACAACACGCTTCAAGCCCGTATCCGTATCGGCCATATCTTTGAACAGTTATTTCCTAAAAAATCTTGCCGTTAGCATAAATATCTCCAAACTTTCTTAACTTGTCTGTTAACGTCCATATCTTTGATTTCATTGCCGATTATGGCTAGATTTGCCAAATTTTGGTGCAAACAGTTCGTAATCACAGAAATAAAAATGATTAACAAAGCATGGCGCACATAAATTTATTGTCAATGCTATATATGTTTACATGCATTATATATCGGTAATTAGCAGTGATCAAACATCTGAGTGTTTCAATATCTACATGGGCTTATGCTTTTTCTATTGTGCTGGTGTGGGTCAAGCTTGGATTTTACTAAATGCAGGTAAGATTTGATTTTAACCTGTTCATTTTACAAAATGTAGGTAAGGTGTGAAATTTTCACGCATATAGATGTAATAGGTACTAATGTTGCCTGATGCATTGAAACTAAACAAGAAATGATTTGATACTTACAGTGTATTTTCTGCTATGCTGAGACCGCACCAACAACATCGGTAGACATAATCGAAAACTCTATTTGACGCCTGTATGGAATACTGAACAGGAACGGACAGTACAAAAATATGTTGTTAATCGCACTACATATCCAACAAGCAATAAAATGCACAGGTTAAAATCAATCTTTGAAAGGAAAACAATGTTGAAGACAAAAGTTGAAAGGTAAAAGAAATGGCAAAGTAGAAACTTGGAAATGCAAGGAAGACAGTTATCAGCGTGAACCTGTTGGGAGGCGGAGGATGGTGTAGCGTACGGCAGCAGGGAGGAGGGAATTGGAGATAGAAAACGCATGGTGTGATGCGTTCGCCGGCATGGATCGATGAGTCAAAGTGCTCTCGGACTGTATCAATTTTGATGTACCAATCAGTTTAACCGGAAGCTTAAACTTTTAAGAAAAAATAAGATGGTGATTATACTCCAACAAGAAGATAGAAGCAAAGCATGTCAAGGAGGATAAAGCTACTATGATACTTAACATAACGATAGCTTCATAAGGTATGTGCCGAGCTTACAACTAATCCTCCCTAGCCTCATGTCACTTATGTATGTATTAGATTATTTTACTAATAGCAAGTGAAGGAACAAAAAAACATGCTAAATAGACATGTTTAGGAATCCAATTTGGTAAGTTTCAAGCTAATATCCTCGTAGACAATATATGCTATGCAATCATCCTTTGTGGTGCGGCAATGCAATTTGTTTAGGTACGAAATCAACATGAAAAATTTCTGTAAAAAATCTAGATGCGCTTATCAATTTACTTTACCCATGTATGAAATCTCAATTTCAAATCCATTCTATGTAAAGAGTAACAAAAATGAGAAAAATCTAACAAACGGTAAATCAAAAGTGCAAGGAAAGGACTCATATTTACGATCAAGTAAGTTGTCCATATGTTGTTCCCGTATGTTTTGACCGATGTGGCTTATTTCTGAGCCAAACTAATTGTTGTTTTACATGATGTAGATAACAAGACTAGTATGAGGACTATACCGAAAGGAGAGTTCTCGGAAATATGTTATGACAGATTCAACTACCTGTATTGGGAAGTAGAGATCAAAGGATTATCTCGCAACTAGGGACATGCATTCCATCTTGCATAAAGATGGGTATGCTTCTGCTGCAAACAAGGCTTAGGTTCTGATCTACATCCAGAACCACCTATGTGTTGAATTGAACTTGGAGCTCATATACATCAAAGATCCTTGTGAACTCTAAAATAACCTAAAATAACACTTTGATAATGTACAAAAGAGACGGCTTTGCTATAATGCTTCAACGCCATGGTAATGCTTGATATACAGAACTATAACTTCGTGACAGCTTTAAGCCTAGACCTCGTAAGCACTGCCAATGTTCTAAATATTCTCAAAACAGACATAATTGAAGAACATATGATTGCACGTGCTATCTCTACCTTACCTGCTTCAATGGTTGCCACGACATCAGTCTTAATAGGAAGGCATATCAAGAAGTATAACGTCCTCATTGGTTCTCTCCTAGAGATTGAAAGAACATGAAGTCTATAACCTTGTTCAGCGAGAGAAAAATTCCTTTCTTATAACACATTTGAGTGGACAAATAGACACATCTTTAAGAAAAAGGCTGTAGGGGAGAAGCAGAGTTAGGAGGAGCCCTAGAAGGTCCCATAACTATACCCCTACATCTAAAAATACCAGAAAATCGACTGAATAAAGGCAATGGATTTTGCGTTTGTGCCTCTCCCAAAACTCATCTTTTTTTAGAGAGTCAATTCATGTATATTTTAGGATGTTGTTAGAACATAAACACCAAGATTTGCCTAGGAGTAAGCAATATTAGGAACTAAATGAAACTTTAGTTCAAAAGGTAATAAAGCTTTTCATTTGTGTGCATGATTTTTTTTTCATTTTCTTTATGCAATGTTTTCATTCGTGCAAGTTATATCTCCTGCTTGTAGTGTACAATCAGTCAAGAGGAGAAAGAATTCTATCTTGTTGAAGTTGTACCACGAACACTATTCTTAGAGATATAGAGTACTTCCAAACTTTTAGAAAGAAAACTGGTAACGTGATAACCATAGATGGCAACTATGCTAATACTGTTGGATCTGGAAGGGCTATGGTTGTGTTACCAATAGGGACCTGAATAATCTTCGATGATGCATTATTGTTCCCAAAATCAACATGAAATCTCCTAAGTTTCAAGGATATCCGCTATAATGGTTTTTGCTTAGAAACAGAGGACGAGAATGGTTCTGAGTAACTTCTCCTCACAAAGATGGCGAAAATATCAAAAGGAAACTTTAGAGAAGCTCTCCAATTTTTCATCAACGTTGTACAACACGTTTATCAAACGTGATGAACAATATGTTGTGATGAACATACCCCTAAAGGATTCAGATTTGTTCAGAGCGTGGAACGAACATCTGGTACATTCTGGAGAAAGTATGATGCACCAGATCACTAACCATTCTGTTGGTCATCACTTAAAGCTAAGTGACATTCTTAAAATATACCAATTTGTGTGCGAGGATTATGCTCAAGGCAAATTGATAATGATACGTACCCTCATATCATAAATTTAAGGATGAACTACTTGATTTCCTAAAGAGGATCCAAGGTTACATTTGTGGACTGATTGAGCCCATGTCAGGGTCTTCTAGGTACTTCATGGTACTAATAGATGCATCAACACAGTTGATGTATGTGTGCCTACTATCCACTGGAATCATGCCTTTGCCAAGTTGAGTTTGCATATTATTGTGCTAAGAGCCAAATTCCCAGATCAAAGGATCCAATCCATACGTATGGATAATAATGATGAGTTTACCTCCAAAATATTTAATGATTATGATATGGCCTTAGGCATAACAGTGGAACACTCTGTCCCACATGTTTATACACATAATGGACTTGCAGAATCTTTGATCAAGATGATCAAATTGATTGATCAATGTCTATTGATAAGGAGCAATCTCCCTACTAGGTGTTGGAGACATGTTGTATTACATGCTGAAAGACCATATGGAGGTCTACCCAAGTGTGTGATGAATAATTGACTGTATTCGAGCTTTTGGTGCTCAAGGATGAGTTTGATTTGAGTCTGTCCTGGTCGAAGACTAGTGGTCAGACCTCGAGTGTTCTGGACTGTGGCTGGTCGAAGACCAGTGGTCGAGTGACTCGAGTAGAGTGAGGATTAAGAAGTATCGAGTATGGATGCTGCCAGGTCAAGCGGCGAGTTAGTTTGATTACTGCCAAGTTCTGGTTTGGTCGAGTAATACCCCGTTGGCTTGTGGTCGAGTGACTCGAGTAGAGTGAGAATCAATAAGTATCGAGTAGGATTACTCGATGCTCGATATCGACTCATCGACTCGATTTGAGCAAAGTGGGCAATGTTATATGACGTGTTTCCTTATTTTTGATGGTTGCAGGATGCCAGTGCTAGGTCATGGTAAGGTGGAGAATGACCGGGACTAGGCGAGGTGTGTTGGAGGTTCAGAAGGTCGAGGATCGCCGAAAAATGATCGGAGACGGAATGGATGAGATGCTATCTAGGAGCTACTCAGATCAAGGAGGGCTGTCGGATCGCGGTTTAGGTGATAGTGTAGCGGGGTTTAGGTGATAGTGTAGCAGGTCTAGTTAGCATGCCTTGAAAACCTGGTGTGCTTGTTGGGTTTCGGGTTAGCCCATGTAAGACTGTGTGTGGGAGTCATCCTAACCCTTGATGGTGGTCCTTAGGGCAGAATGATCTCATCCAAGGGTGGAGGGTGACTCAAAGGTAGTATAAATAGAGGGGAAGGGATGGCCTTCCTCCTTTAGAAGGTCTGAGGGGAGAGGGGTGCCTCTCCCCCAAAAGTTTTAGAGGTTTTTGGCTCCTTTGAGCTTTTGCCCATTTTGTTGTGAGGCTTTGTAAACCTACCTTCCAGAAATGAAAACCTACTTTCCTCAACTCTAAATTTAATTTTCTCATTTACATTATGCCTTTAAATTCAGTATTTAAATTCCACACTTACCTTCTTGCAATTTACATTCCGCACATTTGGATTTGCCTCCCCTCCTTCTAAATGCTTGTAGTTAGAACCCACCACCCTGATTTGAACCAAGGTCAGAACAAGTCTTAGAGAAGAGTTCTTTGGTTTATTTATGCTCTGTTGAGCTTTGCCCTCCTAGGAGTGTAGCTTTATAACCATCCCTCTCTAAACAATGCAAGATCCAAGTTCATCCATGTTCTGAAACGTCTTTTAGTTCTTGCATTTTTACTTGGTTCTTTTATGCAACTTGAGTATTGCTTCATCTCCTTCTACTTGCTTGTGCTTCTTCTGAAGAGAAACGCAGTATGCTACACTAGCACAAAAAAAATTACCGCATAACCAGAAAGCTACTCGCAAGAAGGGGATCACAGATTAGATTACCACTAGACGCGCAGTTGCGGAATCCTTCACGCGTCGATGTAGTGGATCGTCCTCGCCGCAGTCGTTGCGTCGATGGAGTGGATCGTCCTCCCACGCCACAGTCGCAGCAGCGTCACCGCAGCAGTCCACACGTCCAGGGATGGAACGCCGTGCGTCGGTGTGCAAGCACCTGATCGCTCGGCAAGGGCAGCGAGAGGAAGAGGCTAGGGTTTCGGGTGAATTACTTTTAAACCGTAGAAAAGCACACCCTGCGCCCACCCTCCTCCCCTCCTTATATAGCCACGAGATGAAACCCTAAACCAGGGCCTATCAGCGTGCTAAGCCCACGAGGTCCATTAATTACGGATCCAATCCAAATTAATGCGTCGCAGCCCATTAAGTGTGTGACCCTGCAGGTTCACGTACGTTTGGACATGGATTCGGAAAACTCCTTTTCAATCCAATAGTTGGTAGCGGCTCCTTGCAAAGTATGCCAACTCCCAAACATACTATGATCAAATCGGACAGAACCTATCAAAAGTACTCATGTAATAATCCCTTTGCCAAGCATATGAAGATTGAACTCAAGGCGAGAAGCATGTCATCCTTTGATGATTCAATCCATCTCTCGTATACGTGATATATTAATAAATTGTGATTGACTCCTCAATCACGGCATGGCCATGCACTTCCTTAATCATATCACACGTGTGGCTTTATCATATATCTCCATTTCATTGGAGTGGCAAATTCCATCTTGACTACTCACTTCCCTCTGCACGTTTTATAGTAAACATGAAAGCTACCTTTATAACTATCCGGTTAGGAAGTAGTGTTTGATAGCCCCAAGGAAAACTATTACACATGTAGGGAATATGACAATCTCAGGTCTAAGGATCATACATCTACTATGTATGAGATACACTGATGATACATAAGAATGAAACATTCTCGCAGTTGTCCCATCATGGGTCTATCTAACTCATGTTCTTCAACATGCGTCCATAATGTATAGATGATATCTCCATATCCCATGATCTATGAAGCATGATCATCGATCACTACATGTGCTGATCTATTCATCGTTGTCCTATACGATGATATCCGATCAGAGATATTTATCGAATTACATCAATAAGTAAAGAGCTTCATAAGCAAGTCACATACTTGTTAATCAATACAATGATATACATTCATTGGACCAATAATCATATTATTATTCATAAACATAGTCATGTTACAATCATCTAAATGATTGCCTCAAGGGCATAACACTAACATCTTGTTCTTAGGATGTATGATTGATGGATGAATCTTCTTCAGATCATATCCCAATCATCTAGGAAAATCTTGTGTGCTCTTTGCAAGAAACCGATCTTTTGTTCTTGAAGAGAATCATTCTTGTAGATCGTGTTTGCGGAGTTTCTTTACTTGAGTTTTGCTTCACCTCCTTCTACATGCTGAGTTTCTACTGGATCGAGGATGCATAAGAGGTTGAGGAACTTTTAGAATATGTTTCAACCCAGTAAGATCCATTGGAATGTACTCCTGCTCTAGTGTTGGTTTCCTTCCTTTTGAGTCTTTGATCTCTCTGGTTTCTTTTATTATAGATCATGTGCTGCCAAGGATGAATGATTGATGAATTAATCTTCTACAGATCATATCCCAATCATCTTGGCAAGCTTTTAATATGATCTCCAGAGCTTTTCTTAAGAAATCAATTTTTGGCTTGAAAAGGAAGGATTCGTGGCTTATTTCATCTTGTATGTTTGAGGGGTGCTTCTTTGGTCTTCTTGTTTGCTGTGACATGTGGGAGGTCATTTAAGATCATCTTGATTATTACATCGCCACGAGCAAGTCCAAGATCAAGTTCTCAAGTTTTGATTAAACTTGGTGGGTTCTTCCTTCAAAGTGAAAAAAGTTGGAACTTTGACATTAATCCTTGCGATTGAAGATTGGAATAGGTTCCTGACATCTATAGGAAAGTGTACACCAAGTTTCACGGGTTTTGGATTAGCCGATCTAAAGTTATAATGATTCTTGTTTTCCAGATCGTGCTGATTTTACTGTTCATTTGAACAATGTTCAATGAGCACTATTCATTCGACCAGTGCTGCCAACCAGTTCGTAGTAATGTTCAATAGAACACTATTCTCACCGAACACTGGTCATCCGACCTCGATAGGTTGGTAGTACTGTTCACCCGACCTCAATTGGTCGGTGATACTGTTTATCCTATCACTTGTTTGGATTGTCCAGTTCCTTCTATGTGTTCTTTTGATGGTTTGAATTTTTAGGGGGAAATCTTATTTGGCTCCTATTCACCCCCCCTCTAGTCGCCTTTTCGGTCCTTCACATGCCATATCATTAATACAACTCTGGCCATCTGCATACCATGAGTATTTACCTTTCCAGTTAGTACGTGGGAAAGAACCAAGCATCTCCCATATGCGTACATTCAGTTGTGTTGTATACATACCGATCTCACCATCTCAGGTATGTTAATGGCCCCATCATAAATTAGGAATTTGCATGTGATTTAAATTGTTGTCTATAATCAAATATCTAGAGCCCATGACAGAGGATCTCTTGAAGGCAATACACTAACTGTGTATTTAATGAAGAACTATTCATATCATTAGGGGGAAGAAAGGACCCTAATTTGGAATGTCGGGAACTATCATGGAATGATAACATTATTCATAAAATGGATCCACACACTAAATAATCTGAATAAGAGGTTTATAGGATAATTGATTTACAAATTCTTGCAAACAAGCTACCAGAATTATTCATGAATCATAAATTAAGGAGTGATGGAGTCACATATACCACCGGTGAATGCGCCTGTCAGAGTCAAACCACCCCGAGCTTTAGGTTCCACTCATGAATATTCCTTGTGCAAGAGGGGGGAACCTCCTGGTTCAAAAGATCTCAACCATGGAGACATCCATGTAAGAGATGTATAGAACAAGAGGAGACACTCCATGAACCAAACACGAATGAAGAATGTCCACTGATGTATAGAATCACGCAAGAGATGTATAGAACAAGGGGCGCCTCGTACTAAAGCATAGAGGGAGGAGCATAGTGCCGGAGAGAGCACACTCGCTGGCACTAGGATAACATAACACTCGAACTCTACCGTACTGAGAAACCATGGAGAGCTAATTGATTTGAATAAAATATGTGAAGAACTGGATAAAAAAATTCCTCACAAATTATGTGAAGACAGAAGAAATATATATGAGTCCTTAAGACAAGTATGTGCTAATAGTAGTTGCTTTGCTTCTAAATTTGCTTTTCGTATCGAGAATTCGGACCCCGAATTGAAGACTATTGCTGAGTGCAAAAGTCATCTCAACTGGGATAAATGGAAAGATGCAATTGAAACAGAATTAAATTCGCTAAATAAGAGGAAAATCTTTGGACCTATGGTCAAGACACATCACAGCATCATTATTGTTGGAGACAAGTGGGTGTTCATAAGAAATTGGAATGAATGCAATGAAAGTGGTGAGACATAGAGAGATTAGTAGCACAAGGGCTCACGTAGAGGTCCAACATTGATTATGATGAAACATATTCTCCTGAATTGATGGCATTATGTTTCGTTATTTGATATCAATGGTAGTAGGCATGAATTTAAGTATGAAACTCTTGAATGTTTTGACTGCATACTTATATGGGTCACTTGATTATGAAGATTTCAGAGGGGCTAAAGATCCCATGTATGAGCACGAATGATAATCGCAACATGTATGGTGTGAAATTGCAAAGGTCACTTATGATTGAAACAGTTAGGTCGTATGTGGTACAACTAACCGAGCGAATTCCTTCCACAAAAGGTATACATGAATAATTAAGTATGCTTCTATGTGTTTATCAAGAAATCCACTCATAGATTATGTGTCATATCTATATACATCGATGATTTGAACATCATTGGAACCGCAAATGACATACTTGCAGATGGAATTCGAGATAACAAGATTTGGGTAAGTCAAAATATTGTCATAGCTTATAGATTAAACATCTGTTTGGTGGCATATTATTGCACCAGACCACCTACACCAAGAAAGTGGTGGAGAGATTTTATTTTGATAAATCTCATCCACTTGGTACTGCAATGATCGTTAGGTCACTTGAAGTAGAGAAATATCTATATGGACCTAAGTGTGAGGATGAAGCACTTGGGCCAAAGATCCCATACTTAGGTGTTATTAGGGCACTTTAATGTCTTGTATATTTTTACTAGTAGTCAGTTGTTTGGCAAGATATAGTTTCCAGCCTACTAAGAGGTATTGGAATGAGATTGAAGGCATTCTCAGCTACCTATAGGGAACTTAGTGATCTTAGACTCTTTTATTCTGAAGGTCAAGATACTAAAATCATTGATACTCAGAAGCTAGGTATCTTCTGATCCCTATAATGCCGGATATGTTTTCCTAAGTGAAAATATAGTCATCTACTAGAAGTCTGTTAAATAGACGATACTCCCTCCGTCCTTGAAAATAAGGGAGAGAAGCATTCAAATTGTGTCCTCCAATATTAGGGATTGAGAGCTCTCCCCCTTTAAATTGTGTCTCAAATTGTGCCCATGCATGCAGATGCACGCAGATACATGCGACCACACATATTCCAAAACAAAAATGAGACAAGTCATTCCCTATAATCGTGATTAATCAATGCATGCATATTGCCAATTAATAGAGACACAGTATTAAATAGGGGCATTAGAGTCTTTTGGCGGAAATCATAATCTGTCCTAAAATTTCTTCTGTCCCTTATTTTCCAGGACGGAGGGAGTAGTTGTTACGTCAACTAATCATTTGGAGATAATAGCACTATATGAAGCCATTCCTGAGTGCATATGGCTTGGAAGATTGATACATCATGTCAAGGAGTCATGTGGTGTAGAGGTAGATAAAGCTCCCACAGTCCTCTCTGAGGATAATAATACTTACATTGCACTATATTGTGACTCTAATGACAAAGCATATACTCCCAAATTATTTCTATTTCTATGAGCAGCATGAGAAATGGATGTAGAAATACAAGAAATCCAAACTAGTAAAAGTCTTGTGGATTTATTCACTAAAGCATTGTCACTTCTACCTTTGCGAAGTATGTTCACACTATTGGCATGAGAAGGTTCAAAGAGGATGATGCCTTTAGGGGGAGACTGATCTTCATACATATGTTCATCTTTCAAGGTGGAGTGTTACACTCCTTTTCCCTTAATTAAGTTTTGTTTCACTGGGTTTTCTTAATTGAAGATTTTTTTATGAGGCAGCATGTGTAATGGCAAAAACGCGAGCTATGTACTCTTTTCACCTAACCGATTTTCTTCCCATTTGGTTTTTTCGGGAGGAGTTTTTAGCGAGGAATGAGCATAATGTTTGTCAAATATCCAAGAGTGTTGTGATCTAAGAGTTCTGATAGATTACTAGTCCCTTTATTTGAGATGTAAGAAATGCTCCGCTCCTACCACCATATAGAGGGGTGGAGGGGACAACATATTGTATATGCATACATTGCCTACGGGCAGGAGCAATAACGTTGAGAGGCTACTGTGACTATATCTTTTATCTACTTATACTTTTGAGTGTATTTGATGGTTGGCAATGCAACCAATAGTTCAACGATAATACATTTTGTTACTTTGTTGGATAAACAATGAATGCACTTAAGTACTCTTACGAAAGAAAATGAGATATTCATTTTTCAAAAAAGAAATTCAGATATTGGATTTCTCGTTTTCCTTTTTGAGGGCGATATTGACTTGCTCCTTCAGAGAGATCAAAATTGCTACTTTAGAGAATTGTGTTACCAAATATAATGTAACAAACCCATAATCAGGTAGACCTAGACAGCGGGTCCCACAAGTATTGCAATCCAAGATCCCCACATATAAGTGTCTTCCTGTTGGCAGGTGCGAAGCTAGGCCTCGGACTAGTAGGGCAATGGCCCAAGGCTTGGGCCAACTAGTAGTGGAAAACCCCTCTTTATATATAGCGAAAATTTCAGTCTACATGTCCTTGCGTAAGATGTCAAGGCCACAAAGTTGAGAAGTGAGAAACCTAATCGGCTATCAGGAGCAGGACCAAGACATGGCACTATCGCCCGTTCGCTCAACGTGTCGACCACGCTGCCTTCTTTCTCGCTCGCCTCACGTCGCCTTCTCTCTCTCTCTCTCTCTCTCTCTCGCTTGACCAGATCGTCCCGCGCCACCTCCTCTTTTTCTCTTGTGGACAAGATGAGGGTTGAGGGCCGAGGCTTAGCAGTACCATAGGCTCCGAGAAGGCAAGCCCTACGCCTTCCTTAAGAAGTCAAGCTATCCATCGGTCGCCATCAACTATAGGTGATTTTCTCTTAATCCTTACTTTATCAAATTGTATTACCCACATTCCGAATTAGTCAATTAGGGATTAATTGATTGAATTCAATTTGATGTTATAGACACATAGTTCTTCCATTGGTATATCACCTTATTGATTTGGCATTGAATTTGCCCGTTACAATCGTAACAATAGAAAGATCCTTCTCAGCTATCAACATTGTCAAGCCTGAGTTGCGGAATAGGATGATTAATGAATGGCAGCATGATATAATGTATTTGCATACATTGAAAATAACGAGATTTTATAATGTTTTCAAAATATGAGGTCACTTAGGCAAAACTACCATATGCTATGGGTATGTTACGTTCTTGTTTTGCAATTTGAATCAATAATTAACTTTGTAATTTTGTATTACTAATTTACATATACAATTTCATCTTTAAAGGTTTATTTTCTTGTACTTCGTTGATGAAGATATGATTGACTCGAATACATCTAACTTTCATTAGTTATGTATTAATTTTTGTATTGCTCCACCATGCTATGTTATTTTTGCCATGTTTTATCTTTTTTTTTGTACCATTAAGTATGAAGTTCAAATTTATTTTAATTATGCATTTATTCAGTAACACTTTTGTTATATCCCGCTATAAGTAGTATTTGGCATTTACGTGTTGGTGTCCCTACCTAATATTGTGTACACCTAGAAACTTGCACGAGCGATACAAGAGTACATCAAGGCGTATATTTTAATTTTCCTTTGGAAAAGAAAAGAATCTCCTCACGCTGACGTCAGCCCTAACCGTTGTCCCACCCTTCCCGAGCTCTCGCCCCCCCACGAACCAAACCCTCGCAGCCGTCCGATTCGTCGCCACGTCATCGATCCGCGTGCCTGTTCTTGTAGCCAACGGTCAGGATCTCCGCACAGCCATCCGCCCAACCCAGCGCCTCCACCAGCCCCCCGTTCTTCCCCGCCCGCTTACAAATTCGCCCAAAATTTCCTCGAAATTTTCCGCCACAACACCACCAAAGCAAGCAAAGAAGAAAATTTCTTGCGAAGATCCGTGTGTAGTAGGGTGGAGGAGATGAAGCCGGCGGTGGAGGTGGAGGGGGACGAGCGGGCGGCGGAGATGGCCCGCAAGAAGGCTGCTGCTGCGGCGGCGGCGGCCAAGAAGGTGGAGGAGGAAGAGGTGGTGGACGGAGACGAGGAGGAAGAGGAGGGAGAGGAGGCGGTTGATGGGGAGGACGGCGACGAGGAGGGGGATGGGGATGGGGATGGGGATGGGGAGGACGAGGAGGAGGAGGTGGAGGGGGAGGAGAAGGGGCAGCCAGTGGTGGAGATCTCCGACGAGGACGAAGACGATGACGGCGGTGATGAGGGGGAGGGTGGTGACGACGACGACGACGACGATGACGACGACGACGATGAAGACGAGGAAGAAGAGGAAGTTGAGGGAGAGGAGGAACCGGAGGTATAATTTTCTCTCCTTAATTCATCAGATTTGTCATCTCTAATCTCTATAATTCCTGTTAATATCCTCTGCTTGTGTGCTTTATACTACGTATTGATAGATCTGTGTGCTCTGCTGTTTCAACATATTGTTTACTCTACTCGTATGCCACCGTTTATGTCAGAAAATTCTCAGATCTGTCCCCAATTTTTCAGAGTTTCTCGTCGAATAAGGCGCATCAGCTCAGCTTTTGAGTGATTTTGTTTGTTTGTTTTGAGTGATGTTTTGGGCTTTTTTTTTTGTCAAAAGGGCACCCAAGGTTCGAAAAAGAAAAATCTTTGCTTTATTCCAGGTCGCTTCTGGTGTTCGTTAGATCTGGAAAAAAGGGGGGCATATGACGTTCTGAAAAGTAGGCAAGCAGCAGAACAGGGTTGTTGTGAGGTCCTGTGTGCTAGGCAACTGGATCTGGCAATTTTTCAAAAGAAGAAAATCTCCAATCTGCAAAATTTTCTGCTTCCGTGCTGTTCGTTTAGATCTGGGTGGTTTGTGCCCTGCAATACAGTTTTCGCAGTCCGTGCACCGGTTTGGTAGCTGCCATAAAAAGATGCTGGGTTTACTAGGCTCATCCACTTGTCCTTGCCTTGTGTGGTCTGTGTTGTAGCCCATCAGAGGCCCATCTCTTTTCCTAGATTAGTCAAGGGTGGAATTGGTTTTTTTAAAGCAGATCTGTCTGCCCTGTTCGTGACCTGCAAGGTACCCTGAATTTTCGTAGCAGATTCCCCGAATCTTCTTTAGATTTATCTTGGGAGTATACCTCTATTGAATACGAGGAACTTTGTTTACATAATTGCTCCAGGCTTTGAAGCACGCTGTTTGGAAATTATACTGCGTACTTCTGCCATGGGATGTTCTTGAGGGGGTCTTGTCTGCAGGAAATCTTATTATTTTGTGGTCTGATCCAAGAACCCCTTAGATCTCTAAAGAAATTGGTGGTAGATCTGTAGAATTGGACATTAGATGTTGGATTTTCTTTGCTTTGTTCATCTGCTTTTGGAGATGATGATTTCTGTCAGAGGCTGTTTCTGAGGATGAGCCAAGAGTTCTCCCAGTGCTGCAAAAGAACTGATTTGCTGTTCTGATCCAAAGCACTTGTCATCCATTTGCATCTCCTTTGTTTTTTTGGGTTCCACGTGGCCTAATTCATGGTTAAATTGAAAGATGGTGCCTATCTGATGCTTACGAATATGCTCTCTAAGAATTAGAGCATCTAATCCAAAAGATTCCAAGGCTTGCTCTTGTTTGGGGAAATGATGAAGAACTTATTCCAGAAGTTGTTTCTGACGGTAGATCTCGTCTACGTGTGATTTAAACCTTGCACGTCAGTCTGATCCCAAACACTGCAGATCTGAGATTAAGACAACTGGTCTGATATGAAAACTACCCTTTTTTTTTGTCTAAACATATTGAGTGTTTTATTTGTTTATTTTTTGGGAATGAAGATTTGCTCAGAGGCTGTTTCTGAGGAAGATTTATCTTCCCTACTGCTGAAAGTTTTGCAGGCCAGACTGATCCCATAAATATGGAACACAAACTTAGCTTGCCATGGGCACTGAATCCATGATCTACAAGTCATTTGCTGCTGTTTCGTCATTTTACATGCCTACATAACTTTTCTGAATCTATGTCTATTTTAAATGCTTCTTGTCAGTTTTTTCGTAGAAGAAAAACTGCACATAAGGCCCTGTTTTGCTTATCTTGCCTTGACAGCCTTTTTTTAAATGTGTCAAAATCAGTTTTCCTTCATCTGGGAAACGATGATCCATTCATCGCAGATGCCTTTATCGATTTTTTTTTTCTGAACGATGAAAATTTGCACGTCAGTCTGTCCCCAGAAATGTGTCTTAACCTCAGTTTTTATTCAACTTGGTTTTATAGAAGATGAAGCTGCTTATTTCAGTATGCATCTTAAGATCTGTTGTTTATCATTTCAGATTAGTCATCGTACTTACACTGTTCATTGAAATTTGGCAGGAGGAGCTGGGAACAGAGTTTCTCGTCCAGCCGCTTGGCCGTGCTGAAGATGAAGAGCATTCGAGTGACTTTGAACCAGATGAAAATGGTGATGGTGCAGAGGATGAGGAGATTGAAGAGGATGAAGATGCTGATGAGGGTGAGGATTCGGTGAAGGCACAATCCTCATCGAAGAGGAAGAGGTCTGGTGATGATGGCGACGATGATGATGATGGTGATGATGATGGCGACGATGATGGTGGGAGGCCTTCAAAGCGATAGTCGAGTGCCTCTTGTGGATCTGTGATCTTCTGCAGGGTGCTAGGAAGGAAATAATCCACTTGGAGAAGATTGTTTGGTAAATGCTTATAGCTTTAGGACAGCTGTGTTTAGGTGTAGCAGCTCAAACTCGAGTCCAGCCATGTTAGTTAGCGCATACTGCTGATGTTTGATTAACAGCCTCTGGGAACTTCTATGTGAGGATAGATATGAGGCTTGTTCTATGCCTGTGTACCTTCTAATTCAGGTCTGGAATGTGGATGCTTTGTTACGAATCTTGTCATCATGATGTTTCTCTTGTACTGAAAATCTCTAGCTCGCTTTCAGGAGTTCAGTTGACTTGTCATCCCATTATTTCTACTGTGATTGCATTGTGGTTGTGTCTGTCCTGATCTCTTCATTGAATAATACAGGTATAGATTGCCATCTTTTTTGTTTGCAGCCTTGCAGAAAATATGACGCTGAACACAGCCTAATCCCTATTTTATTCCTACAAATAGAACATAGCCATATGATATGATCTCCTAACCTCTAGAAACATCTCAGATGCAAGTCCTAGTTTTGCTGATTATTTTACTCTCTTGTTGGCAATTGGAGTTGGATAAGCGAGCAATCTCCCCTTGGTGATCATCTATTTACGCAAAATAGAACCTAACCTGGATTAGGCCAAACTAGTAGTGAACTGAATTGAACTTGTCAAGAGCTGAAGATCATACAAATGTGTCATTTGTTGCATTTGATTTTGCAAATGTTCACATCAATCTGACATCTAGATTGTCTCAAACCGCGTAGTTCTTTTCCTGGGCCAACAAAAATGACGTAGATGCAACCATTGTTTGTGCAGATTTTCAACCAATATAATGAACCAATGCGAGTTCATGAAAGAGCAACCATCATAAATTGGTGAGAGGCTACGGTCTGCCAAGATAGCCGGCAGGATTTCGGCCTTCTTCTGGCCCATGTTATAGCCAATTGCTTCTCCTCGTCTAAAAACAACTTATTGCATATAAACTTTTTTTTATCTCCTTACATTTTTCATGAACCAACTCTAGAAAATAATGTAAGTAAATCTAGTTTCAAAGAACCATCCTCGAGAGTCGAGAGGCTATGACAAAAACAGATAAGTGCTATATGTGGCTCACAAGTCACTAGTAACACTACTCGCAACTAGTAGGAAAGCAGAACCTAAAAGAGGATCCTAGTCCTGTGATGACCAGTATCCTGCAATTTAAGCCGACTTTTCTTAACCAAACAAGCAGCTGACCAGTCAACAACTTTATAAGCAAAAGGGTTAGATTTTGCCACATGCATATATGGAAAGTAAGTACCTCAATTAACAAACAGATCAGTGAAGGGCACCTCGCTATTTGAACTGCAATGTCTCCCTCCCTCTCATTCTGAACTGCTTGTCTAGGTGGTAGTGGACACGCAGAGTTCTGCACCCTCTTTCACTGGAAGAGCAGATTAGAGCGGAACAAAACAAGGGAAGGAGAATAAGAGATCCCATGGCCTCTTGTGCAGCAAGGCTCCAATCCCTATGCCACCATCCACTCTTCATCATCACCTTGGTTGCCCTCTCATTGCTGCTGAAGACAGTCAGCAGAGGATGAGAAGAAGCTGATAGGGTGGCCTCCCTCCCTGGCCAGCCAAAGGAGCCCACAGGTCTCACAGTTCTCAGGGTACATCACTGTGAACAGGCAGAATGGCAGGGCACTCTTCTACTAGTTCTTTGAGGCTCAGGCACTGCCCTCCGAGAAGCCTCTCCTGCTCTGGCTCAATGGAGGTTGATACTTTACTTATCCATAATGAGCACACACAGTAGAACCAATGAATATATGATGAGCAGTAAGCAGAGTAGTAGTTCTTGTTCTTAGTTTGCTTTGTTTGGTTCTATACTTCACTGTGCGTGATCTCGTGATCGTCCATGATCAATAGGAACTAGTTATAGATTTTCTTTTTTCTTGTTTAGTTATAGTCTTTACTAGTGAACAAGTTCAGTGTTCTCCTTCTAGGAGTTGTGATTTTTTTTCTGTTTTCTTTGCATACTATGTAATATCTACTGTTGTTTGACTGAACCATCATTTAGGCCCTGGCTGCTCCTCTGTGGGCTATGGAGCAGCTTCTGAGCTGGGGTCTCCCACCGTCAATGGAAATGGAACAGGTTTGGAGTTCAACAAATTTGCATGGCATAAAGGTGTGGTTTCATTCTTCTTCTACTACTTGTATGGTGTGTTACATCCAGAAGTCACATCAGTAATGCTGCTGCTAGTAGTATAATTGGAACTAATCAAATCAAGCCTACAATAGTTGTATCTTCATTTTTCATTGATTTAAACTTAATCAGAAGACAATTTGCCATTCTTAGATGCTTTTGCATTTTTCCATGCTTGTTGTTTTGTTGGTCTTCACTAAATCTGTTTATGGTTCTCTCAGAAGTCAGTTAAGGTGATGTTCGGTGTACTTTCAGACATTGGTTGTTACTCAAATTTGGTTTCCTTGGTCTAAATTTCATCAGAGGCCAATTTTCTGTTCTTGGAGTCTCCTGTTGGAGTTGGCTTCTCCTACACAAATACCTCCTCTGACCTAGACAACATTGACGACCGCTTCGTCTGTATTGATCTTTGTCGCATGCATGATCTTTACTGTTCTGAAAGTCTGAAAGTGTTCTGTTACTGTGTTCATTAACCGAAATTTCGACTGGTGCAGCTGAGGACACCTACACCTTCTTGGTGAATTGGTTCAAGAGGTTTCCTCAATACAAGAACCATGACTTCTACATCTCAGAACAGAGCTATGTAGGTAAGGTGCAGACAGGTCCCTTTCTTCCAACAACACAAATATTGCAAAATTGAATAAGCCCACAAGGAAAATATACAAAAGATATCGCTTTTGCCTTTTGTTTTGATGAGTAGTGTAAGCAAGCAAACCAGGAATAAATCCTCTATTGTTCCATTCCCCACTATTTTCTAGTCAAAAGGGTTAGCCTACGGTACATGGTCCACGCCAATACATGGACCCCACTACAGCCTTTGTTAGGTTCTTAAACAAGTTGATGGGGTTATGCTGTTAAAAAATACAGTTAACTTTAATTGGAATTGGAATACTTCTTTTTGTTTACTGTTGTCACTTGTTGGGATAGAGTCCGGTTATTTTGGGATAGAGTGGAGTTAGAGATAAATTCGGAATAAGAGTTATTTTGTGATAGAGTAGAGTTAGAGATAAATTCGAAATAAGAGTTAGGTTGTAATACGATTGTAATTTACGCTATAAATAAAGGATGTGACGATCAAATAGCATACACACGATTTTTCAATCTACATGGTATCAAAGCCTTATCTTTGAGCCGATCAGATCTACCGTTGTTGTTCCCGATCTGCTCCGATCCGTCGTCGCTCAGAGCCACTGCGCTACTCGGGGTATCGCGCTACCATCGCTGCTCGGGCCACCTGATCGCTCGGCAGTGTCATCGGGTCGCCACCACCGCTTGGGCCACTCGGCCGCTCGAGGCCGCCGTCGGGCTACACCACCTCTCGGCCGCACGGGACCGCTGTTGGGCCGTCACCACCGAAGAGAAGATCTGGACGGCCCTGCCGACCTTGCACTCAGTCACTCGTCGGCCTGTTGAAGAGGAGAAGGAAGTTGAAACTTGAAAGGAAGGAAAAGAAAGAAAGGAGAGAGAGAGGAGGAAAAAAAAGGAAGAAGTAGCCGGCCAAAAAAAAGAGAGAAAAAGAAAGGAAAAAAGGACATTTGCTATGTTTTTAATCGCATGTGTATCGGATGCACTGCATATGTGATTTGTGTTGACATTAATGCTTGAAGGATCGCTGTGATCATGGAGATATGCGCGGCATAGATTTGTAATTGGCGTTGTTCCAATTGGTCGTACGAGGTGACTCTAGAAGAGATTGAAGATGTGAGGAAGCAGGAGGAGGATGCCACAATAAAGGTAGCCGAAGAGAAGAGAAGGGTGATGGTTGAGTCAACTTCCTCACTGGTCATACAAGGTGACATGAGAAGCATATTACAGGACCTTTTAGCGACATGTATGATTGGTCTGAGGCTGGTATATGATCATCTGAATTGAAGCTGGAGCTAATGCCGATTGATGTGAAGTTGAAAGGGAACAAGAATTATCTGAGTTGGTCTCGAAGGGCTCAGCAAATTCTAAGGATGAAGGAGTGGAGCACTACCTGTAGGAGACTTGTGTTGAGCCTATACACAAGGTAAGCATGGATTGAAGGATGTGAAGCACTACCAACTCTATATTGGTGGCTTAGTTGCTGACTTCGATGTCTCCATCCATCGCTCAGATGGTGGAGATGATGTACAATTCAGCAGAGATGTGGAAGACGCTGAGCAACATGTACTTTGGAGCAGGTGATGTGACGATGATGGTGGAGGTTTGTCGGACCTAAGAGAAACACACCCGAACCCTCTGTGTATACTATACTTGTCGAGACTCGAATATACAAATCCAGATCCTCTGTGTACTGCACTAGTCCAGGATCACGTTAGTGCACACAGAGGCAACATAGATGAAATGTCACAATCATACACAACAGAAAACATAATAAATAACTCTATTTATTGAATATAAGACAGTTGATTGACCTTATGGTAGACTTTACATTATTAGACCACACAAAGTTTAAACTCTAATAAAGAAAACAGCAGCGGAACGAAAATTTCGTAAATAACCCATCAATATGCCACAGGTAACTGACAAGGTTCGCCCTTAGTAACTCGTCTCCTCTTAGTACTCCTCCTAAGCAAGTGTAAACTCTTCTTCAACTGATGATTTTATTGTGGCAAGGGTGAGTACATTAAGCACTTAACAAGTTGTGCACAGAATGTAAGCCTGATATAACCAAGCAAGGCTCATTCCAAAAGAATGGCTAACAAGGTTATTTTGCAGTAAAGCAACATTTACAAATGAATACAATAAATAGATTGAAATGATAGTAAAATAAATAGCAGTAATAAGTAACTTTCAGGTTTTTTTTCTCAAGAATAAACTGGCACACAGCCTAAACCAACTTCCAATATTTCCAATGGCACATAGCCTCCTTTCCCAAGTTTATTTCATAAAATCTAACCCTTGACTGAAATTCTCAAGTAGTGTCCATAACCGAGGACACGGCTATATATCCTAATAGATTTACACTCTGCAAAGGTTATACACTTCACGTACAAGATATGATCAATCTTGTACTATCGACCATTACACGTACCCATCGACGTGCGACTAAGAAGATCATAAAAAAAACCTTTCGAAAATTTTATCTGAACATAGACCTCCCAATAAGCCTAAGCTCACTATTCCTTCCCTCACACAGAGCATAAAAAAGAACAAACAATATCAAAATTCAAATAAAATCATCATTAAATAGATCTTGAATTTAATTTTTTTAGAAGATTAAATTTCACAAAACTACAGGTTTCTTATACAAACTATCATAAAACTACAGAGTTTAGCTTCTATTTCACAAAACTACAGATTTTAGAAAAACTTGTTTAAAAAAATTACAGGTTTCTTGTACAAATTATCAGAAAACTACAGATTTTAGCTTCTATTTCACAAAACTACAGATTTTAGAAGAACTTGTTTAAAAAAATTACAGGTTTCTTGTACAAATTATCAGAAAACTACAGATTTTAGCTTCTATTTCACAAAACTATAGATTTTAGAAGAACTTGTATCACAAAACTATAGGTTTAAAACTAATCATTTCTTGTAATGGGTCTGACAGTCTAGGCCTATATGATAGCCTTACGCGTGAGTGAAACGAGAAATAAGGGCGTGTGAGACCACCATGTGAGCCTACACTGTCAGACCCGTTACAAGAAATGGTCAATTCTAAACATGTAGTTTTGTGAAACAAGTTTTTCTAAAACCTGTAGTTTTGTGATACAAGTTCTTCTAAAATTTATAGTTTTGTGAAATAGAAGCTAAAATCTATAGTTTTATGATAGTTTGTACAAGAAACCTGTAGTTTTGTTAAATAAGTTCTTCTAAAACCTGTAGTTTTGTGAAATAGAAGCTAAAATCAGTAGTTTTTTTATAGTTTGTATAAGAAACTTGTAGTTTTATGAAATTTACTCTTTTTAGAAATTTGAATCACCTCAATCGGAGCTCGTACGAAGAAGAATGAGCTCCCAAAAGATTCAAATAAAAGAAAATACAGAAAAAGAGAATTTTTTAATTTCTCAAATTACTTTCCTAAGGAAAAACTCGATTTATGACATCATGCTAACATTAGCGACTGATTTTTCGAAATTAAATAAATCGGTAAAAATCTCAAGAGGCTAACATGTGGGCCTAGGGTCCATGGACCAAGTCCAAGAAAACCGATCGGGTCTAGGGTGGACCGGGCTCACGAGATTACGACAACTGACTAGTGGGCCTCGATCGATGTTGAGGTGGAACAGCCGACGTGGCAACATGCCAGCGACGTGCGTGCAATGGCTGCTGATGAAGCTATGGACGACACACACGTGGCCACCACGTGGCGGCTACGTTAGATTGGGCAGCTAGGGTTCGGCGGCGGCGCAAACCCACTGGAGATGAAGATGAAGGCGCGGGCTTCAGCAAAACTTCAACGGATCTAGAGCAAAACCTGGTGGATCTGATTGCACTTGATGTGACGAACTCGACGGTGACCTCGGCTTCGATGAAAACTCCACGGCAAACAAATATCCACGAGAAAAAAGGCGACAGCGAACTTGAGAATCTCTGGAGAGCTTTTACGGGCAACCGACGTAACAGATTTCAGCGTTTGGGGAAACGATGTTGGTGGAGCATAGGCTTCATGCGGCAGGGGTTTCCTGAGGCTTTAAAGCCCTCGGGAGGCGGGTCTGAGCTGAACTTTGTGGTAGGCGATGCGGCTTCGATGACAGCTAGGGTTCGGATAAACCGAGTCGACGACTGGGTTGGGCTGGCGGACCGGGCCAGGAGCAGGCTGAGATGTAGGGCCAAGCAAGGCAGAAAAGGGATGGGTTGGCCAACTTTTGGCCCAAAAACCAAAAGCTAATTTATTAATAAAAATAATTCCTGAAATTCATTTGACTTCAAATAAATAGCAAAAGTACTTGGAAAAATCTAGAAAAATTCTATAAAATACTTTAAGACATATAGAACTCAAATAAAATATTTTAAACAAAAGTTTATATAAACTTTGCATATATTTAAATATTATTTGCAATAGAACTAATCCAAAAATATTATTTTAAATCCAAATAAATTTAAGAAAATTTCTAAAATTCACAAAAATCATATCTAGAGTTGTTTAATAAAGTAGATAAGAGTAAACCTACGTGTGATGTTTATGAATTTAGAAAGCATACACTGTTTACTTATAGTAGTATTGATCTTCGGAGTTGTGAACCTTTTATATTAATATGTTATAATGTTTAGGGTCCATGCTCAGTTACCTCTGTGAGTGGTTTTAAGTGGTTTTTCACATTCATTGATTTTTATACTCATATGACTTGGATCTAATGATGAACCACAAGAGTGAGGTACTTCGATATTTTTAGGAGTTCCATAGGTTGGTGGCTACTCAGTTTGATGCAAAGGTTCGAACTCTTCGAATAGACAATGAAACTGAGTATGTTAACAAGGCGTTTGTAGCAAATCTCTTGGAGAATAAGATACTTTATCAAACCACTTGTCCAGGTACCTAGCCCCAGAATGGAATGGCTGAGAGGAAGAATCAACATTTGTTGGAAGTAGCACATTCACTCATGTTTCAGATGAATATGCCAAAGAGATTTTGGAATGAGGCGGTGATGATAGCTACATATCTTATCAATCGCATGCCGTCTCGAATACTTGGGAGGAAGCCTCCTGCTGAACTTCTTTTGGGTCAACGGGAATTCAAGTTTCACCTAAGGTGTTTGGTTATGTGTGCTCTGTACGGGATCACCAGCGAACAGTTAGCAAATTAGATCCTCAGGCTGTGAAGTGTGTCTTTGTAGGATATTCATCTAGTCTAAAGGGATATAAGTGCTGGAACCCATTGAAAAGAAAATTGTTCATGAGTATGGATGTAAATTTTTAGGAGTTCGAGCCATATTACAGGAGTAGCGGCGATCTTGGTCAATTCTTAGAGGAGTTCTCTCCTATTACTATAGGTGATAGTTGAGAGGGGGAGTACAATGAGAGGGAGAGTGATAACCTAGGGGAAGAAGTTATTGTTGTTGCGACAATTCCGTGTCCCTCTCTAAGTCCAGGACTAACGAAATATGCAAGAAATGTGATAGCCTTAGAAGAACCAAAGGTGTATCAGAGAAGATGCTTTTGGAGACAAGAGGAGAAACAACAGCCATCGTCGTCAGCACCTACACTGTCAAATGAGTGAGTTCTATCAGAGGAACCACAACCTGAATAACCAATCATTCTAGTTGATTTAGTCCAAAATCTCTCCTCAAGTCTCTCTCCATCATCTCCATCAAGTTCCTTGCCTCTCCTTGGGGCAAGTGGTAATGTTTCTTCTGATTCCTCTCATTTAGAGTTACCTCTTGCACAACGTAGGGCAATGAGAGCTAATATAAGAAAGCCTACATCACGGTATGGTTTTGAGCATGACATTGCAAATTTCATCTCATATTCCCATATCTCTCTTGCATACAAAGCATTTATTGCATCTCTCTATATAGTGCCTGTTCTAAAGTATTGGTGGGTTGCTAAGCAGGATTCTAAATGGAAGGATACCATGAAAGAGGAGCTTGGTGTACTTCAGAACAAGACGTAGGATCTTGTTCTACTTCCAGCAGGAAAGAAAGCAGTGGGATGCAAATGTGTCTTTAACAAACTCCTAAAGGCAAGGTGGACAAATACAAGGCGAGGTTGGATGCAAAAGGTTATAGTCAGACGTATGGGATAGACTATGATGAGACTTTTGCACCAGTAACGAAGATGAACATAGTAAGGACATTGATTTCTTATGCTGTTAATTTTGGGTGGCCTCTTCATCAGTTGAATGTGAAGAATGCTTTTCTCCACGGAGATTTACAAGAGGTATATATGGATATACCTCTTGGCTTTGAGAATAAGTAGACCACCGGAAATGTATGTAAGCTTAAAAAGTCTCTATATGGCTTGAAGTAGTCTCCACAAGCATGGTTTGATAAATTCAGACGTGCAATTTGTGGTATGAGCTATTCCCAGTGTAATAGGGATCATACGGTGTTTTATAAGCATAGAGGATTACATATCACCATACTATAAGCATTTGAGATAAAAGGATCTTGGACCTCTTTGATACTTCCTTGGAATTGAGATCACTCGGTCTCAAACAGGGATAGTTCTCTCTCAAAAGAAGTATGTCCTTGATTTGTTAGCAGAGACATGCATGCTTGAGTGTCGCCCTATTGCTTCAACTATTGACAGGAATCACAAACTCTATGCCGAGTTTGGTGATCCAATTGATAAGGAGGCTTATCAAAGACTGGTTGGACGTCTCATCTATTTGTATCATACAAAACTTGATATTTCACATGCAGTGAGTGTGGTAAGTCGATATATGCATGATCCTAGAACGAGATGCATGGAAGCTGTCTTTCAGATCCTACAATATTTGAAGAGTAGCCCTAGGAAAGGACTTTGGTTTAGGAAGAATCAACACTTGAATGTGGAAGGATATTTTGATGCTGATTAGACGAGCAATATAGATGATAGGGGAGATCTACATCTGGATATTGCATTTTTGTGGGTTGTAACCTTGTGTCATGGAAGAGTAAGAAACAGGAAGTTGTGGCTCAATCTATCGCAGAGGTAGAATATAGAGCAATGGCGTTAAGCTTGGTTGAGATGATCTGGTGTTTGAACTTCGAGTGTTGACGTGTGTTCCCTTGGTATTGAGTTGTGATAATAAATTAGTGATTAATATTGCTAACAATCCGGTACAGTATGATCGTACCAAGTATATTGGAATTGATAGATTCTTTATCAAAGAGAAGTTGGATAACAAAATACTGAAGCTGGAGTATGTCAAATCTAGTGAACAGTTGGCTGATTGTGTCACTAAAGAGTTAGACCCTAGCGAGGGTGCTACAATATGTAACATGATGGGCATGATTGATATTTTTGGCCCATCTTGAGGAGGAGTGTTGGGATAGAGTCCAGTAATTTTGGGATAGAGTGGAGTTAGAGATAGACTCGGAATAAGAGTTCGGTTGTAATACAATTGTAATTTACACTATAAATAAAGGGTATAGAGATCCAATAGGGTATACATGATTTTTCAATCTACATCACTACACCCAAATAGTTGCACTAAGGGTCAAAGAGAATAAAAGTGGCTGATCCAATAAAATTTAGGGTGAAAAGTATTGAGCCTGGTGGTTATCCTAATGGTCACACACACACACATCAAGGATTATGTGGCAATTCACAACATCCAATGTGTATCACACATGTAAACACAATCTTGAAGAACAAGACACTGGCCAACTTTGATACAACAGGCCATTATGTTCCTCAGCTTGCTGAATTGGAGTATGAGGGTGACAAGCACCTTGAAACATATCAACATATCAATTTGAAAGGATTTATCTAGAGCACTTTTTGAAATCCATCCCATTTTCTTTTGATACCATCCCCTTGCTGAAGGATTGCTTTATTGGAAATTAACTTCATAGCCTATGTGGAGTGCTAAATTTTTGCTGTTCTTCACGGTAATTTCTTGTACTTGTACATGTTGTACAAAAAGTATATATTTGTGAGCTTTGCTGTATCTCTATTTAAAGAATTGTTCCAGTTTCGAAAGCTTCCAATGAAACACCCTGTAGTCAACTTGTTTTTACCATGATTGAGTTTATAAAAACTCCTATATTCTTTTCTATTAACAACTACAACTGAAGCATCTGAATACGGCATGTTCTCCCAAAATAAATTGAAAATGATTTAATCACTAACTTGCACCTATCTTTTGCAGGTTGGCAATTCAGAGAATGACGATTACTATGACTATGAGGGACTAATTGAGTTTGCTTGAAGCCATTCGGTCATCTCAGATCAACTTTATGAACATGTCAACAATGTTTGTGACTTCAGGTTCTCACACCGTAGCAATGAATGCAACCAAGTAATGATATCTGCATATGCCCAGTACGATAATATTGACATCTACAATGTATATGCACATAAGTGCAATATTGACGAATCGTTGTCTACCTCTCACAGCACAGCTGAAATGAATGCCGAGATAATTGCAGTGCTTGATAACTTCTATTGGTAGTGTAGCAAATATGACAACGGAATGAAATGAAGGTAAGAACTGACGATAACTGAATGTACATTTTAGATGAGGTTCAAAAGAATGAGGATGTACTCAGGATACTATCCGTGCTACTCGTCCTATATCGAAGATTACATGAACAGGATGGATGTACATAAATCACTTCATGCAAACACCAGTGGATGGATTAAGGATAGAAGATGGAGTATCTGCAGGTGACGTATTTTCATGCTAATGGATAGCTGTTTTGACATTCTGTCATTTTTCTTCATATACTTTATTGCAGTTATTCAATTTTCAACAACTACAACATCACGTTCTTTTTCTGTTCTTCCTATTTACTCTAAGCTCGTCAAGGCAGGACTAAGAATTTGGGCGTACAGGTTCGGCTCCTTGTTTGTTTTGGAAGTCAGAACAAAAGAGTACTCCTGTTATGCTAGAAACTATAAAGGAGAAGTAAAAGCTATCTAATTGCCCTTATTCTTTCCACTTATTCTTCTTTCATGTTTTAACTTTAACTAAACTTCTTTCCTTGTTATGTCTCAGGCTTGAATGTCTTCAGCTCGCTTAATGAATTTCTTAAGTGACAGTTGATAATACGACTTACATTCACGACCTACTCTCTATGAATCACCGATCATTCACGAAGGTGCCATACCGGTATCAGATACCCCGATCCTCCGCGATCCTCCCTGATCCCGGATCAACAAGGATTGGTGAAATCGAGTATAAAAAATTAAATAAAAAAGTCCCAATCCTTCTCCGATACTCCGCGATTCTTCCCAATACCTCCAAGTCCATAAAACAAAGTCCAAACAAAGGAAAAACCTATTCTAGCTCATCAATCCTAACTCTAAAAACCTATCTCTCCCTCGTAGGCCCCTTCTCCTAGTCGCACAGTGTGAACTCTCGCACAACATCCAGCTCCCGGCGCCACAAAGCGCCTAATTATTGGCCTATTTACATTTTTAAAATTTTTTAATACATATATACTCGCAGTATCGACGGATTCATGTTTTTGAAAAATTGCGTATCGTCGTATCGCCATACTGGTATCGCTGTATCGGTATCGCATATCGGTGATACATAGCCTACTCTTACTCTTATGCCATTTGAGTTCAATGTTTTCAGCTGGCTTAATGAATTTCTTAAGTGACAGTTGATAATATGACTTACATTCACGACCTACTCTTACTCTTATGCCATTTGAGTTCTGATTACCGACCGAATTCCTTGAAGTGGTTGTACTAGAGAACAATTAAAGATTTTTTTTCTACTTTTTTACAGTGGAGATGTGGATGACAGGGTTCTGATTATCGGGTCCCGGTATTGTGTAGAAGCCCTTGGTCTTCCTGTCAAGTCACAATGGCAACCATGGTATCTAAACGATCAGGTTTGTCAGCATATTACATGCCCTAAGTTCCTCGTTTCTTCAGCATATCAATCTTTACATAAAATAGAGGTTAGCTTTAATTTTCGTGAATGACCATTTTATAATGGAATGACGTGGAGAAAATCCAATGTAGGTTGCTGGAAGGTTCTTTGAATATGAAGGACTAACAATGGCCACTGTCAGATGAGCAGGCCATGCAGTGCCACAAAACAAGCCAGTAGAGGCATTCGTGGTAATCAGTTCCTTCCTTCCAGGTAGACAACTACCAACAAGCTAGAAACAGATGATGGATAATAAGAATAAAATTTTCTGAATGAGAAAGATAAAGAATGAAAATAATTGATATGGAGATGTAACAAAATATGCAGTCTAGGCTCTATCTGTACCCAATTTATGTACCACTCGACATGAACTCCTTACTAAACTACCCGTGTATGGAAATGGTTCAAGTTAAATTTTCAACTAATGGTGATGACCGTATATGATAATTCTTAGATATTGTTTATGTTTTGTTCTTTCTTTTGAAAAAGATAAATTTAAGCCTCGCTTGTCAACAAAGACTAGTATGTGCTACCGGTAATTTCTTGACAATTTAGCACAACTTCATCAGTGTAATTGCTCAATACTTGAGAGCCCTTATACTTGCAATACCCTGATCAGCCGATCAATGAAAAACTTACCAAGCAGCTTTAAACAAGACAGCAACAAATAAAAAATGTAACTACAAATGTCACAGTTCAAAAGGATCTGCCCCAAATTTCAGACTATTCCCTCGTTCAAAAAAATTATCTTTCAGTTATGTTATGGTTCCTGTCAAATATCTAAACATGGGGTATATGTCCCTAAAGGATACGTGAAGGATATGTTCTAACGACATATAGAGATTCCGGATATCATGGGCCCAGTTCTATAAGATAAGATATGCGCGGAAAAGATAATTTCATATTAGGAAGGACTCGATCGTGTTCCCATTACGTGGAAACCAACTCGAGTACACCTAATATTCTGGAAAGTTTGGATATACTGCAAAGATCACACGATGATAGACTCTACATCGGCTACGATCTGTTACTCCAAACCGACTACAACTCGACTTGAGGCCGGGCTACCCTGACTATATAAGGTCGGGGGTAGGGGTCCTTAAGGGGAGAGCCTTCCAGAGGAGACAAAGAAAAGACTTTTAGAGTTTTGACGTAGAGTAACCAAGAGTCAACGACTTGCACTTCGTCCACATCCAGCCGCAGTTTAGCCATAGCTTTGATCCCATCATCCTTGTAACTAGGGCTAGACACATTACTCTGTACTTTGTTTATCGACTCCATATACATATCATCCATACAAGAAGTAGGGTGTTACTCCGTCGGGGGTCCGAACCTGTCTACATCGTGTGCCTCTGATTTTTGTGCTTGACTTTGCTAACCCGAAGGTACCCGAAAGTATAAGTTTATTGTTGATTTTCTAACCTTCGATAGTTGCCGCGCTAGGTAGGGGCCTTCAACTATTTTTTGCAGATCAAGCATGTCTTCGGTGCGTGCTCACATCGGTTTTTCTTGCAACTACCCGTGCGACAATTTTCGCTCGGTCACCGCCATCGACCAAGCACATGCGATCGGATCTGAGATCGCCTTCGGAATCATGCTCTATCGATGGGTACCGGGCGGAGATCTAGTGCACATTGGCTTCACTGAGGCCCGTTCTCGGGATCCATGCCGAGAGGTAGTCTTCATTGGCTTTGACCCGATGGAGCCCAACGTCCTCATGTGCGTTGACACGGAAAGCAAAAACGAAAGTGACGGCCATAGCAACCAGGGCAGCAGCACGACAGATCGATGAGTGTTCATGACCGGAGCCAACAACAGTGCTACTGCCGATAATTCCCAAGAAAGGAACCTAGGGGCAGACGTCGCAGAGGGTCAAGGATGCCAGATCCCCCTGATTACGCCTCAAGATCCTGCAAACGTTGTTGCTCCCAACACCACATATCATCGGTGTGATCTAGCGGCTGCGGCCACAGCCGGGATCATGGCCAATCTGTCAAGGCAACTTGACCTTGATGATCCAACGACACCCCACCCGCGGGCGCAAGATATTCAGGGACAACAGATCCCTCGATAGCTCGACCACAACGGCAGGCCCGACCGCACTCCTAGAGCAGCATCCCATCAGATCCACAATAGCGACATCTTCAGCACTCCTGAGGCAAATGTCCAGTGTGCTCACATGTTGCTGAAACCCCTTCCGCCACTAGATCAGGGCAATCCGATCACTCCAGTGTTTGACCAGATGAAAACGCTGCTCGATGCAGTGCAAGCGCAGACCGCTCGAGTTGCCAACAAGAGGCTAGGGCGTCCCAGTCAGCAGGGTGCTAGAAGCCAACGGTCAGGACCATCCCACCGCCATCGAGCAGCAGGATCGGCGGTGGCTAGTTCCAACCATAGAGTTTCTAGGTCAGTTCACTCCAACCTCCATCGGGGGCATCCCGAAGATCTTCGAGATCGAATTCCTCACAATCGACGAGACTTGCGTGACGTCCTGCACGACCGGAGGGAGGAACGTGATCGGGAAAACCGCGAGTGACGGGAAAACGAGTCCCCATCTTCGAGGGCCCAATCTCCCGCACGCTTGGCCTGATGGGGCGAATCTTCCCCCTTGAGGGACCACTCACCTGCACGGTGCAGGCTCCCTCCTTGGCAAGGTCCGCGGCAGGTGACCCCTGATGATGTCGATGAAGGATGCAAGGCCTTCACTCCTGAGCTACGTGCAGTAAGGTGGCCGGATAAATTCAAGTCAGGCCCCGTCGAGAAGTACTCGGGAAAAATCAATCTCATCGAGTGGCTGCAGATTTACACTACAGTCATGAGGGCTACTGGGGGAAACGAGAAGGTGATGGACAATTACCTACTCACCACACTAGATGGTGCTGTGAGGTCCTGGTTGCTCAACCTCCCGCCTCAGTCAATATCCTCATGGGTAGAGTTGCGGGCCCAGTTCATCGCCAACTTCCAAGACACATATGAACGCCTTGGAACACGCAGCGACTTGCATCGGTTGATCCAAAAGCTAGGTGAGTCATTGTGTAGCTTCATCCGACGCTTCAGCGACAGGCGTAACTCGATCCCTGACATCTCGGATGAGGCTGTCATAGTCGCCTTCGAGAATGGGTCAAGGATAGGAAGTTGAAAGGAAAGCTAGCCACTCAAAAGATCTGAACCCCCAATGAGCTCTTCGAGTTGGTGGATAAATACGCCATACGTGCCGAGGCTCGAGACCATCTCGACGACCCCAAGTCTGACGACGACAAGCCTGAGTCGTCCAAGTAGGGGGCGAAGAAGAATAAGAACTGCAGGAAAAAGCGCAAGGGTGATTCCATTATAGCCGCGGTTGAAAGAGGCAAGGCGCGTAATACTAGTGACAACAAGGATTTAAGCCGTGGGTGAGGCAAATACTGCCCAGTCCATCACATGGACAAGCACGATTTCGACGAGTGCCAGGTGATCAGCAAGAAGGTCCAGGAGAAACTCAAGGCCGCCCTCGTCGAGCGCGAGGTCAAGCAGGCCAAGGAGAAGCCCCAGGATGATGAGCCCAAATATCACGGGGCTGACCACAAGCTGGCGCACATCTTCGGAGGATCTGCCACGTATGAGTCCAAGAGGCAATACAAGGCAGTTGAGAGGGAGGTCAACCTGGCTACACCAACTCTCCCTAGATTGCTCAAGTGGTCGGAAGTAACGGTCACCTTCGACAAATCGAATCACCTAGTCGTGGTCCCACATCTGGGTGGATACCCCATGGTGGTTGAACCCACCATTGTCAATGTTAAGGTCGCTCGAACCTTGATCGATGGAGGGAGTTCGTTGAACCTCATCTTTGCAAAGATGCTGGAGAACATGGGGGTCCCCCGGATAGAGATCAAGGCCAGAGCAGAGCTGTTCTATGGCATAACTCCGCGATCATCTTCGATGCCCCTTGGCTGGATCGAGCTGCCAGTCACATTCGGCACACCAGGCAATTTCCACACCGAGAAGATCCTCTTTGACATGGCGGATTTTGAGACCACCTACAACGTGATCCTAGGCCACCCAATGCTAGCCAACTTCATGGCCATGGTGCACTACGCGCATCAGACCGTCAAGATTCCAGGGCCAAAGGGAGTCCTCACAATCAAGGGGGACCAGCGCGTCGCAGTCCGGTGCGATAGGAATAGCCTGGAGATGGCTGAGCATCTCTGTGGGACAGTAACCAGTGCCGACGACGAGGGGGCTAAGCGCCAAAGGTCCAAGGACACCGACAAGACCTCTATGTCCAACAGTTCCGCCAAAGACTTAGTCGATGATGGCAAGAAGGATAAGAAGATCGACGAAGATGTCAAGACAATGCCCCTGGACCCATCAGAGCTTTCCAAGACAATCAAGGTAGGGGTTGACCTTGATACCAAATAGGAACTTGAGCTCGTCGCCTTTCTTCAAGCAAACCGCGACGTATTTGCATGGCAACTGTCCGACATGCCCGGGGTCTCCAAGAAGGTATCGAGCATCAACTAGCTGTGGAACCTAGCGCGAAGCCTGTGGTGCAGAAGTAGCGTAGATTTACGGAAGACAGGAAACAAGCCATAAAAGAGGAGGTCGGCAAACTCCTAAAGGCTGGCTTCATTCGAGAAGTCCATCACCCGATGTGGCTGGCGATCCCTGTCCTCGTCAAGAAACCCAACGGCAAGTGGAGGATGTGCATCGACTACACCGACCTCAACAAGGTTTGTCCTAAAGATCCTTTCTCTCTCCCCCGCATCGACCAGATAGTGGATTCTACTGCGGGTTGTTAGCTACTAAGTTTTCTAGATGCCTACTCGGGGTATCACCAAATTAGCATGTCTGCAGAAGATGAGGAAAAAACCGCTTTCATTACCCCCTTTGGTGTATTATGTTATGTTAAGATGCCTTTCGGTTTAAAATGTGCTGGTACTACATATCAACGCTGTATTCAAAACTGCTTGAAGTCCCAAATTGGGCTCAATGTGGAAGTGTACGTCGATGATAACTTAGTCAATTCAAAAACCGAGAGCACCTTAATAAGCGACCTCGAGGAAACATTCGGCAATCTCAGGAAGTATCAGATGATGCTTAACCCCGAGAAGTGTGCGTTCGGCGTTCTGTCCGGTAAGCTTCTCAGTTACCTGGTGTCCAATCGAGGCATCAAGGCCAACTCGCGCAAATTTGAGGCCATCGACCATATGCGTTCTCCGCGGATGCTGAGGGAAGTGCAAAAGCTCACGGGCTGCATCGCTTCCCCCAGTCGATTCATCTCTCGGATGGGTGAATGAGGATTGCCCTTCTTCAAGTTGCTCAAGAAGTAGGACGCTTTCGAGTGGACCAAGGAGGCAGAAGAAGCTTTTCAAGATCTGAAAAGGTACTTATCGTCTCCGTCAATTTTAACCTCACCTAACAAAAAAGAGAAGCTCTTTTTGTACATTGCAGCTACCCCTCAAGTAATAAGCACAGTCCTCGTGGTCGAGCGGGGTTGCCCTGAGAAAAAGGCCAAAATCCAGAAGCCGGTGTACTACGTAAGCGAGGTTCTGCATGATGCCAAGCTGTGATACCCTCAAGTGCAGAAGATGTTGTACGCCACTTTGATGACTTCTCGAAAGCTACGACACTACTTCCAAGAGCACAAGATTTCGATCATGACGACGTATCTGCTCAAGGAGGTAATTACTGAGAGGCGACAGGGCAAATCGCGCAGTGGGCGGTTGAACTCAACGAGTTCAAGGTTGATTTCGCGCCGCGAACCAGCATCGAGTCGGGAGCCTTGGCGGACTTCATCGCGGAATGGACACATGATGCGGATATAACCTCTATTGTTGTATCGTCTCATGACTCTAAGTCTACAAATAATCACATTACTTGTTTTGCTGCTGCTAAAGTGCAAGTGAGTCACAAGACCGATGCAAGTTGTGTTGATAATGTGATACAGGCTGAGAATTGCAATGCAAACCTTGGAGAGAAGAAAGGTGACTTGGTCATGCATCCACAAGGAGTAATATACCTTTCTTTTGGAAATATGCCACCTGAGAAAGGATTTCTATTTGGATCCATATTTGTTAGAATTATTGACAGCGATCCATTGGAATGGAAGGCAAAGAAGAGTTACATGAGCAAGGCTGGTTCACTCAAATCTGTCCATCCATTTGATCATGATTCTGCTGTTAATCACGACAAGTAACATATCCTTGGGCTATATGGATAGAAAGATATTGAAGTCTAGTTTCTAGCATTTCAAACCGTGCATCATTTGGAGTTCCAAGGTGGGAGATATGACTGTTTTGGTGGGAGTTGCACAGGCTGTCAAAAGCTGCGCGAGACCATATCTTGCTGTCCAACTTCCAAGGCATTAAACCTTTTATCTACCCAAGAAAACTCCTTTAGTTTCTTGTATAGTTTCACACCTAAGCTAGGAGGGATGTTCCTAGTATAAATACTTATGTATTTCCATCTGGAATAAACTTTTGGATGTTCAGAAATAGACAGCATAAGCCATGGTTGTTTGTGGCGCAAATACCATGTGTTCTTGATAAGTTCTTCCCGTTATTGGGTTTGTTAGTGTTGGTGCAAGTCAAGAACGGCATGTTCTTGTGATTGTCCACTGAATCTATACGATTCCTCCACTCAATTCGCGTTCTTGTGTTGATCGCGGTTTGTGTGACCGTTTCGCTTTTGAATTGGCTCTTTTGCCGTTTGAGTGCGGCGGCCACGGCTATCGTCGTTGTACCGTGAAAGATTGGGCCACCTTTGCTCAACAGCAGGTTGGGTCTTCATCATCCGTATCGAGCTTTCGTTGCTCACGATGCGTAGGAATTCTTGTGGTGATTTCAGATTGCTTGCAACAATGTCGGGGCAAACCATCACGTTGGAGAAAATGAAGAAATTGTTGAGGAGCAGCGCCAATTAACCCCAATCTTCCCATCGCTACGCGTGCTCGGTTTGAGGCCGCATCGGTCTTCTACCATGGCGGAGAATCAGCCGTGGTGAGTGAACTTGATGCACACCGCATCACGATGGGTTCAATGATGTCAATGCCAATCTTCGCCGTTTGGAAGAGATGCTACGCCACAACAAGGAGATGACGACCGAGGCGACAAGCACATGTTCGCGGTCGACGTGCTAGCTCACATTGCAGCGATGAATGGGACTTTGGAACTGATTTGGAGGACAACATATCGAAGCTCGATCTGATTTTCGTCGAATCGACATAATCACAATGACCGTCAAGGTGCTAGACATGGAGGAATTCATAGGAGAGGTGTTGATCGTGAGGTGGATGGTATTGGTCATGTAAGAATCACCATACCGGAGTTCAAGGCGTCTTGATCCGGAGGAATATTTGGAGTGGGAGTGCGAGTCAATCAAATTTTTGACAACCATCGCTACTCCGAAGAAAAGAAGGTTTGTGTTGCTTCCATTGAGTTCACCAAATATGCTATTATTTGGTGGGATCAATTGAATCGTGCAGGAGAGCGTCCATATACTTGGGAGGTGATGAAGAGAATCATGCGTTCTCGCTTTGTACCAGCGTACTACACTCGAACGTTGCACACAAAGTTGAGGCGGTTATATCAAGGTGATAAATCTGTTGATGAGTACTATCAAGAAATGCAAATACTCATGATCCGTACAGCTATTCGTGAGTCCGCGGATGCCACCATGACAAGGTTCTTTGAAGGGCTGAATGAGGATGTGCGAAACCGTGTTGATTTGATGCAATTCAATACCGTACAAGAGCTACTTCATCAAGCGCAGCGTGCGGAACTATGGTTGAAAGATGCACACAAATTTGTTGTGCATCATGGACGTGTCACTTCTAGTGGTTGGCAGCGCTCGTCACAGCAAGTTAGCGAAGGTGGTTCTTCGTCTATGCCGGTTGCATCAACAAAACCAAGTGGATCATCTCCGAAAGAAGCAGCAAGAGCAGTAGGGACAGCAAGCAAGGATTATTCCAAAGCTGATACTGGTGCCTTCTCTACAGCTAGAACTCGGAATATTGAGTGCTCCAAGTGCAAGGGCAGGGGACACATGATGAAAGATTGCCCAAATTTAAAGGCAGTAATGCTTACCACCGATGGAAAGTATGTTAAAGAGTGTGATGCAAGTGAGAAATCAGATATGGGAGGTGAAGAACATGATGATGTGGTTCATTGTGACCCTGAAGATGGACAATGTTTGATGGCTCAGAAGGTGGATCGTGATAGTGCTCCAATTGTGGAGAAGGGACAGTAACGTGCTATTTTCCAAACCGAATGCAAGATCAAGGGAAAACGGTGTAAGCTTGTGATAGATGGAGGAAGCTACAATAATGTGATTAGCAAGGATGTGGTTGATGCTTTCAAATTGACCACACAACGCCACCCAAAGCCATATTACATGAAGTGGCTTCATAATGTTGGTAAGCTCAAGGTGACCCATAAGGTGCATGTACCATTTTCCATCAATGGATATGAAGACAAGGTGGAGTGCGATGTCGTTGCAATGCATGCTAGTCAAATTCTTTTGGGGCGTCCATGGCAATTTGACCGGAATGCTACGCACCAAGGGAGGACTAACCGCTATACATTTATGCATCGAGGGGTGCTTGTTTCTTTGCTGCCCAAAAGTGGGGATGATATTCATTGTGACATCCTCACTAAACTAAAGAGTGTTTCGAAGAACAACTCGAAACCGAGGACGGTTTCGCTTGAAGAGGGAGGGGATGATGCGGATATATCCTCTATTGTTGTATCGTCTCATGCCTCTAAGTCTACAAATAATCACATTACTTGTTTTGCTGCTGCTAAAGTGCAAGTGAGTCACAAGACCGATATAAGTTGTGTTGATAATGTGATACAGGCTGAGAATTGCAATGCAAACCTTGGAGAGAAGAAAGGTGACTTGGTCATGCATCCACAAGGAGTAATATCCCTTTCTTTTGGAAATATGCCACCTGAGAAAGGATTTCTATTTGGATCCATATTTGTTAGAATTATTGACAGCGACCCATTGGAATGGAAGGCAAAGAAGAGTTACATGAGCAAGGCTGGTTCACTCAAATCTGTCCATCCATTTGATCATGATTCTGCTGTTAATCACGACAAGTAACATATCCTTGGGCTATATGGATAGAAAGATATTGAAGTCTAGTTTCTAACATTTCAAACCGTGCATCATTTGGACTTCCAAGGTGGGAGATATGACTGTTTTGGTGGGAGTTGCAGGCTGTCAAAAGCTACGCGAGACCATATCTTGCTGTCCAACTTCCAAGGCATTAAACCTTTTATCTACCCAAGAAAACTCCTTTAGTTTCTTGTATAGTTTCACACCTAAGATAGGAGGGATGTTCCTAGTATAAATACTTATGTATTTCCATCTGGAATGAACTTTTGGATGTTCAGAAATAGACAGCATAAGCCATGGTTGTTTGTGGCGCAAATACCATGTGTTCTTGATAAGTTCTTCCCGTTCTTGGGTTTGTTAGTGTTGGTGCAAGTCAAGAACGACATGTTCTTGTGATTGTCCACTGAATCTATACGATTCCTCCACTCAATTCGCGTTCTTGTGTTGATCGCGGTTTGTGTGACCAGTTTCTCGCTTTTGAATTGGCTCTTTTGGCGTTTGAGTGCGAGCGTCACGAAGCTATCGTTGTTGTACCGTGAAAGATTGGGCCACCTTTGCTCAACAGCAGGTTGGGTCTTCATCAACACACGTCGAGGAAAAGGAGCACAAGGCGGTGGATGGCTACTGGACAATGTTTTTCGATGGGTTGCTCACACTTCAGGGCTCGAGGGCTGGCATCGTGCTCAAACCTCCGACAGGTGAGGAGCTTAAATACGTTATCCAACTCGATTTTCAAGCTTCGAATAATGTTTCAGAGTTCAAGGGACTGGTTTACGGTCTCCGTATGGCCGCGTCACTTGGCATCAAACGATTACTCATGAAAGGGGACTCACAACTAGTCTTGAACCAAGTGCAAAAGGAGTACCAGTGCTTGGACGACAACATGGCGGCATATCTGAGCGAAGTTCGCAAGCTAGAGCACAAGTTCGAAGGGCTCGAGGCAAGGCATATCAGGCGATGTGACAATTCTGCCACCGATGAACTTGCCAAGCTCGCTTCATCCCGTTCGCCCACGCCCGCATGAGTCTTCATTGAGAAACTCCTCAAACCATCCATCTCCCCCGTACGGGAGGCAGATGATGCCCAACTCGACCAACAGTTTGGTCAAGTCAGCGAGGCAGAACCTACAGACACGGAAGCTGCACTACTCGAATGCGAGCCGACTTGGATGACTCCATTCCAAGCCTATCTCGAAGGTCGAGAGATCCCTGACAATGATGCGACAGCTGAGAAAATTGCACGTAAGTCCAAGCTATACGCATTGGTAGATGGCAAGCTCTACCGAAAGGGGAGTAACGGAACCTTGATAAAATCCATCACTCAGGAAGAGGGCAATGAAGTATTGCTCGATGTCCATGGAGGCATCTGCGACAACCATGCATCCTATCGCACCCTGGTTGGGAAAGTTTTTCGATAAGAGTTCTATTGGTCGACTGCCCTCCAGAACGCTTGCGAGCTGGAGAAAAAGTGCGAGAGCTGCCAATTCTACGACAAGCAAACCACCCGACCAGCCCAAGCACTGCAAACTATCCCTCTGTCTTGGCCCTTCTCTGTCTAGGGCTTGAATATCTTGGGACCGTTCCTAAGAGCCCAAGGAGATTACAAGTTTCTGTTCGTAGCTATCGACATGTTCACTAACTGGATCGAGGCCGAACCCGTCAGGAACATCATCTCAGAAGCGGCTAAGAAGTTCATGAGGAGTATTGTTACTCAATTTGGCATCCCTAATTGAGTAATCACAGATAATGGTAGCCAGTTAAAAAGCAATACTTTCATGGCCTTTTGCGAAGAATTGGGTATCAAACTCTGCTTTGCCTCCGTGGCTTATCCTCAAAGTAACTGTCAGGTCGAACATGTCAATGGATTAATCCCGTAGGGGATCAAGACCCGTGTGTTCGATAGTCTCAAGGCTTACTCGACCCGGTGGGCAAAAGAGCTCCCTTTGGTGCTATGGGCTGTTCGTACATCGACTAGTCGAGCCACCAGTGAAACGCCATTTTTCTTTGTCTACGGAGCAAAAGCTGTGCTTCCGACTGAGTTAACGTTCAGGTCACCTCGAGTGGATAACTACTTGGAAGAGGAACAAGAGCAGGCATGAGCAGATGACGTAAATCTACGTGAAGAGTATAGGGATCAAGCATCCATTTGAGCGACTAAGTATCAACAAGCCTTACGCAGATATCATGGCCAGAGAGTCCAGGACAGGGCACTAGCCGCTGGGGACTTAGTACTACGAAAAGTACAGAAGCAAGATAACCGCAATAAGCTATCGCCAAAGTGGGGAGGTCCCTATGTGGTGGTCGAAGTGACTCGACCAGGAGCTATGCGGCTATCGACAGCGGAAGGCGCGATACTTGAAAACTCATTGAATATAGATCAACTAAAGAAATTTCATACAAGAATGAAGAAGACATTGCGTTACAGTTGAAATTCAGGTAAGTATGATTTCATTACATTTTTTTACTAACAAAAGCTATCCTATAACATCTTGAAGTAGGTACCCTACTACTACTTATCCTCGAAAGCATCACGCCGCCTCCCCTACATCCATGGGGACTGAAAGCTAATGGTCCCCGGGATGGGCTTGCGCCCTCTGTATGGACCAGAGGAGGACGCGAAGACCTGGCTCCCACCGCGCAGACCAATTGATGGGAAAGGAGACCTCTCCGCCGACGGAGACCTCCGAGCACTGGGATGGCTTGGAGGGTGAGCAAGCAATGGGCTGATGAAGCTGTTTAGAGCTTCACCACGTTCTCTGGCGCCGGCGGCTTCACTTTCTTCTCTTCGTGTGCCGACGGCGGCATCTGCTCTCACGAAGGGAGCAGAGGTGGCATCATATTCTTCGACGATGACCCTCGGTTGGGTGGTGAATTCGTCCTCCTCCTCCTCCAGCCAAACCTTCTTCTTAATAGTCTCCCAATCGATCTCGTCCTCCTCATCGGAGGACATGATGATCCTCCCTGCAGAAACTACGGCTAGTGGTGTAGGGGGAGGGGATTCGCCAAGGATGACCACATAGGGAGGCGACGATGGAGGAGAAACCATGGATGCGGTGGAAGAACTAAGCCGCAATGAGCAAAGGACAAGAGAAAAGATGAGTTGTGACAGGCGACTACAGGTCCCGTCTATTTATAGCTCAGAGGACGAGTCGCATTGCAACCGCAATCCGTCTAGATTCACGTCAGTCCCAATCCACGAGACGTCGGTCGCGCTTCCACATAAATGCGCAAACTAAAGAGATGCTACTTTATGGCGTGCCGCATGGAAGCTAAAGGGGTGCAAAAAACTGTGACAAAGTTCAATCGCTGCAACGAAGTTATGTTGTTCATTAATTTCATCCGTTTGGATTCTACTTCGACCAATATGCTTGGGGGATCATGCTTCTATGTGTAAGGGTCATAATTGATGCTTATTCTCTACTCTCTTCTCGATACAGCCATCGAGTGGAGGGGCGAGAGCTACATCGTGCATTTTACTGACACATATGCTCTACTGTCTACTTGATGCATTCATCGAGTAGAAGGTTAGGGGCTACATCGCTCGATCTTTTCTTTATCTTTTCTGTTTTCTGGTTGATACAGTTATTGAGCAAGGCATAGTCGGCACAGTCTTCTCTTTATCTTTGGAATATGCGATTTTTTACGCGCATTTACTCGATTGCGCACTTACTATGTTAGTAAACAAAACTAAAGTGTGGCCATGCCTGAATCTGGTAATGAGTAATTCTATTTTGTGCGTATACGAGCATCAGATTATCAGACATCTAAACTCAGCGACCGGCCGGAGACGAGACCTCTAGTCGTTTTCTACATACGCTGCTCGGCAAGTTCTTGTTTGCTACAGAGTCTAAGTTACATGGTCGATAAAGTCTTGCAAATATCGTGTAGTGTTCTGCTCAACGTATATAGCGTTTATGTTGTGTATGTCCTCTCCAAGTGTACGCTCGGGGGCTAAGTTATTTAATGAATGTTTTTTCTAGCATTGTGTGCAGATATAATTAGGCATGCGTTCAGCCACGAAGCCACTTACTGAGGGTCTATGAGTGCTAAAATCGGATTTGCATCTACTTGTGCTACTCTATTTCATCGACAAGGAAATAGTAGACAAAGCACGATAGACAAGCAGATTAATTGGTACTGTCATTAAAGACCGCGATAACAAAAAAAGTGTCAATCTATACATCAGGCATGGTTAGGCTGAAGGACCTTGGTTGGCATCATCATCTCTAAGTGATAGCTCCAATCCGGCCACGAACCTCTCGAAAAGGCTTGCAAAGGACTCGATGTAATCGGCAGCTTTGCTCGCTTCACACGTGAATCCTTCATCCAGTCCCTAAAGGTCCAAGTCCGGATGGTGGCTCTTCACTATGCCAAGCATGTAAGAAGTTGCAAGACGGGATGAAGCAGTCATATGTTCGAGTGTCTTCGACTGCAGAGTGGTGAGCGCCGCATCCACTGTAGCCTTTTCAACCTCGACCGTTTTCTCGCTTGCTTCCACCTTGTCTCGACTAGCCTTGGCCTCGACCAGCGTAGCTTCTGCATCGGCCTTCTCAGCCTTCAGATTATTCTCCCGCTTCTCAGCCTCAGCTTGAGCATCCTTCAGTTTGGCCCTAAGCGCCTCTAGCTCGGCGTTCTTCATCTTGAGCACTTGGTCGTGGGAGGCCATGATCCGCTAATCTGTTGATGGGATTGATTGCAGAAAACTTCGGCCTCAAGAAGGGTGTTGGTCGCGTACTGCGGTAAGAAGCCAAGACGTGTCAAAAACAAAGAAGGGGGAAAGTTAAGCCAGCAGCGGAAAAAAACCTCAAACACAACTGTCTCATCCTCATTCTCTGGGGTGGGGAATGATTCACCTTGTGATGGCCTCCAGTGAAAGAACTCCCGCGAAGGGACGAGGCTGTTTTTCTCCAGCTCGGCGAGACGCTTCTCCGTCATCATTGACTTCTGCCATACTCTCTTGAAGGTCTCATCCTCGAAGGCTGCGTCGCCGCCACGAAGAGGGGTCGAAGCCACATCGGGTTTCTCCTCTGGAGGCGTAGTGACTCCGGCACTGGTTGAAGGGGCGGAGGCCATTGAGAGAGATGTGGGGTGAATTCTCTGAAGGTGGCGGCACTAGGGCTTCAGGAGCGCGACGGAGGCTTCGAGAGTAAGGCTGACGGCGAAAAAGGAGGGGAATGGCTATAGTTCTAGGTCTGGGAACTTATAGGCCAAAATCCTCTCTCCAGGTGAACGGTTCATTCCCCATGTCACGACATCTCGATCGGCGCAAAAGGTGGAATGATGACACTACACTAATCTCATCGTTGCAGACGAGAGCAATAAATGCTCAACTGCCCAACGTTTAGTTTTTTTTGAATTTCTAACTCTGATCAGAATCGAGTCAATAAGTCGACATCGAGTAACTTGCGGTTACCCTGAGAACTCGATACGGGCTAATTACAGGGCACTCGACCCAGCACATCCCTACTCGACACTCAGCGATTCCCAATCTACTCGAATCATTCGACCACAAGCAGGCGAAGCATTACTCGATCAAGCAACGCTTTGGCAGTAATCGACCAAGCGTTTGAGCAGACCCTCCGCTAAACAGAGTTCTGGGGCTACCGTCGAATATCTAAACATGGGGTATGTGTCCGCAAAGGATACATGAAGGATATGTTCTAATGACATATAGAGATTTCGGATATCACGGGCTCAGTTCTATGGGATAAGATATGCGCGGAAAGGATAATTCCATATTAGGAAGGACTAGATCGTGTTCCCGTTATGAGGAAATCAGCTCGAGTATGCCTGATATTCCGAAAAGTTTGGATATGCTGCGAAGATCACGCGATGATAGACTCCACATAAGCTACGATCTATTACTCCAAATTGACTACAACTCGACTTGAGGCCGGGCTACCCCGACTATATAAGGCCGGGGGTAGGGGTCCTCAAGGGGAGAGCCTTCCAGAGGAGACGAAGAAAAGACTTTTAGAGCTTTGACGCAGAGTAACCAAAAGTCGACGACTTGCGCTTCGTCCACATCCAGCCGTAGTTTAGCCATAGCTTTGATCCCATCATCCTTGTAACTAAGGCTAAACACATTTCTCTGTAATTTGTTCGTCGGCTCCATATACATATCATCCATACAGAAAGTAGGGTGTTACTCCGCTAGGGGTCCGAACATGTCTACATCGTGTGCCTTCTATTTTTGTGCTTGATTTTGCTAACCCGAAGGTACCCGAAAGTATAAGTTTATTGCCAATTTTCTAACCTTAGACAGTTCCCTACATAAAATTTCCATTCGCCTTGATTTTTTGGTTACAAACAGCCTTCACGTTAACCCAAAATTTAACTGTCATTGGTCTATTTGAAGCTGTTTACCGAGAAGGAATGTGTCGATCAGCACAAGCCCTTCAGCCACGTGGCCAGGCTCCTCTGATTGTCACCATGGTCATGCCTTGGTACTCCACAAATCTTCCGGCAACCTACGTTACATGTGTCCACACATCATTGCCACTGAAATATATACATTCAGCAACTCAACTAACAGTGTCATCGTAACCCCAGAAAAACTTCAGTTGATGGTTCAGAACTGCAGACGTGTTTATTCAGGTACCAAGGTTGGCACTGTGTCCTGAGAGGCAAGCCAAGCGCTTCCACACAATACCGTGACCCGATCACCGGGACCCTACCATCCGCATCTCCACTTCGTGCACACAATTGTCATTAATTGCCCAACACAACAGTACATCTATTCTAAAAGTTTAAGCTATCATAGGGCATCAGCATTGAGTTTCAGAAAAGGTTTCAGCAGTCTTATGTAAGTATTTTTGTTTCAGATATTAACCATAAGCAAAGTTTAAGCTAGTATTCTAAAAGTTTATAACAAAGTTTAACCTCTGAAAAGTAAGTATTTTCAGAGGGCTACATGTGTTAGTAACAAATACGGTCTACTTTGCATACAAAGAACTGAAGAACGGTCTTATGGTACAAGAAGAGGAAATACATCTGTAGAGCCAGACTCGCGGCCCTGCTTTGATGATCTTGGAGTAGATTGGTAGGACAGAAAGTATCAGAAAGTTATATGACTTCAGAATGGAGGAACTCAAATTCATATTCATATCCATATGTGTCTAATTTCTTGTGCTGAAGTATAAAATACCCTTGTTCAACTTTGCCTAGTTTATTTTAGGGAACACGCAAAAGGTTTGCATGTTATCCATTTGTCAGTAGTTTAGACAAAATCATAATGACATCACAGAAAAATTATATAATTAATGCAACGCTAGTGTTTGAAATTAATGCAATGCTATTGTTTTGAACTATGTCCTACATGATATAATAACATGTAGAGTTGTAATTACTTCTAGGTTCAAACAATTTGAAAAAATGAAGAAATTTACAGATTACCATTGTGTAAAGATTTTCAGTGGAACAGCTTTAGGCTGATTCAGCTGCAAACTTGCCATTTCCCAGGGAGAATCCCACTGACATTTGCATGGAATACTCTCTGCACATCTGTCTTATTGAAGTACTCCTCAGCATACGATGAGTAGCACATATCATATCCCGAGAACATCGTAATCCTCCTGAATATTGTTCCTACCATGTCAAAGAAAAGCCTCAGAATTTCTTAAGATGCTCTAATTTGAACCCTTTCCCTTACCTGATCACTAGCTTTGAGTGCTCGATTAACAGCATATGCTGATGATGTTTGAGCAAGATTGCACTTGGGAGCGTAAATTTGTAAATGTCGATCTCCTGTTATTGTCTGAAGACGGTACTCATGACTTTGTCACAATCATCGGTCCAGATTGAGATCCTAAAGTTGCAAACCTTCTTGATAAATTTCATCGGACACAACTGCGTGGCTCCAAGCATACTAAGAAGCCCCCTTTGAGTCGTAGTAATCTTCAGTTAGTGGATTGCCAACCTACATTTGGCAAAATCTGAATGTTATGGTACTGCAAAGTTCTGAACAAATTTCCTGAGTACCGCACTTTTTTTTTTCCAACTGTTGGCTCTTCAATTTTCTGTGAACTGTTTGCAGAAAATGTACCAATATGTACAGTTACAAAAAATGGAAGTTCACTAGAAGGTCAATAGATCCCAAATTTCTTGTAAATCATATTGAAATAAGTACATTTCCCTAAAACAAGCAATGTTTCTCAGATAAATCAGGAAGGAAGTACCAGAATCATTGTCAACTTGTTAACTACCAATCAATACCTTGTCATCCAGTTTTCAAACAAGAAAGAATAGAGCTCTTATATAGTACACAAAAATCAATATGGGCCGTCCATTCCTTTGATCCAATGGTTTAGATGTAGTTTGAATAGAGTTGTACTACACATGGTAGCATGAGTAGTAGAAATTGGAGAGGGGTAAAACTGTAGAAGGCATGCATGGGCCAAGAGAGTTTTATGGTATGAAAGTTGGGTGCGCTTGTGTTGGGCCATGCTAAAGGTATAGGCATGTAAATGGGCTGGCTCATAATAGCAATTGCTAGTGCCGCCTGGTAGGGTTATGGCGGCGTGGCGGCTTGACAGGGAAGGGGGTTAGGGATGGCAATCGGGTGGATATCTCCGGGTACAACTGACGTCCACCCGAACCCGAAACCTGAAACTGTACCGCCCACTCGAACCCGTTAAGCTTTTCGAGCATAGAGTTGTGCTCACACCCGAACCCGATGGATACCCGAACCCAATGGATAACCATGAGTAGTTTGATGTAACTAAACATAGGCACCTAGGATACCCATTGATATAACTAAACATGGGTACCCGAACACAATGGGTACTTATTGATGTAACTTAATGGGGGTAAGTGTGTATCTAAAAAGTGGGACCCCTATGGGTACAAATTGATACACGCGCTCATGCTATAACTTTATTGGGTACATAAACTCAAAAACCCATAAGTCTAAAGTGCTACCCATAACCATCCTTATCAGGTCGGGTACCCACAGGTACCCAAACCCATAGGTAAAACTGTCATCCCTAAAAGGGGTGCGATTAGAGGGTGGCCCGGTGGGGTGTGACGAGGGGCCGTGGCGGCGGCGTGAGAAGCATGGCAGCGCGGCGCGATGAGGGATTGGTGGCTGCTTGAGGAGCGTGACACCACCATCATGTCTCGACTACCGCAGTGGCACCGGTCGGTGGTGGTGATGTCCGCCTCCTTTTCGTCGCCTGATGGGCCGCTTGTGGCACAAGGAGAGCGACACGGCCTCCTGGTGCGGTCTGCCATGGGGAGTTATGGTTTAGTCCTAGAGAGCGACATGGCCTCATTGTAAATCCTAGAGAGATGGTAAGTGAAAGAAGATATTGAGGTGTTGTGCACAGTGCACTTGCGGTGCTGTGCGGCGGCGGCTCGGCGGTTTCAGGAGTGTGCAGCCAGAATTGCAAGCCCGTGTGGCGGCAAGGAGATGGACCGGGAGCAGGCGTAGGCGGTGCACTGGTCCCTGGTCGCGGTGGGTGGCAAGTAGGGCGGCGCGCGGCCGGGTCGCACAAACCGGTGGTGGTCCGACGGTGACGGTCCTCGCCACTTGGATGGGCCAAGGCAGCCGGCGGAGCGTGCGCATGGGTCCAATTCTTCTACTGACAAAGAACTTGTATCTGTGTATTGTTAGGTACGTGATTGGCTTATTACATTTTTTGCTGTTAATAATTCGTTCCAACAATTTGACTGGGAGTGGTAGACGAGGGTATCAACTGATTGAAGTTGCATTTTGCAGTTTTGCACAAAGCGGTGTTCATGTTCATCATTTAAATAAAATACAACTAAAATTTTGTTTGTATTTTAATGGTTTTACTCTTATCAATTTAATAGATTCACCACACAAGGTTCTTAACTATATTGATGAGGATATATTGATGATTATGGTTATGCTAGTTTTTATTGTTTTACCTATGTTATTTGTTGGGTCTTTGGACTCACTGATGCTTTATTGTTGTTTTAGGTGACCTATGTATGGGATGAGGGTAGCATGTACACATCACACCATTGATTTAATGATCACTTCTAGTTATCCTTATTCAATCATAATGATTTAGCTCATCTGTTTGGAATTTAGTTAATAGACCCTTAGGAGTACAATGGTAGTTGTGTGGGACATGGTTAGTCCCAAGTGTTGGACAATATTGAGTTACTTGAGTTATCTTTGTTATTATTAAATCATTATTGTCATTGTTAATGGTAGGAATGCTCCTCGGCGTATGATTCTAAGCTTTCTCGAGCACATGGTCTTGAGCGTTCAACTAGTTATACTAATTCAGCTATTTCTACATAGATTTGAGCAGATTAATACTTCCTTCTGAAAATAATGCATTGCATGAAAAAATATATTCATATTTCCATGTTCTAGTCGAGCATTGAAACCACTCACAAATTAAATAAAATGAATGTCGACCGGAAAACATCATCGGTTGTCTAGCAAATGCCAACGCTGTTTCCAACTCGTTCTCATCGATTATACGTGGTGAACAATGCACAATGCAGTTGCCGATCATCAGGCCAATGTTGATCAGACTGGTCTGCATGTGAATCACTATGGGTTGTGACGAAATTAGTCTTATGTTACTGCTTAGAACAAGAAAATTGTTAGGAGAGACGCTGTCATATGGCACTTGTAAACACCGTCGCACCTACGCGTCTCAACTTTGGAAAGTATGTGTATAACAATAGTTTATAGTGCGAAGATTATGTTCGAACAAACGTACAAGTCGTCTACGGACTACATATTCTTCAGGCAAGAAAGAGGCCCAAATTACGCTAGCAAGTCATGCACTCTAGCTTCACTGTCTCATGATCTCATCGGTAAAAAATCATCATTTCCAAAGATACTTTAATATTTAGAGTATCATTAAGAGTATGCTGTAAAGTAGTATTGCAAAGTAGCTACACCACTTAGATTGAAACTAACTAATTAAGTACTTTTCCCTTGATGGCCGGGTGTAATTAATTACCTGTATTACAAGAATTCGTACATATTGTAATTTATCAATAGAATAAAATGGATTATATAAACATGCATGGTTGCATCTGCACCTATTTTGGTTTATGCACTTTTGCATTTAATAAAATCTAAAAAACAAATCTGTAGGCATAGTGTATGTTAGAATATGTGCACTTGCAATTTTTTTGAAAACATACAATCATTTGTGCACTGTGAAAAAATACAAAAACGATCATTATATTGCAAATATATGTCCTTTCAATTTGTGTTGTGCACTCTATATTGAGTTGCATGCACCAACCAGTTCACCCAAAGAACGTGGAATAGAAGTGGGTTGCAATTATTATTTTTTAATTGCGCTAACCGGGTCTTGAACTTGAGGCCTCTTGGCTCTGATACCATATTGAGTTGCATGCACCAGCCAATTCACCCAAAAGCTTAAGCTTTTTTTGGATGAACTGGCTAGTGCCACTACTACAGAAAACGTGATCACTGCTGGCTCCAAATCCTCATTACTGCCGGATTATGGAACCGGCAATGATTGATCGGTAGTGATAGTCGGATTATCACTGCCGGTTCTAGAATTGGCAGTGATATAGATATCACTGCCGGTTTGCATTCGAACCGACATTGATAGTCTTGCCACTGTAAATCCAAAAATCACTCGGTAAAATAAAAAAAAATTGCACCTGGACCACCTTGGCAAATCCAAAAATCACTCGGTAAAATAAAAAAAAAATTATTTGCACCTGGACTACCTTGTATTTACTACGTCGCACGTCACAAGTTACAAGTCACGCGATTTTCACGCAAAATACACAAGCGAGGTTGCTAGGAGTCGAACCTGTGACCTGTAGCAACGTGCCAACTCCCCTTACCATTTCACCGCCCATACACTTCTCAAATACTATAAGATATATTTTCCTTTTATCCCTTCGTATCTGAAAGTTTCAATGATTATTTAGACATCTAAATGACTTCAAATAAAAAAGTTGTCAACTACAAAATTGTAGATCTCATCGAGAGCTACAATTTTCATATAAATTTTGTCTCCATCCAAAAAGTTATGATTTTTCAAAAATATTATCACTACCGGTTCGGAGTGATACTATTATCACTGCCGATTTGTAAGCCGAACCGGCAGTGATACTTCCTCCATTATTACTGTCGGTTCTTCTTACGAACCGGTAGTGATAAGTTACTATCACTGTCAGTTCTTCTTCGGTCGAGTATTTATGTCGGTCTAGCTTATGAACCGGTAGTGATAGTGTTATCACTGTCGGTTCTAGCCGAACCGACAGTGATAGGCCGGCAAGAAAGAGGTGTTTTGTAGTAGTATGCATGCAACTCAATACTCTAGGTGATTTCTTTCTTTTGTTTTTCTTTTTGCAAATGTGCACATTATGGCGTCTTATATATTTTAAGAATTATTTTAGTGCACAAATGCACTTTTTGATTCCAAATCAGTTTAGCGTCCTGAATTTGGGCACCCAATGGTTGTATATGAGCGTTATCAAAGTCACCATAAATTCATTTGAAATAGATGGGATGCCCAACAGGGGGAGGGGAGCAAATTGGGATTCTTTTTCAGAAAAGGCTAAAATAAAATTTTAATCTTTACTACTCCAACCTAAGTGCATAGTGTTTTTAGTGAATTTTTGCAATCTAGTTCCAACCCTACACAATTCTAGTAAGCTAGGAAATAAAAGATGTGGAAACGTAAAAGAGACAAGGAATACAATCAATTTTTCCAAGGTTTTGGAGATTCGGCGATCTCCCCTACACCTCATTAGAGCACTCTCGCAAGAGTATAGCTCTAACTTGAGATTATGCAAGGAATCAAGCCATCCAATTGTGGTGGTCCTTCTCCACACTAGATAGGTCGACTCCAAACCTTCACAAGCCTCTCAGTGTCTTCCACAAGCTCCTCCAAAGAAGGTCACCGAGCCAACTCCTCCAAGCCATCTAGGAGATGCCAATCTGCAAGAGTAATAAACCCAAGGTAGTCACTTGAACCTAGTTAGGACAAGCAACTAATAGTAATGCACAAACTAGGCATATCTACTCAATCTCTCAAATCTTCAATCAAAGCTCTTCAATGATCCTTGAACTCTCTGGTAAGTTTGTTGTAGCTTTGTAGTTGTAAGAGTACTAGAAAATGTTTGGAGCCTCCTTAAATAGACTCCACGTTCAAAAACTAATCATTTGACATATTTGTTAAAAAGCTATAACAGATAATCCTCCTATATTCAATTATTCGTCTCAGTTCATTTTCTTAGAGTTTCAATGGTTATTTTTTTAACATTGTACATACCTGAATCATCCAGCCTAGTCCAGATAATCCGCTCATTCGGATCATTTGCCTAGTCCGTATGATCTTCCTAGTACAAGCCTTGCACTTTGAATCCACATGACCAATGATCCGCCTAAATGATCTGGCTCAACCTGAATCATCCACCTCGCATGATAATCCATTTGGAAACTCTCTGCTCCAATTCTCTGCTTCAGTAATTCGCTTAACCTGGATCATCCAGCTAGCACTTAGCAGAACTTGGAACTTCTTTTGGAGCAATGTTCCAAGTCAGTGATCCGCCCGATCTAGATTATCCGCCTCTGTAGAAAATATCAGATGAATGGTCAAGAACTCTTTGGATCAACGATCCACCCCAATGCTCTGGGTACCTCGAATTATCCATATTTGTTGAAAAACCGAAGAGCACAATAAAACCTATTGGGATCAATAATCCACCCCTATGCTCTGCCTAATCCAGATAATCCGTCTCTGGTTATTTTTAGACTTAGCTCAAATTTGATCCAAACTTTATGATGTCTCCAAACAAAATTTGAATATTGACACTTCTGACTAGAATATGAGCAATAGGACATAGTGTGCATCACACCTAGCTATCTATCCAATCTAAGCTCAAACTACCCCTCTTAATAGTACAACCTAAGCAAAATAAGAACCTAACTTTCAAATTAATCAAAACTTGACTCCTTAGATCAATTCTAAGCATAAGTTCCTTAAATTTGATCTAAATAGGCCTTTCTGTCCATAAAGCACAATAGGGGATCCATAAAAACCAAGATTACACTTTCTCTTGCTGAAGACTCAGCACAACTCAACTTAAAGACAAGTTAGTTTTGATGCAATTAGGGCAAGCAAAAAAGCTCGAAGCTCGCGAGCTGCTCGAACTTGGTTCTTTATAAGCTCGAATGCCTTCCCAGCTTAGTATCTTAACGAGCCGAGCCCAAACTAACCGACGAGCTGCTTGTTAGCTTGTTAAGGATTGGTAACTAAATATTCACCGTGATGACTTTTGATGTGAAAGACTTTTAATCAATGGAATACTTAAATTAATATATGTTCATGTAGCCATATTAGGTTGGACTAAAATTGTTCCGACTGCTAATTGGTTCCTAACTAATTACCTATGTTTTACTTGTATGATAGATAATTGGCTACAGTTTTATTTCTGCAGTCTTCCTGTTGCATGTATGTGTTAATGTGTGGCATCTGTTCACGACATGGCTTAGCTTGCATTCTCTTTCTAACAAAAATATATATGCTCGATGCAATAGAATTACTATAAAAGAAAGTCAAATGTTGAAAAATAGTTGTTCAGGTAGGATGAAAATGTCGACACTAAAAGACCAAGACAGAAGAGCTTGGACGAGACGAGAGGGTTTCCCTTTTTTGGGTGATGCATGATCTTGAACAAAAATGTAATTTGGGCTGTAAAAAAAAAGTTCGAGGTTCACGAGCTACTCAAGCTCGGCTCGATCTAGACTGGATTCGAGCTCGATTCGAGTTCCAAATGAGCCGAACTCGAGCTACTATATGTTAACTCTTATCGAGCTTACTTGTGTCGAGCTCAAGCTTAAACTTTTTTATTGTTGAAAAATAGTGTATATTGAATTGTTTACTATTACCGAGCTTACTCGAGCCGAGATCGATCCTACTCGAGCTTGGACTGAGTCGAGCTCAAATCTAAGTCCAAGATCAAACCCAACTTGAGTTTGTTTGAGCTCGGCTTGAACTTTTACCTAGCAGACGAGGTTCGCTCAAGCTCGGCTCGTTTATAAGCCTAGATGTAATAACCTAAAAATAAGTTGGGCCAGACCAGCCCAAATCGGATCAGCCCAGCCGTTCCCTCTTATAAATGGAAAGGGGGAGGGCTCTACATGACCTAGACACGGCATCCCTTCCTAGCATCATCACTGCAATGCCTCCCATGTGCCACGCTGCTGCAATCCGTGCACGCAGTGCTGCAACATCTCCCACTCTAGCCACACGGTGCCGCCCGTCGCCTCCAATCATCACCGTGTGCCGCTCGATGCCTAGTCACCCCCTTGCTGCCGTCTGTCCCCCACTGACGCCATCGCACTATCACTCTGCTGTGCCACCCTGTCACCGTTGCCGCACTAATGTGCCACTAACTGATGCACCCACACCAACCGCACCACACCATCCACGGCGAGGACGCATCTTAGCAACTCCTTCATCGTCACAAAATTCCTTGTGAAACCATGTGTCGATTTTAAGATCTGTTCATGTCACCATGTACAGGAGGTGTCGAGAATCTTAAGATACATGGTGTGGAAGGTTCGGGATGTAGGAAGAAGTAGGGAACATGTAAGGATTGTGAAGGACCGCCACATTTGACGTTTCCGGTGAATTTTCGGGTCACAAGTATAAGCCCTAGGACAATGTTCCTCACATTGGCACTATAGTAGAGTGGTCTTGTGGTAATGTTAGCACTAGATGGATTAGATGGATAGCGCGGGGAGGTTGAATTATAGTTGTCGGGGGTCGACAAATTGCGTTGTCTATTTTTCAGAGTTAGATTTGGAACATCTACAGTTGTTTCATAGCATGATCAAATTATGAAAAATATAGATATTTGTGTAAAGTTTCTAAAGAGTGCAAGGCATTGAATTTGGTTGAGTGTTCAAAAAATTATGGTTAATAGAAGGTCATTGTCTAGAAATTGGTCGATGTTTGTCGCAATCGTGGTATTGGGCTAATTAAGCTAGGAAGATGGCCAAATTAGATTGTTCTTATAACTAAATAAAGCTAGCTAATTTTATATAGTTTCCATAAGTGGTATGGTGTTCTACTTTTGGATTTGTATAAAAAATAGATATGAAATTGACAACTCTACTGTCAAGTATCTTAACAGAACAGTCTTTGCAGTTGAAAATGAGGGCTCAATTGAATTTATTATAACCTTTTACTAACTAGAAATCTATAGGAAATTTTGTATAGTTTCCATAACTTATATGGTTTGCTATGTTTGGGCTCCTGAGCTAAGTGCTATGGTCGTTCGACCATCGGGACAACGAAAGAGAGTTGTCTAGCAGAGGGATGATTAGGTTCGGGATTGTGCTTAGGAGCGGTATTGTTATGTTTGATGATATGTACTATTGCGACACATTGTTTAGTTGGGTTATCTACTGTAGGAGGTGTTACTTCGAGTTTAGCATCAACGACACGTTATTACGTCTCATGTGGTTAAAAAGGCAAGTGCATAGTAAAATAGTAACCGGGTTGTTTGTCCTTGTTGTTTATGTTTGTAAATTACTTGCTATGCTGATTTACATGATTACTCTTTCTTATTATGATGCCTATATGGTAATGAATTAAATTATGATTATGAGATATATTAAATATTAACAAAAGCATTGCATTTGCATAATGTACATTCATGATGGAAAGAAGTGACCTATGTGGGCCTCTATGACTTACTTTGTGTGGACATGAAAGACCTACTTCAGTAGGCACCTCCATGGGATAGAGAGATTGAGAGGGTGCAACATCGACAAGTGTACACTCAACTATACTAATATAAGCTATGTGATGTGCATTATAAGCATGTAATTAGACAAGCATTGTATTAATGAAAAGAAAGAGATGATGATGAGATACGTGGATAATGACATTATTAATGAACAGAAAGAGATGATGATGATGGCATGATAATGTATATGCTTATGGTTATATTAGTGTTTATTGTCTATTATGTAGTTGCTGAGTCTCTGGACTCACCCTTACTTTATTTGTTGTTTTAGATGGCTATTGAGGATGTCATGCATAGGATGGGAGTAGCACACATATATCACGTGTATCAAAGATTTCTCAAATGCTTTTAATATTCTTCATTCACTCTTAAAATTTTAGCTCATAAAAATTAGAGAAAGCTGATGAACATTTATAACAAAACAATAGTTGTCACTACTACAGAAAGGCTTATATTAGATGGCTCATCACAGACGGTTTTCAAAAACCGTCTGTGTTAAAGCTAAACACAGACGGTTTTGCTAGCACAAACGTCAAAGTTACAGGATATGCTAAGAACCATTTGTGATAAGCACCGTCTGTGAAGTATCACAGATGGTTTGTACTACAAACCGTCTGTGATATGACTACATATCACAAACGATTTTTTAGTAAACCGTCTGTGAGAACACTTTTATATAAGGAGTTTACCCCGTTCATTTCCAGCCCACGTCTCTCACCTTCTCCTCCCCCTCGCGCTTTGCCCCTCCTCCACGTGCCCACGTCGCCCCTCCACCTCCTCACGCCCGCATCACCCCTCCACCTCCCTAGAGATGCCTGCGTCGCCCCTCGACCTCCTTAGCGCCTCGTGGTGGTGGCAAGCTTGGAAAAGACCATGTCGGTGGCAGAAGAGGACACGTCGGTGATAGAGAGGGCGGTGGCCGATGGTGGGGAGGGAGAGACAGTGGTCAACAACAGGAGGGAGATCTATTCCGCTCTCTAGATGATTGAGGTGATCCCCTGAACTTGAGTTGTTTAAGGATAATTTAGGTTAGGGCGAAATGATATAAAATTCTTGACTAGCTACGTCAAGTAGGTTGTGCGCATCATGATCAGATAATCTAATCCAGATATTTTGCTACGTTTGGTTCTATGGAGGATTAAGGTGTTAGAATCCTCTCTACCACTTCAATTGCGTTAATAATATTGCTTAGCAAACGAAGTGTGCAATCACTTTGCATATGCTGTTGTTATCAGAACCTTATATAACTGTTTGCTGACAAGAGATCATCAGCTAATATGCAAGTACACTTTCTTTCTTTTGAGAAAGATTTCTTATTGGTTGCCTTAGAAAGCATAAATATTAGTTGTTTGTTTACATAACTGTTTGCTACCAAGAGATCATCACCTAATCAAGTACATAGACTTCTCTTCTTTTGAGATTATCACCTTATATAACTGTTCGCATAACAAGTCTTGAAGAGAACAAATGTGTATCATATCACTGGAATGATTTACAGGTATAGTAGAAAGTTAAGTACCTCCTCGCATCTGTGAGAACAAATATTGATAGATTCCAAGGCAAAATCCAATTCTTTCCACAGTTTATCCTGAAATTTGTCATGCTCTGATTTATCTTCCACTTCATCCTCATCCCCAAATGAGAATATCATAGGCAGCCTATATCACTCTGGTCTTGGGCACGAACATCATCATTTTAAAAATAGGCTACATATGGTATTATCATTCGGGGATGAGGGTGTGGAAGATAAATCAGAGCATAACAACTTTCAGGACGAACTGTGGAAAGAATTGGATTTCACATAGGAATCCGTTAACATTTGTTCTCACAGATGCGATGAGGTACTTAACTTTCTGTTATGCTTGTGAATCATTTCATTGATATGATAATAGACTATCACAGATATTTCTTGATACAAACCGTCAGTGATATCATATTATCACAGATAGTCCTTGATACAAACCGTCTGTGATAGCTTATTATCACAGATGGTTCGTGGTACAAACCATCTGTGATAGTAGGATATCACAGACGGTTTGTATCAAGAACCGTTTGTGATATAACACTTATTACATATATCATTCTAGGGTTTTTGCCTGCTACACTCCTCACTCAAACAAAATCTTTCATCGCCTTTGACACCGTCACCGCCGCCCGTCATTGATGTCGCCTCCCCCAAGCCTGTTGCCGCCTCCTCCCCCGAGCCCATCGTCGCCACCTCCCCAAGCCCTAAGGTCTTCTTGTCTTGATCTATTAAATATTAATGTTGTTTCTCTATGCTTGTTGATCTTTGTGTATGTGTGTTTTACTCCATGTAAGACTAGATAACTGAAGATGTGCATCATAGGGTACATGAAAGCACATTTGGAAATAGGAGTATTTAGAGTAAATCTACAAAGTAAAATTCTGAAAGGTATACAATATGTTTGTCTAAATAGTACAGTAACTAGAAAATTTTCCTACAATCCCATGTATTAAATCATTTCAGACGGCATGTAGCCACCATTATTTTCATGCCATAAAGTGTGCAAGTATTAGGTGACCGGTTGTGATTGGTACTGTTTTACTGGCATAATCACCATATAGGAAAAGCAACTAGCTAACAACCATTGCAGGCCTTGATATAATTCAAGAAAGGATAGAGAGGCACTAAATGGGATCATCATTCATATACAATACGAAGATAAGCCTATCACTCCGAATATCCTATTATATGCTTGCACCGTAATGAATGGCACATATTCTCAGAAGATGATACAAATTACACTGTCACAACTCAATAATTGGAACTCCTACAATTAGAATACGTATCTAGAAACTTTGTAACAGTGATGTACATAAATTAAGCCATGGATGGAACTCAAGATATTGCAATCAATGCTATGCAACATAATGTAAAAAAGCTTATTATCCTTGATAAACCACTAAAACCACTAACAGCAAGGTCTTGCATCAAACCGTAGCATATGGGCTTGAATTAGGTCTTGATGAAAACAATAGCTTAGTCAACAACCTGAAAGTCCTAAAAACACATTAGCAATTTATTTACTTATTATCCTAAAAATTGTACCTTAAATTCCTTTTTCTCTTCCCTAGTCGAAGGTAAGCGCCCATCATGTGCATTTGCCCATTTTTCTGTAAGCCTCACAAAGTTTACAATGTATGGAGTGTGCTTGTGCACACTAGGATCTTTTTCATTTATATTCTTACTGCTTGAGTTCAGGCCATGGAGTTCTTTCTAGCATTGATACAAGAACAATATCATAATATTTCACAACATGCTGTAGGTGTAATTTTCAATTTTTATGTCAATATTTAACAACATAAGCTTTGTCCCAGTGACTACAAATTGCACAGATAAAATGGAGCTTACAAACAAGATATACGATATGAAAAGCTGTTAGATGCTAAACAAAAATTTGAGGTGGAGATAGAACAATTGAATGGAAAGTCTGATGTAATGGAGAAGAACAGAAGTGAAGAAGCTTCTGAGTTAATAAAAAGATTTATGAGATGAAACAAAAACTAAAAGACATAGATGACAAATCGTAATATATTGAATCTCTTAACAAGGTACTCATCATTAAGGAGCGCAGGGTGAATGCAGAGCTGGAAGAAGCCAAAGCTGAGCTTATAGAGGTAATATAAAGGTTTCTAGTATTTAATTCGACATGGTTACTGATAATATACCAAGACACCGTTTTTACAACAACATGATCGCTTTTGTAGGGATTAAGAGATATAACTGTAAGTTAATCAGTTATTTGTGTCAAACAAATGGACTTTGTGCCAAAGCTGTGGAACTTCAGGGAGAACCAAAAAGCCTTTGTTGCAGAAGTTATGGCACATATGATGGCAGACATGAAAAATGATATGAGCACTTGAACATAAGTTCAAAATCTAGTCTCTTTCACTGTCCTCCGCCTCCTTCCTGACCCCTAAGGTCTTCTTGTCTTGATCTATCAAATAATGATGTTTCTTAGTGTATGCATGTTGATCTTTGTGCTATCATATCTTCTCAATGTATTGTCACCTGAAAATATCCTTTGTTTATAGATATTCATATGCCTGAGGTAAACTTCATAAGTCATAAACATTTCATTGGTGTGTTGGAAGTGGACCCAATAGCACCGAAATAAGAGGATCTTGAAAAGTATATAGTCGAGCTCCCAAATATCTTCTATGAACCCATAGTAGGAGCTCTTCGTCGACCCAGCAGTATTGAACATATCTATGCGGACACCGCTATACTGGTTTGTGCTCTTCATATCCTGATCTCTCGTGTAAAATGTGTATCTATTTAAGTCATATCCTTTCCATGTCACAACTGTAAATGTTGGACCTTTTTTCCACTATGTCAGTGTATCACCTAACGAGCTTCCAGTGATGGGTCACTCCTTCAACCATTTGTTGAACTGAAGGTTGTACTGTCTCGTGATCCAAGACTCCTACTATGCCGAATTCTCTTGCCGTAGCCAGTGTTTGTGCTCATCGATATATAGGGATAATACAGCTATGTGTTGCAAAACCGTGAAATGGACTTGAGTACATGCAACGGTATCAGACGTGATTGCTTTACTTCTGATCGTCCTGATACCCTCGAGCTTCCACTCATGGTGAGATCGAGGCACACCTATCAGTTCAATCTGAGCCATGTAATCGACACAGAATTCAATGACATGTTCGGCTGCATAACCTTCGACAATGCTACCCTCCGGTCGAGATTGATTCTATACGTAGAACTTAAGACTTCCCATGTACCTCTCGAACGGGTACATGCTATGTAGGAACACGAGCCCGTACTTCTTTATCTCTCTCACAAGGTGAACAATGAGATGAACCACGATATCGAAAAATAACAGAGGGAAAAACATCTTAAGATTACATAGAGTCATCACCACCTTGGCCTGCAGAGCATCTAGTCTTTCGGGATCGATGATCTTCTGAGCAATTGTGTTAAAGAAATAACACAATCTCATGATTGTCTCCCGGACCTTGATCGGCAAAATACTTCTAATTGTGATAGGGAGCATCTGTGTCATCAGCACATGATAATCATGAGACTTTATACCAATTAATTTCAAATCCTATATCGAAACAAGTCTCTTCATGATTGAGTAACCGGATGGAACTTTCACACCATGCAAACACTGGGACAGTTCAGTTCTCTCGGTCTTGGACAAAGTGTAACAAGCAGGTTTGCAGTACGTTCAGCCTTTATTGGTCACTTTCGGTGCTAACTCAGGTCTGATGTCCATACCGACCAAGTTAAGCTGTGCGTTAATACCATCCTTTGTTTTTTCCTTAATATTCAGTAAGAGACCAATCAAGCTATCGCATACATTCTTTTTTACGTGCATAATGTCGATGCAGTGGCGAACTTCTATGTGCTCCCAATAAGGTTGGTCCCAAAATATTGATATCTTCTTCCATATGCTCTTATCACGAGTCTTCGATTTACGTCCCTTTCCATGCGCAATATCCAAATCCTTAGCCATATCATAAACATCTCTCCCGCTTAAAGACCTTGGAGCTGAACCGTCATCGTTCCTTCTGTCGAATTGTTTCTTCATCTTGCAGTATAGGTGATTCCTCCTAAGGAATCTATGTTGACGCATGTACATGGTTTTGGGCAAGTGATTTAGCCACACACTCTCGGTATCATCTAAGTAGTGAGTATAGGCTTTGGCTCCTTTTGTACTCTAGCATGATAGGTTGACAAGGTTAGGATAATCATTTATGGTATAGAACAACAAGCAGTGCAAAGTGAAGTTCTCTCGTTTGTACACATCCCATACCTGTACTCCATGAACCCACAATGTTTTCAGATCTTCCAACAATAGTACTATGTACACATCAATATCGTTCCTAGGTTGCTTCGGCCCTTGGATAAGTATAGACAACAAAATGTATTTCCACTTCATAGACAACCAAGGAGGAAGGTTGTAGATACAGAGATTCATAGGTCAAGTGCTATGTCGGCTGCTCATGTTATCGAAAGGATTCATTCTATCTGTACTCAATTTAAACCTTATATTCCTCGGTTTCGCATCGAATTCTTCAAACCTCCTATCGATGTTTCTCCACTGGGCACAATCAACAGGGTGTCTTAGTATTCCATCATTCTTACACTCCTCCGAGTGCCAACGTAGTAGTTTGCCTCCTTTGGGTTCTGTAACATCCCAAAATTTTGTCTTAGAATAATAAAATAATGTTATTTGTGCATTTTATGAATTTTATAATTTTCTAGAATTTATTTGGAATCTATTTTATATTTTGAATTATGTTCAAATTTGGATTTTATTTTATTCTATGAAAATTTTAAATATATTTTTGCAAAAAATATTTTATTTGGGTTTAAAGTGTCTTAAAATATTTCTGAGAGTTTTCCTAGAATTTTTATGGTAGTTTTACTATTTTATTTGACATTATTGATTTTCTATAATTAATTTAAATGGAAAAGATTTGAAATTGATTTGAACAGTAGCGGGCGTGAATATATGGGCCCAGCCCATTCTATCAGTCTGGCCCATTTATCAGGGAAAACCCTTAAAGTCATGCTGGCCGTTGGATTAAGTTTCATCGATAGTCCGAGATTGAAGCGCGTCGTCTGCTTGTGCGCCGTAGGATGCACCACGTGTGCGGTGCTGATTTTGTCTTCCTCAACGCGTCCGATTCAAGCTCTCTCTGCTCTAGCCGTGGTCGCCATGGACTCGAAGTCCTTCGCGTGCGAGATGTGGATGCTTGGGCCTTTATAAGATGCGCAATGGGATCGCCAAAGATAAGCAAATCTTGTTAGTTAAGCCTTGACACATGCATTTTCCATTCATGCTTTTTGCATGCATGGCGAGATTAGCTCGTGCATGCCTTAATTCACGATTGATGCAGAAATCACTGCGATTCCTTTCCTTTGTAAGCTTCCTTTCCTTTGTAAGCTTTCTTTCCTTTGCATGCAAGCTCGTTTTCCCTCCTTTAAATAGAGAAGAAGAAGAATAGAAAAGCAACAAGTATTGCAGCACAAATTCAGTGTGTGTTTAAGTGTCCAGTACGTGTGCATGTCTGTGATCTAGTGCAGAGGAGTTCATCCCAGCGCCAACGCTCACCTGGGCGATCCAACAAGTGGTATCAGAGCCCGTTATCGGCGTTGGCCGCGTGATCGTGCGTCAAAATGCTTCGAGCACGAACAGCTTCGCCACCACCCTCTGGCTCCGGCAGTCGCTCCACGGGAGGTGGAGGCGTCGAAGCGGCCGTGGCTGGTCGTGTACCGCGTGGTCAAGGAAGGGAGGTGGGCGGTGAACTACCCCACGCCGACCAAGACAAACTACAACCATCGGGCCTTATTGATGAAGATCAGGCGTAGGCTCGGAACCTGCAGTGCGCCATCGATCCCGCAGCGACATCGGCGTGCACGAGGACCGGATGGCGCTCGGCGCCATCTGCGGTATGATGCCACGGAGATGATCTCCATCGCGGTCAAGCCGTCCGCGAAGGAGGCGTGGGAGTGTCTCGAGTCATGCGGATCGGTGGCGACCGCATCCGTAAAACAGCGCCACGGCGATCGTGGCGCCGATCGAGCACGGCTTTCCGGGACGGCGAGGCGTCGAGGACCGCTCTACACCTCATGGGCCTCGTCAATCAACTCGCCACCCTCGGCGATCGAGCCCCCATCAAGGTCGTCGAGAAGTACCTCGCGATCGCGCGTGGCGGTATAAACAATTGGTTATTTCCATGGAAACCCTACCGACATCTCCACCTCTCCGTCGAGAGATCACCGGCCAACCGGCGTCGGAGGGCGATCCGAGCCGCCTCGGCCAGGCGGGGCAAGGCGTACCTCACGGAGGAGCAATGGCTGGAGCGGTACAAGCAGAAGGAGCAGGAGAGCCCTCGAACCGGCGGTAGCTCCTACAACCGCAGCAAGCGCCGTGGTCCAAAGGGAAACCGCGCGGTGGCGAAGCGCGACGCGCGGAAGGGTCGGCCGCGGCCGGCCGCAGCGGCGACAAATGTCACTCTGCGGCAAAATTGGCCACTGGGCCAAGGAGTGCAGGAGCAGGAAGAGGGACGAGCAGGCCCACGTGGCCCGAGACGATGAGCCCAGCCTCCTCTTGATCCAAGACGGTGCCATCCTCACCAAATCGCCGCCACCGCTACTAGAGCTCATCGTGCAGGCCCCGGCAGGCCATGCCGGCCAAGCTGCCCTCAATCCGGGGGCACCTGCACCTCATGCGGCACCTCATCCACAGCCACTGTCGAAGCATGTCGAGCTGGTGGAGAGCAAGGTGTTCGCGGCGCTCGACGGTGAGGAGGACCGCGACTCCAGCGATGGATCTTCGACATCGGGCCACCAACCACATGGCGGGTCGGCGGCGTTCTCCGACCTCGACACGAGCATCACCGGCTCTGTGCGATTCGGAGACGGATCTATGGTCCGGATCGAGGGATGCGGAACCGTGCTCTTCGCATGCAAGAACGGCGAGCACCGGACCCTTCCCAATACTTACTTCATCCCGCACCTCACCGCCAATATCGTCAGCTACGGTCAACTAGACAAAGGTGGGTTCCAAATCCTGATTGAGGACGGGATACTGCGGGTACATGATGACCAGCGGCGCCTCCTCGCCAAGATCCACTGGAGCGAGGGTCAGCTGTATGTGCTCGACATCAACATTGCACGGCCAGTCTGCCTTGCCTCGCGTGCCGGTGAGGACGCCTGGCGTTGGCACGCTAGGTTCGGCCATGTCAACTTCGCCGCATTGCGCAAGATGGGGCCCGAAGGCCTCGTCCGTGGCCTTCCCCTGCTCTACCAAGTGGAGCAGGTGTGCGAGGCTTGTCTCGCCGGCAAGCATCGTCGCGCACCGTTCCCGCACCAAGCATAGCGCCGTTCCACCGAAGCACTCGAGCTGATCCACGGCGATCTCTGCGGCCCGATCAGCCCGACAACACCGAGCGGGAACCGCTACTTCCTCGTCCTCGTCGATGACTATAGCCGGTTCATGTGGGTGGTGTTGCTGCCCACCAAAGACGCCGCACCAGATGCCATCAAGCGCATCCAAGCGGCGGCAGAGCGCAAGAGCGGCAAGCAGCTGCGCGCTCTACGCACGGATCGCGGGGGAGAGTTCACGGCGGTAGACTTCAGCGAATCTGCGCCGAGCTCGAGTATGGCGTGAGGTGACCGCGCCGACGCACCACAACAAAGCAGCGTCGTCGGCGGCGGAACAGACGGTGGTCGGGACCGCGAAGCATACTTAAGCGAAGGGCTCCGGGCAAATTTTGGGAGGCAATCACCACGGCGGTGTACATCCTCAACCGAACGACGACGAAGGGTACCGGCGACAAGACCTCGTACGAGCTCTGGAACGGGAGTACGCCAGCAGTACATCACCTACACACGTTCGGATGCGTCGCCCATGTCAAGGTTGTCAAGCCCAACATCCAGAAGCTGGACGACCGCAGTCGACCGATGATCTTCATCGGCTACGAACCCGGCTCCAAGGCATATCGGGTCTACGACCCGGTGGCGAGGCGAGTCCACATCAGCCGCGAAGTTGTCTTTGACGAAGAGGCGCGGTGGGAGTGGAGCGGTGATCAAGCGGCGGACGGCGACAGTGAGTTCGTCATCGAGTACACCACTGTGGTCCAGCTTGAGGTGGTGACCACGTTTGCCAGCAGACCTCAGCGGGGACTACGACGCCCTCCAACTCATCGCGACGCCATCACCGCCACGATCACCAACACGCGCCAAGCCGGAGGCGGTCGTCCACACCGCACGGCACACGCCCGTCGAGTTCGCTTCGCCCGACTAATGTGGAGAAGGCCACGGATCTTGAACACGACGGCGACGCCCGCCGTTTCGCACCATCGACAACATTCTCGGTCCAACGACACCACCGGGATGGCGCGCCGGGATCTAGACGAGGATCTGCTCCTGGCGAGCATCGGCGAACCAACCACATTCGGCGGGCTCAAGGGCACGAGTCTTTGGAGGACGGCCATGCTCGACGAAATGACATCGATCGAGTCGAGCGGTGCACAGGAGCTCATCGACCCACCACCCGCCAAAGACCCAATTGGGCTCAAGTGGGTCTTCAAGGCGAAGAAGGGCGCCACGGGCATCGTCATCAAGCACAAAGCCCGGCTTGTGGCAAAGTGCGTGCAGCGTCAAGGATCGACTACGACGAGGTTTTCGCACGGTGGCAAGGCTCGAGTCTGTCGACTCTGTTGGCACTCGCGCGGCGGTGGCGATCCATCACATGGGCGTTAAATCGGCCTTCCTCAGCGGGGGCTGCGGGAGGAAGTCTATGTCGCCCGACCACCGGGGTTCGTGGTCGCCGGCAAGGGAGCGAAGGTCTTTGCGTCGATCAAGGCTCTCTACGGCCTACGTCAAGCCCCGCGCGCATGGTACGCCAAGGTGGGCGCCTCTCGGTGTCGCTCGGGTTCGGCGTAGTGTAGCGAGCATGCCGTGTATGTCCGCGAGCGAGCACGCACCGGTTACTCGTAGGCGTCTACGTCGACGACCTCGTCATCACTGGCGGTGACAACATCGAGCTCAAGCAGTTCAAGAAGGAGATGATGAACACATTCCAGATGAGCGATCTCGGGCTGCTCCACTACTACCTCGGCTTGAGGTGAACGGGCCGGCGAGCATCACCATCGGTCGAGTGCCTACGCGATGAAGATCTTGGAAGCGGCAGGTGGCAAACCGCAATGTCGACATCACACCCATGGAATCACGCCTCAAACTAAGTAAGTTGAGTTCCGATCCACCGATTGATGCTCACGAATATAGGCGGATCGTGGGGCGCTCGCTACAGTGAACACGAGACCGATTTGGCGTCGCGATGGGCTATGTCTCTGGTTCATGGAGAAGCCCACCACCGAGCACCTAGTGGCCGTTAAGCGCATCTTTGCGATGCGTCGCGGGACGATGCACTATGTCGCCACTCTTGGAGGAAGGAAGGAGGCGTTGCTCTTCTTGGCTACAGCGACAGCGATCATGGCGCAGACGTCGACGGCCGCAAGAGCACCACCGGAGTCCTGTTCTTCCTCGGCGACAACATCATCACCTGGCAGTCCCAGAAGTAGAAGGTGGTGGCTCTGTCTAGCTGCGAAGCTAAGTACATTGCCGCCGCGACTGCTGCTTGTCAGGGGGTTTGGCTGGCGAGCCTCCTTGCAGAGCTCAGGGGAGAGGAGGCCGACGCTGTCACACTCAAGATCGGTAACCAGTCCGTGATCCAGCTGAGTAAAAACCCTGACTTTCACGACCGCAGTAAACACATCGACGTCAAATACCACTACATCAGAGAGTGCGTCGAAGAAGGCAGGGTGAAGGTCGAGCCAATCAGCACCAAAGTTCAGCTGGCGGACATCCTGACAAAAGCTCTTGGGCGAGATCAGTTCGGGCAGCTACGGTCCAAGCTCGGCCTCGTCGACATCAAGCAGGTGTGCAGGGCTTAGGGGGAGATTTGTTAGTTAAGCCTTGACACATGCATTTTCCATTCATGCTTTTTGCATGCATGGCGAGATTAGCTCGTGCATGCCTTAATTCACGATTGATGCAGAAATCACTGCGATTCCTTTCCTTTGTAAGCTTCCTTTCCTTTGTAAGCTTTCTTTCCTTAGCATGCAAGCTCGTTTTCCCTCCTTTAAATAGAGAAGAAGAATAATAGAAAAGCAACAAGTATTGCAGCACAAATTCAGTGTGTGTTTAAGTGTCCAGTACGTGTGCATGTCTGTGATCTAGTGCAGAGGAGTTCATCCCAGCGCTAGCGCTCACCTGGGCGATCCAACAAATCCTCCCTAATTTATTTTGTAAAGAATCGCTGCGTGTTCGCCGGATTTGGGATTTTTCGCACGAGTGCCCGCGATTGGGGAAATCATCGATTCTTCATCCATCGTGAAGCTCGAAGGCCGAGAGGAGGCTCTTTAGAACCGTCGTTGTTCGATCTATCTTGTGCGTGCATCCGTTCGCCCGAAGAAGCTCTGAGTCGTCGTCGTGCCGCGAAGCCCACCACCGCCGGAGAAGAAGGCCTCGCCGCAGGTGTTCTAGAGCGTTTGAGGGCAAGGTTTTCGTGTTAGTAGATCGGTGAGGTTGTGTTCTCGCCATTAGAGCCGTCGCCGGTGGTGACCCTTGGGCCGCGCGCGCCGCGAGGCGACGTGGCTGGATATTTCGTTGACGCGTGGATCCACGTGGCTATCGTGTCACGGTTTGGACCGACGTGTTGCTGAGGTGGCGTCACGCGTGCGCTTGCTTTGGCAGGGTGTTTGGTCTGCCACGTCAGCGCATTGCGGGTCCCCCTGTCATTCGGTTAACTGCGTTGACCAAGTCCACCAAGCACTTTCAAAGGCCGTGGATCTGGTCCATGGACTGAGTCCATGAACCAGAGGACACGTGTCATGTTCTGGGTGGTTTGAGTCCGGTACTGACGTCACGCTTGTGCAATAAAAACCTTTTACAATAGAAAAATAATTCGAGCTATTATTGATTTTCTAATTTTCTGATTTTTGAATCTTCCACGATTCCGTTCTTCCTCATACGAGATCCGATTGAGGTGATTAGAATTTCTAAAATTTTGTAAAATTGAGATCTATCTAATGGTGAATTTTATTTAATTTTTCGAGTTCATTTGCTCTCTATTTTGATGTTTATTTGGTATTTTCTTTCGACACGCGTAGACATCGAAGTGCTCGGAGTATCCAAGGAGGATTCGTTGAACCAAGACCATGGTCCAGAGCAAGAATAAGGGCTTTTCTAAGACAAGTTGTGCTTTGATCATGTTGAACCCATGTTTACAAAATTGCTACTTTGTTTTTACTTTATTGTATATTATTTCATGTATACAACTGTTTCAATCTAAATTGGGACTTAGCTAATCTACCTAATTGAGCTATAACCTACCTTGTCATTTGTATGCCATGATCTATTGTCACCCTAGGATTGTTCATTACTAGTTGGTTAATATAGTAATCAACGTGGGTTGGTTAGATCGTATTTAGTATGCTTAGCCATGCCACGTACGATACATGTCTTTTGGAATATCAAAAGTGAATCTTGACTAATGAAATATGGAACATGTTTATAAAAGGTGTGTCGGGTACTGTCACACAATGATGTTGAGTTGTAGTGACATATGTCACAAAATAATGTTGACTTGTTGATGGCATGTGATGCATGGTAATCAACTAGGGTGGTAAATAATTTAGATTGGGGTAAGTGAGAAGGGGCAGTGTGCCAAGGTGTGCCAGTGATGGCAGAGGGTTTGTGGAAGTCTTGCCTCGGTCAATTAAAGACTTAACCTTGCAAGCATTTGAACTGAGTCAATCATGCAACCACATGTTCTGGAATGGGACAGACCTAACTAAGTAGGATTTTCGATATCTTAGCATATGATACCTCAGGTGGATAATCACACAGAAGCGTGCATACATGGAAGTGTGGTTATAGCGGAGAATGTGGCATCACACATCAATCTAACGGTATGTCGGTCCTAACCTTCACCTCCGCTGAGGGAAGGGTTAGTGTATGGCTTACCAGGAGGGGTCGATGTTGGGATGTACGTTTCCGAAAGGTTTCGTTATGATCATTCGCCTTTGTGGTGTATGGTTGTATCATGTGGGTAAAGCGCATAACCTCTGCAGAGTGTAAAATCTATTTGGATAACCGTGCTCGCGGTATTGAGCAATGCTCAGGGATTACAGTCAAGGGTTAAATTTTATAAAATGAAAACCTGGATGAGAATGCTGGATGTTAAAGGAAGGTTTGGAATTTGACTTAGGGCTGATGCCTTGTTTACTTGGAAAATACTAAAAGTTATCATTTACTGTTATTTGTTTTACTATCTTTTCAATCTATTACTGTATCCATTTACAAATGCTGCTTTACTGCAAAATAGTCATGTTAGCTATTCCTTTGGAATAAGCCTTGCATATAGTTATGATAGAATTGCATTCTGTGCATAACTTGTTGAGTGCTTTAAGTACTCACCCTTGCCAACAATAACATCACCAGTTGAGGAGTCTACATCAGTGCTACAGGAGGAGTACCATAAAGAGATGAATGTTTAGGGTGCGAGCCTTGTCAGTTGGCTGTGGTATATTGAGGGGTTTATCTATGTTTTTATTCTGCTGCAGTTTAATTTGTTATTCAGCCTTACGAAGCATAGTCATGTAAGTTGGCCATAAGGCCATTCAACGAGTATTATTTAATATATGATGTCTTTCATATTGTTTCCGCTGTGTATGATTATGATATTTACTGATGTTGAGCCTGTGTGCATTGACGTGATCCTGAATTTGTGCAGTATACACAGAGGGTCCGGATTTGCATATTCGGGTCCCAACAGGTTCGCAAATAAATGCTTCAAACGGGGAATTACAGGCAGATACTACGCCACCTTAACAAGAGGTCCTTTCTTCACCTCGATGCCCTCGCCATCATCATCTGATTGATTCTTATATATCGGGATGCGTTGTAGACTGGACATACATGCAAATTTGTGTAATCTTTATGGTAGAGGATATAGTCGTTCAGATATGCATGTATTCTTTCTACTTCCATTCCCAAGGGACAAAGAACTTTCTTTACTTTGTAGGTGGTTGTCGGCAACTCGTTTCCCTCTAAAAGCATATCCGCTAATAGATATAACAGCACCGTGAAACTCGTGTTGGACCAACCGTTGCTTGCCTTCAATTTTAGCAGTTCAAGCACGGATAATAATCTTGTGTATTTCAACTTGCAGTCCGGGAATTAAGGTTTCTCCGAGTCGTCCATCAAGCCTTGAAATTTATCATACTCTCTCTCATTACGGTTCCCTTCTACATCGCGCAACATCTAATCCAGATTGTCATCGTGCAACCTATCCTCATCGAAAGCATAATCGATATTATTCGACATATCGTTGAATTCGTCGGCGATGTTAATACTACCTACTTCTTGTATAATCTGCTCTTCACCATAACTGGTTCAACATATATACCCCCTTTTGAAACCCCTTAGAATTAAGTGTGCTTCAATCTGTGCTGAGTTTTAAAACATCCTTCGATTCTTACAGTCAATGCTTGGACAAGATATAAATTGCACCCCCTTATTAAACATATCCTCCTCTGCAATTCTTCTAAAAGCAGAGACATCATTAATATACTCGGCACTCGCTCGGTTCTCAGCATACATCTAGCTTCGATCCATCTACGCTACGCATATAACAATTATTGTTAAATATTGAAGTACATTAGGAGTGCACATGGACACATTCTTAAATTGAAGCACAAATTAACAAGCTAAACCTACCCTAAATAAAAAACCATGCTAGATCTAAATAATTTTCTCTTTGTACCAAGCTAGCTAGATCTAAACCAAGCATCATCAATTCTTTCTTTACCAAGCTAGCTACATATTGAATATAATGCAATTATGACCAATTATTACCTTAGATCACAAAGAATAAATGGATCTATAAGCTAAATCTAAACAATATTCAATTCTCTCTTTACCAAGCTAGATCTTGAATATAATGCAATTAGAATCAATTACTAACCTTAGATCACCAAAAACAAATGGATTTACAAAATCACTCTTTCAAATTCATGGTCTCCTTTCACCAGATCGCCTCACGACCGTAGCCATCTCAAAGACAGATCCAGAAACTCTAAAAACCCTAACTGGGTCAGGGCTCTGTATTATATATTGGCAGGATATATTACAGATGGTTTTATAAAAAAACCGTATGTGATAAGTTGATAAATCACAGACGGTTTGTGATTGTGACGTCTCACAGATGATTTTATCTAGAAACCGTCTATGATCTATTGATATCACAAACAGTTCGTGGTAAAAACTGTTTGTGATATAAGCTTACCACAGACAGTTCTCAGTGGATCCAGTAACTTAGACGGTTGCGCTTTGAAAACCGTCTGTGATTAGATTTAATACATATGGTTTTTGAAAACTGTATGTGATGAGGTGCCTAACATACTCCTTTATATAGTAGTGTTATACTTTTGAGAATACTCTAATAATGATTATTAGATAATTTCAAAGTGAGTTCCATGAAAAATTTCTTCAAAGTCCACTTTTTTATATAGTATAATTTGTGTATATAGTCCTTTCACATGTGAAAAAGAGTATATAGCAAAAGTAAAGACCTTAGATGAAATGTTTTCAACCATGTTGCATTGTAGTATTCTAAAATTAGTATTTAAGTATACCGAAAGTGATAAAGGAGTATAACACGTTCGTTTAAGTAGTATATTAGAAGTGGGAGTATGTACTCCCATGAGTACGAAAAAGGCATACGCATATGTGAGTACGGAAAAGGCATACACATACACATATATGTGTGTATTTCGTGTGTGTGTGTGTATATATATATAATATTCTCCATGCAAGGTTTAGATGATTTAATTTATCTCGAATGTCATTTACTTATTTGTCGTCATCGCCAAGGGTAAGTTCGTTCCCAAACGTATGGTTCCGGGTGTACTTGAGGTCGTGCTCTCGAGTGTTTTTAGGCTCGAGATTACAATTTTGTTATTGTGTAATTTTTGTCTTACTCGTTACTATTCATCCCCTAATTATCATTATACTTTATTTTGAGAAGTTATCATTAGAGAATTGCTACCATTATTTTTGGTGAAGTGGTTTAAATTTAAAGAAAAAAATAGAAGTGGTGACATTATAGAGAAATGTTCACTGTTCTTGCCCCCTAAATTTTTTTACAGAACTTGTCTCTGTGAATTTATTTTGCAGAAATGGCCCCATTGCGCGCAGGAGGAGCGAGGAATTTACCGAACCACCCCAGTCACGAAAAATCCAAATCTCACACCCCTGTTCCGCAGAAAATGCATTTCCCGCACCACTGTACTGCGAAAAATACATTTTCCGCACCCCTGTACCGCGGCAAATGCATTCCCCGCGCGCCCTGTACCGCGGCATTATACTGATGCTTGGAGATTCGATGCAGCCAATTTCTCGCGCCCCATTCCCCAGCAAGTCAGATTAAAAAAGTTACTGTGGTAGCAATTCCACGCTATAGTACCACAGAAATTCTTCTCGTGGTACTGTAGCACAGAGAGGGTCTATTTTTACAAAAAAAATTACGAGTGAGTTATTTTTGCAAAAAAAACAATAAGAAGGCAAATATGCTAGCAGTTCCATAATAGACGCTTCGATATGCTGGTGGGGTGTTACCGAAGAAGACACTGACTTTTCGGGTTTGAAAATACTAATGGCAGCATCTGCCAATACATGAACCTGTCAGTATGCTCCGGCCAGTTAAACAATGACTAAAATAATTCAGGACGGCAATGCAACGAGCTGTTGGAACGGAACGCGTCTTCGCCCACCGGAGTCTTGGATCCTCTGTGTTATTGTTTGTGCTACTATTCTAGGTGTGCTTTGCGTGGACAGCATCACTGCTGTGAAAAACTGCTGACTCAGTTGATTAATCGGTGACAGTGACTAAACTGTCATGATTAATGATCGTATAATCTAATTAATCAGTAATTTTCTGATTAATCGACTGTATTTTCCTATTTTAATAATGAAAATCACTTATTTTTATGCACTAATTATGATAGATTAGTTTATACTATAGTGTCATGATGTTTATAGTGCAAGGGATACCTTGACCGTCAAGAGAAACCTGGATTCTAGTAGTGAATATATGTTTACTTGATTTCTTATACTATCTTGCAACTTGCAAGATTTTGACATTAGTTGATGTTCATATTATAGGATAAGTTATCAAAATGTAAATTAAACCCCTAGCATAAAGCCATGCATCTATAAATCACCATTAATTGGTTCAGTTTTGAACACTCTTTGGGCTAGCTAGACAATTTGAGCTATATTTTCCTAGAAATCAAACACAACAAATAAGCTGCCTTAATAAGTGTGTTATCACATAATAATAAATGCATTTTGTATTATCAACAAAACCGTAGGTGATAAGCCTATCACGTTTATATTGAAGGTGGTGTCTGGATTTTGTTCAGCAAAGCAAGATTATGTTATGTTGGATTTTGGACTTCAAGCTACAATAACCACAGAAGATCTCCATTCCACACCCACCATTGCACCAGCTCTACAGTCTACATATGTAGGAACGAGCTCAGGAAATATAAATAAATTACATAACGGCCTGCAATTTTAGAGAAAGATCATCCAAATGGTTTTGATCATGCAGCACCAACTAAAGTAATCACAAAAGCTAGGTGAGCAAAGACACCAAGTCAAAAGCAGAACCATGGGTCAGCACTTCAATAGGAATCTCCACAACACCATATATACGTGGAATGAGTTCTATGCAGTTTGCAAGGACTTGCAACTAAGCAGCTACCTACTATTAACACCATTCGATCGAAGCAGTAAATAGTCTGGATTGTTGAACAGTGTCACCTACAGCATGATGCTACATTGGTAGTTACAATATAAGAGTTTGCTACAGCATCTTCCAAACAGTATACAGATGATTTGGACCATCGATTTTTGATCTAACGGCTGATCCATAATTACTAAAGTTGTAGTCTTTACATGCCTGCATTGGATCTCTTTCCTATATATACCAGTGCCCCCTCACTACCATTCCAACACACATTGTTTATATTCCACCGAGATGCTCTGTACGAAGTTCTTGAATTTGAAACTGCCTTCACCTGCAAGCCCAGGCCAGACACAAACACAGTGCAAGATCACCAGCTGATTGAAGAAATAGTGCAAACGTCATGGTGGTGCCCTAAGCAGCGCCGACGTGGTGGGAGATGGCGCCCGTTGTGCTCTGCCTCGGCATTCCGACGGTCGACATGTCCGCGCCGGCGGGGCGCGGCGAGCTGTCGCGACAGATGGTGCGGGCGTGCGCGGAGCGCGGCTTCTTCAAGGCGGTCAACCACGGTGTGCCGACGAGGGTGACCGCCCGGCTGGACTCCGCCACCGCGGCGTTCTTCGCGCAACCGGCGCCGGAGAAGCAGGTGGCCGGGCCGCCGGACCCGCTAGGCTACGGCAGCCGGAACATCGGTTCCAACGGCGACGTCGGCGAGCTGGAGTACCTTATCCTGAACACGAACCCCGAGGCGGTGGCGCACAAGGCCAAAGCCATCGATAGGAAGGACCCTTCACGCTTCAGGTATATGCATGCATGCACATGAACATATATAAAACTTCATTTTTTTTGTTCTTCGCACGGTGTCCTTTTTCTCGACCAATTTTGGAATGCTGTTATGTTTGTCTGATCCTGCTTAGTTAGTACAAAGTGGCTAGATACTAATACCTTTGATATTGTTCTTGATGTTGCCATTGCATTTTATTATAATAATATTGTATAGTTACCTGTCTTGAACTCTTGATCGATCGATCAATGAATACTTAGAAGTGTATGTGGGTTAATTGACCAGGAAAGTAAAAAAGAATCAGATGGTATGAGTTTCTATTTTTTCCTTATCATCTTATCCATAATAAAAGAAGAAATAGAGAAAGAAACCTGTTAGTCAAAATCCAATATCGCCAGCAGGCCTAGTTAATTAGTCTCTTTTCGGAACGCTATCGAAACCAATTCACTTGAGTGAGACAGAGTAGAATGGAATTAGCCTCTGATATCATAGCCGATATAGAGACGGGTTCTCCACCCATACGGGGATGGAGCATATAAGTACAGAAATGGGATAAGACTAGTTCAGTGCTCGTGCGTTGCTACGAAAAATAAATTGTTAACGAAATATAAAGGTTAAGCAATAACGAAAATTTTACTACAAGATCAAACATCTATTTCTCCTAATTACAAAAGCACGAAAGTTGGTTTATCAAAGGAGTATGACACTAAATTGCCTTCTGGAATAATAACAATATATTTAGTGTCTTGCCTTATCTAGAATCGAACGGGAGAGAGCAGATAATGAGAAAATGTATCTCACAACATAGCTGTAGACAACATTAGGGTGTCGGAAACTCGAAACAGTAAAATAGATTACTTGTGGTAGAGGTAGCTGCACAAGGATGCCATGAACAAATGGATCTTCATTGAATCGTGATACCAAATCCACCACTTCATCTTCTGTACAGTTCCAAGCAACTCTGCCAACAAAGACTTTATTCCAACTTCCTCACAGCTCTTTATTTTGTATTGCACATAGGATTGAGAATCCCTTCTATTGCCTACCAATACAACAGCTAGGCTAGGTACATGTCCAACCGCATTTATCATTTGACGAACTTCTTCAGCGATCTGTAACCTTGTGTCCTCCGCAATGGACTTGCCATCAATAATGGTCGTGGTGGACTCATAATCAACTACAAGAAAGACAAAAGTACAAGTTGACAACATTAGATCATCAGCACAAGATGCTAAACAAAAATGAGATAAAATAGCTGCTATGTCCCATGAGTTGCCAAGAACTGAAGTCTCATATTCTTTTCATGGAAGTGAAAGCTAGTCCCTTACAATGAAAGGTGTTAAATCTTGAAGTTCGCCAACAAACTTGCACCAAACAAACACAGGAATTCTGCAGCCGCCAAACAGCACTACTCTACAACATGGCTTCAGCTTGCCTCAAGTAAATCTAAAAATTTAATTTCCCTCACTGAATCCGCCTATTGTTTGGTGCTTACAAGTTACACCAACCAAGTCGATACATCTAACATTGAGTAGTATCAGACAGCTACTGAAGAACATCCGGTTGCGTTTCATTTGATTTTACATTTCGATCTACTAATGCTTCCACTTTCAGAGGCCAGTGCTCCAAACTTTTTTCCTCCATCATTAGCATCAGCATGGCTTTCGACACTAAACTACTACAGGATCTGGACAAGGATTCTGCACTAATTACACGAAATGACCGCATGGGCCACTGCATCAAAGGACCTTAAACGCGTTCTCACAATTTATGTCTAATCCCAAGAACATTTAAAACTTTTTACAGCACATCCTGCACGCCCAGAAAGACCGCACCTTTAACCAAAGATTAGTAAGCCCGTAAGCCCCGCTCACCTCCGGCGCCTCGCAGAGGAGGCGGCCGCACCGCGGAGCACGGGACGGGTCCCAGATGTCGAGGAAGTCCGGTCCAAGAAGGCGGGCTGCTACTGGTCCTTCTCCTCCGCGTCCCCTCCTTCTCCTCCTCCGCTGCGGCGGTAACCTCGAGGAGCCCGCACGTAGCAAGAGAGATCAAGGAGGCATGCGGCGTAGAGCAGCAGCGAGCAAGGCCACGACGGCGGTGCCTATCTCCGTCAAATCTCTTTGTCGCGGGTGGCGTGAGGAGGAAGTGGTGGTCGGGCGGAGCGAAAAAGAAGCATTGTTTTTTTGGTCGGTCCATTTTTTATGCGGTGGTTGTTTTTATAGATGTGGGTTGAGGTGGAGAACGGACCGTCACCAACTCCAAATTAGAAGTAGTAGAGATAATAGAGAAACTAACCGTTTAAATAGGTGTCAAATGGAAGTGCAGTAATGTATGCAACTAAGGCATCCAACAAAAGAAAGACAAATGCGTCCTTGCAGTAGAATTTTGGTTGAAGCAAATCTAGCATACCGATTAGCATGCGTACGTGCATGCATAAGTTGGAGCCACTTCTTGCGCATAGCAGTGTTTATTGTTAGGACGACGAGAGTTTGCCGGTCAGTTTCTTTTTTTTTTAATCTTTTCGTTCTGATTTGATTTCGAACTAAATTTTTTATGTTTTCAACAAAATGATTGTTTTAATTATATATAAATATCACCATATTTGAAATCTCCTTATGGCGCAAGGAATTAGTTAGCTTTCTTGTGTATATTCATGTAAGTTAGCCAATTATGATCATACTTATTAAACATGCATATGACCATCATGTCCGTATTAATCAGTGTATGTGTGATTTTGATCAAGTTGACTTCATGAACAGAGAGTTCGATGTGATGCCGGTAATAAACCTCACGCGACGTTCATTAGGGAAATAGAATGTTTTCTTTAATATTTGGATGTGGTTCTTGTTTGCTTTGTTTTTAGTTGCACTTTCAGCATAACAAAATGAACCGTATATTGTTTGAAGAAATAGAGTTATTCAGTTTTTTGGCACTTTAATCAATTAAAGCTATGAATGCAAAATTGAAATAATAATATATTTTCTCTTAACATCTTTTTGTTGTATTGAAAGTATGAATGAAGCCATAATTAAGCAAAATGGCTAGACTAGGCCGGCCTATATGTTAAACACAATAGAAGGTAATTGTTATTAAGAAAATACAGTACCCTTTATAAATTAGAAAATAGGAGGGATCAAAGATATCGGTAAAAAATATGACAACATGTAATGTCATTGTAGCTAGGGAGGGCCCGCCAATTAAAACCTTGGGTATAATAATTTGCTTTCTAAGCGCCAAATATTGATCGAATGCGCATGACATAAAATTTAATGTTGTATTAATAGGCCAGAAATAACTAGGTGTAGCTATTGAGATCAGATATGTTGGTAATCTTACACATTTGTTTCGAATATGCATGTTATACGGAATAACCATATAAGTAGATATATATAAAGCTAAGTTAAGATCAAAAGGTAATTTTCTCTTAATCCCTAAAAAATATATCTAGCTACCTTCAAAACCAACATGCACATTATAAGAAAATAAAGAATACATGATATTTATTTTATATAATCATAAACTGAAGAAAAAAATTATTAACTAATAACAGACTAGTTTTCTTACATATGTTCGCACAAATTGAGTGATTCATATGCTGTAGCACACAAATTGTACCTCATTGTACTACTCCCTCTTGTCACAAATAGTTGTCGTTTTGGATATCGACACGGTCCGTAAAACTCAACTTTGACCACTAATTTTTATTGTAATATATTTAAAAAATCCAATAAAATTATAATATTATGAAAGTACAATTTGAGACAAATCTACACATATGATTCTCATGTATCCAATCTAAATATTTAAAAAGATATAGGTAGCTAAAGTTCAAAAGTTTAACTGCACGTATCCCAAAACAACAAGTTTTTGTGAATCGGATGGAGTATATAGCAACACATTGGTAAAATATCATGCCTAATCCAGCCTTAATTAGGGTGTAATCATGCAAGCCCTGTCGGTTGAGAAGAATAAATTTATGCACAACTTTAAACTTGGAACCTCACGCCCAATAACACTCGGAACCATGCGCACGAGAACGCTTGAGACCACGCGCTCGAGAACGCTCGGAACTATGCACCCTGGAGCAATCTTACCATTATTGATGATGATAATTAAATTAACAATATCCAAGATAAATAAAATAACCAAACCGTGTCTACTGATATATGCAATAACTAGGTTCCACACAACTACTATTATGCTCTAAAGTGTTCATTTTCTAACTCCAAATATATGGGCTTAATGAAGATAATTAGAAGTGTTTGATAAAACAATGGGGATGCACGTGATATATTTGTGCTACTCCCATCCTATGCATGACTTCCTCATTGGTCATCTAAATCAACAAATAATAATGGTGAGTTCGAGACTTAGCAAGTACTTAATAAAACAGTACCGTAACATACATTTTCACATTTAGAAACATCATCGTCACTTTCTTGTATTGATGCAATGTTTGTACATTCTATATGCTCATAATGCACATCACATAGCTTATGCCGATATAGCTGAGTGAACATTCGTCGATATATCACCTTCTCATTCACTCCATCATGTGGAGGTGTCTATTAAAGCCGTCTTTCATATCCACCGAAATAGACCATCTCTTTAATGACATGGATATGCTCATTATGCAAATACATGATTCCAACTTCATATATCATAGTATTTCATGATCATGTAATCATCATAATTTTTCCATCATTATGTATTCACCATGTAAATATAAAACATGAAGGTATATCTCATAAGCATTGGATGTTCAAAGACAAACCATCATCTACCGTTCTACCATGCACTTACCTTTTTAACCGCATGGTGTGGAGTGATGTATGGATGATAGCAACAACGAAGCTACTCTTCCTATAGTAAATATCTAAACTCAACAATGTGCCTCAACAATAGATAATCATCAAATAATACATTATCACACCTACGTACATTCTTGGTCAAATTATATATCCCCTTCACGGACAACCCTTTCGCTGTCCTTTTGGTCAAATTATCATAACTCTATTCGGAAATCCAAAACCATATATTTTATGGAGACTACAATAAATTTTTCACGCTTTCCTAGTTGGCCCTCCAGTTTGGTTAATCCGTACGAGTCCTCGTTCTTAGCACCGAAGGGTGTTAAGTGGCATTACTAGACAACATGCTGGCTTTGCAATCTTATATTTATTTTTATACAACACAATGCGTGACAAACCATACTATTTCTGAATCTATAAGAAATTATTTTGAATGGAAATTATCGTAAGGATTTGCACATATATAAGTACGTGTATATAAATATATATATATGTAGTATAATTACCAAGGGCACCAGGATCTAAAAATGATATTTTCTCTATGTATTTTCTTGCGATTTTTTTTGAAATTTTTAAGATGTTGAGTTTAACTAGTTTACTAACTAATTCAAATTAGAGTTTCCCTTTTTGATGATAATTTGGTTGTAGGTGTGTGCTGATTTTATATATAAATCAGCAAAGCATGTGATCCAAACTCGTTCAAAATATCTGAATTCGAGTATATTTTTTCAAAGGTATGCATTTCATTTGAATTGTTATAGATGGGTATAACCCTAAAACTGAAATTTTTGAAAAATATACTTGAATATGCCTTGCATTCGCGCATTTGAAATCATGGTGCCCCATTTCGGCTTTCTATATGTGTGCATATATATATATATATACATGTATATATATATACATGTATATGTATATACATGTACATGTACATGTATATGTATACATGTATACATATGTATATATATATGTATATATGTATATCTATATATATATACGCGTACATTACATATATGTATATCTATATATAGGTGTATATGTCAAAGCTAAAGCTTGATGCGCACTCGTTAATTACTTCTATAGAAACCTTATGCATGCCACTAGTTAATTAATGGGATTACACACAACAAACCGCATTGAAGTATCGATCTCAGAATTAGTATTTGAGTATATTCCATGTGATAAAATAGTATACTCCATTAAGTGATATATATTGGAAATTGGAGTATGTACTTCCAGAGTACGGAAAAGGCTTCAAACGCATATCTGAAACAAGAGTAGATTGTTCTTCGCAAGTGCGCGCAAGATCAATATATATAGATTGATCTGCGAACGTCTTAATCCCCCAGATTGCATCGGGCCGGGTTGTCGGACAGCAAAGTAGTGGAAGTTAATTTTCCATTTCCTTGACGATATCGATGGTGTACAGCAATCTAGAAGGCTCAGTATAAGTATATATATTTCGTGTCAGTGGAAGAAGCTAGGTAGGATCAAAGGTGCCAAGAGCACAGATGGCCCTATATGTCCATCGATGCCATAATTAAGGGGCCAAATAAAAGGATGCACTGCACATGCATGATGCATATGCAGGGGAGCTAGTGATGGATGTCATGCGTGTGGAGGCAGCGATGGATGGATAGATGGCTGCCTGGACCGATTGTTCTTGTTCAGTTAGCTGGCTGGCAGGGGCACAACGTACTGACAGATTCTTTCACGATCTGAAAAGAAGGTTTGGCAGATGCTGTCACCCCACCCACAAATCACACATGAGAGCTGGCGATCTTCTACGTTCACAACAAGAACATCCTGTATGGATTATTTTTTTAATGCTACGGAGATCAAACAGAAGAAGTGAGCGACTTGGAGGATCTTAATTAAAAGGTCCCGCCGACGGCTAATAGATTTGGGAACGAGTAAAGTTGGCATGAATATTGATGGAGTATAAGGGCACTACTGATGCATGGTTTCTATAGTTATATCTAACAACATCCACATCATCAATAAATAGTATTAGATACTCCTCCTCCAACCCTTTGTATCTTAACACAAATACATGGAGAACATCAAATAAATATCATGCAAGACATAGATACAACAATTATCTTCTCAATGTATGTTTTTATTGTATCTTCTTTTGGTTTGTGTGCCCAAGCTGTTTCTTATGCAAGAAATAGTTTTCATCTCTCTCTTCTTTAATCTTCTCTCCACATCAGCATTAATCCTACATAGCATGTTGAAGAAATTGCTGATATAAGAGTATTGGGAGTGCCCTAAGTGTGCTAACCCTCAAATGGTGTCCATACACTCTATTTATTGTGCCATGGGGGTGGCGGTACTAAGGGCACAATGGTCCATTCGCCCCTCCAGACGCCCACATGTTGTCCTCCTGTCAAGTGGCGCATGGCGCATGTCTCTCTGGGTCTGGTCCACGGGACAGGACAAACCCGGTGGTTGTGGACGTCTGGGCACACTTATCGATACCGTACCAGAGGTTGTAGCGGTTTAGCTCTTGGAATGGTACATTTGGTACCGGTCCATACCGGCGTACCATTTCGGATTTAATATAATAATATATATTTATAAGTATACCCATGTTTAATTATATATACACCAAATTTCACTTATAATATTACTCTAAATACATAGTAGTACTATCAAATATTACATATAGTTCGATAGACAACTGGTGTTGACTGGTATCCTGGTATGGCCGGTATTGAGCCCGTATGACTGGTATTAACTGGTATCGAGACCGATACGGTATATAGGACTATTTTGTATCGGCTCAGGGGCCGAAATGGTACGTACTGACATACCGATCAGTACCGATACGGTATCAATAACTATGTGTCGGGGGCTAGATCTACCGGTCGTTGGCTGGGATGTATTGTGTGCTGTGTCCACGTGGCCTAAGGACCAGATAGTGGCGGACGCTCCCACAATAGAAAACTCATTTTGTCTGAACTAATTATATACATCCCCTTGCATGATCATGAAGATATTAGGAGTGTTTGATTGAGTTCAGATAATCCATAGATGTTATTAATTCTTCATGATCCTGGCACTAGACGTATACTTAGGTGAATACACCATACAGAGTTGTTATTCAGCCCAAAATTAACATGTCAACCACTTGGAGCACCGAAGATAGTCCGTTTCTTCCCTGGCGTTCTCAGTTGCTAGCTTGAGCTAGTTTGTGAATGTTTTTTGTCATTGGTGATCCTTTTCCTATCACCTTATTTTTCTCGTGCGAGCCAAGCATATATGTCTGCAGATTTTTCAGTCGCTGCAGCTTCATACCCTTCATACATCAACCAATCTTCCTGTCCTTTTCTGCCTTGACGAAATTGCAATGTACATTTTGGCTTTGCCAAGTTGTAGTGCTAAGCATCTAGTTGAGTTTTACCTATGCACAAATAACCGATCATTATTCTACTTTGTCATTTGCTTTGGTCTGACCAATACTCGATACCGCTTTAAAATCTTTACAACCTCATCATCTGAATGTGACACGAAAAGCAATGAAGCATCTGGTTGAATTTATGATTTGTGATAGAACACTTCCCATAAGTTGCCTGCCTAACATGTAAGCAATTTCACTCCTGATTTTTTTCCAGTGAGGTGGTGGATGAGTATGTGGAGGCAGTGAGGCACCTTGCCTGTCAGATCCTGGACCTGCTAGGAGAGGGCCTGGGCCTCAGGGACCCCACATCCTTCAGCCGGCTCATCACAGCCACTGACAACGACTCCCTCATCAGGATCAATCACTACCCTCCATCTAGTGCAACTCAAGAGCGTGACATAAGTCCGGTCAGCCGTGCCGGCGGTGACCCTAAGTCCGGCGAAGGCGCGAGCATCGGGTTCGGCGAGCACTCCGACCCGCAGATCCTCAGCGTCCTCCTGGCCAATGACGTCGACGGCCTTCAGGTGCTCTTGCCGGACGGCCACAGTGAGGATGTCTGGGTCCAGGTGCCGGCTGACCCGTCTGCGTTTTTCATCAATGTTGGTGATCTCCTTCAGGTCAGTAGTATCTGAACTGACGCATTTTTTCTGAATTCTGATCTATCTGAATTGACACATTTCTGGATTCTGATCGCATCAGTGTTTTTCAACTGTATTACTTACTGCGGCTACAGTTGTAATGCGTAAGTTATAACTGATGTTTTTTTAGCAGATTAATTCTTGCGTATCTGAGCATTTTCCATTTGTTTTTGCAGGCTTTGACAAATGGGAAACTCGTCAGTATCCGGCACAGGGTGATGGCCAGCACTAGCAAGCCAAGGCTCTCCACCATCTACTTCGCGGCGCCGGCCCTGCACGCACGAATCTCGGCGCTGCCGGAGACGGTGACCTCCGACGCGCCCCGCCGGTACTGGCCGTTCACCTGGGCGGAGTACAAGAAGACCATGTACACGCTCCGCCTAAGCCACAACCGCCTCGATTTCTTCAACGTCGTCATCGACAACCACGGCGACGTCGACAACGACGGTGACGTTGATGAAGGGGATGAACAAGAATAGCTGAAGCTTTAATATGGATATTGTCGGGGATCGGTAGCCTCGTCACGTGTAAGCATTCCCCTCGGGTCTCGTGGCCGCTTCCCACGAGCTCGGGGGCTTATCTCCGGCCTAAAGGGTGCACTCCCTCAGCCCGGGCTCGGGTCTAGAGAGCTCGAGCTCGAGCGCAAGGACAAGGACCGGGTTCAAGCTTGAACGGACACTTCCAACCAGAATACGTAGACTCTGAGGAGACACACTCCCGCCGCGGGACAAAGATACCCGAACTCCCCCTCGCGGCTTCGCTGCCGAGCGGCTTCTAGTTTGGGCCTCACTTGTATTCTCCTGCAGAGCTTCATATACATCTTTCGCCTCAGAGCAAGACTGGAGTAGAGCTATTACCCTAACTCGGGGGCTTGAACTAGTATAAATCTCGTGTCCATTGTTTCTTCCCCGATATACACCTTGTGACGCACGCCATTCCCGAACGAGCACGACCTCGGGCCTCGCCCTCACACGATCTACTCACATCCCCCCTCTGCGGTCGGCGGTTCCGATCGTCGACAACTGGCGCCCACCGTGGGGCTCGAAGTTTCGCTCGTTCGGAGTCCATTGCTTCAGCGTCGCTAGCACCTTCGACTTCAACAACAACATGTCACGTTCAGCAAGCCTAGACTCGGATGCGGTTCCCGAGTGTGAAGGCTCTACCTCTATGTTCTCGCCTTCGCTGCCGCCACGCGAGCACCTAGCCTTCATGGCTGGCAGCCGCGAGGCGAGCGCGGGGACGAATGACGGCGACCCAGAAACCCCGGAGGAGGCGCATCGGCTGGCCCAGGTAGCTATCAACCAGGCCATCATCGCCCTCCGATGGGAGGAACGCGGAGAGCTCCACGCCTCGTCTGGGCACCACAGCCCTACCCGCCTGGACGATCCCAACCAGGAACGCTTACGAGCCATCGCTCGGGTCATGACCGATCCTGCCTGGGCAAGGTCGGCTCTCTTTCGGCGGTCCCTCGCTGAGGAGCTTGGCAGGGCGGCCGACGAGGTCACACCCTCACAGCGAGAGCAGCACCAGCGCCCCGAGCCCCGCTCCCTGGAGAGTGAAGGCAACTCATCGCGCGGGCGTCGCCGCTCTCGCCGGCCGACTCCGTAACCACGGGCCCAAAGTCCGCCGCGAACGCCCTCGCCACGTCGAGACCCGGATCTGATACGCGAGCGTGCCCGCTGTCAGCAGAGCAACGGCAGCACTCGCTCAAATAGCGGCGCTTCCGGAGGTCTTTCTCCGGACATTCCACCCAGGCATCAAAGGGTTCGTGATTGCCCGCATCACTGCCCTGATGACGCTCCTCCTAACCGTCAAGACCAACGCGGGGTATGCTGTCGGCTCTAGTTCGATTACCCCGCCGACCGCGACTTCGACCCCAGCAGCGGCAGTCACGCTGCTCCGGCCTACGACTGCCTGGCGTACTCCGTCGACCTCCGTCGAGTGCGCTGGCCAGTCCGTTTCAAGCCCGCGGCGATGGAGCGGTTCGACGGGACCAAGAACCCCGACGAATTCCTCTCAATCTACTCCACCGCGATTCTGACGGCCGGCGGGAGTGAGGCTGTGGTGGCCAACTACCTCCCTACCATCCTGGACGGCGCCGCGTGCACCTGGCTCTTCAACCAGGCGCTTGGCGCTTTCCGGTCATGGCGCCAGGTGCGAAGCACCCTCCGTTCGAACTTTCAGAGCTGCTATGAGCATCCTGGATGAGAAAGGGACCTAGATCGCATCATCCAGGGCAAGGACGAACCCCTCCACGACTTCGTGCGCTGGTTCACCCGCGCAAGGAATTCGATACCGAACGACTCCAATGAGGCCGTCATCATGGCCTTCAAGTTCGGCGTCTAGGACAGGCGCCTCACTGAGGACCTGGAGATCACCGCGAACCTCAGCGTTAACAAGCTATTCCGGATGGCGGAACGATACGCGAACGCGGATGACGCCGTCCGTTGGAAGTGTGATTACGACTAGGGCAAGCTCGGCCGCGTCTTCGACGAGGCCGGACCGTCTGGCGCCAAGAGTGGTGGCTTGGATCCGTGTGACAAAAAGCAGAGGAGAGACCGCAATGGTGGCGGCGGCCAGCTACGCGTGGTCGTCGCGATGGACAGCGGACGCGAGGTGATAGAAGTGCGACAACCCGACCGCAATGAGCCTCGACCTCAGCTAGGTCAGCCACGGCTTCAGCAAGCGCAACGCCAACCCCAACAGGGGCAACGTCGCGCTGGGCCACAGCAGGGACAGCGTCGGGTACCCCAGCGGGGCGATGCCCGACCTCAGGTTGATGAGGTTCGGCCTAGGTATGATTCAGTCAAGTTCTGCCCGTTCCATAAAGCCTGCAGCCATGACCTGAGGAACTGCAGAACGTGGCAATACAAGCTGGACGCCTTCTACGACGGGCATGGAGAGATGCCCATGCTCCCGAAGGAAGACGAGCTGCCTGATGGGGTCAATACCGGCGAGGGCCTGGAAGGCCTCGACCTCGAATTTCAGCAGGGCAACGCCACGTCGACATGATTTTCGGCGGTTCGTCCGCGTACCGGTCCTAGCGCGAGCTCAAGGGTGCCGCTCGTACTGTGTACCAAGCCTCTGCTGGGAAGCCCGTCGACCGGCCTTGCAAGTGGGCCGGTACTCCAATCACCTTCTCCCGGGACGACGCTCCCCCGGGAATATCCAAGGACCTTAAGACCGCCTTGGTTGTAGCCCCGACCATGAGCAACACCGTGGTCAGGTGGGTCATAGTTGACGGGGGGAGCTCCCTCAACCTGCTCTTGGCCAGCACACTTGACCGAATGCAGATTACCCGGTCGAAGATCAGGAGTATAGCGGCCCCCTTCTTCGGCATCGTGCCGGGGAGCTCAACCACTCCGCTCGGGCAAGTGGTTCTGCCCGTCACCTTTGGTGATTCGATGAATTTCCGCACCGAGCTGATCACCTTTGAGGTGGTCGAAGGGGACCTCCCCTATAACGCCATCCTCAGGCTGCCAGCCTTAATCAAGTTCATAGCGGCAAACCACTACGACCACCGCTGCATGAAGCTCCCAGGGCCCAATGGGGTCATAACCATCCGCGGCGACCTCAAGGTGGCGCACTACTGCAAGGAGAAAGCTCTGACGATCGCTGGCATGCTTCCCCAGCGGGGTCCCGAGGTGACCCCAAAGAACGCCCGCCGGAACCCAGAAAAGATCGAGGCGATCGAGAAGATGGCCACCCCGACATCGACAAAATAGGTCCAATGCCTCACCTGTCGTGTGGCCGCTCTTAGCCGATTCATCTCGAGGCTCGAAGAGTGTAACACCCTAAAAATTTGCCATACTTTAAATTTTGGAGTTATTTTGATTTTTGAAATTTTTGGGTATTTATTTGAATTTATTTGCATTTATTCAAATGAGGGCTTATTGAAATCAATTAAAATAACACAAAAATTTAAGCAAAGTTTTTCTGGAAATATTTTATTTGAGTTCCAAATGTCCCAAAATATTTTCCAAAATTTTTCTGGATTTTTTCGGGTATTTTTGCTATTTATTTCGGCTTTGTTTATTTATCTTATTTATTTTAATTCGAAAATGATTTAAAATCGCAAGAATAGTGTTTGGGCCGAAACCCTTCGGTCCGGCCCAAGTCAGCCCATGCCGTCGACCCGCGCAGCCCATCTTGCCGAAACCCTAGCCGTCGCGCGTTTGGACCGTCGGATCGAGATCCAATGGTCATCGTTGCACCGCGTTGCCCGCGCGCGTGTGCCACCCGATCAAGTCCACGTGGACGTCCAGGATTGTGCCACGTCGATCGTCTTCGCGAGATCACCGGAGTTAACCCCGTCGAGCGTTTCCGCTCGTTTCCCCGGTGTTTGCGCGCACGTCGAGGCTCCTTTAAGTGCACCGGTTAGCGCGTCTGGCAGAGCTCTTCACGCTGCATCTTTTGACTCCTTGCACGCCTCCCGAGTCACTGCCGTTTGCCCGCAAAAGCTTGCCGTAGTAGCTGTACCACTCCGCCGCGGTTTTTGCCTCATTCCGCCGCCGTCGGTTCATCTCCGCCGTCGCCAAGGTCACCGGAGTAACGCCCTTGCCAAGCCGCGTCGAGTGGACCAGTTCTTCACGCTGAAGAATCACCGTTGCACCGTCGGCTGCGTCTAGGGGTGGATATCGAGCCAACTCGACTCGACTCATAAACTCGTTAAGATAACGAGTCAGCTCGACTCGACTCGTTATCTTAACGAGCTCAAAGCTCAACTCGGCTCGACTCGTTAAAAACTCGAGTTGGCTCGAGTTGGCTCGTTAAGCTCATTATGAATATGAGCAATAGAGCATACATTGGATACCTCAAACACCTGAACATGGGATTACTGCAGACAATTATGGATAGAAGTGATCAAGGATCAAGGATGAGCCTAGAGGGGGGGAGGTGAATAGGCTATTTTAAAATTTTCTTCTAATTAATTTTAGGAATTTTAATATGATAAACAGAGATGAAAAACTAAGCCTCTTCCTCAATTTTTCTTACTCAGAACTCTTTTCCCAGAAGGGAAGGTGAGTTGAACCTTCACAAAATACCAAGTCTCTTCACAACAATTTGAAGGGATCACTGGTCTGCTGAATTACACCAAGCCTCAAAAAGAAGAAACCTTCTCCAAGAGTAATAGAACAGAGCTTCAGGCTTGATGATTTTCAAGTGTGTTTTGGACTCACAATATAATACAACACTTGAATTGAATGTTTCTACAACTCTCACACAGAGTGAAATTGAATGCACTGAGAGTAGAGTGTTGTTCTTGTCTTAAGAAACCAATGAATGCTCAACCGAACACATCCAAAAGGTTCTGGACAGGTATTTATAGCCTTCATCAAAATTCTGGCCGTTTTGGACATGAATCTATCTGTTACAGACCACTCAAGAGTCTGAAGATGTAACATCCCAAAATTTGGCCTAATTATGTTTTTATTTCTTAAAGGTGCATTTATGATTTTCTGGAATTTATTTGGATTTTTCTGGATTTATTAGAATTAAATTCAAATCAAGTTTATTGCCTTTTATTCGAATCTATTTAAATTTATGCAAAGTCAAAATAAAGTTTTGCCAAAAATATTTTATTTGAGTCCAGAATGTCTCAAAGTATTTTTGAGATTTTTTTTGGATTTTTCCTAATAGTTTTATCGCTTAAAATAAATAAAATGAATTTACGTAATTATTTTAAATGAGAAATCTTTTGAAATTGCTTACTAAAGATGTCGGGCCGAGCCCATGTATCTTGGCGCTGGGGCCGTTCTGCGTGACCCATTGCTTTGCAATCACGCCCGCTTGGCCCAAGTTCTAGAAGAGTGAACGCCAGCCGTTGGATCTTTAGTGTGCGGTGGAGATCGTGTGGGAGGTTTCCGTTGGATTCCAAGTTGCGTTCGATTTCCTAGCGGAGTGCATCGTGGCCGCTGATCGTGCATCGGACGGTTCTGCGTCTTCTTCTCGAGCGTGTCCGAAGTCGGACTCTAGCGCCGCCCGTGTTTGCCGCGACACCGCGCAGAATCGGGCAAGGAGGGACTCGTGGTGCTTTATAAGGAGCGCGCCGACGTCGTCAGGATCCAAGGAACCAAAGCCCCAAAGTTTTGTCGCTAAGTTCGGAGCCAAATCTCTGCAATCGAAGTTTTCTCGAAGAGCGCCACCGCTGTCGTTTTCACCACGCTAGTTCGGTCGGAGCATCGCCGGAGACGAGAAACCGCGGGGAGGTCATTGCCGGCAAGAAGAAAAGTCTCGCCGCCGTCGCCCAAGTGCCCAAAACCCGCATCCAAGCGCGTCGGAAGGTAGGCGGTCGCGAGGACGCCGAGGTGGTCGGGCCGATCGCCGCCGACGACCCTAGGGCTCTGTGCCGTCGCCGTCGACGTGGCTTACTGGTTCGTCGCCGCGTGTCACCCACGTGGATGCCAGATCGGATCGGGCAGCGACGTGGCGCTGGCATGGCACGTCGTGGCGAGCTGCGCTGGCGCCGGGTCAGCTTGGTGCGGGGCCCGCGTGTCAGAGAGCCTGACCCGTGTGAACCGGGTGCATCGTGGACCCGATGAAATTCATGGACTCAGTCCATGGACCGAGGGGGGCATGTGTCAGCACCGGAGCGCTTCGGGCCAGGGCTGATGTCAGCAGGATGTCATGCTTGCGTCATAAATCGATTTTTCAGTATAAAAATAAATCTGTTAAATTCGAATTTCTGATTTTCTGATTTCAGTATTTATTTCAAACTTCAAAAGGCTATATCTTTTGCATCGTAACTCGGATTTGAGTGATTCCAGTTTCTAAAAATTTGTAAAATTGAGATCTATTTAATGGTGAATTTTAATTGATTTTTGGAGTTCATTTGCTCTCTGTTTTAGTATTTATTTGCTTTTCTCCTTCGGTACGCGTAGACGTTGAATTGTGCGACGCTTTCGAGGAAGATCCAGCAAATCAAGAGCAAGCTTCAGATCAAGATCAGGACCTATTCCAAGGCAAGTTGTGCTTTGATCATGTTGAACCCATGTTTATAAAATTGCTATGTTTGTTTTACCCTATTGCATATATTTCAAATATACAATTGTTTTAAATTAGATTGGGTTTAGCTAATATACCAGATTGATCTACACCCTACCTTGTCATTGTATGCCATGATCCATTGTCACCCTAGATTGGTTAATTATAGTTGGTTAATAATTATAATCAACATTGGAGGTTTAGTTCGTATTAGTTGCCTAGCCGTGCCACGTCATCACATGGGTCAGAATCATTGATAATTAATCTTGATTAATGGAATATGGAACAATGTTATGAACTTGTGTGTCATGTGGGATCACACGATGAGATTGAGTTGTTGTGGCGAGTCATGTCACGCAACGATGTTGAATTGTTGATGGCACGTGGTGCTTGGTAATCAACTGGGTGATAATAACTTAGATTGAGGCAAGTGGCAAGGGGCGAGGAGGCCAAGGTGGGCCCGATGGGCAGAGGGTATGTGGATGTCTTGCCTTGATCACACTAAGGACTTAACCTTGCAAGCCTTTGACCTGAGTCTATCATGCAACCACATGTCTGGTATGGGCCAGCCTGGCTGAGTAATTTGCAATGTCTTAATTTGGGTACTATTGTGGACGGTGTGAGTTCCCGAGTTATGGAGTAATTCACATGGCGCAAGAGGGGGGCCCTGGATGTGGTAACCAGTCCCACCTGTGTTGAATCCTTAGCGGGTAGTATCGGGTCAAGCCAGAGCATTGTAAAGGCTTTGTTATAATCACTCACCTTGGTGGTGTTGGGTTGTATCACGTGGGTAAAGTGCATAACCTCTGCAGAGTGTGAAACTATTCGGATAGCCGTGCTCGCGTTATTGAGCAATGCTCGGGAATTACAGTTAAGGGTTAGTTTAATTATTTGGACAACATGGTTGGGATGGCGGAATGCCATATGGAAGATGAAATTTGACTTAGGATTGGAAACTTGGTTTACTTGAGAAATACTGAAGTTATTTATTATAGCTATTTTTTTTACATTCTTTACAATCTATTTACTGTATTTGTTCATAAATGCTGCTTATTGCAAAATAGCCATGATAGCCTATCCATTGGAATAAGCCTTACATATAGATATATAGAATTGCATTCTGTGCACAACTTGTTGAGTGCTTTAAGTACTCACCCTTGCCAAACAACAATAATCAACAGTTGAGGAATCTACACCTGTGTTGGAAGATGAAGTCCAGGAAGACACGAGTCATTAGGGTCCGAGCCTTGTCGGTTGCCTGTGGTGAACTGATGAGCTATCTACGTTTCTATTTTCCGCTGCTTAATTACTAGTTTATATTTCCAGTCTTGCCCTGCGTGGCTTAATAATGTAAGTTGGTCATAAGATCATACATTTAACTATATCAATAAATGAACTATTATGCTACTATCGTTGTGTATGATGTGATATGTACCAATGTTAAGCTGTGTGCACTAGCGTTGATCCTGGGACTAGTGCAGTAAACACAGTGGGTTCGAATCAGTGGATTCGGGTCCTTACAGAGGTGGTATCAGAGCATACTGACTGTAGGTCTTGGCCCTAGATAGTGTGGAGGTGTCCTGTGTGAGTCCAAAACTATTTTCTAAAAGAAAATCTAAACATGACTAATAAAACACTCTCGACTCATCTCATTCTCTACTTCTCGCCTTTGCTGAATTTACCGTTTTACTTACCGTTTTGGGTGGAGCTCTTATTCAAAATTCTTGTGGAGCAGATGCCGATTGTTCCGACCTCGAGGAGTCAGCTGGCGGCTACGCCATGGAGCTGTGGAGAGTACTTCAAACGCTTGGGGGCTTTTATCGTCCGCTTTACCGAGGAGGCAGCTGGTCAGTTAATGGTGTACACCGAGGATTTATTTGCAAGCTGATTATCTACGCACGGGAGAACGAGGAAGCTAGCAGGCCAATCAACATCTCCGCCAGAAGATTCTCGTACGAGGTTGCCATTCAGGAGGTCGCTCAACTTGCTCTTCGCCGTGTCTGCCGCGACTACGCCGACGAGCTTCACGACTCAGTGTTCCGACTTCACCCAGATGTTCAAGCATGCCAACGCCGACGGATCGTGGAGGACGAGTGTGCCACTGCGGTACACCTTGCAGAGTTCGCCCTTGCCCAGGAGGATCATATGAGAGATGCTACTCAGGAGCTGGAGACTGTGTACGAGGCACTCAGAGTGGCAGAGCAGGAGCTTGAGGTGACCCGTGCTTCAGCCATCGGGATGATCACTGAGCTGGGAGAGGCCCTAGAGGCGGTCGAGGATGAGCTGGAGCGCGTGACTCGAGAAGTTCAGGAGCCAGCAGAGGAGTCCGAGGAGGATCCCGAGGAGCGAGAGTGGGAGCCGGAGGGGAGTACAGACCCCGTTGTTGCAGAGGACCCAGTAGTAGGTCATCAGGATAGGTTCGCTCCTATGCCACCACCCACGGTGTATGCGCCGGATCGACCTCGGCCAGGTGGTGGATGAGTGAGTGTCGACCTTGAGCTGTGTTGAGACTCGAGTGTGAGTCGCGTCTTTAAGTTAGTCTTTACCTCTTTAGTTGACGTTAAGGTTTCGTGTTTAGTTTGCTTCTTTGTAATCTTTGAGTGTGCAAGATGTGTTGCAAAGCTTGTAAGCTTAAATAAGCAGCCATACCAAGAATAAATAAAGAATTATTTCAGTTGGGTATAACCTATCTCCCGCTTTAGAAATTCTTACTTCTTATCTATGCTACATCTACCTTTCCTAACCCAAGAGGCAATCATCGATGGTGAATACTGAGGAACAACGGAGCTTCAGAAGTGGATGCGCGTAACGACAACACCAATGACAGAGGCAGCCTCAACCACCGCCAATGGACATGCGAGAACTGGGCGTTTCTTGCGCAAGCAGACTAAGCGATGCAGACTATGATGCAAAGCAGATGCAAGAGATGACCAACGCAGCAACCAGCAACAACATCCCTGTAGCTCAGAACAACCATGGTGGACCCCGACCTCACTCAAAGCTATCAGATTTTATGAGGACTAGGCCACCAACTTTTTCGGGAAATGTGAACCCTTTGGAAGCCGATGACTGGCTTAGGACAATTGAGAAGAAGCTGCACATCACTCAGTGTGAGGGCAACGAGAAGGTGCTCTACGCCTCTCATCAATTGGAAGGAACCGCCGCAGAATGGTGGGAGAATTACTGTGCCGCTCATGGAGCCCCACAAGAGATCACCTGGGAGGAGTTTACTAATGCTTTCCGCCAGTATCATGTCCCGGAGGGAATGATGGACCTAAAGAAGGAAGAGTTCAGGGCTCTAAAACAAGGAGGCCAACCAGTGGCCGAGTACCTGAATAAGTTTACCCAGTTAGCTCACTATGCCCCTGAAGACGTAGCGACAGACAAAGCTAGGCAGTCTCGTTTCATGAAGGGACTGAATTCAGGATCGCAGTGGGGTGATCACCCACAATTTTCCAGATTTTCAGGAACTAGTCAACAAAGCTTTGATCCTAGAAGATAAGCGCAAAGAGCTGGGTGAGAACCGTAAGCGCTTAATGACTAATCAGGGTGGACGTCCAAACCATCTACGTTTGAGGATGTCACCACAACAATTTGCTAGATTCCAACCACCACCGTGAACAAGACATCAACCCCGCACTCGCCCCGCCAATCGAACTTTCAGACACCAAAGACAGGCAACAATGCGCCAGAGGGAATCAACGATCGCCGTGAAAAGATGCTATACATGCAATGAGCGGGGCACTTTTCTAATAGGTGTCCACGAAGGGAGGCATTACGCCGATTCGTTTCAACTTGGGAACCACACCGCCAAAGCACCACCTCGGAGGAAATCGTGCGCGTGTCAAGCCGAGCAACCCGCAATCAACGGTGCGTGGAAGGATCAACCACATCACCGCCGATGGAGCTCAAGAGGCTACGAGACGTCGACCGGGTAAGTTTCGTCAACTCGCACCGCCTGCTTTGTTTGATTACGAGCTCGATTCGCTTGTTTCTCAAAGTTTTGCAACCAAGAATGGATTTCAAGTGGTGAATCTTAAGTGTGCTCTTAGTCCAAGCCCCGGATCCGAGCTTAGATCTAGCCTTGGGTGTTTGGGAGCTAAGTTGCTTATGGATGGGATAGAATTCTAGCTTAATCTTATCTTGATAGATGCACAATCCTAGACGTCATCCTTGGAATGGATTGGTGTCTAAGCATAAGGCCGTTTTGGATTGTGGCCAAGCGGATCGTGACTTTGGAAGGCCCTAGTGGCAAGAAAGTAGAGTTTCAAGCGACCGCATTCGCGATGGGCGATTAATGGTCAGCAGCGTGAAAGCCATCAAGATGGAAGATGTGCGAGAGCGAGGAATACCGGATGTGTTTCGGAAGATTTGCCAGATTGCCACCGACCGTGATATCGAGTTCGTGATCGAGTTAGCGCTGTGTACAAAGACCGATATCAAAAGACCATATCGGATGCCTACCGACGAGTTAGTGGAAATGAAGAAGCGATTGAGGAACCGCAAGAGAAAGGTTTCATTAGACAAAGTTCATCGCCGTGGGAGCCCGGTTTTGTTTGTTCGTAAAAGGACGAAGTCTTAGAATGTGCATCGATTATCGTGGCATCGAATGAAGTAACGATCAAGAATAAGTATCCGTTGCCCGTGATCGATGACTTATTTGATCGATTAAGAGGAGCTGGAGTTTTCTCCAAGATAGATCTTCGCTCGATACCATCGATTGAAGATCCGAGTGGAGGATGTGCCTAAGACTGCGTTTTCTACGCGTTATGGACATTACGAGTTCACAGTCATGTCATTTGATTGACTAATGCCCCGCATATTTTATGAACATGATGAATAAAGTTTTCATGGAATATTTGGATAAGTTCGTTGTAGTCTTCATAGGCGATATCTTGGTTTACTCAAGACAGAGGAAGAGCATGCGTAACATCTAAGAATGGTTTTAGAGAGGCTACGAGCATCGTTTGTATGCTAAGTTTAGCAAGTGTGAATTCGGAAGGAGAAAGTTGAATTTCTTGGTCATGTCATGACTACTAAGGAGTAGCATTGACCCAAGCAAAGTGGACGCAGATGTTGCATTGGGAGCAACCAAGTCCATTACCAGATCCGTAGTTTTACGGGAATGGCGGGATATTACCGTCGGTTCATAGAAGGATTCTCGACAATTGCTAAACCCTTACGCAGCTTGTTAAAGAAAGAAAAGAAGTTTGCATGGACGCCAGAGTGCGAGAAAAGTTTCATGGAATTAAAGAAGCGTTTAACAACAACCCCGTATTAGTACCGCGGATGTGCGTAATGGATTTGATATATATCGCGATGCTTCAAAGCAAGGCTTAGGTGCGTGTTAATGCAAGAAGGCAAAGTCGTTGCTTATGCGTCGAGACGCTTAAGACCGCATGAAGTGAATTACCCAACGCATGATTTGGAATTAGTCAGTAGTGCATGCTTTAAAGATATGGCGTCATTATCTCATAGGAAATAGATGTGAGATATATCGCACCATAAGAGCTCAAATACATATTCACTCAAGCGGATCTGAATATGAGACAATGAAGGTGGCTAGAGCTAATTAAGGATTATAATGTGGGAATCCATTATCATCCCGGAAAAGCCAATGTGGTGGCAGATGCTCTAAGTCGAAAGAGCCATAGCGTAAATACGCTAACAATGAAAGATCAACCAGAATTATGCAAGGAATTTCAGAAACTAAGGTTGGAGGTCGTTCCGCAAGGAATGGTAGCTGCACTGGAAGTGAGGCCAACACTGGAGGATCAGATTAGTGAAGGCCAGAAAGATGACGATAAAATTTCTAAAATCAAGGCTAAAAAGAAAGAAGGCCTAGCCGTAGATTTCACTCTGGATGAGCAAGGAACCATGTTTTTCAAAGGCCGAATTTGCGTCTTGGGATAAAAAGGAATCAAACAATTGATTCTTGAGGAGCTCACGATTCTAAGTACTCGATTCATCCAGAAGTGCCAAGATGTACCAGATTTGAAAGAGAGATTTTGGCGGCCTAACATGAAGCGTGAAGTAGCCGAGCATGTTGCTTTATGCGACGTATGTCGAGAGTAAAAGCCATGCATCAAAGACCCATTTGGTTTGTTGCGGTAGTTGAAAATTCGGAATGGAAGTGGAGGAAATCGGAATGGATTTTATCACCGGTTTACCTAAGACTCAAAGAGGTTACGATTCCATTTGGGTTGTTGTGGATCGTCTAACCAAGGTCGCCATTTTATCCCGAAGAAAGACCACTTACTCCGAGATCGCTAGCGTAGTTGTACATGTCGAGGATTGTATGTTTGCATGGAGTGCCCAAGAAGATTGTGTCGCATGAGGGACCCAATTTACCTCGAGATTTTGGAATAAGTTGCATGAAGCCATGGGAACTCGTCGAATTTTAGTACAAAGATATCACCCATGAGCGGATGATGGTCGACCGAAAGAGTAAATCAGATTTTAGAGGATATGTTGAGAGCTTGTGCTTTAGCTTATACTGCGACATGGGATAAGTGTTTGCCATATGCGGAATTTAGTTACAATAATAGTTATCAAGCTAGCCTACAGATGTCACCGTTCGAAGCATTGTATGGGCGTGCTTGTCGTACTCCGTTGAATTGGAACGAAACGGGAGAACGTTTGGTGTTTGGGCCAGACATTCTCGAAGAAGCAGAAAGCCAAGTTGCAATGATCAGAGAGAGGTTGAAGATAGCACAGTCAAGACAGAAAAGCTACGCAGACAACCGTCGTCGAGATTTGAGTTTTGAACCAGAAGATCATGTGTATCTCAGGGTTACCCCTCTTAAGGGCGTTAAAAGATTTCATGTTAAAGGGAAGCTTGCACCAAGATATGTTGGTCCGTTCAAGACTCTGAGTCATCGAGGAGAGGTAGCTTATCAGCTGGAATTGCCTCAGTCCTTGGCTGGAGTACATGATGTATTCCATGTGTCGCAGCTTAAGAAGTGTCTCAGAGTGCCAACAGAGCAAACCCCGTTGGATGCAATAGAGTTGCAAGAAGATTTGACTTACAAAGAGCAACCAGTCAGAATTTTGGATGTTATGGAGCGCAAGACCAGAAACAAGTCTATTCGCTTTTGCAGAGTGCAGTGGAGCAATCATTCCGAAAGTGAAGCCACTTGGGAGCGAGAAGAAGACTTGAAGTCAGAATTCCCGAACCTATTCTCTAGTTAGCCCTGAATCTCGGGTCGAGATTCTGTTAAGGGGGGGAGGTTTGTAACATCCCAAAATTTGGCCTAATTATGTTTTAATTTCTTAAATGTGCATTTATGATTTTCTGGAATTTATTTGGATTTTTCTGGATTTATTAGAATTGAATTCAAATCAAGTTTATTGCCTTTTATTCGAATCTATTTAAATTTATGCAAAGTCAAAATAAAGTTTTGCCAAAAATATTTTATTTGAGTCCAGAATGTCTCAAAGTATTTTTGAGATTTTTCTTGGATTTTTCCTAATAGTTTTATCGCTTAAAATAAATAAAATGAATTTCTGTAATTATTTTAAATGAGAAATCTTTTGAAATTCGTTAACAAGATGTCGGGCCGAGCCCATGTATTGTCGCGTGGGGCCGCTCTCTGCGTGACCCATTGCTTTGCAATCACCGCCCGCTGGCCCAAGTTCTAGAAGAGTGAACGCTAGTCGTTGGATCTTTAGTGTGCGGTGGAGATCGTGTGGGAGGTTTCCGTTGGATTCCAAGTTGCGTTCGATTTCTAGCGCGGAGTGCATCGTGGCCGTTGATCGTGCATCGGACGGTTCTCGCATCTTCTTCTCCAGAGCGTGTCTGAGTCGGACTCTAGCGCCGCCGCCGTGTTTGCCGCGGACACCGCGCAGGAATCGGGCAAGGGAGGGACTCGTGGTGCTTTATAAGGAGCGCGCCGACGTCGTCAGGATCCAAGCAACCAAAGCCCCAAAGTTTCGTCGCCAAGTTCGGAGCCAAATCTCTGCAATCGAAGTTTTCTCGAAGAGCACCACCGCTGTCGTTTTCACCGATTCCGCCGTCTTTCGTCGAGCTCAAGGCTCGGGACCGGAGTCATCAGCTTCGTCTCAACGAGGGGGAGCCCGTGCGCACGCTAGTTCGGTCGGAGCATCGCCGGAGACGAGAAACCGCGGGGAGGTCATCGCCGGCAAGAAGAAAAGTCTCGCCGCCGTCGCCCAAGTGCCCAAAACCCAGATCCAAGCGCGTCAGAAGGTAGGCGAAGTCGCGAGGACGCCGTAGGTGGTCGGGCCGATCGCCGCCGACGACCCTAGGGCTCTGTGCCGTCGCCGTCGACGTGGCTTACTGGTTCGTCGCCGCGTGTCACCCACGTGGATGCCAGATCGGATCGGCAGCGACGGCGTGGCGCGGCATGGCACGCCGTGGCGAAGCCGCATGGCCGCGCGGTCGGCTTAGTGCGGGGCCCGCGTGTCGAGAGCTCGACCGTGTGAACCGGGTGCACCGTGGACCGATGAAATTCATGGACTCGATCCATGGACCGAGGGGGCATGTGTCAAGACCGAGCGCCGGGCGAGGCGACGTCGCAGGATGTCATGCTTGCGTCATAAATCGATTTTCAATATAAAAATAAATCTGTTAAATTCGAATTTCGATTTTTCGATTTCAAGATTTATTTCAAACTTCAAAAGGCTATATCTTTTGCATCGTAACTTCGATTTGAGTGATTCCAGTTTTTAAAAATTTGTAAAATTGAGATCTATTTAATGGTGAATTTTAATTGATTTTTGGAGTTCATTTGCTCTCTGTTTTAGTATTTATTTGCTTTTCTCCTTCGGTACGCGTAGACGTTGAATTGTGCGACGTTTTCAAGGAAGATCCAGCAAATCAAGAGCAAGCTTCAGATCAAGATCAGGACCTATTCCAAGGCAAGTTGTGCTTTGATCATGTTGAACCCATGTTTATAAAATTGCTATGTTTGTTTTACCCTATTGCATATATTTCAAATATACAATTGTTTTAAATTAGATTGGGTTTAGCTAATATACCAGATTGATCTACACCCTACCTTGTCATTGTATGCCATGATCCATTGTCACCCTAGATTGGTTAATTATAGTTGGTTAATAATTATAATCAACATTGGAGGTTTAGTTCGTATTAGTTGCCTAGCCGTGCCACGTCATCACATGGGTCAGAATCATTGATAATTAATCTTGATTAATGGAATATGGAACAATGTTATGAACTTGTGTGTCATGTGGGATCACACGATGAGATTGAGTTGTTGTGGCGAGTCATGTCACGCAACGATGTTGAATTGTTGATGGCACGTGGTGCTTGGTAATCAACTGGGTGATAATTACTTAGATTGAGGCAAGTGGCAAGGGGCGAGGAGGCCAAGGTGGGCCCGATGGGCAGAGGGTATGTGGATGTCTTGCCTTGATCACACTAAGGACTTAACCTTGCAAGCCTTTGACCTGAGTCTATCATGCAACCACATGTCTGGTATGGGCCAGCCTGGCTGAGTAATTTGCAATGTCTTAATTTGGGTACTATCGTGGACGGTGTGAGTTCCCGAGTTATGGAGTAATTCACATGGCGCAAGAGGGGGGCCCTGGATGTGGTAACCAGTCCCACCAATGTTGAATCCTTAGCGGGTAGTATCGGGTTAATCCAGAGCATTGTAAAGGCTTTGTTATAATCACTCGCCTTGGTGGTGTTTGGTTGTATCACGTGGGTAAAGTGCATAACCTCTGCAGAGTGTGAAACTATTCGGATAGCCGTGCTCATGTATTGAGCAATGCTCGGAATTACAGTTAAGGGTTAGTTTAATTATTTGGACAACATGGTTGGGATGGCGGAATGCCATATGGAAGTTGAAATTTGACTTAGGATTGGAAACTTGGTTTACTTGAGAAATACTGAAATGATTTATTATTGCTATTTGTTTTACATTCTTTACAATCTATTTATCTTGATTTGTTCATAAATCTCGCTTATTGCAAAATAGCCATGATAGCCTGTCCATTGGAATAAGCCTTACATATAGATACATAGAATTGCATTCTGTGCACAACTTGTTGAGTGCTTTAAGTACTCACCCTTGCCAAACAACAATAATCAACAGTTGAGGAATCTACACCTGTGTTGGAAGATGAAGTCCAGGAAGACACGAGTCATTAGGGTCCGAGCCTTGTCGGTTGCCTGTGGTGAACTGATGAGCTATCTACGTTTCTATTTTCCGCTACTTAATTACTAGTTTATATTTCCAGTCTTGCCCTGCGTGGCTTAATAATGTAAGTTGGTCATAAGATCATACATTTAACTATATTAATAAATGAACTATTATGCTACTATCGTTGTGTATGATGTGATATGTACCAATGTTAAGCTGTGTGCACTAGCGTTGATCCTGGGACTAGTGCAGTAAACACAGTGGGTTCGAATCAGTGGATTCGGGTCCTTACAGAAGAGCATTAAATGCAGTTGCAACGAATACATCCTACCAAGCCCTAGATTTTTGGTAATGCGCCGGACTAGATCTTTTCGATTTCATGTTCACGGCAGACTACTTCTCAACTGGTCCGGCGTGAACTGACTAGTATCGCTAACTATTCCGGTGTGAACTGAGCTTTTGCGCCGGACTACTTCCAAGTGGTCCGGCGTGAACTGAAAAATTTCGGTTCAACATAGGACCGATTTTTAACATAAGACAAGTAGTCCGGCGAAAACTTAGGTAAAAAATAGAACATTTAAAACTTTGTTCTAAATGCAACTAGCATGATTTCAAGGTATGATTTTGAGCCATTTCCACACTTAGGATTAAATCAAGATCTTAGGCACTATTCCCTCTTAAAAATAACTCAACACTCTATTCTAACCTACTGAGAGGTCTTTTAACCTTGATTAAAAATCTTCAAGATTCTTTCTCCTTTTTTCTTTCCTTTCAAGTCATGTAGAGGATTAACCTGTTCAAACACTTATCTCAAGATAGATAGTTAGCCCAAAATATGTAATGTCATTAATTACCAAAACCATAATAAAATTTTGGGGGCCTAGATGCTTGAAGTGACTAGAAAGTGGAAAGTCATAAGTCATAACATTCAACTTGAGGTGCCCAAATATCTCAAACAGAGCGTTTGGAGGGGTACAAGACTGGAACTCCGATCAGACTAGAAGTAAGTCAAGTAACAAACATTGCAAACAACATTAGGTCTAAAGCATAACAAGAGATGAAAATTCCAGCCGTCCATGAAGATCGTGCCATGAAGTCTCGCACTAGGAAGAAATTGTGAAGATCCTGCAGCAGAAGGTGACGCTGTTGCCTGTTGGTGCAGGGCTGCAGGGTCTTCTGAAATAGTACATCACATTTACATAAGTGTTAGTAGTCAACCTGGATGAAGAGAACATTACATGAAGCTCACTGACATTTTTTTGGATGCATGTTGATCACAGTATTTAGGATGACAAATATCACTGTTTGTGGGGACAATACAGAAATTGAGCACAGTTTATAATTTATAAGACAAAGACTAGCTTTCAGTTCGATATTGCAGAGACAAGGGGTAGTCGGTACTAACTAATCCTACTGTCTTTCACTTCAGTCATAATATTTTTGCTTGCAACAAGTATTGGATCAGCTACTGCTAGGTGGTTAGTACCAGCTTCTAGCTAGTTACTGATGGTAACCACTTCATCGGCAAAGACTAAAGGCAGTTAATTAACTACTACATATAAGGGCCTACATATTTTTTTACTTATATGGTGAAACATAATACTTGCTATAGCCTCATAGTCACACTGATTTTTTTTTCAAGTTTTCTTCTAACAAGACTTAGCTGGAATCACAGCAAACCTTGGGAAGCTATAGTTAAACATGCACAAGCACACTCGTTTTTTTTAAAGTAAACTTTGATGAGAATGAATTCATCTCACTCTTGGCAGACTAGCTGCTTTCCACCAAGCTGTCAGGAAATGGTACCAATTCAACATCATCTTCGTTGTCATCTTCCTACAAATGAAAATGGTACTTCAGTTATACACAATATTAAACAAAGCTATATGAAAAACTGAAAGAAGATACCCATACCATTATCATTGGAGGTTTGTTGTCATTTTTGGATCCTCGGATGAAGCTAGAAGCACATACTAATGCCTCAACCATTGATGGGCGCAGAGCACTACGATAATCATCAAGAACTCTACCTCCGAAGATGAAAGTGGACTCGATGAGACACTGTAGCGGTATAGTCAAGAATTTTTGCCATCTTTGACACAACAGAAACCTATGAGCATTCAACTTCCACCAATCAAGTAATACAAACTTTGAGTCCTCGGAGGATGGTTTGGTTCATCTAAATAGATGAGCAATTCGACTTAGATGGCTCTGTAGTCGTCTCTCGCAGAAAGGATTGAAACCCACTTGGCACTTGTGGCAACCGAGGTCCGTGTTTGCAAACCTGAAGATGACTCAGCCCTTCCACTAGCAACCTTGTTTTGGCGATGTTCAGCCTCATAAATGCCATATAGATCATACAACTCATGTCTGACATCATTTTCCTCAATAAGGGCCTTGCTCTCACTAAAAATCATTTTAAAACAGTAACTAACAAATCTCATCTTAAACGTAGGATCAAGAAAGTAGCAATAACCATAACATTGTTCCGTTCCTCCCAATATTTATCAAACTTGTCTAACATTGCTTGTCCCATCTTGTTCATATACTCATCCCCAGAATTACATGCAGCTACCAATGCAATCTTAACATTCACTATGTAAGGATAGAAAACATTTGTTGTGGGGTATATAGATCCTGATAATACCTTAGTTACCTCAGCAAATGCAGTCAAGATTGGCTGAATTTTACTATATAATGTCCAATCTTGATGGGAAGGCTCCCACTTGTAATTCGTATCAACATCACCATACTCAGTGAAAGCAGCCCTATAGAGAATGCAAGCATCAAACATTTTATATGTTGAACTCCACCTTGTGGACACATCTAGATACAACCCTGCTCCAATTTTCAGATTCATGGATTTACAAACTTCCAGGAACTTGTACATATGAGATGGTGACCTCTTAAGATATTTCACAGTTTCCCTGAGCTTGGCTATCAATGGTTGCAATGGTTGAATGCCATCATTCACTACCAAATTGACTATGTGAGCACAACAGCAGACATGAAAGTAATTAGGAATAAAGCCTGCTGTTTTCCTAGCAATGAACTTGGACATCAAAATCCTAGCAACAACATCATTTGATGCAGCATTATCAAGGGTGATTGTTATAATCTTGTCTTCTATTTTCCATTCAGCTATACATTCAAACATTGCCTGAGCTATGATGTTCCCTGTGTGTGGTGGATCTAACTCAATGAAGTTCAAAACACGGCATTGCATAACCCAATCAGGATCTATGTAGTGCGCCACCAAAGCCATGTAGCAAAGATTTTGGTTTGATGTCCATAAATCACATGTCAAACTAACACTCTCAACAACCTTAAGACTCTTCCTAAGGAGTTCTTTTTCAGATTCATAAACCTTTATGCATTCACTTCGTATAGTCTTTCTACCAATGAACTTGTATGATGCATTCATATATCTCATCAAGACATTAAACCATGTGTGCTCTACCATTCGAAAAGGATATTCATGAACAATTATCATCTTAGCAATGAGCCTACGGGTTTCCTCATGATTATATTCAGTAGGAACAATTGTAAGAGATGAACCTAACGTGTCGGGATTATAGTTGAGTGTACCTTGAGCTAGTTGCCTGCCCTTCAAGTTCATGTAAGTGTACACTTTGGCAAATGCCTATTCAAACTTGAAGTTTGACCCCCTTGAGTGTAAGCAAACAAAGAACCACAATATCTGCACTTGGCCTTCTCAACGGTCTTCCCTGGCTCCCTCTTCGACACAGCTTGAACCACCTTGAAATGCTTCCAACAGGCTGCACGCTTTCCTCTCAATTTCTTTGCACTCTTCGGAGACAATTGGTTGCTTGTTTTCCTTTTGCCTCTTCTATTTCGATTGGGAGACCCAGAGCCAAAGTGTTCACCACCATCAGACATCACATGTTGCTCATCATGAGAAGGTTCACTTTCAGACATAACATCATTCATATCATACTCATCTTCCTCATATACATATTCCTACACATACAACATAAAAGAGCAAATACACATTTCTTGTGTCAGCAAAAGCAAAAGATTCAATGATGAAAGATCTAAACAAGCTCATCAACAGTTTCTTAAACACAACAGCAAATAAACTGCAAAGTATGTAAAACTAGCACGCATGAGTAGATGATGAGTTGCATGGAAAGAATTTGACCTCAGACTACACTAACAAGGAATCTGAGCTCCCAAACAGGGGCAATACAACAAGAGCTCCCAACTTATGCTAACTGATGAGCAATTCGAGGCCCCAAAAATCTTGGCAGGCACAGGAGGACAGTGGATGGACTCAAGATTCTCCTTGCAGAAAAATGCCTCTACACTAAGAAGGATGGATCTAGCTAGCAAGAACTCTTCACCAAGAAATCTAGAAAACTTTTATCTACAATCTGTGGCCTAATGACAAGCAAAAGATCTATGTATTGCTCACTGAGCTAGCTAGCTAATTGGCTGCATGGCAATAAGAACAAGAGCAACAGGAGAAAATTCCTGGAATGTCAGACATCTGCAATCACCACTAACAAACATTTCTTAGAATCATCATGTCTGACATCTGCAATGCCCAACACTCCAAATAAACATCCAAGAGTTGTGACATTATTCAAACCGCATTATCCTTATCCAAGTGCCATTGGAGATGTTTTTAAAGAGGTGCCAGAAAATGCATTGAGTTTACTTGAAACTCTTCTATCGATGGAACCCTACAAGCGTGGTACTGCATCAGGTGCTCTTACATCTGAGGTAAGATTGCATCATGTAATATCATGTATTCCTATTGTGTGTTAGATGATGAAGGATTGACAAACAAACTAGTATATATGGAATTTAGAATCGCAGTTGTTGGTTCATTGAAATTTACTACTAGAATTCAATCCTGCATTTTTCTTTTGCTATGCATCAGCATGGAATATAATTGTTTTACTAATATAGTTAGGAAATAGTAGCATAAGTGTATGACAGATTTCCAAGCTATTACAGTATTACTAGATTAATCTAATAGTAATCTTAGATGCCAAATCTTCATGATACAATGCTGACTAATGAGCTGCCAAATCTTACAGCATTGTCACATTTCCTTAAATGTAAGATTATCTTGGTCTTACTGCAGGGCTTACCGATGTGGGCGCAGATGAGGGAGCTACGGGATGCGTTGAAGGACTGGCTGTCGGAGGCTTTCCAAGGTTCTCAGCTGCTGAAGATGTGGAGCGTGAACCGGAGCCACAAGACCTACTTAGCTTCACTTCTTTGTTCTTTGACTCCATGCTCCTCGGTTGATTTGGCATGCTTGATGTCAGAGGGGAACTGGATCAGTAGGCCGACGTTGGAGGCTTAGAAGGCCACTCGGTGTGTGGACCGATGGATCTCGGAGGGGAGGAGCTCAACGGGGAGGCGACGGCGCGAGCAAGGCAAGGCCTGGCGGGTGGACGACAGGAGGGGAGGAGCTCAGAGTAGAGGCTGACAAGGGAGAAGCCGAGGAGAGGAGGAGCTCAGGAGAGTACCTCTGATCTAGAGCTCGGATCTGGAGCTCGTTAAACTCGTTAGCTCGCTCGATAGCTCGTTAGCTCGACTCGTTTAACTCGTTTTCTTAACGAGTTCAAAACCCAGCTCGACTCGACTCGTTAAGGAACGAGTTCGAGTCGAGTGGAGCCGAGTTTTCGAGTACTCGTTAAACTCGCGAGTTTTGAGTTTTTTTTCCACCCTAGCTGCGTTGTCTTCCTCAGCGTCGGCAGCCCTTCTCTTCTGCGCCGCCGTCGACCTCGCCAAACCTCGCCGACCGTTCGATCCGCATCGCACGATCCTGGTTCGTCCACGTCTTCCATTTCCTTTTTAAATCCTAGCGTTAATCGTGACTGTTAGATCTAGTATGGACGCCAGAGATTAGATCTTGAGTTCTTGTATTAGATGCGATCTAGGCCGTTGGATCATTTTTGAACGCTTGTGATAGTGCCACGTCGCTAGGGTGAACAGTAAACCGCTCGGGTACCGTGGGCCGTTGGATTGGATCTGTGCGGTGATTGCGAGTTCGAGCGGTGTTGCGTAAATCTGTGCCATTCAGATTTGAACGTGTGGCACGGATGCCGCCGCACCCTCGCCAAATCACGTGTGGACGCGTGTGCGAGTTGACCCGAGGCGCGACCGATTCTCGGCCGTTGATTTCAAGCGGACCGCTGAGATTTCGCCGCGTGTTTTCGCGAGAGCCGAGGCATCGCCGAGTCGGTGCATGCGCTGGCCGTTGGATTTGTGAGTGCTGTTGGATGCGTGACGCATGGCGGCGTGGAGCACGAAGCGTCGCTGGGTCCACGCGTGCATTGGCCGTTGGATCTGTCGGCCTGCTCGATGGCCGACGCGTGTCACGCGGATTCCGGCATAGCGCGTGAGATCTAGCCATTGATCTTTTGACGGCCATGATTGCGCCACGTGTTCATGCACGAATCTCGAGGCTGGTCAGGTGACGTCAGTGCTGACGTTAGATGGTGGGGGCCAAGTGCACTGTTCTGTGGACCGAGTCCACCGTGGACCAGAGCCGGGCCGTGGACCTAGTCCATGGATCGAGGCGAAGTGGCAGCACCAGGAAGCGCCACGTGTCGGCTGACGTCATGCTGACGTAATAAATCGAGTTTTCAATATAAAAATAAATAAGTTAATTCGGGATTTTCTATTTTCTGATTTATATTTTATTTAAAACTTTGAAAGGCTATAACTTTTGCATTTTAACTCAGATTAAGGTGATTCCAGTTTGTAAAAATTTGTAAAATTGTGCTCTTTTTAATGGTGAATTTTATTTGAATTTTTGAGGTTATATAGTCTACTATTTTGGTTATTTATTGCATATATAATTTTTACGCGTAGACACAAATTTGCTAGGAAGTTTCGAAGAAGAGTTCGTCGCTCAAGATCAAGCTTCAGAACATGACCAGCAAATCTTCGAAGGCAAGTGATGCTTTGACCATTTTGATCCCAGTTTTTAAATGTATGTTGTTTTGAAATTATGCATGCTAAGTTAATTAAAAATGAATTTAAATTAATTTGGGTAATGTAGCTAATCAACCCATATTGTTATTGCCACCTTGAAATTACTATATGTATGCCCTAAAATCATTGTCACCCTAATATTATTCATACTTGTTGGATATTAATATGATGCCAACACGGGAGGCTAGACCGTGATTAGATGCTTAGCCCTGCAGCGTGTCATGAATGACCTTTTGGGAAAATGCCACAATAGTGACTAATGAAATATTGAATGTATTTTAAAAACGGTGTGGTGATGCCACGTGATGAAATTGAAGTACGGAGACCTATGTGGTTCTGTATTGATGTTGAGTTATTGTTGGCATGCATTGCAAAATAATCAACTGGGTGGGAAAATGATTTAGACTGGGGCAAGTGGCAGAAGGCTTTGTGCCGGGTGGGCCTATGTGGCAAAGGGTTGATGAGAGTTGTGAGTCCATGTGCCACATGGGGCTGTGTGCCATTGTTGAGTGATGAAAGTCTTGCCTTGGTCAGCTAAGGACTTCACCTTGCAAGTCTTTGAACTGAGTCACCCGTACAACCACATGTCTGGTATGGGACAGACCTAGTTGAATAGGGTTCTGATATCTTTCCTCTGAAACCTCAGGGTGACAAAGACACGGGGTGTATCTGTGGGGAGCGACTGTGCTACGGCAGTGCGCATCCAACGGTGTTGGCCTGTCCTATACTTCGGCTCTGTGTGAGGGGAGTGATAGCGAAGGCAATACCGGAGAGGTTCATTGGTTAAGGTAGAGGTTCCTGAAAGGCTTTGTTGCGGGCAATCACCTGTGTGGTGAGCGGCTGTATCTTGTGGGTAAAGTGTACAACCTCTGCAGAGTGTCAAATCTATTCGAATAGCCGTGTCCACGGTACTGGACATTGCTCGGGGATTACAGTCAAGGGTTAGATCTTCAAAAATAAAATAGGGAAGGGGTAGCTGTGTGCCAGTGTGAAAATGAATTGATTAAGGTTGTGTGCCAAGTTTACGGAGAAAAATTGTTTAAAGAACTTAGTACTATTATTAACCATTTCACTGTTTTTAATCTAAATAAATTGTTAGTTTAAAAATGTTGTTTGATGGAAATGAGCCAAGTAAGGCAATTCTTTAGAATAAGTCTTGCATATAGTAATAGCAACGCATTCTGTGCATTACTTGTTGAGTGCCTTGAGTACTCACCCCTCCTTGCCTATCAACCAAACATCAGTGGAGGAGTCTACGCCAGCATGGGAGGACGAGTACATCGAAGAGCCAGACAATTAGGGGGCAAGCCCAGTTGGTCGCCTGTGGCAAGTTGATGGGACTCCACGAAGTTCATTTGCTTTCCGCTGTTACCTTTTATAACTCTTATAATGTAAGCCCTGCGTGGCTAATCTTATGTAAGGAGACCATAAGGTCATACAATTCAGCTTATATAAATGTTTGCACTATTTAATATGGTATCGTTGTGAATGTCTGTGATGTTCAACCCTGTAAAGACTGTGTGTGCTAGCGTGATCCTGGACTAGCACAGAATACACAGAGGGTCCAGATTCTCAGAATTGGGTCCTGACAGAGAGCGCGGGCTGTCGTTCTTCAAGACCTTGTGCAAGCCCAGGGGCTTCGAGTGGACCCCCGAAGCTCAGCGATCCTTCGACGAGCTAAAGGCGTATCTCTCGACCCGTCCGCTGCTCACGACCCCGTAGCCGGGCGAGGTGCTATTGCTCTACCTCGCAGCCGCAACCCAGGCCATCAGTGCCGTCCTGGTGGCCGAGCGAGACGGTCAGCAGCAACCGATTTACTATGTCAGCGAAGTACTTCATGGACCAAAGGAGCGTTACCCTCAGGTCCAGAAGCTACTCTACGCCCTTTTCATGGCTTCGCGCAAGCTTCGGCATTACTCCCAGGCGCATGCAATGGTCGTACCAAGCGGGTTCCCACTCGGCGAAATCCTGAAGAATCTAGAAGCAGGGGGTCGTATTGCCAAGTGGGCCATGGAGCTAGCCGAGTTCGACATCCGATTTTTGGCGTGCCCCACCATTGTAACATCCCAAAATTTGGCCTATAATTGCACTTATGTGCATTTTGGTGATTTTCTGAATTTATTGGATTTTCCAGAAATTATTTGAATTTATTTTAATTAAGTGTATTGAACCTTTGGTGAAAACTAATTATATATAGATAAAAATAATATGAAGTTTTGTCAAAAATATTTTATTTGAGTTCAGAATGTTTCAAAGTATTTATGAGAATTTTCTTAGATTTTTCCTGATATTTCAATTGCCTTAAATGAATTAATCTAATTTCGGGAATTATTTTAAATCAAAAAGCTTTTGAAAAATCGGTGAAAGCGATCTTGGGCGAAGCCCAAGATCGTGTGTCTTGGGCTGCAGTGCGGCGCCCGTTCAGCCCGTTTCCCCGCCACCCCGCGTTTGGCCGTTGGATTTCCATCGGATGATCTGCATCTCACCGAAACCCTAGCGCCTTCGGCCGTTGGATCAAGATCGGGCGGAGAGGATTCCTCGCGTTGTTTTTGGAAGGCCAAGATCGCGCCCGTCGGTTTTGGAAAGAACGAATCGGATCGTATCGCTTCGGATCTAATCGTGGCCGTTGATCGCAAATCGGACGGCTCTCGGTTGTCGTCTCCGATTCGGTTTCCGAGTTCGCCGCCACGCGCCGTCTCCGCCGCGGATTGCTTAGGTTTTCCTTTCCTGCGTGCATGCCGAGGCTATAAAAGCCGCCGCCCGCACCCCGAGGATCGCCATCCCAGAGCGCATCTGCTAGCCTAGCCTCTTCGCCGGAGTCGCTGCCGTTCGGCCCTGAGAGCTCACCGTCGTTCTTTGTAGCGCCGCCTCTCTTTTTCTCGCCGTTTCGCCACCGTCAAGCCTCCATCCGCCGCTCGGGTTCCAGATTCAGACTCGTCGCGTCGAGCCGCACCGAAGCTGCTACTTCTTCTCGCCGGAATCGCGTCGAAACGCCGTTCGGGTGGTCGTCTTCCTCCGCTCCGGTGCCAATCCGCCGTGCTTCGGAGCTTCGCGCAGCCGTTGGATCCTCGTCGGACCGTCCAGATCACGCCGCGTCATCCTCATCAGCAGTGCACCTCTCCGGTAAGATGGACCGTTAGATCTAAGATAAGCGGTCAGGATAGTGCCACGTTGGTGTAGTTCGGTAGCCATCGGATCGTCGCCCAGGTGCGCACCGTGTGTCGAGCATCGTCACGGGCGGCGTCGCAGCCAGTAGATGCGTGCCGCGTGTCAGGCGCGTGACGCGAGGCGCTGTGAGCCGCGTCCACGGTGGACCAGAGGCGGTTCCGTGGACCGGGTCCATGCGCCGAAGTGACGTGTCAGCGTCTGATTGGCTCGAGCCAGGGCTGACGTCAGCGTTGCGCAATAAAAATCTTTTTCAGTAGAAAAATAATTCTGGAAAATCGGAAATTCTATTTTCTGTATTTTCAGTATTTATTCAAACTTCAAAAGGTTATATTTTTTGCATTTTAACTCGGATTTGAGTGATTCAAATTTCTAAAAATTTGTAAAATCAAGATATATTTATTGGTGAATTTTATTTTATTTTTGGAGTTTGGTTGCTCTCTATTTTGGTGTTTATTTGCTATTTTAGCATCGTTTCGCGTAGACGTTGAATTGCTCGATGATCCGGAGGAAGATTCATCGCTTCAAGACCCAAGCTCAGAGCAAGACCAGCACCTACTCCAAGGCAAGTTGTTCTTTGATCATGTTGAACCCAATTTCACCAAATTGCTATTTTGTCTTTTAAATTATGCATGATATTTTATGTGTATAAATGATTTCAATTAATCTGGGAATTAGATGATATGCCTAATTGAATTAAATCACACCTTGTCAATTTTATGCCATGATCTAATTGTCACCCTTGGATGTGGAATTATAGTTGGTTAATATTAATAATCAACATGGGACTAGTTAGACCGTCGTAGATTGCTTAGCCATGCCACGTCATCACATGTGTCCAAATGTTGTTACTTAATCTTGACTAATGGAATATGGAACAATGTTTAAGAATTTGTGTGTCATGTGTTGTCACACAGTGCTATCAAGTTGTCGTGGCGAGGAGGTCACACAACTAGATTGAAATGTTGGTGCACGTGGTGCTTGGTAATCAACCGGGTGGTAATGATTTAGATTGGGGCAAGTGGCAGGGCGGTGTGCCAAGGTGGGCCAGATTGGTAGGGGTATGTGGAAGTCTTGCCTTAATCACTTTAAGGACTTAACCTTGCAAGCCTTTGACGAGTCTCTCTTGCAACCACATGTGCGGAATGGGACAGACCTAGTGAATAATTTGTGAAGCCTAGATTTTGAATCTTGTCGTGGTGAATAGTGAGTCCCGGGTTTACGGTTTAACTCACATGGCGCAAGAGGGGGCCTGTTGTGGTGGTTTAACCCTTGATGTTGAAACCTTAGCGAACGATCTTTGGGTCTAGGTGTAGCATTGTAAAGGCTTTGTTACGATCACTCGCCTTGGTGGTGTTTGGTTGTATCGTGTGGGTAAAGTGCATAACCTCTGTAGAATGTACAATCTATTCGAATAGCCGTGCTCACGGTATTGGGCAATGCTCGGGAATTACAGTTTAAGGGTTAGACTTTTGTTAAACAAAAACTTGTTGGGATGGCGGGTGCCATGGGAGGTGGAAATTGATTTAGGATTGGAAACTTGGTTTACTTCATAAATCTTTGAATCTATTAATTATGTTATTTGTTTTATCTTTTCAATCTATTTACTGTATTCTTGTTAAATGCCGCTTCTACTGCAAAATAGCCATATTAGCCATTCCTTTGGATTAAGCCAAGCATATAGAATATTAGACTTGCATTGCTGTGCACAACTTGTTGAGTGCTTTATGTACTCACCCCAACAACAACAACTTCAGAAGAGGAAGAATCTACGCCTTTCGTGGAGGAGGATTATATGGATCACGAATGCTTAGGTCCGAGCCTCATCGGTTACTGCAGAATCGGGAGCCGCTACGCTTATTTTTTTTTCCGCTTTGCTTATTTGCTATTTCTTTTATAAGCCCTGTGTGGCAATAATCATGTAAGACAACAGTTACTATTAATTATTAAAGTTATGCTATATTCCGCTGTGTATGACTATGATAGCATCTATGTTGAGCCTGTGTGCACTAGCGTGATCCTGGACTAGTGCGGTATACACAGAGGGTCCGGATTTGCAAATTCGGGTCCCGACAACCATCAAGTCACAGACGCTCGCTGACTTCATGGTCAAGTAGACGACGGAGCCCGCCTCTGAGCCCGAGACCGAGGGAGAAGGCCTCTGAACTATGTTCTTCGATGGGTCGAGGTCGTTCAAGCGCTCGGGGGCTGGCATTCTCATTATCACTCCCCAGGGAGATTGTCCGAAGTATGTGACCAGGAAGGACAACTCTGGTGCCGATCTTCTGTCCAAGCTCGGGTTGTCCGATGATGAGGTTCCACTGGACGTCATCCTCAAGAACTTGGCGGCACCGTCCGTCGCCGACCAGGAAGACTCGGTAGCCCTCCTCGAGAGTGCTCCCTCGTGGATGAACACAATCGTCAAGTTCCTCGACCTCGGCGAGCTCCAGCCTGCTCCAACCGAGAGCAGCAGAGTCAAGCGCCGTGCGAGCTCGTACGGGCTCGTCAACGGACAATTGTATCGGTGGGGCACCTTGGGTGGTCTGGCAAAGTGCGTCACCCCGAAGGAAGGTAAGTACTTGCTCAATGACATCCATTCGGGCCTCTGCGGTGCTCATTCTTCTTTCAGGACTATGGTCGGGAAAGCGTTCTGGATGGGCTTCTATTAGCCGACGGCACTCCAGGACGCTCGGGACATCATCCGCGCCTGTCGAGCCTGCCAGTTCCACGCCCGAAAGACACACCAACCGGCTTATGACTTCCAGACCATTCCCCTCGCCTGGCCGTTCTCGACCTGGGGCCTCGACATCCTTGGCCCTTTCCTTCGGGCGATCGGGGGAAAGAAGTTCCTGTTCGTTGCCATCGACACCTTCACAAAGTGGGTTGAGGTCGAGCCAGTCTCGACTATCACGGGTCAAGCAGCGGTAAGGTTTTTCTGCTCATTTGTGGTTACAAGGTATGGGGTTCCTTTCAGGATCATCACTGACAATGGGGCGCAGTTCACCAGCGAACTGTTCCAAGAATACTGCGAAGACATGGTAGCCAAGATCTGCTATACCTCGGTAAGTCATCCCCAGAGTAACGAAGCAGTCGAACGCGCCAACGGACAAATCGTCAAGGGCGTTAAGAAGCGAGTCTTCGACAAGCTTGAGCGACGGGGCCGAACCTGGGTGATGAGCTTCCCACTGTTCTCTGGTCCATCCGCACCACACCAAGCCAAGCGACAGGGGCAACCCCCTTTCAGCTCGTTTTCGGTGCTGAGGCCGTCCTACCTTTCGAGGTCACGTTGGGCTCCGCCAGGGTTAGCTCGGTCGACCAGGTCGACCTCGAGCAAGAACGGTCTCTTGACCTCGCCCTCGCAGAAGAAGTAAGGTGCCGTGCACTGCTACGATCGGCGCATGACCTTCAAGCGCTTCGCAAGCATGTCTCTCGATCGGTATGACCCAGGGAGCTCCTTGTTGGGGATCTGGTCCTAAGACGGATTCAGGACCGATCCAACACCAATAAGCTATCCCCGCAGTGGGAGGGTCCCTACAGTGTCATTTCAGCAGATCGCATGGGTGCTTACCGACTGGCTATGCCCAATGGCAGAGAGCTTGCAAACTCGTGGAACATTGACCAGCTCCGGAAATTTTATGTCTGATGCTGTCTTTTATTTTACGATAAAATAGTTCTGCTTTATCGTTTGTGCTCGTGCCGTCCTTTATGTCTCTTTGTATCTCGAGCAACGTGACTCCGGGTCGTGGTCCCAGGGTTCACCTCCTGAGGGTCGAGCCAGCAGTAAGTCGATTCTCATCGCATCACAGCTTCCCTCCATGGCAAGGCTCGTTCTGGCGACCACGCCCACGAGTTCTCCGACCTCGAGATACTCGGGCTTCGGTCTGGCTTCCCCTTGCTCGGACAAGCATCGCGATCTCGAGGTACGCCTCCAGGGGCCACGTCCGCAGTAAGCCGACTCTCGTCGCGGTAAGCCGACTATCCCCCTGTAGCAGGACTTGTACCCGAGACCGCCCTCGGTAAGTGCTTCGAGCTGGGGAGCCGACCTAGCGTTGGTTTACCGTAAGCAGGTTTGTTTTATCGTCCGTGCTTATAACACTCTGTTTGTCCCCTTGCATCTGGAGGGCCGCAACCTCGAGCAACGATCTTTGCTCACAAGCCACGGGACTCCAGCTCGGCATAAGTGTTAACCTGTGATGAAAAGTTCTTCTTCATTGCCTATACTAACACCTCTTTTTGCATCTCAAGGGACGCGACGTCGGGTCGCGGTCTCAAGGTCCACCTCCAGGGGGTCAAGTACGCAGTAAGCCGGCTCTCGTCGCGGTAAGCCGACTATTCCCCTGTAGCAGGGCTCAGGCTGGGGACTACGTTCGGTAAGCGCCTTGCGCCCAAGGCCTGACCTGGTACTTTCCTGCAATAAAAGTTCTTCTTTATTGCCTGCGCTTACATCTCCTCGCAGCTCGAGTAACGTGAACTCGAGGCGTGACCATAAGGACCACCTCCAGGGGGTCGAGTCAGTTGTAAGCCGATTCTCATCGCGTCACAACTCCCCCTGTAGCAGGGCTTGGACCAGAGTTCACGCCAAGAAGTCCCTAACCTCGAGATGCTTAGATGCTTTCTTTCATTATCTACATCCATATATGTTTTCTTGCACCCTGAGTGCCTTGGCCTCAGGTCACGGTCTCTAGGTTCGCCTCGGGGAGTCGAGGCCGCCGTAAGTCGATCTTTATTGCGGTAAGCCGACCGTTCCCCCGCAGCAGCAAACCAGAGGCCGTCCTTAGAGGGCGCCCCGGGCCTAAAGCGTTCCCAGGCTCAGGGGTCGTGGTCTCTAAATTCGCCTCCGAAGAAGCTTCGGCTGCAGTAAGCCGATCCTTATCGCAGTAAGCCGACTATTCCTTCGTAGCAGGATTTGAATTTGAGATCACCCTCAGAGGGAGCCCTGAGCCTTCGAGTGTTTCCGAGCTCGGTCGGCTCGACCTAATGCCCAAAACCTAACCCGAGCTCGAGTGTTTCCGAGCTCGAAGATCTTGACCTAACGTTGCGGTCAGGGCTTGATCTCGCTCACAAACGTGTCCAATAGCTTGACTCCGCCTTAAGCCTTTTTTAGGTCGAGGATGTTGGCTAGCCCCGTGGGCTTCAGCAACTACCTCCTGCGCCCCGGCCCGGCGACAAGGACAGGGCAATAAAGGCAAAAGATAAATTCTTCAGCTAAGATTTCACCTAAATCTTAAAGGACACGTTCAATTTCGAGCACAAAAGAATTTTATTTCTCCCGATCGAGGTTTACATAGCTAACATTTACAAGAGGGGCCGAGTTGTCCCCGCCCCTTTTCCTATCTACTGACCTATCTACAGGTCGGCCATCTCGCGAGCAAGCTTCTCCTGCTCAACTGCAGCGACTCTCGCCCTCAAGGCCAGCGTCTCGGCTTCGGCGTTGGTGACGCGACTCTGCTCCTCTTGAAGCTGGGCTAGAGCACTCCTCCCCGTCCGGGTCGCTCGCCCTAGCTTCTCCTCGAGCTCGGTCAGCTTCGCCTCAAGCTCGACAGGGCCCTCGTGGGAGCAGCGGAAAGCTCTGCGACTTATTTACGGAGCGCCTCCACTTCTGCGCGGGCGGCCTCGATGATCTCCGCGGCCGCCGAGCGGCTGGCCTTGTGGGTCTTCTCGGCCTTCTCATGAACGTTTGCGAGAGCCTCGACCAACCGCTTCTGCTCGGCCTCGACGGCTTTCGAGAGCTCGAAGGCGTGTTCCGCCTTCAATAGTCGGACCTCCTCCTGCACGCGCGTCGCGTTCTCCTCGAGGCTGAGGACGTAGTCGTCGCGGACTCAGGCCGCAGAGCACCTGAAACTGGTTGGCGTGACCGCGCATGACCTCGAGCCCCTTTGCAACCAGGTTCAGGCCCTACAGAAACACAACAATGGGTCATTACGACCATAAAAAAAGAGGGGGGAATGGGCTCGGGGTCGACTGAACTGTTGGAGTCGATTCTCGAGACTCGCGCGGTCGTTGCCAAGAATCGGTACACTCCCCTCGGTGGCCCCCCGAGCGCGGGGTTGGCCACGACAGGCGGAGTGTCGACCCGGGCTACCTCGTCCGGGACGAAGGGCAGCACGGGCGGAGCCGAGCCTACTGGGGAAGGCAGAAATCGTGAAGGAAACTAAATCGCAAAAACAAGACAACAACGAGTGGGAAGATCTGGCGTACCTGACACTTCATCGGGCGCGGTGGAGTTCGCAGGTGCCTCGTCCTCGCCGGCGGAGGGAGGCTCGACCTCAGCCGCCTCGGCCCCGGTGGTGTCGGCTCCAGCGGCCAAGGCCTCCTCCCTTCCGACCCCAGCAACAGCTCCTTCCGGGCCAGTGTTTGGCCCAGGGGGCCCCTGGTCGGACCCCCCGGCCGCGCCACCCTCCGTAGGCGTCGCGGTAGGTCGAGCTTGCTGCGGGCGCGCCCGGAGGACCAAGAGGTAGTCCCCCGCACCCTCCTCCTCATCCTCGAACTCGCCCTAGACAACAGTCAAAGTTACCGCCCGTCAGGCGCCCGAAGTCTGTAACGAGGAAAGTCGCTGGGAGTAGGAAAAGGAGAAGACCTACACTGCCAATCTAAAGCAAAAACGTGCACGTACTTGGGTGAAGAGCCTTCGTCTCCTGGGAGAAGGGGGCGTAGCCCAACGTCTCGCCCCCGCTGCTGTAGGGGAAGCATCTTCTCCCTGAGTGCCCTGCGACCGCGACGTCGGGCGCGGACTCGGTAGCTCGACGGCAGCTGCTGCCCGTTCTTGCTGCAAGGAGACGAAGAGAAGGTTAGAAAAGAAGAAAAAATTGGAAATAGCTAAGACTGAGCCCGAGCATTCCCGGGCCGGCGGGTTCGACTTACCATCGCACGGTCGCCCCACTCGACGTGGGGCCTCTTGGCAGCATGGCTCGGGGCGTCCGGGGCGAGCCTCTTGCCCACCTTCTTGCCCTTGCCCAGTCCGGGCAATGGCAGCAGACGCCTCACCGTCTCTAGGAGCTCCCGACTCTCCTGCATGGCTCAACGCAGTCAGCACGAGCCCGAGCTCGGACCAAGCTCGGCAAAGGAGTAAAAAAGAAGTTACCTCATCGCTCCACCTAAAGACGTTCTTGGGGACGGAGCCGTCGAGGATATAGGCGTGTGCCGCCTTCCCAAACACCTCCTGCATGCGCGCCGCCACCCAAGATTCTGCCGGGGCTGCGGGAAAATGAAAATGGAGGGGGCGTCAGAAAGAAGTTCCACCGGGCTCGAGGAGGATTAAAGTCAGAAAAACTTAACCTTGATGCCTTCCTGGGTGGGGTCGTCCCTCCCTTGAATTTGGAAGAACGGGTGCACCCTCTTTCGCAGAGGGGACACCCGACTCCACAGGTAGTCGATGACCACTGCCTGGCAGGAGAGGCCGTGCGTCGCGCAGATGTGGATGGCGGCGAGGGCCTCCTGGTCGGCCGTCGAGTCCTCGGGCTCCAGGGTCTCGCGCTTGTTGTCAACAGCGGCGCCATTGTACGCAAGACCGCCTCCCTTGCCCTTCTTCAGGTAAAACCACTTCTCCGTCCACGGCCCGAGCGAGTCCCGGGTCGGGACTTGAAGAAAAGTGCAAGGGATCCCCTTCCGCAACCGGAAGTACAGTCACCTGACTACGGGGTCCTTCGCGGTGCGGAACAAAGAGTAAAAACGAAAAAAGAGGGAAGGGGTGGGAAGGATCCCCAGAAATCCCTCGCAAAGATGGGAAAGGATAGAAAGAAGGAGGATCGAGTTCGGTACCAGATTGACGAGCTCGATCTCACATTGTGTGACAACGGCTGCCAAGAAGTCACTCTCCGGAGTCCGTAGCCCGAAGAGCGTGTATTGCTCCGTGCTGACGATTTCGTCCTCCCGGGGGTGCGGCTCGGCCTCCCCGGCCGGGAGCCGCCAAGTCGCTAGGCCCAACAGGCCCAGCATCTCCAGCTCTTTCATCCTCTCCACGGTCAGAGTGCTCTTCCCGAACTTGGCCATGGCGCTTGGAGGAAAGGAGTCGGTTCGGGAAGGGAAGAAGACGGCAAGCAAGAAAGCTAGGGCACGGCGCAGAAATGGGGAATTTCTGAAGTGTGCGTTGGCTTTGAGTTTTAAAGAAGCTCGATCTCTAATAGCAGGCATCGTTTACTCCTCAAAAGGCACGCCGAGACTTTCGGGCAGGGAACGCGATGCGCCACGGTCGCGCCCCTTCGGCTTTTTCCTGGCCGAAAACGCGAAGCGCCACGGTCGCGCCCCTTCAGCTTTTTCCCAGCCAAAATCGCGAAGCGTCGCGTCTCGTGTCCCTCATCCTCCCTGTTAGGGCACAAGGCATTGTGAACCACCTCCTCGACTCCTCAGCAGGAAATCAAAGCAGCAGAGCCTGGGCGTCCCTGGGCACGATTTTCGATTCGAAGATAGAACGACGAAAGCTTTTTCCCAGCCGAAATCGCGAAGCTTGAATATGGATATTGTCGGGGATCGGTAGCCTCATCACGTGTAAGCATTCCCCCTGGGTCTCGTGGCCGCTTCCCACGAGCTCGGGGGCTTATCTCCGGCCTAAAGGGTGCACTCCCTCAGTCCGGGCTCAGGTCCAGCGAGCTCGGGCTCAAGCGCAAGGACAAGGACCGGGTTCAAGCTTGACGCCACGACCTCACACCTCCCGGGGTAAACAGCATTTGTAATAATTTGTCTTCCTCGTGTAAGAACTCTCCCCTGCGTGGGAATCAGTGCCAAGCCTACCCCTGTGTGGGAACTAGGGCCAAACAACCCCCGTCAACTCCCGTCAACTCCCAACAACTACCATCACCTCTTAGCGACTCCCGTCAACTCCCGACGGTCACCTGACATCAGCCTCGCGACCAGGTGGCGAAGCTCCCAAAGGGCTATAAAAGACAGTGGATCACCCCGACCTGAGGGGAGGTTTTTTCGGCCCCCAGACGAAAACGGACACTTCCAACCAGAATACGTAGACTCTGAGGAGACACACTCCCGCCGCGGGACAAAGATACCCGAACTCCCCTCGCGGCCGGCTGCACGCCGAAGCGGCCGAGTTTGGGCCTCACTTGTATTCTCCCGCAGAGCTTCATATACATCTTTCGCCTCAGGGCAAGACTGGAGTATAGCTATTACCCTAACTCGGGGGCTCGAATTAGTATAAATCTCGTATCCATTGTTTCTTCCCCGATATACACCTCGTGACGCACGCCATTCCCGAACGAGCATGACCTCGGGTCTCGCCCTCACACGATCTACTGACATCACCCCTTCTGCGGTCGGCGGTTCCGATCGTCGACAGATATGGTATACATGTAGAGTTGTGCACAAAATTTTGGCTCTTTGGCAGCTATTAATTGCTCGTCTTGGTATTCTAATGCTGAGAGTTTGTCACTCTCTTGCTCTGTAGTAACAAATGTCAGGGTTGTACAGATGTTATACTTCTATGAGAATTTGTTGTTGCTTTTGTTTTGGTTTGTTTAAGGAAAATAGAGCCTCCACCTATCTCATAGGTTGACTCAACGGTGCCTTTCCAGTTTTTTTCCTCTCTTGCTATATCGCAGATTAGCCTTTGCTTAAAGCAACCTCTTCCCAGCAACGTTGCTGTATTGCATTTATTTTAGCCTTTTTCAGCTATTGCATGAGTGTATAATAAATACCCCGGCGCGTTAGTTGCAGTGACCCATACAGCCTATATGGAGTAGTGGTGGAATTCTTACAACTATTATGTAAAATGGAAAAAGTGAATTGCAGCTTTACTGCTAAGTTCACGTGGCTTAATTCCACAAGCATTTCTTGAAAGTGTCTAGCGAAATTTGATTCGAGGTTCTTGCGTGCAAGAAAAAAGAATTTGGATGCTGCCACAGGAGTTGCTTGAAGTCTTAAAAGCACTCTGGTTTTGATGCTCATAAAATGGTTGAGGCAGACAGCATTCAAAACCATAGAAAAAGTGCAAAGTTCAGAGGTCGTACATTAATTTACAAAGCGTCCACCTAAAGTCTATAAACTCATTCCTTTCAGAATTATCCCAGTTCCTAATTCAACTCATAAGTATCTGGTCTACCAGTCAGTGCACCCGAGTTCCGCCGACTCTGCCTTCAAGACTAGTCAACATTTACCTTAAAGAATGAGATGTTTGCACGAGCATGAGCAACTTGACAAGTTCAAGCTAGGACCACTGACAATAAAACATGGAATCCAAACAAGTCTTGTGCACATAAGGCGCGATATGGTGATCCCAGACATCTCAAACATCCAACATAACAAAATGGATAATCATAGTATTCTTATAATCCATGACAACAGGATATAGTGTCTCAGTTTAGTTCGCAAACGATGCAACATACAGCTTCAACACTGGCAGAGATACAATGGTCAGGGCTTCACAGCACTCTCGAATCAGGAGCCGCTGGTGGACCGAATACAAGAACAAATTCCGTTTTTCTGTGTACACGAGAGCTCAAACCTGAATTGGTGTTGCTCCCTTCGACCACCGGTGTCACCCAGGGTAGTTCCCATCAATGGCAGCTCAGCAAAAAAGAATGAGCACGCATTGAGGAAAATGAATGGATGGATATCTATCGTAAAGCTATACTAATTTACAAGGCTAGTGTGTGTCCGCCTCAGTTAATTCTTGGTTGATAGTATACATGGTGTATGCAGGGTAGCAAGAATAAAACAGGCTCCGCTGTTTTACCCAACGACATGTGACTTGGCCACACGGCGTGAGCACCTAGCCCTCTTTTTCGAGAGGCAGCAAGCACAGCCTTCAAGCAGCTCAAGGTCCTCATCACAGGTCAGAATAGAAGCCAGCTCAGGGTTTTCCAACAACATCTTGGAGGTCAGAAAACCAGCTATAGTCCATGTCTGATATGATCGTGATTGCTTCCCAATGAATCTTCCAGACCGGGTGTCATAGTATTCCGGCCACTTGTCAGCTGAGAGCCTCTCCTCAGCCACAGCAATGGCCCTCCGCGCCAACTCTGGTCTCCCCATTTTGATGCAGGCCAGTGTAAACTATAAACAGAAACAAAGAATCGGTCAGTGATATTTATAAGAATAAAATGGTTCAAGAAGTTTGGAAACAGTGTGTTAATATCTACGCACCTGCCACAGCAGGGTTGGCCAAGATCCACCATTATGATATGACCATGGGCTGCGTGTGCACAAAATAGTTAGATGTCAAGAACTGTAACGTAATGTTTAGGAGTGAGATGTTAATTGTTGGGAAATGAAATATAGACTACACAACAATGATATGCCACCAAGCAAAAGACGGAAGAACAGTATGAGAGTTTAATCAGCAACTAAGCATGATGGCTCACGTGTTCTTAGGATCACTGCCAGTAATAATGCGCCATTCATCATCTTCCATTGCAGGATAACAAATCTTAAGGGGCATGTTTGCTACGAGATCATCCCATTTCTCTTCAATAAGGCTAAGTATTCCCTCAGCTTGTTTTGGAGTAGTTAGAGATGAAGCTATGGCCCAAAGGTTGCCAAGAGAGAAGAACCTAAAATCCATGTGAGCTGGCTGCAGATTCCCAATGAGATAGCCCCCTTTCTCAGGAATCCAATCAACAAGCCAGGAAGGGATTTGCTCGGGATAAATGTTGAATTTGTTAGTTGCATCATGAGAGTATTCTTCTGTCTTGTATCTGTAGATCTCATTTATCTTCTTCATATCGACCCAGTAGTATTCCCTAATGTGAAAAGACAGCGCACTGAGCCTGTTGTTGATGGCGCGCAGGAGGTTTTTTGACCCATCATTCATAACAAGCATTTCTCGTGAGCATCTTAGACCAGAGTAGAACAAAGCCTGAAAACAGGTAAACCTTGCTGAGATTCTCATTTACTGTAACATGTTAGATAAATCCAGGTTAAAAATTAGCAGCAGTGTATTCTTAAAAATTAGTATTGCATACAACAAAAAGCATTGGTTCCTTCTTGGCAGTATTTTTTTTTCCTAGAAGTGACACATCATTCTAAATCGTATTAACAGCCTCACTACCTACACTTTTCTAAACTATTGACCTAATACAGTTGTTCAGGAAATATCATTCTGTTGGGAATTGAGCCATCACAGATTAAAATTCAACTTACTTGAATCTCAAGAGGATGCCCATGTATTCCCATTCTCCTGTCTACCATGCATGATCCGTCTGTGACCAGTAAAGTTGGAAACATGTCGAACCCATCAGACAAACACAAGCTCAAGATCAGTTTAATGCCGGTTTGCACATCTACTCTTTCTTGCAATGCATAGTCCCCTGTAATCTTGCAGTACGCTCTCAGCAAAATAATCCACCAAAGTCCTGTCAAAGGATAAGTTAGGTTAGAGTAGCAGGATAAACATTTCGCAGTTGTTAATTATTACTACTCTATAATAACACATAACTTCAAAAGAAAAGTGCTTATGTGTAATGTCTGCGCAAGAGAGATATATATACCAGAATCGACAGGAGCAACACGGCCAATAGCTGACTCGCCAAAGTCAGGGTCCAAAACCTCCTCAAATGCTTCATTGTTTTCATCAAGAGGCACGGTCCTAATCTTGAAGCTAGCTGGCATCAAGCCTTGCCCAGGGCTGTAACAGTCAACAGTTTTCTCCCAGCTCTGGCCATCAAATAAAGGACAAAGATCAGCGAATGAAAACTTAAATTGATTAAAGTGCCTGATAACAAGCTTATAACAAAACTAAGTTCACAAACAGTTGTGAATAAGCCATTTTTATTGAGGTATTATGGTAAATGTGAGCATCGCATCTTCAAGGAAAATTTTGAAAATATCTAGTTACATGGCCTTCAAGCTGTCAGATTTTTGCCATCTGATTTAGGTCCCGTTCGAGACAACTTCTGCACAGCTTCTTCTTAAAAGAAAAGCGGATTATTTGCCGAACGGGAGGATTCTAGACAGCTTCTCCCACAATCAGAAGCAGATTTATACACAAAATCAGAAGATGTCACCTACCAGCTTCTTGGAGAATAGCTTCTTTGAGAATCAGAATATGTCCCAAACTCGGCCTTAACTTTCATAATCCTCTAAAAACAAATTTTGTTTCATTCATCTCATAGTATTGATTACATATACATATACATATACAAAATTGAATTCAGCACAAGAAATACGTTTGCAATTGAGGTTTGGCAAGAGGATTTTCAAAGCAGACTTCTTCCGATCCCCAGTAAACACTAGTATAGTGCCTGTATAACGCTACTTACTCTAAAGACACCCGCTTATCAATTAAATGAGAAGATAAGTATGAATACAACACTTAATAATAAAAGAGAAATTTAGAATTTTAAATGAATTTAGAAAGAAAACGGAACTAAATGGAGTTGAATAAAAACAGCTCCCAAAAGATTTTAAATCAAGAAAGAGAAATAAAAAGAATTTTACGATTTTAGATTATTTTTTTGTAGCTTCCACAGAGAGCACAACAGGCTCTCTAGGCAACAATGCAAGGAGGAGGAAGGCTAGGGGGCGGCACGGTCGCGATGGGTCAAGATCTGGTGCGGCGAGATCGCCAAGCACCGGCGCGCTGCATGGGAGGAGTCACGGTTGCGGTGAATTTCACGGAAAGATGACGGTGATGGCTTGGTTACCTCCAAAATCCGCGATCTTTACAAGAGGGAGCACTTGGGATTTACGCAATGCGATGGGGTGGAGGAGAGCTCACGGCTTTTATAGCCCGAAACAAGCATATTTATGAAAACCATAATTTAGGGTCAAATCAGTTGGGAGGAAATTTTGGCAATAGACCACGAAATTTGGGAATTAACACCATAGATGGAAAGAGGAGATTTGGTGCGGGATTGATGGAGCTTTGGAGCTTCTTTCTTGCTTTAATGGAGAGAGGTAAGAGAAGCTTCTGCAGTGCAAATTGCTGACTAGAAGAAGCTACAAGTGAGTTGCCTTCATTTTTTAAAATATAGAATGATTTTTAAAAGATAGCACATTAGGTTAAAAATTATAGAAAAATTCTCAAAAAACTTTCGATTATTTTGTACTTAATAAAATTATTTTCAAAAAATTTAAATTATAAATTTAGAGAGACGGTGTACGCGAGGTCGTCGACCAAGAACTCGCCGCGTCAAGCAAAGCCACCGATAGCACCGTGAAGCCATTGCGGACTGCGTTCTCCGCATGCACGCCCATCTCCCGTTTCCTTTTCCCAAAGACGTAATGTATGGTCCTTTCCTTTTCGTGACGTTTGTTTCCTTTTCCTTGTTGATCTTTGGAGGTGAGGAAGGTGCGTCAGGCCACAGGATGATTTCGGAAAAATATGAAAATAAATCTGCGGTCACCGATCACTGGATCCGCAAGGAAAAAGGATAAAATTAAATAATGTTTCGCCACCGTGGTTCCGCGAGAAAAATTGAAAAAATTAAGCAAGACTCACGCACCGCTGGTTCCTTAGATAAAAATAAAAACAAAATTCAACGCTCTCCGTATACCAAATTAGGCTCTATGGGGCTAGATCCGTAAAAAGTCTCGAGAAGGGTCATATTCTAAAAAATACGATCACAATGATAGGACAATAAAAATTCAAGTCTTGTTTCCTTGCATGTGGATCCTCCTGTTTATTTCCTTGTTTGATTCACCCTCCTTCCAAATATGTAGTACGCATAATTTTGGCGAAAAAAATTCAAGTCTAGTTTCTTGCATGCGGATCCTCCTTATTTATTTCCTTGTTTGATTCGCTCTCCTTCCAAATATGTAGGTGGGGAGGTGCATTTGTGGGCCACGAGGATGATTAGACACACTAAATAATGGCCATCGGATGTGGGTGAGTAAAGCGAGGAAAGATCTCGAGACGTTCATTTTGATGAATGCAAGTTTCGGGGACGTTTCTTTGGGTGCACGAACATTGGGCCATCTCTAATGAGGTGCATTATTTAGGGTGGACGTAGGAAAAATTGCTTAGGTGCATTATAAAGGGGTATAGATGATTCCATATACAATTTCAGGTTGATATCTGCTGAAAAAATGAGTATATGGCTTGTTTGTTTCTTGCTGAAGGAGAGTATCTTTATCTCAGGCCTTTACCGCTGAATCTTAGTTTTACTAGGTAGAATATCAATTTTTTAATTCAGATTTCTACTTTCTGCACTTTACTAACATGTGCAACAGCACTTGGATTTTATCATAACTGATCTTTCTTTGAAAGGGAGCACAACAGGCCAGAACTAAATAAGAAACCTAGGTACTTCATAAAAACTATAGAAAAATAAGCTCCGGCACAAAACATGTCTACTTCATCGCAATACTCGTATGAAAGAGACATATTAGCCTGCAAAAGGGAAATCTTATCTCTATCGCTCCCACAGAAAACAAACCCATTCGGAACAGGAATTCATATAGACCTAAACAACGAGATGCTTCATTTTTTTTAAAAAAATGTACGATTTACGGTCGGTCTTAAATGGCAGTAAAATTCTCATCTATATACTAACCCTCCAAAATTCGGTGTTTTCTTCCCTCAACTAGCACCAAAACCTAACGCGCACGCAATTAACACACTACTCGTAGCGCACTAATTCCTTCCAAATTAAATTTTTTTGACCCAACGAGCTAATCACGATCCCAGTTGGCGAGGCGCTCACCTGCAGTTGCAGGGTGTGGAGGAGGAAATTGCGGACGATCTCGGTCTCGCCACGCATGAGGAAGGCGAGCGCGGAGGGCACGAAGTCCCTGATGAAGACCTGGTCGTAGTTGAGCGTCTCTGTGCACTCGGGGTCCTCCGCCGCCACCGTCCCCACCGGCGCCCCGCAGTAGCTCACCACCGCCCTCCTCAGCAGTCTCCACGCCTCCCGCTCCGTCTCCGTCTCCTCCCTCGCTGCCGAGGCCGCCGCCAGCCCCTCATCGGCCGGCGGCGCCGCCTCCTCCTCCACGGGCGGGGTTTCGACGGGGAACGCATCCGGGAAGAGCACGCGGTCGAAGAAGGGGAGGTTGCCGGCGACGGCGGCGCGGGGGTCGGCGGGGATGGGGGTGGGGGTGGTGGTCGGGCCGAACTGCGACGGCTGCGACGCCGCCGAGGCGAGGAAGAGGAGGCGGCGGCTGTGGGGGTGGTTGTGCGGGTGGGGGCATCTCGGGAAGAGCAGGGTCGCGGTGGCCGTCGACGCGGCCGCCGCGGCGTAGGCGGACGACAGGAGGCGGCTGCGGCACGGCCTCACGGCAGCGGCGGAGGCGGCGAGCCCCATCGGGGTTTGACCATTCATATAGCAGCTCCGGCAAAGGGCACCGACGCGAGACGCGGAGACTTGTTGGGGGGCTAGGCGTGAAAAGGCAGCGAAGGCGAAGGTAACTTTTGGTAAATAGTGAGGTTGGTGAGGGGTGAATTTGCGAAACTGTAAGGCTTGGGTCGGCTTTGTTTAGGTGGGGAGGTAGCGTAATGGGAGGGAGGGTGACGGGGGGCGGCCTTTATAGAGTGCGGGGGGGTAGGTGCCTAGGTGGTGGGCCCTACCCTGGTTTTAATGTGCAAGAACTTTTTTCTCTCTGCCTTTTGGCTAACTGGGGCGTTTTGATGCGGTTAATTTTTTTGGGTGTGAAATTACCATTGTGGGAATTGTGTTTTCCAATTTTAGCTTCTCTTTTTGTGCGTGCTCATTTCGGCACCGGGGCTAATTTTGGATTGGCAGGGTGCTTGGGTTTCATTTAGACGTGGTAAATTTACACTTATCTGTTTTTAATACTTTTTCTTTGTAAAATATACTTTAGATTTGTGTTACGTGAAGAGCTCAACTTCTCCGGTGTACAAAATTAGCATCTTTGTGCGAGAAAAAGGCTAACAAAGTAAATTGAAGAAATTTTTTTTGCCTATGGAGCTTGCGGTCTACAAAGACGGCGAAGTCTTCGTTTTTTTTTTTTTCACCCCGACACTTCTTTTTGAGCAAATTTGGCTCTTGAGGCAAGCAAATTTTCAAAACTAATTTCGTCCCACACCGAAAAAGAAGCTGCAAATGATACGTGTTACCTACCGCACTTTTGTACCGTGGCAAGGTGTTGGTAGCATGGCCACCTAGGCAGATCGGACGACCAACGCGGTAGACGGTAGGTTTCTATCGAGCTCCCCTTCCACAGCAAAAATTTGATTTATCAAATCAATTAATTAATCACTAATTAATCATGTTACTTAATTAATCGCTAATTGAGGAATTTGTGCAACCTGTCGAGCAATCGCTCCTCGGCAAGGCCCTACCGAATCAACCGTCTGTGGCAACTGCTGCTGAGTTCGGAGTGCAAGACAACTCTTCTATCGCGGTTGGCACCTCCTACCTGTCGCGATGGACAACACTGCTACGACACTAGTGAGGTGCCGCGGTACAAGAGCATGCCAAGTGACACGTGTCGCTTATCACTACTTACGTGATTAAGGACGAGACTAGTTTTGCAAATTCGTTTACACAAGAGCTAGATTTGTAATAAAAATGTGTGGGAGGAAAAAAGCGAAATACATAGATGAGTACAATTGTATCGATTTCTCTTTCCTCGAACAAATGAATTACTCTCTCCAGTCACAAATAGTTATCATTTTAGACATCGACACGGTCTCCAAAACTCAACTTTGACCACTAATTTCTATTGTAATATATTTTAAAAAATCTAATAAAATTATAATATTATGAAAATACGTTTCGAGACGAATATACACATGATTTTATGCATCAAATCTAAATATTTAAAAAGATATCGATAGCTAAAGTTTCAAAAATTTAACTGCACGTATCCCAAACTAACAAATTTTTACGAACCAGAGAGAGTATTAGAATAAAATGGCCTCCCTATGCCTTTTTAATGTTTGACATTGATGCGTGGAACTATGAGCCTTTGAGTGTCTTGCAGTGAGATAACATGACATATCGTTGGGAGAATACAATTACGTAATTTTTTTAAAAAAAATATTACAAAACTATAGTTTTTAATTTTTATTTTATAAACTACAGATTTTAGAAAAACTTATACTATAAAACTATATGTTTTAAAATTGATCATTTTTTGTAACGAATCTAACAACGCAGACCCACATGGCAGCCTCATGTACGAGTGAAATCGTAATTGGGACACGTGAGACTACTATGTAGGCTAGCATTATCAGACTTATTACAAGAAATGGTAATTTAAAATATGTAGTTTTGTGATATAAATTCTTTTAAAATATATCGTTTTGTAAAATTTAAGTAAAAACCTGTAGTAGTTTATAAAAAAATTTATAATTTTGCGAAATTTATTCCGCAATGAAACAAGAGCACTTCAAGGCTCGGATTTACAACTGTGGGAGTCAAGCATAGAGTTAGATCTTTCAAAAAAGAGTAACGAATTTTAAGAAAGAGCATACAGAGGAAGTGCCCGATCACTTCGGCTGGTGCTCTTACTGAGAAAATTTAAAAATCTAAAGACACCCTTCTATGATGTTATATATCATTTTCTCTACCCATCTTCATCATTCTCCTTCTCTCTTCCTACTTACTTTCCCACCTTTCCTTTCTCTCTAACACATAAATTTTAAATTATAAAATTTAACTATGAAAATTTTAAATAAGAAATTTCAACTCGAAAAAAATTTAAATAAATTTTTTTAAAATAGAATGCTTCAACTCAAAATATTTAAATCTAAAAATTTCAAATTAGAAAATTTTAACTCGAAATATTTCAAATTGAAAAGTTTTATTTGATTAAAAAACTTTTGGCTTGAAAAGTTTCAAAAATAGTTAAAAATACTTCTTATTGAAAAACTTAGAGAGAAAATTTGAAAAACAAAAATTATTTTGAGTTGGAGGGGAAAGAAATAGAGGAGAAAAAGAGTACGATGCCAAGAGAGTTTTTAAGAAGAAAAAGAAAAAAAATGAAGAAAGAGAAAAAAATGAGACGCTACTCCTGATGATGGAGCGCCCTTCCTGTCAATGAGTAATGACAACAGAGGCCAGGAAAGACATCTCGTGCGTCGTCGGAAATAACCTAAAGCGTGTCGGAGAAAAACAAAAATAAATTAATAAGAAGCGGACGCATCCGTCACGAATCAAGCAATATACACGTACGCACCAGCGCTGTAGCGCATGCCCGATTACCCACACGACACCTGGGTCCCACAAAACAGACGTGGGTCCCATCGGGCCCACCTGTCCGTGACTTTTCGCTCGACCTTCTCCGTACGGGAAGCACTCCTGGGCCGTCCTTGCATGGGCGGGGCAGCACGAGGGTAACGTTCAAAAATTTGAGCCATTTTAATTTTTTCTTCTAATTTTTCAATTTTTGGTGAATTTAAAATTTCCTCCTAAATACAAGAAAATCAAATTGAAACAAAAATTATAAGTTCAATTGGGTTCAAATCAATTTATTCAGGTTCCAATAGCTCAGAATTATTTTTTAGAATTTCTCTGCCATTTATTTCGGCCTTTGTGATTTTTTGGGATTTCTTTAATTAAACAAACTTTTTAATTACTTAAAAATCCTTGTGGGCCACATTCCTACGCAGCCCACTCCTATTCTGCTTTGGCCCGGCCTGGTTCCCTTATCACCATTGGCCCGATACCGTTTTTCCCCAGCCCACCTTCTCTTGCACGCCAACCCGCCTTAGCTTTCCCGACCCAGCCGCTAGGCCTAGCCTGCTCCTCGCCCGTGTCCGTTGAGAAGGGCCCCACCTTGATAGCATTTAGGCCTCCCCTCAATCTTGTTATTGTACTCCCTCCGTCCTTGAAAGTAAGGGAGAGAAGCATTCAAATTGTGTCCTCCAATATTAGGGATTGAGAGCTCTCCCTCCTTAAATTGTGTCCTCAAATTGTGCCCATGCATGCAGATGCACGCAGATACATGCGACAACACATATTTCAAAACAAAAATGAGGCAAATCATTCCCTATAATCGTGATTAATTAATGCATGCATGTTGCCAATTAATAAAGACACAGTATTAAATAGGGGCATTAGAGTCTTTTGGCAGAAACCATAATCTGTCCTAAAATTTCTTCTGTCCCTTACTTTCCAGGACGGAGGGAGTATATTTTATTGTTTTGGTATTGATGACTAAGTTAATCATACTCAAAGTTTTGAAGAACATATGCTGGATTCAAAACTGAAGCAAGTTGGTCGAACAAGATTAAGGTGCTCAGTTCTAATTTATTACTTGGGAGATGATTCAAGTCAAAAGGCTAGGATTGTTTTTCTCTTTTTTTTTGTCTAAAGGGGGACTTTGCACAAGCTAGTGAATTGGATCATAAGGCAAAGACAAAACTAGATTTCTCGGAGCAAAAGACACTTAGTCCTTTTAGGTCATACTTCTTAGTGTACAACGGACCAAATTTCGATATCCACTTCTTGATCAGTTGCACTCTCAAAGATATCCTTGGAAGTCAAATAAGATTCTTTGGTCAAACTCTAAACTCCCATCAAATATCTGATTATTGGATCAAGTCTATTGTCTTCTTATCATTTCATCCTTGGTAAAAACCTCCTTTAAAATCATCTGATATCCAAGGGTTTGCCTATGTATGACGGACCAAAATCTTTGGTCCGGCATACATATAAAAGTCTCTGCTCTGTGACGGACCAAAATGTTCTCCGTTTCCCGTCTACAACAGACCAAATATTTTGGTCCAGCAGTCATTCAGTTTATAAGCCTTTGGCCGGATCAAACTTTGAAGTCTTATTTATTGAAATCTTATATGAATATCCTTTATCTTCAAAAGAATTTTTACATAGACAACGGACCAAACATTCGTGCTAATATTTTCCAGTCCGTTGCCGAAGTAAAATGCTTGGATAAAACTTATCTCTGTTGAAAAAGGTCTGTGGCACCTAACTCTTGAAAAGTCCATGTATGATGGACCAAATTTTTCGTCCGACGTACATAGGTCTCTATGCACAGACCAAACTCTTGAAAAGTCTATGTATGGCAGACCAAATTTTTGATCCGACGTACATGTATCTTCTTCAGTTATGTGGCGGACCAATCTCTGTGAAAAACCCATGTACAGCGGACCAAATTTTATGGTCCGTCGTGAATGCTCAAATTTGGTCCGTCATACACATGTCCAGTATCGCTAGGCTCAGTTGCTCAGTCCGTTGTACGTGTATATTTCTGTTGTTTCTAACATCTGACACGTCCAACGGCTACTGTAGCAGGTGTAACGGCTATATTCACTCAAAATGGCTATATAATCATTTCCTGAGCCATCTACCAAATAGAAAGATGAACTCCTAACACTTTGGTATTCATACATAGCTCTCATTCTGAAAAAGGAGTCTGTGCTTCATCTTCACACCAAAATTCTCATACATCTCTAAATGTGTTAGCTCCAAGCCAGTGTCTAGTTGTGTGAATTGCCAAGTAAACTAAGAGACAGAACTTGTGCAAAGTTTATTACTCTTGGATCTTAGTGATCCTAGACAGCTTGGAGGAAGTGAACAGTGTGACCTGTCCAAAGGTGTTTGTGGAAGGCAACTGTGTTTGTGAAAGGTTTGGAACTCACCTCACGGGAGTAGTGAAAGAGTTACCTGAGTGATAGCCAGAGCTGCTGCGACTAGCTCTGGAGAAGCTGAACTTCGAAAGAAGTGCTTCAACGTGGATTAGGAGAGCGGCTCCGAACCACGGGATAAATCTTTGTCTCTCCTGTGTCATTAAGTTTATTGCTTTCGCTGTTATCCTTATTTGTTTTAACTCTGTTTTATACTTTGCTGTGAGTTGCTATCTGTTCTATTTAATAAGTAGTTCAAAATGTTTAGAACTTGTTGAAATTGCCTATTCACCCCCCCCCTCTAAGCCATCTCGATCCTTCAAGTGGTATCAGAGCCTTGTTTAGCTTAACTGGCTTTGGTAAATGGCCGAGGGAAATGGCTCTGCAACTGTTAGTATTGGTAGAGTACCTGTTTTTGATGGCACAAATTATGCTTATTGGAAAATTAGGATGAGATGCTATTTAGAAGCTGTCGGGTATGATGTGTGGAGGGTTACAGAGAAGCCTCTGCCTCCTCGGGTCATGTCTAAAGGGCAATCTGCATATGGAGAACCCACTCCTAGTGAAATTCAAAATATGCAGTATGATGCTCAAGCTAGAAATGCCATATTTTCCTGTCTTAGCTTAGAAGTTTTTGATAGAGTAAGTAATCTTACAACTGCTTATGACATATGGACAACTCTACAAGAAATTCATGAGGGTACTTCTGATGTAAAAGAAGAAAAATACTATGTTGTTCGGGAAAAATTTGATCAATTCAAAATGCTCTCTCAAGAAAATGCTAATGATATGTTTTCTAGGCTAAATCCTATTGTCAATGAACTAAAGGGCCTAGGAACTAAAATTTGAGATGTTGAAGTGTGCGGGAAAATGATCGAGTGCTTCCTCGGACATATCACGACTTGATCACATATCATCTAACAGTGGTGATCTCAAAAGACTCACTCCAACCGAGCTACTGGGCAAAATATCTGCTCATGAGCTCACACTGGCTGAAGAAGATGCCCCAAGAAAGAAATCCATCGCATTAAAAGCCAAGGAAGTTATACAAGATTCATCTGACGAAGATGATGATGAGTCAAGTGAAGATGAGGATGAAGATGTGAAGAAATTAGCTTTACTCATGAGAAGAGTCAATTTCTAATGTTGTATGTTTTGAATGCAATGAAAATGGACACATAGCTGCTCGGTGTCCCAACAAGATCAAGAGAAAAGGGAGGAACAAGAACAAGGATGATGAGGATGAGGAAAAGACTCATGAAAAACCAAAGAAGAAGTTTTTCAAGAAGAACTACTCCAAAAGATTTGTGAAGAAAGGGAAAGGAGAAGTTCACATAGGAGAATGGGTCACTGATGATGAAAGTGAAAGTTAAGACTCATCCTCAGATGAAGAAAGTTCAAAGTCAAAGGGGCTAGCTGGACTTGCTCTAGATCAGTCAACTCCACCACCACCTTCATTTCCTCTGTGTCTTATGGCAAGATCAGATGAGGAAAAGGTAAATGACTCACCCTCTTATGATGAGCTAGTAGAACTAGTTGAAGAACTAAATAATGCTTTGCATAATAAAACAAATTCAACTAGAACTCTTAAGAAGACTATCACTGGCTTGCTTAATGATCAAAAGTTGCTAACAGACAAATATGAAAAACTTATGCATGAACATGAAAAGTCTGTGCAAATTCATAATGATCTAGTTACAAGTCATGCTTTGCTTGCTAAAAATCATGAAGACTTGCAGACTAACTATTGTGAGCTAGAAATTGAAAACGAAATGCTAGCCAACAAATCCAGTCATGTTTCTCTATGTGATGCATCAGTCTCATGTGACTTATTTAAAGAAGATATCATGACTGTCAGTTTCTCTGATGCTTGCAATGGTAACTGCAAATATGCTTCCTATGCCAAGGAGCTTAAAACTGAGATTGAAGAACTAGAAGCTAAGATAGCCACGTTTGATAAAGGCTTAGAAAAATGCTTTCTGGGTAGTGCTACTCTTGACAAAATTCTGGTTGAACAGAAACCCAACTTGGGCAAAAAGGGCTTAAGGTATAAACCCAACAGTTTGCCTAAGAAAAGTGGAATAAGTCATATTGAACAGATCTTTGTCAAGAAAAGCACTCAATGTTATTACTGTCACAAATCAAATCATGAATCAAAAAATTGCTATCTTGCAAATATTTCTCATGCCAAAAGGGATTGCATGGTAGATGCCATTACATGCTATTTAAAGATTTCAGGGGCAAAACAAATGTAAAATATGTAGGCCCCACAAATCTAAATAAGAAACTTAAAGCTGTCTGGGTACCTAAGGCCATGTTATTAAATCCTTTTAAACCTAAACTGGTTATAACTAACATCAAAGGACCCAAAAGCATTTGGGTACCTAAAGTGAAGAAATGAACTTGTAGGTAAACTATAAAAGTGGAGGCAGACATTGGGTTATTGACAGTGGCTGCACTCAACACATGACCGGTACCTCAAGAATGTTCACTTCAATTGAAGGTGAAAGTGATCCAAGTCACAAAATTACCTTTGGAGACAACAGCAAAAGAAAGGTAAAAGGTCTTGGTAAGATTGCTATATCAAATGATCACTCTATTGACAATGTTCTTCTTGTTGATTCCTTAAATTTAAATTTATTATCTGTTGCTCAATTGTGTGATTTTGGATTCCATTGCAACTTCACTTCTGATGGGGTAACTGTATTTGATAAAAATAAAAAGCTTATATTCAAAGGTTTTAGATTTCAAAATCTCTACTTAGTAGATTTCAAATCTAACTCCTCATGTATCTCAACCTGCCTGTTAGCTAAAGTTTCCCTTGGATGACTTTGGCACAGGCGTCTTGGGCATGTAGGTATGTCTAATCTTAAAAAGCTATTTAAAAATGAGCTAGTGGTGGGTCTGAAAGATGTCAAATTTGAAAAGAATAAGCTATGCAGTGCTTGTCAAGCAGGCAAACAAGTAGCTAATTCACACCCAATTAAAAGCATCATGTCCACCACTAGACCACTTGAGCTTCTGCATATGGATGTATTTGGCCCTACTTCGTATGCTAGCATTGGTGGTAACTCATATTGTCTGGTAATTGTTGATGATTTCTCCAGATTCACTTGGGTATTCTTTTTACCTAATAAAAGTGAAGTTGGAAAAATCTTCAAAACTTTTGCTAAAAGGGCTCAAAATGAATTTGATTGTCCCATCAAGAAAATAAGAAGTGACAATGGATCTGAGTTTGTTAATACAAATATCATTGAATACTGTGATGAATTGGGAATTAAGCATGAACTCTCAGCTACATATACTCCTCAGCAAAATGGTGTTGTTGAAAGGAAAAATCGAACTTTGATTGAAATGGCTAGATCTATGCTAGATGAATATGAAACTTCTGATGTTTTTTGGGCTGAAGCTATCAATATTGCTTGTCATGCTGTAAATAGACTTTATTTTCATAGATTGCTTAAGAAAACTCCTTATGAATTATTGGTAGGAAGAAGACCAAATGTATCATATTTTCATGTATTTGGTTGTAAAGTATATATCTATAAAAAGAGAACTCATCTGGGTAAATTTCAAACTAGATATGATACAGGCATCATGCTAGGATATTTTTCTAAGTCCAAAGCTTATAGGGTATTTAATAATACAACTGGTTTGGTAGAAGAAACTTATGATGTAAAGTTTGATGAATCTAATGACTCACAAGGTGAGCATGAGAATTTAGATGATGTAGGAGATGATGGCTTGGCACAAGCAATGAAGAAGATGGAAGTGGGTGATATTCGACCAAAGGAAGACAAGGATGAACTTCCCACTAAATCAATGGTGCCTCATATTGGAACTCACGATGAAGAAAAAGAAAAAGAACAAGATCGTCCAGTTTTCATCAAAAGTCATCACACCATTGCTAAGGATCATCCCTCAGACCAAATCATTGGTGAATTCAGTAAGGGTGTTCAAACTTGTTCCAGACAAGCTTCCTTTTGTGAACATTACTTTTTTGTCTCGTGTATTGAACCTAAAACAGTGGAAGAAGCTCTAGAAGATGCTGATTGGATAATTGCTATGGAAGAAGAACTTAACAACTTTGAAAGAAACAAAGTCTGGAGCTTAATAAATCACCCAAAGGATCACAATGTTATTGGTACAAAATGGGTGTTCAGAAACAAGCAAGATGAAAATGGAGTGGTAATAAGGAATAAAGCCAGGCTTGTAGCTCAAGGATTTACTCAAATAGAAGAACTGGACTATAGAGAGACATATGCCCCAGTGGCACGTCTTGAAGCTATTCGGTTTCTTCTTGCCTTTGCTACTTATTTTAATATCACTCTGTTTCAAATGGATGTGAAAAGTGCATTTATTAATGGATTCATTGATGAAACTGTTTATGTTGAGCAACCACCCAGTTTTGAAGATCAAAATTTACCAAATCATGTATACAAATTATCTAAGGCACTCTATGGTTTAAAACAAGCTCCTAGAGCATGGTATGAGCGTCTTAGAGATTTTCTACTTAAAAAGGACTTCAAAACTGGGAAGGTTGATCCAACCTTGTTTTTAAAAGATATCAATGGAACATTAATGATTTGTCAAATATATGTAGATGATATTATCTTTGGCTGTACTAATATTTCTCTCTGCAAAGAATTTGGTGACATAATGGCCAAAGAGTTCGAAATGTCTATGATTGGGGAATTGTCATTCTTTCTGGGATTCCAAATCAAGCAATTGAAGGAGGGGACTTTTATCTCACAAGAGAAGTATACTAAAGATCTCCTCAAGCGCTTCAAAATGGAAGAATGCAAAACAATAAAGACTCCCATGGCTACTAACACTAATCTTGATCAAGACGTGGGAGGTAAGTCTGTTGATCAAAAGCTTTTTAGATCCATGATAGTCTCTTTACTATACTTGACAGCATCTAGGCCTGATATCATGTTTAGTGTGTGTATGTGTGCTAGATTTCAAGCTGCTCCTAAACAAATTCACTTAAGTGCTGTGAAAAGAATATTTAGATATCTTAAGTTTACTCCTGATATTGGTTTATGGTACCCTAAAGGTGCTCCTTTTGAGCTTCTTGGCTATTCAGATTCTGATTATGCCGGATGCAAGATTGACCGTAAGAGCACCTCAGGGGGATGTCATTTGCTTGGAAGATCTTTAGTTTCGTGGTGTTCTAAAAAGCAAAATTCAGTAGCACTATCCACTGCCGAAGCCGAATATGTGGCTGCAGGAAGTTGTTGTGCTCAAATTTTATTCACCAAACAAACATTTTTAGATTTTGGTATAAAATTTTATAATGTGCCCCTACTGTGCGATAATGAAAGTGCAGTGAAAATAGCAAACAATCCGGTCCAGCATTCCAGAACTAAGCATATTGAAATTCGACATCACTTTATTCGTGATCATGTTGCTAAAGAAATATTATGCTTAGTTATGTAAGAATTGAGGACCAATTGGCTGATATTTTCACTAAGCCGCTTGATGAGGTCAAATTTTCAAAATTAAGAAATGAACTAAATATCATTGCTTATTCAAATATTGCTCGATAATGTCTGACTCAGGGGGAGCAAGTTTGTTCGCTATGCATCACCTGATGCTCATATCCCTTGATTTCTTGCCCCTTCTGTTTGTGATTCTCTGTTGAAAACCTTTTCGGTTTCTGTAACTTCCTATTTTTTCGAAACTTCTCTGACTTCGAAGCCGTCTCGGATTCTGATGCTTTTACTGCATCCTAGCTACAATGGCTATAAAAGACGAACCAGGGCACTGAAGTGAAGGATCGAGATGGCCTAGAGGGGGGGGGTGAATAGGCAATTTCAACAATTTCTAACTATTTTAAATAACTAACTAAAATTAACAGAGAGCAACTTACTGTAAGAATAACACAGAAAATAAACAACTAATAAACACAGCGAAAGCAATAAACAAAATGGCACAGAGAGACAGAGATTTATCCGTGGTTGAGCCGCACTCTAATCCACGTTGAAGCACTTCTTTCGAAGTTCTGCTTCTCCAAAGCTAGTCGCAGTAGCTCTGGCGATCACTCAGGTAACTCTTTCACTACTCCAGTGAGGTGAGTTCCAAACCTCTCACAAATACAGTTACCTTCCACAAGCTCCTTTGGACAGTCACACTGTTCACTTCCTCCAAGCCGCTCACGATCGCCAAGATCCAAGAGTAATAAACTTTGCACAAGTTCTGTCTCTTGGTTCACTTTGCAATTCACACAACTAGACACTAACTTGGAGCTAAAACACTTAGAGATGTATGAGAAGTTTTTGTATGAAGATGTATGAAGATGAAGCACAGACTCCTTTTGAGAATAAGAGCTATATTTCAATACCAAAGTGTAAGGAGTTCATCTGTATATATCTGGTAGATGGCTTAGGTAATGCTTATATAGCCATTTGGAGTGAAAATAGCCGTTACACTTGCTACAGTAGCCGTTGGACGTGTCAGATGTCAGAAACAACAGAAATATACACGTACAACGGACTTAGTATCAGTGCTTAGCGATACTGGATATGTGTATGTCGGACCAAATTTGAGAGATTGCGACGGACCAAATATTTTGGTCCGTAGTACATGGGTTGATTATGAAAGATGGTCTGGCATACCATTGAGAGACATACATGAGTATCAGTCCAAAAACTTTGGTTCGTTACACATGGATTTCAAAAGATTTAGCTTAGGTAATGAGACCTATGTACGTCGGACCAAATTTTTGGTCCGTTATACATGGATAAAGCAAGAGTTTTGCCAGGAGTAGAGACACATGTACTTCGGACCAAATTTTTGGTCCGTCATACATAGACTTCACAGAAGATAGGTTTGACATGGAAACACATGTACTTCGGACCAAATATTTGGTCCGTCATACATGGTCTTTTCAGAAGATTGGTGCCAAGGACCTTTTTCAACAAAGATAAATTTTATCTAAGCTTTTTATTTTAGCCACGGACTAAAAAAATAATTATACACAAATGCTTGGTCCGTTTTCTGAGAAAAGGTTCTTTTTGAAGATAGAAAATATTCATTTTAGGTTTCGATTGAAAGTACATCAAAGATTTAGTCCGGCCAAAAACTTATACACTGACAGGGGTACCGGACCAAAAATTTGGTCTGCTGAAGATGAGCAACCTAAGATATTTTGGTCCATCACAGAGGAGAGAATATTGCAAGTATGCCGGACTAAGTATTTTTGGTCCGTCATTCATAGGTAAAGATTTGTCCGTTGTACTAAGAGGTATGTTTTCATCAAGGTAAAGACTAAGTGTCTTTTGCTCCGAGTGGTCTAGTTTTGCCTTTGCCTAAACAAACTATTTCTTTGTGCAAAGTCCCTCTTTTAGACAGCCAAAAAAGAAAAACAAACTTAGGCTATTTGACTTGAAACATCTCCCAAGTCATAAACTAAAGACTGAAAGCCTTAATCTTGTTATCCCAACTTGTTCCATCATAGATTCCAGCTTACTTTATTCAACGCTTTGAGTATTACTAACTTAGTCATCAATACCAAAACCATAATAATATAGAAATAAAATTGAGGGGTGCCTAGATGCTATCAATCTCCCCCTTTTTGGTAATTGATGACAATATACCTTTTAGTTAGTAATATCTCATTTATTCTGCAAAACAGAGTTAGCTGAATGTACTGACATTAGAAGAAATAAGTGAATATTTCTCCCCCTTAATGAATTCATTTATATCATAGTAGAGAATCCGAGCATATAGCATCTAAACAGTTTAAATATGAACAATATATAAACAAAGCACATAAAAATTGCACACAACAGGACAAATACACATACTATTCATATAGTTAAGCCAGCCTACAGAACAGAACTTAAGAGACTAAGGTTAAGGCTATAAGGTTTTTCTCCCCCTTTGGCAACAATAACCAAAAAGGGGCCCTTATTGGCGCCTTGAGAAGATTCTTTTGAGCTAGCCCTGAGCTTTGCTTTTCTTTGAAGGAGAGACAGGTGGATCATCAGTGGCTTCTTGGCTTGGATTATCTGGCCCTTGAGACATAGCTTGTTCATGCCAATTTGGATAGTTTGGGTCTCCTGGCTGGATAGTCAGTAGTTGAAGATCTGACTGAATATGACCCAAAGATTCATTCATATTTTGAGTCTCAGCAAGGACGTCGCTCACATCATACATGTAGTCATGTGCCAAGCGAGTATAGTCGAGCAAGGCATCTTTAGTGAATTCTGAAAGATGATCTAATTGATGCCTCATCCATAAATGATTGCTTGTATGAGATATATTTCCAGCCTCCACTTGATTTCTTAGTTTCTTGTAGTGATCATCCAATTTTTTGATTCATGTCATACAGTCTGTCCTTGATCAGATTTTGATTAGTATCGAGCTGTTGGACACGCTGTCTAAGATTTTCCTGATTTCTGCTTAGGTGGTCAAATCTTGACATGACTTCATTTTGGAACTTTATTTCTTCCTCATATCTTAGAGTCTTTGTATTACGATCTTCCATGTATCTTGCTTGGAAACCTCTTTGATCAAGATGATATTGTTGCTCAAAGTTTGAAAACCGGGAAGGTGAGAGTCAAAGATATTTTCTTGAGCACGAGATGTATTAACTTGTGCTTGCTCATCATACTTTGGAGAAGATGGTATGGGATCTTGTGATCAAGCAGACTTTCCCAACCAGAAACGTGTCCCTTTGATCATGCTCGGGATGAGTGACATTGAAGGATAGTAGGTTTCAAATTGTGGTGCATTTGGATGGCATCCCGATCCTCCTACTTCATTTTCATTTGCTCTGGTCCGAAAGTTTGTGCCTCCATGAACCTTCTGCATTTGCCGACTCTTGAAGATGATATAATTGTTGCTCTTCATCCAATGTTCTATCAAGCTGAGCTTGAAAGCTTTTGAGTAGCAAACATCATCCATTTCCCATGATTCACTTCCATGAATTACTTGATTTATACGGAGAATGGTGGCTCGAGTCTCCCCTTTCCCTCTTTGAACACTAGGTTCTCTGTTATTTCTACTCTGATCAGACATATGATGACTCTCATAAGTGTGATGATAACTTTCATAAGACTGATGCCAGGAGTCATTTTGTTGTGCCTGGGAAAGATCTTTAAAACTGTTTCTGTCAAATTCATTTTCAGCCTCTGCCCTTTCTTCACTTTCTTCTTCATCCTGTATTGGTTGATTTTCGGCCACTCTTTGAAGAAACCCAGAAATCCTTAAACTTTGTCCAGTAGCTTGATGCATATTACATTTCTTTGGAAAGCACTTGAATTCTTTATTTAAATCGTCTTGAGAGATAATGCCTTGAGCCAACAGGACTTCAGTGATTAACTGGGCAAAAAGCAAAGAGCTACTAAACTTTTTGTAGATGGCTTCCTCCATCTGCCCAAAGAAGTAGTCAACTAGATCTACAGGCTGTCTTGATAAAATGAGATGTAGTAACCAAGCTAATACTAAGGTTACTCTTTCCTTATATCCAGACTTGGGATATATTGTATGCCTCAATATTAAAAGCAGAACCTTAGCTTCTTCAGACAGGCAGGACACTCTATTCGGATTAAAATCCTCACTGGAGGTGTCTTTGTATATGTGTCCTGACACTTGCACATCTGGCATGTCCCCACTCAGTCTCCACCTCTGATGAGGATACATCTTTTCAAAGATTCTTGTCTTGTTTGCCAGTGGACTAGAAGCTCCAATTGCTGATTCAAACTGGGATGACTTGATTTTTCTTATTTTTCCATTCAGAGTGAACATGATATATTTTCTTTGTTTGTCCACTAGTAAAGATGCATAAAACTCTAGAGTCCTTGAGACACTCCATGGAATTGTTTTGTTTGACATGATTCTTATCAGTCCAGGAGTTGAGTTTATGCAATCAAACAGTCCAGTTGAACCAATGATATTATTCACTTGATCCCATTCTACATATTGGTGATTTGACAGAGCCGAAATCAACTTTTCTTTTCCATCCCTTCTATTCAGATAGGCATTGTATATATTTTTGTGTAACAAGGACACAAAATTTTCACCCAGGGCTGGCCTTGACTCTGGAAACCAGACCTTTTCACTTACTAACCGAACTGCTCTCAACTTCTTAGTACTAAGGTTTGCCAGTTCTTCACTGCTAAGCATGTCAATTTCAGAGACCAGTTCAGTACTCTCTGAGGAAGATTCACTGTTGGGTTCATAGGAACAATCCTCAGAGGATGACTCAGAATCAACTATTTACTTTCCTTTTCTTGGATGAGAGGTTACTACTTTCCGGTTTGCTCGAGCAGCATTATGAACATCTGGGATTAGTATTGGTCCATGAGGTTGTTCAGGCAGATTTGTTTCAGAGGTTGAACTGGATCTTCTTTGCTTCTTACTCTTAACTCTATCAATAATTTTTTCAATCAAACCCCTTTTATCAAGATTCTTTGACCTCATTTTGATTTCTGACTTTAAACACAGACTTATTGCTCAGACTCAGGACCAGGCCCTCTTCAAACAAAAGAACAGACCTAAAAGGAAGAACTATATCTAAGTACCAGGTCTAGTGTTCGAGATTTTGAAGAGAAAGAAAGAAGTTCTAAGGAACTTACTGAGCTTGAAGAAGATTCTTGCGCAAAAAGTCACAGGATCACCGTCGCCAAGACCCGATCAAGATTTGCTTCGGTGTAGAGAAGAAAGAAACTTCTGGTTCAGAGAAGTTTTGCGCTAGCAAGGAAATAACAAAGAGGTTTTTGATGGAAGAAGTTACTGCATTGAATGTATTGGCAGAAGTAAATGGGCCTTGAGAACTGACACCTTTAACCAGGGTAGTTGAAAAGGAATGGGGGTTCTGGCAAGGTGGTGGGGCCTCCTTTTTGAAGCGGTTTGAACAAGCACAGAGAGTCCCAAACATAAGGTCAGGTTAGCAATGGGTAAGACCTAAAGCAATAGGTAAGATTTTAAGCAAATTTTGAAATCTTGAGAGAAGGAGAAGGAAATTAAAAGAACTTTAGAAAAATTTGATCATGAGGCAGACTTGATTCAGACGGATTTAGATAGATTACTAATTGGGTCGGACCAAAAAGCTTTATACTCAGCCAAGACCAGTTTTAGTCCGTTTGTAGAGGAGTTTTAGTCTTGCTTGGTGTTAAGACCAAAACTTTCATTAGCGTCGGACTAAAAAATTTAGTCCGGCGAGCATTGAAAGTTTGTTTGAGATTAGTCCGATCCAAGTAGGAACCTGTAACTTTAAGTTATTCTCAGTCTGCATCATATCTATATTTCTGAAGATTTTGAAAATAAGAGATATATCTAAGATCGACAACCAAAACCAACAAAGACAACAAATTTTTTTTTTCAGTAAATGTTTGAGTTTGATAATCAAGTAAGCTTAAGTATTTCTTTAAACTAAGCTTATCTGAGAAACTCAAGTACTTTAATATGGACACTTTGTTGAAAAAGTCAGATGATAACTTGGTTTCTTTAATTTGTGATTAGATAAGAAAGAGCATAGAAAGATGAGTATTATAGCAGTATTTTTATTATTAAAAGGAACTTTAACCAAAGAGTTATTTTAACTTGACATTATTACTTTATCCATATTGTGTAGTCGAAACAGTAATCTGTCGAACTAGAGCTGCGAATGATACTAGCAGAAAGTATTGTGCGACTAGTCGAAGTTATGTTTAGCGACGTACGCTTATGAATAGTCATTCAATTTAGAAAACACACAAGATACAGAGAGCACTTTGGAACACCATATTTTTATTTATATACAACATCCCGGCTTACATGATTAGAGGGAACGGGACAAGACACGAACAAGAACTTAGTTTTCTCCCCTACGCGCGCGCCCTAGAGCCTCTATTAGCGCATCTCTGGCCCTGAGGAGAATGGGGAAAGCTTCAAGAAAGGCATCCACGGCAGCACTGTCTCTGACAACTGCCCTTTCTTCAGCCAACTCTGCTAGAGTGCGATCAAATTCCCTCCAGAGCTCTGCAAGCTCTGGATCGTCCTGATCATCGTAGAAAGGTCTTTTAGGCATGATGAAGAACTCAGAAAGAAGATAAGAGATGGATTGCATCCTCAGAGCTTTGGTTCACCTTTTATAGCCATTTCGACAGGAAAGAAATGAATGCCTCATAATCCGAAGTGGCTTGAAGTTAGAGAAGATACGGAAAACTAGGAGGTTACGGAAACCGAAGAGATTTTTAACAGAAAGTCACACAAAGCTGGGGTAAGAAATCAAGGGATATGAGCTTTCAGGATAAGTAAGTGAGCAAACTTGCTCCCCCTTAATCAGATATTATCGAGCAACATTTGAAAAGGCAATAATATTTAGTTCATTTCTTAATTTCGAAAATTTGGCCTCATCAAGCGGCTTAGTAAAAATATCAGCCAATTGGTCCTCAGTTCTTACATGACTAAGCATAACATTTCCTTTAGCAACATGATAACAAATAAAGTGATGTCGAATTTCAATATGCTTAGTTCTGGAATGTTGGACCGGATTGTTTGCTATTTTCACTGCACTTTCATTATCATACAGTAGAGGTACATTTTCAAATTTTATACCAAAATCTAAGAAAGTTTGTTTGATGAATAAAATTTGAGCACAACAACTTCCTGCAGCCACATATTCGGCCCGCGATGGATAGTCTTCTGAATTTTGCTTTTAGAAAACCAAGAAACTAAAGACCTTCCAAGCAAATGACAACTCCCTGAGGTGCTCTTACGATCAATCTTGCATTCGGCATAGTCAGAATCTGAGTAGCCTAGAAGCTCAAAGGGGGCACCTTTGGGGTACCATAAACCCATACTTGAAGTAAACTTAAGATATCTAAATATTCTTTTCTGACACTCAAGTGAATTTCTTTAGGAGCGACTTGAAATCTAGCACACATACACACACTAAACATGATATCAGGCCTAGATGCTGTCAAGTATAGTAAAGAGCCTATCATGGATCTAAAAAGCTTTTGATCAACAGACTTACCTCCCACATCTTAATCAAGATGTGTGTTAGTAGCAATGGGAGTCTTTATAATCTTGCATTCTTCCATTTTGAAGCGTTTGAGAAGATCCTTAGTATATTTTTCTTGAGAAATAAAAGTTCCTTCCTTAACTGCTTGATTTGAAATCCCAGAAAGAATGACAGTTCCCCAATCATAGACATCTCGAATTCTTTGGCCATCATGTCACCAAACTCTTTACAGAGAGAAATATTAGTGCAGCCAAAGATAATATCATCTACATATATTTGACAAATCATTAATGTTCCATTGATGTCTTTTAGAAAAAGAGTTGGATCAACCTTTCCAGTTTTGAAGTTCTTATTGAGTAGAAAATCTCTAAGACGCTCATACCAAGCTCTAAGAGCTTGCTTTAGACCATAGAGTGCCTTAGATAATTTATACACATGATTTGGCGAATTTTGATCTTCAAAACCAGGTGGTTGTTCAACATAGACAGTTTCATCAATGAATCCATTTAGAAATGCACTTTTTAAATCCATTTGAAATAGAGTGATATTAAAATGAGTAGCAAAGGCAAGAAGAAACCGAATAGCTTCAAGACGAGCCACTGGGGCATAAGTCTCTCCATAGTCCAATCCTTCTATTTGAGTAAATCCTTGAGCTACAAGTCTGGCTTTATTCCTTATCACCACTCCATTTTCATCTTGCTTATTTCTGAACACACACCCATTTTGTACCAATAACATTGTGATCCTTTGGGCGATTTGTTAAACTCCAGACTTTGTTTCTTTCAAAATTGTTAAGTTCTTCTTCCATAGCAATTATCCAATCAGTATCTTCTAGTGCTTCTTCCACTATTTTAGGTTCAATACACGAGACAAAAGAGTAATGTTCACAAAAAGAAGCTTGTCTAGAACGAGTTTGAACACCCTTACTGAATTCACCAATGATTTGATCTGAGGGATGATCCTTCGCAATGGTATGATGGCTTTTGATGAGGATTGGACGATCTTGTTCTTTTTCTTCTTCTTCTTCTTCTTGAGTTCCAGCATGAGGCACATTGATTGAGTGGGGAGTTTATCCTTGTCTTCCTTTGGTCGAATATCACCCACTTCCATCTTCTTCATTGCTTGTGCCAAGCCATCATCTCCTACATCATCTAAATTTTCGTGCTCACCTTGTGAGCCATTAGATTCATCAAACTTTACATCATAAGTTTCTTCTACCAGCCCAGTGATATTATTAAAGACTCTATATGCTTTGGACTTAGAGGAATATCCGAGCATGAAGCCAGTGTCACATCTATTTTGAAATTTTCCCAAATGAGTTCTCTTTTTATAGATATAAACTTTGCAACCAAACACACGAAAATATGATACATTTGGTCTTCTTCCTACCAAAAGTTCATAAGGAGTTTTCTTAAGCAATCTATGAAGATAAAGTCTATTTACAACATGACAAACAATATTGATAGCTTCGGCCCAAAAGGCATCAGAGGTTTCATATTCATCTAGCATAGATCTAACCATTTCAATCAAGGTTCGATTTTTCCTTTCAACAACACCATTTTGCTAAGGAGTATAAGTAGCTGAGAGTTCATGCTTATTTCCTAATTCATCACAATATTCAATGATATTTGTGTTAACAAACTCAGATCCATTGTCACTTCTTATTTTCTTGATGGGACAGTCAAATTCATTTTGAGCCCTTTTTGCAAAAGTTTTGAAGATTTTTCCAACTTCACTTTTATTTGGCAAAAAGAATACCCAAGTAAATCTGGAAAAATCATCAACAATTACTAAACAATAAGAGTTACCACCAATGCTAGCATATGAGGTGGGACCAAACACATCCATATCACGAAGCTCAAGTGGTCTAGTGGTGGACATGATACTTTTAATTGGGTGGGAATTAGCTACTTGTTTGCCTGCTTGACAAGCACTACATAGCTTATTCTTTTTAAATTTGACATCTTTCAAACCCACCACAAGCTCATTTTTGAACAGCTTCTTCAGATTGGACATACCTACATGCCCAAGACGCCTATGCCAAAGCCATCCAAGGGAAACTTTAGCTAACAGGCATGTTGAGATACATGAGGAGTTAGATTTGAAATCTACTAAATAGAGATTTTGAAATCTGAAACCTTTCAAAATAAGCTTTTCATTTTTGTCAAATACAGTTACCTCATCAGAAGTGAAGTTGCAATGGAATCCAAGATCACATAATTGAGCAACAGACAATAAATTGAAGTTTAAGGAATCAACGAGAAGAACATTGTCAATAGAGTGATCATTTGATATGGCAATCTTACCAAGACCTTTTACCTTTCTTTTGCTATTGTCTCCAAAGGTGATTTTGTGACTTGGATCACTTTCTCCTTCAATTGAAGTGAACATTCTTGAGGTACCGGTCATGTGTTGAGTGCGACCACATCAATGACCCAATGTCTGCCTCCACTCTTATAATTTACCTACAAGTTTATTTCTTCACTTTAGGTAGCCAAATACTTTTGGGTCCTTTGATGTTAGTTACAGCCATTTTAGGTTTGAAAGGATTTATCAACATAGCCTTAGGTACCCAGACAGCTTTAAGTTTCTTATTTAGATTTGAGGGACCTACATATTTCACATTTGCTTTGCCCCTGAAATCTTTGAATAACATGTAATGGGCATCTACCATGCAATTCCTTTTAGCATGAGAAACATTTGCAAGATAGCAATTTTTAGATTCATGATTCGATTCATGACAATAATAACATTTAGTGCTTTTCCTGACAAAAATTTGTTTAATATGACCTGAAGCATTTTTATTTGGCAACCTGTTGGGTTTATACTCTAAGCCCTTTTTGCCCAAATTTGGTCTCTGTCCAACTAGAATTTTGTCAAGAGTAGCACTTCCCAGAAAACATTTTTCAAATGTGGCTATTTGAGCTTTTAGTTCTTTATTTTCAGTTTCAAGCTCCTTGACACAGGAAGCATATTTGCAATTTCCTTTGCAAGCATCAGAAGAACCATAAGTCAAGATCTCTTTTGTTGAAGAGTCACATGAGATAGATACATTACTTAAAGAGACATGACTGGATTTGTTAGACATCATTTCATTTTCAATTTCTAGCTCACAGTAGTTAATTTGCAAGTCTTCATAATTTTTAGCAAGCAAAGCATGACTTGTAACTACATCATAATAAATTTGTACAGACTTTTCATGTTCATGCATAAGTTTTTTATACTTGTCTGTTAGCATCCTTTGATCATTAAGCAAGCTAGAGATAGTCTTCTTAAGAGTTCTCATTGAATTTGTTTTATCATGCAAGGCATTATTTAGTTCTTCAACTAGTTCTACAAGCTCATCATAAGAAGGAGAGTCACTAACCTTTTCCTCATCTGATCTTGCCATGAGACACAGAGGAAATGAGGGTGGTGGTGGAATTGACTCATCTAGAGCGAGTCCAACTAGCCCCTTTGACTTTGGACTTTCTTCATCTGAGGATGAGTCTTCACTTTCACTTTCATCATCAGTAACCCATTCTCCTATGTGAGCTTCTCCTTTTCCTTTCTTCACAAATCTCTTAGAGTAATTTTTCTTGAAAAACTTCTTCTTTGGTTTTTCCTAAGTCTTTTCCTCATCCTCATCATCCTTATATTTGTACTTGTTCTTCTTCTTGATTTTGTTGGGACACCAAGCAGCTATGTGCCCTTTTTCATTGCATTCAAAGCATACAACATTAGAAAAAGGATTTTTCTTTGAGTAAGAATTTGACCTTTCTGTCTTTGAAATTAACTCTTCTCATGATTTTGTTGGCTCTTTTCATGAGTAAAGCTAATTTCTTTACATCTTCATCCTCATATTCACTTGACTCATCATTATCTTCGTCAGATGAGTCTTGTATAACTTCTTTGGCTTTTAATGCGATGGATTTATTACTTGGAGCATCTTCATCAACCAATGTGAGTTCATGAGCAGATATCTTGCCCAATAGCTCGGTTGGAGTGAGCCTTTTAAGATCACCACTGTTGGACAGATATGTGATCAAGCTGTGATATGCCCGAGGAAGCACTCTGATCATCTTCTTGCATACTTCAACATCTGAAATTTTAGTTCCTAGGCCTTTTAGTTCATTGACAATAGGATTTAGCCTAGAGAACATGTCATTAGGATTTTCTTGAGAAAGCATTTTGAATTGATCAAATTTTTCTCGGACAACATAATATTTTTCTTCTTTTACATCAGAGGTTCCTTCATGAATTTCTTGTAATGTTGTCCATATATCATAAGCAAATGTAAGATTACTTACTCTATCAAAAACTTCTAAATTAAGACAGGAAAATATGGCATTTCTTGCTTGAGCATCATATTGCATATTTTGAATTTCACCAGGAGTGGGTTCTCCATATGCAGATTGCCCTTCGGGTATGACACGAGGAGGCATAGGCTTCTCTGTAACCCTCCACACATCATACCCGACAGCTTCTGAATAGCATCTCATCCTAATTTTCCAATAAGCATAGTTTGTGCCATCAAAAATAGGTACTCTACCAATACTAACAGTTGCAGAACCATTTCCCTCAGCCATTTACCAAAGCTAGTTAGGCTAGACAAGTAAAACTAGGCTCTGATACCACTTGAAGGATCGAGATGGCCTAGAGGGGGGGTGAATAGGCAATTTTAACAATTTCTAACTATTTTAAATAACTAAATAAAATTAACAGAGAGCAACTTACTGTAAGAATAACACAGAAAATAAACAACTAATAAACACAGCGAAAGCAATAAACAAAATGGCACAGAGAGACAGAGATTTATCCGTGGTTGAGCCGCACTCTAATCCACGTTGAAGCACTTCTTTCAAGTTACGCTTCTCCAAAGCTAGTCGCGATAGCTCGCGATCACTCGGGTAACTCTTTCACTACTCCGGTGAGGTGAGTTCCAAACCTCTCACAAATCTGATTACCTTCCACAAGCTCCTTTGGACAGTCACACTGTTCACTTCCTCCAAAGCATCTCGATCGCCAAGATCCAAGAGTAATAAACTTTGCACAAGTTCTGTCTCTTGGTTCACTTTGCAATTCACACAACTAGACACCGACTTGGAGCTAAAACACTTAGAGATGTATGAGAAGTTTTTGTATGAAGATGAAGCACAGACTCCTTTTGAGAATAAGAGCTATATTTCAATACCAAAGTGTAAGGAGTTCATCTGTATATATCTGGTAGATGGCTTAGGTAATGCTTATATAGCCATTTGGAGTGAAAATAGACGTTACACACTGCTCTGAGAGCCGTTGGGCGTGTCGGATGTCGAAACAACGAAATATACACGCATACAACGGACTTAGTATCAATGCTTAGCGATACTGGATATGTGTATGTCGGACCAAATTTGAGAGATTGCGACGGACCAAATATTTTGGTCCGTAGTACATGGGTTGATTATGAAAGATGGTCTGGCATACCACTGAGAGACATACATGAGTATCAGTCCAAAAACTTTGGTTCGTTACACATGGATTTCAAAAGATTTAGCTTAGGTAATGAGACCTATGTACGTCGGACCAAATTTTTGGTCCGTTATACATGGATAAAGCAAGAGTTTTGCCAGGAGTAGAGACACATGTACTTCGGACCAAATTTTTGGTCCGTCATACATAGACTTCACAGAAGATAGGTTTGGCATGGAAACACATGTACTTCGGACCAAATATTTGGTCCATCATACATGGTCTTTTCAGAAGATTGGTGCCAAGGACCTTTTTCAACAAAGATAAATTTTATCTAAGCTTTTTATTTTAGCCACGGACTAAAAAAATAATTATACACAAATGCTTGGTCCGTTTTCTGAGAAAAGGTTCTTTTTGAAGATAGAAAATATTAATTTTAGGTTTCGATTGAAAGTACATCAAAGATTCAGTCCGGCCAAAAACTTATACACTGACAGGGGTGCCAGACCAAAAATTTGGTCTACTGAAGATGAGCAACCTAAGATATTTTGGTCCATCACAGAGGAGAGAATATTGCAAGTATGCCGGACTAAGTATTTTTGGTCCGTCATTTATAGGTAAAGATTTTTCCGTTGTACTAAGAGGTATGTTTTCATCAAGGTAAAGACTAAGTGTCTTTTGCTCCGAGTGATCTAGTTTTGCCTTTGCCTAAACAAACTATTTCTTTGTGCAAAGTCCCTCTTTTAGACAGCCAAAAAAGAAAAACAAACTTAGGCTATTTGACTTGAAACATCTCCCAAGTCATAAACTAAAGACTGAAAGCCTTAATCTTGTTATCCCAACTTGTTCCATCATAGATTCCAGCTTTCTTTATTCAACGCTTTGAGTATTACTAACTTAGTCATCAATACCAAAACCATAATAATACAGAAATAAAATTGAGGGGTGCCTAGATGCTATCATGAAGATGTAATCCTTCACTTAGCTTTTCTCTTTTCTGCTCCAAACTACGATCTTCCTCATGCCGAAAAGAGCTTTCAAGGACGATCGGGATGGCCCTGAGCTTGCAGAGCTCTGGAGGGACTTCGATCCTGCATTGGCAGAGCTGGCGGAGGAGAGGGCGGTTGACCGTGACCGTGCCGCCATGGACGCTTTCCTTGAAGCCTTCCCTGCCCTCTTCAAGGCTAGGGAGGCTCTCGTGGAGGCACTAGGCCGCGTGCGTAGGGGTGAATCTTAGGTCCTTCTCCTGTACTGTCCTTCCCAGCCATAATAACTGGGAAGTTATATAAATAAAGATGTGTTGTTCTGAAGTGTTCTTTGGATGTTCCCTTGCATCTTATGTTTTCTCAAACTGAATGATATTCACATCCATCCATGCATAAAATACAACCGACTAGATGCACAACCATCATACTAATATCTTACGCGGCTCTTGTGCGATAGCTCTCTGTTTCGGCTAACGATGTGGATAAATTCAAAAGTGCTGATTTCAGATTAAAATAACTTTTTGAATAAGCTTTATAACAAAAATGCTGCTATAAGACTCACCTTTCTATGCTCCTTCTTGTCCAATCCTCGATATAGTAACTAAGTCAACATCTATCTTCTTCAGCAAAATGTCCATATTAAGCACTTGAGTTTTTCAGGTGAGCTTAAATTGATAGAAAAATACTTATGCTCATTTGAATATCAGACTCAAACATTTCCGGAGAGCTTAATTTTCTTTGGTTTGTTGGTTTTTGTTGCTAATCTTAGATATATCTCTTATTTTCAAAATCTTTAGAAACATAGACATTATGCAGACTGAGTACAATTGAAATAAAGTTACAAAGTCCTACTTGGATCGGACCAATCTCAAACAAACTGTCAATGCCCGCCGGACTAAATTTTTGGTCCGTCCCTAATGGAAGTTTTTGATCTTAACTCCATGCAAGACCAAAACTCCTCTACAACAGACTAAAACTGATCCGGGCTGAGTCTAAATCAATTAGGTCCGGCCCAATTAGTAAATTGTCTAACTCTGTTTAAATCAAGTCTGCCACATGATCAATGTTTCTAAATCTGATTCTTATCTAAATTCAAATGGATTATATCCAACTCCTTCTTCTTCTCTCAAGATTTCAAAATATATTCAAAATCGTACCTATTGCTTTAGGTCTTACCCATTGCTAACCTGACCTTGCTTGTGGGACTCTCTGTGCTTGCTCAAACTGATTTCAAAAGGAGGTCCCACTACCTTTGCCAGAACACTGTTCCTTTTCAACTACCCTGGTTAAAAGTGTCAGTTTCCAAGGCCCATTTACTCTAGCATATACATTCATTGCGGTAACTTCCTCTTTCGAGTTACTCTCGCACATCCCTTGTTACATCCCTGCTTGCGCAAACCTTTCTAAACCAGAAATCTCCCCTCTGCACCGAAGCAAATCCGAAACGGATCTTGGCAATGGTGTTCATCCATCTTTGTTGCGCAAAGATCTCTCCTAAAGACCAGTAAGTTTCTTGAAACTTTCCTTTTTTCTTCAAGTCTCAACCATAGACCCAGTTTTAGACTTTAGCTCTTTCTGTGTTGTTTAGGATCGATTCTGTGCTGGAAAAGAATTTGATCCTAAGCCTGAGCAAAGAACCAGTGTTTAGTCTGAAATCAAAATGAGGTCTAAGAACCCAGAAAAGAGAGGATTGATTGGAAAGATAATTGATAAAGTCAAGAGCAAGAAACAGAAAGTATCTAAGTTGTCTCCTGAAACAAATCCGTCTGTACAGCCTCAAGGACCAGTTTTCATTCAAGATATTCACAATGCTGCCAGAACAAACCGTAAAGTAGTCACCTCACACCCTAGAAAAGGAAAGCAAGTAATTGACTCGGATCAACCTCTGAGGACAGTACGTATGAGCCAAACAACGAATCATCCTCAGAAGATACTGAAGTAGTTTCAGAAGTTGATGTTCTTAGCTGTGAGGAATTGACTGGTCTGAGTACCAAGAAACTAAGAGCAGTAAGGTTGGTAAATGAGAAAATTTGGTTTCCTGAGTCCAGACCTGCTCTTGGTGAAAATTTTGTGTCTCTCTTACACAAAAATATATACTATGCTTACCTGCTTAGGAAGGATGGAAAAGGAAAGTCAGTATCTGCCCTGACATCTCATCAGTATGTAGACTGGGATCAAGTAAACAGTATAATTGGCTCAACTGGACTATATGACTGCATAAACTCAACTCCTGGACTGAGTGATATAATGTCAAACACAACTATACCCTGGAGTGTTTCAAGAACTCTAGAATTCTATGCCTCCTTACTAGTGAACAAACAAAGGAAGTATATCATGTTCACTATAAATGGAAAAATCAGATCATCTCAGTTTGAGTCTGTAATTGGAGCCACAAGTCTTTTGACAAATCGAACAAGAATTTTTGAAAAGATGTTCCCTCACCAAAGATGGAGACTGAATGGTGATATGCCAGATCTTCAAATATCTTGACACATTTATAAAAATACCTCTAGTGCAGACTTCAATCCCAACAGGGTCTCATGTCTAACCGAGGAAGCTAAAGTGCTTTTGCTTCTACTTAGGCACACTATATATCCTAAATCTGGTTACAAGGAAGGTGTGACCTCAGTACAAGCTTGGCTACTTCATCTAATCCTATCGAGACAACCAATTGACTTGGCTGATTACTTTTGGGTCAAATGGAAGAAGCCATTTACTGTGAAATTTGGAAGTTCTCGCCTTTTCTCGGTGATCACCACAGTCTTGTTGGCACAGGGATAATTTCACAAGATAATTTGAATAGGAATTCAAATGTTTTCCCAAGAAATACAACATGCATATCTCCACTGGACAAAATCGAGAATCACTGGATTCCTTCAAAATCACAAGCCAATCAACCAAAGGAACCATTGGTGAGGAAGAAAATGGATCAAATCATCAAGTGAAGATAACTTTGTGAAATAGCTTGAGAGAATATTCACAAGCACAAAGCGGTGACTCTGGCATCAATCCTTTGGAAGTCATATGCCCTCCTTTGTGATCCACGAACTTGTTTATGAGAGTCCTTATCGCTTTGCCAGAGTGGACATGACGGAGAGCCCAGTGCTCAAAGTAGTGATGAGGTAAAGCGTAAGCCATCATGAATTTGTCTCAAAAGAAAGCGAGCGCTTCTTGAAAAGGATCAGTGTATATGGATGAGGTTGCAACTCAAGTTCCTTCAAGTTCAGTTGATAGAACTTTAGATGAAGAACAACAATTGTATAATCTTCAACAGTTAGCAGCTGCATCAAGATTCATGGATGAACAAGCATTCAAACCAGCAGCCCATGAGCATGAGGCAGGGGGATCTGTCATGCCCCATGAGTATGAGGCAGGAGAATCTGGGATGCTCCAACATTTTGAAACCTATTATCCCCCATCATCGGTTCACCCTGAACATGATCAGAGGGATACTTTTCCTGGATGGCAGAGTCTCTTTGATTATCCATATCCTACCTCATCTTCTCAAAAACATACTGAGCAAGCCCAAGAAGAAACCTTTCAGGCCTCTGACTCTCAACCTTCCTGGTTTTCAACCTTTGAGCAACAATATCATGCTAATCAAAGAAGATTCCAAACAAGATACTTAGAAGATCGGGATCAGTTTGCTCTAAGATATGAGAGCAGTGAAATTTCAAAATGAAGTTATGTCCAGATTTGATCACCTAAGCAGAAACCAGGACAACCTAAAACATCATGTCCAACAGCTTGATACGAATCAAAATTTGATAAAGGACAGACTGTATGACATGAACCAGAAAATGGATGATCAGTACAAGAAACTGAGAAATCAAGTTGAGGCAGCAAGTACATCACATACAAGTAATCAGTTATGGATGAGACATCAGTTAGACCATCTTTCAGAATTCACTGAGGATGCCTTGCTTGACTACACTCGTTTGACACATGATTGCATATATGATGTGGGTGAAGTCCTTGCTGAAACTCGCACTATGAATGAATCTTTGGATCAAATTCAGTCAGATCTTAAACTGTTGACTATTCAGCCAGGTGATCCAGACTATCCAAGTTGGCATGATCAAGCTATGTCTCAAGAGCCAGAAGATCAAACTCAAGAAACTATTGCTGATAAAATAGTCTCTTCTCAAAGGAAAAGCTCAGCTCAGGGCAGGTTCAAAAGAGTCTTTTCCAGGCGCAAATAGGAACCCTTTTTGGCTATTGATGCCAAAGGGGGAGAAAATCTCTTTTACCGTAGAATCTTCTAGCTATAGTCTCTTAAGGTTCTAAGACTTATTTTTATCTAACTTATGTGTGATACTTTTGTATCTCTGCTTAAGTAGCTTTAAGTTTGTCTACTAATGCTCCAATACACTCTTTGTTTTATAATACTTCTCGAGTATTTATGCTCTGACATCTTGCTCTGATAATTTAACTCTGTTGATACTTACCTATATTGTGCTCTGAAACTTTGTTTTTAACTCTGCTCTGAGGTTTACTTCATATTCTGACAAAAATCAGTGCATGCATTCATTGAGGGGGAGCACATTCATTCATAAATCCTGCAGTCAGTACTTTTGACTAACTCTGTTTTGCAGAATAAATAAGGTATTATTAACTAAAAGGTATGTTGTCATCAATTACCAAAAAGGGGGAGATTGATAGCATCTGGGCCTCCCCGTCAATCTTGTTATTATATGTTTTATTGTTTTGGTATTGATGACTAAGTTAATCATACTCAAAGCTTTGAAGAACATATGCTGGATTCAAAACTAAAGCAAGTTGGTCGAACAAGATTAAGGTGCTCAGTTCTAATTTATGACTTGGGAGATGATTCAAGTCAAAAGGCTAGGATTGTTTTTCTCTTTTTTTTGTTGTCTAAAGGGGGACTTTGCACAAGCTAGTGAATTGGATCATAAGGCAAAGACAAAACTAGATTTCTCGGAGCAAAAGACACTTAGTCCTTTTTAGGTCATACTTCTTAGTGTACAACAGACCAAATTTCTGATATCCACTTCTTCAGTCCGTTGCACTCTCAGCATATCCTTGGAAGTCAAATAAGATTCTTTGGTCAAACTCTAAACTCCCATCAAATATCTGATTATTGGATCAAGTCTATTGTCTTCTTATCATTTCATCCTTGGTAAAAATCTCCAATAAAATCATCTGATAGCCAAGGGTTTGCCTATGTATGACGGACCAAAATCTTTGGTCCGGCATACATATAAAAGTCTCTGCTCTGTGACGGACCAAAATGTTCTCCATTTCCCATCTACAACAGACCAAATATTTTGGTCCAGCAATCATTCAGTTTATAAGCCTTTGGCCGGACCAAACTTTGAAGTCTTATTTATTGAAACCTTATATGAATATCCTTTATCTTCAAAGGAATTTTTACATAGACAACGGACCAAACATTCGTGCTAATATTTTTCAGTCCGTTGCCGAAGTAAAATGCTTAGATAAAACTTATCTCTGTTGAAAAAGGTCTGTGGCACCTAACTCTTGAAAAGTCCATGTATGACGGACCAAATTTTTGGTCCGAGGTACATAGGTCTCTATGCACAGACCAAACACTTGAAAAGTCTATGTATGGCGGACCAAATTTTTGGTCCGACGTACATGTATCTTCTTCAGTTATGTGGCAGACCAATCTCTATGAAAAACCCATATACAATGGACCAAATTTTTGGTCCGTCGTGAATCTCAAATTTGGTCAGTCATACACATGTCCAGTATCGCTAGGCTCGATTGCTCAGTCCGTTGTACGTGTATATTTCAGTTGTTTCTGATATCTGACACGTCCAACGGCTACTATAGCAGGTGTAACGGCTATATTCACTCAAAATGGCTATATAAGCATTTCCTGAGCCATCTACCAAATAGAAAGATGAACTCCTAACACTTTGGTATTCATACATAGCTCTCATTCTGAAAAAGGAGTCTGTGCTTCATCTTCACACCAAAATTCTCATACATCTCTAAGTGTGTTAGCTCCAAGCCAGTGTCTAGTTGTGTGAATTGCCATGTAAACCAAGAGACAGAACTTGTGCAAAGTTTATTACTCTTGGATCTTAGTAATCCTAGACAGCTTGGAGGAAGTGAACAGTGTGACTTGTCCAAAGGTGTTTGTGGAAGGCAACTGTGTTTGTGAAAGGTTTGGAACTCACCTCACGGGAGTAGTGAAAGAGTTACCTAAGTGATAGCCAGAGCTACTGCGACTAGCTCTGGAGAAGCTGAACTTCGAAAGAAGTGCTTCAACATGGATTAGGAGAGCGGCTCCGAACTACGGGATAAATCTTTGTCTCTCCTGTGTCATTAAGTTTATTGCTTTCGCTGTTATCCATATTTGTTTTAACTCTGTTTTATACTTTGCTGTGAGTTGCTATCTGTTCTATTTAATAAGTTGTTCGAAATGTTTAGAACTTGTTGAAATTGCCTATTCACCCCCCCTCTAGGCCATCTCGATCCTTCACACCTGTCAGCTACAGTGGCGCCACCCCTGCGTCGCCTCCCTGTCGGATCCCGCCGATGCACCAAACGTTCGCACTGCTGCCGCTAAATTTGAGCACGCGTCTGAGCCGTATCCAATCCAATTTCCTCGGTGTTCACGTCTACATAAGCACCGCTCATTTTCCCCTCTCATCTCCCGTCATTTCCCTCACGGAGTCGTCGCCCAAGACGTCGCAAGATCCAAACCCTAGCGCCGCCGTGCTGTGGAAGTTTCTCGCCGCCGATCTTAGTCTCTGGTGAGCTTTAGTCGCCTTTGCTTACACTGTTGAGTTCTCTCCTGCACCTTTTCGCCCCAAGTCCCGAGCCGCATCCGCCGTTCCATCGCCCTAGCCGCATCTTCTTCCCCAACTACGGCGAGGCTGCGCAGCCGCCGGAGCCCTGTGCCGGTAGTCGCTGACATGTCTCCTCGTGTGGCGTCGCGTCATCACCCCGTGTCCAGCCACCTCAGCACCAGATCGGCTTTGGTAGCCGACGCGGTAACCACTTTGATTGTGCTGCGTCATCCGTCACGTGGAAGCCGCGTCAGTGCCGCGTGGCAGTCACATCAGCCCTAATCTGCCATGTGTACTGCAGTGTCAGTCGAACTGCCACGTTAGCCTTCTAGCTCTCTCGGTGCACCCGGTCACCATACACCGAGTCTATGACGCGTTAGGCCCATCTGTTAGCCGGGATTTCTTTTTTATCTTTTCTAGAAAATCCTAGCCAACCGCAGTGTGCCATGTGTCAGCCAGATTCCTTGTTTATTTTTCCTATTTCTAGAAATTCCAAAAATTCCAGCCAATCACAGTTCGCCATGTGGGTGTACTGTTCATTCTCTCTCTATTTTTCTTTTTTTTTCCTGAATTTCTTGATCTAAGCCCCTTCTGAGAGCTCGTTCTCCTTCGTTCGAGCTCCAAATCCAATGATTCAAATTTCTAAATTCATATAAATTCAAGATCTACCTTTCAGTACCATTCTTTTCAATTTTTAAATTTTATGTGCATTTATTTTATTTATTTGTATTCGTTTTCACGTGTAGACATCGCCGTCGAACCAACATGCGGTAGAACTAGCCGTGATAAGTGAAGGCAAGTCTTTGTTGACTATGTTGATTCCAAGTTTCTAAAATACTTATGTTGTTTTAAATTATGCATACTTAATTTTATGTAGTGTACTTTAAATGCAGTAATAAGATTTAGTTAAAATTTCAAAATAGTTATGACCTCATTAGCATTGAACATTAAGTACCTTTGTCACCCTAGCTGTATTAGCTATATTATTTGATGATGATTAGTAGGGTAGCGTCATACGGTAGAAATGCTTAGTACAGCTTTAACATTTCGGTATTATGTCATTGTGGGAATCATTTCAAAACCTTGTTTAAATTCAATTGTGAAGTGCGGGAAAGAGGTATTGCTGTAGTTTATTAAATGAAATAAGGTGGAGAATAGTTTAGACCGAGGCGTATGGAATGTTTAGCGGTTGCAGGAAGCATGAGAATTTAAAAATTAATTGTTTTGTCCTAGTCAATTAAAGACCTAAACGTGTGTTATTTTGAACTGAGCACTACCGTATAACCACAAGTCTACATGGGTACGACCTGACTAATTAATTTGTACGTCTCGTTATTGACTTCGCCAGTTAGAGGAACATGGGTGTCGGATGGAGATAGGTTTTCCCACAAGGAGCAAGAGGGGGCTTCTGACTGGGTAGATAGAACCCTTCAGCGGTGAAACCTTAGCGAACGAGGTTAATATAGGAGTTGTACATTATAAAAGCCTTGTCATGATCTCTTTACCGACACACCAAAGGAAGTGTGTTAATAGCTTGGCAACAAGAGATGATCATGTTTTTTTGGGTAAAGCTATACACACTCTGCAGAGTTAAAACTACTTGAGTAGTCGTGTCCACGGTTAAGGGCGGGCAAGGTGGGCTTTCACATGGTAGAATTTTCTGATTTTGTTTTAAATAAAGATGATGGTTTTGGAATCCATGAGAAGATGGAACTCTCGGGTTATGGTTTGGGAATCCGTGAGTGGATGGAACTCTCCAGTTATGGTTTGACAGCTGAAGTCAGTCAGGTGGATGAAATCTGTTTTAGTTGTCTTATCAATTTCAATTATTGCAATTATATTTGGTCGAATAATGCTTTGTGAAATTTACTAGTTGTATTTAAAGTTAAACATTGTTTTATGTTAAATGAGTCATATTAAGCCTTCAATTGTTTAGCCTTGCATATAGTTATTATGCATTATGTTTTCAAGGTTTGAGGAGTATATTTTGTACTTACCCTTGCAATATACCAACTTTCCACAGAGCAGTACGCAGAGCAGAATGTGACTACGAGTTCTTTGCTTATGATTACGATGAAGGAGATCCGAATTACTAGGACACGTACCCTAATCGATTGCCTGTTGGGTGAAGGGATAGGCTTATCCTGCTGCAATTTATTTCGTTTCCACTGTTTCTTTATTGAATTTGAACCATGAGACTATTTATTTGTAATGGTTGGTCATAAGATCGGTATCTTTTGCTTAATTAATATTATTTAATTCGTGATATGGATATGTTATCATCACTATTTCCACTGTGTGTACTAACTTTTCCTAGACTAGTATAGTTGTTGGCGTCAAAAACTTGATGTAGGGTTTCTGACAGCAGCACACCCGACGAACACCGGGTTCAGAGCGTGCCAGTCGATTTGACCTGTAACCGACAAGGTAAAAAATATAAAATTCACACAAAGCCGATCGTGACGATCAATCGGCTTAGATCCAATCAGCTTGAAGCCGGTCAAGATCAAGGTAACAGGATAAGTCTAATTAGCCGATTAAGGCTAATCGGAGGATAAAGCGGTCGATTACGAAGAAGGCGATGCGCAACAAAATCGTAACAAATCGAACACAGGGTGTAATTGGCGAAGATCAACAATCGGCGATCGCAACTTTATTGATCAAGATCAATTACAAAAGCTAAATTACTGAAGCTACTCCTAGTCGGCGGGAAAAGTAGAAAAAGTAAAGCGGTTGATTGTATTGTGTTGATGATGATTCCTTTGCGATTCGCTTTGGTCCTTCTTTTATACCCTCGGCGATCGTGTCCGTTACAATCGCTTCAAGCCCGTGTCCGTATCGGCCTTATCTTGGACGATTGTTTCCTTAAAAATCTTGCGCTTATCAAATATCTCGGGTTCTTTCCAATCCTCCGTTAGTTTAGTATCTTTAATTTTATTGCCTGATTTGGATAAACTTGCCGAATTTTGGTGCAAACATATGCCCCCCATTTTTGAGAGATGACTTGTCATCTGTCAAAAATCACAATTATCGGCTTGTTCAATCGGCTGACGTTTGATCTTCACCCATTAACTGCTACTTTATGCGCGCCGTAATTCTCTGACATGCTGGTAATGCGTTTTAACTGCTCGCGTGTTTTGAGATTCACTTCCCGCCGTTTCAAATTTTTAACATGCTATAAAACGCAGCCCCCACCTCGGTCATTCCTCGCGCACAAGCTCTCTGACTCCAAACAATCGGCTTTTGTTTGTCCATTGCTCAGTTTCCATCAATCGGCTTGCATCCCCCTTCTTCAATCGGCTTGCTAAGATTGGCTGAAATGGACGCGAGTCAGGTACTCATTCCGATCCCTAATAGTAAAGATCAGTATTTCCTTGGTCCGATAGGGAACCTAGATGCCAGTACGGTTATTAGCCAGGATATTCCCCGCCTTCCTCTATCGGCTACTGCATTCAATATAGAGAGCTGGGAAAAAAGCTTCAGAGCATGGCCGACAGCGCTTAAGGGATGGAGATCTTGGTATATTCACGTGGCTGCCCAGAAAAGAGGAGTGGGAAAAAATGGGTATAGTGAATGCATTCCACTCTCATTAGCCGATCCAAGCCAATGAGCCCTTAGTGGCCACGGCACATTATACGGTCGGAGACCTTCAATGCCTTCTTGTTCCATCTTGGTCCCATCGGCCCAACCTCATGGATATAGCCCAATTGTGTTGCCTTAGGCGGACGGTGGCGGATATCGGCTTTTAGCGGCAAACCGAAATACAAGCTTATTCAATCCAAAGGAGAAGGTTGGCGCAAGTATATTAATAACAATAATAAAGTGAACGGGCCGGTATCAGATGAAGAACATGTTGCCTTCCTGAACTTGTGGTTAGACCGATTTTTGTTTTGCGGTGCTTCTTTAGGACCAACACAAGTGTATCAGTTAATAGCAAAGCGGTTGTAGAGGGCCGTCGGCTAGCATTGGGAAAAATGTTCCTTGGAGCAGTTTGTCAAATGATGCATGTGATTAGGAGTCGGCTTTTTACTGGTTTTGCCAAATTTTGCATCGACAACGTAGGTGGTCCTCTCTGGTTCATCCAGATATGGTTGTACTGTTTATTTAGCCGATCTTTCAAACTGGATCCATCTGACGACTCGGCATTTCCTCGCGAAAATAGACCAGAAAATGCAACACCAGAATCTAGAGCCAGCCGATCTTATGGCGAAAGATACATAATGTGCTCCAGCAGCAAGAAGATCTCTCTGATTGGTCTGAAAAATATTTATCTTTCTTCCTGAACTTGGATAATAATGGTTTTAGCCAACAAGACTTCTTCAGTTATACCAGCGCAGTCGATTTTGAATGGCCATCATTTCTTCATCCGGATTACGGCGGTTGAGAGATGCAGAATCGACTCTAGATTTCTTCAAAACTTTTATTTCTCGGCATCCACGCATGTCGGTTTTAATACAAGAAATCGTACCTTTCAGCCCTCTTATGAATTTTATCATCCTTCCATCTTTGCGGACAACTAGGTTTGGCCAAGTGATCCCGATCTCCACTTCTTGAGTTGGTTCACCTAGGACTAGAAATACGATCTTTAGTGCTGACCAATATAGTCTTGGAGATAGCCGATGACTTGCGAGATCAAATCTTTGCCACGCCGTTACGAATAATCGTCGATCTAGCCGATTCTCCGCATGGTGGTCTTCAATTGCGGATGCACTTCTTCTTGATCGTACCCATCGGCTATTATTGATGCTCTCTTCCTGACCTCCTTGAGCCGATGGTATCTTGGATAACAATTCAAGTGACGAATCGAGCTCGGATATGATAATCTGAGTCTTGTAAATATTACTAGCGAGGTATTAGTCGATTTAACTTTTCTTTATCATAGCTCATATGAATTTATCTCATCGGTTGTCTTCTTTTCTTTTGCAGACTAAATCTGCTGGCAAGAAGCCGATCGAAGCTCCTGCAGCTAGTAAAGAAAAACGACCACACAAGGCAACTGCACTTACTGGCTATACTTCTGGTTCCTTGGGCATTCAAAGCCCATCTTTATCCGATCTAGAGAGGCAACAGCAACCAAGTCAGTCATTCCTGAACATCTCTTCTTCCTTCCTATTTTTCCATTTTTATTTAACTGACTTTCCAGCCGATGGATCTTTCAGAGAAGAAGAAGCCAAAGTCCACTAGAGTTCCTACCAAGAAAAAATACTCCAAGCCACAGGAACAAAGTGGCGAAAGTTCACCGCATGGATCGGCTACTGCTCAGGTATTTTTTCCATCTTAAAAATTTACAAATCCTGATTTAGCCCATCGGTCTCGATTTAGTCCATCGGTTCTTATTATATTCTTTATTCCAGCCTACCGCATCGGCATAAGTGGCCAACATCCTGGCAAGCTTGCCAAATATATCGGCCAAAGAGCCGTTGCCTCCTCAGCCGATGCCAGCACCAACAACCGCTGCTGCTCCAGAAGTTTCTGATCCATCCAACATCCTCGGTTTCAATTTATCTGATTTGGATGATCCAGAGATCTTTGCAGCCGACGACTATATCTCTGCAATTCAAAATATCATCGCGGTTTCAAAAGACGCGTCATTCTTCATCTCATCGGCTCCGAATGCAAGATCGCCTCAACGAGCTCTTTGATTTGGTGTCAAGGCCTCAATCGAAATCTGAATAATAATCGGTAGATTCGAGGCGCTATGGCCGCAGTTGAAACTGATCTACCGCCAGAGGCCATGGCTGCACTGCTCGAAGTGTGTCATCTAGACGAGAAGAAGGTTTTAGTAGAGGCAGCCCAGGAGAGGAAAGCAATGAGAATAGCCCAAGAGGCCGACCAGAGAATCCTTGACAAAATGGTTGCGGAGACAAAGGCAAAGAAGAAAAAGTTTGATGCAACCATAGAATCTCTGAAAGCTAACAAAACTTCCCTTCAGAAATTGGAAACCACTAAGAAATTTCTTGAGGATGAATTGTCGAAAACGATAAAGCTCATTGCTGAAGGCCAAGATTCCTTTGAAAAAACTTCTTCGCCCGCTAAGCAGCAGAAGGCAGAAATAGCATCGGCTGTAGCAACCTTTAAAGAGCAGTCGGCTAAACTTGTACCCATCCCGGGCGCAAGGCAATGAAGATGTGAGAATCTGGATGAGGTGCAGAAACTATAGCCAAAGTCTTTGGAGCATTATTGGCTTTGGGTGCACGACTCCCAAGCTCAGGATGTAACCTTTTAACAGTTCCAAAACACTTGCTCAAATACTTTGAATACTTGTAATTTTGCTATGTTTATAATCAATTTGTTTAACTTTTGCTATGTTTATAATCGGCTGTTTAACCGATTTATATTTTGCCTATATCCTGAGTTTGCAATCCTTTCAGCCGATTAACAGCATCGTGTTAATCTTGGCTCTGAACAAGATTTTAGTCGGCTAGGCTCCGATCCAAACGCTAGGATAGTATTTCTTTAGATATTTCCCATTAATTGCTTTAGGCAAGACATACCCTTCTAGTGTTTCCGATGAAGTACGAGTTTCCACCGACTAGCCGATTAATTTTGTATGGCCCTTCCCACGTAGGTGACCATTTTCCAAATCGGTTATCCTTAGAACCAACAGGCAATATCGTTTTCCATACTAAATCGGTTTGATCGAAAGATTTAGGCATGACCCTTTTATTGTATGCCCTTGCAACTCTGATCTTATTCTTCTTAAGCCGATCAAGCGTAGACAAACGTAACTCAGCTAACTCATCCAAGTATCGACCATTAAGTCATTGTAATCTTGGCCGACAAACCATTCATGCGGCTATTTGTATCGACTCAATGTTGATTTCTACAAGTAAAACGGCTTCTTGTCCATACACCAATTGGTAAGGTGAAAGTTTTGTCGCTCCGTGATAAGATAGCCGATAGGCCCAAAGTGACTCCGATAGAGTCGAATGCCAATTCCTTGGCTTCTCATCAATTTTCTTTTGATCAACTTGATTAGTGTTTTATTAGGCGACTCGGCCTGTCCATTGCTTTGGCGTAATATGGCGAAGAGTTTAACAATTTGATCCCTAGACTTGTGGCGTAACCTTGAAACTCGTTAGACATGAATACCGTACCTTGATCGGTCGTGATTGTTTGTGGTATTCCAAACCGATGGACGATATGTTCATTCACAAAACTAATCGCCTCAACACTAGTCACCTTCTTAAGTGGGATAGCCTCAACCCACTTTGAAAAGTAATCGGTTGCGGCCAAAATAAATTTGTGGCCTTTACTCGAAGCAGGAAATATTTGGCGATTATATCTATTCCCAACCCTAAGCGGCCAAGGTTTAATAATTGGATGTAAAGCCGATCTTTGGTGCTAGTTATGCGTTGCCAAACTTTTGACATGTTTGACATCCTTTATAGTACTTGAAACAATCCTCTAGCATCGTCGACCAAAAATAACTTTGTCGTCGAGCATCCATTTCATCTTATGTGCGATTGATGAGAACCACAAATCCTTCGTGTACTTCACCCATTGCCACCAAGGCTTCTTGGTTTCAAGACATCTCAACAACAAACCTTCCATAGTTCGATAATATAGTATATCGTCCAAAACAACGTATTTCAACGCTTTGTTGTCGTATCTTTCGTTAAAATCGGCTTGGATGGATCGACTAGATAATCTTTTATTTGCGTTCTCCAATCGGCAATATCTGCGCATGATCGCCTTGTTCACGATTCGATCTCGACTTTGGTCAAAATTCTTATATCCCGATGCTTCTTGAGCTAAAGCATTAGCTCTATCGTTCAATTCACGAGGAATATGACCGATAGAAAATGGCGTAAAAGAGCCGATAATCTCTAAACATTGTTCTAAATATCTCGGTAGTACTTCATCCCGACATTGGTATTCTCCTTTATTTCTTTGTACTACCAAAAGTGAATCACCATATGCCTCAACGACTCTTACTCCAATATTTTCTAACAACGGTAAGCCTTTGAGTAGCGCCAGACTCGGCACGGTTGTTGGAGCATCGGCTATTTAGCGAAATGCGAGTCAAAGTTATGCCCTTGGGTGAAGTGAGTACAATACCGATACCATCACCTTCCCATATCTTGATCTGTCAAAGAACGATTGCCATGGTGCTACCAAGACTAAGTTTGCCGCTATGTCATGTCTGTTATAAAATCGGCTAGGACTTGTCCTTTGTTGCTGGCGATTCATATGATAAGTCGAACTCGACCAAGGCGTAAGCCCATTTGCCAAGTCGACCTCGCGAATTGGGTGACAATATATATTTTATAACATCGGTTTCTGAGATGACCTTACAAGCCGATGCTAGTATGTAATGCCTTAGCTTTGTGCACGAGAAGTACAAGGATAAACATAGTTTTTCGATAAAAGGGTACCTGACTTCTGCGTCCAGCAACCGTCGGCTTAAATAAAAGATAACCCTCTCTTTACCATGCACCTCTTGTGCCAAAACAGCTCAATAGTATCTTCTTGGTGAGACATATAATCTGAAAGGAACCCCTTTTTGAGATGCAGCCAAAACTGGAGGGTTGGACAAATACCTTTTGATTTCGTTGAAAGCTTTCTGCTGATCGGCTCCCCATATAAATTCTTCATTGTCCTTCAACCAAAGCAATGGAGTAAAAGCACGAATTCTACGAGAGGTTCGAGATGAACCGACGGAGATAGTTAATTTTGCCGATCAACTTTTGTAATTCGTTTTGCATGTCGGTGGTTCGATTGGCTATGGCCTTGACCCTCGTTTGGTGACTTGATTCCTCTTTCATGTACCATAAAGCCTAAAAGCATCCGGTGACACGCGACGCACACTTGTAAGATTCATCTTCAAACCGTGCGATCTTATGTTTTTAAACACCCTCTAAATCGGCGGATGTTGGAAATCGTCTGCAGATTTTACCACTACATCATCAATATATATTTCGACAATGTGGCCGATTAAATCGTGAAAGATCGATTCATTGCCCCGATCGTTGCTCGGCGTTCTTCAAGCGAAAGTCATTCGCCCACTCGAACAATCCTATTGCGCGGGACATCGAAAGTCGTCTTTGGTATATAAACTACGCCATGAGTATCTGGTTATACGGCATTACCATCTAGAAAACTTATGATCTTGTTCCCTGATGCAGCATCGATAAGCATATCGGCTATTGGCATCGGGTATTCATCTTTTGGCGTCGCCTTGTTTAAATCTCTGAAGTCGACGCATACTCGAAGCTTTCCATTCTTCTTCATGACTGGAACGATGTTGGAAACCCACTCCGCGTATCGGTAGGGCCTAATAAATTTTGCTTCCAACAACCGTTCTATTTCTTCTTTTATGACTTGGTAGAAGGTGGATTAAAGCGCTGGGATCTTTGTTTAAACGGCCGATAGCCCGATTTTATAGGTAGCCGATGTTCCACCAGTTGACGGCTTAATCCGGGCATCTCATGATACTCCCAAGCGAAACAATCCTTATAATCTCTAAGGATTTTTATCAGTTTTTCTTTGCACTTTACATCTAAATTTGCACTAACAAAAGTTGGTCTTTTCCTATCACCGCTACCTATATCGACTTCTTCAAGCAAATCGGTGGATGTGAAACCTTGACCTAACTTTTCAATTTCTTCAAAGTCTTCTATGGCCTCGTAGCTATCCGTTGTTTGCCGATAGCTTTGCATTTTATCCTGCAGCGCCTTCAATGTTTTTCTTGTCCCCATCGGCGTAATACTTCATTTGCCCGATCAAAAGTGCCCTGCTTGACACTGATCGGCATGAGACCTGACTTGCTCACACAAATGAAATCGCAGTCATCTAGCGCCTTGCTAGATATGCAGCCAGCTTCTTCGTGTTGCCAATTCGCATCGAAGCTAGCCATGGCAATGTGAGCTGATGTATCGGCTGTAACGACCTCAACTTCTTCTCCGTTCCATTGAACAAGCGCTTGATGCATGGTCGATGGGATCTGACGATTTGCATGAATCCAATCCCGCCCGAGCAAGACTGCGTAGTTTCCTTTGGCATCAATTACAAATAACGCTGTCGGCAAGGTCTTGCTGCCGACAGTCAGCTCAGTGACCATGACACATTTTGCTTCTGTAGGGTCACCTGTGAAGTCATTCAGAACCATGTTAGTTTTGATTAAGTCTTTGTCGGACTTACGATTTTTGCATGTCGTATGCGGCATCGATTCACCGTGGCGCCCCGTCTACTAGCATCCTTGATATCGGCTCGCCATTTATATACCCTTTCGATACAATGGTTTTGAGATGCGATGATCATCTTTGGGTTTCTCAAAGATGGCGTCGCGCACGACGAAGCACAACCGAGCAAGCGCCTCTTTGGCGATTGATTCGACTTTGAACTCACCGGCAATGTGAACACCATGTTAATATCCATTGGAGGCGTGTCATCCGAATCATGGGAGAATCCAAGTCATCAGCCGATTCGAAATCTTCTTCGGCTTGTTCTTTTCTTCTCTACTCTTTTTTGACGCATTTGAGTGGACGAAGTTCGTTAAACACTTGTCTCTCTCTCTCTCAGCGTCGGCCTCACGAATCTCTTGCGTCCTTAGCCTCACGAAGCCGTCGTCGTTGTGATCGGCTCAGGCGGATGGACACCACAGGTTTGGGTTCCACCGCTTCCGTGATTTGACCACCAAATCTTCTTGATTAGAAGCGGGCTTGTGCGTCTTGACTTGGCTCGGTTCTTGATTCGGTTTAGATATTCTCTCATGGACCGGCCTTCTGTGACTTCTGGCCTGCTCTCTGATCGACCCAGATAGCCTATCTCTGGTCGATTGCCTTGGCCAATCGTCTTGGGGATAATGTTCCATCGAGGCGGTGTACGGTGATGGTAACACTACCCTTCTTTCCCAAACAAAGCGCCAAAAGGACACCTTCTATGTGCCTCTCCACATTCTCGAGACGGTACAAATTATCCGACCGTGGTATTACACCGTGGTCGGCTATTCATCCTTCGTATTTCTCCATTAATTGTGAGAGCGTTGGACTGACCTTTTATTGGTTGCCTTGATGGAGATTTCTACGCTTTGTACCATTTACCCACCTGGGGATTCCCCTTAGGTTTAATGGTTCTTGAATTTTTTCCTTCTCGATCGGCTTCTATTTGTAAGGAACTGGTGGTAATCTTCAGTGTTTGACCGCCGTCCGAGCTTGATTGTATGTCGACTTGTCGACCCTTTTTCTGCTCGTCTTGCATCGGCTCTTTTCCTTTAGCGAACAACGTACCATGTTGATGGGAAGCGGATCAACATCAACTTGCATGGTCGGCTCATCGGCAAACTTCAACCGACCATCTTCAATAGCGATTGAATCTGTTGTGAAAGATATTGCGATCATTAATGTTATGCGAATAAGAATGATGCCACTTGCAATACCGCGCTTTTTGATCTCATCGGCGACGGTATCACATGTCCCTCGGCAATCGTATTATCTTTTCTTGCGAGTAAATCAAAATACGATCGCACTTGGAAACATCAAAAGAGTACTTAACTTTCGACTTATTCCTAGTCGGCAGGCGAGCCAGAATGGACTAAGGATTTCTTGGATCCTTTTACCCATTCACTATATTTATTTACGCTTCCTCGTCTTCCGACGAATCACTAGGACAATATTCAACCATATTGACCTTAGCCTTGTCCTTTTCTTTGTTATTCTTTGTTTTGAATCTGTCTTTGAACACCTTATTATCAGTGAATCGGCTTTCTTGAGCCGATACGCGATGCAATAAATGGCCAAGGTCGGTGAATTCTTGCCCTCCAAATTTCTCCCTAAGCGGCGGGATCAAACCTTGAAATGCTAAATCAGCAAGTTGGTTGTCAGGCAACATAACGCTAAAACACCGATTCCTAATTTCTCTGAACCTCTTGATATAATCCGTTACCGATTCCCCAAACTTTTGGCGTACGGAACTCAAATCTGAAATTCTGAGCTCTAAACTGCCTGAAAAGAAATATTCATGGAATCGGCTTTCCAAATCGTTCCATAAATTGGACCGAATTCGGAGGTAAACAGGTGAACCAAGTAAATGCTGCCCCGGATAAAGACAACGGGAATAGTCTAATTTTTAGCCCGTCGGTTGGGCCGCTTCACGCATTGCGTGATAAAGCGCCCAACATGCTCGGTGTGGTAATAGAATCATCCCGGAGAATTTGGCAAAGTCAGGGACTCGAAATTATGAGGGTAAGGCATGCGATCTATGTAGTCGAGTGCGGCTTTCTATAGCCGATAACCTTCCCTTTTGGTTGTATGCCGAATTGGTCCCTCAAGGCGGCAGAGATCGATCGGCCCGATTAGCGTTATCGGCCGTTGGCATAGCAGGCCCTTGATAATGTCGGTCATAATCGGCGTCCTGCCCCCCGAGTGCAAGCTCGGGTTGCCAATTATGCTGTGTCGTTGGCACACGACCATACTGATCGCGTCGATTATGCCTGGTTTGAGTTTTCGACACTGGGGCAAATGGTTCAGAGTATGTTACTACCCTATGTGAACCTGGGTTCCTTAGCAGGGTAGGCTCTTGTGGGAATCTCTCGGAGCCAATCGACTGTGAAACCGATTGGGGAAAGGCGTAGAACGGAGCCGACGGCGGCAAATTGATTTATGCATCCATATTAGCGGCATCGGTATAGGCGTGGTAATGGCTCACCCCACTTGACCAAGGGTCCCTAGGCAATATGACCGTGGGTTGTGTGGGCATCATGGTGGGGGGTGAGGTTACAGCCGATGGTTTAGGATCGGCCATTGTGCTCTGCGCATTTTGTGATATTGAAAAAACAGGATAATTTGGCAGAGCTTGCGGTGGGTCGGCGGGCTTCTGACGAGGCTAACTCTGGGCTATAGATTTGACACTATTCGCTATCATCGGCTTGAGTGTTGTAACAAGAGCCGATGATTGGTTTATTAAGGCGTGGTGCCTGATCGATTAATCATAGCCGATAATTCGGCGAGCAGCAGATATCGGCTTACTTGTTCGTTACACCCGCATCACCTGGCGTTGACCGTAGGCGTGGCGGATTTTGAGTGACACCACGTCTTGTTTTTCGATAGCAACTTAGCATCATCTCTTTTAGCGTGACCTTAGAGCTTCAATCTCTTGGCGTTGCTCCGCAGATAAATCGTTCATTGTTGGGACGATTATAGCTTCTGAGTTGAGATCTGATGGCGGAATCGACTTCCCTGATGAAGACATTGCGTGTCCCACTGGGCGTGCCAAGAGTGTGTTGGCGTCAAAAACTTGATGTAGGGTTTCGACGAAGACACCGGACAAACACCGGGTTGAGCGTGCGGTCGATTTGACACATGCGACAAGGTAAAAAATATAAAATTCACACAAAGCCGATCGTAACGATCAATCGGCTTAGATCCAATCGACTTGAAGCCGATCAAGATCAAGGTAGCAGGATAAGTCTAATTAGCCGATTAAGGCTAATCGGAGGATAAAAGCGATCGATTACGAAGGCGATCGCAACAAAATCGAACAAATCGAACACGAGGTGTAATTGGCGAAGATCAACAATCGGCGTCGCAACTTTATTGATCAAGATCGATTACAAAAGCTAAATTACAGAAGCTACTCCTAGTCGACAGGAAAAGTAGAAAAAAGTAAAGACTGGTTGATTGTATTGTATTGATGATGATTCCTTTGCAGTTCGCTTTGGTCCTTCTTTTATACCCTCGGCCGATCGTGTCCCGTTACAATACGCTTCAAGCCCGTGTTCGTATCGGCCTTATCTTGGACGATTGTTTCCTTAAAAATCTTGCAGTTATCAAATATCTCGAGTTATTTCCAATCCTCCGTTAGTTTCCGTATCTTTAATTTTATTGCCTGATTTAGATAAACTTGCCAAATTTTGGTGCAAACAATAGTTATACACAAATGGTTTAAATTTAGAAATCCGGTACCGACAGCGCGCACCGCCCACCGCTCGCGTCCCGCCGTCACCACGTTAACTAACCTGAGATATTTTTAACAAGCAAATTCTGGCCGTCAGATGTTCACCCAACGGGCGAAAATCGGCCAGATCGTTCAAACCAGCCACGCGGTGAGGAAAAGTATTTGCTTTTTGAGCATTTCCGTTTTTATTTACCCTGTGGGCCTGTGGGGACCAAAAGGAAGCCGTTGGTCCTAGTAGAGGAGGCTGTCATGTGGGGCCCGCTCGTCGGCGTTAGCGAGGCGCCTCAGAAATGGATAAGGTCCGTAGGGAGAAAATCTTCACTACAGCGAAATACTCGCTACTCCCCCGGTCATAGTATAAGTTCAGAACCCACTATACACGTAGAGCAAAGAGACAATAAATATAAAAAAATAATATTATTGAACTATGCCTACTTGTATTAAATAAGAAATTACAATTACTCAGTATTCTTTCAGCATTAAAGAAGAGACATATAGTGAAAATATTACAACTACATCTTTGATCTTCACAGTAAAATTATTTTATGGGACAACGCTTTCTAAAAATAGACTTAATATAGGGTGGAGAGAGCAGTACGTAGTAACTTTTTCCAATACCATATATATTCCACAGTTTTCTTTCTTTGCTTTGACAAAAAATACCGTATTCCGCAATGTTTGAAATGTCAAACCAGGAAGTTTTTTTTTTTTTAAAAAAAAGTAAAAATGGCCTGCGGAGGGTAAATAAATTTTAATTTAGTTTGTCTGTATTTTTTTTTGGCCGTAATGGCTGATTGGTGGCTGTGACACCTCAGCTTGAATTCATTCAGAATACACCCTCCAGGAAAGAACGTGTATATTACGAGTGACATGTAAATTAGTGGGCAATGTTATATTTTGGAGCTCAATGTCCGAAATGCACTTTTGACGTTGCAAAGAATCGTCTTTTTTTCGCATATTCTTTATAGTTGAAAAACGATGACGACTGCCGTAGTTCAATCATAATACATCGATCGAACAAATAGAACAATAACAAAGAACACATAAAATATAAGGTGACAAGCTCCCTTCTCTTTATTGATTATAGACTGATTTCTGGTGTACAACGGGTGCTGTATTTATAATCAAAAATCCCTTCACGGGTGGTTACAAATTCGCCCACACAAGAGACAGAGTCCGATTATATCTCAAAACGCTCCCTTGGGGCGAATATCGTGCCATGCATATGCCTCGTCATAAACTCCTCCCAAAACCTTAGTGAGAAAAAAGGAAGGAGAAAAGATGTCGGAACCTAGATTTATGAATCCGAAACTGAAAACATCTAGGACCCCAATTCGATTTGATTTTGGTAATTAATGACAATTATGATTAAAGGACCAACACTCTCTTTGAGTATATTGAAAAATAGGTTGGTCCTAAGTTCGGTGATCGTGGAAGCATGAAAATGGCATAAAAGAAGATCAACGTGACGAGTAAATGGCTAAGGTATAAAGTTTAGGGACCTTTTCATAGTTTCTACCGATCTCGGAGTTTTGGAGAAAAGATCGGATTGCTAGAATATGTGTCGTACTATTAAGAGGGGTGTTGGTTATTTGCTCGATGTGAGTAAAGTGTTTAAAGGCTCTATTCATGCACATTTGGTATTCCATGGCATTGCATTCTAGCGAAAACAAAAAAAATGTTGGAAATGCATGCTTGGGCAATGAGGCCAGTGGCACCGGCCCCTTTTTGGTCTGTAATTTACAGATTAGGGTGTTTTGACGGCATAGATAGCCCGATGCTACCGGCCTATGTCTGGTGCTACCGGTCAGCGGTAGCACCGGGGACCATTCGGTGTCTTTTTTTCAGAAGAGGTGTTTTTGGCCAAAATTAGGGATTTTGAAGCCCGGTATGATCGGACCCCCTCCGATATGACCGGTCAGGCAATGCAACGGTCACTGACAGCGCATTAAATGCACTATAGCGACCGTTGCCACCTGAGGAGCGGTGCTACCGGTCTTAGGGCCTATGCCAACCGCCATATTGGTTGGCAGGGGTTATAAATACCCCTTATTTGCATTCTAGAGATCTTCTTGGACCTCATTGATGATATTTGAGCTCTAGATAGTCTCCAACACTCTCAAGTGCATTCAATTCTCATTTTGAGTGAGTTAGGAGAAAATTCAAGTGTTGCATTTAGTGTTGAGCCTTCAGACACTTGATTCGACCTCAAGCAAGCGTCGAGACTTGTCAGTCTTGGAGGTTGCCATCTCTTAGATGGCTTGGAGGCGATTGTGCGTGGTGAACTTCTCGATAGAGTTTGTGAGAAGCCCGGGCAAGCTTGTGAAGGTCGGAGTCATGCCTACCCAGAGTAGGAAAGAACTACCAAGTGATCGAGGGAGGCTCGTGTGATTGGACCTGACTTGAAGTTAATCAAGCTTCCTCAACGTGGATTAGGAGAGACCGGCAAGTCTCCGAGACCACATGATAATTTTTTGTGTCACTCTCTCTTTTGTGGTTTGATTTTCTCATCCTTGTGTGCAATTTACATTCATAGCTATTTTAGTGCTTTGATCTTGTGCTTAGGATTGTTCTATTATTTAGACTTAGATTGTTGGTGCACTTAGTAAAACCTAGAGTATTTAGGCTTTAATTGTTAAAATTGCAATTCGTGCTTACACAATTTATTTATTGCAATTGGAGCCTGAGAAATTTGAAAACCTCATATTCACCCCCTCTAGTCGGTTATCCTTGATCCTACAGAAACCCTCTGTATATACTGCACTAGTCCAGAATCACACTAGTGTACAAAGTGACAACATAGATGAAATACTATTCCATACAACGAATTAACTAAGAAAGTAGAAAATTATTATTAAATAGAGCAATGGACCGTATAGTCAAGTTTACACAACTATGCCTTAAGGGCTAAATACACAAATAAACTATTGCAGCGGAAATAAAATAATTTGGGCCATTTGACATGCCACAAGCAATTATCTGGGGAACGCCTTCCTAGTTCACGTAGTCTTTATAGTACTCCTTGTCATAGAACTCATTTCCTAGTCCTTCCTCAACAACTGATCAATAAAGACATATAGCCGTAAATACAAAAAGTACTCAGCAAGCCATAGAGCAATAATGCAATATATTCATGCAGGGCCTCCAAAGAATAGTCATATGGTTCTTTTGCAAAAAGCAATAACTTGAATTGAAATACAATAAATAAATTGAGAGTATATTTATGAAAAGATAATTAATAACTGGTAAATCAATGATAGACAATATGAACAGAATGGTAAGGCTTCACCCAACACCATCTAAAACCATTATCAAACCACTAAATTAATCAGTGCTAACTTTAGACAACAAAAACAACAATGAACTCTCCGTTCACATCCCAACAATTCCACCTTCTAACATTTTATGAAACACTCTATTCCTCATGTGAAATTTCCGAGCATGTCCATGACCGCGGACACAGCTGTTCAAATAGTTCTACACTCTGCAGGGGTTGTACTGCTTTACCTACAAGACATGATATTCTCATATTGCCACGTGATAAACACACTTCCTTTTGTGTGTTGGTAGAGAATCACGACAAAGCCTTTACAATGCTCTGTCTAAACTCGGTACTACTGACTAAGGTTTCACCCATCAGGGCCCCCTCTTGAGCCATATGAATCTACCCGTCTATCCCGGAACCCACACCACCAATGGCAGTACTCAAATTTAGACATTGCAAATTAATCAGCTAGGTCTGTCCTATACCAGACATGTGGTTGTACGATTAGCCCAGTTCAATGGCGCATAAGATTAAGTCCTTAAGTTGTATCAGGCAAGATATCCACATCCCAAATGTACTAACGGCACCCCCTTTACTGGACGATCACTTGCCTGAGGGAAAACTATTTTGTTCAACCAAGACCAATGACACAACTTGCCATGGCACAATAAATTTTACAATAGTAGCTACCGGCTACAATTCAATATCTCATTAAGTTAAGATTAACATTATTTCAACATGTGATATGAATCCCATCATATACTAAGCATGTCTAAGCATAGCTACTATAACCTAATGTTGGTAATACAATCATGTCCAACTAGTTATAACCCAACCAAGGGTAACAATGGATACATGGCATTCCAATAATCAAAGTGGCATAATGACAATTAGGTGTATAGCTATTTTCAGCAAATAATTATTGATACACAAATAGCATGCAATTGTATAAAATAAAGTACTTTTGCAATCATAGGTTCAACATGATCAAAGGTTACGACTTGCCTTATTGATCTACTGTTGAGTCTTGATCTTCAAATCATCCGTTCACTCCCTCGGGATTAGCGTCTACCGGAAAAGAAAGCAACAAATACACATAAACAATAAACAATAAACAAAGACTTAAATGAACTCTAAATTAAAAATAAATGGCTCTGAAATGTAGAGCTTGATTTTAGAAAAATTTAAAAATTTAAATAGCTTCAATCGGAGTTCGTATGAAACAGAACGTGCCTTCGAAAGATTAAATTCAGATAAATAGAAAAAAATTCTGGAATTATTTTTCTAAAGAAAAATCCTTTTATTGCATCATGCTGACGTTAGGTTGATTTTTGAAAATAAAAACAAATATGAAAAATAGGCTTTAGAGGCCGACAGGTGGGCCCATGTTCTATAGACCAGGTCCACACGAGGGCTCTAGTTCACAGTGGACTCTGTTCACAACAACAGGAGTTGGGCTGACGTGGCGACTGATCGAGCCACACACAGGTGATCAATCTGTCTGGCTGCACACACGGGCTAACACATGGGTCAAGTCAGCTCGGCTCGACTTGGGACGGCGACGTGAACTCGCCAGAGACGAGGAAGAAAAAACATGCTTCGGCGAAACTTGACCGGATCGGGCGTAAGACCTTAGGGTTTCGGATGAGGGCGATGCGGCAAACTCGGAAACACCAATAGAGATGGTGGAGACAGACCGACGACAAAGATCTGACATGGAGAGACCTTGACTGCGGTGGCGCTACTCCAACGAGCTCTTGCGCAGCAATGGAGGCGGCTCGGGAAATGGTGAGGGATGCAGCGGGTGCGGCGCGAGGTGAGGAACGGGAATCGAGGATCCTCGGAGCCTTAAATAGCCTGGGAAGGCATGCAGGGTGCGGACTTTGAGACAGTGGCGTACGGTGGCAGGATTTGGAGGCGGTTAGGCCATGGAGCGGGCGAAGCGGGCCTGGGCGGTGGCATGACAGACCCAGTGAGGTGAAATTCGGCTGCGCTCGTGGGCTGGGCCAAAACCAAAAAGCGTGGTGACCGGACCGGAGGAAAAGTGGGCTGCGCACGGGAATAGGAATGGGCTAGAGAGGATTTCGACCCGAGGATATTTTTGTAAATAAAAATCATTTTTGAATTAATAATTCACCAGTAATTCAAATAAATCTGAATAAATTCAAATAAATAGCAAATAAATTCAAACAAAATCTCAAAAAATCAGAAAAATTCCTTGGAGCACAAGGAACCCAACTTTGAGTGAAAATCTTTTGTTTGATGTATAGATTAATCCAATTAAATCTTTTACTTAGATAAAAATTTAAATTAAGCTGTAGTTAATTTGGAAAAAATACAAATGGTTCATTTTAATTTTTAAACATTCCAAAACTCAATTTTTTAGGATGTCACAAAAAGAGTACATTACACTCACATATTATGTTGCTATTAATTATCAAAATGTTATTTTATTCATTATAGAAGAGTAAGTTTCATCGTAATCGATATCGGGTTTCTGCGTGAACCTTTGTGCTACAAACCTCTCTTTATATCTCATGATGTGGTTGTTTTCATTTCTCTTTTTGATGAAAACCCATTTAGATACTACATGGAACACTTTAGGAGGAGTTCGAACAACATGATCAAACACTTTCCTTTTATTAAGCGAGCGCAATTCTATCTTAAGTACATCTTTCCATTTGATTCAATCTAAATGCTTCTGGCACTCTACTGTGGACTTTGATTTTGGATTCAGATCAAGAGTTTCAGCAATCCTTGAGGCAAAATATATGTTGATAATTGTAGTCTTCATCATATACAGCTCTCCTGAATCCACATAATTAGTGGAGATTTCCTCATTAATTTCTTCTAACTCCTCGTGATTTCCTACAATGATGGAGTCTGGGTATTCTGACTTCTTGCGCACAAATATTTGTTAGGGTTACCATCTTCATGATGGCTCACTTCAGGGACATTCTCAACATTAGTTTGAGCTTCTTCCACTATCTTAGAGAGTAGTCTTGCTAATTCGGTTCTCTGTTTCTGCAGACGTCTACGTGGAATTGAGTCCCGTATGCCTAGAGGTCTACCCTTCTTATCACGAGGGGTAAGTTTGGATTCAATATCCTTCTAGGGTATTTTCACTCTTTCCGATGTGTTTACTGCAGGTATATAAGATTTTGTCATTCCTTTATGATCAGTGAAGGCATCTAAAAGATTATTAACTATTTGTTGAAGATTTATTATCCTTCGAACTTCATGTTCAGATTCTTTAGTGCGTGGGTCTAAGGACTAAATGTCGTGACATTTCAATCTATTTTTAGGCATTCTTTTGTGTAGTACTTTTCTCCTCCTAATATCGGGAAATTATCGTCATCAAAGATATAATCAACGTATCGAGCCGTATACAACACATCTAAATTTTCACAGATGAGAAATACTTGGTTCTTTCATACGCACTATTTGTAGGGGGGAAATGCCATGATTTGTAGTTGGTCAGAGTTGAATTAATGTAGCAGCGTGCAGCACTGTGTGGTCCCAACAACTGGTGGATAGCTTACAATTATGTAAGATTGGCCTAGCGATAAGTTTTATTATCTTAATTAATGAGTCTGCAAGGCCATTTTGTGTATGTACACAAGGTATTGAATGCTCTACATTTATACCCAGAGCCATACAATAATCATTGAATGCTTTTAAGGTAAACTCACCAGCATTGCCCATTCGAATGGACTTAATCCTTTCATCTGAAAATGGGGCTCTTAATTTAATAATTTGGGCTATTAATTTAGCAAAAGCATGATTCCAAGTAGATAAGAGGTATACATGGACCATCTTGAAAGGCATTTATCAAGACCATAAAATATCTAAAGGAGCTTGACAGTGGCTGGATAGGTCCATAGATATCACCTTGAATTCTCTCTAGTAAATTCGATGATTTTTTCCTAACCATAAGATGAGAGGGTCTAATTATGAGTTTAGCACAAACAGGACTAAAGAAGTCTCCAGGTCTAGAGAAGTTTGTATTTTTTATATTATGGTCAGCAGAATTATTGATGATTTTCCTCATCATATTCAACACAGTTTGACCCAATCGATCATGCCATATCTTAAATATTTATGAATTTTTAAGTATTGTTTTCATCGCAACATAAACTTTAGGTTTTATATATGTATAGTATAGTCCCAGGGAGAAGGAAAGAAGGTTTTCAACCACACGCTTATGGCACTCGTTAAACTTAATCATAAGTAGGTATTCTATATCATCCTCATTTTCTATATCCATGTGGAAACCGTTGAGACGAATGTCTTTGAAACTCAATAGAGTACGACTGGACTCAGGATAAAACAGAGTATCTTCTATTATTATATGAGTACCCATAGGGAGAACTATGATGGCTCTTTCAATGCAAATAATGAGGGTATTACTTCTGGTGATGGTCACAATATTTTTACTTTTCTTAGTTAAAGTCTAGAAATATTTATTTTCCCTAAGAATTGAATTTGTGGTGCAACTGTTTACAAGACATATTTCCTTCTCCGTCATTGGACACTACTTTGTTCTATGTTAAAGAACTTATCTCATAATTAAACAATTATTGCATCTGGAACATATTGAAAAATATAGAAAAAGGATAGCACAATAAATAAATCAAATATCTACAAAATAACACTTTATTCAACTTTAAATGATAATCACTCGACAGGAGGGTACACCAATGTTCATTCGATAACTTTAAAAATTAAACTGATAAAAGAGACTCTCAAGGAAACTCATAAGGAAAATGTGACATTGACTAGCAGAAAGGAGTAACTAGGAGACTACTGTAGGTCCCCATATAAATCATGGATATCCTTATGGGAATCATGAGTGTTCTTCTGGAACTCATTGAGCTAAGTCCCAAGAAAGTCATCTTCATCCATAGAAGAGTTTCCATATCCGAGAAGGTCCTCTTTGAACTTCTCTATAAGATCAAGGACCATGCCATCATTCTTCTTGGTTTCCTTCTCAACGACAGGTTGAGCGGTGAAGTGTGCCTCAGGCTTATTCCCCTGGGTCTTCTGGATTTTCTAGTGGATTGCATGTAAATGTGCACTAAATGCTTTGGGTGTGGCAGGTGCGAAACCAATGGTCGATGCATCTATACCTAAAGCATAATTGTGGAGGATGAGAACCTTGTTGGTTGAGTCTTGCTTATGGAACCTCCCTTGTTGTTTACTTTTCCCTCTCCACTAGGGCTTACCTCTTTCCTTCTGTATTCCGCCATTCTTCCATTTTCCCCTTTGAAGCTTTTAGCCTTTTTTTCCCGTGGCCATGACTATTGCTAGCCTACTAAGAGTTTGCATGTACTTCAGACATTGCCTGTGTCCCATTAGGAAGAACACGATAATTCTTTATCAAGAGTGCATCCTGCTTCTCTGCTTCTAGCAAAATGCAAATAAGTTCGGAGTACTTCTGGTATTTGGTATGACTGTACTGTTACTGCAGTATACTCATATTATGGTGGAAGGTGCATAGTATCGTGTCTATCATTTTAGGATCAGTTACTTTCTGGTCACATAATCTCATTTTGACAACAAGCTTGTGCATGGTAGAATTGTGTGCTGCTACGATTTTAAAATCTTGAAAATTTAGAAGGATCCACTTGCACTTCGCTTATGGCAGCAGGGTAGATCTTTTCTAGTCATATTGCTCCTTTAGGGAATTCTATAGTGCCAGCGGATCTTCCTCCATCAAGTATTTGGCCTTCAAGTTCGCATGGAGATAGTGCCTCAGAAAGTGCAGGGCTGCACACTTGACGGCTTCAGGAAGAGCGAAGGCATCAGTTTGAGGCTAAGTGATAGCAGCTCCAAGAGATAGAGTTGTTAAGTTGATCTTATCATCCATTGCCCAGGTGAGGTAATTGCTGCCATTTAGGGCGAGCTCAGTAAATTCCCTCTTTGTGATGTTTGACATATCCTATATGCAAGCAAGATTGAATTTTACTACTGGTAAAATAATTTTATTGCATGCTTATCATTGAATCAGTAATTATTGGTCTATATCTATTCAGTAGATAATTTTTGAGAATTTCCCAGGGTTTTTCTATCATTTTTCATAATTTTCTGGTAATTATCGAGCAATTTTCAGAATGATCGAAATAACAGAAAATAAATTCAGCATATATAATCATAGAATTATGCTAGGAAAAGTAAACCAGAGATATGGAGCTTCCAATATGTGTTAGGGCAACGGTTCAACAAAATTATGGAAGCCCATATAACTAAAAATTTATTTTCTAGGTTTTAATTTAAATTTTATATAGTAAATAAATTTTAGTTGGTGACTTTCTCCTTTCCAAACACCTTTCAACCGTTACTCATAGATGGTGATCCTTATTGATTTACTTCCTCTCTTGATATAATTAACTAAAAAAACAAACCAAACAAAAACAAAAAACAGAAGAAAATAGGAGGAATTCTAAGTGGATAAGATTTGTGGGGTGACGTGGCTAAGATTTTCGACACCTTTTCCTTAGGTGGCAGTGGCACTCACGGCTCCCAGCGTCTGTGTGACCGACGAGGCCATGTGGCCTTTTTCTTCGGCCTATAGTTTTCATGTATGATTCAATGATTTGCTCCTCCATTTTTTAGTGCAATTGATGTTTATCTCGTATGTTTCACTAACATATAGTCTGAGAGTTCATATATTATTGAGATATCATATGACGAATGATCAATAATAAAGAAAAAACAGAACAAATCATCAATTTTTCTATGGTTTTATCTCCGACCATCATCTTCCGCCACGTGCCCACTCCAATTTTGCACCCACTAAAACTCAATAGAAAAAGATATTGCCACGTGAGGAGTAAGCCTAGTTCGCTTGGGAATCACTGTCGTGTGCAAGTTGTCCACGAGGGTTCCAACCCTACATTCGACACTGGTGCTCATCTTTCTTAGGCTTAAATCACCGGGCAAAAAAATACATGCACTCGTGTACGCGCGCGTTCAGTGATCAAAGTATGTGCGTATGTTTTGTAGGATTCTGGCATCCGCTCTAGATTAGATGTGTGGGAGTTGTATGTGTTCAGTGATCAAAGTACGTGCATGTGCTCTATAAGATTCTGGTCTCCGCTCTAGATTAGATGTGTGGGAGCTGTGTGCGCATGCGTGTGTGCCTATTTCTTTGTAATAAAAAAACTGACAGAAAAAGATATTGCTACGTCTCTCCCAACATAAGTTTGTTGCTTCGTCTGCAATTTTAGTCAAAAACAAAAAAAAAGTAAAAATAAACCATGTGGACAAGAGACAAGAAAGCTACTAATTTGGAATAAAAAAGCTCAAAAAAGACAGGGTACGAAAATGAGACTACGCTCCAGGCTTGGTCCTCACTGGCGCCGCGTCCTCGTCCCACGCAGATAAATGATTTCCGACGCGAGAGGCGATAACGCCGGAGACGGAGGAGCGACTTGGCTCAGGACCATGGGCTGGTCGCTGTACCTGGATTTCAGAAAGGTTTCCATGCGATCCAAAAACTGCGTTTTCAGCGTCTCCAGTGGGCTAAAAATCTTCGGTTTGGCACGGCAGCCACCGTGTGTTTGTCACGGGAAACGCTTTACCGCGGCGACTGCTCAAATATCTACAGTAGCATACAGCACAAGTCGCTTGGGGCCGGTACTTGTGATGCTAAACCGTTTTGGGATGAACAAATATCCTAGATTCTGTTTAGAAGCTAGTAGTATCTTTCAGGAAAGCTTCTTACCATGGCAGGGACTAGGGAGAACGGGATGCCAGAAAAAAAAAGACGATTTGTTCGTTGCATTTGCCAAATTGACTGCTTGCCATTGTTGAAAATGATCGACTGTGTTGCGAAAGATAAACCGACGAGATATGAACGGTATTCGTTTCGTCCAATTAATGGTGATGTAGAGAAAAAAATGTAGGACTTGAATGGTAAAAGTTACAGATGTGGGACACAAACGAAAATCAAAGTAAATAAAATGAACCTTTTCTTTTTAGATGTGATAGAAAGTTTTTTTTAAGTGAACATCAACCTGCTCAGCTTTTCTATTAAACTATTACTTACTCCATTCGTCCAAGTTTATAGGGTGCATTTTATAACGATATTATCCATAAATATAGAACGTATTTAATATTTTAATATAAATTAGTGTGATGTTCACTTTATACAATAATAAATATCGAGATTTACTTGATATTCTTTACATGCATGTATTCAATATAGTACTTAGAGATAATAATTAGGGATAGTCTAGTCATTTTTAATATACCCTTGGTCTACATATCAAGAGAAAATACATCCTATAAACTTAGACCAATGGAGTAATTTGTATTCTTTGCAACATATTGTAAGGTAGTGATAGTTATTTGTTCGTCTTTCTATTTCATTCTTGAGCAGTGCTACAGTGCTTTCCCTCCCAACAAGTTGCATAAATCTTAAAGCAAGCGAAAGGGTAAGTAATCACCATCTACCTTTCATTCATGCTTTAATATTTATGCACTTATCAAAAAGAAAAGTATGGAAACACCTCTCTTTTTTCTTTTATGGAGATAACTGATGCGATGCAAGCGTGGTAAGTTGTCATATGATTGGGTGAATTTAGAGAAGCTATGCAGGGCTTCACGACTTTGAGCTGTGACTTATGACCAGCTAAAACACAATTTTCTTGGTATTACCAATGCGACGTGACCAAGTAAAACGCAGCAAAGTCGAGGGTAACGTCAGCTCCGACGCAATTTATTTTGTTGGTGGCTATATGAAATCATGAAAACCACAATGTAATCACAACAGCAAGAGGCTCCTTCATATATCATGCAGTGCTTCCGGTAATCAAGGGTCTACAAAGACAAAACTGTATGTACTAGTACATGACAAGGTTTCAAGAAATCAGTTGGGAGTACAATCTATGCCTAGCAGAATGTTCTTTCCAGTTCAGCAGAAACACAACGCCACCATTAGAAGGGTAAAACTACCTCAAAGATCAAGGGCTAGTGAATACTGAGCAGTGATATTTTCTTACCCCTTGAGTGCTTTAACTCCAGTCAAAACTGACAATCAACCTCTTTGGGGACGGTGAATCAAAAAATATCAAGGGCACTGGAGGACAGGAATATGTATAGGGTAGAGAAACTAGGCAAGGGGAACAAATACAAAATGCATCATCTTATCCGTAAATTGGACACCACTATATGTAATACTAGGTCCTCTGTTTAGACACCAAATGCTGACCGGAGAGTTGATGTGACGCTAGATGACATGAGAGTAGTTGTAGTCCAATCATTGATGTTTTTCTTGGCATCTGCAGTATAACCATAGCAATATGAAGTCAGACTTAAAAGATCGAATCGAGCACACTGCTTCGTCATAGCAGGCATGAATTCAACATGAATGAGGTGGTCTAACAGTGTAACAACAAATGTCACATATTTGTTGACATCTGATGTGGTTTTGCAGGGAATACTCCAGCAAAATACATTCTTGTGCTATCCAAACCTAGATAAGTCGACCACTTCAGTTTGTCATATGAACAAGACTATGCATTTAAAAAGAACAAGCTAGAGAAGGAACCATAGTACCATACAAGGGTTGGTTAGTTGGAGCCTGAAGGACATAATTTGAGTCCTATATGAAACCTAAGAGTTGGTGCTTGGTACCATGCAAGCAGGATTAAGCGATTAGCATGTTTCAAAAATTCCAACAGATTGTTGTCATATAATATAAGGCTCCAAAATGTTGACAGCTTGTCAAACATAAATGTCTTCTATGGATCTGCTTCAAAACTGATCAGCATAGAATAGGATAGGAAGGCGGAAGAAAGATGGGTCAAGGCTAAGGGAAACTGGTTCAGAAAATGAACAGTCCATAGTGTTCTGTTGCTACATTGATCTATACTTCATGTATTAGACAAAGATGTCAAAGTAATGGTTCTGTTTATTCAGCTCACACAATTATAAAACTCTAGACTGTTCAGTTTGTCGTCCAGCAGGGTTACATGGAATGTAGTACTTTACAGGAGAAGTCATACCTTTGTTGCATTTGGTGAACCCAATAATATTTGCAATGCTAAGACTCAAGCAAACGCCAATAACAAGAAGGTAATCAGCTTGCAGTCTGATGAGCGAGAATATCCCTAGTACAATCCATGCAGCAGCCTGAAACATGGAAGGCATAGTTATTTCAAATTTCTTCATAAAGCACTGTTCAGGAGTACCAATCTACTAGACAAATCAAGTGGAAAAAGAAGTATTTATGAATCTGTCCCTGGCCCTTGAGTGATTCACACCTGTACAGAACTTTCCTTGCTAACTTTGCACTTTGGATAATATGTTCGTTGTTCAAGGAAAGTGAAATACATCAAACTTTGTAATGAAAATGGTGCCAAACATAAAAAGTAAGACATAGGGCCACAATGGTGCAATACTTGTCCATTTCACCCTGAAATAGCCAAGGGTGGACCTATTCCAAATAAGATTTAGCTTCTATGGTTGGTTTGACAATGCCTCGTCATTATAAAAAGGGCAAATTGCTCAGTAATATTATCAAGGACATGCAAGTTGGAAAATAACATAGGGGTGACACTGATAGGGCCCACTTGTCAGCCTCACATTGGATGTTATATTTCCAATTTGTACATATTGCAGTTACCGAACTAATTTTCCCCATTATTTCCTCAACTGTTCATATCAATTTGCATATGTACCTAAATTCCCATACCTATACTTAGCTAGCACTCTAGTTTCAATCATGAATCCAGACTAGTTTCTAAATGAACAATAATTGTATTTGCCATTACAAAAAGATAATTAGAGATACTGAAGTTCGCATGATGCTTGCTTAATTCTGCCAATTTTACTACAAGAACTATTGATGTGCTTCCATTTCCTGACTTCTCTTTCCCACAGCTTGCCATATTGGGCAGTTCAACTCATGTTACTTTCCAATTCTAGCAATTCTCTGCCCTGGTAACATTACTTTGAAAATTTTCCTAAAGGAGGTAAGCTACAGTTATTTGACAAAATCAAAATAGCGAAACAGTTACTGGTTTAGCACCAAAAGTGGAAAATACATATATCTTGAAATTTTGGATTAAATAAAGTATAAAAAAATCAAATAAAAAGTTGTACAACACCTGCACTGTTTCTTAGGTGGTTAGTCCATAGGACAAGGTAGCCAACAATATTTGCAAATGAAGAGGTTTCTAATAACAATATATCATGGACCATCTAAACATAACTAGATTTCATGACTTGGGTTTTTTTGTCTATTGTTGAAGGACAATTTCTGTGCTGCCAGCGTTGAGACGGAACAAAGTTTACATTATAGCAAGTCTTATGTCCTCGATAATACTTAGGTTCATCAGAAATACAGTTGAAAGATTGATGCATTGACAATCATCATCTATCCCTTCTCGTCAGATCCATTATGATCTCAACAAAAAATTTAAAATTAAGTACCACCTTATATACAGCAGTACTGCTACCAAGCCTATGCAGAAAAATCTCAGAATCCTCCATTGAGCATACAAATTCCTAGAAAAATGGGCGAAGTTTGAAGTAGAGCGAGTCTTAAGGTAGAATCCATCTAATATACAAAAGCTATATAAAATATTTTGTCAAGACCACCTATTTAGCTTATCATACTTTGATAGGCCCAATTGTTGCCCGTTCTATATTTAGCGTAACCCATTCAACAAGACTGCGCATATTCCTTTCTACAGTATTCCTGTTTAGTTTCCATTTCCGGATACACTCGTAATATACTTTTCAAGCAGGCAAATCAAAACCTAAGAATCTCTAAATGATTGCATATGCTTCATCTCTAGATATTAGAAATCAACAATAAAAGCAGAATCAAAGTGTTCAACATCACTTACAGTCAAGTAAAGGGTCCACCAGAACAGCCACGAGTCTTTCTTGTTCATTTTAGCAAGAGACTGCAACAAAACGAGTATTTCAATTTAGGGTTGAACAGTTGCACCAGAGGTCCTGAACAGAACAAGAATAATGAGAAGGCAGATATACAAACCTGACCATCAAGGCACTCATGCTGCCACACGCTATTGCCCAGGTCATCAATCTCGTTCCACCACCGCATCCCAACCAATATCCTTCCACTGACATTCTTCACCACCCAAAAGTCAAGCGCTGCAAGGAGCACAGTGATGACGAATATGATAACGAAGTTGTTCACAAACAGCGCGGACAGTATGTAGAATGCCAATGCCCCCGCCTTCACAGACACGGTCAAATCAGCTAAATGCTAACTACAGAGTTGCATAGATGATTACAGAGATCGTAGAAGAAACAGCAGGCAGGGTACCTTGAAGAGCACATGGAAGAAGCATGTCTTTGGATTTGCATAATTCTCAGTAATCTCCTGCATCATCAAAAATATAAATTGTCATGCTTAGGGTTGAAAACGGGATGGATAGTTCCGGCCCGATCCAGAGCCGGATCTGGTACGGAAATCGGATATCGGGTCGGATCCGGATCCGGATAGTTAAAAACGGATATCAGATCGGATTCAGAGCGTACGCTATCCGGAAAATATGGGTCGGAAACCGGATATCGGATAATTGCATCATCCGGATATCCGGATTTGGCATCATCGCACGATCTCTTGGCCTCTCATCTCGGCTCGACGGCCCATACTCCAGGCGATCCAGACCCGTCCTCCTTAGACCTCAGTCCTCCCCGTCCCCGAGGACCACGACTCGGCGACTCCCTTAGCTGGCGGCTGGCGCTCCTCCCACATCTGAGAGCCTCGGTCGGCGCCGGCACTCCCCCTTCCCCACGGCGTCTTCCCCGGCTAGCGCTCCCCCTCCCCGCCCAGCGCTCCTCCCATATCTGAGAGCCTCTGTCGTCACCGGCGCTCCCCCTCCCCAGCGGCGACTCCCCCCTGGCCGACGCTCCCCCTCCCCAGCCGTGTGTGCGTGCAGGTCTATCTCGTTTTGTGGTTGCAGAGGCAGCTGATGGTACCGACGGTAGAGGGGATGCTGAATGTGCTATGCGTGGCCAAGGACACCAGGGGAGTGCGGTGGGTGGTGGTCAGTGGTCACCTCGTCCATCTCCGCCATCGTGCCCAGCCCGGGTTGGCCGGCCGGCGAGGTCAGCGATGAGCGCTGCTGGACCAACATCGACTACAGCGAGAAGAACGAGGTGAGTCGATCTCTTTGCCAATCTTGCTTTAGCATCTCCATACTTCTTTCGTTTGCTTGGGATTCAGTAGGACAGTGTGCAAATGATGATGATGCATGTACTCTTAGCAGGTTTGCTTCTGAATGATCGTTTGATAGTTTGCGTTACCTTTTTAGGTAGAATTTTAGAACAACTTAGTATAAGTGCAAGGTAGAACAATCTAGTTTTTTTATGGATGTGATGATATGATCCGCTTCGGAAAAATGCAGTTACTAACTAGACAGGAAAAAATTGTCTGAAATGTAGTTGTCTATGGCAGAGTTATTTTTCTAGATATGGTAGGAGCTTAGTTCCATTATGCATATGACAGAATGATCTAGTTTTCTGCATTTGATTCTACTAACTGGACCAATAAGAGCAAAAAATGCAGTAGAGGGTAACATGAAAAAAGGTTGCAGAATTTCAGAGATGCAACTTCTACAGGACTTCCATTTTACACTCAATTTCAGAGTAATCTCAGGTTCTATTTGCTTTTGCATAGGTTTGGTACCCTGCTTCAAAAACATTGGCAGAGAAGGCCGCATGGAAGTTTGCAGAGGAGAATTGACTAGATATGGTTGTGGTTAACCCAGGGACTGTCATGGTTGGAGCTACAGTACCAGTAGGATCATGTATCTCAATACCTCAGTGAATGAAAAATGGGATATGAATGCTATATTTGATGCACCACAGGTAACCATGGAGCCAATGGATGTGGCCGATAATCTGCATGGAGTTGGGCACTTCCTGGAATCAAGCAAGTTCTGAATGTGACCTATGTACTAGTGTTTGTGGCTGAGGCTGTGAAAACGCTATCCGAGTCTATGCTATTTGCTACCTTTTGATGAGTAGAACTATATAGCACATGTGTTTGTAGTGTCGTTGGCTCTATCGAGTTGTATGACTTACCGTGCAAGTATAAGCTTATCGAGTTCTATGATATTTATTAGGTTTGATTGATATATAACTTGCTCCTATGTTCTTGTATGGTTTTAATTCATCATATATTACTCTATGTATGCGTGCATTATATGTTTTCGATCCGAATCCGTCATATATCCGTCCCGTATCCGTATCCCGAATAACCCGGATTTGTATCCATATCCGGTTAGCCCGTATCCGGTTCCGAATCCCAAAAAATAATATGGGTTAGGATACGGAAAGAGCAACATTCGCCCGTATCCGATCCGTTTTCACCCCTAGTCACGCTAGAACTGCTTCTACTTCTCCTAAATCTCAACTAAGCAGAAGACGAGTCGAGCAGAAGTAATCCAATCCAAGAAACCAACCAAATTGCATCCACTTTCCCTAGAAACTAAATTGTGATGACCAGGCTGGATCTCGGGAGGAGAACAATTTTGTGATTCTTTCTTATGCAAGAATCAGCGGACTAGCTAAGATTTACACGCTGTTGCAAGAAAACCCTAATCTGGGCTGCGAACCAAACCCACGAGTCCAATCCAAGAAAACCGATAGATTCCAAGTTTCCAACCCCGAAACCAAATCCTAGAGGTAAAACAGAGGAATCAAACAGCTCTGGTCCGAATCTTGTGTAGGAAGGAAGAAACGGGAATGGAACGGAAGCTATTACCAAGGGTTGATGTCGATCCATCGGATTCTTCCTTCTCTCCTCGCCCTCTCCGCGTGAGTTCCGGCTGCTACTGTTTCGCGGGATCCTAATGACATTTGACTTGAGAAACCCTTAGGACAGTCATCTCCTACGAACATTTGTTGGAAAACCGAATTTATTAGACATTTTAAATTTTTAGTAGAAACACTATCAGATTTTTATAAAATTATACAAGCTTGATAATAAACTGAAAATTTTATGGTATTATCCTTAGTAGTTTAGAATCATACATAAAAAAATTTCAAAATAATTTAACTTCATTTGTTATCTTTAAAAATTAAAAACAGAATAAACATAACTGGGACAGTTACATTGTCAGAATTTTATAAATTTTCTTGAGTGTGATTATGATATAAATTTTTTGTGAGAGATTAATAATTAACTCAGTACCATTATATAATTTTTAAAAAAAAATTCAACTTTGTTTGTTTGGTCAATCAAATCTATGTAAGCATTGAACTTCGTTTGTTATATTATATTTCAAAAATAAAAAGAAAAGAACATAAATGGTACTGTGCCTTGTAAGAATTTTATAAATTCACTGGAGTGTGATCATGATTCAAAATTTTTATGAGATATTAATAACTTCCTTATCACCATTTTATAAAATTTTAAAAAAAAATATTTTTTTTATTGCTAAAGCAAATTTATGTATTGATCATCAGACTTTTGTCAGGACGTAGCACTGTATGAATTTTTAAAAATTATTTGAGAATAATAATCATCTAACAATTTTAAAGAAACATTAATGTTACATAAGGACAAAAATTTTCAAAAGTTTTTAACATGGTTTAGATAATTTTTCATTATGTTCAAGTTTGCTGGTAAGCCTTTTAACAGGGCAGAAGTAATGTTCGAATTTTTAAAAATGCATACAGTTTGATCATCATATGAAAATTTTATGAGAGCATTAGAGATATATAATAACCATGAAAAAAAATCAAATGTTTATAACGTGGTTTGAACCATTTTTCATTCGGTTCAAAATTGCCGGTCAGCATTTTATCAGGACAGTAGCAATGTTTGAATTTTTAAAAATTCCACAGACTTCAGAATAATCTGAAATTTTTATGGAAATATCATCAATGTGTAAGGACTCTCCAAAACAAATTTCAAAATTTTTTGACATCGTTTGACCCATTTTTTTCCATTGCAAGAAGACCAAAATTTCGGGTATTTCGCCCGAAATTTCGGTATTTTTCGGCGAATTTAGTTTTTTCTCGGTACAAAACAAACCGGATTTGAATTTTTGTTTTTGAATTTCGAACGAGATTTGTCCGAAATACCCGAATTTTGCCGAAATTTCAGAATCCGGTCAAGGCGGTATTTTATCCGAAAACGAAATTTGAATCCTTGAGGAGAATCCCTCGAGATAGAAGAGGGGAAGGGGAGGAGGGTTAAATTGAAAGGTAGGTAGAATAGGTGGGGTCGATCGCAATGGTTTTTGATAGAGGGAGGGTGGATCGCAATTCTCCGCAGAGGGAGGGTGTCTATTGCGAAACTGAGGAGCTATAATTCGAGGTAGGGGTGAAAACGGATCGGATACGGACGGATAATAGTTTTACCATATTTGTTTTCATATTTTTTTCTCGGACGTGGATACGAATACGGATAATCCAGATATGAATACGAATACGGATAATCCAGATATGAATACGAATACGGATAATATCGAATACAGATACGGATTGAATACAAATCGAATCGGATACGGTTATGAATATTTCTCGGAACATGATAACCCCTTAGATTGTACATACAAAATCAACAAAAACATATAACTAGTTGATTTGATCAAAATATTATTAAAAATTGAACAAATATAAGCATTTTCATTCACTTAGATAATAGTTAGATACCATATCACAAATAAAATTACGTAAAACTTAGTTCATCACAAACATACGATTAGTTCATCGTACATGTAGATAAAAATACAAAATGAAGATAATCCTTGCTCAGAAATATAAATGGAAGCAAACACATAACACACTAAAAGCTTGATAATACTTAGATACCATGTCTCTAGGAAAAAGATATAACACTTACATGTAATGACCCAAGATTTGTATTCTTTGTTGAATTATGTTTGAAATAATAAATTGTGTATTTATGAGTTTTTAATGCATTTTTAGCTACTTATTTAAAATATTTTGCTATTTGAATTTTTTAGAAAAATTAAAATCTGATAAAATCTTTAAAATATTTTAAAAAAAATTATAGAATGTGTCGGGATCTTTCCCAAAAAATTTCATAATTTTTGGAATTGGTTTGCTAATTTTAATAATTGAAACTTGATTTGTGGATTAATTAAATTAGAAAATGATTTTAAAATTAAGAAATCTTTTTGGGCCAAAAGAGTAGCTTTGGCCCATCCCACATACATATCTAGATATCCGACCTATAAATATCCAGATTATTCGAATCCGTATCCGTATCTGACGGATAGTGAGCTACCGAATCCGTATCCGACAAAAAAATCTATATCCATATCCAATCTGATACTATCCGACAAATATCCGATCCGACAGAATCCGTATTTGAAAATTATCCGGATCAGTCTAAAACTATCTCATCCATTTTCACCCCTAATTCGAAGTGCTGCTCGGCCTAATTTGTGAAGAATTTGTTAAACTGTACTTTGCCTGCTTTGACAAAAAAAAGAAGAAACGATAACAATGTAACAACCTAATTTTTGCCTCTTTGAAAAGTTTTCGTGTAGTTTAGCCCTCTAAAAATTTTCAACATTTTATTTGGTAATTAAAATTTAATATGGGACTTTCTTAAATAAAAAATAATTTAATATGATTAATGCTCAAGTGAAAAATTATAAAAATTATTTTATTTGGGTTTTGTGCTTGGAGGTATTTTTAATTTTTTTAGAATTGTTTGATTGTATTTGCTATTTATTTGGGGCTCTTTTGTATTTTATGTATTTTCTAGAAATAAAAAATAAATCAAAATACTAGAAATATAATCGGGCCGAAACCTAGCCCAATAGGCACAAGTTTCAGCCCAGTCAACCGTAACATCCCAATTTTTGGCTATATTTTAATTTAATATGCATTTTGTGAATTTTTTGTATTTATTGGATTTTTCTTAATTTATTTGAATTTATTTAATGTTCTTAAATATGGCCTATTGTGAAAAATAATTAAATAATGACAAAATTTAAATAAAGTTTGGCCAAAAATATTTTATTTGGGTTCCAAATGTCTCAAAATATTTTCCAGAATGTTTTTGGTATTTTTGCTATTTTATTTGGCTTTGTTTATTTTCTAGAATTATTTCAAATGGAAAAGTAATTTTAAAAGCTATTTGAACAGTATCGGGCGAAACCCGTGCTGGCCCGACCCAATTTGGCGTTGTGTGGCCCAGTCAGGTGAGATAAATGATCGTGGCCGTTGGTGTTTGATCGGGCGGTTAGAAGTTTAAGGTTGAAGTGAAACCCTAGAGTTATTGTTAGCCGTTGGATTGGGTCAGGGTCAACGTCCTGGATCATACCACGTCTTGCGTTGTAGTGTCCATTGGATTGCGCCGTATGGATGGTTTGGATGATGCCACGTCGTGCGCCATGTGGACCCTTGGATGTTTGATGCGTTTACGGCGAGGACTTCATCTCTTCTGCGTAGCCGTCGCCGTATCGGAGTTGGTTGCAACGCCGTGTCCGAGTAGGTTGCTGTGAGCTACACGGACGTTAAGGGCTTTACAAGCCTCATTAGCACCTGTTTCGAGATCAGCGAACTCTTGCGCATCTTTCTATCCAGGTGTCATCGGCCGAGGAGCTTCAAGCGCAGAGAGAACGCTCGTCGGAGTTCATCGGGGGTAGCGGCGTCGGGTTTTTGCGTGGATCTTCGTCGACGTTGAGTCTCCGTCGGTTTTGAAGGCATCAACGAGTTCGCGAAGCCCAGTTCGCGGGTAAACCGCTGTATAGTCGTCGCATACGTCTTCATCTCCACGTCCGGCCTTGCGCCGCCGTGGGTTCCATCGTCGGAGCTTGCTTGAGTTCTCAGCCGTTAGATCTGTAGAAGGTCGTAGATTCGCGATGCGTGGCTAGCTCCGCATCTTGCCGCGTGTCCACGCCATCATCAGTAGCCGCATGCAATCCTGGCTGTTTGATCTGAGTTGTGCGATCCAGATCATGCCTTGCACTGTGACCAATCGGGTTTCGACACGTGTCGCATAGTAGCCAAGGCGACGTGACGTGGATTGAGTCCACAGTGAACCGACCTGGTTCCGTGGACTCGGTTCATGGACCGCACCACGTGTTGGCTTCTGGTTGGTCCAAATCAGGGCTAACGTCAGCTGACGCAATAAATCGATTTTCTAGTATAAAAATAATTTGGTTAATTAATGATTTTCTATTTTCTTTATTTTCTTATTTATCAAATCTTTCGAGAGCCCGTTCTTCTTCATACGAGCTCCGATTGAGGCGATTTAAATTTTTAAAACTTTGTAAAATTAAGATCTATTTAATGATGAATTTTATTTGATTTTTAGAGTTTATTTTCTCTCTAGTTTGGTATTTATTTGGTATTTTATTTTGTTATGCGTAGACGTTAAAGTGCACAGAGCATCCGAGGAGGATTTGTTGGCTCAAGATCAATTAGTTCTAGGGTAAGAGCAAGAACTTTTCTAAGGAAAATTATGCTTTGATCATGTTGAACCCAGTTTACAAAATTGCTATGTTGTTTTACTTTATGCATGATATCTTATGTGAATAACTGTTTCAAATTAGTTTGGGATTTAGTTAATCTACCCAATTGAATTATACCGTACCTTTTCATTTGTATCCATGATTAATTTTCACTCTAGATTGGTTCATTATTAGTTGGTTAATATTAGTAATCAACATGTGTTGGTTAGACCGTGTTAGTATGCTTAGCCATGCCATGTGCAACTCATGTTCTTTGAAATATCAAAGGTTAATCTTGACTAATGGAATATGGAACATGTTTATGGAATTGGTGTGTCAAGTGTTGTTACACAATGATGTTGAGTTGTAGTGACGAGGAGGTCACGCAACGATGTTGATTTGTTGATAGCACGTGGTGCTTGGTAATCAACTGGGGTGGTAATCATTTAGATTAGGACAAGTGGCAAGGGGCAGTGTGCCAAGGTGGGCCAAAAGGGCAGAGGGTATGTGGAAGTCTTGCCTCGGTCATCTTAAGGACTTAACCTTGCAAGCATTTGAACTGAGTCAAACATGCAACCACATGTCTAGAATGGGACGAACTTAGCTAATTAATTTGCAATATCTTAGCTTTGGTACTACCAGTGGTGGTGTGAGGTTCGACCGTATGATGAACTCACATGGTGCAAGAGGGGGGCCCTGAGTGTGGTAACCAGTCCTTAGTGTTGAAACTTTAGTGGGCAGTACAGGGTTAAGACAAAGCATTGTAAAGGCTTTGTCATAGTTTCTTTGCTGACACACCAAAGGAAGTGTATTAATAGCTTCGCAACAAGAGATGATCATGTCGTGTGGGTAAAGCGCATAACCTCTGTAGAGTGTAAAATCTATTCGGATAGCCGTGTTCGCGGTATTGAGCAATGCTAGGGGATTACAGTCAAGGGTTAGATTTTGTAAAATGAAAACTTGGATGGGAAGGCAGGATGCCGTTGGTAAGTTTGGAACTTAACTTAGGGCTGGATACTATGTTTATTTGAGAAATGCTGAAAGTTATTACTTACTGCTATTTGTTTTATTGTCCTTTCAATCTACTTATTGTATTCATTTACAAATGTTGCTTACTGCAAAATAACCATGTTAGCCATTCCATTGGATAAGCCTTGCATATAGTATGATAGAGTTGCATTATGTGCACATCTTGTTGAGTGCTATAAGTACTCACCCTTGCTAACAACAAACCATCAGTTGAGGAGTCTACACCTGTTATGGAGTACCAGGAGGAGACAATTATTTAGGATGCGAGCCTTGTTAGTTGCCTGTGGTATACTGAAGGGTCATTTACGTTTTCTATTCCGCTACAGTAGTTTAGTTTAATGTTCTTAGTTTAGCCTTGCGTGGCATAATCATGTAAGTTGACCATAAAATCAGTCAACAAGTTGTATTTAATATATAGAGTCTTTTATTATGTTTCCGCTTTGTATGATTGTGATATTCATCTATGTTGAGCATTGTGCGTTAGCGTGATCCTAGACTAGTGCATATATTCATAGGGTCCGGATTTGTATATTCTGGTCCCGACATTAACCTAGGGCCTGTTTGGGGGAGCTATAGCTTCTCTCAAAAGCTGTTTTTTTGGCTTTCTAGGCTGAAAAGCGATTGTAGCTTTTTATAAGAGACCGCTTGACAAATAGCTAATTTCCTTAGCAATAAGCTGCAAAAGCAGATCTAGGCTAGCTTTCAGATTTTAGCTTTTACTAGTTATATATAGCTTCTAGCTTATGTCAAAAGCCACTTAAAAGCTGAGCTGTTTGAGGGGCTTACTAGCTTTTTAGAAGGTGAAGCTGGCTTAAAGCCCTCTCCCTAAATAGGCCCTAGTCTATGGCCCAACTTCAAGCGCCGCCTAGCCCATGTAGTGTGTGCCGCTGACAGGTGGGGCCCACCCATCAGAAACTGTTCTTCGTTTCGGAGAGGGAGTCTATTTCCGTGTCATGCATGCTATGGACTCCATTGCAAATCCAGAGCTAAACGCATGCCGAGGCCTGTATAAATGGGGCACCAGCGTCGCCTAAGTCTCCTTGTTCAAAGCCCTAACCTCAAACAGTAAGATTCGTCGTTATTAATTTCAAAGTTTCTCGTAAGCACCACCGCTAAGCTTCTCGTTGTATTCTACCGCTGTTGGTGAGTCCCTATCTTCTTGGTCTACATCCTTAGGTTTGCCTTACTATTTTTTACGTGGTGTGCACCTTCTTGTCGCCAGAGCGTCATCGAAGGTCTATGTCGGTGCAAAGCTTGTCACCACTACCACTTTTGTGGTCGCCATTGTCTCTAAAGGTTGTTGTTTGCCACGACATTCACATAATCTTGTTCACCTCATCGAGCTCGTGCTAGAGGTATGACCCAATGGTCCAGGGAGTTGTCTTTGAAGCTTCGAGGTTCACCGCGGTTTCATCGCCATATCTTCATAAGTGGTGACCATTGGTGCTCATGTCAATGTGCTTCATATTTGCATTGTCTTCCACGTCCGTTTGTGCTAACCCCGAGGCTTAGGTGTGCCTCGTTCGCCAGTTTGTTGTTCGCCAGAGTTGTGTCGCCGTTCGATGCCATTTACGTCGTCTTCTCTGATGAAGTCATTGACGTGTCGTCAATGTGGCCGCCACGACAGTGTCACTTAGATGCTAGGTCGGCAGCCACGCAAGCATAGAAGCCAGATCCAATCTAGATAGACTTAGTCTACTGTGAGCCATGTCTATGACATGTGGAGTCCTCATGTCAGAGAGTCAAAGCCATGCACTGTGTTCACCATGGACTATGCATTGTGTTCGTAGACTTAGTCCATAGACCAAGGGCCTACATGTTAGTCTTTGGTTAATTTATGGAATTTCATAAATTAATTATAAAACCAGAAAATCACCCAGGGCTGTACATCAGTCTCTTAGAGAGGAATATTCTCTTTTCTATCTCAATTTCTAGGATTTATTTGTTTGATAAATCTACCTAGTGTCTGTTCTCTTTCATACGTACTCTGATTGAGTTCGTTCAAATTGCTAAATCCATCTAAAATCAAGCCCTACATTCCAATATATTTTATTTGAGTTTTGGAGTTGATTTTATTTCTTTTTTATTTATTTTGTTTTTTGATGTTCGTTTCTCTTAGACATTGAAGTGTCAGGAGCTTTCGAGGGTGAAGAGTTGATTCAAGATCAAGATCAGGATTTATTCCAATACAAGTTGTCTTTGATCATGTTGAACCTAATTTTATAAATGCTATTTTGTTTCAACATATTGCATGTTATTTTAAATTATAAATTGTTTCAATAGTTTGGGAATTAGTTATTTAACCCATTTAAATTATACCTACCTTGTCATTTGCTATGCCATGATTATTTGTCACCCTAGAATGGATAATTATTTGTTGGTTACTAATATATGCCACAAATCATTGGTATCTTTTGAAAGTGCAAATTTAAACTTGACTAATTATTTATGGAACATATTTGTGAGAAATGGTGTGCCATGTATTGTCACACACGTTGTTGATGGCATGTGTTGCACAATAATGAAATGGGTGTGATAAATAAATTATATTGAGATAACTGGCAAGAGGTTATAGTGGGTCTATGCAACATTGGGTTGGTGATTATGTGTGAATGAATTGATAATGGTTACTGAGAATAATTAGAAGTCTTCCATCAGTCATTTAAGGACTTTAACCTTGTAAGTCATCGAAATAGGCCAAAACATACAACCACATATCTGTAATGGGATAGACCTAGCTCAATAAGTTATCGAGTCTTAACATATGATATCTTGGGTGATAGACAAAACTGTGTGCGAGGTCTAGGAAAGGTGTATGTTGCAGCGGCTCCACATCTTGAACAATGGTTGTTCCTAGTCCAATAATATGTCCCTCTTATTCTTCTGCTTTGTGTGAGGGTGGAATAGTGTGACCAGGTTTATCAGGAGTGTCTATGTTCAGATAGAGTTTCTGAAAGGTTCTGTTATGATCTTCTTAGTCGCACGTCGATAGGTACATGTTATGACTATATTATAAGATTGATCCTGTACTTTTTGTTCACACTTCGCCACATGGTCGGGCTCTTCTCCTTCTATATGTTGATAACATGATCATCACTGGAGATGATTCTCAGTATATTGCCTTTGTGAAGGCACGTCTCAGTGGGCAGTTTCTCATGTCTGATCTGGGTCTCCTTCACTACTTCTTTGAGATTGAGGTTTCTTCTACACCTGAGTGCTTCTTCCTGTTCCAAAAGAAGTATATTCAGGATCTTCTTAATCGTGCTTCTCTCACTGATCAGCTCACTGCTGAGACCCCCATAGAGCTTAATGTTTACCTTCGACCTACAGATTGTGAACATCTTAAGGATCCTACTCGCTATCGCCATCTTGTTGGGGTCTTGTTTACCTTGATGTCACTTGTCCTGATATTTCGTATCTAGTGTATATCTTGAGTCAGTTCATTTGTACTCCTACTCAGCTGCAATATAGTCATCTTCTTCGTAATCTGCGATATCTTCGTGGGACTATCTCTCGCTGTCTTTTCTTTCCACGTTCCAGCTCCTTATAGCTCCAGGTATATTCTGATGCTACCTGGGCTAGTGATCACTCTGATCATCGGTCTCTTTCTATCTACTGTGTTTTTCTTGGTGGTTCTCTCATTGCTTAGAAGACTAAGAAGCAGATAGTAGTTTCTTGTTCGAGTGCTGAGGCTGAGTTGCGAGCTATGGCTCTTTTGACAACAGATGTTACTTGCCTTATATAGGCTTTTCTTTTGTACTCTCATGTACATGTATATATTCCGGCCTATTGACCTCATGATAAATACAAGTGCTATTCATAATATTGTAATCACGACCATGCTCTTGCTAAAAACTACTTGCCACGAGATGAGCCTTATAGCACTCAAGAGAACTAATAGAGCGAGTCTTAACCTTATAGTCCCACTTGCATGTAACGGAACGGGCACGTGTAGAAAGGGGCACAAGTTCCCACGTGCCAGTGCGCTCAAGGACAACAAGCTCCTCCGCCATCGCATGATGCCATTCCTAATGAATATAACATCACGGTAAGAAGTCGGCTCGGTAAGAGTTGCACCAGCAAAGCCATGGCATTCAGGAGGCCGAATAGACTGACGATCGCGAAGAACATAGCAAGGAGAAGGCACTTAAGAAGGTGGCTCAACAGGAGAAGTTGGCACATCAGGAGAAAATGGCACATCAGAGGAATCCTCAACTCGTGGGCGATGAGTGTAGTATAGAGGATAAGAAGGAATAATGTCAAGAGAAACCTCTAGAGGAGGCACCGGTGGTGAAGAAGACATCAGAGGAGGGCCCGCACGATGAAGGAGACACCAAATATGGAAAGGAAAAAGTGGCAACTAGAGTATTAGAAAAATTCATGAAAGAAAGCGGCTCGACAAGAGATGTTGGAGTGGAAGAAGGACAAGGGTAGAAGGGACAAGACTCATCGAAAGTAACATCCCGAGAGATTCGCATCCGTCAGCCAACATGATCCTGTCGGCGATCAGGGCCGCCAACCGCGAGGGGGGGATGGAGGATCGTGCAAGGGGCGGAACCCGAGGTCGTGCTCGTCCGGAGAGAGGCTATCGTGCTGCGGAGAGGATACGTATGGGAGAACCGGGGGGAGAGACAAGAAACTGGGGTCACGAGTATTATACTGGTTCAAGCCCTCGGTTCGCGTAACAGCTCTACTCCAGTCCTGCCCTGGGCGAAAATGAATGCAACGCCTTTTTTCTGTGTGTGAGTACAACGGGAGAGCTCTCTTTTCTGCTCTAGCGCCTTTGTCTTCTTGAAGGTCTCCCCCCGAGCTCTCTGGGTCCTCCTGCCGCTTGGTCCCGAGGTCGATGTCAGGCAGTCGTGGTGATATGACGTGAGTCATTGAGAGCAGATGGAAGCAGTTGAGAGCTGACGGGAGCAATTGAGCATTGCTGGCCCTAGTTCCCACGCAGGGGTAGGTTTGGTTCTGATTCCCATGCATGGGAGGGTTTCTTTGTCTTTAAATCGGACCGTTACAGTGAAACGGGACGGTCCAAAGGGTACTAATGCTGCGGTCCCGAACTCGGGCTTGGAGCGCGGTGGCAATGACGGTGCCGCTCTGAGAATGTGGCCCGAGTTCGTTAGGCCGGGGCCGGGGTCCCCGACCTTCTGCCTGAGCCCGAGCTTTAGCTCGTTTGGGTCCGAGCTCGAGCCCGGAGGCACGCCCTCGAACCCGTGGGACACAGCCACGAGTTGGGGGGGCTTTCATGTACCGAAGCTATCGATTCCAGACAACTAGCCCCCGAGGCTCAACGAACGATCCTGAAGCCCGGGATGTTCTTGAGTCTGATAACCTTGAGGAGGGTCCAGCTTCCCGATTGAGCCTGGAAACCCTCGAGCTCGAACTCAGGTGCGGGGGTGCCTAGCGATCTCCGGTGTGGGCGTACTTGGGGGCACCCGGACTTCGTCGCTTTGCTTTCGAATGGAGGAGTCGAGAGGACGTGGCCCGTGACACTTCGCGTTCGGATAGGGAAGCCAACGGGCACACCTCGCGACGTTTCGCGTTCGGATAGGGAAGCCAAGGGGCGTATCGAATGTCCCGGCGTGCCTTTTGAGGCGTAACCGTTGCCAGTTGTTGGCGATTGGGCTCCCTTTAAATTTGGCATAGTTGCCCACTTTAGAAATCCCCCACTCCTTCTCTGCATCGAGCCCTCGATTACCTTGTCTTCTTGCTTCCTTGACCTTCGTCCGCCATCTTTTCTTCTCCGAGCAGATTCCTCCTCCCAAAGCCATGGCCAAGTTCGGGAAGAGTACCCTGACCGCGGAGAGGATGAAGGATCTCGAGGCGCTAGGAATGCTAGACCAGCGACCTGGCGGCTTCCGGGCTAGGAGACCGAACCGGAGCCTCGGGAGGACGAACTTGTCAGCACCGAGCAATACATGCTCTTCGGGCTGCGGACCCCAGAGAGTGATTTCCTGGCGGTCGTTCTCGTGCAATGCGAGATCGAGCTCGTCAACCTGGTGCCTAACTCCATTCTCTTTCTCTCCATCTTTTCTCATCTTTGCGAGGGGTTCTTGGGGATCCTCCCAACCCCTTCCTCTTTTTTCGATTCTACCTGTTCCGCACCACGAAGGACCCTGTAGTCGGGTGTCTGTACTTTCGGTTGTGGATGGGGCTCCCTTGCACCTTCCTCTCCAGCCAAACCTGGGACTCCCTCGGTCTATGGACCGAGAGGTGGTTCTATTTGAAGAAGGGCGAGGGCGGGGCGCTTGCGTACAACGGCGTTCCCGTCGACGGCAAGCACCAGACCCCCAAGCCTGAAGACTCGGCGGCCGACTAGGAGGCCCTCGCCGCCATCCATATCTTCTCGACGCACGATCTCACTAGTCAGGCAGTCATCAACGACTACCTGTGGAACCGGGTGTTCCTTCTGCGGAAGAGGGTGCACCCGTTCTTCGAGATCCGGGGAAGGGATGACCTTACCCGGGAAAGCCCCAACGGTAAGCTCTATTCGACCCCGCTCCCTTTTGGTCCCGAACTCGGGCCTGGATCTAACGGACTCTTTTCCTTTTCCTTGAAGCCCCGAAGGAATCTTGGGTGGCGGCGAGGATGCAGGAGGCATTCGGGAAGGCAGCCTTCTCTTACACCCTCGACGACCCCATCCCCAAGAATGTCTTGAGGCAGAGCAGCGAGGTAACGTGTCTTACCCAGGTGCCGAGCTTAGCTAATCTCGGGACCGCGCTAACCTTGTTCGATTGCACAGGCGAGCTGGGACCTTCTAGAGACGGCGAGGCGCATGCTCCGCTGCCCGGAGTGGGCAAAGGCAAGAAGGCGGGCAAGAGGCCCACCCCGGACGCCCTGATCCACACCGCCAAGAAGCCCTACATCGAGTAAGCCGATCGCACGGTGGTAAGTCGAACTCGCCGAGCCCAGGAACACTCGGGCCTGAGCTTAATTTCTTTCATCGTTTTTTTTCTTTTTTGATCCCCCTTTGTCTCCTCGTAGCAACAAAGGGCAGTGGCCACCGCCAGGTCCTCGAGCCCGGCGCCGGGGCAGCAATCCCCGACACGGAGCGCCGGGGTGGACGACGGAGGGAGCCCGGAGCATGCGCGCTCCCCAAGGTCGCAGTCGCAAAGCGCTCGGGGGGAGATGCTTCGGCTGCCGCGACAGGGGCGACGAGGCGCCCGAACACCTCCACCCCTCCTAGGAGACGGCGGCTCATCGCTCAGGTACGAGCACACTCCCGACCTGCAACGTAGTCTTCTTTATCTTTCTTCTTTCTTAGCTGTTTTTTCGTCACAGACCTCAGGCGCCTAACGGGCAATAATTATGACTGTTGTCCAGGGTGAGTCTGAGGACGAGGCCGAGGACGAGGGGGACTTCCTCCTGGTGCGCCGCGTGCGCTCACCGCAAGCTTAGTCCACCGAGGTGCCTTCGGAGGGCGAGGCGGCTGAGGGCCTCGACCAAGGGTCCCTTGGGCCGGACGCCGACCCGAAAGGGGCCGAAGGCCTCGACCAAGGGGCCCCTAGACCGGACGCCGACCTACAAGGGGTCGTCACGAGGGTTGAAGACAGGGCGCCCCAGCCGCCGAGGCCGGGGCCACTGGGGTCAATGGAGCTGGGTCCGGGGCCGACCCTCCCAGCCGGTGCGGACGAGGCCGCCACAGGCGCGATAGAGTTTGGGAGAGCGCCAGGTACGTCGAGGCCTCGGAATTTTCGCCCACCGCTTTCTTATCCTCTCGACTTAGCCTCCCTCTTGCTACCTTTGCTTTCTTCAGGGGTATCAGTTCCACTCGAGCGGCCACCCCCCCTCGGCAGATACAGCCCAAGTCGATGCGTTGGCCGGTGGGGCCGACCCCGCGCCGGAGGGGGCCAGCGCAGCTTCCACACCCCCGACGGGGATCCTGCCGAGGCCCAACCGATCGTCCTAGGCACTCGGGTCATCGTCCCCTTTCGCTAGAGATTCGAGGATGGGCTCAATCAGGTAAGCATGGCTTAATTCCGTTTGTCTTCCCACCCGCGGTTGTGACCTTTCTTGTTTTTGGCAGGCATTGGGCCTGATTACCCAGGGGCTCCAAAGCCTGCACGGGCACTCCATCGAGTTCCAAGTGGTCTGCGACCGGGTGGAGGAGCGCGAGACGTACATCCTTCAGCTAGAGGAGAGTCTTGCGATCGAGCGGGGAGACGTGACGCGGCTAAAGGCGGCCCACTCCTCCGAGCTTTCTCGGGCCATTGATGCCGAGCGCGCGAGGTCGAACGAGGCCCTCGAGGCCCTTTTCGAGAAGGCAGCGAAGACCACTGAGTCTGAGCGTGCGGTGCTGGGGGAGGCCCTCGAGACCGCGCGCACAGAGGCGGAGACGCTTCGCAAGCAGATCGCGGAGCTCTCTACCACTCCGGCGAAGGCTTCGGTCGAGCTCGAGGCGATGGTGGCTGAGCTCGAGGAGAAACTGGGACGAGCGACCCGAGCGGGGAAGGGAGCCTTGTTCAGCTCCAAGACGAGCGCGCTCGCGTCACCAGCTCCACCGTAGAGGCGCTCCGACTGCAGGCTGAGCTCTCAGCGTCGAGGGTGAGGGTCGCTGAGCTCGAGCAGGAGAAGCTCGCCTGCGACCTGGCCGACCTGTAGCTAGGACTGCAAAATAGGGAAAATGGGCAAGGGTAGCTTGCTCCCCCTTGTAAATGTGACCTCTGTAAACTTTGCAAATGAAGTAAAAATTCTTTTTGGTGCACAAGATTGAATGAGTCTCGAACGGGTCTTAAGACTTAACCTTTTATTTTGATTTGTCTTCAAGGCGGTCCCCGACCTCCCCTCCTCCGGTCCAGGCCTTACTGTGGTCGAGTCAGAGCGAGGCCGGTCTTGGGGCTCAGGCGATGTGCCTTGCAATCTTTTAGTCCTGAAAGACACTTAAGACGAGGTCACACTAACGGACATGTCTTCGAGCGAGAACGAATTCAATCTTCATGTTGGGTCGGGTCTCGAGGAGGAAACACTCCCTGAGGGCGACCTTCGGTTCAGGCCCTGCCACGGGGGAATAGTCTGTTTACTGCGATGAGAATCGGCTTATTACGCGCGTGACCCCCGGAGGTGAACTTCGAGGCCGCAACATCTAGGTCGAGGCGTGAAAAGGACTTAGGCATTTCGAGGCTGGGAATACCACGGCGTGGCCTCAAGTTCGAGACATGTCATAGGGGGATAGTCGGCTTACTGCGATGAGAATCGGCTTACTGCGGACGTGCCCCCTGGAGGCGAACTTTGAGGCCATGACCTGAGGTCGAGGCACTCGAGATGCGAAGAAACTCACAAGGAGATGTAGGCGTAGAAAATGAAGAAAGAAAAACTTTTCGTTGCGAACTAACACTAGCTTGAGCCTCGAGCTCGAGGAACTCTCTGAGGGCGGTCTCTGGTTTAAGTCATGCTACGGGGGAATAGTCGGCTTACCGCGATGAGAATTAGCTTACTGCGGACGTGACCCCCGGAGGTGAACTTCGAGACCACTACACTCAGGTCGTTCTAGAGCAAGAGGCGCACGGGCAGAGACCCGAGCATCTCGAGGTTGGGGAACTCTCGGGCGTGACCTCCAGGTCAAGCCCTGCTACAGGGGGAAGTAGTGACGCCATGAGAATCGGCTTACTGCTAACTTGACCCCCTGGAGGTGGTCCTTGGGATCACGACCTGAAGTTGCGTTGCTCGAGATGCGAAAAAACAAAAAAAAGCCACGAGTATAGACGATAGGGAATAGCTTTTTAACGCAAATCAAAGAAGGAGTGTTAAACATAAATTTTCCAGAGCTGGTCAATGTTCCACGAGTTCGTGAGCTCTCTGTCGTCGGGCATTGCTAGCCGGTAAGCACCCGTGCGATCTACTGAAACGACGCTAAAGATGCCCTCCCACTGTGAGGATAACTTGTTGGTGTTGGATTGGCCCTGGATTCGTCTTAGGACCAGATCCCCAACAAGGAGCTCCTTGTGTCGCACTGATCGGGCCGCATGTCTGCTAAGCGCCTGCAGGTAATGCGCCGATCGTAGTAGCGCGCGGCACCTTACCTCCTTCGCGAGGGCGAGGTCAAGAGACCGTTCTTGCTCAAGGTCGACCTGGTCGACTGAGTTAACCCTGGCGGAGCCCAGCGTGACCTCGGAAGGCAGGACGGCCTCAGCACTGAAAACGAGCTGGAAGGGGGTTGCCCCCGTTGCTCGGCTAGTCGTGGTGCGAATGTATCAAAGAACGGTGGAAAGCTTGTCCACCCAGGCCTGGCCTCTTTGTTCGAGCTCATCGAAGACCCGCTTCTTCACGCCCTGGACGATCTGTCCGTTGGTGCGCTCGACCGCTCCGTTGCTTTGAGGGTGACTTACCGAGGCGTAACAAACCTTGGTGCTCATGTCTTCGCAGCATCCTTGGAATAGCTCGCTGGTGAACTGCGTCCCGTTATCGGTGATGATCCTACAAGGGACTCCATACCTTGTGACCACAGATGAGTGAAAAAACCTTACCGCGGCTCGAGTGGTGATAGCTGAGACTGGTTCGGCTTCGACCCATTTCGTGAAGGTGTCGATGGTGACAAATAAGAACTTATTCCCCCCGACCGCCTGCGGGAAAGGGCCGAGGATGTCGAGGCCCCACGTCGAGAATGACCAGGCGAAGGGGATGGTCTGGAGGGCGTAAGCCGACTGGTGCATCTTTCGGGCATAGAACTGGCAAGCTAGACAGGAGCGGACAATGTCCCGAGCGTCCTGGAGCGCCGTTGGCCAATAGAACCCCATCTAGAACACCTTCCCAACCATAGTCCTGAAAGAAGAATGAGCGCCACAAAGGCCCGAATGGATATCGTTAAGCAAGTTTTTACCTTCCTCTGGGGGAACGCATTTCGTCAGCACGCCTAAGGCGCCTCGATGATAGAGTTCTCCGTTGACGAGCTTGTACAAACTTGCCCGACGCCTGACCCTGCTGCTCTCGGCTGCGTTAGCCGGGAATTCGTCGCGGTCAAGGAACTTGACTATGGGGTCCATCCACGAGGAAACACTCTCGAGGAGGGTCGCCAGGTCTTCTTGGTCGGCGATGGACGGTGCAGCCAAGGTCTCGAGGATGACGTCCGACGGAACCTCGTCATCGGACGACCCGAGTTTTGCCAGCAAGTTGGTGCCGGAGTTGTCTTTCCTGGGCACATACCTGATTTCCAGGTTCTGGAACCACCTCTCCATTTTGGGCACCTCAGCAAGATACTTGTCCATCGAGAGCTCCGAGCACTGGTAATCCTTGTTGTACTGGTTGACGACGAGCTAGGAGTCTCCCTTCACGACCAACCGGCACACGCCCAGCGACTTGCATGCTTGTAGACCAGCCAAGAGGGCCTCGTATTTCGCCACATTGTTAGTTGCGGGAAAACTGAAGCGGATCACGTACCTCAGACAATCCCCCTGAAGGGTGATGACGAGAACACCCGTGCCTGAGCGCTCAAATGACCTCGACCCATCGAAGTGCATGGTCCAGGTGTCCTCTTCCTCGGCCCTGGGCTCAGAGCTCGACTTCGTCATCTGCTCGACCGCGAAGTCGGCGAGCGTTTGGGACTTGATGGCGGTACGCGCCACGAACCTGATGTCGAATCCCCCAGCTCCATGGCCCACTTGGCGATGCGTCCTCCAGCCTCCGGGTTCTTCAGGATTTCGCCGAGCAGAAATCCTCTCAGACAATCACTGCGTGCGCTTGGAAGTAGTGTCGAAGTTTGCGCGAAGCCATGAAGAGGGCGTAGAGCAGCTTCTGGACCTGTGGGTAGCGCTCTTTTGGTCTATGGAGTACTTCGCTAACGTAGTAGATTGGTTGCTGCCGACCGTCCCGCTCGGTTATCAGGATGGCGCTGATGACCTGGGTCACAGCCGCGAGATAGAGCAGCAGTGTCTCGCCTTGCTGCGGGGTTGTGAGCAGAGGCGGGTTTGAGAGGTACGCCTTCAGCTCGTCGAAGGATCGCTGAGCCTCGGGCGTCCACTCAAAGCCCCCATGTTTGCGCAGGGTCTTGAAGAACGGTAGCCCCCGCTCACCGAGCCTCGAGATGAACCGGCTGAGCGTGGCCACACGGCCGGCAAGGCATTGGACCTGTTTTGTCAATGTCGGGGCGGCCATCTTCTCGATCGCCTCGATCTTCTTCAGGTTCGGGCCTACTCCCGAGCCCCCGATCATGTAGCCACCTTGCCAAAGGTCGCGCCGAAGATGTACTTCTCGGGATTGAGCTTGATCCCATGCTTGTTCAAGTTTGCAAAGGTCTCCGCGAGGTCGTTAATGTGGTCGTCATCGGAGGAGCTCTTGACGATGATGTCGTCGACGTAGACTTCGAGGTTCCGGCCAATCTGAGGGTTGAAGGTCTTGAACATCAATCATTGGAACATCGTGCCCGCATTGCGGAGACCGAACGACATGGTCGTGTAGCAGAATGTCCCGAATGGCGTGATGAAGCCGTCTTGTCCTTATCATCAGTTGCAAGCTTGATTTGATGGTAGCCGGAGTAGGCATCGAGGAAGCTCAGCATCTTGGCCTTGGCGGTGGAGTCCACAATCTGGTCTATGCGCAGAAGGGGGAAGTTATCTTTTGGGCATGCCAAATTCAAGCCCGTGTGGTCGACGCACATCCTCCATCTCCCTCCTTTCTTCTGCACAATCACCGGGTTGGCTAGCCACTCGGAGTAGTCGATCTCACGAATGAAGCCAACCTTCGGAAGCTTTTCAAGGCGCTCCCTTATTATCACCGTCTTCTCGAGGGAGAAGCGTCACAGCCTCTAGCGCACGGGCCTGCAGCCGGGCTTTGTTTGTAGTTTGTGCTCGATCACCTCCCTCGGGACGCCCGGCATGTCCGTGGGCTCCCAAGCGAATATGCTCTTGTTGTCGCGGAGGAAGGTGACAAGCTTGAGTTCCTATTTCGGGTCGAGTTCAGCGGCGACGTGGACGCACTTGCCCGAGTCACCCCCTTCGAGCTGCACGGCCTTCACCGGGCCGCTAGGCTGGATCACCGCCTTTCTGCGGGTATTCTTCGGGGTCACTTCGGCCCCTCGCTGGGGCAGCATGCCAGCGAGCGCCAAAGCTTTTTTTTCACAGCCGTGCGCCGCCTTAAGGTCACCGCAGACGGTTATGACGTCGTTGGGCATTGGGAGCTTCATGCATCGGTGGTCGTAGTGGCTCGCTGCCATGAACTTGATCAACACCAGCCACCCGAGGATAGCGTTGAAAGGGAGGTCGCCATCGACCACCTCGAAGGTGACCAACTCGGTGTGAAAATTCGTAGAATCGCCGAAAGTAACAGGCAGAACCATTTGCCCGAGATGAGTGGTGGAACTCCCCAGCACGATGCCGAAGAAGGGAACTGCTATGCTCCTGATCTTTGACCGGGGAATTTGCATCCGGTCCAGTGTGCTCGCCAAAACAAAGTTGAGGGAGCTGCCCCCATCAACCATGACTCGCCTGACCACGACATTGCTCATGGTCGGGGCCATGACCAAAGCGGTCTTAAGGTCCTTGGACATATTCGGGGGGCATCGTCCCAGGAGAAGGTAATCGATGTATCGGCCCATTTGCAGAGGTGGTCGGCGGGCTTCCTGGCGGAAGTTTGATACACGGTACGCGCCGCGTCCTTAAGCTCACACCAGGACTGATACGCTGACGAACCGTCGAAAATCATATCAACACGGTGGTCGCCCTGCTGGAACTCCTGATCGGGGCCGTTCGGGTCCTCACCGGCTTTGACTCTGCCGGGCAACTCGCCTTCCTTCGGGAGCGTGGGCATCTCTCCACGCCCATCATAAAAGGCGTTCAACTGGTTCTACCATGTCTTGCAATTCCGCAGGTCGTGGCCGAAGGCCTTGTGGAACAGGCAGAACTTGTCGGAGTTATACCAGGGCTGTGCCTCGTCGCCCTGTGAACGGGCATCACCACGCTGAGATCCAGTCCGGCACTGTCCTTGCTGGGGCCGGTGTTGCGCCTCCTCAGGTTGCGGGCAACCTCGGCAGGGTTGTGGCTCCTCACGGTCCGGTTGCCGTACCCCCATCACCTCGCGCCCGCCACTCGCCGTGGCGACCACGCACGATCGGTCGGCGCCACCGTCGTGGTCTCCCTTTCGCCTCCTATCACGCGGGCCCGAGCCGTCGGCCATGGCGACAGGTGGTCCGGCCTCGCCAAAAATGAAGCCAAGCTTGCCCTGGTCGTAATCACGCTTCCAGCAAACGGCATCATCTGCATCCGCGTATCGCTCCGCCATCCGGAACAACTTGTTGATGTTGAGCTTTGTCGTGATCTCCAGGTCCTCAGTGAGGTGCCTGTCATGGACACCAAACTTGAAGGCCTTGATGACGGCCTCGTCGGAGACGCTCGAGATCGAGTTCCTCGTGCAGATGAAGCGGCGCACGAAGTTGCGTAGGGGTTTGTCCTTGCCCTAAATGATACGATCCAGGTCCTTCTCCCGTCCAGGGCGTTCATAGCAGCTTTGGAAGTTTGAATGGAGAGCACTTCGCAACTGGCACCATGACCGGAAACTGCCTGACACTTGGTTGAAAAGCCAGGTGCGCGCGGCGCCATCCAGGACAGTGGGGAGGTAGTTGGCCATCACGGCCTCATCCCCTCCGGCTGCCAGAATCGCAGTGGTGTAAATCGAGAGGAACTCGTCGGGGTTCTTGGTCCCGTCGAATCCCTCCATCACAGCGGGCCTGAACCGGGCTGGCCAATGCACGTGATGAAGGTCGGCGGAAAATGCCGGACAGCCGTAGGCCAGAACAACATGGCCGCTGCTGCTGGAATCGGAGTCACGGTCGCGGTGGTGGCCGTACTCAAGTCGACGGCGCAACCCAGGCCGACGTTGACGGTTGGCATGAACGTTGAGAGAGCGGTCGCGCGAGCAGCCACGAACTCTTCGACGCCTGGGCGGGATGTCCGGGGAAAGACCTCCGGAGGTGCCGTTGCTTGAGCAAGCATTACTGCTGCTCCGCCGGTGCTGAGTGTGCTCGCAAGCCACATTCGGATCCTGGCGAAGCGGGGGCAACGGCGACGGACTCTGGGCCCGTCTGGGCAGAGGCGACGGGGGAGAACATTGTCGCCCGTGCGAGGAGTTGCCATTGCTCGCCTGAGAGCGGGAGCCAGAGCGCTTGCCCCATTCTTGCTGCAGGGGTGTAACTTCGTCGGTCGCCCTGTCGAGCTCTTCAGCGAGGGACCGCCGAAAGAGAGCTGACCCTACCTGGGCGGGATCAGCCATAACCCGGGCGATGGCTCGCAGGCGTTCCCGGCTAGCGAGGTTGTCCATGCGGGCAGGGCTACGCCGCCTGGACGGAGTGTGGGTTTCCCCGCGCTCCTCCCGTCGGAGGGTGGTGATGGCCTGGTCGATGGCAGCCCAGGCCAGCCAACGCGCCTTCGCCAGGGTTTTCGGGTTGCGATCATCCGCTCGAGTGCTCATCTTGAGGCTGCCGGCCATGAAGGCGAGACGTTCGCGAGGTGGCAGCGAAGGCGAGAACATAGAGGTGGAGCCCTCGCACTCGGGAACCGCCTCCGAGTTCAGGCTCGCTGAACGCGACATGTCGTTGCCGAGGCTGGAGGCGTTGGCGACGCTGAAGCAACGAACTCCGAATGAACGGAACTTCGGGCCCCACGGTGGGCGCCAGCTGTTAGCGATCGGGGCCGCCAACCGCTAGGAGGGGATGGAGGATCGTGCAAGGGGCGGAGCCTGAGGTCGTGCTCGTCCGGAGAGAGGATGTCGCGCCGCGGAGAGGATACGTCCGGGAGAACCGGGGGGGAGAGACATGAAACTGGGGTCACGAGGATTATACTGGTTCAAGCCCGGTTCGTAATGTGACTCTACTCGATCCTTACAGGCGAAAATGAATGCAACGCCTTTTTTCTGTGTGTGAGTACAATGGGAGAGCTCTCTTTTTTGCTCTAGCGCCTCTGTCTTCTTGAAGGTCTCCCCCCAAGCTCTCTGGGTCCTCCTGCCACTTGGTCCCGAGGTCGATGTCAGGCAATCGTGGTGATATGACGGGAGTCGTTGAGAGCAGATAGAAGCAGTTGAGAGCTGACGGGAGCAGTTGAGCATTGCTGGCCCTAGTTCCCACGTAGGGGTAGGTTTGGTTCTGATTCCCATGCAGGGGAGGGTTTCTTTGTCTTTTAATCGGACCGTTACAGTGAAACGGGACGGTCCGGAGGGTACTAAAGCCGCGGTCCCGAACTCGGGCCTGGAACGCGGTGGCGATGACGGTGCCGCTCTGAGAATGTGGCCCAAGTTCGTTAGGCCGGGGCCGGGGTCCCCGACCTTCTGCCCGAGCCCGAGCTCTAGCTCGTTTGGGTCCGAGCTCGAGCCCGGAGGCACGCCCTCGAACCCATGGGACGCAGCCACGAGTTCTTGGGGGGGGGGGCTTTCGTGTACCGAAGCTACCGATTCCCGACAGATCCCAACAATGATATCCCTTATGCTCAGCACTATAACCCAGAAAAACACACTAAACAGACTGAACGGTCAGTTTGATACGTTCACGAGGTATAACAAGAACATAGCATACACGCCCAAAGATGCGAAGATCAAAATAATCAGGAGTTATGCCTTAAAGACACTCAACTAGAATCCCACCCTAAAGGGCAAAACAAGGCTGAATATTAATCAAGTAAGTGGTAGCAGAAACAGCCTCAGCCTAGAAGTAAGAAAAAGAGCACGAACTGTCTTAAGAAGATAACGATGCTTGTGTTAGCCACACCATTCTGAGCATGAGCATTAGGACAGAAAAACTGATAAAGAGTGTTTAGCAAGAAAAGCATGAAGGACTCCTGATAGATATTCTCCTGCTGAGTCAGCATGAAGAACACGAATAGGAAACTCAAATTGAGTACGGATCATAGTGGCAAAAGTCATATAGATGGATATAACCTCACTACGAGAAGATATAAAATATATTCAAGTGTAGCGAAAGAAATCATCTATAAAAAGAATATAATATCATCACATTCCCTTACAAATAAACAAAGAAATTAATTTTTTACATGCAAGTCCATTTTGGACCCTGAAATGAACAGCCCCCCACCCCCACCCCACCCACGCGCACACCAATTTTCCTGAACTGAAAGGTGCAGTATTAAATAAGTATCAACTATCAGACTTCGCAGAAATGATCAAACTTGAGCTTGGGTCTGGAGTATTCAGAGCTCAGTATGCCTGCAGCCACAATGGCGTTGGCAGCCTCGGTAAGGTGCACGCCGTCCCAGCTGATGAACTTCGAGCCATCATCACAGACCGTTGCAGCCTTGGATTGGCAGCTTTTGTTCAGATCGTAGTTATAAGGTGGCCCTCCATAACCGCAGCACGTCATCAACGGCTTGTCAAAACCTGAAGATGAGCAATGGTAAGAGACTGAACAAAAGCTCTGGACGATCAGACAAAATGGCATATGATCTGAGAGCTGGTGTTTCATTTGCTCACCATATTTGGTGTGGTTGGCCACAAGGTCATACTTAATAGGGAATAGATCAGTGTAAACAATAGTCGCGTCTTTCATCTGTGCATTCAACTGATCGCAGAGGCTGCCCAGTGCTGCGTTGAATGTGATTGCAGCTCTGTTGTAGGTCTTGAGGCAGCCGTTCTGATCAAGATCACTGTCATTTCTTCGTGGAATGGAGAGCTTCTGAGGCAGGCAGCCAAGCGCCCCTGTTCCGTGTATCCAAAAGTTCCGGCTCCCGTTGCTATACAGAGTCTGCATTTTGACAAGAGGTTACAAAGATGTGTTGGTCTGGCTTTGCTTGCAATTTAAACAGGTACAGGAACTCATTGATCTCAGGCAAAAGTTTACCTGAACAGCATCCTTAATTTCAGCGAGTATAGGCGGGAATTTTGCCAGTACTTGCTCATAAGGCAAGTAGGACAGAAGAGCGTTAACATCATTCTGTCCTATATCTATGGTATATAGAGCATTGCGGAACCCTTCTGCATCAATTGGACCTTCCAGACCTGCGTATAACAGAGCTTTGCTCATTTGCAGTAAACTGTATAGTTATCAAGCCCTTCTGCAAGCATGATGTACATATATTTGAACTCTGTGATACAATTAAGTTTTGGTGCAATTTGTTCCATTTGGATTCGAGGGAAAGAGAAACAATAAACAAACCTTGATTGATGAGTTCCAAGGATCTGTCTCTGAAGTATAAGAATTGCTGCACTTGTATGTGTAACGCAAAAGGAACGTCTCGTGGTAGTGTCGTTGACCCGGCAATGGCAAAATTTGCACCGTTACTGTAATTGGAACCCAATGCCTTCAGGTACGGGCTCAAATAGCTTATGTTCAAGCTTTCACCTGGATGCATTTTTGGTCATTCATGGACCAAACCTACTATTAGTAAGGCCAACAGCTATTTCCAACAATAAATTAGTGCTTCTCACGAACACATGACACGGGATAGATGCATGGAATTTCAAAATTGCAAAGAATTGAACAAGATGGAAGTACAAATACATTGAATTATGAACAACACATAGCTTGTTTGACATATAGGAATTTTAGAGAACTGAAAGACATCCACTCTCACTGGATTTGTATTTCCTCCAAAATTCCTGTGGCCCAAACAAGTCTCACTAACTTGTGAAAATTCCATGTTGATACTGTTTTTCAGATCAAGTAGTGCTTATGTAACCTTCTGTTAGTTGCTTCAAACTCAATTTCTGCATTCGAGTACTGTTAGCTATTACAAAGTCATTTTCTGTGGTGGCACAAATACCATGGAATTAAGAACCTAAAATAGGATTCAACAATCAGGCAATTCACAGATGATGTGCAGAACTTGTGTAAAATTTTTGAGTGGCTGAGCAAGAAGACAGAAGATTTGCTGTCAATGAACAAGTGGTGTACCCTGTGCGCACCCATATATTGTGCAAACCCCACATCTGCCTGTGAACATACCACATAAACATATTACAACATTAGCATAATTATTTAAAATCAGTGATCTATATCTTCCTGTGCACATACCAATATGCAGTTTATTTGGGACATCCTATAAACTTAAGATTCACCTCCACTAGAAGCCTTTCATAACTTAAATAGGTGCAAAAGAACTTATAAAGCTTACAGGTGAAGCAAAACGTACGAAGCCTCAACTTAGCCAAACCACCGAGGGTAGACAAAAATAAAGGCATTAGTTACATAAAAAAAAATAAAGGCATTAGGAACTTCTCAAAAATTTATTGCTCACCTCGATCTCAGCCATTGGACACTAGACTGCACAACGTTAAGCATTTATGCTAATTGCCCGCTCAAAGTTAGATATGTTAGAAAAGGCTAGTTTCATTGAGAAGTCTAGTTGTTACCAAAACTAATGGAGATAATCTTCGACTTCCTAAAGAGGGTTTAGACTCTGTGGCAAGCCTGCAACCTCCCATTTTTAGAAAGCTTTTGGCCCTAATTTTGAGTTGTTTTAGCTTCAACTTAAAGCCATCAGAACTCGAAGCTCCTTCAAAAGGAATGCAGTTTCTCCAGCTTGTGAGAAAAGTTTAATCCCTTTCTGTATTGATAAGCTGAACAGTGAATGCACTCTTCTTTTTTTTGGACAGTGAACAGTAGGGGAGGCCCCCTACGGTGTACATATTAATATAATAAGAAGGTTTATGTACAAAATATGTTACAATCCCTCCGGGGAGAAACCCAATTAACCTAACGAGTCTAGCCAATCAAAAATTATATTTCTATGTTGTTCTCTAACCCGATGCACTTCAGAGTTAGCTCATTCTTGAAAAGAATCTTCCAATTTGAAACACTAGGAATGCATTCTTCACTAGTTTCTCAGCGAAATCAGCTTCTGTAGAACGATAAGCCCTTTTTTATCAAGAAGCTTAATACTCTCTCCACTAGTTTGTCAAAGCAACCAGCTTTCTTAGAAAGCTAAGTCCAAAAGTTCAGATACATCATCCGAAAGAAAGCCTTCTTCCTATCAATGCAGTAGATGCCATTGGCAGTAATTGCACTGAAGGCATGGATGCCACCTCCTTTGATGCACAAGCTGCCCCATCCAAGAGGAAAGCACAAGTATTGAATGCTCACTTCAAGAAAAGCTGAGGCATTTAGTATCGGTACCCTACTTTAGCCCCTCCTTACAGAGCTTGGACGCTCAAGCAAAGCACACCATTAATCGGAAGTGGGGAGAGGGAGGGGTCAGAGATTCTCCCATGTCGAAGAAAGAACAGCTGGGCTGTGGTCATGAATTTCCTTGTGTTCAGAAGGACAGGGGATTGAATGAACAAATGGAGGGAGGGACCAAGGTAGTAGTAGGAGTACTCCACATGCGATGTCTACATGATAATTAGTTGTTGTTTAGCTAAGCCAGTCCGGTATACAACTAATTTCGCACATGCTACACTGAATCACTCATACAGATACAGTACACAAAACGAAAGTACTCTTACGGTCGTGAATCTTAAAGAGCTACCAACATTCAGGAAATGACAAGTTTCATTTTTTTTAAATAATACATTTTAAAAATAAAATTACAGAAGAAATATGTCCAAAAAAAATTACATAATGTGCCTCTGTCGCTTATTTGGCGACTGATCATCTGCCACTAAATGAATTGACGACTGACGACAAAACCTTCCCATCAGCCTGTTGCCAATTCTGCCACGAAATGAATTGGCAACTAGCGACGGAGGCTTCCTCTGGTGACAAAAGTCTGTCATCAAATGAATTGACGACAGAGTTTTATTTAGCTAACGGTTTTGTCACTAGTTCATTTGGCTGACAGGTCTTTAACTGGTATGTTTTCTGAAATTTTTACTGTACTAATCCTATTGCACATTTTATTTTTTTGCTAAAATGGCCCGTGCGGATTCTTTTACGAAATAGCCCCTTCGCGAGCGCAAGATTGCGTGGATTTGATACATGTCACATTCGACGGCACGGTAGCGCAGGATGTGGCCGTGACCGCGGCCGGACCGCTAAGCACGGGAGGCGCCCCCGTTTTCGCGCATGGGCAACACGGGACGCCCAGCCGACCACGGGAATCAGGAGAGCAGTGACCGGACGGCTGACGGTATACAATTAATTTCGCACATGCTACACTGAATCACTCATACAGATACAGTAGACAAAACGAAAGTACTCTTATGGTCGTGAATCTTAAAGAGCAACCAACATTCAGGAAATGACAAGTTCTGGAATATTTTTTAAATAATATATTTTTAAAAACAAAATTACCGAATAAATATGCCGAAAAACAAATTACATAATATACCTTTGTCGCTATATTAATAGCGACTAACGACAGAAACTTCCCATCAACCTGTCGTCAATTCATTTGGTGATAAAAGTCTGTCACCAAATGAATTGAAGACAAAGTTTTATTTAGGCAACAGTTTTATCGCCGATTTATTTGGCTGATAGGTCTATTTGGCAGGTAGGTTTCTATCACCAAGTAAGTTGGCAACATAGGTATATTTATATAATTATTTTTTTCGACGTATTTTCTGGTAATTTTATTTAAAAATTGTATTATTTAAAAAAATCACAAGTTGTGCACCGTCATACTGCCATGCGTGTAAAAAGGAACTTCCTGCTCACAATTTTTAGGCCTCTTTTGAAAACGTACGAAAATCAGGACAGATTACACTGTTTCATGCAAAATTCGAGTGAAACTTGTGCGTTGTAACTTGCAAGTCGACAACTACCTGCTACATGGGGTCCATCCATCCATCACTCAATACGGGGATTCAGGGGACCTGTCTGTCAGTTAGTTTGTGTTTTCACAAAAAAAAGAAGTTGTATAGAGGCTTCCTTTTTTTACTTGTATGCAGAATCTATCCATGCACAGTAAGAAATACAGATTAATTTGTTCATGGAAAGAAAGGATAAAAACAGAATCTTGGATGATGAATGCTACTTTGGGGGAGGGAATGGGGCGAGGGCTCACAGAGGAAGTCGATGGTGAGGCGGCCGTCGCAGAACCGGCCGGTGGGGTGGCCGAAGAACGCGCGGCCCTCCGGCGGCGTGATGTGCCACCCCATGGCCGCCGCTATGCCGCCCGTGTCCGAGTTGGAGTCCCCGAAGTTGAACACCACCGGCCGGGCGCCGCCCGGGCAGCTGAACCCGGCCGCCGCCGCCGCCGCGAGCGGCGCGAGCGTCGTCAATGCCAGTGCCAGCGGCACCGCCGCCGCGAGCACGAGGGCGCGCCATAATGCGCTGCTGCCCGCGCCCGCTGCCGACATTGACGAGCTTGGACCTCTGTCCATGGCATGTGCCGTGCAGCTCAGAGTGGATAGATGCGCTCTCGCTCCTATTCTCTCCCAAAAAAGAAGTTTTGGATTCTGTGAGGCCACAGGGCATATATGCTGGCATGAGTAGGGACGGATAAATGCGCCCACCATTATTTTGTTTTTCAGGAAACAGCTTAATCACGATTATTAAAGCAAACGAAGAATAGATAGTGATTATTTATCTCTTCATTTGTTTTAAGATTTGTAAAATTTATTGAGAGAGAAAACATAGAAGCACTGCTTATCACTCAATCTACCAGTAGTATCTTTATTCCGTGTTTTGAACAGACGAAATTTTTTCAGATTTATGAGAGAATTAGACTGTATGTTACAAAACTTCTGCGAAATTCAAATCCCTGCGTTTTAAACGAGGTCTTAAATATACCGGTAGTATTCACCGCGTATGCCAATAAGAGACCCAACGGTAATCATATACTAATATGAAAATTAAGAGTGTCTCGGAAAAAATTGAGAGAACCGGGAGTCAAAACTTAGGACGTACCTGTAAGTCTGTAACGTCTAGGTGCGAATGCAAGACTTGCGAGTACATTGTTGTTAATAACTAATGTTAACTTTGACGCAAATACAGAATTGATGAAATTTAAGAGGAGCTCTTTATCCCCTATGAATGTTGCAATGCCGTACTAACTACAATTACAAGGGGTCCAATTAAGTTGCTTCGCTTCTGGGTATAATGCTACTACCCCTTTGTTTACAAATACATGTCATTTTAGATATCAACATGGTCTTTAAAATACCACTTTGATTAATAATTTCTATTATAACATATTCATAAAACTAAGTAAAAATATAATATTATAGAAGTATTTTTGAAGATAAATCTACACATATGATTTTTATGTATCCAATATAGATATTTAAAAAGATATGGGTAACTGAAGTTTCAAAATTTTGATTATACATATATCAAAATGACATATATTTATGACTGGAGTGAGTAACTAGTAACTTCTTCTTGCTTCCATGCATTTTTTTTAAACTCAAGTGACAGGCTCTTTATTTATGTCTCCAAAGAATAGTTGTACACCTAGTTAAAACAACCAAGTAAACTCCGAATAACAGGGGAAAAAAATTCCAAACCGAACTACTTCTTGGATCGAGAAATATAATGGATTGCTCCCCTTCTATATCTTATAAGCATAAAGCTAATAATATAACGGAATAAGTTTATTTTACACCCCTTAACTTTTTAAAAAGTCCATATAATACCCTTAACTACAAAATCGGATATTTAACCTCCAAACAAACAAAATCAGGTCAATTTACATCTTAAGATGGTTTTGGAGAACGATTTTGATGATTTGGATCCAGCTCAAGATCTTTTTTAGCATATTATCAGCTACATCATCGAGTAATAATAATAAGGATCAGTATTGACATTAACATATCAACACTGTTATCATTCCTTTCCTCGCTATATACATCATCTTTCTTCTTCTCGTCGTCGTTCTTTCTCTTATTTGGATCTAAATCAACAAAAATCGATGGCATGGTTGACAACATAGCAAAAACTACAAAAATCATCCTAAGTTGGATCCTTGCAGCAAAACCGTTTTTCAAAACAGTCTTAAGGTGTAAATTGATCTGATTTTATAAGTGTAGAATGCTAAATACCCGATTTTATTGTTGAGCGTATTAAATAGATCTTTTAGAAAATTGAAGATGTAAAATGGAATTATTCATAAAATATAAAATGTGAGATCAAATGGTCTCAAAACAAACATGCCACGAACAGTTTTCGGGATTGATTAACCTTGTAAATGCATCCTCTGCGACAAACAAATTCTTTGTCGGCTACCTAATTTTTTAACTTGCTGGGTAGATCCTTTCGCTTCTGTTTCGCGTGCACGTGAACTACTGTTTCTCGTCACGTGCCTGGGGGAGATAGTTTACCTGATTATGTGGAACCTTGTCATATCTATGCACGTGAGCTGGTGGGGTATGTTTGTGACAGCAAGTGGGGTTTTTTTTTTCATGTTCTTGTTTGACGCTCGTGAGTCGTGACGCACCTGGTACAATGCAGAGTAGTTCACTGTTCTAGCTCTTAAAAAAATATTTAACAGAACTAACCCAGTTTTGCGGTAATTGTATTTTCCGTGCCTCTATTCTGCGGTATTGCACTGACGTCGATAGATTCGATGCAGCCGATTTACCGCGTGCCCATTCCGCGGCAATTAAAAATTTTAAAAAAATCTCGTGCTACGATACCGAAGGATTTTCTCCCTGTGATACTGTAGCGCAGAGAGGGATATTTTTGCAAGTTTTTATTAAAAAAGAGCTGTTTTTGCAAAAAAAAAAAGAGAGAGAGAAGGGGCCAAATATGTTAGCAGTTCTACGATGCAATGGTCGATCTACATGGAGAGCTCACATAACCCAAGAACACAGGATAGTCGAATGCATGTGAGACGCTGGTTACCAGTTGAGATTGTTCTTTGTGATGACGCGGTTCAGGTGCAATCCTATGGGAACTTTTACTTAAGCAGTCCTTGTAGGACCGTCTGATCGAAAAGCGACGGTCTAGATCTCCGAGGTACTGTAGCAAAAGCACTTTGTTGATTTATCAATGTAGCAAGTTACTGTAACACAAGTTTTTGGTCGATCTGAATTGTTTGTTGCCTCGATCAGACGGTTCATACCTACCGGGATTGCTTAAGTAGAACTGCACCTAAACGAACCGTATTCCCTTTGTGAGAAGGGGAAGTAACAGTCAGAAACCCTAGCCTCTTTCCTTGCTCTATGGGTGAGGAAACAAGGGAGGATCATCAGCTGTGTACATGAGGCCAGGGTTTCAAATATCAAAATTTTGATTTTTGAAAATCGGCAAAAATCAGTCGAAACTTGTTTGAAAATCGGCAGAAACCGAAGAAGTTCAAAGTCAAAACTTTTGAACTCAGCAGTTAAACAGTGGCGAAAAAATTCGAAAACTGGCCGATTTGATTGATTTTTGAGCGATTTTCATCGATTTTCGACCGGTTTTGTTCGATTTTTGGCACACTCAAGGAAAATTGAAAAAAATCAAACAAATTAGACAGAATTGCATAAAATATAAAAAAATCTCAATTAATCTATAAAACACCTTAGAGAAATTTCAACAATTTTTGAATCATTTAGTACTTCTGAAAAATAAAAAACAACAATTAATGAAAAGGAATAGAGACAATGTTAGATTTTTATAAACATTTACAAGCTTATTCATGCTCTGAAATTTTTATAGTAGCATAAAGAGTGCCCAAGGATCATGTAGTAAACTTTTTAGAAATATTAGACTTCATTTATTTCCCTTATAAAATAAAAAAAGAACTACATATACAAAGATAGTAGCACTGTTAGAATTTTAAAAACATACACAACTCTGATCATCATCTAAAAATTTTACAGAATCATTAGCATATTCTCAGGACCTCATACACATTTTTTTATAAATATTGGACTTAATTTAATGCCCCTAGAAAATCAAAAATAGTAGAGCACATACAAAGACAGTAGCACTGTCAGAATTTTTAAAAAATACACACACCCGATCATCATCTAGAAATTCGAAAATATCATTAGCATTGCCTCAGGACATCACACAAAATTTTTAAATATTTTTAACATTTTTGGATAATTTTTTCCCAAATTTCCAAATTTTTTGAATTTGAGTTTGAATTGAACCTGTTTACCAAACGGTTTTGAAAGCCAAACCTGCTCGATGCGCTCGATTTTCATGATTTTTGAGTGGTTTTCGTCAATTTTGTGAACCCTATGTGAGGCTTAGCATGACCAAGAAGAGACAAGAGTGGTCAAAAAGAAGGTGAAGCAAATCTGCCCAGATCGTTGTGTTTTGCATAATGTATGCCAACCTCTTGGTTAAAGGTGCAGACAATGTTGAATCGGCTCCAATTTTGGTTGCTTTATTCTACACTCAAAGCTCTTTGATTTGTGCACTTGGATTAAGGATTTGGTTAGTGGAGAACCAATTTTAAGGGGAGTTTGACAACTTTGTAGCATCAAATCTATTTGATGGGTAAAATGATGTCCAATTTAGTTAAGATTTTGTCAATTTTGTCAGGGACTCCATGATCACATTCCTGCCAAGTTTAAGGTCATTTTGATATGTGGTTTGCTTAATATGAGCTAAACTCTGAAGTGAATAGATTGCAATTTCTTTGTTTTAGCTTAAAGTGCTAGCTTTTGCCAGGTCTTGCTTTAGTGTTGTTGCTATTTTTATTTGTATCAAAGTTGTAGCTACCTTGTTGATGTTATAGTTGTTGTGATGTACCTTTGGATGTTCTAGATAAGACGCATGTATTATGGTTCTATAGTGGAAGATTTGGAAGTGGATCTTGTCGAACTGTCCGTCTTGTGGTTTTTACTTCTCTCGATTAGATGGGGGGTTTCATGTAGTCATTGTTAGTTGCAACTCTTCTCAAAGTTCACTATAGAATGAAAGGTTGATCTTGTGATTGTTTGATGTCCAACCCTTGGTATCCACAGTGTATACTACGTACACAGGTGCTAAGCAAAATCATGTCATTGCTTTGCTGGTTCTCTCAATGTTTTAGAACCCCTTCTCTCTTTCCTATCCCCCTATCTCTCTCCATCCCATGCTCACTGACATGCAGACTCGTACTAGCAAATATTCCCTTGGTCTCGGTACTTAGACTAGCACCGGTTCCAGGAATCTTTTAATTAGCGCCACTACATTCAATGTGTTGGTGCTGGTACCAAGCACACCACGTCACCAATAACGATGTAAAAACATATATCAGAGATGCTAACAACACCAACCTATGGGATTGACCTAGGACACCTAAAAGAGGGTTATTCATTTGCGGTGAAACAATAGGACAAAGTGATGTCATGTGAGTAGCAGATTTTTCCCCCTCAACATTTCACCATATCAGTGGGAACTGCTATGTATGTCGATGACCATGGTGGGAAATGAGAGGATTGTTAGCCATTAGATCGGATGATGAAACAACAATTGTTGGCCATCCCATTGTTTTATGTTTTGACCGGATTGCATCGTGTAGGCTCTTCTTTTTCTTTTTTCTTTTCTTTTTTGCGAGGAAGAGTAGGGATTCCATTCTCTCCAAAACTTAGTCCTCTACCTGAGAAGTCAATTTCTCATAGCAGTGTGGTAAATAAAACACACCATGATGGCATACATATCAATTTCCCATTAGAACCTCTCCTGGAAGCAAAAGCACAAAAAAAAAACTAATTGTACAATCGACGGCCACTATCAGAGGTAGGTGAATGAGAGATCTATTTTTTCCTCCAACATATTCCAAGAGTTTTCACTATAGTAGCTCTGTAGAGTTACTAAATTCAGAGACTAAATAAGCACAGCGGAAAAGTTCTCAGTCAACTAAACCAAACAAGCCAAGAACTATACAGCCGGTATGACCACACTTACAAGGGCCGGTCTGACCGTGAGGTATGTGATGGTCTGGCCGCATCTTAAGACAAAGCCAGGAATTTAGCATAAAGAATTAGAGATCCAAAACCAAAAACCAAAACAAAGCAATTTCTCTCAAGATCCACAAAGTTGTTCAACTTATATAGCTATGAGGAGCTATAAAGATCAAAATCCAATCAACCACATGGAAACAACCAAGAAAAACAAACCTTGACGAGCACAGGCGGTCTGACCTCTCTTTCGAGCAATCTGGCCTTTCGCTCAGCACAGAACACAAAATCAACATGAATTCAAACATTAAAAGGGGCTAACTTTCAAACAACAACTCCAAATCTCATAAAACTTGAAACATATCTTAATTATGAACCTATCACGATTAACATTCTCATCTATCATTGCAAAATTTTTATCCATTCCAAAGAAGATTGCACTAAAACGAGCCAAAAATGAATCCATAGCCAAAAGCTTTCTCGTGGGCTAAGGATAGTCAAGGTGACCTTAGATCAACTCCCAGATCTCCTAGCAAGCTAAAAACATAGCAAAACTCCAAACAAAATTCCTAGAACAAAAGCTTTCAAGAAATCACTCCTTCCAAGCTAAAACCTGGCAAACTCAAGGCAATCTTAACTTGGTATTGGCATGCTTAGATGGATGGGACCTGGCCTCTGAGAGGTTCTTACCTCTCTTACACATCCTTGGCAACCAGCAAGATCAAGAAGGGGGAGAAACCAAACAAAACACCATGCAAATAGAAAGCACAACATAAGAAACATGAGCTTGAGCACTTTACGAAATTGGTATCTTTCTTTCACTTGGAGATGAATGTTTTACAGTCGCTCCACACTCGAAGGACAGAACTCACTCAAGAGAGCGAACAACCCATGATTTCACCAGTTCTAAACACACCCTCACTCCTATTCATGAGCATAAGACTCGAGAGACCCAAATCTCTCCATAATCTCTCCATCTCTTTAATAGAGGAGGCATATATCCTCATCAACTCTCTAACTCTATATCTGAACCACTTAGTGGATCCTCTCCACTTACACATGAGTTAACATGATAATCCAAAAACATAACGAGTTTTACGCTTAATTCATCACTTGAGTATGCTTTTCAAGGAACTCTTCACCATGATACTCCAATAACCCAATTCATGCTCTTGTCCTCCATTGGCTTGATCTAAACCACTTAGGCCATCGTCGTGGTTTCACACACTGTCTCTTTTCCTATATAAAGCATTTTTCCAAATTCCCTTCCACCTTCACGGTTCCATTCCTTCTCAAAGCAATGTGAAATCAATCTAACTCATCAAAGCATCTCCGCATGCTTTGACATATAGTGTAGCATGTAGGGCCCAATGAGTCGTTGTCATGTCTTCATACATCCGGTCTCCTACAGATCATCTCTACTTGCCTCGGCCCAAGTCACTTGGCACATCACATGCACCAACTCACATCTTCACAGTCCTTGTATTTCTATGCTTCCTACTTGAGCCACGTAGCCTCACCCGAACATACACGTCCGCATGGACCTCGACTCTCCCACCTAGTCTTGGTCAATTGTCCTTGACCGCTAACATTTCTCCAAGTCACCTGCACATACAAAGACCAAGCAAGCATCTAGAGCACAGTTGCATGCATTTGACTCACGTTAGTCAAAACAATGCATCATGCAACTCAATTCAACCAACCCTAGGTTTTCAAACCTAGTCTCGAATTCAAACCAACTCAAAAACACCCCCTTATTGTTCAATGATTGCAACAACCGGTCTGATCATTCTGTTAGAAATTGGCCCATTGGGTGGCCTATTTCTTTTAATTCCAAAGCATGCATGGTTTAGTACCATATTGCCTAGCCAAGTGGAGGAAAGGCAACTTAAAAGGAGGAGTCCTTGCAACCTCTTGAATAATGACACTTGGCATGAGAATGGCATAGGGTGTACAGTGGCTAAACACACACACGCGCGCAGCTGTCGCGTATTTTCGCGTGAAAATTCGCGTGACTTGTGACTTATGACGGCGGCCGCGCGCGTCGTAATGTGTATCCGACACTTTGAATTCACCTTTTGTTTTATGAACCTGCATTTATCTCTCCATTCAATCTGTTTAAATCGATTTAAACATATATTTGAATTCGTGTCATTATGCAATCGATTACTAGTGAGTTAATTGACATTATTTGTCGATTAGTAATGCCGCATTCTTGACATCATGAGGTCGATTTCTTGTGCGAGTGTATATAAACTCACGAGACGTCCGGGACGTAAATCTGAAATTCCTCCTCCATTCTTCCTCCTCAACTCTAAGTGCTATCTTTGTTGTGTTCTTATTGTTGAACATGCGCGCCTTCCTCCTCGGCGTGCACCGTGAAGGAGGGTGGCGGTATCTCGAACCATTGCCGCAGAGTTCACTTGCACGAGGCGGCAATAAGGTTTCTGGCGCATCGTAGCGACCGCTCGCTTCTTCCTCGACATCGACTACTTCCACGTCTCATTTGCTTCCTTTTCTTCAACAAGCCCAATAGTAAGTAATTCGAGCGATAAAACAATTCTGTTACCATACAATTCTTGAGCATATTCTGAAGTACAATGTGTTACCTGCTGTTTTATGCATCTATAGCCTTTTGTTACTTTTGCCTCAATTTAAAATCTGGAGTAAAAACATTGCACCAAATTCCAACACATTCCTCATGGTGGTCAGACCGCCTACCGGTCAGATCGCCAAGCATTGGCCGTCTAACCAACCCAAACCGACTCAACCCTTTCCCAATAACAGGACACCGGTCTGACCATTCCCCACATACCGATCAGACCAGACCCAACCTGATAGCAACCCTGAACTTCAGCAAACAATCAAAATCAAACTCAAATTTCAACAACTCTTGCACAACATAGTCAAATACTAATCACATATCGTGGGGGACCTCCACATGATCTTACATTGATGTTTACCGGTGATCAAACATACGCAAGAAGACTCTATGCACTCCATCAATTTCTTGATTAGATCTCGAAAGAATTACACCTTTTGAACACGCACATGTTACACGCTTGATCTATGTATGTAAAGTCCCTAAATTGAAGCCCCACCCCCACAACACCAATTGGTTGGTTCAGCTTTTCCTCGATCTTTTGGTCAATCGTGTTACTAGCCCCTACTTTCCCCCCTATGAACTCACTAATTTGCTGCAGCTTGGTCACGTCCTCGTCGTCTTAATTTGGCATGAATAAACCAAATCAATGAATGTTGATGGATCTTTTTCTACATCTTTGGGCGATGCGGGAATGGGTGCTGTCATACGAGATCAAGAGGGCAAGATGTTGCTATCATCACGGCAAATGATTCTTAATGGAGCTGATCAATGCCAAGGAAGTTGAAGCTCGAGCATGCTTGATGTGTCTCTCTTTGGCGGCAGAATGGATTAAAAAACCAACTATTGTAGAATCCGATTGTTCTGCAGGGGTTCAGTTGCTGAAGACGACGAAGGGTCAAAGATCGAAACATTATTTTGTGATCCAAGAGGTGCTTGAGGAGGCTCACCATCTTCCTCAGTTTGTGATGAAACTTGTGAGAAGAGAGCAAACTATTGTAGCTCATGAGTTGGCACATCTAGCAAAGTGCACAAAGCACTCTGCGGTGTGGAAGGCACAATTTACAGCTTGTGTCAAGCATCTTATTTCTCGGGATTATAATCCTATTTTTGAGTAATCAATATAGCTCTCTTTTTCTCGCAAGAAAAAAAAAACCAAATCAATGGAGGATACCACCGATCCATAAGCTAGGACGTGACGTGCATGTGCATCGATCAGCCATCGTTAGCTCTGGTGGAGTTGACGAGGCTGCCGAGCGTGATCCTGGGCTTGGAGTAGTCGCCGGTGAGTACCTTGGCGGCGACGACGGCATTGGCGGCCTCGGTGAAGTGGACGCCATCCCAGCTGATGAACCGGGCGTCCATGTCGCACAGCTGCGTCTCCGGCGACATGCACGGCTTGAAATGGTTGTAGTTGTACGGTGGCCCGCCGTACCCGCAGCACGCCATTAGGGGCTTCTCAATCCCTGCACGTACAAGAGGTTTTTCATCTAGAGCGACTTGCTCAGGCGAGATATCTGAACTTGCGCAGTTGTATCACTTTCGACGTACTAACTAATATCTTCGTTGCTATCTCGTTTATATAACAAATATTATGGATTTATGGAAAGAAAAGGGAAAATGAAATGTGGAGTATCCAACTTACCGTACTTTGAGTGGTTGGCGACGAGGTCGTACTTGATGGAGAACATGTCGGTGAAGACGATGGTGGCGTCGACCATGCGCTGCCGGAGCTGGTTGCAGGCTTTGCTGAGCCGCTGGTTGAAGGACGTGGCGGCGTTGTTGTACGTCTTGAGGCAGCCGTTGCCGTCGAGGTCGCCGTCGTCGTCCCTCGGGATGGCCAGCTTTTGCGGCAGGCAGCCCAGCGCGCCCGTACCGTGGATCCAAAACTTCCGAGCGCCGTGCCCGTACAGAGCCTGCGTTGCATGTGTTTTGTATACGCAAATGTCATGAAAGTAAATCCATTATCGAATTCAGGACTAGAATCCTAATGAAAAATAGAGCGGTATTTTTTTTGAACTTGTATAAAATGCAGCTCTGTTTTGCTCCTAAATTAGATAATGCAACGACAGAAGTGCTCGGGATTAGGCCTTGTCTGCTTGGACTTTGGATACGATGGATTACTCCATTTCTCGCAGAACTCGAGTAAATTTTATGTGTTCCAATGCGACGAGGCGTTTATGTTTCTACTAAAATGGAATTCCTGTTTTCCTCCATATGCATAGGGAAAAAAAAACTAGTACCATCAATTATTTACTCAGAAGCAGAACCACATTTACCTCAATAGTGTACTTGATATGAGCAACTATAGGGGGGATCTTAGCAAGCACTTGATCGTAGGGAAGGTGCAGATAAGCAGAAAGATCATTTTGCCCAATGTCGATGGTGTAGATGGCGTTTTGGAATCCTTCTCGATCGATCGGTGTTCGCTGACCTGCATGACATCTCACTCCAAACAAATCTATCATCAGTACATTTTTTTACATTTTGTCTTTTTTTGCAATGGTTTACAATTCCTTTTCTTGTCAGGTATGTCCTCTTTCTGCTTTTTTATGGTTGGAGAAGAGCCTGAAAATTCTATAGGGTAACAAAAGAAACAAAATATTCATAGGACAGATTTTGTGTGCAATGGCATATCAATGATTAGTTCTCTAGAATATAGCTGTGAATTAGGTGGAAACATGCAACTTAATGTTGTATATTCAACAATGTATATATTTTAGGCATGTTGAGGTAGTTTCAGACTTTCAGTGCAAGTTTTTGCTTAAGTCTAGGCTCAACAGAAAGTTCATTTTCCAAACTTATATAACAAATAAGCTAAAATATTTTTTCCGTCCAAAAGCGACATACAAACCTAATCCAACATAAATCACTAAGCTGAAATAATTTTTCGACCAAAAGCGATATATAAGCCGAAGGAAACAGAAATAAATAAGCTATAGCGTTATTCCCTCATAATATTTCCCCCAATAGATTTTCTAAAGGATTAATTGATGTCTCCTTAGTTTCTAGTTCATTCCTGTGTTCATAGGAATTGAGGCGTGGCCAAGATTCACTAACCTTGATTGATGAGTTCAAGAGATCTTGTTCTGAAGAAGAGGAACTGATGCACCTGAACGTCCAGCGAGAAGGGAGATCCTCCCGGCGTCGCCGTTGATCCGCCGATGGCGAAGTTGACGCCATTGCTGAAATCCGAGCCCAACGCCTTCAGGTAGGGGCTCAAATGAGGCGTGTTCAAGCTTTCACCTACAAATGATGATATCACCAAATATCTCCTCAGAAAAAAAAAATCTCCTACAAAATGGTATCTCCAAATATTTTCTGTAGATATTCTCGTGAAATTCTTACGCTCCAAACAAGCCGGAAATACAAACCTCCCCACCCCCCGCCCCCACCCACAAAAAAAGTTTAGTGGTTAAATCGAACTACTCGCTATGCACGGTTATTCGTTAGGACTACTATGAATTTGCTGTAAATTGATCTCAGACCGCCACTGTTTGCGCATCTTATCTATGGGATGAACTGGGTACTTGCACCCAGGTCAGGACGCTACCAAACGATCGCAAAAAAGAGAGGCTACATTAACTTCTGCAGGACTGCAAACTGCACTGGATCGCCATTGATTGGTGCAGTAATTTGTCATGGAATTTTCCCCACAACTATCAATTGGGGACGGTTCCCTTGTGCGCGCAGATGTATATGTACCTTTCTTCCCACATAGATCACCTTCGTGATTCCATAATAGCGATGAATCGTATAATACCTTTTGCTCCCCATCCCTTTCTCTTCTTGCTTTTCAGTAACTAGCTTAAGCTCTCTCTTTATTTTTCGTAGGATACTTTAAAGTTAGTTTAGACTCTTGTGTTTGGGTTAGTGCAGAAGTACACTAGCTTAATCATGAGTTTTGTTTGTTCTCAACAAAAGAATCATGAATTTGTTTCGATTATTTCCAGTTCATAAATTGGAAATTAGTAGAAGTTTTATTTGTAGTGTCGCTGGAGTGAATCATGGAGCAGGTTAATGCATCTTAAACTGCAGAGAGCAAGAAGTGTTTGGGGTAGCTGACTGACTCACAGAAGAAGTCGATGACGAGGCGGCCGTCGGAGAGCCGTCCGGTGGGGCGGCGGAAGTAGGTGCGGCCCTGTGGGAGCGCGATGTTCATCCCAAGCGCCGCCGCCACGCCGCCCGTGTCGGAGTTGGAGTCCCCGAAGTTGAAGATCACCACCTGAGGCCGGCCACTAGCAGTAGCCGAGCTAGCAGTAGTGCTGGCCTCAGCAGCTGCTGCCCCACGACGTCCGGCGACGGCAACGTTACCGCCCGCCGTCCCCTGCTGCTGCCCTCCGCCGCCCCAGAACCCGTACCCGACCGCGGCCGCCGGCATGTACTTGAGGCAGGATACGACGACGACGGCGGCCACCCCGGCCAGCACGACGCAGTACTGCGGCCGCAGGCTGATCTTGGCATTGCCTCCGCCGCTCATCACGCCACTGCCGCCACTGGTCATCCTCTCCCCCTTTCTTCCTCACTCGAGTATCAACTCAACCGACTCGTGCTGCGCAATGGAAGTGTGTGTGGTGGTGTACCTGAGTATATATAGACAGTTGATGAGCTCCTTGTCCCTGGGAGATACTAGATGAGATGGCCGGACGCGATGAATGCCTTGTCATCAAGAGAGTTGGAAAGAAACGATACTGCCAAAGTAAAAGGTGATGGATGCGTTAAAGCGCGCGGCCGCGTGTTGCAATGAATATTGGCCGGCCGGGGGCCGTGTGTGTGCGTGGGTGGAGGCAAAAAAGGGGGGTTGGTGGCGGGGTGAAGTGTGCGCGGGACGCGACCCGCCGGAACGGCGACGCCGCATCGGCTTATGGATGCCGGACAGCGCCGGTTAGGTGCCGGGTCTCGGCCATGCACAACCCAAAGCAACACTGCACAAGGCACTGATATAAAACGATGAACGAGTACTTGATGTCGCAGGAGTCAGGACCGATGTAGGCATGTAGACATCTGCTCGCCAAATCCAAGCGTCGCTTGTGTCAGAAGAGCGAGTTATGGCAGCGTACACGTCAGTGGTTGTTTGGTTTGGCTTTCTTTCGGCCCTTCATGGAGCGTGGACGGACGGACGGATCCGTATCGCTTCTGTAGCCTTTGTTGTTACAAATTTGGTCTCCTTTTATTCACATTTGCAAAATTAGTCTCCTTGCCAAATGTGAAAGATGCGGTAGGTGATATATATCTTCTACTACGTCAAGATAGCTCGGCAGGTCATTAGACTACAGGAGTGTGCAGGGGATCGTGAGAGGATGAGAGTAGCCACTATAGGGCAAAACGGCAGCACCTGCTGAGGTGTACCAGGGAGATAACAGCTATGAGAGTGCGACAACAACACTCCCTCCCCCCTTCCCCCATGTTGCAAATTGATTTTTTTTAAAAAAATACATTTATTTATTCGAAGTAGCTTAGGAGAAAAACCACATGTGAAAAAAAGTACTATTGAAATAGACTAATAAATATTTTTTAGGAAAATATACAACAAGTTGTTGCGTGCAGTCAAGTCATTGCAAAAAGTGGAGCATTTCTGAATGGGCAGAGGAGCATGTTAGGTGACTGAAATGTGACATTTCTATGAGTTAGTAGTTATGGATTTGTCCGAGTTTGTCATATAAAAGTTGGGATGTTGAGTGAAGTTTTTAGTTTGAACACAAAGTTTGAAGCCCGCCATGGTAGTTCACAATGGATATGTAAATCACATGGCGTGCAAGGTTTAGAGCGGTGCATATGTTGTTGGAAATATGCCGTAGAGGTAATCATAGAGATGATTATATTTTCATAAATGTTCATGAACTATGAGATTGTTCTTTGAATAACATCATGGATATTGATTAACAAAGTGCGTGACTTGTTTGTGAAACTCTGTATTTGTCTTTATGATGTTCATTCTAAAAGGGGTCCCTAGTCGATAATCATATGAGGATACATATGAGTAGACTAGCATATGTATTGGTCGATGACCATGTTTCACAGGTCATAGATATGGAGATATCAAACAAATAATATGGACACATGTTAGAAAACATAATGTTGGACATTGACCTACTATGAGACACTGTGAGTACGTTGTATTCTTTCATATCATCAGTTGGTCTCATATACGATTTGTATGCTATATTCTTTGACTTAAGATCGTTTCATGTTCTCGGGATGTGTAATGACTTACTTAGGGGTCGTCAAACGCTACTCCATAACTGAGTAGTTATAAAGATGAATTTCGGGTTTGTCATGAAACATGCTGCGAGGCATGGTTGATCAAGATAGGATTTGCCCCTCTATACAATGGGAGAGATATCTCTAGGCCTCTCGAGTGGTCTAATTTTGGAAAATGCATGGCCATGCTACAAGAGTAAAGAGTTACTCGAGTCATCGATTTAAAGAGTTAACTCGAGGTATTTAGGGATTCTGAGTCACGGCATCGAGAAAGAGTGGTCGAGCTATCCAAACAAGGATGACAACAACTCGCCTTGGGTTTAACCGATATCGTGAGGCAAAAAGAAATGCGTATAGGACATTGTTGAGGTTCGTCCGATCTTTACATGTACTCGGGAGTTGGTAAGTCCTGCTAGGGGCCGCTATCGACTATTGGTCGAAAGCTCGATAATCGAGTAATACTTGATGATCGAGTAGGAGTTCTCAACGATCGATAGGGGTACTCTAGCTATGTCCGAGTGCACGTAAACCTATAGGGTCACACGCTTAAGGGGCTATAACCAATTTGGATAGGAATCCGAGTTGTAATGGGCTTAGAGTTCCTAATGGGCTTTAAGGGTTGAAACCCGTTGTGGGACGTCTATATAAAGGGAGGAGGTGATGGCTTTCCGGGTGTGTGAGATATACACGAAGAGAAATATCAGGAATTCAAAATTCCCAAAATCCTAGCCGCCACCCCTCCTCTATCCAGAATTGCGCAGCCGGTGTTAGCACTCCGGCGTGTGGTGTTCCTGCCCCGTACGTGTGGATACCTTGGAGGCGTTGCCGCGAAACTTCAACGCTAGGACGATACGTAACCTGCGGTAGTCACAAGGAGCTGTTGGAGTGGCGTGAGGCTAGTATGATTATATTTGCACCACCGCGCTACATTGACTTTACTTCCGCTACGGGTCTACGAGTCTAGTGATAATTCTGTGATGTATAACTTGCAGTGGTTCTTTGGTTATGCGGTAGAAAATTTTGATTTTTCACTAGAGTAGCCTACCCGTTCCCCAACATATGTATGCCTTACTACTGCTACGGTACAAATGGCAACATTCAAGAACCATCAACCAGGACAACAACTAAGATACATATGCACCTTTTGGAATGGAAAACACTTGAGGGATGAAAAAGAAGTTAGGCTTTCAGCCATACATAGTATGCATTAGGATCCTTCAGTACCTATCATTTGGTGAACTTGATGTGGCGGGTCTTGGCCTTTTTCCAATTCTGCCAAACCTTGTCTTCTAGGTCAAGCTTAGGCTTGTCTCGGTGAACATAACCTCACCTTGAGTAGTGGTATCGGGGACCATCGGTGTCTTTCCCTTGTTTTCCCCTCTCTCATCGTTTGCCCTGTCCTATAGGGTGTTGGGTTTTTAATGGGTGAAGGTCTCCGACAGTTTTGGATAGTTCAGCATATATTTTTGCTCAATGAATGCCTTGTCGTACTTCTCGGGCCCGTCGGTCCACTAAAAGAAGTAGCATTCTATACAAGTCTACTGGAAATATTCGTAGATAATGTTCACTACTACAGAAAATCATATCACAGATGGTTAAAAAATGTACAGACGATTTTGAGAATCGTCTATAACTACGTGTCAGTGATAACAACAGCACATCACAGATGGTTCTCAAACTGTTTGTGAAAGTCATATGTTCTCTACATCACAGACGGTTACAATTTAGAATCGTATGTGATATTGCTCACATCACAGACGGTTTCCAATAATAACTGTCTATGATGTTATATTATCATAGACGGTTTTGTGATGTTATATTATATTGATGATGCTTTTGCTATTTATTGGCTAGCCTCAGGAAATGCTAGCTATGTCATCTGAAACAACCAGATTACAGATTGCATCACAAGCATATTATCATATCCATTTCAGACATTAACTCAGATTACATATTACACTACGTAGAGCACATCCATTTCAAAAAATTAACTCATATATATTAACCAATTGAATGCATAACTTCAATTCATAAATTCCCAACATAAAGTTCACAAATAAACCTAAGTGGTAATTCACAAATTCACAACTCAGGCACGTGACACTCGCCTCCTGAATTTATGACCTCACGCAGCAAGAAGGAACAGAGTTATCCTCGAATTCCTAATAGATCGATCTGTTCCAATACAGTTGTAAGACATTTCCAAACCTATCGATGGGAAGACTAAGGTCTCGCATGTATATAAATTGATAAATACGAAACAATTATTGCAAGATTGACAAACCTCCAGGTCATTGGTAGTCTTTTTACCCATGATGAGTTGCATGTTGTGGGAAATGTAGAATCCGCATTGGTTAGTGCCCTTTGGCTACTGGTGGCACTGCCAAAATAGAATTGATTAGTTTCAGAGGCATTATTACGGAGTGTGATATAATATTATTATGTACTAGCGGATACTGAGAACTCATAATCGTGCTTCAGTTTTGACCTGTACTTGGATGGCCCTCCACGAGCTTGGTACACTTCGAACGACTAGTCGAGTAAATATTTGACAGGCTTCAAGTTGTGGGTACCGTCATTTGAGGAATCAAGGTACATTACCTAGTTCTGTCTTGGTATAATTACAATTAGAACCCAGTGAAACCTACACAGGTATGTCGCTATGGTCATTCAACAAAACTTCGAGTTGGATGTAAAGTACAATCAACAAGTATAGCAACTAGTGAAGCACTTATCTCGGATTGTGAGGGTAAAAGTATGTATTCTATATCGCGTTGAGCCGACAATGCATTTTTGACGTACTCCTGGACGGCTTGTAAATTATCGTCCATGGTTTACTTGGACACCATGTGTGGGTCGAGGAAACCCACCAGTTATTTCTCTTTCTTTTCTTCAAGGATCATGCATCTATATATACGAAAGTAAGGATCACATACATACATACATACATACATACATACATACATACATACATACATACATACATACATACATACATACATACATACATACATACATACATACATACATACATATACACGGTAGCGCTAATCTGCGCTTGCGCGCTGATTAGGCTATTCGATGCGCTGGTCATAACCCCGGATGCTATACATAGCCGAAGAGTGTAGAAGCGTACGACCCAAAAAACAACTCAGGACCAAAACACAACACTGATTCTGGACGCGTAATCTTCTAATGGCTAGTAATGCGTCGATCAAATTACTACCAAATTGTGGTAACATGCACGTGATGCCAACCGAACTAAGAACAGAAAGAAATACGTCTCTTGTTTGTACATGCATCCGTTTTTTCTTTGATTATCCATAACTTTTTATTGGTAGCTCCGATTATCGAATGGTTTTCACTAGTAGCTTACTGACGATAAGAGCAACATATTGATATAAGTTTCACCACATGAATAAGATTTTACCATTCGTATACATACATTTTACTACTGTATGATAGTAATATATATATATATATATATATATGGATAGTAAATTGGAGTGCATTTCACAAAAACTTTAGAGTAAATCTATCACGACTATAATACATCATAGTGAGGTTCAGCAGTAAAATCTAAAGACATGTCTAGTAAATATCAAGTCTGTGACCAATGGACCTGCGCCCGTCGGTGAGTTCAAAGCTCAACGATCAATATGGATGCTTGCATGACTAGCTAACTAGTAAGTGCTAGTTACCATCAGTTCTGAGTTCTGCTAGTACTAGTAAGTGCTAGTAACGCAGTCACAACTTTGGATAAGTAAGATGACCGGTGATAACAAGTGAACTAGTTTATTACCTAACTGACTCGGATGTATAATATCCGATTCTACTCGTCCAGTTCCGGTGATAACAAGTGAACAAGCACGTCATTGACTCAATTCGGCGAGCTATCAAAGCTAGTTTTACTGCCACCCAACTGTTTGTTTGCGTCATTGTTTCCTCTAGCGGAACAGAGACAAGTGACTGCTAGCTATGTATAATAGATTTTTCTATCTATATAAATATATTTTACTATCTATATACGGTAAGCTTTTAGTACTATATAGATTACATAGACTGTTGAAATACAGATAGTAAAATCTGTTTATATGGATACCTGATACCTATTTTTCCAGTTCTCTGGACTGATCAGAAAAACTGAATGGTGGACAAATATTCGTCAATATTACGGGCAAGCTAGTACTTGTCGAAGGTGACAACGTACTGGTGCACACAAGCATGACGCAAGTCGCTAGCTATTTAACTTTGATAATTAACTAGATCGGTTTGCCAACTCAATCGCGTGGTGCGAACTATATATATAGTAGTTTTCGATGTCACACCCAAATCGTCTATTCCAGTTCTGGTGATAACAAGTGAACTAGCACATTATTGAGTCAATTCGGTGAGCTCGCTGCCGGTTAAATAGCCTATGTTACTGCACCTCGTACAGATTAGATCAAAGCTAGTTTTACTGCCACCCATTTGTTAGTTTGCGTCCTTGTTTCCTCTGGCTGCACAGAGACAAGTTGGACTGCTAGCCATATGTGTGTGTTACGCACTTAACTTTGCACTGATTCAACACATTGATATAAGTCTCGGCGTATAAAATAGATTTTACTATCCATATACATAGATGTAACTATTGGTATACATAGATATTACTACTATACCAGAGGTCCAGCAGCCTATTCGGTAGTAAAATGTTACGATACATTCAGTAAAATGGCAGTAAAAACTCAGTCGTGCAACATTTATTAGCGAGACTTATATCATTATGTTGCTCTCGTCGTTAGTAAGCTATTGATGAAAACCGTTCTTGCATCGGAACTGTCAATAAAAAGTTATAGCCAAATCAAATAATACAAATTCATGTACATACTAGAAACACATTACAAAAGACATTTTTACTAGTTGGTCATGCGTCACTGATAATGTGTTTCGTAGTTTGTATATGAATTTGTTTTTGTTTGATTTAGTTATAACCTTTTATTGATAGCTCCGATTCACAAACCATTTTCACCAGTAGCTTACCGACAACGAGAGCAACACACTGATATAAGTCTCGGCGTATAAAACAAATTTTACTATCCGTATATATAGATGTTACTATCAATATACATAGATTTTACTATCATACAGTAGTAAATTGATGTACATTTGTTAGTAAAATTTGATTTATGCGACGCTTATTAGTGAGATTTATATCATGTTATTCCTCTCGTCATCAGTAATTAATGGTGAAATTTGTTTGTGAATCAGACATGCGAATAAAAATTTATGGCTAAAACAAATAGAAATCATATTCATGTATACGCTTTTGCATCTCTCGGTCACACACACACACACACATATACATATATATATATAGGAAAAATACCTTCTACTCCCGGGAGTATTTACTTTCACATCTGATATACCATCTAAATGAACTTGAAATACTCCTTTATCTATACCCCTTTATAATGCATCTAAGCATTCTTTTCTATGTCCACCCCAAATAATACACCCCACTGAGATGGCTCAACCTTCATGCACCCAGCGAAACGTCCCCAGAAACTTGCCTCCATCAAAATTAACCTCTCAGATCTTTCCTCAGCTTTACTCACCCACATCCGATGGCCATTGTTTAATGTGTCTAACTCATCCATGTGGCCCACAGCAGATCTCCCCACCTCGGCATCATCTCAAGGAAAAGGAAACAAATATCCTGGAATTAAGGAAAAGGAAACAAACATTCTAGAAAAGGAAAAGACCATATATTACGTGCTGGGAAAAGGAAATCGGAAGACAGGGCACTATACTAGTCACTTTAGGTATACTCATACATTAATTATAAGATACTCCAATATGAGCCACATGAAAAAATTGCAAGAGAGTCCATAGTTTTAGTGTATTTTGTAAATACCTTCATATACGTACATAAAAAGAAGTATGTCTAAAAAAATGTACATACCACCTAGATAGTCTTATATACTTATATACTACACATACATACCTTTCGTTTCACGAGATACTCCCTACGTGTGAGATACGGTATAAGGAGTAACTACTCCCGGGAGTAGAAAAGAGGCTTCCTATATATATATGATATTTATTGGTATTACACGAATGTAGACTGTGTTTGCACACACTTACAATATCCAGCATCTTATGAGTGATGCGTCGAGGGCATCGAGGTTGTAGAGATCAAACAAGTCGTTGAAGCTGACCATGAAGAAGCCCTCTGATGACTGGTGGAAGGAATGCTCCTCCTTGAACCTGACCGAGATACTCGATATCCATTCTGCCACTGACTTGTTGGCTTATTCCATGTACTAATTTTGCAATCTAATGCAAGCTATTGAAAGCATTCACTAGCGCTCTTCCGGTACGATGGCTGTCCTAGCTTGAATTTCTAGAGCATTGGAAAGTCGGAGGCCTTCGTGGTCGCTTTGATTTTCCCTTGTTGTTGCCTTACCATTTATCATAGGTCGTCTTCACGAGAGACGACTAGACCCGAAGTGAAGTACCGGCCTATGCCGTACGGGGCACGGTCTGCTTCAGTGCAGCACGCGGCTTTGGTACTGCTGGTAGCTCCGGCGTAGCAGATGGCTCATGTTGTGCGTGTAACTCCAGTGTTGGAGGACGGTCGTCGAGGGAGATGTCCCTCTTGGGCCATTGGATGAATTGCCAATGGCATCCCCTAGTGTCACGATCTCATCGTTTGGGGGCATCTCCAGCGCGACGGCCTTGCAAATTTCATGTACATCGTCGACATTCACCTTCGCGTAACTCGGCGCTACCGAGCGACTGTGAACAATCGCTCCTGAATCGGATGAATACACGTGCCCCCAAGTAGCTTGCAAGGGAACAGAGCCGTTAACAAGCTTCACTTGTAGATTGCATAGTGTGGCCAGCAACATAACGGTACACAATTAGCTAAGACATCTAATAGGTCTATCTATAGAGCATTTGAGAGATATATGTTACCTTTATGTCATCTACAGGAAATTTGGCATCGTCAACGTCTGTCTTAGGGTCAGACATGCAGCTGCTCCTACAGTTAGTTGGGCTAAATTGTGTCATTGCTTATGGGGCTTGCATTGTCTATACATGCCTCTTCGTAACTACCCTTCACTCCATCCTTTCCTCAAGGCTTCTTATCTGATCATCGAATTGCACTCTCAGCCTTTCCTCAACCCTTTCCTCAATGATTGCTAGTAGCCGTTCCTTGCGCTCGGCTTTGGATCTTTTCCTACTCTGGTATGTGTCAGAGTCCTGTGAGAATTCCATTTTTCAGGGAACGAAAACACCTTTGCCTTGTGTGCCACCCGGATGCTCTTTGTTTCTCAAGGCCGTTAATAGTATATCTTTCTCCCTGACCGACTGGAAAGAGCCTTGCAAAGATTCTGTACTCAACGCTTCCTGTAAGAGCCCAGCATGTCATCTTACTTATAATTACGTAGTTATGGAGTAATTGCAAACCAGGTAGTTCTATATCTTATCAGGCGGCGGGACACTTTCTCGTCTGCAAGGTTCCTGAAGGACACAGTGCCTGAAGACGTGGGATTCGACTTGGCTCTTAGCTAGTTTCGGGTGCGCGGGTCTACGATCGAGGCAAATGGCGAGGATGTCTTTGTCAGGATTGCTTCCTTGTCCTCCCTCCTTCATTGTGCACTCTTACCCGTGTACGCAGCGGTGCCGAGTCTATAGGGGTGGGTGTTTTGGGCCTAGAGGGCCTAGTGCACTTCACTGTGAGCTTTGAATTCTTCTGTTGTCTTCATCTCAACAAATCTTTGCCATACATTTTCAGTAATGAACCTATACTTAGAGAAGGGAGTCTTTTCCTCCTTGACGTAATTTGTTAGAAGCGTGTTCTTGAAGCTCTTCTATGCCTTTGTTGCCACTAGCAATGCATACTATCGCACTAGGCGCACGATGTCTGCTGGGATCTCGAATGATGCAAAAATTTCTATCACTATGTTGTTGCGTTTTTCGTCAGTTAGCGACTTCCAGGATGGATAGGTGATGGGGACCTGTTCTCGTCCAACTATCTCGCACAATGTCCAAAATGTTGTCACTGCCTTCAAAGGTTCGGCAGGGGCCCCATCCAGCGGATTGATTGCCTTGATGGTATATCGGTCCAGGAGTCTTTTATTTTTTCCTCTTGGACCGCGAGTCGATTTTCCTTTCATTGGCTCATCACATCCACTCAGCAGTGAAGAATGAGGGGACTCCATCTTCTTTTTAAGTAGACTATGTTCGGTCTTCAAAGATCAGGCAAGTTGGTAAATCAATAATTCACAATTTAAGCATAGAAAAGTAAATTAGATCTCGATTTAAGGAAGTTAAATTTTATTTGGGATTAGGTTGGACGGTTGTCATTTGAAGGATTTAGATAGCGATCAGAGGGGGGGTGAATGATCCCAAAATAAATTTTATCCCACAAAGAAGATCACAAATGCAATTTCTCACTTAAAGAAACCAAGCCAAAATACTTTGGTATCAAATGGAGGCGGAAGAATCAGTTTTCTCAAATTTCAGTCTGAGGCCGGCACTACCGCCCATGTAGGGGCGGTACTACCGGAGATACTATAGCTACAGTAAAAATAGGCATATAAACAGTGATTTCATCACGAGTTCAAAAAGAAAAATCGAGGAATCTTTTGATCCAATGATACAAACTCAATGTAACTTTGTGGATACTTTCCTATGGATATCAGGAACCTAATCTAACTGGCGATTGCAAGAATCGATGTGAAAGTTCTAACCTTTTTCAAATTTACAGAAGGGTACACAAGAACGGCTACAAAACCAAAAACTGAGTTCCAAACTTGCTCGTGGGTTCTTGATGATCAAGATGATCCTAGATGACTTCCCACATGTCACAGCAAGCTAGAACACAAGACAAGAATGCACAAAAACCCGATCCTCCAAGATTGATCCTCTCATGAACAATCGGTTTTTTGTAAGAAAAACACAAGATTTGCCTAGATGATTGGGATATGGTCTGAAGAAGACTCATCCGTCAATCATTCATCCTCAGCAAAAGATCCAAAAGCATTTAGTAGGAGGGGAGGCAAATCCAACTTGCATGAAAGTAAATTGCATGAATGTAAATTGCGGAATTTAAAGACTGAATTTAAGGCATAATGTAAATGCGGAAAGTAAATTCAGAATTGAGAGGAATGAATTATACTTTCATTTCTTGAAGGGAGGTTTACAAAGCCTCGTAACAAAGTGGGCAAAACTCAAAGGAGCACAACAACCTCAAAACCTTCAAGAGGAGGAGGGCTACCCCTACCCCTCTATTTATATTACTCTTGGGCCACCTACCACCCTTGGATGAGCTTTTAAACCCTAGAGCACTCATCAAGGGCTAGGATTAATCCACTCAATCAGCTATGCAAGGGCTCACCCAAAACCCACACACATAATGGGTTTTCTTGCACGGTTTTCAAAGCACACTAACTAGACCCGCTAACCTATTAACTAGACCAACATCCAATGGCCCTCATTGATCCATGTAGTGCCTAGCTAGCATCTCGTCCATTCCTTGTCTTCACGGCTTGCCATGACTCCGTCTCCGATCATCTTCTGGTGATCCCCGATCGTCTGAACCTTCGGCGCACATCGCCTAGTCCCGATCATCCTTCGCCTCACCATGATCTAGCTTCGTCGACCTGCAACCATTAAAAATAAGGAAACACATCACATAGCAATGTCCAAATTGATTTGCAATAAATCTCACGCAATTTCAAAATTTGAACTCAACATTCGCTCTATTGTTCGGCACTACTGCCTCCTGGGGCCGGTAGTGCCGCTCGGCCGGCACTACCGCTCCCACAGGGCCGGTAGTGCCGCTCGCCTGAAGAACCAGCGAACACCTCTCTCTGGAATATAACTACCGCTCCCCCGGTCGATACTGCCGCTCGGCCGGCACTACCGCTCCTACATGGCCGGTAGTGTCGCCCCTGGCAGACACAACTCAAATTGTTTCATATTGAAAACCAATTCAAATCAAACTCAAACCAGAGCAAACCAAGCTCAAATTTAGTCAATTACTCATCACCAACATAAGTAGACCTCCACATGGTCTTTCAATCTCTCCCTTGATGAGTATATTGACAAACATCATAAAAGGCATAAATTTGAGTTTGAATGAGAGAAGAAGAAATAAATTTGATTGCAAAACCAAAAATGTGAAGAGGAACGCGGTATGCTACGCTAGCACAAAAAAAAATTCTACCGCGAAACCAGAAAGCTACTCGCAAGAAGGGGATCATAGATAAGATTACCACTAGACGCGCAGTTGCGGGATCCTTCGCGCGTCGATGTAGTGGATCGTTCTCGCCGCAGTCGTTGCGTCGATGTAGTGGATCATCCTCGCATTGCCGTGGATCGTCCTCCCACGCCCGCGATCGCAGCAGCGTCACCGCATGAGTCCACACGTCCGAGAGATGGGCGCGTGCGTCGTGTGCAAGCACACAGTCGCTCGGCGAGGGGCGCGAGAGGAGTAGGCTAGGGTTTCGAGTGAATCACTCCTAAACCGTGGGAAAGCACACCTGCACCCTCCTCCTCCCCTCCTTATATAGCCACTAGATGAAACCTAAACTAGGGCCCATCGTGCTAAGCCCACGAGGTTCATTAATTACGGATCAATCCAAATTAATGCGTCCCACCCATTAAGTGTGTGACCTGCGAGGTTCACATACGTTTGGACATGGATTGGAAAACTCCTTTTCAATCCAATAGTTGGTAGTGGCTTCTTGCAAAGTATGCCAACTCCCAAACATACTATGATCAAATCGGACAGAACCTATCAAAAGTACTCATGAAATAATCCCTTTGCCAAGTATATGAAGATTGATCTCAAGGCGAGAAGCATGTCATCCTTTGATGATTCAATCCATCTCTCGTATCCGTGATATATTAATAAGTTGTGATTGACTCCTCAATCACGGCATGGCCATGCACTTCCTTAATCATATCACACGAGTGGCCTTGTCATATATCTCCGTTTCATTGGAGTGGCAAATTCCATCTTATTTGCTTACTTCCCTCGCACGTTTCATAGTAAACATGAAAGCTACCTTTATAACTATCCGGTTAGGAAGTAGTGTTTGATAGCCTCAAGGAAAACTATTACACATGTAGGGAATATGACAATCTCAGGTCTAAGGATCATACATCTACTAGGTATGAGATACACGATGACACATAAGAATGAAATATTCTCGCGATGTCCCATTATGGTCTATCTAACCCATGTTCTTCAACATGCGTCCACAATGTATAGATGATATCTCCATATCCCATGATCTATGAAGCATGATCATCGATCACTACATGTCTTGATCTATTCATCGTTGTCCTATATCGATGATATCCGATCGAGAGATATTTATCGAATTACATCATTAAGTAAAGAGCTTCATAAGCAAGTCACATACTTGTTGATCAATACAATGATATACATTCATTGGACCAATAATCATATTTTTATTCATAAACATAGTCATGTTACAATCATCTAAATGATTGCCTCAAGGGCATAACACTAACAATCTCCCACTTGCACTTGAGTCAATCAATTAAGTATCTAATACCAATAGACCTTGTGTGCGCCTCATGCTTAGGTCGTGGCGGTGGCTTTGTCAGCGGATCGGCCACATTGGCTTCCGTATGTACTTTGCATATTCTCCGTCACCTCTATCCACAATCTCGCGAATAAGGTGAGAGCGGCGGAGTATGTGTTTAGACTTGATGTGATCTAGGCTCTTTAGCTTGTGCAATGGCACCACTATTATCACAATAGATGTCCATTGGACTAGAGGCACTAGCGACCACACCAAGCTCGTGATAAACTTCTTAATCCACACGGCTTCCTTTGCGGCCCGAAGCGCAATGTACTCCGCTCACGTCGTAGAGTCGGCCACCGTGTTTTGCTTGGAACTCTTTCGACTTCTGCTCCTCCATTAAGTGTAAACACAAACCCGGATTGCGATCGAAATCATCTTTGCGGTTTGGAAGCTTGCATCGGTGTAACCCGTTGCAGCAGATCTTCCTTACCTCCAAAACAAGGAACATACCCTTAGTTCTTCTCAAGTACTTGAGGATATTTTTACGGCTATCCAATGACCATCACGGGATCCGCTTGGTATCCGCTCGTGACACTTAGAGCATATGAGACATCCAGGCATGTACGGATCATGGCATACATAATAGACCCAATAGTGAAGCATATGGAATCTTGCTCATCTGTCTCGCTCATCGGATGTCGAAGGACACCGATTCTTGCAGGCGATGCCATGTGACATTGGCATGAAACCTCTCTTGGATTCATGCATATTGAACCTTTTCAATATCTTGTCAATGTACGTTTCTGACTTAATCCAATTAACCTTTTGATCTATCTCTATAGATTTTTATGCCCAAGATATAGCATGCTTCTCCCAAGTCCTTCATTGAGAAACTCCTTTTCAATGAAGTCTTAACATCTTCAAGCATAGGAATGTCATTCCCGATCAATAATATGTCATCCACATACAAAATCGAAATACAAGTGCGCTCCCACTAGCCTTCTTGTAAACACAAGGCTCTTCTTCATTTTTGATAAAGTCAAAACCTTTGACTACTTCATCAAAGCGAATGTTCCAACTCCGAGATGCTTGCTTTAACCCATAAATGAATCTTTGAAGCTTGCATACCCTTTTAGCATATTTAGGATCAACAAAACCTTCAGTTGTATCATGTATACATCCTCGGAAAGATTCCCATTAAGGAATCTTTGTTTTGACATCCATCGCCATATTTCATAATCAAAATATGCGACAATAGCTAAAATGATCCGGACAGACTTGAGCATGGCTACGGTGAGAAAGTTTCATCATAGTCAACTCCTTGAACTTGTTTGAAACCCTTTGCCACCAACCGTGCCTTATAGATCTGAACATTTCCATCTCGTCTATCTTTTCTTGAAAATCCATTTGCACTCAATGGTTTTACACCATCGGAGAGTCGACCAAGTTCCAAACTTGATTGTCATGCATGGATTGAATTTGGATCTCATGGCTTCAAGCCATTTTTGGACTTTGGGTCCATCATTGCTTCTTCATAAGTCGTGGGCTCATCATTGTCCAACAATAATATGTCACTCCCATATCTTATAGGTACATGGCGTGGCCTCCCGACCTACGTGAAGTGGAGTCTCTTCCACAGGTTGTACAACACTTTGTACATCTTGTGAAGGTTCGATGGTAGCTTGAACATATTCATGTGATTCTCGAACTTCATCAAGATACACATCACTCCTCTGATTTCTTTTGAAAGAAACTCTTTCTCCAAAAGACACCATTTGAGCAACAAAAACTTTGTTCTCGTTTCTTTTGTAAAAGTAATATCCTTTTGTTTCTTTAGGATACCCCACAAAAAGCATTTTTCGATTTAGGTGCGAGTTTATCGATTGTAAGCGTTTTACATAAGCCTCACATCCCCATATCTTGAGAAATGACAACATGGGTCTTCTCCGATCCATATCTCATATGGCGTCTTCTCAGGATTTTGATGGGACCCTATTCAAAGTGAACGCAGCTGTCTCTAGAGCGAAACCCCACAAGGATAATGGCAGATCTGTTTGGCTGATCATTGACCGAACCATATCTAATAAAGTTCGGTTACGTCGTTCGGACACGCCATTCCATTGAGGCGTTCCTGGCGGAGTAAGTTGCGGAACGATTCCACATTGCTTTAGATGATCACCAAACTCTTGGCTCAAGTATTCTCCACCACGATCGGATCGTAAGTGTTTTATTGTTTTGCCAAGTTGATTTTGTACTTCGTTCTGAAACTCTTTGAACCTTTCAAAAGTTTTAGATTTATGCCTCATTAAATAGATATATCCATATCTCTCAAGTCATCGATAAAAGTTACAAAATCTTGAAACCCACCCCTAGCGATCGAGCTCATTGGTCCACATACATCCGTATGTACTAGGGCCAATAATTCACTTACTCTCTCACTAAAATCTGTGAAAGGGGCTTTTGTCATCTTGCCAAGTAAACAAGATTCACATGTTTCAAATGATTCAAAATCAAATGAGGTTAGAAGTCCATCACCATGGAGCTTCTTCATGCGCTTCTCATTTATATGACCTAGCGACAATGCCACAAAAATATAGGGTTCAAATCATTAGGCCGATGCCTTTTACATTAATATTATAGACAGTTTTTCTTGAGTTCAAGGGCGTACAACCCATCCACCATGGGGCAACGACCATAATACATATCATTCAAAAATATCGAACAAACAAAGTTCTTTATTCGAAATCATAACCTTCATGTTCCAAACAAGAAGATGAAATAATGTTTCTACTCAAAGATGGAACAAAATAACAATTATTAAGTTCTAAAACTAATCACGAAGGCAAATGCAATGGGTATGTGCCAGCAGCAAGACCAGCAACTCTTGCTTTATTCCCACGCGAAGATCCACTTCTCCTTTTGCCAAGTCTCTACTCTTTATCACCGCAACGAATTGCAAATGTGAGCAACCGAACCGGTATCATATACCCATGAGTTGAGTGAAGAAGTAGCAAGATTAATTTCTATAACATTAATACGAAGTGGAAACCACATTTCCATTCTTCTTATCTGCTGTAGTACTTTTAGATTCCGTTTCCAATGCCACGATTTCTTGCAATAGAAGCATTGGGTATCGAGTTGAGGGCCAACTTTAAGCACGAAGCTTAGTTTTGAGGCTTGCGATCTCATCTTGAGCCTTGCCCTTGCCCTTGCCCTTGCTCTTTCCCGTTCCCCCAGCCTTAGCCTTCCTCTTTTTGAAAGCAGTTGTTTTCTGAACCATCATCACATGATTGGGTTTTTTCTTAATGCTTTCCTCGGCAGCCTTGAGCATCCCATGTAGCTCGGTTAGGCTCTTCTCCATGCTATTCATATGAAAATTCATAATGAATGGCTCAAAGCTCTGAGGCAGAGACTGGAGAATAACATCTGTGGCCAAACCGAGGCTAAGGGGAAACTCAAGTTTTTCCAATCTCCCAATGTAACCAATCATCTTGATCACTAGGATCGGATGCCTTGACCGACTTACAAGCAAATAAAAGCTTTGAGATACCATACCTCTCAGCTCTTGCTTGATTCCCAAACATGCCCTTCAAGCCTACAATCATATTGTAAGCATCCTGGTCCTCATATTGCTTTTGGAGCTCAGAGTCCATGGTGACTAGCATGAGACAGTGACTCTCTGAAGCATTAACATGCTTTTCATATTCAACCTTCAAATTGCGGCGGCATTTTGGTGGTTCATCGAGAATTGGATTCTCTAGAACATAGTCCTTCTTTTCATGCTTGAGAACAATTCTCGGGTTGCGATACCAATCAACAAAATTAGTTCCATTCAGTTTTCCCTTTCCAAACCGATCTCAAAGCAAAACCAGTGTAGCAGGAGTAGGAGAAGGTGCCATTGAACTACAACAAAAACATGCAAAGATTCTAAGCACTATGTTTATGTAAAACTTTTATTAAACTTTTAATTAAAGACACTTCTATTTTATGTCCCTTTTATAGACACATAGTGAGTATTCAAGATCCATATTCATCAAACACTAGTGAGCTTTGGCATCACTGCTAGAAATTTAATGACATAGGTAAGCAACACCTTTGCTAATTACATCATATGTAACTCTTGTTTGTTGAGTATGAAAACAAGTAATGAATGCCTCCATCAACTTGACTCATGGCCAGTCAACTGCCCCAAGGGCTCACATGAGGAGGAGCACTTCCGTATCTGGTGCCAATTTAAGAAACCTGCCTCATGTGTGTTTTCCTAGACACCACTTGTTTTGTATAGGTTCCTTCATTATTGAAATCAAATCCCAACCACTTATGTCCTCAAGCCCAAAACCGTTTTGATAGCTTGATTAAATCTACCATTGTTATGCGTGATGTGTCCAACACATCCCTATCATCTATTGAGATAGCCATTGATATACTACTTTGGCAGTCATATCAATAACGATCTAAATTCTTGATAGGTGCAACAATTGGATGGACAATTTGATTTAAAATTTTTAACTATAGGGATGAACAAAGATTACTCTGAACATGGCATCACATGCAATGAGCATAAAGAAAATAGCAAGGATTAAACACACATCCACGAGAAAATCAAAATAAGTCGTGAAATAGCATGGCCCTTAGCATTAAGATCTCCATCATCATGCTTGTTTGTTCACCTAGCCACCTTGCTTGATTTGTTCACCTAGCCATCTTGCTTGATACCATCGTCTTCATCATTATGGATGCAACTCCTTACAACTTTTGATAATGAATTTTACATGAGGGTTTGAAGCATCACAAGTCGACACACAGTGTCGTTATACAATTTAAATAGCCTTATGGCTTGACACGACACTTGAGCCATGTGGAAATTACATGCATCACATACACATAGGCCATACCATTTCACATAATTCCTGCAAAAGCAGGTTAAACAAAAGCAACCCCACGACTCGGGGTCCGGGTCCGACATTGAAAACACCCTCAAAATTTCCACGGATCAACCAGATTGACCCAATCCGATCTAATATGATTGGCTTGGTCCCATATGGATACGTTTGAAACCACGATGGCGGTAACCCGGCCGGTAAGGGTAACGTCGTACCATGAGCGGACTCACCCAAATCAATATTGAATCTGTTTGCGCTTACCATGGATCAACCAGATTGACCCAATCTAACTCAATCGATTGGCTTGGTTCCATATGGATACGTTTGAAACCACGATGGCGGTAACCCGGCCGGTAAGGGTAACGTCGTACCATGAGCGGACTCACCCAAATCAAGATTGAGTCGGTTTGCACTTTCCTTAAACCCTAAACCGATCGATCTCATCGATGGTGCCGTCACCAATTCATCACATGAACCGGTGAACATGTAATAGATCCAATCTACTAACCTTACACATCATATGTGCAACATCGAGATCACAAAACTATACGAGATGGCTCGATACCCCTTTGAAGAGGAACGCGGTATGCTACGCTAGCACAAAAAAATTCTACCGCGAAACGTAAAGCTACTCGCAAGAAGGGATCATAGATAAGATTACCACTAGGCGCGATTGCGGAATCCTTCGCGTCGATGTAGTGGATCGTTCTCGCCCGCGATCGTTGCGTCGATGTAGTGGATCGTCCTCGCGTTGCCGTGGATCATCCTCCCACGCCGCGATCGCGCAGCGTCACCGCAGAGTCCACGTGCGAGAGATGGAGCGCCGTGCGTCGTGTGCAAGCACACGGTCGCTCGGCGAGGGCAGCGAGAGGAGTAGGCTAGGGTTTTGAGTGAATCACTCCTAAACCGTGGGAAAGCACACCTGCACCCTCCTCCTCCCCTCCTTATATAGCCACGAGATGAAACCTAAACTAGGGCCCATCAGTGCTAAGCCCACGAGGTTCATTAATTACGGATCAATCCAAATTAATCGTCCCGACCATTAAGTGTGTGACCTGCGAGGTTCACATACGTTTGGACATGGATTGGAAAACTCCTTTTCAATCCAATAGTTGGTAGTGGCTTCTTGCAAAGTATGCCAACTCCCAAACATACTATGATCAAATCGGACGAGAACCTATCAAAAGTACTCATGTAATAATCCCTTTGCCAAGTATATGAAGATTGATCTCAAGGCGAGAAGCATGTCATCCTTTGATGATTCAATCCATCTCTCGTATCCGTGATATATTAATAAGTTGTGATTGACTCCTCAATCACGGCATGGCCATGCACTTCCTTAATCATATCACACGAGTGGCATTGTCATATATCTCCGTTTCATTGGAGTGGCAAATTCCATCTTATTTGCCACTTCCCTCTGCACGTTTCATAGTAAACATGAAAGCTACCTTTATAACTATCCGGTTAGGAAGTAGTGTTTGATAGCCCCAAGGAAAACTATTACACATGTAGGGAATATGACAATCTCAGGTCTAAGGATCATACATCTACTAGGTATGAGATACATCGATGACACATAAGAATGAAACATTCTCGCGATGTCCCATTGCGGGTCTATCTAACACATGTTCTTCAATATGCGTCCACAATGTATAGATGATATCTCCATATCCCATGATCTATGAAGCATGATCATCGATCACTACATGTGCTGATCTATTCATCGTTGTCCTATACGATGATATCCGATCAGAGATATTTATCGAATTACATCATTAAGTAAAGAGCTTCATAAGCAAGTCACATACTTGTTGATCAATACAATGATATACATTCATTGGACCAATAATCATATTATTATTCATAAACATAGTCATGTTACAATCATCTAAATGATTGCCTCAAGGGCATAACACTAACAAAATGGTCCAGAGAGAAGAGACTGAGAACATGACCAAGTTGGTAAGACAGATTTTAGAGCAAGGCAATAGAAAGAATAAGTTCCACAAAAAGCTCTAAAAGTACAATAAACACTCATAAAAGTTTATGATTCTTAAGATTTGCAAGTTTTCAACAAAATCATAAGATCCAAGGCATTTTTCATTTTTGGCAATATAGGCATCAAGATTTCATATTGTCTCCCCCTTTCTCAACATGTATGTATGAAATGCATCTAAAAAGCTTTGAAGATTATCCAAGTGATCATAATAACAAGATATGACACCAAGCTAGCCAATTTTAGATTAGACTAGTCTAAGACATGTCCAAGTGCAAATACAAGCTTAGTTTTGAATATTTTATTTTTAGCAAGATTTGACAATTGCAACACTTAGCATTAGTTTCAAAAATAGAAGCAAAGCCACTCTAAGAATCAAAAGGAAAATCTAGAGTTCAACCTACTCAACACTTTGGGGAATCTAGAAGAGCATACAAGGTCCTTGGGCTCATTCATCACTTAATACAAATTTTGCGTTAAGAACTTTAAAAGACATAGTGGGGTGCAAATGTTTGACATTATTTGCATTCTTTACCCACTTATGTTTTTTTATTATTTATTTGCATTTTTCTTTTTCAAGCAATTGACTCAAGCCATATGCGACCATCTCAAGATGGTCTCGGTCATATACTATGCATTCCAAGTTCATCCCAAGTGCAATGGGAAACTGTCTTGTGAATGTAAGGTGTTGAGTCGAATGCGCACAAATAGAGTTATTTTTGCTTAAATTTTCATTTTAGCACATTGATTTATGAGCATACGAAGGACTCAAGTATGAAACAAACTAGTTTCACCCAAGTTGCTATAGGGACTCTAGAGAACTCCAAAATTTCTCAAATTATGGCACAAACCTCTAGAGAAGAAACCTAGCAAGTAAAAGCAACATGTTTCATCAAGTTTTTCATTTAAAGCTTATGTTCATTTTTTTAAAAAAAACTTAGCAAGATAAATGAACTTGGACATATCTAAGATAGTGATTTTCTTCAAATGATGTAGCATGGTGTATAGCATGAAGAAAAAATCAATTGCATAATAGACAAAGCTTATAAAACAAAAAATGCAGTCTATATGCAATGCATGAACAGATTCCCAAACTCCCCCTCAATATGTGAATAAATTTTAAGCACAAATCTGGTTCAAGTTGGGTTATTAGCAGAATTAAGATCAAAAAAGATCCAACTGAACTCAATCAAAACCAGAAATACAGAATAAGGAGAGGAAGCAAGAAATTGCAAACTGGATGGCTATTGAGCATAGTAAAGATAGAAGAGACTCACTACGGCTCATACTCGCTCTCATCTTTCCCAGTGACTGACATAGGAAAGCTGACTCTAGATCTCAAACTAAGAGTGCACACAGACCCTGTCTACCCAGGAGGCCCAACACCTGCTAGACTTATAAGATTGTGAGGGAACTCAACCTAGAGAGAAGACAGAACAGCTAATCACGCATGATAGCAACCTAGAGCACAAGATGAGAGGTCCATGCAAAGCATGCCAGAAGTCTAAGTGAAGTGAACTCAACTTAGGAAAAATAAGCCCATAAACACCCAGAAAAAGCAAAAGAAAGGAAATGTTGGAAGAAAACATGCAATATATAATATACAAACCAGCTCCCCCTCACAATAAACCATAAGGGCTCACGACTCCAAGCTCACTCCTCAAGGCAACAAACCTGGAGCTATCCAAAGGCTTGGTAAAGATATCGGCTAACTTGTGGTCACTCTCTACAAACTCAAGCATGGTACCCCCCTTCTCCATATGGTCTCTAAGGAAGTGATATCTAACATCAATATGCTTGGTCTAGGAATGTTGCATTGGGTTCTTAGCAATGCAAATAGTAGAAGTGTTGTCACAGAAAAGTGGAAATAAGGCCTTGAACTCTTACATTCCTAAATTATGCTTATTCACATGAAACAAGTTCAGAATAGTATGTTCGGCCAAGACACAATATGAGAATATCAATATGACAGACCAAGCAGAAGAAGAATAGAGACTACATGTCAGACTACAACCACAAGCTAGTCAAGATATGCTATAATAATCATATGAACATCAATCTCATAGTTAATGAAGCATCAAATTAATACTTTCTACCATTAACAGATGGTAACCATCTAGTTCAAGGCCAAGATTACTACTGAAATTGTTTAATTCAACTTCTAAAGGCCTTAATTACATCTTGAGCATTCAAAAAGTAACAAACAGAGAGAATGATTCAAAGAACCAATTAAGAGTTCAGGCAGTCATTTTAAAAGTTCAGTAAACAACGTACAAATTTAGTTACACAGTAAACAAACCAACTGAAATTTGTCAAGTGTTAAACTAGCTGACATTAAGTTATAATTCACCATGTGAAATTTGCCAAGTGAAAGATGTAGCATATGAGCAGCCAAAATCATATTCAGTATTTATACAATGGAGCAAAATGCATTACTGCATTAGCCTAGGTTCTCACATGTCCTCTAAAACACTAAAACACAAGTATCGTGTTCTCTTTCGACCATTATTCTTATATTACGGTGTGAAACCTAGGAGGTATCCATAATTATTACCTAGGAAAAGGAAATACCACATATAATAATATCAACAACCATTCTTTTGAGTCATGTCATATTATTAAGTTAAAGAAACCTTGAACAACTGGGAATTTGCAAAATTATTGTTTGAGAAATAACACTACAATTAGGATTCAATGTTCTTTACTAGATAAATCAATCTCTACGAACTAAACCATTGGAATTCACAAGATATTGCATGAATGCTTCAATGCAACCAAAAGCAACTGCTGTGCAAACCACATTATCTAGTTTTGAAGTAAACTAGTTGGCTCAGAGTATTTGTAATTTTGTAGTTGATGGGTTAGAACCATCAAAACATATGCAAGAAATTTTTGGATTAGCTATGAAGTATGAACTAATTAAGTACAAAGATGGCCTGTCAACCCATAGGACTGAATTTAAACACATTATTCTAATCTTCTATGATCCCTAATCAATGCTGGAATCTTCTATGAACCCTACAAAATTGTTTATTCATATTTAAAGCTAGAACCCAAACAATAACCACATGCCCAAAATGATACAGAATACAAGTGCATTATTCTAATCTTCTATGATCCCTAACCAATGCTCTAACCAGGAGATCAACAAGATAGCAACTGAAGTGAAATCGAAGTCAAGCGCATAAATCTAAGGCATATATCGGGTGAAGGATATGCTCACGGGGAGGACGAGCTCATGGGGAGGAGGCCGGCGCAGGGAGGAGGAGGTCGGTGCGGGAGGAGGTTAGCATGGGGGGAGGAGGCCGGTGCGGGAGGAGGCTGACGTGGGGGGAACCCGGTACAGGAGGAGGTCGGCACAAGGGAGCTAGGGTTTGGGACCGAACTGCGTGCTAGTGTTGTTTTATATGGAGGTTATCAGAGATGGTTCTATAATAGAACCATCTCTAATATCGTCATATCACAGACAGTTTTATTATAGAACTGTGTTTGATGCGAGGTTATCAGAGATGGTTCTATTATAGAACCATCTCTAATGCTCCATCATGCATTCTTAGTTCAGATAACTGGAGTTGGATCTCACTTGTCATGTTACTTTACATGCATATTTGTCCTACACTAATAGATTTGTCAGTAATATTTATTTTTTGTTGGTTTATCTTTACATTTATTTTGTACAAATGTAGTTTTGAGATTTGCTCTAGAAAAGCATTAACAGTTTTGGACAACCATGATGTCCTATTGAAAATTACATTATTAGATACATCAAACGCATATAAAAAATATGTTTATACTTTCAAGCGTTTCATTAAAAACAACTTTTTATACTGGAGAGTACACTTAAAATCATAACTCCACTTGCTTATTATTTTGTATAAAAATTAGCCCTTCACGATGATCGACGAGTGTGTAGCTAGCTTTCTCTAGTTGTTCTTCCTGGACCATTATGCCATTTCCGCTAGGAGGCAACTGGTCAAATTGAATGTATTCTTTTTCATCTACTACATTCTCAAGAATTTTTTTTAAAATAATACATTTTTGAATTCAAATTGCAAAAATATACTACGAAATCAAAAAATTTCAAAAATATACCCTTGTCGCCCGTTGGTTGGGCGACAAGAGGGGAGTGCTGACTCGGCAGTGAGGTGGACAGGGCGAGAGGAGTACTCGCGCTACCATTGGGCAATAGGAGAAATCGCCCTACCATAGGGTGACAGAAAGAGAAGTCGCCCAATCATAGTGCGACATGGGGAAAATCGCCCAACCGTATGGCGACATGGGGGTACTCGCCCAACTGTAGGGCAACATGGGGTCTACTCGGCCAGAAAATTTAGAAATTTTTTAGAAAAATTGGAGAGACTTCAAAAAAGATGAAAATATTTGGACAAATAGTGTACATCATTTAGGATCCAAGTAAAATATTTTGAGGCTCTAGAGAAATTTTAAATAATTTTCAAAATTCAAGGGGAACAAGTAGAAAATGAAAAAGGCAATTTCCTTTATGCAGAAAAATCTAGAAACAAATACAATTTTTTTTTGGAACCTAGAATATACATTTTAGGGTATTTTAGGATATGAAGGTATGGAAAAAAATTATTTGTCAGTTAAATTTTTTCAGGAAAAAATTAAAATTTCGTTGTTCGTCATTCTGCTTCGGTGGAATTTTTTGTTTAAATAATACATTTTTTTATTCAAATTGCAAAAATATACCACATGTTTGCATGGCGACAAAAGCCATTTTTAAGTAAAACATTTTGTTATTCAAATTTTTTTGGGATTTTTGGAATACAGTACAAAATACGATCCGTAATTACAAATCGATACAACATGTTTGCGTATTTATGAAAAGCCCAACCATACCCGAAACCTGATTTTTTGTTAAATCTTTCCCGAAACATCAAAATTCGGCAAAGCCTTAACCGAAAAAATAGATTTTTGGTAAGGGGGCCCCATACCCAAAATCTGTTTTTTCGGTTAAGGCTTTGCCAAATTTTGAGGTTTCGGCTAAGCCCCCCCCCGAAAAATTTCGGTGCATGCATTTGGTTAGTAAAATTAGAAAAGAAGAGAAAGCAAATTTCGTTGTCTCCACATGATTAGCAAAATTATAATTAGTATGACGGAGTTAGTAAAATTATAATTAGTATGACGATACTAATTGATTAGGAAAATCGCGTTATTACTTGTGAACAATTTCAATCCAAATTTGTAAAGATATTTAAAACACTTCTTTTGGAGGAAGTGGCTATGCAACTGTCATTGAACTTAGGTACTGATAAATGTGTACAATAAAAGTCCGGGCAATCAATAATTTGAAATTATTTAAAGAATTGATTTTTTTAGAAATTGCAAAACGATGGTGGGAGAGGGAGATCAGAGAGAGTGCGATTCTGAGATCAGGGAGAGTGTGATTTTTTTAGCCTTTTCGACAGCCCATAAAATGTCATGTTTAAATGTAATTTTTAGAAAGAATGGACCAGATTTGCTCTTTGATATATGCACTACCATATTCTGGAAAAATATGTAATTTACACCTTGCTTTGCATCTAATTTCCACTAGTGCAATAACCCAAGTATTATAGTCGACAACAACTCATGTCATGTTTTTTAGCCTTTTTGCCGCCCCGTAAAATATAATGTCTAAATGGAATTTTTATGAACAATGGACCACATCTGATCTTTCATATATCACTACCATATTCTGGAAAAATATTTAATTTACACCTTGCTTTGCATCGTTATTCCACTAGTGCAATAACCCTAAGTATTATAGTCGACAACAACTCATGTTATGAATAGTTCCCACGAAGCACTTAAATTATTTGTTGAACATATATAAGGACACATACACCGAAAGTTCAGATGATAAAATAAGCAATAGATTATATTATATTAAAAGGGCATTACAATAGTGACGAAATTGCTTGACGAACTAACTAACGAAAGCACTGTTTCTCATGGTGGAACAAGTGATCGTTCCGCCTATCTAGGTAGAGTGGGAATGATGTCTGACATTTTTTGCATATTACATCACCCGTGTAAATTTTTCGATTTGTTCTCAGACACCACTCAATCCTTACTATGAAAGAACTCCATGGGGATCCGCAGTGCTCCCAGTTGTCGCCGGTTGGGTGGCCTATGCCGTACGTCACGGGTGTATAAGATAGAATTTTTTGGTCTTTTTTTTGTGGATTTCTACCCTCCGATATGGGCATGTCATCTCGATTCTCGGCGTCCCCTATGTTAATACCACCCGGGTTCCCGGATGGTCTGCGTAACGCGTCAAGGATTTGTTGCATGGTGCAGACCTTGATCGGCTGCTTCCCCTTGTCCCTTCCTCTTCGAGAGGAGGTACCCTCTTGCACTTTCGGTGCGTTGGCCATTGGCGGAGACTTACCGAGACGCCTACTCTGTTTCGGATCGCACTTCACTATATGGTGCGGGAGGTGTGTGTTGGGCTTATCCTTGTACAACCGGAAGCGTGCCCTGCAGTCAATGCAGTATGCCCGCTGTGGTCGTTGAATAATACCATAGGCGTACTCGTGGTCTGGCTTTTCTGGGCGGTAGTAGCACCACGGACAGGGTTGGTCCCCCAGTTATCCCATACAGGAAGTTTGAGATGTGGGTGGTACGTCTCCGGGTCGACCCAGTTGAAGTAGCCACAACATTCATCCTCGGCCAAGGGGCACCGGTAGAATCTTCGGTCTGTTAGATCATCGTGGCAGGTATCAACCACTGCCTGCAGGCCATGTTCGCAAAAGTCGGGGCTTTCGGGTGGCCCTTGAGGAGGTTTCTCCTTTGACTTGTGCAATTTCGCAATTTTCTTTTTGAACTCCTGTATGCGATGAACTGGTTAGAATTACTACTTTGTGAGTGAAACATGAGTATGTCGCATGAAACTCACCGATTGGTTGGCCCCTAGCCAACCGGCCCTGAACTCTGGTCGATCTAGAACGGGGACATATCCTGGCGGCCTCTCCCACCGGGTGAAGTTCTCGGGCGAAGCGAGGTAGGTGTCATGGCAGTTGTAGATAAATTTGTAGTCACGTCGTTCTGGCCTGTCGATCCATTGGAAGAAGCAACACCAGTCGTTGTGCTGAGAAAAGAAAGAACGATGCATGAAATGGTACTGTTACCCTGTATTGTATGGATACCAGTAGGTTTACCCGGTAGGGGCGGGCACAACAGTAGTGAGCGCGGGCGACCGTCTCTCCGTAGGTAGATTGCATCATCTTCGCCGAAAGGTTGCAGTCGCATTTGGGTCGAGGTAACTCCATCAGAACTGGGGTGTCAACGCTACTGGCATCCGGGTATTCGGGTCGGGATAAGTTCTGCTTGCTGAAGCGGCGACGGTAGAATGACATCGTGCCCTAATTTGTGTAGATTCAGCTGACGTTTATTGCTGGTTTGGTGGTGTTGGATGTGTACCCCTCGACCAGTTTTATAGTGGTGGTGAGGGGTTACTCCACACAACTACATCACTTGTCCATTTTGACGGCCTGGCATCCTCTGTGAAAAGCTGCATGATGTGTCACCCATCATCAAAGATGCACGACCTTCCACCTTCTGAGAAAAGCTGCACGACCTGTCACCCTCTATCAAAGGCTGCATGACGTGATAGAGCGTTTCTTTTTCGGCAACTCATGCTGACAAAGCTGCTACATGTGACTTGTCTAATCGGCCTGACAAGGTTGCACGCCCGTGAGTAGGCCATTCGCCCTGATGAGCTGTTGCACGGCCGTCATTCGCAACAACTGTTTAAGTTTTTTGGAATCTGCTTACAGTGATCGATTAGGGTGTTTGGTTTGGCAGGATTGGGATGCAAATCAAGTTTTAAATAGGATTCTTTTGTATATTACGGTAGTACAAGTATCATAGGGTGTTTCGAGGCTATTCCTCCATAATTCCTATTCTAAACATGTTATTTTACGGGCTGCCAAAAAGGCTTAAGTGACCATTCGCTTTACACGATTGCAATCCAGTTTTGTTTGTAAGTTTGTGACTGCACTGTATATGTTATGTCAACCATTTTTGAGGTATTAATACGGGATGTTATAACCATTTTTAACTAATCGACTCTTTTTGCTTGAAAGCAGGCCTACTGTAACAAAGAATAACAATATTTCATAACCAAAAGTAATAGGTTACTATCATAACAAAAATATATCGTATATAACAAAATACATAAGATGAAAAGTATATCACAACGGAATAACTAAAGACATAAGCTAAAATAACATAAGATGAAAAGTATATCACAACGGAATAACTAAATACATAAGCTAAAATAACATAAGAAACTATTGGCGCTCCGTTTACAGGTGCCTCTCTCATTCTTTGGCGGGCCTCACGCTAACCCGCCTGCGAGTAGGTGAATTGCGCCAGTGCGTGGTGGGCCCTCTGTGGTCTAGCTGGAGGTATAGCGTACTCCCGCTGAGAAGGCTGCGTCGGTGGTGGTGCTCCCTGCAACTGCGATGATCCAGGCTCATCCGGATCAGTGAAGTATCTCGACAACCCACCATCGTCGAGGTCATACTCTGCATGGGCTGGATCATCAAACTGCCCCTCGTAGTCGTCAGGGGCAGGTGAAGCTGCAGAGGAGAACCACCGCGCCTGTGAGCCTGTAAGAAATGAGGAATTGTTGGTACCATTCAAAAAATAATTGGAAAACATATGAAGTGTGATCAAGTACTCACCTCCGACGTGAGGGGCTAGACCAGCATGTCCAGCAGCTTGCCCTGTCGCATAGGTCAGCGTGATGGTGGCACGGGAGGCTGTGGCGTGTGAAGATGTACCTGGAGCACTCCTTCCTCCACTAAGCAGCACGTCGTGAGCCACATCGCGAGGCGCGTGGCATCCTGCCAACTTGAGGACGCGTCTGGCGCTCTCCCTGAACCTCGCGAAGAAGGAGGTCACGTCCTCTCTGGTCATGTCTACCCCGTGAGACAGACGAGAAAGGAAGCCCCCTGACTCCCCGTAGTATTGGGCTAGCACATCAGTCTGAAAAATACATTACGAATTAGCCTAACACATTAATCTGCAAAAATAAAAAACGAAAATACATCGTACATTAGACAAAACTTACCGCACCGTGCAGAGCCGAGTCCGTATGGGCGGGATACGTGTCCCTCACCCTGGGGATGTGTCTAGGAGGATCGGGGTCGACACATGCCAAACGCAGACGAGTACGGGAAGTTTACCACTGTCGGTACCCCTGGTACGTCTGCGGGTCGTACGATGCATCCTCGGCATGGACGTCGTCCAAGGCTCCTCCCCACTCCTCGACCCATGGCGCCATACGTACGTGCCATAGGGCGCCCCCATGCCCACCCTTCCTATTCTGCCTGCGGATAAGAAAAAATATAACATTATTACATGTCAATACACTGTAATGATTATAGAACATCGATGTAGGGAACTTACGTGTGGACGCCGTGTGAGACCTGACGGCCGACCTGAACCAAAAACTCTTGTCGTAGACCAAACTGCCTCATCACTCGATGGATAGCGTAGCCCTCGTCCAGGACATCGAACACGAGGAACCGACATGTACGCCAGTACGCCGCGTCGCGTGTGCATAGGGTGGACAACCCACCCGGCACAAGTAGCTCGACCTCTCCTGCTGTGTACGGCGTCCAGCATTCGTGGTCCTCGGTGAGGTGGTCGAACGCAGCGACAAAATGCGGGTAGCTAAGCTGCACCGTGCTGTGTGCCCACCTAGGCTGCAGTCACGACAAAAAAATCAACGCAGAACATTACCATTAGTACTGACAAATGTTAAAGTGTAAGTTTCACAATCGTGGTTTGCAATATCTTACCCGTCTGTGGCACCAGATGGTGCCATAGTCAGTGCGTCAATGTCATCACCGCCAGCGTGTACAACAGGACGCGTGTCGATGTTGGGCCGCGCGATATGGAACCTCTCGTATGCTCAAAGCTGCAGAAGCAGTGGACATCCGGTGAGGATCGACCCGTCGACGATCCGCCCACAGTCGTCGCAGAGCCCACGGTACGTTGCGCACAGGATAGCTGACCCCCAGGAGTACTGCGGCATGGCGTCAAGGGGTGCATCCGCGATCGCCCTCGCGAACTGGACGAAGTGCCTGTCCACGCTATCCCCGTGGGAGCTCGTGAACATGCACTAGCCAGAGTAGGTATGCCTCAAGGTGGCGGGTCACCCTTTGCTCATCTGCAGGCTCGACGATGTGTTCTGCCTATAAATTTAAGTTTTCTTGTTAGTCTAACCAATATATGGGAAGTTAAGTTTTAAAGGTTAGTTGCTTACTACGAACTGTCGAAGCCACCTGTGTATCGGACCATGAGTGCTGGTGAAGGGTCGGTACGCAGCAGGCGGTAGCACACCATGGAACCGCGCAAGTAGCTCCTTGCGCCACATCGCATCGACGTCCTAGGGCACCACAGGGTCACCGACGATCGGGAGTACGAGGAGGTACGATACGTCCTCCAAAGTGATCGCCATCTCCCCGACAGGTAGGTGGAAGGTGTGCGTCTTTGGTCTCCATCGATCCACCAAAGCGGTGAGAAGGGACCTGTCAAACAGGAACCGGTGACTCGTGTCCCACCCCTGCGCACCTCCGTGTGCTTCCACCATCCGTGCCAGTGGAAGCAATCCTGCTGCACGTAGCCTACAGAACAGAAATGTTAAATTAATATCAGCACCGCACTAGTTAATTAATACAAATTATGATACTGCATCGGGCATATTACGAAATCAAAAGATAAATACGTTACCTAGGGATCCAACGAGGATCGAGGGTCTAGAGCTCCCGCGGTGGCCTCTGTCGTAGTACGCAGAGCTCCAGAGGATCCTGTCCCTCCTCTGGAAAAGTGGTGGCGAAGTGGTCACAGTGATGACGATCAACGACCGGATCTAGCAACTCAAAAGGCCAGTCGTCATCTCCATCCTGGTGAGCCATACTTGTAAATTACAAAAATGAAAGTTATATATAGAGAACTATACAAGCATCAGAACAATACATAGAACCAAATGCATACAAATAAATACACAAGCATCAGAACAATACATAGAACCAAATGCGTACAAATAAATATAGAAGCATCAGCAAAATATATTCAAACAGATTACAATGCACATTGCATCAGCAAAATATATTCAAACAGATTACAACACACATTACATCAACAAAATATGAATTTGACATATAACATCTAATAGTTCAAATAGCTTCTCCGGTAGTACGATGATGTCGTCCACCACGCCTTGCAGACGAAAATCCCTCCCCCGTTGTTGGGTTGCCATCTCTTCCTTCATCCTCTTCGTTATGTGGCTGGCAGTTCTTGAACGTGTGTCCTGTTCGCTTGCACAACGAATATTTCTTCACGCACTTACCAGCTTCGGACTCATCCATGTCATTTCTGATATGACTTGTTTTGCGACGCCCTCCTTTGTATGATCTTGCATCAAAATCAGGGACCCAGAACCTTTCATCGACACTAGGAGTTGTGGTTAAAGAATCGACAACACCATAACCATAAAGCTCCTCGCTCCAAATTGCCATCACCTTTTCCTTTGTAAAATATTCAGATAGATATGTATCGGGTCGCATTCCAAATAATGCACATGCAGCTATCAAATGAGAAAATGGCCTATGCAAAAGGAGGGGTTTGTTACACGAGCATTGACATTCAGCCTGTAAGACGCACTCTTGGGTGATAACCTTCTGATTTGTTCCCCGTCGTCCTTTATCCCTGCATATCACCTCGAAGCGCAGTATTCGTGAACCTACTTTGATAGCTCTATGCTTGCCCGCCTTCTTACTCTTCTCATCCATGTATTTACTTATCATGTGATAGCATCTAGGCACCCCTCAATTCTATTACAGTATTATTATGGTTTTGGTATTGATGACTAAGTTTGTAATACTCAAAGCTTTGAAGAAAAGAAGCTGGAATCTATGATGGAACAAGTTGGGCTAACAAGATTAAGGTATTCAGTTTATAGTTTATGACTTGGGAGAGGATTCAAGTCAAATAGCCTAGGTCTGTTTTCTTTTTTGGTTGTCCAAAAGAGGGACTTTGCACAAGCAAATAGGTTGTTAGGCAAAGGCAAAACTAGATCTCTCGGAGCAAAAGACACTTAGACTTTATCCTTATGAAATCATATCTCTTAGTACAACGGACCAAACTTTATCTATCCTTTTCTTCAGTCCGTTGCGTACCTTGAAACTATTCTACGTCAAAACTCCCTTTTTATACCTGATCATTAGATATTCGTTTTCATATTCACATATCCTTGATTAAAACCTTCTTTGATAATCATCCGATAGCCAAAGGTTTGCCTATGTATGACGGACTAAAATACCTTCGGTTTCCCATCTACAGTAGACCAAATATTTGGTCCAGCACCCTTTCAGTTTATAAGTTTTTGGCCGGACTGAATCTTTGATGTCCTTTTAATTGAAACCTAAAATGAATTTTCTCTATCTTCAAAAGAATTTTACTCAGGAAACGGACCAAGCATTCGTGTTTAAAATATCTCAGTCCATTGCTAAAATAAAAAGCTTGGATAAAAATTTATCTTTATTGAAAAGGTCCTTGGCACCAATCTTCTGAAAAGTCCATGTATGATGGACCAAAAATTTGGTCCGACGCACATGTGTCTCTGTGCCAGACCAATCTTCTGAAAAGTCCATGTATGACAGACCAAAAATTTAGTCCGACGTACATGTGTCTCTGTACCAGACCAATCTTCTGAAAAGTCCATGTATGACGGACCAAAAAATTTGGTCCGACGTACATAGGTCTCTATGCCAGACTTATCTTTTAAAGTCCATGTGTAACAGACCAAACAATTTGGTCTGTCGCTCATATATGTCTCTCAGTTGTATGCCAGACCAACCTCTATGAACAACCCATGTACTACAGACCAAAATTTTTGGTCCGTCGTGAACTCTCAAATTTGGTCCGTCATACACATATCCATTGTCGCTAGGCACTGATACTTAGTCCATTGTACGTGTATATTTCTGTTGTTTCTGACATCCGACACGTCCAACAGCTCTTTAAGGTGAGTAACGGCTACTTTCACTCCAAATGGCTATATAAGCATTTCCTAAGCCATCTTCCGATATACAGATGAACTCCTTACACTTTGGTATTGAAAATAGCTCTCATTCTCAAAAGGAGTGCATGCTTCATCTTCACACAAAATTCTCATACATCTCTAAGCGTGTTAGCTCCAAGTCGGTGTCTAGTTGTGTGAATTGCAAAGTGAACCAAGAGACAGGACTTGTGCAAAGTTTATTACTCTTGGATCTTAGTGATCCTAGACAGCTTGGAGGAAGTGAACAGTGTGACCTGTCCAAAGGTGTATGTGGAAGGCAACTGTATTTGTGAGAGGTTTGGAACTCACCTCACTCAAGTAGTGAAAGAGTTACCTGAGTGATCGCCAGAGCTACTGTGACTAGCTTTGGAGAAGCAGAACTTTGAAAGAAGTGCTTCAACGTGGATTAGGAGTGCGGCTCTGAACCACGGGATAAATCTTTGTCTCTCCTGTGTCATTTTGTTTATTGTTTTCGCTGTTATCATTATTTGTTTGAATTCTGTATTATCCTTGCAGTAAGTTGCTCTTTGTTAAATTCAGTTAGTTGTTTAAAATAGTTAGAACTTGTTGAAATTGCCTATTCACCCCCCCTCTAGGCCAACTCGATCCTTCATCATGCTTGAGTACAAGGCATTCTCATCTCTCATTACTACTTCAGCAGCTTGATGCCTATCTACAAAATACTTGGTTGTACTCCGCAGCACTCCCTCAACAATTCCTACGAATGGGAGACCTCATCCCTCTCATTACCCAGTTGTACACCTCCACCAAGTTGGTCATCATAACACCGTATCTAGCACCATGTGTGTCATGTAATAATGACCACTTCTCTTTGGGCTCATGCTTTATCCAGTCCAAGAAACATTTGATCGGCCTTTGCCTTCGACGATGATTCATCTCCTCATCTTCTATTGCTAGAGGGAATAGAGGCTCCGCCTACTCCTGTGTTGCACTGCTAGTAGTCTCTTTGTGTTATTTTGTTAGCTCATCAAGATTCTTCCATAGAGTATGGAACTTGCTATCTTGGTTCTGCTTACATAGCCTCTTGAACATGTTCATCAGTTCCTTGTTCTTAAATTGCTTATAGAAGTTTGCACCCAAATGCCTCATGCACCATCGGCTCTGCAAGTTAGTACATGGAAATGGCTCCTCTTCCCCTGTTTGCAACTGTCTAATGGCACTAAGCAGACCAGCATGCCTGTCATGCAGTATGCACACATCTTGGCGAGTTTTCACCACCCCGATCTTCAAGTTCCGTAGGAACCATAGCCAACTCTCATAGTTCTCGCTTTCCACAAAGGCAAAGGTAACAAGCAGAATCTGGTTGTTTGCGTCGACGCTCACAGCTGTCATTATTTGTCCTTTGTATTTCTCGATCAGGAATGTGTTGTCCACACACAACAATGAACGGCAGTGATAGAACGCCCTAATGCAATCTCCAAATGCGAAGAAAACTCTCTTCAGATGCCTCTTGTTTGGCTACTTGCTTGACGGACAGTCTTGATAATCATAATAAGTACCAGGATTTCTTCCCTGAATGCAACTGAGCAGTGCGGGTAGATTATGGTACGAGTCTTCAAATTTCCCAAATCTCATTTTCAAGGCCTTCTGCTTCGCCCTCCATGCCTTCCTGTAGCTAATTGTGTACTGATATCTGTTCTCAATTGCTCGGATAATAGCACGGGGCTCAAAATTCAGATTCTCAACTATCTCTGGGTACATGATACTCGCAATATACCCAGACGATATGTTCCTGTGAGCCACTAGGGTTTCATCAGTCATACAACTATGTTGTTCAACCTTCGAACATAGCCAGTGGGTGCCCCATTTGGGCTTGTACGTGTGCACTCTCCAGGGGCACCCTTGCATCTCGCACACCACGTCGTAGCAGGTTGGGGTAGACTTCTTAACTCTGAAAGTTCTTCTTAGTGATAAGGCCCAACCTTTAACAGCATCCTGCACTGCCTCTTTTGTTGGGTAAATGCTGTTAGGCCTCACCTCATTGTTGCTATACTGCCAAGGTGTATCATTGCCTTCATTTACAACCAGGTTATTAAATTGATGCGTGCTCCAATCTGTTGGCACAAGCGGCTCAGCACCTTCATCTTCCTCATCTGAGTCATCGTCGTCTTCCACTTCTATTCACGTATATTCAAGGTCTTCCTCTTCCATCCATGCTATTACTTCCTAAATTTCCTCACCTTCGTCTACTTGCCCCCACGCATCTTGCCCAATCTCAACTTGCTCACCACTCTGGTAAACGATGTCCTCATTGCATCCCTGAACATGATGCTCCCGGCTCAATTCCCCAATTTCAGTGTCACCATAAGTGAACTCATTTTGAGGCTGACTACACTCACCGACGTCCAGTGGTTGCTGCGGGGTAACAACCCTTTCATACGCTTGCACTAAAAGCACCCGATACCATCCACGTTGCTCCGCCCCCTCACATATGACCTCCAAGATGCAGTTCCCTTCACCTCAACTAACTCCCAATAAACAGGATCATCTCGCATAGTACAAAGGCAAGATAACTTCAGCTGGCACTTCTCTGGTTCCATCCGAAACGTATAATACAACCAATTCAACACAGAAGCAAATGTCCGCTCTTCGACCCTACTTAAACTTCTGTCCACATACCGAAAGTTACTTAGATCCGCACCCTCTAAACCATACATGACAACCCCTTCTCCATAAAAGATTCTAAATGGAACTCGTTCTGACATATCTGCGAACCGATTCATTAACACACAAATTAATTACTCTTCATAAAAAGTACTATATCTATTTGCTAAAAAAACTATACGTACGTATATCTACACTTGTATAAATATATATCTATCTACATTCCTAAAAATATACATCTCTCTACTTCTATTTCTAAAAAACATCTACATCCCTACAAATATCAGTACTTGGGAACCAAGTGTGCCCATTACTAATGCAAAAAACTATTACGCCCTGAAATTTTCAAGTTGTTCAATTACCATGTATATTGTCATGGAACATAACCACATTCTGAAAACTATGCGAAAAATATCTACATTACTAAAAATATTCATCTCTCTATTATTTCTAAAAAACATTTACAACCCTAAAAATATATATACATGCACTTCTACTTGTAAAAAAACATATCTATCTACATCTATCTCTAAAAAACGTAACAACATATTATCATTCATAAAAACAACTATGTACATGCACTTCCACGAACCGACTAAATTACTAAAAATATAACTAGATTTTACTAAATTTGGTTGCTAAACACTACCATGATTTGTTGCTAAACACTAAACAAATCGGGCAGTGCTACATCTGCTACAAGAATACAACCCTACACACTAAACAAAATACTAAACACTAAACAAAATAAACCCTAAACACTACACAGATATTTAAAATAAAATAAACACTACATTTAACTACATCTAACCCTAAATACTACATTTAACTAGATCTAACCCTAAACACTAAATAAAATAAATCACAAAAAACTTTACCTGCACAACTGCCACTGCAATCGGACGCTGCTCTTCCTCCCTCTTCTCTTCTCCCTCCCTTTCTTCTCTTCTTTCGGTTGAACAATGCAACTGGCGAGCGTTGTCTACGTGGGCTTTAAATGGAGATAAGTCGCCCTTTGGTTGGGTGATAGGGAACCGTGCTACCCCTTGTCGCCCAACCGTTGATCGATTTCCTCGTAGTCGCCCTCCCAACCGACGACAAATGTGACCGTTGGCTGAGCTGGCAGAGCTCGCCCAATCAGTGGGCGACAACGAAAAATATCGCCGAACCATAGGGCGGCATACACCTGTCACCCAACCAACGGGCGACAGAGGTGTATTTTTGAAATTATTCGGATTTAAGGTATATTATTGTAATTTGAATAAAAAAGGTATTATTTAATAAAAATTCACATTTTCAACTCCGACAATCCTCCTTTTTCTCTGAAGAATTACATGGCACTTCTTGTTGGATGGGTCAGTTACATCGAAGACTTGAACAACTTGGTTAGCGAGTATAAATGGTTTGTCTTAGTATCCGACATGTTCGAGGTCCATAGTAGTGATGCCGTATTTATCAACCTTCTCCTGCTGCAGGTGGACCAAACGGCATTGAAAAAAGGGGATCTTGAAAAGTATGTAGTCGAGCTCCCAAATCTCCTCTATGAACCCATAGTAGGAGCTACTTTTTGACCCAACGGTATTGAACGCATCTATGCGGACACCGCTGTTCTGGTTTGTGCTCTTCATATCCTGATCTCTCGTATAAAATATGTACCCATTTAAGTCGTATTCTTTCCATGCACATGTGTAAATATTGGCCCTTTTGCCAACCATGTCAGCGTATCACCTGATGAGCTCCCAATGATGGGTCGCTCCTTCAACCATTTGTTGAACTAAAGGTTGTGATGTCTCATGATCCAAGACTCCTGTCGTGCCAGATTCTCTTGTCGTAGCCAGACTTGTCGATATACGGGGATGCTACAGCCATGTGTTTTAAAACCGTGAAATGGGCTTGAGTAAACGCAACCGGATCAGGCATGATTGCTTTCCTTTTGATGGTCCCGAAACCCTGGAGCCTCCCCTTATGACGAGATCGAGGCACACCTATCGGTTTGACCTGAGCCATGTATCGACACAGAATTCAACGACCTCTTTGATTGCATAACCCTCGACAATGCTACCCTCAGGTCGATATCGATTCCGTACATAGGACTTGAGAATTCTCATGTACCTCTCGAACGGATACATGCTACTTAGGAACATAGGCCCACACATCTTTATCTCACACAAGGTGAACAATGAGATGGACCATAATATCAAAAAACGATGGAGGGAAATACATCTCAAGATTACAAAGAGTCATCACTACCTCAGCCTGTAAAGCATCTAATCCTTTGAGATCGATGATCTTCTGAGCAATTGTGTTAAAGAAATATCACAGCTTTGTGATTGTCTCCTGGACCTTGACGGCAAAATACTTCTAATTGCGACAGGGAGTATCTGTATCATCAGCACATAACAATCATGAGACTTCATGCTAGTTAATTTCAAATCTTGCATCGAAACAAGTCTCTTCATGTTGGAGGAGTAACCGAACGGTACTTTTTCACCATGCAAGCACTAGCATAGTTCAGTCCTCTCGGCCTTTGATAGAGTGTAACAAGCAGGTTCACAGTATGTTCGGCCTTTATCGATCAATTTCAATGCTAACTCAGGTCTTATGCCCATATCGACCAAGTCAAGCTATGCGTTGATACCATCCTTTGTTTTGCCCTCAATATTTAGTAAGAGACCAATCAAGCTATTACAAATATTCTTCCTCTACGTGCAACATGTTTATCAAGTGGCGAACTTCTAGGTGCTCGCAATAAGGTAGGTCCTAAACTATTGATCTCTTCTTCCACATGCTATTCTCACAGGTCCTCGATTTAAGTCCCTTTTGATGTGCAACATCCAAATCCTTAACCATATCATGAACATCTCTCTCGCTTAAAGGCATTGGAGCTGAACCGTTTTCGTTCATTCTGCTGAATTGTTTCATCTTGTGGTATAGGTGATTACTCCGAAGAAACCTATGGTGATGTATGTATACGGTTTTGTGCGAGTGATTCGGCCACACACTCTCGGTATCATCTATGCAGTGAGTACAGGCTTTGGCTCCTTTTGTACTCTATCCTGACAGGTTAACAAGGGCAGGGTAATCATTTATGGTGCAAAACAATAGGTAGTGCAATGTGAAGTTCTCTCGTTTGTACGCATCCCATACCTGTACCTTGGGAACCCAAATGGTTCTCAGATCTTCCACCAATGGCGCAAAGTACACACCAATATCATTCCCAGGTTGCTTCGGGCCTTGAATAAGTATAGACAATAAAATGTACTTCCACTTTATAGACAACCAAGGAGGAAGGTTGTAGATACAGATATTCACGGGCCAAGTGCTATGTCAGCTGCTCATGTTACCAAAAGGATTCATTCCATTTGTACTCAATCCAAACCTTATATTCCTCAATTCCACACCAAATTCTTGGAACCACCTATCGATGTTTCTCCATTGGGTGGAATCAGCAAGGGGCCTTAGCATTCCATCGTTCGTACACTCCTTTGAGTGCCAACGCAATAGTTTTGCCTTCTTTGGGTTCGCAAATAATCACTTCATAAGGGGAATTACATGCAGATACCACGCCACCTTAGCAGGAGATCCTTTCTTCACCTCGATGCCCTTGCCGTCGTCATCTGATTCATTTTTATGGTTGTACTAGGATGCATTGCACACCAGACATACATGCAAGTTTGTGTAATCTTTGCAGTAGAGGATACAGTCATTCGGACATGCATTTAATCTTTCTACTTCCATTTCCAAGGGACAAAGAACCTTCTTTGCTTTGTAGGTGGTTGTCGAGAACTCAGTTCCCTTCGAAAGCATGTCTGCTAATATACCTAACAGTGCCATGAAACTCTTGTCTGACCAACCATTGCTTGCCTTCAATTTTAGTAGTTCAAGCACGGATGACAACCTTGTGTATTTTAACTTGCGACTCGGGAATAAAGGTTTCTCCTAGTCATCCATCAAGCCCCGGAATTTATCATACTCTCTGTCATCAAGGTTCCCTTCTGCATCGTGCAGCATCTGATCCAGATTGTCATCGTGCAACCTATCCTTATCAGAAGCATAATCGATATCATCCGGCATATCGTTGACTTCGTTGTCGATATTAATATTGTCTGCTTCCTCATAATGTGCTCTTCACCATGACTGCTCCAACAAATATACCCCCTTTGAAACCCCTTAGAATCAGGTGTGCTTCGATCTGCGCTAAGTTTTGAAATATCTTCAGATTCTCGCAGTCAATGCACGGACAACACATAAATTGCCCCCTTATTAAACACATCCTCCTCTGTAGGTATTCTTGAAGGACCAAGATGGTGATCAGAGGGGGGGTGAATGATCCCAAATAAAATTTCCCCCTCTCAAAATGATCCAAACAAGCCTTCACATGAAACAATCAAAAGGAACAAATGAGAGGGAGGATTTTTCTCTTTATGACCGGTGCTACCACAGGGGGTCCGGTAGCATCACAGGGGGGTCGGTAGCACCACTCTTCAAAAATCAGCAAAGAACTCAGCACGAACTCAAAAGAAAAAATGATGCAACTTTTGATTGGCTGCTCCAAAACTCATGAAACTTGATGTGCACCTTCGTATGGAGGTCAGGAACCTATTCCAACCTTAGATCCAAGAGATTGATGTCAAAGTTCTGACCTTTTTCGAATCGAAGAAAGAATGCACCAAGTGAGAGCAAAAACTCAAAAACTTGATCTTGGACGTGCTCGTGGGGTTTTGATGATCAAGATGATCTTTGATAGCCTCCGACACATCAAAGAAAGCAAGATCACAAGTCAAGAACACCAAAAACCCGATCTTCCAAGAATGATCCTCTAAAGAGCAAAAGATCGGTTTCTTATAAAGAAGAACACAAGATTTGCCTAGATGATTGGGATATGGTTTGAAGAAGACTCATCCATCAATCATACACCCTCGACACAAAATCCACAAGCATTTAGAAGGTGGGAACGCAAATCCAAATGTGCGGAAATTAAATAGCAAGAATGTAAATTGAGGAATTTAAAGACTGAATTTAAAGCATAATGTAAATGCATAAAATAAATTCAGACTTGAGGAAATTAAGCTTTCATTTCTGGAAGAGAGGTTTACAAAGCCACACAACAAAGTGGGCAAAGCTCAAAGGAGCACACAAACATCTAAAACCTTCAAAGAGGGAAGAGCTACCCCTACCCCTACTCATCTAAGGGTGGAGATTGGCTCAAGAGTAGTATAAATAGAGGGGTTGTCAGATCAGGCTTATCAGGAGTATCTACATTCATATAGAGTTTTCGAAAAGTTTTGTTATGACCTTAGTCGCATGTCGATGGGTATGTGTAATGGCCGACATTTTAAGAATTATCATATCTTGTGGGTAAGTGTATAACCTATGTATAGTGCCGAGCTATTCCAATAGACGTGTCTCTTATTATGGAAAATGCTTGAAAATTTCAATCAAGGGTTAGATTTTATGAAATAAAACTTGGGAATTGAGACCGTTGCCTATGGAAGTAATGGAAATTGGTTTTGGCTATGTGCCAGATTAATTTGAGAAATTCTTGAAAGGTTTATTATTATTGCTATTTGTTTTACTGTTATTTCGATCTATTTATTGTATTTAATTTAAAATACTACTTTATTGCAAAATAACCATGATGGACATTCCTTTAGAATAAGCCTTGTATGCAGTTATAATAGACTTGAGTGCTATGCACAACTAGTTGAGTGCTTTATGTACTCACCCTTGCCACAACAAATACATCGGTTAAAGAAGAGTCTATACCTGCTATGCAAGAGGAGTTCTAAGAGGAGGCGAGTTACTAGGGGGCAAACCTTGTCAGTTGCCTGTGGCATATTGATGGGTTATCTACGATGTTTTTCGGTCCGCTACTATTATATTTCTTAGAGTTTAAGCTCCATGTGACATAATAATGTAAATTCGACCTTATGGTCATTCAACGACCTTTTATTCAATAAATGTCGTCATTATTAAGTTTTCGCTGTGTATGATTGTGATATTTCATATATGTTGTCCCTGTGTGCACTAGCATGATCCTAGACTAGTGCAATATACACAAAGGGTCTAGATTTGTATATTTGGGTCCCGATAGAAACAAACTAACTTGTTCATGGTCTTACAATTAGCAAACATCCAAAAACTTAATTGGTTTCTCCTTACAAGTCAAATTCTCTTGCAACTCAATTGACTCTAACGGTGTCTACTATGTTGGCACTCAAAGACACTTCTTGAGTTGAGAGACAGCCTTTTTTGATGCAGCCTTTGCTGGCTGTAGGATAGATAGGAAAAGCACTTCTAGCACTTGCCAATTCATTGGTACTTCTCTTGTTTCTTAGTCATCTAGGAAGCAGTCCGGAGTTGCAAAGTCCACCGCTGAGGCCGAATATGTTGCTGCAGCTAGTTGCTGTAGTCAGATTCTCTGGATGAGATCGACCTTGCGGGACTTTGGGTTAGAGATAGAGAGTGTTCCACTTTTCTGTGACAAAACTTCTGCTTTTTGCATTGCGAAAAATCTAGTGCAGCACTCCAGGACCAAGCACAATGGTATTAGATATCACTTCCTTACAGACCATGTAGAGAAAGGTGATATAGTGCTTCAGTTTGTTGAGAGTGACCACCAGATTGCCGATATCTTTACCAAGCCTTTGGATAGCTCTAGGTTTGTAGCCCTGAGGAGTGAGCATGGAGTCGTGTGCCCTTACGGCTTATTGTGAGGGGGAGCTGGTTTGTATATTTTGTATTATATATTTTCTTCTAGCCTTTCGTCTCCTTTGCATCTCCTGGTTCTTTCTGAGCCGTAGTGTTATCTACTATCTTTTCTATGCTCTAAAGCCACCCAGTTTGCAGTTTTTTGACTTCTTCTCCTCATTATGTGTTTCTGGTTTCTGTTGAGTTCAGTTGGACCTTTCTTGAGCTTAATTTTGCTAATAACCAAACTTGAACCAGATTTGTGCTTAAAATTGATTCACTTGTTGAGAGGGAGGGGAGTTTGGGAATCTGTTCATGCATTGCATATAGACTTTATTTTCTGATTAATGAGCTTTGTCTATTATGCAAATGAGCTATTATTCATGGTATGCACCCTGCTACTTTAATGAAGATAAATGCTAGCTTAGATATGTTCAAGTTCATTTTGATTCATATTTCTAAGCTTGTTAAAATTTGAAAATTAATGCTTTAAATGAAAACTTGATGAAACATGTTGCTTTTACTTGCTAAGTTTCTTCTCTAGATGTATTTGCCATGATTAGTAAAATTTTGGATATCTCTAGAGTCCCTGTAGTATCTCATTTCTTTTCGGTTGAGGTCGTAGTTTGGCTGCGAGGTTGGCGTTGGGTTTGGATTGTTTTGAGAGGGGTCCTTTCCTAATTTATTTTCCTTAAACCCCCCAAACCCACCTAACCCTAAACTTATCTTGGTTCTTTTCTTGAATCCCCCTTGTTGCCTCCTCCCAGCCAAATACTCCCCATTTCCTCTCCTCCCTGGTTCTTGCTCCCTTGCGCCTCTCCCTTCCATGGTGCCTCCCCTTTTTTTTCCTGGTGCCCTGCGTCTCCTCCCATGGCTGCAAGCCCCCAGCAGAGCTTCTCCTGGCCGCAGCCCCCAGCCGAGCCCCCTCCCTGTAGCATCCTCTCCTCCTTCTTTCCCCTTGTGAGCAAGTGCAGGTAATTTTCTTTTGGGGGATTTGTGGTGGCTTGAGGGTTGTTTTTAGGGGTATTCCTGCTAGATTTTCATGTTCTAGGGTTGGGGGATTTGGTGGATTTGGGTGGAAATGGTGGATCTAAAGTTGGGGGGAGTTCTGAAATTTCGCGGGCTGAGCAAATCCTATTTTTGGAGTTGCGATTTGGGGTCTTTTGAGGCATTTCCTGGAGGGTTGGCAGTAGAATAAATTGTATATGGTAGTCTTAAGTTTATTTAGAGTCCAAGAACACGATTTTTGGTTCAGCCGTGTCGGGCCCCGAATATGCAAATTCGGACCCTCTGTGTATTCAGCACTAGTCCAGGATCACGCTAGTGCACACAGTCTCAACATAGATGAAATATCACAATCATACATAGCGGAAAAAGATAAAAGACATCATATATTAAATACAACTGGTTACATGACCTTATGGTCAACTTACATGATTATGCCTTATAAGGCTGAACAACAATTTAAGCAGCAGCGGAAAGAAAACGTAGATGACCCCTCAGTATACCACAGGCAACTGACAAGACTCGCACCCTAGATGCTCGTCCCTTCGCAATACTTCTCCTCCATGAATGGCGTAGTCTCTTCTTCTTCTGAAGTGGTTGTTGTGGGGTGAGTACATAAAGCACTCAACAAGTCGTGCACAGAATGCAATTCCAACATAACTATATGCAAGGCTTATTCCAAAGAAATGGCTAACATGGCTATTTTGCAATAAGCAGCATTTGTAAATGAATACAGATATAAATTGGAAAGACGAAGAAACAAATAATCAGATTAGATAGATTCAACATGTCTCAAGTAAACCAAGTTTCCAATCTTATGTCAAGTTCCAACCTTTCATGGCAATCCTGCCATCCCATTCCAAGTTTTCATTTCAAAAGTCTAACCCTTAACTGTAATTCTCGAGCTTTTCTCAATACCGTGAGCACGGCTATTCGAATAGGTTTACACTCTGCAGAGGTTGTGCACTTTACCCGCACGACGTGATATTCTCTTTGTGCCTGGCCATTAGCACAATTTCTTTGGTGTGCCGGCAGAGAAATCACGACAAAGCCTTTCAGGTTCCTCTACCTTATCCAAAGAACCTCTCCGGTATTGCCTTCACTATTACTCCTCTCACGCGGAGCCGAAGTATAGGACAGGCCAACACCGTTGGATGGGCACCAAGCCGTAGCACAAGTACGCTCTCCCACACAGATACACTTCCGTGTACTGTCTCCCCGAGGTATCAAAGGAAAGATATCAGAACCCTAATCATCTAGGTCTGTCCCATAGCAGACATGTGGTCGCATGATTGACTCAGGTCAAAGGCTTGCAAGGTTAAGTCCTTAAGATGATCGAGGCAAGACTTCCACATACCCCTGCCCATCGGGCCCACCTTGGCATTCTCGCCCCTTGCCACTTGCCCCAATCTAAATCATAACCACCTCAGTTGATTACCAAGCACCACGTGCCATCAGCAATTTAACCTCGTTGCGTGACATCCTCTCGCCACCACAACTCAATCTCATCGTGTGACCACACATGACACATAAGTTCATAACATCGTTCCATATTCCATTAGTCAAGATTATTTATCAAAGACTAAAGTACATGTGATGACGTGGCATGGCTAAGCAACTAATACGGTCTAACCATCCCATGTTGATTATTATTACTAACCAACTATAATGAACCAATCTAGGGTGACAATATATCATGGTATACAAATGGCAAGGTAGGGTATAGATCAATTGGGTATAATAGCTAAGTCCCAAATTTAATTGAAGACATTTGTACATGTCAAATAATATGCAATAAAGTAAAACAATATAGCAGTTTTTGTAATCGTAGGTTCAACATGATCAAACCACAACTTGCCTTAGAAAAGCTTTTATTCTTCCCCTGGACTTTGGTCTTGAGTCGACGAATTTTCCTCGGATGCGTCGCACAATACAACGCCTACGCGTAACGAAGGAGAAAGCGAATAAATACCCACAATAGAGAGCAATATCAACTCTAAAAATTAAATAAAATTCACCATTAAATAGATCATGATTTTACAAATTTTTAGAAACTGGAATCACCTCAATCGGAGTTTAAATGCAAAAGATATAGCTATTCAAAGATTGGAATAAATACTGAAATTGCTGAAAATAGAAAATCCGAATTTACTGAATTACTTTTGCATTGGAAAATAGCATTTATGACGTCATGCTGACGTCATCGGACACGTGGCCCAATCGGGTGATGACACGCGGCACAACCACGGTGCGACACGCGTCACCGGCGTATGGACGTGATCCACGGCCAGCGCTAGTCCACGGTGAACCGGTGGCATTGTGTCCGTGCACCAGCTGACGCAAGCACGCGTGTGGCACCTTTGGATGGATGACACGTGGCACAGATCCAACGAACGCGAAAAACACACACGGCGGCGATGATCTCAACCGTTTATTTCAGATTGGACGGCGGAGATCAAAGGCTGTGACGTCAGTGAAACTGTCGGCGGTGACGCCTCAATTTCCGCATGACACGCGGCAGCACGGGACTGGCTCGGTGCGCGGTGCCATCCCAACCATTCGGTTTGAATCCGACGACTCGGATCTGACAACCACAACGACAGCAGCGGGGACACGCTGCATGATCAGAACCGACCGACGCGGATCCAACGGCGGCTGCGGGCGAAGCAACTGACGATGACGCAGCGAGATCGGAACCGCACGATAAAGATCTAACGGCTAAGGTTGACGGAGCTGTTTACTGTAGAAAAGGCGACGCGGCTTGATCCTTACCGCTGGTTGCAGATCTTACGGTCGATGGCGCTTCCCGGGCGGCGGCGATGGCACGGCGGCGTTCTTCACCGGAGTCGAGGAAGACGACGAGCACAATGGCTCTCCAGAGGATCTCCGACGACGTCTTCTGGCGCGTTCGAATCGGCTCGGTGCGATGAGTACACGGGTACCAACGGCGACGGCGGAGACGCAACGGACGGGGAGCAAGCGACGAAAAACGACGGCGGAGGCTTTGGCGAACTTCTGCGAGTTCGCACGGGAGAACGGCGGCGGCTCGGGATGCGGGTGCTAGGGCAAAAAGGGCAGCGCAACGAGGCGAACCTCGGACAAGGTGCGGCGGCGGCTTAAATAGCCTGGGGAGGCGCGCCAATCATGGAAACCGAGACGGCAACGGACGCGGCGCGCGGAGATTGCGGCGGCTAGGGTTTCCTGGCGACGGTGGAGGCGCGGGGCGACGTGGCTCCATCCGGACCGCACACGAGATGCAGATCCAACGGCTCACACCGAACAACCACGCGGCTCGACGAAACACGTCGGATCGAGTTCAAACGGCGGGGCGCGCTAGGGTTTGAGGCAGCGCGGCGCGGAGTCATCTCGGTCGTCCACGCGGCGAGCATCGGACGGGCGGCTAAGCGGGCGGGCGAGCGAAGGCAGCCGACGAGGGCAGGCAGAGGGAATAGGAGCGGGCTGGCTGGAGATTCGGCCCGAGGAGATTTTAGAAAATTAAAATCATTTTTGAATTAATATAATTCCAGGAATTCAAATAATTAGCAAATAAATTCAGAAAAATCTCCAAAAATACAGAAAAATTCCTTGAAGCACAATGAACCCAATCATGATCGAAATCTTTTGTTTGAGGAACATATTAATCAAAATAAATCCTGTCATTGTTTAGAAAAGTCAAATTAAGCTGAGATTAATTCAAGAAAAATGCAAATGGTTCATTTTCAAGTTTAAATACTCCAAACTCAAATTAAATGTTTCCAAGAAAGATCATTCATAATTTTCTCAGAATACTCAAAGATAATAAAAGAGGCTCAATTAAATAAATACAACATGAAATAATTAAAATTCAAGAAAATTTCAAATAAAATAGAAAAGCAAAATAAAAATCAAGAAAAGCAAAATTTGGGGTGTTACAAGCCGTTTAAAAGATATGGTTGTTTTCGTGACTACTGCCCAGATCTTGTTGCTGCTAGTTCTAGCTTTGGTTTTGTGAAGTTTTGGTTATTCTAGAGCCACTTCCTGGTAGTCCGACTATAGGAGAATTGTAGATGGTTGTTTCACGGTTAATTAGAGACCAAATCATGAATTTTGATTCAGCCAATTAAAAGTTATGCTTGTTTTAGTACCTGCTGCTCAGAGTAACATTTTCTGTTGTTCAGAATTTTCATGGATTTGTAGTTGTTTCGGTTTTGTGATGATTGAAGCTATTTAGGGGCATCTCCTTTGAGTTTGGTTGTATAAGAAATTGTAGCTAGCAGTCTTGTGGTCAAATAGAGCTCAAGAACACAATTTTTGGTTCATTAGTTTAAGAGTAATGATTGTTTTAGTGAATGTTGTCCAGGATTGTTACAGATTTTCAGTAATTTTAAGTTTGGGTTGTGCATGGTTAGCTAGAAGCTAAATTGAATTATTTTGATAATTAAAGAAAGCTAGGAAATTTCCTCTAGATTTCAAAAGAATGTAATTATTTACTGAATTTGGAATATTTTGCTAGAAGTTAGGACTCCTTAAACATAGTTGTCCTGTTTTTGTCGCTTGCTGAATTTTTTCGATTAGTGAGTGTTTATGATTGTGTGCATGCAAATATTATTTTAGGTAGAGTAGCGTCGGGAGTGGCCTCATCATTGCACCACCCCGCTCCTCGCGGGTAGAGGCAAGTGTATCATGTTGTGGGTTATTTTGATAATGATCTCGAGCATGTTTATGTTTATGAGTTATTATGTTGCTTATGATATTGTGAATGCTAAGTGCATGAATGAATAGAGTATGCCCATGCTATGGATATATCATATTGATAATAATGCTTGTTGCAATTTAATTTATTTCAATTGCATTTGTGCATTCATAACAGAGAGGTGTCCCGAGTGGGCCTCTGTAACACCCAAAAATTTGCTCTAATTTAAATTTTGGAGTAATTTTGATTTTTGAGAATTTCTGAGAATTTATTAGAATTTAAATTGGATTTATTCATTTTTGACCTTTCTTGAATTTAATTAAATTCATGCAAAGTTTTATGCAAAGTTTTATTGGAAATATTTTATCTGAGTTCTAAATGTTCCAAAATATTTTCCAGAATTTTTCTGGAATTTTTTCGGGTATTTTTGCTATTTATTTTGGCTTTGTTTAATTATCTGTATTGTTTTAATTAAAAAGGGTTTTAAAAACGCATATGAATAGTACTGGGCCGGCCCAGCACTGTGCTCAGCTCGGCCCAGTACCAGAAAACCTAGCCGCCACGCATTCGGACCGTTGGATCGGGATCCAGCTGTTGTCGTCGCACCACGTCACCCGCGCGCGTGCGCCTCGGATCGTCACGCTTGGACGGTCGTGATGGAATCACGTCGCCTCGGCCGAGCGCCATCACCGGAGGAAACGCCGTCGAGCGTTACCGCCTTTTCCGCCGCATGTTGCGTGCACGTCGAGGCGCTATTTAGTGCACCGTTGTCACCCCCGTGTTGCGCATTTCGAGACGCTCCCGTAGCACTAGCTCACGCCTCCCGAGACGCCTCCGTTTGCCCGCAAAAGCTTGCCGTAGTAGTTGCCTTTGCGCCGCCGCTGTTCTTTGCCGTTTCCTTCGCCATCGGTCCATCTCCGCCGTCGCCGAGGTCACCGGAGTACTCGCCGAGTCGAACCGCGTCGAGTGAACCACTTCTTCACATCGGAAAACCACCGGAGCACTGCCGACCGCATCTCCTTCCTCAGCTCCGGCCACTTCTATCCGCTACGCCGTCGTCGACCTTCGCAAGCTTCATCAGCCATCCGATCTTCATCCAACCGCTGCGGTAAGTCCACGTCGCCCCTTTCCTGTTCTAGCCTCGTTTAGATCGTAATCGTAGATCTTTCTTTGGACGGCTTGGATTAGATCAAGTGTCTGTGCTTAGATTAGATCTGGACCCTTGGATCATCCTTGGACGCATAGGATAGTGCCGCGTCGCTTGGTTGCTTAGTAAACCGCTCGGATAACGTGCACCGTCGGATCGGATCTGTGCGTAGAGATCTAAGCGTTGTCGCGTAGTTTAGCCGTAGCCGTTCGATCGTAGATGCGCGGCTGTGATGCGTACACGCGTCGGCCGTTGGCGGCGTTGCCGATTGAATCGGCACCGTTCATTCCTGAACGTTCGGCTGAGATTGCGCCGAGCCCTCGCCGAATCACGTGCGGACGCATGCGCACATTGATTGAGGCAATGACCAGATCTCAGCCGTTGATTCCAAACGGACCGTTGCCCGCCGCGTGTCTGCAGGGAGATCGATGCATCGCCAGTGCGCGTGGATGCGACCGTTGGATCTGTGAGAACTGATGGATGGCTGACGCGTGATCTCCGAGGCGTCGCCGAGCCGTGCGGGAGTGAGATCTGACCATTGGTTGAGCGAACGGTCTGGATGTTGCCGCGTGTCGCGTCGGGATTGGTTGTGCATCGTCGCTGACGCCATGGCTTGCGTCAGCTGGTGCACGGGCACAATGCCGCCAGTCTACGGTGAACTAAAGCCCGATCGTGGACCCAGTCTATGGACCGAGTCGACGTGGCAGCCCCAGAGCATGCCACGTGTCAAATGACATCAAGCTGACGTCATTTCTCCAGAAAAATATTTTGACCGAAATTCATTTCTGTGCTGACGTCATCATGATGCAATGCTGACATCATAAATGCGATTTTTTCAGTATAAAAGTAATTTGGAAAAATCGGATTTTCTATTTTCTGTATTTTCAGATTTTATTCAAACTTCAAACGGCTATAACTTTTGCATTTTAACTCGGATTTGGGTGATTCAAATTTATAAAAATTCATAAAATTGTGATCTCTTCAATGGTTAATTTTATTTGAATTTTTGAGGTCATTTAGTCTTCTGTATTAGTTATTTATTGCATATATTGTTTGTACGCGTGGACGCAAATTTGCCGGAAGGTTTCGACGAAGAGTTCGTCGCTCAAGACCAAGCTTCGGAACACGACCAGCAACTCTTTGAAGGCAAGTGATGCTTTGACCATTCTGATCCCAGTTTCTAAATGTACTTTGCTTTGAAATTATGCATGCTAAATTAAGTAAAAATGGATTTAAACTACTTTGGGATAATGTAGGTAACCAACCCATTTTGTTACGCCACCTTGAAATTATTTGATTGAATGCCCTAAATCATTGTTCCCCTAAGTTTGATTGTATTAGTTGGATGTTAATATTGTGCCAACACGGGAGGCTAGACCTTGAGTAGATGCTTAGCCTTGCAACGAATCATGAATGATCTTTTGGAAAGTGTATCAATGTTGACTAAAGAAATATTGAATGTATTTTGAAAGTGGTGTGATGATGCCACATGATGAGATTGAGGTACAGAGACCTGTGTGGTTCTGTACCGATGTTGAGTTATTGCTGGCATGTGTTGCACAATAATCAACGGGGTGGGAAATGTTTTAGACTGGGGCAAGTGGCAAGAGGCTGTGTGCCAGGTGGGCCTGTGTGGCAATGGGTTGAAGAGTGATGTGAGTCTGTGTGCCACTGTTGAGTGATGGAAGTCTTGCCTAGGTCAGTTAAGGACTTCACCTTGCAAGCCTTTGATCTGAGTCACCCGTACAACCACATGTCTGGTATGGGACGGACCTAGTTGATTAGGGTTCTTATATCTTTCCTCTGATACCTCAGGGTGACAGTACACAAGGGTGTATCTATACGGGGGAGCGTACCTGTGCTACGGCTTGGTGCCCATCCAACGGTGATTGACCTGTCCTATACCTCGACTCTGTGTGAGGGAAGTGATAGCGAAGGCAATACCGGAGAGGTTCTTTGGTTAAGGTAGAGGTTCCTGAAAGGCTTTGTTACGGACGATCACTTGTGTGGTGAATGGCTGTATCTTGTGGGTAAAGTGTACAACCTCTGCAGAGTGTCAAATCCATTCGAATAGTCGTGTCCGCGCTATTGGACATTGCTCGGGGATTACAGTTAAGGGGTAGATCTTCAAAAACAAAATGTGGAAAGGGTGGCTGTGTGCCAGTGTTAAAAATGAACTGTTAAGGCTGTGTGCCGAGAATCTTTGAAGAAAAACCATTTGAAGAAATTAGTATTATTTATAACTGTTTCACTGCTTTAATCTAAATAAGATACTACTTTAAAAATGCTGTTTGATGCAAAAGAACCAATTAAGCCAATCCTTTGGAATAAGCTTTGCATATAGTAATAGCGCTGCATTCTGTGCTTTATTTGTTGAGTGCCTTGTGTACTCACCCCTCCTTGCTTATCAACCCCAACATCAGTGGAGGAGTCTACACCAGCGTAGGAGGAGGAGTACAATGAGGATCCGGACAATTAGGGGGCAAGCCCAGTCGGTTGCCTGTGGCAAGATGAAGGCTTCCACGACATTTATTTTTATTCCGCTGCTATTTCATTTACTCTGAATAATGTAAGCCCTGCGTGGCTGATTTTATGTAAGGAGACCATAAGGTCGTACAACTTAGTTTATATAAATGTTTGCACTATTTATTCTTATATCGCTGTGAATGTCTGTGATGTGCAACCCTGTAAAGACTGTGTGTGCTAGCGTGATCCTGGTCTAGCACAGAATACACAGAGGGTCTGGATTTGCATATTCGGGTCCCGATAGCCTCTATGTCTCACCCGTAGTGAGATATGAAAGACCTACTTCGGTAGGCCCCTCCACGGGATGGATGGGAATATGAGGGTGCATACCGACGGGTATGCACTCAAAAATTCCGGTATCTTCTATGATAATGTGCATTATGAGCATGCATAGGCATTACATGACTAAAGAGAAAAATGATATGAGTTGTGATATTATCCTCTTATGCAAATGTTTTATTATATTTGAATTGCTTAATATCTTTGTTTGAAGTTATCTGTATTAATTTGATACCCTTGCTGAGTTTAGAACTCACATTTTTTTGTTTGTTATTTATTGTAGGTGTTTCGTGACGACATTCAGGGGTGGGGCATAGTTCACTTTCCACTTTTGTATACAATGTTAGCTAATTCTTTTGGAGCATCTATAACTTATTGTATAATTAGTAGGAAATATTTTGGAGTTACTCAGTTATGTTAGTTGTATGTTGAAGTGGTTATGGTAATATTGTGATTTCTGTATGTGGTAGTAACTTTGTTCTATTCTACTCTCTAAGTAGCATATCATGGTTGCTTGATTATATTGTCGACGTATGTTTTCATTGCTCCTGTGATTGCATCGTACTTGTTGTTGTGTTGATGTTTGCTCTAATTGCATAAAGGCCATGCCAAAATTTCTAGTATTTGTTTGGTATGCTGGTAGTTTGATAGTGTTTGTGGTGTAACATTCAGGGCACGGGGGTGCCGGGGTGTTACAGTCCCGATAGCAACTTGGGTGAAACTTGCTTGATTCATACTAGAGTCCTTCATTTGCTCATAATTCAATATGCTAAAAATGAAAATTAAGCAAAAATGACTTTTCTTGTGCGCATTAGACTCAACACCTTACATTCGCAAGACAGCCTCCCATTGCACTTGGGATGAAATTGGAATGCATCGTATATAACCAAGACCATCCTCTTAAGAGTTTTTCTTGAGATGGTCGAATATGGCTTGAGTCAATTGCTTTAAAAAATATAAACAAAAAACATAAGTAGGTAAAGAATGCAAATAATGTCAAACATTTGCACCCCAATATGTCTTTCAAAGCTTAAAGCAAAATTTGCATTAATTGATAAATTAGCTCGAATGACCTTGTATGCACTTCTAAATTCCACAAAGTGTTGAGCAGGTTGAACTCTAGGTTCTCTATTTGATCCATTGTATGGATGTGCTTATAGTTTAGAAACTATGCTTAGTGTTGCACTTGTTAAATCATGCAAAAATGACATCGTCTTCTTTGTGCTTGCTAGCAAAATTGATATTTGCACTTGGACATGTCTTTGTTTAGCATAATCTGAACCTGAGTAGCTTGGTGTCATTATTTGTCTATATGGTCACTTGGATAATCTTCAAAGCTATTTTTGGATGCATTTCAGGCATACATGTGTAAATGGGGAGAAAATGTCTTCCTGATGCCTATATTTCCAAAAAGGGGAGAAATTGTAGAAAAGGCATCATTAAAAAGATAAAGATGTGATTGCATTTTGTCTCTTATGATCTTTGTCAAGTCTTGCAAATTTTTAGGATCATAAGTATATTTGAGCTTTTCTTGGAATTTTTAGAGCTTTTGTGGAAAACTTGTTCTTCTATTCGCTTGCTCTAAATTCTTTCTCGCCAACTTGGTCAGGTCCTTATCTTCCTTCTTTCTGGATCAAGTTCGGCTTTTCATCCTAATTGATTCATTCTCTTCTCTTCTCAAACTCAAACTTTTTATGCCTTTTGGGTGTTTGTCAATATACTCATCAAGGGAGAGATTGAAAGACCATGTGGAGGCCTACCCAAGTGTGTGATGAGTAATTGACTGCATTCAAACTTTTGGTGCTCAAGGTTGAGTTTGATTTGAGTCAGTCCTAGTCGAAGACCAGTGGTCGGACCTCGAGTGGTCTGGACCTTGGCTGGTCGAAGACCAGTGGTCAAGTGACTCGAGTAGAGTGAGAATCGAGAAGTGTCGAGTAGGGATGCTTCTAGGTCGAGCGGCGGGTTGGTTCGATTACTGCCAAGTTCTGGTTTGGTCGAGTAATGCCCCGTCGGTTTGTGGTCGAGTGACTCGAGTAGAGTGAGAATCGATAAGTATCGAGTAGGGTTACTCGATGCTCGATATCGACTCAATTTTGAGCAAAGTGGGTAATGCTATGTGATGTGTTTCCTTGTTTTTGATGGTTGCAGGACGACGGTGCTAGATCATGGTGAGGCGAAGGATGAACGGGACTAGGCGAGATGCGTCGGAGGTCCAAACGGTTGAGGATCGTCGGAAGATGATCAGAGATAGAGTCGTTGTGAATCCAGAAGACAAGGAATGGATGAGATGCTAGCTAAGAGCTACTCTGATCAAGGAGGGTTGTCGGATCGCGTTCTAGGTGATAGAGTAGCGGGTCTAGTTAGTATGCCTTGAAAACCCGGTGTGCTTGTTGGGTTTCGGATTAGCCCATGTAAGGCTGTGTGGGAGTCGTCCTAACCCTTGATGGTGGTCCTTAGGGTAGAAGGAACTCATCTAAGGGTAGAGGGTGACTCAAGAGTAGTATAAATAGAGGGAGAGGGGTGGCCTTCTTCCTCTTGAAGGTTTTAGAGGTTTTGTGTAAGGACCCGAATCCACTGATTCGAACCCATTGTGTTTACCGCACTAGTCCCAGGATCAACGCTAGTGCACATAGCTCAACATCGGTACATATCATATCATACTCAACGATAATAGAATAATACTCCATTTATTGATATAGCTAAGTGTATGATCTTATGACCGACTTACATTATTAAGCAACGCAGGGCAAGACTGGAAATATAAGCTAAGAATTAAGCAGCGAAAAGTAGAAAACGTAGATAGCTCATCAGTTCACCACAGGCAACTACAAGGCTCGGACCCTAATGACTCGCGTCCTCTTGGAACTCCTCCTCCAACATAGGTGTAGATTCTTCAACTGTTGATTATTGTTGTTGGCAAGGGTGAGTACTTAAAGCACTCAACAAGTTGTGCACAGAATGCAATTCTATGTAACTATATGTAAGGCTTATTCCAATGGATAGGTTATCATGGCTATTTTGCAATAAGGAATTTATGAACAAATACAATAAATAGATTGTAAAGATCAAAACAAATAACAATAAATAGATTCAGCATTTCTGAAGTAAACCAAGTTTCCAATTCTAAGTCAAATTCCATCTTCCACATGGCATTCCGCCATCCCAACCAAGTTGTCCATTTAATTAAGCTAACCCTTAATCAGTAATTCCGAGCATTGCTCAATACCATGAGCACGGCTATCCGAATAGTTTCACACTCTGTAGAGGTTATGCACTTTACCCACGCGATACAACCAAACACCACCAAGGCGAGTGATTATAACAAAGCCTTTACAATGCGCTGGCTTAACCTGGTACCACCCGCTAAGGTTTCAACACTGGTGGGACTGGTTACCACATCCAGGGCCCCCCTCTTGCGCCATGTGAATTACTCCATAACTCGAGAACTCACACCGACCAAGATAGTACCAAAGCTAAGACATTGCAAATTAATCAGCTAGGCTAGCCCATACCAGACATGTGGTTGCATGATTGACTCAAGTCAAAGGCTTGCAAGGTTAAGTCCTTAGAGTGATCAAGGCAAGACTTCCACATACCCTCTGCCCATCGGGCCCACCTTGGCATACTCGCCCCTTGTCACTTGCCCCAATTTAAGTGAATATCACCCAAGTTGATTACCAAGCACCACATGCCATCAACAATTCAACATCATTGCGTGACATGACTTGCCACAACAACTCAATCTCATCGTGTGATCCCACATGACACACAAGTTCATAACATCGTTCCATATTCCATTAGTCAAGATTAATTATCAATGATTCAATCACATGTGATGACGTGGCATGGCTAAGCAACTAATACAGTCTAACCACCCCATGTTGATTATCATTACTAACCAACTATAATGAACCAATCTAGGGTGACAATAGATCATGGCATACAATGACAAGGTAGGGTATAGATCAAATTGGTATAATAGCTAAGTCCCAATTTAATTTGAAACAATTGTATACTTGAAATAATATGCAATAGGGTAAAACAAATATAGCAATTTTATAAACATGGGTTCAACATGATCAAAGCACAACTTGCCTTGGAATAGGTCCTGATCTTGATCTGGAGCTTGCTCTTGAGTTGTTGGATCTTCCTCCAAGCGTCGCACAATTCAACGTTCTACGCGTACCAAAGGAGAAAAGCAAATAAATACCAAAACAGAGAGCAAATGAACTCCAAAAATCAATTAAAATTCACCATTAAATAGATCTCAATTCTACAAATTTTTAGAAATTTGAATCACTCAAATCCGACTTAAGATGCAAAAGTTATAGCCTTTGGAAGTTTGAATAAATACTGAAATTACAGAAATTAGAAAATCAGAATTAACCGAATTAATTTTAGATTGAAAAACCGATTAACTGCGCAAGCGTGACGTCAGCCCTGACCCAAACCAATCAGATGCTGCCACGTGCCCCTCGATCCATGGACTACATCCACGAGCTTCATCGGTCCACGGTGCACCCGGTCCATGCGGGTCTGGGCCACCGACACGCGGGTCCCAGGCCTAGGCTGACTCGGTGCCAGCAGAGAGGCTACGTGGCACCACGCAGCGCGCCAACTCAGCAACTCTGCCACTTGGCCGCCACGCGTCGACGAAGCGTCTAGCCACGTCACCCCCACCGGCACAGGACCCTACGGTCACCGCCAGCGGCCGGCGAGGCACCTACTTGAAGCTCTTGACGTCGCCTACCTTATGACGCTCACGGATCAGAGATTTGGGCACTTGGACGGTGACGGTGAAGCTTCACTTCTTGTCGGCGATGACCTCCCCGCGGGTTCCTCTCTCCAACGATGCTCCGACCAAAACGGTGCGCGCACAGGCTTCCTCTTGACGAGACGAATCCGACGGCCTCGGTCCCGTGCCTCGGCCTCCATGGAAGACGGCGAAATCGACGAAGAACGGCGGCGGCGGTGCTCGGTGAGAAACCCTCGCTTGCGGCAATTGGCTCCGAAATTGACAACGAAAACTTGGGGCTTTGGTTGCTTGAGCCCTGGCGACGCCGGCGCGCTCCTTATATAGCACCGGGAGTCCCTCCTTCGCCCGCTTCCACGCGGTGTCCATGGCGGACACGGAGAGGAGTCCTGCACGGACACGTGAAGAAGACGACCGGATCGTCGACACACGGCAGATCCAACGGTGACGATAAAACGAAGTCTCGAACTGGTACGCTTCATCCTCGATCATCCGATCCGGATCCAACCGCAGGGATTAGACCTTCTAGAAACGAGCTAAACGGGCCGCGCTACTCCGGGCCACTCACGTACAGTATACGAGCCAAGTCCAATACTGTTCATCTATTTTTTAAATGGATTTTTGATTTAAAACAATTGCTGAAATTCATTTTATTTGTTTTAGGCATTAAAACTATTAGGAAAAATCCAAGAAAATTCTTAAAAATACTTTGAGACATTCTGGACTCGAATAAAATATTTTTGCCAAAACTCTATTTCAACTTTGCATAAATTTAAATAGTTTTTAACAAAAGGCCAAAATACCTAATTTGCTATTAATTCAAATAAATCCGGAAAAATCCCAATAAATTCCAGAAAAATCATAAAATGCACAAATAACAATAAAATAATATTTAGGCGAAATTTGGGATGTTACATTTTGGCTCCTTTGAGCTTTTTGTCCACTTTATTGTGAGGCTTTGTAAACCTTCCTTCCACAAATACAAAACAATTTCTATCATGCTTGAATTTAAATTACGTATTAAATTCAGTAACTTACTTTCAAGCATTTAAATTCCGCACTTACATTATTGCAATCTAGTTATACGCAATTTGGATTTGCCTCCCCTCCTTCTACTTGCTATTGCCTCTTATTTCGAAGGATCGTTGCGCTTTTATTGCAAGAAACTGATCTTGTGTTCTTGAGTGATTCATTATTGTAGATCGTGTTTGTGGAGATTTTGACAAGAGCTCTTACTTGCTATGACAAGTGGGAAGTTGTCCAATATCATCTTGATCATCAAAACCCCATGAGAAAGTCCAAGATCAAGTTATTGTGTTTTGTCTGAACTTGGTGTATTTTCCTTCCTAGGCAAAAAGGTCAGAACTTTGATGCAATCTTTGTGATTGAAGGTTGGAATAAGTTCCTGACATCCTTAAGATCACATCTACCAAGTTTCATAAGTTTTTGTCCAGCCGATCAAAAGATTCCTCAAGATTTGCTTTTGAGTCGTGTTGTTTTCAGACTCTGTTCTTGCTGCTGTTCTTGAGTCCTATGCTATCGGTCTCCCTACGGTAGCACTACCCATATAGAGCAGTTACTTCTTCCCATTTGCTTCTTTTGGTTGATTTGTTTGTGGTCTTGGTTGAACCATGTTTTAGTGGGCAAAATTTCAGATTTGGGATCATTAACCCCCCCTCAGATTGCCATTTCGGTCCTTCAATTGGTATCAGAGCTGGTTTTGCTCTTCCATAAATCTTGACCAGTCTCAAGAGCTATGGTGATGGACAAGTATTCCACTAAGTCTCCTATTTTCTCTGGAGTTGATTTTCCTTTTTGGAAGTCGCGGATGGAGTCATACATCACTGCTCAGGGCTTCCTAACATGGCAAAAGGTGAAACTCCCGTATGAGGTTCCTACTGATGAAAACGTCACGGCCGGCAATATGGCTGACGTTGAGGCAAACGCTAAGGCAAGGAACATCCTCATACAGGGTCTTTGCCGCAGTGAGTATGATAGGATTTCTCACCTCCGTTTTGCTCAACAGATTTGGGTGACTCTCGAATCTTATCATGAGGGCACTACCCAAATCAAAACGGTAAGATGGGACCAATTCAAACGTGATTACAATAAGTTTGAACAACATGCTGGTGAGAGTCTTCACAAGTGCTTTGGTCGATTTACAAAGATTTTGAGCGACCTCCGAGCAGTCGGTTGCATATACCCTAACTCAGATAATACTCGACACTTATTAACCGCACTCGATCTTCGAGTCTGGGAGATGAAGGTGACCACCATCAAGGACAGTACCGACCTATCGACTCTGACTCTTGACAGGATTTATTCCCGACTCAAGGCTCATAAGATCGATGTCGTATCTTACAAGACGAAATCTCAGTCGATGGCGTTGGTCACCAATCCCACTGGATCCACTTCGGATTATTTTGCTGGTTTTTCCCTCTCCTCCCTTTGCGAGCTAAGCGATGAATAATTGGAAAAATTTCCAGAAAATGAGCTTGCACTTTTAGCTCGCAAATTCTCTCATGCATACAAGAGGGTGAGGGAGAGGAAGAGAGGTGGCACGATCACCTGCTTTGAGTGTGGTGGTCTCAACCACATTCGAGCGAACTACCTCAAGCTGGAGAAGGGCAAGATCGACTCTGGTGGTTCAGCAAAAAATGACTACATCGACAAGAACCGCAACAAGAAGCATCCAGCTCGTGACCCGACACGTGAGAAGAAGTACCGCAACTTCTCGGAGAACAAGAAGCTCTTCCATTGGGTCCTCACTGCACTCGATGATATCAACCTCTCTGACACGGAGACCTAGAGCGACGAGGGCGAGAATGATCCACAAGAGAAGAACAAAGGCAGCGATGACTTCACCGGGATGTGCTTCATGGCGGACGCCAACGACATCGGTGACTCCGAGCTTTACAGCGACTCGGACGGGGTACGCTCCTATGACCAGCTCAATGAAGCTTTCTGCAAGCTAGGAAAATTTCATGCTAGATCTAGAGCTAGGTGTATGGAGCTAGAGAAGGAAGTAGGTACCATGACTCGGGAGTTAGCTTCTCTTAGATCTTCTCCCTCCTGAGTCACTGATGACTGTATTCTTTGCAATGCTTTGCTTGTGGAGCTTGAGAACCTAAGGACTATGCATGATAGTGTGATTTCTGAGCTTGAGAGTCTTAGGTCAAAGAATGCTATCACTAGTTCTGTTGATGCTCTTCCTGCCGATGCTAGTTTTTTCATGCTCACACTAGTGCATCGTGTGAAACTTGCCCTAAATTGATTGCTAAAATTGATGCCATGAGCACTCACCTTAGGAAGCTATCTACTAGAAACAATGAACTTGAATTGCATGATTCTAAGGACTCAATCAGCTCATGTGAGGGTTGTAGGCAACTAAAACTTGACAATGAACCCTTAAATGTCAAGTGTGCTGAATTGCTAATACGTACGAGTTAAGTCACAAGAAATTTGCTTGCGATGGGCTAAGATTGAGGGGGACTTCGATAAAATCCAAGTCGAACTTAGGAAGAAGTTTGAGGCCCCTTGCGTTTCTTGTGAGGTCCTCAAGATTGAGGCAGCCGTGTTGAGGGAGAAAAATGCATGTGCTGGTAGTTCCTCTCTGTCTGGTTCTTCTTCCTCTTCTCTTCCCTGTTCTTCATGTGTCTCTTTCTTTCGGGAGATGAGTATCTCATGAGCACTCTCAAGAAGTTTGTTGGAGGCAAGAAGAAGCTTAATCTCATTCTAGACCAATCCAAGATTAGCCGATTCAATCAGAGTCTAAGATTTGACTACTTGGAGCACGCTAGGGTGCATCCTCCCACCATTGTGCATGGTTCCAAGAGTGGTGAGATCGTGGTAGCTCCCAGGGTGAGTTCCACAGTGTTTAGGTCTGCTGGGGTTGTCCATGGGATCTCTGACAAGAAGGCTGCTCCTCCTGCTACTTCTGCCTCTAGCAAGGCGAAGTATACATGCACCTTCTGTCAAAAGGATGGTCACCTAGCAGATTTCTGTTTCAGGCGTGCCAAGATAAATAGGCGTGAGTGTGTTGCTACTCATCGGGGTATTCAGGGTCATCCCTAGACTCTAAGTGCTTCTAAGGCACGCACTGCTTCTAGACAGGTTAGAGAGTCGCCTATTTTTGGGCAGCGTTCAGACTCGGCCAGTCGCTCATCAATTTTAGTCCCGAGCTGTTCAGTAGTCGATCGTCGTCATCCTCTTGATATTCCTCGTTTTTCCTAACGAGGTACAGACCAGCGACGTGAGGTGTTTTCTAGTAGGAGATTCAGGCAGCCTTACTGGGATGGTCTGGTCTTTGCTACACGACGGTCCAACCCAGTTTCGACTCCTCGATCTTATATTAGGATTGCTACTGATCTTGTGAGAGTTGAGCGTTAAAGAGACACTCGAGTCCAGTCTTCTTCTTCTGTGACTGGTGCTCTGAGGTGTCGTATAGTTCAGTATTGGGTTCTCAGGTCCTCTCTTTATCCTAGTACTGAGTCATCTCTTTCTCTTTTGGCTTGATCAGGATTGTCGGATGGGGAAGGGAGAGGTTTGGATTGTTGACTCCGGTTGTTCTCGTCATATGACCGGAGATTCTCGTTGGTTCTCTTCCCTAGTCCGAGCCCCCAGTGAAGATTTAACCACTTTTGGGGATGTTTCATCAAGTAGAGTCATTGCTAAAGGTACCGTCTGCATTAGTAACAATTGCATTCTTAAGGACGTTGCCTTAGGGAGTAAGCTACAATATAATTTGCTTTCTATTTCTCAGCTTATCGATGACTCTTTCGAGGTAAGCTTTAAGAGAAGTGCTTGTAGAATCCTTGATTCATCAAGGGAGTTAGTTTACGAGATTTTTAGATTTAGGATAGTCTTTTGTGCTGGTTTTACTATTTCTTCTAGGGACGCTCTTCGATGTTTCTCATTCGTCGTTTGCCTAAACTCAAGATGGTCAAAGACTTAGTTTGCTCTTTTTGCTGATATGGCAAGATGGTTTCTGCTTCTCATCCTTCAATCACTGTTGTGATGACTGCTGCACCAGGACAGCTTTTACATATGGACACTGTTGGTCCAGCTCGAGTGCAGTCATCGGGTGGGAAGTGGTATGTCCTTGTCATTGTCGATGATTTTTCTAGGTATTCTTGGGTGTTTTTCATGGCCTCGAAGGATAAGTCTTTTACTCATTTCAGGAGATTGGTTAGTAGGTTGTCTATCGAGCTCCCAGATGCTTTACGAGCTATATGCAGTGACAATGGCACAGAGTTCAAGAACTCCTACTTTGAGAGTTTCTGTGTGGAGTCTGGTTTAGAGCATCAGTTCTCTCCCTACGTCCCTCAGCAAAATGGCGTAGTGGAAAGGAAGAACAGGACCCTGGTAGAGATGGCCAGGAGAATGCTAGATGAGTACAGCACTCGTAGGAAGTTTTGGGCTGAGGCTATAGCTACTGCTTGCCATGTTTCTGTTGAAAATATGCCCTAGAGGCAATCATAGAGATAATTATATTTCCATAAATGTTCATAAACTATGAGATTGTTCTTTGAATAACATCATGGATATTGATTAACAAGTACGTGACTTGTTTGTGAAACTCTGTGTTCTTCTTTATGATGTTCATTCTAAAAGGTGTCCCTAATCGATAATCATATGAGGACACATATGAGTAGACTAGCATATGTATTGGTTGATGACCATGTTTCATGAGTCATAGATATGGAGATATCAAACCAATAATATGGACACATGTTAGAGAACATGGTGTTGGACATCGACCCACTATGAGACACTGCGAGAACGTTGTATTCTTTCATGTCATTAGTTGGTCTCATATACGATGTGTATGCTATATCCTTCGACTTGAGATTGTCGCATGTTCTCAAGGTGCGTAATGACTTACTTAGGGGTCGCCAAATGTTACACCGTAACTAGGTAGTTATAAAGATGACTTTCGGGTTTGTCATGAAACATGCTGCGAGGCGTGGTTGACCAAAATAGGATTTGCCCCTCCACACAACGAGAGAGATATCTCTAGGCCTCTCGAGTGGATGGATTCCAGAAATGCATGGCCATGCTACTTGAGTAAAGAGTTACTCGAGTCATCGAGTCAAAGAGTTAACTCGATGTATTCAGGAATCCGAGTCACGACATCGAGAAAGAGTGGTCGAGCCATCCAAATAAGGATGACAACAACTCGCCTTGGGTTTGACCAATATCGTGAGGCAAAAGGAAATTCATATAGGACATTGTTGAGTTCGTCTGATCTTTACATGTTCTCGGGAGTCGATAAGTCCTGCTAGGGGCCGCTATCGACTATTGGTCGAATTCTCAATGATCGAGTAGGAGTACTCAATAATCGATAGGGTCGCATACTTAAGGGGTTGTAACCAATTCGGATAGGGACTCGAGTTGTAATGGGCTTAGAGTTCCTAATGGGCTTCAAGGGTTGAAACCCGTTATGAGATGTCTATATAAAGGGAGGAGGTGCTGGCTTTGTAATTGATAAGATACAGGAATTCGGAATACCTAAAACCCTAGCCAGCACCCCTCCTCTATCCAGAACCACGCAACCGGCGCTAGCACTCCGGAGCGTGGTGTTCCTACCCGTACGTGTGGATACCTTGGAGGCGGTGTTGCGAAGCTTCAATTCTAGGACGATCTGCAACCTGCGAAAGTCACAAGGAGCTGTTGGGGAGGTGCGAGGCTAGTACAGCTTCATCTGTACCACCACGCTTCATCAACTCTACTTTCTCTACGGGTCTACGTGTCTAGTGCTAATTCTGTGATCTATAACTTGCAGTGGTTCCTTGGTTACGCGGTAGAAAATTTTTATTTTTCGCTAGAGTAGCCTACCCGTTTCCCAGCAGTTTCTAATCGAGTATTCTTGAGAGCACATTTCGACCGCACTTCTTACGAGTTGAGGTATCGGTGAAAGCCCAGTGTTTCTCATTTTCGTTTATTCGGTTGCAAGTGTTTCATTTTGAAGTCTGGTAACTTGGATAAGTTTGAGTCTCGTTCTTCTGATGGTATCTTTCTAGGTTATTCGACCTCTACTCGAAGCTATAGGGTCTAGAGTTGCGATGCGCATAGGATCATAGAGACCTGCAAAGTGACCTTTGATGAGCTGGCCTAGGAGCTAGACCTAATATTTCAGGCTCTTCTTCCCTCTCCAAGACCATCTTTGTAGAGGATGAGGATGATGGAGATGATAGTGTTCCACCTGATGCAGTACCCTCTACACCTGAGGTGCCTTTTGTTTCTATTTCTGCACCTCAGGGAGATCAGCCCTTGTCTTCTGACTCTCATGCAGCTAGTGGCTCTAATCCTACCTCTTCTGTGTATGAGGTACAGGCCACTTCTGCTTCTGGACCTCCCCACCATATTCAAAGCTAGGCATGATCCACCTGATCGGATCATTGGTGATCTTTTTGAGCAGGTCACTCGCTCAAAATCGGGTTTGTCCAGTTTCTGCCTTCACTCAGCCTTTGTTTCCTCCTTTTAGCCGAAGGATGTTTCTCATGCATTATCCGATGAATCATGGATTAATGCTATGCATGAGAAAATCAAAAACTTCGAGAGGAACAAGGTATGGCAGCTTATCGAGCCCTCATCTGGTCTTAATGTCATTAGGACCAAATGGGTGTTCAAAAACAAGCAGAGTGAGGATGGGGTTGTCATTAGAAACAAGGATAGGCTAGTTGCACAGGGCTTTTCTCAAGTCGAGGGTCTTAACTTCGAGGAAACATTTGCCCCTGTAGCTAGACTAGAAGCTATTAAGATTCTGCTTGCATTTTTTGCATCCAAGGTCTTTAAGCTTTATCAAATGGATGTCAAGAGTGCATTCCTCAATAGGTATATTGAGGAAGAGGTGTATGTCAGGCATCCTCCAGGATTGGAGAACCCTAAATACCCAAACCATGTCTTCAAGCTTTTTAAAGCTTTGTATGGACTTAAGCAGGCCCCTAGAGCTTGGTATGAAAGGCTTCAGTCCTATCTTCTCTGCCATGGTTTCAAAATGGTTATAGTAGATAAGACTCTACTCATCAGACACCAAGATTCTCATTTCCTCATCGTCCAGATTAATATGGACGATATTATCTTTGGTGGCTCTTCGCATTCCCTTGTGTCTCAGTTTTCAGAAGTGATGAGCACAGAGTGTGAAGTGAGTATGATGGGCGAGTTGAGCTACTTTCTCGGCTTCCAAATCAAGCAGACTCGGGAGGGTACCTTCTTGCATCAAGGCAAGTACACTCGAGACCTTCTGAGGCGCTTCGACCTGTCTGACGGGAAGCCAATGATGACTCCTATGACCACCACTACTATCCTCGAGCCTGATGAGGATGGTGAGCTAGTTGATCAGAAGGAGTTTCAGAGCATTATCGGCTCCCTCCTGTACCTTACTGCTTCGAGGCCAGACATACATTTTGTTGTGTGTCTGTGTGCTCGATTTCAGGCTTCTCCTCACGCCTTTCACCGTCAGGCGGTGAAGCGCATCTTCAGGTACATACGAGCTACCATTGACTATGGTATTTGGTACTCTTCTTCTTTTTGTCTGTCCCTTCGAGCCTTTTTCAATGCAGATTGTGCTGGCTGTAGGATAGATAGGAAAAGCACTTCTGGCATTTGCCAATTCATTGGTACTTATCTTATTACTTGGTCATCTAGGAAGCAGTTCGGAGTTGCAAAGTCCACCGCTGAGGCCGAATATGTTGCTGCAGCTAGTTGCTGTAGTCAGATTCTCTGGAAGAGATCGACCTTGCGGGACTTTGGGTTAGAGATAGAGAGTGTTCCACTTTTCTGTGACAACACTTCTGCTATTTGCATTGCGAAAAACCCAGGGTAGCACTCCAAGACCAAGCACAATGATATTAGATATCACTTCCTTAGAGACCATGTAGAGAAAAGTGATATAGTGCTTCGGTTTGTGGAGAGTGACCACCAGATTGTCGATATCTTTACCAAGCCTTTAGATAGCTCCTGGTTTGTAGCCCTGAGGAGTGAGCATGGAGTCGTGTACCCTTACGGCTTATTGTGAGGGGGAGCTAGTTTGTATATTTTGAATTATATATTTTCTTCTAGCCTTTCTTTTCCTTTGCATCTGCTGGGTCTTTCTGAGCCGTAGTGTTATCTACTATCTTTTCTATGCTCTATAGCCACCCAGTTTGTAGTTTCTCGACTTCTTCTCCTCATTCTGTGTTTCTGGTTTCTGTTGAGTTCAGTAGGACCTTTCTTGAGCTTAATTTTGCTAATAACTCAACTTGAACCAGATTTATGCTTAAAATTGATTCACTTGTTGAGGGGGAGTTTGGGAATCTGTTCATGCATTGCATATATACTTTATTTTCTGATTAATGAGCTTTGTCTATTATGCAAATGAGCTATTATTCATAGTATGCACCCTACTACTTTCATGAAGAAAAATGCTAGCTTAGATATGTTCAAGTTTATTTTGATTCATCTTGCTAAGCTTGTTAAAATTCGAAAATTAATGCTTTAAATGAAAACTTGATGAAACATGTTGCTTTTACTTGCTAAGTTTCTTCTCTAGATGAATTTGTCATGATTCGTAAAATTTTGGATATCTCTAGAGTCCCTATAACAACTTGGGTGAAACTTGCTTGATTAATACTAGAGTCCTTCATTTGCTCATAATTCAATATGCTAAAAATGAAATTTAAGCAAAAATGACTTTTCTTGTGCTCATTAGACTCAACACCTTACATCCGCAAGACAGTCTCCTATTGCACTTGGGATGAACTTGGAATGCATCGTGTATGACCAAGACCATCCTCTTAAGAGTTCTTCTTGATATGATCGAATATGGCTTGAGTCAATTGCTTTAAAAAAATGCAAACAAAAAACATAAGTGGGTAAAGACAGGAGAGCGTTTGGTTTTTGGACCGGACATTTTGAAAGAGGCAAAAGAACATATTGCCAAGATTAGAGAGAGATTAAAGATTGCCCTATCAAGACAGAAAAGCTTTGCTGATAACCGCCGTTGTGAGTTAAGCTTCGAGCTTAATGATTTTATGTATCTCAATGTAACCCCTCTCAAGGGAGTAAAATGGTTTCATGCCAAAGGAAAACTTGCACCAAGATATTTTGGTCCGTTTAAAATCTTGAATCGCAGAGGAGAGGTTGTATACCAGTTGGAATTATCGCAGTCTTTAGCAGGAGTGCATGATGTGTTCCATGTGTCTCAATTAAAGAAGTGTCTTCGAGTGCCCACAAAGCAGGCACCATTGGAGTCAATTGAACTGCAAGAAGACTCAACTTACAAGAAGCAGCCAATCAAGATTCTGGATGTAGCTGATCACAGAACCAGAAATAAGTCAATGCGTTTCTGCAGAGTTCAATGGAGCAATCATTCCAAAAGCAAGGCTAAATGGGAGCATGAAGAGGATCTAAAGTTAGAATTTCCCAACCTATCCCTTAGTCATCCCTAAATCTCAGGGTCGAGATTCTATTAAAGGGGGAGGTTTGTAACACCCCAATTTTTGCATTTATTGAATTTAATTTGCATTTTATGCTTTTAAGAATTTTCTGGATTTAATTTAAATTATTTTGTATTTATGAAAATAAGCCTCTTTTTATCTTATATTTGTTTAATGGAAAAGTGTTAATAATATTTTGCTAGAAATATTTTATTTGAGTTCCAAATGCCTTAACATATTTTTTGAAATTTTTCTGATATTTTTGCTATTTATTTGGCCTCTCCCCACGCCGCCAGACCGCACAGGCCCGCCAAGCCGCAAACCCTAGCCACCTCCAATCGCTGCCGTTGGATTTCTATCGTGTGGTCAAGATTCGTCCACGCCGTCGCTTTGCTCGGGACGTTGGACGCTGATCGTAAGGATGAGATCCAACGTAGATTAGAAAACTCTAACCAATTGGGGCCGTTGATTCAGCATCATGCGGTGAGGATTAAGTCTTACCGGTTTAGGTAAGTGGCAACCGTGATCGTTGATTGGATTCGGGCGGATTCGATTGAGCCGCGTCAACGCAAATCGGGATCATTCGTTCACCATCGGACGATTGTCTGTTGTTGTCTCTGCGTAGGACTCGGAGTCTACCGCCAGCTCATCTCCATCGCCTTGTGGACCAAGGGTTCCGATTTGTGTGCATTTTGCGAGGGTATTTAAAGGATGGAGCGCAGCTTGAGGATTGTTGTGAGTTTGTGCACCTGTCGCCCTAGCTATTGTCGCTCGTGCCACCGCTATTCATGCGCTAGAGCTCGCTGAAGTTTCCAGATCTGAGTTCGTTGTGGTGCGCCGCGTTGATTCCGCTACCTCTTCACGTCGGAGCTGCACTGAAACGCCATCAACAAGGTCGTTGTCTCCAAGTACGGTGAAGACCTCGCCGTCGTGCCGCCATCACAGGGTAGAAGCTTCGCTGACCGTCAAATCAGAGATGAACGCCTGAGATCAAACCACGTCTTCACTTCAATAGTTAACAACAAGGGTATGGTGAGCCATTGGATTAAGATCGGTCAGTTGAGGTAGTCCGACGTCGCGCTAGATTCGCAGCCGTTCGATCCATCGTGTGTGGGGTAGATTGAGCCGCGAGTTACAGCCAATCGGATTGCGTCGCGTGTCGAGATCAAGCACTGAGGTGTCGTGGACCGGGTCCATGGTGAACTAGTGCGGGCATGGACTGAGTCCATGGATCATGGACGTGTGTCACGGTCAGGTTGGCTCGGATCAAGGCTAACGTCATCGTGACATCATGCTGACGTCATAATAGGGATTTTCTGTGGAAAAGTGATTCAACCAAAAAATCTTCGGTGCTGACGTCATCATGCGGTCATGCTGATGTCATAAATGCTATTTTTATAGTATAAAAATAATTCGGTTAACTCGGATTTTCCAATTTTCTGATTTTTCTTTTATTTCAAACTTCAAAGGGTTCGTTCTCCCTCATACGAACTCCGATTGAGGTGATTCTAGTTTCTGACAATTTTTAAAATCAAGCACTATGTAATGGTGAATTTTATTTAATTTTTGGAGTTGATTTTGCTCTCTATTTTTGGTGTTTATTGCTTTATCGCTTATTTCGTGTAGGCGCTAAAGTGCCCGAGCTATTCATGAGCAAGGAGCTAATCCAAGACCAAGGTCCAAAGCAGGATCTAGAGCTCTTTGAAGGCAAGTTGTGCTTTGATCACATTGAGCCCATATTTTAAAAATTATATTGTTTTAAACTATTGCATGCTAATTCAATTGATACTTGTTTCAATTAATTTGGGATTAGCTATTCGTCCAAATGGAGTTATATCTACCTTGTCATTTGTATGCCATGATTCATTTGTCACCCTAGCATGGTTCTTTATATGTTGGTATCTATTATTTGCCAATGTGGGTTAGATAGGACATGAATAGTTTGCTTAATTGTGCAACGAGTTATTGATATTATTTTATGTGAGAAAATTTAATCTTGCTTAATGAAATATGGAACATGTTTTTGAAAATGTGTGTCAGGTGTTGTCATTCAATGTTGTTGATGGCACGTGGTGCATGGTAATCAAGTGGGTGGTAAAATGATTTAGACCGAGTTATGTGGCAAGAATTTATGGTGGGCCAATGTGGCATTTGGGTGGTCGCTTGTTTTTTTATAATGGTAACGATAATGGTGAATTTTTTGTTAGTTTTGCTTTGGTCAACAACCTTGCAAGCATTTGACCTGAGTCAATTATGCAACCACATGTCTGTAATGGGACGGACCTAGCTGATTAATTTGCAATGTCTTAGCTTAGTACTACTAGTGGTGGTTTGAGCCCCGACATTATGGGTAAACTCATTGGCACAAGAGGGGGGCCCTGACTGTGGTAACCAGTTCCATCAGTGTTGAAACCTTAGCGAGTAGTACTTAGTTAAGACATAGCTCTGTAAAGGCTTTGTCACGATCTCTCTGCTGACACACCAAAGGAAGTGTGTCAATAGCTTGGCAACAAGAGATGATCATGTCTTGTGGGTAAAGAGCATAACCTCTGCAGAGTGTAAAATCTATTCGAATAACCGTACTCACGGTATTGAGCAATGCTCGGGAATTACGATCAATGGTTAGATTTTATTAAAATGAATTGGAGATGGAGGTTGTATGCCTATGAAAGTGTGTAAATTGATTTAAGGTTGTGAGTTGGTTTATTTGGGAAATAATTGAGAAATTTATTATTGTTATTATTTGTTTTACTGTGTTTATAATCTATTTATGCTATTTCTTCATAAATGTTGCCTTATTGCAAAATAACCATGTTAGCCATTCCTTTGGAATAAGTCATGCATATAGTATGATAGACTTGCATTCTATGCACAACTTGTTGAGTGCTTTAAGTACTCACCCTTGCCAACAATCAAGTCATCAGTTGAGGAGAAGTCTACACCTTTGAAGGAGATGGAGTTCTGCGATAAGGCGATTATCTAGGAGTTGAACCTTGTCAGATGTTTGTAGCATGTTGATGGGATTCACCGACATTCTTCGCTCCGCTGCTATTTATTTGCTTTGATTCAGAGCCGTCGAGGCTTAATAAGTGTAAGTTTGACCATAAGGTCGTTCAACTATATCTTAGTTAATAAATGAAGTCTTTAATTATGTTTCCGTTGTGTATGATTGTGATATTCATCTATGTTGAGCTGTGTGCACTAGCGTGATCCCGGATTAGTACAATATACACAAAGGGTTCGGATTTGCATATTTGCGTGCCGACAGTGCAAATATTTGACATTATTTGCATTGTTTACCAACTTATGTTTTTTTATTCGCATTGTTTTTAAAGCAATTGACTCAAGCCATATTTTACTATCTCAAGATGAACTCTTAAGAGAATAGTCTTAGTCATACACAATACATTCCAAGTTCATCCCAAGTGCAATGGGAGGTTGTCTTGTGAACTTGAGGTGTTAAGTCTAATGTGCACAAATAAAGCCATTTTTGCTTAATTTTCATTTTAGCGCATTGATTTATGAGCAATTGAAGGACTCAAGTATGGATCAAACAAGATTCACCCAAGTTACTATAGGGACTCTAGAGAAATCGAAAATTTCACAAATAATGGCATATACACCTAAAGAAGAAACATAGCAAGTAAAAGCAACATGTTTCATCAAGTTTTCATTTAAAGCTTTAATTTCCAAATTTTAACAAGCTTGGCAAGACAAAATGAACTTGGACATAGCTAAGCTAGCATTTTTCTTCATAAAAGAGCATGGTGCATAACATGAATAATAGCTCATTTGCATAATAGACAAAGCTCATAAAACAGAAAATGAAGTCTATATGCAATGCACGAACAGATTCTCAAACTCCCCCTCAACAAGTGAATCAATTTTAAGAATAAATCTGGTTCAAGTTGAGTTATTTGCAAGATTAAGCTCAAAAGAGGTCCAAATGAACTCAATTGAAACCAGAAATACAGAATGAGGAGAAGAAGTCGAGAAACTGCAAGCTGGGTGGCTATAAAGCATAGAAAAGATAGTAGAGAACACTACAGCTTAGACTCGCTCTCATCTTCCCCAATGACTGACATAGGGAAGCCGACTTTAGATCTCAAGCTAAGGAGTGCACACAAACCCTGTCTATCTAGGGCGTCCAACACCTGCTAGACTTATAAGACTGTGAGAGAACTTAACCTAGAGAGAAGAGAGAACAGCTAATTGTGCATAATAGCAAACTAAAGCATAAGATGAGAGGTCCGTGAAAAGCATGCCAGAAGTCTAAGTGAAGATAACTCAGAACTCTAGAAGAAAGCCCAAAAACACCAAGAAGATGTAAAAGAAAGGAAATGTTGGAAGAGAACATATATAATACATAATATACAAACCAGTTCCCCCTCAAGATAAGCCGTAAGGGCACATGACACCAAGCTCTCTTCTCAAGGCCACAAACCTAGAGCTATCCAAAGGCTTAGTAAAGATATCAGCAATATGGTGGTCACTCTCTACAAACTGAAGCACTATATCTCCTTTCTCCACATGGTCTCTAAGGAAGTGATATCTAATATCAATGTGCTTGGTCCTGGAGTGCTGCACTGGGTTTTTTGCAATACAAATAGCAAAAGTGTTGTCACAAAAAAGTGGAACACTCTCTATCTCTAACCCAAACTCCCGCAAGGTCGATCTTATCTAGAGCACCTGACTACAGAAACAAGCTGCATCGACATACTCAGCCTCCGCGGTGGACTGTGCATCTCCGGACTGCTTCCTAGATGACCAAGAAATAAGAGAATTGCTAATGAATTAGCAAGTTCTAGAAGTGCTCTTCTTATCTATCCTATAGCCAGCAAAATTTGCATCGAAAAAGGCTCTAAGGGACACACAAGAAGAAGAAGAAGAGTACCAAATACCATAGTCAAGGGTAGTTCGAAGGTACCTGAAGATGCGCTTCACCACTTGGCGATGAGAGGCACGAGGAGAAGTCTGAAATCGGGCGCACAGACACACAGTAAAGTGTATGTCCGGTCTCGAAGCAGTGAGGTACAAGAGGGAGCTGATCATGCTCCGGAACCCCTTCTGATCAACTGGCTCACCATCCTCATCAGGCTCGAAGACAGCAGTGATGGCCATAGGAGTCATCACCAGCTTCTCGTCAGACATGTCGAAGCGCCTCAGAAGGTCTCGAGTGTACTTGCCTTGATGCAAGAAAGTGCCCTCCTAAGTCTGCTTGATTTGGAAGCCGAGGAAGTAGCTCAACTCGCCCATCATTCTCATCTCAAACTCTATGCTCATCACATCTAAAAACTAAGACACAAGAGAGTGCGAAGAGCAACCAAATATAATATCATCCACATAAATCTGGACAAGAAGAAAATGAGAATTCTGGTGCCTGATGAACAGAGTCTTGTCTACTATACCCATCTTAAAACCATGACTAATAAGATAGGACTTAAGATTCTCATACCAAGATCTAGGGGCCAGCTTAAGTCCATATAAAGCTTTGAAAAGCTTGAAGACATGGTTTGGGTATTTGGGGTTCTCGAATCCTGGAGGCTGCCCAACATACACCTCTTCCTAATATATCCATTGAGGAATGTACTCTTGACAACCATTTGATAGATCCTGAAGCCCTTGGATGCAGAGAATGCAAGCAGGATCCTAATAGCCTCTAGTCTAGCTATAGGGACAAAGGTCTCCTCAAAGTCAAGACCCTCGACCAGAGAAAAGCCCTGTGCAACTAGCCTATCCTTGTTCCTAATAACATCCCCATCATCACTCTGCTTGTTCTTGAACACCCACTTGGTCCCAATGACATTATGACCAGATGGGGGCTTGACAAGCTGTCATACCTTGTTCCTCTCGAAGTTCTCAAGTTCCTCATACATAGCATTAATCCATGACTCATCAGATAATGCACGAGAAACATCTTTCAGCTCAAAGGAGGCAACAAAAGCTGAGTGAAGGTAGAAACTTGACAAACCTGATTTTGAGCGTGTGACAAGCTCAAACAGATCGCTAATGATCTTATCAGGTGGATAATGTCTCTGAATATGGCAGGGAGGTCCAGAAGCAGAAGTGGCCTCTACCTCATACACAGAAGAGGCAGGAACAGAGCCACTCTCTAAAAGACAGTCTAAAGGTAAGGGCTGGTCTCCCTGAGATGCAGAAATGGAAACAGGAGGCACCTAAGGTGTAGAAGGGACAAGATCAGATGGAACACTATCATCTCCATCATCCTCATCCTCTACAAAGATGGTCTCGGAGAGGAAAGAGGAACCTAAAATATCGGGTCTAGCTCCTGGGCTAGCCTCATCAAAGGTCATCTCATAGGTCTCCATGATCCTATTTGCATCACAACTCCAAACCCTATAGCTACGATAACAAGTCGAGTAACCCAAAAAATACCATCAGAAGAGCGAGACTCAAACTTATCCAGGTTATCAGACTTCAAGATGAAACACTTGCAACCAAACACACGAAAATGAGAAACACTGAGCTTTCACCCATACCTCAACTCATAAGAAGTGCGATGCAAATGTGCTCTCAAGAATACTCGATTAGACACATGGAAAGCAGTAGCTATAGCCTCAGCCCAAAACTTCCTAGGAGTATTGTACTCGTCTAGCATCGTCCCGACCATTTCGACCAAGGTCCTATTTTTCCTTTCCATTACGCCATTTTGCTGAGGGATGTATGGAGGAAAACTGATGCTCTAAGTCTAACTCCTCACAAAAGCTCTCAAAGTAGGAGTTCTTGAACTCCATGCCATTGTCACTGCGTATAGCTCGTAACGCATTAGGGAGCTCAACAGACAACCTACTGACCAATCCCTTGAAATAGGTAAAAGACTCATCCTTCGAGGTTATGAAAAACACCCAAGAATACCTCGAAAAATCATCAACAATGACAAGAACATACCACTTCCCACCAGCTGATTGCACTCTAGCTGGACTAATAGTGTCCATATGTAAAAACTGTCCTGGTACATCAGTCATCACAACAGTGACTAGAGAATGAGAAGCAGCAACCATCTTGCCATGTCGGTAAGGAGAGCAAACTAAGTCTTTGACCATCTTGAGTTTAGGCAAACCACGAATGAGATCATAGTTCCTAACTCTGGTCAAGTAGTCGAAGCCGATGTGACCCAATCTCCTATGCCAGAAGGAGAGATCATGGGTTTCTGAAGTAATCAAACAACAAAGAAAGTCTCTAGAAGAAATAAAAAAATCAGCTCTAAAAACTCTCCCAAATCTAGAAATCACACAAAACAACTCCCCTGATGAATCCAGGATTCCACAGGCACTACTCTTAAAGCTTACCTCGAAAGAATCATCGATAAGCTGAGAAACAGAAAGCAAATTGTATTGCAGCTTACTAAGACAACATCCTTAAGAATAAAATTGTCATTAATGCAGACGGTACCTTTTGCAATGACTCTACCAGAAGAATCATCCCCAAAAGTGATCAACTCATCACCGGGAGCTCAGACTAGGGAAGAGAACCATCTAGAGTCTCCGATCATATGACGAGAATAACCGGAGTCAACAATCCAAACCTCTCCCTTCCCCATCCTACGGACTTGTGTCAACGAAAAAGAGAGAGAGGCGACTCAGTATTGGGACAAACAAGAGCAGATCTAGGCACCCAATACTGAATCACACGACGTCTCGAAGTACCAGTCACAGAAGCATAAGACTAGATTCTAGAGTCTCTCTGACGCTCTACTCTCACAATACCAGAAGCAACACTAGAAGAAAATCTGGGAGCAGAAACTGGGTTGGCCCATCGTCGTGCAATGGCCGAACCATCCCAGTGAGGCTACCCAAATTTCGTACCTGGAAACACCTCACGCCACTGATATCACCTCGATGAGAAGAACCTGGCAATAGTAAGTTACTGAGTTTCAACATTGGCATCCTCATATTGTAGGTTAGACTACGTGTACAGGGTGGAGGGTATGGTGTGCTATGCGCCAAACATATTGTGATACCTGAGAGTAAGAGCAGCTTTGGGAGATGGGAATTTGAGAATGGTCTGGACAACTGAAATTGAAATGGTAGTTTATTTTCATTCCAAGTGCAATTAGAATTTAGAACAATGGATATTGTTGCATGTGAGAAAGAAGTGGATGGTACTGTTTAACTATGTCTCTCTTCTTCAAGCCATTAATTCCCTTGTTTCTTTTTTCCCCTACCGAAGCTCCTCTCCAGCTATACCGGTATATGCTATGAGATGGGAATTATGAGCATGCATGTTGCATTGCATGGGTAAAGAGAAATTAATGCTAAGTGAATGTGTTTATATTCTTACGTGATTATCAAAATATTTATACTCTTGTGCGGTTATCATTCAATGTTACAATTTATCTTGGTTTATTATTATGTGTTACATGTTTTGATATGATGCACTTTACTGAGTTTTTGAACTCACACTTGTTTTGTAATGTTTTCTTTTAGGTACCTCAAGAGGGGCATATGGGAAAGGGCTTTAGCACTGTTTTCACACTTGCTATCACTCGAATTAGTCACCCACATGTTTAAGTTAACGTAATAGATTCTTACTAGTGGGTTGTGTTGCGATTAATTCGTTGCTATGTCTAATTATCTTTTGTGAGTAGTCTATGATGGCTTTGTTGTTATGTTTATTGAGTTCATGTCTTGTAATTTAGTTGTGAGGTTATGGATCATGAATAGGGACTTGGTATGTTGTTGTTGCTTAGATTTACTCTTCCTTGATTTGATTTGCACTTATGGTTGTGTATTAGCTATTCCATAATACTTGTATTGTCTAATTTTGGCTCTAAATGCGTAGGGTTCATGCTGAAATTTTTAGTAGACTGGGTGCTTTGTTGATTGTTGGTGCTTGTGGGTGTAACATTCGGGGCACGTGAGTGCTGGGGTATTACACATATCATAGATGGTTCCCATTCTAAAATCCAATGGTGTACACATGCACTCGTTTGCTGTGTATGGACATTCACTGTTTTGGAATTAGGGTGTAGGGAGGTTACCAGGAGGGCCAATTGTTGGGCGAAATTTCTAAAAAGTCTTGTCGTGATCTCTCTGCTGCACACCTAAGGAAGTGTGATTATCGTGTGGCAATATGAGATGATCGTGTCTTATGGAAAAAGATGTACAGTCCCTGCAAATTGTTAATCAAATATATTCAAATAGCCATGTCCACAGTCATGGACATCCTCAGAGATTTCACACAAGGGGTTTTCATAAAATAAAACTTGGGAAGTTTGGCTGTGTGGATAATTAGTTTAAGTTGTGTGAAGCTTTGTAAAACTCAGTGAGACTTCTTGTTAACTTACTGATGAGGACATCACTACTACGGATATGACCACATTTGGCTGTGCCAACTCCAACACGTCATCCACGGGCCAAGAAGAGAGAGAGATCAAATCCATCACGTTCTAGAATCCAATTCGGCCTCCTGGGACAGCACCGACTTCATATATGAATAACTTTTGTATACGAACTCCGATTTGGGTGATCTTGGACTTGATTAAAATATAACAATGAGATCTTTTCAACAGATCTAATCCCAGCTCCATATTCATCGTGGATCAGTTGAAATCATCAAAACAATACACTACAATACTGTTTTGGGTTGTTTCGGGCCTTGTAAGCGTGTGGGGGCCCAAGCCCAAGTTGTGTGCACCCCCCTGGCTGCACACAACCCTAGGACGTCCCTCTCACGTCCATCCCTCTTATAAACCCAGTAGCCACTGCTTTAGACACTTGGTTTTTGTTTGATTAGTTTAGCAAGTGCAAACTTGTTTCTTCAAGTTGTGCTGGACAGCCACCTTGTCAAGATCCTCAATAGAACACCACCTTGATTTTGCCTTCCATTCTTATTTGCAATTTCAGATTGCTTTTACTATTGTTCTTGCTTGTTCTTCGGTTGCTTGCAGGAATTGAACCTCGTGTTCAGGTTGATCGTGCTCACGGCAAGATCAATAACACTCCGGAGTTGGTTTAGCGATTGCTAAGGTGCATCATCGTCATACGTTGTAGTCGGATCGTCAAAGTTGGTTCCACCAAATCGATAGTTATTGCTCTCATCGAAAGATCGGGACACAACTTCACATCATGTGGTATCAGAGCGCCAAGTTTCTCGGTGAGAGATTCAGAACCTTAGATTTGTTTTTGTTTTCTGTCCTAAATTGAAAATTACTCCACAAAAATACAACCTTTAGATTCAATCTGGTATTTTAGTGAGTTTTGCTAGGTTTTGATCCATTAGAGTCCTTGTTTTAGTTGCTGATCGTTTTTTTCCCTTCACGTAGCTTTTCTTTCAATCTGTCCAGTACTTTGTTTTGTTCATAACTTTCGCATAAGTGCTCGGATTATAGTGTTTTTGCATTTTCCTGAAACCTGGGAATGATCTCTACAAAAACCTAGCTGGGCTTGGACTCTAATTCTGGAGCCAAAATTGTTTAATCTGGACGTCACATTTGGGCAAGCAAGTTGTACTTCCAATCCAGATCATTTCGGTATTTTGATCATAATTCTCACGTTCGAACTTCGATTAAGAAGTTTTTGTACTTTCCTAAATCCTTGAAGAGTCCTCTACAAAAATGTTTTTGGGTGTCCTTTGTGATTCAGACTCCTTCAAACAGAATTTGATTCAGATTCAGAATCGGTCTCGCAGGTTGAAATTGGGGGTATTCTGTGGTGTTCGGTTTTTGAGCCATAACTTTCACACCCGAGCGCCAAATAGCCTGTTCGTATTCTCTATTGAAAGCTGAGGACATAAGCTTCATTTCTTTCCATAGTGATCCTTCTAAATTCGCTCATTTTGAATCTTTAATCTAGGAGACAAATCTGCTGCCCTAGAAATATTGAATTTGGGTATCTTGCTTCAATTCGTGTTCTAGCTTTGTTCCTTTGAGTTGGTTGAGTCCAGTAGCATCCACAATCCATAAAACCACAAAAATATCAGTACACATACCTTTGGGAACCAATTCATCCTTTGCGAACACTTTGATCCCAATTGAGACTAGCTATTTCATATTGCTTGGGGCTGCTCTATTTGATACATTGCATAATCTTGATTTATCATACCATACTATCTTGTGACAACATGTTAGGGATTCCAAAACTTTGCTCATACTAGTGTTGGCCGAAAGTCACCAAAAGAAAGAAAAGAGAAAGAAAGAGCTAAAAGGCCAAAAAAAGAAGAAGAAAAAAGCAAAGAAAACAGAATAGTGGCCGGCAGCACTACATTGAGCGAAACCCTAATTTGTGTTCATTATTTTTTAGATTGTGCAATTGTATTAATTAGTGAGGAATATTGTACCCTTTTACTTTTTCTAAAGCAATTAGCTAGTGTCTCTCCATAACTTATGCAACACGAGCTTTATTGCTGAAATTTTTCTTATTTAGCTCATTCCATTGGTTGCATTAAGTTACATCATCTTTGCGCGTGAGTTGCCTTGAAATTTGCTTATATCTTTGAGATTGGCAACTAGGACTTGTGAATTCTAGTTTGGGTCATTACTTATCATTACAATAACTAGAATTATCAGATTGTATAGGAAAAAAGTATAGCCTACCCAGCTCCACATATTCTACACTCGTACGTTTGTTCGGTCCCTTGGCAATCGCTTTATCCAAGCTTGGGAGAACTTTTGACACCGCCAACGGCCGACAACTCGCAAAGACGGTAAGAACTTGTAAGAGCTTTGGTTAAGGCTTGAGAGTTGAGCGACTTTTCTCCACTGCCTAGTAGTTGATAGGGAATTACATAAACCTTTGTGTTTCCCTTTTTGCTACTAAGCATGTCAGGTGACAAGAGTTCACTGCATAGTCCTCCACACACGAAGGGCAATGTACGACTCACTAATGAGTGAATGTCGCTGCAAGAAGACCGTCTCCAGTCCATCGAGACCGCTCAAGGAGTTGCTAACACTACCCTTGCTACTATTTTGTCTAGACTTGATATGCTTGCACCTGCTGCCCCTGGAACTTCCAGTCCTTCGCCTCGTCTCCTAAGCAACAACAATGGTGTACTACGTGCACAACGGGTTCCCATTGCTGCCTCGGCTTCCCAGCATGGACCCGCTGCCTCAGTCGCCCCACCACACATCGCCACGGGTTCATCAACTGATGATGAACAAGGTAAAATCAAGTTTGAATTGCCTCCTTTTGGTGGAAAGTTCGATCCTAATGCATATATTAATTGGGAGATTATGGTAGACAAAGAATTTGCAAACTATGACTTATCTGAAAACCAAAAGATTAGTACCGTAGTTCAAGTGTTAACGTCAGGTGCAATATTAGTGGAAGCATATATCTAGACATAAAAAAACCTAAAACTTGGAATGCCATGAAAAGACTTATGAGAAATGATTATGTTCCTGAATATGATGCTAAATATTTGCTTACTAAACTTCAATGCTTAAAACAAGATTCTAAAATTGTTATAGAATACTTTCATGATTTGCAAAATTGTTTGTTGTGTTGTGGTTTACAAGAATGTGAAGAAGCTACTGAGCTTAGGTTCATACGTGGACTTAATCATGAAATTCAGGACGTTCATGAAACATATAGTTGTCTTTCAGAATTGATTAAATGTGCTTGTAGAGCTGAAAACGTGCTTGCTGAATCTTTGGAAGAGCCTTTAGCTTCATTTGAGGTGCCCATTGTTGCACCTTCTATTGTAGCTAATATTTTGCAGAAAAGTGAGCACCATCGTGAGAAAGATGAAAAAGAAAATGTGCAGAAAGACGAGATATTTGCTGCTCCATACGTATGTGATGAGTTAGAAATTAAAGTTGCACCTACAACCCCTGAGAATGATTTAGAAGGAAATGTAAAAGGTATGGATTGTATACATGGTGAAAATCATTTTGAAGAGATAAAATTGTCCATGAATCATACTATCGTAGAGCAACTATTAATGGAACCCATTGCTGATTTGCTTGTTATTCCTGGTGATAAAGAAGAGTTTTGTGATAATGCTTTACTTATATCCGCGCCACAACTAGTGAATGAACATGAAATATTTATATTTGAACTAAACAATTGCGCTGAACATAAACATGTTATTCACATTGCCAATGAAGAAGATGAGCTTAAATTGATGTCTTCTTTAAATACTTTAGGTTACATTGAATTTGATGTTCTGTGTGATCTAGATAGTTTCAAGGAGAAGATTTTGGTACATTCTGATTTGCCACAATTATCGCGAAATATTTTTCATGTTGTTGGCAAACATAATGATAAAGGAGAGTATAAAGTGCATAGAGTATACATTTGTTCAGATCTGAAAACTGTACTTCTTATGCAACAATGTGATCAATTTGATAATTTTAATATCATATCAAGTACCCCTATATAATAGTTTTCAAGAAAGGGAGTGTTTGGGTCATTGTGATTCATGAGCCATTGATTTGATCACAAAAATATGCATGTTGCTTTGCTCTTTGTCACTACTAACATTTTGCAGCAGAATGTGATGGAGTCGAGGACGACTCCAATTCAAGAAAGGGAGAATGATGAGACCATGCTCGTCCTGGATATGATCAACACTATATCAGTTTGGCGACACTTCACGGCATCCTCTGCATCATCTACATCTACTAGGATGGCTTTCCTTCACGGAAGGGAGAAAGCATCCAAGAGTGCTAGCTTTCAACATGCCTTTATATGCTGGAAAGAAATATTGAGCTTTGTGGACGATTTTCAGATGCGAATATTTTTTGTAGAGGACAAGCTAAAAGCTGAGCATGAGTCGAGGACGACTCAAATTCAAGAAAGGGAGGAGGATGAGGACATCACTACTACGGATATGACCACATTTGGTTGTGCCAACTCCAACACATCATCCACGGGCCAAGAAGAGAGAGAGAGATCAAATCCATCACGTTCTGAAATCCAATTCGGCCTCCTGGGACAGCACCGACTTCAAATATGAATAACTTTTGTATACAAACTCCGATTTGGGTGATCTTGGACTTGATTCAAAGCTTACAACGATATCTTTCCAATGGATCTAATCCCAGCTCCATATTCATTGTGGATCAGTCGAAATCATGAAAATAACATACTATAATACTGTTTTGGGCTGTTTCGGGCCTTGTAAGCGTGTGGGGTCTAAGCCCAAGTTGTGTGCACCCCCTGGCTGCACACAACCCTAGGACGTCCCTCTCACGTCCATCCCTCTTATAAACTCAGTAGCCGCCACTTTAGACACTTGGGTTTTGTTTGATTAGTTTAGCCAAGTGCAAACTTTGTTTCTTCAAGTTGTTGTGGACAACCACCTTGTCAAAATCCTCAATAGAAGCCCATCTTGATTTTGCCTTCCATTCTTATTTGCAATTTCAGATTGCTTTTACTATTGTTCTTGCTTGTTCTTCGGTTGCTTGCAGGAATTGAACCTCGTGTTCAGGTTGATCGTGCTCACGGCAAGATCAATAACACTCCGGAGTTGGTTTAGCGATTGCTAAGGTGCATCATCGTCATACGTTGTAGTCGGATCGTCAAAGTTGGTTCCACCAAATCGATAGTTATTGCTCTCATCGAAAGATCGGGACACAACTTCACATCATGTGGTTTGGGAAGAACAAATGAATGGATAAAACATTTCCTTTGTGCAAAATAAACCTTGAAACCATATCCTTTGTTTAAAGCCTTGCATATAGTAAATTAGACTCTGCATTTTGTGTGCACAACTTGCGGAGTACTTTATATGCTCACCCTTGCATTAAACACCTTTCAGTTGAAGACATGGAGGAATCTACACCTGCCTTGGAGGTGTATTGCGAGGAGGTTGCATCGTAGATCTTGTACCTTGTCAATTGTCAGTGGCATGTTGAAGGGTTTTGCTTGAGTTTATTTTTGTTCTGCTACAGTTGTTTTATTTAGTGTTTGAGCCCTGCGATGCCTAATATATGTAAAGTCGACCGTAAGGTCACAATAGTTATTTATTCATCAAATATAGATCGTTTATTTATAACTCATTGTGTATGGATGATATTACATCTATGTTGCCATTTTGTGCACTAGCATAATCATAGACTAGTGCAATATACATAGAGGGTCCGGATTTGCATATTCAGGTCCCGATAGGTTAGACTATAACTGATGTCAACCTTGGGTATATTCAATTATACATGCTTATGCTTAGCCTTACTTTTGGTTTGGGAAGAACAAATGAATGGATAAAACATTTGTTCAAAATTGGAAATTTTGACATGATGGATTAAAGGGGTACCATTATTATTTTGGTCTAAAATCAAAATTGAAAACTAATTTTTGATATTGGTGAGTTATTAATATAATCTATGAAGTGTGAGGGTGGATTTACACGTAGTGTAGGGGGAGTTCTCACCCAGGTCGATTAAGGATTGAATGTAGTGTCGTAAAATCCAAGATATATGTGCAACCATAAGTACTATCTATAGGGTGGATCTAACCTACTGAGTTATCTAGGACTAGCTTTGCGCATTGGAAGGCCAGAGTATGTCGATACCCGAATATGCAAACCCAGACCCTCTGTGTATATCGCACTAGTCCAGGATCACACTAGTGCATACAAGCTCAACATAGATGAATATCACAATCATACAAAGCAGAAACATAATAAAGACTTCATATATTAAATATAACCTGTTGACTGACCTTATGGTGGACCTTACATGAATATTCCACACAGGGCTAAACTAGGAGTAATAGATTAAATTACAGCAGAATGAAAACATAGATAACCCCTAAGTATACCACAGGCAACTAACAAGGCTCGCACCTTAAACAGATGATTTGTTATTTTCAAGGGTGAGTACTTAAAGCACTCAACAAGTTGTGCATAGAATGCAATTCTAACATAACTATATGCAAGGCTTATTCCAAATAAAATGGCTGATGTGGCTATTTTGCAATAAAGCAGCAATTATAAAGAATACAATAAATAGATTGAAATGACAAATAATAGTAATAAATAACTTTTAGATATTTCTGCAACAAAACTGGCTCACAGCCCTAAATCATATTCTAAACTTTCCAATGGCATCCTGCCTCCCCTTGCAAGTTTTCATTTAATAAAGTCAACTTGTAATTCCCTAGAATTGCTCAATACCGCGAGTATGGCTATCCAAATAGATTTTATACTATGCAGAGGTTATGCGCGGTACCCACACGACATGATCATCTCTTTGTGCAACGTCATTAGCACAGTTCCTTTGGTATGCCGCAGAGAGATCATGACAAAGCCTTTACAAAACTTTGTCTTAACCTAATACTAGCCGCTAAGGTTTCAACACTGAAGGGTTATAACCACCACAACAGGGTCCCCCTCTTGTGCCATGTGAGTTGAACCATATAACCCAGGACTCACACCACCACTAGTAGCACCAAAGCTAAGACATTGCAAATTAATCAGCTAGGTCCGTCTCATTCCAGACATGTAGTTGCATGTTTGACTCAGGTCAAATGCTTGCAAGATTAAGTCCTTAGGTTGATCGAAGCAAGACTTCCACAACCCAACCATCGCACTGACCCACCTTGGCAACCTGCCCCTTGCCACTTACCTCAAACTAAATTATTTACCACCCCAGTTGATTACCATGCACCACGTGCCATCAACAAGTCAACATCGTTGCGTGACAACCCCACCACTACAACTCAACATCATTGTGTGACGACACTTGACACACTAATTTCATAAACATATTCTATATTCCATCAATCAAGATTCACTTTTGATATTTCAAAAGACATGAGTTATACGTGGCATAGCTAAGCATACTAAGCACGATCTAACCAACCCATATTGGCATCTAATAGCAACCAACTAGTAATGAACCATCCTATGGTGATAATTAATCTTGGCATACAAATGACAAGTAGGGTATAATCCAATTGGCTTGAATAATTAGATCCCAAACTAATTTGAAATCAATTGTACACATAAAATAACATGCAATAATTTAAATCAATATAGCAATTTTGTAAGACTGGATTCAACATGATCAAAGCACAACTTGCCATAAAAAGTTCTTGTTCTTGCTCTGGACCTTGGTCTTGAATCAATGGTTCTCCCTCGAACGCTTTGAGCACTTCGACGTCTATGCGTATCGAGAGAAAACACCAAATGAACACCAAAATAGAGAGCACACAAATTCCAAAAATCAAATAAAATTCACCATTAAATATATTTCAATTTTATAAATTTTTAGAAATTTAAATCGCCTCAATCGGAGCACGTATGAGAAAGAACGGGCTCACAAAGGTTTGAAATAAAAGAAAACGAATAAATCTTATTTACTCGAATTATTTTCCTACTGGAAATTGGGCGTTATGATGTCACACTGACATCACGGCTATTTCTTTTTGTTTCAGTCAAATTAATTTTCTACAAAAAAAACTAATTATGACATCATGATGAATGTGGGCCCAGAGTCTATGGAAAACCACTTTTAGATCAACATGTGGGCCCAGGGTCTACAGACCCGGTCCATAAATCCATGCGCACGCATGGTGGAATTGGTCCATGGAAGTTTGACCGGCGCTGGTGTTGACGTCAGGAGTGACGCAAACACGACGTGAGACGCAGCACAAGGCTGACACGTGGCTTGATCCAAAGCGTTCAATCCAGATCCGACGGTTGCAAATGCGTGACGGTTGGTGGCAGCGGTGGCACACATGGCAGATGAAGAAGACAGCTACGCGACAAGATCAAAACCACTCATGGCGGATCGGACGGTTGATGCTTGAGCAATTGCTGATGACGATGACACGACCTGCGTCGGATGGGCAGGATGACCATGCGGCGCGATCGTGGCCATCCACCATAGATTCAACGGCTAGGAACTACGGTGGGTGGCAACAATGGCATGGCGGTGGCGCGACGTCGGATGCGAAGACGAAGACCAAGACAACGGCATTACCTCGTCGGTTTCGGCACGGAAGTGGACGGGTTCAGTGGTCTCGCTGCGATGATCTCAAATCTAACCACAGACACGGCGGAGATTGCTCAACAATGACGAATCGTGGACGAAAACGACGGTTGTGGAAAAATAAGCGGCGCAGAACGGGCTTCTCGATGCGGTATTGCGACGCAATAAATACAGCATCAGTGTCAATGAAAGGCGAATCTAATCACGGAGAATCCGCAGTGGCAACGGAGCCCGGCGCTAGCTCGGTCAGTGATGTGGTGAAATCTCGAGCGTCCACACATCATGTGATCGATGGTCCACAATGTGCGGCTACACAGCGCGATCATGTGCTTCAGATCCCAATCCGGTGATCCAAATCCCACACGGTTAAGGTTTATACAGGTTGCAAGCTGTGGGATGGGTCTGGGCTGGGCCAAATGGGTTTAGGCCACTTAGGGTTCTAAAGCATTTTCTCAAATTTTTTATTTAAAATAATTCTAGAAATTAAACATATCCAAATAAAATAGCAAAAGTACCCAAAAAATTCCAGAACAATTCTGGAAAATATTTTAGGGCATTTGGGGCTCAAATAAAATATTTCCAATAAAACTTTATTTGAACTTTTCAAATTTTGCAAATAATTGTAACTGAAAGCTTAATTCAAATAATTTATAAGTAATCCAAATAAATTCCAGAAAAATATCAAAAAATAGCAAATACACAATAAATCCATAAAATGAAAATTTTGGGATGTTACAAACCTCCCCCTTTAACAAAATCTCGACCCCAAGATTCAGGGCTAACTAAAGAATAGGTTTAGGAAACTCTGACTTTAGATATTCCTCATGGACCCAACTAGCTTCACTTTCTAAATGATTGCTCCACTGCATTCTGCAGAAGCAAATTGACTTGTTACTGGTCTTGCACTCCATAACATCCAAAGTCGTAATTAGCTGCTCCTTGTAAGTCAAATTTTCTTGAAACTCAATTGACTCAAATGGTGTCTGCTCCGTTGGCACTCGAAGACACTTCTTAAGTTGTGACACATGGAACACACCATGCACACCTGGCAACAACTGCAGCAACTCTAATTGATATGCAACCTCTCCTCAACGGCTCAAGATTTTGAACGGACTAACATATCTCGGTGCAAGCTTTCCTTTAGCATGAAACCTTTTAACTCCTTTAAGAGAGGTAACTCTGAGATACGCAAAATCATCTGGCTCAAAACTCAACTCTCGTCGACGATTATCAGCATAACTCTTCTGTCTCGACTGAGCTACTTTCAACATTTCTTTGATCATGGCAATCTGCTCTTCGGCTTCCTTAAGAATATCAAGTCTAAAGACAAGATTCTCTCCAATCTCATTCCAATGTAACGGAGTACGACAGGGACGACCATACAAAGCTTCGAACGGTGACATCTGTAAACTTGCCTGATAGCCATTATATAGCTAAACTCAACATACGACAAACTCTTATCCCATGAAGTAGCATAAGCTAAAGCATAGGTGTAGAATATAAGAACCCAGGTGTCTTCATAACCAACCCAGAAGTGCCTGAGACAGGGCTGAACAAAAGGCCCAAAGGATAAGCTCCGCGCCAAGCCTTACTGCCGTGCGCAAGGAGATACATCCTAGAGACAGTTGAACGTATATTTAGATATAAGAGATATGATTGTAATCCGAGTTGTTATCAGGGTAGATAAAGATGTAAACTCTATCCTATAACCGATTAGAATCCAATAACCGATCGAAATCCTTTAACTGATCGGGACTCTGTAAACCGCCCCACCCCCATTATATAAGGGAGAGGACGGGCAACAACAGAGACATGAGCAATCTTAGATCCAAGAGATCCAGATAATCCCAGTACACAGGACTAGGGTATTACCTCCACCGTCGAGGGCCTGAACCTGTCTAAACCTTTGTCTTGTGTGACCTTCGAGTTTGAGATCTAGCGCCTGCCCCATAAATTCATTGCCGACCACAAAAGTCGACAGTTGGCGCGCCAGGTAGGGAGAGCGCTATAATCTTTTCCTACAAACTCGATGGCAGCAACCAGCGGAATCATCGCCACCTTCATCTCCAGTCAGGCTCTCTGTTTTGGAAGCCTGGACTTCGTCGCAGATGCGCGCAGAGAACTTGTCTGCCTAGACTTAAACCAGATCCAATCTGGTAAAGATCAGGCCGACCCATCTCAGGTACGCCACACTGTCTTTGCCAGCAAACCAACTGGCACCGCGAGGAATTGCTACAATCTTCGTGGCATCTTCGCTATAGAAGAGCAGAAGACCGATCTCCAACGCCAACAAGAGGTTCAAGAAGCTGCGGAGAAAGATCGCCTTCTTCGTAAGGCTAAAGAGGTGCAGGCCCGATCGCTTCGATCGCGCGGCCGCAATGTCCACGAGGACATCCTACAATCAAGATTGGGAGACCAAGCTGTCTTCCATACGCCGCAGCAAGAACGTCGTCGCCTCCAAGAAGCTTCTCGACACGCTGGACCCGATGATTGCATCTGATAGCCCGGAGGCCCCGATCGTGGCCCAGATCAAGGCTATGGTGACAGCGGCAGCCAATTAGCAGAATCAGGAAAAGCCGGTAGGAGAAGTGCACTCATGCTCCCACGCGGCTACCCGTGTCGCTAGCAGTCAGACTGCTACCAGTCGGAGTACCGGCAGTCGGCGCCCCATACAACCAGTCGGAGACGCCCGGCGGAATCTCAACCATGACCTTCGCTGAGACATCACCGCCATACGGCAAGAGCGGGACGAGGAAGAACGACGCTGGCGCTACGACGACTACGAACGTTTCGGCACCGGCCACGATCGACGAAGTGATCAACGGTACGACGACTGCAACGATCATAGAGGCCATCATTGCCGGGGTCGAAACGACGACGACGATCGCCGAGTCATGGACTCGCCGCACCGAACTCCACCCCGACGCGTTGACGACAATCGCCGAGCCAGAGGCTTGCCACGCCGGACTCCCCCTCATCATGATGACAGATCCATCGACAGAATCCGAGCGTTCACTTCTCGGTTACGCCGAGTGGTATGGCCCGAAGGCTTCAACCCCAAGGGCATCGTTAAGTTTGATGGGGAGCGAGATCCGGAAGTTTGGCTGCAGGTCTATGTCCTGGCGATTAAAGCGGCCGGGGGCAATCAGAACGTGATGACAAATTATCTGCCAGTCAATCTCACCCCTTCAACTCAATCATGGCTCACGGGACTTCCGGCGAACTCGGTGGACTCTTGGAGCGATCTTTGCGATCAATTTATCGCAAACTTTCAGAGAACCTATGAGAGGCCTAGCACCCCATGGGACCTATATCAGCTTCACCAGAAAAAGGACGAAACGTTGAGAGATTTCATCCGGCGCTTCATGTAGAAGAAAAACACCATCAGGGATGTATCTGATGCGGTGGTGGTAGCAGCCTTTTAGAAAGGGGTCAACGATCCCGATCTGATCAAGAAAATGTCCAGGAAACCACTAGCCTCCGTAAAAGAGATGTTTGCATTGGCCGACCGCTATGCCACGGCCTCAGACGCCCTGGCCGAGCGCTAAGAAGATCGCCCGCAACAAAAGAACAAAGGTGACAAGGCCGAGTCCTTCAAGCACAAAGATAAAAAAACGGAAAGGCGAAGAGCTAGTTGCGGTAGCAGAACGCAACCAGCCCCGAGCCACACGAAGGGAGACGCCCGATTACAGTACTGTCATGGAAGCAATCTGTCCTTTCCACCCTAAGGGAAAGCACGCCGCCAAAGACTGCTTTACCTTGAAGCGTTTTGCCCGTGAAAGCAACAAGCAACCGGCTCCAGCGAAGGACGAGGCTGCCAAGAAGAAAGACCCTCCCGGCGAGGACGATTACAAAGAACCTGAGCACAAGCTGAACTACATATACGGGGGCTCCACCGGATACGAGTCCAAGCGAAAGCAAAAGCTTACCGCTTGGGAGATCAATGCAGTGGAACCGGCAACCCCCAGTATCTAAAGTGGTCTGAAGTCCCGATCACCTTTGACCGCTCGGATCACCCCAACCGAGTTCTGCATCCAGGTAAGTTTCCTCTAGTGCTCGACCCTGTTATTCGCAATGTAAAGCTCAAGAAATTCTTGATCGATGGAGGGAGTGGACTCAACGTCCTGTTTGTCGTAACCTTCGACGACATGAACGTCCCGTCCCTCGCTCTGAGCTAAGGCCGAGCTCACAGCCGTTCCACAGGGTGATCCCTGGGGCGTCTTTGTTTCCTCTCGGGCAGATTGCTTTGCCTGTCACCTTCGGAACCAAAAACAACTATCGGACCGAGTATATAAATTTTGAAGTAGTGGATTTCGAGACAGCGTATCACGCTATCTTGGGAAGACCCGGTCTGGCACGATTCATGGCCGTCCCGCACTACACCTATTGGGTGATGAAGATGCCGGGACCCAAAAGCGTCATCACGGTTCGCAGTGACATCAAGCGATCTTTGGAATGCGACCGAGAGAACTATGAACTTGCTGAGCTGCAGGAGGTAACCGCCGAGGGGAAGAATATCCAGGCAGAGGCTGTCACATTGCAGGAAGAAGGCGACATCCCATCCAAGAAGCAGGCCACGTCAGGGATAAAGTCTGGCGAAGGAACCAAGAAGATTATTCTCGACTCATCCGACCCATCCAAAACGACTCTGATCGGGATAGGACTCGAGGATAAATAGGAAGGCTTGCTCGTCACCTTCCTCCAAGCTAACAAGGACATCTTTGATTGGAAACCATCCGACATGCCGGGTGTCCCTAGGGAGGTGATTGAACATTCTTTACACGTCGATGAAAAGGCAAAACCAATCAAGCAAAGACACCGGCGGTTCGCTCCAGATCGTCGGAACGCCAACAAGCAGGAGATCACCAAGCTATTAGCTGCAGGTTTTATCAAAGAAGTGTATCATCCCGACTGGTTGGCAAACCCTGTACTAGTTCAAAAGAAGAATAAAACTTGGCGCATGTGCGTTGACTATACTGATCTCAACAAGGCATGTCCGAAGGATCCGTTCGGGTTACCTCGAATTGATCATGTGGTTGATTCAACCGCCGGGTGCGAGATCCTGAGTTTCCTCGATGCCTACTCAGGGTATCACCAGATTCACCTAAAGGAGGAAGATCATATCAAGACTTCATTCATCACACCCTTTGGGGCCTTTTGCTATACCAAGATGTCGTTCGGGTTGAAAAATGCTGGTGCAACTTATTAGCGCGCAATACAGCGGTGTTTTCACGCCCAACTCGGACGCAATGTGGAGGCATATGTGGATGATGTCGTGGTAAAGACTCGGGAGAAGAAGGACCTTATCGCCGACCTGACCGAGACGTTCGAGAGTCTAAGGGCTTTCAGCTTGAAGCTTAATCCCGAAAAGTGTGTTTTCGGAGTATCTTCGGGAAAACTGCTCGGGTTTATCGTATCCCAACGAGGCATTGAGGCCAACCCAGAAAAGATCAAGGCCATATCAAACATCGAACCGCCGACTTGCCAAAAGGACGTCCAGAAGCTCACAGGGTGCATGGCCGCACTCAGCAGGTTTATTTCCCAACTGGGTATGCGAGGTATGCCATTCTTTAAACTCCTCAAGAAGCAGGACAAGTTCCAATGGACGCCTGAGGCACAACAAGCGTTTGAAGATGTGAAGACCTTCTTAACGACACCCCCGGTCTTGGTTTCACCGATGCCAGGGGAACCTCTGTTACTTTACATCGTGGCAACGACTCACGTAGTCAGCGCTGCGATCATCGTAGAAAGGGAGGAGCCGGGTCACGTGCAGAAGATCCAACACCCGGTCTATTTCGTCAGCGAGGTACTAAGTGAATCTAAGGTGCAGTATCCACAAGTGCAAAAATTATTATACGCCGTACTTCTTACATCCCGCAAACTCAATTACTACTTCCAAGAGCGTATTGTTTCAGTGGTCACTTCCTTTCCACTAGGAGATATACTTCACAACCAGGAGGCCACTGGGAGAATTGCAAAGTGGGTAGTCGAGCTTGGAGCTTTTGATATCTTATTCAAGCCTCACACAGCCATAAAGTCTCAAGCGCTCGCTGACTTTACTGCCGAGTGGACAGAACTTCAAAACCCGGCGGCCATCAAGGAACTCGAGTATTGGACGATGTACTTCGATGGTTCCCTCATGCTCAGCGACACGGGGGTTGGTATAGTGCTCATATCACCAAGTGGAGAACGGTTGAGGTACGTTCTGCAAATACTTTTTCCCGCATCGATCAACGCCGCCGAGTACGAGGCACCCATTCATGGGCTCCGTATCGCCATATCGCTCAGTATCCGACGTTTGACGGTTCATGGAGATTCGATGCTCGTTGTCAATCAGGTGCAAAAAGAATGGTCCTACATCGAAGACAACATGGCTGCCTACTGCCAGGAGGTACGCAAGCTAGAAGGCAACTTTGACGGCTCGGAACTTGTTCATGTGCTCCGTCGGGACAATGAAGCGGCCGACGAGCTAGCAAAAATGGGATCCGGGCAGACCACAGTGCCCGTGGGAGTATTCGTCGAAGAAATTCATAAGCCCGCAATAAGCACTCGGCCAAAGTCGGATATCCCAGTGGAGAGTCGGAGAGGCAGGGAAGCCAAAGGGGCAAGGATGTGCGGTGAAAAAATGAACCGTCGATCAATGCACGGCTTTGTCTTAAGAGGGGGGGAAAATCAGGTTTTCACCGCGTCGGCGGGAAAAAGATTGCAGAACACCTAACCCTGCTCTATGCTTCATAATGATTCGCTAGACTGGCGTCCTGACATACGGAGGCAGGCATAGTTTGACCAAGTCATACTTGGGACACGTTGCTCCCCACGATGGGATGTTTAACCACTTATCAAACTAAGCGGGACGTGTGCATCCTCCAGTTTGGATTAAAAATATCTTCTTGCGATATACCCCACGTTGGGTCATAGATTGGTTACTGCATGGCGGAATCATATATTGCGGGTTGAGCCTGATAAGGCACGGTTCCAATGGTATGCCCCAAGATGGGTCGATAAGCTGTGCATTGCAATAAACGAGTACGGATACCGTTCGGATGAACCTTGATATGTCCCAAGTTGGACCAGAGCTATATCCTACACCAGTCAGATATGGGTATCACTCAGCCATGAGCCAAGAAAATCCTGATACGCTCCAAGTTGAGCCTAAGCTATATCCTACAGCAGTCGGATATGGGTATCACTCGGCCATGAGCCATGTAAATATGATACGCTACAGGTTGAGCCTAGGCTATATCCTACAACAGTCGGATATGGGTATCACTCGGCCAAGAGCCACATAAATATGATATGTCCCGAGTCGAACCAGAGCTATATCCTACAGCAGTCAGATATAGGTATCACTCGGCCAAGAGCCGCGCAAATCCTAGTATGTCCCAAGTCGGACTTAAGATATATCCTACGACGATTGGATATGGATATCACCCGACCAAAGAGCCATGCAAGCTTCGACATACCCCAAGCTGGGTCTAAACTATGTCTAACGACAATCATGGATATCACTTGGAAAGGTATTTCTGTATTATATATAAATTCCCTAGGCATTATGCCTGAGAAAATATTTTCTTACATTTACAGGATTATTACACTTCTCCGCGACGCACACGACCGAGCGCCTCCACGAGAGCTTCCCTAGCACTATAAAGGGCGGGGACAATCTTGAGGAAGGTGTCAATGGTGGCGCGGTCGAGGGCAGCGGCTTCTTCTTCAGCCCATTCGGCCATGGCGGTGTCGAATAGCGCCCACTCTTCGGCAAATTCTGGATCCTGGTTGTCCATGAGATCCCTCGAGAAGAAGGTGGAGCTTGGTGCAAGAAACGGAGAACTAAGCGTGAGAGAATAAATTCTGAAAGCGCTGGTTCGCTTTTTATAGCCGATACGGCAAGGTTGAAGTAAATGCAAAGATGTAATGACATCAGAAGCCGAGGAGACTTGGAGTGAAGATAGTTTCAGAAGCCAGAGAGGTTCTTGGAAAATGAATTGGCACAAGAAGTCAAAACAACTTTGAAGACTGTCTGGCGCTGATCCCTGAAGAGGAAGGATATTAGGATTTCGCCTCGAGCGGGAAGAAATATCTAATCCTCATATGAGATATGGGTCAGATCCACGAAGCTACTCACAATAAACCTGACAAACGGAAGATTATAATCACAAAGGGCAGAAAGAGAAACCAATAGAAGGATCAGAAGAAGAAGATCCAATGGGATCGGTGACTAAGGCCATCGACTGAGATTTCATCTTCCGTGAGACGACATCGATCTCATGAGTCTTGAGGCGGGAATAAAGCCCGTCAAGAGTCAGAGTCGACAAGTCAGTGGTGTCCTTGATGGTGGTCACGTTCATCTCCCAAACACGCAAATCGAGTGCGGTCAAGAAATGTCAAGCATTATCCGAGTCAGGGTATATGCAACCAACCGCTCAAGATCGCCAAGATCTTGGTAAAACAACCAAGCACTCATCAAGACTCTCACCGCGTCGGTTGTTCAAACTTGTTTAACTCACGCTTGAATTGGTCTGTCGAACCGCCTTGATTTGGGTAGTGCCCTCATGGTAAGCATCGAGGGTCACCCAAATCTCATGAGCAGAACGAAGGTGGGAAATCCTGTCATACTCACTGCGGCTAAGACCCTGTATGAGGATGATCCTTGCCTTAGCATTCGCCTCAACGTCAGCCATATTGCCGGCCGTGACGTTTTCATCGCCAGGAACCTCATATGGGAGTTTAACCTTCTGCCATATCAAGTAGCCCTGTGCAGTGATGTATGACTCCATTCGGGACTTCCAAAAAGGAAAATCAACTCCATTATAGATGGGAGGCTTGATGGAATATTTGTCCGTCGCCATGGCTCTTGAGACCGGTCAAGATCTAGAAAGAGCAGAACCGGCTCTGATACCAATTGAAGGACCAAGATGGCGAACAGAGGGGGGTGAATGGTCGCAAATAAATTTTCCCCCAAAATACTCCACCAAAAACCTCGACAAGATCGCTCAAAGGAAATCGTGAAAAGCCCGAAAAACTAGACAACTATGTGTACCCCTAGCTTGCATGGATAAGTACCATAAAATATGTGGGGATTTTTGAGTCACAATCCTGGTTGTCTAGTGTCCAAGATAAAGAGGAATCAATCAAACTATTGCTTTTAGAAAGGACATCAATTCAAATCACAAAAGTCACTTTCAGAAAAGCAAAAGCAGAATTTCCAGAACTTGTCCTCAATTTGAACTTGAGGTTGGTGGGTTTCTGCAGCTCACAAAATCTTGAGAATTTTTCTCCCTATGAAAAACAGAGTCGAGAAGAACTCCACCAAATTTATCCTCAAAAAGCCTTACATAAAAAACAGCAGAAATTGAAGAACACAGTCAGTCAAGAACTTCGAGCAGAAAATTTGGGGCTCGGTTTTCACCTCATGGCGCCCAAACGGTGCAACAAGAGAACTCCAAAATTTTTCTGCAGGTGTATATCAGAGGTCCCGCACCTCCTCCAACAAGAATCACTTAAAAATTATTTTTGTATATTTTTATAAAATTCAAATACTAAATTTGAGTTTGAATGAGAGAAGAAGAAGTTCTGAACAAAGTTGGAACTTGAAAGAAAAGATGTTCTCTACTCAATCCAAGAGTGCAAAAGAGATGTAAAACCATATAAACACAATCTAAACATCCAAAATCAACAGCATTTAAAAGGAGGGGAGGCAAATCCAAATTGCGTGAAAGTAAATTGCGAGAATGTAATTGCGGGAAAGTAAATGCTGAATTTAAATTGCGTAAAGTAAGGACATAATGTAAATGTGCAAAATAAATTCAGAGATGGATGGATAAAACTTTCATTTCTGGAAGGAGAGGTTACAAAGCCTCACTTTCATGTGGGCAAAGCTCAAAGGGACATTCAAAAACCTCAAAACCTTCAAGGGGGAAGGTTACCCCTCCACCCCTATTTATACAACTCTTGGGCCACCTACCATCCTTGGATGAGCCCCTCAACCCTAGAGCACTCATCTAAGGGCTAGGATTAACCCACACACACAGCCATACAAGGGCTAACCCAAAACCCACACACATACCGGGTTTTCTTGCACGGTTTTCAAAGCATACTACCTAGACCCGCTAACCTATCAACTAGACCTCAATCCGACGGCCCTCATTGATCCACGCGGCATCTAGCTAGCATCATCTCCTTTCCTTGTCTTCTTGACTTGCCCGGACTCCATCTTCGATCATCTTCTGGAGATCTCCCAACCGTTTGGACCTCCGACGCTCCTCGCCTAGTCCCGGTCATCCTCTGCCTCACCCTGACCTAGCACCGTCGCCCTGCAACCATCAAAGACAAGGAAACACATCACATAGCAATGCCCACAATGATATGCAATAAACCCATCCAACTCATCACTACCACGCCCATACGGCCGGTACTGCCACTCCTGGCAGAGACAACTCAAATTGCTTTATTTTGAAAATCAATCCAAATCAAACTCAAACTTGAGCACACCTTGCTCAAATAAAGTCAAATACTTATCACAAACATGGATGGATCTCCACATGGTCCTTCAATCTCCCCCTTGATGAGTATATTGACAAACCAAACAAAAGGCATAAATTTGAGTTTGAATGAGAGAAGAAGAAAGCAATTTGATTGCAAAGCCAAACTTGGTCCAGAGAGAAAGATATAAAATCATGACCAAGTTGGCAGAAAGAATTTAGAACAAGACCATGAAAAGAGCAAGTTATCCACAAAAGCTCTAAAAACCAATCGTAAGTGCCAAATGTGATTATGATCCATAAAAATAGCAAAGACTTACAAAGATCATAAGAACCAACAAGCTTTCACATTTTTATCTCTCTCTCTCTTTTTTAATGATGCCTTTTCTACATTTTCTCCCCCTTCTAGCAATATAAGCATCAAAATGGAATTTTCTCCCTCTTTTTATGTATGCTAGAAATGAAATCGAAAGAGCTTTGAAGATTATCCAATTGATCCACAATGATATGCAATAAACCCATCCAACTCATCACTACCACGCCCATACGGCCGGTACTGCCACTACTGGCAGAGACAACTCAAATTGCTTTATTTTGAAAATCAATCCAAATTAAACTCAAACTTGAGCACACCTTGCTCAAATAAAGTCAAATACTCATCACAAACATGGATGGATCTCCACATGGTCCTTCAATCTCCCCCTTGATGAGTATATTGACAAACCAAACAAAAGGCATAAATTTGAGTTTGAATGAGAGAAGAAGAAAGCAATTTGATTGCAAAGCCAAACTTGGTCCAGAGAGAAAGATATAAAATCATGACCAAGTTGGCAGAAAGAATTTAGAACAAGACCATGAAAAGAGCAAGTTATCCACAAAAGCTCTAAAAACCAATCGTAAGTGCCAAATGTGATTATGATCCATAAAAATAGCAAAGACTTACAAAGATCATAAGAACCAACAAGCTTTCACATTTTTATCTCTCTCTCTTTTTTAATGATGCCTTTTCTACATTTTCTCCCCCTTTTGGCAATATAAGCATCAAAATGGAATTTTCTCCCTCTTTTTATGTATGCTAGAAATGCAATCGAAAGAGCTTTGAAGATTATCCAATTGATCAAAATGGAAGGATATTACACCAAGCTTGTCAATTTTAGAAGATGACTAAACTAAGACATGTCCAAGTGCAAATACGAGCTTAGTTTTGAATATATCATTTTTAACAAGATTTGACAAGTGCAATACTTAGCTTTAGTTTCAAAAATAGAAGAATAGCCACTCTAAGGATTAAAAGGAAAACCTAGAGTTCAACCTACTCAACACTTTGGGGAATCTGGAAGTGCATACAAGGTCCTTCAGGCACATTTATCACTTAATGCAAATTTTGATTCATCATCATACAAGACATAGCGGGGTGCAAATGTTTGACATTATTTGCATTCTTTACCCACATATGTCTTTGTTTTTAATTTATTTGCATTTTCTTTTGACAACCAATTGACTCAAGCCGTATGCGACCATCTCAAGATGAACTCTTAAGAGGATGGTCTAGGTCAAACACGATGTATTCCAAGTTCATCCCAAGTGCAATGGGAAGCGGTCTTGTGAATGCAAGGTGTTGAGTCGTATGTGCACAAGAAGAGTCAATTTTGTTTAATTTTCATTTTTAGCACAATGATTTATGAGCAATTGAAGGACTCTAGCATGGATCAAACTAGTTTCACCCAAGTTGCTATAGGGACTCTAGAGAACTCCAAAATTTCTCAAATTATGGCACAAACCTGTAGACAAGAAACCTAGCAAGTAAAAGCAACAGTTTCATCAAGTTTTTCATTTAAGGCTTATTTCATTTTTAAGCTTAGCAAGTTAAATGAACTTGGACATACCTAAGCTAGTGATTTTATTCAAATGATGTAGCATGGTGTATAGCATGAAGAAGAAATCAATTGCATAATAGACAAAGTTCATAAAACAAAAAATGCAGTCTAAATGCAATGCATGAACAGATTCCCAAACTCCCCCTCAACAAATGAATCAATTTTAAGCTCAAATCTGGTTAAAGTTGAGTTATTATCAAGATTAGGCATAAAGAAAACCCGAATGAACTCAATAACAACCAGAAAAATAGAATGAGGAGAAGAAGTCGAGAAACTGCAAAACTGGATGGCTATAGAGCATAGAAAAGATATAAGAGACTCACTAAGGCTTAGACTCGCTCTTATCTTCCCAAGTGACTGACATAGGGAAGCTGACTCTAGATCCCAACTAAGGAGTGCACACAGACCCTGTCTACCCAGGAGGCCCAATACCTGCTAGACTTATAAGACTATGAGGGAACTCAACCAGAGAGAAGAGAGAACAGATAATCACGCATGGTAGCAACCTAAAGCACAAGATAAGAGGTCTATGCAAGACATGCCAGAAGTCTAAGTGAGTGAACTCAACTCAAGAAAACAAGCCCAAAGTCACCCAGAAGAAGCACAAAGAAAAGAAAAGCTGGAAGAAAACATATAATACAAAATATACAAACCGGCTCCCCTCACGAAAAAGGTAAGGGCTCACGACTACAAGCTCACTCCTCAAGGCAACAAACTGAGCTATCCAAAGGCTTGGTGAAGATATCGCTAATCAAGGTCACTCTTTGAATCAAGAGCGATATCTCCTTCTCCACATGGTCTCTAAGGAAGTGATATCTAATATCAATGTGCTTGGTCCGGAATGTTGCATTGGGTTTTTAGCAATGCAAATAGTGAAGTGTTATAACAGAATAGTGGCACACTCTCTATCTCTAACCCATAGTCCCGTAAGGTCGATCTCATCCAGAGCACTGCTACAAAGAATCGGTGCAGAACATACTCGGCCTCGGCGGTTGATTGTGCAACCTGCATCGCTTCCTAGATGACCAAGAACAAGAGAAGTGCCAATGAATTGGCAAGTGCGGAAGTGCTCTTCCTATCTATCCTGACCGACAAAGTCGGCATCGGAAAAGGCTCTAAGAGATAGACAAGAAGAAGAAGAGTACCAAATACCATAATCGTGGTAGCACGAAGGTACACGAAGATGCGCTTGATCTTTGGCGGTGAGAGGCGCGAGGAGAAGCTTGAAATCGAGCGCACAGACACACAGCGAAATGTATGTCCGGCCTCGAAGCAGTGAGGTACAAGAAGTACTCGATCATGCTCCGAAACTCCTTTTGATTAGCAGGCTCACCATCCTCATCGAGCTCGAGGACAGCAGTGGTGGCCATAGGAGTCATCACCGGCTTCCCATCAGACATATCAAAACACCTCAGAAGGTCACGGGTATACTTGCCTTGATGCAAGAAAGTACCCTCCCTAGTCTGCTTGATTTGGAAGCCAAGAAAGTAGCTCAACTCGCCCATCATACTCATCTCAAACTCTGTGCTCATCACCTCAGAAAATTGAGACACAAGTGAATGAGACGAGGCACCAAAAATGATATCTTCCACATAAATCTGGACGAGAAGAAAATGCGACTCATGGTGTCTGATGAACAGAGTCTTGTCTACTACGCCCATTTTGAAGTCATGGCTGAGAAGATAAGACTTGAGCCTCTCATACCATGCTCTGGGGGCCTGCTTGAGTCCATACAGAGCTTTGGAAAGCTTGTATACATGACTCGGAAACTTGGGGTTCTCAAAACCTGGAGGTTGTTTGACATAAACCTCTTCCTCAATATAGCCATTGAGGAATGCACTCTTGACATCCATTTGATAGAGATTGAAGCCCCGGGATGTAGAGAATGCAAGCAGGATCCTAATAGCCTCTAGCCTAGCTACAGGAGCAAAGGTCTCCTCAAATTCAAGACTCTCAACCTGAGAAAAGCCCTGTGCAACTAGCCTAGCCTTGTTGCGAATGACAACCCCATCCTCACTCTGCTTGTTTTTGAACACCCACTTGGTCCCAATGACATTATGACCAGATGGACGTTCTACAAGCTGCCAGTCTTTGTTCCTCTCAAAGTTTTCAAATTCCTCATGCATAGCATTAGTCCAAGACTCGTCAGATAATGCATGAGTCACATCTTTCGGCTCAAACGAGGCAACAAAGGCAGAGTTAAGGCAGAAACTGGACAAACCTAATTTTGAGCGAGTGACTCGCTCAAACAGATCGCCGATGATCTGATCAGGTGGATGAGAACGCTGAATATGACGGGGAGGTCCAGAAGCAAAAGTGGCCTCTACCTCATGCACAGAAGAGATAGGAGCAGAGCCACTAGCTGAAGGAGAGTCAGAAGGCAAGGGCTGGCCTTCCTGAGGTGCAGAAATGGAAACAGGAGGCTCCTCAGGTGTAGAGGGGACTGGATCAGGTAGAACACCATCATCTCCATCATCCTCATCCTCTACAAAGATGGTCTCGGAGGAAGAAGAAGAGCCTGAAATATCGGGTCTAGCTCCTGGGCTAGCCTCATCAAAGATCACTTCAAAGGTCTCTATGATCCTATGCGCATCACAACTCCAGACCCTATAGCTACGAGAAGAAGCATCCCCGAAAGTGATCAACTCATCACCGGGGGCTCGGACTAGGGAAGAGAACCATCGAGAATCTCCAGTCATATGATGAGAACAACCGAAGTCGACAATCCAAACATCTCCCTTCCCCATCCGACGAACCTGATCAAGACACAAGAGAGAAAGATGACTCAGTACTGGGATAGAGTGAAGACTTAGGAACCCAATACTGAACCATACGACACCTCAGAGTACCAGTCACAGAAGAAGACTAGACTCGAGTGTCTCTCTGATGTTTAACCCTAACAAGATCAGTAGCAACTCTAGTAGATGATCTAGGAGCTGAAACTGGGTTGGCATGCCGTGGTGCAAAAGCCGAACCACCCCAGTGAAGCTGCCTAAAACTCCTACCAGAAAACACATCACGCCGCTGATATCTACCTCGATGAGAAAAATGAGGAATATCAAGAGGACGGCGAAAAGACTGACTACGAATAGCTCCAAGACTAAAACTCGAAGAACCTGCATGAAAACCGAGTCCTGGACGCTGCCCAAAAACAGGCGACTCTCTAACCTGTCTAGAAGCAGTGTGTACCTTAGAGCACTCAAAGTCCGGGATGACCTCGAATACCCTAAGAGCAACAACACACTCACGCCGAGTGATCTTGGCACGCCTGAAACAGAAATCTATTAGGTAACCATCCTTCTTACAGAAGGTGCATGTGTACTTCGCCTTGCTAGAGACAAAAGCAACAGGAGTAACACCCTTATGGTCAGAAGTCCTATGGACAACCGCAGCAGACCTAAACACGGTGGTGCTCACTCTGGGAGCTACCACAATCTCACCACTCTTGGAGCCGCGCACAATGGTGGGAGGATGCGCCCGAGCATGCTCCAAGGGATCAAATCCTAGACCTTGATTGAATCTTCTAATCTTGGATTGGTCTAGAATAAGATTGAGCTTCTTCTTGCCTCCAACAAACTCCTCGAGAGTGCTCATAAGATACTGGCAATCTCAAAAGAAAGAAGCACAAGAAGAACAGGGGGAAGGAGAGGAAGAAAAACAACCAGAAAGAGAAGATCTCTCAGCACGTGTTTTTTGTTCCCTTAGTACGGCTGCCTCAATCTTGAGGGCCTCACAAGAAATGCAAGGAGCATCTCTAATCCTAAGGGTTTGGTCTTTTAACTTCTTCCTAAGCTCGACATGGATTTGATCCACATCATCCTTAACCCCAAAGACACAAAGAGTAACCAGATTTTGACTTAACTAGTAAGTCCTTAGCAAGTTTATCACACTTGACATTCAAAGCATCATTGTCAAGTTTTAGTTGCCTACAGCCCTCACATGAGCTGACTGGGTCCTTAGAAGTATGCAATTCAAGTTCATCATTTCTAGCAGAAAGCTTCTTAAGGTGTGAACTCATGGCATCAATTTCAGCAAGCAATTTAGGGCAATTAGTGCATGATGGAGTGGAGTGAGCATGAAGAAAACTAGCCTCAACAGAATAGCATCAATGTAACTAGTGCTAGCATTCTTCAACCTAAGACTATCAAGTTCAGCAAGCACACTATCATGTATGGTCCTTAGGTTCTCCAACTCCACAAGAACACATCACAGAGAACACAGTCATCAGTGACTCGGGAGGGAGAAGATCTAAGTGAAGCTAACTCCCGAGTCAAGGTACCTACTTCCTTCTCTAACTCAGAACACCTCGACCTAGCCTTAGCATGAAACTTGCCTAATTTACAGAAGGCAGCATTCAACTCATCGTAGGTGGGTACCTCATCCGTGTCGCTGTACAGCTCGGAGTCGCTGATGCTGTTGGCGTCGGCCATGAAGCACATGCCGGAGAAGTCATCGCCGCCCTTCTTCTCATGCGGTTCATCCTCGTCCTCGTCGCACCATGTCTCCGTGTCGGAGAGGTTGATGTCGTCAAGCGCGGCGAGGATGCGGTGGAAGAGCTTCTTGTTCTTGGAGAAGTTGCGGTACTTCTTCTCACGCGTCGGCTCACGAACTGGAGGCTTCTTGTTACGTTTCTTGTCGGTGTAGTCGTTCTTGCCCGAATCGCCAACGTCGTTCTTGCCCTTCTCCAACTTGGGACAGTTCGCCCGAATGTGGTTGGGGCCACCACACTCGAAGCAGGTGATCATGCCACCTCTCTTCCTCTCTCTCACCCTCTTGTATGCATGAGAAAACTTGCGAGCGAGAAGAGCAAGCTCATTTTCTGAAAATTTTTCCAGTTGGTCATCACTTAGCTCACAAAGGGCGGAAAGAGAGAAACCAATAGAAGGATCAGAAGAAGAAGATCCAATGGGATCGGTGACCAAGGCCATCGACTGAGATTTCGTATTCCGTGAGACGACATCGATCTCATGAGTCTTGAGGCGGAATAAAGCCCGCCAAGAGTCGAGTCGACAAGTCGATGGTGTCCTTGATGGTGGTCACGCTCATCTCCCAAACACGCAAATCGAAAGTGCGGTCAAAAATATCGAGCATTATCCGAGTCGGTATATGCAACCAATCGCTCAAGATCGCCAAGATCTTGGTAAAACGACCAAGCACTCATCAAGACTCTCACCGCAGGGTCGCTCAAACTTATTGAACTCACGCTTGAATTGGTCCTGTCGAACCGCCTTGATTTGGGTAGTGCCCTTATGGTAAGCATCGAGGGTCACCCAAATCTCATGAGCGTAACGAAGGTGAGAAATCTGTCATACTCATCTGCGGCTAAGACCTCTGATGAGGATGTTCCTTGCCTTAGCATTCGCCTCAACGCCACCATATTGCCGCCGTGACGCTTTCATCGGCGGGAACCTCATATGGGAGTTTCACCTTTCGCCATATCGTAGCCAGGCGATGATGTATGACTCCATCCAGGACTTCCAAAAAGGAAAATCAACTCCATTAAAGATGGGAGGCTTGGTGGAATATTTGTCCGTCGCCATGGTTCTTGAGACCGATCAAGATCTAGAAAAAGCAGAACCGGCTCTGATACCAATTGAAGGACCGAGATGGCAAACAGAGGGGGGGTGAATGGTCGCAAATAAATTTTCCCCCAAAATACTCCAACAAAAACCTCGACAAGATCGCTCAAAGGAAATCGTGAAAAGCCCGAAAAACTAGACAACTATGTGTACCCCTAGCTTGCATGGATAAGTATCATAAAATATGTGGGGATTTTTGAGTCACAATACTGGTTGTCTAGTGTTCAAGATAAAGAGGAATCAATCAAACTATTGCTTTTAGAAAGGACATCAATTCAAATCACAAAAGTCACTTTCAGAAAAGCAAAAGCAGAATTTCCAGAACTTGTCCTCAATTTGAACAGGAGGTTGGTGGGTTTCTGCAGCTTACAAAATTTTTAGAATTTTTCTCCCTATGAGAAACAGAGTCGAGAAGAACGCCACCAAATTTCTCCTCAAAAAGACTTACATAAAAAACAGTAGAAATCGAAGAACACAGTTAGTCAAGAACTTCAAGCAGAAAATTTGGGGCTCGGTTTTCACCTCATGGCGCCCAAACGGTGCAACAAGAGAACTCCAAACTTTTTCTACAGGTGTATATCAGAGTCCAGCACCTCCTCCAACAAGAATCACATAAAAATTATTTGTCTATATGTTTATAAAATTCAAATACTAAATGCTGCGCAAAGAACAAGTTCTGAACAAAGTTGGAACTTGAAAGAAAAGATGTTCTCTACTCAATCCAATAGTGCAAAAGAGATGTAAAACCATATGAACACAATCTAAACATCCAAAATCAACAGCATTTAGAAGGAGGGGAGGCAAATCCAAATTGCGTGAAAGTAAATTGCGAGAATGTAATTGCGGGAAAGTAAATGCTGAATTTAAATTGCGTAAAGTAAGGACATAATGTAAATGCGCAAAATAAATTCAGAGAAGGATGGATAAAACTTTCATTTCTGGAAGGAGAGGTTACAAAGCCTCACTTTCATGTGGGCAAAGCTCAAAGGAGCATTCAAAAACGTCAAAACCTTCAAGGGGGAAGGCTACCCCTCCACCCCTATTTATACAACTCTTGGGCCGCCTACCACCCTTCGATGAGCCCCTCAACCCTAGATGTCGGGCCCCGAATCTGTAAATCTGGACCCTCTGTGTATTCTGTGCCAGTCCAGGATCACGCTAGCACACACAGTCATACAGGGTTGCACATCACAGACATTCACAAGGATATAAGAATAATTAGTGCAAACATGTATATAAACCGAGTTTATGCGACCTTATGGTCTCCTTACGGATGAGTCACCACATAGGGCTTACATTATTCAAAGTAAAGAAATAGCATGAACATAAGTAAAGGTCGTGGAAGCCTTCATCTTGCCACAGCAACCGACCAAGGCTTGCCCCTAGTTGTTCGTATCCTCGATGTACTCCTCCTCCCAAACCGGTGTAGTCTCCTCCACCGATGTTGGGGTTGATAAGCAAGGTGGGGTGAGTACACAAGGCACTCAACAAGTAATGCATGAATGCGCCGCTATTACTATATGCGAGCTTATTCCAAAGGATTGGCTTAAATGGTTCTTTTGCATCAAGCAAGATTTTTAACCAATATCTTAATTAGATTAAAGCAAAGGAACAGCTTATAAGTAATAATAATTTCAAATGGTTTTTCCTTGAGGATTCTCGGCACATAGCCTTAATAGTTCATTTTTAACACTTGGCACACAGCCCCTTCCATGTTTTGTTTATGAAAATCTATCCCTCGACTGTAATCCCCGAGCAATGCTCAATACCGTGCGCACGGCTATTCGAATAGTTTTGACACTTTGCAGAGGTTGTACACTTTACCCACAAGATACAAACCGCCACCACACGGTGATTGTCCGCAACAAAGCTTTTCGGGAACTTCTACCTTAACCAAAGAACCTCTCCGTATTGCCTTCACTATCACTTCCCTCACACAGAGTCAAGTATAGGACCGGACAATCACCGTTGGATGGGCACCAAGCCGTAGCATGTGTGCGCTCCCCATACAGATACACCCTTGTGTAGTGTCACCCGAGGTATCGGAGGAAAGATATCGTAACCCTAGTCAACTAGGTCTGTCCCATATCGGATATGTGGTTGTACGGTGACTCGGATCAAAGGCTTGCAAGGTGAAGTCCTTAATCACCAAGGCAAGACTTCCAACACTCAATAGTGGCACACACCCCAATGTGGCACACAGACTCACATCACTCATCAACCCACCGCCACACAGCCCACTGAGCACACACCTCTTGCCACTTGCCCCAGCCTAAATCATTTCCCACCCAGCTTGATTATTGTGCAACACATGCCAAGAATAACTCAACATCGAGATGTAACCACCACAGTCGTTGTACCTCAATCTCATCATGTGGCATCATCACACCACCTTTCAAAATACATTCAATATGTCTTTAATCAAGATTGTAGCATTTTTTTTCCGAAAGAACACTCATGATTCGTTGCAAGGCTAAGCATCTACTCACGGTCTAGCCTCCCGTGTTGGCACAACATTAACATCCAACTAATATAATCAAACTTAGGGTGACAATGATTTAGGGCATACAATTAATAATTCAAGGTGGCATAACAAAATGGGTTGATTAACTACATTATCCCAAATTAATTTAAATTCATTTTAAATAATTAGCATGCATAGATTCAAAGCATAAATTACATTTTAAAATCTGGGATCAAAATGATCAAAGCATCACTTGCCTTCAAAGAGTTGCTGGTCATGTTCCGAAGCTTGGTCTTGAGCGACGAATTCTTCCTCGAAACTTTCCGGCAAATTTGCGTCTACGCGCACAAATAAAGTATGCAATAAATAGCTAATACAGAAGACTAGATAACCTCAAAAATTCAAATAAAATTCATCATTAAATAGATCACAATTTTATGAATTTTTGGAAATTTTAATCACCTAAATCCGAGTTAAAATGCAAAAGTTGTAGTCATTTGAAGTTTGAATAAAATCTGAAAATACAGAAATTAGGAAAATCCGATTTTTCTGAATTATTTTTATACTGGAAATTCGCATTTATGACGTCAGCACCGCGTCATGATGACGTCAGCACAGAAATGAATTTCGGTCGAAATATTTTTATATATAAAAATATTTATGACGTCATCGCTGACGTCAGCCCGACACGCGGCACGCCCGCAGGTCGCCACGTCGCTCGTCTATGGACTGGGTCCACGGTTTGGCTCTGGTCTACCGTGGACTCGGTTCACTGAAACGATGCAAGAACGCGGCAAGTTCCGAGCCGCTCGTTGAATCAACGGCAGATCTCCTCACGCCGCACGGCGCCCGAGATGCGTAAGACACGCGTCGCAAGATCCACGGTGATCGACCACGCATCCAACGCGGCGACGCCCGGCTCCACGCCCACTCGCCGCACATCCAACGGCTCGCCAGATCCAACGGCGGCAGACGCGCCGTCATCGCGACGTCTCGGTTCATGCGACGACACGCGGCGCAATCGCGACGGTGCACCCGAAATCGACGGCTGGATCTGGTCTCCGCCCCGGTCAAAACGCCCACGCGTCAGCACGCGATTTGGCGAGGGTACGGTGCCATCTCCGCCGCACGTCCAAATCTGAACGGCGCGGATCCTTAGGGCAAAACCAGATCCAATCTCTACCGTTTAGATCTAATCTAACGGCCCACGGTACCCGAGCGGTTTACTGTTCATGGCGCGACGTGGCTCAATCCTACGCGTCCAAAAAAGATCCAAGGGTTCGCATTAAATCTAGCCGCAGAATCTAGATCTAATCCCTACCGTACACATCAAGATCTAACGGTCACGATTCAATCTAAACATCTACAGAGATGGAGGCTACGTGGACTCACCGGAACCGAACGATGCAAATCGGACGGTCGACGCGGTTCGATGAGGTTGACGGCGGCGAAGAAGCGAAGGTTGTCGGAGCTGGGGAAGACGACCTCGGCGACGGCGATGCGGGGCTTCTCCAGCGAGAAGAAGTGGCTCGTTCGACACGGCTTGGCGGAAGGGTTACTCCAGTGACCTTGGCGACGGCGGAGAGAAACCGGCGGCGAAGCAAAAGGCGAAAAACAGCGGCGGCACAAAGAAGCAACTACGGCGAGCTCGTACGGGCGCTAGAGGGGGTCTCGGCGTGCGTGCTAGGAGTCAAAAGACGCGGCGTGAAGGTCTCTGCACGACGCCCTCAACGGGGACTTAAGGGCTGCCTCGACGTGCGCGAAATCGCGGCGAATGCACGCCATCAAAGCCCACGTCTCTCGGCGATTTTGCGGGGACGAGTGATGTGGCGCAATCCGCAGCGTCCGTCGGCGACGATCCAAGGCTCACGCGCGCGCGACGTGGCACACTCACAGCGCTCGATCCGACCGGACGGCTTGGGTCAAGCGGCGCTAGGTTTTCTTGTGCGAACTGGGCGGGCTAAGCACGATCTTGGGCTCGCCCATTACTATTCATCTAATTTTTAAAATATTTCACATTTAAAATAATTCTAGAAATTCAATTAAATCATTTGGGGCTTTTAAAGTAGCAGAAAAATTCTAGAAAAATTCCAGAAATTACTTTGAGATATTTGGAACTCAATTAAAATATTTGCAATAAAACTTTGCAAAAACTTTTCCATTATTCAATTGTTTTCAAGAAAAACCCTATTTGAATAAATCCAATTAAATTTAAATAAATTCCCAAAAATTCACAAAAACCAAAAATACTCCAAAATTTAAATTAGAGCAAAATTTAGGGTGTTACAAACCTCCCCCCCTTAACAGAATCTCGTCCCCGAGATTCAGGGCTATCTACAGAAATAGGTTAGGGAACTCCTTCAGATCTTCTTCACGTTCCCACGTTGCTTCACTTTCCGAATGGTTGCTCCATTGAATTCTGCAGAAACGTGTTGACTTGTTCCTTGTCTCTCTGTCCATTACGTCCAGAATCTTCATCGGATGTTCTTTGTAAGTCAGATCTTCTTACAACTCAATTGCCTCCAAAGGTGTTTGCTCTTCCGGTACCCGAAGACACTTCTTCAGTTGTGATACATGAAATACATCATGCACTCCTGCCAAAGACTGTGGTAACTCCAACTGATAAGCAACTTCACCTCTGCTCAAGATCTTGAATGGTCCGACATATCGGGTGCGAGCTTTCCTTTGCATGGAACCTTCGACTCCTTTGAGAGGTGTGACTCTAAGGTACACAAAATCTTGGGTTCAAAGCTCGGTTCCTGCGACGGTTGTCAAGATAACACTTTTGCCTTGATTGTGCAATCTTCAATCTTTCCCGATCGAGCGTCTGTTCTTCCACTTCTGAAGAATGTCGGTCCAAAACATGTCGTTCTTTGTCTCATTCCAATTCAATAGTGTTCGACAGACCGACCATACAAAGCTTCAAATGGAGACATCGTAAACTCGCTGATAATCGTTGTTGTAACTAAACTCAGATAAGGCAAACACTTGTCCCATGAAGTGGAATATGCTAAAGCGCAGCTCTCGGCATATCTTCCAATATCCGTTAACCCTCTCGTTTGACCATGCATGCGGATGGTAGGTCAGATCTTGAAGTTCAAACGAGTGCCCATTGCCTCATGTAGCTTACCCCAAAATCGGAGGTAAATTGGGTACCTCGTCGACACTATCTTCTTGATTACTCCGTGCAAGCGCACGATCCGTGCCATATAAAGTTCTCGCTAACCGGTCTCGGAATAAGTGGTCTTTACGGTATGAAATGTGCCACCTTGGTTAAGCGATCCACTATGACCCATATGGAATCATATCCACTTTATGCTCGGGCAATCCGGTTATGAAATCCATACTAATTTCTTCCCATTTCCATTCGGGTATCTTTAAGGGTTGTAATAGCCTGCTGGTCTTTGGTGCATAGCTTTGACTCTTTGGCATGTGTCACATAATGCAACATATTCAGCGACTTCTCGTTTCATGCTTGGCCACCAAAATCTTTCCTTTAAATCTTGATACATTTTCGCACTTCTGGATGAATTGAGTACTTGGAGTCATGAGCCTCCTCAATTAATCGCTTCAACTCCTTTTTGTTCGGTACACAAATGCGCCTTTAAACCACATAGTACCTTGTTCATCCAGTTTGAAATCTTTTCTTTGCCTTCATCCATTTTGCCCTTAATTCTTTTGATTTTATCATCATCTTTACGCCCTTCCTTGATCCGATCTTCGAGGTAGGTCTTACTTCCAAAGTTGCTAGGAATCCTTCCGTACTATTTCAGTTCTAATTTCGAATTCCTTACACAATTCACCGACTGCTTCCAACAAAGATATTTACATCGTGGTTCTTTCTCTCAAAGGCGTCGCCACTACGTTGGCTTTACCGGGATGGTAGTGAATTCCCACATTATAATCCTTGATTAACTCTAACTATCTTCTTTGCCTCATATTTAGGTCACTTACGTGAAGATATACTTAAGACTTTTATGATCTGTATACACTTCACATCTATTTCGATGAGATGATGACGCCATATTTTTAGGGCATGCACCACACAGCTAATTCCAAATCATGAGTCGGATAGTTCTCCTCATGTGGTCTCAATTGCCTCGATGCATAGGCAATTACCTTCCTATTTTGCATCAACACGCATCCCAATCCTCGACGCGATGCATCACAATAGATGTCAAGCCTTGATGAACGTCGGGTAAAACTAATACAAAGCCGATGTTAATCTCCTCTTCAACTCCGAAAACTCTTCTCACACTCAGGTGTCCATAGGAATTTCCTTTCCTTTTTCAACAATTGCGTAAGAGGTCTCACAATCGTAGAGAATCCTTCGATGAATCGACGGTAATACCCCGCCATTCCAAGGAAACTACGGATTTGGGTTACCGACTTGGGTTGCTCCCAATGCAGAACCGTCTCCACTTTCTTTGGATCTACCGCAACTCCTGCTGCAGTCATTATGTGTCCAAGAAATTCAACCTTATTCTTCCAGAAATCACATTTGCTAAATTTCGCAAACAACTGTTGCTCTCTCAATTTTTCAAGGACTAGCCTCAAATGCTCGGCGTGCTCTTCTCTCGTCTTGGAATAGATAATGATATCATCTATGAATACGACGACGAACTTGTCCAAGTATTCCATAAACACCTTATTCATTAAGTTCATGAAATATGCTGGTGCATTTGTCAAGCCAAAAGACATCACTGTAAACTCGTAGTGTCCATATCTTGACGAAAATGCGCCTTCTTGAATATCCTCCGATCGGATCTTCAATTGATGGTATCCCGATCGAAGATCAATTTTGGAGAATACCCTGCTCCTCTCAATCGGTCAAACAAATCATCGATCCTGGGTAGCGGGTACTTATTCTTTATCGTCACATCATTGAGTGCACGATAGTCTATACACATCCTAAAACTTCCGTCCTTCTTCTTAACGAATAAGACAGGTGCTCCCCATGGCGATGAACTAGGTCTTATAAATCCTTTTTCCAGCAGTTCCTCAATTTGCTTCATCATTTCCACCAATTCCTCTGTGGACATCCTGTAAGGTCTCTTAGCTATTGGAGCTGTCCTCGAACCACTCTATCACGAACTCGATATCTCTATCGCGGCATTCCGTAAATCTTAGGAAAACATCCGGATATTCATTGACTATGGACACTTCCTCTAAGCTGACAGTCTTCATGTTGTTGACCATCAATTGTCCATCCCACACTGATTTTGCTTCAAACTCAATCTTCTTCCCATCCGGGCTCTCGACCGATATGACTCTTTTTCCGCAGTCCAGCACTGCCTTGTGATTGGTTAACCAATCCATTCCCAGGATAACATCCAAGGTTTGGGTATTAAGGACGATTAGGTTCGCTAGGAACTCAACTCCATTAATTATTAGTCTTACCCCAGAACATCCTACTTTAGATCGGAGTTCTGATCCAGGGGATTGGACTATGAGCACACATTTAAGATTCACTATTTCCATATCATTTTGAACAGCAAAATCTTGGGAAATAAAAGAATGCGAAGCTCCGGAATCAAATAAGACAGTAGCTGGTACTGAGTTTACTAGGAACTTACCCAGTACAACATCCGTGGCGTTCTGGACTTCATCTGTCGTAATGTGGTTGACTCGGCCTCGTGCAGTTCCTTGGGATGGAGTTGCTGCTATTGATGCCCTGCGGTTCACGGTTGGCGCGGGAGTCCTTGCCGGTGTGTTCCCCAGGTTAAAGCGGACCGGGGTGATACCTCCCTTCTTAGGGCAATTGTTGGCAAAATGCCCCATTTCATTGCAATGATAGCAACGTCTTCCCACCGCTCGAGAGGTTCCTCCGATCAGCGGTACGATTCGGGCCGAGTCGAACATTCTCGACCCATCGGGCGATTTGCCGGCAGTGGTGCTCTATCATTGCCTCTGGGCTGGTACCGGATGAACTGTTGGGGTGCCGTCCTCTGCCTCTGCCTCTGCTGGCCTTGACGACCTCCTTGTTGCGCCATTCTGCGCTTCCTGTTGTCATCCAACTCTCGGCGCTTGTCCTCTAAGATAAGAGCTTTGTTAACTAGCTCTTGGAAGTCGTGGAATGTGGGTGATCGGCCCCACTGCAACCTCGCATTCAATCCCTTCATGAAGCGGGATTATCTAGCCTTATCCGTAGCCACGTCCTCTGGTGCGTAGCGTGCCAGTTGGGTTAATTTATTCAGGTAATCGGCCACTGACTGGCCGCCTTGCTTGAGGCTCCAAAATTCCTCCTTTTTAAGATCCATGATACCCTCGGGTACATGGTACTGGCGGAAAGCTGAGGTGAATTCCTCCCATGTGATACTCTGTGGGTCCTCATGAGTCGCGCAGGTTTTCCCACCATTGCGGCGGTCCTTCGAGTTGATGAGAGGCATAGAGTACCTCTCATGTCCTACACACCTTTGGGTAATGTGCAGCTTCCTTTCAATTGTCCTTAGCCAATCGTCCGCTTCTAGTGGATTGGCGTTACCTGAGAAAGTAGGTGGACGGGTTCTCATAAACTCCGACAACCTGGAGTAGGGGTGTGGTCCATGTTACCCTGTGTTGAACATTCACAGCAGACTTGATTGGATATCTGCCGCATGGTTTGAACCATCGTGTTCATAAGTTGAGTCAGGCGATCAAGAAGGCTCCTGTGTTCGCATATCGACTGCGGCGGTTGAGGAATCGGCTCTTCATTCTGTTTATCCGCCTGGTTAGCTCCACTTCCGCTGGCTCCAACATTTCCACGAGTCCTCACCATCTGTTGCAAACTTCCAGGGTTAAGAAAAGAAGAGAGCATAGACAAGTAGAAGAATTTATCTGGGGAAACAGGTGCAACTTAAATTATTTAGCCACTTTATTGATATAATATAAAGCAGTATGGTTGCTCACAAGTGCCTAAGGGCAATGCAACACATACGAGACACTCACAACCAAAAACAAGTAAGCAAACAAAGGAATCCATGACGACTCGCACCTAATGGTGACTCTGAAGAAAAAGACGCGACTCAACCTTCGAGTCTCGACACTATACTCTACTAGACTCAATCACTCATCGAGCCAACCCGGCTGCGGCTCCCCCGGAGCATACACTCGTGGGTGCTCCGGAATCGGGCAACGGTCTCGTGACCTCATGCGGTGGTGCAAATGACCCCATCGACTCCGTGGTCCCGGCCGCTGCTCTGCACCGGTGCCTCTGCTCTGCTCCTCCGGATCTGGATCGTAACTCGAATCGCTCGGGCTCGGGTCCATACAAAGCCATCTCCAACTCCTGGATCTTCGCATGGAGTGAGCTAAGCCCTCCCGCGGTGGATCTTTGCCTTTGCGACCTCGGCGTGGGTCCTCTGCAACTCCCGACCGTCTCGCCCAAGGCGTCCTCTGGCGATGACATACCTCGCCAGTGGGTGATAGTGGCGTCCTCCTCCACAAGCTCCATCTGTCAAAATGATTGTCTCGACGGATGGTGACGAAAGACGGTGCCCTCCAACTCTGCGGAGTAAGTGCGGGCAATCGCCGCATCTCGTCGCGCCGTCTCTCGGATTCCGACCTCAAAAGAAGACCTCCGACCGTGATGTAGATAGGACGGCTCGCCTCGCCCTCTCCCGAGCATACATCGTGATCTTGACATCCCAGCGACGTCAAGTCCCGCCTGCACCACAAGTCCTCGACATGCTGGTTCATCAAAACCTCCGAGCAATCGCATCATACGCCATAACTCTGCGGCGATCCTCGGTGCGCTCTCCATAGGTGTGGATCATCCTCATCGCCAAAATAAACCTTGTTTAAATTAAAAGAGAATAATAAAAATTCAAAGCATAGGTATGAATAAGGGAGAAGAGATAAGTCGAGATTTCTTTGACATTCTTGCTCAAGTTGATTAGGTCTTTAGAAAATAGTTTTACCCTCCTAGGCACAACCAAACTAGGGTCAAGTCCTACTGACCAACCTGGCTCGATACCACCTCTGCCGGGCCCCGAATCAGAATCCGGACCCTCTGTGTATTCTGTGCGATCCAGATCACGCTTAGCACACACATCATACAGGTTGCACATCAGACATTCACAAGGATATAAGAATAAATAGTGCAAACATGTATATAAACCGAGTTATACGACCTTATGGTCTCCTTACGGATGAGTCACCACACAGGCTTACATTATTCAAAGTAAAGAAATAGCAGCGGAACATAAGTAAAGGTCGTGGAAGCCTTCATCTTGCCACAGGCAACCGACTGGGCTTGCCCCCTAGTTGTTCGTATCCTCGATGTACTCCTCCTCCCAAACTGGTGTAGTCTCCTCCACTGATGTTGGGGTTGATAAGCAAGGTGGGGTGAGTACACAAGGCACTCAACAAGTAATGCACAGAATGCAGCGCTATTACTATATGCAGAGCTTATTCCAAAGGATTGGCTTAAATGGTTCTTTTGCATCAAGCAGCATTTTTAACCAATATCTTAATTAGATTAAAGCAGTGGAACAGTTATAAGCAATAATAATTTCAAATGGTTTTTCCTTGAGGATTCCCGGCACACAGCCTTAACAGTTCATTTTTTTAACACTTGGCACACAGCCCCCTTCCATGTTTTGTTTATGAAAATCTATCCCTCGACTGTAATCCCCGAGCAATGCTCAATACCGTGAGCACGGCTATTCGAATAGTTTTGACACTCTGCAGAGGTTGTACACTTTACCCACAAGATCTGACCGCTCACCACACGGTGATTGTCCGCAACAAAGCTTTTCAGAACTTCTACCTTAACCAAAGAACCTCTCCCAGATTGCCTTCACTATCACTTCCTCACACAGAGCCAAGTATAGGACCGCCAATCACCGTTGGATGGGCACCAAGCCGTAGCACGTGCACGCTCCCCATACAGATACACCCCGTGTCTTGTCACCCCGAGGTATCGAGGAAAGATATCAGAACCCTAGTCAACTAGGTCCGCCCCATATCGAGACATGTGGTTGTACGGGTGACTCGGATCAAAGGCTTGCAAGGTGAAGTCCTTAATCGACCAAGGCAAGACTTCCAACACTCAACGATGCCACACACCCAATGTGGCACACAGACTCACATCACTCATCAACCACCGCCACACAGCCCACAGTGCACACTGACCTCTTGCCACTTGCCCCAGTCTAAATCATTTCCCACCCAGTTGATTATTGTGCAACACATGCCAGCAATAACTCAACATCGGTACGGAACCACACAGGTCGTTGTACCTCAATCTCATCATGTGGCATCATCACACCACCTTTCAAAATACATTCAATATGTCTTTAATCGGTATTGTAGCATTTTTTCCGAAAGAACACTCATGATTCGTTGCAAGGCTAAGCATCTACTCACGGTCTAGCCTCCCGTGTTGGCACAACATTAACATCCAACTAATATAATCAAACTTAGGGTGACAATGATTTAGGGCATACAATTAATAATTCAAGGTGGCATAACAAAATGGGTTGATTAACTACATTATCCCAAATTAATTTAAATTCATTTTAAATAATTAGCATGCATAGATTCAAAGCATAAATTACATTTTAAAATCTGGGATCAAAATGATCAAAGCATCACTTGCCTTCAAAGAGTTGCTGGTCGTGTTCCGAAGCTTGGTCTTGAGCGACGAATTCTTCCTCGAAACTTTCCGGCAAATTTGCGTCTAAGCGCACAAATAAAGTATGCAATAAATAGCTAATACAGAAGACTAGATGACCTCAAAAATTCAAATAAAATTCATCATTAAATAGATCACAATTTTATGAATTTTTTAGAAATTTGAATCACCTAAATCCGAGTTAAAATGCAAAAGTTGTAGTCATTTGAAGTTTGAATAAAATCTGAAAATACAGAAATTAGGAAAAACCGATTTTTCTGAATTATTTTTATACTGGAAATTCACATTTATGACGTCAACACGCGTCATGATGATGTCGACAGAAATGAATTTGGTCAAAATATTTTATATATAAAATATTTATGACGTCATCACGACGTCACCAACACGCGGCACGCCTGAGGCCGCCACGTCGTTCGTCTATGGTGGTACACGGTTTGGCTCGGTCTCTCGTGGACTCGGTTCACTGTAACGATCGCAAAGAACGCGGCAAGATCCGAGCCGTTCGTTGAATCAACGGCCGATCTCCTCACGCGCGCGCGCGGCGCCCGAGATGCGTCGCGACACGCGTCGCGCATCCGCCGATCCACCACGCATCCAACGCGGCGACGCCTCGGCTCCAAGCCTCCACGCGTCGCACATCCAACGGCTCGCTCAGATCCAACAGCCAGCACCGCGCCGTCACTGCGACGTCTCGGTTCATGCGACGACACGCGGCGCAATCGCGACGGTGCACCCGAAATCGACGGTGGATCGGTCTCCGCCCATTAAACGCCCACGCGTCAGCACGCGATTTGGCGAGGGTACGGTGCCATCTCCGCCGCACGTTCAAATCTGAACGGCGCGGATCCTTAGGGCAAAACCAGATCCAATCTCTACCGTTTAGATCTAATCTAGCGGCCCACGGTACCCGAGCGGTTTACTGTTCTTGGCGCGACGTGGCTCAATCCTACGCGTCCAAAAAAAAGATCCAAGGGTTCGCATTAAATCTAGCCGCAGAATCTAGATCTAATCCCTACCGTACACATCAAGATCTAACGGTCACGATTCAATCTAAACATCTACAGAGATGGAGGCTACGTGGACTCACCAGAACTGAACGATGCAAATCGGACTGTCGGCACGGTTCGACGAGGTTGACGGCGGCGAAGAAGCGAAGGTTGTCGGAGCTGGGGAAGACGACCTCGGCGACGGCGATGCGGGGCTTCTCCGGCGAGAAGAAGTGGCTCTTTCGACGAGGCTTGGCGGAAGGGTTACTCCAGTGACCTTGGCGACGGCGGAGAGAAACCGACGGCGAAGCAAACGGCGAAAAACAGCGGCGGCACAAAGAAGCAACTACGGCGAGCTCGTACGGGCGCTAGAGGGGGTCTCGGCGTGCGTGCTAGGAGTCAAAAGACGCGGCGTGAAGGTCTCTGCACGACGACCTCAACGGGGACTTAAGGGCTGCCTCGACGTGCGCGAAACTACCGGCGGAATGCACGGCCATCAAAGCCCACGTCTCTCCGACGATTTCGCGGGGACGAAGTGACGTGGCGCAATCCCGCGCGTCCGTGCGGCGACGATCCGAAGGCTCACGCGTGCGGGCGACGTGGCACACTCACAGGCGTTCGATCCGAATCAGACGGCTTGTGCTGGGCGGCGCTAGGGTTTGTGCGGCAAACTAGGCCGGGCTAAGCACAGTGTTGGGCTCGGCCTATTACTGTTCATCTGATTTTTAAAACATTTCACATTTAAAATAATTCTAGAAATTCAATTAAATCATTTGGGGCTTTTAAAATAGCAGTAAAATTCTAGAAAAATTCCAGAAATTACTTTGAGATATTTGGAACTCAATTAAAATATTTGCAATAAAACTTTGCAAAAACTTTTCCATTATTCAATTGTTTTCAAGAAAAACCCTATTTGAATAAATCCAAATAAATTTATATAAATTCCCAAAAATTCACAAAAACCAAAAATACTCCAAAATTTAAATTAGAGCAAAATTTAGGGTGTTACACTAGAGCACTCATCTATGGGCTAGAATTAACCCACACACACAGCCTTGCAAGGGCTAACCCAAAACCCACACACATATCGGGTTTTCTTGCACGGTTTTCAAAGCATACTACCTAGACCCGCTAACCTATCAACTAGACCTCAATCCGACGGCCCTCATTGATCCACGCGGCATCTAGCTAGCATCATATCCTTTCCTTGTCTTCTTGACTTGCCCGAACTCCGTCTCCGATCATCTTCCGGCAATCTCCCAACCGTCTGGACCTCCGACGCTCCTCGCCTAGTCCCGGTCATCCTCCGCCTCACCATGACCTTGCACAGTCGCCCTGCAACCATCAAAGACAAGGAAAAACCTTTTACATAGCAATGCCCACAATGATATGCAATAAACCATCCAACTCATCACTACCGCGCCCATACGGCCGGCACTGCCTCTCCTGGCAGAGACAACTCAAATTGCTTCATTCTGAAAATCAATCCAAATCAAACTCAAACTTGAGCACACCTTGCTCAAATAAAGTCAAATACTCATCACAAACATGGATGGATCTCCACATGGTCCTTCACATTCATAGAGAACCTTTAACGACTGTTACAAACCAGCAGGTTTATGATGCATTGCTTTCATTCTCCGACACCCATCACATAAAGCAACATGCTCAACAACTTCACATTTCATATTAGGCCACTAAAACCTCTCTTGAGATCTTGATATATCTTAGCACTTCCTCGATGAATTGAGTACTTCGAATCATGTGCTTCCTCCAGATTCAATTGCTTAAGCTCCTTCTTATTAGGTATACAAATTCGACCTTTGAACCACATAGTACCTTGATCATCCAAAGTAAAATCCTTTGCTAAGCCTTTATCCATCTTAGACTTAATTATGTTGATCTTAGCATCATATTTCTAACCTTTTCTGATCTGATATTCCAAAGTAGCTAAAAATCCTTCTAAAACCATTTCCAACTTCAGCTTCTGAAATTCTTTGCATAACTCTTACTGATCTCCCTGAACTAGCATATTAGCACTATGGCTCTTACGACTCAAAGCATCATCCATTACATTAGCTTTTCCAAGGTGATAATAGATTCCAACATTATAATCCTTTATCAACTCCAACCATCTTCTGTCTCATATTGAGATTCGACTGGGTAAAAATATAATTTATACTCTTGTGGTTCATATATATCTCACTTCTATTACCGATGAGATAATGATACCACAACTTCAAAGTATGCACAACGGTAGCTAATTCCAAATAATGTGTTGGGTAATTCTCCTCATGCGGTCTCAACTGCCTTGACGCATATGCCACAACCATGCCATTCTGCATGAACACACATCCAAGTCCTTGTCTAGAAGAGTCACAACAAATATTAAAGCTACTCTGAACATCTGGCAACACTAACACTGGTGTTGTCGTTAAATGCTTCTTCCATTACTGAAAACTCTTTTCGCACTCTAGTGTCTATGCAAACTTCTTTTCCGTTTTCAACAACTGCGTAAGCGGTCCAGCAATCATCGAAAATTCTTCAATAAATCGATAGTAATATCCTGCCATTCCCAGAAAACTATGAATCTGGGTAACCGACTTCGGTTGTTCCCAATGCAATAATACTTCAACTTTGCTTTGATCTACAGCAACTCCTTTAGCAGTCATCACATGTCCAAGTAATTCAACTTTACCTTTCCAAAAGTCACACTTGCTAAACTTAGCATATAACTGTTGCTCTCACAGCTTTTCAAGGACTAATCTCAAATGTTCAACATGCTCTTCTTTCGACTTGGAGTAAACTAAAATGTCATCTATGAACACAACGATAAACTTGTCCAAAATATCCCATGAAACCTTATTCATCATGTTCATGAAATATGTAGGAGCATTGGTCAATCCAAAAGACATGACCTTAAACTCATAATGTCCATATCGCATAGAGAACGTAGTCTTAGGAACATCGTCCGCATGAATCTTCAATTAATGATACCCTCATTGAAGATCTGTATTGGAGAAAACTCCAGCTCCTCTTAACTGGTCGAACAAATCATCAATCCTGGATAACGGATACTTATTCTTTATCGTCACTTCATTAAGAGCATGATAATCAATACACATCCTTAGACTTCAATCTTTCTTCCTGACGAACAGAACAGACACTCCTCATGGAGATGAATTAGGTCTAACGAAACCTTTCTCCAACAACTCTTTGATCTGCTTCTTCATCTCAACCATCTCATCGGTAGGCATCCAATACGGTCTTTTCGCTATTAAGGTTGTACCAGGCACTAAATCAATAGCAATCTAGCATTATGGCCTGGTGGCATACCAGGCATATCCGCAGGAAAACATCTGGGCATTCTCTGATGATAGGCATATCTTCTAGACTAACAACTTTCACATTATTACCATTAGCTGACCATCATTACGCACGTATCACTATTAGGTAAACCATCTACACAGGGTGAATACTCAGAGAAACACCTGACCCTTCATTTATCATTAATGGTTTTCTTACAAAACCTCACATACCCACATATTGACCACCTTTTATTTCCTTTCTTTAAACAAGGAAATCCTTACATGGATTTCATCACTACACTTTCCTTTATAGGTTATGACATGACATTGTATAAAGTAGCATCCTCGTTCTAGACCTCCTCGGTAGAGTCATTATTCAAATGCCTCTTCTTCGACCGCTTCTTCGAATAAGCTGTTCTTACAACTTCACCGCTCACTCTTGGTGTTATGTACTTGACTGAGGTGACTTCTGGAATAGTCATATCTATAGGAAATGCTCGTCCTCTCTGTGGGCATTGATTAGAATAATGGCCTTTCTCACGATAGTAATAGCATGAACGTTTGCATCGTTGTGCCTTGTTGGGCGTAATTTTGGGCACCAAGTTGCTCTTCCTGTGAATCCCAACTTGTCGTTCCTTAGGGCACTCCCTGACCCAATGACCTTCCTCACCACATAAGAAACATGCTGCTGGTGATGACCACTTAACGCTTTCCTAAAGTGGGCTGACAAGATTGGAGTACTGCTTCTTTAACTCTTCAAGCGACATGGCACACACAACTAGTGTTCCACATCCTTTTGCTAATTCTTGAACAACTGCTGCTCGGAGATTCTCTTGCTAATGCTGAGTCATAGCGGTAACTATCGGATCCAAGAAACATTGAGCTGGGCAATGATCTCGACCTTCACAAAAGTAGCATGTGATGTTGCTCATAGGACTCTCTCTCCAAGGGAATGATTTCCTTCACAGCTGGAACAATTGACCGCATGCTCATCAACAGTACGTCCTATTTCTCCACAGTGAATGCATGCCCGATCTTCTGACTTGTCCGGATGACAACACTTCAAAGAGCAATGTCTAGATCTCGTATAGGGTGTAGGGGTAGTATTCTGCTCTAAATTTACTGTGACCACACTGTTATCTAGTGGGGTAAAGAGATGATGAAAAGCAGTAATGAACTCATTCCAAGAGATATTCTGCGGGGCTTCATGGGCAACACAATATTTCTTCCACCATTCAGCAGCAATTTCATCCAACTAATGAAAAGCATACATGACCTTCTCATTACCTTTACACTGAGCTATGAGTAACTTCTTATCAAAGGTCTTAAGCTAATCATCCACTTCCAAAAGTGAAAAATTTCTAGAAAATGTCGATGGACAAGCCCTTATGAATTATGATAACTTTGAATAGAACAAGGATCATTAACAACAGCTCGAGATGAATTATTGGCATTGGCTTGTTTAGTCATATTCTGCATTTACTACATCATTGCACGCATCAACTAAGTCTGAACAGCCAAGAACACTCCAAGTTCTGCATATCTACTTGCGATGGTGGTTGAGAAACTGATCCATCATTGAGATTCTCACTTGGTTGGTTACCACTTCCACTGACTTCATTGTTTCCACTAATCTGAGCCATCTGCTTGATTGCTTCATAGGGTTACGGGAGAGGGAAAAAGCATAGGTAAGAAGCAGGGATTTAATGCTGGGGAGAATAGGTTTAACCCAATAACTTAAGCAATCAATATTAATAACATGGTATGCTTGCTTACATAAGCCTAAGAGCTATGCAACACATACTGCACACTCAGCAATCATGAAAGAACCAATTCAAACTAAGCACACAAAACTACCGTCTAAATGGGCGACACTCCTATTTACTCGAATTATTTTCCTACTAGAAATTGGGATTTATGACGTCACGGCTATTTTTTTGGTTTCGACCGAATTAATTTTCTACGAAAAAACCTAATTATGACGTCATGATGTCATCATAAACAGAATTAAAATAAATCTAGAAAACCTCTATTAGACCGACATGTGGGCCCAGGGTCTATGGATCAGGTACACAAATCCATGTGCATGCACGGAGGACTTGGTCCACGGAAGTTTGACAGGTGCCGGCGCTGATGTCTGGGGTGACGCAAACGTGACACGCGGCACAGCGCAAGGCTGACATGCGGCTTGATCCAGATCATTCAATCGAGATCCAACGGCTACTAATGTGCGATGGTTGGCGGCAGTGGCGGCACACGTGGTAGATGAAGATGGCAGCTACACGGCAAGATCCGAACAGCTCAAGGCAGATCGGACGATCGATGCTTGAGCAATCGCTGGTGACGATGACACAACAAGCATCGGATGGGAACGATGACCACACGGCACAATTGTGGCCATCCACCACAGATCTGACGGTTGGGAACTACGGCGGGCGGCAACAATGGCTCGGCGGTGTTGCGACACCAGATGCGAAGACGATGAACAAGACAACGGTGTTACCTCGTCAATTTTGGCTCGAAAGTGGATGGATCCGATGTGTCTCGCTGCGGTGATCCCAAATCTGACCACGGACAAGGCGGAGATGGCTCAACGACAATGAATCACGGATGAAAATGACGATGGTGGATCCGTGAACTCCAACGAGCTCACACAAGAAAACTACGGCGCTATGTTGGACAGCAGCTAGGGAAAAATACGCAGCACAGAACGGGCTTCTCGATGCGGTATTGAGGCGCAATAAATACCCCCTTGGCATCCATGAAAAGCACAGCGAATTGCATAGAATCCATGGCGGCAGCAGAGTTCGGTGCTAGCATGGTCGGCGAAGTGATCGAGTGTGTCAGATCCAATCCGACAATCCAGAACACATGTGGTTAAGGTTTATATGTGTTGCAGGCTGCATCAGTGGGTCTGGGCTGGGAGAAACGGGTTTAGGCCCACTTAGGGTTCTAAAGCATTTTCTGAGATTTTCTATTTAAAATAATTCCAAAAATTAAACATAGCCAAATAAAATAACAAAAGTACTCAAAAATTTTCAGAAAAATTCTAGAAAATATTTTAGGGCATTTGGAACTTAAATAAAATATTTTCAATAAAACTTTACTTGAAATTTTCATATTTTTCAAATAATTTTAATGGAAAGCTCAATTCAAATAACTTCCAAATAATCCAAATAAATTTCAAAAAATCCTCAAAACTTGCAAATGCACAATAAATCCATAAAATGTAAAATTTGGGATGCTACAGAGTAGTACGAACATTTCAGATAGGTTTTCTTGAAGGGTTTCTTTCACTGAAGTATTGGGGCTAAAACTTGCTGATACAATGGTGCTTGCCTTGCTATGGGGAGAAATAGTTATGACAGGTTATAAACTGCCATTAATATTATTTTTATGAGAATTTTGTTTCCACCGCCATAGCATGGGTCAAACATCGCTAAACTGGTGCAAAGTTAGGTCTAGGTGATGTAATGATTTTACCATGGTCTCTTTGTCGCACACCAAAGGAAATATGTTAATAGCTTGGTAACAAGAGTTGGTAATATCTTGTGGGTAAAGCTATATGCCTTTGTAGAGTGTAAATATTTTTAAAAAGCCGTGGTCACGGTCTTACACTACTATACAAAGGCCTATATTAGACGTCTCATCACATACAGTTTTGCTAGCACGACCATCAAAGTTATAGGATATGTTAAGAACTATCTATGATAAGCTGATATCACATACGGTTCATCCCACGAATCATCTGTGAAGTATCACTGATGGTTTGTATCATGAACCATATGTGATATGACTACATATCATTAGGGATGAAAACAGAACGGAAACGGTCGTTAAATGGTCGTTCCGTTTCCGTTTCCACATTTTTTACCAGTAACGAAAACAAAATCGAAAGCCCCAGAAACGGATACGGATATGAAAATGGATAGTGATGGAAATGGAGATGGAACGAAACGGAGAGGATACGGAAACGAAAGTGGAAAATTCCAGAAGAACATAGTACATGATCACAATATACATGACCGCAAAAACAATGTAACTCATTCCACCTCCAATGCGGATACAAGAACAATATTATGTTCACTGATATCACTATGAAGTTTTTTCTCAAGTTTGTCAGTTGAAGGCTCGCTATTTGTCACTCAGATTAAACCATCATGTCCTCCTCCATATCATTATCATCGACATCCTCTTGCTCTTCCAACTATAAAGGTGTAATACCCTAAAATTTGCATATTATTATTCAATGTTCATTTATGATTTTCTGATAATTATCCTGGATTTTCTAGAGTTTATAAATGCCATTTTGCTATTTTAGATTTATATAATTAATTTATTCATCAAAAATGAAACAAAAAATATGCTATAAATAATTTTCTAGGTTCAAAATGTTACAAAGTATTTTTGAGAATTTTTTGGAATTTTTGAACTCTATTTGATATTTTCTATAAAGCCATTTGTATTTCTAAAATTATTTTAATTTGAAAATAAATGTAAATTCTCCTTTTTGGGCCAAGTGGACCCAGTTTTCGACAGAATTTCTGGTTTCACTTATATGGAATTTCCGTTTTCATCGAAAATGGCTCGCCCGTTTCTGTTTCCGACAAAAAATTTCCGTTTCAGTTTCCGCACCGACATTTTTCGTTTCCGAAAAAAGACTTCTGTTTCCATTTTTCTCTGGAACGGTCGGAAATTTCGTTTCTGTTTTCGTCCCTACATATCATAGACAGTTTTTATAGAAAACAGTCTATGATACTGCATAAATGGTTCGTGGGACGAATCGTTTGTGATATGACTACATATCACAAACGGTTTTTTTAGCAAACCATCTGTGATAGCACTTATTATATATATTTTTATAGGGTTTTTGCCCCTACACTCCTCACTCAAACGAAATCTTTCACCATCCTTCGCCTCCTTCCTGAGCCCATCGCCACCGCCCATCCTCAATGCCTCCTCCCTCGAGCCTGCGCGCCTCCTCCTAGAGCCCGTCACCACCTCCTCCTTGAGCCCTAAGGTCTCCTTGTTTTGATTTATCAAATAATGTTGTTTCTCAATGTATGCTTATTGATCTTTATGCTATCATATCTTCTCAATGTAATGTCATCTGAAAATATCATTTGTTTATGGAAATGCATATGCTTGAGGTAAACTTCATAAGTCATAAACATTTCATTGGTGTGTGCTAAATTATCCTTAATATTTGCTCATCTTGAATCCAATTATTGAATAGTGTCTTGTTTGAACCAAAATGTTGTCATAGAAATATTCTACTGCACAAGTGATGTATAAACTCCTAGAGTGAGAACTTAAGCATATGTAATCAATTGATTTTTTATTCTTTCATTTGATGCTTGTTATACGCACGGATTGTCGACAGGAAAGCTGTCAACTGAGAACAACGAGCAAACCACAACGAAAATAGGGAACGAACCTCCAATTTCCATTTTTCACATAGTAGTTTATTATAACCAATTCAACACACCACCAATTGCTAACAAAAAAAAGATAGTGGCCAACTTGGCCCAAACCAAGAATTGCAAAAAAAAACTATAGGTTTATTAACAAATAATAGAAACGAGAGTGTAGTCCTAAGTTTTCAGTTCTTGCATCTGCAGGTTTAAAAATAAACTTTGTAATAAAATTTAGTTATTCTAGGATGTCAACTCAGTGAGTTTCTTTGTTGGATATGCTGGTTTGACATCATATCTACTTAAGGCTGTTGTTGAAGACTATTTTTGTTTGTTCACAACATGGTCAGCAAACTATATCAATGTGAACAGGTTTTTTATCCATAGGTGGTCCATATACGAGTAGACCAACGCATATACGATGACTTAATCAACTCCATATTTTATGAAAGAGAGAACTATCAAAATGATCATGTTCCTGCACAAGACCAAAGTGAAAATAGGCTGTCTATGGTATTCTCATTCGGGGATGAGGATGAAGTGAAGGATAAATCATAATATGAAAACTTTCAGGACAAACTATGGATAGAATTTGATTTTTCTTTAGAATCCATCAGCATTTGTTCTCATAGATGCGATGAGGTACTTAAATTTCTGCTATGCCTGTAAATAATTCCATTGATATGATAATAGACTATCACAGACGGGTCTTGAGACAAACCATCTATAATAGCATATTATCACAGACAGTTCTGAGTAGAGAACCGTCTGTGATAATAGGTTGTCATAGACGGTTTGTACCAATAACAATCTATGATAGGTGTTTCACAGACGGTTCATAAATCATTTGTGACGCGATGTATTATCATAGACACATGCTTACAGACAATTCAGAAAACCATCTATGATGACATTTTTAAACCATTTGTGATGGCCTTTTGTATAGTAGTGTTAAGAGACTTGGTGCATAAACACTAGTTAGCTTTTGAACTTTTATGCAGATATTTGTGTTGGAAAAATGGTGGGTAGCCATATTTTAGATGATATGCCAGGTATGGCAGGAAATAGATCTTTGATCACAATCATGGAGGATTATGATTTCCTCATATTTATGTTATATACTTGTTATGTACATACCTGTCAACTGTTGTTTACAAATACCATTTACAATCTACTATTTATTATTATTGACTAAATCTCGCTGTATGCAAAATTAGAGAACATGGTAGGATAGACATTCCTTTGACATAGCCAAGCATATACTTATAATTGTGATACACTACAAGTCTTGCTTAGTACAAATGTACTCACTCTTGCTTGTTATCCAAAGTGCGAAGAAATCGCGGTCCCAGATGATGCATATTTCACCGTAGGTTTCGAGGAATATGACGATGATCTCTTCTAGGGCTTAATCTAGTTGGTTAGCTATGGATTTTTGGGTTAAGGCATACCGCTGGACCTTACTATTTTATGTCACTACCTTTCCACTACATTTTATTCAACCAATGGCCCACATATTGTAAGAACAATGTACCTTTTGTACAGATGACTTATGTTTTAATATCTTTGCCATGTTGTGTATGGATGTGATGACAATATTGTGGATGTGTGTATTATCCACTGATTATGGGACAAGTACAATATACACATGAGGCCCAAGGGTATTCCGCGCCTGGGTGAGGGTCTCGACAGAAAACTGGAGTATTGTAACATTCCAAAATTTTGAGTTTTGGAATGTTGGAATTTGAAATTGAACCATTTGCATTTTCTCCAATTTAATAAAGCTTAATTTGAATTTTCTACTAATAAAAGGATAATTTGATTAAAATATACATCAAACAAAATATTTTCAATTTTAGTTGGGTTCATTATGTCTCAAGGAATTTTTCTGTATTTTTGGAGATTTTTATGAATTTATTTTCTATTTATTTGCATTTAATTGTTTTTATTTAAATTTTGGAATTTTCTTAATTCGAAAATTGTTTTTATTTTCAAAACTCTTCTCGGGCCAAAACCTTAGCCCGGCCCAGTTTTTCTCTGTTTTTCGTGTGGTCCACCTCTCAAGGCTTGTTTGCTGCCACCCGATCCTTGATCCACCTCAGATCCGCGCCGCCAACGTCGCTCGAAACCCTAACCCTAGCCGTCGCCGACTCGGCTTTGAAGTCCGTGTCGTGCATGCCTCCCTAGGCCTATTTAAGCACCGTCGCACCCCTCCCGAGGATCACCTCGCTGCGCCGCACCCGTAGCTGCCCTCATCGTCGCCCGAGAGCCTTCCATTGCTTCACGTGTCCTCGCCGAAGTTCCTCCGCCGCCCGAAGCTCTTTTCCACTGTCGTTTGGCCTCTACAGCGTAGCTCCGTCGATGTCGTTTGTCCCTTTGGATTCCTCGCGTCGAGCTCTTCAAGACCCCCAAGGTTTTGCGCCCGATCCGGTCCACTTCCATCGCGTTTCGCATCGTCTTCCTCGACTCCGGCAGAATAACACCGCCTCCTCGCTGTCGATCTAGTCTGCCAGTTCGTGGGCCATCCAATCTCGAGCTAGTGCCCCAGATTGCGCCACGTCTTCGCCGTCGTGTCTATGTTTCTCCACCATCCGATCCAATTGCGCCGCTGGATATGCGACACGCAGCCGTTCGCGTCAGCGCCTCGTCAGGAACCACCTTAGCCCTAGTGCCGACGCAAGCGTCGACGTCAGTCGTGCACCGGGTGCACGGTGAACCGGACATTGCCATGGACCCAGACCATCAAATTCCGGATGACGTCAGCAATTGCGCACTAAACAGATTTTCCTTTAGAAAAATAATTCCATAAATATTCTTTTTCTATTTTCTCTAATTTAATTTTCCAGGAGCTTGTTCTCTCTCATACGAACTCCGATTGAGACGATTCAAATTTCTAATTTTTTATAAAATTGAGCTCTATCTTCCAGAGCCATTTATTTTCAATTTTGAGCATGTTTGATTCCCAGTTTGGTATTTATTTCTATTCATTGCTTTCTTTTCCGGTAGACGTTAATTCCGAGGGAGCGAACGGAGACTTTGAAGACCAAGACTCAGCACTAGATCAGCAAGGCAAGTAGTAACATTTGATCATGTTGAACCTATGTTTGTAAAAGTACTTTGCTTTATACAATTTAATGCTATTTTTGTACAATGATTATTTGTCGGAATTAGCTATGTACCTAGTTGACATTATACCACCTTGATATTATTGGGATGCCATGTATCCATTGTTAAACATAGGTTGGGACATTATTAGTTGGACATGAATATACTACCAACATTGGGTTATCGTAGCTGTGCTTAGACCTGCTTAGTTGTACGATGGGATTCATATCACATGTTGAATAATGTTAATCTTGACTTAATGAGATATGAATTATGGCTGATAGCCGCTGTTGTAAAATTTGTTGTACCATGGTGGGGTTTACCATTGTTCTTGGTTGAACGAATTGTTTTCCCTTGGGCAAGTGATCGTGCAGTAAAGGGGGTGCTTTCTAGCACATTGGGATGTGGATGTCTTGCCTGAGACAACTTAAGGACTTAATCTTGCGCGCCATTGAACTGGGCCTAACCGTACTACCATAAGTCTGGTATGGGACAGACCTAGCTGATTAATTTGCAATGTCTAGCCTTAAGTACTGCCAATTGGTGGTGTGGGTTCCGGAGTGAACGGGTAGACTCACATCGCTCAAGAGGGGGCCCCAAGGGGCAAAACCTTAGTGGGCAGTACCGAGTTTAGACAGGGCATTGTAAAGGCTTTGTCATAATCTCTCTACGGCACACCAAAGGAAGTGTGCTAATATCGATTGCACAAAGAGGTGATCATGTCTTGTGGGTAAAGAAGTACAATCTCTGCAGAGTGTAAAACTATTCGAATGGTCGCGTCCGCGGTCACGGACATGCCCAGGAATTTCACACGAGGTATAGAGTGTTTCATGAAATGTTGGATGGTAGAATTGTTGAGATGTGAACAGGGAGTTCACTGTTGTTTTGGTTGTCTAAAGTTATACTGTTGAACTTAGTGGTTTGATAATTGTTTTGGATGGTGTAGGGTGATGCCTCACCATTCTGTTCATGTTATCTATCATTGATTTATCAGTTATGTATTACATTTTCATAAATGTGCTTTTAATCTATTTATTGTATTTCAATTCAAGTTATTGCTTTCTACAAATGAACCATATGGCTATCCTTGTCAAGCCGTGCATGAATATGTTGCATAATTTCCCTACGGCTTGCTGAGTAATTTTTGTACTCACGGCTATACGCCTTTGTTGATCAGTTGCTGAGGAAGGATCAGGAAATGCTGAATATCATGAGGGGGAATATTATGAAGACTACGTGGATTAGGAAGGCGTTTCCCAGACGATTGCCTATGGCATGTCGAATGGCCCAAGTTATCTTTTCCGCTACAATAGTTTATTTGTTTCTTAAGCCTTAAGGCATAGTGGTGTAAACTTTGACCATAAGGTCTGATGCTTTATTTAATAATAATTTGCTTCTTCCTTAGTTAATTCGTTGAATGGAATGATATTTCATCTATGTTTTCACTGTGTGCACTAGCGTGATCCTGGACTAGTGCAGTATATACAGAGGGTTTCGGATTTGTAAATCCGGGTCCCGACATGTATATAGTGAATTCACTGAGAAAAGCTAGTGAGAGTGGTCAAGTCAATGAGAAAAGATGGTGCATGTGGTCAAGTAATAGAGAACGACCTTCAAATATAGGTCATGCTGTAAATATTGATGGTATTACACATGATCCAAGCAACGTCACTATAACTATGGTGCAAACACGTCTTTTGGAAGGAACACGACAAGGTGTGCATAGATGTAATAAGTATTTTAGAGAGTAGGCCCTACAGAAAAAATGGGTAACCATAGGGAACCCACATTGAGTGACGCTCGTCAGGGCAGTGTGGGTGTGGCTGTTGTTGCGGTAGTGGCAAGAGCAATTGTAGCTCAGGTTGGTGCAGCAGCAGCGTAGGTGGTACTCACTGCCGAGGTGGACAACCTCCTCATTGTTTCTCTCCCTAATCATCTGCATCCGAAGTTTTTCATTGTTGATCCTCTCTGTGTGGAACTCCTCCCGCAACTCATATAGGCGGATTTAGAGGGTATGGATGTAAACCTAGGCATGTATTGGATATGGTTGATCTACCCACTCGATGAACATTCAATCAGCTATCTGTGATGAAGGTGAGATGGTACGAGCAATGCATTCATATGAACATGCAAGTATAGATAGGAATTGAAATACTTACCATAAAGAGAGGGCATTGGAAAAATCAATATCCAGGGTTCTCATCATCTAAAACCTGGACCACCATGTCCAGGTTGTGCTTGCATTGTGGCCAATTCTCGGGGATGTGTGGATAGTCACACCGGGGATTTCTAGGGGTATAGTACTCCCTGGTTTGGAGCAGAAGATCATGGTTGAGGGGTTGGGGTCTAGCAGACCAAAGATGTGGGTGTCTTCTAGGTAAGGGTCGTGATGCGGGGTTTAGCCTGATCTTTACGATGTAGGATTGGAGATAACTGGAGCCGTTCAACCTGATGAATGATGCTTCCAACCATCGTCTCTATTATGGTAACCTGCAACACTTGATTCACCCAACCACACACTTCGATCCCTTTGTCTACTCGCTCACATGGAGTAAACATGTTCAAGCAATCACCAAGGCAATCGTAAGAACGACGGAGTCAAGACACTTGGTGAATTTCCAGTTCTATCGGGGGTGCAATTGTATCTCACACAAACCCTAGAACAAGAAAAAAAATCTGAATATCGAAAACTTAATCACAATGGAGGGGATGCCCCTCCTTTTATAGAATTTTGGGTTTGCTACAGTACATCGTTACTACAGTGTTGCGTCTGCTACACTTCAAAATATTAAGCCGTTTTCCATCTTCTGTTAAGACTTGGACTAATTTTTCAGTTGTTGGCTCTTCCTCTTGGCTTCCATGCTTTTGAAGTTGTAGTAGTTTGTTTTCCTAAGCCTCTCAAGCTTCTTCATGAAACCTAATATCAATTAAGCTAGAAGAATTAGGTAACAATATATTCTCATTCAAATCAATGCATAGCTCTTTTAGGAAAAGATTCAACCGTTGATTGATTTGTTTCGCTCTAGCTCTTGTGATTGGTCCAGTTGGAGTTGGAATGTTATTCTAGGAAGGAGATAATATATGTGTCCTACTGATGTCCTCATCATCCTCCCCTTCTTCAGGAATATCCATCCTCAGATTTTTCCTTGTTCTTTGATAACCTGAAATTTTATGATATATGTGTGCATGATATATGTATTTATCATTGGTTTTAAAACTAGCTTTGTTTTGCACATGCTGATTAGCACAACAACAGCCATAAGACATATACAATTTATGTATCGAATTAACACATATGATGATACCATTCACATCATTCCCCCTCACGTCGAGAAAAGTCATTCTCGACTTTTGTAAACTTGCATATAAGTTTTTAATGAACAGCACTACATCAAATCATTCTAATATGGGTGAGAACAATTCTAGTGCTTTCCATGCTTCAACTGCACTACTCTGATTACTATTATATGTAAAAGATGAACAAGTCAGCAACATATTTGTTCTAGCCAATAAGCATTATTCTTTCCACTCAAATTTGGATGATCAAAACTTTGCACAATAGGTGGATTGCCCAAAACACGCAATTTCAATTCAGCAAGGCTATCACAGGTAATGCATAATCGATGAACATGAAATTTGTGGTCTACACCATAATCTCCAACCAATTAATTTACAGTAGGCATAGGAACTAACTAGCGATTTTAAGTATGCAATTTTAGAAACTTTTTCAATCACGCTAGATAGCTCTAATGGTTCATCAAGCATGATATAGCATATAGAATCATCAGGGGATATTCTAGTAAGAACTTATTTATAAGTAATCAATTCCACATTATGTAAATTAAGCCTATCAAATTCAAAACATGGAACCATCAAAGAAACACAGGTGTTCCCACTTTGTCTCACCTCTTCATGATGTACATTCAATTCAACACTATTATTGCTACCTTTAATGTCTTTCTCAGTTGATGTATGTGTTATAGGTAGCATTTCTTCATGATTTAACAATGGGCCAGCGAGCATTCCATCTCCAACCGTAGCTCTCTTCTCATCATTCTCCTCAAGCGGTGCGGGTTGTTTATGGTTCAACTCCTCATCTCCTTGGTCAACCTGCATAATATGAGAAACAACACTAGAAGCAGAGAGCAAGTCGTTAGCTTCAAAACTAATCTCGCTTTTGTTTTCATCTTCTTCTCTCATTTTTTTGGTGTAACTCGTCCTAAGATTAAACCTAGGTATACAACACTCTTTAAGTATTCTTCCGTCCTCAATGGCACAATTCACAAGATCAAATATGTTACTAAAATACTTATGTTCAAGTGCAACGACGATATTAAAATTCAAACATTTTTAAAAGTATTCATTCTCTTATAATGCACTAGTGATACCGGCATGTCGCATTGCATATTTCAACTCAATATAATAATCTTGAACTAGCTTGCACCCTTGTGTAACGCTCTCCAAGTGGCGAAGTAACCTTTGCTTATAATAGTATGACACAAACTCACTTATCATGATCATCTTTAAATTCGACCAAGATGTAATGAGGCTTTTTCTAAAAAGTTGTTGCCACCAAATATAAGCATAGTACTCAAACTCAATAATGGCATGCATCCTCTTTGGCTTTGGAAAGCTTCTAAAATTTGAACACATTTTCCATTTGTTCTTCCCTAGTGAGATACTCCTTTGGATCATTACTTCTATAGAACTCAAGTTCCTCGTACTCATAACCTGCCATGATTGGTAGCAAGTAAAAACGACATGTATATGTGCACTATATATGCAATCAACCTCACCCTCTCCTTACCAACCAAAGTTCTACGATTACTTCACAGTTTGAAGGTGATGGATTAAGTGAATCGATGTTTAAGTGCCATAATTGACAAAGGCTATTTTGTGGAGTTTGGAGGGTTATTATAACTCCTATGCAATTGAAATTCTAGATGTTATAATGATAAGTGATGACCTAAGCAAGAATTCCAACGCCTATTTACCAACCTTAAGATATAAGAGAAGATTATAGCAACTCACACACAAATATAATGGAACTTAATGCAACCAAAGGACTGAGCTATAAGAAAATATTTAAGTGAAGAATAACTATCTCGTGCTGCACAAATTATAGAAAGACGCTAGCTTGATTGCAATTGATGTCAATAGACTACTGATTTGCACTTCAAGAATCACACAATATACCGAACTTTGGAATAGAATTCATACTTGATACAGGTATTGACCACATCACTTCTTTTCTTTGTTTTTCTATTTTCTTTCTTTGCTTTTTTTGTACTTTCTTCTTCTTTCTTTATTTTGCACCAATTTCAACAACACAGATATCAAGAGCTCATGAGATATCCAACAATTCAATTTCAAAGAATGGTATCAAGTGTGCAAAGCAAAAGCAATCCCCTAAGGCTGGTCTTTAATTAGGACCGAAGTATTCGCAAAAGGATTGAAGGGACTCACTAAATTTATAAGTGAAGTTTTTTTGAACCAGCTTCTGGAAATGCACTTGCAGTCAGGCATAAATTAGTTAGCGGTTTGACCAACCCTAGTGTTCTAATACAAAAACAGAGAGCAGAACTGATTGGAAAGTTGATGTAGTGGTTCAAACAAAAAGCTATGCAAATAAAAACTTCGAATCAACAAGTAAGCAAGGTTCTAATGGATCAAGACCTAGAAAAACTAACTAGAATTTAAAATTTAAAATTATGGCAAAGAACAGAGAATTCGGAGGTGTTACTCTCGGGTTCGACAGAGGTGGTATCAGAGCCATATCGACTGTAGGAGTAGCTTTAGTTAGAATTGTTTAACCTTAAGGACTTATTTTGAAATAACAAAATATTTCAAAAAAGTTCTACTCTCATCTTGCTCTATCTTGCCCTAACCTCTAAATCCTTATTTTTACAAAAGCAGTTGTATCCATTTCTTTCCCATTTTCAAATGATTAGATAGTTAGAGATAGCATCAAGCAAAGTGATGGATTGATATGCATTCTTCAAAGTCTACTACAAACTTTGCCTCGAAGAAATGGAGCCATGTTTTGTACCCCGGAGGCCATGAATGTTAAGACCAAATCTTAGAAGAATACCCTCATTAAGATCTAGGCTAGCTATCCATTTCAATAGATGACATTGTGAGTTGTCCTATTTTTTCCTCTTTTGTTGGTAGCCACAATAAATAAAGCTATTATTAAAAAACTAAAGTTGGAGTTTATTACTTGTTCGTGGGAATGTGCAATATTTATCCCCTTGTTCTCAGTCTCCCTCTTTCCTATATCTTTTGGAGCAACTAGCAGATGGTGAACACTCGTCGCTCCGAAAGTGAGACCAACAGAAATAATAATGCCTCTGGAAGAGGAAATGCCCGATTCCACCATCACCACTAGCTGATGGACTAGATTGGCATTAAATGATGGCCAATTAGAATTAACTCATTCAACTCCTCGCCTAAGCTGTCAACAACAATCAAGCATCACAGGCTGCTATTCAACAAGCTCCTACACCTCCTCAGTCTAGGCTATCTAAGTTTATGAGGAACCTCCAACCTTCTCCATCAGCACTGAGCCAATAGACGCATACGATTGGCTCTAGACAATTGGAAAGAACCCAGATATTTCTTAGTGCAGTGACTGTGAGAGAGTTCTATTTGCCTCTCACCAGCTCAATGGGCCAGCTTCAAAATGGTGGGACAACTTCTGCCTTTCTCATCATGATGCTCATGATATTAAATGGAATGAGTTCGTGCAAACTTTTCATAAAGCTCACATTCCATCCAGCATCATCACCTTGAAGGAGTTCCGCAATCTATACAAGGAAGTCGTACAGTGACGGAATACCTCCACAAGTTCAACCAACTCGCACGGTTTGCACCTGAAGACGTGGCCACAGACGAAGCCAAGCTGGAAAGATTCATTGAAGGACTCAACAAAGAGTTGTCTATTCAGCTGATCTCCCACGATTACTTTTGACTTCCAACAGCTGGTCAACAAGGAAATGGAGAATCCCAAAAGAAGAATGGCTGCCCTAAGATTCAATCATGGAGCATTTCCCAAAGCTCAGATGATTCCACCATAGTCAGTCAAACTTGAATCGATAGTGGTAACTTAGGAACAAGCCATGATGAATCGCCCAGACAGCACAGCAATCTCCAATGCAGCTCAGGATGGACCAACACAAAAGGATTTAGCTCCTTCCACTGGAGTCACCTGCTACAATTACCATGGGATTGGACACGTTGCCAGGAATTGCCCCAAGAAGCAGGTGGAATGTTATTCTAGGAAGGAGATAATGTAGTGTGCTAGTGATGTCCTCATCAGGTCGTGACCTTGAAAACCAGTCCTTGTCTAGCGTCCCATCCCATGCCTTGAGGTACTAGCTGTCTGTCATGTTGGGCTTGGAGGAGTAACCTGGAGGTTTGTGGGTTGTTAGCTGATGAATTTATAGACTGTCTTGGATGTGAGCAATGGATGTGAGACACGTTGAATGTGATTATATATGAGTAGGTGTGGTCATGTCGGTTTGAAATGCAGAGATTTCCCAATGCATGTGGATTATGTGTCTACGGAGGCATAGTGCCATCGCAAGGTATGGTGAAAGCTGCTCGGGTCTTGTGATCGTAGGGAATGGTCATAACAGCATCAGGTCTTATCGTAGCAAGGTATGTTTGTAGCAGCATCATGGCTTGTCATTACACAGTGGTGTGCATTGACATGTCGCAATTACTACATGCCGTACTGGTATTCATTGGCATGTCACAAGTACTACAGCTTGCAAAGTACAAGAATAACGTATACAGTTGATAGTACTTGATGGTTTGATACACAATGCATGGATGAACAAGCATGGCACATACATATAATCCTGTTACATAGCACAAGGTAATAATGGCCTGAAAAATAGATAGCATAGAAACATGACGCGTACAACTTGAGAACGCCCACAGTGTAGCAATCCACATCAAACAAGCTCAAGTCTGATCTAATTGTCAGTTCCTCGCATGGTGAAGGTGGTCCTCTGAGAACATGAACCTATCAGGTGAGTGTTTGCAGCTACGCAAACTGCATTGGCTGTCTTGTGTGATAGGTGGGGCCTCTGTTAGGTGGTTGGGCCCTAGGTGTTGCTTGCTGAACATCTCATCCACCCATGAGCCTTGTTGCATTACAATATGCCATTATTTCTATAGAAATATAAAATCAAAGATGGAATTAAAGTTACTTAAAGTATGTACAATTCTGGGTTGTGGAGTGCTGGAATAATGAGCCCATTGTCCGAACTCCTCTCGCAAAACCTGCAGGCACATAGTGTTAGTTCACTTTGACAAGATAAACTTATTTCATTCAACAACATGTACCCGCCATGCTTACTAGCCGGACAACGAGCCAACACCATAATCTACATCATATTGTTGCACAGTGTACCTGGTGTATGTCTAGTCAAACTAGGCGTTGCTCTATCGCTGTTATGGCGAACATGCCAGCACGAACGTGCCCCAAGCAGAACCTAACGCTGGTAATTCCTCACCGGGTGATTTCGTGTCATGGTCTACGATGTCCTGTGGAGTTGTACATGTCGGTGAGGGAGCACGTGCATTTGCTTGATGCCTAAACGAGGATGAAAATAGAGCTTGATTAGCAATTTAGGTATGTGCCATACTGGGGGAGCTGCTTTATGGATGACGAATGACCCAAGATGGAACAATACGTCAACTCACTAGGACGTGATGACCTTGACAAAGGAAGATGGTGACCTCGAACAACACGTCACTAGGCCATCCATGGCTAATGCTCTTGATAATGCCCTTTGTGTCCTCATACATGCCACGAATAACCCCCAACAGTTGGCAACAGTGTTATACATGCCATGGCGTAGTGTAGTGGAAGCCTCGATGGTGATATGATGAGCACACTTGTAATACATCCAAAACATAAAATATTGGTTAGTCACGAGAACATTACTTTATAAGTAATTTAAAACTTATATCGTGTCATCCTATCAGACTTCCCCATGTCGATCGTGGCCAAGCCCTAACCTATCAGCTTGCATCACCCCCATGGGCCACGTGGGAGGCAATCCTATAAGTCTGCTACATGTGAGAGGCATGTACCACTCCAAGGACGTGGTGTAGGTGTCTAGGTCGTAGGGTCGATTCTCCACCAAGACTTCTGTCGTCGCACTCTGCTCCCACGCCATGGTCCGTGGTAGCTATGCCAAGAACCATCCGTCACTCTTTCTTCCCTTTCTTTTTTGCCTAAGGAAACACAATAGTATGAGGAATGAGATATGTTATTTCTCATATGGTATGAACAAGACTTGTAACTTAGGGTTTATACTTACAAATGCACTTGTCATGGTAGATATCAGCCAACTAGTGGTGGGATATGCTGGTGAAGTCCAAACTATCTCAAACTCGGCCCGGGCAGTATGCCTCCTGAGAAAACAAGGTGGCAAGTTGTCAACCAGTATTCATCATCCTGACCACACTGCTCGGACAAACAATGCGGAGCTATATCAACCAAGAACTATGTTGTCCACAGCTGCCAGATAATGTCGTCCTCACGTAAGGTCTCAAACTAGTTGTGAAACTCCAAGTACACTTGGCGTGGCCTCTCACTAGCCCATCTCAACTGGCTAGCCGTCCATCGAATACCCGTCATGGGGCCATCGAAATATTCCATTTTGTACGTACCATTAAATTTTCTCACTGTCCCATTGTTACTTACACATCAAAATTACTTTTAGACTTCACCAACACTACTAAACGCATGCATGTACTATCTATTATATTAATATTTTACTCTGCCTATTACTACAGTCATTATAATAACAACTACGACATATATAATAAATGTGCATGGGTATGTACTAGCACCTATGGCTGTTTTCTTCTACACCTTTCCACCGCTATTTACGCATCAATTGTATTTTTCCACATCACGAATTGTGCTAAATACATATTGATTGTGCGTACATGTCTTCTACATATTAAACTAATATTTCAACGTACCTACTCTTGGCACATTGTAATAACAACTATAGCATTCATATCATATGTGCATGCAACATAAATAACATTATCAAAATAATCATTTCGCTAATTTTGAATAATGACGTACTCATCACCGCTAACCTTAACATAACAATGCATTCAACTTAACTAATAACAATGGCTACATAAGCATTACACTAATTAAATACTAAAAACAAATTAATTACATAAATTGCTTAAAAAACTAACATTTCCCGAAAGATTTCAACTTGATCATTGATCAATAACTTTCACAACTATACCCTTTTGTGATTAACAAACTAATTGCTCAGAAATCACCCTTAAAACCCTCTCACTTTTCTCTCCTCTACCCTCTCCTCTTCTTTCTCTCTCTCTCTGCCTCCTCTAGCTTCTCTTCTCGTCATTGGACGATGGTCTGCGGGAAGGAGGGGACCTCAGCTAGTTTTATAGCAGCCACAGCCTGTCGAGGCCCCTTTGCTTGGTTGGATAGTGTCACCGAAGGGGGGACAGGCCTACGTGTGCCTAGCTCCACGCCTACACCTTCAGAACACCCCTAGAGTAGCAGGACAATTGTACAGTGACTAGACAAGATGTGACACCCTACCGAGCACTAGCAGTGTGGCAAGCCTGTGCCGAGGTGTCCTAGCATGGTAGTTCCCTCCTGAGCTTCATGTGCATAGTACAGTGCTAGGCCCGCATGGCTTCTGCGATCGGCCAGCCTATCGCATGCTCGATGAGGTCCCGAGGATCACTACCCGTAGTAGGTGATATTCGTCACATGCCACAGCTTCTGAGCTCGTTGGAGGAGCCATTTTTGCAATTCAGACGATACGAGGGCTAGTTTTGGGAAAAAACATTGATGAAGGGGCCAAATAAGCAAAAAAATCCTTTCTATTTGACCATGGAATCCATTGCTTTTCTGGCTCTCGTCACCTCGTTTTTTGCAAATCTACTCTCGTGTGCGGATTTGCAACTCTAACCCCCTACCACGCCCAAAGAGCGCAGAAGCCAGCGGAGCTCGACCGACTGCGGGAGCATCATGGTTCACCACGGCAGGACCGCTAACGTGCTCACCGGAGCCACAGGGACACGTGTCACCTGCCGCCCCATTCGCAGAAGGGGAGAAGGCTAAATTTGCAAATTCGCACGTAAAGGGCTAGATGACGGGGACTAAAAAAGCAATGGATTCTCGATCACGATGGTAGCAAGGAGAGAGATCTTGGCATCAAACATGCTGAGAAAGTAAACTCTTTTGTCGGGCATGGTGACCACAAAACAGAGATGTGAAACGCAAGGGGACGGAGCCGGGGGGGTAGCTCGTCAGCTGGTGCACGGTCATGCCCGGATCGAGAGAGAGGCTTTCTACCATCCGAAAGGCCTCGAAGTGACGATACGGGCAGGACAACACCATACAGGCATGTGTGGCTGGCTCGAGAATACTGTGCATACTTATCCCCATAGCATGTTTTTTTTTAAATCTAGCTCTACAACATATATTTTTGTAAAAATAGTCATCTCCTCACCGTGAAAGACTGTGTCCCTTGCCATATCCAGGTAGCGAAAGCCGCCTGGCTCAGCGACAGCAAGTGGACAGCACGTGCAGGCAGGCGTGAGCTCATGCTGGCCTATACGTTGACGCTGCTACGCTAGGGTAGCGCGGAAGGATGCCTTCCGCGCTCCCCAAGTGAAGCGCGGAAGCGTGTCCTCCCACGCTCATGCCTTGCGGCTGTAGGGCCAACCGACGTTGTGCCTTCCACGATAAGAAAATGGTTATTTTTATAACAAAAAAATCATACATTAAGGAACTAGATTCGCAAAAAAACATGTTCGTAAGCTGATATGCAGTGTTCGCTCGAGCAGCTAGAGAAGCAGCCCGCGACAACGTATCATTCGCAGCGACTCTCTTGGTTTTGGACGTGCCCGGTGTTACGAAATTAAATCATGTAAATCATGTGATCAATTGCCAAAAGGTGTCTATTGTCAAAAGATGTCTATTTGAAGAGATGTCTTTTCCCAAGAGACACCCCAATCTTGTATATATATGTGATCAAACACTAATGAGAATGGATCATTAGCAATCTCTCTCAATTCTTTGTCTCTCTTAATTCTCTATATTTAACACGTTATCAGCACTTCTGCTCTTCAAGAACAGAACGCAATAGACATCTTTTGGCATTAGACACCTTTTGGCAATAGACACCTTTTGGCAATTGATCACATGTTTTATATGATTTAATTTCGTAACACTCCCCCTTGATCAATTCCTTCACTTGTATATATTTTGTAAGCTCCTCTAAAAACCCTGTAGGAAAAATATGAAGACAAATTCATTCTTATAATTTTGGGTGGGGCTCCATGACGAGCCGCCAAGGTCGGAAGAGGTGGCGGCGGTGTGCATCCCATGGTGCGGCGGGCGGAGTTCGGTGAGGGGGGCGTTGGCGTCGAGAGCCGAACGTGGTCGTGGGAGGAGCCCACTTCCCTGTAGAGGAAGTAATGGCTATCCTTTGTAGGAGTAATGGTTGTCAAGGAGTTTGATGAACTTGCCTTGGACGGACACAACTATCCTACATGGGCATCAGATATCAGGATTAGTTTTGCATCCACAGGTTTTCTGCATACGATCGAGGAATCTGTTGAAGGGAATCCTCATATCACAGATCAACAAAAATATAGCGCCTTATTATATTTAAGGTTCTATATCCATAAAGATCTCAAATATGAATATCTTATGGAAGAAAACCCTCGTGCATTATGGCTCGCTCTTCAAGAGCGATATGAACAGCAAAAGGAATTGATTTTGCCTGAGGCAAGTCATGAATGGAATCATTTGCGACTTCAAGATTTTAAATATGTCGCTGATTTCAACCATGTTGTTCATAACATTTGCTCCAAGTTAAAGTTTTGTGGAAAAGAACCTACCGAAGCAGACAAGATAGAAAAGACTCTATCTACTATGCTTCCAGCAGATCGTGTATTTCAGCAGCAATACCGTGCTCAAAACTACCACGTTTATTCTCGATTGATTCATACATTGACTCAGGCTGAAAAACATGATGAACTTCTTTTTAAGAATCATCATAAGCGTCCTGTTGGTGCTAAATCTTTACCTGAGGTCCACAATGTACAGCATCAATCTAAGAATAAAAAGAATTTCAGAGGATCTACCTCTGGTAATCCAAAGAAACCTGGTGGTAAGCGCAACCACAACCGGAAGCGAAAACATAATGCAAGAGGAAAAGGTAATGTGAAGCCATCAAATGACAACAAGCATTGTCACAAGTGTGGTGATACTTCATATTTTGCCAACAAGTGCCGTACCCCCAAGCACTTGGTTGATCTGTACCAGAAATACCTTAAGGAAGCAAAACCAACACCAGCAAAGAACTATGAAGCACATTTCAATCTTTCTGAGGCTGCTCCAGAGGTTGGTTGTTCTCAAAAGGATCCGATGAACATTAATCAGAACATCCCCTCTTTACCTCAACAAGAGAATCTCCCATCCACAGATGACATGCTCATAGAATATGCTTCTAATGACATGTTTGGAGACCTCAGTTGACGCCCCCCTGATGATGATGGTTTTATTTTGTTGTAATTTTATGCAGGCCCTATAAACTTATTTGAGTTGTATTAACTTCCTTGTAATTAGGAGTTATACAAACTCTTCTATATTGTAATATCACTTTTTTATGTTTGATGTTTTAATATAGAATATAATGTATGTACTTCTATATGTTGAATAAAGAATTTTATTTCTTCTTTCACTATAGATGCCTCATGAAGTCAATCTGCTGGAGGAGGAATTATGCCTTGTGGATAGTTGCACCACAAACTCTATACTTAGAAAGATCAAATATTTCCAAACTCTTAAGAAAAGAGAAGGAAATGTTTTGACCAACGCCGAATACGATACGTTGATAGTTGGTTCTGGTCGAGCCACTATCTCTCTTCCAATGGGTACGAAAATTATAATCGAGGATGCTTTATTGTATCCTGATTCAACTCGCACCCTACTAAGTTATAGAGACATCCGTAAGAATGGGATTCATGTTGAAACCCATATAGAGAATAAAGAGGAATTTCTTCTCTTTACTAAACTTACTGGATCCGGCAAACACATATGTAAGAAAATTCCATCACTTGAATCTGGATTGTACTTCACATACATTAAGCCCATTGCAAATGTTGCATATAAAGTTCAAAATGTCATACATTCCAAACTTGGCATGATCGACTTGGGCACCCTGGTATAGGGATGATGAGAAAGATTATTACCAATTCTTTGAGTACTGCAAAATTCCCTCAATCTTCTGATTTTATGTGCACATCTTGTGCCACTGGGAAATTGATTTTAAGACAATCTCCTCTTAAAATTATTGCAGAACCACTTAAGTTCCTTGAACGTATTCAAGGTGACATTTGTGGACCAATTTCACCACCTTCTGGACCATTCAAGTATTTCATGGTTTTGATTGACGCATCTACTCGATGGTCTCACGTGTGTCTTCTATCCACACGTAACCATGCATTTGCAAAGATAATGTCTCAACTTATCAAAGTTGAAGGCTCATTATCCTGAACATCAAATTCAATCAATTCGCATGGACAATGCTGCAGAATTTACTTCTCAAGCCTTCGATGATTATTGCATGGCTTTGGGAATTCAAGTTCAACACTCTGTACCATATGTCCATACTCAGAATGGTTTGGCTGAATCCTTGATTAAAAGAATCAAACTCATTGCTAGACCAATCTTATTGAATAGTAATTTACCTACGTCATGTTGGGGTCATGCAGTCCTACACGCTGCTGATCTAATACAACTACGACCAACTGCATATCATGAATCTTCTCCCATGCAGTTAGTACATGGAAATCCTCCAAATATTTCCCATTTGCGTAAATTTGGGTGCGCTGTGTACATACCCATCTCACCACCTCAGCGTACCACTATGGGTGCACACAGGAAACTGGGGATCTACGTGGGATATCATTCTCCGTCGATCATTAAGCATTTAGAACCTCTTACAGGGGATCTATTTACTGCCCGATACGCTAATTCTATATTTAATGAAGATCATTTTTCGACATTAGGGGGAGACTTCAAGTACCAGAAAGAATGCCAGGAAATTGATTGGAATGCACAAAGCATTTCAAATTCAGATCCACGTACTACTGAATCTGAACATCAAGTTCAGAAAATTATTGATTTGCAAAACATTGCAAATAATATGCTAGATGCATTCACCAATTACAAAGGTGTTACAAAATCTTTGAATCCTGCCATTAATGTATCAGAAAGAGTGGAGGTACCAATCAAAATCACTCATCCCCTGACTATCAAAAAGAGGGGGAGAAGTATGGCCAAGAAACAGGATTCTAGTTCTTCTAAACAGAATAAGAAAACAGTGACTGCATCCCAACCTATGGTTAGAAAACAACAGTTGGAACATTCTATTCCACAATCTAGCTCTCAAGCGCAAGTACATTTATGCACTGAGGCTGGAACATCGGAATATCCTAGATTGATCATATTGGGAAATAATGATTAATCTTTAAGGGTAAATGAAATTGCCATCAATTTTATTGATACTGGAGAGCCTTTTGATTGACGAGCTATATTTGTCGACACTTATTTTTCTGAACAAATTGCTAAAACCTTTGATCCAGATCCTAAATCCATGGTAGAGTGCAGACGACGCTCAGATTGGATCAAATGGAAAGAAGCAATTGAAACAGAAATAGCCTCACTTTATAAAAGAGAAGTTTTCTCGGCAGTAATGCCCACACCTCCTCGTATCTTCCCTGTGGGATACAAGTGGATTTTCATCCGGAAACAGAATGAAAACAATGAGGTTGTGAGATATAAAGCAAGGCTTATAGCACAAGGTTTTACGCAAAGGCCTGGCATCGATTTTAATGAGACATATTCTCCCGTAATGAGCGGCATAACTTTCCGATATCTTATATCTTTGGCAGTACAAAATCGTCTATCTATGCAGTTGATGGACGTAGTGACCGCATATTTATATGGGTCATTGGATTCGGATATATACATGAAGGTTCCAGAAGAAATTGGTATACCAAATCCTCAGGCAAATCGCAACATGTATTGTATAAAATTGCAAAAGTCATTATATGGATTAAAGCAATCGGGCCGAATGTGGTACAATCGGTTAAGTGAATTCCTTAAACTTAAGGGATACACTAATAATGATGATTGCCCATGTGTTTTCATTAAGAAATCCTCCAAAGGATTCTGTATCATTTCAGTGTATGTTGATGATCTCAACATCATTGGTAATGAAGCGGATATTAATGAAGCACGTCGTCATTTAAAGACGGAGTTTGAAATGAAGGATTTGGGTCAAACCAAATATTGCTCAGGTTTATAACTTGAGCATTTACCTTCAGGAATTTTTATACATCAAGCCGCTTATATCTAGAAAATATTGGAGAAATTTAATATGGATAAATCTTATCCATCAAAAACCCCTATGGTGGTTCGATCTCTAGACATAAAGAAAGATCCATTCAGACCTAAGGAGGATGGAGAAGATATTTTGGGTCCTACTATTCCATATCTCAGTGTCATAGGAGCACTCATGTATCTTGCAAACTGCACCCGGCCGGATATCGCATTTGCAGTTAATCTGCTGGCAAGATACAGTGCTGCTCCTACTAAACGTCATTGGAAGGGAGTTAAGAATATCTTTCGATATCTTAATGGCACAAGAGATCTTGGTCTTTACTTCATGAGGAGCCATGATCCAATATTATTAGGTTACACTGATGCTAGTTATCTATCTGATCCCCATAATGCCAGATCACAAACAGGCTTTATATTTTTACAAAGTGGTATAGCCATTTCTTGGAAGACTTCAAAGCAGACTCTAGTGGCTACATCACTAATCATTCTGAAATAATTGCATTATATGAGGCATCACGTGAATGCGTGTGGCTTCGCACAATGATTAACCACATCTTAAAATCATGTGGTCTTGGTTCTCTGGAATCACCAACTATTATCTATGAAGATATGCTACTTGTGTTGTTCAAATGGAAACAGGTTACATTAAGAGCAACATCACTAAGCATATTGCTCCTAAGTTGTTTTATCCCCACGAATTGCAAAAGAATGGGGAGATAAACATCCTGCAAACTAAATCTTGTGATAATCTTGCCGATTTATTTACCAAGTCTCTACCTTATTCTCTTTTCTACAAATGTGTTGAAAGAATAGGTATGAGAAGATTTAAAGATTTGCAAGGGTCAGAGGGAGACTCTCTTTGATCAGTAACCTTAGTTCACATCATATTGTACTCTTTTCTATTATGAGGTTTTTCTTGAAAAAGGGTTTCCTCATTTAAAGTTTTTAATGAGGCAATATCACCACAAGTTTATATATCTTATCATCTATTTTTCCCATAAAGGTTTTTGCAAGGTGATAAGCTGATATATATCATGATTTCTCTTTATTTTTCCTATATGGTTTTGAGGAGTTTTTCTCATGATAAAACACATAGTTTCCTCATATTTTTCCTACAGGGTTTTTAAAGGAGCTTACAAGATATATACAAGTGAAGGAATTGATCAAGGGGTAGTGTTACGAAATTAAATCATGTAAATCATATGATCAATTGCCCAAAGGTGTTTATTGTCAAAAGATGTCTATTTGAAGAGATGTCTTTTCCCAAGAGACACCCTAATCTTGTGTGTGTGTATATATTTATATATGTGTGTGTGATCAAACACTAATGAGAATGGATCATTAACAATCTCTCTCAATTCTTTCTCTCTTAATTCACACCCGGAATCTGTAAAGATTAGTACCAAACTACCAATCAATCTGCGCGCCACTCAACCTGTCTTCTCAAGTCACGTCCGGTTTGAATCTAGCTGAAACGAAGCAGTATCAGATTTTTGTACGATTGAATACAGCAGAACAAACAAATCAGTAGCTAGCTCGTCTGATTTCAGGGCAACACGACAGGGCTCCACCAGCAGCAACCAAGAAGAAAACAGAGCATCAGACCGCAGCCATACAAATAAAAAAAAGCAGCAAATCTTATAGAAGTACACATATTTGAGAAGAAGGCTTGCAATGAAGAATCAAATCAAGTCCATTCACAGAATCACAGAGCGCAAAATAGAAAAGCGTGTACCAAAACTTAGGGTTCCAGAATCCCCAATTACTTCTTTTTTTTCTCTTAATGTTAAGAGGAGAATTACATCTTGTATTGTCATTTCCTTCCTTTCTCAAAAGAAACCAAGAACAAAATGTTGGGAAAAAGTATCGATCTTGTATTTTCCACCAGGAAGCTGGAATCTAATTAATTTTTTTTTCATTGCCATATAGAAGCTGGGCAAAGCTCTGGACAGGCATTCTATCGGATGAGAAATAACACCCTAACGCGCCCCTGCTGGGACCCCAAAAAACCCAGAAAGAGAAATTATGAACTGAAAAAAGGAACTCCCACTACCGATCAGACTGGTTAACCCGGACTGGCATTGACCCAATCGTCACGACATCAACTGAGCGATTCTCATTGTCAGCCTCCCTTGTGTGAGTACTGATTGTAAGAGAACCAACTTTGGCAACAATTATTTCTCCTTCAGGTTTCTCCTTAGTGACAATTGCAGAGCTTAGATGCTTTTCAGGTGCTTTCGAGGAACCATGAACACCGTTGTCAGGAATCTGCCTAGGGAGTTCAACTTTCTTCCAGTATTGTTGTTTCCCATCCACACTTGTCTTCAAGTTTGAAGTTTGTGGCTGGTTCGTTACAGTTTTTACGACTTTCTCATTACCCTGCTTGCCATTGCAGCACTTCTCTTGACGCCCATTTTCTTTCCCAGCCTCACTGGCTTGTTTTTCACTGGCTTCAAGGCATGGATCCTGATGTTTGATCACATTACAATCATGCGGCTTCTCTGACACATTCTGTACCTCCAACGTTCTATCTATCAGCACACTGCCAAACTTTGGCTGCTGAGAATCAGAGGCATCCTTTCTACACTGCGAAACAGGTATGAAATCTGGAGCATTATGCCTCAATTTGGACCTTCTGTGCTCTTTAGTTCTTGCTTCGTCCTCCTCATATCTCATGATGTCATCAAGCAGGCACTCCTTCACTTTGATATCCTTCAATATCTTGAGCACAGATATTCCAGGAATGTATGGTACCTGCAATTGAAACATAGTAACAGGTCATGAGATGAAGGCCAAGACTTCACAAATGTAATGCTCAAAACCTCTCAGATGACTAATAAAATGGCTAAGTAGACAGAAAATCTTCTATAGAACTACATCGAAAATGAAAATGGCATTCTATAGACCGAAAAAAATTCGGCCCAGCATAGCTAATAAAATGGATGTGTTACACCTCGTGAATACTTACTTCTTGCGTATCTCTGCTGTGTGTAACAGGCTTATTTTCATTGTTCTGCAGCAAGATATGCTGCAAGGTATAATTAGGTACATCTTTGATAATGTGCCATCTTACAGGAAAGCTACCTGTCCATTTATCCTGACACCAAAAGTCCATGTCCTTCTGAAAATCGACAGGACCAACCATCTCAGCCATGCCACAGAAGTGCCCACTACCATTCACCTGAAAAAGTACAATTACAACTTTAATAGTTGAACTTAAAAGCACAAAAGATGAATAAATGGAAGTAGAAAGAATCAGAGCTACTCACAGAAAAGAACAGAAAAACTGGACACTTGGTTGAATTCCTCCTAGCAATTCTGTCAGCATCCCTGTATGCACTATCCAGCTTGCTGTTCCCACTGGAGGAACTTGACCACACACCATACTTGATTGATTTATGGACATCTGCCTCACCAATTGACTTGATAACAAAGAACTTTGCATAGGGATAGTCCACTCGGATATCATTGTTGTTATATTGGTCAGTTCTTATAAGGATTGTCCCGTCTGGATTACCAACAGAGAGCCTTGTTGTGTAAGATTTTGCAACTAGGGCAGAGGACCTTTGACAGCCGGATTTCCCTGCGTCACCTAAGTTATGTTCATCCAGCAAATGCACCTTTTGGATAGCACCATTTAGGTGGCCATTTGGCTTTGAAGTAGGCTGAAATTTCTCAGCTGCAGCCCACTTATGAGGATCAGATCCAACAAATACAAAGCTATTGTTTGCAGACAATTTCGCCTTTGGAGAATGCTTGGCGGAAGATATTGGCCTATGAAGCAAATGCGTAGATGCCTAATCATTAGAAGAATATTTGTTAGGTTGAGATATGAAGCAAATGCGTAGATGCCTAATCATCAGAAGAATATTTGTTAGGTCGAGATAGAAACATATAGTTGCAAGGCCCCAAAAAAACAGAAGAAGCACATATAGAAAAAAGTCGAAAACCTCTACGCAAGTGCTTTCAGAGGCCGTACAGCCAGTAAAAGAATTTTGGTCAATATAGACAACCCATCAAGGAAAAATTTGTACGCTTAGTACAAAGCATCATAGTTACCAAATTCACGGTTCGATGGGTTCGCGATTCGGGTTCGGGATTCGCATATGCCACTTCACAAAAATAGGGTTCGTCAGGGGTATACCTCTTTGGTTCGCAAATCCGAGATGGGGTTCACGAACCCAATGTTTCTAGTACACTAACTCTGGTATACTGCATATTTTCTCTCGATGGAGATCACAAGTCTCCACACAAGATCAAAACAGGAAGTGGACCACAATGTTTTATACACAGCAAATCCTTACTACTGTAAAAAAAAGGAAAAGGAAACGTGTCATCCGTGCAACCCATCTATAGCTCACCTCTTTATTTCCCTAGCTCACCCCACTCATGCCCAAAAGGCCGATCTCAGAATCCTCTAACTCTTCCCTTACCCTACTGCCCCTCTTGCCTCAAGCCACCGCCAACATCCCACCTCTATGCTTCATCCTCTCCTCCACATCTCTCCCTCTCTCCTCTAGTACTAACTTCTGCTAGTGTTTTTCCGCATACCTCGCAAGGAACCCCCTCAAAGCCTCCCGGAACGTCCCGACTGCCTCACCATCCACGGCCAGCGAGAACCCCACGAAGTCCCTGGCCTTAACCCGCGTCCTCGCCCTCTTCAGCGGCAGGCCGTTCACCACCATATCCACCTCTGCCGCCAACGGATCCCCTCAGATCTGCCACTCTCCACCATCGCCTTCCTCCTCGTCGAACCAGATTGGAACTCGGGTTAGGTTTGTGGCGGCGACGGCGGTGGCGAAAGTGATAGGGGTGACGGTGGCGAAGGTGACAGGGGTGGCGATGGGTGATGGCGGCAGCGACCCTCCTCAAGCGGCAATGGCAGTCCAACAACAACAGGGAAGGGACAAGTATGTGGCCTGCATCAACCCTCTCTTTTTCTCAATCTCCAGTTAATTCGAGGGTTCGCCATCCTGCCGCGAATCATTGCGATCTAGATCGTTTTCAAACCCCAAACTGGTTCGTGCCATTGGGATCGGGGTTCGAAGGTCGTTCGCGCGAATTCGGTAACTATGCAAGCATGCTCAACCTCAAGTAATACAAAAAAGAAGCGAATAAAGGATAACTATCTGTATCACATGAAATACCCTGTGGTGTTCCATTCCAAGAAAACCCAAAAAGAAATATGTTTGAAATGGCCCTAGCCCACTATGCAATTACAGAAAACAACCACATCATACAATGTCGAAAATTGACCATCTGCTATTTGCACTTAGATCTTACAGGAGATCAAAATTAACAGACGGTGGATGCATTGTTATTAAAGACCCTGCAACCTTGACAGAACAAAACAATGGAACTCTAAGGAAAACCTAAAAGGACCTGTTCAATTGCCTACCTGTGAAGTATGAGGGAGTCTAACAGGCACCATGCACCCATCTGCCAGCTCTTGCTTCGGTGGAACCGAATTATGCAGTTGAGTCTTTGGCAATTTTGCATGGTCATGAAAATGCTTTGAAGAAACAATTGTAGATTGTATAGGTGGATTTATGACAATGCCATTTTTTGTGGCACCAGGAGCAATTGAAGGTAATGCAGGGTTTGTAGATGTTGCAGCATAACCAGGCATACTAGGAACATATGCAAAATTAGGGTGCTGAAGAGGTGTGGTTGTGCTTCCAATGACACCATCTTGTGCGTAAGGAAGAACAGATGGAATGTAATAGGACGAGGGAACTAGTTGGCATGTGTCGTCAGAAGCATCAGCAAAATATTCTTGGGGCAGAAATGAGCCATCGACTATGAAAGAAGGATCTATGGAGTAAGGGGTGTAGGAAGGATGGATTGATCCACTGTCAGGGGCCGCAAAGTAGACGCATTGCGTGCCTTCAGTCTGAAAACCCTGCAAAAGAATAAGACACATTAAACATGAACAAATGGAAAGAACAAGTATCAAGGAAATTTTATCTTTTTTGTACTAACCGGATAATAAATCTCTTGACCATCGTATCCTAAAGAGTTCTGGTGGTTATACCACTCCATAGGTGATCCAACTTCTGCATTAAATATATGTCCTACATTCAGAAGGCTTGTAAATAAAGAAATCGCCATTGACAGTAGGTGATGTTACCTGTATAACCATATGGATAGGGATTTGCAGTAGCAGGAACATAAACATTTTGTCCATACATTAGTTCAGGGGTCATTTCCATCTCCATACAATTCACACTTGGAAGAAGAGCCTTGTTCTACTGCAGAGTTCAAACTTGGCTAAAACAAATAAAACTAGGGCTGTTATTAACAATTTAACAGTATGTTCACGCAGATAAATTCAGGTGACAAAACCAACAACAAAGCAAGGTGAACTGCATAAAATGCAACAAAATCCATGCATCATCATAACATAACCTCTGTGCTGGTGTTTTGCTAGCTCAAAGGACATCATGCCATGAGAAATTCTCTAAATAACAGTAAACGTTAACGAACGATCACCCCACCTTTTAGTGTTTATACGTTAAGCGGCCTTGTAAACGGTTTTACTATTTAAAATTCAGATAAATATATACATATATACATGTGTTTGCAGTAACAAAATAAACATCTAATTCATCTTCTTTCATGCATACATAATAGAACTACCAAGCTATCAACAATTGTCCGCAGTAGTGACAAAAGAAAAAAGATGACATGAGGTAATTAAAGAATTATAATTGAATGAATGAACAGCTCAGTTGGCAATGAGCATGAATCAACGTAACTCAATCAATAATAGTTTGCGGTACTTCCTGTATTATTTTTGGGTAATCACGCAGTGACTCCCAAAACAAAAATAAAGACAACAATATCTCTGATAATTTCAGGAAAATCAGTCCCTGAAGCCAGACAAAAAAAACAGCCCAGTCATCAAATCAAACGAACAATGTTACAACAAAATAAATTGTTGGCACAGCAACCTAATCTATCTGTTCCCTCCCCAGAGGGAACCTAAAACAACCCTCCAAGCTTAACAACAGATCTCCAATTCACAAGCCACGACGGCAACGAAATCCTAGATCCAAAAACCATACAGAGATCCCACAACACGCCCCGCAAACCCTAATTCCGCAGCCCACCGCCAAGCCTGCATAAGATCCACTCCTCCGCGATCCCGAAACGCGACCAGAAAGGAACCGACATCGCTAGGGCCAACGAGAGGCACGCATACACGGTTCATAGGGTGGGAGGAGGAGATTCCTTGACTCACCGGTCACGACTGCCTCCGGGCGCCGGCGGCGGGAAACCCTAACCCTAGGGAAGACGGAGGCGGCGAGGAGGCGGAGGCAAAGCGGGAAATGTGCAGCCGAGTTGGAGGCGAGTAGAAAAAAAAGAGCCCATTCTCTCTCTCCGCTCTGTTTCTCTTTTTATTGTGGTTTGTCCCTTTATGGTTTGACGGTCGTGCCCCTCTCGGGCCGTAAGGCGGGTAGGGACAGTGAGGGGGACGCCTATGACACGTGGGGCCCTCTGTCGGGTTACGCAGGAACCGCTTCGGGAATCCCACGCTTTTTCCTTTTCCGGTGAGGACTCAGGCCTGGAAGGGCGGGGGACGGCTCTGACCCAATGACGGTGGGGCCAGTTACGTATGGGACCCACGTGACAGTGCCCGTAGTTTTCGAAACCGAAAGTCTCTTTGTTTGCCCTTATTTTTTGCAAAAGGGAATTGCAATAAGTAGATGCCGGGTACAATGAATGACGTGCAGGTCCCATATGAGATTAGCCCCAGTGTCAGTGTGATAACTTTTTCTAGTAGAGTATCAGACGAGAGGGGTTAGTGCTTGCTTTTCGAAAATTACTCACTTTTTTCCGCGAAAAGGCTCCGAAATTCGTGACGGACGAACCGAAGCCACAAGAGCTCAGGTGTTCAGCAATGGTCTCTCGTACGAGGGTCCGATGATTTGTAGGGCTCATCTAGCAATGTATACGTATACTTGTAGTGGAGAGGAACGCCTCTCCACCAAGTAAGCCACGTCACTTCTTTGCGAAGAGGTTCTTCGGAAAATTCAAAATTGTGTATAGATTCTCCGATCAGTTTTTAACAAGAAGGATCTAAAAAAAATCAAAATTACATTTAGATCCCTAAGCGGTTTATGTTTAGATCCTCTGGCAGTTTTTAGCAAAATAGGCCCGCAAAAAAAGAAAAAAAGAAAATTACATTTAGATCCTACGAAATTGGTTTTTAGCGGATTAGGCCAGAAGAAAAACGAAATTACGTTTAGATCCCTCTGCAGTTTTCTCAAAAAAAACACAGATTTACCGATGGATCCTAGCGACGTTTTAAAAAAAAATAAGAAAACTGAAATTACAAAAAAAATTACATTTATGTCCCTCCGCATTTTTCTTCAAAAAAATCCAAAGATTCTCCGACGGCTTCTAGCAATCCACAGATTCGCCAACAGTTCCTAACAGCCCATTTAAAAAAACAAGAAAACCAAAATTAAGCAATTTTTCCCCCGAAAATATCTGTCTGACCAAATTTCAAGAGGCAATTTTCCAAAATTTGGCATGACGCGGCGTAGCACGTGACCCTGGCTAGTGTGTCTTACGAGGGTGAGAGGTAGTTTTTTTTTTTAGCTTCTAATTGACTCGGTAGACTTCCAAAAAGCGAGAAGTAGCGGCAAAAGAGCTTGTTCGGAGGATTCTTTCTAACGTATGCGTCACAGCTCACAATTCGAGGATACGAACCTAAAGTTTGTCTAAATCAGGATGTTCAATACTCCAAATTCCTGTCAAATATTTGCGTTACCGAAATTTAGTCATCGACAATTCATGGCCATCATTTGGGGCAAGTCTGATAAGAAAATTAACTAGAGATCTCTTTTGAAAGTTTTGTAACGAACCACATGAGAACTAATAATAGTCAAAATGATTAAATTTAGATAGCTACTCTAGATCATGAGTTTTCAACCACACAGTCCTTAATTTCGACCATGTTACTTGGTTTGCTTTGTACGGCTATGTTGCTCTGGATGTTTCTACGCAAAAGAAAACCCAGGTTACTCTAGATCGAGCTATCTATTCTCTTTAACTCTTAAGCCACAAAAGGGACCAGATTGGATAGGCTTGTTCCACATAAAAAAAAATCGAGCGATTACAATCCTTGCGATATAATGGTCTGTTTGTTTTTTGCTTTTGATTCTAGATTTTGGCCTCAAAAATAGAATCAAAAACAAATAGTTCGATTCTAAGAATCGACTCTCACAATTCAACCCACTCATATACATCAACCACAATCCAGAATCAATTTTTAGAGTATCAAAAGCAAAAAACAAACCGGCCTAAATGTCGAAGACTTAGGGAGACTATCCCATGATTCCCATCGTACTAGTTCAATGCTCATGCGTTGCTGCGAAAAATAAAATTGGCAACGAAATATAAAGGTCAAGCAATAAAAGAAAATTATGCTACAAGATCAAACATCTATTTCTCTGATTACCAAAGTTTTTATGGTTTCTTCTCCGACATGAATTAAAACCAAATATATTGTAGTACATAGAGCATTCATCATAATAGAACATATTTAGAAATGATATTATTGGTATACGTCTTAGAAGATCTAAAAATAAACAGTTACATTACAACACGATTTGGATATCATTTTGGTCAAAACTTTATCTATGATGTGAGTACTTCTTTGTAGACAATGTTTTTTGTGAGGTTCCCGTGAGTTTTATTAGACTTTCGGCCCTTGTCCTTTTTATCTACGATGGCAAGTATCTTGACGTTGCTTCTGGCAGTGGCTCTAGATAACGCAACATACAGTTGCCCAAAAGAGAAAACCTGTTCAGTGAGGTAGACACCAACATTCGGGATAGTCTGCCCTTGCGCCTTGTTGATTGTTATTACGAAGCTGAGCCTAACCAGGAACTGCTTTCTCTTAAATCTAAATAGGAACATCTCGTCATCAGAATGACATAGAGGTATTCGAGGCAGGAACACCCTCTTCCCGGCATGCTAGCCAAGTACAAGCTCAGCATGTGATTCTACCAAACACATGAAATTCCAATGTAAATGATGGCATTTGGATATTAGAATCTTGGTGTAGCCGTGTAGGTAAAATTACCAGAAAACGGGACCAAGCGCGCGAGGGTATGGATCAAATCACCTGGCACCCGGAAATGGAATGCTCTCTACTGTCTGCGTTTGCATTCAGAGGGTAAGGAATATAAGCACGCCGCCTTCGTACATTTCTCTTTCTTGGTCCTGTTGTCTGCTGTCACTCTGTGTTTTGTACTGTTAGTCGTATAAGATTTTGCCCACTTTGAAATGGTCAATAATTAAGAACGAACTTGCATGCTAATCAGCAATTAAGCAAACCTAAGGTACTCTAATATGCAACGTACAGTAAACAGGATGATCTCAAGATCTCTCATGCTTCAGCAGCTAGTCGAAGTGTAACAAACAAATTAATTAACGGAGAGTACATGACGAGCTAATTAATCACCCTAGAAAGGAAAACTTCAAGCAACAAACAGAAGAAACGAGTGCCAGACAACATCAAGAAGCTGGATAGGAAAATAAACATATGGAATGCATAATGTAAGCTGAATGTATATTTTCATACCATGCAATTTCTATAATTCTCTAGAAGAAATGATGAAATCTATATTTCTTGTGCTGCAAAATTCTCAAATTCTGGATTACACTCTCAATTCGCCGAAGATTCTCAAAATCCATCTTTACAATAACCCAAACATAAAATAGCCTGAAATGCACAATCTAGTCACACTAAGGACGGATGTTGAAAACCTCAGGCTTGGCAAGCTATTTGAGCTCGGATTGAACCCATATCTGAGCTCGAAGCCTGAGCCTATTCAAGCCTACAAAATACTAACATAAATGAACATATCCACTCCTGAATAATGGCTTGATAGTAGTGATTTAGTGCATGTGATTCTACAAAACACATATGAAATTCCAATGTAAAAGATGGCATTTGGATACATTAGAATCTTAGTGTAGCCGTGTAGGTACTATCTATTGGTAGCAATTTAAACATAGCCGTGTACTTTTTTTTAGGCATAGTTCAATTAGCGTCAGGATTAGAGTTAACCTTTGTCGCAGCAGTAAAAACCAATAGCTAGGGATGGATCTATCAGGTCTAGAGCCAAATCACGGACAGAGCTAACCAAGTGCAGATACATGAATAAGGGTTTAATCATTTCAACATGCAATTTCTGTAATTCTCTAGAAGAAAATGATGAAATCTATACTTCTTGTACTGCAAAATTCTCAGAAAGGAAACAAAGTCAAACAAAAAAATGATGGTGGATTTTGGCGAGTCAACTATGCAGGTAGGCAATGTAGTTTCAGGGGTAAAGAACAGATAACCAAAACATATATAGTAGGAATGGTTAGCATAGCTAACATATAAGCTATATATGTTTTAATTTAGATCCTTAAAGAAACCCATCCTGTAAGTTTTAACACCTGGTTCCCCCTCACCAGGTCTCCAAATTGAATTCTTAGCGAGACAGCCAAGAAGGAATTGTCCTCATCTGATGATGTTTCCCTTTAGTTGTTGCTAATCAAATCTTCAAAGCTAAAGTTTACCAATGACACATATTATGTAGATACATTCAGTAGCAGTGATGTTATTTATCTCCAACTTCAATATTTGCATTTATACTTCTCCCTGTGAAAGAACTTCATATTTTACTTTTCAAGAATCAAGTCTGTAGGCTACTGCATTTGGTTAGCACAAAGAAGTCTAGATATTGCAGAGAAACATTCATACTAGACTTGCTAGAAACACGCCACCATCCCACCCCTACTATTACAAAACAAAGCATACAAGGATTCAGTTGGCGAGTGCAACCTACTCAATTTCAGCAAAATGGCTTGTTGGAATTAAATGGTACAACACACTTCTAGAATTATCTAAACCTTAGTAATTGAGTTGAGCCAAAAATGTACTAATTTCATAACTGAAGAGGCTACATCATGTAAGCCTTACAAGAATCCTAGCAAAATAACCTGCAAAGGCCAATATGTCCACTCTAAGCTGATCATGTAACCAAATCCAAACAAAAGGTCATCAAACACTATTGGCACATTGTGATCTAAGCCAAGCAAACAGAGGAACACAATCAGCAGCAAAAAAAAGAAACATGGCAATGTCTTAAGAAGCATTTCTATGTACAGCATAGGGGAATAACCCGACTACGTGCATGTGCATAAAGTCAAATATTTTGTTCAATTTATAGGCGATGAAATTTACAACCAGTATTAAAAGTGCTTGAGTTACAGTTCTAACCATCATCCCGTTCCCAATACCTACAGAATGCCGTCGAAGTGAGGCCCGGAAATGACCTCGCTGGAGATGGCGACCAGAAAAGTGCCCCCACCGTGGCCCCAGATGTACGGCCACGCCTCCCATAAGAACCCAACGAACTCCTCGCGCGTAGCGACTATGCCGTCGCCGCCAGGATTCCTAGCCCCGCAGCACCGGATGTCGCGCCACTGTAGGCTCCTGGTGCACCTTCCCTTGTCGTAAAACACCAGCACATCTGCAGGAGTAGTAAGAAACAGAGGGGTTATATAGATTCAGCAACCGAAAGAGAGGCGATAAAAAGGAAAGAGGCGAGAAGAGACCCATCTCCACGAATCGGAGCTCTGCTTCCTTCGAAAGGGCATCAATCAATCCAATCCGGAAAGCGCTAGATCCGGCGCTGTCAAGCGGTCGGGAGGAGGGAATCGGCATCGCGTCGAGCGGTCGGGTGAAGGTGGGCAGAGTGAACAGGGAGGGTTGCGGGCGGGGGTGGGGGGTTGGGTGTGGGGGATGCGATGGACCACTGCCAGAGCACTCTCTCACATAGAAAGCCATAGGAAGCAACGAAAACGGCGGTAGCGCTCGGGGAGAGGAATCAGCGGCCACTGCACAAAGGTGCCGCCACTGCAGCCGATGGCGAGCTCTCCAGCCTCAGCCTAGGCACAACACCAGTGCGGCGACGAGGTGGGTGGTGTCCCCATGCAGGTGCAGCTCCAGCTCCAGCGTGACAGCGTTCCTCCCTTCCGGGTGCAGCTCCAGAGTGGCGGCTTCCCCGTCCAGGCACAGCTCCAGTGTAGCGGTGAGATGCATTTCCGCATCCCCTAGAGATCAACATGGTGCGGCGACATCCCTAGCCATGGTGGTTCTGCGCTCAAATTTTGTATCTGGAGAGATTGCATGTTGATTTTGATTTGGTTCTTTTTCCCCTCCCATGGCGTTGGTTTGTGAGGTGGGCTGCTGCTGCCCTAAGGTGTAGAAGGTGGAGGTGTCGTGCCAGAGATGAGAGCGGGGTGGGGGTATGCAGCGGTTTTTTTTTCGATTGCTCCGGGCGCGGTGTTTGAAGAACGAACGGCTGTCATCAACTCGTAATTAGAAGTAGTAGAGATATCTATATCTAGTTGTTGCACCACTAGAGCCTACCTCTCCTACGGTTTTTGGTGTGAAGCATGTGAACTTGAGCCCCACGCTAGTTGTGTACTACTCAATGGCCAAAAGGCACAACCACAAAATGGAAAGCCCAACACAAATATATGCACCACCCAAAGAACTTGGCACACAAGTGTGTACTCGATGCAGGACCGGCCTGGCCCAGGGCCCCCGACCCATGTACTGTACGTATGCATAATGTTTTGGGTGGGCCCAGGGGAGGAACTAATTCAGGGAACGAAAGGAAGTCCCAACTCCCAAGCAGCTGACTGTTCCCATGTCTCCATTGCCCTTCGGCACGTTGGTTCACTACTACAGAACTGGGCATCACAACCGGCCTATTAGAAGCGGTTTGGTGCGAACCTGTTGTGATCTTCACACCAGAAGCGGTTCGTTGGCAACGGTCCGGAGAGGGCTTCCAGAAGCGGTTGGAGACACGAACCGCTTCTGAAGGTTGCGTTCTAGAAGCGGTTCTTTTCTCAAACCGCTTCTGAAAATCAGAAGCGGTTTGAGAAAAGAACCGCTTCTAGAACGCAACCTTCAGAAGCGGTTCGTGTCTCCAACCGCTTCTGGAAGCCCTCCCGCGCAGCGCATTTAAACCCTTCTTCCTCCATGCGCCAGCAGAGGTACGAATACGATCGAGCAGAGAAGGCCACCAAGCTACTGCTCGGGAGGTGTTGTCCAAATTTTTAATTGGAGGTGATTAGCTCTAAATTAAGTGTTTCAAAGTTAGTAATATCATGTGAACATCCTTCTCACCTAGATATTACTATTTTTTTCAATGGATGTGGAGAAATCTTGAACTTTTTAAGCATTATCGAAAATCTGTTTTCCGTGCCTTGTTTTTGTTGTTGTATGAAGATGTAGGGTGGAGATCTAGTTCAAAATATGACATTACAAGGTAAAGGTGATTGGAAGCTTTAGATCTAGGTGGTTGTTAGCTTTAGAATCTTAAATATCACAATATTGGGAGAGATCTAGGTACAACATTGCAAGGAAGTAATTATTGGTGTATGAAATAAAATAGAAAAACATGTAGAAGGATAAAAAATAATTACAAAGGTAGGAAGGGATACAAAATAATTAGAAAGGTAGGTCTTTAATTGGATGACGGTGTAGGTGGAGTTTTTTTTTGTTGGGTTTAAATGTTACGAAATTTAAGTTAGGTTATAATTTTTCTAACGGAATTTGTTATAATTTTTAATGAAATTATAACTTGGTATAGATGAATCGGCAATGGATGTACAATGCGGACCGTCGCTCGAGAGAGTTCATTGATGGCGTGCGTGCTTTTCTCGATGCGGCGTTGCATTCTTGCCTCGAGCGACTTCATATGTTGTCCGTGTGTAGATTGCAAGAACGAGAAGGAGCACTCCAATGATGGCAAGTTATGAACCACTTGATCATGAGAGGTTTCATGTCAAACTATACCATTGGACCAACCATGGCGAAGTTGAGGTGATTAGCCAGAAGACGATGAAGAAGACGAGGAAGAGGAAGATGGATTTAATAAAGATCCCGGACGACACGCACATCTTGTTCCATGGAAGAAACACTTGGTGACTTTGGTGATGATGAGCTAGACCAGATCTTTGCGTGACTGAGAGTGAGACTACAGATAAAAGATATTCGAGAAGTTCCAGCGCATGTTAGAGGACCACGAACTCCTTTGTACCCAAGCGTAGGCGGGGCCACAAAAAGCTGCGTACCACATGGAACTCATGCAATGGAAGGCTAGAAATGGTGTGTCGATAAGGGATTCGATGAGATGTTATCACTCGTAAAGAAGTTGCTTCTAGAAGATAACACTGCCCGAATCTACATATGAAGCCAAGCAAGTCGTCATCCTTTGGGATTGGAAATCTGTAAGATACACGCATGTCCTAATGATTGTATCTGTATCGTAATGAGTATGCCGATTTGGATGTTTGTCCAGTGTGCAGAGGATCACGGTATAAGGTGAAGCGTGACGATCCAGGTGAAATAGATGGGGAGCGTAAGAAGAAGAGACCTCCAGCTAAAGTGTTGTGGTATTTCCCTGTGATCCCCCGATTGAAACGTATGTTTGCTAACAAAGCGCATGCCCAGATGATGTGTTGGCACAAAGAAGAGCGTAAGGACGACGGGATGCTTAGACACCCTGCAGATGGCTCACAGTGGAGGAAAGTCGACCGGACATACCCGGACTTCGCAGATGAGGAGAGAAACATAAGGTTTGGGTTGAGTACCGATGGGATGAATCCTTTCAGAGAATTGAGCAGCAACCATAGCACCTGGCCCGTTACACTATGTATCTATAACATTCCTCCATGGTTGTGCATGAAGCGAAAGTACATCATGATGCCGTTGTTGATCCAAGGCCCCAAGCAACCTGGAAATGACATCGATGTCTACCTGAAACCATTGGTTGAAGATCTTGTGATGTTGTGGGATGATGGTGCAAGGGTATGGGATGAGTACAAAAGGGAGTATTTCACCCTACGTGCATTGTTATTTGTAACAATCAACGACTGGCCTGCTCTCGGTAACCTGTCCGGCCTAACTATCAAAGGATATAGAGCCTACATCCAGTGCTTAGATGAAACGGACGGCATGTACCTGAAAAACTCTCGGAAGGTTGTATACATGGGTCACCGTAGGTTTCTTCTTACGAGTCACCCGTTGCGGAAGGAAGGCAGGGAAATTTAACGGGCAACCGGACCTTCGTGCAAGGCCTCGCATCGTAGTGGGCCACGTGTGTTTGCTATGGTAAAGGATTTGAAAGTAGTATTTGGAAAGGGTCCTGGAAGCAAACATGTGCAGAATGAGGATGGTCATGCACCCATGTGGAAGAAGAAGTCAATATTTTGGGACTTGCCTTATTGGGAAGTTATGGAGGTTAAATCACTCACTTGACTTCATGCACATCACGAAGAATGTCCGCTTGAACCTGTTAGGCTACATAGATATGTACGGAAAATCGAAAGATACACTGCAAGCTCGGAAGGACTTTAAACTCTTGGAACTGAGGAACGACCTACATACCGAAAAGAGAGAGAAAGGACAACATTACCTACATCCTGCGAGCTACACTCTAAGCAAAGAAGAGAAAAAAAGCGTGATAGAGTTCCTGAACAGTGTGAAGGACCCTTCCGGATACTCCTCGAATGTAAGGAGACTCGTAAACACGAAAGAGAATAAAATCGTACACATGAAATCCCATGACTGTCTTGTGTTAATGACACAGTTGCTCCCAGTGGCTGTGAGAGGCATACTGCCCGAGTGGGTACGAGGGACAATCACAAAGTTGTGTTCTTTTTTCAACGCGATTTCACAGAAAGTCATCGACCTAGATAAACTAAGTAAGCTGCAGGATGACGTGGTGCAAAGTTTGGTTAGTCTTGAGATGATCTTTCCTCTTGCATTCTTTGATATAATGGTTCATCTCACTGTTCACCTTGCCAAAGAGATAGGTATCCTTGGACCCGTGTATCTACACAACATGTTCCCTTTCGAGAGGTATATGAGTGTGCTAAAGAAGTATGTTCCTAACCGTTCTCGTCCGGAAGGATGCATTGTCGAGGGTTATGGGACAGAGGAGGTGATTGAGTTTTGTGTGGATTACATTAATGATCTAAACCCGATCGGCGTCCCTATATCACGCCATGAGGGGAGGCTACGGGGAAAAGGGACACTAGGAAGGAAAGCAATTGCATGCAATGATCTTCTTACATTTAAGCAAGCATATTTCACGGTTTTGAAACAATCAACTATAGTGGCCCCGTATGTTCTTGAGCACAAGAGTATTCTACGCCGCGATTTCCCGGAGAGGTCTGAGGATTGGATAACACTGAAGCACATGGATTCTTTCGGCGCTTGGTTACAAAAGTACATCCTTTTGAAAGGGTCGGACAATGAGCAGTTACAACGCTTGGATCGGGGACCATCTAGTGAAATCGTGACATTCAAGGGGTACGAGATAAATGGTTACACATTTTACACTAGATCGCAGGATAACAAGAGCACCAACCAAAATAGCGGTGTCCGTATAGACGCCGAAGACTACAAAGGCAAGGTGTATACATATTATGGTTTCATAGAAGATATATGGGAGCTTGACTATGGACCTTTGAAGGTCCCTCTATTTAAGTGCCAATGGGTCAAACTGACTTCAAGCGGCGTGAAGGTAGACAAATACGGTATGACAATCGTGGACCTCACGCAAGTCGGCTATAGGCGCGAACCGTTCGTCCTCGCGAACGATGTGAGACAGGTCTTCTACGTAATGGACATGTCAAGCAAACCTAAGAAGCATAAGGACAAGCAGAAAGATTGTAGTACTAAGCCAAAGCGACACGTGGTTCTACAAGGCAAACGAAGGATTGTTGGAGTTGAGGACGTCACAGACGAGGAAGAGTATAGTCAGTTCGACGAGATCCCTCCTTTCGCTGTGGATGTCGACATAAGCCCCCTCAATGACACAGTCGTGGATACTCCTTTCATACGTCGCGATCATAATGAAGGAACACTTGTAAAGACAAAGTACGTTACTACTTAAGATGTACCCCTACTGTATGAACTATGTATATGTAAGTCTTTTACAGTATGAAGTGTTTGTTTGGAATGAATGTAAAGTGCCAAAATTCTGGAATGAAACTAAAGTGCTAAAAGCTTTTTCAAAAAATATAGAATGAAACTAAATTGCTAAAAGCTTTTTTTTAAAATTGTAGATTGAAACTAAATTGCTAAAAGCATTTTTTAAAAATTCTGAAATGAAACTGAAGTGCTAAAAGCATTATTTAAAAATTATGAAATGAAATCAAGTGCAAAAGCTTTTTAAAAATTAAGAAATGAAATGAATTGCTAAAAGCATTTTTAAAAATTTCAAATGAAATCAAGTGCTAAAAGCATATTTTAAAAATTAAACTGAAGCGGTTTGAGAAAAGAACCGCTTGTAGAGTGCAAAATTCAGAAATGGTTTGAGAAAACAACCGCTTCTAGAACGCAACATTGTAAGCGGTTTTAGAAAAGAACCGCTTTTAGAGCATAAGATTGTAAACGGTTACTAATACCAACCGCTTGTAGAAGTCATCCCTCTACAAGCGGGTTGATCTAAATCCGCTTGTAGAGACATTCTACAAGCGGTTTGTTCTACGAACCACTTGTAGAAGTCCTCCCTCTACAAGCGGTTGTTCTAAAACCGCTTGTAGAGATATTCTACAAGCGGTTGGTTATTAGAACCGCTTGTAGAGGTGCTCCCTGTATAAATTTGAAACGCCTCACCCTTTTCTCACACCCGAAATTTTCTAAGTCCCGCTCGAGAGCCCCCCCGCGCGCCGCTGCAGCTCCTGTGTGTCTCCGGCCGCCGCTGTCTTCGCCTCCGTCCAGACCACGCGCCGCCGTCCTCATCGACGTCGTAGGCCTCCTCCGCCACCTTGCCGATGCCTACTCGCCACCTTGTCGCGCCAGTCGACCCCGGCCGTACGTGTGCCCTCGTCGCCGCCGTCACTCCACCCCGGCCGCCGGCGCCTTCTCCGCCACCCCGCCGATGCCTACTCCGCCTCCAAAGCGCCGCCGCACCGCCATCCACCCAGGAGGACCGAGGTATATGTGTGCACGCGTCGTCCTCCCTCTCTAATTCGGCTGCCCACCACATGTTCGGTGAAATGCCCACAAGGTAATTTTGTCAAAATTGTTGCGGTGGATAACAACTTACGACATGTGACGACTGCATATTGGCCTGCTGACATGTACGACATGTGAGCACAAATAAATATCCACAATATAGGTTAATTGTATCTTTTTTTACTTGGAGTATTCCAAAGTTATCGTATCCAAGAAAAACAGACTAACTTTGATCACCTAGAATTCAACGACCTAAAAATCATCTAAGTGACAAAGGTAAACAACTGAGTGATGCAAATTAAAACATATGGTCAATCACTAAGGTGGGCTCTCATCCTACAGTCTGATATCGACCCCTTCACTATTGTCCCCCATCATAGGTCCATCGAGCTAATAAACACCGGCTTAGCTCGGTCCTCAGTGATGAAGATAATTTACCTCTTAATTACACACATAAAAATAAGTGCCAACACACGAGTTCGTGTTTGATCCTTGGGCTAGTTCCAACACGCCGTAGTACTTAATGCTTGGTGTAGAAATTTATGTAATAATATGCTTGTGTTGTAATCTGTAATATGGTTGTTTCAAAGTAATATGATATTTATGTCAACATTTTTCGAATTAGGATAGATGGCGCAACCGGACGTGGTGACCCTACTTTCGATGAGGAGAACAGTTCTGTTGGACTCCATCGCTACCGGGTACCATCGAAGGTGATGCTAACGCCGCTGGCTGGGGCTAATGGTGGTTCCGGTGAGGCCGTTGAAATTGCGGTGATGAAGCCATTGACGCGGAGCCGCCGAGTCCGATAACACCGGTTCCGCCGGGATGAGGTCTGACGTAAGAATATAATCCCGTAGACATGTTAATTAATCGCAATTCATTAATATAATACACTCGACACGTTTGTACATATGTGTATGTATTTGAAGCCCGTGCATCGAGCAACCAATCCAAGCATCGGGACCTAACAAGAAGCGATCCACAAAGCACGTGTTTACCGGCGTTAACAACGAAAGGATGTCGGTTGCCCTCTTTAGCGGTTGGGCGTACAACAACGCTTGCGGTTACTACGTGAGGATCACGTCCCAATTAGCATCGAGAAAATGGGCCGAAGTTCCTCAAGCTACCAAGGACTTGCTCTGGCAAGATATTAAGGAAAATTTCATATTTCCTCAAGGGTCCGAAGACAAGGCCAAGAAATTCACTTTCAAGAAGATGGCAACAATGTTTCAGCCGGAAGACGTCTCTCTCACCGCAAGTATGCGTGCGAAGGGAGAAAGACCCGACTTCAACCAATTTCCTAAGTTGGCGGATCACCGGAAGCATTCGAGGAGTTTCAATTTATCGGTGAAGGCCAGCCGCGGAAGAACAAGGCCAATTCACGGATGAAGAAATACCACCACCATCTTGGCACCGGTGGTTACATCAAGGCTGTACCAAAATGGGAGAAGCGGAAAGAAGAATTAATGGCGAAGGGCGCCACACCGCCTACCGCTCAGGGGAGCGATTACTGCGCAATTGGTTCATGGGTCATGGGGAGCCTTTGGATGACGGCAGTTTGGTGATGGCACCAGAGTACAAGAGGTCGCCAAAGGATTGTACAAGCCGTTGAGCGATCTCGGTGTACATTGGTGCGGACAAGGAGAATGACGAGCTAACACATGCCCTTGAAAACCCCGAGCACCGGTGACGGACACGAAGTATGGGCAAGCCGACGCCGTAGAAGTATGGTTTCGCTAAGGATGCACATACGTACAGGAGCCGGCATAGAAGCAAATCAAGAGAATCACGTAAAGTGTACCAATTGGAACAAGAGCTCAGAGCAACCCAGGCTAGCATCGGCGACATAGTTGCACAACAAGTACAAATTGCCCTCAGCAAGCTTCAAGGACTAGGTCCGAGCAATCACCGGACGCCGTGATCGACCCTCCGCGCGGCGTAGTAGGCTGGCCCACCGGGCCCTGAGGCGGACACCTTGCTATCCCGTTATCCCGTGGATGACATAAGGGTTCGCCGCCAGTGTGAGCTACACGTTGATGCGCGTAACCTCTCCATCAAGGTGGCTTACGGCATGGCATATCCGGTGGAGTCGGGCGGATGTTCCATCGCAACGAGATACCCCGGGTTACTCAAAGGTCGCGGTGGAGGAGGTCTTGGCGGATTTGAAGAACTTCACCTCGATATTGCCCGAGGCGACGACGTGACCAAGCTTGGATAGGCCCTCCACAATATCATCCTTTGACGCAAACGGTACATCATATTTCCAGCTGCTATGGACGCATCATCTCCACCACGGCAACCCACGCCTCCTCCAACGTCACCGCCACGCAATGCCTCGCCAGTAAAACAGAGCAGAAGACCTACTCCACCACTAGCAGCTCCTGTGTCTCCACCCGCTCTACGCAGAAGCCCTACTCCACCACTAGCATCTCAAACAAAAAAGAACCCCCCAGGAAAACCACGCCTCCACCATCTCCTCCGAGGAAGAAGCTCGATATGCAATTAAGGCTCCCCACTGCTCCCAAGAAGGCGGAGTCCACCGATCGAACAAGGTAAAGGAACCTCCAAAGAGGGCATATGATATGAATAAGGAGGAGAGTGACGCGGTCACTAAAGCGTATGGCTGCACACTTCGCAAAAAGAAGGTAGAGCCAAAGGTATCAAGCGATCCAAAAGCGGCGGAACACTTCGCGACATTTGTGCAAAGCACGCTCGCTGTCTTGGCCCAACTATGAATGGACAATAATTAAGGCTACGGAAGAATAAACGTGGTCAAAAAGGCGGCAAAAAGAAGAAGAGAGACCAAGATCGGGAGAACCTCGAGAGGTTTATGAAGGAGGCGGGACTCGGTTCCACATTGCAGCTCTTGGATTAATAAATGATATCCCAATGGCAACAAAGGTCGATGGCAATTTCGGTTGGGCCGGAGCCGATTGATCCAAATGAGATAAAGGATCGCCAACCAAGATGCGGCAATTTCACGAATGGTACATGACAGAGTCCGCTCAAGGAAGAACGATGTTCCCCTCCGTATCAAAGAAGATGATTTTTATCGCGGGACAGCACCATATGGCTCGAATTTGACGACTTATACAATATTTACCATGCCGACTCCATCAAAGTGTCTCTCATGAGCTCTTTGGTGCTGTAAGTGTCAAGCTCATACCTTTACTGTGTGCTTCCTCGTACAATAAAATTGCAACTATTAAACTTATACCTTTCTATGTAGAATGGAGATACAACGATGTAGAAAGAGAATATCTTCAACGTGGGCTTCATCGACCCGAGATTGTTAACGAGTTCATCTTTGGATACAACCAAAAGGATCTTGAAGATTACATTCTCGATGCATTCTTGGGACAGACACTACAAACCGTACATACTTACGCCCTTCAACTTCGAGTGCGTATATATACAACCTCTCGTTCTTATATTTTCCAAGGCATTTATAATACTACTAGCTAGTTACATATATGTTGCAATACATGAATAGGTTTCTTTGGATCCTTCTTGTCATCAAGCTTGATAGCAAACGGATCATTGTTCAAGACTCAAAAGGACTCGGTGAAAAATATCAATTTATCATTGACACCTAAAGCGGTATATAGCACATATATATACGATAGTTTTCCTTATTATATATATTGAAATACCTTGCTAATTCCAACTCGATAATTACCATTCATACTAACGCATCACACAGGACATTCGCACGGTTTGAAAGAAGCAACAAGGAGATTTGAGAACGAATTTGATGTACAATTAAGCACTCGAGTACGTATTAAAGAATATTAATATGCCGTAACAGTTTTTCATCCCAATAATCGTGTTCTTTTCAAATTTCATCGCAGTTCTACAATGACGGGTGGAAACAACCTATGTGGCTATTATGTGTGCCACTATATGCAAAGTATTACCCACGGTGATGTGCCGACAACCAACGCCGAGGTAGTGTGCACATGTTAATTTCTTAGTACTTACACTTTAATAATTACATGTCCAGAGATTTATTTACCTCCGCTTTGTCACCCAACATCGATGTGCAAGGCGTGATCCCGCCGCACCGGGTTGCGGCAATCCAAGAACAACTCATCGGCTTTATTGTCGATTTAGATTGTATCCACCAAAGCGAGTTCCACGCAAATGGTTGGAGAGATTGTCTGAAATAAGGACAGTGAACTGAAATCAACGTCGACCAAGGGCACAAAGAGCGATACGCAAGAAATGAGCTCAAGATTCGCCTTTTATTATTTGAAACTTGTAAAAGTGGCTTATTATTTCATGTGTTCATCAACTTGTTCATTTTTAGTCGTAATTATCCGAATGAATACTCATGACTATATATATATATATATATATATATATATATTTAAGTGTGTCAAAAAAACTCATGAAGTTCTATTTATTTTAATTGTCAAAATCTATATCAAAAACCCCTCTGAAAACATATTCTATATTAAATATAATCAAAACGAGCGGTTCATAACACCAACCGCTTTTGGAGAGAACCTCTCCACAAGCGGTTGGTAACACCAACCGCTTGTGGAAATGTCGAACCACAAGCGGTTCGGGGAACCGCTTGTGATACCCGACGGGGTATCACTCCCGGTTGCTTACAAGCGGTTCTAAAATCGCTTCTGAAAGCGGTTTCGAACCGCTTGTGCATACCTGATCCGCAGTAGTGGTTCTTCGTTAGTTCCTTCTTTGCGCGTTGAGTTGTGACCTCTCCCTCGAGGCGTCGTAGCCGCCACACACGCGCACGTCTTGCTCTCGCATTGTTTTCCAAGGGTGGTGCCATTCAAGCAGTTTGTGTGTGTGACATCCCCAAGTTTTGAAAATAAATTTCTCGCAAAAAAACTTTCAAAACTTGCTTCTAAATTATGCCTTAAAATTGTCTGCACTTCAAAAACTTACCTAATACTTTTCTAGTCTTCCTACTGTTTTCTGGAATTTAAATTGCTCTTCTTTCATCTAAAAATCATTTTTTATCCATTTCCTCCTTAAACCTCCCAAATAAGTCCTCTTCCCTTCTCTCTCCTTTCTCTTCAAGAAAATTCGTCTATGCTAGTTGCTTGTGATCTTGCATGAGCCCATGTTGTATGCATGAAGGCGCTCGCGCACAAGCCATCTCTTCCACAGGCCACCCTCGATACGTGTCAGCGTCACCCTGCCCTCGTTGCTTTGCTACTCGCCATGCATGTAAGCCACACAAATTGTGCCCGTGTTCATGTCGCTAGCTTCCTGATACGGTTCGACACATGAGGCATGACCTTTGAATGTTGCTGCGTGTATTGTTGTCATCCACGTGTGCTTACACAATTCGGTAGTTACACCATGGTCGTGTAGCGCACAGTGAAATTTTTCCCACCATACAGCTTCCTTCTCTCCCTCGTCCACCTCATCGCTCTGCATCTATAATCCCATCGTCACCTTTTAGCCACCATTGCGACCACCCCATTCTTCTGGCTTTTTCGGGAGAGGTCTTTCATACATACTCGAAGGACCCAAATGGCAATAAGAGGAACAATGAATGATCATCAATAATTTTTTTCTTTCTAAAACGATCAACCAAAACCTCACTTGATTAAGGAATCGCAGAAATATAAATTTTCAAACAAACTCGGCTCTGGGTAGCACTACCGCAGTTAAACCGGTGGTAGTTCTGGAATGAACAGTAAAGTCTGTACTATCGGCTACAGTAACCCGATGCTACCAGTGAACAGTAAGAAGGCATACGAACAGTAAAATCAGCAGGCTTCAAAAATGAAAATCGGTGCATCTTTTGATTGGCTAATCGAAAACCCACGAAACTTTGTATGCACATTTCTATGAGTGTCATGAACCTATTCCAACCTTCAATCACAAGGATTTACGTCAAAGTTCTGACCTTTTCGAATTTACCCAAGATTGCACTAAAACCGGGTCAAATATAAAAACTTTGCCCTGAGATTGCTCGTGGGGATTTGATGATCAAGATGATCCTAGATGGTATCCCACATTTCACAGTAAGTAAGAACCCCAAAGAGATTGCCCTCAAATGTGCATGATCAAGATCTACCTCAAATCCTTACTTCTCAAGCCAAAACCCAATTTCTTTATAAATCTCTTAATGATCATGAGAGAGCTTGCCTAGATGATTGGGTGATGATCTCCAGAAGATACATTTATCAATCACTCATCTTTGGCAACACAAGATCAAAAGAAAAAGAAAACAATAAGAACTATCAAGAATCAAGAAGTAGGAAGGTCAAGAATAAAAGCCAAATCATGAGCACGAAATTGATCTTTATTTCAGAGCATGAGGATGGATTACAAAGCCACTCACCTAAGGGCAAAACTCCCAAGGAGCACTCACACACCCACACAAGAAACCAAAATCTTGTGAAAACCCCAATCCTTTCCTAGGCTTAGTGGATTAGAGCCTCACCTCCCCCCACTACATCTCCTTATATAGTAGAGGCAACCCCTAACCCTAAAACCTAGACACACATGGGCTAACCTGATAACCCAACACTCTTAACGGGTTTTACACTCACACAAGCATGCTTCTCAAAGTAGTCATTGCATTGACGTCAAATCCGCTCCGCGAGCCTAAATTTGTGTCCAACTCCACTTTGGCGTGACCTAAACCACTTAGACCACCACCGCAGTTTTCCAAACCGCCTCGACCACCGGTATTGGACAAATTACCAATTTGTGCCAATGACAGGTCTTCCTTCTCCTCAAAGCATTGCCCATGCTTCGTCGCTTTCCACATGGCCCCAATACTTGCCGCCAAGCTTCTCACGCGTTCGGACACCCTCGAACCATCCTCGCTTGCAAACAGGCCCAAGTCACTTGACACGCCACGTGTCCTTGATCGCTTCACCATGGCGGCATCATCTTCCTTGACCGTTCTAGACCTCAACTCCTCCAAGAGCCTAGTCCCGGTCCATGCTGTTGCCCGCCATATTCATCACTAGTGCACCATGCTCCAGTTCCTTGTCTCCCCGGCTGCAACCACTTCCTAGCCTCAGTCATCTTGCAGCGTCTCTTGACTGTTCTGGACCTCAACTCTCCTAACCTAGTCCCAATCTCCTCCGCCTCACCATGAGCTCCGAAGTCCTGCGACCACACAGACAAGAAACACATCACATAGCACTATTCATAATAATATGCAATTGAATCAACAAAATGCAACAACAATTCAAAAATTACTGTCAAACCCGGTACTACCACCAACTAGAGGCCGGTAGTACCACAAGTCTAATACTACTACTCCTGGTTGGCCGGTAGTACCGTTGCCGCTGAACAACTTTGATAGACCTCTGTCTGGAAGATAACTACCGCCACTGGACGCAGGTAGTACCGCACCCCCGGTACTACTGCTCTCAAGTGCCGGTAGTGCCACCCTTGTCTAACCCCAGAGAAAATACCTCTCTGTGAAAAGGCTATCGCACTCCCAGCTGATAGCATTAGGAAAAAAGCATATCACGGATGCGAACGAATCAATCGGGCATGTTCTTTACTTGTTGCTGGTCACAATTTTTGGCGTTTCATGGCATTTCAATCTGTAGCTAACGTTGTGCTATTGAGGTATGAAGGCAATATGGTGTTCAAAATCAAACTGATAGTTGAACTCCATGTTACTTTCATATATACCTTAAGAGCACAACGTCACCTTCAAAAATGCAATGAAACAACAAAAACTGTGACCAGCCACCAGTAAAGAACATGTGTCCTATTGATTCGTCTCGAGGTCCTTAATATGACAAACACATGAATTGTTATCCTCAGTAGTGCAAAAACAAAACATACTCTATAGCGTTGTTATTTATCAACTGTATGTGCAAGTCTACAAGTACTAACGCTGTATACATAATTAAATTGCTCATGGCTTTTTAGCAGCTTAACAAGACATGCAATAATAGTTTACTCCATGGTGAGAACTCCACACTCAAACAACCTATAATCAATTTAGCATTAACATAACCCCCGATTTTGAAAAATTCATTTCGGCTTGACCTAACAACTTCTAGATTTTCAACATGATACAACATATGAGGTAGATGGAGAGTACGATCCATTCAGGGAGTTGAAAGCAAGGTTCATGGACTTCAAACAGCGAAACTATGTGTAAGTGGACCATGAAGTACATAATCATTCACCTCATATGCCAAAAGTTAATTTTTTGGTACCACCATACCAGGTATTATCAATTTAGCATATCTTTATGTTTCAATTGAACTTTTGAAGCAATTCAATTTTCATTATGGAAGTTGAGTTTGCTGTCAATTCACTTTAAGCAAGAATCTTTTGCGATATAGTGTTAGCTATACATTTTCATTTTCCCTTTTCTTTTTCCTTTTTATGTGACAGAACATATGCAGGACTATTGAGTCACTCTTGACACAATTACCTTCCATTGCTTGCCTGAAATTCCCTCATCACATTTTAGATTTTTAATCAACTTACAAGCCATCAATTGATAAAGTAATACAAGGAGATTTCCCAAAGGGAGTATACCAATTACCTTCCATTGCTTGCCTTGGGAGGAGGTTCCGGTCTACGGGGCGCAGTGGGGAGGAGGTCCAACAGAGCCCAACGTGGACCACCAAAGCTTGATCCGCGCCTTTCCCTCACGCATAAGATACCACGCTGCCGACTGACGATGAAGAGTGCGGTCGCATCCACCTACACAGCATACACACACATACACATCATCCACCTACACCTACCGCCGCTTCCCCTCCTACCAGAGCTACCCCTCCACCGCTGCCGCATCCACTAGGGTTTTGGTGGAGGAGTGGAAGGAGAGGTCGAAGAGGAGGAGGTTGGTGAGTAGCCGCACTGGCACGTCGACGAGAGGGCTAGGGCGATAGAGAAGCCGAGAGAGCGACGGAGAAGCCAAGAGGGGGAGAGCGAGGGTGAAGGAGATCTAGAAGCCGAGAGGGCCGAGGGCGAGGGAGAAGCTACTTATAGTGCCCGGTTGAGATATCACAGATGGTTCTTACTACGAATCGTCTGTGATATCAACTTATCACAAACGGTTCATGGTAAGAACCATCTGTGATGCTTTATAGATGGTTTTTGGATAAAACCGTCAGTGATATTAAGTATCATCATTGACAGTTTTGGGATAAAACTATCAGTGATGTGCATGTATGTCATCACAGATGGTTTTAGCCAAAAAAATCAGTGATGTGAACCTCGTCACTAATGGTTTTTGGAGAAAACCATCTATTATGAGATGCATGCACATCACTGACGATTTTATCTACAAACTGTCAGTGATGAAGGGTCTAATATAACCCTTTCTGTGGTAGTGTTTGGAGGTTTGATTGAAAGGGGGAATAATCCCTCAAATGGATGTAAGAGGTTTTTGGAACTTAAGGGGGAGAATTTGGAATTGTTGTGAGCTTATATTAATCCTCCCATTTGTGTTTGCTTGGTTTTCATGCCAAAAGGGGGAGGTGAAACTTGTTAGTTTGTGCTTAATGCATGCGTGCATGTCGTGTTCATTTGCATAAGTATTTAAATTGCTTATCAACATGCATGTATTTCACCCCATTAGCCATTAAAATTCCATCCTATGGTGAATTACATCCAAATGTGGTTATTAATATAGGATTTGTCATCAATCACCAAAAAGAGGGAGATGTAAGTTCAAGCTCCATTTGGTTTTGGTAATTAATACTTAATTAATAATTAATGACAAATCTAATTATTGTGAGACTAACATCATTATTGAGTTTATCTTTTATTAGTCTCATTTGGATGAAAGGATGGAATTACCAAAGGTATGAAATCGATGTTACATTGATATATATGGCTGCATTCCTTAGATATAAAATTCATGATCTTATTGATAAATCCCAATATGAAACTAACTTGTTTATTGAGTATATTTTTTATTAGTCTCATCTAAATGAAAAATGGCAATCCAAAAGGTATGTATCCAATGCAATTTTAGTATTTCTAGATGCATTCCTTGGATTCAAGATAAATGGTGAACTCCACCACTATTTCAACCTTAAGATGTGCATAATGTTTCTAATTCCATATATACATGAATGCACACATTTAGAGGGAGTTCATGCTTTACCTTGAAGTTTCAATAGTATTGATCAATTTCATCCTACCACATATTGAGGATCTTTACTTTGAAACAAATTCTTGAGTATATAAAACTTGTGTAATCGTAGTATACTCATGATAATATAGGATAAACTCCAAATCAATCTCAAATTGAATATGTGCGTATTGCTTTCAATTCAGTTATATATATGCACACATTTAATAGAGTTTATTCTATGGTTGATGGTCTTAATAGTATTGATTCCTTTCCCATCACTCTATACAAACTGGATCATTACGTTGAAGCCCATCAAATTGAGTATATGAAGCTTTCGTAGTTGAAATAGACTCATAACAACTTAAATTCAATTTAAATTATGTTCGGTTGTCATTCAATCATCAAAGAACTAGATCAATGGATCTAAGATCTCCATCATGTGTTGATGATGTACTTTAATGATCAAAGGACAATCGAAAGTGCTTGAGTATATGAAGATAAATTATAATTTCATTCAATTGATTTGGGTTGTGGCCAATCATCAAAGGAATAGATCAAAGGATCTTGGGGTACCTATTGTGTGTTAATGGAGTGCATTGATGATTGGGACAACCGTGTTTGTTGAACTAACATTTTCAATAAGTTATGGAATAGGTTAAGTCCAACTTCAATGAAGATTTGGGTTAAGTTCGGGATAAATGATGTCATCATGTGTTGATGGGCATCAAGTAAAGGTCCCGAAGAGAAGAGAAGGGAGTTCATCATGTGTTGATTAACAAGGCGAAGACCCACACTTGGAGAGAAGATGAGGATCATCATAAAAGCTCCAAGTGGATGTGCGCGAGACAAAGGTATAACTAGCATAGGGCTAAGGATGTGTTCCTAACCTTTAACCGGTCTCGGTGTTTGGATGGGAGACCGGGTTGTTAGTTTAGGTTGCCGTACTGTTAAGAGGGGTCGATTCTTGTATCTTGAGTCTCATCGTGTGTTGATAGCTCAATCCAGTTTGCTCTAGCTCACACTCTTAATTTGGTTTTTGCATGGAGCACATATTTGCGAATGTGTTTTGTAAATAATTGTAGCTCATGCTTGCTATCTTATTGACTTGATTGTTTGCATGGAGCTAAGTATTTGCGAATGTGTTTTGCTAATAGTTGTAGCTCATGCTTGATGTTGATTTACAAATGTATTTTGCAATTTGAGCTCAAGATCATCCATCTTTGGAGCATGTGAGTAGAGTTCGTAAATGTGTTTTGCAAACGGCTAAAGATATGTGTTGATCATCACAAGACTCAGATGTGATCTTGATTGTTTTTTGTTGCATAATGGTATTTGCAAGTATGTTTTGCAAAAATGTTGAATATCATGCAAGTACTCTTCTTAGCATGTGACTAGAATTTGTCAATGTGTTTTGCAAATTTGCTATATATCATGTGTTGATCATCACATGGCTATGTTTGAGTTCATGCATAATCTTTAAGGTTTATTTGCATGGATTTGTCATTTGCAAACAAGTTGATTTATGCAATTCTTGTGATTCAAGTGACAAGCATTTACAAATGTATTTTGCAAAGTGTCGTGATCATTTGTTGATCATCTCTTGGCTCAAGAATTGATCTTGTTAATTCCTAAGTGCTCATGTTTGCATGATTCATATTTGCAAATGTGTTTTGCAAAAATATTGGTGTTTCATGCATTTGATCTTGGAGCATGTGATGAAAATTTACAAATTGGTGTGATCATGTGTTGGTCACTACATGGTTCAAAGAATTGATCTAAATTGGTTCTTGATTTGAAAAGATTTGATTTTTGTGTGAAATCCTGTTTTTGCCTAGAAGCCGGCATTACCACAGGTATAAGGTTGGCACTACCACTAGGTTAGTAGTACCGCAGCTCTGGAGCTATAGTTATTTTTCAGAGAATGTGTTTCTTGGAAAGTCAGTGAGGCCGGCACTATTGTTGTGTTGAAGCTGGTACTACCGGTGGTTCGGTAGTACTGCACCTTTTGTGCGGTAGTTATTTCCAGAGCATGTGTTGCTCGGTATTTTTCTCTGGTTAGTAGTACCGCAGGTACATGGACGGTAGTACCGGGGTACTGTAGCCAATGGCTAGTACCCATACTAGAATTCGACCGTTGGTCGAGGCCGGCACTACCGGACTTCACACACCGGTAGTGCCGACTTTGGTTGATCTTCTCGATTTTTCCCTAAACGACTAGTTTTCTTTGGGGGCTATAAAAGGACCCCTTGGGCTGGTATTTGGGGTTGATTCCCTGGATGCTCTTGGTGTTTTGATAGTTATTGCATTCTCTTGAACTAGAGTGGGCTTCTCTTTACAAATGTGCATGTATTGCAATTTGTGAGCAAGGAGAGTGTTTCTATTTGCATGTGTTGTATTTAGAAAATGATTGAGAGATCCTTGTGCATATGTTACACTCGGAGAGGAGCCGTATGCATATGTTGCACTTGGTGATCATCATTGTGCATGTGTTGAACTTGGAGAGGATCAAGCGAGGAGCTTGACTTATTACTCTTGGTGTTTGCTAGCACCTAGACAGCGTAGAGGCGTCGTGATCTGGTGATCTTCTCAAGAAGGTTGTGAAAAGGCCCGAAGAATTGTAAAGGTTGGAGCTTACCTACCCAGAGGTGGAAAGAACTACCACTAGTGGATTCGAGGTGTGAGCTTAATTCGTGGAGCCGATCCAATTTATTTGGGCTTACCTCAACGTGGATTAGGAAAGACCGGTAAGTCTCCAAACACCACGGTAAAAATTCTTGTGTCTCCTTGTGGCTTGCCTTCTATTCCTTAATTACATTATTGCGATTTATATTCATAGAATTAAATTGACTGCTTGTCTCTTAAGATTGCAAATCATTGTTAGAAACTTAGTCTGTTGGTGCACTTAGTGAGCTTAGTTGATTTAGGCTTTAATTGTCAAAACCTTAGAATTACGCTTCCGCGTATTATTTAGGTTTTGACATAGGCGATCACTAGAGCTTTAGTTCGAGTAAATTTTTAAAAGCCGCCTATTCACCTCCTCTAGTCGCCATCCTCGTCCTTACAAACGTGCAGACCCGTAGCGAAAATAGAGTCGATGTAGCTCGTTAGTGCTGCTGTAGTCGTACTACCTCACCCTCCTCTAACATCTCCTCATGACCGTCGCAAGTTGCGGATCGTCCTCATCACCATTACAGGTTGTGGATCGTCCTAGTGTTGAAGCTTTGCAGCAACGCCTCTAAGGTATCCACACGTACATGGTAGGGACGCCACAACCCTGAGTAATGGCGCCGGTTGCGCGAATTTGGGCGAAGGAGGTGTGGCGGTTAGGGTTTCGGGAATTCCAAAATTCCTATAGTGTCGCTTAACCCTAATGTCACCATCCTCCCTTTATATAGACACCCCAGAATGGGTCTCTACATTAGAGGTCCATTAGGAACTCGAAGCTCATCAAAATTCGAATCACCATCCGAATTAAGTCCCAACCCTTTAAGCATGCAACTCTGTAGGTTCACGTATACTTGGACATGGCCCGAGTACTCTTACTCGACCATTAATTGGTAGTGGTACCTAGCAGGACATGCCGACTCCTAAGTATATGTAAATATCACATCGGATGAACCTTAACAATGCTTAGTTATATGTATTTTCTTTTGTCTCATAATATCAGACAAACTCAAGGCGAGTATGTGCCATCTTTGTTTAGTTAGCTCAACCATTCTTTCTCGATTATGTGACTCGGAATCTCTGATAACAGTTAACTCTTTAACAAAGAGTAGTATGGCCATGCATTTTCAGAATTCAACCACACGAGAGGCCTAGAGATATCTCTTTCATTGTATAGAGGGGCAAATCTCATCTTGATCGATTATGCCTCGCAGCATGCTTTACGACAAACCCGAAAGCCACCTTTATAACTACCCAGTTACAAAGTAACGTTTGGCAACTCCTAAGTAAGTCATTGCACATCTCAAGTACACATGTCAAACTCAAGTATAAGGATATAGCATACAAATTGCATATGAGACTAACTGATGACAAGTAAGATTACAACGCTCTCGCAGTGTCTCAAGGTGGGTCGATACAACTCCACGTTCTCTAACATATGTCCATATTATTAGTTTGATATCTCCATATCTATGACCTGTGAAACATAGTCATCAACCAATACATATGCTAGTCTATTCATATGTGTCCTCATATGCTTATCAACTAAGGATCACTTTTAGAATAATCATCACATACTTACTATAAATAATAGTGACATTATTCAAGGAATAAAATAATAAATCATGAATATAATCATCTCTATGATTGCCTCTAGGGCATTGAAAGGATCAAGTTGGCCTAGAGGGGGGTGAATAGGCAACTTTTAAAAACTTTTACTTCTTAAGAAAAACTTTTCTCAATAAAAAAATAGCAACATAAAACGATTAGAATAGGGATTCAGCACAACTCAATTTCAGTAAGATTAGTATAGTGAAGAAGTACTAGAATGAAAACTGATAATAAGATGAACACACAAAGATAAACCAATATCAGGACGACTCAAGGATTTTTCACCGAGGTTCAGAGGCCAATCTCATACGTCCCCGTTAGAGCACTTCTTCAGAAGTATTGCTCCACCAAATAGCCAATCTCAACGGCTTTTGGTTTTTCACTAGCTTGACTCTTCCACCACTTCGGTGAGGTGAGTCTCAACCTTTCACAGCAATGGTGGCCTTCCACAATCCCTTTTGGATAGGTCGCACCAACAACTTCTCCAACTGTCTAGGAACAGCTAGTTCCAAGAGTAATAGACTATCCACAAGCCTTGTCTTCTTGGTTTAGTAGCTAGATGCTAACTAGACTCAGCTTAGAGCAAGAACTCTAAATGTTCAGAATGAGTGTTTGTGGTTTCTGAGTTGAAGCTCAAACTCTTTGATAGAATGAAAGTTCATGAATGCTTAAAGATCAAAGAGATGTAAATGATTTGAAAGATGTCAACGGTATTCAGAATGTCAAAGATGTGTATGTGCAAAGTCTCTTTTTTTAGTCAACTCAAGCACTGTATATATAGAGCTTAAAAAGAGCTGTTGTTCCTGCCATTTGCCTGTTGGGTGTGTCAGGAAAAACAGGACAAATATGGAGTCACGGGCTGCCCATTTTTATAAGATTTTAAGGTGTATGAGTCATACCAGACTGATATGATGAAACATATGCACGCATCGGATTGAATATATTGGGCCGGAGTACATAGGAATTTATCAAGGTTGGTCCGTCGTGTGAAGAAGTAACCGACGCCGGACTGAAAATATTAGTCCGGGGTACACAAGTGTGGAGAAGTATTGTACCTAGTACAACCCATTTGCGCCGGACCGACAAAACCGGTCCGTCGTATACATGTAGGAGGTTAAGACTGGTAAAAGTAAGTTTGTGTCGGACCGACAATATTGATCCGGCGTACACATGCTTTGTTCTATTTGGATACCAGCAAAACAATGTTTGCGCCGGACCGAAAAAAGTTGGTCCGGCGTAGAAGAGAAAACAGCTGATTTTACCAGAGAATCATGTTTGCGCCGGACCGAAAAAGTTGGTCCGGCGTACACTTAGAATTCGGTCCGCCGTAAACATCATGTTCTCGGTTAAGATTTGAGTAAAGAAATTCTTAACGCCGGACTAGAAATGATGGTCCGGAGTGAAAAGACAACATACGCCGGACTGAAAATAAGGCTAAATTCAGATCGGTCCGGCGTGAACGGTGTACGCTCGGTTGAAATAAATCAGAAGAGAGTTCTTAGCGCCAGACTAAAAATGTCGGTCTGGCGTACATGGAGTGCGCTCGGTTAGAACTTGAAACTTGATTTTTCAGCGCTGAACTAAATGAAGTTGGTCTGAAAAAGAACTCTTTTTGGCTAAGAGAGGGAAGATCTGGATTTTTGAATGAGAGATATGAAATATCCTATGCTCCAAGTAATCTTAGTGATTTTTGCATATGAACCAAGATTATTACTTGTGTATAATCCCTCTTAATAGTACAGTTATTCTAGCTATATGGCTTGAATCAACTCCCAAGCCAAAACTAAGAATAAACACCTTAGCCTTGTTCTTCAAATATAGCTGTTGTCAGCTTATACTGAGTATGCTTCTTGATCATCAACACCAAAACCTACATAATAAGCATAACTAACAAAAATAGGGGGCCTAGATGCTCTCAGGCATATCTCCAACAGCAGGCACGATGCGTGTGGGTCAAGCATAGTGCGGGTGTAAGTTCAAGCTTCATTGGTTTTGGTGATTGGTCTTAGATTAATGCTTAATCATTGTTTAAATGACAAATCTAATCATTATGAGACTAACATGTTTATTAAGCTTTATTCTTATTAGTCTCAAATTTGAATGGAAAATGGAAAACTCAAGGTATGCACTCGTATTCATTTTATTATCCTATAGCATACTTAGGATTCAAGTTAAAGTATGAACTCTTCCATTGTTTATACATTAAAGATGTGCATTATGTTTCCAATTCCATATATTACATGGATACACACATCTAGGGGGATTCATATTTTTACTTGATGTTTCAATAGTATTTATCTATGTCTTCTTGCCAAATAATATAAAGGATTAAAACTTTGAAACAACCCTTTGAGTATATGTAACTTGTGTAGTTGTAATATACTCATGTAAATATAGGATAAACTCAAATACTATCTAAGATTGATTATGTCCATATCGATTCCGAGTTTAATTATTTATATGCACATATTTAATGGATTTTGTTGTATAATTAATGGTCTCAAGAGTATTGATCCATTTCCATCACTCCAATATATTGGATCATTATTTCAAGAATCCATCAAAATGAGTATATGAAACTTGTGTAGTTATATATACTTATATCAATTTAAATGAAATTTAAATTGAGATTCGCTTGTCTTTTAATCATCAAAGAACGCTTCAACATGTGTTGATGGTGTTCCTTTGATTGATTAAGGACAAACGGAAAGTTCTTGAGTATAATGAAGCATTAGTTGCATCAAAATACTCAAGACACAATTAATCATTCAAATTGATTTAGGTTGTGCTCAATTAATCTTGGGGCATCCATTATGTGTTAATGGAGTACAATTGATGATTGAGACAGCCATGTTTGTTGGACTAACAATCTTTCATGAGTTGTGAAGTAGGTTGAGTCCAACTATAATAAAGAATCAAGAAGTAGAAGTCATCATGTGTCGATGAGCTTCAAGAGGAGATCCCAAAGTGAAGAGAAGAGGAGGTTCATCATGTGTTGATGAACAAGATGAGACTCGATCCTGGAGAGAAGACGATTGGATATATCATAAAAGCTACAAGTGGAACGCTAGAGGCAAAGGTATAACTAGCTAGGGCTAAGGATGTGTTTCTAGTCTTTTACCGGTCTCGGTGTTTGGATGGGAGACCGGGTTGCTAGTTAGGTTGCCACACTATTAAGAGGGGTTGAGTCGTTTAGCTTGAGCTTCATCATATGTTGATGAACTCAATTCGATTCACTCTAGCTCACTCTCTTAGTTGGATTTTGCATGAAGCTCATATTTGCATGTGTTGCAAATGTTGGAACTCATGCTTGCTTCTTATTGAGTCTTAATTGATTTGAATTTTGCATGGAGCTAAGTTTTGCATGTGTTGCAAAAAGAGAGAGCTCATGCAACTTGAAAATTGTGGTTGTTCTTTGCGTGGAGCTATAGATTTGCATGTGTTGCAAAAGGGAGATAGCTCATGCAATTCGATTTAAGTGGTTTTTGCATGGAACTTTAGTTTTGCATGTGTTGCAAAAGGAGAGAGACCATGCGACTTGATTTTGATGGTTTGTGTTTGCATGGAGCTAAGTATTTGCATGTGTTACAAATAGAGAGAGAGCTCATGCAATTGGTATTCTTAGCTTGTGACTAGTAGGGTTTACAAATATGTTTGCAAATTGACTTGATCATGAGTTGATCAACACATCGCTAGATATTTGCTTTTAAATAGGTTAATTTATTATTTGTAAATGTGTTTTGCAAATAAACTGGAGGTTATGGGTTTCGATCCTAGAGCATGTGAATAAGGTTGCAAATGTGTTTTGCAAATTGACTTGATCATGTGTTGATCATCACATGGCTAAGAGGATTGATCTCATAGGTTCTTGGTTTATTTGCAAATATGTTTTACAAATAAGTTGAAGTTTTAATGTGATTATTTGGAGCATGTGAATAGGGTTTTCAAATTGACTTGATCATGTGTTAATCATCACATAGCTCAAAGAATCAATCTTTATTGGTGTTTGATTCGAAAAGAAAAAGATTTTTGTGTAAAAATCTAATCTTGTTGGAAAATCCGGAGCTACTGACTTGTTGAGGCCGGTACTACCGAAGGAGCGGTAGTACCGCTTCTGAGGCCGGTAGTATCGGACCTCCGGTACTAGGCCTAAAGGTACCGGCCCTAGTTGAGCGGTAGTACCGGATTTGCCGAATTTTCAAGAATTGCCTCCAAAATGGCTAGTTTTCTTTGTGAGGCTATAAAAGGATGCCTTGGGGGGCATTGGCTTGTTGCTGGTGGATTTTGGGTGTTTGTGGGAGTAAAGTGCATGTGTTGCCTTCTCCCAATTGATTCTTGAGCTAATAGTGAGTTCTAATTTCATGTGTTGTAATTAGAACTGGATTGAGAGTCTCTTGTGCATATGTTACACTTAAGGGGATCCTTGTGCATTTGTTGCACTGGTGATCACCATTATACATGTATTGTACTTGGTGGAGTTTAAGCTAGAGGACTTGACTTATTACTCTTGATGTTTGTTGACACCTATATAGCGTGTAGAGGTGTCGTGCGCGGTGAGCTTCTCAACGAAGATTATGAGAAACCCTAGCGAAGTTGTGAAGGTCGGAACTCACCTACCCGGAGGGGGAAAGAGCTACCACTAGTGGATTCGAGGTGGATGCTCAATTCGTGGAGCCGATCCAATGTGTTTAGGCTAACCTCAACGTAGATAGGGGAGACCAGCAAGTCTACGAACACCACGGTAAAAAGTATCGTGTCTCCTTGTGGTTTGCATTCTATTCTTCATTTAGATTCAAGCAATTTATATTCATAGAATTAATTTGATTGATTGCTTATCTTTAGGATTGCAACCTTGGTTAGACATATAGATACTTTGTGCACTTAGTAAGTCTAGTTGATTTAGACCTTAATGATCAAAACCTTAATTTATCGCTTACGCGTTTTTTTGTTGAGGTTTTGTCATAAGGGTACTTAGGTATTTGTTTAATTAGGGAAGAATTTTTTAAAACCGCCTATTCACTCATCTCTAATCGGCATCCTCGATCTTACAGCAGGCACGACTAGGACGGCTGGTGGGGGCACGGGTTGCGGTGACTGGACGGCAGTGATGCGATGCGCGCAGCAATGGCGGGCAATGAGTCAGTGATGTCATAATTATTTCATATTGGTTTGATGAATAGTAACTGAGAACAGATTCATCTAGTATTTAACCAATGACTAAGAATGACTAATCCAGGTAATTAAGAAAATTAATATGTGGATTAAAAGATTGTTCTGATGCGATCAAATTATGTGCTTCGAACTTATATCTGGCTTATAGCAATTTTAATAGTTTGATGCTGATCGAAATTCGATAACGCGTCGATTGATGCGGGCAAACAATTTTGATGAGTCTTAGCGAAGCTTTGTACTGATGACAACCACGACACGATGCATCGATCGAATAGGAAACCTAAACACCCGCCTTCCACAGTAAACACAGCCAACTTGCTCCTTGTCCAAAGGTCCACGCTCCTCGCCTCCACTCCTCCCTCGCTCCAATGAAGAAATGCTCCGGCGTGCTACTCATCCTCGCCCTCGCGGCCCTCCTCGTAGTTCTCTCGCCATCGCCCTCTACCACCCCTCCGCCCGCCATCGCAGCCACCGGCCCAGTCGCTCACCTCCTCCCCTCCCTCCCGGGTCTCTCCCACCTCTACCCGCCTCCCGCCAACTCCACCGCCCACCTCTCCTGGAGCCTCATCCGCCCCATCCTCTCTCGCTCCGACGCGCTCCCCGGCACCGCCGCGGGCGTCCTCGAGGCCGCCGCCGCCTGGCGCAACCTCACCCTGGCCGTCGCCGCGGCGGCAGCTGTCAGCAAGGAGGGGAGCCAAGAACCCCTCAGCGAGAGGTGCCGAGCGTCCGTGGAAGGGCATTTGCGCGTTCGGGGGGCCAAGATCCCGTGCGGGCTGGCGGAGGGATCCGCGGTGACGGTGGTCGGGGTGCCCAGAGAGGGGGCGGCCGGGTTCCGGGTGGAGATGGTAGGAGGAGGGGGCGAGGTAGTGGTGTGCGCCAATGTGAGCCTGGGGACTGCGGGGATGGTGTTGGAGCAGAGTTCTTGGACGCCCGAGGAGGGGTGGGGGGAGTGGGAGCGGTGCCCGCCGGTTGGTGACGTCGGCAGCAACAGCAGCTGGCAGCTAAGGTGACTATTTTCTTGAATTTCGTTCTTAGTTTTGTTGGAATCTGGATGCCCGAATGCCAGAACTGCAGGTGTGATTTGTTTGATCTATGATTCAAGTCTTCAAGACTTTCATTTACTTGCACCGTTTAGTAGTAGAAATGTAAGATAGTACTAGTAGTGGGTCTTAGTGATTGACACAACTTCTGCCTTTTGGTATTGGTGCCAGAAGGCAGTAGTAGTGAGGGGCAGTAGTTTCTTAATTTAGGTTTCGGTTCCTGTCACTCTGGCATGGTTAGTATTTGGTTCAAGTCTTACGCTGGTCTAATTTAGGGATTTAAAGACCCTGTAGAGCTTAGATGGACTAGGAAAGTAAACACAGAAATTCAGGACTGTAGCTGTGCCTTGAGAGTGTACTTGATAATTTTTTATTAACTGATTTAAAGAACAGAAAATTAACTAGTAACTACAGTACAAAAATACAGTCAAATTCTATAACATAGAAAGATCTATACAGATGCAAGTTAGAACTCTTGGGACACTCTCTTACCTATCATGCTGTCCTTTTATTGGATACATAGATTACACCAGCATGGGTTGCTGTTTTCTTTGGCAAGCAACCAAGGATATTGACATTATTGGTGTTTCATCTAGGAATGGTGGTGGCTGGTGTCATGGTTGAGATACTCGTATCACCTGTGTTAATGAGCGAGGATCCTAAAAGCTGAAGCTAAATGGGACTCAACATAGGAATGAGGATAGAGTGTGGTGTTGGGTTTGGGTGTCAAAAAACTCCTATGTCCCTGTGTCTCTCTCTCAATGTTCTAAATAACGGTAAACGGTTAGCGAACGGTCACCCCACCTTTTAGTGCTTATACGGTAAGCGGCCTTGTAAACGGTTTTACTATTTAAAATTCAGAGAAATATATACATGTGTTTACAGTAACAAAGCAGTCCTTCAATTGCCAAATAGTCCAATGGCATTCTTGTATGCTCTCATCTCTACTTTTGATATGTTAACTTGGTCAGATTGATCAGGATAGAAGTGTTCAATGCATGACAAGACTCCTTCCATAACTCTGTCTTCCTTCTCTATCATGCTAAAATCCCTATAGAAGTAGTAGGGGTTTAAGTAGTAAGACATCACATGAAGTGGGTTCCAAGCTCCCCATTAACATAGAAGTCAATGGCCTCTATGAATGGCTTGAAGTTAGCAAGCACATATTTGAAGACCCGCTTAATTAACTCTTTTGCATCTAGTAAACCATCGTAGACAAAACCCATGATCTCCATCAACAACACGAAGCAACTTCACTAAAGGTCCAAAGATCTTTATAGCCAAAGACACTTGATTCCAAAAATGAGGGGACATCACAATGGCATAAGCTGCCTTTCTTTTTATTGAGTTGCATGCACCAACCAGTTCACCCAAAAGCTTAAGCTTATGAGGAAAGGTGGGCAATTCACTTATACTTCAACACTCCCCCTCACGTGTAGGCTCTCTCAGGCCTATGATGTGGAATCGAAGCGAGCTGCAATTATTATTATTTTAATTGCGCCAACCGGGTCTTGAACTCGAGACCTCTTGGCTCTGATACCATATTGAGTTGCATGCACCAGCCAATTCACTCAAAAGCTTTGTGAATTGGCTGGTGCATGCAACTCAATATGGTATCAGAGCCAAGAGGTCTCGAGTTCAAGACCCGGTTGGCGCAATTAAAAAAATAATAATTGCAGCCCACTTCGATTCCACGTCATAGGCCTGAAGGAGCTTATGAGGAAAGGTAGGCAATTCACTAAGTGAATTGCCTGTCCTTCCTCATCAGCTTAAGCTTTTGGGTGAACTGGTTGGTGCATGCAACTCAATATGATATCAGAGCCAAGAGGTCTCGAGTTCAAGACCCGGTTGGCGCAATTAAAGAAAAATAATTGAAGCCCACTTCTATTCCACGTCTTAGGTCTGAGGGAGCCTACACGTGAGGGGGAGTGTTGAAGTATAAGTGAATTGTCTACCTTTCCTCATAAGCTTAAGCTTTTGGATGAACTGGTTGGTGCATGCAATTCAATACCTTTCACTGACTTGGACTCAAGACAGAGTCGGGCCTCGAGAGAACCCTAGAGAGACGATATTGTACTTTTATGGGGATTGTGGCTACATGGAATAGGGTAAGCCTTTTTCTATTAGTTGGGCTGGCCCACGATAAAATGGACCTATTAAACGTTAACGGCCGTCATGGTTATCACGGCGCCCCGGCGAGGCGAGTCGCCTCCGGGGCGCCTGGACGCCTAGGCGCCTAGGCGAGGATTAGGCGACTAAAAAAATCAAGCCCAGCCCATCTCTCTCCCTCTTTCTCTCCATCTCTCTCCCTCTCTCCCCCTCTCGCTAGGCCAGCCCATCTCTCTCCCTCTCTCAGTTGGGCACCACCCATCCCTCTCCTCTCTATCGGCTCCACCTAGCCCCCCCGCCTCTCTCTCTCTCCGCTCCTCCATTCTCTCAGTCGCCTCCCATTCTCTCTTGGCCGCCCCACCCGAGCGGCGCCTCTCCCGGATCGCCCCCCGAGCGCCGCTCTCCTAGATCGCCGCGACTTAGTTGCCCTAGACACCTTTCGCCCTTCGCCGCGCCGCCCCAGATCTGGCGATGGCGGTGGCAAAGAATGACGCAGAGCAGCCGGCAGTGGAGGCGATGCAGAGCAGGCGGCGGAGCTCCCTCACCCCATAGCCTTCTCCCCGCGCCCTCCTTTCCCGGCCATGCGAGGCGAGCGGCCATGGCGGTCGGCCGCCGGCGACTGGACGCCTAGGCGGCGACTAGGCGTCGCCTAGGCGACGCCGTGATAACCATGACGGCCGTTAAACCGAATAAACGGCCTGATAAAACAAACAAACCTTGAAATGTCCATAAACGTAACAGGTAGAGGACCTTTACCTTTTTAACAGCCGTTTACAAGGCCTTAACGGCTATTTTTTAGAACAGTGCTCCCTCTGTGTCTGATCATACAATTATTGTTTCTTTGCAGCCAACTCAGTGTCATGGCTATCTCATATTGAACACTGGACTAGCCTTGACTAGTGTTATCAACAGATGACTAAATTCAGGTTGTTGTGCAATATTACCAGCCAAGATGGAGAGCCAACGTAGACATACTGTAAACCCTTGTTTACCAATAAGTAGCAAGTAGGCACAAGCATTCTCTTGTCTGTGCAACCTTAGGATGCCTTCAGACCTATTTCAACTAGCATCTGACACTTGTAACCTGATATGCACACGCTACAATATTTAATGAGCGTTATCTTTGTAGTGTGGGAATGTTTGACTATGTTGGTGATTGACATTGAGAATATGGACCATGGAATAATTATGAGAACTTAGGAATGAGATAGTCCACTGTGGTGACAATGCTGGGATGGTGGGGAGGTGCTCAGTCTAGCTATGATGGAAATGTTAGGAGTTTAGGATGAACCAAGTGATTGGTCTGGATTATGTATCAGAGTTAGTATGAACCAACATAGCTAAATGTTCTATATTGTGACACTCCAAAAGGCACTGCTTGATTTACATTGGTTCATGTTAGTCATTTAACTTTGAGCATGCAAGCTGATGATGCGGAGTTTCTCGAGGGCATCATCCTGCAGTGCACTTGCCCTGCTTTGGATATGATTAACTACAGTTAATATCATTGAGATTAATTTTGTGGACATCATAATACACAAAGTAAGTATGCTATCAATGACTGACAAAAGGGTTTTGTTGGATTCTTTGCATACTAGGTCCAATATAAGCCACATAGTGTCCTCGGTAAATTTGTCATGATCAGCTTATAATGATGGTTAACTTATGTGGTGAATGGTCACAATATTCTACTGTACTCATACTAAAATCCTACAAAGCAGAGTGGTAACTACAAACTTGAATATTTATGGACTGGTTTGTCATTATTTTTGGTTTATTAAAATTAGTTAGTGTTAATTATGGTGACTCATATCTATTCTTTTAGGATTTGGAAAGGTGTGCTACATTAGTCCTAATCAGTGTTACTCGGACACCCGTGTCCAAAATTTTTGCCGAATCGGACACCTCGAATATGAGTCGGATTCCGATACCCATGTCCGATTCCGAGTAGCATTTCCCATGTCCCAAAAATTTTACCGAATCGAACAACCCGAATCCGAGTCGGATTCCGACTCCTATGACCGTGTCCAAGTAACACTCTCCTAATAGGATTGGAATTTCTACTTTCTTTCGGAGTATGATCCCTACTTGCTTTGGAAGAGGACTAAGGGGCTGTAGAAACCCATAGGGTGGTCATGGGGAATCTAAGTAACCAAGAAGTCACAAACCAACTCATCCAAAGTAAGAGGTGCACGAGAGGATTAGATGCTAGGTTATTCTTTACTATAAGATTCTTGTATAGGACAAGGATCCAAAGGTCTTAAAAGGTTTGAAAGGTTGTGAGAAAGCAACAATCTCTTATAATCTTTTGAGGTTGTGGTTAAAGAATTTGCAGTTGGCTTCGCCAAATCTTCTCTTTTTCGTCGTGGTTGCTTCAACGTTGTTATTTTGGTTCTCTCTACGAGATCCATCATCTTCGTTTTTGAGACTGTGTATGCTCATGTCGTATCTCACAAAACTCTGATTCGATCCAGGGATGCTACTCATAAGAAGGGGTATTAGAGTAACAGTTAGTAACATCGAAAACTTATGCTTTTATGCTTTTGTTGGGGTTTTAGATATTGATGATGGTTGTTGACTATTTCTATATGCGAGAATTTCTTTGATGTGCTAATTTAATAGCAAAAATAATCGATGGTGGTTGTTGACTATTTCTATAGTTAGTAATAGCAAAAATAATGTTGTGCCTGGTACTTTGATGTGCTAATCATGCGCCTTATTGTTCAAAAGTAAATATTTGTTTATACATTTTGAATTACGAAATATTTTTCTTGTTCTTTATAGTTTCTTCTGGTAATGATAAAGAAAATCCCTTTTGCTGTGAGTTTGATCAGTCCAGTCGATGGGCTTGTTCGTTGCAATCAGCAAGTTGGTGCCAGCGTCATCCAGGGGAGTAACAATACAGTGGAGAATGTTACTGTGTACCAGGCTGAAGATGAGAAGAGGCCAAAAGGACGTGGTCATTTGAGCGGCAGTTTCCCAATTGTTGAGGGAGAACCTTTCACAGCAACACTGTGGACTGGTGCAGAGGGGTTCCATATGACAGTTAATGGGAGACATGAGACATCGTTTGCTTACAGAGAGGTGAGCATGTTCGTAGCGATAAAACTGCATTATTAAATTTGTATGATTATCGCATAATTGTGAAAGCTGTTAGGTTTTTGATAGAGGTTGGAGCCATGGTCAGTAGCAGAAGTCAAGGTTTCTGGTGATTTGGAGCTCCTGTCGGTCTTGGCAAATGGATTGCCAGTTTCAGAAGATGTAGACATGGCTAGTGTTGAGGTTCTAAAGGCCCCGCCTCTTCCAAAGAAGCAAATTTTTCTGCTGGTTGGTGTTTTCTCTACCGGAAACAACTTCAAGCGCCGGATGGCTTTGAGGCGAACATGGATGCAATATGAAGCTGTCCGCTCAGGTGATGTAGTAGTGCGGTTTTTCACTGGCCTAGTAAGTTCACTTTATTCACCTTGAGTACAGTTACAATATTTTAGTTGAGACTGTTTATTGTATTGACGTAGAACCATATGCTTATTTCTTGCATATTGATACCTAGTTACTTTCCAATTTCCTATTGAGGTATGTACTAGTTTCTACATTTTGGGACATAAATGTAAACTCCGTTAAAGAAGGAACCATTGTGAAAGAAACTGCCAATCTTTCTTCAGAATAGAAATATTAGAGAACACAACCTGCTGGATACCTACTGCATTTTGTTTTGGAAATAAAGAATAATTAATTACTACAATTGTGCATTTTGACCATAGTGCTGTAACTTAATTTCTTAATTTAGAACTGATTGCTGTTAGAAAAGAAAGCATGTATCGTTTAATTGCATTCTTTAGCCATTCCATGTGCCCGAGATTGGTTCAGAGAGGGGGTAAATAACAGGTAAAGATAACGTGAAGGATGAGAGGTATAGGGTAAATTGGGGGATTCTGATTTCATTGCTTTCTGCCTCTAACATCTAGAGTAGGCTTATATAGCCTTTACACAGCCACTGGGCCCATGGTCAGCAATTATTGAGTAAAATGCAAAATTCCTAAACCGAATTGAACATCTAAGGTTATGTGCCAACTGCCAATATGATAGCTCTTATTTTTCCTTGGTGTTGCCTTGATCTGTGACAATCACCTTGCAAAGCTTGAATTTCTAACACGGACAACTAAGCTGACATTTATACAGAACAACTGAAGGAATACGGATAGGCTACACTAGCGCAAATAAAAAAAATCTACCGCGTAAACCAGGATACCAAGCAAGTGAGAGACCATAGATCGTTACCACCAGACTCGTAGTGTAACGGAAGGAGGGTTGAAGTAGTCCGATTTAACGTAGCGCGCGTCCTCGAGCGGTAGTCGAACGTGCTCGAATGATCGTTCTGATCAGCACCGCAGTAGCAGCAACGCCTCTACCGAAGTCGACACGTTCGGGGAAGGAACGCCGTGCGTCAGTGTGCTAGCACCAGCGCGCACGGCAAGGTCTGGCGGTGACGGCTAGGGTTTTTGGTGGGTGCGGTGGTACAACAATTGCATCCCCTTAGCCTCCCTTTATATAGCCTCTCGGTGGAACCCTACGTTAGGAGTCTAACCAAGGTGCAAAGCCCACTTGGCCCATTGTGACGGATTCAATCCGAACCAATGTATTTCAACCCGTTAAGTGTGTGACCCTGTATGTTCATGCATATTTGGCCATGGCCCGAAAACTTCTTTTGGCCCATAAGTTAGCAGTGGCCCCTAACAGGGCATAGCGACTTCCAAATATACATAAAGATCATATCGGACGAACCTATATGATTTTCATGTACGGATCTCTTTGCCTCATGATACTAGGTCGAAGTCAAGGCGAGAAACATGTCATCCTATGATAGCTCAATCCTTCACTCGTTCTGTAGTGGATTACTTAGGGCCTGTTTGGTAGAGCTCCAGATCCCAGCTTCACCTGAGATCCGAAACTTGTAGGCTAAAATAAAGTGAATTAAGTTTATATTTTTGGTCTAAAATGTAAACAAGATGATCCATCTAAACACTCTTAAATGTACTACAGCTCCAGCTCCACGAATCTGGTGGAGCTGGAGCCCTACCAAACACACCCTTAGTTGCAATTGACTCCTCAATCATATTTGGCATAACCATGCATTTCCTTTATCCAACCATATCGAGGGGCCTAGAGATATCTCTCCCATTATATCGGAGGGGCAAATTCCATTTTGATCGCTCACATTCATCCTCATGTTTCATAGTAAACTTGAAAGCTACCTTTATGACTACCCAATTACGGAGTAGTGTTTGACAACCCCTAAGTATGCTATTGCACATATAGAAAACCATGACGATCTCAGGTCTAAGGATCCCACATATACTTTATATGAGACCAACTGATGACACTTAAGAATATAACAATTCTCACAGTGTCTCATGGTGGGTAATTCCAACACCATGTTCTCTAATATGTGTCCACATTATTGATTTGATATCCTTATATTCATGATCTGTGAAACATGATCATCAATCAATACATGTGCTGACCTATATATCACAATTGTCTGATATAAGGTCAGAGATAATTCAGAGTAATATCAAAATATGAATAAGAAGTTTCACGAACAAATCACATACTTGTTGATCGATACCAATGATATTTATTCAAGGGACAAAATAATCATATTATTCCATAAATATAGACGTGATACAATCATTTCCATGATTGCCTCAAGGGCATATCACTAACAATAACCCCATCAAGGATAAATTGAAGGAACATATCTTTTAGGCTCCATTTGCATCCATCACAAACAAGTTGCTCGCTTTAATCTAGTACTCAAGTATGTGAGCCCATAACATTATAAATTCTCATGTGCATGGTTGCAGCATTCTCTTTCATTTGCATTACCAGATTGTTGTCACTATCTTCTAAAAGTATGGAGATTGTTATGTTAATTGATTCAACCATATTTCTTAAATTACGTTTCTATTCAGTGCATTAGTTCCCTTTAAATGTGACTCTTCTCTCCTTACAACCAACATAGGTATTTTTCCTTTTCTTTTTGTCTAAACCGCTTTCCATATTCAATTGTTTTTTATGCAATTTATCTGTTTTTATTCCAACATCGTCATCGTATTTTATGTTAAAATGCAGCATAAGAATGAGCAAGTCAATATGGAATTATGGAGAGAAGCTCAGACGTATGGTGATATCCAATTTATGCCATTTGTTGACTACTATACGTTGATCACTCTCAAGACCATTGCAATTTGCATGTTTGGGGTATGCATTCTCTTTCACTCTGTCGACCATCGTGAGTACATAGTCAAATTTCTATTGATAAATTATATTTGATGGAATGTTGAAACTTGAAAGTATGCCATAGGTTTTGTATCTTTTATGTTTACATATTACAAAATAACGCTTGGCCCTTGACTTGTGACATTTTGGTATTGTTTGTCCTTGGGAGTATGACTTGACGATTATTTAGATGGTGAAAAAGTCAGTAGAGTACATATTTTTTGGTAAACTATGTTCAAGCAGTATCACAGCTTTGTGCTGTCAAACTCAGGAGTAGGTTGTTGAAACTTAAAACTAGTGAGGAATTGTTTTCTAACATCAAATCTTATGTTATCTGGTGTGATATCCAATTTATGCCATTTGTTGACTACTATACGTTAATCACTCTCAAGACCATTGCAATTTGCATGTTTGGGGTATGCATTCTCTTTCACTCTGTCGACCATCGTGAGTACATAGTCAAATTTCTATTGATAAATTATATTTGATGGAATGTTGAAACAAGTATGCCATAGGTTTTATATCTTTTATGTTTACATATTACAAAATAACGCTTGGCCCTTGACTTGTGACATTTTGGTATTGTTTGTCCTTGGGAGTACGACTTGACGATTATTTAGATGGTGAAAAAGTCAGTAGAGTACATATTTTTTGGTAAACTATGTTCAAGCAGTATCACAGCTTTGTGCTGTCAAACTCAGGAGTAGGCTGTTGAAACTTAAAACTAGTGAGGAATTGTTTTCTAACATCAAATCTTATGTTATCTGGTGTGACACTATGTTTGTACCCATTGTCTTTGTACTCATTCATTTTGTTGGTTACTTGGTTCATCTGGCAAGGTACCTAATCCTTCAAGCCTATTGAGCAAGAGCAATTGCCTAGTTTGGTCCTAAATCCTAACAAATTGTGATGGTGGAACTTTTGTTCGAGACAGTGCACTAGCTACAGTTGTCACTAGATTAAAGTATAGCCCCTTGAATTTCCAATGCTTCTTTTGTTGCTGGCATACAGAATCTTTTGAAGCCTTTGTTAAGTTTCTGATGGGTAAAACTTTGCAAAATATGGTTTTCGTACTTTCTACTATAATTGTAGCATAACTATGTATTGTGGCATAACCAGAAGGAACAGTTGAATTATAACTTATAAGCTTCTCCTTTTGTTGTGTAATTGCACATATTGACAAAATTTGAAACTGATAAAATTGAGGCACAAAGCATTGTTGCCTTCGTACTTGATTGTGAAAAAGATGGAGCTCGATTTGTCATGATTTGTGTGTTATACATGGTTTTTGTATACATTAAGTAAACCTGGAATCTTCATGGATATAACACATTTTCAAATTCCAAAATTGGTTTAAAATAAATGCATGCACATTCTATGAACATAACCTTATACTTTGCTTATTGCAACTTTTCAGACCAAAATTATTCCTGCAAAACATATCATGAAAACAGATGATGATGCTTTTGTTAGGATTGATGAAGTCATCTCAAGCCTGAAGAAGAGTGACACCCATGGGCTTTTGTATGGTCTTATTTCTTTCCAGTCTTCACCACACAGAGACAAGGATAGCAAGTGGTTTATCAGTCGAAAGGTACTGTTTGTTCCATTTATCCTACAACAAGGTTTTATTTATTTGTGCTGCTTTTCTCACTCATGAGAAACACAGGAATGGCCTATTGAACAATATCCGCCCTGGGCTCATGGTCCCGGATACATAATCTCAAGGGACATTGCGAAGTTTGTCGTTCGTGGCCATCAAGAACGGTCTCTTCAGGTAGGAGCACAAAATACATTCAGGCTTCTTTTTATTACTTTGTTAGTTGTTACACACTGATGCAGTCCAGTGATTGATCTTGTTACTGCTTCAGCTATTCGAAATTCAGACTTCTTTTTGTATTATTTTTTTACTCACTGATGCAGCTTGTTAGTTGATCTTGTTACTGCTTCAGCTATTCGAAATTCAGACTTCTTTTTGTATTATTTTTTTACGCACTGATGCAGCTCGTTGATTGATCTTGTTACTATCTTAGCTATTCAAACTCGAAGACGTGGCAATGGGCATTTGGATCCAACAATACAAAAACAGCGGTCACAAAGTAAACTATGTGAATGATGATCGCTTCTACAATGAAGGATGTGATTCTGATTATGTCCTCGCCCACTATCAGAGCCCGAGGCTTATGATGTGCCTGTGGGAGAAGCTTCGTAAGGAATATCAACCGGTATGCTGTGAATAACCCGAGAGCGAGTGAGGAAGCGATGATAGAGTTAGTCTTGTTGTTATACAATATATACTTACCAGGATGATGATGTCTGATGGGAAGTTTGTTGGGGCTCTGGTGTAATACTTGTAACATTGGATATCGTATCATTCTTTTGTTCTGACTCAATGGTTCCAGTCTTGTATAAGAAAATGTTGATCCCTATATATCGATATTGTTGTTAAATGGGAGTTTTGCAGGACAAATACTTGAGAAAGGATCTCCGTCTGTTGGTGGTGAGGCCATGCCATGTTGGAGTCATTCTGCCACGCACAAATGTGTGTACCATAAATTTCCTCTCTCTCTCTCTCTCTCTTGCATTATTTATGGATTAACGTACGGCCCTTTGAAGTTCATTAGACATTATGATTGCTGGAGCTTCATCATGGCGAGGTTGTTAATCCAAACCCAGCAAATGGTGGTAATATATGATAGTATGAGAAGCCTATGGTGGTTTTTAATGCTTCTGCAAGCTGTCTGGCCACATGTGGACGTCCTATTCGTCCTTGTCCAACGAACCCGCGACCTGCTGCTCGTGCGCCCCGCCACAGATCGATGTCGCGCAGCTTGTCCGGGTACGTCTTCACTGTCACCGGGCACGCCCATGGCCGAATCCGATTTTGCAAGGGAGAAGAGAGGTGGAGGGGAGAGGGAATGGATTTTCTCCGTAGCCGCACGAATGGGTTGGGTCTGAGAGGGAGGTAAGATAATTTTTTTTTATGTAACTGTAGGTCCCACTAGTATGCTAGTGCTCAGTGCTGGTACTAAAGCTCTTTGTTTAGATTTAGTCTTTTTGTTTTATAACTTAGAGTAAGCTTTTGAGTTTAAGCAGTTAAAAAGGTATGGCTTTTATACACAGTGGACACGAGTAATCTTGTCTAAACTTTAGTGGTATTAGTCTAAAATTAACCATCACTAAACTAAAAAATCCTCTCTCCGGTAGTTTTTAGCTTTTAATCATATAAAAACTTAAAAACTCGGATAAAAAACTACCTATTTGTTTAGATTTTAGTTTTTTTTGTTTTTAAACCGGTGAAAAAGCCCAACAAATAAGACCATATACTGTAACATTTGGAGATAAGTTGGACACATTATATACAAACCTTGTGCATGACCTTATAACCCGATTCGATTGGAACAGAAACTAAGAAAGAAAGAAAAACACACACACACTAGTGTCCTTTAGTTGTAGAGTAGCTTAGAATTTAGTTGTAGGGTAGCTTAGAACCCTATTTGTTGCTTTCCTCTTCATATGTCGAATCTTTGATTATATTAAATCCGAGTGAAAATTTCCCATCTGAGTTAGATTCCTCTCCGAATCCTCACACTTATCTATACCCCTTTATAATGCACCTGAGCATTCTTTTCTACGTCCACCCCAAATAATGCACCCACTAGAGATGGCTCAACCTTCATGCACCCATCGAAACGTCCCCAGAAACTTGCCTCCATCAAAATTAACCTCTCAGATCTTTCCTCAGCTTTACTCACCCACATCCGATGGCCATTATTTAATGTGTCTAACTCATCCCTATGGCCCACAACAGATCTCCCCCCACCTCCAGCATCATCTCAAGGAAAAGGAAACAAATATCCTGGAATTAAGGAAAAGGAAACAAACGTTCTAGAAAAGAAAAAGACCATATATTACGTGTTAGGAAAAGGAAACCAAAGACAGGGCACTATACTAGTCTTCGGTATGAAGTTCCGATGCTCCTTACGAAGATCATGTGGCGCAGAGCGGCACTTGCATAGCTGAACATTGGGCAGGTGCTTTGTCGGGACCGGATTTCTAAATCCGAACCCTCTGTGTATAACCTGTGCTAGTCCAGGAAAAGCTAGCACACACAGTGAAAACAGTGATGACAGCACATCCATATCACGAATCAAATAATATTAATTAAGCGGAAGAGTATTAGCCTTATGGCCAATTATTACAAATAAGAAGCATCATAGCTTGAGTTCAATAAGAAACAGCAGAAACGAAATAACAATGACAAAGTAAGTAAGCCCATCCATTTGCCCAACAGTAATCGATCGGGTTCGCGTCCTAGCATTCCGGATCGCCTTCATCATAACCACAAGCGTAGAAATCGTAGTCACCTTCCGCTTCTGCGAACTCTTCTGTGGAAGGTTGGGGATGTTGCAAGGGTGAGCACAGAATGTACTCCAAGTCTTGGAAACATAATGCATGATAACTATATGCAAGGCTAAGCAATTGAAGGCATAATATGGCTCTTTTAGCATAAAGCAAAGTTTAATCAGTAAATACCAATAGTAATTTCATAAAGCATCATTTGAACAAAATGTAATAGCATAATAATTGAATTTGATATAACAATTAAGCGAGTTCCATCTACCGATCGCTCCATCCGCCAAACCATAACCCAAGAGTTCCATCTGCTCTCGGATTCCCAAACCATCATTTTCCTTTGAAACAAAACCATAAAATCTACAATGTGCAAGCGTACCTCGCCTGCCCTTGACCGTGGGCACGGCTACTTAAGTAGTTTTAACTCTGCAGAGTGTGTACACTTTACCCACAAGACATGATCGACTCTTGTTGCCATGCACTTAACACACTTCCTTTGGTGTGTCGGCGGAGAGATCATGACAAGGCCTTTACAATGCACAACCCACTATTAACCTCGCCGCTAAGGTTTCACATTTGTTAGGGTTCTAGGCGCAAGATCTGAAGCCCCTCTTGCGCCTGCCAACATCTGGCACTCACCAACTGGAGAAGCTAATAATGAGACGCACAAATTATTTAGCCAGGTCATACCCATATAGACTTGTGGTTGTACAGTAGTGCTCGGTCCATGGTAACACACGCTTCGGTCCTTAATTGACTAGGGCGGAACATTCACATACCAAGGTCTCGTGCTTTCTGCACCCGCCAAACATCCATCCGCCCCGGTCTAAACCATTTCCACTTTATTTCATTTAAATCACAGCAGCAACACCAATTGCCGCAATCCCACAAATAAGTTTAAACAACATTTGAAATGATTCCCATAATGGCACAATACCGAAACGCTTAAGCTGGACTAAGCAATTCTACCGTTCCATGCTAATCTACTGGATATCACCAAATAAAATAGCTAGTATATATATATATCATCTAGGGTGTCAAAGGTTCGACACGATCAATACCAATGAGGGTATAACAATTTCTGGTATTTAACTATATTCTAAAACTATGTTTAAAGTACATTGCATAAAGTAAGCATGCATAATTTAAAACAATATAGGCATTTTGTAAAATTTGGGATCAATATGTTCAAGGAAGACTTGCCTTCACTGCCTCTTGCTGGTTCTACCTCTGATTGTTGATTCGAATGATCTTCGACTGCGTCGTCTACACGCGAAACGAGGCAAATAAATAAAACAAATTCAAATAAAATTCAAAAATTGAAAATAATGGTACTGTAAGATAGATCTTGAATTTAGATGAATTTAAAAATTTGAATCACTGGAATCGGAGCTCGAACGAAGGAGAACGGGCTCCTGGAAGATTCCCAGATCAGAAAATCAGAAAAACAGAGAGGCTGACACGTGGCGATCGCGATTGGTCGAATTTCGGTTTTCGGAAAATCGAAAAAAAAAGAAAAGCCGCGACACGTGGGGCCCACATGTCGCTGGCTCGGTCCTGATGAACCGGAGCACCGAGGCGGAGAGAAGCCGACGTGGCGGACCACGCCGAGTGGCGACCACGCGCGAGCTAGGGTCGACGTGGCGGCCGACGCAGTGCCACGCGGGGCTAGGGCACGCTGGTGGTGACGACACGGCCGCCACGCGGACGGTGTGGCGCGGCAGCGCAGAGCCGAGGCGGCCGACGCGCGCGAGACAAGCGACGCGGCCCGTCGGGCCGCCCACGCGCGGGCATCAGGCGGCGAGGCGGATCGGACGGCCACGCACACGCAGCAAGGGACGATGGCGGCGGAGCGGCTCGGGCGGCGCTAACTCACCGGGCCGAAGAAGAAGACCTCGCCGCACCAAAACGCGATGAAACGGCACGAGGCTAGGGGCAAAGAAAGAGGGCGGCGCGGCGAACCCGATCGACCAAAGTCGGCAGAGGCTCACCGAGGCGGCGAGCGGCGGCGAGGAAATGCTCGGCACGGCGGCGCTAGGGTTGGGCTCGAGGCGGTGCACAGTGCGAAACTTCGGGAAGCGGGAAAGGCGGGTTCGGCGCTTTAAATAGGCGTATGAGCCGAAGGAGTCCGGCATGGATCTGGTAGCAAGCGAATGAAACGCGCGTGATTCTGGGCGAACGGCAGCGGAGTCCGGCTCGAGACGACAAGCTGGTCGCCGACAAAGGCCTCACGCGTCGTCCGTCCGCGTAATGATGGGCCGGACGGAGCTGGGCCGCGGAAGGCGAGCAGCCGGGAAGCGGGCCGAGCGGAGGAAAAGGAGGCGAGGTGCGGGAGAAACGGATCATGAGCGTCTAAGGGCAGAAAAGGAATGGGCCGACGAATGGATTCAGCCCAAAAGGGTTTTAGAAATTAAAGCATTTTCCGAATTTAAGAAATTCCAGAAATTCAAATAAAAGCAAATAAATCCAAATAAATAGCAAATAAATTCAGAAAAATCTCCAAAAATACAGAAAAATTCCTTGCAGCATAATGAACCCAACAAAAACTAAAAATCTAATGTTTGATGGATAGATTAGCCTAATTAAATCCTTTTATAAATAGAAAATTCAAATTAAGCCGAAATTAATTCAAAGAAATTACAAATGGTGAATTTTGAAATTCAAACATTCTAAAATCCAAATTTTGGAATGTTACATTCTTGCGTCGCTGACCATTGTTGGGGGAGGAAAGGCCGATCAGTTTTGTATCTTTTTTTTTCTCTTTTGGCAATGTCTGTCGTATGTGTATTAGGGCATGTACAAGACGATGCCTCAGCTAGATGCATTGTACTGCGACCTAGCAGGGCTGACATTTTGGAGGTTCTGTGCTAAATTTAAAATTAGGCTATACACAATAAAAGTTAATTATCAAAATAATCATTTGATATTATAGCTGTAGTACGATTTTTTCTTACGGTACAAAGATTAAGTGATACATCACACTAAAAAAACAAATTTCATATATGACCTTTACTTGCAAAGTACCATTCTTCTAGTATTATTTGAAATAGAATCTTCAATTATCGTTGTAATTAGTTTTTTCCAAATTAAATCAATTTCAACAGCTATCGTTAAGTTTTTCTTAGTTCATTATAGACCGCAAGAAGAACTTCAACTTCAATCTATAAAAGCTCTTTTTTTTTTGCATGTGCAATAGTCACCGGAATTATCAACAAAATTCGATATGCAATAATTGTATTACGGAAATAATTTAGCTGTTTCAAAAACTCTAAAATATCAGCACAGCGCATGGTTTTGGTTAGGACTAAATTTTTACAGTAAAAATTAAAAAAAAAGGAATGAAGAGAATAAAAGAAACTAATCATCTATTAATTCTTACTCTTACTAGTACAAATCTATACCCCTTGTAATGCACCTAAACATTCTTTTCTACGTCCACCCCAAATAGTGCATCCCATTAGAGATGACCTAACCTTCGTGCACCCAACGAAATGTCCCCAGAAACTTGCCTCCATCAAAATTAACCTCTCAGATCTTTCCTCAGCTTTACTCACCCACATCCGATGGCCATTGTTTAGTGTGTCTAATCATCCCTGTGGCCCACAACAGACCTCCCCGCACCGCCATCCAGCATCTTTATTGAAAAGGAAACAATCAAGGAAAAGGAAACAAATATTTTGGAAAAGGAAATGACCGATACATACGTGCTGGGAAAAGGAAATCAAGGAAAAGGAAACAATCAAGGAAAAAGAAACAAACTTTCTGGAAAAGGAAATCACTGATACATACGTCTTGGGAAAAGGAAATGGGAGACAGGCGTGTGGCCGGGAGATTTGACGCGCGGGCGGTATGCGCAGAGGAGGAGATCCACGTGGCGCCCAGGCGCATAGAAGAGGAGATCGACGCGGCTGTCGGGACGAGCGGCGGAGAGCCCACGCGGCCCTCGGCAGCGATCGAAGGAGAGCCGCGTGGCCCTCGGCGGTGATCGAGGAGAGCCCGCCGGCGATCGACAGCGCAGACGCCGCGAAACGGGCAGCGTGGCGGGAGATTGCACACGACGGCCGGGCGCGGAGGAGGAGATCAACGCGGCGGCCAGGGCGAGCGGAGGAGAGCCCGCGCGGCCCTCGGCGGCGATCGGAGGAGAGCCCATTCTGAAGCTGTGTGGCGAAGCATCACTCGTAGGGTTCACTTAGTGGCGAGGCATCTTCGGCCATCGCCGGCGGTGACCAAGTTCACCGGTGGGTGCGCGTCAGCGAGCTGGTGCTAATGGTGCCCTCAGCCGGGCCCATCCGTGACCGTAGCTCCGCCGGCGGCCAGCCCTAGTTGGTCCCATGTTTTGCTCTTGCTGACAGGCGGGTCCATTACCCGAGAAAAGACGCTTTCTGTTCTGCGAAAGCGTATTTTCTATTTTCTTTAGAATTTCCATTACCCGAGAGCATACAAGTATTTGTAACTTTTACATTATATGTCTAAATAAAATGAAAGAAAATTCTAAAATCATCTAAAATAAAGTTCTTCCATAATATGCAAAAATATTTTGAAAAATAGTATCAGGTGAATTTCAAATTCAAATTTAAAGAAAAGGCCCAAAGATATGCTACATATAAAAATATTGCAAAAGAACTGAGAATTGAATGAAACTAATTTTATTAGAATCCTTATACTTTCCGAAACTCAAATATATATAATATTTAGATTTCAACTTTGTTTGAATCATTTTTCATTAGAGATTGTTCTCAATTTGCGATGAATTTGTGATTGTAGCCTGGAGCCGAAAAAATCCAACGGAGAGGTGCTGGAATTTTTTCCCACATCTGAAATTATCTAGCGGACGATGGGAAATTTCAGGCACGAAAAAAAAACCAAGCTCTGCCCGGCCGCTAGATAATTTTGGGCATGGGAAAAAAATTACAGTGCTTCTCAACTACGGAAAAAAAATTCCAGCACCTCTCCGTTGATTTTTTCTGTCTCGAGGCTACAATCGCAAATTCATCAGCGCGAGAGCCTGATTCGAAAAAAATTATAACGACAATACTAATATAGTAAAAAATTCGAGCCTGGGCGCTAGTAAATAATACCGGGCCACCGCTCCGCTGAATTTTTTCGGCTCAAGGCTACAATCGCAAATTCATCGTCGTGAGAGTTGATTTAGAAAAAATTATAACGATGATGCCAATACAGTAAAAAATTCCCGAAAAATAAAAAAACAATCAAGCGGTGCCCGTCCGCTTGATAATTTTGGCAAAAAAAAAAAGAAATGCTCGGCAGCCGCTGAAAAATTCAAGCGTGTAAGAAAAAATGAAAAAAATTCAAGCGGTGCCCGTCCACTTAATAATTCTGGGAAAATATGGAAAAATAAACTACGCTCATCATTGGATCCATGAGGAAAAAAGATAAAAATTAAACAACGCTCATGGTATTGGTTCCGCGAGAAAAATTGAAAAAATTAAGTAGCACTCACTGCATCATTGGTTACGTGGATAAAAAATTAAAAAAATTCAGTGCACTCCGTGCGCTGAAATTAGGCTCTATGGGGCTAGATCCGTAAAAAAGTCTCCGGAAGGGTCATATTCGGGAAAAAATAATCACGAGGCCAGGATAGTAAAAAATCCAAGTCTGGTTTCCTTGCATACGGATCCTCCCTGTTTATTTCCTTGTTTGATTGGCTCTCCTTCCAAATATGTGGTACATATACAACCCTTTAATCCCTTATCATACACACCATCTTCTCTTCTCTTGTTAATCTTCTCACGTATTGGTTTCTCTCCCATGCGTCAAACGGGAGTTCTATTCTTACAGCAGAATCCTCTAAAAAAACACAAATTAAATCCATACCTTCCTTTCCCGTGTTCCTTGCGCAGGTCCCGGGAATTCCTAATTAAAGAACGCCCAAACAGCTGGGATGGAGGTGCCATACCTCCAAATTGCTCAAACCGTTCAGCGAGGCCATGAGGCTTTTACGCGCGACAACGGCGACGGCAACGTCGGCGTACATACATACGTGAACAAGTCTTAAGAGCATACGGAAAACGTTTAGCGAAAAATATTATTGAGTGTTATATCTTCATTTTTGTACTCGCATACGGGCACTGTGATTATTTATTATTAAGTGTTATATTTATACTTATCTTATCATTTAATTGATAAGCGGGTGTACTGCTGTCGTAGCGTTAGCACGGGTATTATACTAGTATTAACAAGTAGTACTAAAAAAAATAGGGTCTTTAATTTTGAGGGCCTGTGCAAGATCCAATGCTGCATGGGCCTCCCATCCAGGCCTGTGACCTAGGATCCGGTGTCATCGTGGAAGTGAGATGGGTGCTTGCTGGGTTTCAAAGGAGCTTCTGCAACCCGTGAATGCCTCGGGTGAGACATGGGTCCAACGTAGAGAAAGGGGGTGGGGACTGGGGAATTTGGATTCTGTAACTTGTATGTGCGGTGACCTTTGGTGATTCTTAGGCGTTCGATCCAAAATGAATGGACGAGATCAGCTTGCTACAATACTATGCTATAGTGTGTGAAAGCAGCTACTGCTACAGTTGGGCCTTCCACTTGCAACCACGGCACCCGTTGCCTCACGTTCACTCATAGGTCATAGCACCAGAAACCGAATTTTCGAAATGCGAAAGAACCGAAGAAGTTTGGATTCAATTTTTTTTTAACTTGGCGGTCAAACAACGGCGAGAAAAAAATAAAAATCGAACAATTTTACCGATTTTCAATTGGTTTTCTTCGATTTTTTATTTTTCAGTGATTTTTTCGATTTTCGAGCAGTTTTCACCGGGTTTTTTTTTGAGCGATTTAGACTTTCAACACATCCTAGGAAAATTGAAAAAAAAATCCATTTTTTTAAAAAAATGAAAAAAAAACCCAATTAATCTAAGAAACACCTCAGAGAAAGTTAAACAAATTTTGAATCATTATTGCTTCTAAAAAAAATCCAAAATAGCAATTAATGAAAAGGAACAAAGAGGGTGTCAGATTTTTTATAAATATTTAAAATATTTATTATATTTTAAAATTTTAATTTAAACTAGTGCCAAAGGATCATGAACTAAAAGTTTGAAAAATATTAGACTTCATTTAGTGCCCATATAAAATCAAAAACTGAATAGCATATACAATGATAGTAGCACTTTTAGATTTTTTAAAAAATACACATATCTGATCATCATTTGAAAATTTTACAACATTATTTTAACTACGTTCGAACATCAAATAAAAAGTTTAATAAATATTATACTTCATTTTGTGCCCCTAGAAAATAAAAAACTGAAGAGCATATATTCTGATAGTATCACTGTTAGAATATTTTAAAAATACACATGTCCGATAATGATCTGTAAGTTTTATAACATCATTAGTGTTGCTTCAGGACCTCACATAAAAAGTTTCAAAAAAATTTAACTTTTTTTGCTAAATTTATTTAATTTTTTAAATTTGCATTTGAACTCCACGGTTTACCAAGCGGTTTTTATTGCCGAACCGATCGACCGATTTTCGTCGGCTTTGTGAACCCTGCTCATAGCCAGCGGATTTGATTGACAGCGATTAGATCCGATGGATCTAAACCTTTGGACTTGGCTAGATCTAGTCATCAATGGTTGTTCGAGCAGCGAGTTTACCCAGTGTTATACTTTGATACTCCTTTTTATGAGCACCAGTTTCCGTATTAGATCAAAGTTTTGTGGGTTAAGGCATGAGCATGCATAGTTTCAAGAACGAAGCAGATGAATCTTATAAAGACAACCTAACAACGTTGAAATAATCACAACGAGAATGAAATATTTGACGAAGCTGATTGCAAATTCTTTAAGTACGGCCTCAAAAGAGTACAAGAGATTGTTGCTCTATTACAACCTCTCAAATTTTTTAGGACCTTCGGATCCTTGCCCTGTACAAGAATCTAGTGCTAAAGAATAACCTATCTAATCCTCTTATGCATCTTTTGCTTTGGATGAGTTGGTTTGTGATTTCTTGGTTGCTTGGGTTCTCCATGATCATCCCCTAGGTTTATATATCCTCCTTAGTTCTCATCCAAAGTAAATAAAAATTCTACTCCTATTAAAATTTATCTAGTATATATTTTCAAATATTAAAAGGCTAGATATGAATCATCATATTTAAAATCTTCACATTGACTCTTATCCATTAAAGTCACCATGCTCCTCTAAGAACTTACTTCAACTCGACTCAATATTTTTTCTTCCTCTTCCCACCTTTGGGACTACCCCACCATAGGGGCTTATGCACATCACCGCAAGTGCGTGTTAGCGTTCGAGTTTGGCTTCCCGAGCTCACCACCTAGAATCCTTTTCTTTGTGTAGCTTGGTTAACCACACCTCCTGTTCCTATAGCTCTCCATGCCATTGATTTGTACCGCCTTTGAGCTCCACATTCTCGATGGTACTGCGTGGTTGATCCCACCATGTCTTTCTTCTTCTAATAGCTCACACTTTCGCCTTTACGTCTGTTAGATTTTGCAATCATCTTTGCAGTTCCGCATATAACTGCAATTGAGATGTGATTACCTACGTTGAGGACATGGTTTCCTTATCTTGATTAGAATTTTTTTAGATCTTATATTGGTTGCTCTTCCTTTAGATTTACCGATCAATCGGTATCCTCCGTTACTCTAGATATTTTTTATGATCACTTGCTCTTTGAAAGTAACTCGCATGACTCCACCTCATATTCGTATCCAGCTAGTCTGTATCCGGTTCCGAATCCTGAAAAAAAATATAGGTTAGTATATGAGAAGAGAAATATCCATCCGTATCCGATCTGTTTTCACCCCGGAGCATAGACTCACGGTACATTGACATACTTCTTTTTTATTATATTCTTACGCATTGATGCTGCTTTTGATTCGTTGATTGATCTGTTACTGCTTCAGCTATTGAAACTCGAAGACGTGGCAATGGGCATGCACTTGGATCCAACAATACAAAAACAGCGGTCAAAAAGTTAACTATGTGAATGAAGATCGCTTCTACAATGAAGGATGCAATTCCGATTATGTCCCTCGCCTACTATCAAAGCTTGAGGCTTATGATGTGGCTGTGGGAGAAGCTTCAGAGTGATATCAACCGGTATGATGTCAATAGCCCCCGCATCGACATTAGCAAGTAAGGGTATGTTTGGTTGGGTGAACGAGGATAAATGGAATGGGATGATACAAGATAGATTGGATAATCCTGGATAAGATGGTATGGGGAGGATGTTTGGTTGTCTGAATGGAATGATACATGATTTTGTTTGGTTGTTTAGATGGAATGGTACGAGATGATGTTTGGTTGGATGGATGAGGTTAGTATGGTAAACTTTATCACTAGTGGTACGGGATGGTACAGGATGGTTCAACCAATTTGGAGGTACGGGATGGTACAACATATTTGAGGAATATTCCTAGAATCTGTACCACTCCGTCCTGTACAAGATGGTTCCATACACTCAACTAAACGCATGTATCAAGATATATCCTGTATCATCCCATCCCGTTCATCCTCATTCACCCAACCAAACGCACTCTAAGTCTTCAAAAAGAGAACATTAGCAAGTTGGTGAACGAGGAAGCGGTGATAAAATTTGTTGTACAATATTGTTGGCGTCAAAAATTTGAAGTAGGGTTTCTGACAGCAGCACACCGGATGAACACCGGGTTCAGAGCGTGCCAATCGATTTGACCTGTAACCGACAAGGTAAAGAATATAAAATTCACGCAAAGCCGATCGTAAAGACCAATCGGCTTATACTCAATCAGCTTGAAGCCGATTAAGATCAAGATAGTAAGATAAGTCTAACTAGCCGATTAAGGCTAATTAGATGATAAAGGCGGTCGATTCGAAGAAGGCGTGCGCAACAAAATCGAATAAATCGAATCGGGGTGTAATTGGCGAAGATCAACAATCGGCGATGCGCAACTTTATTGATCAAGATCGATTCTGAGACTAAATCACAAAAGCTACTCTAGTTGTGAGGAAGGAAGAAAGTAAAAGCGGTTGATTGTATTGTGTTGATGATCCCTTTTGCAGCTTGCTTTGGCTCTTCTCTTATACCCTTCGGCCGATCGTGTCCTAGTATAACACGTTTTCAAGTCCTGATCCGTATCGGCCTTATCTCGGATGGTTGTTTCCTTTAAAAATCTTGCAGTTACCAAATATCTCGAACTCTTTCCAATCACATGCATTAGTTTAGTATCTTTGATTTTATTGCCTGATTTGGTTAAACTTGCCGAATTTTGGTGCAAACATATGCCCCCCATTTTCGAGAGATGACTTGTCCTGTCAAAAATCACAATTATCGGCTATCCAATCGGCTAACGTTTGAACTTCACCAATAACTATTGCTTTATTCGCGCCGTAATTCTCTGACAAGCCGGTAGTGCGTTTTAACTGCTCGCGTCTTTTGAGATTCACTTCCCACCGCTTCAAATTTTCACCATGCTATAAAATGCGGCCCCCACCTCGGTCATTCTTCACACGTACAAGCTCTCTAACTCTAAACAATCGGCTTTTGTTTTAGTCCATTGCTCAGTCTCCATCAATCGGCTTGCATCCCCTTTCATCAATCGGCTTGCTAAGATCAATTTGAAATGGACCGAGTCAGTACTCATTCCGATCCCTAACAGTAAAGATAAGTATTTCCTTGGTTCGATAGGGAACCTAGATGCCAGCACGGTTATTAGCCAGGACATTCCCCGCCTTCCTCTATCGGCTACTGCATTCAATATAGAGAGCTGGGAAAAAAGCTTGAGGGCATGGTAAATACGCTTAAAGGATGGAGATCTTGGTATATTCGCGTGGTGCTCGAGAAAAAGGAAGAGTGGGAAAGGATGGGCATAGTGAGTGCATCTCTCTATCGTTAGCCGATCCGAAGCCAATGAGCCCTTAGTGGCCACGACTTGCTATTTACGGTGGAGACCTTCAATGCTTTTACATTCGTCTTGGTCCTATCGGCCCGACCCTTATGGATATAGCCAGTTGTGTTGCCTTAGGCGGATGGTGAGCAGGATATCGGCCTATAGTGGTAAACCGAAATACAAGCTCATTCAATCCAAAGGAGAAGGTTGGCGCAAGTACATCAATAACAATAATAAAGTAAATGGGCCGGTATCAGATGAAGAACATGTTGCCTTTACGAACTTGTGGTTAGACCGATTTTTGTTTTGCGGTGCTTCTTTGGGACCAACACAAGTATATCAACTAATGGCGAGCGGTTTGGTAGAAGGTCGTCGGCTAGCATTAGGAAAAATGTTTCTAGGAGCGGTTTGTCAAATGATGCACGTGATTAGAGTCCGCTATTTCTTGGATTCGCGATTTTGCGTCGGCAATGTAGGCGGTCCTCTCGGTTCATCCAAGTATGGTTGTCTTGTTTATTTAGCGATCTTTCAAGCTGGATCCTCGAAGACTCGGCATTTCCTCGCGAAGAGACACGGAAAATGCAGCCCGAATTGAGCGATCGATCTTATGGCGAAAGATACATCATGTGTTCTAGCAAACAAAAGATCTCTCGGTTGGCCTAAGAAAATACTTATCATTCTTTCTAAACTTGGATAATAATGATTTTAGCCAACAAGATTTCTTGATTATATCAGTATGACCGATTTTGAATAGCCATCATTTCTTCATCCGGATTACGCGATTACGAGATGCAGAATCGACTTTAGACTTCTTCAAACTTTTCATTTCTCGAGTGTTACGCATGTTGGTTTTAACACGAGAAACCGTACCTTCGGCCCTCTTATGAATTCTATCATCCTTCCATCTTTGCGGACAAGCTGGGTTTGGCCAAATGATCCCGAGTCTCCCACTCCTTGACTTGGTTCAGCCTAGGACCAGAGTACGATATTTAGCTGCAGCCAATATGGTTTTGGAGATAGCCGATGACTTGCGAATCAAATCTTTGCCTTACTTCGTTTTGAATAATCGTCGATCTAGCCGATTCTCTGCATGGTGGTCTTCAATTGTGGACGCACTTCTCCTTGATCGTACTCCATCAGCTATTATCGATGCCCTCTTCCCAGACCTTCCTGAGCTGATGGTATCTTCGGATAACGATTTAAGCGACGAATCGTGCTCCGGATATGATAATACGAGTCTTGTAAATATTACTGGCGAGGTATTTAGTCGATTTAACTTTTCTTTATCGTAGCCCATATGAATTTATCTTATTGGCTTTATCCTCTTTTCTTTGCAGACTAAAGCTGCTGGCAAGAAACCGATCGATGTCCCTTCGGCCAGTAAAGAGAAACGACCGCATAAGGCGACTGTCCTCACCGGCTATACATCTGGTTCTTTGGGCATTCAAAGCCCATCATTGTCTGACTTAGAAAGGCAACAACAACCAAGTAAGTTACGTTTAACCATCTCTTGTTCCTTTTCAGTTTCTTTATAAACTTATAAATTAACTTTATAGCCGATGGACCTTCAGAGAAGAAGAAGCCGAAGTCCACTAAAGTTCCTGCCAAGAAAAAATCCTCCAAGCCACAGGAACAAAGTGGTGAAAGTTCACCGCACGGATCGGCTATTGCTCAGGTATTTTTCCATCTCAAAAATTTACAGATCTTGATTTAATCCATCGGTTTTCATTATATTCTCTTCTTTCAGCCTACCGCATCAGCACAAGTGGCCAATATTCTGGCCAGCTTACCAGATATATCGGCCAAAGAGTCGTTGCCTCCTCAGCCGATACCAACACCAGCAACTGTCGTAGCTCCAGAAGCCTCTGATCCATCCAATATTCTCGGCTTCAATTTATCTGACTTGGATGATCTAGAGATCTTTGCAGCTGATGATTATATTTATGAAATTCAAAAATCATCGCGGCTTCAAAAGACGCATCTGCAGTAGTCTCGTCGGCTCCTGGAATGCAAGAGCTCCTTAACAAGCTGTTTGATTTAGTGTCAAGGCCGCAATCGAAGATCCTAAATAACAATCAGCCGATTCGAGATGCCATGGCCGCAGTCGAAACTGATCTACCACCAGAGGCCATGGCTGTACTGCTCGAAGTGTGCCATCTGGACGAGAAAAAGGCTTTGGTGGAGGCAGCTCAAGAAAGGAAGGCAAAGAGAGCTGCCCAAGAAGCCGACCAGAGGATCCTCGACAAAATGGTTGCAGAGACTAAGGCAAAGAAGAAAAAATTTGATGCAACCATAGAGTCTCTGAGGGTCAACAAATCTTCTCTTTAGAAATTGGAGACCACTAAAAAATTTCTTGAGGAAGAACTGTCGAGGACGATGAAGCTCATTGCTGAAGGCCAAGATTCCTTTGAAAAAACTTCATCGGCCGCCAAGAAGCAGAAGATAGAAATAGCATCGCCATGGCACCTTCAAAAGCGATCGGCCAAACTTGTACCCATCGAGCAAAGGCAAATGAAGATGGAGAATCTGGATGAAGTGCATGGAAACTATAGCCAAGGGGACTGGAGCATTATCGGCTTTAGGTGCACGACTCCCAAGTTCTGGGATGTAAAACTTTACTGGCCGTTCCAAAACACTTGCTTAAATACTTTGAATGCTTTGTAATTTTGCTATGTTTATAATCGGCTGTTTAACCGATTTATATTCTGCTTATATCTTCCGAGTTTGCAATCTTTTCAACCGATTAACAGCATCGTGTTAATCTTGGCTCTGAACATGATCTTTAATCAGCTAGGCTCCAATCCAAACACTAGGGTAGTATTTCTTCAAGTATTTCCCGTTAATAGCTTTTGGCAATACATATCCTTCTAGTGTTTCTAGTAAGTACGAGTTTCCGCCGACTAGCCGATTAATTTTGTATGGCCCTTCCCACGTAGGTGACCATTTTCCAAATCGGTTATCCTTAGAACCAACAGGCAATATTGTTTTCCATACCAAATCGGCTTGATCGAAAGACTTAGGCATGACCTTTTATTGTATGCCCTTGCAACTCTAATCTTATTCTTCTTAAGCCGATCAAGCGTAGACAAACGTAACTCTGCTAACTCATCCAAGTTGTCGATCATTAAATCATTGTAATTTTGAGCCGACAAACCATTTTGTCTAGCTACTCGTATCGACTCAATGTTAATTTCCACGGGTAGAACGGCTTCTTGTCCATACACCAATTGATAAAGTGAAAGTTTCGTCGCTCCGTGATACGATAGCCGATAGGCCCAAAGTGACTCCGATAGAGTTGAATGCCAATTCCTTGGCTTTTCATCAATTTTACTTTTGATCAACTTGATTAGTGTTTTGTTAGACGACTCGGCTTGTCCATTAGTCTGAGCGTAGTATGGGGAAGAGTTTAACAGTTTGATCCCTAGACTCGTTGCATAATTCTGAAACTCGTTGGACATAAACACCGTACCTTGATCGGTCGTGATTGTTTGCGGTATTCCAAACCGATGGACGATATGTTCATTCACAAAACTAATCGCCTCAACACTGGTCACCTTTTTAAGTGGTATAGCCTCGACCCATTTTGAGAAGTGTCGATTGCGGCCAAAATAAACTTGTGGCCTTTACTCAAGCGAAATATTTGGCGATTATATCTATTCCCAACCCTGAGCGACCACGGTTTGATAATCGGATGTAAAGCCGATCTTTGGTGCTAGTTATCGTTGCCAAACTTGACATGTCGACATCCTTTATAATACTTGAAACAATCTTCTACCATTGTCGACCAAAAATAACCTGTCCGTCTGAGCATCCATTTCATCTTATGTGCCGATTGATGAGAACCACAAATGCCTTCGTGTACTTCACCCATTGCCACCTGTGCTTCTTCGGCCTCAAGACATCTTAACAATAAACCTTCCATAGTCCGATAATATAGTATATCGTCCATGACGACGTATTTCAAATCTTGTTGCCGTATCTTTCTTTCCGTCGGCTTGGATGGATCGACTAGATAATCTTTTATCTGTGTTCTCCAATCAGCAATATCTGTGCACATGACTGCCTTGTCTACCAGTTCAGTCTCTTGACTTCGGCCAGAATCTTTATATCCTGATGCTTGCTGAGCTAAAGCATTAGCTCTATCGTTCAATTCTCGAGGAACATGACGATAGAAAATGATGTAAAAGAGCCGATAATCTCTAAACATTGTTCTAAATATTTCAGTAGCACTTCATCTCGACATTGATATTCTCCCTTTATTTGCTGCACCACCAACAGTGAATCACCATATGCCTCAACAGCGCTCACCCCAATATTTTCCAGCAATTGCAAGCCTTTGAGTAACGCTTCGTACTCGGCCTGGTTGTTTGAGCATCGGCTATTTAGCCGGAATGCAAATTCAAAGCTATGCCCTTTGGGTGAGGTGAGTACAATACCGATACCATCACCTTCCCCGCATACTGACCCGTCAAAGAACAGTTGCCATGGCGCGACCAAGACCAAGTTTGTTGTGTCATGTCCTGTCATAAAATCAGCTAATACTTGTCCTTTGACTACTTTGGCCGATTCATATGATAAGTCGAACTCAACCAAGGCGTAAGCCCATTTGCCAAGTCGACCTCGCAGGATAGGAGCTGACAAAATATATTTTATAACATCGGTTTTGCAGATTACCTTATAGGCCAATGCTAATATGTAGTGCCTTAGTTTTGTGCACGAGAAGTACAAAGATAAACATAGTTTTTCGATAAAAGGGTACCTGACTTCTGCGTCCAGCAACCGTCGGCTTAAATAAAAGATAACCCTTTCTTTACCATGCACCTCTTGTGCTAACACAGCTCAATAGTATCTTCTTGATAGAAACATATAGCACGAAAGGATCCCTTTTGGCGCGACCAAAGCTGGAGGGTTGGACAAATACCTTTTAACCGTTGAAAGCCTTCACGACGTCGGCTCCTATATAAATTCTTCATTGTCCTTTAATTTTAGCAGCGGAGTAAAAGCACGAATCCTTCCAGAGAGGTTTGAGATGAACCGCGGAGATAGTTAATTTTGCTTAGATCAACTTTTGTAACTCGTTTTTGCATGTCGGTGGTTGGTATTGGCTATAGCTCGACCCTCGTTTGGTGACTTCAATTCCCCTTTCATGAACCATGAAGCCCAGCTATCCGGCACCGCCACGCCAAACACGCACTTGAAAGGATTCATCTTTAGGCCGTGCGATCTTATGTTTCTAAAACTCTTTCATCGGCCAAGTGTTGCAAATCTTCTGCGGATTTTACTACTACATCATCAATATAAATTTGACGATGTGACCGATTAAATCGTGAAAAATCATATTCATTGCCGTGATATGTTGCTCAGCGTTTTCAAGCCGAAAGTCATCACCGCCCACTCGAACAATCCTATCGCACTAGGACATCCGAAAGTTTGTATTTGGTATATCGACACGCCATGAGTATCTGGTTATACCTGGCATTACCATCTAGAAAACTTATGATCTTGTTCCCTGAGGCAGCATCGATAAGCATATCGGCTATCGGCATCGGGTATTCATCTTTCGGCGTCGCCTTGTTCAAATCTCTAAAGTCGACGCATACTCGAAGCTTTCCATTTTTCTTCATAACCGGAACGATGTTGGAAACCCACTCCGCATATCGGCAAGGCCTGATAAATTTTGCTTCCAACAACCGTTCTATTTCCTCTTTTATAATTTGGTACAAGACCGGATTGAAACACCTCGAGTATTGTTTAAACGACCGATAGCCCGATTTTATAGGTAGCCGATGTCCCACCAGCTGACGGCTTAATCCGGGCATCTCATGATATTCCCAAGCAAAACAATCCTTGTAATCCTTAAGGATTTTTATCAGTTTTCCTTTGTACTTTACATCTAAATTTGCACTAACAAAAGTTGGTCTTTTTCTATCACCGCTACCTATATCGACTTCTTTAAGCAAATCGGTGGATGTGAAACCTTGACCTAACTTTTCAATTTCTTCAAAGTCTTCTATAGCTTCGTAGCTATCCGTTATTTGCCGATAGCTTTGCATTTTATCTTGCAACGCCTTCAATGTTTTTCTTGTCCCCATCGGCGTAACACTTCATTTGCTCGATCAAAGGTGCCCGACTTGACACTGATCGGCATGAGTCCTGATTTGCTTACACAGATGAAATCACAGTCGTCTAGCCCCTTTCTCGATATGCAGCCAGCTTCTTCGTGTTGCCAATTCGCGTCAGAGCTAGCCATGGCGATATGGGCCGATGTGTCGGCTGTGACGACTTCGACTTCTTCTCCGTTCCACTGTACAAGCGCTTGATGCATGGTCGACGGAATCTGCGATTAGCATGAATCCAATCCCGATCGAGCGATGCTGTTGTAGTTTCCTTTGGCATCGATTACAAAACGGCGTCGGCAAGGTCTTGCTACAAGCGATCGACTCTGTGACCATGACACCCTTTGCCTCCGTGGAATCGCTTTGTGAAGTCGTTTAGAACCATGTTAGTTTTAATTAAGTCTTCATCGGACTTACCAGTTTTTGCATGTCGTATGCGGCATCGAGTTCACTATGGCCCCTCGTCTACCGGCATTCTTGATATCGGCTTGCCATTTATGTATCCTTTTAGATACAATGGCTTGGATGCCGATGATCATCTTTAGATTTCGAATATGGCACTCATGCGCGAACACAACCGAGCAACCGCTTTTTGGTCGATTCGTTTACGATTTTGAACTCGGTAAACAGCGTGAACACCATGTTAATATCCATGGGAGGGTGTCATCCGAATCATGGGAGAATCAAGTCATCACCGATTCAAATCTTCTTGACTTGTTCTTTTCTTCTCCACTCTTTCTTGGCGCATTTGATTGGGCGAAGTTCATTAAGCGCTTCGTCTCTCTTTTTTCGGCATCGGCTTCACGAATTTCTTGCGTCCTTAGCCTCTGAAGCTGTCGTCGTTGTGATCGGCTCGGGCGGATGGACACCACACAGGTTTGGGCTCCACCGGCTTCAGATTTGACCACCAAATCTTCTTGATTAGAACTAGGCTTGTGTGTCTTGATTTGGCTTGGTTCTTGATCCGTTTGGATATTCTCTCGTGGGCGGGCCTTCATCACTTTTGCCTTGCTCTCTAATCGGCCCAGACGGTAGATCTCGGCGATGCCTTGGTGTCGTCTTGGGGATAATGTTCCATCAGGCGGTGTATGGTGATGGCAACGCTTCTCCTCTTTCAAAGAAAGCGCCAAAGGACACCACACCTTCTATGTGCCCTCTCCACATTCTCGGTGCGGTACAAGTTATCCGACCGCGAGCCTTATCCGTGGTCGGCTATTCATCCTCTCGTATTTCTCCATTAATTGTAAAAATGTTGGTCTGACCTTTTATTGGTTGCCTTAATGGAGACTTTTACGCTTTGTACCATTTACCTATCGAGGTTTCCCCTTGGGTTTGATGGTTCTTGAATTTTTCCTTCACGATCGGCTTCTATTTGTAAAGAGCCGATTGTAATCTTCGATGTTTGATCGCCGTTCAAGCTTGATTGGATGTTGACTTGTCGATCCTTTTCACCTTTCGTCGTGCATCGGCTCTTTTCCTTTAGCGAACAACGTACCATGTTGATGGGAAGCGGATCAACATCAAACCGCAAGGTCGGCTCATCGACAAACTTCAATCGACCATCCTCAATAGCGATTGGATGCATTGGCGGAAGATATTGCGGTCATTAGTGTTATGCGAATAAGAATGATGCCACTTGCAATACCTCGTTTCTTGATCTCATCGGGCGACGGTATCACATGCCCCTCGGCAATCGTATTATCTTTTCTTGCGAGTAAATCAAAAATACGATCGCACTTAGAAACATCGAAAGAGTACTTAACCTCCGAATTGTTCCTAGTCGGCTTAAGCTAAGAAACGGACTAAGGACTTTTGGATCCTTTTACCCATTCGGCTATGTTTATTTACGCTTCCTCGTCTTAGATGAGTCACTTGGACAATACTCAACCATATTGACTTTAGCCTTGTCCTTTTCTTTGTTATTGCTATTTTTAAATCTGTCTTTGAACACTTTATTATCGGTGAATCGGCTTTCACGGGCCGTCACGCGATGCAATAAGTGGCTAAGGTCGGTGAATTCTTGTCCTCCGAATTTCTCCCTAAGCGGCGGAATCAAACCTTGAAATGCTAAATCGGCAAGTTGGTTGTCAGGCAATGTAACGCTAAAACACCGATTCCTAATTTCTCTAAATCTCTTGACGTAATCCGTCACCGATTCCCCAAACTTTTGGCGTACAGAACTTAGATCTGAAATCCTGAGCTCCAAACTGCCTGAAAAGAAGTATTCATGAAATCGGCTTTCCAAATCGTTACATAAATGGACCGAATTCGGAGGCAAGCAAGTGAACCAAGTAAACGCTGCCCCAAACAGAGACAACGGGAATAGTTTAATTTTAAGCCCGTCGGACTGGGCCGCTTCACCGCATTGCGCGATAAAGCGTCCAACGTGTTCCAGGGTGGTGATAGAATCATCCCCAGAGAATTTGGCAAAGTCTAGAACTCTGAAGTTATGAGGGTAGGGTATGCGATCTATGTAATCGGGATACGGCTTTCTATAGCCGATAACCTTTCCTTTTGGTTGTATGCCGGATTGGTCCCTCAAAACGGCAGAGATCTGATCGGCCCAATTAGCATTATCGGCCATAGCAGGCCCTTGATAATATCTATCATAATCGGCGTTACGCCCGAGTGCGAGCTCGGGTTGCCAATCTACATCTGCCGGTCGGCGCGATCATCTTGCTCGTGCCAATTACGTCGACTTGAGGTTCGAAACCTTTGGGACAAATGGTTACGAGTATGTTACTACCTGTGTGGACACTGGGTTCCTAAGCGTGGTAGGCTCTTGTAGGAATCTTTGAGCCAATGGTGTGAAACCGATTGGGAAAAAGCATAGAACGGAGCCGACGGCGGCAAATTGGTCGATGCGTCTAAATTAGCAGCGTCGGTGTAGGAGTGATAATGACTTACTCCACTTGACCGAGGGTCCCTAGCAATATGATCGTGGGTTGTGTGGGCATCATGGTGGGGGGTGAAGTTACAGCCGATGGTTTAGGATCGACCGTTGTGCTCTGCGTGTTTTGTGATACTGAAAAAACAGGATAATTCGGTAGAGCTTGCAATAGATCGAGCAGACTTCCTGACGAGGCTAACTCCTGGGCTATAGATTTAACGCTATTTGCTATCATCGGATTAAGCGTTGTCACGAGAGCCGATGATTGATTTATCAAAGCGTGGTGCACAGACTGATTAATCATAGCCGATAATTCGGCTTGAGCAGGCAGATATCGGCTTACTTGTTCTGTTACGCCCGCTTCTCCCAGGGCGTTAACCGTCGGCAGGGCGGATTTTTGAGTGACGTCACGTCTAGTTTTCTGATAACAGCTCAGCATCATCTCTTCCGCATGACCTTAGAGCTTCAATTTCTTGACGTTGCTCTGCAGATAAATCGTCCATTGTTGGGACGATTATAGCCTCTGCGTTGAGATCTAATGGCGGAATTGACTTCCCTGATGAAGACATTGCGGGTCCCACCGGGCGTGCCAAGAGTGTGTTGGCGTCAAAAACTTGAAGTAGGGTTTCTGACAGTAGCACACCGGACGAACACCGGTTGAGCGTGCGGTCGATTTGACACATGGCAAACAAGGTAAAGAATATAAAATTCACGCAAAGCCGATCGTAAAGACCAATCGGCTTATACTCAATCAGCTTGAAGCCGATTAAGATCAAGGTAGTAAGATAAGTCTAACTAGCCGATTAAGGCTAATTAGATGATAAAGGCAGATCGATTCTGAAGAAGGCGATGCGCAACAAAATCAGAATAAATCGAACCTAGGGTGTAATTGACGAAGATCAACAATCGACGATGCGCAACTTTATTGATCAAGATCGATTACAGAGACTAAATTACAAAAGCTACTCCTAGTTGACAGGAAGGAAGAAAGTAAAAACTGGTTAATTGTATTGTGTTGATGATCCCTTTTGCAGCTTGCTTTGGCTCTTCTCTTATACCCTTCGGTCGATCGTGTCCTAGTATAATACGTTTTCAAGTCCTGATCCGTATCGGCCTTATCTCGGATGGTTGTTTCCTTTAAAAATCTTGCAGTTACCAAATATCTCGAACTCTTTCCAATCCTGTCTGTTAGTTTCCGTATCTTTGATTTTATTGCCTGATTTGGTTAAACTTGCCGAATTTTGGTGCAAACAAATATATTTACCAGGATGTTGATAAATGATGGGAAGTTTGTTGGGGGGCTCTGACGTAACACTTGTAGCATTGGATATCGCATCATCCTTTTGTTCTGGATCAACGGTTCCAGTTTCCCAGAGGAAAATGTTCCATCCATGTATACCGATGTTGTTCTGAAAATGCGATTTAAAAGGCAGATATTTGAGAAAGGATCTCCGTCTGCTGCCGGTGATGCCATGCCATGTTGAAGCCATTGGTCGTTCTGCGAAAAAAATATTTGTATCAGAATTATTATTATTATTATTATTTTGCATCATATGTGGATTAACATAGTGCCCTTCGAAGTTAACATGACATTATGCTTTTGCTGAAGCTTCGTCATGGTGAAATTGTGAATCCAAACCCAGGAAAAATGATGGCGGTGATATATGATAGAATGAGACGCCTATGTGGTTTTCAATGGTTCTGAAAGAGAGGTACAAGCAAGGTTACAAAAACCGCCGAAATTCGGCGAAATCTCGCCGAAATCTCGGATTTCGGACCCCAGCGAGTTTGCATAGACCGGCCGGATGTAAAAATCCGAAAAAAATTTGAAATTGCTACAGTATATTTGGATTTTTTATTTTTCAGCGAGATTTGGCAAAAACCGCGAGATTTGAATTTTAAACGGATTTTGAATTTTTTGGCGGATGTGACGGAATTATATCAATAAGTTCTCGAAGTGATCTTCAATGATAATGTTTGAAAAAGTTTATTTTTAGACTTTTTGGCACTTGTGAAACACTCTGAATTTTAAAAATTGAGAATGCATTTTCATGCTATGAAAAATTTATGGGAGTATCATAAGATATGTAGGATAATACATAAAATTTATGAAAATATTTTGACATCATTTGTTATGTTTTAAAAATAAAAATCGAAATAGGATAAAAGTCAGTTCACGCCGGACCACTTGGAAGTAGTCGCGTGAACGACCTTTTGCGCGGACTACTTCAAGTGGTCCGCGTGAGCGAACTGTTCTGCGGATGGGAAAATCCGGAAAAAATTGAAATTACTCTGATACAATAGTAAGAATTTTTATTTTTTGTGAGATTTGAATTTTAAGCAGAATTTGAATTTTTTGGCGGATCGACGGAATTATATCAATAAGTTCTCGAAGTGATCTTTAATGATAATGTTTGAAAAAGTTTATTTTTAGACTTTTTGGCATTTAATGAAACACTCTCGAATTTTAAAAATTGAGAATGCATTTTCATGCTATGAAAAATTTATGGGAGTATCATAAGATATGTAGGATAATACATAAAATTTATGAAAATATTTTAACATCATTTGTTATGTTTTAAAAATAAAAATCAGAAATAGGATAAAAAGTCAGTTCACGGGACCACTTGGAAGTAGTCGGCGTGAACGATCTTCTTGCCGGACTACTTCAAGTGGTCCGGCGTGAACGAGGTTTTCTTGTGGGATGGAAAAATCAGGAAAAAATTGAAATTGCTAAAACTTAGGTAAAAATCTTAGGTAAAAAGCAGAACATTTAAAACTTTGTTCCAAATGCAACTAGCATGATTTCAAGGTATGATTTTGAGTCATTTCACACTTAGGATTAAATCAAGATCTTAGGCACTATTCCTCTTAAAAATAACTCAACACTCTGTTCTAACCTCTTGAGAGGTCTTTTAACCTTGATTAAAAATCTTCAAGACTCTTTCTCCTTTTTCCTTTCCTTTCAAGTCATGTACCTGGGTGTCGGAGGCTTTAATACATCGTCAATCATTGAAGTTCCTTCACAACTCATTCCACCGAGAGGCTCTCTCGCCATTTCACTTTCCCTGCGGCTCACTTCTCGACCTCCTCCTCTGCAGTTAAGTAGCTCGGCCAAATCCGGCAGATCTAAGGCTCGGGAGGCAAATCTCGACCTCGAGGCGAGATTTGATTCTTGAAGGCGATATTCGGTTCTTGAAGGCGAAATTTGGGCTTCCAAAAATTAGTATGAACAAATTGATTTGTTGGATTTTAAGTGTAGCTGTAATTTTCTTGCTTATTTAGACATGTATTCATGTGGGATATAGTCTAGTAAGAACTAACAATGCATGTACTCATTTGGGAATTGGGATTCATATGTCAGTATGTATTCAAAACTCAAAATTCCATGTCACTTACTCACTTGGTCACTTATGGTAGTATGGTACAGCTAGTAAGCCTCACAACGAAAGGCATATATCATGCATTTTAGCAAACATCGATGAGTTAAGATTGTTGACTACATGCAAACAAGCACATGGCCATACAAGCTTATATATCATGCATTTGTTCGTAATGATGCAGTGTGAGGTCGTTGTGATGGCGGAGCCTCGAGTGCCGTATGGGACCACGGGGGCCTTGTCGGTTGGTCGAGGTGCAACTCTGCGCGCATGTTATGAAGGGTGGAGGCGACCCGTCTTAAGGAACATTTGGTGGCAGCGCCGGTGATGTGAAGGCTGCCCCAATTGCAGTGGTTCGACTCATCCAGTCTCACTGGGAGCCTCTACTCGACGAGGACGGTCAGACGACCCACCCTCCCAGTGAGATTCGTGGTTGACTCCATCCCAGTGGAAGAGATGTATGAGGCAAGGTAAACAATGCAATTGTTTTCCATTCCACTTTTAACCATGTATGTCCAAACACGAGAACAATGTTAACCTTACTTCTAATTGGCCACGGGAGGAAGAGCCTCCCAGTTAGGCGAGTGGAACATCGGAGACACGCACGGGGAAGAGCGTGCTACCGACGCCGAGGATGACGACACTCTAGCAGGAGCTTTAGGCGGATTACAAAAGTTATCGGGCAGCAGTGGTAAGGAAAAGGAAAAGGCGAATTGATGATGAGCCTATTGTCGGCGATGAGGACGACACGGCAACACCTTCTCATAATGTGCGATACCTCATTAGTAGCTCGGCTGCGACAGACTCTCTGGCGATGACGGGACGGAAGGCGACCGGTACTCCTCGGCCCATCACAATCACAATCACCGGCGGGAGGATTGCATCGAGAGTATCTTGCCCGAGAGGTGACTTAAGCAGCAGACCAGCGATGGCGGAAGGGCACATCGCGTGGTGGGGTGGGACGCGAGCGGCACAACCACAGGATGGTGCTCAATCATGGTGTAGCAATGAGTCCTCCGACCATTTGGGCATTCGATTGAGCATACGGGTATAGTCAAATGCCGTATGGATGGGATCGGGGTGAGTGCGGATGGGATCGGGGTGGGTGCGATTCTGACGAGTTATGATGGATCGAGCATCTCTTTGCCATTTGACTACAATGATCCATATGTCGATCCATCGCGACGGCACTCATCGCCAATGTCATGTACCTTCACCGGTCAGAAACACGATGCACAGGAGTCTCATTACGGCATTGGAAGTCGCACTGGCTACCACGAGACATGACACGGGAGGAATACAAGCAACAACACGAGAGGAGGTACCACGAGATCATTGTCGACAACACGGAGGTGGAGTTTGCACCGGGGCGCTTTACTACTCGTAGGTATGTGATGCAAACATACATTCATTTAATTGTCATATGCAAATATGTGAAGACTTGTTGTGTGTATCAATTTTATTACATTCTTAATAATTTTCATGTCAATGTACACTAATTGTTTGAATTATGACTCCCGATCTTGAATTTTAGTCAAAATCTTCAAAAATTTCTTACTTCACATACAGATTCCACAATTTTAAAAATTCCTCGAGCTTGTAACAACTCAAAATTTTATGGCAATATTATTCACATGTCGAATCATGCTATTAAAATTTCAAATATTTATAACATGCTTTGTCTCATTTTTCATTCATTCTAAATTGCGGTGGCGTTTCATTACGACAGTACCAATGTTTCAATTTTTAAAAATTTACATGATTCAAAAAATCTGAAATTTTTATGACAACATTAATAATACGTCAGAACTCTCCACAAAAATTTCGAAATTTTCTCCATCTTTTGGACCAATTTTCAGGCTTGTCCATCCGGCCGAAATTTCGCCATTTCTCGGCGAGATCTCGCCAATTCTCGCCGAAATTCGAATTTCCGGTAGAAAAAACCGGATTCAAATTTTGAATTTGAATTTCCGGACGAGATTTCTCCGAAATTACCGAATTTCGCCGAAATTTCGTTTTCCGGGCATGACCGGTATTTGATCCGAAACCGAAATCCGAAACCCTGGGTACAAGTAATAATTTACTTGTGAGGGCTGTGTTTCCCTAAGGATCTCAGTGGCCTACAAGGACCAACAACATATCCTCAACCGGATTGGGTTTGAGCTGTGAGCCAGCAACTTCACTGTCCTTTCTCAGATGCAGAAAGCTTGGAACAGCGTGCAATAGAGATGACACATTATATGCTCCCTCCGGTCTGAAATACATATATTTTGGTTATCGGTATGGTCTCTAAAACACAATTTAGATAACTAATTTGTATTATAATATATTAATACAATTTAATAAAATTATAAAAATACTTTTTAAGACAAATTTACACATATGATTTTTATATTTTCAATTTAAAAGATATTAATAGTCTAAGTTTCGAAAGTTTAACCACATGTATACCAAAAATGACATGTATTTGTGGCTAAAGGGGTACTAGCTAGTATTAAACCGAGCTATTGGTTGTGTTACTAGTTTTGTTATGCTTTTTTGCGAGGGATTGTGCTCCTATGTTGCTAGGCCCGTTATGCAAGTATGTAATTTAGCTTCTTTTTTTTCCAACAAATTTTAAAAGCACATTTATCAGCCATTTTCCGGTAGGAAACATAACAAAAGGGACATGTGATAGTCAAAGCCAGCCTTAGCGGCTAACATTTTCTATTGTTCTACAGATTGACAAACAAACACGGGTTAAGCTACCTAATTTTGTCACCAGTCAATAAGTCACAAAACAAGAGAAATTATTGGAGAGAATTCTTTAGGGTAGGTGAGCCACCCATCCTGCTCTATCATACGGCTAAGAACGAGACGAGATGAATCAAAAAAGAGATTCAACATAATCCTATACATACTACAACATTAGAAGTTATGGATCAATCGTTGAAATAAATATTGATGGCTTATAAAACACTACAGCAACATTAGAAGTTATGGATCAATCGTTGAAATAAATATTGATGGCTTATAAAACACTACAGCGTTATTGATATAGCTACGATACACATATCTAAGGGGCTGTTTGGGGGAGCTGTGCTTCAGCTTTGCTTTAGCTTTGGGCTAAAAGCTCCCCAAACAGTATGGGTATAAGCAATTTGGGAAGCTAAGCTCTGTGAAGCACCCTCAAAAGCTGCAGCTGCTGAGGAGGAGCTTTTCAGCTGTGGCTTCGCTTGAACTCCTTCTAACTCGCTCGCTCCGTCTTTCCAACCTTTGCCACCCCGCCTCGTCGCCTCCACGTCACCTCCCCACTCGGATGCTACTGTACTTCACTATGTTGCTACCTCCCATTTCGGTTAGTCCTCAAAAGCTATAGCTGCAGCAGACAGTTTGTCAAATAACATAACAAAAAAAACTATAGCCGAAATTACAATTTAATTTCTGTGCAAAGAATCAAAACAATTTTTCAGCCCAGCCTCCGGACTGTTCTCTCATGCTTCGAAAGGTGCTCAATTCTCGTCCAAACTGCACAGGAGACCCTATCTGATCGGGCCCCACCCTCAGCTGCGGTAGTCGGGCGCTTCCTATTTCGCTTCATTCCCCTTCTCACCTCTGAGGAAGCGAAGAGGGAAAACAACACCACGAAGCCCAAGCGAATCGGGGAGGGAGATGGCGCTAGCGATCCTGGTGAGGCGGCGCGCGGTGGAGGCCGTGCTGCGGCGGCCGCACGCGCTCGGGGTGGCGGTGTCCGCGTTTAGGGCGTACGCGGCGGCGGGGGAGGAGAGCGACGTCGTGGTGGTGGGCGGCGGGCCCGGTGGGTACGTGGCGGCGATCAAGGCGGCGCAGCTGGGGCTCAAGACCACCTGTATCGAGAAGAGGGGCGCCCTCGGCGGGACCTGCCTCAACGTGGGATGCATCCCCTCCAAGGTGATGGATGACGCCCTCCCCTCCCGTTCCCTCTCCCACCATTGCCGTGGCCTCTCGATTCGTTTGTTCCCTTGCGACGTGACGCGATAGATCTGTGAGGGCCTTGCGGTTTGGGGTCAACTAGGTGATTCGCGGTGGCTCCTAAGGTTCTTGATGTTGTAGCACGTGTTGTTTGGGTAGTTTCTTGATGTGATGCGCGATGTTGCCATGCATGAACTCTGGTCTTGCAGAGGATAGGCTGATCCACAGAGCGGGGTTTGGCGTGATTAGTTTGTGCCTCAAAATTTGGTTGGTTACATCTGCTTGGATAACAAGTCTTAAATTTATAGCACAGTATTGTTCCAAGCATCATCTGGCTATATTATTTTTGTTTGGTTTGCCGATATCCATTAACAGGATCAACATATGGCATTGATGTGATATGGTTCAGTAAATCAGCACTACCAACAATATTATATGTTTGGATTTTATTTGTTGGAACTGTCTGTTTTTGGCAGCATTTGGGACTTCTTTCAATCCATGGACTATTGGACTGTTGTTTGGTTGAAATGAAGTGTCACTGCCATAGTACTTTGCGCTGTAGTCACTAGTCATTGTATTTCCAGTTAACATTTTTTGTTTCTTCACTCACCTTTTTTTAGACTCATTTCTTGACTGCCCTTTGTTATGTTGTGTGGCAATAACCCATATACCCCCAGATGAGTTGTACTGCTTCTAAGCTTTTTAAGTCATTCACATATTGTGTCTTGAACCTTTTTTTACCATTTATATATGTGGCTTAGTACTTTATTAATTCTGTATCCATTTGTGAGGGTTTTCATTTACAATGAAATTAAATGAATCTAACTTTTGAATCTGGCTAACAGTGTACTCCAATACAGCATAAATCGTGAAATGAGCAAAGGGCTCAGTGTAGTTTTTTTTTGCACCAGAATACTGTTCCTGTGCTAAAATGTATCGGATCGTTATCTCATTATGTGGCAGCTCAACATCTTGCTCCCAATCTATCCTTGCTATAGCTCCAATGTATGATCTACGCTCTATGATTCCCTTGGATCATTGTATGAGCAGAGGCAGATTTCTTTTTTATGGATACAGGCTACACATATTTACGTTGGACCTAAACATCTTTCTTACACAACTATCCTCCCTATAGCTCCAAGTCTTCAACATAAAATTTATGCTGTAGCTGTAGGATTCCCTTGGATCATCGTCTTAAGTAGAGGCATTTTTCCTTTTTCTGGGTATAAGATGAACATCTTTATCTGAGATCTGAACATCTTTCTGTAGTTCTTTTATGTGCTTTACTGCAGCTAGAGAATTATCTACTTTGGTGATGTATGTTTACTGGTGTACTTCATTCATGATAACACTCTTAACTTCTCTTCATGCTTTCGATACCAATTTCAGGCTCTGTTACACTCATCTCATATGTACCACGAAGCAAAGAGTTCTTTTGCACACCACGGTGTGAAGTTCTCTAATCTGGAAGTGGATCTTCCGGCAATGATGGCTCAGAAAGACAAGGCTGTGGTAGGGCTTACGAAAGGGATAGAAGGACTCTTTAAGAAGAACAAAGTGAGCTATGTCAAAGGCTTTGGCAAATTAGCTTCCCCCTCAGAAGTGTCAGTAGATTTGCTTGATGGAGGTAGTACTGTTGTCAAAGGCAAAAACATAATCATCGCGACGGGATCTGATGTAAAATCACTTCCTGGAATTACAATTGATGAGAAGAAAATTGTCTCGTCTACTGGTGCCTTGTGCTTGACGGAGATCCCGAAGAAAATGGTGGTAATTGGAGCAGGCTACATTGGCCTGGAGATGGGTTCGGTCTGGAACCGCCTTGGTTCAGAGGTTACTGTAGTTGAATTTGCCCCAGATATTGTCCCATCGATGGATGGTGAGGTCAGGAAGCAGTTCCAACGCATGTTGGAGAAACAGAAGATGAAGTTCATGCTTAAAACTAAGGTTGTTGGTGTTGATACTGCTGGAGATGGTGTAAAGCTAACACTTGAGCCTGCAGCTGGAGGTGAGCAGAGCATCCTTGAAGCTGACATTGTTCTTGTCTCTGCTGGCAGAGTCCCATATACTGCTGGCCTTGGGTTGGACACTGTAGGTGTTGAGACAGACAAGGCTGGTAGGATCCTCGTTGATAAACGCTTCATGACCAATGTGAAGGGAGTCTATGCAATTGGCGATGCCATCCCTGGGCCTATGCTTGCTCACAAAGCTGAAGAGGATGGTGTAGCGTGTGTTGAATTCATTGCTGGCAAGGAAGGCCATGTTGACTACGACACTGTGCCTGGTGTGGTCTATACACACCCAGAGGTTGCATCTGTTGGTAAAACAGAGGAGCAGGTGAAGGCTTCAGGAATTGCCTATCGGGTTGGCAAATTCCCGCTGTTGGCGAACAGCCGTGCAAAGGCTATCGATGATGCTGAGGGGTTGGTAAAGGTTGTGGCTGAGAAGGAAAGTGACAAGATTCTTGGTGTGCATATCATGGCGCCAAATGCTGGGGAAATCATCCATGAAGCTGTTCTCGCCTTGCAGTATGGAGCATCGAGTGAGGATGTTGCTCGTACATGCCATGCACATCCCACCGTGAGCGAAGCTCTGAAGGAGGCTTGCTTGCAAACCTTCACGAAGGCTATCCACATATGATTTTTGTTTTCGTTTTAATCGTCCAAACTGCTTGGCTCAGCAAGTTCCAAAATTTTGTAATAATTTTGGATCCATGGGATCAGAAGCATCTTCCTGTCATTCCGCATTGTTGGTGATACTGCTAATTGACACCTTGCCAGTTGCCACAGCTTATAGTATATTCTACTGAGTTTCGTTTCCTTGCTTAGCTGCTACACCTGTCCCTAAAATATCTTAAAACTACACTGCTGTGTCTCTCCATAAACCAATGCTGGATGTATTTCTTACCTTGCTGAATTTGTGATACATTGGAGAGGAATGTAATGATGTATCTTGTTTGCTCTGATCTGTAGATGTATTGTTTGAGCATTGTGTGATGTATTTATGCCTCTTTCCCTCGGTTCCTGCATTTGATCCTACGTCCTTGTGCGTGAATGTAACTGGTTTTGTTGCTTCTCCAACCTAAATGGTACTTTCTACTGTTGTGGTTATAATATGATATGATATGAAGCATTCTTTGCCGAATGGAAGACCAGCTTATGCTGGGATAAAAACTTACTGCAAAATCATGAATGATATACATGTCGACTTTACGTAATACTAGGATTAAAACTTAATGTTTCTTGTTGCTGCATTTCAACCATTATAATTATCAAACAAAACGATCAGTAACATGACAGCAAGAGTCCAACCATTAACATTTTATTTGCCAGAATAGTCACTTGTATTTCCCTTTGGATACAGTTTTCTCCCCGCAACATTCAGAGTGGCATTATGCAGTCTTTACATCATTTGCGATCCTCAGCCTCCACTAGAATGAAACTGGGATTCTTAAAAATGAGTGTTGAATGCAAATGATGGATGTTCGTTAAGGCTGACGAATCTTGCTATAGCGCTTCTTCGCAAACGTCGCAAAGCGTTCCAAACCATTCAGAAGCAACCCTTCAAGAAATGGTTTCAGTGCCTGGTGAATCGTAGTTAGTATGATCAATTCAAGGCTTTTGCAGCAATAAAGTCTTGAAACATATCAATATTGCAAACATAATATCTGTACATGCACATACCGAGGCAACCGGGGCCAAAATTTCAGGAACTTCATAAGCCACTGTCAGCTGCAAACGGTGACAAAGGAATGCCAAGTTGTGAGAAATAACTCATTTTACATTGAACAAGGGGGTGTCAGATTCACAGGGCAGAATGCTTACTTGTACTCGACAAGAGGATGAACTTTTAGGAAAGAATCTGACAGCACCTCTGCAACAAGCAAAATTCGTTATGTTAGCTTTCAAGGCATAGCAAAATAAAATAGCTGACGCCATGGATGGGCCACCAAATTATTGTATTAAACCCAACCAAGTGGGGACAAAATACTGTAGAGACCGAAATATGAAGAGAACTAATTTATGTATTGAATGTCTGGATTTGTTGAATAATTACCTATTAGGAAGACCTTCAAGAGATCGCCAATGGATCTTTTGATTTTTAGTAGGCTGATACACAGAAGAAAGTGCTGTTACTGAATACTCGAATCCAATTGGTAGCAGCTTTTTTCATGGCAGATACTTACTGTCATGTTTCGAGCAAGCCAAGAAAATTCTACATCCCGACCAAGTACCTCATACTTTAAAGTCCAGCGTGAAAGATCTGGTTTATCCTCAAGGATCTGTAAATTATCATTTGCATAACTCTATGTGTTGAAACTGAAAGAAGCACATAGCTTATTATATGCAAAACCAAGCTAATGGAAAGAAAACAGCAGATAAGAACAATATTAACATATAATATCAGTATGATTTTAGCCATAGTGAATGCTAATTGGTGATGATGGCCTCGCAGCAGCAGGAACAACAGCAAAATAACTATATGAAGCAATGACCAAGAGAAGGTTATACACATCATTCATCTAATGTATGCAGTACATTTTCTAGTCTTAAAATGTTTAGACAAAAGGGGACAATTATAGTTTGCAAAACTCATACCAAGGTAAACTGAGCATGCTTATACAGTGAAAAGGTCATATTTACGAGCCTAAAAGTGGGGCACTAAATAAATTCTGGTTATCAAAGTTACAACTGTTACTCTATTTATGAAAACTTTGTTTGCACACACAAAATAGTTGCTTGGATCAAAAGGTCATTTAGATGTAATCCATGTATTTAGTCATGAATAACTTACAAAGAAGGAAAAGGGATCTTCCCAAACTTACAATTCAATAACATTTAAGGTAAACATACGTTTAAGAAAGTATAATTCTATAGAATAGTGCAGTCTTTTTATTTTTGTAAGATATCAATTATCAGTTATTTCCCGTCACGTTTTGTGTCATTTGTTTGTTATGACTTATGAGAACTGATATATGTCATACAATGACAGGTGTTTAGCAGAAAGATGTCTTTGTATACTGAGTGAATCTTTTTGGTAGTTTCATCCAAAAGGCATATCACCATTGAGAACACACTAGACAAGCATCAATGGTGATAGTACAAGCATTCTGTCCAACTATTATTGAAGGAGCATGCAAGAACTAGACATTGTTAAGAGAACCGTAATGCTTTCCTAAAGGAAAACTGCACTACTCCTAAGTGGGTGTAGTTACTGATAGTAAGGTATGAAGTACTCCTTACTTTAGGATTTGTGTCACTGTGTGGTTTTCTTTTTCAGTGAAGTACAAAAGCACTTTACATCATTATTTTGCATTCACTGTCACTAAAAAACAGAAAATCGCACCACCTAACTAAACTGACAAATCATGAGTTTTGAGAAACAAAAGCTTATGTTTTCTTGTTTCTTATTTGTTTAGATATTCACGACTCAGAAAAAGAAGGTATCATTGCCCATCCATCCCTGGCAATTTAATGGTAAATATTCAATCCTATTCAGGTATAAATTTCGGCCTCCAAGCAAGGCCTGAGAAAATGTGCTAGGAGAAAGATACATTGGTCAAAGCTAACAAGCACCTTGACAGATGAGATGAATGGCATCCATTGAGGAATGGTCTCACGCTCTGAGTAACACTGATAGGCCACTGAACATGGAACGTCAACTTCAATCTCAGTGCTGTATCCAAGACAATGTTGAGCCATAATGTAGGGACTAGGAAGAGTAGATGAACAAATTTCTGTAAAATTTAGATTGCATTTAAGCATGAAACTTTAGAAAGGTGTTCACTGTACAAGAATACCCTAGTTAATACGTAGTCCACTGTTCAAATGCGTGCAAGACTACACGATGTTACTTGTTTCTTGGAAGCATGATGTTTACAATAGTCATTATCTTATGAAGAGCCATCCAAGACTCAGAATGTCACATACAAAGAAAAAAAGGGTAAAGTGACCTCTCCAGTGCAATCGAGATTGTTTCAAATGGTGGTCAGACTTAACATCTAGAGTAGAGATCCTATCTAGGAGCCTTGCCTTGTACTGGTACACATCAACATTTATTGCACAATCTTTTCCCCATAACAAAGAGTCTCAGGCTCATGATGGAAGGAAGCTTTCTCAAACACATACACAGTACAGTTTAGACTTGAGTATCTGATAAGCATCATCCACAAGCTGGAGCCAACGAAATCTAGCCTTATCTAATGCAAACCAGCTTCTCTTAAGGGCTTAAGGCTGCCTAGAAAACCCATATCATGATTCCAAAAGGCAGCCGCTGCCGTTTCTATGGACACAGTTTATCGCTATTAATTCCACATGTCACCCCAGTGGCCCAATCACCAATCTCAGCACAACATAATATTCATTTGACACCGAGAAATCATACTCCTCTTCAAACGAACATGGATTTTCATGATAGCAATCAGCAAATATGGAGTGTGCCCAATCAGATACAGGAAATAACTGGCAAAAAGGAAATTTTCTCCAAGTCAACGAGTAACAGTGATATAGGCAGCACAATCAAGAGCTAAAATTCCTAATTCAGTAATTCCCATTGGAGCCAATAAACATAAGTTATAGGAGACCACAAACCCAGGGCACTTCACATGGCATGGATCATCAAATTCTTGGTAAGCATCACTAGCATTGACCTTTGAGGAATGGGATGCAAGAAGCCAAGAAATGAGGGCAAATCATGGAGAAAGAAACAGGATACCTGCACTCCTGCCACTCCATGGCCACGGGGGAGAACAAGGCAGGCCTCACCATGGGCCTTTCCCTCGCCATGCTACCGCCGCTCGCCTTCCCCTCCCCTCTCCTCCTCATCCACCACCGGCTGCTGCTGCTGCTGCTGATGATAAAGAGGACCTTGCTCTGCGACGGCCTCAGGCTCAGAGATGGCGATGAGGGGGTGAAGGCATCAAGGTTCGCCTTTCCCGCGGCAGAGTGGTAGTAGCAGGCAGCTCCTGCGGCCATGGCTGCTCTGTGTGTCTCTCGCCTGTGTTTGGTCTGGTTGGTTGTATGGTTCTGTGAGTGCTGTTTCTTGGATACCACAAGAATATACAATGAGCTAACAGTAACACTGGCGTGCTGCGGCTGCTCAGGCTGAGCTTTCAACACGCTGCCTGTCTGTGACGCGAGCAAATCGTGCTGTCTGAGTCTTAAGGCTCAAAGCAATGTACGACATGTTATCTAAGCCGTATTCAATTTGTACATTTTCTAATGTCCAACGATTCGGGGAAAAAAAAAGAGATTTCTTGTTATTATAATCATCGGTGTTAATTGTTGCGTTATGCCATTATAATATATGCAATATTTTTCAGCTTTACAAGCAGAATAGATCTTGCATATGGAATCTCCGAACTCTCTAACGTAGTTTGCAAAACATACACTATTGTTCAAAAACTTCTTGTAGCACCCGGTCCCAATTTCAGAAATGTTACCAAACCTAGCTTCTCCAAAAATGAATGGATAGAAATAGAATGGCATACATACATGCAGAATTTTTTTTAAAAATAATACTATTTTTATTCTATTTTACAAAAATAATATGCCGAAAAAAATTACAAGACTACCCAGTTGTCGCCATTTCAAAAACCGACAGAGAGTCAGTCGCCATTTGAAACCGTTTCAGATAGGGACAGACTCTCTGTCGCCATTTCAAATGGCGACAGAGAGAGTCTGTCGCCGATTGAAAAACCGACAGACTTTGTGTCGCCATTTGAAATAGCGAAGGACTCTCTGTCGCCGTTTGAAACGGCGATAGAGAGGTTTAGCCCATTTTTTTATTCGAATTGCAATGTATGTAAATTATGAGTTGTAGTGTAGTTAATAAAAAGTCAGTATTAGTTGTTGTGATGTTTTACGAGAGGAGATTAAAAGAGTGCGAATCGAGATCCGGGAGAATGATTTTTAGCCTTTTCTGCAATTTCAGTAAAATTTAATGTTTAAATGTAATTTTTAGGAAGAGTAGACCAGATTTGCTCTTTGATATGTGCACTACCATATTCTGGGAAAATATTTAATTTACACCTTGCTTTGCATCTAATTTCCACTAGTGCAACAACCCTAAGTATTATAGTCGACAACAACGCATGTTATAAATAGTTCCCACGAAGCACTTAAATTATTTGTTGAACATATATATAAGGGCACATACATCGAAAGTTCGGATGATAAAATAGGCAATAGATAGATTATATTGCAAGGGCATTACAACGATGACGAAATTGCTTGCCGAACTAACTAACGAAAAGCACTTGGTTGTCATGGTGGAACAAATGATCGTTTCGCCTATCTGGTACATCCGAATGATGTCCCACATTTTTCGCATATTACGACCGTGTAAATTTGGAGATTTGTCCTCGGACACCGCTCAATCCCACTATGAAAGAACTCCATGGGGATCCGCGGTGCTCTAGGTGTCGCCGAATGGGTGGCCTATGCCGTATGTCTCGGTGTGTAAGACCGAAATTTTGGTCTTTTGATGTGGATTTCGCCTCCCACATGGGCATGTCATCCCAATTCCGGCGTCCCTTATGTTATTACCACAGGTTCCGGATGGTCCGCGTAACGCCAAGGATTTGTTGCGTGGTGCGGACCTCTACGGCCGCTTCCCTTGTCCCTTCCTCTTTGAGAGGAGGTACCCTCTTGCACCTCGGTGTGTTGGCGTTAGCGGACACTTGCCGAGACGCTTTGCTGCTTTGGCTCGCACTCCACCGTATGGTGCGGGAGGTGTGTGTTGGGCTTATCGTTGTACAACCGAAGCGTGCCTGCATCAATCGCAAGATGCCGCGTTGGCCGTTGAATAACACCGTAGGAGTACTCGGGTCCGGCTTTTCGGGCGGTAGTAGCACTACGGGAGGGTTGCTCCCGCTATCCCATACGGAAGTTTGAGATGTGGGTGGTACGTCTCGGGTCCACCCGATTGAAGTAGCCGCACCATTCATCCTCGGCCAAGGGCACCGGTAGAATCTCCGTCCGCTAGTTCATCGTGGCGGTATCAACCATCGCTCAAGGCCGTGTTCGCAAAAGTCGTGGCTTTGGGTGGCCCCGGGAGGTTTCTCCTTTGACTCGAGCAATTTCACAATTTTCTTTTGAACTCCTGTATGGGATGAACTGGTTTAGAATTACTACTTTGTGAGTGAAGCATGGGTTCGTCGCATGAAACTCACCGATTGGTTAGCCTCTTGCCCACCGCCACGAACTCGTCGCTCTAGAACGGGACGTATCCTAGCGGCCTCCACCGGTTGAAGTTCTCGGCGAAGCGGGTTGGCGTCGTGGCGATTGTAGACAAATTCGTAGTCACGCTGCTCCGGCCGTCGATCCATTGGAAGAAGCAACAGGTCCTTGTCTTTGAGAAAGGAAAGAACGATGCGTGAAATGGTGCTGTAGCTTTGTATTTTATGGATACAAGTAGGTTTACCCGGTAGGGAGGCACTGTGAGAGTGAAGCGCGGCGGCCGTCTCTCCGTGGGTAGATTGCATCATCTTCGCGGAAGGTTGCAGTCGCATTTGGGTCTGGGCAACTCCAGCCAAACTCGGGCGTGCACGCTACTGGTATCCGGGTATTCTAGGCGGGATGACTTCGCTGTCAAGAGGCGACGGTAGAACGACATCGTGCCCTAATTTGTGTAGATTCAGATGGCGTGTATTGCTTGTTTGGCGGTGTTGGATGTGTAACCCTAGGCCGGTTTTATAGTGGTGGTGAGTGGTTACTCCGCACGACTACAGCACTTGTCCAGTTTGACATCCTGGTATCCTCTGTGAAAAGCTGCACGACATGTCACCCATCATCAAAGCCGCACTTTGTCACCTTTGCGAAAGGTCGCACGATTTGTCACCATCGAGAAAAGCCACACGACTGTCATCACGAACAAAAGTATGCAAGTGAGTGGTCACTTTGAATCTGTGCTGCATGTGTGACAAAGCACGTGTGCAAAGCAAACAAAGTAGAGATCTGTCAGTGTGTGGTCAAATCGGCCTGAAAAGGTTGAAAGCATTGCGCCTATGAGTTGTCTTATCGCGCGTGGAAAGTCGCTACAAGGTCGTACATATGTCGAATGGTGTTTCAGGGCTATTACTCCATAATTTATCATGTAAACTGTTATTTTACGGAATCCACGAAAAGCTATAGTGATCATACCGTAATATAACATAACTTATGTAAACAAAATTCTATAGCTGAATTTGACGTAATATGAGGAAATAAAGCATCATTTTGTGTTCAAGACAAAATATATGAAAGGAAACAATAGTGGGATAGTTGCCAAGAAATAGTTGTCGCATCGCACTAACAAAGTAGCTACGTGTGTCTTTGTCCTATCGACGTGACAAAGGTACGGTAGCATATTTACAAATAGCGCCACTAAGTAAAAGATTATATATAGCACAAAACTTCATAAATAAAACTAACATATGTGATATTACATGAGCTAAGGAAGTAAAAGACGAGATTGTTTACGGTACATCATGTGTAAAAGAAACAAACTAGCTAGGGCCCTGGCGGTGCAACACTCGTGTGGTCCCTGTGCCTCCTACGATCTTTGCACATGTCCGCACGGATATGTGAGATAGTCGGGCACGTCCACGAGTACTCCTAGGAGGCCGGACCGGGTGGCGAGTAGCGAAGGCGCCCTGTGTCTACCGAGATGGGCCGGGGGCGATGCGAGCCGCGACGAACCAAGTACCACACCGCGGATGGCGATAAGGATCGACGAAAGTCAAGTCCTCGCCCCGAAAGTACCGTAGTCCCCGAGGTGCTCGTGACTCTCGTCGAGGCGGGATCGGCCGTTGATGAGACTTTTCAAGTTAGAACGACACGTTATATGAACAACAAAATATATGAAAAAGAGACCACACGATGTACTGCGGTCATCGGATGACGCCGGGTCCGATGCAGTGGAGCCCCTGTGCGGTCCGACGCGGCGGTCGGGTCTCGCTGTGTCGACCTCGCATGCAGAGCGAACGAGGGGATCTGTACCACGTCGTCCGCCCTGGGCCGCCTACACGATGTCAGGTGTACGGCACGGTAAGCCAAGTCCTGAATATGGCGCAGCGCCCCTCGAAGGCCGTCCGCTGTGACCCCTATCGTATGGGTGGCACCGACCGCCTGTATCAACGCCGACGTCGCCTCGTGTGCCTCCCTAGCAAGGTCGCTCTGCGAAAACGAAAAGAGGCTAGTTAGTTGGCATAATTTTCAAGACGTTACGTTGAATGACAAATGGAGGGAGTACGAACCGCGCGGTGGAAAGCAGAGTCTGGCTGGGTGGGGTACGTGTAAAGTGGTCGGATCGTGCTTGGGAGGTGACTCCACGACACGCACAACTCGAACGCGGGTGCGCGTGCTGTACCACTCGATATATGCGTCGTACGTGCCGTGGTCGTCGTAGGCGCCTCGTCGATCACATCCGCAAGAGCGGTGCCCATCGCTGCGCGCATGAGGTACCATGTGTGCTGCCCAGCTCTGCGTGCCGACGAAACCTTTGCGTGTGTACCTGCAAAAACGAAAGCGCAACATTAATTCGCAAGCCACCGAGATCGTAAGTACTAAGTACTAGCAGAAGGGAAAAAATGTAGAAATACGAACGAGTGCACTTTGGAGCAACGGCGCTGTGGGTGCGGGAACGCTGCCGAGGCCAAAGCGCCTCAAGACACGGTGGGCGGCGTACGGCTCGACGAACACGTCGAACACCAAGTGACGTCGGGTCAACCAATACGCCACGTCAGCAGTGCACTGCAGCGACAGGCCAAGCGGCGCACGTGCCTGCACAAGCTCAGGAGCGTAGGGGCGCCATATGATGCGGTCATCCGTGAGCTGGTCCAACATCGCTACGTACTGAGGGTACGAAACGTGCGTCGTAACTGGAGTGAACCGCGGCTGCAAAAAAAAACCCAGCGATGAACGTTAGTACAACACGTGGAGAATTAAAAAAACAACATACGGCTACGATAAGTAATACTGACCTGTCGGCGACACCACAATGTCCCCATCGTCGGACGATCAACCTCGTCCCCGGGAACCCTGTAGAAGTCTGCGCGGTAAGCTGACAGGTCTATCAGTGGTCGTCCGATCTGGAACCTCTCGAACGACCACAGCTGCAGTAGCAAAGGGCAGCCGGCGAGAGTGGACGAGTCGGACACGCGACGACACCCGTCGCACAAAGCACGGTACGTCGCGGCAAGTACCGCAGGTCCCTAAGCCAGCTGCGGGATCTCCTCCAAGTCGGCGTCGGCGATCGTCCTCGCAAACTGGATCATGTACCTGTCGATAGTGTCCCCGTGCGACGAGCAGAACAAGACCCACCCGAAGAGCCACAGAAGGTACGCCTCCAAGTGCCGGGCGACGGCCTGCTCCCCAGCTCCGGCTACCATCCTCTCGGGCTGCAGAAAGTAATGGTTAGGTTGTAAAATGCAATGAAAATCACACACGGTGAGTTAAATCAGATACGACAAGGAAAAATCGTGCTTACGTAGAACTGCACAAGCCACCGCTGCGTCGGACCGTGCGCAGCTGCGAAAGTCGTGTACTGTGGCTGGGGTAGCACCCCCTGGAACCGGCGGAGGATATCGCCGCCACTGGGTGGACGTCTGCAGAACCACCGCATCTCTGAAGGTGGCAGCCCAGAGGTAATCGACGTCCTCTAGTGTCGGCGCCATCTCACCACACGGCAGGTGAAAGGTGTGGGTCTCAGGCCGCCACCGGTCCACTAGAGCAGTCAGCAAGCTCCTGTCGTAAGGGAACCGCCTAGAAGCACTCCGTCGGTCCTGCGCATCCGCGGTGGTCGCCTCGACCATACGGGCAACAGGTAGTAGGCCAGCCGCCCTCAACCTGCAAAAGAATGTGAGAAGTATTATTGTGGTGTCGAAGGGGACATGAGTACAACATCTGCGGATTTAAATTGAACTAACCTCGGGTCCATCGCGGATCGAGGCGCCACGCCTCATGGGGTGCGCAAGAGCAGGCCCCAAGCTCCAAGGCCGCCTCCCATCCTGCGGGGGCAACGCCGCTAAACGGCTCCGGTGAGTCGCGCGTCGACCGACGGGTTAAGCAACTCGCATAACCGTCCGCCCGCCATGCCCGCAAATAAAAATGTTTATGTTACATAAGGTGTAAAAAGGTGCAAAATAAATACAACAAATACAAATAGAATATGAATGGAACAAGTCTTGTCATAATTTAGAGCACACGTAATACATGGAAGTAAAATGTTCATCTATGTGCAAAGCGTTAAAAGATACAAAATGAATACAACATACTACACTCTCATTTAATCAAGTACAATAACATTCAGATACATATTTTGACCACACGCATTTAATTCGATACAAGCAAAATGAAATTCTAGTGCATCAAGTAAACCATAGTTCAAGATCTTAAAAGAACATATAACACTTCACGGCTTTCAATCTTTGGGCAACTCTTGAAAGAGTGCCTGTCTCCTTGCAAGCGAACATTTCTTTACTGGCGGCCACTTTGGCGGCGTCCATATCATTCCTTATACGCTGGATTGCCTTCTTCCCACTCCTTCACTGCTCATATCCGGGACCCAACGTGTATCCTCCCGGCTTTTGTGCTCGTGAATAAACCCACCACTCGGAAACCGTACATTTCGCGCTCGAGTTGCACCACAGCTTCCTTACTAAAGAATTGAGACATGAATATACCGGATCCATATGAATCATCGAGCAGCAGCCATAACATGGGAGCATGGCACGTGTAATAGACGAGGCTTATTGCAGTGTGGACACAAGTTTGCCTGTGTATGATGCATTCGTGAGCAACTTTCCGTCGGTTCGTCCCACTACCGGCTTTCTCCTTGCACATCACCTCGAAACGGAGCTCCCTCGTACCCATCTTCGTTGCTCCGTGCATCTCCCCCTTCTTGCCTTTGTCCTCCATGTATGCAGAAATCATCTCCGAGTACTTCATAGCGGGATCGTTCATGCGCGTGATCGCCCTTGCATGGCGATCAACGAAGTACTTTGTGATGCCACGAAGAACACCCTCGGCAATACCAACCAAGGAAGGGTCTCAACCTCGCATCACCCGGTTGTAAACCTCCGCAAGGTTTGTTGTCATGACACCATACCTCGCACCATCGGTGTCGAAAGCGAGCCCATTTCTCCCTAGGCTCATGCTCTATCCATTCGAGAAGCGTTTGAGCCCTTCCATTCCTTGAACCGGTGGGGAGGGTGGGTGGGTAACTCCTCCAGCGTGATCGGGCCTCCCTAAGGTCGGGCTGCCTCTTCGTTGCCTCGGTGTGTGCCTCGATGTCACTCATCCAATTTCTTCCAGTACATCAAACTTTCTCTGCTGGTTCTCGTCGCAGAGCCTCTTGAAAAGCTTTGTTAGCTCCTTGTTCTGAAGCGCTTGTAGAAGTTGGCACCCATATGACGCTTGCACCACCTACTACGCAAATCGTGCCATGGATGAGTCTCATCCACACCTTGCCGCAATCGAATAATTGCTCTCAAAAGCCGGAATGCCGATCGTGTATGATACACACTCCAGTCACGATGAACGACACCGCTTTGACATTCGTAGGAACCAATGCCACTATCGTGTTTTCACCCTCCACAAATGCGAGCGCCACGGGAGAACTTGATTATTGCCATCCACTCCTATGGCGGTCAATATCCGCCTTTGTATTTACGATCACAAATGTCCCATCGACACATAACAAAGGACGACAATGCCTGAACGCATTGATACATGGACCTAAAGCGAAGAATGCTCGCTTCAAAACCATCTTCCCAGAGAAGCGCTGCGAAGGATGCTCACAAATGTCCACATAAGTTCCGTGATTTGGTCCTTTATCACCAAGCAAACCCGCAAGTTCGGTAGGAGTCTTCGATGCGTCTTGAACCGTGTTTCCAATGCCTTCTGCTTTGCTCTCCATGCCTTCGCGTAGCTTATTGTATACTGGAACCTCTGTTGTATTGCGAGTACGATGACCCGTGGCTCTAAATCTAGGTTGCCTACAATCTCTCCGTACATTGCATTGGCAATAAAGCCTGATGATATGTTCCGATGTGACTGCGCAGACTCCGTTAGTACACATGTATGTGGAACAACTATAGAACACTTCCAAATGGTGTCCCATTTAGGCTGGTACGCTGGACGCGCCACGGGCAACCCTCCGTCTAGCATCTTACATCATACACCCGCTGATCGGACTTTACAACCTTGAAGGCTCTGCGCAACGACACTGACCATGCTATTACTGCTTCTTGAACCTCACTCTTATTCTTGTAAATTGCATCTTGTCTCACCTCATTCTAATCATACTGCGAAGGGAACTGTTCGTCATCGTTCACCACCAGCCTGTCGAACGGATACTCATCCCACTCTGCAGGGAATACATCTTCAGCGGCTTCATCATTACTTAAAGCCTCATAGTCCTCATTCTCTGTGTCCATCGCTTCGACCACTGACTCAATGTTTTCGCCCTCGTCCGCCATGCCCATTGCTTCTTGAACCTCTCCCGTTGCAACATCGGCTCCCACCTTGCACTTCAGATCGACCAACCTACATCCCGCTCTACTAAGCCTTCTCTACTTCTCTGCTCTCCCAACTTCCTCTGGTTCTTCATCAACAACCTCTTCTGTGCGTCGCATGCCCGGTATTGACTTTCTCAAATGCTTGTGCCAATAACACTAATGGCCATCCTTTCTCAATTGCAATTCCTACGCATCGAACTCCAAGATTTCGACCCTCTCATTTCCATTAACTCCCAAAGACGTGCAATCTATTCTTGACAAACTACTCCATGTAACTTCAGATCATGCAATTCACGGTCCAAAGAGAACATGTGGTACAACCATCTCATAACCGTAGCCCATGAACGCTCCTGCAGCGTGATGTGCTAGCCTCTACACTTGCGAAATGACTTAGATCTACCCTTCAACACCCATGTGCGGAACTCCTTCTCCATAATATATTTTAAATTGCACTCTATCATCCATACCTGTTATGCAAATTCATCGAATTCTTAACATTTGCACAATTTAACTCTATATTGTACGACTAATAATGATCATAAATTTTAATTCTAAGAATGTAGTTTAATTCATTCTGCTTTCGGTCCATACTTGCCGGCCAGCGTTTAATCAGTACAGTTGCAATATTTCAATTCTTACAAATTCTTCAGATTCCGTGATCATTTTCAAATTTCTATGAGAACATAACTAAACTAATGTGTCAGGAACCTCTACAGATTGAGTTATATTTCGGTCCTGACAATTTTAGCCACCCAACTCTACATGACATCTCCGAATTCTCAGTACACAAATAACCGAATTTGGATTCTACATTTCAGTTAAATGAAAATTTATCCATGATCTCTAATCAAAAAACTATTATTACAATCAAAATTTTAATCCCTACCTCTAGGTCATCCCTACATCGAAAATTAATTACTAACTAAGTCGCATAACTAAACATCTGTCCATACCGACATAACTATAAATTCCTGACTAATTCATCTAACTAAACATCTATTCTTACCGAAATAAATATAAATTTCTAACTAAGTCAACTAGCTAAACAACTTGCACCAGGTTCTCATTCCTAACTAAGTCATCTACCTAAATAACTATTATTACTCTATTTAATCTGATTACTATATTACATATTCAACATTTAAATACTTAAAAAAAAAATTAGTACCTGACGAAATGCAGATCTTCGAAGTCCCTCTCCTTCTCCCTCTCCCTCTCCCTCTCCCTCTCCCTCCCCCTCCCCCTTCTTCTCCTTCTCCTCCTTCTCCTTCTCCTTCTCCTTCTCCTCTCTTTTCTGTTTTTTTTTCTCTGCGCGTTGGCTGACTCAAGTGAGGGCAGGGGCCGCGCGCGGCTTTATATAGGCGCTGTCTGTCGCTATTTCAAACGGCGACAGAGAGTTCAAATGGCGACAGACTCTCTGTCGCCGTTTGAAATGACGATAGACAGACTGTCGCTATTTAAATAGGCGACAGAGGTGACGCTTGCTCTCTGTCGCCATTTGAAATGACGACAGAAAGTCTATCCCTATCTGAAACGGCGACACTCTTTGTCGGTTTTTGAAATGGCGACAACTGGGTAGTTTTGTAATTTTTTTTTGGCATTGTAAAATAGAATAAAAATAGTATTATTTAAAAAAAAAATCCATACATGCATACAAACAGTATCAATGTGCACTTTATCTTCTTCATTCATATTAAACAACAGAATGGAGAAGGCATTGGCAAAATAATGTCTCTTATCATTGTCTCAAAAGAATGTCTACAACAAAAGGAGGAGAACAAGGTGCAAAGATTAGACAATTTTCAAGCCTACATGTCATCCTCCCGCATATTATCGGTCCTCCGCTTAGCCATCATCGACAACCGTGCATCCCTCTCGCGCTCAAACTCTCTGTAATCAGCTCTCTGCAAGAACGACACCTTGTCGAGATACTTGTTCGAGCTCTTCTTGTATGCATCCAACTCCTCCTCCATGCCTTTGTTCTCTTCCTTGAACTCTCCCCAATCTTTCTTCGTCTTGCCCAGGACACTTACCTTCTGTTTCTTCCTTATCTGCTCAAGAATATTGTCAACAGCAGATGGTGCGACACCAGCTGCCTTGGCCTTCTCGATTGCTTCCTTTGAATCAGCATCCACCAGTTTCTTGATTTCAATGTCTTTGCCGGCAAAGTCTCTTACCTCAGTTATCTGTTGGATCACATGGAAGTAAAAGGTTAGCAATGTCACATCAAAGCTGATCCAGAATTAAGGCCAGAATGTGGACACACTTCTGTACAACTCCAAAATTATGGGTGTTGTTCCAGACTTCTAAGCCAGTTGGATTCAAAACGATTCTACTAGAATGAACATGAAATAACATGCAACAATATAAAAGAAGTCTCAACTACACATATGCATATCATGCTGATAGTACGTCTTTACCTCCACTTTCCCTCTTCCAGATACAGCAGAAGCAGCATCTCTGACAGCTGCAAGAGCATTTGCTGCAAGTTCTTTGGCATCCTCACTTGTTTTATGCTGTGTCTGCTGTTGCCTATTTTTGGGGCCTTGATCATTTGTAGAGGCCTTATTTGGTGAAAGGCCCAGAACAGTCATCCAATTCTACAAGAAAATTTCAAAAAAGAAAATATAACTATTAAAGCATAAAGTTACAGATAGAAATAAGATTCATCACATGTCAAATATCAACTTGCTGCTAAGGTCAATAGCACAAAGATTACTCACATTTGTCACCTTACTTTTCTTTTCTTTTCCTGCTGTATTGAACTTATTCATTGCAGATTTGGGGATCTTAGCAGGCAAACCACTGTTCATTTTCTTCCAAACATCCTCCACACGTGATTTTGTGTCTGGCAAAAAATGAAACCTCAGGCCATGTGCTTAAATCTACAGAAGCATCTGCTGACATAATAACTGTTGTAAATATTGCGATATTAGCAATTTTATCATGACAATAATTCCAAGCATATTAAACAACCATGGGTTAACATTGTTAAGAAAGCACAAGCTAAAATACTATAGCAAGATATTTGACAATATCAAAGCAGACACACTCATAAACAAGTATTTTAGCAATTGCATAACAATGAACATGAAAGGAGACATACAACTAGCAATAATGCTCAAGTTGTTTTGATTTTAGATTGTTCTCAGATGTTAGGTTGCCTTTAAAGGCCCTCCTTGCCACTAGGGACAAGATCACAGACTTATTTGTGACAACCTTACCTCACGGAAGAATAAAATTTCAGTTTTCAATACTTGACAGATTTATAAACCTAAACACTTGATTATCATCACATCAACAATGCAAATGACAGTGAAACCAGTACTGATTGCTTACTGAATTAAACACAAGAACTAAAAAGCAATAACAGAAGCTAGCCAACTGAACAGGAAGCACAAACAGAAGGTAGACTAAACAATAAGACAGTAAGGTACTGATTACAACATGAGCATGTATGATATATAATCAATTGTACTAATCAAGCATATGACAGGACTGAAAGTTTAGAATTTGTTGTCACAAATAGTCTCACTTTTGCCCAATCGTCATGGAACAATGTCTCCCACTTGCAAGGTCCCCAAGTCAATAAATGACTGGCCCCTTTGCAATGTCCCGAACGCAATCACAGAGGAATGCAAAATACTTACAGAGCACCAACAGATTGTTAATGCAAATGGCCAGGCACGTCGTTGACGCTGTCCCAGAAAACAACACCGCCTCTGTAATGCCACAGCCTCGCAGGCGGATGTTCTCGGAGATTCAAAGCCGAAGTCCTCTCGGTGAGGCAATTCACCTGAAGACTTAAGATGCAGCGAAAGCTACACAGGACCACATAATCGCTCCCTCGGCCAAAAGGGATGAACCAGCCGAACAGCAGGAAGCAGACCACACAGGTCAGCCACCACTGCAATCAATCAAACCGAAAGACCACAACCAACCGGATCAAGAGGGCAGCAAGAAATCTGCGCAACTAGATGTTCTAGTCTCGTGTAGCTTCTATAATCATCAAGCAAAAAACCCTGGCTGCAAGATCAAGTTGCGATTCAACTCGAGTAACACACGAATGTGGTTGTCCGCAAGTTGAATCAAGCACAGATAGAGCCAGGGAGAATCATAGATGACTAGAAGCACAAAGCAACACTAGAACTACAACCAGATTGAGTGGATTCAGATCAGAGATGAGTATTGGATTGATCTCACCGAGAGAACCAGCGGCATCATATAAAGGATCTCGGGAAGATGAAGAAGAGCAACGGTCCCCGCACCGGCCTCGCGTAGCCGTCGCAAGCGAAAGCGCCGGGCGATGTGGGTGAAGACGCCGGTGCCTCCAGATCCACGCGACGTGGGCGAAGCCGCTGCCTTCTCTCCATCCGCGTGACCCTCTCCATGCCGTTTCTCTCATTCGGTCAAGGGCCAAGGCAGCACAGAGCTGCCTCTATTTCCTCCGTCGGCTGGGCCGACTGGGTTGGTCTGGCCGCATGGGCCCAGCCGGCCCAGTTGGCTAGCCAAACCAATTTTTTTTCCTTTTCTGAAATTTGGAGGAAACCCCAAATATACCAACAAAATATGCACAAGGACCAAACATGCATGACATATTGACATGTTACACTACAACAACAACAACAACCAAACCTTTTGTACCAAACATGTTGGGGTAGACAAGGAAAGAAACCCAATCAAAGTCAATAAAACCCTCAAACCTTCAATTTTAGGTCATTGTTCCAATACGTAAATCGCTAATTTCATTGCACTCCTATCCAACACCAAATCTTTGGAAAGGTTCCAATCCCGCAAGTCTCTTTTAACTGCTTCTTCCCACGTCAATCTCGGTCGACCTCTGCCTCTTCTTATGTTTTCACGACGACTTAAAATTCCACTATGCACCGATGTCTCAGGAGTTCTCCGTTGAAGATGTCCAAACCATCTCAAACGATTTTGGACAAACTTTTCTTCAATTTGTGCTACCCCAACCTTATCACGTATATCATCATTATGGATTCGATCTTACCTTGTATGATCATGGATCCACCGTAGCATCCGCATCTCTACTATGCTCATCTTCTGCACATACTGTCTTTTTGTCGCCGAACACTCCGCCCCATACAACATCGCAGATTTAATTGCCATCCTATAGAATTTACCCTTTAACTTTTGAGAGGCTTTTCTATCACATAGGACAACCGATGCTTGGCGCCATTTCAACCACCCCACTCGTATCCTGTGGCTCACATCTTCATCAATCTCGCCGTCAGTCTGTAGTATCGCTCCCAAATATCGAAAAGTTTCCTTCCTGAGCACTACTTTTCCATTCATACTGACATCTCCATCACCTGCCATAGTACAGCTGAAAACACACCTCATATACTCAGTTTTAGTCATACTAAGTCTAAAACCCTTTGATTCTAAAGTCTTCCTCCACAACTAGAGTTTTTTATCAACGCCTACCCTGCTCTCATCAATTAGCACCACATCTGTCAAGGGCGCTGACGCCCAAGACGGCAGGACCTCGACTACGTAGCTCGTAGCCTCGGCTGGTAGAGGCGTCGGGGTTCTGCCCGTGACCCGATGATGAAGGGATGAGACTAAGAGGAGAAAGAACAGAGACTAGAGATGGATAATTCTTTCTTACTTCCAAAGGGTGCTTATTCTATCCAATATATAGACACGTAGCACGCTAAGAAAGGAAACTGACTAACAAAGGAAACAAACCCCGATTCTAGCTTGCCTTGCATGCCGATTAAGAAAGAAACGACTAACAAAGGAAACAAACCCCGATTCTAGCTTGCCTTGCATGCCGATTCTCAGATGTCCGCCGCTTTCCTAAATCGGGGCGCCAGTGGTTGTTGCTCTTGAGCTGGGTCGGCGCCGTAATGCCGCCCCACATGACATCTCTCCCCTCGATGAGCGGCTCGTCCTCGAGTGAAACGAGTAGCGATCGATGAAGCTGTCGGCATCTTCCCACGTGGCCGACGCTGCCGTCTCGCCCTTCCGGTGTACCATGGTGGCGCGACGCCCCGCCAAGCGAGAGCGGAGGGCGTGTTCGATTCCGTATGGCGCGCCATTGTGGATCGGAGGAAGAGTGGCGGTGCGGACGAGGCGTCTTGACGAACTTCTTCAAGAGGCCCGCATGGAACACGTCGTGGAGGTGGGCTCGGGAGGCGACTCCGGTGGTAGGCGACGTCGTTGATGACGGCGATGATGCGGTACGGCCCGTAGAAGCGCGGCTTGAGCTTCCCTGATGTCGGCGCGTGAAGCGAAGATGCGGCCGTTAGCGCGATCGAGCTGCAGACCAAGCGCCTACCTCGATCGGACATCCTGTGATGCCCGCCGAGCGGCGCTTGTAGACGGCTGGGCTTGCTCAAGGCGAGGCGGATGTCGGCGAGAACTCGTCTGTTCGCCATGTTCTTGGCGACCGCCGCGACCCTTGTTTCGCCGGGCTCATAGGAGGCGGATGGAGGGTGGTCACGGCCGTAGACCACCCGGAGCGGTGTGTCGCGAGCGCAGATCAGTAAGCGGTGTTGTAAATGTACTCCGCCAGTGAGCAGCGCAACCATTGTCGGGCGATCTCGGTGAAGCGGCGAGGTACATGGCGATGACCTTGTTGGCGGCCTCCGTCTCGCCGTCGGACTCGGGATGGAAAGCCGACGTCATGTGTAGTTTGGCGCCGATGAGGCGCATCAACTCCCGCCAGAAGATGGAGGTGAAGACGGGGTCCCGATCCGAAACCATGGACTTGGGTACACCGTGAAGGCGCACGATCTTGGCGAAGAAAACCTGCGCCACCGACTCCGCCGTGTACGGGTGTGCGAGGGTAATGAAGTGGCGATGCTCAAACGATCCACCACCGTGAGGATGACGGACTTCCTCCTGCGCGTGGCGGCGCCGACGTGAAATCAAGCCCAATGTCCGTCCGGACCGCCGTGGGCACGAGCGTGGCGGAGCGGGCCGGCCGGTGCGGATGGTCCGACTTGTAGCGTTGGCATGTAGTGCGCAGCGCCAGACGTAGTCTGGACCGCCGCTGAGGTTGGGAGTGAAAGTCGCGGCGTGACGGGCAGAGTACGTTGGACGCCTTCGTGACCGTCGTCGTGCACGGTGGAGATGAGCTCGTGAAGGAGAGGCGACGCAGCGGGATGTAGAGTGGCCGTTGAACGCCACAAGGCCGTCGAGCGACCAGAGAGGCGGCGCGGCTGCCGCGAGCTCCTCTGAGCGCTACAGAGCCGGGTCGGTGGCGTGGGCTGGCGAGGCGGTCGACGAAGTTGAAGCTTAGGCGGAGATGGCGAGGATCGCGGTTCGTCTGTGTCGCGTCGGGACGAGCATCGCCACCGTGTTGGTGCTACCGCCTTGTACTCCACGGAGAAGTCGGCCGAGTAGTTTGCCCACCTGATGATCTTTGCGGTATGGTGGCGAGGGCCGGTCGAGTAAGAACTTGAGACCGAAATGATCGGTCACGTGCGAGAAGCGACCTTAAAGGTACGGCCGCCGATGGCGAATGGCGACGACGAGGCCAATGAGTTCGCGCTCGTAAGCCGCCAGGATCGGTGGCGTGGTGCGACGGTCGATCAAGAATGATACCGGTCTTTGCCCTTGTATGAGGCGGCGCAGAACCCATGCGTCGGCGTCGCGCTCAACATTTAAAGGGTGGGTCAAGGCGGGCAACATGAGCACAGCGCCGTGGCGACAGCGGTCTTGAGCGCCGTGAATCTTGCCTCGGCCTCGGTGGATCAGAGAATCCTCGCTGCGGAGAAAGGCGGTGAGGCGCGATCGAGCCGAACGTTTTGACGAACTTGCGGTAGTAGCCCGCAAGGCCGAGGAAGCCGCGCGACCGTCGCGGCAGATCGGAACCGCCAATCCACGCATCGCTGTACCTTGGCCGGATCCATGGCGACGCCGAGGCGAGATGATGTGACCGAGGTAGGAGATGGAGTCGGCGTCGAACTCGCGCTTTGATCGCAGCGAAGAGGCGGTCTTGGTGGAGAACGTCGAGGGCGCGCGCGCGTGACGAAGGTGATCGGTCCACGTGGTCGTCAGTAGAGAGGATGTCATCGAAGAAGACGAGGACGAACCGACGGAGGAACGGCCGCAGATGTCGTTCATGGCGCCGAAGCGTTGCGGCGTTGCACAACCCGAACGGCATGACCAGAACTCGTAGAAGCCGTCGTGTGCGCGAACGCGGTCTTGGCAATGTCCTCGTCGCGCGATCCGGACTTGATGGTAGCCGAGCGGAGATCCGGCTTGGAGAAGAAGCGGCGCCGTGGAGCTCGTCGAGGAGTTCGTCGACCATGGGATTGGGTACGCGTCCTTGACCGTGATCGCGTTTAGAGCGCGAAGTCGACGCAAAACGCCAGTGCCATCGACCTTCCGCACTAGCAAAGACAGGGGAGAGAAGGCGAAGAACCTCGCGGATGATGCCCGCTCAAGCATGGCGCGCACCGACGTTCAACTCGTCCTTGTCGCGCGGCGGGTATCGGTAGGGACGGATCGCCACCGGTGCCGACCACGAAGTAGCGTGATGCCGTGGTCGCGGGGCGTGGCGGCGGCATGCCCTGGGCTCGGTAAAGATCTGCGGCGAACTTCGTCGAGGAGGGCCGGCGGGAGATCGTCGCCGTGCACGCCGCGATCTTTGGTGGAAGAGCCGGCCGCCACGCCAACCCACTGGTGATCGCCGCGCCGGAAGGTCATGGTGAGGCGCGAAGTCCCGGAGGATGGGTCCCGAGACGCGAGCCCGCTGCGTTCCCAGGACCACGTCGTAGCCGGCGAGGCGAGAGCCGAAGAAGTCCGCCGAGAACGCCGCCGTTGATGGAGAATGGCGCGTGGCTGCAGACACGCCCGCACGCGATGCGTGGTCGCCGTTTGCCACCGTAACTGCAGTTGCCCCGGTCGAAGCCTGGAGCGAGGCGCGGAGGCCGCCTCCTCGGCGACAAGTTGTGGGTTGAGCCGAGTCGAGGGAGGAGGAGACACCGCCGAGTTGGATGCACATTTGCATCGCTCGCCGCGCGGATCTGCGGTGATCGCGTGGACCGAGATCTGCGGCTCGTCGGTGGCCGGCTTGTCCGCCGGTGTCCTCGTCGTCCTCGAGTGCCAAGTCGAGAGGAAGATGCGTTAGCATACACGGTTGTGGCCGCGCCGAACTTCGTTGCAATTGAAGCGAGGCCCAGCGGCGTCGCCTCCATCTCCGTCTCGGGACAGCGCTGACCGGGCGCCCTCTCGCGCAACGGTGGTTCTTTGGGAAGCGGCCCGTGATCGGGCGCAGTAATGCGAAGTCGCGACGGGCGCCGGCAGAGGCCCTCCGTGCGAGTGGCGAGGTTGTGGTATGGAGGCCTCGCGACCGATCGTGCGGCTCTAGCTTGCGGCGAAACTCATGGCGGCGGCGAGGATCGCGGGTTGTGGATCTCGACGCCGAGGCCGAGGGGCTGAGCCGGCGGTGAAGAGCGCGCTACTGGCTTCCGTGAGTCGCGCCGTGCGGGAAGCGAGGCCTCAAACCGGTCTTGGTACTCGACGATCGAGCCCGTGCGTCTGCATGCCACGAGTTCGCCGAAGCGGGTTGGAGCGCAGAGGCGGTCCAAAGCGGTATTGAGCGGCTCGGTGAAGCGCCCACGGTGGTGTGCCCTCGTCGCTACCGAATCTGCATGAACCACGGTGGGCACCCGCCTCGTGTTGTATGATGCCATCCATACCTTTTCCTCTTAGGGATCGTTGTTGGTGAAAATAGGACTCGCGACCGAGTGATGAACGCCAGGATCGGATTTCCGTCAAACTTGGGAAAATCCATCTTACGGAAACGCGACGGCGATCGTTGTGGGCGCTGGCGCCGCCATGCGGCCGCCGTGGCCCGACGAGGAGTCGATGGTGCGTTGCTCGGCGTGTCGAACTTGGTGCGCAGGTCTCAACGGACGCGGTCAACACAGTGATGAGGGCGCGAGATCGGTATCGTCGATTCGGCCATTGGTGTGGATCCGACGGATCGGGGGCGACGGCGCGGCGGAAGTGGGCGGGGACCGGCGGTGCGGTGGAGGAGTGCTCGGATCGTGATACCAAGTTGTCAGGCGGCGGCGCCCAAGGCGGCAGACCTCGACCACGAGCTCGTAGCCTCGGTAGTAGGCGTCGGGGTTTCGCCGTGACCCGATGATAAAGGGATGAGACTAAGAGGAGAAAGAACAGGAGACTAGAGATGGATAATTCTTTCTTACTTCCAAAGGGTGCTTATTCTATCAATATATAGGCACGTAGCACGCTAAGAAAGGAAACAGCTAACAAAGGAAACAAACCCCCTGATTCTAGCTTGCCTTGCATGCCGATTAAGAAAGGAAACAGCTAACAAAGGAAACAAACCCCCTGATTCTAGCTTGCCTTGCATGCCGATTCTGCATGTCTGCTGCTTTCCTAAATCGGGGGCGCTGGTGGTTGTTGCTCTTGAGCGCGGGGTCGGCGCTGGTAATGCCGGCCCCACATGACAACATCATCAGCAAAAAGCATATACCAAGGAATCTCTCCTTGACATGTTACACTATGCTGTCAAAAACTCAAAACATGGACCATGTATATCCACTGACATCATATAGGGCCAATTTCAGAGTTACCAGGTAGCCTACACCAGCTCATGTTCATGGAACACCAGTATTAACACAAAAATAATTCACTGCTCACCAGTGTTTTCTATATACATGACTACCTGTCAGTAACAAAACAAGCGACCAGTTATGATGCTTCAATCAATAGAAACATTACTAGACAAGGAGAAGGGAAAAAAATCAAAGATATCATAACAACCAACTGGTTAACGGTTACTAGTTACTAAATATTATCTTGTGAAAAGGACAAATATCACCAAGAGGCAATGGCCAATTGAGTTTTGCAACCAAAAAATAAAAAAAATAATCATACACATGACAGTTCCATATTCTTGATGCAAATATCTAAAGGGATGCCTTCTGATTAATGTGTGCAAGAACACCAACATTATCTTTGGAACAAAGAGAAGAGGCAATCAAGCATGGACATGAAGTAATAGTAATACAGTATACACACCAGGATCATGATACTGTTGCTGTGATTTATCAGCGTTTCCAGAAGCTGGCAGTTTTTGATCAGATACCGCACCTTTAGCCCCAGGCATCGACACAAGACAAGACTTAAATTCAACAACGCGGAACTTCAATTAGAAAAGAAGGGTAGTAAAAGTCCCCCCAGTGATTAGAAAAATATATGGGGGGTCTGATTTAGGCTTTAGTTGCATTCATAGCAAAAGGTTATGTATTTTAATATAGTTGTACATTTTTGTTCAATCTTTGCAGCGTACTTTCAATTCAAATAGCATATATGCCTGTTTCATAGTAGTGCTTATAATACAGAAATACATTTGACTTGAAATATTAAAAAAAGAAAAATCAATATTAAAAAAGCCTCAGCATATTCAAAGCGCTGTTCAACAGTCCCATTTAAATGGTAAGGAAATTACATCATATTCAAATTGATCCTCTTAAAACTTCATTATTTCAATTCTTTTAAATGACTTTCTTATTCCAAAATATACAGTTGTTTCTGTGAATGAAATAAGTTGTTTCCTTACTTTCATGTTTTGAAGACCGTTTAGTCATCCATTTGTAAAAAAAATATGATGACAGTAATAGGATTAAGGATAAGTACTGGTCCATATATTATCCATTTGAAACAATCAATGGCACTTCTACATTAAAAAGGTCAAATGTTGAAGAAGCCTTCAATAATAAACAGTTCTAAAGGATTTGAGTCATATGCATGGGCCAGAACTGACATTGAATTGAGAATCCTAATGGCAAATTCAAGCAAAGAGAGAACTTGATAGACTGCACCTACCAAAAAACTGCAAAGCTCTCAACACATTTCAAGCTGCGATTTTTTTTAGATAAACCATTTTTTATTTGTTTCACAAGAATAACCCTACCTTACTTTTTTATAGAAATATACCTCTATCGCTTCTCAACCACGCAACGAAGGCCGATTTGGGTCCCAGTCGTACAACCATCACACGACTGACTTTGGCATAGGGATGCGTGGCCCAATCGCTTGTCAGAAATTCGAGATAAAGTCGCGAAACAAAAGGATGGCGTTACACCCAGGGTTCACAAAACCGCGAAAAACCGCTAGGTTTTCGCGGTTTTCGACCTTACCGCGTCGGCTCGAGATCCAAAACCGTTCGATAAACCGATCTAATTTAAAAACAATTCAAATTTTTTTTTGAAAACCGTTGAAAAACCGCTCGAAAAACCGTTTTTCAGGAACATTCAATTGGCCGGCTGGTTTTTCGCGAAAAACCACGGTAAACCGCGAAAACCGAGCTGGTTTTTCGATGAAAACCGAATGGTTTTTGATTTTTTTTATTTCTTAACCCTTCAGTTTCTGACGGTTTTCAAGCGGTTTTTCGAGCGATTTTTGCGGTTCTCACAGTTTCGGTTTTTGCGGTTTTTCACGGTTTCGGTTTTGTAAACCCTGGTTACACTACATCTCCTACTTGAGTCTTCAGAGCGCGATTTGGCATGCCAATCACTCTCCCTTGAAGCAACTGGCAGTCATGCTACTCTAGTCACACGATCACCGTGCGACTGGTGGCTGATAGAAGGACAAAAATTCAGCTGAAAAGTAATTTTAAATCGGGGAAAAAGAGAAAAAGAGGTGAGGGGAGGAAGAGAAGAGAGGGGAGAAAAGGAGGAGACTCCACTCGTGTTCGTCCGTGTACTCGTGTTTTTTACAGTTAGTTTTCGTTGCTCAACTAATTTGTTGGGCTATTCTCAGTGGATTGATAACATGCACTAGCTTTTCTCGATGATTTGACAACTCACTAACCTTTTCCTTGCCCAAAAAATCCTTCTCGCGAACGTGAGTGCATTTCCATTCGCCAAAATTTACTTCTACAACACTACAAACTAACCGCCTATAAAAACGGGGCACACTCTACTAACACAGCCAACACTCCACTCGAGCTAATTTCGAATACAGGGAGAAGAGAGGTAGAGGAGGTCACTCTACTAGGGTCGGTGATGTCGGACTGCAGAGAGATGCTTTGAAAGCGGAAGTGGATTGCCAAGAAGGCGGGAACCTACCCTGATTCTTTTTACAAGGATGCACCTGTACCACCAGAGTTTACATGCTCACAGTACGACTACGGTAATCCGGCAAAGATCATACAATCCACACATCCAAACACCCACCGTTCGAGCATACCACATGTGTGGGGATTACTGCGTAAGTGAATGTCACGTATTGATATTTCACATTGCATGTTGCATTTTACATATCGCTAATTTTAACCGTGCATAATGGTAGCCGTTCGCCCGAAGGTACTACATGTGTGGTGATTACGCATAAGTGAATGTCACGTATTGATATTTCACATTGCAAGTTGCATTTTACATGTTGCTAGTTTTATCCGTGCATATGGCAGCTGTCGGAGCATTGCTACTTCTTCCAATGGATCGATGGCCCAGAGAAGTACGATAGGACATTCATCCAGCAAAATACATGATGAACTATGCAATTGCGTCCGAGAACTTCACCCGTTGGAAACCTTGCACCCCAGAGGACAAGGGAAAGGCCAAGAGGAATGGAGACAAGGGAAAGGCTTTTATGGTCCCTGATGCCCCAGTTGAAGGTGAGATTATTTTGGACTTGGACAAGCCTTAAGGCCTAGAAGACAAGTATTGGGCTTTCTTGTACGGGAAGCAATAGAGGAAGGCCAAAGCTTATGTTCGCAAGGGAGACAAGGGAAAGATATCGATGGATCCAAATACATAGGATGTATGACCGTAAGCTTGACTTATTTTCCATCCCCTAATGTTTTCAATTTCAAAAGGCGAACATATTTTTTAGCTGTAGTTCGGGTTGATGGTTCATGCATGTTTCCATTTGTATCATAGGAGTAACGAGGCAAACATATGTTTCCAAACAAACCCTACGCGCCATGTAATTCACACCTTTATTATGAAGTGTTATGTAGGGCTTGAAATAGTTTATTTAAACATAAAACATCACTCAACTTCCCTACGTGAATACAACAAACTCGTCAAATTCTCTCTTTAATAGTTAACTATTATTTCAAAATTACTAACTCGTAAAAATATCTTGTTGGAGTCCAAATCGAATATTTATGGTTCAAATGGAGATAGAACTATGTCGCCATTTTAAATGACGATAGAAGGTTATTTTTGTAATTTTTTATTCGATCATTTATTTATGTAACAACAACAACCAAGCTTTTTGTCCCAAACAAGTTGGGGTAGACCATTTATTTATGTAAATATTGATAACAAATATTATTTTTTAAAAATGACTATTCGTTTAACCATACAGCGAGAGGCCTTGTCGCGCCACTGTTCCGCGACAATGATGAGTCAACGCCTAGTGTCACGACTGAACCCTGTCGCACAGTTGTAGCGCAAGTGATGCCAGCCTAGTTGCAGAATGACAGCACGACAGTCGCTCCTCGGTTTTACGACGAAGGCCCGAATCACATAACCGGAGTGCGACTATGCCTAGGGGTGCAATCGGTTCGGATAATTTCCGTCCGACCGACCAACCGATGTATTCGTATAGACATTTCGAATAATTGTCGGATTCGGATTTGGTTTCGAATATTATTTTTTGGTTTCGGTTTCGGATTCGGGAGACTACTATTCGTCGGATCGGTATATTCCGAAATAGTTTTCGGATATATCCGAAAAAAATAGTCGGATATCCAGATCACTAGCTTCGGATCCTCCGCCTCCCATTAGGCTATCGCAACGCTTGCTCGCGATCCACCACCAGCCGATGTCTCCATGTCGGCCTCCATCATGCCCGCCTCCTCCCGGGTCCGCGGGCCACCAACCGCTGGCCAGATGCCATCTCCACCGGCCGCCACCTCCTTCCGATGGCTGCACGCCTCCGTGGTTCCACCTTCGCCAGCCCTGCTTCAGCTGGCCCCACCTTGGTTGCCCGCACCGCCATAGCCGCTATCTCCGCTCCTGCCCGACCGTCTCGATAGCCATCTGCCGATCATCTGTGCCACGCAGGCCCCCCAGAGCCACTGCCGGCTGATCCTCCGAGCGCGCAACGTCCTCCAGGCGTCGTCCTTCAGCCGGCTGATCCTCCGAGCGCGCAACGTCCTCCGGATGTTGTCCTCCAGCCGGCCACTGCCTTCTCTACGTATTTGATCTAGCTTGGAGGAGCTTTTGGTATTTGCATCTTGGGTGAAGTGTTGTTGTGTTTCTTCTGGTTTCCAGTTTGGATGGTGATTGGTGAGAGCGAAGAGATAAGGCTGAGCAGGAGAGTTGAAGTGCTCCTGCGCCCATGAAGGAGAGTTGAAGAGATAAGGCTCGGTTTTGGCTCCCGAGGAAATAAGGTGACACACTTGAAAGAGAAAAGTCGCTCGTGATATGTGGTGTTACACAGTAAAGTGTTCGCTTATGAAAAAGTATCCGGAGTGATTTGGATTGGGTAAATAGTTTAGATGGGATCTTATGGGTATTAGACAAATAGCTCGTAGATATGAATAGGAGATTATCTCTCGGATAGGGTCCTATGTGTGCCGGCACATTGTTAGTATAACATTTTAGTACTTTATGTGCGTCTATGCTTTAACTTTGGTACGATATCCGGCAAAAAATATCCGGTACCGTATCGATTCTGCTCCGTATTCGCTTCGAATCCGTGACCTATATTATCCGCACCGTATTCGTATTCGGCATTATCCGTATCCGACTCCAAATCCGACAAAAAAATATGGTTTAGGATACGGAAAGAGCGATATCCGACCGAATCCGAGCCGATTGCATCCCTAACTATGCCTAATCGCGCCATGAAAAGGCGATTGTGGTATATTTCAGTAAAATAAAGGCAGGTTTATTCTTGTAAAACGATTGAAAAAAGGTTTATTTAAAAAAAACTTCAAGCTATTACATGTTCCTACTCATCAGGCAATTAGCAAAAATATCCTATGAATGCTCCTCTATCTGCATCGGAGTTCAAGCATCAGTCTACCAGAGGCAGGATTAGTAGTAGAAAATTGCCAAATTGGGAAATTAAGTTTCTTTCAGATTCCAGAATCCAGCATGCATGCTTAAGCAAACAGTTTCTTCTCTCAACGGTTAAATCCCTCCTGCACAAGCTTGCGCATGGATTATCCAATGCCCCCACCAGGCCAAGAAAAATCATGCACAGTAACCTTATCAAGAACCGCCAAAACACAGCGGGCAGATGCATGCATCTTTCGAGCTACACGCGAAAAATCATACGCGTACTACCTCATCGAGATCTCCGCACGAACAGAGGAATTGGAAGTGCAAATCTCACAAAGAACACAGCTACCCTTTCTTTAACTATAATCTCACGTAACCAAGGAAAAGCAATCCATGTGTCCAAGATTGGGGTTTGCTCCGAGAGCTCCGTACCTGAGCCGCCGACTTCACCGGGGGAGCTGCTCGACGCCATACTCGACGTGGCCTCTTGCGCCCTCGCCGGCGGAAGGGTGTCGGCTTCGGCTCGCCGGCAGAAGCGGAGCGAGGCGTCGGGTTAAGGAGAGAGAAGGAGAATTGGGAGCAGTACGACAAGGCCTAACCACGAAGAAACTAGAAACTCCTTAAGCCCATAAGGCCCAACTCCCTCTCTTGGGGTCAAATGCACCGTCCGATCGAACCCCTCTCAAATCTAAACGGTACACATCGCCTCTCCCCAGCCATAAAATCGTCACCTCTCTCTCTCTCCAGCTAAACCCTACCCGCCAAGATCACTCCGCCCTGCCGCCGCCGAGAACCACAACCTCCGACTCAGGTAGGTAGGCCGCCGCTGACGCGGCCGCCGGAGGAAGCGCCGGCGAAGATGCAGATCTTCGTGAAGACCCTGACGGGGAAGACCATCACGCTGGAGGTGGAGTCCTCGGACACCATCGACAACGTGAAGGCCAAGATCCAGGACAAGGAGGGCATCCCCCCGGACCAGCAGCGGCTCATCTTCGCCGGCAAGCAGCTCGAGGACGGCCGCACGCTCGCGGACTACAACATCCAGAAGGAGTCGACGCTGCACCTGGTGCTCCGCCTGAGGGGCGGCGCCAAGAAGCGCAAGAAGAAGACGTACACCAAGCCCAAGAAGCAAAAGCACAAGCACAAGAAGGTGAAGCTCGCGGTGCTCCAGTTCTACAAGGTCGACGATGCCACCGGCAAGGTCACCCGCCTTCGCAAGGAGTGCCCCAACGCCGATTGCGGCGCGGGGACCTTCATGGCCAACCACTTCGACCGCCACTACTGCGGTAAGTGCGGCCTCACCTACGTCTACAATCAGAAGGCGTAGGCTGCTCCTCTGGGGAAGAATGAAAGAAAAGGTTTGGTTAAATGATAATCCTTTTTGTCAGGTCGTATTAAAGTAGATTCTTGGAACAGAAATACCTGCATCTGTGATGGTGATGCGTACTATTGGTTTTGATATTATGTCGTGCTGGATATTACCAAGTACTGTTGAATTCGAATTATGTTTTGGTTAATCGTTCTTGTTCTGTTGATGTGATCTCGGTTGTCTGAGTTATTGTTCTATTGCAGGGTAGTAATTTTGATAGATTGCGCACTAAAATTGTTATCTTTATTACATGGTATATTGTTTTGACTTGTGATGATATATGTAGCTTGTTGGTCTTAGCATGGAAGGTAAGGTTTGTGTTTCTTCTTTCCTATGCCATGATGATCTGCGTTTATTCATTATGTTATCCATAATGCGGTAACATCCATTGTGGAGTCAATATTTTCTTCATAAACTGGGTGCGAGATAGGGCTGTGTTTTTTATTGTTCAGAAACTAGTTATACGGTGTGCTAACAATTTTGAATTGGATCTGTCATTCTGTGCAATATGTTTGGAAAAGAATGTGGTGTGAATCTGTCATTTTGTTCAGTATGTTGAAATAGCCACTGTTGTGTATCTGTGGTCCTGTCCAATGTTAAAATAGCAATTTTCCATGGAAGACTAGCAAAACTTAGCATAACAACGTCATGTGGATCTTATCATACACTGTTGAATGCGGATTTTGTTTGGGTTAAATTTTTTAAGTTATTTGCTTACTGTGGAGAGTAACTATTGTTGATTTCATCATAACTGTTGTCCTTTTCTGATGGTATATTGTTGACATGCTTGTTGGAGATACATAGCTTGTTGATCTTAGCATATAATGTTAATATTGCCTTGATGATGTTTTTAAAATCAATATTAACACTTTATATTTGTTCTTGATCCGTGAAGATGTTCTTGATCCACAGGGCAATAGTTGTCAGACTGTTCTGTGATAATAATTTAGTTCTGTTCCATGCGGATTTGGAATGTAGGTGGATTTTTGGTCTCGTCGTAGGTTATCATAACATTTGTGCCATGAATCTGTCATTCCGAGCAACGTTCATTGGCCTGTTATGTTCCATTGCCATAATTCCTAGCATAGCTCACTTGAATTAGGAGCTGTTATACTTGATTTATGAACTTGATGTATGCTGCTGTTAATTGTTTACAGATGAATTGATGATTTGTTGATATGGGATCACAAATGAAGTTTGTTGTGAAATGTTGCAACGTTTGTTGTGTAGGTTTTTGTAGTTAGTTACACAGCCATATGGATCTTGCTATTTTAGTTAGGTTTAATACCTGTGGGGATGTTGCTCTGCATTCGTTCGTTTGATTATCTGTAGGCGAGAGGAGGGGGGGTTGAGAACAAGGATGTTGCAGTCGCAGCCCTGGAACACATCTGATATTTTTCAAATTCAAATTCCTTGATACCTGCACATAGCTCCTGAGTTTCGGCTAGAATGCTCATCAACTCCGAGCGATTAACGATCACTTGATAAATCTGTTCGAACCTTTACTCGTTGCAGACCCAGCTCCATCGTCCTTCACGTCGAAGGGTACGCAGATAAACCATTGCAAAGGTGCACTCCACGATGGCATGAAATGATATTAGGAACAAACTTTAACTTTTTAAAAGATCTATTTAACCCATAAAACTACAAATCCAGATATTCTACCCCTCTAAACTTCAAATGCAGGATCACTTAACTCTTCCAAATTCAGGACCATTTTAACACCTAGAATCGTTTTGGACCTAGTTTTACCACAATGGACATGACGTGCCCAGCAGTTTGTAGGCTTGTAAAACGTCCACGCTGGACTCGTCCCTACGGACTAGCGCTCATGTGGATAATTAACTGTTACTGTGATGAGTCACCAAAACTAAATTAAAAAAAACAGTCAGCTACTAAGCTTCACCTCAGTGGCAGAACTGAAATTTTTCGTTGGGTGTACACACTTCACACGTAAAACTCTGTAGTCTTTTACAATTATTTCATAACATCGTAAATCCAACACGTATATTAGAAATTTGCTAAAAGCATAATATAAATAGTTCTAAGGTTTTAAAAATCCTAAACCATTAGAATCAAAACCAATTCAATAAACAAATTTAGCATATTAAAGAGATAATTTAATACAACTTTTCAAAATTTTAAGGTCCCGGCATCCCTGGTACCGCCCCTGCTTCACCTCACAGCAGAACTTTGTGACTTTCTCTTATGTACGGAAAAACTTTTATTATTTTCTTCATTGCCAAACTCCAGAGGAGACTAAGGAAATTTAGTGTCAAGTGCAAGATTTACTTGACAAAGGGTACGTACGCGAAAGTCTTAGTCTATGTGCTGTCTCTATTATTTTTGTTCTTAAGAAAGATGGATTACCATATTTTCTAAAGTGGACTTGTGTAGTGGTTACTTTCAAATTAGAATGAAACTTGGAGATGAATGGAAAACTGCATTTAAAACTAAGTTTAGGTTATATGAGTGGTTAGTGATGCCTTTTGGTTTAACTAATGCACCTAGTACTTTCATGAGATAATGAATGAAGTTTTATGTGTTTTCATTAGTAAATTTGTGGTGGTTTAGTTCGATGATATGTTAATTTACAGCAAGTTACTTGATGGACATCTTGAACACTTACGTGCTATTTTTAATACTCTACGTGAAGCACATTTATTTGGTAACCTTGACAAGTGTACCTTTTACACCGATCGAGTATTGTTTCTTGGCTATATTGTTACTCCATAGGGAATTGAAGTTGATCAAGCCAAGATCGAAGCTATACAGAGTTGACCGACTCCTAACACGGTCACCCAAGTGCGAACTTTTCTTGGACTTGCTGGATTCTATCGATGGGTTGTCAAAGATTTCAGTACCATTGCCGCACTCATGAATGAACTTACAAAGAAAGGAGTTTTATTTATTTAGGGTCTTATCTAAGAACAATCATTTAACCTTCCAAAAAAGAAGCTCACAAATACACTATTGCTCCAACTTCCTGATTTCGGTAAGACTTTTGAACTTGAGTGTGATGCTAGTGGAGTTGGAATTGGTGGTGTGTTGATACAAGAAGGTAAACATGTTGTTTATTTCAGTGAGAAATTGAGTGGGCCTAGTCTGAATTATTCTACTTATGACAAAGAATTATATGCTTTAGTTCGGACTTTAGAAACATGGCAACATTATTTATAGCCAAAAGAATTTGTTATACAGTATGATCATGAATCTTTAAAATATATTAGAAGTCAAAGTAAATTGAACCGTAGACATGCAAAATAGGTCGAATTTATTGAATCTTTTTCTTATGTCATTAAACACAAGAAATGAAAAAATATTATTGCTGATGCATTGTCTAAGCGATATACTATGCTATCTCAACTCGACTTTAAGATCTTTGGGCTAGAGGCTATTAAAGAGCAATATGTGCATGATGCTGAATTTAAAGAAATATTGTTGAATTGTAAAGAGGGAAAGAGCTGGAATAAATTTGTAATTAATGATGGATTTGTGTTTCGTGCAAACAAGCTATGCATTCCAGCTAACTCCGTTCGTCTTTTGTTATTACAGGAGGTGCATGGAGGAGGACTCATGGGACATTTTGGTGTCAAGAAGATGAAGGACGTACTGGCCAAGCATTTCCATTGGCCAAAGATGAGGTTTAACGTCGAGAACTATATTGCATGCTGCACCACTTGTCAAAAAGCTAAGTCACGACTTAACCCGTATGGTTTATATATGCCTCTTCCTGTTGCTAGCGTACCTTGGGAGGATATTTCTATGGACTTTATTTTAGAATTACCTAGAACAAAGAAAGGGAGGGATATCATTTTTGTTGTCGTGGATATATTTTCTAAAATAGCATATTTTATACCTTATCATAAGAGCGATAATGCTACAAATGTTGCTAATTTATTTTTCAAAGAAATTATTCGCCTACATGGAGTTCCAAATACAATTGTTTCTGATCGTGATACAAAGTTTTTGAGTCACTTTTGGCGGTCACTATAGGCTAAATTGTAGACAAAGTTGCTATTTTCTACCACATGTCACCCCCTAACTGACGAACAAACTGAAGTTATCAACCGCACATTATCTACTATGTTGAGGGCTGTTTTGAAGAAAAACTTGAAGATGTGGGAAGATTGTTTGCCTCATGTGGAGTTTGTTTACAATCGTACACTGCATTCAACCACAAAGATGTGCCCTTTTCAAGTAGTATATGGATTTATTCCTCGAGCTCCTATTGATTTATTACCTCTACCATCTTCAGAAAAGGTAAATATTGATGCTAAACAACGTGCTGAATTGATACTTAAGATGCATGAAACCACTAAGAAGAATATAGCGCATATGAATACTAAATATAAATTTGCTGGTAGTCAGTGTAGAAAAGAAATTAAATTTGAACCTGGTGATCTTGCATTGTTACACTTGAGAAAAGAAAGATTCCCTGATTTGAGAAAATCAAAATTGATGCCTAGAGTTGATGGTCCATTTAAAGTGCTAAAGAAGATTAATGATAATGCATATAAGTTTGATCTGCCTGCGATTTTGGGGTTAGTCCCACAAAATATTGCAGATTTGAAGCCGTACTTGGGAGAAGAAGATGAGCTTAAGTCGAGGATGACTCTAATTCAAGAAGGGGAGGATGATGAGGATATCTCTTCTACTGATACAACCATACCTACTGCTTCTCAACTAGATATATAAGGGTCAATTACCAGAGCACGTGCTCGTCAGCTCAATTATCAGATAAAGTCGTTAAGCGTATCTAATTACACTTTTAAAAATAATCCACTACCTGATGCGTGTGATGTGCTTATACTTAGCAACCATGGTTTGGATCAGTAAGCATGCACATCTACGTCAAGCAAAGTCAGAGATCAAGTGTGCCACATTTTAAAGCCCAATTTGGCCTTCAGATACCAGCCTGAAGTAAAACAAGCATAACTTTTGAGTACGGCGTCCGATTGGCGAGTTCTTGCTGTTGATGAAAATCTTACTTCGAGATATTTTCAATGGATTTGACCCCACCTAAATATTCCTTTGGATCACTCCGCAATGATCAAAACAAGTCGGGTCAACTTTCAAATCCGAGTCAAACTTGGGCCTTAGGCTTTGTACAAGTTCTATTCGGCTACTCCTTTGTGCTGGCCGAATGCCCCTTCTCTTTTACCTATATATAGCTAGAGAGTGCTCTAAAATTACTTGGGTTTTGTTAGTCGTAGTTTTTCTTGGTGAAACTATTATGTATTCTGTTGTTCGGCTAGATCAACAGTAATACCGTGCTTCGGAACCCCACATCAATACTTCAATTATATTTGCAATTTCAGATTGCTTTTGCTTTGTTCTTGCTTGTTCTTCGATTGCTTGCAGGAATTGATTTTCGTGATCAGGTCAACTGGGTTTTGACACGGTTGATAACAATTTAGAGTTTGGTTCAGCGATTGTTTGGCGTCGGTTGTGTTTCGGTCGATAGCTTTGATCGTGAGGGTCGTCTCCACTAATCGAGAGTTATCCATCTCACCAAAAGATCGGGCCTCCATTAGCCTCGTTAACCAGTTTACCGACCGATTTTGGATATCGAACCGGCTCGATATGATCGAAAACCACGATTTTTGAGCGGCTTTCGTCGATTTTGTTAACCTTGGTACCAACTTGGTACCGATGGAAAAAGCACACTGAAGATGCTCTATCCAGAAGTATTTCATGAAATCTTATGCATAATATCGTTTCCCGAACGACTTAGGATGGTTGCCCCTCACAGGCCTCTTTTGGCTTTCCTTGTGCAGAAAACAAGCTAATCTGCAGCAAACTCTTTATCCAAATAAACTATTCAGACCTCGTAACCAGGCTGAGAAGACAATTTAAGTAATCTTTAACATAAAAATAATTCCTCTTTCCAGTTTTATTGGCTCAAAATTAACTTTTTCTATCGATTTTCTCGAATTGTTACACTAATTCAATAAATGATTATCAAGCGTTTCTTATTCGAAGAACCCTTACTATTTATTTAACTTACACTCAATCAAACGGTTTATATAAGTTTTACGACCTAAATATTCGGCTTTGGAGTTCGAGGACCAACTTAATCCATGCGCGTAAGTACAGGACCTACTATGCAGTTGTACACATTAACTTGAGGATCTCCAGCACCACAGGGTCTTCCTGAGTATGGATTTCTTATCAAGCCTATACTCCTCTTTTGCCTTCTACGGGGTTCACATGTGCTCCAGTCTATGATTTCCATCTTTTCATACAATTTGAGACTAATTAGCACATACTCAACAAATCCATTAGTCTTATTATTTATGTTTATCTTTGATCACGAAAGTTAGAAACAACGAAGGTTGAAGTCACACCCCCTGGCTCCCTCCCTATTAGACTCTATGATATGCCTGCTCCTCTTGCACCTCCTGCCATGTCGCTATTTCTTTCTTTCTATCCTAACCTCGAGTTTCAACTATCAGCTGTGCACACCATGCTGCCTTCTACTCCGGCACAAGATCATTGTGTAGTCCTTTGCTTATTAATGGAACAAACCATGCATATCCCCACTCTCCAATTTGTCTTACCTCCTGATGGTCCTAGTGGTCAGCGTCCTCGCGACCTCGCCGCAGTGGACTTCTAGGACCTCTTCGCCTCTAGAGCCGTATGTCGTGCTTAGCACTTCCTTCCGCTTACCTTCCATCATTCAGCTTGCGCTACTGCACACAGGCACATCACAAACGGTTCGTAAGGGCTATTACAGACGGTTTTACGAACCGTCTGTGAGCAACTGTCAATGATGACTTCAGTGATCACAGACGGTTCGTAAGAGTCATTACAGATGGTTTTGTGAACCGTCGGCGAAAATAGTCATCACAGACGATTCCAAACAAAAACCGTCTGTGATGATTAATTTCCAGTTTTTACTATTTTTTATTTATTGGCTAGTCTTAGAAAATACTAGCCATGCCCTCTCAAACAAAAGAGGCTGGTTCTTAATTTTTCTTCTTCATAATAATAGCAAAATACAAGATGCTATTACTAAACCTTCAAGACATAACAAATCATATCAACATGCATTTGCAATAAACATTTAATTGGAAAAGTAATATACTGGTATTCCTTCTATAATTGTTTCACAACCAACAAGTCGTCCTCCAACTGAAGCTATTGGTTAGAATGGAATAACATATCATGAAAAGACACTTGAAATGCATATTTAGCACGAATAACATTATTCAGTGGATGAAATTAAATTAGACTGACAAGCTGAATGCAATGCATTTTTTGGAAGTTGAACTATTTGAAGTCTCGCCTTAGACTATATGTAGATCCTAAGAATAAGTAAACATTCTTATGCTACATGCCCTTTGAAATGTCAGCCTCAGGAAATGCTAGCCATGCCCTCTGAAACAAAAGACATTACAGAGCATCACCAGCATATTATTATGACATACATTTCAGAAATGAACACAGATAACATATTACAACATACAACACATCCATTTAAGAAATCAACTCAGATCACTCATTACAACGTGCATGCGTATCCATTTCAAAAATCAACTTAGATATATTAACCAATTGAATTCAGAACTACAACTCACAAATTCATAGCACATGGTTCACAATTTAATCCAAATGGTAACTAACAAATTCACAACTTATCAGGTGAGGCTTGAGTGGCATTTGGATTTACGACCTCATGCATCAAGAAGATATAGAGTTATCCTTGAATACCTAGCAGGTCAGCCTGTTCCAACGCAGATTGAGCGCATTTCCAAGCCTGTCGATGGGAAGAGTAGAATCTTGTGTGTATATAAATTGATAAGTGGAAACAATTGTTGCAAGATTGATAAACCTTTATGGCATTATTCTTCTGTGAACCAATGAGGTGTTGCATGTTGTGGCAAATGTAGAATCCACATAGGTTAGTGGCCTCTGGTTGCTTGTGGCACTGCCAAAATATAATAGGTTAATTAGTTCCGAAGGTATTATTATGGAGTGTGAAGGATTATTGCGTACTAGCGGATACCGAAAACTTATAAATATGCTTCAGCTTCGCAGGGTCCTTCTGGTGTGGACCTCCACAAGCTTTGTAGACACCGAACAACACGTCGAGTAAATTTTTGATAGGTGCCAAGTCGTGGGTGCCGCCCTTTTTGGAATCAAGGTAAATTACCTGGTTATGTCTTGGTATAATTATGAGTAGAACCCAGTGAAACCTACACAGGTATGTTGCTATGGTCATTCAACCTAACTTCAAGTTGCGTTATATAGTACAAATCAACAAGTATAGTAACTAGACGAAGCACTTACCCCGGGTTATGGGGTAAAAGTATGAATTTTTGTCCCATTAAGCCAGCAATACATTTTTCACGTACTCATAGACGACTTGTAAATTTTTGTCCATGGTTTGTTTGGACACCATGTGTGGGTCGAGGAAACCCACCAGTTTTTTCCTTGCTTTTTCTTCCATGATCATGTATCTACATATACAAAATCAAGGATCATATATATATGACATTTATCGGTACGACAGGAATGTAGACCGTGATTGCACATACTTACAATGTCCAGCATCTCATGAGTGAGGCGTCGAGAGCGTTGAGGTTGTAGAGATAGAACAAGTCGTTGAAGCCGACCACAAAGAAGCCATCTAAAAACCGGTGTAAGAAATACTCCTCCTTGAAGCTGACCGAGATACCCGTTGTATCACCAGCTTGTTGGTTTATTCCATGCACCAATATTGTAATCTAATGCAGGCTAATGTAAGCGTCTCCTAGCACTCTTTCGGTATGAACGGTTGTCCCAGGTCGAACTGCCGCGCCAACGAGGCAAACTAAATTCATGGCTTGACGTGGTCCCTTTTGATTTGCCCTTGTCGCTGCCACGCTGTCTACCAAATGTAGTCTTCATGGGAGACGGCTTGGCCCGAATTATAGTAACGACCTGTGCCTGACGGGACATGGTAGCCAATTTGGTGGGCTCGTTCGGAGCAGCACATGTCTCCAGTAGTACTGGTAGCTCCGACGCATCACGTGGCTTCAGTAGTGCTTGTAGCTTCGGTGCTGTAGGGCGGGCATCGAAGGAGATGTCCTTCTTAGGCCACTAGATGAATGTGTCGATGGCATCCCTTAGTGTGACAATCTCATCGTTTGGAGGCATCTCTGACGTGACGGCCTTAAAAATTTCATGTACACCATCGACCTGAACTTTTGCGTAGCCCGAATCTACTGTGCTACCATGCACCACCGACCCTAGACCAGAAGGATACGCGCGCCCCCAAGCAGCCTGCCGGGGAACGGAGCTATTGGCAAGCCTCACATAGAGATTGCACGGCATGGCCACCTACATAAGGGTACACAGTTAGCTAACACGTCAAGCAGGTATATCTAAGGAGCATTGCAGACATGTATATTACCCAGGTGTCGTCGGGAGGATATCTGACGTTGTCCACGTCCATCTCAGGAGCAAACGCGCAGCTGCTCCGATGGTTTGTTGGGTTGAACTGCACCTGTGTTTCTTGAACTTGCACGTTCCGAACCTACCTCTCCGCAGCCACCCTTTGCTCCATCCTTTCCTCAAAGCTTCTTAGCTGACTATTGAACTGTGCTCTCAGTCTTTCCTCAACCCTTTCCTCAATCAGGGCTACTAGCCGTTCCTCGCGCTCGGCTTTGCTTCTCTTCCTACTCTGTTATGTGTGGGAGTCTTGTGAGAATCCCATTGTCCAAGAAGCAAAAATACCTAGGCCTCGGGTGTGACCCGGATGCTCCTTGTTTCCCAAGGCCGTGGAGAGTATATCTTTCTCTCTGTCAGAAGTGAAACATCCCTGAGAAGATTCTGTGCTCAACGATATTAGGCGTTGGGACACTTTCTCGTCTGCGGGGTTGGCAAAGGACACGCCGCTCGAAGACGTGGGATGTGGCCTCGCTCTTACCCAGTTTCAGGCACGCGTGTCCAACATCGAGGCAAACGGCTACGCGACCTCCTTCTGGATTGCCTCGTCGTCCTCCCTCGTCCATTGCACGATCTTGCCCGCATGCCCAGTGGAGCCGAGTCCGTGCGGGTGGGTGTTTTTTGATTGGACGGTTTTGTGCGCCACACTTTGATTCACGAACTCTTCCGTCATCTTCATCTCAACAAATCGTTCCCACACATTTTTAGTGATGAACCTGTACTTCTGGAATGGAGTTATTTCCTTATTCACGTAATTAGTGATGTGGACGCTTTTGAAGTTCTTCCATGCCTTTCCCGCTACTAGCAACGCATAGCGTCACAGTGTGTGCATAGATTCTTGTGGGAGCTCGAACGACATGAAAATTTCTGTCACCAGGCTGTCGCCCTCTTCATCTGTTAGCGTCTTCCATGATGGATATGTGATGGGGACCCTTTCATGCCCAACAATCCCGCACAATGTCCGGAATGCTGCCGTGGCCTTAGAAGGTGCGGTAGGGGCCCCATCCTGTGGATCGACTGCCATGATGGTATATCGGCTCTGGGGCATTTTACTAAGCCCTCTTGGATCGCGCCTCTATCTTCCTACGTTGGGCGCCTCATCAGATCCATTCGGTGATGAGGAATGAAGGGACACCATCTTTTAATGAAGATCATAGAAGAGGCAAGTTGGTAAATCAACAACTCATAGAGGGTCATAGAAGAGGAAAGAAAGTAAATTTAAGTGTTGTTTAGTACATTTGTAATTGTATGATGCAAGGTTAAGAGAAGGTAAGTTAAGAGTTGTTTTGTACATACAAGGTTAAGAGAAGGTAAGTTAAGAGAAGCAAAGTTAAGAGAATCAATATTGCTTACAAGTGACAATATACAAAACAATTTTACCAAGAGAAGGTAAGTTATAAGTTTTCAGGGGAACAAACAAACATTGTGAGCATTGTGTATGATCTTGTGAGATTAAAAAACTTCTATTATTTATTGCTTTTTGTATTTTAAATTTGATGCTAATCGCCTTGTGTATGATCTTGTAAGTTGTCAGCATTGCGATGTTTTGAGTATTTAAGAATGAATATGTTCTAGAGCTTCATTCTATCTTCGGTGTTATGGTATTGGAACACCGCTATTAAATGTATAAATTACTGACAAAACTTAGAATCTAAAGATCAATTTCAGCCAAGGTGGTAGAATGTGATAGATTGGTTGATAGGCCACCAAACTTTTAGTTCCACCACATGTGTTTGAATGTTCTGTTTTGATAAACTTTGTGAACCAAATACAATTGTTTTTTTATTATTGTTTGTATCGGTAGCACATAATTAAGGTTTCGCTCAACTCATATGATTTTTGGAGAATAATCCTCAACACACAAGTTCCCTATACATACTTGACTCTTACTCTTCAATAAATCAAAAATCATGTTGAACTCATTTAATGTCTTTGCCTCCATGAGCATACCTAAATTTGACACTAAACGGAAAGATTTAGTGTTGAAGAACTATATCACATGGAATGACCAATGTACCCTGGTAGTCTTGATTAATGTTGTCGTTTTTCTTTCCTGTTTTCGACATATACATATGTTTGATGTTTGAACTTGGGGTTTAGTATATTGTATGCTATGTTTATTTCCTTTTTGTATTTGAGCTATGTACATATGTTTCTTCCCTTGTTGTGTTTGAGATACGCATGTGTTTCTTTCCTTTTTGTGTTTGAGATATGCATCTTTTTGGTGCTTGAGCTTGGGTTCAATGTATTCTATGTCACAACTTTGCATCAAACTTTCAAATTAGCTACCCACAACCTCTTGAAGTAGAATTTGTGTAACACCCCAATTTTTGATTTAAGTGTTATTTTATTGTCATTTATGCAATTTGAGATTTATTGGGATTTTTCTGGATTTATTGGATTTTATTTTGAAAATTAAGTAATTAGCCTCCTTGAGAAAACCAATTAAATATCTGCATAGTCAAAATAAAGTTTTTCCAAAAATATTTTATTTGAACTCAAAATGTCTCAAAGTATTTATGAGGATTTTCTTGGATTTTTTCTGATATTTTAATTGCCTTAAATGAATTAATCTAATTTTGGGAATTATTTTAAATCGAAAAGCGTTAGAAATTCGGCGTGAACAGATCTTGGGCGAGCCAAAGACCTTATGCGCGCGTGAGCCCGATGCATGCAGCCCGCTCGGCCGTTTAAATCGCCGCCGGCGCTCGCCGTTGGATTTCAATCGGGCGGCTTTCTTCATTGCGAAACCCTAGCGCTGTCAGCCGTTAGATCGAGATCGTGCGGTTAAGAGCGTGCGGCATTATTTTGGAAAGATCTGATTGCATCCGTTGATTTTGGAAAGGGCGGATCAGATCCTATCGGCCGAGATCTAATCGTGACCGCTCGTTGCAAATCGGACGGCTCGCGGTCGTCGTCTCCGATTCGATTTCCGAATCCGCCGCCGACCTGCCGCTGCCGCTGCTTGATTTAGGTTTGCCATATTTGTGCGCATGCCGAGGCTATTTAAAGCGCGGACCGCACCCCGAGGATCGCCATCCCAGTGCGCATCTGCTAGCCTAGCCTCTTGGCCAGTTTCGCCGCCGTCGTTGCCCAGGAGCTCGTCGTAGTTCTTTGTAGCACTGCCGCGAGTTTTTGCGCCGTTCTGCCGTCATCAAGCCTCCTTTCGCCGAATTGGTTCCAGATCCGGAGTCGCCGTTCCACGACGCGTCGAGGCTGCCACTTCTTCACGCCGGAGTTGCGCTGAAACTCCGTCTGGGTCGTCGTCGTCCCCGTCTCTGGGAACTCAGCGCCGCTGCGACATCGTCGCATCTCGGAGCTTCGCGCAACCGTTGGATCTTCGCCGAACCGTTCAGATCGAGCCACGTCGCTTCATCAGCAGTGTTTCGCTCGGGTAAAGCTCTGGCCGTTAGATTTAATCGGACGTTCTGGATTGAGCCGCGTGTGCGTAGGGTGGTAGCCGTCAGATCATCTCGGATGCGCGTCGCGTGTCGAGCATCGGCATGGGCGGCATCGCAGCCAGTCGATGCGCGGCGCGTGTCGGGCGCGTGACGCGAGGCGCCGTGAGCCGCGTCCACGGTGGACTGAGGCGGTTCCGTGGACCGGTCGTGCGGCGCTGAGGTGACGTGTCAACACTGATTGGTGCAGGCGGTGACGTCAGCGTTGCGCTATAAAAATCTTTTTCAATAGAAAAATAATTCGGAAAAATCGAAAATTCTATTTTCTGTATTTTCAGTATTTATTCAAACTTCAAAAGGCTATATCTTTTGCACTTTAACTCGGATTTGAGTGATTCAAATTTCTAAAAATTTTTAAAATCAAGATCTATTTATTGGTGAATTTTATTTTATTTTTGGAGTTTGGTTGCTCTCTATTTTGGTGTTTATTTGCTATTTTGGCATCGTTTCGCGTAGGCGTTGAACTGCTTGGTGATCCGGAGGAAGATTCGTCGCTTCAAGACCCAAGCTCAGAGCAAGACCAGCACCTACTCCAAGGCAAGTTGTGCTTTGACCATGTTGCACCTGATTTCACAAAATTGCTATTTTGTCTCTTAAACATTATGCATGATACTTTATGTGTATAAATGATTTCAATTAATCTGGGAACTAGATAATATGCCTATTTGAATTAAATCATACCTTGTCAATTATATGCCATGATCTAATTGTCACCCTAAGATGGTTAATTAATAGTTGGTTAATATTGATAATCAACATGGGCTAGTTAGACCGTCATAGATTGCTTAGCCATGCCACGTTATCACATGTGTCCGAATGTTGATACTTAATCTTGACTAATGGAATATGGAACAATATTTAAGAATTAGTGTGTCATGTGTTGTCACACAGTGATATCAAGTTGTCGTGGCGAGAAGGTCACACAACTAGATTGAAATGTTGTTGGCACGTGGTGCATGGTAATCAACTGGGGTGGTATTGATTTAGATTGGGGCAAGTGGCAAGGGGCAGTGTGCCAAGGTGGGCCAAGATTGGCAGGGGTATGTGGAAGTCTTGCCTTAATCACTTTAAGGACTTAACCTTGCAAGCCTTTGACCTGAGTCTTTCTTGCAACCACATGTCTGAAATGGGACAGCCTAGCTGAATAATTTGTGAAGCCTAGATTTCGGTACTGTCGTGGTGAATAGTGAGTCCCGGGTTTACGGTTAAACTCACATGGCGCAAGAGGGTGGCCCTGTTGTGGTGGTTTAACCCTTCCGTGTTGAAACCTTAGCGAGCAGTACTGGGTCTAGGTGTAGCATTGTAAAGGCTTTGTTATGATCACTTGCCTTGGTGGTGTTTGGTTGTATCGTGTGGGTAAAGTGCATAACCTCTGCAGAGTGTACAATCTATTCGAATAGCCGTGCTCACGGTATTGGGCAATGCTCGGGAATTACAGTTAAGGGTTAGACTTTTGTTAAACAAAAACCTGTTGGGATGGCAAGGTGCCATGGAAAGTGGAAATTGATTTAGGATTGAAAATCTGGTTTACTTTAGAAATGCTGAATCTATCAATTACTGTATTTGTTTTACTGCTTTTCAATCTATTTATTGTATTCTTGTTAAAATGTCGCTTTATTGCAAAATAGCCATATTAGCCATTCCTTTGGATTAAGCCAAGCATATGGAATATTAGACTTGCATTGCTGTGCACAACTTGTTGAGTGCTTTATGTACTCACCCCAACAACAACTTCAGAAGAAGGAGAATCTACGCCTTTCGTGGAGGAGGATTATATGGATGCGAATGCTTAGGGTCCGAGCCTTGTCAGTTGCCTGAGGTGAACTGGGGAGCTGCTACGCTTATTTATTTTCCACTGCTGCTTATTTGTTATTTCTTTTATAAGCCCGGTGTGGCAATAATCATGTAAGACAACAGTTACTATTAATTATTATAGTTATATTATATTCCGCTGTGTATGACTATGATAGCATCTATGTTGAGCCTGTGTGCGCTAGCGTGATCCTGGACTAGTGCAGTATACACAGAGGGTCCGGATTTGCAAATTCGGGTCCCGAAAATTTGTCAGCTTTGCTTTTGTTGCATTTCTGAAGTAAGGTTTTTTATTGTTTGAGGGCCGCATTATGTTCTTTAGAGACTTCGAGGCTTAGAAATAGGATCAACCCAATCTCTAAAACTAAAAGGGAACTCACCCCTTTTGTAATTCCTAATATAATTGTAACTTTTAGTCATGTGTATATAAATTTACATTTCAAATATTGCTGAGCAATGTCGATGGTGTTTACATACTCTATTTGTTTTTTTTTAAATGAGGAGTATTGGTTTTCAAGATTGTTGCACAATATAAGGTGTGTCAATAGAGTTAAATGTTATTTTCTTGCTTTTGCCCTTCAGCACATTTTTAATACATTAATGTTTTGCTTGCTGGTGTCCTCATAGGAATCACCAAGAATTTCTTCCATTTCGTTCAACATCACAGATATAGTGGAAAAAGTTCCCCCCTCTAGAACATTCCTTTAAATAGAATTGTTCATTGGCTGTCTGTCTCATATGTTATTGTAAGGTAATTCGGCATGGTTTCAATATGCTTGGAAGTATGTTTTGGTAATTGGCTTTTGAGCTCGAATCTTGCTTGACAAAAAATTAAAATGCATGCTCCTTTGACATCTGTCTTCTTGAGCAAACGTAAAATTGAAGCTAAGCACCTAAAATATAAGATTTAATGCCGATGAACTATCATACAGAATGTTTAAGTATGGTCATCTCGAGTCCTGTAGTGGTATTTTTTGTAGATATATGCATCTTGTTGTTTGAACTTGGGGGTTTAATATGTGTCGATGTTCAAGACATGTGGTCTCTAGATCGAGCTTATGAATGAAAATGGTTGCAAGCCTCTAAGATCAAAAAGTGCAAAGAGTGGGACAAAGGATTACTTCTATTAGCCAAGTGGCTTGACAGAGTGCAAGTATTACAGAGTCTTGTGTGTTTATAAGCAATAATGGATATGATCATAATCGTGAACGCTCAGAATATTCAATCTCTCTTGAAATGGCACAAAGGCCTTCCTACTTATACAGAACGAATGGTGGCGGTTATTCTTCAAAAGGTTTCTCCTGGTAAACGGTGTCTTCTCGTCAAAAGGTGTCTCTTCACGGGAGGTGCCTTTTTGGGGATAACATCCGATCAATTATTTGTACCTATCATGGAAACTGTTCGCACGTTATTTTTGTGCAGGAGTAAGTGCCTATCCCTACCAGTTAATCTGATCAGGACAATCGAATCACTGGTCCAAGCGAACCAGTGTAAACTGATAGAGTACATGTTAATAAACTAGTCGGAGCCATAACCAAATAACTGATCATGGGCCTTGTTTTTCTCTATAGGCTTCTTATAAAGGTATAGGCCCAAATAGAGTCTGACTCTTTAATTCTCGTCAGCTAGTCCCCAAGGCTTGGGTAAATAAGGATTTTTACCCAACGCTTTTTATCTTCCTCATAGGGTCACGTGCCAATCATCTCATTTGGTTATGTCCCACAATTAGGGATGTAAACGGAGCGGATAGTTCCCGACCGACCGTCCGTCCGAATAAATTTGGATAGTATTCGGAACGTAAATTCGGATATCCGAGGTTTTTTTCGGATATCGGATTCAGATAGTTTTTTTTGGATACGGAAAGGGATATGGAATAAAAGTATCCGTCGGATTCGGATATATCCGAAAATAAATTCGGAGCTATCCGTATAGTATCCGGTTGACTATCCGCATTTTTTGCTAAGCATTATCCAACGCCAGCGGCCAGCCGAGCAATTATTGCCCAAGAGCCAAGGCCCAACAGGCCCACTCACCTCGTGACTTCGTGAGTCCCTGTCTCCCGTCTCGTGAGTTCTCAATCTGGAGACTCTCTCCAGTCTCTAGCCGCAGCCCGCATGGTCACCATGTCCATGCCCTAGCCACTAGCCAGCCAACCGCCGCCGCCGCTCCGGGAGCCCTTCGTCGCCGTCGTCGCCCCCCTCCACGCCACACTCGGTCGCCGCCGCTGCCGCTCCGGGAGCCCTTCGTCGCCGTCGCCAGTGTGCTCTGCTCGTCCTACACCCCCTCGTTGCCAAAGTTTGCCGCCGGCAAACCACACCCCTCGCCGGACCCGCGGAGGTAAGAAATTCTTGCAAGTCATTTGTTAGGACTTAGGATTTGCCTCTAGTTTGGATTTGCCGCGCTCTCCACGAAAACCCTCTCAGTGCCTGGTATCATGGTTAAGAATGTAATCGGATGAACATTTTGCTGTGATCAAGTATAAACGAATGATCCTTTTGTATAAATTGGAGTGGATTAGGTTATTGATTCCTGGATGGTGCTTTGATGCCCAAATGTTTTTGGGAAGTTGCAGTGATCTACTCTGTGAAATTTGCTTCATCATTCGTTGGTCACTAATCAGATAGTCGGATAAACTTTGTGACATCTCAAATCGTCACATAGGCCATGCTGTAGTTTAGATTCTTGAGTGACTTGGCTTCAAACATGTAATTGTAAACCTTTAGTTCAAGAAAGATGAGCTCTTTCTGACTACTATTTTCCTCATTATTGCTGCTAGTTAGTTTACCTATTCAGGGAAAGGAATGCTTTTTCTTTCATTTTCCTTTCTTTTTGAGAGGAAAGAAGATAACTTGTCAGACATCAGCTGGCCAAAAAATCAAAATAAGTAAATTGTCTTATTCATACCAACAACTATCAGATTAGAGTTTTGGTTTACCACGTCATTGGTGTGACTACTTCTTTTTGAGAGCATCATGTTATGTTAAGCTAATCATGCTCATATATGAGATAAAGGTTGCTCTTTGGCTGATTACGATAGTGTGGCGTAAGCGTTTCTGATCTCCAAATGTGTCATATATAGTTTTGCACCTTGATTATTACTTTGGGATCTGCGCAATACTAGCATATGTATGCCTTAGTCTTTTGAAGTAGACATGCAACTTGACAAGCTTGGTCACATATCCATGGCTTAAATATATTGGTTCCTAGTTTATGCCACGGATATACTTGTTTTCCTTACGATTATTAGCATCCAGTGTCAATCAGTAAGGCAATTTTGGTCCATTCATGTGTTGGGATATAATAGGACTTCAATTCCATTATTTTCACACTGGTATCTGTACACACCTTTGTATGCTTTACTAGTTTACTTTCTTACGTAACTATAATGAGTTAAGGACCCAAAGGTTATGCAACATCATGATTAGAGACAAACTACTCCTTAATATAGCATCTGATGGAAGTTTCCACATGTGTAAAAACCATCTGAGCAAATTGATATTGTTTAAATGGTGGCGATTCACATTGTGCCGTGATGACTAAAAATGCAAGTGCTTCAAGTGGCAATTCTTTGGAAGTCTGTTTATGGTTTCTGAGCCAATTGTTGTGGGGTTCAGGGTTTAGTGTGAGTATTCCCCTTTGTTATATGCATGATACGTGTTGCTAGTTTGTATATTTAACACTAGACCTCCTTGCTTAGTCCTCTGCATGCATAATTTGCATCCAGACAACCATACTGGATAAACATAACCTTTCCATAGCTTGTTGTTTATCTGTTTACTTATGTTGGTCGAATCATTCTGCAGATGTTTACACTCTTTGTAATCTGGTTGCAGACGTCATTCCTAAGATAAAATGTTTGATGTCACACCACTTCTCCATCCTACCCACTGGAATGGAGAAGTATGTTGTATAGATGAATCTTTAGTTAGCTTAGCTGGTAATAAAGCAGTATATATATGTCTCAGCTGTGTTGAAAGAAATGAATATAAGTATTGTACTTTTCGTATATTCTTTGCTGCAAGTGCGCGTTCTGTTGTTTCGGTTGGAGTGTTGGGAATGCCATTTCGGGATGGATACCTTCCTTGAGGGCCTTTGCGATTGCTAGGGTGTTTGCTACTACATCGGCTATGGCAACAGAGTGTGAACAGTGGGTATTTGCAATCTGTCAGTTTTGATCCTTACATAATAGTTCGAAGACTTATGTAGGTTGGCAAGCGTGTCCTTACATAACTGTCATCCTAATCCTGATTTTCATTTTTATTGTCCCTGTGTTTTCCATCAGCAAGCATGTATTTCTGTTTAGTGAACATTTATAATTGCTATTTTGGATGTACGTTTTTGATGTTTGTTTTGTTGCTAGCAACCTATAGGGCATTAAGAATTTGAGATGGATGCTGCAAGTGCAAGTGCGAGCATTTGTGGAAGCACAGGAGCCTCCCCTGCTGTTACCGCCACAGCAGTTGGTACGGGTCACTCGGCGCTAGCCGCGCCACCGCCAGTGCCACCGCCACCGAATGCAAGTGCATTGGTGGCATATGACTCTGAGACTTGCACCGGAGAAGTTGAGCCTGCTCTAAAGAAACATAAGAAGTGTACATCCAAGGTTTGGGAACACTACACTAAGTATGAGGTGATAGCTAAGACAAAAGATGGTGGGGAGGAGAAACAAGTTTGGGTGAAATGCAAAAAATGTCTGCACAAAGCTAGAGGTGAAACCTCAAGGGGCACGAAAGCCTTGTGGAATCATTTGGAATTCAAGCACGCCGTAAAGCAAGGCCAACAACAACTCCAACTTGAGAAGGGTGAAGGTGAAGAAAATAGTGCAATTGTTCAGACTTACAGGTATGATGCTGAAGCTAGCCTAAGGAAGTACTATTTGGCAATAGTTATGCATGAATATCCCTTTGCTATGGTTGAGCATGAGTACTTTATTGATTTCATCAAGTCTCTACGTCCTGGTTTTTCATTCAAGTCACGCACAACCACTAGAAAAGATATATTGGAAATGTTTGTGGATGAAAAGAAGAAGTTGTATGAACAATTCAAAACTCTTTCATGCCGATTTTCTGCCACTATGGACATGTGGACATCTAATTAAAATAAAGGCTATATGTGCATCTTGTGCATTGGGTGATGATAATTGGCATATGCAAAAAAGAATAGTTAAATTCAGTCATGTCAAAGGGAGCCATACAGGAACTAATCTAGCAAATGAATTTGTCAAGGGTGTCATGTCTATGAACATTGAGAAGAAGTTATTTGCTCTCACTCTAGACAATGCATCCTCCAATGATAAATGTGTTAGAGAAGTTGTGATCGAGCTTAATAAGCATTCTCCCTTGATTTGTGATGGGGCCTTTTTTCATGTGAGATGTTTCTGCCACATACTAAACCTTGTTGCCCAAGATGGTTTGAAAGTAATTGCATCTTCAGTTCAAAATATTAGAGCTACTATTGCAATTGTGAAGAATTCTCCATTGCAACGGGAGGAATTTCAGAAGTGTGCATCAGAATGTGATTTAGATAACAAATCTGGTCTTCCTTTGGATGTGCCTACAAGATGGAACTCCACATATGAAATGTTAAGGCAAACTATTTACTATAGGAGGGCTTTTGATAGGCTATTGTACTTGAACAAGGGTAAATATGAGAAGTGTGCTCCAACATATGAAGAATGGGATATGGCAGAATTACTATGCAAGTGTTTGCAAAAATTCAATGATGTTACTCTTATATTTTCTGGAAATCAATATCCAACATCAAACCTATTTTGGTGGAAATTTTGTGAGATTAAGATTGCACTTGCAGAATGGTATGATAGTGTTGATGATAATATATCTTCTATGGCAGAGGCTATGAAAGCCAAATATAACAAGTATTGGGACAAGTCCAACATAGCTCTTGCTGTTGCATGCTTTCTTGATCCTAGATACAAGAAAAGGCTAGTTGAATATTTTATGGGGAGGATTTATCATGAGAGAGCAGCCCATGAAGTTAATCGCTTTATTGATGTTGTCAAAAAAATATTCGAAGCTTACCAATCCAACACACCTAAAACATCGAAGTCTAATCCTGAAGAAGGACCTTCTCAGCCACTTGGTGATGCCGACTTTGACATTGAACAGTTCTTGTATGAGGATGCAGCTTTGACAACACATAGTGGTATAAATGAATTGGAGGTATACATGAAAGAAAAACCACTTCGGTGGGTTGATCCTAGTGGTAAGGATGCACGGTTTGATATATTGTCATGGTGGAACACACATCAAGGGACATTTCCTGTTCTCTCACGACTAGCCCGTGATGTGTTAGCTATTCCAGTATCAACTGTAGCTTCAGAGTCGGCTTTTAGTCTTTGGTGGGCGTGTTGTTGATCCATTTAGTAGTCGACTAGAGCCTGAGGTGGTTGAAGCTCTAATTTGTACTAAGGACTGGGCATCTTCATCTAGGAAAGGTAATAATAACTAATTAAGTTCATAGTTTACACCACTTTCAACTTTTGTTTACTATTTTCATGACATTTTTAAATTACAGGTTCTAAGGAGAAGATAGCATCACTTACTGATGAGTTGGATTTGCAACCAGAGGATAAAGAATGTGCTACAACATACATGAACGAGGAGGTTTGCTAATTGTCAATTTGTAGTTGGACTTAGTCTTTGTTTTTTATTTTGAATTCCTTTACACCATTTTTTGTGTCAATCAAAATATTTTCCATAGGATGACAAGATGAATGCGGATGATATGTTGGTGATTGGCCAGTGAATGTTAAGCCAATGGTACGCTTTTTTGTTGCCAACACTAAGACTTTCTTACATAGTTTCCACTTTATACTTGGTGCTTCATTGTTGATACTTCTTTTTCGGATCTGCGAAGAGACCATTGGAACTTTTGCATGTCTCTTGGTGTGCAGACCCTTATCATTTTTAGGCCACCTTTTGCCCTAGATACACTTTTCTTATACTGCTGATGCTTCCTAGGATTCACATCCACGGCTTGTGTAAGAACTAATCACTCATGATTGCATATACAATGAACTATGTGAAACCGGCTACCACCGTGGCAATCGTAGCTTGATTACGTTTGAATATGCAGTCCAGTTACTACCTCGTAGTGTTAATGAAACGTGGAATGTTTGACATATGGTTTTCGAAAAACAAAAAAACCAAAACGCTTGATTGCGGTTGGATGTGCTACATCATATAAGTGCATATGTTGATTAGAATTGTACTTGCTTGCATATTATTCTTCTGTAGTGAAGGCAACTATTATTGAATTTGAAACACTTATATGTCTTGAAGGTTCTAGTAAAGTTTTGTGTATGGTTGATTGATCCCAATATGCACGACATATATGATTTCTGCTTTCACGCATTATCCGACTAACTATTCGTGACCGAGACTAACTGTATCCGGAATGATCTGTATTCGCTCCGTATTCGTGACCGAAGTAATCCGTATTCGTATTCGAATCCGGCACTGTCCGTATCCGATTTTGTATCCAAGAAAAAATTTGGAATAGGATACGGGATGAGCGAAATCCGTCCGTATCCGCTCCGTTTGCACCCCTACCCACAATGAGTAGATTTTATGTTTTACAAAATTGGTTTGGGAGATGTATGGATAGGGTATCCATGTATAGTTTGTTCGGCAAAAGGTTTTTGCTACTATTTTAATATTTGTGGCAGAAGGCCATATGTTTAAAATCATGCTATTTATATCTTGTTCTTAATCATCTATCAATATCAAATGCTCTTACACTTGTCACTTTACAATGTACTTACTCACTATTGGACATAAAAGGATGGCGTTGTGCTAAATCAAACTAGAATAGACAACTACACTTATCTCATCTTGCATATAATATATACTTGTTTAAAATTCTTGCAGAGTACAACTTTGTACTCATGGTTGCTTGTTGAACAACTCCAGAGAATGTTGAGGAAGGCCCGTCGTATAGATACTTATACGCTGCGGGTTTCAATGATGATGATGCTGAATTTTAGGGGTTTAACCTAGTTGGTTGCCTATGGTTGGGCAGATGCACATTAGCTCATTTTTTATGCTTCTTGTGGCGACCCGCATAACTAGCCCAGGGTAATAACAGTAACACTGCCATTACACTGAGTTAATGACACTGATCTTGGTATATTAGCTAACAAAATATCGAGTGCATCCGATATTTTATTGGTTAATACACCGTATTCAAAGTGTTGCAGCAGAACAATAATTAGAGGCTAAAATGGAATCTTATTACATTCTATTGTCGCGCAGGGCTACAAGTCCAGTGCAACTAATTATACATAAGATTCAAGTACAACAAAATATAGTGCATCTAACTAATTACCTTGAAGATCGTTAAAATCTGGGGTATGGCCTAACCAAACACCTAGTCCTCCTGGTAGTAATCCTCCTCGTAGACCTGGTCCTGCAAGTAACCCTCACCCCATTGAAGCATCTAGGATCCTAATTTTATTTAGGTTTTGGTAATTAATGACAATCGTGTTAAAGGACTAATAATTTCTCTTGAGCTTGTGAGAATAGGTTGGTCTCTATCACGGCACATGAAAAAGGAAATATTGTGAAGTAAAAGGTCAAGTAAAGAAGACTAAAAGCTAGAAGTCAATGTACAATTGTGTTAAGGACCTTTTATGTAGTTTTACCGATCTAGGAGTTCGAAGTAAAAGATCGGATTGCTAGAATATGTGCCGTACTATCAAGGGGGAGTGATGCCTAGTAGCTTGAATTTGATTAAGGTCATTTGGCTCAAACTCTTTTAAAAATCATCTCTTAGTTGCATTTGGACTTGATTCTCCAAAGTTGTTTGCGCATGTTTACAGAAATCGACTCTATGCCATGTTAGGGCCGGTACTACCGCATAGTCGGTAGTACCGCAGTTTACACCATGGTAGCCTTTTTCCAGAGAGCTCTTACAGCGTGCTTTTCTAAAAAAACTCTAGACCGATAGTACCGCCGTGAAAGTCGGTATTATCGCATGTGCGGTAGCACCGAGCTTCTGCCCGGTACCTATTTTACAGAAGTGCATCATTCTGGGAAAATGCTAGCTGGAGCTACTGATAGTATAAATCCAGTATTGCCAGGCGTCGGCAGTACTAACACCTATCCCTGGTAGACATTTTACATAATGGGTGTTTTTGTGCATTTTCTCTGTATTTTGAAGTCCAGCACTACCACAATGAAAAAGGCGGTACTATCGTACCCCGGTAGTACTGCAAATTATGTGCCGGTACTTATTTTACAGAGAAGATGCTTTCCTGAGCTGATCTCGAGTAAAAAGTTTGCACTACCGCACTTTGTGTGCCGGTAGTGCCGGACCTCATTTAACGGCTATTTCCCACTACATTTAATGCGGCAATTCGACTGTTGGAGGAGGTCCGATACTACCGGGTTTTGCACGCCGGTAGTACCGGGATGCCTAATTTTTTATGAATTTTGATCCCAATAGTTGGACTTGTGGGTGGGGGCTATAAATACCCCCACACCTACATCAAGAGAGCTTCTTTGACACTCATTGAATACCTTGTGAGTTTTAGCAAGTCTCCTCTCTTCCTTTGTACATTAAATTCATATTTTGAGGGAGTTAGGAGCATTCAAGTGTGCATTTCAAGTTTGAGCCATTTAGACACTTGAATCAACCTCAAGCAAGCGTCATCACTCTATTCTCTTGGATGTTGCCGCCTCCTAGACGGCTTGGTAGCGGGAGAACCGGTGATCTCCTCAAAGAAGGTTATGAGGAGGCCCGGTGGTTTGTGAAGGCCGGAGCTTGTCTACCTGGAGTGGGGAAGAGCTACCAATAGTAATCGATGAAGGCTCATTTGCGCAAGGAGCTGGCTTGAGTTGATCAAGCTACCTCAACGTGGATTAGAGGAGACCGGCAAGACTCCGAGACCATGAGATAAAAATTTGTGTTCTTCTCCTTGTGGTTTGATTTCTTACATTTAATTGAGCAATTTACATTCCTGGTTTTCTTATCAATTGTTCTTGTACTTAGGATTATTAATTTGCTTATACATAGCTTGTTGGTGCACTTAGCGAAACCTAGATGATTTAGGTTTTGATTGTCAAAAATATTAATCTAGTTTTGCTTGTTTATTTATTGCAATTAGAGCCGAAGAATTTTAAAAACCTTCTATTCACCCCATCTAGTCGGTTATCCTTAATCCTAAAGCCATGCCTCGTAGGTGGATTCATAGAATTCACCTTCTAAGCAAAAGGGGATTTAAGCAAGAGTAAGTACAAGGTACTCAGCAAGCATTAGTAGTAAATGCAATATATGATTTTCTCTCATAATCATTTCATGGACTCCTTCCCTCAAATTGCAATTTTTATTGAAATTAGGTTTTGGGTTTTCTTTAAGAGTTGTATGTTTTAGTTATGAAAACATCTACTAGCACTCATATATGAGGCAGTCTTAGTTTCTATAGCCTCCAATCCAGGAGATAAGCATGAATTCATGATTTTAATCATGCGCAGGTTTGTACCACTTTACCTACAGTGATCACCCCATCCTGTGAGACCCCAGAATGTTTATCACTAATCTAGTATTAGATCTCCAACCCTATTACTTGAGTCAGAGACACTTATCCCAGGCTGTCCCACCTGACTCGCAGCTAATAGTTGTACTCCAACTACCTGTCGGCAGTAACTCTACACATGGCTTCAAATATAGCACCATTACAATTACGTGTCTCTCTAGGCCTCCCAACATATCCCAGATTTACGCACTAGTTATCTATACACACCCAATGTAGAGATTATAACACCTTCATAAGACAACCTTTTCTGACCAATTTCACAGACTAGGTTGATACTGTAAATACGGCTCATTGCTCGGGTATAGTTGTTCGTCCTTATATCATAGCCTATGTAGAGTGCCCCACCGGTAATAAACCTTCTCATAGGCACTCTTTACTCACCATACATATAAATACGTCACCCGCTCCTTTCGTTGAATGAGCCATTTCAACATATTAATAATCAATTACTACCACAATAGTTTATCCTCAAACCATCTTTCCAGACATATCCGTTTTGAGGTTTTATTTTTAAAGATATTTTCCCATGCATTAATGATACCACATGTATCTGAAAACATTTAAAAACAATTGAAAAATATGATCAAAAGAAGTGACGAGGATTAGGACCCTGCTTTCCTTTTTGGCCCTCTTTTTATATAATTTGTGACTATGCGCTGGTAAATAGGGCCTCTAATACTTGAGCCCATAATTCTTCAAAGACAAAAGCCTATCTTTATTCGAACGGTTAGATCCCCGACTAGTGCAGTCCAAAATAGTCAAACTTAGCTTCACACTGGTCGCATTTGACCAGCGATATAGCCATCCTGACCAATTTGCTGGTCGGGGTAAGTGGTTTTTCCCGCACAACCCTCCGTGCGGACAATTATCTGATAGAAATATGTAACCACCTAGGAGTTATCATCAGAAAAGGCACCCTTTGGCGAGAAGGCATCGTTTGATGGGAAGACATCTCCTGGAATTCAATTGCTACCTCTTTATCAAGAATAAATAGGGGTCCAATCCACATTGTGAAGAATAATCGATTCATCCCGCAATCAACAGCATCAAGCATCCAGTGTCTAGCATCACCTGTAACTAGTGATTAGCCTTTTGCAATCACATAGATCATTTTGTACTAGAACATTTCTGTCACAGCCACTTGGTTAATAAAGAAGCATTCCCATATTTTCCATTGTTTCTATTTCAATATCCAGATGCCTACATATCATAATATTCTATGGAAGTTCGATTAAGAGACCCAAGGTTTTGAACATCGACAAGAAGCTTGCCTCTCACGTGTCTGGACTCCCCCGAACTGTCCTAGCTTGCAAACGGGCCTAAGTCACTTGGTGCGCCACGTGTCCTTGACCGCTTCACCATGACGGCACCTACTTCCTTGACCGTTCTCGACCTCGACTCCTCCCTAAGCCTAGTCCTGATCCATGCCGATGCCCGCCATATCCATCACCAATGCTTCATGCTCAACTTCCTTGTCTTCTCAGCTTGCAACCACTTTTCGGCTCGATCATCTTCCATCGTCCCTTGACCGTTCTGGACCTTAGCTCTCCTAGCTAGGGGTGGCAACGGGGAAAATCCCCGCAGGAAGGGCCATCCCATCCCCCATCCCCGATAACCAAAAATTCCCCATCCCCGTCCCTGTCCCCACACACGGGGCCTAATTCCCCCCGTCCTTGATTCCCGACGGGTTTGCGGGGCCCGACGGGGACTAATCCCCAAAAATGCTACATGAAAGACCACATGCTACATGAGTGAATCACTAGAGTAATGGTGCATGTGTGAGTGAATCACAAGAGTAATGAGTGAATAACTTGAGTAATTCATATTTAGCATGTTTATTACTAATGACCTCACATATATTCTTTTTCCTTTTGAGAATGATCATGTACTCCCACCTATTAGTGATAACCCGGGCGAGGACGGGGATCGGGGACGAGGAACATTAGAATATCCCCCGCCCCGCGATCCCTGATGGGGACAATATTTTCCCCATAAACCCCCCACGAGGGGAGATTTCCCCCGTCCCATAATAGGAGAATTCCCCACGAGAAAACGGGGATCAGAGCCCAATTTCCATCCCTACTCCTAGCCTAGTCCCGATCTCGCCTTCACCTCACCATGGCCTAGCACCGAAGTCCTGCAGCTACACAAACAAGAAACACATCACATAGCACTATTCACAACAATATGCAATTAAATCAACAAAATCCAAACTTCAATGCGCTGGAAACCCGGTACTACCGCCAACCAAAGGCCGGTAGTACTATCGCTCCTAGTTAGCCGGTAGTACCGCTTGCGCTGAACAACTCCGAGAGGCGTCTTGCTAGAAGATAACTACTGCCTCTAGGGGCTGGTAGTACCGCACCCCCGGTACTACTACTCCGAAATACCGGTAGTGCCGCCCTTATTTAACCCTAGAGAAAACACCTCTCTGTGAAAAGGCTACCGCACACATGCCCGGTAGCTCCGCAATGTCGACACTACCGCCAACCCAGGTCGGTAGTGCAGCTTGGCCGGCACTATCGCTCCTACAAGGTCGGTAGTGCCGCCCTGACCTGATAGCCCTCAAAATTCCTCAAATTCACAATTGAATTAAAAAAAACTCAAACTTGAGCACCACATGCTCAAACAATGTCAATAGCTGATCGCAAACATGGACATGGATAGACCTCCACATGGTCTTTCATCATAATAGTGTCATATCTCAAACCACTAATTAGATCAGTGCAGTATGGACTATGGTGTAGTGGTATTGTGGGAAAGTACCCCAACATCCTTTTTATTACATGTATTGGGAAGTAGATATTCTTCAGAACACAATAGTCTATTGCCATTCTGCTTAAATGCAAAACACATTATTCTGGAGAACAACATTTTGTCGAAACTAATTTTCTTGCATTATTACCAGTGGGTTCCGTATTTCGCTGAAATTTCACCGAATTTCGGCGAAATTCGGTTATTTCGGTGGGTTCCGAATTTTTTTATCTCGGTTGAATTTCGGTTGGTTCATTTGAATTTTGTCAAAAAATTCAAATTTTAGTCAAAATTTGTCTAAACATTCGAATTCGGTCAAATTTTGTCGAAAAATTTAAATGTTTGGACAGCCATTTCGTTCCGAAATTGCACCGAAATTTCCGAAATTCGGTGATTTCGCTAGGTGCCGAAAAAAATGCCACCGAAATTCTTAACCCTGATTACCACAAACACTAATCCAAACACAAGACAAAACAGAAGAATATTTTTTCCTGGTTTTTTGTATGTTCGTTTTCCTTTATTCTTGTCAAAAGCAACGACCTAAACGTAGGACTTATTGGGTTACTGAAGACCACACTGTGCAGTGTGCACACACCCACTAGCTTGTTGCTATTTCAGTGATTTCACCAGAGTCGGATCCAGTCCTAAGCTCAAGATTAGTACTCCCTTTGTTTATGACCCTGCAGTTGAGCCTAATCTCTCCTTGTGTTCCCGTCAGCACCTCGATGTTGCCCATCTTAACCATGGACTTGACAAACTTGCTCTTCCATCTCTTCTCACTCTTCACAAACTCGTCAACTGATGCTTTCAGAGTCGAGTTTGTGAGCAATGCCTGGTCTGAGGTGAACAGACCCAGGTTGTTTGTCAGGCCCACGTAGTATTTGTTGTCAAGAACCGTCGGCGTAATGATGTCCATCGCGGTTGTCGTGTTTGGGAAGAACTGGCTGCTGTTGGCAGGGCATATGTTCTTGAGCAGGAAGGCGTAGGCAGAGCTTATTGTAGGATCAACCTGGTAGCAGAGCAACCGTTTACAAGAAGAAATACTAGATGCATACCATAAGCTCCAAAAGAAAATTCTGAACTCTGTAAAACTGTTGTTCTGAATACTGATATACCTCACTGGTGTTGCTAAAGCCGTAAAGCCGGTTCGTGAAGGATGAGCAGTGTGAGACACCTATGGTGTGAGCGCCAGAGAGGATGACCATGTCCTCAGCTGTGAGGTTCTTGAGGGTGAAGTTGCCGATCAGCTCAGACGCAGTTGAAAGCGGCGAGGGGAGGTTGTTGAGGGCGTTCTGTTCTGTGTATATCCTGCCGTCGCGGCGCCCCGCGGGTACTTTGTAAGTAGCATTACCTGCTAGTGCAATGCTGTCTCGGGCAGCAAAGGCGAGGATGTCGGCGCAAGAGACTGTCTTGGGGCACTGGGCCTCGATTGCCTTCTTTGCAGCGTCGATGACCTCGAACCCACGGAGGCTGGGGTTGTTGGGGATTGCGTCTTTCTCCGCGGTGTTGTTTGCGGTCGAGTCAATAAGGACTGAGCCGTCGCAGCCCTGTGGAGACATACAGATAGAATGCCTTTAGATCACCTCTTCAGTCTTTATGCACAAACGTTGGTTGAGTATGAGCTGTGATGAATTAGTCTCCAGGATAGACATGATATGCTTGTACCTCTTTAGCTTGTTCTTAACAATTAATTCTTTTTGTGCTATATGCAAAAGCAGTGTTGACTGATCAATATTGCACATCGGCTTTATTTTCTGGGCCATTTGCTGATGCTCACAGCTAATTTAAATTCATTATACCAATGAAGATTTGTAGGAGAACGTGTGCCATTAGCCAAATTTGACTTATCTGTTGATAGTTGGACAGAGTAAGTGTACAAGGGATATTTATGAGTGTATGCAAACTAATCATCGACCGAAAGAAAACTTTGCTAACTGCCTATATGTTGCATCTTGTCCGCATCTATCTGTCTTGATGGTTTTAGCTAAGAATAGATGTATATGACACTGCACTTTCCATCTAAGCTTGTTTAGAAAGAGAGATCTGCTATACTAAGCCTGGTCAACACCTCTTTGTCGTGGCCACACCCATTTGTCTAGGACCAGCAATAACACATAGATGTGAGATGCAACTGAAGTGCTTCGGTGTCGGCAACGAGCTAGTCAATGATACAAAATAAATGGCAGGTATTCAGCTTGCAGTTGCAACTAACTGAAAGTGATACTCATCACAACTTCTCAAGCACAGTTCAGTGCATTATGCTTGTATGCTATGTACTTAAGCTGACAAAAAGATTATGTTATGCTTCCTGATGTGAGAATTATTTTAAATACCATCTTTGTAATATGTGACTCTACAATGGTATATGACAAACGGTACATGCTCTTGAGTACTTAATTCGTTTATACTTTGTCATCACTATTATAAACTTCCATGTGTGTATTATGCAAAAACGATAGTCTTTTTTTATCATCACTGCTGTTTATCTTCCCGCTTATTGGTTGTTACGATGAGCTTACAGCTCAGGCTTTTCTCATGTAAACAGTGCAAGTATAAGCAAAATGTTTTACATACTCTCACGAAGCAGTCGTGGAAGTGCAACCGGATGAGGCCAGCGGCGATGCCACTGTTGTTCTTGGAGGCAGCAGCCACTGCCTGCTGCACCAGCGTCTCGGCTGATGGGCAGGTCTTGCTGTAGAACCCGACCTTCAGGCCAGCGCCTACAGCGGCAATGGGGAGAAGGGCAAGGATGGCAAGTGCTGAGGTGAAGCACAAGCTGCACTTCATGGCCAGGGAGCTCATGTCAATTGCTTGCTCTGGTCCTTTGCTGTTTTCTTGTGTCTCTCTTTGGTCCTAGTTCTCTGAGTTGGGTTATATAGCACACTGACGAGTGATTTTTCCATGAGAGATGGAAGTGCATTGGAGTGATTTTTCCATGAGAGATGAAAGTGCAAGTTTGTCAAACAGGTGGAAAAGCTACTGCTGTTGCAGCACAAGTGGTGGCATTTGCTTGCTTTTCTTCTTTGTGACCCATATGAACATGCCCCCTCTCTTGCTACAACCAGTCAGACCCATGTGTGGTTGAAGCTTCCCTGCAACTAGGCTGTGTTCATTTTTCACTACTTTGTGACCTCAGAGCAGTAAGCAACTCCTCGGTCCCCACGGGAGAAAATAGTTTTATACAAGTTGATGAGAGAATCTTTGCGGTTACAGCTTTTGGGTTAGTTAACCATTACTAGTAATTGTTATATGTCTCAGCTGATGCAGGTTATTTTTCAAAGGATGGTAGGTGAGATCAGAATACATCTTGCATGTCTGTTGAGCATCTTGACCAGAACAGAGATGAGATTTAATCGGCTTGAGGGAACAGGGATCCTGTTCTTTGGATTCTTCATGGACAAGTGTTCCTATCTGGGAATTGAGCCCAATTAATACTTGGGATTATTAACTTCTTTTGTTGATTTTTGCATACATCAGTGGAGTACTCTTCAACTGTGTCTAGTCTCTTACCTTCTCAAGTGGCCATCATCCTGTCCACTCGATTGATTCGTTCGTTGAGCCTTGATTAGGATAGAACATGTACGCTAACTAATCCTGGTTTCCCATTCATTTATGTTAGCGTTTCCTCAGCTGTCTTCTAATCGATCAATCTTAATCACTGAAGAACAGAGGTGCAATGCAATGAGTCAGTGCTATCACTTACACCATGGGCATCCGAATTAATGAACCCTTGCTTTGGGGCAAAAAGAAAACAGTTGTGGATTCATCAATTTGTTCATCAAAAGCAATATCGTGCATTCCAGAATCCAGATCTACGTAGACGTGGGATCCAACGGTCCATGCAAGCTTTACACTGCATGAATGAAACGTAGAGAAGCACTCGTCTACGTACGTGTGTACGTAGTCAGCTAAACCATTTGCATATAGACAATAGTAATGTAGTTCAGCAGCATCTACCGCTTTGCTTTTTATATGTTTTCACCTTTTACTTTTCCCTTTCATAAAGTTTTTTCCCCACTCCTTAATGCTCTGCTCCCGAAGGAAGAAAAAAAAACCTATCGAGGGAGATATCTTTATTTGCTTTTGATTCTTCCATCTTTCGCCTCGTGTCTTTTTGTGAAAAGACTAGACATGCATGCGTGCTCATTGTTAACGTGCTGCGAAAAGCCGAAAGAGCTTAGCTAAACCGAATCTTCTTTGCTTAACCATCCATCCCATCTTGTAGTAAAGAGTGGCATCGGCGCATCGCTGACTCTGAGCCCTGATGCATGGAACTCAACTTTAGAATCTACAGACATTAAACTCCATCACTTTGCTTTTCCCCTCGTTTATCGTTAAAAAAAAATATAGTACAAATCGGAAGCGATAGTAAGTTTTCTCCGTGTATCTATGTGCAGCTTTACTTAGATCTTATTTGGCAGATCTTTACCTCAGATCTTAACTTCACTTCAGATCTGAAACTTGTAGGTTAAAATAAAGTGAATTAAGTTTATATTTTTAGTCTAAAATGTAAATAAGATGATCAATCTAAATACTTTTAATGTACCCATAACTCCAGTTCTATAAATTTTTAGAGCTAGGTATATCTTGATTCACCAACTCTACAGATTTTAATAAAGTTGGAGCTATACCAAACACCCTGTTACAAACAAAATAGAGGAGATAGCCTGTGCAGCCAAGATGCGTACGTACGCAGGCTCTGTGAGTCATATGTTGGAAGTCACGGTCTATCTGCTACGCGGAAACGTTCTTCATGCCGACAAGTTTTAGTTCACCGTTATTGCCGACGGAAACGCTCCATCTCCCACCAACCAAGGCAAACAACAAGCCGATTTATGATATACCGTTTTTTCAAATACCTCCTAGAAGTCAGCTAGAGTTTACTTTACCCTCTACAAGTATTTTTTGTGCAACATAACCCCACAAGTGCATAGCTATTTGGCATGTCCCACAATAGCTGCTGACTCAACTAGCTCAATTGTCCATGGGGTTAAATTGCGCAAAAGAACGGGTATTCATGTAAAGCATTTGTGTATGTTTCATTCCTGAGAGGAGTTAAACTGAGAAGAGGAAATGTGGTAGGAGGGCTAAATCAGTTGGCGGGATATGGCACGTCTGGAGTCCATTCTAACAAAAAATAGTCAAGTTAGCAGGAAGGGGCTGCTGAGGGGCATATCAAATTACCATTAACTTTTAGGGTTATAAAAGTACTTATATGGTTATAAGTTAAACTTCGGCTCGCTTCTAAAGGGGTATTTATAATTTATTTTCTTCATCAATATGCACACAGATTTTGTGCTCCATGCAAGGTTTATCACCTCGTCCTATACTGCAACAAAAAAGGTTTATATTAGACCCCTCATCACTAACGGTTTTGAAAAATCATCTGTAATAGTTGAGAAAAAATCATCAGTGATGACTATCATTAACATCATTGACGGCTTTTGGTAAAAACCATCAGTGATAAGACTCATATCAGTGATGACTACCATTCACATCACCGACGGTTTTTGGCAAAAACCCTAAACCGTCAGTGATGTACTTTCTCATCACTGATAATTTTATCCAAAAACCGTCAATGATGACTACTATTCATATGATTAACGGTTTTTTGGCTAAAACTGTCAGTGATGTGAATTCTCATCACTCACTAAGGTTTTTGGATAAAAGTGTCAGTGATGAGAATTTCTTGAAAATAAGTATAGAGAGCCCTGACCCACTTAGTGTTTTTAGGGCTTTCTGAGCTATTTTTGAGGTGGCTCAGATTGTGAGGCGATCTGGTGAAAGGAGACCGTGGATTTGGAAGAGTGATTGTAGATTCTTTTGTTCTTGTGATCTAAGGTTAGTAATTAGTTCTAATTGCATTATATTTAAGATCTAGCTTGGTAAAGAGGGAATTGAAGACGGTTTAGATCTAGCTTGGTGTAGATCCATTTGTTTTTTGTGATGTAAAGTAGTAATTAGTTCTAATTGCATTATACTCAAGATGAGAATTGAAGATGCTAAGTTTAAATGTAGCTTATATATAAATCCATTTGTTTTTTGTGATCTAAGAAGCTAGGTTGGTAAAGAAAAGAATTGAAGATACTTGTTTTAGATGTAGCTTGTAGATCCATTTGTTCTTTGTGATCACTACTACAGGAATGTATATCACAATCGATTCTTTTTCGTCATCACAGTTAGTTTTGGTAGTGATACAAAGTCATTAGACAATGATGAGGAGACACTATCATAGTCAGTTTTAGCCCGATTATGATGTTGAGCACATCACAATCAATTCTGATCTAGAAACGATTGTGATGTACTTCGCATCACAATCGGTCCTAGATCAAAACCAATTGTGATGTGCACTGAATCACAATCGACATAAAATAGGTGTTGTTATGGCTTACAAAAAAGCTTAAATATAAAACTTCTTGAGCTTGTCCGCATTCCACGCGTGCTTGAGCGACTTATCTTCCATAGTGGAGAGGCGGTATGCCCATGAGCCTAAGACCGCTAAGACACGGTAGGGCCCCTCCCACTTAGGATGGAGATTCCCTTGGGCTCTTGAGTCGGTGACCCTTTTTAGCACCAAGTCTCCTAAGAGGAAGGTTCGCTCCCGCATTCAGTTGTTGTAGAAACGGGCGACCTCTCGTTCGTACATGGCATGCTTGACGAGGGCCTAGTCACGGATTTCCTCTACGAAATCCACTTCCATCTTGTGATTGTCTTCGTTTGCCATGAAGTTGGTGAGTAGGGTCTTCGAGAGCATCTCCACACGAAGGGAGCGGTGGCAGACCTTTGCGGGGAGGGCCGCTTCCACTCCGTACACAAGTGAGAAGGGTGTCCACCCCGTGGAGGGACTAGGAGTGGTACGCATCCTCTACAGGATGCTGAGGAGTTCCTCTGCCCACAGCCCCCGCTTAAGTGTGCTCTTCTCGAGTAGGCGGCGGATGCCTTGGAGGATTAGGCCATTGTCCCTTTTGATCACCCTATTGGATTTAGGGTGAGCCACCGAAGCGAAGCAGAGGACTGTCCCAATTGAATCACAAAAGTCCCTGAAGGAGGAAGCATCGAATTGGGTTCCATTGTCCACCGTGAGCTCTTTTGGGACCCCAAAACGGCACACAATGCTCTTTCAGAAGAACTTTTGCACCACCCAGGATGTGATTGTCAGCAACGGATTCGCTTCCACCCACTTGGTGAAGTAGTCCACCGCCACCACCGCATACTTGTAGCCCCCTTTGCCGGCAGGAATGGTCCGAGCAGATCCATGCCCCACCGGGCAAAAGGCCATGTGATTGGTATTTGGTGCAGAGGTGCAGCGAGAAGTGGTGAGCTGATGTCAGGAGCGGGGGCTTGATCAAGTATGATTTGAGATCCTCAAAGGCTCTTTGAGCCTCTGGGGTCCAATGGAAGCCTTCAAGCCCATGCAGTATTTTAAAGAAAGGCAGCCCTTTCTCAGCTGACCACGACATGAAACTCCAAGGGCTGCTGGAAAGTGACCCCTGCATTCTTCAACCCGAAGGGCATGCGAAGGTAACAATAAGTACCCATTGGGGTAATGAAGCTTGTCTTCTTCTCATCTTATAGGGCCATGTGGACTTGGTGATAGCCCGAGTATGCATCCAAGAAGCTCATTAACTCACAGCCGGCGGTGGAGTCAACTAACTGATCGATGCGTGGGAGAGGGTAGTCGTCCTTCGGGCATGCTTTGTTGAGGTCGGTGAAGTCGACGCACATGCGCCACTTACCGCTGGACTTTTTGACCAAGACGGGATTGAAAAGTCAATCCGGGTGCCAGACCTCCCGGATGAGGCCAGCAGTTAAGAGTTTTTCAATTTCCTCCTTAATGGCTTGACATCGTTCGAGAGAGAGCTTGCGGAGCTTTTGCCTCACCGGGAGCGCCCGGGCCTCATTGCGAGGTGATACTGAATCACCTCGCGGGGGACGCCCTTCATGTCCAATGGGACCTAAGCGAAGATGTCCGCATTGGCCCTTAGGAACTTGAGGAGCTCCTCTTCCACCTTTTCTGGGAGTTCAGCTCCAGCCTAGATGAAGCGTTCATCGCCCAGGTCAAAGAGCCTTATCTCTTTTGGCTCCCCTTCAAGGCGAGGCTTCAGGGGGTACTTCTCTAGCGGGGACTTGCCTTTGGTGATTTCCATCAGGGATGGTAGGGACGCGACCCCTAATGAGCCCCCCACTTCAAGTATGTGGACTTCATCGAAATCGAAGGCCGTCCTATGATAGAGGCGACGGGCCAAATCTTGATCGCCCCTCACGGAGATGGCCTTCCCCGATATCTTGAGGCACAGGTAGTTTTGGTGGATTGCTACACTGAAGCTGTTGAGAGTTACTCTTCCCATGATAGCATTGAATGGCAACTTGACGTCAAATCTAACCACTTCTGTGCGATGGTTCTCCTGTGAACCAATGGTCATGAGGAGCTCAATCCTCCCCAGAGGTTGGATAGATTTCCCTGGAACGAAGCCCGTGAGAGGGCGATCGGACGGGAGCAAGATGCCCTGATGGTAGCCCCCCTGATTCACATAGCTCCTTGAGCGCGTGAAATAAAGTATGTCTACGGAGCTACCCCCATCGACAAGTATGCGGGAGACTTGACAGTTGGATATGGTGGCAGTCACCAGGAGAGCGTCATCATGGTGTAACCTCAGGCCTTTCGGGTCTTCCTCAGAGAAGCTTAGTGGGATGTTCGCCCATTTGGATGAAGCATTTCGAAGGTTCACCCCCACCACATTGGCTTCTCGTACGTATTCCTTCCTTTAGCGCTTGGACTCATGTTCACAGCTGAGCCCCCCATTATGATATTCACTTATTTATGTGGCACTTGGAAGGGGAGCTCTTGTTCAGTATTTTGTGGAGGTTCTGCTGGGGGAGGCCCGCCAGGAGGCAATGAAGACACAGGGTGGATTGCTTGGAGAGGCATGGCCTCCGCGGCCACGGGACGAGGCGGAGACCCCCGACATGGCTTAGGACCACGCTTGAGGAGCTTGGCCACTTCGGCGGCGTATTGGCGGTACTCACTTGTGTCGTGCCCACCCATTTTGTGATATACGCTCCAGCGGCTATCCCCTTGGTCTTGGTTATTCATTTTTTCCTCGGGACCCTTGTCACGAGCCCGAGGGGCCTTACGCTTTGGACCCTTCTTTGGTCCTTTGGAAGCACCGTCTCCCTGGGGCAGGACGTCGGCTACAACGAGAACCTTGGAGTCGCAACCTCCGCTGGAGAGGTCCCTCCGTTCCTTATTCTTTTTTCGGATGAGCCCTTTAGCCTTCTCCCGGGGGAGTCTCCCCCAGCTTGAGGGAGGAGCCCCCTTTTTACTAAGTCGATGTCCTCCCCGTGGGCATACTTCTCAACAACCTCGAAGAGTTGTTGAGTGGTTTTTGGGGATCCCTTCCTAGTGCCCGGTTCAGTTCGCTGGGGAGAAGTCCTTCCTTACACGCTTTAATGATCATAGAGTCTGGGGCATTTTCCACTTGGCTCGACACCCGGGAGAAACGCTTGAGGAAGTCTCGTGTGGACTCTACCTTTTATTGCTTGACCGTGAAGAACTGATTGGGAAGCATGGGGCGCTTGTAACTCTGCTGAAAGTTTGCGCTGAACTCTTCACGTAGCTGGGCCCAAGAGTGGATGGAGCCCCTTTTCTGGTTGAAGAACCAAGACCGAGCGGTTCCTGAGAGGAAAAGTGGGAGGCAGTTGCACTTCTCTGTCTCCCCGCCTCCTCTCGTTCAGATAGCCATGGCATAGACCTCCATGAATTGCATGGGATCGGAATCCCCATCGTATGGTGCGATGTTCAGTTGGCGAAATTTGAGCCGGAACGGGGTCGCTGAGATGCCTCGAGCAAGAGGGTTCCCGGTCCTGGGGCTGCCTCCATTTTCATGTCGGCAGGGAGAAGGCGACCTCGGACGGCGGCGGCGATGATGGCGAGAGACCTCAGAACTGGAGGAGCTGGAAGCTCAGGGATGACGACGGTGCCCGTGCTCGGGAGAGTTAGAGCGCTCCTGCCGATGCTTAGATCTGGGAGCCCGCGAGACCATAGACTCAGCCTCCCCTCCTCAGTGATGGTCACGGGGACTAGGAGAGGCAAGGGCCCGCCCTGGGCTAGTAGAGCGAAAACTTCTCCCTTTCACTTGACTTAACTGGGCTAGACGATGATCTCCTGAGCCTTGTGAGCAGGGTTCCAAATTTCGGTGAAATTTCGCCGAAATTTCGGATTTTGGACCACCCCGAAATCTAAAGTACCGGACGAAAAAAATGTAAAAAAAATGTGAAATTGCTACAGTACACGAAATTTCAGTTTTTTCGGCGAAATTTAGCCAAAATTTCGTGTTTTTTGACCGGTTTTGAAACTTTTAGGGCCGTATTTGACCATATTTGGTCAAATAACCCATAGGAAAGTCATCTCTTATGAAAATTTGTTGAAAAAACGAATTTTTTAAATATTTTAAAATTTTGGCAGAAAAACTATCAGATTTTTATAAAATTGTACAAGGTTGATAATAAGCTAAAAATTTTATGGTACTATACTTAGTAGTTTAGAATCATACATAAAAAATTTCAAAATAATTTAACATCATTTTTTATCTTTAAAAAATAAAAAACAGAATAAACATAATTGGGACAGTTATATTGTCATAATTTTATAAATTTTCTTGTGTGTGATTATGATCTAAAATTTTTGTGAGAGATTAATAATTGACTCAGTATCATTATATAAAATTTTCAAAAAATTTAAAATTTGTCTGTTTGATAAATCAAATCTATGTAAGCATTGAACTTCGTTTGTTATATTATATTTCAAAAATCAAAAAGAAAAGAACATAAATGGTACTGTGCCTTGTAAGACTTTTATAAATTCACTGGAGTGTGATCATGAATCACAATTTTTATGGGATATTAAGAAATTCCTTATCACCAATATGTAAAATTTTTAAAAATTTTAAACTTTTTTTTATTGCTAAAGCAAATCTATGTATTGATCATGAGACTTTTATTAGGACGTAGTACTGTCTGAATTTCTAAACATTATTTGAGAATGATCATCATCCAAAAATTTTAAAGAAACATTAATGTTACATCAGGACCATCCACAAAAATTTCAAAAGTTTTTAACGTGGTTTACATAATTTTTTATTTTGTTCAAGTTTGTCGGTAAGCCTTTTAAGAGGGCAGTAGTACTGTTCGAATGTTTAAAAATTCATACAGTTTTATCATCATCTGAAAATTTTATGAGAGTATTATAGATACATCATAACCATGAAATTTTTTTTCAACAGTTTCTAACTTGATTTGTACCATTTTCCATTCGGATCAAACTTGTCGGTCAGTGTTCTATTTGGACAGTACCACTCTCTGAATTTTAAAAAATTACTCACATGTCATAATCAGCTGAAATTTTTGTGAGAACATTAATTATGGATCATAACCATGAGAAACAATTTTCAATAGTTTATAACTTTATTTGTACCATTTTCCATTCGGATCAAACTTGTCGGTCAGTGTTTTATAAGGACAGTACCACTCTCTGAATTTTTGAAAATTCCTCAGATGTGATAATCAGCTGAAATGTTTTTGAGAACATAAAAAATGTGTCAGGAATCTCCAAAAACAATTTCAAAATTGTTCGTTAATGTTTAGACCACTTTTCAGCCGATGCAAAAAACCCAAAATTTCGGGTATTTTGCCCGAAATTTCGGGTTTTTTCGCCAAATTTCGGATTTTTTTGCGGAATGGACCGGATTTGAATTTTCAAATTCAAATTTCGTCTAAAATATTTCTGAAATTTCGCGATCCGGCCAGGGACAATTTATTCCGAAACCGAATTTTCAAACCTTGCTTTTGAGTGTCCGGGGGAGGCCGCGACTTGATTCCCCTATTCTCCAGGTAGCGTCCTTGGAGGAACGGGTGCCTTCGGTGTCGGAGGTTCCCCCTCCGCCCCAGGCCACGTCGAGGGTGAGATTCAGCTCCAGCTGGTGGGGGTTGATTCACCTTCTCCGAGGGTAGGCACATCTACCCCGGAGGAGGAGATTTTGGGGGAGGTCCCGGGGCCCTCACCGAAAGAGGCACAAACTCAGGCCTCGGGAGCTGCGGTGAAGGTACGAATTGTAACGGCATGGTAGACACCCCCAAAACCTAGGCTCGGCGGGCGTAACAGCCAGAACGGGGGTAAGAGGAGGGGGATTGTAGAGATTGCCTCCTTACCCCCCGGAGCGAAGGCTGGACCCCATGCGCCCCCGGATCGGTGGTGATCTAGATCGAGGGTGGTGGTAGGAGTGACTAGAGGTAGGGATGGACCCCTTGAGGGTGATAGGAGGCCATCATGTAGTCCACAGTCTACCTCGTAGTCGCCTATACTAGAGCCCGCCATCGGGACAAGTCCAACGTCTTGGGGGTGAGGGCTGGCTCCAGAGGTCCTAGCCCTGCGATGACGGTGACGTCCCGAGGCTACTGCCCTTGGCCCGTGGTAGCCAGAGCAAGGTGGGAGGAAGAGTTCTCAAGTCTCAGGGCTCGAAAGACGTTGTCTACCCTAGGGTGGATATCTCCGATCTCCGAGGGAGGCGCTCACCTGGAGGTTCGATGAGGAGGAGGGTTGTTGACTTGCTCCTTGCACTTCGAGGCTTGAGGAGGCTTGGTGTGCTTCTTGGTAGGAGCCATTGCCTTCGACGTTGGCTACGTAGCTCCCCACGGATGATGCCAAATGTCATATGTTCAGAAACTAGACACGAGATTGAGAGCGGACGTCGGCCGTCTTACGTGCCTACATCCGCGAGAGAGAAAGAGTAGACACAAGGGTTTATATAAGTTCGGGCTCTTAAGGAAGCGCCCTACTCCTGTCGGTGTGTTCCCTAGGGGGAATAGGGAGAGGTTGTAAGGACCAAGTTGGCCTAGAGGGGGGGGGGGTGAATAGGCAACTTTAAAACTTTTTAATTATTATGAAAAACTTTTCTCAATAAAAATAGAAATGGAAGCAATTAGTATAAAAGTCCAGCACAACAATTGTTAAATAAAACTTTGTATGAAAGGGAATTTCGAATGAGAAACAATAAGAGAATATAACCAATAATAAACAAAAACAAAAGAACTCTAGAATTTTCCACCGAGGTTAAAAGATCACTCCTATGTCCCCGTTAGAGCACTTCCTCAGAAGTATTGCTCCACCAAACAGCCAATCTCAATAGCTTTTGGTTTTCCACTATCTTGACTCTTTCACTACTCCAGTGAGGTGAGTTTCAACCTTTCACAGCAATGATATCCTTCCACAATTACTGTTGGATAGGTCGCACTAACAACTTCTCCAACCGTCTGGGAACAGCTAGTTCCAAGAGTAATAGACTATCCACAAGTCCTGTCTCTTGGTTCAGTAGCTAGATGCAAACTAAACTTAGCTTGGAGCAAGTACTCAAAATGTTCAAAATGAATGTTTGTGATTTCTGAGTTGAAGCTCAAACTCTTGATGACAAATGAAACTCAGGAATTCTGAAGATCAAGAGTTGTATAGGATTTGAATGATGTCAAAGATGTTTAGGATATCAAATATGTGAATGTGCAAAGCTCTATATTGTGTTTGTGAACCCAGGCATTCTATATATAGATCTTGAACAGAAATAACCGTTACACTTGCCATTTGCCCGTTGGGTGTTGGTAGGATAGATGGGTTAGGTCAACTGCTACCTTTTTGCAAGAATTCTACGATGTATGGCCCATAAGTCAAACTACACACACGCCAGACCGAAAATTTTGGTCCGGGGTACATAGGATAGAGAAGCTTTGTTGAACTCAGATAGACCCTTTTACGCCGGACCGAAAATATTGGTCCGTCGTACACATGCATTGTTTAGCATTGATACCTACAAGACAATGCTTGCGCCGGATCGAAAAAATTGGTCTGGCGAACACATGATGTGTTTCTTTTGAGTTCCAGCAAATAGAGTTTGCGCTGGACAAAAAAAGTTGGTCCGGCGTACATGAGAAAAATGGCTGGTTTTATCTGAGTGAAACATGTTCCCGCCGGGCCAGAAAAATTGGTCCGACGTACACAAGGAATTCTGGTTTGCATCAGACTTTATATTTCTGGTTAAAATAAATTTTAACACAGACTTAGAATTTTATGTAGAGGAAATATAACTTATGCCGGACTAAATTAAAGAAAGAATTCAAATTGCTCCGACGAAGAAAGTTATACTTGGTTGAAAAGAATCAAAGAAGAATTCTTAACGTCGGACCATCAAAAATCGGTCCGGCGTACATGAAGTACGCTCGGTGAAGATAATTCTCAGCGCTGGACCGAAAATATCGATCCGGCGTACATGTTGTACGCTCGGTTGGAATTTTAACTAAGGGTCTTTGAGCGCTTGAACCAGAAAGAAGTTTTGTTCCAGAGAGAATTGTTTTGGCTAAGAAGATAGAGCTTTGGATTTTTGAGTGAGAAATATGAAAAGTCCTATGCTCCAAGTAATCTTAGTGATTTTGCATATGAACTAAGATTATTTCTTATGTATAATCCCTATTAATAGTTGTCGGGACCTGATTCTGAGAATCCGGACCCTCTGTGTATTTTGTGCCAGTCCAGGATCACACTAGCACACACAGCCTTTATAGGGTTGCACATTGCAGACATTACAGCGATACAATAATAAATAGTGCAAACATTTATATAAACTGAATTGTACGACCTTATGGTCTCCTTACATAAATCAGCCACGCAGGGCTTACATTATCAGAGTAAGAAAGGAAATAGCGAAAAATAAATAAACTACGAAGGAACCCATCACTAAGCCACAGGCAACCGACTGGGCTTGCTCCCTAATTGTCTGGCTCTTCAATGTACTCCTCCTCCCAGACTGGCGTAGACTCCTCCACTGATGTTGGGGTTGATAGGCAAGGAGGGGTGAGTACTCAAGGCACTCAGCAAGTAATGCACAGAATGCGGTGCTATTACTACATGCAAGGCTTATTCCAAAGTATTGGCTTACTTGGTACTTTTGCATTAAACAACATTTTTAAACTAGCATCTTGTTTAGATTGAAAGCAGTGAAACAGTTATATATATAATGCTAAGTTCTTCAAACAGTTTTTCTTCAAAGATTCTCGGCACACAGCCTTAATAATCCATTTTCACACTAGCACACAGCCACCCATTCCACATTTTTGTTTTTGAAGATCTAACCCTTGGTTGTAATTCCCGAGCAATGTCCAATACCGTGGACACGGCTATTCGAATAGATTTGACACTCTGCAGAGGTTGTACACTTTACCCACAAGATACAGCCGCTCACCACACAGGTGATTGTCCGCAACAAAGCCTTTTAGGAACCTCTACCTTAACCAATGAACCTCTTCGGTATTGCCTTCACTATCACTCCCCTCACACAGAGCCGAAGTATAGGACAGGCCAACACCGTTGGATGGGCACCAAGCCAAGACAGTGCGCTCCCTCACACAGATACACCCACGTATCTTTGTCACCACGAGGTATCAGAGGAAAGATATCAGAACCCTAATCAACTAGGTCTGTCCTATACCAGACATGTGGTTGTACGGGTGACTAAGTTCAAAGACTTACAAGGTGAAGTCCTTAACTTGACCAAGGCAAGACTTTCATCACTCATCAGTGGCACACAGCCCAATGTGGCACACAGACTCACAACTCTCATCAACCCATTGCCACACAGGCCCGCCTGGCATAAAGCCTCTTGCCACTTGCCCCAGTCTAAATCATTTCCCACCCGGTTGATTATTGTGCAACACATGCCATCAATAACTCAACATCGGTACGGAACCACACAGGTGTCCGTACTTCAATTTCATCATGTAGCATCATCACACTGCTTTTTCATAATACATTCAGTATTTCATTAGTCAATATTGCTGCATTTCCAAAAGATCATGCAAGACTCGTTGCAGGGCTAAGCGTTTAATCACGGTCTAGCCTCCCGTGTTGGCACAATATTATCATCCAACTAGTACAAGCAACCTAGGGTGACAATGATTTCAGGGCATACAAGTAATAATTTCAAGGTGACACTAACAATATTGGTTTATTAGCTAAATTACCCAAATTCATTTAAATACATTTTTATTTAATTTAGCATGCATAATTTTAAAGCAAAAATATAATTAAAAGAAACTGGGATCAAAATGGTCAAGGCATCACTTGCCTTCAAAGAGTTGCTGGTCGTGGCCCGACGCTTGGTCTTGAGCGACAAATTCTTCTTCGAAGCTTTCCGACAAATTTACGTCTACGCGTAAAATAACATATACAATAAATACCCAAAATAATATCCTAAATAATCTAAAAAATTCAAATAAAATTGACCATTAAAATGATCTCAATTTTTAAAATTTTTAGAGACTGGAATCACCCCAATCGGAGTTCAAATGCAAAAGTTATAGCCTTTCAAAGTTTGCAAATATATTAAAAAGAATAAACCGAATTAACATAAATATTTTTCAACTGAAAACCCGATTTAATGCGTCAGCATGACGTCAGCTGACACGCGACGCACTGTGGTGCAGCCACGTCGCCTCGGTCTATGGACTGGGTCCATGGGCCGGCTTTGGTCCACGGTGGACCCGATCCACGAAACAAATGCACTGCCCCACCGATGACGCCAAGATCGACGCCACCGATCCTCGAGATTCGTGCATGAACACGTGTCACTATCTCGGCCATCGCTCGACCAACGACTAGATCTCAGCCACGCGGCGCAATCGGGACCGTCAAAGATTCAACGGTCAGATCGACCGACACACGCTGCTATGCACCGAGATGCGCACGACACGCGTCGCGCATCCAGCCGCGCCCACGCATCCAATGGCCAGCCACGCACCGACTCGGCGACACCTCCAGCTCCACGCCTCCACGCATCGCGCATCCAACGGCGCACCCGAAATCGACGGCTGGATCCCGCACACGCCCGGCGATGCCTCAGCTTACGCGAAGACACGCGGCGCAATCCCGACGGCCCGTTGAAATCAACGGTCGAGATGGGTCTGATCCCCGGTCAAAACGCCCACGCGTCAGCACACAGTTCGACGAGGGTACGGTGCCATCAACGCCGCACGTTCAAATCTGAACGGCGCGGATCCTTAGGGCAACCCGGATCTAATCTCTACCGTTTAGATCTAATCCAACGGCGCGGGTTACCGGAGCGGTTTACTGTGCACAAGGAAACGTGGCACAATCTCAAACGTCCACCGCAGATCTAACGGCTAAGATCCACTAAAAGACCTAATATCCAGATCTAATCTACGCCGCACAACACAGATCTAAGGGCTACGATCTAATCCAAACGTAAACAGAGAAGGGGCTACGTTGACTCACCTACGCGGTGCGATGAAGATCGAATGGTCGATGGGGTTCGACGAGGTTGACGGCAGCGAAGAAGGAGAGGCTGCCGGAGCTGAGGAATACGAGGACATCGTCGGCATTGCAGAGCGTTCCCGGCGTGAAGAAGTGGCACGTTCGACGCATCTCGACGAGATCGGTACTCTGGTGACCCCGGCAGCGGCGGAGGTGAACTGGCGATGGTGGAACGAAGCAAGGACGACAGCAGAGCGAGAGAACAACTACGGCGAGCTCGTACGGGCGCTAGAGAAGGTCTCGGCGTGCGTGCAAGGAATCAAAAAGAAGCGGTGAGAAGAGCTCTACACGGCGTAGCAACCGACACTTTAAAAGGAGCCTCGACGTGCACGCAATCACCGACGAAATGAGCGGAAGCTCGGCGGCGATTACTCCGGCGATGATGCCCGGTCGAACTGACGTGGCACGATCCTGACTGTCCGCGCGGCGACGATCCGAAGGCGCACGCACGCGGGCGACGCGGCGCAATGGCAACCGTTGGATCCCGATCCGACGGTGCGGACGCACTGCGGCTAGGGTTTCTGATGCGCTGGGCTGGGCTAAGCACAGTGCTGGGCCGACCCAATACTATTCACTCGATTTTCAAAGCTTTTCTTATTTAAAATAACACAGATAAATAAACAAAGTCAAATTAAATAGCAAAAATACCCGAAAAGTCCAGAACAATTCTAGAAAATATTTTGAGACATTTGAAACTCAAATAAAATATTTTCAATAAAACTTTACATAAAATTTTCCATTATTTAATTGACTTCAAGAAAGGCCATATTTGAATAAATCCAAATAAATTTCAATAAATTCCCAAAAATTCCTAAAAATAAAAAATACTCCAAAATTTAATTTATTGAAATTTTTAGGGTGTTACAATAGTACGGTGATTTTAACTATATGGCTTGAATCAACTCCCAAGCCAAAACTAGAAAACACCTTAGCCTTGATCATCAAATTTGACTATTTTCAGTTTTCATTATCCTTTTTAGTCATCAACATCAAAACCTACATAATAAGCATAATTTATACAAATAGGGAGCCTAGATGCTCTCAGATGTCTCCTAGTCCAAGCTCCTGAGGGACATACCAGTTGTTAGGTTTTTATTCAAGGAGAGCTCAGGTTACAAGTGTGGGTTACAGTGGAGTTTTATAGGCGCTCAACCTGTTACACAAATTACCATCCTACCCTTATTATAGTAGCTCAACCAGGGGTATCCTGGTAATTTCCGGATGGAGGCAGTGGATCCCACGTCACCGTTTCATAGGGGTAGACCTTTGACTCCGGGACCCCACAGGGGACTTTGGGATCCCACTTGGCGGTTGGTCTCAAGCGGCTCAAGGGCGCTCACCCATCTCTATGGGCGTTTGGTGTAACATCCCAAAAAATAAAATAATAGGAAATTAAATATTTTGAATTTTAATATAATTATTTCTGTTTTTTCCTGGCATTATTGGAATTTATTTGGATTTTCCTGGATTTTTGTATTGAATGAAAAATTAAACAAATAGAAATAAAGAATGAATAATGGTAAAAAGATAAAAAGGTAAAGGTAAAATTTTGGAAAATTTACTATAGAACCCTAAACATGCTGGTAAGTCAGTAAAGTCAAAAGTAAAAAATTTATTCACAGAAAAGTAAATAAATAAAAAGAATGACATCCCTTTTGACTTGAAACAGTGTAAGTCAAAATTAATGTTAAATATTAGAAACTTATCTGGAGCCATAAAAATTACCATAACACCCTCAGAGCAGGATATACGTCTGATAAAAATTTCAGGATTTTATCATGTAACTTAGACCTTCTAACAATTCAAAAAAAAGATGCTTGGAAAATCTGAAATTTATCATGCCAGAATTGTTATAGAATAATTATACAATGTTTTGTCTTGAAATTTTTCTAGAGACATTCTTAACCTAATTTTAACGCTTCATAAAAGTTTCAAAAATAAATAAGGTCATTTGAACCCATAAATAAATCAAATACCGAAATGAAAATTTTGGCTAATGCACAGTGTCAGAATTTTAATTAATTAATTACAAGATATTTTGGTCCGAAAATTTTAATGAAGGATGAAAACTACCAGGAGACCTTATTAAAAAAGTTTACAATTTTTAACTCGATTTGATAGCTATTTTAATTCCTAGCATGGCACTGTCCTGAAGCCTTATCTCTTTAGTCCATTTTCCACCGCTGACATGTGGGCCAGACTCTAGCCGTAACCGTTCGCTAGCAAGTGAAAGAAGTCCCGTTCGGTCACCGACTGGTGGTCCCGGACCCCACCTGGCAGTCTCGTCTCTCCTGCTCCTTTTCTTTCTCGCATGCTCCCGATCCTTCTCAGCCTCGCGCTTGCGTCGCCCGGTCTCGTTTGTCGGACGCCGATTCAATGCATCGCCGTGCCACTTCCGCTTGACCTGAGCCACGCTCATTCTCGTCGCACTGCACCGACAGCCTTGCGCCATACCTCACCGGTCAAAACCGCGCCAACTCGTCGCCTGACTGTAGAAGCGCTGTAACGTCAGCTCATCCATTCAAACACTGGAGAACCGACTTCTCCCGGCTATAAATACCCGTGTAGCTTCACCATGAGCCCTCTACTCTCTTGAACACTTCCTGAACTCAGCACTTCAGCCATAGCTTCCATCATCGCCATTTTTGTCAGACAACCCGAAAAGGGGGGAAAAACCAAATTCTGCTAGTTCGGTGAGAGTCAATCTGATTCATTGATCTTAGAGCTCTCTTATAGCTTAGCGAACTCGATTCCAACCATTTTTCCCAAGTTGCAGAGCCGCAGCACCGCCGTCGCACTGACTTCTTCTTCCCCAACTCCGATCGCCCGGTGGCAGCTCAACCCGTTACTTCTCCGAACGATTCAACCGCCAAAATGGAGCCTAGGTGACCCACTGATGCTCACCACGCTACCGATTCGGTCGGAGACTCACTTCTTTTCCTTCTCCGGTGAGCCGCCCCTTCCTCCGTCGCAGGCCTTCGGTGGCAGCCTGCTCCGGCCACCCCCGGATGTGAACGACCCCACCCTAAGATGTGCGATGATGCGCTGAAGCCCATCGTGCCATCGATTTCGCCGGAGCTTCACCGTAGAGCCGTCGCCGGAGAGCCCTAGAGCCGTCTCTGCTCTTCTCTCACCGAGCAGTGGGGCCCGACTGTCAGCCAGCGCAAGAGCTCCAGTTCATCTGGTAAAGACGCCTTCGCAATGGGAAAGCGTATTTATGAATTTCGTTTTGATTTTTCAAAAACCGAGTTAAATCAAATGCTTATAGATTTTGCATTGTAACTCCAAAATTAGTGAAATTACTTTCTATATTCTTCTAAAATCAGGCACCATCAGAATGTGCAATAATATTTTGAAAATGATCATTGGGTAAATTTCAAATTCAAAATTTGAATAACAGGCCAAAAGATATGCTTTATATAAAAATTCTGCAAATAAGCTTAGAATTGAATGAAACCAATTTTATTGAAATCCTTATGCTTCCAGAAGTTCAGATATATAAAAATATTTAAATTTCATTTATGTTTGTATTACTTTCTATTAAAGATTTCATTCAATGCACTAGAAATTCAAATATACATAACTTATATAAAAGAAATAGGAAATAAGTAAAATTGATTTATAAATATTAATATGACAGTAGAATACCTGAATTTGCCAAAATAATTAAGAAGTAAACTTGATTTGAACTGTCTTTAAAAATATAAAATAACCAAAGCACAAAATGTATATATATGCATAGAAAATCAGATAATTAAAATATGGATCAAATGAATTAAAATAATGACCAAACCAGTTTTGTTATACTCCTGACATCACAAGGATTCTAGATGTATAATAATATTTAAGGTTTACAATAGAAAACAGTAAATGTTTAGTAGTCGAAGTATTAATTCTTGCATAATTTGAATAGTTATAGCTTTCTCAAATGAACATCAAATTTGATGAAAACCGAATCCTATAACCCTGAAAAATAGTGCTCTTGCTGACTGTACAAAAGTATTTTATGTTTGTGCTAATCTGAAATAAGTCCATATTAAACCCTAATGATCTCTTATATGGAAAACATCTTGGATAAAAGCCAACCATTGCAAAATTAACTTTAAATCACTCTTAGTGTCATACCCTGTTAATGCCTGAAAAATGGGTAGATTATCTTATAGGGTGTAGTCACAATCTTATACCAAAAACTGAACCTTTGTCGTGTAGTTATAGAAACATTTAAGCATTTCCAACAGTCCGAAGAATATCTCGTCTAAGTGCAAAAATTATGAAGATCAGTTTAGAAATAATACTTAGGATATGTACTATCATATTCTGGAAAAAATATTTTATTTACAACTTGCTTTTCAACTAAATCCTGCTAGTTGAATACCCTTAAGTATTATGGTCGTCGTAATCCTTAATATCACATAAGCTTTTTTAGCGATCAATATTATGTCTCGTCTAAATACTAAAATATATGAAATTAGCTTAGAAATGTTCTTCAAAGTATATACTATTCAATTCCGAAGAAATAACCATATTTCATCATGCTTTCCACATAAATCATGTTAGTTAAATAACCATAAATATTATGTTTTATGAACTTCATAATATGAATAGACAACTTGGCAAATAATGAAGAAATTGTAGCTAATATGTTTTTATCACCAGAACCTTCTTAAAAACCCTGAATAATCTAGTAACCTAGCTCAATAGATTTAACTTATTCAAAATCGCTTTCTATGCAAATCACTTAAAGAGTTAAGTACTATTCACATAACCACTTTAATTTGTGTTTTACTTCTTTTAATCTAAATAATTTTAGCATCTATAATTCGAAGTTAGAGATACAAGAATTTATAATTTTAGCCTCTTGAATTCGTAAAATCAGAATAGATAATCTATAAAAGAAACCATGTTTTGTTCGTCATAAAGCCATTAAGTATATGAATATGTAATTATCTAAATCACGAAATCTTGTAATCATATAATCCAAGCTCCAAAACATTCCTGTTTTCTGCAGTGAATCTTTATTTGTTTTTTTGTCTATTTTCTTTTCGCCCTTATTAAAGTTGGATTATTTGCTATATTTTCCGATTGATTGACGTGTAGAATCCGACGTCCCTTCCTCCTTCGTTGCCTCCGTCAGTTGCGACCGCATCTTCATCGTAAGCAATAAATAAGCAAGGCAAGCACCCTCCTTTGACCATCTTGATCCCAGTATTTAATTTGCATTGTGTTTATTAAAATATTTCATGCATGCGTTTACTTTCTGTAAATTCGTTATTTTGTGGTACTGGTAGTTATACCTGTTGTCTCATGAAACTTCCTTGATAAGTATGGATATGTGAACCCTGATAACCATAGATTAAGCATAGACATTATTTAATGTTATCATGGGTATATGCTATTACTTTTTATCCACGCTTAGCCATGCTTTTAGAACTAATGAGGTTGATGATCAGATCAAAATTTGTTTCTTGAGAAATGGAAAATGTTGAAATGAAGCTGTTGGTTATGGGTATTTTCATTAAAAACCCAAAATAAAACTATGGTTTTGATGCGGGCGATTATTGGCAATAGCCGGAGGTGCAGAGGGATTTGCACGTAGTATAGGGTGGAGTATCGCCCGTGTCGGATTAAGGACCGAACTTAGTGTTGTATGATCCAAGATAGTCCGTACAACCACAAGTGTTGGGATGGGGCAGCCTTAAACCAATTAAGTTATCTAGTTTAACTTTGCATTTATGGAAGGCAGGAGTATAGCAGGAGCTTTCCGGTCAGGACTGCTTGTGAGGGGCTTCCACACCGAACTTTTCTAACCCTCGGTGTGGGTAAATGCATACCCGCGCAACGGTGTATGCCCCGCTGTAAAACATAAATGGGTGTTGTGTTTACGTGAAAGGAACCACGTCTCATGTGAGTATTTCTGTTTTATGGTAGGGATTAACGTCCTGGGATGATGCAAAGTTAACCTAGGTAATGTAAACGTTTTCGTCATGAACATTCTGGCCACACGCCAAAGGTGCGTGAAACATGCGGTAAAAAGAAAAGGTTATGACTTGTGAGTAAAGTTGTACACCTCTGCAGAGTGTAAATCTAATCGATTAGCCGTCCTCTCGGTCATGGGAAACTTGGTGAACTTGCACTAGTTAAATGTTTTGATATTTTCTAAAATGGGTCTGGTCTGAGCTTGTTTTAGCAGCTTTTGCTTTGTGTCAAAGGGCCGACATTGTTGGATTCCATTTCTGGATTATTCGATGCTCGCGAAGGGTTGTGAGTATTACTTATGCTTTACTTATTTCATATCAGTCAACTTGCTCTTACAAATTCCGTTTACAAATAACTTGATTTTATAATATTAATTCTGCTTTATGCAAATTAACTGTAGAGCCTCCTTTGAAATAGTCTGCATATATTATAGGTTTTGCTAAAGTCTTGCGGAGTACGAAAGTACTCATCCTTGCTTATATGTTGTTTTTAGGTGGATAAGTTAGCAAAGCTTCGAGGATTTTCTTTCGTCGCAAGTTGCGGGATCTTCTTCATCGAACCTTTCTAGGGATTATGCCTTGTCAGTTGCCTGCGGGTTTGGATGGGCACACTACAAGTCTTTTCTTCTTTTGCTGCTGTAATCTTTGAGTTGTATAGTTTTCTTTGTATAATAGTTTTCGCTTAATAATATTTGTTGTATGGTTGTGATTCCAGTTGGTGTGTATGTGCGTACTAGCTACTGATCATGGGACTAGTACAGAATGCACATTAGATTTCCATTTTTGCATTTATGTAAAAATGGGGGCTGCTACATCTGGAGGGCGCCCTCTTGAACCAGTAGCCTTGTCAAGTGCCCTGTGGCCGGGGGGCTTGCAAAACGCCCGGTGGCCAAAGCCCTTGCCTTGCCAAGCGCCTTGTGACTAAGGGGGCTTGGTGAGACCCCTTGGGGACTGAAGACCCCCCTCGGACACCTCCTCTAGAGAGCTCGCAGAGACATGAGGGAGCCCTCCCTGGCACGCTCGTGGGGTATGAGGGAGTCTCCCGTGGCACGCCTGCGGGGGTATGAGAGAGCTTCTCGTAGGTGCCTACGGAGACATGAGGGAGCCTCCCACAACACCTCCGTGGGGGAGTGATGTACAGCTTCCTCTCAATGGTTCTTAGCTAATCATCCGCTTCCAAGGAGTTGACATTGCCTGAGAATGTTGGCGGCCGTGTCCTCATGAAGTCCGACAACTTGGAGTAAGGACGAGGCCCGTCATTGTTGTTCTGGGCAGCGGGGTTGTTGACTACAGCCATATGGGACATCTGTTGCATCATAGTCTGCATCAACTGAGTTTGCGCAGCGAGAAAAGCTCCCAAGTTCTGCATATCCACTGGCGGTGCTTGCTGCGGTGGTGCTCCTTCGTTGGGATTATTGTCTGGGCGTAGACCACTTCCTGAAGCTCCGTTGTTGCTGCGGGTGTTCACCATCTGCTTGATTGCTTCTTGTGTTAGGAAAGATAGATGTAGCATAGATAAGATGCAAGAATTTCTAAGGCGGGGGAAATAGGTTAAACCCAACTTAAATAATCTTTATTAATACTTGGTATGGTTGCTTACAATGCCTAAGGGCTTTGCAACACATACTGCACACTCAACAGACATTTAAGAACCAAACTAAACATGCAACCTTAACGTCTACTAAAAGGCAAAGTCTAACTTAAAGACGCGACTCAACACTCGAGTCTCAACACAACTCTAAGACCAACTCTCACTCATCCAGCCACCCTGGCTGAGACTGATCCGGTGCATACACCGGCGGGTGGGCTGGCAAGGGTGCGAACCCATCCTGGTGACCCTCTGCTGGCTCCTCAAGCTCCCACTCACGCTCCTCTGGGTCTTCTTCTTCTTCTTCTTTGACGACCCCCTCTAACTCCTGAACGACCTGGTCCGCCACCTCCTCGGCTACCTGCAAGGCCTACTCCAGCTCGCTGATGACTCTGGCTGCTGCGTCTCGAGTCTTTTGAAGCTCTCGCTCGGTCACCCTCAGCGCCTCGTACACTGTCTCCGGCCCCGAGGCGGTGTCCTCGGTGATCCTCCTGGCGATGGCGAACTCAAAGAAGGTGTACTCATCAGCACACTCCCCCTCCATGATCCGTCGACGCTGGCACGCTCGCACTGTCGGGTGAAGCCGGAACACGGTGTCGCGAAGCTCGTAGGCATAGTCGTGGCAGATCCGTCGTACAGCAAGTTTGGTAGCCTCCTGGATTCCAGCCTCGTACGTGAACCACCAGGTGGTGATGTGGATCGGTCTGGTGGTCTCGTCGCACTCTCGAGCGAAGACGGTCAGCTTGCAGAAGAACCCCTGATGCACACCGTTGACGTTCCAGTTGCTTCCTCGGTAGAGCGGACGATCGAAGCCTCCAATCACTTGAAGCACTCCCCACAGCTCCATGGCATAGCCACCCTAACTCGACTCGAAGGACTGGAAGATTGGCATCTATTCAAAACAAATTTTGAATAAGATCTCCACTCGAAATGGCAACGAAAAGAAGGTAATTTTAGCAAGGATGAGAGTACAAGAATGAGATAAGCCAAGAGTTTCTTTTTAGTCAATTTTACCTTTTTCTTTACAAAATAATTTTGGACACTCCTAAGAGAGACCAACTACCTAGGGCCAAGACCTATAGTCAGTATGGCTCTGATACCACCTCTGTCGGGACCCGAATTTGCAAATCCGGACCCTCTGTGTATACTGCACTAGTCCAGATCACGCTAGTGCACGAGCTCAACATAGATGCTATCACCGTCATACAGTGGAATCTAGCATAACTTTCATAATTAATAGTGCTGTTGTCTTACATGATTATTGCCACAGGGCTTATAAAAGAAATAGCAAATAAGCAGCAGCGGAAAAAAATAAATAAGCGTAGCAGCTCCCCAGTTCACCGCAGGCAACTGACGAGGCTCGGACCCTAAGCATTCGCATCCATATAATCCTCCTCCACGAAAGGCGTAGATTCTTCCTCTTCTTAAGTTGTTGTTGGGGTGAGTACATAAAGCACTCAACAAGTTGTGCACAGCAATGCAAGTCTAATATTCTATATGCTTGGCTTAACCCAAAGGAATGGCTAATAAGGATACTTTGCAATAAAGCAGTATTTGACAAGAATACAGTAAATAGATTGAAAAAGTAGTAAAACAAATACAGTAATTAATAGATTCAGCATTTCTGAAGTAACCCAAGTTTCCAATCCTAAATCAATTTCTATTTTCCAAGGCACCTTGCCATCCCAACAGGTTTTTGTTTAACTAAAGTCTAACCCTTAACTGTAATTCCCGAGCATTGCCCAATACCGTGAGCACGGCTATTCGAATAGATTGTACACTCTGCAGAGGTTATACACTTTACCCACACGATACAACCAAACACCACCAAGATGAGTGATCATAACAAAGCCTTTACAATGCTACACCTAGACCCAGTACTGTTCGCTAAGGTTTCAACACTGAAGGATTAAACCACCACAACAGGGCCCCACTCTTGCGCCATGTGAGTTAAACCGTAAACCCGGGACTCACTATTCACCACGACAGTACCAAAATCTAAGCTTCACAATTTATTCAGCTAGGCTGTCCCATTCCACACATGTGGTTGCAAGAGAGACTCGGGTCAAAGGCTTGCAAGGTTAAGTCCTTAAAGTGATTAAGGCAAGACTTCCACATACCCCTGCCAATCCTGGCCCACCTTGGCACACTGCCCCTTGCCACTTGCCCCAATCTAAATCATTACCACCCCAGTTTATTACCATGCACCACGTGCCACCAACATTTCAATCTAGTTGTGTGACCTCCTCGCCATGACAACTTGATATCACTGTGTGACAACACATGACACACCAATTCTTAACAATGTTCCATATTCCGTTAGTCAAGATTAAGTATCAACGTTCGGACACATGTGATGACGTGGCATGGCTAAGCAATCTATGACGGTCTAACTAGCCCATGTTGATTATCAGTATTAACCAACTATAGTTCCACATTCTAGGGTGACAAATAGATCATGGCATATAATTGACAAGGTATGATTTATTTCAAATAGGCATATTATCTAATTCCCAGATTAATTGAAATTATTTATACACATAAAATATGATGCATAAAGTTTAAGAGACAAAATAGCAATTTTGTGAAATCAGGTGCAACATGGTCAAAGCACAACTTGCCTTGAAGTAGGTGCTGGTCTTGCTCTGAGCTTGGGTCTTGAAGCAACGAATCTTCCTCCGGATCACCGAGCAGTTCAACGTCTACGCGAAACAATGCCAAAATAGCAAATAAACACCAAAACGGAGAGCAATCAAACTCCAAAAATAAAATAAAATTCTCCAATAAATAGATCTTGATTTTAAAATTTTTTAGAAATTTGAATCACTCAAATCCGAGTTAAAATGCAAAAGATATAGCCTTTTGATGTTTGAATAAATACTGAAAATACAGAAATTCGAAAAACCGATTTTCTCCAAATATTTTTCTATTGAAAAAGATCTTTATTGCGCCACGTGTCGTTAGCCCTGACTCGGACCAATCGCGTGGCGACACGTCGCCTAGTCCATGGACTCGGTCCACGGAACCGCCTCGGGTTCACCGTGGACGCAGCCCACGGCGCCTGGGGTTCACCGTGGACGCCAGACAGGCTGCAACGTCGCCCGTGCTGATGCTCGACATGCGGCGCGCATCCGACCGACGATATGACGGCTACCGCTCTAATGCACACGCGGCGCGATCTCAACCGAACAAACCTGATCCAACGGTCCACGCTTACCCGAGCTATTCACTGTAGACGAAGCGACGTGGGACGATCTGAGACATCCACGGAAGATCCAACGGCTGCCCGAGCTCTGAGACGAAGATGGTTGAACGGTGGCGGCCTTTCATCGGGGCGGAGGAAGACGACCACCCGAACGGCGAACGTAACGACTCCATCGAGGAAGAAGTAGGGGCTCCGACGCAGCTCGACGCGACCAGTCTGAATCTGGAACCGGTGCGGCGAACGGCGGCTTGATGACGGCGGAAAAGGCGAGAAGCTAGCGGCGGTGGTTGCACAACTACGGCGAGCTCCCGAACGACGACGGCGAAGAAACAAGCGAAGATGCTAAGCAGGAAGGTGCGCACTGAGGTGACGATTATCGGGGTGCGAGCGGCGGCTTTTATAGCCTCGGCATGCACGCAGGGAAGGAAACCCTAAGCAATCCGCGGCAGAGACGGTGCGCGGCCGCGAAATGAAAACCGAATCGGAGAAGACGACTGACTACCGTCCGATCCATGATGAACGGCCACAATTGATTCCCGGGCGATACGATCTGATTCGCTCTTTCCAAATCTAACGGGCGAGATCTAAACTTACCAAAACAACGCAAAGCGATCCCGACCGCTTGCTCTCGATCCAACGGCTCACGCGCTAGGTTTTCGCCGAGGAAAGAGGACCGCACGATCCGATCCAACGGTCCACGTGCGAGGCGGCGGCGACATGGGCTACCGGGCCGCGCCGCTTGGGCCGTGCGCGCGCATAGTACTAGGCTGCGGCCCGGTACTGTTCCTTGGATTTTCCAAGGTTTTAGGAATTAAAATAATTCTCGAAATTAGTTTAATCTGTTTTAAGCAATTAAAATATCAGGAAAAATCCCAGAAAATTCTCAAATATACTTTGAGACATTCTGAGCTCAAATAAAATATTTTTGGCAAAACTTCATATAAGTTATGTCTATATATAATTATTTTTCACCAAAGGTTCAATATACTTAATTAAAATAAATTCAAATAAATTCCAGACAATCTAATAAGTTCAAAAAATCACTAAAATGCACATAAGTGACACTATAGGCCAAATTTTGGGATGTTACAGGGAGCCAAGCCGGGTGGGGGAAGGAGGAAGGCGAGGTGAGGGGGCGTTGGAGTGGAGGGGGAAGGCAGGAGGCGGGGGCGCCGGTCCGGGGTGGGGAAGGAAGGAGGCGAGGGGGGCACCGCCAGGCCGGGCCGGGTAGGTCAAGGAACGAAGCCGAGAAGGAGAGAGCAGGGAGGTGAGGAAGGCAAGGGTCGAGGTCTCGGGGAGAGAAAAGAGAGAGGGCACCAGAGAGGGTGGCGATCAGCCCTAGACCGAGAGGCCGAGAGAAAAAGAGCGGGAGAAGGAGAGAGGGAGAGGAGGGAAAGGGGAAAAAGAAAAGAGAGAAAATTGGTGAAAAGGTGGAAAGGGAAGGAGAAAGGAAAATTTTGTTACGTGCTAAAATTTATTAATATTATTTCATAATTTGTTTTAATATTAGTTAACAAGAGTACTCTGCAGTTCTCACATGATTAACGTGAGAACGGTTGTAGCAGTATTTGCTGCCATCCCTTGGACATAAATATGGTGGCCTACGTACCCCACAAGGACAATGTCATCTCGATGGAATTGCTTTCTAATCCAAATTCAATATTGCAACATTCTCGGTGCTCGTGGTTGAGAGAGATTGAGAGAGACAGGCAAGAGAGAGTGAATGATGAGTGAAGCTATCGAAGAAGCTAAAAGGAGGGGACGAAGCCGAGCCAATCATCAATTAGCTAGATGAGGTAGTGCAAACCAAAGAGGGGACGATTTGATTATGTTTTCCGCATTCATATATGATAACACGAGTGAACAATTGGAAATTATGCACGAATCCACATCCTCTGTTTGCATGTACAATAGAAGTTAAGAACTATGCACTTTGTACAAATACCATAGCGTCGCCTCCGAGAATGAGAGAGAGCTGAGAGAGATTGAGAGAGAATGACGGGTGAGAGAAAGCTGAGAGAGATGGGAGAGAGAGGGGCACAACGGAGGAGAGAGAGACATAGGAGAGAGATTCTCTCTCTCCCGTCTCAATCAATCTCTCTTAGCTTTCTCCCCTCTCTAGCATGTCTCTCTCAGTCTCTCTCTCTCTCTTGCCGTGCCTCTGGCTTAGCTCTGTGTGTCTCTGACTCCTTTCATGTTGTCGCAATAGTGCAAATAGACCGGGCTTGGACTGGCATGGCACGAAGCATAAATGGGCCGTTCCTGGGTTTGCCGAAGACGAGCCGGACCAGCACGGCATGGCACAGCGGACACGACGGACCATCACGATCCGGCATGATTCAAACACAAAACACGGTTGATCCGTGCCGAGCCGGGCCACCCACCTCTGCAGCGAGACATATGTGGGGATAGCTTGCTATGCTAGCCGTATATATCCACGTCATCAATCAAGGGATGGAGATCATAGAATATTTAGATGCATGCATGGATTAATTGGAAAACTAGCTGCAATAGTACTACTAGTCTGCACATTGTGCGGTCAAACACTCAAACTTATCTTTAACGACGTAGGTGGCACCAATTGATAATTAGATATCCAATCCATCGAGTATTGTACTTTGCTTGCCCCAAACAAAGCTAGATCGATCGATCCATGCTAAGTTGCCCTTTCACCCAATTAAGAATTTCTGTTAACTGCGGAGATCAAGGTTGGCATATGTATATATCTGTTTGCATCAAGATTTAGCAGGAGTATAGACACATTATCAGGCTAAGAATTAAGAGATATTATAATCGATATTGGATATAAAAAGAGGCCCGAATTTTTAGTTATGACCGATATTTTAGGAAGAACTGTCCGGATTAAGGCCTATATGGATCATGCTTTACCGCGTGTTGGAAAAGGATACGATTGATCAATAGCTATAAAAAAATGGTCAGGGCAAGTGATAGAAAAATAGAATCCAACAAATCAACTCGCATTACTTTTGTTTACTTTTCTTATCGACTAGAAGTAGCTTCTGTAATTTAGAATTTTTATAATCTGATTTGATCAATAAAGTTGCGCATCGCCGATTGTTGATCACCTTCGATTACGCCAATCAGGTTTGATTTTTGTCCGATTTTGTTGCGCATCGGCTTCTTCGAAAAAGATCTATCTTTACCATCTAATCAGTCTTAATCGGCTAATTAGACTTATCGTTACCCTAGATTTGATCGCCGATTGTTTTGCTAAATCGACTTTGAGCGTATTTTATATTTTTCTTACTGATTGCAGGATCAAACCGGTTTGCACACCCTGAATTTCAAAACCCAGCGTTCTTATGGTATGTTCTGGTTGATAAACCCTACTTCAAGTATTTTGGCACCAACACACTCTTGGCACGCCCGGTGGGACAAAAGATGTCTTCGTCAGAGAAATCAATTCCACCATCCGATCTCAATGCTGATGCTATAATTGTCCATACACTGGCCGATTTAACGCAAGAACAACGCAAAGAAATTGAAGATCAGAAGGCTGAGCTTGGAGAGATAATGCTGAGCTATTATCAGAAAACCCGACGTGGTGGCAGGGGTTTCAAATAGTCCAGTACGTCAATACATGTCTGCACAAGCTGAATTATTGGCTATGATTAATCAATCTGTGCATCATGCCTTGATTAACCGATCATCAGCTTTAGTTACAACTCTTAAGCCGATGATAGTCAATAGCGTTAAGACAATCGCTCAAGAGTTGGCATCAGCTGGAAGCTTGCTCGACCTAATTTAAGCCCTGTTGAATTATCCTATTTATTCAGTAGGGTTACGCATTATCAAGTGTATACTGATGCCACCAAGTTAGATGCATCAGCTAATTTTCCACCATCAGCTCCATTTTATGCGTTTCCACAATCGGTTCCACAGCCAATTGAAAATAATAGGTTTCCACAATATGCTGAGTCGATTCCACCTAGGAATCAGGCCCCATATAAAGTCGTGACATACTCGAAGCCCTTTGTCCCAATGCCTGAGCCGATCGCTAGGAGGAACAATGCATATGAGTAATACCCTCAATACACATCGGCTCAGCCAAATCGACAACCTGAGCTGACGCTCGTGGGGAGGGGGGCAGAACGCCAACCATGATCATAATTGGCATAATCCTAATATGACGTCGATTAATATTGTCAATTGGGCCGATCAAATATCTACCGTGTTGAGGGATCAATTCGGCATACAACCTAAGGGTAAGGTTATCGGCTATAGAAAGTTGTATCCTGATTATACAGATTGTGTGCCTTACCAAAAAAAATTTAAAGTTCCTGATTTTGCCAAGTTTTTCGGAGATGATTATGTTACTACATTAGAACACATCAGACATTTTATTGCACAGTGTGGTGAAGCTGCTCAGTCCGACGGGCTCAAAATAAGGTTATTCCCATTGTCATTATTAGGAGCTGCTTTTACTTGGTTCACTAGTTTACCTCCAAATTTGATTCACTTCTGGAATGATTTGGAAAGCTAATTCCATGATTACTTTTTCTTTGGAAGTTCGGAACTCAGAATTTTTGGTTTGAGTTCCATTCGTCAGAAGTTTGAGGAATCGATAACGGATTACGTTAAAAGATTTAGGGAAGTAAGAAATCGGTGATTTAGTGTTACTTTGCCTGACAATGAACTAGCCGATTTGGCCTTCAGGAATTGATTCCCCTGCTTAGGGAAAAATTTGGAGAGCAAGAATTCACCAATTTAAGCTACCCGCTTCATAGGGTGTCGGCTCAAGAAATCCGATTTCCTGATAATAGAGGATTCAATGATAAGTTTAAGATTAACAATAATAAGGATAAAGCGAAGGTTAACCTTGTCAAATATTGTTCGAGTGAGTCCTCTGAAAACGATGAGGCAGAAATAAATATAGCCGAATGGGTTAAGGGAACTAAAAAGTCCTTGTTATGTTCATGGCTCAAGCCCACAAAGAGTAAGTCAGAAGTAAAATATGCATTTGATGTTTCCAAGTGTGATCGTATCTTTGATTTATTATTATAAGAAAATATTATACGGTTACCTTAGGGGCATGTTATACCTTCAGTCGACGAAATAAAAAAGCAAAGGTATTGCAAATGGCACCATTCTTTTTTTATAATACTAATGATTGCACCGGCAGCAGATAATATCGGCTATAGAATATGGTCGGCTTAAGTTTTCTGAGGAGCCGACAACGCAGGTGGACATCAAACCTTTTCCAATAAACATGGTACAATGCTCTGGAAAAGGGAAAGAGCCGATGCAAGATGAGCAACCAAAAAAGGTTCGACATGTTGATTTCCAGTCAACCTCCAACGGCATGGAGACCCTAAAAATTACAGTCATTACAGATAGAAACCGATCATGAGGGTAAAAACTCCAGAATTATTAAGCTTAAGGGATATCCACAAATAGGCAAGTGGTACAAGGCAGAAAAATCGCAACCACGACGGCCGATGAATAAGCCTAAGCTGACTTTCTCCCAGTTACTTGAGAAGTATGAGAGGAGAAGGAACAGGCCACGCTATCCTGCACGTCATCCAGATAATCTGTATTGGCCTAAGGATTTGGAGAGGGCTCACCAGTGATGCCCATTATGGCAATTCTGTTGGGACAGGGGAACAGCTTTGCCATCACCATATACTTGTCCTATAGAGCATTATCCCTAGGACGATTGGCTAAGGCAATCGGTTAAATATGGATTGTCTAGACTAGTACGAGACTACCCCAACAGAAGTCACAAAGAGCTGATGCAAGAAAGAATTTCTGTGCTAAGTCAGGCTAACGCAGGAGCAAAAGGATCGAGTTCTGCGACCCAGGAGAATCTGACTGGCAAAATACGCAAGCCGATTGAACCTAAGGCGAGATGGTGTCCTCCTGGTCTCAGTCGATCATAGCGTAGATGACTGTAGAGACTAAAAACTCAGTAGATCAAAGAGGTCGAGCAAGAAAAGCAAAGGGATCGAGCTTTCAATGAACTTTTATCGATTAAAACTGTTAAAAAAAAGTAGAGAAAGAAAGAGCTGGTTGAAGAAGATCTAGATTCAGCCATGACCTAGACTCCCCAATGATTCGGGATGATACTCCACCAATGAACATCAATATGGTGTTTACATTACCAGTCGAATTCAAAATAAGGACCGAATTAGCTACAGAGATGTTTGCTCAACCATGTCTGGATGCTCAAGATGCAGTCTTCGAGAAACCTCAGGATGCTCATCGGCATCTTAAACCATTATACTTGAAAGGGCATATTAATGGCAAGCCGATATCAAGAATGCTTGTTGACGGCAGGGCAACGGTTAACCTGATGCCATACACCACCTACAAGAAGCTGGGTAAGTCCGATGAAGACTTAATTAACACTAACATGGTTTTAAACGATTTCACGGGAGATCCCACCGAGGCTAGGGGTGTCATGGTAACAAAATTGACTGTTGGCAGCAAAACATTGCCGACTGCCTTATTTTATAGTCGATGCTGAAGGTAACTACAGTGTCTTGCTTGGGCGAGACTGGATTCACGCCAATTGCTGTATACCATCGACTATACATGAGTTGCTCGTCCAATGGAATGGGGATGAGCTCGAGGTCGTTCAAGCCGACACACCGGCTCACATTGCTATGGTAGTTCGGATGTGAATTGGCAACATGAGGAAGTCAAGTATATATCAGGAAAAGCTTTGGATGATTGTGATTTCATCTGCATCAGTAAGACATGACTTATGCCAATCAACATGAGGCCTATTGCTTTTGATCGAACAAGTGAAGTTTTACGCCGATGGAGTCCAAACGAGTAGTGAAGACCTTAGAAGGCAAAATGCAAAGCTATCGGCAAAAAAGGGTAGCCATGAGGCCATTGAAGATTTCCAAGAAATTGAAAAATTGGGCTAAGGGTTTACATCGACTGATTTGCTTGAGGAAGTCGATATAGGTGATGGAGATAGAAAAAGACCAATTTTCATTAGTGCAAAATTGGATGTAGATTATAAAGAGAAGTTGATCAGAATTCTTAGAAATTATAAAGATTATTTTGATTGGAAATACTATGAGATGCCTGGTTTAAGTCGATAGCTTATTGAACATAGGCTACCTATGAAGCCAGGCTATCGACCGTTTAAATAGTCTCCTCAGAGATTTAATCCAGCTTTATATATTGTTATAAAAGAAGAAATCAAATGATTGTTGGAGGCCAAGTTTATCAGGCCTTGCCGATATGCTGAGTGGGTTTTCAATATCGTTCCTATTATGAAGAAAAATGGTAAGTTGAGAGTATGTGTTGATTTTAGGGATCTAAACAAAGCTACACCAAAAGATGAATATCCGATGCCAATAGCCGATATGCTTATTGATGCTGCACTAGGAAATAATATTATTAGCTTTCTTGACAGTAATGCCGGATATAATCAGATATTCATGGCAGAAACCGATATACCTAAAATAGCCTTTAGGTGCTCTGGTGCCTTAGAGTTATTTGAGTGGACTGTAATGACATTTGGCTTGAAGAATGCTGGTGCAACATATCAATGAGCCATGAATCTGATTTTCCATGATTTAATCGGCCAAGTCGTAGATATTTGTATTGACGATGTTGTGGCTAAGTCTAAAGAAGACTTGCAGTATTTATCCGATTTGGAGACAGTTTTCAAGATTACAAGAGCGTACTGTTTGAAGATGAATCTTTACAAGTGTGCTTTTGGCGTGTCATCTAGACAATTTTTAGGCTTTATGGTTCATGAGAGAGGGATTGAAGTCAATCAAGAAAGAGTAAAAGCCATAGCCAAAACAAAGCCGCCGACGTGCAAAAATTGATCGGCAAAATCAATTATTTACGGCGGTTTATTTCAAATTTTTCTAGTCAAATTCGTGTGTTTACCCCATTGTTAAAATTGAAGGATAATCAAGAGTTTGTATGGGGAGCCGATCAACAGAGGGCTTTTAACAATATTAATGAATATTTGATTAATCCTCTAGTTCTGGCCACACCATAAAAAGGTATACCTTTCAAATTATATCTATCGGCGGAGGAGGAAACCATTTGAGCTATTTTGTCACAAGAAGTTGATGGTAAAGAGTGGGTAATTTTCTACTTAAGCCGACAGTTACTTGATGCTGAAACCAGGTATCCCTTTGTAGAGAGACTTTGTCTATATTTATATTTTGCTTGTACAAAATTAAGGCATTATATTTTAGAATCGGCTTGCAAGGTTATCTGTAAAACTGACGTTATAAAATATAGGTTGTTAGCGCCAATTTTGCATGGTCGACTTGGTAAATGGGCTTATGCTCTCATCAAGTTCGACCTGACGTGTGAATCAGCTAAGGCAGTTAAAGGGCAGGCGACAGCCAATTTCATAACAGGGTGTGAGACTACTGCTGATGTGGTGTCTATAGCCCCTTGGCAATTGTATTTTGATGGATCGGTATGTTGAGAGGGTGATAGTATTAGAATAGTGCTTGTTTCACCCAAGGGACATAATTTTGAATTCGCATTTCGGCTAAATTGCCGATGCTCTAATAATCAAGCAGAGTATGAAGCATTGCTTAGAGGCCTACAGCTACTCAAAAATATTGGAGTAGACACTGTTGAGGCCTATGGTGATTCTCTGTTAGTTGTGTAGTAGATTAAGGGAGGATATAATTGCTATGATGAGATTTTGATTAAATACTTAGAGCAATGTCTTCCCGTAATCAGCTCATATACAGGATTCACTATTAGTCATATTCCTCGGGAGATGAACGACAGGGAGAACTTGTTATCTCAATAAGCATCAGGCTATAAAGTTTTTGTTCGATATGAGGAAAGTGAGCTGATTGAGAAAACAATGATGTGTGCTAACACCGTCGATTGGAGGACACAGATAATGGAATACCTCATCGATCCTTCAAAGTCGACTGAGTGAAAAATTAGGCGATGAGCCCTTAAATATGTGATCCTTGACAACGTATCATACTATCGTACGTTAGAGGGCTTGTTGTTAAGATACCTTGAAGCCGATGAAACTAAAATAGCAACGGGTGAAGTACATGAAGGCATTTGTGGATCCCACCAATCGGCCTATAAGATTAAATGGATGCTAAGGTGTATTGGTTATTTTTGGCCAACAATGCTAGAAGATTGCTTTAGGTATTACAAAGGATGTTAGACTTGTCAAAAGTTTGGCAACGTGCAATTAGCTCCAGCATCGGCTTTACACCCTATTATTAAGCCTTGGCCTTTTAGAGGCTGGGGGATAGACGTAATTGGACAAGTATTTCCTACCTCAAGTAAAGGTCATAAGTTCATTCTGGCCGCGATCGATTATTTTTCTAAATGGGTTGAAGCAATACCGCTTAAAAAGGTTACAAGTGTTGAAGCCATCAGATTTATCACAGAGCATATTATTCATCGGTTTGGAATTCTGCAAACCATTACGACCTATTAAGGAACTGTGTTTATGTCCAATGATTTTTAAAATTTTGCCAGAAGTTTGGGTATCAAGCTATTGAATTCATCACCTTATTATGCTCAAGCTAATGGTCAAGCCGAATCGTCTAACAAGACATTGATTAAACTGATCAAGAAGAAAATTGATGAAAAAACAAGGAACTGGCATTCAACATTGTCGGAGTAATTGTGGGCTTATCGGCTTGCATATCATGGATGAACAAAGCTTTCGCCCTATCAGCTAGTTTATGGGCAAGAAACCATTTTACTTGTAGAGATCAATATTGATTCCATACAAGTAGCTAGGTAAAACGGTTTGTCGGCTCAAGATTACAAAGAATTAATGATTAACTTAGATGATCTGGCAGAATTACGTTTACATACATTAGATCAGCTTAAGAAGATTAAGGTGAGAGTTGCTAGGGTTATAACAAAAAAGTAATGCGTAAGTCTTTTTGTGAAGTCGATTTAGTTTGAAAAACTATATTTTCTATCATCTCTAGAGATAACCGATTTGGTAAACGGTCCCCTATGTGGGAAGGACCTTATAAAGTAAATTGGCTTGTTGATGGAAATTCTTATATTTTGGAAACGTTGGAAAGTGTGGTGTTTCCCAAGGCGATCAACAGGAAATACTTGAAGAAATACTATCTTAGCATTTGGATTGGTTCCGAGTCGGCTATAAACGTTTGTCGCCTGAGAGACCAAATTAGCTCGATGTAGTTAATTTTGGCTAAGTTAGAAAAATAAAGCAGATTGCACATATAGAAATAAGACTTAAATAAACAATCGGTTAAATAGCCGATTGTAGTTACAAAAGTGTTTCAAATATTGTTTCAACCAAAGCCAACAAAAGCATGTGCTGATTTATCATTACAAGTCATTAGAATTGAAGGCCAGAGCCTGGAAGCCTCGCACCTAGAGGCGAAAGAGCTCCCGCAGCCTTGGCGATTGTTACTTGCATGTCATCAAGATTTTTCTCATCCTCCTTGGCGTCTCCAAGCACAGGAATAACCTTGGGAAATTGCTTTTGACTTGAGCAATGGCCAGGGTAATTTTGAGCTTCTGGTCCTTGATGGATGAGGCCGATTCAGAGATCATTGCCTGACCATCGGGTATTTGCTTGGTTAGCTTAGCCATTTCTTCTACTAGTAGCTTCTTGGCCAATTCTAGCTTTTTTACAACTTCCTTGTTTGTCTTGAGTACCAAGGCATCGGCATTAAACTTGTTCTTTTTCGCCTTGGCCTCTTCCACCAGTTGGTCTAGCAATTTTTTTGTCGGCCTCTTGTGCCTCCCTTTGAGCAATCCTGGCTCTGGCAGCATTGACTGCTGCCTTTCTATCGTCTAGGTGGCAGACATTCAAAAGTGCGGCCAAGGTCTCTTGAGGCAGATCGGCTTCCATAGCGGCCATGGCGTTGCGGAGAGGCTGAGTGTTATTAAGAAAATCGGCTTTAGGCTGCATTACTTGATTAAAAAGCATATTAAGCCTTTCGCAGGCCAAGTGCAGATGTCACAGCAACCGACACTTTCATGAATACTTCAAGAATTTTTCTTATGTCGGCAGGGTAATCATCTATGGCCATTACCTCTGGGTCATCAAGATCGGCCAAGGAGAAACCTAGCAGATCTGTTGAATCAGATGATGTCGGGGCAGCAGCAATGGTAGGGGCTGGCGGTGTCGGCTACGAAGATGGTGGCAGAGGCTTGAATGAAGCAATGTAGATTGGCGAAATCGCCACCTACATCGACGAGTCACCAAAAGGAATCAAATAAGATAAAGTTGATAAAATTATTGAATCTCTAAAGAGTTTGTGAATTGACTTACCCCTTTCGTAGCCGATGCATGAGGAGATACTAGAGGCTTTCGCCACTCTACTCCTGAGGCTTGGCGTCTCCGTTGGTAAGCATCTGACGGACTTGGCGCGTTTTTTCTCTGAAAATAATCGGATACAAGTATTAGTTTTTTGGGAGATACTTAAAATAAAAGGAAATATTAGCCGATTAAAGTATACTTACTGGGCTGTTGTTGCTTTTCTATGTCTGATAAAGAGGGGCTTTAGATTCCCAATGTGCCCGAAGTATACCCTGTAAGGCCTGTCGACTGGTGCATCCTTTTGGTTTGATGGCCGCTACCCGATGGGCCAGACGCTGATTTCTTCCCAGTTGCCTTGGTCTGCAAAAAGGAATCAAAGCCGATTAGTGAAAAGTACTTGAGCAAAGTTAAAAATATATAAAAAATAATTCATTCAAGCCGATACCTCTCCAGTAATATATACGAGGCTTGTGTTAGTATACCTCTAAGAACTAGCTTCGTCGCTTGAGTCGTTGTTAGTAACAACCGTCGACTCAGGTAGATTTGGAAAGAATTCATTAATAATGGCTGATGGTGTCTTCTTAGAATAAAGCGTCTCTGCAACTGCTGACCACCAAGAAGAGAAGTGCCGTGCCCAACATGTGTTTAAGACAAAATGTGTCAAGTCCTGAATTTGGAAATCATCAGCTATTTCCAAAATGATGTTAGCTACTGCTGCATTGCAGACCCAGGTTCTTGGCTGAGGTTGATCAAGAAGTTCAAGACTCAGAATGACTTGTCCGATTCCCAATTGTCTAGCATAAACCGATGGATGATACAACTAATACGAAAGCTGAAAAGACCGATTTCTTGTATTAAGTCCGACATGCAGAAAGCTTCGGGAGATGAATAATTTGTATAGATCCAAGGTTTCTTGAGGCATCAGGGAACTGTCAGCTTCTAAGTTCAGAAAGGATGGCCAAATAAAATCGGCTGCATTGCTGTAGCTAAAGAAATCTTGTTGCTTGAAGTCTTCACTGTCGAATTGTAAGAAGAATGACAAATATTTTCTTGAGCCGAGAGGCGTTATTTTTGTCTCATTCTTGGAGCAGAGTGAATCTTTTGCCAAATGGTCGGCTTGGTCTAAACTGGGGCTCTACGTCCTCTAGGGTTTCCTCCCATGGAAACAGGGTATTGTCGGCTGAGTTTAAAGTAAAAGATCGGCTGAATACACAGTATAGCCAGGTCTGCACAAACCAAAGTGGCCCTCTTACATTGCCGACAGTGAAATTACTGAAGCCCATGAAAAACCGACTTCTTATAACATACATCATTTGATAAACTGCCCCTAGCAACATCTTCCCTAATGCTAGCCGACGGCCATCTACCAATTGTTCTGCTATGGTCCGATAGATTTGGGTCAGCCCAAGAGATGCCCCACAAAAGACGAAGCGGTCCAATGTATTTGCCCATCCTTCACCTTTGGATCTGATCAGCTTGAACTTCGATTTGCCATTGAAAGCCGATACTTGTTCACCATCTGGCCGTAGGTAGCAAATTTGGGCTACGTCCATCAAAGTTGGGCTGATGGGACCGGTTTTAAACATAAAGGCTTTCAGAGTATTCGACCAGAAATAACAAGCCATGGCCACTAAGGGCTCATTGGCCTCTAGATCAGCTAGAGATAGTGGGAGACACTCGGCTATGCCCATCCTTTCCCAAATCTCTCTCTTTTGGGCTGTCACTCAATTATACCAGTTTCTCCATCCTCTCAGCACCATCAACCAAGACCTAAAGCTCTTGCTCCACCCCTCTATATTATATCTAGAAGCCGATAGGGGCAGACAGGGATTTCCTGATTTATGACTGTATTAGAGTCTAAGTTTCCTACCAGGCCTAGTTAGTACTAGTCATTACTGTTAGAGATCAGAATGAGTACCTGACTACGATCCATTCAGCCAATCTGAGTGAAAGCCAATTGGTGATTGATGAAGATTGAGCACTGAGGAGTTTGTCAGCAGAAGTGTACTTGAAAGCCGATGTCAAAAGTTTTGAGAGCTCGTGCGCATGAGAATGACAATGTGGGGGTCTCATATTTATAAAGGGCTAAAAAGGTAAAACTGCAGGAAGAGTTTCGAAGGGGCACGTGTAGTTAAAACGCATGATATGCATATCGAGATTTTTATGGCACCATAAATGGAACGATTACTGGTGACGATATTGTGTCAAGCCGATATCGCATAAGCCGATGGCCAAGATTTTTGGAAGATAACATGTTATCTCTCAAAAATAGGAGGCATATGTTTGCACCAAGATTTAGCAAGAGTATGGATGCATTATCAGGCTAAGAATTAAGAGATATTGTAGTCAATATCGGATATGGAAAGAGGTCCGAATTTTTGGTTATGACCAATATTTTAGGAAGAACTGTTCGGATTATGGCCAATACAGATCATGCTTTGCAGCATGTTGGAAAAGGATATGATCAGCTGATAGCTATAAAAGATGGTTAAGGGCAAGCGACAGAAAAATAGAATCCAACCAATCAACACGCATTACTTTTGTTTACTTTTATTATCGACTAGAAGTAGGTTCTGTAATTTAGAACTTTTATAATCTGATTTGACCAATAAAGTTGCACATCGCCGATTGTTGATCACCTTCGATTACGCTAATCATGTTTGATTTTAGTTCGATTTTGTTGCGCAACGCCTTCTTCAAAAAAGATCTACCTTTACCATTTAATCGGCCTTAATCGGCTAATTGGACTTATCGTTAGCCTAAATTTGATCGGCTTTTTAGCTGTTTAGATCTTTTACTGATTGTTTTGGTAAATCAGCTTTGAGAGTATTTTATATTTTTCTTACCGATTACAGGATCAAATTGGTTGGCATGCCCTGAATTTTAGAACCCAATGTTCGTTTGGTGTGTTGTGGCTGATAAACCCTACTTCAAGTTTTTTGGCGCCAATAATATCATATCATATCATATCATATATAGGACATGTTTGAAACGATTTTAGGTTCGACTTCTCTCTTCTGAGGCATAGGAGCGGAGGTGTGGGGCCAGGGGTGATGCGGGGGTGTGGGGGCATTGGTGGTGTGAGGGTGATGGTTTGTGGGAGCATGGGGAGTGATAGGTAGGAGGTGGGCTTTTATACATGGTATGAGGTGGGTAATTTTTATTTAACTTTAGAGGCAAAGTAGGTACCCCAACCCGTCGAAATTGTGGGAAGCCACCGCATGTCGGCTTTTGGTCTCCCTTCTAGAAGCCGAAAGTTGTTCCAAATAGCCCGCTTCTCTGTAGCTGAAAGCTAGTAGCCCATTTGTACTACGAGAAGCTGAAATCTGGAATACGGTGTCTTCCTATATTTTCGGTAGGTTGGGGTTTCTACCTTGCCTCTAAAGTTAGGAAACATTCCCCACCTCATACCATGTACAAAAGTCCAATTCCCTCCCTATTTCTCCCCATTCTCCCCCAAACTAGCGCCTTTGCGCCACCTACATCCCCACAACCTCGCATCGCCTTCAGTCCCACACATCCGCCCACATGCCTCCTTCGTTCATGTGCCATTACCTCACCACCGGATCTGGGCACCACCTCTGGCCCCACACCTCCACCCCTATGCCTCCTCTACCCATGCACCGCTAGATCTAGGCGCTACATCACCCTCTCTACCGGCCAACCTTGGCCTCACTCGCTCTCTCTCTTGGTCCCCAACTCTCTCCCTCTCTCCCAACTATCGTTTCGGCCATCGTCGCTGCTGTCGAAGATGGACCTAGGGGTAGGGGCGGTCGTCGGCGGGTAGAGGGTGGCTCCTAGATCCAAGGGCACATAGTTCAGCAGCTAGATCCACAAAAAGCAACTTCTTGCAATTTCTTACCCTACTATAGAATGGTACAACACTATCACTTCATCTGGGTTGGTTCCCAACTTTTAAAAAAAAATCAATTGTGGTAGATGATTCGACGAGGTTATAATAATTGGTAGGAAATCATCACAATCGGTTCTTAGGTTCTAACCGATTGTGATGTGACTCGCTAGGTTATATAACCTGCGAGCTGAACTCTCCTCTGTTGTTGTTCTAGAGGCAAACAAAATCATCTCTACCCCCAAGAAACACAATATACTCTAGTTGAAAGTAATACTTGGGTGAGAAATTATGAAATCCTCGAGAATTGGTATTGAGAGGGTAAAGTTGAAGCCCTACCTTGAGGAGATTTTACCTCATTTGTTGTTTTCTTCAAAAGGTGAGCATTGCTTCAAATCCCTTCAATTTTGCACTAGGTAATTCGATTTTGATTTGGTGAATGTGTCACATGTCATTATTGTTGATGTAATATGATTAATGTTAGAGTTTAGGTTGCGTGACTTACATCTCCCATTTGAGGGTGCTTGTTTATAAATATGCTGAATGGCCTATTTTATTTATAAACAAGCAGTTTCGAGTTGTCCACATTTTTTTGGATAGTTCAAGGATATGTGGTTCAGACAAGTTTCTAAGCTATTGTACAACTCCAGAGAAATTTCCAGTAAGATCAGTTTAGAAGATCCTCATAAAAATTGCATTTAGATGAGATATTTTATGGGCTGTTGAAAAGGCTTAAGTATTTCTATAATCTATGTGATAAAGATTTGGTTTTCGTTTTAAGTTTGCGACTGTACCTTGTAAGATTATTTATCCATTTTTTAGGCATTAACATGGTATGATCCTAAAAGTGTTTTAAAACTGGTTTTGCATTATTTTAATTTTGGTCACGATGGTTTATAAGCATATGAACATTTAAGGGCTTTATAAACTTAATTCAAATTAACTCCTTTTTGCCAACGATTATGATCTTGTCAGAATATGGTAAGATTAGCTCTACCTATTCTGCTACTCAATTTATGAGGTTATATGCATACATATATATGTTCTTTTGCATGGATAAAGCTTATGTTCTTTATACATATTGAGTTTATGCACATACAATCTTTTGTTACTGCCTTTAAAATGTTTCAATAGAATTAAATCAACCTCATGGTCATGCACATATCTATACTACTATTAGTTATTATACATGTGCACGTATATATGTATTTTACATACATCCTTTACATTTGGGTTATACTCTATTTATAAGACTTATTCAACTCAAGTTTATTAAACATTTTGTTGCTATAAAGTAACTCAATTTCATGGTCCATTCTGCATATATACATGTATATAGATTTGACTGCTAGTTAGTTACATGCATATACATATGTATCTTCTACTTTAGGATTTCATTCTATTCATGAAACAATTCAAGTCAAGATTATTATTTAAATATTTCGACATATTTTAGGAGACCTACTTCCATATTAGTATTTAGAAGTCAGTTTTATTTATTTTAGATTCCTTTTACACAGATTATGCATTTTTGAATATTTAATGTATTGAACTTAATCTTTAACAGAAAATGATTCAAACAAAGTTGAAATTCAAATATTTTTATATAATTGAGTTGCTGGAAGCATAAGGATCTCAATAAAATTAGTTTCATGCAATTCCTAGTTTGTTTGCAAAAGTTTTATATGTAGCATATCTTTAGGCCTTTTATCCAAATTTGAATTTCAAATTTATCCAGTGCTGTTTTTCAAAATATTTTTAGATATTCTAAAAATAATTGATTTTAGACGATTTTATAAATTTATTTTACTCGAATTGGAATAAAAATTTAGGAGTATTAATGTTTAAAAGGAAGTCGGTTGAATATTTACTGAGAAAAATCAAAATGCGCCTTCTTACTAGGAAAGCGATTTTATCGGTTGAACTGAAGTTCTTTGGCACTGGCTGACGAAAGGGGCACGCTGGGCAGTGAGAAGAAAATAGAGGAATGGCTACAAGCCTCGCCAGCTGCGGAGATGGGTCGGCTAAACCAGGACGCCGGCGGAGTGAGATATAGCAGGACCTGGGAAGCCTGGGGAAGGATTAGGTTAAGATCGACATGCACTGAAGAGAGCTGGCAATGAGAGCAAGCGGCAGCCATGGTGTCGGTCTGCCGGGGAAGATGGTTGAGCTTGAATCGACCGAGCAATAAGCAACAGTGGATCCATATCAACCCATTTTACCGATTTTCCCGTGGCGGAATCGACAGAGGAAAGCTACCACCGAGAGACCACCATTGGGGAAGAAGAACAGTGACGACAGAAGCGTTCTGGTCTGCCTGAGCTGAAATCAGTAATGGAATAAACTCAGGAGGCCATAAGGTAGCTCTGTACCGAAGTAATTACGGAATCTCTCACCGGAGTGACGGATTCAAGCTTTTGCCCCCTTTCTGGTTCTTGGCGGTAATGGCAAAGAAGAAAGGAGTTCTTGGGTTTTGAGCTCGAGTCGATGGGTTGTGAAGGTGAAGAAGTGTAGTGCCTCAGACAAGTTCTACGAATGGTTTTATATAGAGGGTTAAGGTGGTTGCTCCAGTGTATGAACGGGGAGATGAATTTGCGACCGACGTTGTGCTCATTGGCGAGGTGGCGCGAGTCTTCTGGCACTTGGACCAGGCAGGGCATGGCGTGAGGTTTTTAAATGTTGAGCGTGGCAACAGGAGGATGGTTGCCTCGCATCGCGGCTTGAATCGCGATGAGACTCTAAGGGGATGAATCAGGAGTAGGCAGAGCAGCGCGAGACAGACGGGAGAGTTCGGCTGCGCGAAAAGAAAGAGGGATAGGAGAATGGCAAGTGGGGCCGGGGTCCACTGGGTAGTGGCTGAGGTGGTCTCCCGTTACTTCCAGCGAACGGAGTCAACACAGAGGACGGGCCCACTTGTCATTGGCAGGAGACGGGATAAGGAGGAAGGATTCTTCTGGACAGAGCATGAACCGCATGAATAGCCATCAAATCTTGTTGGAAATTTTTATAACTTTTTGACCATGTTTCTCAGTTAAGTTTTAACACTTAGTAAAAAATCTTAGGTTAAAATAATTTACATATAAATTGTAAACATTCTGACAACAGTGACTACTCCAAAATCTCCCTTCTAAATTTATTTTATTTAGGTATGAAAATGAAATTAGATATTTTTGAAACTTTTTATCAGAGTTATATTTGTGATATTAATGCTCCCATAAAATTTTAAGTTAAAACATTGTATATTTATTTTATAATAATTCTAACATTCCAATTTTCAGATTTTAAGAGTTTCTATTTTTTAATTTTAAAAAGTCTTAAATGACATTATTAATTTCTGATATTTTTACCAGTGGTAAATAATGGATGGAGGATATTATGGTAATTTTTTTACAGCTTCATATAAGTCTCAAAAATTTTATATTAATTCTGACTGTGCACTATGTCCAGTCAAAAGAGATGTCTTTTCAATTATCTTCTCACATTTTGTGCATTAAAATTTATTTACTGGTTGAAATGATCTGCCTGCATGCTTAGGGTTTTTATTATCATCTTTCCATAATTTTAATTTTACTTTTATCTTTTTACCATTATCTATTCATTAATTCTATTTGTTTGATTTTTCACACAAGACATAAATCCAAGAAAAATTCAAATAAACTCCAATAATGCCAGGAAAACTCATAAATAATTATATTCAAATTGAAAATATTTATTTTAATTTTATTGTATTTTTCAGGATGTTACAGGCGGTGAGCAGTGGAACTTTGGCGAGCAAGGGCGGCGGCTAGGGCACGTGTCGGCGAGCGTGCGTTGGCCAGAGGATGCGGCGGGTTGCGGAGAATCCAATGTGGGCAACAACGCATTAAATAGCGCAATCGAAGTTCGTATCTGTTGTGAAATACATGGAGGAGACTGCGGCAGCGGCGAAGTCCGGCGGCGATATGGCTTGATGACATGGCTCCATCCCGTGCGCTCATGCGACGGCGGTCCAACGGCTCAGGTGAAGCGGTGACGCAAACAAATGGCAAATGTTGGATCAAATCCAACGGACCACGTTGCTAGGGTTTCGGCAAGTGAGCTGACAGTTGGCGGCATGAGGGAGATGGGCCGAGTCCAATGGATTTCGGCCCAAACATTTCCAAATAAAAATAAATCAGCAAAATGAATAAAGCCCAAATAAATAGCAAAAATATTCAAACAAATTTAGAAAACATTTTTAAGCCATTTAGAACTCAAATAAAATATTTCCAATAAAATTTTATTTAAACTTTTCACATTTTCCAAATAACTTTATAAATAAGCCATAAATCAATAAATACAAATTAATTCAAATAAATTCTAGAAAATTCATAAAAATATAAAATGCATATTAAATTCAAGAAATACAAAAAATGAGATGTTACACTTGGTGGCAATGGAACCATTGGGTTCAAACTAATGAGTGATCATGGTTTGATATGTATTATAAAGCGCATTTGACAATCTTGCAGCACAACACAGAAGTTCATCCATACATTGAGCAGCACAAGTTGATATTGCAGGGATGAGATTTCCGTCATGCGAGAACACAACAATCAATTTCTCACATGGTTCAAAGAAAAGGCGAAGGTCTCCGTCAATGAGGATGTCAAATGGTTGGCTAACGAATCAAGATTTAATATACAAATATGGCAGAGCTAAGATATTAATAGCTACATCTTTTACAATGAAATTCAAGATACAAAGAGTACTGTTCAAAACAGTGGTGTGAGCATATATGTTTTGTCTGATGATCACTCGAAAAGAGGATCATCAACCACAATGAACTCCTACTATGGGATGATTGAAGAAATTTGGGAGCTCGATTACAGAATATACCAAGTTATGTTATTCTGATGTAAGTGGGTGAGAATTCTGCATGGAATAAAGGTCGACAAGAGTGGTTTTATTCTTGTGGATCTCAATAGACTAGTCAACAAAGATGAACTGTTCGTCCTTGCGAAGCAATCAACTCAAGTAGCTGGAAGCAGGGTTGCATTTCCATGCAAGGACACTAATACAGTGCATGGTAACCCTTTGGGAACGGGCTACATGAGGGTGCAGGTGGACTATGTCCATAAAGACAACCTATCTCATGTGTTGGAGTTCCCCTGAACGAAGATATTACCACTCTCGGGCAAGCACAGATGTCGTTCATCAAGTGGCCAATGATGGGTGGTGTACTAGTGAAGGTAAAATCCCCCGCGTCTTCTTGATCATTCCAGTTGCAACAAGTTACATTTGTATGTGCTTTGTAGGTTCCTATCGTACCTGCACCTGCTCCTGCTCCCACCACCATGACGACTCCTCCGTTCAAGTCGACTCCTATATAGAGTGTAGAGCTGGTGTGCGAAAGGACTAGCACGACAATCAAATAACCACAGGAGACCTCAAAAAATCCTTCTGTCAAGAAGTAAAGTTATCAAAGGCCACAACACCCTATCAAATATATGGAAAACTCCTTGTCCCAATCTCGGAGACTCATTCTGTCTAGAAAGCAAAGTTGACAGAGACCATAGAGCCCTGTCAAGATTATAAGGGGTACATAAATGACAAGGCCCTTGTCCCTAGCAATGAATTGAATGCTCTAGGCAAGTGTACTCGCTTGCTCTATGGAAGGTACATTGACAAGGCGAATAAGGCCGAGCGTCACATTGATTTCAATGTGAGGTATCGAGGGGGACATTTCCAACGCGAGGGTCATGGATATTTTCAGTGAGTTTTGAGGATCTATTCCATTTGCATAGCCTAAAAGCCATTGATATTTCTACTGTACGATCCTGGACGCTGTGAGTATAGCACCATACAGTATGAGCCTATGACTATTATAGAATTTTGTATTATATTTTTAATAATTTACACAAGTTACAGGATAATGAGACAGCGACCTGTGACGGATCAACACCTAGTTGGGTTCATCGACCCCGAGATGGTGTCTATGATTATAGTTAGGCGTCAATCGGAGTTCTTTGTCTACTACATTAAGCAGACATTGCAAGCTGAGGTGAAAAAGGGCTTCATTCTCTTCCCGCACCACAAGGAGTAAGTACTACTCTAATGATTTTACCCTTCAATTACTTGTATGCACTTAAACCGTATATGAACTTATTTTTTAGCACTGCATACCATTTAATAAGCAACCATTGGGTTTTACTCTTGGTTGCTCCGAGTGAAAACGAAGTCTATACTTTTAACTCGCACAAGAAGAGACCGATGGCCTACGTGATCAAGCCTATTTTGTAGAAGTAAGTACATTCCTCAAACCTAATAGCTTCTGTATTTAACTATGTTCATTTTTTACCTCAATATCATCTCTCCAATGTATCTAGGGCTTTCTAGCTTGTCTTACATTACTGAAGGAAGGCGACACGATGACAAACGAGGCAACCAGCTAGAGTGGAAGTGCTTCAAGGTACAAGTGCCTAGCACATAATTTTTTCTGATATCTATTCTTCATCTCCTAATTTGATTTTCTTTGTTCACATTGTCATCAACAAGGGTGCGACGACTTGTGTGGCTTTTACATTATGCATCACGTGCTGATCCTAGTCGGCGGCGCATACCTTTTCCCTAAGGTATGTTTACTTGCATATTACACTCAGCCTTTTATATATAAATTTTAAAATTTAAATTAGTGCACTACTTTCTATTTTGATATCCCCCTTAAGAGCCTAGACAACAAATATCTCAACAAATTATGAGACCACATATGCTAGTGGTACTGGACAGAAATTCTAGCGGAGGAGGGTAGGTTTAGAGACCTGACAGGCTCCTACTAGTCCATATGTTGTAAACAATATTATATCATGTGAATGTGATATGCTTGTGTTATAAATCTTATGTACTATGTAAACAATATTACATATTGTGAATGTTATATGATATGTTTGTGTTCTATATATTGTGTTAGTATTATGAATGTGATATGTGTACAGTACAAATTGAACATCAAATACCCACATCACAATCGGTTCTGAGCGTCATCATCACAATCAGTTCTAGATCAGAACCGATTGTGATGATGAGGCACATCACAAAACCGATTGTGATATGATCACAATCGGTTCTGAGCTAGAACCGATTGTGATGTGCCGCATCATCACAATCGATTCTAACTTAGTACCGATTATACCGATTGTAATATATGATACATCACAATCGGTTTTAGCTTAGAACCGATTGTGATAACCATTTATCACTATCGGGTGAAAACCGATTGTGATAGTGCATCCTCATCACTATTTAATGACTTTGTATCGCCACCAAATTGACTGTGATGACGAAAAAGAACCGATTGTGATGTACATTCCTGTAGTAGTATTAGAGATGGAATCCAACAATCTAATCTCTTGTATTTTCTTGTAGAAAATTTAAAGATTTGAGAAAATGATAATGGTGAGACAACTGAAACTAAAAATGAAAAGCAATTGAAAAACGTTAAAAACCAACTATCAAAATGTTTAAGATTTGAGAAAGGATGAACCAAAGAAAATATTCAAAATTCAATCGAAAATATGAACCGAGCATGTGTTCAAAATTTGGTAAAAAATGAAGGGTAATATGTGCCAAAAAATATTGAAGTTTAGAGAGAGATGGCCAATTATTACTATATACTACATTTCACGCTTATATTTATATTTGTATATCACGTGCAAAATAAATAAATAAAATCCACTCATATGTCCTTCAAATGGCATCAAACAAGCCATCATTTGACTCCAGAGCATTTAAGAGATTTCTCAACTCACAACAGCTAGTTTACCTAAAAGCCAGGCTGTCAAACACCAAATTTTTTTAATCTAGCCGTTCAGTCGTACAACCCCTCAGCTATACAGCCCAAATAAAAATTACTTCTCAAAAAAGCTACATCTATAGATGACCATGCTCCGTGGTATCGTCGGTGTATGGGTTGAGGCTTAATTTGACGAGGTGGTAATAATGATAAAATTGCTTTCAGCCGGTATATACGAAAGGCGAGTAAAAGAAAGAAGCTTACATTATTTCGATCATGCACATGCGAAATAAATAAATTCACGGTTGGGTCGATGTCGATCGATCACGACACTAACCTATTTATCTTGATACATATATGTTTTTTACCGTCGTGAAAATTGACTAGTCTGGTAGCGATTCCTACCTATATTTTGTTGTTTGAAACACGTAATTAGGACGAGGAAAACATTTTTCTTCCATCAATATCATGCATGCGTGCAGACAGGAGCTAGCAATTCGACCACGGGGATCACCAGACAAATTCTGAGAAAGTCTGAGCGACCGACCGGCCGGCCGCTCGGATCATTAATGGCAACTGCAGAAATTTGACGAGCTGGCATGCAGTAATAATGGACTAACTAGTAATTTATGTGTTGGACCAGTGACCATGCAACCATTTTATTGATGCAAACTTAAAATGTGCCCCTTTGCATGCATGCATGTACGTACTAGTGTAGTACATTTCATTATTTGTACGTACAAAACCACACACCTGTGAATACACACGTCTCACTCGCGCTCGTACGAACATATCACAATCCACACCCACAACACACTGTGCGTACGTACGATTTTATATATATACCTTGTGCACGTCCGTCGTCTGATCAGCTCGCGGCGACCTCCTCATCGGCGGGGAGAAGCATCTCGATCATCCCAGCGGTGCCGGACGATGGAGGCGCGTTGACGATGCTGCAGTTGAGGCGCACCTCGCCCTGGGCGCCGGTCTTCACCTCGATGTTGCCCATCTTGAGCATGGCGGCGACGAAGCGTTCCTTCCAGAGCGTCTCGTTGGCGGCGAAGGCGTTGACAGAAGCGTTGAGCGTGGCGTTGCGGATGAGCTGGTCGTCGGAGAAGTGGAGCCCCAGGTTGAGCGGCAGCAGCTTGTAGTAATTGTTGTCCAGCACCGTCGGCGTGCTCAGGTCGATCGCCGTCGTATTCGGCGTGAACTGGCTCGTGTTCGGCGGGCACAGCGCCTCCAGCAGCGCCTGGTACGCCGGGCTGATCGTACCACTAGCCTGCATATATGTCGTACGTAAATACCTCCTCTGGTATACGTATGTGTGTTTGTGCGCATATATGTGTGCGCTACTGGCATCATGGCATGTACGTACCAGTCTCTCGCGGTTCTTGAAGAGGAAGGAGTCGCAGTGGGAGCGGCCGATGGTGTGGGAGCCGGAGAGGATGACCATCTCCTCGGCGCTGAGGTTCTTAGCCTTGAAGCCATCGATGAGGCCCTGCGCCGTGAGGTTGGGCCCCGGGAGGTTGTCGAACGCATCCTGTTCGGTGGAGACGTTGCCATCGCGGCGGCCGGCTGGGACCTGGTAGAAGACGTTGCCGGTGAGGTTGACGCTGTCGCGGGCGGCGAAGGCGAGGATATCGGCGCAAGAGACGATGCGGGGGCAGCTCTGCTCGATGGCCGCCCTGGCGGCGTCGATCACCTCGAAGCCGCGGAGGCTCGGGTTGTTTGGCGCCGCGTCGCGCTCCGTCCGGCCGCCGCCGGGGTTGACGGACAGGACGACGGATGCATCACAGCCCTAAGAGTCAAGGATACATCATGTACGTATGTAAGCGATGTGCACGTTAAGTACGTGTGATATATGGGTGACTAAGGCCCTATTTGAGACTTTAAGCCACATTCAGCTTAGCTTCTGAAAAACCATTAAATCATCTAAACAGCTTAGTTTTTAAATGGTTTTCGACATAAGTAAGAAGCTATATATAACTAGCAAAAGTTAAAAACTGAAAATTAGAGCTTATTTTTTTTGAAAAATTAGCTATTTATTAAACGGTCTTTTACAAAAAATTATAGTCGCTTTTCAACTCAGAAAATAAAAAAAAAACAGTTTTTTCAGAAAAGTTACCACGTCTCCCAAAGAGGTCCTAACTTAATTGTACTATTGGATGCATTATACTGTATATATACCCTAAATATGTTTTATTTATAATTAGTATGTTTTGCTTAACCTAATGCAATGCCGTTCTTCAAATTTAGGTTTTGTTTTAGAGATGGCCGGCTTGCCTGCCATTTAGTGAACCTTGTAGCTAGGTAGGTAGGTACTGGAAGGAGACTTTTATTTATAATTAATACGTTTTGCTTAACCTACTGCAATGCCGTTCTTCAAATATAGGTTTTGTTTTAGAGATGGCCGGCTTGCTGCCATTACTGAACCTTGTAGGTAGGTTGGTACTGGAAGGAGACAAACGTATTGACCTGAGATGTTTCTTCCCTTCCGTCGAGTCGTCACAGCATGCATAGCAGGTGGCATATATATTAGTACCTGCTCCCTCGGCTAAAAAATACGACATTGACACGGTCTAAAAATACAACTTTGATAATTAATTTATATTGTAATATATTTATAAAATTTAATAAAATTATAACATACTGAAAGAACTTTTTAAGATAAATGTACACGTGTAATTTTTATATATCTAATTTAAATATTTAAAAGATATTAGTAGTCAAAATTTTAAAAGTTTGCTGATAAGTATTTATGACAAGAGGGAGTATATACGGTCCAAATTAATACCGATCGATCTAGACAGGCCAACAAATACCACTCCCTCTTCTTGTTTACTAGAATATATGTCATCAATCTCTATAAATTTGACCGCTAATAGGTTTAAAACGCTCCAGATTGGTTACATGAAAATTATATTATTAGATTTATTATTAAAACTGCTTTCATAAAACTATAATTTCATTAGTACAACTTAATATAAAGTTAAAAAAGCAACGTTCAAAATCACGTCTCAGAGAGCGTAAAAAGTAAAAAAATAACGTTAAACAAAAATGAATGAGGGGATAGTTTGCATCAAACGGTTCATACATATGAAAATAAATGTGACCTAAAGGAGGTGACACTTGAATGTGTGATATTGACGCACGTGTAGTGGTCCATCCAAATAGAGTAAAGTACTCTTGTACTCACAGCTATACAGTGTTTTGGATGTTGATATGGTATCTAAAATATAATATTAATCACTGATTTATATTATAATATATTTATAAAATCTAATAAAATTATAATATTATAAAAATATTTTTTTAAATAAATCTATACATACGATTTTTATATATACAATACAAATATTAAAAAAATATCTATAGTTAAAGTTTTGAGAGTCACAAAACGTATTATAGAGCTTGAGCGGCACTGGCGTACTGCCCCCTGCACCACGTACAGTGAGTTGCACTGCATCAGCAGCTACACTATCTATATATGATCAGTTAACAATCACCATCGCCTTAGTCCAATCAAATCAAAATAGTGATCTTCCAAGTTCATACATTTTTGCGCATCCTTTGTTTGGAAATATATATATATATGTATAGTGGAAAGTAATATTTTTTTAGGAAGAATAATCGATCTCCATCATTATCCATTAAATGTGCCTTGGAGATATTCATATAGTATGTCTATGAATCTGGAGATCATATAGTATACGTGTGCCTTGGTATGTGTATAGATAATTTAAGGTACGCGTAATTAAATTTTCTAAACTTTGACTATGGATATGTTTCTAATATTTAGATTGAATATATTGAAAATGAAATATATAGATTTATCTTGAAAAATTCATTAAAAATGTAATTTTATTAGGTTTCATAAATCTATTACAATAGAAATTAGCAGTCAAATTGTGTATTGGGATTGTGTCCATGCACAAGACGACATTATTTTGTGATTAGAGGTATGGTAAAAAATGGTTGTAATTTAAGCTAAAATAATTATTATCAAAACAATAATGGCCAGCATGGTTACTAACCTGGCTCGTGCGGTGAAATTCAGGGCATTTATTTCGTTGGAAGTGTTATCTCAATTTGTTTTCTAAGCAAAAATTTCCCCCTTGCCCACTTCACACTAATGTTGAAAGTCACATTGATTGGACTTAATTGTAATTAAACCTAACTATTTGTAAATAAATAATTATTTTTGAAAGTAAGTAATTAAATAATTATTGCTTGGCCAATTAATCAAAGATAATGATCATATGCACACACTGACACACATATAGCTACGACTTGGAGACTTGCTAGTTCATTAGTAGGGCTATCACTGATCAGACAATATAATGCCCCTTCTGTTATCGGTTCCAGAAACTCTGCTGCTGATTTATCACCTGTGTCATGATCAATAACGAGGCGTTTATACGACATAGTTGATAGAAAAAATTAAGGGCCTATTATATTCTTGTTAGTAACCATGTTCCCAATCATCTTAAAAAAAGTAATCATGTTTAACTCGATCGACCTAGCTAGAGAGATGAAAGGAGAAATAAATTAAGACATGTACAGCCCAAAATTTAATTGGGAGCATATATGTTCTTTTCTTTTCGTTCCGTTTTCTTATCAAGAAGCTAGTAATTAGTACTAGCTACCTTTGATAGGTTAGAGTAAGATATGTTGATCTTGCATATGGAGCAGAACAGTAAACGATCTGCAGCTGCAGCTCCAGCTGCTTTACATGTATTACGACGGCGTGCGTACCTTGACGAAGCAGTCGTGGAAATGGAGGCGGATGAGGCCGGCGGCGAGGCCGGAGTTGTTGGCGACGGCGGCCACGACGGCCTGGCGGACGAGAGCCTCGGCGTTGGGGCAGGTGTTGTTGTAGAACCCCACCTGCAGCTGCCCCCGGCTCCCCGCCGGCAGAAGGCACAGTGCTGCGGCGGCCAGCACCACCAGGCCGGCCAGGCGGCTGCTGCTTGCCATGGTACGTAGTACTTGCTCACCCTCACCAGGACGGCTTATACCGTCAACCTAGACAATTTTGAGCAGGCTAGCTAGGCACTTGTTTAACTCGTTGGCCACACTAATGGTATATTTATAGATAGCTTGCATTCGACAGGGTTAGTTTAATTATTTGAGACGTAGAACTAGTAGCTGCATCCGGCGCACCTGTACGTCTTGGAAAAGTAGCTAAGCCAGTGATTTTTTTAAGCGTAGGACAAACTCTTAAAAATTTAACTTCCTCTCAAATTTAATTATAAAAATAGCTCTCTTTTAAATCACGAAAACCCGATAAATAACATAGGTATCTAGCATATTTCCGTACCGTAGCATAACCTTGATAGCAGAGGTACCATATAGCAGTAACTTATTTCCTATCGAGCAAGGAAAGCTCTACAGAAACTTTATCGTGGAATAGTAGTGCTGTTTGGTGAGAGATGTCACACGCTGTGTTTTCTGAGGACGAGAACATCTTTGTAAATATTTACTTGAAATGATCGAAATTAAAAAAAAATAGGATGCCATGGCCAGCTGAGGTGGCCACTTTCTAGAATATACAGGATAAGACAACGTGTGCATTGGATCGAGGGCACCCTCCTCGTGGGTTCCCACTGGGGTAGGAAAGTCAAGCCGAGAAACTGCAGCACGTAGGTCGAGGAATTGATTGATTGGTCGCACGACACGTCGATGTTTAATTTTGATGTGTAGAGTTGGAGAACTGACCTGGTTCGACGGACTCAGAGAAACGCCGGGTTCAGATGTGGAAGAAGCCCGTGAGTCGTGCGCCGGACATACGCTCGAACTGCAGACTTTGAACAGAGAACCAAAACGTCAGTCTCTGTCATGGTATTAGAAATTTGAGGTTTTGTCCAGATTTTGGGGATAATTAGCATCAAGTGCAGAGTGTTCTGACTTATGCACTTGGAAATATCCGGTGCGAATTAAACCCACATTAATTGGTCTGCTAAGTAAGCTTGCTAAATCATCAAAAGCTAATTAACCGGTGAATGATATTTTTTTGAGATTATGACAAGAACGCACACCCCTGCACGTACACCTGTACTGAACACACAAGGAATATTACAGTCGCTCAAGGGTCGTGGAAGCAAGTCTACGTGTTTTCTAACTGAACATACATGATAAATAAATCATACCGTGTCAATCCTAACATCCTCACTCTATCACCAGGGCAGTCTACTAGCAAAACATATTTACACGAGTTAGATGCAAAGGAATTAATGAGAGGTTAGACATTTTGCCAGTAAGCTCTCCATGGTTCAATTGATCATTTACAAGGGATTCCAACTCAGTGACATCGCCTACCATTGAATTTGATTCATCCGATTATCATCCAACTGCTTACGGGATGAATCGACAAGCTTGTATCTAAATTAAGATGGGTTTGCGTACCAAGTAGTTCCCCGACAGTATAATTTTAGAGTGCAGATATATGAGTGGCACAACTACTCAATTTTACGGACATGTACAATTTTCTCTTACTACATGTTTTGTAAGCATGAGACTGACTACAATACAATAGACTTTTTTAATCAATTTAATTATGACCGTTAGATTAAGATCTAACGGTCGTACTCTCCCTCCCCTACATACCCATTCCACAGCCAGATTGAGTTGCTGCCGCAGCCACCACCACCTCCACTCGCATGTCGCCGCTCTCGTACCTCGTCACCACAGCCACAATGCCTACAAAGTCCGCTAGCCAAAGATCGTTTACAACCATCTCATGTCCCAAATCCTAAGTACGACCTATGTGCTCAATCGGTTGACTGATACTCCAGTCGCCAACCTCGTGGGCAGCGGCCACTGCTTTGGCTCACCCCTGTGAATGATTTACTTTCGTTGTTCGGCAATATAAGTTCAAATCTCACCGTACATACAGATCAAGAAAACATTAAATTTAAGAAAAAATAATGTTATTGATCATACATAACCATATTAAATGACATACAGAACTACACATTCATTTTTACAACATTAAAGGAGAGGTCTATGGTGAAGATATTGCAATAACTACACGATCTCCGCAATGGACTTACATATACTACAGGATAATGCTTCCTAAATAGAGACTTATATTGCGTGACTGAGGGAGTAGGCGGTAACCACTACTACAGAAAGGGGTATATTAGACGCCTCAGCACAGACGGTTCTGAGGAACCGTCTGTGACAAATAATATCACTGACGGTTTTATACTTTAATCGTCAGTGAAATTATCATGCACGGTACTCTACAAAACCGCCGCTGATATACATCCATGTCACATACGGGTTTAATTAAAAACCGTCTGGGAATATATCACAGACGGTTCTTTCATAAAACCGTCTATAATATCACATATTATCTCAGACGGTTTTGTAATAAAACCGTCATTATATATCACGACGGTTTTATTATAAAACCGTCTGCATTTCTATGTTTATCATTGACGGGTTTTCTATAAAACCGCTCGAGATTTCTATCGGCTGTATAAAATACAGAGGCCCGAGCCACTTGGTGCATTTTTAGGGTTTCGGGATCTATTTTCATTTGGCTACGGCTGTGCGGCTGTGCGGCTGTGAGGCGATTTGGTAAAAGAAGACCGTTGATTTCGAAAGGTGATTGAGGATCCATTTGATTTTGGTGATCTAAGGTTAGTAACGGTGTCTAATTGCAGTATATTCAAGATCTACCTTATTAAGAATGGAATTTGATGATTTTTTAGATTTAGCTTGTAGATATTCATGTGTTCTTTCTTTGTAAGGGTAGTAATGGGTTTTAATTGCATTAACACTAAATGTTGTATTGCTTGGCGTAGATGGACCGAAGATGGATGTACACTAAGAACCGTGTGAGTGCCGAGTACATGAATGGCGTCTCCGCTTTTAGAAGAGCTGCAGAAGAGGATATGTTTAATAAGGGGGGCCAGTTTATGTCTTGTCCGTGCATTGACTGTGAGAATCTGAAAATGTTTCGAAACTTTGCGCAGATCGAAGAACACTTGATTATGAGGGGTTTCAAAACGGGGTATACATGTTGGATCAGTCACGGTGAAGAGCAGTAGATACAGGAAGCAGATATTAACATGGTCGACGAAGTCAATGATATGTCGGATGGTCATATCGATTGTGGTTCCGATGAGGATAGGTTGCAGGAAGATAATCTGAATCAGATGCTACGTGATGTAGAAGGCAACCGTGATGATAGAGAATATGGTAAATTCCTGGTCTTGATGGAGGATTCGGAGAAACCTTTGTTCACAGGCTGCAAGTCGAAATACACAAGGTTGTCATCCGTGCTTGAACTACTGAAATTGAAAGCAAGCAACGGTTGGTCCGATAAGAGTTTCACAATACATTATTACGTTTATTGGCGGACATGCTTCCCGAGGGAAACGAGTTGCCGACAACCACCTACAAAGCTAAGAAGGTTCTTTGTCCCTTGGGAATGGATGTAGAAAGAATACATGCATGTCCGAACGACTGTATCCTGTACCGCCAAGAGTACGCGAACTTGCACATATGTCCTGTGTGCAACGATCCCAGACAAGCGTAAGAGTCATTCGCATGATGAAGTGAGGGCACCTGTGTGATGAAAGGACCTCCCGCTAAGGTGGTATGGTATCCGCCTATAATTCCTCGTTTGAAGCGTTTGTTTGCGAACCCAAATGAGGCAAAAGCTATGCTGGCACTCGGAGGAGCGTAAAAATGATGAAAGCTAAGGCACCTGCTGATTCCATCCAATGGAGAAACATCGATAGGAGGTTTCAAGAATTCGTGAGGATCCGAGGAATATAAGGTTTGGATTGAGTATGATGGAATGAATCCTTTCGGTAACATGAGTAGCCAAGATAGCACTTAGCCCGTGAATCTCAGATCTACAACCTTCCTCCTTGGTTGTGTATGAAGCGGAAGTACATTTTGTTGTCTCAGACTTATCCAAGGACCAAACAACACGGGAACGATATTGATGTGTACCTAGCACCATTGGTGGAAGATCCGAAAATACTATGGGTTCTCGTGCATGTGTATGGGATGCGTATAAACGAGAGAACTTCACTTTGCATCGCTTTTGTTCTCGCACCATAAATGATTACCCCGCCTTGGTAACCTATCGTGCCGAGTACAAAAGGGACCAAAGCCTGCACTCACCGCTTAGACAATACCGAGAATGTGTGGTCAATCACTCACGCAAAAGCTGTTTACATGCATCACCGTAGGTTCCTTCAGAGGAATCACCCATACCGCAAAATAAAGAAACAATTTGATGGAACGAACGAAGACGGTTTAGCTCCAAAGCCTTTAAGTGGGATAGATATCCATGATATGGTTAAGAACTTGGATGTTGCGTTTGGAAAGGGCGCGAATCGAGGTCCCGTGAGAAGAGCACGGAAGAAGAGATCAATATTTTGGGACCTACCTTATTGGGAGCACCTAGAAGTTCGATCTTGCATCGACATGATGCACGTGGAGAAGAATGTCCGTGATAGCTTGATTGGTCCCTTATTGAATATTAAAGGCAAATCAAAGGGCGATGATCAATGCACGCCTTGACTTGGTCGATATGGGCATAAGACCCGAGTTAGCACCGAAGAGACAGATGCAGCCGAACATATTGCGAACTCGCTTGTTACACTTTGTTTAAGGCCGAGAGAACTGAATCGTGCGCTGCTTGCATGGTGTGAAAGTTCCGTCGGTTACTCCTCTAACATGAAGAGACTGCTTCGATGCAAGATTTGAAATTAGTTGGCATGAAGTCTCATGATTGTCATGTGCCGATGACACAAATGCTCCCTGTGGCAATTAGAAGTATTTTGCCAGCCAAGGTTCGGGAGACAATCACGAGGCTGTGTTATTTCTTTAACACAATTGCTCAGAAGGTAATCGATCCCGAAGCACTAGATGCACTGCAGGCTGAGGTGGTGATGACTCTATGTAATCTTGAGATGTATTTCCCTCCGTCGTTTTTCGATATCATGGTCCATCTCGTTGTTCACCTTGTGATAGAGATAAAGATATGCGGGCCCGTGTTCCTACGTAGCATGTACCCATTCGAGAGGTATATGGGGATTCTCAAGTCCTACGTACGAAATCGATCTCGGCCGGAGGGTAGCATTGTCGAAGGTTATTGTAACATCCCAAAATTTGGCTTAATTAAGTTTTTATTGTTTAAAAGTGCATTTGTGATTTTCTGGAATTTATTTGGATTTTTCTGGATTTATTGGAATTAAATCTTATTGCAAGTTTATTGCTTTTATTCAAAAGTATTTAAATCTGTGCAAAGTTAAAATAAAGTTTTGCCAAAAATATTTTATTTAAGTCCAGAATGTCCCAAAGTATTTTTGAGATTTTTCTTGGATTTTTCCTGATTGTTTTATTGCCTAAAATAAATTAAATGAATTTGAGAATTATTTTAATTGGAAAACCTTTAATTTTCGGCTTGAGCGAAGAGTGGGCTTGGCCCATTTCCGTAGAAGCGGCCCGAAGCAGCGTGGCCTGCTCGCCTTTTTCTAGAGGTTTTACCCTCACCGCTGGATTGGATCGGGGTTGAGCGATCGCGCGTCGGCTGAGGATTTTTCTATCGCTGCCGTCCGCTTTGCCACGTGTCGCCGATCCGGTCATCTTCTTGGCGTGTCCGCGCGGACTCGGCCCGTGTCCGCCGTGGACTCTGCGAGCAATCGGGCAAGGCCGCCGATCCTAGCGCTATAAAAGGTGAGCACGAGTGCGATTACCTCAAGCAATCGAAACCTAAGTTTAGCCCGTGAGAGCGCCGTTTCGTTGTGATTTCGCGGAAGTTTGCCGAGCGCCGCGCGTCGAAGAATCGTCGTTTGTCGCCGCTGAGCCGCCTCAAGGTTCGAGACCAACCTCATCGCTTCGCCTTCAATCGGAGAACCTCGCGCGCGCGGTTGTTTCGCCGAGCGACGCCAAAGAAAGGAGATCGCCGAAGAGCCATCGCCGCCGAGGAAGAAGTCGTCGCCGTTGTCGCTTGAGTGCCCAACTCCCAGATCCGATCGCGTCAGAAGGTAGGAGAAGTCGCGAGCATGCCGTAGATAGCCGGTCCGATCACCGCCGACGACTTAGGACCACGCGCCGCCGCTTGACGTGGCAAGATGCTTCGTGACGCGTGGCTGCCTCGTCACGTTTTTGGTCCGAGGTGGCAGCCACGTCGCGCCTGCGTGGCGAGTTGCGTAAGTGTCGCGGTGGCGCTGAGTCAGCTCGGCGCGGGACCCGCGTGTCAGTGGCCCAGGGCTCGTGTGGACCGGATCCACCGTGAACCCGAGGAAGTCGTGGACGCAGTCCATGGACCGGGGCACGGTCGACCGAGAGCTCCAGCCAGGGCTGACGTCACGCTGACGTCATAAATCAGTTTTTCAGTTTAAAAATAAATCTGTTAATTCTGATTTTCTGATTTTAGCAATTTCAGTATTTATTTCAAACTTCAAAAGGCTATATCTTTTGCATCGTAACTCGGATTTGAGTGATTCAAATTTCTAAAAATTTGTAAAATTGAAATATATTTAATGGTGAATTTTAACTGATTTTTAGAGTTCAATTGCTCTCTGTTTTGGTATTTATTTGCTTTTCTTCTTGATGACGCTGAGACGTTGAATTGTGCGACGCCGAGGAAGATCCAAGAACTCAAGAGCAAACTTCAGATCAAGATCAGGACCTATTCCAAGGCAAGTTGTGCTTTGATCATGTTGAACCCATGTTTATAAAATAGCTATGTTTGATTTACACTATTGCATATATTTCAAATATACAACTGCTCCAAATTAGTTTGGGCTTAGCTAAAATACCGATCGATCTATACCCTACCTTGTCATTGTATGCCATGATCCATTGTCACCCTAGATTGGTTTAATATAGTTGGTTAATAATTATAATCAACATTGGAGGTTTAGTTCGTATTAGTTGCTTAGCCATGCCACGTCATCACATGTGTCATCACCATTGATAATTAATCTTGATTAATGGAATATGGAACAATGTTATGAACTTGTGTGTCATGTGGGATCACACGATGAGATTGAGTTGTTGTGGCGAGTCATGTCACGCAACGATGTTGAATTGTTGATGGCACGTGGTGCTTGGTAATCAACGGGGTGATAATCACTTAGATTGGGGCAAGTGGCAAGGGGCGAGGAGGCCAAGGTGGGCCCGATGGGCAGATGGTATGTGGAAGTCTTGCCTTGATCACACTAAGGACTTAACCTTGCAAGCCTTTGACTGAGTCAATCATGCAACCACATGTCCGTATGGGCCACCTAATGAGTAATTTGCAAAGTCTTAATGTTGATACTATCGTGGTCGGTGTGAGTTCCGGGTCGTGGTGTAATTCACATGGCGCAAGAGGGGGCCCCGGATGTGGTTTACTGAGACGCCGTTGTTGAAACCTTAGCGGTAGTACCGGATTAAGATAGAGCATTGTAAAGGCTTTGTTATAATCTCGCCTTTGTGGTGTTTGGTTGTATCACGGGTAAAGTGCATAACCTCCGCAGAGTGTGAAACTATTCGGATAGCCGTGCTCATGTATTGAGCAATGCTCGGAATTCTGATTAAGGGTTAGTTTAATAAATCGGACAACTTGGTTGGGATGGCGGGATTGCCATATGGAAGATTGGAACTTGATTTAGGATTGGAAACTTGGTTTACTTGAGAAATATTGAATTTATTTATTATTGCTATTCGTTTTACATTCTTTACAATCTATTATTGTATTTGTTCATAAATGCCGCTTATTGCAAAATAGCCATGATAGCCTATCCTTTGGAATAAGCCTTACATATAGATAAATAGAACGCATTCTGCACAACTTGTTGAGTGCTTTAAGTACTCACCCTTGCCAAACAACAATAATCAACAGTTGAAGAATCTACACTGTGTTGGAAGATGAGGTCCAAGAAGACACGAGTCATTAGGGTCCGAGCCTTGTTGGTTGCCTGTGGTGAACTGATGAGCTATCTACGTTTCTACTTTCCACGCTTAATTATTAGTTTATATTCTCGGTCTTGCCTGCGTGGCTTAATAATGTAAGTTGGTCATAAGATCATACATTTAGCTATATCAATAAATGAACTATTATTCTATTATCGCTGTGTATGATGTGATATGTACCAATGTTAAGTCGTGTGCACTAGCGTTGATCCCGGACTAGTGCGGTAAACACGGTGGGTTCGAATCGGTGGATTCGGTCCTTCAGAGGTGGTATCGAGCATACCGACCGTAGGTTTTGGCCCTAGATAGTATGGAGGTGTCTTGTGAGAGTCCAAAACTATTTTCTAAAAGAAAATCTAAATTTGATTAATAAAACACTCTTGACTCATCTCATTCTCTACGCCTTGCCTTTGCTAAATTTACCGCCTTACTTGTTTTTTGGTGGAGAACTTATTTCAAAGTTCTTGTGGAGCGATGCCGATCGTTCGACCTTTGAGGAGTCGGTGGCGGCTACGCCATGGAGCCGTGGAGAGTTCTTCGACGCTGGGAGGCTTCTACCGTCCGCTTTACCGAGGAGGCGGTGGGCGATGAACGGTGTACACCGAGGATTCATTTGCAAATTGATCATCTACGCCGGGGAATGAGGAAGCTAGCAGGCCAATCAACGCCTCCGCCGTAAGGTTCTCGATGAAGTTGCAATTCAGAGGTTGCTCGACTTGCTCTTCGCCGTGTCCGCCGCGACTACGCCGACGAGCTTCACGACTCGGTGTTCGACTTCACCTGACGCTCAAGCGTGCCAAGACGACGGATCGAGGGGAGCGAGTGTGCATCGCGACGCACCTTGCGAGTTCGCCCTGCCCGGGAGGATCATATGAGAGATACTACTCAGAGCCGGAGGCGTGTACGAGGCACTCAGAGTGGCGAGCAGAGCTTGAGGTGACCCGTGCTTGACTATCGGGATGATCACCGAGCTAGGAGAGGCCCTAGAGGCGGTCGAGGACGAGTGGAGGCGTGACTCGAGAAGTTCAGAGCCAGCAGAGGAGTCCGAGGAGGATCCAGAGGAGCGAGTGGGAGCCGAGGGGAGTGCACCCGTTGTTGCGGAGGACCCAGGAGTAGGTCACGTGATAGGTTCGCCCGATGCCACCACCCGCGGTGTATGCGCCGGATCACCTCACCAGTGGTGGTGGATGAGTGAGTGTCACCTTTGAGCCGTGTTGAGACTCGAGTGTGAGTCGCGTCTTTAAGTTAGTCTTTACCTTTTAGTTGACGTTAAGGTTTCGTGTTTAGTTTGCTTCTTTGTATTGCTGAGTGTGCAGTATGTGTTGCAAAGCTTGTAGGCTTAAATAAGCAGCCATACCAAGAATAAATAAAGAATTATTTCAGTTTGGGTATAACCTATTTTTCCCGCTTTAAAAATTCTTACTTCTTATCTATGCTACATCTACCTTTCCTAACCTAAGAGGCAATCATCAGATGGTGAATACTCGAGGAAACAACGGTGCTTAGGAAGTGGATGCGTCGAATGACAATCCCAATGATGGAGGCACCCTCAACCACCGACGATGAGACATGCGTAATCTAGGAGCATTTCGGCGTAGCAGACTCAATCGATGCGGATAATGATGCGCAGATGCAAAGAGATGACCAACGCAGCAGCCAACAACAACAACCCTGTAGCTCAAAACAACCATGGTGGACCCCGACCCATGTCCAAGCTATCGGATTTCATGAGGACTAGGCCACCAACCTTTTCAGGAAATGTGAATCCTTTGGAAGCCGATGACTGACTTAGGACCATTGAGAAGAAACTGCACATCACACAGTGTGAAGGAAATGAGAAGGTGCTTTACGCCTCTCATCAACTGGAAGGGACCACCGCAGAGTGGTGGGAGAACTATTGTGCCGCTCATGGAGCCCCACAAGAGATCACCTGGGAAGAGTTTACTAATGCTTTCCGCCAGTATCATGTTCCGGAGGGAATGATGGACCTTAAGAAGGAAGAGTTCAGAGCTTTGAAGCAAGGAGGCCAACCAGTGGCCGAATACTTGAACAAATTTACTCAGTTAGCTCGCTATGCCCCTGAAGACGTAGCGACAGATAAAGCCAGACAGTCTCGTTTCATGAAGGGACTGAACTCAGGACTACAGGTGGGACTGATTACCCACAATTTCCCTGATTTTTGTGAGTGGTAAATAAGGCTTTGATCCTAGAAGATAAGCGCAAAGAGCTAGGTGAAACCGTAAGCGCTTGATGAATAATCGTGGTGGACGCCCAAACCATCTACGCTTGAGGATGTCACCACAAAGAATTTGCTAGATTCCAACCACTAGCCGGAAACAAGACATCAACCCCGCACTCGCCCGCCAATCGTAGCTTTCAGACACCAAAGACAGGCAACAATGCACCAGAGGAAATCAAGAATCCGCAGTGAAGAGATGCTATACTTGCAACGAGCCAGGCACTTTTCCAATAGGTGTCCACAAAGGGAGGCATCACGCCGACTGTTTCAACACGGGAACAACACCCGCTAAAGCACCAAGATCGGGAGGAAATCGTGCACCAAGCCAAGCCGAGCAACGCCGCGATCAACAAAGGCGTGGAAGGATCAACCACATCACCGCCGATGGAGCTCAAGAGGCAACAGACGTCGATTGGGTAAGTTCTGGTCAACTCAAGACTGCCACGCTTTGTTTGATTTCGAGCTTCGATTCGCTTGTGTCTCAAAGTTTTGCAACCAAGAATGGATTTAAAGTGGTGAATCTTAAGTGTGTGCTTTAGTCCAAGCCCCGTGATCCGAGCTTAGATCTAGCCTTGGGTGTTTGGGAGCTAAGTTGCTTATGGATGGGATAGAATTCCTAGCTTAATCTTATCTTGATAGATGCGCAATCCCTAGACGCCATCCTTGGAATGGATTGGTGTCTAAGCATAAGGCCGTTTTGGATGTGTGGGTCAAGGATCGTGACTTTGGAAGGCCCTAGTGGCAAGAAAGTAGAGTTTCAAGCGACCGCATTCGAGATGGGCGATTAGTGGTCAACAGCGTGAAAGCCATCAAGATGGAGGATGTGCGGTGGCGCTGGAATACCCGGATGTGTTTCGTAAGATTTGCCAGATTGCCACCGACCGTGATATCGAAGTTCGTGATTGAATTAGCACCGAGGACAGCACCGATATCAAAGAGACCATATCGGATGCCTACCGACGAGTTAGTGGAAATGAAGAAGCGATTGAGGAACCGCAAGAAAAGGTTTCATTAGACCAAGTTCATCACCGTGGGAGCCCCGGTTTTGTTTGTTCGCAAGAAGGATGGAAGTCTTAGAATGTGCATTGATTATCGTGCACTTAATGAAGTAACGATCAAGAATAAGTATCCGCTGCCCGTGATCGATGACTTATTTGATCGATTAAGAGGAGCTGGAGTTTTCTCCAAGATAGATCTTCGCTCGTGATACCATCGCTGAAGATCCGAGCGAGGATGTACCTAAGACCGCGTTGTCTATGCGATATGGACATTATGAGTTCACATCATGTCATTCGGATTGACTAATGCCCCAAAGCATATTTCATGAACATGATGAATAAGGTTTTCATGGATTACTTGGATAAGTTCGTTGTGGTCTTCATAGACGATATTTTGGTTTACTCAAAGACCGAAGAAGAGCATGCAGAACATCTAAGGATGGTTTTAGACAGGCTGCGAGAGCATCAGCTATATGCAAAGTTTAGCAAGTGTGAATTCTGGAAGGAGAAAGTCGAATTCTTGGGTCATGTAATGACTACCAAAGGAGTCGCATTGATCCCAAACAAAGTGGATGCGATGTTGCATTGGGAGCCACCAAGTCATTATACTCGATTCGTAGTTTTACGGGAATGGCGGGATATTACCGTCGGTTCATAGAGGGATTCTCAACAATTGCTAAACCCTTGACACAGTTGTTGAAGAAAGAAAAGAAGTTTGCATGGACGCCAGAGTGCGAGAAAAGTTTTATGGAATTGAAGAAACGCTTAACAACAGCCCCCGTATTAGTGTTGCCGGATGTACAGAATGGATTTGACATTTACTGTGATGCTTCGAAGCAAGGCTTAGGGTGCGTGTTAATGCAGGAAGGCAAAGTTGTTGCTTATGCGTCGAGACAGTTAAGACCGCATGAAGTGAATTACCCAACGCATGATTTGGAATTAGTGCAGAGTGCATGCTTTAAAGATATGGCGCCATTATCTCATAGGAAATAGATGTGAGATATATACGGACCATAAGAGTTCAAATACATATTCACTCAAGTCGACTGAATATGAGATAGCGAAGATGGTGGAGCTAATTAAGGATTATAATGTGGGAATCCATTATCACCGGAAAGCCAATGTGGTGGCGGATGCTCGAGTCGAAAGAGCCATAGCGCGAATACCTTGTCAATTGAGGATCAACCGAATTATGCAAGGAGTTTGTGGTTAAGATTGGAAGTCGTTCGCAAGGAATGGTAGCTGACTTGAAGTAAAGCCAACGCTGGAAGATCGAGTTAGAGAAGGCCGTAAAGATGACGATAAAATTTCTAAAATCAAGGCTAAAAGGAAGAAGGCCTAGCCTTAGATTTTACTCGATGAGCAAGGGACCATGTTCTTCAAAGGCCGAATTTGTGTACCGGATAAAAAGGAGTTGAAACAATTGATTCTTGAGGAAGCTCATGATTCAAAGTACTCGATTCATCCAGAAGCGCTAAGATGTACCAAGATTTGAAAGAGAGATTCGTGGCCAAATATGAAGCGTGAAGTGGTGAGCATGTTGCATTATGCGACGATGTCGAGAGTAAAGGCTATGCATCAAAGACCACCGGTTTGTTGGTACCGCTGAAAATTCGGAATGGAAGTGGAGGAAATCGAATGGATTTTATCACCGGTTTACCTAAGACTCGTAAAGGTTACGATTCCATTTGGGTTATAGTGGATCGCCTAACCAAGGTCGCCATTTCATCCCAAGAAAGACCACCTACGCCGGAGATCGTTTGGCGTAATTGTACATGTCAAGGATTGTATGTTTGCATGGAGTGCCCAAGAAGATTGTGTCGCATGAGGTACCCAATTTACCTCAAGGTTTTGGAATAAGTTGCACGAAGCAATGGGGACCCGCTTGAATTTCAAGACAAAGATATCACCCGCAGATGATGGTCGATCGAAAGAGTAAATCGATTTTAGAGGATATGTTGAGAGCTTGTGCTTTAGCTTATGCTACGACATGGGATAAGTGTTTGCCATATACGGAATTTAGTTACAATAATAGTTATCAAGCTAGCCCAAGATGTCACCGCTTGAGGCGTTGTATGGACGTGCTTGTCGACTCCATTGAATTGGAATGAAACAGAGAGCGATTGGTTTTCGCCGACATTCTCGAGGAAGCCGAAAGTCAAGTCGCAATGATCGAGAGAGGTTGAAGATAGCACGACCAAGACAGAAAAGCTACGCAGATAACCGTCGTCGAGATTTGAGTTTTGAACCGTAAGATCATGTGTATCTCGTGGTTACCCTCTTAAGGGCGTTAAAAGATTTCACGTTAAAGGGAAGCTTGCACCAAGATATGTTGGTCCGTTCAAGATTCTGAGCCGTCGAGGAGAGGTAGCTTATCAGTTAGAATTGCTTCAGTCCTTGGCAGGAGTGCATGATGTATTCCATGTGTCGCAGCTTAAGAAGTGTCTCAGAGTGCCAACAGAACAAACCCCGTTGGATGCGATAGAGCTGCAAGAAGATTTGACTTATAAAGAGCAACCGATCAGAATTTTGGATGTTATGGAGCGCAAGACCAGAAACAAGACTATTCGCTTTTGCAGAGTTCAGTGGAGCAATCATTCTGAGAGTGAAGCCACCTGGGAGCGAGAAGAAGATTTGAAGTCAGAATTCCCGAACCTATTCTCTAGTTAGCCCTGAATCTCGGGTCGAGATTCTGTTAAGGGGGGGAGGTTTGTAACATCCCAAAATTTGGCTTAATTAAGTTTTTATTGTTTAAAAGTGCATTTGTGATTTTCTGGAATTTATTTGGATTTTTCTGGATTTATTGGAATTAAATCTTATTGCAAGTTTATTGCTTTTATTCAAAAGTATTTAAATCTGTGCAAAGTTAAAATAAAGTTTTGCCAAAAATATTTTATTTAAGTCCAGAATGTCCCAAAGTATTTTTGAGATTTTTCTTGGATTTTTCCTGATTGTTTTATTGCCTAAAATAAATTAAATGAATTTCAGTAATTATTTTAATTGGAAAACCTTTTAATTTTCGGCTTGAGCAGTAGTGGGCTTGGCCCATTTCCCGTGTAGAAGCGGCCCGAGCAGCGTGGCCGCTCGCCTTTTTCTAGAGGTTTTACCCCAGCCGTTGGATTCAGATCGAAGGGTTGAGCGCATCGCGTACCGGTTGAGGATTTCTGTTCTATCGTTGCCGTCCGTTTTGCCACGTGTCGCCGATCCGGTCATCTTCTTCGCGTGTCCGTGCCGGACTCGGCTCCGTGTCCGCCGTGGACTCTGCGGAGCAATCGGGCAAGGCCGCCGATCCTAGCGCTATAAAAGGTGAGCACGAGCTGCGCATTACCTCAAGCAATCGAAACCCTAAGTTTAGCCCGTGAGAGCGCCGCCGTTTCGTTGTGATTTCGCGGAAGTTTGCCGAGCGCCGCCGCGTCGAAGAATCGTCGTTTCGTCGCCGTTGAGCCGCCTCAAGGTTCGAGACCAACCTCATCTGCTTCGCCTTCAATCGGAGAACCTCGTGCGCGCGGTTGTTTCGCCAGAGCGACGCCAGCAAAGGAGATCGCCGAAGAGCCATCGCCGCCGAGGAAGAAGTCGTCGCCGTCGTCGCTTGAGTGCCCAACTCCCAGATCCGATCGCGTCAGAAGGTAGGCGAAGTCGCGAGCATGCCGTAGATAGCCGGTCCGATCACCGCCGACGACCCTAGGACCACGCGCGTCGCCGCTTGACGTGGCAAGATGCTTCGGTGACGCGTGGCTGCCTCGTCACGTTTTTGGTCCGAGGTGGCAGCCGCGTCGCGCCTGCGTGGCGAGTTGCGTAAGCGTCGCGGTGGCGCTGAAGTCACTTCGGCGCGGACCCGCGTGTCAGTGGCCCAGGGCTCGTGTGGACCGGATCCACCGTGAACCCGAGGAAGTCGTGGACGCAGTCCATGGACCGGGGGGGCACGTGTCAGCACCGGAGAGCTCCAGGCCAGGGCTGACGTCACGCTGACGTCATAAATCAGTTTTTCAGTTTAAAAATAAATCTGTTAATTCTGATTTTCTGATTTTAGCAATTTCAGTATTTATTTCAAACTTCAAAAGGCTATATCTTTTGCATCGTAACTCGGATTTGAGTGATTCAAATTTCTAAAAATTTGTAAAATTGAAATATATTTAATGGTGAATTTTAACTGATTTTTGGAGTTCAATTGCTCTCTGTTTTGGTATTTATTTGCTTTTCTTCTTCGGTACGCGTAGACGTTGAATTGTGCGACGCTTCGGAGGAAGATCCAGCAACTCAAGAGCAAACTTCAGATCAAGATCAGGACCTATTCCAAGGCAAGTTGTGCTTTGATCATGTTGAACCCATGTTTATAAAATAGCTATGTTTGATTTACACTATTGCATATATTTCAAATATACAACTATTCCAAATTAGTTTGGGCTTAGCTAAAATACCAGATCGATCTATACCCTACCTTGTCATTGTATGCCATGATCCATTGTCACCCTAGATTGGTTTAATATAGTTGGTTAATAATTATAATCAACATTGGAGGTTTAGTTCGTATTAGTTGCTTAGCCATGCCACGTCATCACATGTGTCATCACCATTGATAATTAATCTTGATTAATGGAATATGGAACAATGTTATGAACTTGTGTGTCATGTGGGATCACACGATGAGATTGAGTTGTTGTGGCGAGTCATGTCACGCAACGATGTTGAATTGTTGATGGCACGTGGTGCTTGGTAATCAATCGGGTGATAATCACTTAGATTGGGGCAAGTGGCAAGGCGAGGAGGCCAAGGTGGGCCCGATGGGCGATGGTATGTGGAAGTCTTGCCTTGATCACACTAAGGACTTAACCTTGCAAGCCTTTGACTGAGTCAATCATGCAACCACATGTCCGTATGGGCCACCTAGTGAGTAATTTGCAAAGTCTTAATGTTGATACTATCGTGGTCGGTGTGAGTTCGGGGTCAGGTGTAATTCACATGGCGCAAGAGGGGGCCCCGGATGTGAGTTTATGAGACCGCCGTTGTTGAAACCTTAGCGGTAGTACCGATTAAGATAGAGCATTGTAAAGGCTTTGTTATAATCTCTCGCCTTTGTGGTGTTTGGTTGTATCACGTGGGTAAAGTGCATAACCTCTGCAGAGTGTGAAACTATTCGGATAGCCGTGCTCATGTATTGAGCAATGCTCGGAATTACAGATTAAGGGTTAGTTTAATAAATCGGACAACTTGGTTGGGATGGCGGATTGCCATATGGAAGATTGGAACTTGATTTAGGATTGGAAACTTGGTTTACTTGAGAAATCTGAATTTATTTATTATTGCTATTCGTTTTACATTCTTTACAATCTATTATTGTATTTGTTCATAAATGCTGCTTATTGCAAAATAGCCATGATAGCCTATCCTTTGGAATAAGCCTTACATATAGATAAATAGAACTGCATTCTATGCACAACTTGTTGAGTGCTTTAAGTACTCACCCTTGCCAAACAACAATAATCAACAGTTGAAGAATCTACACCTGTGTTGGAAGATGAGGTCCAAGAAGACACGAGTCATTAGGGTCCGAGCCTTGTTGGTTGCCTGTGGTGAACTGATGAGCTATCTACGTTTCTACTTTCCGCTGCTTAATTATTAGTTTATATTCTCGCCTTGCCTGCGTGGCTTAATAATGTAAGTTGGTCATAAGATCATACATTTAGCTATATCAATAAATGAACTATTATTCTATTATCGCTGTGTATGATGTGATATGTACCAATGTTAAGTGTGTGCACTAGCGTTGATCCTGGACTAGTGCGGTAAACACAGTGGGTTCGAATCAGTGGATTCGGGTCCTTACAGAGGTGGTATCAGAGCATACTGACTGTAGGTTTTGGCCCTAGATAGTATGGAGGTGTCTTGTGAGAGTCCAAAACTATTTTCTAAAAGAAAATCTAAATTTGATTAATAAAACACTCTTGACTCATCTCATTCTCTACGCCTTGCCTTTGCTAAATTTACCGCCTTACTTGTTGCTTTGGTGGAGAACTTATTTCAAAGTTCTTGTGGAGCGATGCCGATCGTTCGACCTTTGAGGAGTCACCGCGGCTACGCCATGGAGCCGTGGAGAGTTCTTGAGACGCTGGAGGCTTCTACCGTCCGCTTTACCGAGGAGGCGGTGGGCGATGGAGCGGTGTACACCGAGGATTCATTTGCAAATTGATCATCTACGCTCGGGGGAATGAGGAAGCTAGCAGGCCAATCAACGTCTCCGCCAGAAGGTTCTCGTATGAAGTTGCAATTCAGGAGGTTGCTCGACTTGCTCTTCGCCGTGTCTGCCGCGACTACGCTGACGAGCTTCACGACTCAGTGTTCCGACTTCACCCAGACGTTCAAGCGTGCCGAAGACGACGGATCGAGGGGAGCGAGTGTGCTACTGCGACGCACCTTGCAGAGTTCGCCCTTGCCCAGGAGGATCATATGAGAGATACTACTCAGGAGCTGGAGACTGTGTACGAGGCACTCAGAGTGGCAGAGCAGGAGCTTGAGGTGACCCGTGCTTCAGCTATCGGGATGATCACTGAGCTAGGAGAGGCCCTAGAGGCGGTCGAGGACGAGCTGGAGTGCGTGACTCGAGAAGTTCAGGAGCCAGCAGAGGAGTCCGAGGAGGATCCAGAGGAGCGAGAGTGGGAGCCAGAGGGGAGTGCAGACCCCGTTGTTGCGGAGGACCCAGGAGTAGGTCACCAGGATAGGTTCGCTCCGATGCCACCACCCGCCGGTGTATGCGCCGGATCACCTCACCAGGTGGTCGGATGAGTGAGTGTCACCTTGAGGTGTGTTGAGACTCGAGTGTGAGTCGCGTCTTTAAGTTAGTCTTTACCTTTTTAGTTGACGTTAAGGTTTCGTGTTTAGTTTGCTTCTTTGTATTGCTGAGTGTGCAGTATGTGTTGCAAAGCTTGTAGGCTTAAATAAGCAGCCATACCAAGAATAAATAAAGAATTATTTCAGTTTGGGTATAACCTATTTTTCCCGCTTTAAAAATTCTTACTTCTTATCTATGCTACATCTACCTTTCCTAACCTAAGAGGCAATCATCAGATGGTGAATACTCGAGGAAACAACGGTGCTTCCGGAAGTGGACTGCGTCAGAATGACAATCCCAATGATGGAGGCAGCCCTCAACCACCGACAGTAGACATGCAGAATCTAGGAGCATTTCTGACAGCGCAGACTCAACTGATGCAGACAATGATGCAGCAGATGCAGCAGATGACCAACGCAGCAGCCAACAACAACAACCCTGTAGCTCAAAACAACCATGGTGGACCCCGACCCATGTCCAAGCTATCGGATTTCATGAGGACTAGGCCACCAACCTTTTCAGGAAATGTGAATCCTTTGGAAGCCGATGACTGACTTAGGACCATTGAGAAGAAACTGCACATCACACAGTGTGAAGGAAATGAGAAGGTGCTTTACGCCTCTCATCAACTGGAAGGGACCACCGCAGAGTGGTGGGAGAACTATTGTGCCGCTCATGGAGCCCCACAAGAGATCACACAGGAAGAGTTTACTAATGCTTTCCGCCAAGATCATGTTCCGGAGGGAATGATGGACCTTAAGAAGGAAGAGTTGAGCTTTGAAGCAAGGAGGCCAACCGGTGGCGAATACTTGAACAAATTTACTCGATTAGCTCGCTATGCCCTCAAGACGAGCGACAGATAAAGCCGCACACCTCGCTTCATGAAGGGATTGAACTCGGGACTACAGTGGGACTGATTACCCACAATTTCCCAGATTTTGTGAGTGGTAAATAAGGCTTTGATCCTAGAAGATAAGCGCAAAGAGCTAGGTGAAACCGTAAGCGCTTGATGAATAATCGGTGGACGCCCAAACCATCTACGCTTGAGGATGTCACCACAAGAATTTGCTAGATTCCAACCACTAGCTGGAAACAAGACATCAACCCTCGCACTCGCCCCGCCAATCGTAGCTTTCAGACACCAAAGACAGGCAACAATGCACCAGAGGAAATCAAGAATCCGCAGTGAAGAGATGCTATACTTGCAACGAGCAGGCACTTTTCCAATAGGTGTCCACAAAAGGAGGCATCACGCCATTCGTTTCAACACGGGAACAACACCGCTAAAGCACCAAGATCGGAGGAAATCGTGCACCAAGCCAAGCCGAGCAACGCCGCGATCAACAAAGGCGTGGAAGGATCAACCACATCACCGCCGATGGAGCTCAAGAGGCAACAGACGTCGTCTTGGGTAAGTTCTGGTCAACTCAAGACTGCTTTCTGCTTTGTTTGATTCGGAGCTTCGATTCGCTTGTGTCTCAAAGTTTTGCAACCAAGAATGGATTTAAAGTGGTGAATCTTAAGTGTGTGCTTTAGTCCAAGCCCCGTGATCCGAGCTTAGATCTAGCCTTGGGTGTTTGGGAGCTAAGTTGCTTATGGATGGGATAGAATTCCTAGCGAATCTTATCTTGATAGATGCGCAATCCCTAGACGTCATCCTTGGAATGGATTGGCTGTCTAAGCATAAGGCCGTTTTGGACTGTGGCCGAAGGATCGTGACTTTGGAAGGCCCTAGTGGCAAGAAAGTAGAGTTTCAAGCGACCGCAGTTCGAGATGGGCAGTTAGTGGTCAACAGCGTGAAAGCCATCAGCATGGAGGATGTGCCAGTGGCCAGGGAATACCCGGATGAGTTTCCAGAAGATTTGCCGGGATTGCCACCGGACCGTGATATCGAGTTCGTGATTGAATTAGCACCAGGGACAGCACCGATATCAAAGAGACCATATCGGATGCCTACCGACGAGTTAGTGGAAATGAAGAAGCAGATTGAGGAACTGCAAGAAAAAGGTTTCATTAGACCAAGTTCATCACCGTGGGGAGCCCCGGTTTTGTTTGTTCGCAAGAAGGATGGAAGTCTTAGAATGTGCATTGATTATCGTGCACTTAATGAAGTAACGATCAAGAATAAGTATCCGTTGCCCAGGATCGATGACTTATTTGATCAGTTAAGAGGAGCTGGAGTTTTCTCCAAGATAGATCTTCGTTCAGGATACCATCAGTTGAAGATCCGAGCGGAGGATGTACCTAAGACCGCGTTGTCTATGCGATATGGACATTATGAGTTCACAGTCATGTCATTCGGATTGACTAATGCCCCAGCATATTTCATGAACATGATGAATAAGGTTTTCATGGATTACTTGGATAAGTTCGTTGTGGTCTTCATAGACGATATTTTGGTTTACTCAAAGACCGAAGAAGAGCATGCAGAACATCTAAGGATGGTTTTAGACAGGCTGCGAGAGCATCAGCTATATGCAAAGTTTAGCAAGTGTGAATTCTGGAAGGAGAAAGTCGAATTCTTGGGTCATGTAATGACTACCAAAGGAGTCGCGATTGATCCGACAAAGTGGATGCAATGTTGCATTGGGAGCCACCAAGTCATTACTCAGATTCGTAGTTTTCGGGAATGGCGGATATTACCGCCGGTTCATAGAGGATTCTCAACAATTGCTAAACCCTTGACACGCTTGTTGAAGAAAGAAAAGAAGTTTGCATGGACGCCAGAGTGCGAGAAAAGTTTTATGGAATTGAAGAAACGCTTAACAACGCCCCGTATTAGTGTTGCTTGATGTACGTAATGGATTTGACATTTATCGTGATGCTTCAAGCAAGGCTTAGGTGCGTGTTAATGCAGAAGGCAAAGTTGTTGCTTATGCGTCGAGACAATTAAGACCGCATGAAGTGAATTACCCAACGCATGATTTGGAATTAGTGCCAGAGTGCATGCTTTAAAGATATGGCGCCATTATCTCATAGGAAATAGATGTGAGATATATACGGACCATAAGAGTCTCAAATACATATTCACTCAAGTCGACTGAATATGAGATAGCGAAGATGGTCGAGCTAATTAAGGATTATAATGTGGGAATCCATTATCACCAGGAAAGCCAATGTGGTGGCGGATGCTCGAGTCGAAAGAGCCATAGCGCGAATACCTTGTCAATTGAGGATCAACCGAATTATGCAAGGAGTTTGTGGTTAAGATTGGAAGTCGTTCGCAAGGAATGGTAGTGCACTTGAAGTAAAGCCAACATTTGGAAGATCGATTAGAGAAGGCCGTAAAGATGACGATAAAATTTCTAAAATCAAGGCTAAAAGGAAGAAGGCCTAGCCTTAGATTTTACTCGATGAGCAAGGGACCATGTTCTTCAAAGGCCGAATTTGTGTACCGGATAAAAGGAGTTGAAACAATTGATTCTTGAGGAAGCTCATGATTCAAAGTACTCGATTCATCCAGAAGCGCTAAGATGTACCAAGATTTGAAAGAGAGATTCGGTGGCCAAATATGAAGCGTGAAGTGGTCGAGCATGTTGCATTATGCGACGATGTCGAGAGTAAAGGCTATGCATCAAAGACCATTGGTTTGTTGCGTAGTTGAAAATTCGGAATGGAAGTGGGAGGAAATCGAATGGATTTTATCACCGGTTTACCTAAGACTCGTAAAGGTTACGATTCCATTTGGGTTATAGTGGATCGCCTAACCAAGGTCGCCATTTCATCCCAAGAAAGACCACCCACGCCGAGATCGTTTGGCGTAATTGTACATGTCAAGGATTGTATGTTTGCATGGAGTGCCCAAGAAGATTGTGTCGATGAGGTACCCAATTTACCTCAAGGTTTTGGAATAAGTTGCACGAAGCAATGGGGACCCGCTTGAATTTCAAGATCAAAGATATCACCCGCAGATGGATGGTCGACCGAAAGAGTAAATCGATTTTAGAGGATATGTTGAGAGCTTGTGCTTTAGCTTATGCTACGACATGGGATAAGTGTTTGCCATATACGAATTTAGTTACAATAATAGTTATCAAGCTAGCCTCAAGATGTCACCGCTTGAGGCGTTGTATGGACGTGCTTGTCGACTCCATTGAATTGGAATGAAACAGAGAGCGATTGGTTTTGGGCCGACATTCTCGAGGAAGCCAAAGTCAAGTCGCAATGATCGAGAGAGGTTGAAGATAGCACATCAAGACAGAAAAGCTACGCAGATAACCGTCGTCGAGATTTGAGTTTTGAACCGTAAGATCATGTGTATCTCGTGGTTACCCTCTTAAGGGCGTTAAAAGATTTCACGTTAAAGGGAAGCTTGCACCAAGATATGTTGGTCCGCTCAAGATTCCGCCGTCGAGGAGAGGTAGCTTATCGCTTAGAATTGCTTCATCCTTGGCGGAGTGCATGATGTATTCCATGTGTCGCAGCCTAAGAAGTGTCTCAGAGTGCCAACAGAACAAACCCCGCTGGATGCGATAGAGTCGCAAGAAGATTTGACTTATAAAGAGCAACCGATCAGAATTTTGGATGTTATGGAGCGCAAGACCAGAAACAAGACTATTCGCTTTTGCAGAGTTCAGTGGAGCAATCATTCTGAGAGTGAAGCCACCTGGGAGCGAGAAGAAGATTTGAAGTCGAATTTTAACCTATTCTCTAGTTAGCCCCAATCTCTGTCGAGATTCATTAGGGGGAGGTTTGTAACATCCCAAAATTTGGCTTAATTAAGTTTTTATTGTTTAAAAGTGCATTTGTGATTTTCTGGAATTTATTTGGATTTTTCTGGATTTATTGGAATTAAATCTTATTGCAAGTTTATTGCTTTTATTCAAAAGTATTTAAATCTGTGCAAAGTTAAAATAAAGTTTTGCCAAAAATATTTTATTTAAGTCCGTAATGTCCCAAAGTATTTTTGAGATTTTTCTTGGATTTTTCCGATTGTTTTATTGCCTAAAATAAATTAAATGAATTTGAGAATTATTTTAATTGGAAAACCTTTTAATTTTTGGCTTGAGCGAGTGGGCTTGGCCCATTTCCGTAGAAGCGGCCCGAGCGGCGTGGCCTGCTCGGCCTTTTCTAGAGGTTTTACCTCACCGCTGGATTCGGATCGAAGGTTGAGCGATCGCGTCATCGGTTGAGGATTTGTTCTATCGCTGTCCGTCCGCTTTGCCACGTGTCGCCGATCCGGTCATCTTCTTCGCGTGTCCGCGCGGACTCGGCCGTGTCCGCCGTGGACTCTGCGAGCAATCGGGCAAGGCCGCCGATCCTAGCGCTATAAAGGTGAGCACGAGTGCGATTACCTCAAGCAATCGAAACCCTAAGTTTAGCCCGTGAGAGCGCGCCGCTTGCCGTTGTGATTTCGCGGAAGTTTGCCGAGCGCCGCCGCGTCGAAGAATCGTCGTTTCGTCGCCGTTGAGCCGCCTCAAGGTTCGAGACCAACCTCATCTGCTTCGCCTTCAATCGGAGAACCTCGTGCGCGCGGTTGTTTCGCCAGAGCGACGCCAGCAAAGGAGATCGCCGAAGAGCCATCGCCGCCGAGGAAGAAGTCGCCGCCGCCGCTGAGTGCCCAACTCCCGGATCCGATCGCGTCGGAAGGTAGGCGAAGTCGCGAGCATGCCGTAGATAGCCGGTCCGATCACCGCCGACGACCCTAGGACCACGCGCGTCGCCGCTTGACGTGGCAAGATGCTTCGGTGACGCGTGGCTGCCTCGTCACGTTTTTGGTCCGAGGTGGCAGCCGCGTCGCGCCTGCGTGGCGAGTTGCGTAAGTGTCGCGGTGGCGCTGAGTCAGCTCGGCGCGGGACCCGCGTGTCAGTGGCCCAGGGCTCGTGTGGACCGGATCCACCGTGAACCCGAGGAAGTCGTGGACGCAGTCCATGGACCGGGGGGCACGTGTCAGCACCGGAGAGCTCCAGGCCAGGGCTGACGTCACGCTGACGTCATAAATCAGTTTTTCAGTTTAAAAATAAATCTGTTAATTCTGATTTTCTGATTTTAGCAATTTCAGTATTTATTTCAAACTTCAAAAGGCTATATCTTTTGCATCGTAACTCGGATTTGAGTGATTCAAATTTCTAAAAATTTGTAAAATTGAAATATATTTAATGGTGAATTTTAACTGATTTTTGGAGTTCAATTGCTCTCTGTTTTGGTATTTATTTGCTTTTCTTCTTGATGACGCGTGAGACGTTGAATTGTGCGACGCTTGGAGGAAGATCCAAGAACTCAAGAGCAAACTTCAGATCAAGATCAGGACCTATTCCAAGGCAAGTTGTGCTTTGATCATGTTGAACCCATGTTTATAAAATAGCTATGTTTGATTTACACTATTGCATATATTTCAAATATACAACTATTCCAAATTAGTTTGGGCTTAGCTAAAATACCAGATCGATCTATACCCTACCTTGTCATTGTATGCCATGATCCATTGTCACCCTAGATTGGTTTAATATAGTTGGTTAATAATTATAATCAACATTGGAGGTTTAGTTCGTATTAGTTGCTTAGCCATGCCACGTCATCACATGTGTCATCACCATTGATAATTAATCTTGATTAATGGAATATGGAACAATGTTATGAACTTGTGTGTCATGTGGGATCACACGATGAGATTGAGTTGTTGTGGCGAGTCATGTCACGCAACGATGTTGAATTGTTGATGGCACGTGGTGCTTGGTAATCAAGCGGGTGATAATCACTTAGATTGGGGCAAGTGGCAAGGGCGAGGAGGCCAAGGTGGGCCCGATGGGCGATGGTATGTGGAAGTCTTGCCTTGATCACACTAAGGACTTAACCTTGCAAGCCTTTGACTGAGTCAATCATGCAACCACATGTCCGTATGGGCCACCTAGTGAGTAATTTGCAAAGTCTTAATGTTGATACTATCGTGGTCGGTGTGAGTTCCCGGTCAGGTGTAATTCACATGGCGCAAGAGGGGGCCCCGGATGTGGTTTTTAGACCCTTGTTGTTGAAACCTTAGCGGGTAGTACCGGATTAAGATAGAGCATTGTAAAGGCTTTGTTATAATCTCTCGCCTTTGTGGTGTTTGGTTGTATCACGTGGGTAAAGTGCATAACCTCTGCAGAGTGTGAAACTATTCGGATAGCCGTGCTCATGGTATTGAGCAATGCTCGGAATTATAGTTAAGGGTTAGTTTAATAAATCGGACAACTTGGTTGGGATGGCGGGATTGCCATATGGAAGATTGGAACTTGATTTAGGATTGGAAACTTGGTTTACTTGAGAAATCTTGAATTTATTTATTATTGCTATTCGTTTTACATTCTTTACAATCTATTATTGTATTTGTTCATAAATGTCGCTTATTGCAAAATAGCCATGATAGCCTATCCTTTGGAATAAGCCTTACATATAGATAAATAGAATCGCATTACATGCACAACTTGTTGAGTGCTTTAAGTACTCACCCTTGCCAAACAACAATAATCAACAGTTGAAGAATCTACACTGTGTTGGAAGATGAGGTCCAAGAAGACACGAGTCATTAGGGTTCGAGCCTTGTTGGTTGCCTGTGGTGAACTCGATGAGCTATCTACGTTTCTACTTTCCACGCTTAATTATTAGTTTATATTCTCGTCTTGCCTGCGTGGCTTAATAATGTAAGTTGGTCATAAGATCATACATTTAGCTATATCAATAAATGAACTATTATTCTATTATCGCTGTGTATGATGTGATATGTACCAATGTTAAGTCGTGTGCACTAGCGTTGATCCCGGACTAGTGCGGTAAACACGGTGGGTTCAATCGATGGATTCGGGTCCTTACAGTTATGCAACCGAAGAAGTCGTAGAGTTCTGCGTCGATTACATGGCTCAGGTCGAACCAATAGGTGTGCCTCGATCTCGCCATGAGGGGAGACTCCAGGGCTTCGGGGCCATCGGAAGGAAAGCAATCACGTCTGATCCGGCTTCCTATGCTCAAGCTCATTTCACGGTTTTGCAACACATGGTTGTAGTGTCCCCGTACATCGACGAGCATAAGCACTGGCTGCGGCAAGAGAATCCGACGCGGCGAGAGCCTTGGATCACGAGACAACATAACCTTCAGTTTAACAGATGGCTGAAGGAGCGACCCATCACTGGGACCTCTTCAGGTGATACGTTCACATGGTTGGCAAAAGGGCCAACATTTACAGTTGTAACATGGAAAGGATACGACTTAAATGGGTACACATTTTACACAAGAGATCAGGACATGAAGAGCACAAACCAGAACAGCGGTGTACGCATAGATGCGTTCAACACCGTTGGGTCAACGAGGAGCTCCTACTATGGGTTCATAGAGGATATTTGGGAGCTTGACTATGTACTATTCAAGATCCCCTTATTTAGGTGTCGTTGGGTCCACCTCCAGCACGTGAAGGTTGACAAGTACGGTGTCACTACTGTTGACCTCGCACGCGTCGGATACCAAGATGAACCATTCATACTCGCTAACCAAGCTGTTAAAGTATTCTATGTAATCGACCTGTCCAACAAAAAGAGACATGTAGTTCTTCAGGGAAAAAGGAGGATTGTCGGAGTAGAGAATGTAGTAGATGAGGAAGAATACAATCAATTCGAAGAGTTGCCTCCTATCGGAACGAGTATCACAGTCCAGGAAGAACAACCCGAAGAAGCTAGCTACGCACGCGTCGATCATCATGAAGGGCTAATTTTTATACAAAAGAATAAGCAAGTGGGGTTATGATTTTAAGTGTACTCTAGAAGATAATATAGTTGTTTGTAATGAGATGCCTGAAATTAAAAACAACTTTGTGTATATATGCATCTGATTTATGTAATATACTTTTCTTTCCTTTACTGATATTGCTTCATCTACAATTCCATATACAGTATACATTATGTCAAGAAGGGCAAACTTTTGGATTTACCATAGCAATGAGTCTGTTTAAATCTTCATCATAGACGGTTCTAATATAGGACCGTCTGTGATAAATTAATATCACAGACGGTTTTGTTACATAACCGTCTGCCATATAAACTATTTCAGACGGTTATAATATAGAACCGTCTGTGATAAATTAATATCACAGACGGTTCTATTTACGAACCGTCTGTGATATTTTTATATCAGACGGTTCTTATGTAGAACCGTCTGTGATATGGGTGACCTATAAAATGCGCACTCTGCAGATCTGTCATTCTCCACTCTTCCACTCACGCGCTCAAAACCCTAGTATTCGTCTCCGCCCCCGCGCCGACGCCTCCACATCGCCAACGCCGCCCCCGTCGTCGACGCCTCCCCATCGCCGACTCCTCCCCCTCGTCGACGCCTCCCCATCTCCGACCCCGCCCCCTCGCCGACGCCTCCCCATCGCCGACTCCTCCCCCTCGTCGACGCCTCCCCATCTCGACCCGCCGCCGACGCGCAGCACCATCGCCGACGCCTCCCCATCGCCGACGCCGCCCGCCGACGCCTCCCCATCGCCGACTCCTCCCCTCGTCGAACACAGTACGGATGAACTAAAATTTAATTGTTGAATCGTGGTGGTTTATGATTTGATTCTGCTTAGGTGTACTTGACAAGATTGTTTAGGACCTAGGAGATATACTAAGCGTGATCAGCATCATGAAGCAGAATGTGCAATGCCACCAAATTTTATTTATTATCCCGCTGTGAGTAATCTATTTGTGTATGCATTTGTGCTGGCCTTTTTTTCAATCCTGTTGTTGACCAATTGGATATGTAGCTGAATGGCATCTTTGGTTTCATTTGTGTCAATTTCGATGGAGATATTTTCAGGATTTCTGAAAATGGTGCTCTAATGACGTTGGCTATTACATGTTTATTTTATTACATTGCATCTTGAGATGCTTAGGAAGCAAATATCAAGAAGGTGCATGAAAATCTTTTGAGGTTGTGAAAAAGAAATTATGTTCCTGTTATGAACAGAACTTTTTACATTTACCTCTTGTTTCATAGCCTTTTAATGCACTTATGTGCTGCATGTGCTCTAATGGGTGTATACATAATTGTCTGCACGAAGATCCACTTTTAGTGAAGGTGAATAAGGCAAAAAAAATTTGCCGGATTAAGGGAAAATGCCAAAAAAAAAGCAGAACAACCATGCTTCTCTCAACTTACCTTCTTACCTTCTTTGAACTACCTTTGTACCCATTAAATAAAAGCAACCATCAATTGGTAGCCTTCCATTTTTGTTTACTTGTCTTTCCTGTTGTGCCACGACATCCAGCCTAGATTGCAAGATGGTGTCCCCTCGTTCGCCGTCTGAAGGATGTGATGAGTCATCCAAAAGAAAACCTCCTCGAGGTCCAAGAGGAGCAAATAAAAGGCCCACAGAACGATATACCATCACGGCGGTTGATCGAAAGGATGGGGCCCCCACCGAACCAAGAAAGGCAGTGAATGCATTTAGGACATTGTGCGGGATAGTCGCACGGGAACGGGTCCCCATCACTTGTCAATCCTGGAAGTCGCTGACTGATGAGAGCCGCAACGACTTGGTGACAGAAATTATGTCCTCGTTCGATATCCCGAAGACTTTGTGATCTTAGTGCGACGTTATGCATCGCCGATGGCGGAAAGGCGTGGAAGAATTTCAAGAGCACGCTTGTCAAGGAATATGTCAATAAGGACAGGACTCCCTTCTCTAAATACGGGTTTATTATCGAGGACGATGGCAAAATTTTGTTGAGGCGAAGACGACGGATGAATCGTGCGCCAAAGTGAAGCCCACAAGGCCCTGCAGGCAAGGAGCACCCACCCCCACAGACTTGGCACCGCTGGGTACGCGGGGAAGAGGGACCAATGGGAGAGGGAGGACGAGGAGGCCTGTGCGCCATTTGCAAGTATCGTTGACCGACGCGCCGAGAGACTGGCTCAGAGCAAGGTCAAGTGCCACGTCTTCCAAAGACCATCTCCTTTACAAACCAGCATGACGAGGAAGTCGCAACGATCGGTAAGATATTGGACTTCCAATTTTGTACGTAATTTGTCCATAATTTCGTAAGTGAATTAACTTTTTGGGATCTTGTAGGTAGCGTTGAGTACACAATCTTCCGAGGGCACTTTTTTGCCAGACAGGGAGAAAGATGTACTCTCCACAGCCTTGGGAAACAAGGAACACCCTGGTCGCACGCGAGGCGTTGGGGTTTTGTTCCTCGAAGTCCGGATTTCAGCGACTCAGATAAATACCGGAGTAGGAAGAGAACAAAAGCAGAGCGAGAGGAACGACTGGTACAAAGGATTGAGGAAAGACTAAGAGAAGAATTCAACAATAAGATAAAAAGCCTCGAGGAAAGGCTCAATAATCAGCCTGTGCAAGTCCCAGAATTATGTGCGCAAATCAGCCCCACTACCAAAAGAAGCGTGTGTCGTCCGCCACTCCCACAAATTGAACATGGAAATCTCCGTCTGTGAAATCAAGGTACTTATATATATGTCTTGAATGCTCCATACAAATAGCTGTTGGACGCAGTAGCTAAGTCTGTACTGTTATGTAGGTGGCCACGCGGTGCACTCTCCAAGTGAGACTTGTCTGTGAGGCCATTCTTATTCCGGCTGCTTCGGGGGTCGCGTATCCGTTTATTGAAGGGGCGTTGGTGCACGGCACCCTTGTGGCAACAGGATTCACGAAGGTTAGTATGGACGGTGTAAACGATAATTTCAAGACTGTCCCACTACAGATGCCCCCAAACGATGAGATTGTGACACTGGGGGACGCCATTCATACTTTTATCCAGTGGCCCAGCAGCGACATCTCCCTGGATGCCCGTCCTCCATCATCGGAGCTTCCCCAGCTCGCTCGAGTCATGTGTCGCACCTCAGAGGGCACCAAATCGGCTCCGTGCCCCCCGCATTAAAAGACATTGTGCGGATGGTGCCCACTCGTCTCCGTCGAGACTACTTATGGCGTAAAAAAGTCAAGGGCAAATCGAAGCAGATCACGAAGAAATTGGACTATCCAATTGCCCCGCTGGCCTGAGTATACCAGCTGGGAGAGCCTTTTGTAACCGAAGAGCGCATGAAGAACCTTTCTATGGCTTGCGTTAGATTGCAGAATTGGTGCATGGAACATGCTAAAAAGCCAGTGCAAGACCGCATAACGAGTATCTCGGTCAGTTTCAAGCCTGAGCATCTATTCAACGAGTCATCGGGGGGATTCTTCACAGCCGACTTCAAGGACCTTTTTGACATATTCAACCTCGACGCACTCGACGTCGCGCTCTTAAGATGCTGGACATTGTAAGTGTGTGCATTCACAGTGTACATTCGTGTAATATCGATAAAAGTCATATATATATATGACTAAATGCTTTCGTATATTTAGATACATGATCCGGGAAGCGAGACAGAACAAACAACCGGTGGGTTTCCTGGACCCACACATAGTCTCCAAGCAAACAATGGACAGAGATTACGGATTTGTCGATAAATACGTCGGAGAGGCCTTGGCGGCTCAAAAAGATAAAGAGTTCATACTTATACCCCACAACCCAGGGTAAGTGCTAGTTTGATTTGCACTATGCTCACAACTCGCTCGTTAATTGACCATCCGACATACCTGTAGGTTTCACTGGTACTCATTGTAATTCATCCATCGACGAATCGGGTCATTTACCTTGATTCCTTACAGAGTGGCAGCCACGACTTACAACCTATCGCAAAATTAATCACTGTAATTAATCACGTTTCCTCCAAAGATAACATGCTCATGTAGGTTGTTCAAACATGTATGTTTCTCTGGAATAGCCGAGGCTAACCTCTTGCAATCATGTAGCGCGTTCAAAGTGTACAAAGCTTATGGAGGGCCTTACGGCAAGGACAGTATAAGTGAATCACGATTTTAAGTTTAGGTATCCATTGTACACAATAATCCTATGTAAACTATGTAATAATGAGTTTGGAACTAACCAAATCTATATTTGCAAAGTGCCACCAAGCGAGGACGGGGAATAACCGTTGTGGATTTTACGTTTGCCACAACATGGAACTCCTTGTCACTAAGAAAACGGCTAATCGGGTAACAAGCTGCGTTGGAAGAGGCCGATCCGAGCGAATTCGAGGACAGCTTTGTGCCTTCTTGCTCAGTCAAGTTATAAACAAAGAGGGCGAGTCCCACGCTACCGTATAACTTGAGGAGTCGTATTTTTTCTGAATTACCATTTGGGTTAATTATCAAACTTGTGTTGTGGATTTGTAAATTGTAGTTGTGTATTCTATTAATTGGTTAATGCTATTGATTTACATTTGATTAATATATCCGAGTTCATTTATGAAAGAGATGTCTTTGTGCAATATTAATCTATATGTAATATGCTCATATTTGCGATGGAATCTAATCAGTTGATTGATGAATTGGACATAATAATGCCTGTAAGCTGAAATGGTTGTAATGCTTTTGTTACATGAGTTTAGTTATTCTGTAGTCTGCTTTTTTCCAGAGGGCGTGGCTAGCATTTCTTGAGACTAGCCAATAAATAGAAAAATGGTTGTCTGCTGGAAGCCTTATCACAGACGATTTTTAATTAAAACCAGTCTATGATATAAATATTTAACAGACGGTTTCTAACTAAAACCGTCTGTGATGTAATGTTTTAACAGACGGTTTCAAACAAAAACCGTCTGTGATATGATAATATCACGACGGTTTTTAGAAACCGTCAGTAATGTGAAATATCACGACGGTTTCAACCGCTCGTGATATGGCGTGACATCATCGACACATGGTTACTGAGCGGTTCGGAAACAAATTCGTGATGACGGTTCCAAACCGTCTGTGATAAGCTTTTCTGTAGTAGTGAACCCTGAATCCTAATCGGCAATGAATCTTACATATTGTTGTTAATACGGACCTGCCGCATGAATTGCGATGAATTTCAAAATTCGGGCTTCTTCTTTTTTTTTTAAAAAAAAAAAGACAAATCTCTTAGCTGATATATGTAGCGATTCCGCTGAAAAGATAACGATCACTGATCATCAACATGACTGTTGAGTATGAGTATAATACAAAAAGACAAATCTCTTAGCTGATATATATAGCTTTTGTGAATATGTGCTTTTTCTTGAAAGAGTTTTTCACGTAAAATTCAGATTGGTTATTCCTATTTTTCTATGCATTATTTGCAACAAGTGGCATCAGAGCTTGAATTCAAAATCAAGCTGCCTCCCTAAGTAGGAGGGGACTCCCTAGGGTGGCACCCGCACGATAGCATCGTCAAAGGTGGTCACCGCCAGGTGCCATGCCTTGGCATCATCTTCTGCCATCTCGACAATCTCCTAACTCAGTTGATCGTTGCCTTCTATCAAGAGACTATTTTCAGCTCTATTTTATATTTTAATTTCTTTTATTCACTACTACAGAAAGGCTTATCATAGACGGTTCAAAAACCTCATCACTGAAGGTTTTGTGAACCGTCTGTAAACTTGTGTCAGTGATAAGAAATCACATCACAGACAATTTCCGAACCGTCCGTAAAAATTGTTATCAGAGACGGTTCTATCATAGAGCCTTCTCTGATGATAAGTAATCACAGACGGTTTTTAATTATAACCGTCTGTGATAAGAGATTATCACATGCGGTTTTTAAATAGAATCGTATGTGATATGTTTTTTCCTCTAACTCTCTTGGTAGAACTTCTATGATTAGTATATATTGTTCGAAATTTTCTTCTCTTAGATATTTTTGCAACGAAATTTACAAACACAACTAGTTATAGATTTTGCAATTGAATATCAAAACATCCTAGATTTATCGAGGCAACAGCTTGTTTGATGAGGAGAGTCTTAAAATATGAATATTTGTAGCACTTTCATCACCTTCTTATTCTAATATTGATGGATTCAATGCAATATCCAATTCCATCAACAGTTCGTTCTGAAAGTTCATGCTCTGATTTATTTCAGGACGAACTGTTGATGGAATTGGATTTTGCGTTGGAATCCATCAATATTAGAATAAGAAGGTGTTGGAAGTGCTACAAATATTCATATTTTAATACCACTCCTCATCAGACAATCTGTTGCCTCAATGCATCTAGGATGTTTTGATATTCAATTGTAAAATGTATAATTGGTTGTATCTTGTAAATGTCATTGCAGAAATATCTAAAGAGAAGAAAAACTCGAACAACATATACTATATAATAATGGAATTGCTGCCAAGAAAGGTAGGGAAAATCATTATTTCGTAGTTCAACACAAGAAGACCATAGCACAAATATGATACCACAAATATGATAACAAAATATTTCATAGTTCAGGTGACAATACATTAACAAAATATGATATATACCACAAATATCAACAAGTGTACATTGAGAAACCACATTATTTCATAGTTCAAGACAAGAAAACCTTAGGACTTTTTCATGTCTTCAATCATATGTGCGATAGCTTCCGCAATAGAGGCTTCTCGGTTCTCTCTAAAGTTTCACAACTCCAGTAGAGTGCCGATTTGTTTGACACCAATAACCGATTGATCTTCAGTCATATCTCTTAATCCCTACAAATTAAAAGCGATCATGTTTTTGTGAAAGGGGAATGTTAGTATATTATCAGTAACCACATCGAATTCAGTACTGAAAACCTTTATATTATCTCTATAAGCTCAGCTTTGGCTTCTTTCAGCTCTGCATTTGCCCTGTGGTCCTAATTGATGAGTTTTGTGTTAAGGGATTCAATATCTTGCAATTTATCATCTGTCTTTCAGTTCTTGTTTCATCTCATAAATCCTTTCAGCTAACTCAGACTTACCCTTTAGTTGTTCGATTTCCACCTCAAGTTTTTGTTTAGCTTCTAACAACTTTTCCATGTCGTCTATTTTACCAAACAAGGAATATAAAAGTGCATAATGTATAACATCCATACATGAATTAGAATATGCAACACCATAGCCTCACATGATGTGCTTGATGTTTCGCAATCACAAGTTGATAACAAAATCTCACAACTGTTCAGGAGATATGTTGAAGATGGTGAACATATCATGAATGTGCATATGTAGTTACTAGGAACCTAACCCTCTGCGTTGGAGCAATTCTATTGTATTGCTTCAGTATGAACAAAAGATCATGCTTTATCAATGATTCTAATAAAACACTCATTCTGGCTGTCTATCTATGGCTTCTTCTATTGCATATAAGTTGTTGGGACATATACATTGCATGATAAATACTAGCATGAGGTTTGTAAGTCCTGCATTTTGTTCCAGTGGAAATTAGTATGATCTAGTCAACCTCTACCTTCTGACTTTGCTTTCTAGTCTTTCTTTGAGTTTGTTATAACTATAGCAACTCAATTTATTTTCAATTTAAATTGTGTCTGCAACATGATATTTATAATCTGCAACATGATTAGAATCCATGTATTCAAGAGCAAGTATAGCAATTGACACTAGTTCACAATCACAAGTATGCCCTAGGTACATATCGATGCTTCACAATCACAACCATTGATCTATTAACACAAGGACACAGGGTACTCATCGAGGAGGAGTAGCCGACAGGGAGAAGGATGCTCGCGACCGGGATGGTCGTCGTCGCCTCCACATCCTCAGGCTCGAGGGCGACCGATGCATGCAGCCACGCGGTGAGGGGAGGTTGAGGGCATGGGGGAGATGCCGGCCGGGGATGCGCCAAGGCCAGCGGCGTCGGCGAGGTCAGGGGGAGGCGTCGCGGCGGTGGATGAAGCGTCGGCTAGGGTTTTGAGCGCTGGAGTTGGTAACTGAACGATCTGTGCAAAGGACCTAGTTATATACTAAGGGAGTGTTGTCACATATGGTTATATTAAAGAACCGTATGTAATAAGCCAATATCACAGACGGTTCTATCTAAGAATCGTCTGTGATATTGGATTATTACAGGCAGTTCTTAGCCCATCATGTAGCTTCTAACGATCGTTGACTAGCCTTAATACAGACTGTTTGCAAGAATCGTCTGTGATGTGACGTCTTATATAGGCCTTTCTATAGTAGTGATTGGAGAGTTCAATGCAATTTAGACCTTTGTGCCAATTATTAGCGTCTTCGATGTAGAACATTGCTGTTATATGGATGCCTTTGTGCCAATTATTGACAATTCTTCAACGATCCATCGTCTTGTACAGGTTATTATGGTAAGATTTGCAGATGAGGAGTCTAAGGCGGAGTTGTAGGCTTGCATCAAACATTGTTGTTGAGTTAATTTGAGCTACGTTAATTTGATTGAGGAGACATTCAAAAAATAAAATAAAATAAAATCATTGTCAATTGAGGAGATAATTGAATTTGGTGTTTCGTTCACTGTTTGGATATGTTGAAATTTTAGATCGCTTGCGCAATTGTTGTGGAGGTTTTGGTAATATTAATTCTCGGAAATTTTGATGACACCTTAATTGTAGCTAGAATGATACTATCTATAGTTATGCTATTTCAAAGTGAAAGTTTTGCTCTAATTTCAGTTTCAGATGAATGATTTAAGTGCAAGGAGTTTGTTTGCGTGGAAACTACAACGTTTGTCCAGTTGTCGTAGCTCGATATGAGAGGCTACTTCAGTTTCTACTCTATTGACGGCACAAGAGTTTTTTTTCATCCAAAAAGTTTTATAGGAGTAGTTTCAACCTTGTCATGAAATTCGGTTACCTTTGAAGCCGACAATTTGATATACGTGGTGGTTACAGTACTTGTAATGTTGCTCTTTCAATGAGCGTTGTTTGTCGAGCTTTGTATTTCAGGTGGAGCATGCCAGGTTCTGTGAAATGAGTTCTTCACTATCTATCCAGTGCAATAAGTGATGTTTTGGCTTATGCCGTTCGATGACTCAACATTTGTTTCAGGAGGTTAGTTGCATAGACTAAGACTTTTGCTAGGATTATGAACTGTTAAAGAACCAGATTTGTTAGTCTGCTTTGTTGATAGCTGTGTGTTTGGATCTACTAGTAGTTTGCTCAATTTAGCTCATGAGAAGTGTTTAGATAGGACTGTTCCAATCTTAATCGTTGAGATTAGCCCGATTAACTTTCGAGACATAAGGTCTATTGATGAAGACTTATTTTTAAGAGTTTTTCATATTTTAGCTATAGGAGGAATTCGTTTTAAGAAGGAGATTGTTGAGTTTAAGTGTGATACTAATTCATTTCCTACTCTAACTTATAGTTCTACTTCTACACGGAGTCCTTGATGCACCCCTTTAAATATGTAAATGTAGTCTATAGTATAGAGCAAGAGAAGAAAAAAGATGGCATTATTTTAAATATCTCCTTATATAGTAATATAGCTTTTGTGCCTTGGTGATTTTTCTCAAAAGTTTTTTCCACATAAAATTTGTATCTCCTGTTTTTATTTTTCTTTGCATTATGTGCAACATTGACCAATAACGTGTATCCAGAATAGTAACAGTTTTATTCACTGATATTGTATTACCGTGCGCATCGGAGGTGATGACAAACTAAATTACGTGTACGAATAACACGCGCGTACACACACATCACCATGTAGACAACTAACACAGGCCACATGCCTCGTACGTACTAACACCGCACGTAATTACTGACCTTAACCTAACGATGGACGCACACATATATATTATCAGCTCGTCGCGATCTCGTCGATGGACACGGTGGATCCCGAGTTGTACGCCACGCCGCCCGTGCTCGCCACCGACGACCGGTTGTTGACGACGCTGCAGTTGAGCCGGACCTCCCCCTGGCTGCCCGTGAGCACCTCGATGTTGCCCATCTTCACCATGGCCGCCACGAACCGCTGCTTCCACAGCGTCTCGTTCGCCGCGAAGCTGTTCACAGACGCATTGAGCGTGGCGTTGGTCCGCAGCTGGTTGTCGGAGAAGAAGAGGCCCAGGTTGAGCGGCAGCAGCTTGTAGTAGTTGTTGTCCAGCACCGTCGGCGTGCTCGGGTCGATCGCCGTCGTAGTCGGAGTCGACGCGTTCGCGCTCGACGGGCACAACGCCCGCAGCAGCGTCGCGTACGCCGGGCTCAACCCCGCATCAACCTGCGCGTTGTACGTAGTAGTCTCACGTTACATGGGAGCATGTGTGCGTATGACGATACATGAGATGAGAGACGTGATCAATCGATCGGTGAGGACACGCGTACGATGGGGGTGGTGTTGTTCCAGATGCGGTTGAGGAAGCCGGTGCAGAAGGAGCGGCCAACGGTGTGGGCGCCGGAGAGGATGACCATCTCCTCGGCAGTGAGGGTCTTGTTGGAGAAGCGGTCGACGAGCTGCTGCGCGGTGAAGGTGGGCGGCGGCAGGTTGTTATTGGCGTCGCTGTCGATGGAGACGTTTCCGTCGCGGCGGCCGGCGGGGACCTGGTAGAAGACGTTGCCGGTGAGGTTGATACTGTCGCGGGCGGCGAAGGCGAGGATGTCGGCGCAGGAGACGGTGCGCGAGCAGCTCTGCTCCACGGCGGCCTTGGCGGCGTCGATGACCTGGAAGCCGCGGAGGCTGGGCTTGTTCGGCGGCGCGTCGCGCTCTGCCGTGCCGTTGGGGGAGAAGAGCAGCACGGAGGCGTCGCAACCCTGGCCGATCGAGGAGAGTTAAAAATACTCCGTAAATATTAAACCTAGCTGGACTGGTGTTGCCATTCAACCAGACAAAAAGAAAAGCGACGATGTACTGTTGAGTAGTGAGTGACTACTGTTTCCTTTACGACTTTTTTTACGGTACAGCAGGTGTACTTTCTACGAGAACCGTTGGATTATCTGATCTAATGGCCACGGTGATCTGTTACCATGTAGAGGGTAGAGAGGATCAAATAGATGCACTGGCTCATGGAAGAAAGAAAAGTAAAAAATGCCCTAAATGGACAATACATTTAGGTCCCTCATGAGATGCTCATGCTACAGAGCTTAGGTAGTTGTTTCCGATTTACGAGGCCTTGAAGGTTGAACACGAAAGCCTAATTGGTTAGTTGGGAAGCCACTATCTCGAACTGACGTTTGCTCTGTCCTGAGAAGAATCTAGATGTGGAGCAGCAAGCAACCAAATGGAGTACAACTGTGCAAGCAACCATCATCGTCGACAGAGCATGCATCTGCTTGGAATTCTTTTAAAAATAATATATTTTGAAATAATTTTATAAAAATAATAACCAAATTTTTTTAAAAAGAAATTATACTTTTGCTCCAATTCAATTGACGATAGATATCTATTTTGTCATATATTGAATTGGTCGACAGATTGTTTTATCGCAAATGTAATGTTTCTATCATCAAATGAATTGGTGACAGATTTGGTGATAGAAAGCTTGTCACTAATTCATTTTTTTTTGTCGTTAATTTGTTTGGTGACAGAGGTATATTTTTATTTTTTTGATATTTTTTTAAAATTATTAAAAAATATATCATTTAAAAAAAAAATCCATTTGCTTGCCTGTCTCCCACCTACGATGTACTCTTTTGAGTTACTAATTAGGCCACACAGGCATACAGTGCCGACGACAAGGGAGAACATGTGATGCAGACATCATGCAGTCATCCAGATCTCTCTAGCTGCATGAAGTCTGAAGAGTAGGAGAGGAATAACGGTATATGTGCTGCTTGCTTCGACTTTGCTTTTGGACATTTCGTCACCTTGTTTGACTCTTCATGAGCTTTCACTTTGCCTTTCAACTTTCCAGCTATAGGATAGAGGGCTTTACGCTTCCTCCGTGCATGGGTTAAAGGCTTACACTGATCAATCGAGGGCAAGATCCAGGAAGATATATGTGATGCGAGCCACACTAATTTTTCAAACTTGCAAAGAAATTTCTTTGTTCCAACGCATGAATAGTTAGTGACCATTTTTTTTCGGGCTTCTACTACTACATTCAAAGAAATTCTACAATTATGTGCTTATCGATCAACATCTCCAGAAAAAGAAGAGAGAGGAATAAAAGGACTTAAAAAGAAAAGCAGGACAACATCCATGACTGTTGAGTGAGCCCTTCTTAAGTCCCATATTCCGTGCGAAAGTGAACAAAATATAATTATTAGTACAGTTAATATTTGAGTTACACGATCGACTAGCACCCTGAAAATAAAACTCTTATCCACTCCGTGCTAAAAGCCAAAGACAGACAATCTGCTAGGAAAAAAAACCCAGAACGTTCCTAGGAGGGAGGCATAATTTGATCGATCCATCGGTTGTACAAAACAAGAACAGCAGTAGCTAAGAGCTGCATACCCTGACGAAGCAGTCATGGAAATGGAGGCGGATGAGGCCGGCGGCGATGCCGGAGTCGTTGGCGAAGGCATTGGCTACGGCCTGCCGAACCAGCGACTCCGCGTTGGGGCAGCTCGTGTTGTAGAACCCCACCTGCAGCTGCCCGCGGGTCACCGCCGGCAGCTCGAGGCACACCACCACGACGGCCACCATGGCCACCACCACCAAACGATCCATTTGCTACTGTTATCTGTCTTGGAGTGTGTATTGTATTGTTTGTGGCTAGTAGTACATGATACATATCACATGGGACAATGCGAGAGGGTTTATATAGAAGGGATTTGCATGCACAGTTCTTGAGGTGAGGCCGTGAGGGTAGAGCGTGGTGTGATGCGACTCTTTGACAAAAGTACGTATACCACCACCTCTATACAATTACCAGGACCATATGGTTGCCTGTGTTGTTTTAGCTTTCATGAATTATATATATATCTCTTTAATTAATGGTGAGCTTTTTTTTTCTTTGAGAGAGATAGAGCTTTTGTGTATTTAATTGTAACTGTAAACCGATTAATTAGACTTCTTTCTTCCTGGTTACTCTTAATACTAGTTGCCTATCATTTCATCAATTTAATTCTTAAATCAATTCATGTTCTAGCTAGCTCTTCTTTAGCTTGAGCGTATATGTATGAGTTTAGGGGATTGAGAGTCCGTATATTTGGCAATTCAGGGCCTCAGCAATTAATTTCAGATGAATACACAGGAATTTTTTAGAAAAAAAATACAATTTCTTTAAGATTCCAACGAAATTCCGGCGTTAAAAGTGAGACCTTAGAATATGGTGGCTTGGAAAACCAAACTGTATATTTGGGTTATCTGTATGAAATTCATACAAAACTTGTGTATTTAAAACATGCATTGCCTAAAAACCAATTTTCTAGAAGAAACTTACATGTGGATATGTTTGTTCTTATCAAAATAATATCAATTTTTTCTAGAAGAAACTTACATAATTTTCCTTAATTTTATCCCTAACAGATACCGGTGACAATACTGGGAACGAGAGCTAGCTGGACGTACCAGCTTACTCCGTATATGGAGTTTTTTTTTCCCTTGTGTGTTTGCTGCCTTATTTGATTGCAGGTCCCGGCCAGGTCCGAGAGGTCTGATTTCAAACCAGGCTAACATGTTTCTCACTTTAGTTTGCACATTGGTCGATGTGCAGATCGATCATGGGGCGACAAAAGTAGCTTGTATTACAATCCATCCCTGGTTCCTGAAGAGGAAATATTTTTATAAATGTGGTCCTTAATTATTTACTATTTGGAATAAAGCGTCTCTGGATTTCAAAATGGATTTTTTAATAAAATATGGGTCTCTAAAGATTCGTTAAGCTGATTCTTGTTTTTATTTATCATATCATGGTTCGTCGGTTTTTTTTGAAAAAAATTGTCATGATTCCTTTGGGACGTGGTACGGCACTACTACAAAAGGACTCAAATTAGACCCCTCATCATTCACGGTTTTAAAAACTGTCTATGATGAGTGTTCGTCACAGACGGTTTTTTTTTGCAAAAACAATCAGTGATGAGGCCTATGCTATCACTGACGGTTTTAGCTAAAAACCATCTGTGATGAGCTTTTGTTGGAAATAAATACAGAGAGTCCTGACCTCCTCTGTGTTTTTAGAGTTTCCCAACCTATTTTTGAGGTGACAGCGATTGAGAGGCGATCTAGAGAAAAGAGACCCTGGATTTGAAAGTGTGATTGTAGATCCTTTTGTTCTAGGTCATCTAAGGTTAGTAATTGATTCTAATTTGCATTATATTCAAGATCTAGCTTGGTATAGAGGGAAATGAAGGTGGTTTAGATCTAGCTTGGTGTAGACCCATTTGTACTTTGTGATTTGAAGTAGTAATTGGTTCTAATTGCATTATGCTCAAGATGTAGCTAGTTACATAAAGAGAGAATTGAAGATTGTAAGGTGATCTAGGTTAGTAATTGGTTCTAATTGCATTATATTCAAGATCTAGCTTGGTAAAGAGGGAATTGAAGATGATTTTGATCTAATTTAGTGTAGATACATTTGTTCTTTGTGATCTAAAATAGTAATTGGTTCCAATTGCATTATACTCAAGATGTAGCTAGTTTGGTAAAGAGAGAATTGAAGATAGTAAGGTGATTTAAGGTCAATAATTGGTTCTAATTGCGTTATATTCAAGATCTAGCTTAGTAAAGAGGGAATTGAAGATGATTTTGATCTGTCTTGGTGTAGATCTATTTGTTCTTTGTGATCTAAAGTAGTAATTGGTTCTAATTGCATTGTACTCAAGATGTAGCTAATGTAAAGAGAGAATTAAAGATGCTAAGTTAAATGTAGCTTACACATATATATCTATTTGTTCTTTGTGATCTAAGGAACTATATAGGTTAATTGGCAAGTTTAAATGTAGCTTATATGTAGAATATTGTAGATCCGTTTGTTCTTTAGATGTAGCATGGTTTATGATTTAGAGTAAGGTTTTAGCTAGTTAATCTGTACTCCAATTTAAGAATATGTGCATGTGCACTCCTAGTGTATTTAATTCATTATTTAACACTTATTGTTATATACGTAGTGTGGATGGACCGAAGCTAGATGTACACTGAGAACCGCGAGCACCGAATACATTAATGGCATCTCCGCTTTTAGAAGAGCTGCAGAGAAGGATAAGTTGAACAAGGGTTGGAATTTATACCTTGTCCATGCATTGACTGTGAGAACCTGAGGATGTTTCGAAACCCAGCGCAGATCAAAGCACACTTGATTCTAAGGGGTTTCAAAAGGGTGTATACATGTTAGACCAGTCATGGTGAAGAGCAGATTATACAGAAAGCAAGTAGTATTAACATCGTCAACGAAGTCAACGATACATCGGATGATATCGACTGTGCTTTTGATGAGGATAGGTTTCACGATGACAATTTGGATCAGATGCTGTATGATGCAGAAGGGAACCGTGATGATCAGGATTATGTAAAACTCCGGGGCTGGATGAACAACTAGCAGAAACCTTTGTTCCTAGGCTGCAAGTCCAAATATACAAGGTTGTCATCCGTGCTTGAACTGCTCAAATTAAAGGCAAGCAACGGTTGGTCTGACAATAGTTTCATGGTGCTATTAGGTCTGTTAGCGGACATGCTTTCGGAGGGAAATGAGTTACCGATAACCACCTACAAAGCCAAGAAGGTTCTTTGTCCCATGGGAATGGAAATAGAAAGAATACATGTATATCCGAATGACTGTATCCTCTAACACAAAGAGTACACAACTTGCATGTATATCCGGTGTGCAACGCATCCCGGTACAAGTGTAAAGATCAATCAAATGACGATGATGAGGACATCGAGGTGAAGAAAGGACCTCCTGCTAAGGTGGCATGGTATCTGCCTGTAATTTCCCGTTTGAAGTATTTATTTGCGAACCCAAAGGAGGCAAAATTGCTTCGGTGGTACTCGGATGAGCGTAAGAACGATGGAATGATAAGGCACTCTATTGATTTCACTCTGTGGAGAAACATCGATAGGAGGTTTGAAGAATTCGTTGTGGATCCGAGGAATATAAGGTATGGATTGAGTATAGACAGAATGAATTCTTTGGGTAACATGAGCAGCCGTCGTAGCACTTTGCCCGTGAATATGTGTATCTACAACCTTCCTCATTGGTTGTCAACGAAGCGGAAGTATATTTTACTGTCTATACTTTATCCAAGGCTCAAAGCAGCCTGGAAATGATATTGATATGTACCTAGCACCATTGATGGAAGATCTAAAAACACTATAGGCTCCTGGGTACAGGTGTGGGATGCTCACAAACGAGAGTACTTCACCTTGCACTATCTGTTGTTCTGCATCATAAATGATTATCCTACCCTTGCTAACCTGTCGGGCTAGAGTACAAAAAGAGCTAAAGCCTGTACTCACTGCTTAGATGATACCGACAGTGTGTAGCTGAATCACTCATGCAAAACCGTGTACAAGCATCACTGCAGGTTCCTTCAGAGGAATCACCCATACCGCAAGATGAAGAAACAATTCGATGAAACGAACTAAGACGGGTCAGCTCCAAAGCCTTTAAGCGGGACAGATGTTCATGATATGGTTAATATCTTGGATGTTACGCTTGGAAAGGGATGTAAATCAATGACTTGTGAAAAGAGCATTTGGAAGAAGAGATCAAAATTTTGAGACCTACCATATTGGGAGCACCTAGAAGTTCGGTACTGCATCAATGTCATGCATGTAGAGAAGAATGTCTATGATAGCTTGATTGGTCTCTTACTGAACATTAAGGGCAAAACAAAGAACGGTATCAACGCACAGCTTGAATAGGTCAATATGGGCATCAAATTTGAGTTAGCATCGAAAGAGACCATAAAGGCCGAACGTACTACGAACTTACTTATTACACTATGTCCAAGGCCGAGAGAACTAAACTATGCCTGTGTTGTATGGTGTGAAAGTTCCGCTTATGCAATTGTTGAAAAAGGAGAAGTTTTCAGGGACGCCGGAGTGCGAAAAGTGTTTTTAGGAGTTGAAGAAGCGTATGACGACAGCACCAGTGTTAGTGTTGCCAGATATGCAGAACAACTTTGATATCTATTGTGATGCTTCTAGACAAGGACTTGGATGTGTTTTGATGCAAAATGGCAAAGTTGTTGCATATGCATCAAGGAAGTTAGGCTACATGAAGAGAATTATCCAACACATGTCTTGGAGTTAGCTGTAGTGCATGCTTCGAAAATATGGTGTCATTAACTCATTGGAAATAGATGTGAGATATATACACACTATAAGAGTCTAAAGTATATATTTACTCAGTCGGATCTCAATATGAGGCAAAGGAGATGGCTGGAGTTGATTAAGGATTATAACATTGTAATTCATTATCATCCTAGTAAGGCTAATATGGTAGTCGATACTTTTTGTCGTAAGAGCCATAGTGCTAATATGCGGGTATTAAGTGATCAATCGGAGTTATGTAAGGAGTTTCAGAAGTTGAAGCTCGAAGTTGTTTGTAACATCCCAAAATTTGCTAAGAATAGTATTTTATTGTTATTTGTGCATTTTGTGATTTTTCTAAATTTACTGGATTTTTCTGGAAATTATTTGAAGTTAATTAAAATTAAGTTTATTGACCCTTTTGTGAAAATTAATTAAATAAAGTCAAAGTTAATATAAAGTTTTCCAAAAATATTTTATTTGCGTTCAAAATGTCTTAAAGTATTTTTGAGAATTTTCTTGGATTTTTCCTAATATTTTTATAGCCTAAATCAAACTAAAATAATTTTTGTACTTATTTTCAAAGAAAACTCTGGAAAAACCGATTGAACAATGACGGGCCGGAGCCCATTACTGTGCTCGTGCGGCCCGTTAGGCCTGGTTTTTGGAATCCTGATCGTTAGCCGTTGGATCAAGATGGGTGGCCATGATTGGGAGATGAAGTTGGTAACCCTAGCGATTGTGATTCATCGGATCAAGATCAGGCGGTGGAGGTCGAGTCGCATTGGATTAGGAAGGTTAGATCGTGTGCGTTGGATTTGGAAAGTGTGGATCGAATTGTGCCGCGTCGGGGGTCATCTCAGCCGTTGAGCGTCGATCGAACGGCTATCCATCGTCGTCTCTGATCCGACTCCGGATCCGCCGCCGTTGCTCTGCCGCTGCCGTATTGAGCTAGGTTTCCATTTTGCGCTCGTTTGCCAAGGCTATAAAAGGGATGGGTAATCGCCCGAGGTTCGCTGTTTCATTGCGCACCTGTATCCCTAGCCATCTCGCCCGTGCCGCTGCCGTTTGTGCGCTACCGCTCGTCGTTGTTTCCGTAGCGCCGCCGTTCATTTTCTCGCCATTGCGCCGCCATCGAGACATCTTTCGTCGAAACCAGTTCCATATCCAGCTTCCCCGTTCCAAGCCGTGTCGGAGCCGCCACTTCATCACGCCGGAGTTGTGCCCAAACGCCGTTCCGGTGGTCTTCTTCCTCTGCTCCGGTGATAACTCGCCGATGTGCTGCCATCTACGTCGGGGAGCTTCGTCGACCGTTGGATCTTCTTCAGACCGCTGGGATCATGCCACGTCGTCATCTCAGCAGTGAACGTCACTGGTAAGATGAGCCGTCGGATCAAAGGTGAACGCTCGGGATATCACCGCGTAGACTTAGATCAACAGCCTTTAGATTTGCGATGTAAGGATCGGATTGTGCCGCTCGAATCAACCAATGGTGCGCCGACGCATGGCAGCGCAGTAATTGAGGCGCCATGCGCCGAGTGCACGGTGGGCAAGCACTATGTCGTGGACGCGCTCCGTAAACCGAGCGACGTGGCGCAATCTGATTGGTCCACGTGTCGTGATGACGTCATGCTGACATTAGCCGGTCCACGAGCACAATACCTCGAGTTCACGGTGGAGTTTAATTTGTTATTTAGCCTTGCGAGGCATACTCATGTAAGTTGATCATATGGTCATTCAACAAGTGTTATTTAATATATGAAGTCTTTTATTGTATTTCCGTTGTGTATGATTGTGATATTCATCGACGTTGAGCCTGTGTGCACTAGCGTGATCCTGGACTAGTGTAGTATACATAGAGGGTCCGGATTTGCATATTCGGGTCCCAACAGAGGTGGTATCAGAGCCATACTAACTGTAGGTCTTGGCCCTAGATAGTTGGTCGTCTCTTTAGGATCTTCAAAATTATTTTCCTAATAAAGATTTAACCTGAAGAAATAATATGCTCTTGACTTATCTCGTTCTTCTATTCTTGTCCCCTGCTGGAATTTCTTTATCTTTCCTTTGCTGGATCGAGTTAAAATCTTACCTAATTCGTTGACGATATACCACACCTTAGGAGAAAGCATCAAGTGTTGCTGCCAACCCTGAAATCACGAAGGAAGGAATTGTCGAGCTCAAGGAGTGGATCGATGAAGTATTCCTGAAGCTAGAAGACCCAGTGCTCCGAGTAGCCAGTTGAGACTCATGTGTGGGACTCGTGTCTTCTAAGATAGAAGCGTCACCATGTAGGCTTTAGTGTTGTGTGCTTAGGTTGAACTGGTTCTTTCATGATTGCTGAGTGTGCAGTATTTGTTGCAGATCTTTTAGGCTTATATAAGCAACCATACCAAGTTATTAATATTTTTTTCTTAAGTTGTTGGGTTAAACCTATTCCCTTGTCTTAGGATTCCTGCTTCTTACCTATGCTATTTCTCTCTCCCCTAACCCAGTGAAGCAATCAAGCAGATGGTTCAGGTTAGTGGTAACAACGGAGTTAGTGGAAGTGGAAATCAACCCAGTGAGAATCTCAATGATGATCAGCTTCTCAGCCGTCACTACAGATGGATATGCAGAGTTTTAGAGTGTTTCTGACTGTTCAAACTCAGTTGATGAATGCAATGATGAAATAAATGCAGAATATGACCGACCAAGTTAATGTCAACAGAGTGTTCCAAGCTGTTACCAATGATTCCTGTTCTTACTCAAGGTTATCAAAATTCATAAGGACTCGTCCGCCGACTTTTTCTGGAAATATTTCACCTTTGGAAGCAGAAGATTGGCTTAAGACTATTGAGAGAAAGCTGCTCATTGCTCAGTGTAAAGATGATGAGAAGGTCCTGTATACTTCTTATCAGTTACAAGGAATTGCTGCTGAATGGTGGAAGGAATATTGTGCTATCCATGAAGACCCGCATAATATCACTTGGAGTGAGTTTGTTATTGTTTTTTGTTATCTCTTCGCTCTACTGGAAGACAGTGTGATCAGGATGGATTCAGAGAAGAATGCTACCCCTGCACCTTGTTTGATATCTAAAAGATGTTCCTTGAAGTGCTGTCAACCAGACAAGTCAGAAGATCGTGAGTGCAATCGCTGTGGAGAAATAGGACATACCTTTGATGAGCATGCGATCAATTGCTCCAGCTGTGAAGGAAGTCATCCTCTTGGAGAGTGTCCTATGAGCAACATCACAAATTACCTTTGTGAAGGTCAAGATCATTGCCCAGCTCAATGTTCCTTGGATCCGATAGTTGCTGCTGTGACCAAGTATCAGCAAAAGAACCTTTGAGCCGTAGTTGCTCAAGAACTGTTAGAAAGAGGTGGAATGTCAGCTGCACAGGTGATGCTGTTTGAAGAACTAAAGAAGCAGCACTTTGATCTTGTCAGCCCTCATCAAGAAAGCAGTAATTGGCAATCCCCAACAGCATATTTCTTGTGTGATGAAGAAGGTCATTGGTCTCGAGAATGCCCTATGAAGCAACCAGTCTTGAATTGCAAGAAAGACAATAATGAGCATACAATTGCAACCAACGAAGCACAACAAGGGTCACGTATGTGCTACAGATGTCTCGAGAAAGGTCACAATTCTAATCAATGTCCACAAAGAAGGAGTGGTGAAGTTACAAGGGAAGTTTCCCCAGAGAACCAGTTGAAGAAAAGACGTCTAAGTGAAGACAATACCCCGGTCAATAAACGCTCAGGAAGGAAGAAAGTTGTCCCTAAGCTTTGTTATACCTGCGACAAGCCCGGGCATTTTGCTAGAAACTGCCCTCAGAAGAAAGCGATCATGCCGGTTCAAGTCAATCTCAACTCCGTCCCATTCAAGACTTCGGTGCCAACACCAATCGAGGAAGTTTAGATCAATGATTTCACCCTATGCAAGTGTCATATCTTCAACTGTAAAGGAGAGTGATTAGTGATGAATTCCTTGTAAAGATTTCTTTGATAGAGAAATAAAGTAAAGATGAGTGATATGCTAGTATGTGAAGTGTTCGAATAAAAGTATTGATGGTAAATGATGGTCAGTTCAGTGGTGTTCCTGAAGCTTGTTAGTCCGGAAGAATTGCCGTTTTCAGAAAGTACAGTATTGCTTGATCTAATCTAGAATGTTATGGAGTTAAGTTGCTTATTGTTAGAGAAAAGTTTCTAGTGAACCATATTGGATATCAGACCTAAGATGCTACTCTAGAAATGGACTGGTCATCCAGACATAAGGCTATCTTGGAGTTTGGTTGAAGAGTTGTGTCAGCTAAAAGCCCTGAGGGCGAAAAAAATGGAATTTCAAACGACTGTAGATCTTGGTGGTCAGTTGATGGTTAATAATGTGGAATCTGTCAGCTTGGAAGATGTGCCAGTTGTTAGAGAGTATCCAAATGTGTTTCCTGAGAATCTATTTGATGTGCCATCAGATTGAGAGATCAAGTTTGTTATTGAGTTAGTGCTTGGTACAACGCCAAAAGCAAAGAGACCTTATCGAATGCCTACAGATGAGCTAGTTGAGACGAAGAAGCAAATCAAAGAGTTGCTGGAAAAATATTTCGCCAGAACCAATTTGTCACCATAGGGAGCGCCTGTTCTATTTGAAAGATGAGAGCTTAAGGATGTGTATCGACCATCGAGCGTTTAATGAAGTGATGATTAAAGAATAAGTATTTGTCACACGGGATCAATGATTTGTCCGATCAGTTAAGAAGAGTTGGAGTTTTCTCAAAGATAGATCTTCGATCGAGTTATCGTCAGTTAAAGATTTGTGCAGAGAATGTTCTTATGTTAGAGTTTTCTTCGCGATATGGACAATATGAGTTACAATTGTGTCTGCTAGAGTGATCAATGCCATTACATAATGTATGAACATGATGAATGAAGTTTTATGGAATAGTTGGTCAAGCTGTTGTTGTGCACATAGATGACATTCTTGTTTACTCCAAGTCAGAAGTAGAGCATGCAGAATATTTGAGATTGGTTTTGGAAAGACTGCGAGAGCAACAGTTGTATGCTAAGTTTAGCAAGTGTGACTTTTGGAAGGATAAAGTGGAATTTCTTGGCCATGTGATGACTGCTAAAGGAGTTGTCGTTGATCCGAGCAAAGTGGAAGTAATGTTGCATTGTGAGCAACCGAAGTTTGTTACTCGGATTTATAGTTTTCTGGGAAGATATTACTGTCGATTCATAGTAGGATTTCAATGATTTCTAGACCGTTTACGCAATTGTTGAAAAAGGAGAAGAAATTTGCATGGACGCCGCAGTGCGAAAAGAGTTTTCAAGAGTTGGAGAAGTGTTTGACGACAGCGCCAGTGTTAGTATTGCCAGATGTGCAGAACAACTTAGATATATACTGTGATGCATCTAGACAAGGTCTTGGATGCGTATTGATGCAGAATGGCAAGGTGGTTGCATAAGTGTTAAGGCAGTTGAGACCGCATGAAGAGAATTAACCAATGTATGATTTGGGATTAGCTGCCATCGTGCATACTTTAAAGTTGTGGCGCCATTATCTCATTGAAAATAGATGTGAGGTATGTCGGACTACAAGAATTTGAAATATATCTTTACTCATTCGGATCTCAATATGAGACAGAGAAGATGGTTGGAATTAATCAAGGATTACAATGTTGGAATCTATTATCATCCTGGTAAGACTAATGTGGTAGTCGATGTCTTGAGTCGAAAGAGCCATAGTGCTAACATGAGGGTATTAAATGATCAATCGAGTTATGTAAGAAATTTCAGAAGTTGAAATTGGAAGTTGTTCCACAAGGAATTCTAGCTACTATGGGAAAGTGAATCCAACTCTAGAAGAACAGATCAGAGATGGTCAGAAGGATGATGAGAAGATCAGCATAATCAAGTCTAAGAAGGATGAAGGTTTAGCAGAGGATTTTGTCGTGGATAAGCAAGGTACCATGTGGTTTAAAGGAGGGATTTGTGTACCAAATAAGAAGGTGCTTAAGCAATTGATTCTTGAGGAAGCTCATGATTCTAAGTACTCGATTCATCCAGGAAGTGCTAAGATGTATCAAGATCTTAAGGATAGGTTTTGGTAGCCTAAGATGAAGCGTGAAGTTGCTGAAAATGTTGCTTGTGTGAAGTATGTCAGAGAAAAAAGGCAATATATCAGAGATTAGCAAGTTTGTTACAATCGGTGCAGATTTCTGAGTGGAAGTAAGAGGCAAACCAGTAATAAGATCCATAGCACTGAGAATTTGAAGAGAACCCAGAAGGGATATGGTTCCGTTTGGGTCATCGTTGATCGTTTGACCGAAGTGGCTCACTTTATACCTGTGAAGACTACCTATTCAGGAGATTGCTTGGCGGAGTTGTGTTTTTCAAGGATTGTGTGTTTGCATGGTGTGCCTAAAGAGTTTATGTCAGATAGAGATACTCAATTTACCTCGAGATTTTGGAATAAGCTGCATGAAGCAATGGGAACTCGTTTGAATTTCAGTACAGTGTATCATCCGTAGACAGATGGTTAGATGGAAAGAGTTAATCAGATTCTCGAGGATATGCTAAGAGCTTGTGCATTAGCTTATGCTACTTCGGGAGATAAGTGGTTATCATATGCAGAGTTCAATTATAACATCAGTTATCAAGCTAGTTGCAAATGTCACCATTTGAGGCTTTGTATGGTCATGCTTGTCATACTCCGTAGAATTTGAATGAGATGGGAAATTATTTGTTATTTGGACCTGATATTCTCAAAGAAGCAGAAGAGCAAATTGCTATGATCAGAGAGAGACTGAAGGTAGCGCAGCCAAGGCAGGAAAGCAATGCTGATAATCGTAATTATAAATTGAGTTTTGAACCAGATGATTTCGTGTGTCTCAAAGTAACCCTTCTTAAAGATTTCAGAAGGTTTCACGCTAAAGGGAAGCTTGTGCCAAGATATGTTGATCTGTTCGAGATCTTGAGTCTTCAGGGAGAGGTTGCTTATCAGTTGGAATTGCCACCGTCATTGGCAGGAATGCATGATGTTTTCCATGTGTCTTACCTCAAGAATTATCTCAGAGTACCAGCAGAAAAGACGCTGTTAGAAGCAATTGACCTGCGGGAGGATTTGACCTACAAGGAGCAGCTGATTAAAATTTTGGATGTGATAGAGCGTAGGACAAGAAACAAGTCTATTCGCTTCTGTAGAGTTCAAGGGAGCAATCTTTCAGAAAGTAAAGCATCCTGGGAGCATGAAGAGTGTCTGAAGTCAGAATTCCCTAACTTATTCTCTAGTTAGCCCTAAATCTCGGGGTCGAGATTCTGTTAAGGGGGGAGGTTTGTAACATCCCAAAATTTGTTAAGAATAGTATTTTATTGTTATTTGTGCATTTTTTGATTTTTCTGAATTTATTGGATTTTTCTGGAAATTATTTGAAGTTAATTCAAATTAAGTTTATTGACCCTTTTGCGAAAATTAATTAAATATAGTCAAAGTTAATATAAAGTTTTTCCAAAAATATTTTATTTGCGTTCAAAATGTCTCAAAGTATTTTTGGGAATTTTCTTGGATTTCTTTCTGATATTTTTATAGCCTAAATCAAACTAAAATAATTTCTGTAATTATTTTAAAAGAAAACTCGGGAAAAACCGATTGAACAGTGACGGGCCGGAGCTCCTTACTATGCTCATGCGGCTCGTTAGGCCTAGTTTTTGGAATCCTGATCGTCAGCCGTTGGATCAAGATGGGCGGCCATGATTGGGAGATGAAGTTGGTAACCCTAGCGATTGTGATTCATCAGATCAAGATCAGACGGTGGAGGTCGAGTCACATCGGATTAGGAAGGTTAGATCGTGTGCGTTGGATTTGTCGGGGGTGATCTTAGCCGTTGAGCGTTGATCGGAAGGCTATCCATCGTCGTCTCCGACCGGACTCCAGATCCGTCGCCGCTGCCGTATTGAGTTAGGTTTCCATTTTGCTCTCATTTGCTGAGGCTATAAAAGGGATGGGTAGTCGCCCGAGGTTCGTTGTTTCATTGCGCACCTGAATCCCTAGCCATCGTTCCATGTGCCGCTGTCGTTCGTGTGCTAGCTCTCGCCATTGTTTCCGTAGCGCCGTCATTCATTTTCTCACCGTTGCACCGCCATCGAGACGTCTTCCACCGAACTGATTCCAGATCCAGCTTCCCCATTCCAAGTCGTGTCGGAGCGGCCACTTCATCATGTCGGAGTTGAGCCGAAATGCCGTTCCGGTGGTCTTCTTCCTCTGCTCTGGTGACAACTCGCCGATGTGCTGCCATCTACATCGGGGAGCTTCGTCGACCGTTGGATCTTCTTCGGACCGTTGGGATCATGCCGTGTCGTCATCTCAGCAGTGAGCATCACTGGTAAGATGAGCCGTCAGATCAAAGGTGAACACTCGGGATATCGTCGCGTAGACTTAGATCAGTAGTCGTTAGATTTGCAATGTAAGGATCGGATCGTGCCGCTCGAATCCACCAATGGTGCGTCGACGCGTGGCAGTGCAGTAATTGAGGCACCGTGCGTCGGATGAACGGTGGACAGGCATTGTGCCGTGGATATGGTCTGTAGACCGAGCGACGTGGAGCAATCTGATTGGTCCAAGTGTCGTGATGACGTGATGCTAACATCAGCCGGTCCACGAGCACAGTACCTCGAGTCCACGGTGGACTAACAAAGTTTCGTAGACCAAGTCCATGCGCCGAAGCCACGTGTAAGCCTCTGGTTGGTACACGTGTCACTTGTGCAATAATGCGGTTTTTCTTTATAAACATAATTCGGGAAATTCGGAATTTCTATTTTTTGTATTTCCAGAATTTATTCAAACTTTGAATAGCTATATCTTTTGCATTTGAACTCGGATTTGGGTGATTCAAATATCTAAAAATTGGTAAAATCGAGATCTATTTAATAGTGAATTTTATTTGATTTTTGGAGTCTTTTTTCTCTCTATTTTTGTGTTTATTTGTTATATTTGTCTCGATTTGCATAGACGTCGAATTGCTCGGTGTTTCGGAGAAGTCATCACTTCAAGACCCAAGTTCAGAGCAAGATTAGAACCTATTCCAAGGCAAGTTGTGCTTTGATTATATTGAACCCATGTTTATAAAATCGCTATATTGTTTACTTTATTGCATACTATTTCACTTATACAATTGTTTCAACTTAAATTGGGACTTAGTTAATATACCTTTTGATCTATACCATACCTTATCATTGGTATGCCATGATCTATTGTCACCCTAGATTGGTCTTTACTAGTTGGTTAATACTAAAATCAATATGGGATGGTTAGACCGTGTTTGCTGCTTAGCCATGCCACGTCATCACATGTACTTGAATCATCAATGATTAATCTTGACTAATGAAATATGGAACATGTTAATGAACTTGTGTGTCATGTGCGATCACACGATGAGATTGAGTTGTGGTGACGAGGGATGCAACACAACGATATTGACTTGTTGATGGAACGTGGTGCTTGGTAATCAACTGGGGTGGCAATCACTTAGATTGGGGCAAGTGGCAAGGGGCGAGTATGCCAAGGTGGGCCGAAGGGCAGAGGGTATGTGGAAGTCTTGCCTCGATCATCTTAAGGACTTAACCTTACAAGCCTTTGATCTGAGTCTCTCTTGCAACCACATGTTTGGAATGGGACAGCCTAGCTGACTAATTTGTGATGTCTAGATTTTGATACTGTCGTGGTGAATAGTGAATCCCGAGTTTATGGATTAACTCACACGGCGCAAGAGGGGGGCCCTGTTGTGGTGGCTTAACCCTTCAGTGTTGAAACCTTAGCGAGCAGTACTGGATCTAGGCAGAGCATTGTAAAGGCTTGTCATGATTACCCTGCCGGCACACCAAAGGAAGTGTGCTAATAGCTTGGCAATAAGGGATGATTATGTTGTGTGGGTAAAGTACATAATCTCTGTAGAGTGTAAATCTATTCGAATAGCTGTGCTCGCGGTATTGAGCAATGCTCGGGAATTATAGTTAAGGGTTAGTTTAATTAAATAAAAAGCTTGGTTGGGATGGCGGATTGCCATATGGAAGGTTCGAACTTGATTTAGGATTGGAGAACTTGATTTACTTGAGAAATGCTGAATCTATCTATTACTGTTATTTGTTTTACAGTCTTTACAATCTATTTATTGTACTTATTTATAAATACTGCTTTACTGTAAAAGAGATATGTTAGCCATTCATTTGGAACAAACTTGCATATAGTTATATAGAATTGCATTCTGTGGATAACTTGTTGAGTGCTTTAAGTACTCACCCTTGCCAATAACAACATCACCAGATGAGGAGTCTACATCAAAGCTAGAAGAGGAGTTCTAAAAGGAGATGAATGTTTAGGGTGCGAGCCTTGTTAGTTGTCTGTGGTATATTGGGGGGTTTATCTACGTTTTCATTCCACTGCAGTTTAATTTGTTATTTAGCCTTGCGAGGCATAGTCATGTAAGTTGATCATAAGGTCATTCAACAAGTGTTATTTAATATATGAAGTCTTTTATTGTATTTCCGTTGTGTATGATTGTGATATTCATCTACGTTGAGCCTGTGTGCACTAGCGTGATCCTGGACTAGTGCAGTATACACAGAGGGTCCGGATTTGCATATTCGGGTCCCGACATTGTTCCACAAAGATTTGTAGTTGCTTTGGAAGTAAAGACAACACTAGAAGATCAGATCAGAGAAAGTCAGAAGGATGATGAAAAGATCAATATAATCAAGTCTAAGAAAGATGAATGCTTAGCTAAGGGTTTCACTTTGGATGATCAAGGTACTATGTGGTTTAAAGGTTGAATTTGTGTACCGAATAAGATGGAACTTAAGCAGTTGATTCTTGAGGATGCTCATGATTCCAGGTACTCGATTTATCCAAGAAGTGATAAAATGTATCAAGATCTTAAGAAAAGGTTTTGGTGGCCTAATATGAAGCATGAATTAGTTGAGCACGTTGCTCTCTGTGATGTGTGTCAAAGAGTAAAAGCCATGCACCAATGACCTGTTGGTTTATTATAGCCGTTGAAAGTTCCTGAGTGGAAATGGAAGAAAATCGGTATGGATTTAATTATTGGTTTGCTTAGAACTCTGAAAGGATATGATTCTATATGGGTCATCGTTGATCGTTTGACTAAAGTCGCTCACTTCATACCAGTGAAGACTACCTATTCATGATATCGCTTGGCAGGGTTGTATATGTCTAGGATTGTGTGTTTGCATGGTGTAACTAAGAAGATTGTGTCAGATAGAGGTACCCAATTTACCTCGAGGTTTTGGCGTAAACTGCATGAAGCAATGGAAACTCGTTTAAATTTCAGTATAGCATATCATCCGCAGTTAGATGGTCATACTGAAAGGGTTAATAAGATTCTTGAGGATATGCTAAGAGCTTGTGCATTAGCTTACACTACTTCATGGGATAAGTGTTTGTTGTATACAGAATTTAGCTATAACAACAGTTAGTTTGCAGATGTCACCATTTGAAGCTTTATATGGTTGTGCCTGTCGTGCTCTGTTGAATTGGAACGAGATAGGAGAGCGTTTGGTATTTGAGCCTGATATTCTCAAGGAAGATAAAGAGCAAATTGCTATGATCAGAAAGAGGTTGAAAGTAGCACAGTCAAGGCAAAAGAGCTATATTGATAATCATTGTCATGAATTGAGTCTTAAGTCAGATGATTTTGTGTATCTCAGAGTTACCCTTCTTAAAGGTGTCAAAAGGTTTCACGCTAAAGGAAAACTTTCGCCAAGATATGTTGGTCTATTCAAGATCTTAAGCCATCGAGGAGATGTTGCTTATCAATTGGAGTTGCCGCAGTCATTGGCAGGAGTGCATGATGTGTTCCATGTGTCACAGCTCAAGAAGTGCCTCAGAGTGACAGCAAAGTAAACACCAATAGAAACAATTGAATTACAAAAGGATTTGACTTATAAAGAGCAACCAATCAAGATTTTGGATATGATGGAGCGTAAGACTAGAAACAAGTCAGTTCGCTTTTGTAGAGTCCAATGGAGCAATCATTCAGAAAGTGAAGCTACCTGGGAGCGTGAAGAGGATTTGAAGTTAGAATTCTCTAACCTATTCTCTAGTTAGCCCTGAATCTCGGGGTCGAGATTCTACTAAGGTGGGAGGTTTGTAATATCCCAAATTTTGCCTTTTATTTAATTTATTGTGTTATTTGTGTATTTTATGGATTTTTGTAAATTTAGTAGTTTTTTCTGGAATTTATTTCAATTTATTTTAAATTAAGTATATTGAACTTTCGAGAAAATGAAGGAACAAGATGGCGATCAAAGGGGGTGAATGATCCCAAATTCGATTTTATCTCCCAAAGAAGATCACAAATGCAATTCTTCACCTTAAGAAACCAAGCCAACACCCTTAGCAATCAAAATAAAGTGGAAGAATCAAATTTCCCAAAAATCAGCCTTCGGCCGGCACTACTGCCCATGTGGGTGCGGTACTACCGGGGTTACTGTAGCTATAGTAAAAACAGGCATATGAACAATGTTTTCAGCATGGGTTCAAAAAGGAAAATTGATGAATCTTTTAATTTGTTGATCCAAACTTAATGAAACTTGGTAGATATGATCCTAAGGATGCCAGGAACTTATTCCAACCTTCAATCACAAGGATTGACGTCAAAGTTCCGACCTTTTTGCCCAGGAAGGAAGAACACACCAAGTTTTGAGCAAATCTAATAAACTTGATTCAAGACTTGCTCGTGGGGTTTTGATGATCAAGAAGATTCTGGATAGGCTCCCACATGTCACAGCAAGCAAGAGATCAAATCAAAACACAAGGAATCGCGAGTTATAAAATCACGCATTCAAGAACACAAAAATCAACTTCTTGCATGAAGAACGCACGGATTGCCTAGATGATTGAAGATATAAAACTAAGAGAAGAATCATTCATGAAACATCAACCTCAGCAAAGATTCGTAAGTATGTAGAAGGAGAGGAGGCAAATCCAAATTGCGTAAATGTAAATTGCAAGAAAGTAAATGCGGAATTTAAATTGCGTAATTTAAATGCGTAATGTAAATGCGTAAAGGAAAGAAATGATTTGAGGAAATATTTTCATTTCTGGAAGGAGAGGTTTACAAAGCCTCACAAACAAGTGGGAAAAGCTCAAAGGAGCACAAAACCATCAAAACCTTCAAGTAGGGAAGGGCTACCCCTACCCCTCTATTTATACTACCTTTGGGCAACCTACCACCCTTGGATGAGCTTCTAAACCCTAGAGCACTCATCAAGGGCTGGGATTAACCCACTCAACTAGCCATGCAAGGGTTCACCCAAAACCCACAACACATAATGGGTTTTCTTGCACTGTTTTCAAAGCACACTAACTAAACCCGCTAACCTATCAACTAGACCAAGATCCAATGACCCTCATTGATCCAAACAGTGCCTAGCTAGCATCTCAACCGTTCCTTGTCTTCACGGCTTGCCACGACTCCGTCTCCGATCATCTTCCGGTGATCCCTGACCGTCTGGACCTCCGACACTCCTCGCCTAGTCCCGGTCATCCTTTGCCTCACCATGATCTAGCATCATCAACCTGCAACCATCAAAAATAAGGAAACACATCACATAGCAATCTCCAAATTGATATGCAATAAAATCAACAAAAATCTCATTTCAATTTCGCTCAAGGTCGGCACTACTGCCCTCTGGGGCCAGTAGTACCGCTCGATCGGCACTACCGCTCCCACATGGCCGGTAGTGCCGCTTGCCTAAAACCCCAGCGAACACCTCTCTCTGGAATATAACTACCACTCCCCTCGACCGATACTACCGCTCGGCCAGCACTACTGCTCGGCCGGCACTACCGCTCCCACATGGCCGGTAGTGCCGCTCCTGGCAGAGACAGCTCAAATTGCTTTATTTTGAAAATCCAATTCAAATCAAACTCAAACCAGAGCAAACCAAGCTCAAATACAGTCAATAACTCATCACTGACAAGGACAGACCTCCACATGGTCTTTCAGAAAACTAATTAGTTGTAGATAAAATTAATATAAAGTTTGGCTAAAAATTATTTTATTTAGGTTCAAAATGTTTCAAAATATTTATGACAATTTTTCCAGATTTTTCCTGATATTTTGATTGCTTTAAATGAATTAATCTATTTTTGGGTATTAAATTTATTCGAAAAACCTTTGAAAATGCTTGGAACAGTACTAGGCTTACCTATTTCTATGCGGCTAATGATTCGAGCCGTCGACCAGTGTTTTGGAAGAATGATCGTCAGCCATTCGATCTCAATCCAATGGCCTTAATTGTCGTGAAACCCTAGAAATTATCGCCGTTGGATTCGCTTGGACGATCGGGATTGTTTGCTACAGGAAACGCCATTATCCAATTCCAACCGTTGATTTTTTATCGGTCGTGTGAGAACGAATCGTGTAAGTTTGGGACTCATCAGATCCAAATTGTTGGGATCCGACGCATGTGCGGGTAGGATCGTGCAAGTTTGGGACTCTTTATGGCCGTTCGTGTCTGATCATATGGTTGCCATGTGCTGTCCCTAACGCATAGCCGTCGCTGTCTCAGTGGCAGATTTCTCCACCGTGTCAGCGAAGAAGTCTGGGCTGTGCACACTTGCTTAGGCTATAAAATCCTCATTAGTTCATGATTTGAGTTCTTTAGCCCCTTGTGCAGATTTTGGTTGAAGCCGTTTAGCCCAAGTCCACATCGTCTGTGAATGGGAGCTCGTCGGAGTAGGGTTCGGAAGCCGCAGCAAGTTTTGCTCAATTTCATCAACGTTCGCTGTCTTTCGTCGAGTTTGAGGCCAGTTCTGAGACCACCATACCGCGCTGCATCAGATTCGATCGGTTCCGTGACAAGAAGCTCACCGAGCACTGGTTCCGTAGTCATCTTTCTCACGACCGGTAAGTTCGCGCCACCGTCATCGTCACCGTCACCCATGGCCGTCAAATTTCTCGTAGGCGTCTCGAATCTCGCCATGTGTAGGTCATCGAGACCCTGACTCAGGAGGCGCTGCGACCAACTGCACTGCGACTTGTGTCTGAATGGGCACCGAGGTGCTGTGGACTAGGTCCACGATGAACCGACGCCGGTAGTGGACTCAGTCCATGGACCGTGGTGATGTGGCGCAACGCTATTGGTTCAGCCTTGGCTGACGTCACGCTGACATTAGCATGATGTAATAAAAACATTTTTCTGAATAAAAATTATTTGGTTTATTATCTTATTTTCCAATTTTCTGATTTTTGATTTTTGAATCTTCCACGAGCCCGTTCTACCTCATACGAGCTCCGATTGAGGCGATTCAAATTTCAAAAAATTTGTAAAATTGAAATCTATCTATTGGTGAATTTTATTTGATTTTTAGAGTTTGTTTGCTCTTTGTTTTAGTATTTATTTATTTTTCTCTCGTTTCACATAAAAGTTGAGTTATGCGACGCATCCAAGGAAGATCCATCAACCCACGATCAGTTTCCAGAGTAAGATCAAGACCTTTTCCAAGGTAAGTTGTGCTTTAACGATGTTGAACCCAGTTTACAAAATTGCTATGTTGTTTTACATTATTGCATATTATTTTATATGTATAACTGTTTCAAGCTAGATTGGGAATTAGTTAATCAGACCAACTGAATTATACCCTACCTTGTTATTTGTATGGCATGATTATTTGTCACTATAGGATGGTTCTTTACCAGTTGGTAAATACTAAAATCAACATGGGTTGGTTAGATCGTATTAGTTGCTTAGCCACGCCACATCAACACATATCTTTTGGAATATCAAAATTGAATCTTCACAAATGGAATATGGAATATGTTTATGAAATGTGTGTCAGGTGCTGTCACACAATGATGTTGAGTTCTAGTGACGTATTTCACGAAACGATGTTGACTTGTTGATGGCACGTGGTGTATGGTAATCAAATAGGGTGGTAAATAATTTAGACTGGGGCAAGTGGCAAGGGGCAGTGTGCCAAGGTGGGACGAAAGGCAGAGGGTATGTGGAAGTCTTGCCCTTGTCATCCTAAGGACTTAACCTCGCGAGCCTTTAAACTGAGTCAATCATACAACCAAATGTTCTGGAATGGGACGGACATAACTAAGTAGGATTACTGATATCTTGGCCTGTGATACCTCATGTGGGTAATCATACAGAAGCGTGCTTACATGGAAGTGTGGTTATAGCGAAGGATGTGGTCTCACACATTAATCCAACGGTATATCGGTCCTAACCTTCACTTCCAATGAGGGAAGGGATATTTTATGGCTTACCGGGAATGTCAGTGTCAGGATAAAGGTTTCTAAAAGGTTTTGTCATGATCACTCGCCTTTGTGGTGTATGGTTATATCGGGTGGGTAAAGTGCATAACGTCTGTAGAGTGTAAAATCTATTTGGATAGCCGTGCTCACGGTATTAAATAATGCTTAGGGATTACAATCAAGGGTTAGATTTTGTTAAATGAAAACTCGGATGGAAAGGTTGGAGGTTAACGAAAAGTTTGGAATTTGACTTAAGCCTGATGCTTTGTTTACTTGAGAAATGCTGAAATTATTTATTATTGTTATTTATTTTACTATCTTTTAATCTACTTATTGTATTTAACTATAAATGATGCTTTACTGTAAAATAGCCAAGTTAGTCATTCATTTGGAATAAGACTTGCATATAGTTATGTTAGAATTGCATTCTGTGCACAACTTGTTAAGTGCTTTAAGCACTCACCCTTGCCACCAACAAATCACCAGTTGAGGAGTCTACATCAGTGCTGGAGGAGAAGTACCAGGAAGAGGTGAATGTTTAGGGTGTGAGCCTTGTCGGTTGCCTGTGGTATACTGAGGGGTTTATCTATATTTTTGTTTCACTGCAGCTTTATTGTTATTCAGCCTTGTGAGGCATAGTCATGTAAGTTTGACTGCAAGGTCAATCAACATTTTATTATTTAATATATAATATCTTTATTTAAATTTTCGCTATGTATGATTGGGATATTCATCTATGTTGAGCCTGTGTGCAGTAGGGTGATTCTGGACTAGTGCAGTATATATAAAGGGTCCATATTTGCATATTTGGGTCCTTACAGCTTAACAGGCATAAAGTCTCATGATTTCTATGTGCTAATGACATAGATGCTCTCTATCACAATTAGAAATATTTTATCAAGCAAGGTCCGTGAGACAATCACAAGGCTGTGTTATTTCTTTAACATAATTACTAAGAAGGTTATCGATCCTGAATGATTAGATGCCCTGCATGCCAAGGTAGTAATGACTCTATGTAATACATGTTCTGGAATGGGACGGACATAATTAAGTAGGATTACTGATATATTGGCCTGTGATACCTCATGTGGGTAATCATACAGAAGCGTGCTTACATGGAAGTGTGGTTATAGCGAAGGATGTGGTCTCACACATTAATCCAACGGTATATCGGACCTAACCTTCACTTCCAATGAGGGAAGGGATATTTTATGGCTTACCGGGAATGTCAGTGTCAGGGTAAATGTTTCTAAAAGGTTTTGTCAGGGTCACTAGCCTTTGTGGTGTATAGTTATATCGTGTGGGTAAAGTGCATAACGTCTGCAGAGTGTAAAATCTATTCGGATAGCCGTGCTCACGGTATTAAATAATGCTTAGGGATTACAGTCAAGGGTTAGATTTTGTGAAATGAAAACTCGGATGGAAAGGTTGGAGGTTAACGAAAAGTTTGGAATTTGACTTTAGCTTGAAGCTTTGTTTACTTGAGAAATGCTGAAATTATTTATTATTGTTATTTATTTTACTATCTTTTAATCTACTTATTGTATTTAACTATAAATGCTGCTTTACTGTAAAATAACCATGTTAGTCATTCATTTGGAATAAGCCTTGCATATAGTTATGTTAGAATTGCATTTTGTGCACAACTTGTTAAGTGCTTTAAGCACTCACCCTTGCCACCAACAAATCACCAGTTAAGGAGTCTACATCAGTGCTGGAGGAGAAGTACCAGGAAGAGGTGAGTGTTTAGGGTGCGAGCCTTGTCGGTTGCCTGTGTTATACTGAGGGGTTTATCTATATTTTTGTTTCACTGCAGTTTAATTGTTATTCAGCCTTGTGAGGAATAGTCATGTAAGTTTGACTGCAAGGTCAATCAAAAGTTTATTATTTAATATATAATATCTTTATTTAAATTTTCGCTATGTATGATTGTGATATTCATCTATGTTGAGCCTGTGTGCAGTAGGGTGATTATGGACTAGTGCATTATATATAGAGGGTCCATATTTGCATATTCGGGTCCTGACAGCTTAACTGGCATAAAGTCTCATGATTTCTATGTGCTTATGACATAGATGCTCTCTGTCACAATTAGAAATATTTTATCAAACAAGGTCCATGAGACAATCACAAGGCTGTGTTATTTCTTTAACATAATTGCTTAGAAGATTATCGATCCTGAATGACTAGATGCCCTGCAGGCCAAGGTAGTAACGAAACTATGTAATACATGCTCTGGAATGGGACGGACATAACTAAGTAGGATTACTGATATCTTGGCCTGTGATACCTCATGTGGGTAATCATACAGAAGCGTGCTTACATGGAAGTGTGGTTATAGCGAAGGATGTGGTCTCACACATTAATCCAACGATATATCGGTCCTAACCTTCACTTCCAATGAGCGAAGGGATATTTTATGGCTTACCGGGAATGTAAGTGTCAGGATAAAGGTTTCTAAAAGGTTTTGTCATGATCACTAGCCTTTGTGGTGTATAGTTATATCGTGTGGGTAAAGTGCATAACGTCTGAAGAGTGTAAAATCTATTCGGATAGCCGTGCTCACGGTATTAAATAATGCTTAGGGATTACAGTCAAGGGTTAGATTTTGTTAAATGAAAACTCGGATGGAAAGGTTGGAGGTTAACGAAAAGTTTGGAATTTGACTTTAGCTTGATGTTTTGTTTACTTGAGAAATGCTGAAATTATTTATTATTGTTAATTATTTTACTATCTTTTAATCTACTTATTGTATTTAACTATAAATGCTGCTTTACTGTAAATAGCCATGTTAGTCATTCATTTGGAATAAGCCTTGCATATAGTTATGTTAGAATTGCATTCTGTGCACAACTTGTTAAGTTCTTTAAGCACTCACCCTTGCCACCAACAAATCACCAGTTAAGGAGTCTACATCAGTGCTGGAGGAGAAGTACCAGGAAGAGGTGAGTGTTTAGGGTGCGAGCCTTGTCGGTTGCCTGTGTTATACTGAGGGGTTTATCTATATTTTTGTTTGACTGCAGTTTAATTGTTATTCAGCCTTGTGAGGCATAGTCATGTAAGTTTGACTGCAAGGTCAATCAACAGTTTATTATTTAATATATAATATCTTTATTTAAATTTTCGCTATGTATGATTGGGATATTCATCTATGTTGAGCCTGTGTGCAGTAGGGTGATTCTGGACTAGTGCAGTATATAATGAGGGTCCATATTTGCATATTCGGGTCCTGACAGCTTAACAGGCATAAGGTCTCATGATTTCTATGTGCTAATGACATAGATTCTCTCTGTCACAATTAGAAATATTTTATCAAGCAAGGTCCGTGAGACAATCACAAGGCTGTGTTATTTCTTTAACATAATTGCTAAGAAGGTTATCGATCCTGAATGACTAAATGCCTTGCAGGCCAAGGTAGTAATGACTCTATGTAATACATATGTTCTGGAATGGGACAGACATAATTAAGTAGGATTACTGATATCTTGGCCTGTGATACCTCATGTGGGTAATCATACAGAAGCGTGCTTACATTGAAGTGTGGTTATAGCGAAGAATGTGGTCTCACATATTAATCCAACGATATATCGGTCCTAACCTTCACTTCCAATGAGGGAAGGGATATTTTATGGCTTACTGGGAATGTCAGTGTCAGGATAAAGGTTTCTAAAAGGTTTTGTCATGATCACTAGCCTTTGTGGTGTATGGTTATATCGTGTGGGTAAAGTGCATAACGTCTGCAGAGTGTAAAATCTATTCGGATAGCCATGCTCACGGTATTAAATAATGCTTAGGGATTACAGTCAAGGGTTAGATTTTGTTAAATGAAAACTCGGATGGAAAGGTTGGAGGTTAACGAAAAGTTTGGAATTTGACTTAAGCTTGATGCTTTGTTTACTTGAGAAATGCTGAAATTATTTATTATTGTTATTTATTTTACTATCTTTTAATCTACTTATTGTATTTAACTATAAATGCTGCTTTACTGTAAAATAGCCATGTCAGTCATTCATTTGGAATAGCCTTGCATATAGTTATGTTAGAATCGCATTCTGTGCACAACTTGTTAAGTGCTGTCTACATCAGTGCTGGAGGAGAAGTACCAGGAAGAGGCGAATGTTTAGGGTGCGAGCCTTGTCGGTTGCTTGTGGTATACTGAGGGTTTTATCTATATTTTTGTTTCACTGTAGTTTAATTGTTATTCAGCCTTGTGAGGCATAGTCGTGTAAGTTTGACTGCAAGGTCAATCAATAGTTTATTATTTAATATATAATATCTTTATTTAAATTTTCGCTATGTATGATTGTGATATTCATCTATGTTGAACCTGTGTGCAGTAGGGTAATTCTGGACTAGTGCAGTATATATAGAGGGTCCATATTTGCATATTCGGGTCCTGACAGCTTAACTGGCATAATGTCTCATGATTTCTATGTGCTTATTACATAGATGCTCTCTGTCACAATTAGAAATATTTTATAAAGCAAGGTCCGTGAGACAATCACAAGGCTGTGTTATTTCTTTAACATAATTGCTAAGAAGGTTATCGATCCTGAATGACTAGATGCCTTGCAGGCCAAGGTAGTAATGACTCTATGTAATATGGAGATATATTTTCCTCCATCATTTTTGATATCATGGTGCATCTCATTGTTCATCTTGTGAGCGAGATAAAGATGTGTGGGCCTGTGTTCCTACGTAGCATGTACCCGTTCAAGAGGTACGTGGGAATTCTCAAGTCTTACGTACAGAATCGATATCGATCAGAAGGTAGCATTGTCGAAGGTTATGCAACCAAAGAGGTCGTCGAATTCTACATGGATTACATGTCTCAAGTCGAATCGATAGGTGTGCTCGATCTCACCATGATGGGACGTTCACTACTATAGAAAGGTTTATATTAGACTCCTCTTCACAGACAGTTTTGAAAAACCGTGTATGATCACAAACATCACAGACAGTTCTCTAGTGACACCGTCAGTGATTTAATCACAGATGGTTCTCTTTATGAACGTTACTCATATCATAGATGGTTTTAATTAAAACTCGTCTGTGATCATAGCACAGACGGTTTAGAATATAAACCGTCTGTGATAAGGTAATATCACAGACGGTTCTAAATAGGAACCATCTGTGATATGACCTCAGACCCCTATATAACCATACCGATAGAGGTTAGTTCCGCCAGATCCATGTGTTTCATCTCCCGCAAACCCTAGCCCCTTGGCAGTCCTCTCCTTCCAGGCGACCTCCCCAATGAACTCCTCCCTGGAGACCTCTGTGAGCACCTGCTTCTCCCCATCGGCCACCTCATCTTCCGTGAGCACCTTCCCCGTTGGCTACCTCCTCCTCCTCCTCCCCGTCGGCTACCTCCTCATCCACGAGCACCTCCTCCTCCCTGTCGGTGAGTTGTGTATGAAACCGATATGCTTGACTAGGGTATTGTGTTTGTGAATGGTGTTTGTGAATGATGTTTGTGAATTAAAAATATTTGTGAATGATGTTTAGAAAGAATGAGGCTGTATATAGGATTCATGATGGTTGAATAAAACTGTATATAGGATTCTCACAGAGTGGCTATTTGATTCATGAGAGGTCAAACATATATAGAAAAAAAATTGATTCATGAGAATTGTATTCTTTTGTCCAAGTGAGTTCACACATGTAAGTAGCACCGGATCGGATTAATTTCACCATCTAGATCCCCAGCTCTCTACATATGATCGCCGCAATGTTGATGAAAAAAATAGGAGCACTGCATGCATGCTAGTTGCTATTGGTGTCACTATCAGAACAATTCCACTGAATTGTTGCTTTACATACTTAATTTGTGTATGTATGTATGTATGTTAAGGGATATGTATTGGCGTCGCTTTCAGTAAGCAGAAGGCTAGGGCTGGTAGCTGATATCAGCATTATTTCACTTGGTTAATTAGTAGGCCAGGTAAGGGTTAATTGGTCATATCAACTCCTTTCTCATTTAGTGCAGAAATATTTTTAGGATGAGAGATTCGATCGATATACAGGAGGTAGATCTTGACATGTCAAATACCTTGTTCAATGTTGCTACACTGAATATCAATGTACTGATGCACGGATGTTGACAGGATATATCGATCACACGTTGATGGATCCACTTGAACAAACTCGTGTCATCCTCCAAAGATTCAATGTTTCTTTTGTGCCTGTACTACATGATAATGTTTGAAACTTATGTATGCGTAATCCTATCTCATATTTTGTTAATGTATTGTTACCTGAACTATGAAATATTTTGTTATCATATTTGTAGAATCATATTTGTGGTAAGGTCTTCTTGTCTTGAACTATGAAATAATGTTTTCCCCTAACTCTCTTGGCATAACTTACATAATTAGTATCTGATGTTCGAAATTTTATTCTCCTTAGATATTTATGCAATGACATTTACAAGATACAACCAGTTATAGATTTTGCAATTAAATATCAAAACATCTTAGATGCATTGAGGCAACAGCTTGTCTGATGAGAGGGTCATAAAATATGAACATTTGTACCCCTGAGCTCCCATGCCCCCACGGCCCCAAGCTCCCACGCCCCCGAGCTCTCATGCCCCCAAAGGCTGCCCTCACCTTCTGCCTCGTTGTCCTCCCCATACAATTGTGTTTCAAAGAAATTCATAGCTCTGGCTTTCTTCTATATTTCAACTGTTTGTTCATGTTTCTTTATATAAGATTATCATGGCACTTAATTTAATTGTCATGGGAACCTTGCACATGAAGGGGCCAAACAATTTAATTATTTAAGGTCAATTGTGATTATTTGACCCTAGGAGGCTGAAGGTCTAACAACCTTTAGCAGCCCGACACCTGAGAGCACTCTGTCTAATGACCTTTAGCAGCTCGATACCTAAGAGCATTCTGTCTAATGACCTCTTCTCTTTCCTTATTCTGAAGATAAAAATCATTTTAGAACTATAATTTCCCTAGCAGACAAAAAGATTTCTCTTTCCACAAAATATTTCCCTTTCCTTGTACAAAAGAAAAAAGAAACCCTTTTTAATTATTGATTACCTTGTTTTAAGCAATACTCTTAAATTTACTTCATTTCCTCTTCTACGACCATTTGTGAATAGTTAAAAAGGAGATGGCGTCCTCTCATTCCTCGTCACCGAATGGATCTGATGAGCTGGATGTAGGAAAATTGAGGCACGGACAAGAGGGCAAAGTAAAAGTTCACAGAGCCGATATATCATCACAGCGGTTGATCCCTAGGATGGGGCTCCTACTGCACCTCCTAAGGTAGTGGCAGCATTCCATACATTGTGCGGGATCGTTGGGCGGGAAAGGGTCTCCATCACCTATCCATCATGGAAGGCGTTGATAGATGAGGAGAGCGATAGTCTTGTGACAGAAATTTTCACATCATTCGATCTCCCAGAAGACGCCACACATGCATTGCGATGGTATAATTTGCTAGTAGCGGGAAATGCGTGGAAAAACTTTAAGAACATCCTTGTCAGTAATTACGTGAATAAGGAAATGACTCCGTTCAAGAAGTACAGGTTCATCACTGAAGACGTGTGGAAATGATTTGTTAACATAAAGACGACATATGAATTCATGCGTCAAAGTGCAGTGCACAAGACTGTCTAGACAAAAATAACCACCCACACAGACTCGGCTCCACTGGGTATGCATGTAAGATCGCGTAATGGAGGGAGGACGATGAGGCAATCCAGAAGGAGGCCTCATCGCCATTTGCCTCGATCTTGGACCCACGCGCCTAAAACTGGATAAGAGTGAGGTTACGTCCCATGTCTTCGGGCGGCGTGTCCTTTGCAAACCCAGTAGGTGAGGAAGTGTCCCAACGCCTGTTAAGATATCAAACTATATAGTTTGTAGGAGGACCATATATACCTTTATATGTGAAATAACATGTTAGGATCTTGGATGCAGATAGCATTGAACACCAAATCTTAATAGGGCTCTTTCACTTTAGACAGAGAGAAAGATATACTCTCCATGGCCTTGGAAAACAAGGAGCACCCGGGTCGCACGCGAGGCAAAGGTGTTTCTATTCCCTGGAAAAATAGAATTCTCATAAGACTCCGACACATACTGGAGTAGGAAGAGAAGCAAAGCCGAGCGCAAGGAATGGCTAGTAGCCCTCATTAAAGAAAGGGTTGAGGAAAGGTTGAGAGCATAGTTTGATAATCATCTAAGAAGCCTTGAGGAAAGGATGAAGCAAAGGGTGGCTGCGAAGTGGCATGCACGGAACGTGCAAGCCCCAGAAACACAGACGCAATTCAGCCCAACTAACCATCGGAGCAGCTGTGCGTCCACCCCTGAGACGGACATGGACGACGCCAGATTTCCTCCTGACGACACCCGGGTAATATACATGTTTGTAATACTCCTTAGATAGACATGTTGGACGTGTTAGCTAATTGTGTACCCTTATGTAGGTGGCCACGCCGTGTAATCTCCAAGTGAGGCTTGCCAACGGCTCTGTTTCCCTACAGGCTGCTTGGGGGCGTGTATCCATCCAGCCTAGGGGCGATTGTGCATGATCACATGGTAGATCTTGGCTACGTTGAGGTCCATGTCGACGGTGTACATCAAATTTGTTAGGCTGTCACGCTGGAGATGCCCCAAACGATGAGATCATCACACTAGGGGATGTCATTGGCACATTCATCCTGTGGCCTAAGAGGGACATCTCTTTCGATATCCATCCTGCAGCACTAAAGCTACCAGCACTACCGGAGCCACATGCTGCACCTAAGCTACTAGAACTACCGGAGCCAGGTGCTGCACCGAAGCAACCCATGAAATCGGCTACTATGTCCCGTAAGGCACAAGCCCGTACTTCTGTTCGGGCCAAGTCGTCTCCCGTGAAGATGACCTTTGAAAGATAGCGAGGCGGCGATAAGGCCAGGTCGAAGGGGACCACGTCAGCCCATGACTATTCGTTGGCCCCATTGGCGCGGTAGTTCAAGCTAGGAGAGCCGTTTGTACCAGAAGAGCACCAGCAGACGATGGCTTCTTCGTGGTCGGCTTCCACGACTTGTTCGATCTCTACAATTAACCTCAGCGCCCTTGACGCCTCACTCATCAGATGCTGGACATTGTAAGTGTGTGTAATCACGATCTACATTCGCATCGTACCGATAAATGTCATATATATATGATCCTTAATTTTGTATATATAGATACATGATCATGGAAGCAAAAGTAAGGAAAGAACCGATGGGTTTCCTCAACCCGCACATGGTGTCCAAGCAAAACATGGATGAAAATTTACAAGTCATCTAGGAGTACGTGGAAAAAGCATTGTTGGCTCAACGAGAATTTTTTTTCATAATTTTACCCCACAACCTGGGGTAAGTGCTTCGTCTAGTTGCTATACTCATTGATTTGTACTTTATACGCAGCTAGAAATTTGGTTGAATGACTATAGTGACATATCTATGTAGGTTTCACTAGGTTCTACTTGTAATTATACCAAGACAGAACCAAGTAATTTACTTTGCTTCGAAAAAGGGCGGCACCCACGACTTAACACTTATCGCAAACTTACTCGACACGTCGTTTAACTTCTACAAAGCTTGTGGAGGGTCACATAAGGACTCATCATAGCTGAAGCACGTTTATAAGTTTTCGGTATCCGCTAGTATACAATAATCCTTCACACTCCATAATAATACCTCCGGAACTAACCTATTATATTTTGGTAGTGCCACCAGTAGCCAAAGGCCACTAACCAATGTGGATTCTACATTTGTCACAACATGCAACTCCTCATTGATGCAAAGAAAACCAATGCCATAGAGGTTTGTCAATCTTGCAATAATTATTTCCACTTATCAATTTATATTCATGCAAGACTTTATTCTTCCCATCAACAGGCTTGGAAATGCGCTGAATCTACGTTGGAATAGGCTGAGCTGCTAGGAATTAGAGGACAACTCTGTGCCTTCTTGATGCATGAGGTCCTAAATCTAAAAGGGGAATACCACTCAGCCTCACCTGGTGAGTTGTGAATTTATTAGTTACCACTTGGATTAATTTGTGAACCTTGTGTTGTGAATTTGTAAGTTGTAGTTATGAATTCAATTGGTTAATATATCTGAGTTGATTTCTGAAATGGATGCGTTGTACGTTGTAATGTGTGATATGAGTTGATTTCTAAAATGGATGCGTTGTATGTTGTAATATATAATCTGAATTCATTTTTGAAATGTATGTCATAATAATATGCTTGTGTTGCTCTATAATTTGTTTTATTTTAGAGTGCATGGCTAGCCAATAAATGTATGTGATGTTTGATTCATTACATACGGTTCCTGTTTAGAACCGTCTGTGATGACAATTTTCACTGACGGATCGTAAACCGTCTGTGATGAGCCTTTCTCATTACTGACACTTTGTTACAGATGGTTCATAAAACTATCTGTAATGAGGTTTATGAACCGTCTGTGATGAGCTTCAGTGCAGTAGTGCATGCATCTATACTTACTGTGTGTGTCTATCTTCCTAGTATGTTTGCCTATGTTAATTTCTTGTTATACAATTTATTAGCGGTTAGTATTTACAGCAGTAGATTAATGATATACCTTCCTGGCCCAACTTGAGCATGAAAGCTAGATAGCTACAATGGATACTATATTCATGCATGCAACGCTAATGATCGTACGTCCGCTTTTGCATGGATACATATGTTTATGTACTTGTGTTAAAAAGCTATAGAACCAGTGAGTCCATCGTGGATGGCCCGACACAGAAAAAGGTAAAGTACGAGTGGTGTGTACAATATATCTAACTAAAGGCAGTGGCGGACCCACCGGAGGATAAGGGGGGCTAGGGTACACCCAACCCCGACGAGCAGAAGGACGACTGCCCGAGAGTAGAGTAGAAGGGCAGTCAGCCGAGGGCAGAGGGGGCGGCAACGTAGTGGGTTGTAGACGGATAAACCCCCTAAGATTTAGGTCTAGGTCCGCCACTAACTAAAGGAAACCACAAAGAAGTGTAGTTAACTAATTGATTAATCGTGCCCACTAGAAACTCAACACTTCACTGATTGTACTCCATAGATTTTGTTTCCCACGTACTTTAGTTTGTTGCGCCTTTTGTTATCTTACTCTTTCTTTGCCGTATATGTATGTTATGGAATCTTGAGAGAGACAAAGTAGACAGAGGAAGTTGAATGGATGATTTATAATTAAGCCCAGTAGGTATGTGAAAATGTGGCAGCACATGATCATTCTAACATCGCTGCTTCCAATCATTGCATAAAAGTAGACTCCAGTCACTACCGGGAATTCCCTTTTGTCATATGGATTTTGTCGTTCCCGTCGACAGCCACGCAAGCACCGTCAGGAAAAAACGTTATGTAATGGTCGCGCTAGCAGAACGATTGGTAGGAGCTTTCCTGAAGGCGATCTTCCCTACCGACAGAAAAAAACAATGCTTTCCTGATGACTGGCGTAAACTCTCAGGAGAGCTTAGGCGGACGTGGTAGTGACGCGGATATGTATACGTCTAAAACTTTTTAGATTAGTATTTTAATTAACTGGAAAAAATTACTGAGCCGTATTAAATATCAACAGGTGAACTTAATATCAGATCCTTACTTGTTGTTAGGTATAAAAGATTGCACAAATGTATATTGGAGCCAAATTGCATGAATGTGTTATAGTGGATCTTAGTGGGAGGCGATAGAGGATGGGAGCCATATGAAAAATGCTATTCACATGCACTATTTATATACCACTCTATCTCCTTCCATATATACCATCAAAGAAGAAAAGGAAATAAGTAATAATGAAGAAAGGAAAAGAAGAAAAGGAAAGAGAGATGTTAGCAATCTTTACATAAGAAAAGAGATCAATAGGACTAGGCAAGAAAGGGTTGCAGTAATCTTCAAGAGAGGAAGGTGGTCACCATGACATGGCAAGAGGAGATTGTTCCTATATTATATAATAATTTGTTTCTGAACTACTAAGATTGTTTCCAATTAGATGGGTGGGTGTATATGGGAGGTATAGGTACTGTTCATGCACTGCTCACACACAGTCGATTTTGATAGAGATACAAAGTCATTAAATAGTGATGAGGAAGCACTATCATAGTCGATTTTCGTCCGATTGTGATAAAAGCCTCATCACAATTCTTAGAACCGATTGTCATAAGGGGTGTGCTGTTTGTTGTTTGTGCATCCTCCTAAAAACATCATAGATTACACACAGTATGCACCAAAAGCAGCATAGATTACACACAGTATGCATATCACATTCACAATATATTAGAACACAAACACTTTACAATACACATATAACATTTGTTCATAATGTAGAACACAAACAAGTTTAATAGTCAATACACATCACATTCACATGGTATAATATTGTTTACATATGGACTAATAGGAGCCCGTTAGGTCTCTAAACCTACCGTCCGCCACTATAACTTCTGTCCAGTATCACTGGCATAAGTGGTCTCGTAATTTGTTGAGATCTTTGGTTTGTAAGCTCTTGAGGGGATATCGATCTTCTGTAAAATAAAAATGAGTGCACTAATTTAAGTTTAAAAATTTGTATGTAAAAGCTTGCGTGTATTATGCATGTACATATACCTTAGAGAAAAGGTGTCCACAGCCGACCACGACCAGCATGTGATGCACGACGTAGAAACCACACAGGTCGTCGTTGCCCTATTGATGACACTATGAACAAAGAAAATCAAATTAATAGACGAAGAATAGATGTCAGAAAAAATTAATCCTATACTAGGCAATTATATCTTGAAGCGCTTCCACTCTAGCTAGTCGCCTCATTTGTCATTGTATCGCCCTTCTTCAGCGATGTAAGATAAGAAAACCTACATACATTGGAGAGATGCCATTGAGCTAAAAAAAATAAACGTAGTTAAATATAAAAAGTGTTAGGTTAGAGGAATGTACTTACTTCTGCAAAACAGGTTTGATCGCGTAGGCCATTGGTATCTTCTCGAGTGAGTTAAAAGTGTAGACTTTGTTTTCACTCAGAGCGAGTACGAGTAGAACCCAATGGTTGCTTATTAAATGGTATGTAGTACAAGAAAATAAGTTTATATACGTTTTAAGTGTGTACAAGTAATTGAAGGGTAAAGTAATACTTATTCCTTGTGGTATGGGAATAGAACGGAGTCCTTTTTTTGCCTCAGCTTGCAGTGCTTGCTTGATGTAGTTAGCAAGAAACTCTGGTTGAAGCCTAGCCATGGTCACAGGCACCATCTCGGGGTCGACAAACCCAACTATGTGTACCATCACGGCTCGCTGCCTCATTATCCTGCAACTCATGTCAAATGTTAAAATACATAACACAAAATCCTATAACAGTCATAGGCTTGTGCTGTATGGTGCGATTCTCACAGCGTTCAGGATCGTACAGTAGAAATATTGATGGCTATCAGTTGGTACACACAGAAGAGATTTTCAAAATTGATTGGGAATGTGTCATGCTCCTTGCGGTGAAAATGTCCCCCCTCTATACCTCACATTGAAATCAACGTGGCACTCGGCCTCATTCGCCTTGTTAATGTACCATCCATAGAGAAAGCGAGTACACAGGCTTAGAGTATTCAATTCGTTGATGCGCAAAAGGGGCTTTCCATGAACGTACCCCTTGAAATCTTGAGAGGGCTCTGTGACTTCTGCCAACTTTTCTTTCTGGACAAAAGGATTTTCATGTATTTCAGGGGGCATTGTGGCCTCTATCAACTTTGCCTTCTTGACAAAAGGAGTCTCTGAGACCTCCTATGGTTCTTTGGCTATCATGCTATTCCTTTTGCGCACCAGCTCTGCACTCTATGTAGGACTCGCCATGGAGGTGGGAGCCGGAAGCGCAGGTACGAGAGGAACCTACGAAGCACATGCATATATAACACGTTGCAGTATTGGCTTCATTGAGAAGACGAGGGGATTTTTACCTTTAGTAGTACAACACCCGTCGTGGACCACTTGATGAACGACATCCATGCTTGCCCGAGAGTCATGATATCTTCGTTTGGGGGAACTCCACCACATAAAATAGGAAGTCTTCGTAGATATAGTCGACTTGCACCCTCATGTAGCCCTACCCAAAGGGTTTCCATGCACTGTGTCAGTCTCCTTGCATGGAAATGCATCCCCGTATCTAGTCTCAACGGAAAATCCGTCTTTTGTCATGGTGAGCTAGCACTCGGCAGGCGCTTGCAAGAAATGCGCAACTTGATCGAAAACATTGTAGGAGTTACTCTCGTACCTTTAAGTCAGAAAAAATTATTACCTTTAGCTGGGGACCGAACTGATCATTTTTGGAACCGCAGCTGCTAAGACGGGGAACATTCCTTTCTTGGTCTATCAGCCAACCATTTGACATCCTCACTTATGGAGACCTTTGCCTTTTCTTTGAACCATGTGAGAAATTTATCGTTGTGTTCTCACGTGATGGAAAGTTCATCCATTTGTGGATTCTCTTCCATAATATCAACTTGTGCTGCTCGATATACGGATGAACTTCTATGTTGTGCTACAAGACTGTGAGCTTTATAATACATATCAAATCGTGTACTCGTTAGTATAGACCTAATGGTTCCTTTGCCACCAAGTCTGCCCTCATGACGAGATACAGAAACACCAATTACTTGTCTTTTACCTAGATAGTCCACGCAGAACTCAATAACCTCTTCAGTCCCATAACCTTCAACAATACTACCCTTAAGCTTTGACTGATTCCTCATGTATAACTTTAATACACCCATGTACCTCTCGAACAGATACATGTAACGTAGGAATATGGGTCCACATATCTTAATCTCTCTAACAAGGTGAACAACAAGGTGGACCATGACATTGAAGAAAGATAGGGGAAATGCATCTCAAGCTGACATAGAGTCTGTATCACCTCACTCTGTAAGTTGTCTAGCACATCGGGGTCAATAACCTTGCAAAAATTGTATTGAAAAATAACATAGCTTTGTCATTGCCAACCTGACATCCTCTGGCAGAATATTTCTGATTGCAATAAGAAGCATTTGTGTCATCAAGACATGACAGTCATGGGCCTTCATACCAAGCAACATCAAATCATCAATGGCACAAGTTTCTTAATATTTATGGAGTAGCCCGATGGAACTTTAATACCTTGGAGACACTTGCAGAGGTCTTCTTTCTCCTTCTTGAATAAGGTGTAGCATGCAGCAGAGATGTACACACCTTTTTCATCCTCCTCTATCACTGCAAGCTTAGGCTTGATTCCTATGTAGACCATGCCGCGGTGAGCATTCATACCATCCTTGGTCTTCCTAGGTATATTCAGTAGTATGCCAAAAAAATTATCACAAACATTCTTCTCAACATTCATGACATCAATGCAATACCAGACATCTAACTCCTTTTAGTACGATAATTTCTAAAATATCGACCTCTTTTTTCAAATGGCCCTAGGACGAACAGATTTACGTCTCTTTTCATACTGAGCATCGATATTCTCCACTCGTGTATATACTTGCCTTCTACTCATAGGCTGCGAGGCCGAACAACCTTTCCTCTTCCCATCAAATTTGTCATCCATTTTACGGTATCGATGACTTCGAGGTACAAACCTACAGTGACCCATGTGCACAATTTTCTTAGAATTCGACAGTCATAAACTCTCAGTCTCCTCTTCACAAATAGGATATACTTTTGCTCCCTGCGTACTATAGCCCGCCAAATTACCAAGGGCCGAGAAATCATTTATGGTGCAAAATATCATAACCCATAGGGTAAAGTTCTCTCTTTCATATGTATCCTACACCGTGACCCCCTCGTTCCATAATTTTACCAAATCCTCAATCAGTGGTGCTAGGTACACATCAATATCATTTCCCGCTATTTGGGTCCCGAAATTAGCAACGGCATCATGATATACTTCCGCTTCATGCACAACTAAGGAGGGAGATTGTAGATACACAATAGAACTGACCAAGTGCTGTGACGACTGATCATGTTACCAAACGAATTCATTCCATTGGTACTCAATCCAAATCTTATGTTCCTCATTTCGGCACCAAACTCCTCATGTTTCCAATAAATGTTTCTCCATTGAGCCGAATCAGCGGGGTATCTCAGCTTGCCATCTTCCTTTTGAGATTCATAATGCCAACACAATAATTTTGCCTCTCTGAGATTTGCAAACAACTGCTCAAAATGGGGAATGATGGGCAAGTACCACAATACATTGGCTGGTGCCCCTTTAATGGCCTCTTCACCGTCATCACCCCGTCTCATACGCATCTTGTCATTATACTTTTCTTTTTATTTGTACCAGGGTACACCACAAACTGAACAAACGTGCAATTTCTTATGCGCGTTACGGTACAAGATGCAATCATTTGGATATACATGAATCCTTTCTATTTCTATTTCCATGGGACATAGTAGCTTCTTCGTTTTATAAATGCTTGTTGGCAACTCGTTTCCATCCGGAAACACATCCGATAGAAGATCTAAAAGTGTATTGAAACTTGTATCTATCCAATGGTGTTTTGTCTTCAGTTCGAATAATGCAAAGACCAAACCCAACTTTGTGTATTCTGCTTTGCAACCCGAGAACAATGGTTTGGCATCATTTTCCATCAAGTTTTTAAACTTTTCAAACTTCTTTCCATGTAATTTTCCTCCATATCCTGCAATATTTACTCTAAATTATCCTCCTCAAACATATCACACTGCAACTCGTGATCGGATTCCAGCATGTCTTCGTTGCATACCGAACAGGTACTACTTATCTCCCAATGATGGATCCAACACGTGTAATTCCTCACAAAGCCATGTTGAATCAAGTGGTCTACAATTTGAGTTGCGTTGTTAAATTTCTTGAAATTGGCGCAATCAAATCAAGGACAATATATGAAGTTGACATCACTCTTCACCAGATCTTCTTCTGCAATTTTTTAAAATCCTCAACACCCTCTAAAATTCAGCACTTACACGGCTTTTCTGATACATCCTTTCTTCACGGTCCATCTACAATTAAACTACGCACAATAAATTAAGCAAGAACTGGAGCGACAGCTAGCTATTTCAAATATATGTTGATACATTATTTAATTACCTTTGAAAAATAGAGAACGGGTTCCAACATATACCATTTTACTCCCTATACTTTCTTCCGTACTAAAGAGCTTTCAATTTGCTACTCAGGAGACATAAATTTAAAACACCAACAATGATATCGAATGACCTAATGCAATAAGCTTGAGATCCTTTTAACTTCAATAAAAGAAAATAAGGGTGGAAGCATTAATAAAGTTAAGGAATTGAATTATCTCGAAACGTCTGTTGACCAACTAAGTACGTACCAACGATGACTCCTAACCTCCAATTAGGTTAGGTTCTAATCCCATTCAAGGATATGTGGTTTGGGCAAGTTCCTAACCTGTTGTAAAACTCCAAAGAAAATTTCGGCAGCATCTCCCCATTGTTCTTCAAATACACATCTTAACAACGAGTCAAGAGGGATGCATATCCGGAGAACACCAAGGAGATGCTGCCAAAATTTTCTCTAGAGTTGGACAACAGCTTAATTAGGAACTTACCCGAACCACATATCCTCGAACTATCCAAAAAAACGTGGACAATTCGAGACTGCTTGCTTATAAATATGCCTTCAGCATATTTATAAACAAGCACCCTCGAATGATAGACGTAGGTTACACAACCTAAACTCTAACATTCATCATATTACAACAACAACAATTCCAGATTAACACGAGATTTCAAATATTCTAGATGTCAAATAAAGGGTGTGAAATATGATAGGATACACACAATTCTAGTGCAACCTAAACTCTCTTTGCGACACATCGAATTACCTAGTGCAAAATTGATAGGGTTTGACGGAATGCTCACCTTTTGAAGAAAAACCAAAACTAAGGGAAAATTGAGAGAAAATCTCCTCAAGCTAGGGTTTCAACTTTACCCTCTTAACACCCAACCTCGAGGATTTCATAATTTCTCACCCAAGTATTGCTTCCAACTAGAGTATGTGGTGTTTTTTAGGGCAGCAGCGGTTTTTTTGCCTCTAGAACAACAACAAAAGGGAGTTCAGCATGATGGTTTAAATAACCTAATGATGCACATATTGTGATATATGTAGGTAGGAACCGATTGTGATGTACATTAAAATCGGTTCTCATGTTAGAACCGATTGTAATGTGCCTAATCTAATAACCGATTGTGATTATTATTAACACTCTCTGTGAAATCATCTATCACAATCGGTTTTTTCTAAAAAGTTAAGGACCAACTCAGATGAAGCGATAGTATTATACCATTTAGTAGTGATTTGGCCTAGCCTTGTTGCAGATCTGAACATTTACAGGCTGCGTGGAACTGCTTTGGTGATCGCAAATATTTTGTTTATGTCATGCGTTATTACATGAAGAGGTGTGGCTGCTAGGGTCAAATTAACCTGTTGAATGAACCCACTGGTCTTTTATGCCATGAACTAGCTTCTTTTGTTGCATGAACACTAGCCTTTTAATTTCTCGCATGTGGTGAATGCCTGGATGTATGTAGCAAGTGGCGAGACTTGATGAATGTAAATAACCTTGGTCATTTGGAATGGCAAGATGTGAATATGCCCTGAATTAGACAAGAAATTGTGTGCATGAATTTCCAGTGATAGTGATGTCCATGTGGTTCTAGGTGTCATCTCATATGTTCTAAGTGAATGTGTATATGTGGGTGTCCATAAATAGCTGAAAGTGCTATAATATGGTTGCAAATATAATGGTGATGGCATTTTAAGCTTTCCCAATAGTTAATCATGACATGCCTGAGGGAATACCTGATGGGGAACGCGGTATGCTACACTAGCACAAAGAAAAACTACCGCGAAACCAGAAAGCTACTCGCAAGATGGGGATCATAGATAAGATTACCACTAGACGCGCAGTTGCGGAATCCTTCGCGCGTCGATGTAGTGGATCGTCCTCGCCGCAGTCGTTGCGTCGGTGTAGTGGATCGTCCTCGCCTTGCCGTGGATCGTCCTCCCACGCCGATCGCAGCAGCGTCACATGAGAGTCCACACGTCCAGAGATGGAACGCCGTGCGTCGTGTGCAAGCACAGTCGCTCGGCATGGGCGCGAGAGGAGTAGGCTAGGGTTTGAGTGAATCACTCCTAAACCGTGGGAAAGCACACCTGCGCCTCCTCCTCCTCCTCCTTATATAGTCACAAGATGAAACCCTAAACTAGGGCCCATCGTGCTAAGCCCACGAGGTTCATTAATTACGGATCCAATCCAAATTAATGCGTCCCACCCATTAAGTGTGTGACCTGCAGATTCACGACGTTTGGACATGAATTCGAAAACTCCTTTTCAATCCAATAGTTGGTAGCGGCTTCTTGCAAAGTATGCCAACTCCCAAACATACTATGATCAAATCGATGAGAACCTATCAAAAGTACTCATGCAATAATCCCTTTGCCAAGTATATGAAGATTGATCTCAAGGCGAGAAGCATGTCATCCTTTGATGATTCAATCCATCCTCGTATCCGTGATATATTAATAAGTTGTGATTGACTCCTCAATCACGGCATGGCCATGCACTTCCTTAATCATATCACACGAGTGGCCTTGTCATATATCTTCGTTTCATTGGAGTGGCAAATTCCATCTTGATCGCTCACTTCCTCTCGCACGTTTCATAGTAAACATGAAAGCTACCTTTATAACTATCCGGTTAGGAAGTAGTGTTTGATAGCCCCAAGGAAAACTATTACACATGTAGGGAATATGACAATCTCGTGTCTAAGGATCATACATCTACTAGGTATGAGATACGCGATGACACATAAGAATGAAACATTCTCGCAGTGTCCCATTGCGGGTCTATCTAACCCATGTTCTTCAACATGCGTCCACAATGTATAGATGATATCTCCATATCCCATGATCTATGAAGCATGATCATCGATCACTACATGTGCTGATCTATTCATCGTTGTCCTATACGATGATATCCGATCAGAGATATTTATCGAATTACATCATTAAGTAAAGAGCTTCATAAGCAAGTCACATACTTGTTGATCAATATAATGATATACATTCATTGGACCAATAATCATATTATTATTCATAAACATAGTCATGTTACAATCATCTAAATGATTGCCTCAAGGGCATAACACTAACAATCTCCCACTTGCACTTGAGTCAATCAATTAAGTATCTAATACCAATAGACCTTGTGTGCGCCTCATGCTTAGGCTGTGGCAGTGGCTTTGTAAACGGATCGGCCACATGGGCTTCTGTATGTACTTTGCATATTCTCACGTCACCTCTATCCACAATCTCGCGAATAAGGTGAAAGCGACGGAGTATGTGTTTAGACTTCTGATGTGATCTAGGCACTTTTGCTTGTGCAATGGCACCACTATTATCACAATAGATGTCCATTGGACTAGAGGCACTAGCGACCACACCAAGCTCTGTGATAAACTTCTTAATCCACACAGCTTCCTTTGCGGCCTCCGAAGCCGCAATGTACTCCGCTTCTATCGTAGAGTCGGCCACCGTGTTTTGCTTGGAACTCTTCCAGCTTACTGCTCCTCCATTAAGTGTAAACACAAACCCGGATTGCGATCGAAAATCATCTTTGTCAGTTTGGAAGCTTGCATCGGTGTAACCCTTTGCAACCAGATCTTCCTCACCTCCAAAAACAAGGAACATACCCTTAGTTCTTCTCAAGTACTTGAGATATTTTTACGGCTATCCAATGACCATCACCAGATCCGCTTGGTATCCGCCGTGACACTTAGAGCATATGAGACATCTGGGCGTGTACAGATCATGGCATACATAATAGACCCAATAGCTGAAGCATATGGAATCTTGCTCATCCTGTCTCGCTCATCAGATGTCGAAGGACACTGATTCTTGCAGAGACTGATGCCATGTGACATTGGCATGAAACCTCTCTTGGATTCATGCATATTGAACCTTTTCAATATCTTGTCAATGTACGTTTCCTAACTTAATCCAATTAACCTTTTTGATCTATCTCTATAGATTTTTATGCCCAAGATATAGCATGCTTCTCCCAAGTCCTTCATTGAGAAACTCCTTTTTAATGAAGTCTTAACATCTTCAAGCATAGGAATGTCATTCCCGATCAATAATATGTCATCCACATCGCTCCCACTAGCCTTCTTGTAAACACAAGGCTCTTCTTCATTTTTGATAAAGTCAAAACCTTTGACTACTTCATCAAAACGAATGTTCCAACTCCGAGATGCTTGCTTTAACCCATAAATAGATCTTTGAAGCTTGCATACCCTTTTAGCATATTTAGGATCAACAAAACCTTCAGGTTGTATCATGTATACATCCTCAGAAAGATTCCCATTAAGGAATCTTTGTTTTGACATCCATCCGCCATATTTCATAATCAAAATATGCAAGAATAGCTAAAATGATCCGGACAGACTTGAGCATGGCTACGGTGAGAAAGTTTCATCATAGTCAACTCCTTGAACTTGTTTGAAACCCTTTGCCACCAACCGTGCCTTATAGATCTGAACATTTCCATCTACGTCTATCTTTTCTTTAAAATCCATTTGCACTCAATGGTTTTACACTATCGGAGAGTCGACCAAGTTCCAAACTTGATTGTCATGCATGGATTGAATTTCGGATCTCATGGCTTCAAGCCATTTTTCGGAGTTTGGGTCCATCATTGCTTCTTCATAAGTCGTGGGCTCATCATTGTCCAACAATAATATGTCACTCCCATATCTTATAGGTACATGGCGTGGCCTCCCGACCTCACGTGGGTGGAGTCTCTTCCACAGTTGTACAACACTTTGTACATCTTGTGAAGGTTCGATGGTAGCTTGAACATATTCATGTGATTCTCGAACTTCATCAAGATACACATCACTCCTACTGATTTCTTTTGAAAGAAACTCTTTCTCCAAAAGACACCATTTGAGCAACAAAAACTTTGTTCTCGTTTCTTTTGTAAAAGTAATATCCTTTTGTTTCTTTAGGATACCCCATAAAAAGCATTTTTCCGATTTAGGTGCGAGTTTATCGATTGTAAACGTTTTACATAAGCCTCACATACCCATATCTTGAGAAATGACAACATGGGTCTTCTCCGATCCATATCTCATATGGCGTCTTCTCAACGGATTTTGATGGGACCCTATTCAAAGTGAAGCATAGCTGTCTCTAGAGCGAAACCCGGAAGGATAATGGCGGATCTGTTTGGTGATCATTGACCGAACCATATCTAATAAAGTTCGATTACGTCGTTCGGACACGCCATTCCATTGAGGCGTTCCTGGCGGAGTAAGTTGCGGAACGATTCCACATTGCTTTAGATGATCACCAAACTCTTAGCTCAAGTATTCGCCACCACGATCGGATCGTAAGTGTTTTATTGTTTTGCCAAGTTGATTTTGTACTTCGTTCAAACTCTTTGAACCTTTCAAAAGTTTCAGATTTATGCCTCATTAAATAGATATATCCATATCTACTGAAGTCATCGGTAAAAGTTACAAAGTACTGAAACCCACCCCTAGCAGTCGAGCTCATTGGTCCACATACATCTGTATGTACTAGGGCCAATAATTCACTTGCTCTCTCACTAAAACTGTGAAAGGGCTTTTGTCATCTTGCCAAGTAAACAAGATTCACATGTTTCAAATGATTCAAAATCAAATGAGCTTAGAAGTCCATCACCATGGAGCTTCTTCATGCGCTTCTCATTTATATGACCTAGCGACAATGCCACAAAAGGTAGGGTTCAAATCATTAGGCCGATGCCTTTTACATTAATATTATAGACAGTTTTTCTTGAGTTCAAGGGCGTACAACCCATCCACCATGGGGCAACGACCATAATACATATCATTCAAAATATCGAACAAACAAAGTTCTTTATTCTCAAATCATAACCTTCATGTTCCAAACAAGAAGATGAAATAATGTTTCTACTCAAAGATGGAACAAAATAACAATTATTAAGTTCTAAAACTAATCTCGAAGGCAAATGCAATGGGTATGTGCCAACGGCAAGACCAAGCAACTCTTGCTTTATTCCCACGCGAAGATCCACTTCTCCTTTTGCCAAGTCTCTACTCTTTATCACCGCAACGAATTGCAAATGTGAGCAACCGAACCGGTATCATATACCCATGAGTGAGTGAAGAAGTAGCAAGATTAATTTCTATAACATTAATACCAAGTGGAAACCACATTTCCATTCTTCTTATCCGCAGTACTTTTCGATTCCGTTTCCAATGCCCCGATTTCTTGCAATAGAAGCATTGGGTATCGGGTTGAGGGCCAACTTTAAGCTTCGAAGCTTAGTTTTGAGGCTTGCGATCTCATCTGAGCCTTGCCCTTGCCCTTGCCCTTGCTCTTTCCGTTCCCCAGCCTTAGCCTTCCTCTTTTTGAAAGCGGTTGTTTTCAACCATCATCACATGATTGGGTTTTTCTTAATGCTTTCTCGCAGCCTTGAGCATCCCATGTAGCTCGGTTAGGCTCTTCTCCATGCTATTCATATGAAAATTCATAATGAATGGCTCAAAGCTCTGAGGCGAGACCGGAGAATAACATCTGTGGCCAAACCGAGGCTAAGGGAAACTCAAGTTTTCCAATCTCCCAATGTAACCAATCATCTTGATCACATGAGGATCGACCGGATGCCTTGACTAGCTTACAAGCAAATAAAAGCTTTGAGATACCATACCTCTCAGCTCTTGCTTGATTCCCAAACATGCCCTTCAAGCCCACAATCATATTGTAAGCATCCTGGTCCTCATATTGCTTTTGGAGCTCGAGTCCATGGTGACTAGCATGAGACAGTGACCTCTGAAGCATTAACATGCTTTTCATATTCAACCTTCAAATTGCGAGCGACATTTTCGATTGGTTCATCAGAATTGGATTCTCTAGAACATAGTCCTTCTTTTCATGCTTGAGAACAATTCTCAAAGTTGCGATACCAATCAACAAAATTAGTTCCATTCAGTTTTTCCTTTCCAAAACCGATCTCAAAGCAAAACCAGTGTAGCAGGAGTAGGAGAAGGTGCCATTTGAACTACAACAAAAACATGCAAAGATTCTAAGCACTATGTTTATGTAAAACTTTTATTAAACTTTTAATTAAAGACACTTCTATTTTATGTCCCTTTATAGACACATAGTGAGTATTCAAGATCCATATTCATCAAACACTAGTGAGCTTTGGCATCACTGCTAGAAATTTAATGACATAGGTAAGCAACACCTTTGCTAATTACATCATATGTAACTCTTGTTTGTTGAGTATGAAAACAAGTAATGAATACCTCCATCAACTTGACTCATGGCCAGTCAACTGCCCCAAGGGCTCACATGAGGAGGAGCACTTCCGTGATTCGGGTGCCAATTAAGAAACCTGCCTCATGTGTGTTTTCCTAGACACCACTTGTTTTGTATAGGTTCCTTCATTACTGAAATCAAATCCCAACCACTTGTGTCCTCAAGCCCAAAACCGTTTTGATAGCTTGATTAAATCTACCATTGTTATGCGTGATGTGTCCAACACATCCCTATCATCTATTGAGATAGCCATTGATATACTACTTTGGCAGTCATATCAATAACGATCTAAATTCTTGATAGGTGCAACAATTGGATGGACAATTTGATTTAAAATTTTTAACTATAAGGATGAACAAAGATTACTATGAACATGGCATCACATGCAATGAGCATAAAGAAAATAGCAAGGATTAAACACACATCCACGAAAATCAAAATAAGTGTGAAATAGCATGGCCCTTAGCATTAAGATCTCCATCATCATGCTTGTTTGTTCACCTAGCCACCTTGCTTGATTTGTTCACCTAGCCATCTAGCTTGATACCATCGTCTTCATCATTATGGATGCAACTCCTTACAATTTTTGATAATGAATTTTACATGAGGGTTTGAAGCATCACAAGTCGACACGCAGGTCGTTATACAATTTAAATAGCCTTATGGCTTGACACGGCACGCAAGCCATGTGGAAATTACATGCATCACATACACATAGGCCATACTATTTCACATAATTCCCTGCAAAAACGAGTTAAACAAAAGCAACCCTACGACTCGGTCCGAGGGCGGCGCACTGGGCGGTGTCCCACCGGGCCGGCCGTGGGTGGTCCGAGGGTCCGAGGAGCCCCTGGCGGCGGAAATTTTTTTTAAAGGCATGTCTTCTGACATGGGAAAACACGCTCAAAATTTCCACGGATCAACCAGATTGACCCAATCCGATGGCGGTAACCCGACCGGTAAGGGTAATGTCGTACCATGAACGGACTCACCCAAATCAATATTGAATCTGTTTGCGCTTACCATGGATCAACCAGATTGACCCAATCCAAATCAATCTCATTGGCTTGGTCCCATATGGATACGTTTTAGAAACCCTGATGGCGGTAACCCGACCGGTAAGGGTAACGTCGTACCATAAACGGACTCACCCAAATCAAGATTGAGTTGGTTTGCACTTTCCTCAAACCCTAAACCAATCGATCTCATCGATGGCTGCCGTCACCAATTCATCACATGAACTGGCTGAACATGTAATAGATCCAATCTACTAACCATACACATCATATGTGCAACATCCAGATCACAAAACTATACGAGATGGCTCTGATACCACTGATGGGGAACGCGGTATGCTACACTAGCACAAAAAAAAACTACCGCGAAACCAGAAAGCTACTCGCAAGAAGGGGATCATAGATAAGATTACCACTAGACGCGCAGTTGCGGAATCCTTCGCGCGTCGATGTAGTGGATCGTCCTCGCCGCAGTCGTTGCGTCGGTGTAGTGGATCGTCCTCGCCTTGCCGTGAATCGTCCTCCCACGCCGCAGTCGCAGCAGCGTCACCGCAGTAGTCCACACGTCCAAAGATGGAACGCCATGCGTCGGTGTACAAGCACCTGGTCTCTCGGCATGGGCAGCGAGAGGAGTAGGCTAGGGTTTCGAGTGAATCACTCCTAAACCGTGGGAAAGCACACCCTGCGCCCTCCCTCCTCCCCTCCTTATATAGCCACAAGATGAAACCCTAAACTAGGGCCCATCAGCGTGCTAAGCCCACGAGGTTCATTAATTACGGATCCAATCCAAATTAATACGTCCCAGCCCATTAAGTGTGTGACCCTGCAGGTTCACGTACGTTTGGACATGAATTCGGAAAACTCCTTTTCAATCCAATAGTTGGTAGCGGCTTCTTGCAAAGTATGCCAACTCCCAAACATACTATGATAAAATCGGACAGAACCTATCAAAAGTACTCATGCAATAATCCCTTTGCCAAGTATATGAAGATTGATCTCAAGGCGAGAAGCATGTCATCCTTTGATGATTCAATCCATCTCTCGTATCCGTGATATATTAATAAGTTGTGATTGACTCCTCAATCACGGCATGGCCATGCACTTCCTTAATCATATCACACGAGTGGCCTTGTCATATATCTCCGTTTCATTGGAGTGGCAAATTCCATCTTGATCGCTCACTTCCTCTCGCACGTTTCATAGTAAACATGAAAGCTACCTTTATAACTATCCGGTTAGGAAGTAGTGTTTGATAGCCCCAAGGAAAACTATTACACATGTAGGGAATATGACAATCTCGGTCTAAGGATCATACATCTACTAGGTATGAGATACACGATGACACATAAGAATGAAACATTCTCGCGATGTCCCATTGCGGGTCTATCTAACCCATGTTCTTCAACATGCGTCCACAATGTATAGATGATATCTCCATATCCCATGATCTATGAAGCATGATCATCGATCACTACATGTGCTGATCTATTCATCGTTGTCCTATACGATGATATCCGATCAGAGATATTTATCGAATTACATCATTAAGTAAAGAGCTTCATAAGCAAGTCACATACTTGTTGATCAATACAATGATATACATTCATTGGACCAATAATCATATTATTAATCATAAACATAGTCATGTTACAATCATCTAAATGATTGTCTCAAGGGCATAACACTAACAATACCTAGGTCATGGGTCCAAGACATTCCTGATGGGCTTATAATGCCCTGAAACGCAATAATTGTCAGGAATTTCCACGTATTCCATACGGTTCGACCGTCAGGACGGACTTTACTTTCTGTGCGCTTACAGATTCGATAAAACATTTTACTAGTGGTAGATTCCTGACGGTTTCCTGGTTGGCAAACATCTGCCTGGACCCAACGTTAATTGGCTCGACATGCTGGGAAGCTTCCCCGACGGCCACCATCAGGAGACACTGTCAGCAATATATCCCTGACGGTTAGCCGCTAGGCATTGGTCCCTTTGCTTGACATCTCACCCCTGACGGTGCATTCCTAACGGAAACCGTCACGAATCACCATTTTTAATTGTTTTGGCACATTTCTTGAAGATTTTCCCCGTCAGGAAAAAGATTCCTGGTAGAGAGTATTTGATCTGCTAGTGGTGAAAATTTCGTTGTAAACACATCAATTCCTGTGTATATATGATTGATGTGTGCACATGCTGGGCTAGAGCATCAGTAAATTGCTAGCTAGCTTAAACCTGTCGAGTTATTGCCGGATTTGACAGGAATTACATCAATAACCCTTAAGAAAGTGATTTTCGATGATAATTTATTGAAAAAATTATTTTTTGAGATGTTTTAAAATTTCGGTAGAAACACTGTTGGAATTTTATAAAATTGAATAAGCTTTGTCATGCTATAGAAAATTTATAGTACTATCTTGTGAAGTCTAGGATCAAACATAACTTTTTTAAATATTTTAACTTCATTTGTTATCTTTTAAAAATAAAAAATAGAATTAGCGTAAAAGAGGTAGTAACCGTGTCGGAATTTTATAAAATTTGTCAAGTTTCATCATGACCTAAAATTTTTATTAGACATTAATAATTCTGTCATAACCCTTGTGTAAAAGTTTCAAGAAATGTAAACCTGTTTTGATTGCTGAATCAAAAATTGTATACGGTACAAGCACGCACTCTAAAATTTGTAAACTGTGCAGCACTGTCACAATTTTTGAACATTTCTCAAGCTTGATCATTATTTAAAAATTTTATGGCAATATTATGATGCATCAAGACTATCTAAAATAATTTCAATATTTTCTAACATAATTTGAACCATTTTTCATTCGGTTAAAATTTGTTGGTCAGCCTTTAGTTGCACTGTCCGAATTTTTAAAAATTCATGAAGCTTGATCATAATCTAAAAATTTTATGAGAATATTATTGATGCATCATAACCATGCGCAAAAAATTTCAAAACTTTCTAACATGGTTTGTACCATCTTTCATTCGGTTCAAACTTGCCGGTCAGTGATTTATCAGGACAGTAGCAATTTGCGAATTTTCAAAAATTCCTCATAATCGATAATAATTTGAATTTTTTATGAGAACATCACTGATGTGTCAGAAACTTCCAAAAGAAATTTAAATTTTTTTAACTTAGTTTGAACCATTTTTCGTTCAGTTGAAATTTGCCGAGATTTCGTCAATTTCGTCCGAAATTTCAAAAATTCCTGATTTGAATTTTGCTTTTTGAATTTCATCTAGATTTCGTTCGAAATAATGAGATTTCGCTAAAATTTCGGATTTCAGAGGGTAACGAGATGTACACCGAAAATGAAATTGGAACTCCTACGTACAGATCAAGGTTCCAGATCTGCTACACAAGAGAAGGAGACTAACACACGCAAGCATATCCCCCGGTCCAAGTTAAATTCGGACTGTTGATTCAATATTTGGACGGTCTAGATAAATGCGTGAGTTGCCCTCCATCGTTGCTCAGTAGTTATGCTTTGCACATCGCCAGTACGTACTTTAATTTGGCCAGATCCTTGTCTTACACTCCTCAGTATACTACGTATGTGGATAGAAGCGCGTGCATGATCTAAAACTACTATAATCTGCTGCCTTGTGACTCTTGTCCTATATTATATGCTCACGTTTTAATTAGTACACTTAATCCACATGCTCTTGTCGGTAGCTTGTGCCGGATAGAAGCCTTTTGATTAGTTTCTGCTACGTTGTTTGTGCCAAACTGGAAGCCTTTTGATGATTAATATGCTCGGTCGTTTGCTTGTGCCAACAAGCGTTTGTCCACTTGTACCACTCGGATCCAGGACATGTGGGGAGAGGAATATCCGCACATGCGCTTCACGCTTGTCTTGCGTCGTGAAACTACACACGTCTCCTACTACTAAAATGTCTGCATAATGACAAATGCACAACACGTCATCGTGCTGATTTGATATTACATACACGAATTCAAATCAAATTCGGATATATCTTTTAAAAATTTCAGTTTTATGTTACATGCACATCTACAACAATTCAAATGAAACACATACCTTTTAAAAAATATACTCGAATCAAAAATTTTAAGCGAATTAAGATCACATGCTTTGCTGATATATATATATATATATATATATATATATATATATATATATATATATAATCAGTACATACCTACAATTAAATTATCATCAAAAAAGGCAACTCTAGTTTGCATTCTAGTTCGAACATGTTTGAACGCGATACATACGAGAAATACTCATTTTAGATCATGATACCTAGGCACCAATGTGTCCCAGCTAATTAATATACATATACTAATCTACACCCAAAAGTAGAATAACCCATTCTACGCTCCACCGCCATCCGTAGGTCAAAACCCACATCCCACATTGTTAAAGACTAGTCAAAGAAATCCTACTAACTCCCACCTCCGTCAATCACCAACATTTTTCATGCTAAAATGATGCAGTAATTGTTTGGCTTAGGTACAGTAAATTCAAACTTTTGATGCAGTAATTATTTTTTACAACGTTAAAACATATTCATCGTAGATCTCTTTTTGTTAAACATATTTTTTCCAACAAAAAGCTACAAACAGATTGTAAATAGGATAAATGGTTTAGAAGATTTGCAATCAACTCACGTCTCTCTCTATACTTGCCCCTATGTGTTCATCCTCATAATAAAATCTAACATTATATCCAGTAAATTGGAGTGCATTTGGGTCCATTTTATATTGCCGCTATCACACGACCATAATGCGCCACGGTGAGGTTCAGTAGTAAAATCTAAAGACGTGGCCAGTAAATTATAATGCATTTGGTAGTACTTTTGTCCATTTCGTATTTCCTCTATCACACGGCAATCACGCTCCACGATGAGGTTCGGTAGTAAAATCTAACAAAATGTCCAGTAAATTGGAGTGCATTTGGCAGTAACTTTGGCCCATTTCGTATTGTCACTATCACACGTCATCATACGCCACAGTGAGGTTCGACAATAAAATTAAACAACATGTCTAGCAAATGGGAGTGTATTTGGTAGTCACTTTGGATTGTTTTGGATTGCCGCTATCACATGGCTATCATACGTCATGGCGAGGTTCGGCAGTAAAATCTAACAACGTCTTCAGTAAATTAGAAGTATTTCTTACTACTGATATCACATGGCTATCATGAGACACTGCTAGATATGGTAGTAAGATCTAACAACGTGTTCTGTAAATTAGTATAGAATCTCATTCATCTGGCATTTATTGGCGAGACTTATGTCATTTTGTTCCTCCCGTCGTCGTAAGCTATCGGTGAAAACCATTCATGAATCGAAGCTGCCAATAAAAAGTTATGGCTAAATAAAAAAAGACTCTAATACAAACAAGAAGCCGTATTTATTGGTTAGTTATCTATGTAACTAATTGACTTAATCCACACACGAAGTAGGCGCATGTGCGATGGTAAAACACATAAATAATATATCGATCAAGTATGTAAATGTTTGCTGCTGAAACGTAGCTAACGATAATTACTTGTAACGACCCTCCTTCTTGGTACAGAATACTTAGAAAGATGATCTATGTGCATACAGTACTAGTCTCATGATCAGTGACTAGTACGTATATTTACAACAATTGATAACACATCCATACTCAATATATTACATATATTAGCAGAAGCTGTTTAAATAATAAAGTCTTCCAAGACGGAATATATTGCAGTGGAAAGAAACAAAATTATTGTAGTGTGCACATCCAACCCTCAAGCAACTGACAAGGCATAAATCCTAGAAGATCGCATCATCGAAATTCCTATATCCTGCGGTGAAGTATAATCTTGGGGGGGGGGGTCTCTTATTCAACTAAACCAACAAATGAGCAAGGGTGGGTACTTTCGTACTCAGCAAGACTTAAAGTGCATCGCAAAAGTGCAGTAATGCAGACCATGTCAAAGGAGGCTATTACGGTTAATTTGCATAAAACGAAATTGAACATGTAAATCAAGTAGTAACTTACAAAACAAAATTTGTAAAAGCAAGTCGACAGGTATACAAAAATAATAGTATGTAAGCATAAATATAGAAACTCATAGTCCTCCATAACGTGAGCAACAAGTCAAACCATTCTCTGCCAACACATGTGTGACGCCCCCACTTTGCCTGACCAGGTCAGAACTAGTGGAAACATCACAGAGCAGAGTGCGCCAGGATCAGGCTAAGGAAAACAACACATGTAGAACAGAAACTTCCACCGAATAGTACTCAGAGAATTATTCTTAAAGTACATATAATACTATCTTAGTTCTGGCTACGGTGATTTCTACACCGCCCGCCTGATATTACAATATTATTCTAAAAGCCTCCCTCCTGAGGGTGTTTTATTCCGCCAGGTCTTGGTCGTATGCTCCCTCATAATCATAGCCCTCCACAGCAGCATCCAAATCATCATAACAATTCATGTTATCTAGAAAATCACCATCTACCTCATCTGTGTTGGGGGACTCGACAGGCTCTGAAAACCAACAATGAAAGCAAGGCTGAGTACTCCAGTACTTAGCAAGCCGCGAAAAATTTATGCATTAGTATATATATTTAATTTTTCGGCCATCGAGCCGTTACACCAAAGTAGTACTTTGCCAAAAGTACTCTTTCCCTATTTGTTATAAAAAGTCAAGTTTTAACTTTTAAATCTACTAACTGCAAGACAACGTGGGGTTTTACATCCTGGACTAGAGGAAAACCCACACGACGCACTTCCAAACCCGGAAGCTAGGAGTGATATCACATTTGACTCAGATCAGTGGTGTACTGCTTTGCCTATAGCATCACTTGGCTTGTTGTCACAGTGCGCTTCCTTAGGCACACTAATAAACCAAGAAAATAGAATGTTTGGCCAACTGTACTCTGACCTTTGCCATACCGCCTCGCCTAACCAAAGGCACACGGGTCGAGATTCCTCCCCCGATGTCTCGCCCTAGGGTGAGTACCCTCACGTGGCACAGTCACCTTTCTCACCTTGGCAGAGTCAGCTACATGCTAGTTACTTAGTTCAGCCCGTCCCATACCGGATCTATGGTCAACACGGTTTACGCTGATTTTGAAGTAAGCACCAGTTTGGTTTGTCCTTAAACGATATCCTATGTAGAGGAGTGTAACATCCCGAAAAATAAAGTAATATAAAAATAAATATTTTAAATTTGAAAATATTTATTTATGAGTTTTATTGGCTTCATTGGTTCTTATTTGAATTTCTTTGGATTTTTGTGTTGTATGAAAATCCAACAAATAGAATTAGTAAAAGGGAAATGGTAAAATGGTAAGAATATAAAAGGTAAAAGTAAAATCTTGAAAAGTCTATATATTTAAAATCATTTCAGCTGGTACATAAGTTTTAATGTATAGCATAGTGATTAAACAAATGAAATGACATGCCTTTGACCTCCCAATAGTGCAAGGACAGATTTATTATAAAACTTTTGAAAATTATCTGCACCTGGAAAATTTACCATAGTGTCCTAAATACATTATTTACCTCTGGTAAAAATATTAGAAATTAATAATGTAATTTAGTGCCTTTTAAAATTCATAAACAGAGGCATTGGAAATCGTAAATCAAAGATGTCGAATTTATATAAAAAAATATGAAATATTTTGACTTGAAATTTTTATGGGAGAATAAATATGTTGAATAGAACCCTCATAAAAAGTTTTAAAATAATTAATACAATTTGAACCTTTAATTAAATCAAAATCCGAAATGAGAATTCTGGATGATGTACAGTGTCAAAATATTTATTAATTAACCACAGAGTATTTTAATCTCAAATTTGTACAGAAGATTAACAACTCCCAGGAGACTCTATTCAAAAAGTTTCAGAAAATATGTAGGTGGTTTGATGGGTGAATTAATGCCAGAACCGAGCTGCTTGAGCTGAAGTCTATTCCTTGACACCTTATTTCACTGCCATGTGGGTCCCAGCTGCAGTGACCGCAAGAACTCGCTGGAAGCGTGGAGAAACCCTCTCTCCCTGCCTGGTGGTCCCGGCCCCATTTGGCACTCACTCCTCCCTCTCCTTCTTTCTTTTTCTCAGCGTCTCGCCCTGCTCGCTCTTTCTCCCGAACTCCTGTCTCGCCCGGTTCATTGCATTAGCGCAATCACTCCGCGCCCGAGCAAGCGAGTGCAGTCACGTTCATCCTCAGCCTCTCCCTTGCCATGTCCTGCCTTGTCCAAGCGCCAGAGCACTCCGCCATGCCCCTCTGTACCGATTGAAGCCTTGTGCCACCTTGCCGTCTTGCGCAGAATTGAGCCCAAGTCCGCGCGTGCGTCCGAGGGTTGGAGAGACCCATGTAAATCGGTTGCAGATGCTCATGTAGCTTCGCAGTGAGTCACTCCTCCCTTAGCCGTTCGCCAGCTTGAGCTCAAAAGCCTGGAACTCCTTTCTTCCTCGCCATGGCCGCAAGGGACCCGAAAAGGGGAAATTTGGTGATTGAGCTTCCCCGGTGAGTAGCTTTCAAATTAATTGAGTCTAAAGCACTCTAGTGCATCCCAGGTTACTCATCAACCTTCACTTTCGTGTTTCCTTACTCGAAGCGCCACCGCGCCGCACTCCTTTTCCAACTCCGGTTGCATGGTGGTGGAGCTCTCCGGTCAACTTCCGACCGGAGCAATAGGTAAAACGAAACCCCTAGTACTCCTTAATGCTTTATTCGCTACCGATTCGAGTTGAAATTGATTCATCGTCTTCCCCGGTGAGCCGCTATCTCCTCCGCCGCAAGCCCACGGTGGCAGCCGCGTCCGGTCGCTTCTGGAAGTGAAGAACCACACCACCTTGTGCGCCTTGTTGAGGTGATGCTCCCTGTGTCCTCTCCTTCGTCGGAGTTTCGCCGGACCGCCGTCGCCGACGAGCCCTAGCGCCGCCCCTGTTTTTCCCTCACTGCACCGTGGGCCCACTCGGTCAGCCAGACGTGCAGGACTTCAGTCACTCGGTGAAATACGCCTTCCAACCTTGAAAACGTATTTTCAAATTTCAGTTTAATTTCCAGAAACCGAGATGATTCAAATGCTCATAACTTTTGCATTGTAACTTCAAATGAAGTGAAACAAAATTCTATATTCATGTAAAATCAAGTAGTTTCAGAATATGCAATAACATTTTGAAAAATGTTCACTGAAAAAATTTTAAATTCAAATTTAAAGAAAAGGCTTAAATAAGTGCTACATATTAAAAAGTTGTAAACTAACTTAAAAATGAATGGAACCAATTTTAGTGAAATACTCATGTTTCCAGAAGTTCAAATATATAAAAATATTTAAATTTCATTATTGTTTGAATTACTTTCTATTAAAGATTGTAAACAACACATTAGAAATTCAAATATACATAATTTGAATAAATTAAACATGGAATAAGTAAAATTTATTTATAAATATTAACATGGCAGTAGAATACCTTAGTTTTCCAAAATACTTAAGAAATGAACTTGATTTGAATTATCTTGAAAAATGTGAAATAACTTAAATGTAAATGTAACATAGGAAGTTGAATAGTTAAAAATGGGTCAAATAAATCCTCCTGATCACCAAAATAGTTTTATTATGTCCCTGGCATCATAAGGTTCTCAGATGTAAAATAATATTTAAAGTTTACTACATAAAACAGTAAATGTTTAATAGTCAAAGTATAAATACTTGTAAAATAGGAACAGTTGTAACTTTAACAAACAAACTCTAAATTTGGCAAAAACCAAATTCTGTAGCTCTGGAAAAAATAGTACCCTTGCTGATTAGTCAAAAATATCTTATGTTTGTGCTAGGTTGAAATAAAACAATGTTAAACCCTAATGATCGCTTATAGGAAAAACATTTCGGATAAAAGCCAATTGTCGCAAAACCAACTTTAAATCACTTCTAAAGTCATACCCTATTAATACCTGAAAAATGAGTAGATTATCCTAGACGGTGTAGTCGCAATCTTATATCAAAAACTGAATCCTTATCGAGTAGTAAATTGAACTATCAAGCTTTTCATCAATCCGTAGAACCTCTCGTCTAAATGCAAGAACTATGGAAATCAGTTTAGAATTGATGTTTGGGATATGGTCTACCATATTCTAGAAAAATATTTTATTTACAACTTACGTTTCGATTAAATCTTGCTAGTTGAATACCCTTAAAAAGTATGATTATCATAACTGTTAATGTCACATAAGCATTTTCAACAATGAATAGAATGTCTCATCTAAACACTAAAGTGTATGAAATCAGCTTAGAAATGTTCTTCAAAGTATATACTATCCATTTCCGAAGAAATGATCTTATTTCATCATGTTTTGCATATAAATCCTTTTAGCCAAATAACCTTAAGTAATATGATTTCTGAACTTCATATTGTGAATAAGCGAACTCGAAAATAATAAAGAAATCCATAGTTAATACATATTTGTATCACTAGAACCTTCTTAGAAACCATAAGTAAATCCAATAACCTAACTTATCAGATATACCTTATTCCAAATCATTCCTTGTGTATCATTTCAGATTAAGTGCTATTCGCACAACCCCTTTTTCTAATGTCTTAGTTCTATTAATCCAAATAATTTTAGCATCTATAATTCGAAGTTATAAAAGCAAGAATTCATAATTTTAGCCTCTTGAATTCGTAATTCAAGAATAGATAAGCTATAAAAGAAGTTGTTTATTGCTCAATGTTAAAAGCTAATATCTATATGGGTATTTAATCAACTAAACACGATATGAAATCATCTAATTCAAACCCTAATATATTCTTGTTTTCTATAGTGAATCTTTATTTGATTTGCTGTCTGTTTCCTTTTTGCCCTTATTAAAACTTGTTATTTGCTTTATTTCCGTTGAACGACGTGTAGAACCCGATGTCGCCGTTTCCTTCGTCGACTTCATTTATTGCGACCTCGTCTTCACCATAAGCAATGATTAAGTAAGGCAAGCGCCCCTTTGACCATCTTGATCCCAGTATTTGATTTGCATTGTGTTTACTAAAATGTTTCATGCATGCGTTTACTTTCTGTAAATTCGCTATTTTGTGGTACTGGTAGATATACCTGTTGTCTCATGAAACTCCTTGATAATTATGCACATGTGAACCTTGATAACCATAGAATAAGGCTTGACAATACTTAATGTCATCTTGGGTATATGCGATCATATTAATCATGCTTAGTCATGCTTTAGTTTTTGTGGGGCAGATGATCATGATTAAAATTGTTTCCTGAAATGTTTTATCTGGAACCTAAATGGTGCTTTTTGGGAAAATGGTTGCTGGTAGTTTGCTAAAAACCCCAAAATAAAACTATGGTTTGACGCGGGCGATTATTGGCAATAGCCGGATGTGCAGAGGGATTTGCACCTAGTATAGGGTGGAGTATCGCCCGTGTCGGATTAAGGACCGAGCAAATGGGATGTTGTAGATCCATGTTTTTCGTGCAACCACGAGGGCTTGTATGGGCGGGTCTTAGCCTATTAAGTTGTTTAGATGTGGTTTTGCATCTATGGAAGGCGGGAGATTGCACAGGCATTCCGGTCAGGTCTGTCTGTAGGGGTTTCTACATACCAATGCAACGGTGTACGCCTTGCCCTGGACAGAGATGTGGTGTGTGTGTGATACATGTGGATCCACGGCTTGGGTGAGTGTCTCTGTCTTCAGGGCGAGGGTTAACGTCCCGGGCTGGTGTAAAGCCACGTCTAGATAATGTAACGGCTCTGTATGATCTCCTTGCCGACACACCAAAGGAAGTGTGTTAATTGATCTGGCGAAAAGGTTGATCATTCCTTGTGGGTAAAGTGTACACCTTTGCAGAGTGTAAATCTAATCGATTAGCCGCGCCCGCGGTTATGGGCACTTGGGGAAAATCCTCCCAATGGTAGAGTCTTTGGTATTTTCTAAAATGGGTCTGTTCTGAATTTGTTTTAGCAACTGTTGCTTTATGTCGAAGGGCTGACATTGATGGACCTTATGGTTTGGATTATTCGAACTCACGTCATGGAGGACTGTGAGTATTACTTACTGTTGTATATATTTCTTATCAATCAACTTGCTCTTATAAATTCCGTTTGCAAATGATAACTTGTTTTACAATTCAATTTCGCTTTATGCAAATTAACTGTATTAGCCTTTCCTTTGAAATGGCCTGCATATATTATAGGTTTTGCTCAAGTCTTGCTGAGTACGTAAAGTACTCACCCTTGCTTAATTATTATTTTAGGTGGAAGTTAGCGAGGCTTCGAGTCTCTTTTCGTCGCAGGTTGCGGGATCTTCTTTATCGTCGTGTTCTATCTGGAGTTTATGCCTTGTCAGTTGCCTGCGGGTCGGATGGGCAAACTACAAGATATTATTTCTTTTGCTGCTTTATTCTCTGAGTTGTATCTTTTCCTTTATGTATTAGTTTTCGCTGTAATTAATTGTGGTGTGGTTGTGATTCCAATTGTTGTAAACATGTGAGTGCTAGCTACTGATCTAGGGAATATCACAGTAATCACATGGAGGTTCCTGTTCATCAGAACGGGGTCTCACAAGGAGCCCTGACTTTCATAGCAATCCAACCAGGGTTGTTCATACACTGAACTCCTCCACCCACCATTTACTCCATAACCCCACCAAGGTTATGGTTCTAACACTGGATCTAACTGATCCAATTAGTGTGATTTAATTTCTTTTAGAAATTAACTTTTGGGATGAATGCAAGAGTTTCAAAACAACCCAAGCCACAAAATCAGTTCACAAGACATGGTCGAAGGACGACTTGCCTGGATGAATGACCAAAGAATTGTCCACAATAGGAAGTGGCTTTAGCTGCCTTCTGCTGTTATTGAGAGGATTTCCTAATAAGAGTATCAAAGTTTTAATATTTATAATTTCTCAAATTGAATTTAATTGGCATATGTTTATGTGACGTTTTATTTGTTTATTGGCATATGTTTATGTGAAATTAAGGATTAAATTACAGGAAAGAAAAGAGAAAAACAAGAAATAAATTTTGTATTTTGTTTTTTACCACTTTCTCAATTTATTTTATTTCTATGCTAAAGCAGCTTAGGTAAAATATACATTTGTCTTTAAAAAGAAATTATTCATTCATTCTTTTCTTTTATTTATTTATTACTATTGTTTTCTATCAATTTATCTGTTTATCTAGTTATTTTATATTTTTTATTATTATTATATTTTTTCCTCATTCGACCAGATTGTCCCAACACTTCCTGGCCCAAGAACCCCGATCAAAAACCCTAAACCTAAATCTCTCACTCCTCTTACTCTAGCCGACACAGACGCTGCACTCATCTCTTCTCTCTCTTTTCTTCTGCCCGGTCCCCTCCCTCTCTCTCACTTCCCCCTCCCTCGCCTATACTCTTGAGCACCGCCCCCTTCATGCGCCACGCGTTGCCACTGGCTTCTTGCACCGCTGAGCGCCGTCGGCCTCTCAGCCTCCCGCCGCACCGCTGCCTCCCTACCTCTTCCTCTCCCCCTCGCTCCCGACTCTCCCTTGCGCCTTCTCAGATCCCCCCAAGCCGCAGCAGACCTATGGACTCCGGCTGTCCTCGATCGAATCCTCGCTAGATTCGCCCAATCTGGTGCCTATCTGGATTCCCTATCGCGCCACCCCTCTCCTCATCACTGGACACGACAACGGCTTGGCTACTTCACCCACACGCTGTCGCACCCACGGCCACTACAGGTCCAACCTCCCCTCCTCTCGAATCGGCAAGCTAAGTACTGGATTCCTCCCCTCTTTTACTATTGCCACCAAGGCTCTTCATCTCCTCACCCCTCCTTCTTCTTTCTCTAGGTCGTACCTACGCGGTCGGGCCCGCGCTCCGATGCCGGCGGACTCCCGACCGACGCCTTGGACGACCCTGGCACTGTGGTGCCACGGGCTAACCCGCCGTCGCCCTTGTGCCGAAAAGGAACACCGACAGCCACTACTCCTCCTCCCAAGCTAAGCACTTGCTCCCTCTTGAGCCAATTAGTGTACTGCTAGCTCATGAATTGTCGATGTGCGCATGAGTGATGAGTTTGATTTTTGAACATTGCATGAATGTTGAGTTACCTGTGATTTAGACTTCATATGCTTGTTTGCTAGATGTTTTTTATTTTATGTTTTGCTGATTGATCTATACCCTGTGTTCATGGTATTGAGAGGTGTTCAGAAGTGCATGTGTATTATGAAGCCTATATATATACATATATAGATGTTTTTGAGGTCTCAAGACAAAGAGATTTGTATGAATTCTTGTGTTCTGCATCAATATGTGGTTAGGGTTGCGAGGTTCAGATTATTGTTCTTAAGGTTTTGATGTTACATTGATGATATATATATGTTGATACATTTTGAAGCTTAAACTCGTGGAAAAGAGCATGCTTTCAGAGTTTACTTATTAAGGTATAGAATGATATATGGTTGTCTTCTACCATGATTATTCTGTTGATTTAGTAACACTCCATGTAGCTTAAGATATCATCATGCTTTGATCTACTATGACCTTATGATAAAGTTTGAGACCTCAATAGAGAGGATAATGTGAGACTACTACTTTATATGCACATATTCAAACAGGTACTTTATTAAAGAATGTTGTGTGTGCTTAATTTACATGCAAAGTGACTTAGTATGTGAGAATTTGGTTCTTAGGTATGGGTACCTTGCCAATGAGTCGATTAGATTCTAAGAAGGGAGGTTAGGAATGATCAAAAATCTAACTTTGGTTGGTGCTGTTAAATGGATGGCTATATACTTATGAACATGACTGAGAGTGATGTATATATAGGTTGATTTCTGCATTTTACATTTACCTTTGTTTGATTAAGAGTTATACTTATGTGTTTTAGACTAGCACAAGCCGATTGCATTTATGGCTACAAGATCAAGCTTATAAGAAAAGTAGTCTAATGCTTTTGCACCTGATTTCTTTTGCAGAGAAAAGAGGACTGCCGATGGGGCAAAAAAGGGGAGGGAGACAAGTGTTTGTCTCCTAACTTCCCTTCTTCTTGCTTGATCTTCACTTGACACAAAAAGCTAGGCAAGTACAGTTGCTCCTAGTAGGTGGGTGTAGGTGAAAGCAGTAAATTTTTCTGGGTGAACTATTTTGACCCTCTTATATAGCACTAGATTTCCCTTTTTGTGCAGCCTGAAAACTAGGTACTGTGCAAGAAACCATGGGTTGGTTTGCTATGCGGCAGGCATGCAACCAAAGTCTTGCCAAATGGCTGGCAGAATGGGCAAAAGTGAGTGCTGGCTGCAAGCTGGGGAGATGGGCAGAGTGGAGGCATGTCAGTTGACTGGTTGTGAGGGGTAGGTCGGTTCGACAGCAAGATTTGGTTTCCTTCTATGGCTATCAGTAGATGATTGAATTTTTGATTGGATGTAAATTGATCTGTATTAGCAATGTAAACTTGGTACCAGAGAATGTAATTTGAAATTGTTGAATGAAACCTGAACATTTATTTAGTAATGTAGACTTGATACTTATGGCTGGATATGAATGAGGTTAAACTTTGAGTAGAGGCAGATCTGATTCTTCTAGGAAGGTGTCTATGCAATTTAGTTGTATAGAAGTGAGATGTGTATGGGGATGTTAAGTGAACATTGCTTATATTACTAATATTTGTGTAAGCTCTTGAATGGTATTGCATTAGAAATAACTAATTGGATTACAACCTGATATGATAAACTGAGCTCTAGCACGAATGCATAGCCTAGACTGGGTAAATTTGAATGAACGAGTTTTGCTGAGAGATGGGTGTATGCCTTTGAGAACGCCTTAGGAGATAGAAATAGATTAAAGATTTAGGTTTTGAGTAGGTTTTCACAACATGGCATAAAACCAGTCTTTGCCAACACATGGCATAGTATTGAGTCATCTGAAGGGTAAGCTTTCCAACACATGTTTTCAAATCAACTATTTTTTAAAATACCAAAACATCTAACTATGTGATGATTTTACCAAGTGCCCATGACCGTGGGCATAGCTTTTTGAAAAGATTTAAACTCTACAAAGGTGTACAGCTTTACCCACAAGAAATAATCAACTCTTTATGCAAGCTATTAGCACACTTCCTTTGGTGTGCCGCAGAGGGATCAAAACATAACCATTATATTACATAGACCAAACTTTACACTAGTCTGGTGATGACAAACCCTCGCTATGGCGGCAGAAACACACACCCAAGACATAACAGTCCATCCCTGTCATTCATACAGTAACTCAGGCAGTCCATCCATGCCACAACCATTTCTCCCCATAGCAAAGTGTACATCGTTGCATTGGTATGTAGAAACCCCTACGATCAAACTTACTTAGAATGCCCGTGCTATTCCAGTCTTCTAATGTGTAAAGCCAAATCTAAGTAATTTAATAGGTTAAGGCCATCCCATACCAACACTTGTGGTTGCACTTATTTCTTGGCTCGATAGAGTCTCATAGTTCGGTCCTTAATCCGGCCTGGGCGATAATCTCCATTTACATTACGTGTAAGTCACACGCATATCCGGCTATTGTCAATAATCGACCACGTCAAATCATAGTTTTATTTTCATTTCTAACTAAAATACCAGCAACCTTTAATGTCATATCCAACCTTTTTAATCATATCCAACCTTTTTAAATTATAAAGAGCAACATGTTTCTTTACTAAAGCATGACTAAGCATGATTACCAAATAATCGTGTATACCCATGTTGATATTATGTATTGTCTAATCTTATTCTAGGGTTATCAAGGTTCACAGTTCAATATTTATTAAGAAAGTTCCATGAGATAGGGTTATAACTACCAGTACCATAATATAGCAAATTTATAGAAAATACGCGTATGCATAAATAGATTTGAGAAAACCAAACAAAATTAAAACATTGGGATCAATATGATCAAAGGGGGTGCTTGCCTTGATTTGTTGGTTCAGGTACTGACTCAAAGTTGTGGTCGACCGTCGTAGCTTCGGATACGTTGATGTCTACATGTGATTACATATAGCAATAACAATAAGAGGCAAAAAGAAATCAAATGAAACCAAATTTGAGAATAAATCAAAATAGAAGCTTTTGATGATAAAAACATTTTAAATATTGATTTCTTATTATGTAGGTTTTTTGTTTGGGTTATAGATTTTAAGGTTTGTATTAGCGAGGTTTAGGCTCTTAATAAGATTAAGATGCAAAGCATGTTTATGTACTATTATTTTTATAGTATTAAGTGGTCTTGTCCTTAAGAAGTATTTTTAAATTGGTCCTATTGGTATCTAAACTTTATTTGTGATATTATATTTACTTCCTAATCTTAATTATTTTTAAATTATATGCTATAAGAGGTTAGATTTTGTTTTAGCTTTGTGACTACAATTCACATAGATATGCAACCATTTTTTGTACCACTAAAAGGTATTGATCTTAGAAGTGTCTTGAAATTGATTTTAAATATTTTAGTTTCTATTTGTGAAAGTTATTAACGTTTTAGTTTTTATATACATAGATAATGAAATCTATATGAACTTAATTCAAACATTAAATCTTTTTGAAGGTTGAGCTGGTCTTGACCTTAGGAATGTTTCGAAACTATTCCTATGTGATCTAACATTTATTTGTGATATTTTATTTATATTTTTTTGTATTTCAAATCCTTATGTGCATGTTACATAAAGACATATTTCAATTAGGGTGTTAAGTGCAAACTATGACTACTTATGATGATTTTTATAGTATTAAATGACCAGGTCCTATAGAGCATTTGAGAGCTGGTTTTTCATATATTAACATCTATTCATAATAGTTATTCATGTTTCAACTTTGTGTACATAGAAAGTATAGCTAATTAGGAACTTGGTTCATACTAAGTTAACCATTAATTATTTTAGCAGGATTAGATGATCTGGATCTATAGTGTGTTTACATTCTAGTTTCATTTGTAGTATCATTCATTTATAACATCTTTTGCCTATATCCTAGTTTCATGTGTATAGCTAACAAGGTGTAAAGACCCCCATTTTTACATACATGCAAAAATGGAAATCTAATGTGCATCCCGTACTAGTCCCATGATCAGTAGCTAGTACTCACATACACAACAATTGGAATCACAACCGTACACAAATTATTAAGCGGAATCTATTATATAAAGAAAACTTTACAACTCAGATATTACAGCAGCAAAAGAAGCGAAGTCCTGGAGTGTGCCCATGCAAACCCGTAGGCAACTGACCAGGCATAAACTCTAGAAAGAACACGACGAAGATAAACCCGCAACCAGCGACGAAAAGAATCCTCGAAGCTTTGCTAACTTATCCACCTAAAAACAACATATAAGCAAGGGTGAGTACATTCGTACTCCGCAAGACTTTAGCAAAACCTTTAATATATGCATGCCATTTCAAAGGAGGCTACTACGGTTAATTTGCATAAAGCAGAATTGATATTGTAAAATCAAGTTATTTGTAAACGGAATTTGTAAGAGCAAGTTGACTGATATGAAATAAGTAAAGCATATGTAATACTCACAACCCTTCGTGAGCATCGAACAATCCAGAAATGGAATCCAAAAATGTCGATCCTTTGACATAAAGCAACAGCTGCTAAAATAAGCTCAAACCAAAACCCTTTTTAGAAAATACCAAAACATTTAACTAGTGCAAGTTCACCAAGTTTCCCATGACCGAGGGGACGGCTAATCGATTAGATTTACACTCTGCAGAGGTGTACAACTTTACCCACAAGTCATGACTTTTTCTTTTTGCCGCATGTTTCACGCACCTTCGGCGTGTGGCCAGAATGTTCATGACGAAAACCTTTACAATATCTAAGTTAACTTTGCACCAGCACCGGGACGTTGAACCCATGCTATGCTGGAAGAACTCAGAGCATAGAAATGTTGGAACTTCCCATAGACATGGCGTACACCGTTATATTGGTAAGTGTTGTTCCCAACACCTCGGTGTGGGCACCCCGTAGAGCAAACCTCGAAAGGAGAGCCCGTACTACTTCAGCCTACCAATGTGCAAAGTTAAACTAGATAACTTAATTGGTTTAAGGATGTCCCATACCAACACTTGTGGTTGTACGGATTATCTTGGATCATACAACACAAAGTTCGGTCCTTAATCCGACACGGGCGATACTCCACCTACACTACGTGCAAATCTCTCTGCACATCCGGCTATTACCAATAATCGCCCGCATCAAAACCATAGTTTTATTTTGGGTTTTTAATCAAAATACCCATAACCAACAGCTTCATTTACAACATTTTCCATTTCTCAAGAAACAAATTTTGATCTGATCATCAACCTCAATGATTCTAAAGCATGGCTACGCATGGATAAAAAGTAATCGCATATACCCATGATAACATTAAATAATGTCTAAACTTAATCTATGGTTATCAAGGTTCACATATTCATACTTATCAAGGAAGTTTCATGATACAACAGGTATAACTACCAGTACCACAAAATAGCAATTTACAGAAAGTAAACGTATGCATGAAACTTTCTTAATAAACACAATGCAAATTAAATACTGGGATCAAGATGGTCAAAGGGGGTGCTTTCCTTGCTTATTTATTGCTTACGACGAAGACGAGACCATAGCTGACGGAGGCAACGACGGAGGAAGGGACGTCGGATTCTACACGTCGATCAATCGAAAAATATAGCAAATAATAAACTTCAATAAGGGCAAAAAGAAATCAGACAGAAAATCAAATAAAGATTCACTGCAGAAAACAGGAACGCTTTAGGGTTGAATTATGATTTTAAGACCTCATGATTTAGGTAATTACATATTCATATACTTAATGGTTTTATGACAAACAAAACATGGTTTCTTTTATAGATTATATATTCTTGATTTACGAATTCAAGAGGCTAAAATTATGAATTCTTGTATTTATAACTTCGAATTATAGATGCTAAAATTATTTAGATTAAAAGAATTAAAACACTAATTAAAGTGGTTATGTGAATAGCACTTAATTCCTTAAGTGATTTGCATAAGAAGGGGTTTTGAATAAGTTTGATCTGCTAAGCTAGGTAACTAGATTTATTTATGGTTTTTAAGAAGGTTCTGGTGATACAAATATATTAGCTACAAACTTCTTCATTATTACAAGGTTCACTTATTCATATTATAAGGTTCATTAATCAATAATACTTAGGGTTATTTTACTAACATGATTTATGTGGAAAGCATGATGAAATATGGTTATTTCTTCGGAATTGGATAGCATATACTTTGAAGAACATTTCTAAACTGATTTCCATAATATTTGCATTAAGACGAGACATCCTACGGGTTGCTGAAAATGCTTAAGTGTTGCTATAACTACACGATAAAAATTAGTTTTTGATATAAGTTTGCGACTACACCTTATAAGATAATCTACCCATTTTTCAGGCATACCTAGGGGACATTTCTAAGAGCACATTAAAGTTGATTTCGCGATGCTTGGCTTTTATTCGAGATGTTTTCCATATAAGCGATCATTAGGGTCTATCAAGGACTTAGTTCAAATTTACACAAACATAAGATATTTTTGCATAGAAAGCAAGTGCATTATTTTCCAAGGTTATAGAATTTGGTTTTGTCAAATTTGGTGTTCTTTTGTGAAAGTTATAGCTATTCAAATTATACAAGTATTAACACTTCGACTATTAACCATTTACTGTTTTCTAGGGTAATCCTTAAATATTTTTATATATCTGGGATCCTTGTGATGCTAGGAGTATAACAAAACTCGTTTAGTGATTATTTGAATTCATTTGATCCATATTTTAACTATTTAAAATGTCAGATTCACAATACTACAATTAATTGAATTAATATTAAACTATTTACATACTACATGTAATAACTCAAAATTTTCCTATGGTGAACCCTAATTATTTTTGTATAATTAGGTTCCTGAGAGTCTAAGGATTCTAGCAAAATTTGTTTCATTCAATTTGGATCTTATTTGCAAAAATTCTATATATGGCACATTTTTTATTCTTTTCTTAAATTTTGAATTCAAAATTTAAACATAGTTCATTAACAAAATATTTTGGTATATTCTGAATCTACAGGATTTATCATGACTATATAAATTTATTTCATCAGATTTGGACATACAGCTCAAAAGTTACATGCATTTGATTGAGTTAGGGTTTTGAAAATGCTAAAAACAGAAAAATTACCACAAAGGGAAAATACGCCTTCGGGCTATGAATGCGCTTTCCTTTTCGGGCTTGTGCTGGGCTGAAGCTGACAACCGGGCCCAGATGGCGGTGAGAGAGCTGCGCGCAAGTGACCGACGCGCGGGCCCGAAGACTTGTGCCACGCGAGGCCGACCAGTGGGGCCAGCGCGGCAGGGAAACAAAGTGCTTGAGAGAGACTGCCAAGCGGGCCCACATGTCGATGACCCGAAGCAGAGGCGGCGGCGCTAAGACTCACCGCCGACGAAGGAAGGCTGGAGCCGGCGAACGGGCTCCGCGGCGAGCACCAGGGGGTCCACGCGCACACGAGGGTGGAGTTGATTCGGTCTGAGATGACCGGAATCAGCGCACCACTGGAGACCTGCGGCGGAGGAAGGGGGCGGCTCGCCGGGGAAGAAAATGAGTGAGCTTCGGCCCGAATGGGTAACAGCTTGAGCATCAGTGAGGTCAGGGGGATCCATTTTACCGATTTGTTGGGCTGGAGCTTGGCCGAGCAGCTCTGCCACCGTGCGCCGGAGCTGAGGAAGAAGAAGAAGGGTCCGGCGGTGTTGAAGCAGATGAAAGTTAGAAATGAGGTTTGATGAGTATTCAGGGATATGCTAAGAAGCTTTTGACGCAAGGAATCGAAATGTTTCTCACCGGCTAGCTCAATCATCGATTCCCCCCTTTTTGGGTGTTTGCGGCTATGGCGAAGAGAGGGACAACCACTGAGTTGCTAGGTTCAAAAGGAGTTCAGAAGAGTGGAGAGGGCCTCAATGCAATGCCCAGGTGGTATTTATAGTCAGGAATTCCGATTTCACAGGGTTTGAACACAGGGTGAAGGTTGCGGCTCGGTTCTGTTGCCAGGCGACGAGTTGGCGCGAGGTCTCACGTTGGCAAGGAGGCGACAAGGAAATGACCAGGTATGGTGCGGGAAACACGAGGATAAACGTGGCTTTGGTCGGGCAGAGGAGGTGCGGCGATGCTTTGAATCGGGCGGGGGCAGGCGCGAGATTGGGCGAAGGATCGAGAGCGCAGAACGCTTCGGCTGATAAGGAAGAAGGAGGCGGGTGGCTGGCGCATGGGTCCCGGGATCACCGGTCAGCCAGAGAGGAGCTTTCCCGTTCTTGCCAGCGACGGTTACGGCATAGTGGTCGGGCCCACACGTCAGTGAAAGAGACAAGGAGATAAGTTCGGCCCAGACAGTTCAGTACATGCATTAAATCACCGATCAATTCACGGAAATATTTTGTGAAACTTTTTGAGTGAGGTCTCCTGGTAGTTTTCATCCTCCAGTAAAATTTTCAGACCAAAATATCTAATACTGAATTAATTCAAATTCTCACACTGTGCATCAGCCAAAATTTTCATTTCGGTATTTTTTTTATTTAAGGGTTCTAATTGTATTATTTATCTTTTAAACATTTTTAAAGCGCTATAATTAGGTTGAGGATGTCTCTATAAAAATTTCAAGTCAAAATATGGTGTAACTATTGTACAAAAATTCTGACATGATAATCTTCAGATTTTTAAAGCTTCTATTTTTGAGTTTTTAGGAGGTCTAACTGACACGATAAATTTCTGAAATTTTTACCAGATATAAATTCTACTCTGAGGGTGTTATGGTAATTTTTATGGACCTAGATAAGTTTCTAGTATTTTTCATTAAATCTGACTTACACTGTTTCTAATCAAAAGAGATGTCATTCATTTATTTATTTATTTTTGTTGTGTATAACATTTTTACTTGTTGACCTTATTGACTTACCAGCAGGGTTAGGGTTCTATGGTAAATTTTCCAAAATTTTACTTTTACCTTTTTATCTTTTTACCATTATCCATTCTTTAATTCTATTTGTTTGATTTTTCATTCAATACAACAATCCAGGAAAATCCAAATAAATTCCAATAATGCCAGGAAAATCAAAAATAATTATATTCAAATTCAAAATATTTATTTTCATATTTTGTATTTTTCGGGATGTTACACAAGGTTATTTGCAAACATGGTTCAACTAAGTCATATGTTCTATATACTTTTATAGATTTGAGGTGTTTATAGTTTCAAAGATATTTAGATGTTTATTTCCTCATTTTTAGAGACTATTGTTTATGTTTATGTTACTTGTATTTCGAATGAACTAAATGCTAGTCCAAATAGGAACTTGATTCAATTGAAGTTCAAATGTTATTGTTTTTATAGAAACGGAGTACTTTGGGGTTTTTTTATCGATTTTCATATTTATTTTCATTATTTTAGAAGCTAGGCTTTACAAATCATGTATAGTGACTTTCTTGTTATATTCAAATCTTATACTTAATGTTTCTTATCTATGGTCAAAACAAAGTATGTTTACCCAAGCAAGTTTATTATGGTCCTAATAGGTCTTATGAACTGGTTGCACTTTATTCTTGAATTTATTTACACTAATTATAACTGTTTGATTTTCTATGTATTGGAATTATTCTATTTATGCTTATGGTACAATCTAGGTCCAAATCTAAATATTTTTTCCTTATTTAGAACACTAATAACCTAAAGAACATATTAAAATTTATTTCATTAATTAAGGAGCTAGGGTATATATTTCCAATAGTAGCCATCTTAGATATATTCAAATCTTAAGTTGAAATAATTCAAAATGAGTTTTAAAAATTAATTATTTTTTCAGAAATGGGTTTTTTATGCCTCACGAGCATGTAGAAATTTATTTCATTATTTTATGAGTTATGGTTTTCATATTTCAAATGGTGTTCATATTTAGGGTTTGTTTAAACCTTAATTCAAATAATTTAAACTGAGGTTCAAAATAAATATTTTTTGCATATTCTGAAACTACATGATTTTATATGAATTTATAAATTTATTTCACTATATTTGGAGCTAAAATGTAAAAGGTATAAGCACTTGAATTGCTAGGGTTTGGAAAATAGGCTAAAAATAAGAAATACGTTTTCAAATCCGGAAAGTGCATTTTACCATTTGATTGGTTCTTCCTCTTCACGCTGGCTGATGAGCCGGTCCCACATGGCAGTGGGCCAAAGTAAGGGACGGTGGGAGCGGCGGTTGCGGCGACGATGGCGAGCCAGAGGCCAACAGCCAGTGGGTCGGTGAGCTAGAGGAGACTAGGGCGCACCCGGGGGATGTCTTGGTGACGGCAGAGCAGTGGCGAGACTACCAACCACCGGCAAGGGGTGATGGTAAGCTCGGCCAGACGGAGAGCAAGAAGAGCAAGCCAAATTAAGCTCAGGCATGTGCTAATTAATCATTAGTGGAGCTAATGGAGTCCATTTTACCAGTTTAAAGGATCGGAGGGTGATTGGGAAGCTCTATCATCGTGCACCAGAACTAAGGAAGAAGGTCAGTGTCGACTTTTGTAGTCGGCAATAAATTTATGGGGTAGGCGCTAGATCTCAAACTCGAAGGTCACACAAGACAAGGGGTTTAGACAGTTCGGGCTCGCGAGGAGATAATACCCTAATCACGTGTCTTTGGGATTATATGGATCTCTTGGATCCGGAGTTGCTCAAAGCACAATATGCTCTGGGCGATATGAGGTGTTCTATGTTCTATGGCTTGAGTGCTCTATGCTTGAATGATCGGATCCCTATGTTGTTGCCCGCCCTCTCCCTTATATAGCGGGGGTGGGACGGCTTACAGAGTCCTGATCGGTTTGGAGATTCCGATCGGTTACAAGATTCTAGTCAGTTAATAGGATAGAGTTTACATCTTTATCTACCCTATTAACGACTCGGATTATAACCGTATCTATCATATCTAAATATAAGTTCAACTTCTTTTAGGATATGTCCCCTTGCGCACGGCAGCGGGGCCTGACGCGGGGAGTATCTTCTGGGCCTCCCTCTTAGGCTTGTCATGAGGGTACCCGGGTTCTTATATTCCACAGTAGCCCCCGAGTCCTTTGCGATCGAGTTGCCGCCTTCCTGGTTGCAGCCCAACTGAGTCATGCTTCACGCCGAGTGCTTCCAGTTGTTGATGCAACTTCCCGACTAGTTTTCCTTTACAGCTGAGTGCCCTGTTGTAGGCAAAGAGATCGTGAAGGACTCAATAGAGCTCCACGCGTTAAACTTTCCGAGTGGTTCCTAGCCCCATTATTGGAATTCTGGCAGTCGGCTCATCTTGGGACATACTGTATCCCAAACGATATGCAGAAGTCAAAACGCTTTTCCCGCTCGAGGCAAAATTCAGCACCACTCCCTTTAAATTCATTAAATGCCGGTTTCTTGATGTAAATCGTTGAAGCGTTGGCTCACACACATCGCATCCAAATTTAGTAGCCCTGAAATCATGTATATGCAGAACTTAGGCAATGTAAAAACAATTCACTCGGATGTGATGTCTGACTGGTGTATATATAATTTTAGAGTTTTTTACTCTTTTTCCTTATTGATTTTGAATTCATCCGAGTGGTTTGACTCTTTTTGTTTAAGCACTCCGCCCGACTAGTCTAGCCCCCGAGCGTTGGGAGTCGGCTCATGGCTCTTTTTCCCAGGCACGTGTTTTGGGTGACTAAAGTTCGCCGTTTATGGGGTCAGAGCTTCACAATTTGGAGTTATCGCACTCGAATTCACTCGCAATGGTTAAGCAAAAGAAAAAAAATACAACTCAAAAAAGATGTGCGAAATGACGCTATTAGTGTAGCCCCGACTTCATCGCTTAGTTGTGGGTCAACTAAGTAGCAAGTCAGAAAGTCAACAATTTTATTTATAATGACATAATTGAGTAAAAGCGACTTAGCCGCTTTATGCTCCATATGTTGTCGACGACCATGCCATCTTTGTTCGTGGCGCAGCGTAGACTTGTAGATGAGTCGTAGGCGGGCGCGGGCGCAGCGTGGCTCGTGGCCGTGCCAAAGTGGCGCTCGAGGCGCGGCGTAGGCTCGTGGTCGTGCCGGCGAGGCGCTTCGAGTGCGGCGTGGCTCGTGGTCGTGCGAAGGTGGCGCTCGGGCGCAGCGTGGCTCATGGCCGTCGCCGAAAGTGGCGCTCTGGCGCGGCGTGGCTCTAGGCCGTGCGAAAGTGGCGCCGGGCGCCGGCGTGGCTCTAGGCCGCCGCCGAAAGTGGCGCCGGGCGTCGGTGTAGGCTCGTGGTCGCGCGAAAGTGGCGCTTCGAGCGCAGCGAGGCTCGTGGCCGTGCCGAAGGTGGCGCTTCGGCGAACGCAGCGTGGCTCATGGCCGCGCGAAGTGGCACTGGGCGCAGCGTGGCTCGTGGCCGTGCCGAAGGTGGCGCTTCGGCGCAGCGTAGGCTCGTGGCCGTCGCGAAGGTGGCGCTGAAGCGCAGCGTGGCTCGTGGTCGTGCCGAAGGTGGCGCCGAAGCGCAGCGTAGGCCCGTGGCCGTGCCGAAGGTGGCGCTCGGGGCGCAGGCGTGGCTCATGGCCGTACCGAAAGTGGCGCTCGGGGCGCAGGCGTAAGCTCGTGGTCGTGCCAAAAGCCGCGTGGGAGCGCAAGTGCGCTTCACCTACCGGTTTTTCCTGATTTCGCTAAATTGCGGCCGCCGTCACCATGGCCTTGATCTGGGCCACGATCGGGGCCGCTGGCCTATCCGATGCAATCATCGGGTCCAGTTTGTCGAGAAGCGTCTTGGAGGCGACGACGTTCTGCATTGGCGTGCGGAAAACGGCTTGATCTCCCTGTTAGTGTTATGCCCTTGAGGCAATCATTTAGATGATTGTAACATGACTATGTTTATGAATAATAATATGATTATTGGTCCAATGAATGTATATCATTGTATTGATCAACAAGTATGTGACTTGATTATGAAGCTCTTTACTTAATGATGTAATTCGATAAATATCTCTGATCGGATATCATCGTATAGGACTACGATGAATAGATCAGCACATGTAGTGATCGATGATCATGCTTCATAGATCATGGGATATGGAGATATCATCTCTACATTGTGGACCATGTTGAAGAACATGGGTTAGATAGACCCGCTATGGGACAACTGCGAGAATGTTTCATTCTTATGCGTCATCGATGTATCTCATACCTAGAAGATGTATGATCCTTAGACCGAGATTGTCATATTCCCTACATGTGTAATAGTTTTCCTTGGGGCTATCAAACACTACTTCCTAACCGGATAGTTATAAAGGTAGCTTTCATATTTACTATGAAACGTGCGAGAGGAAGTGAGCGATCAAGATGGAATTTGCCACTCCAATGAAACGGAGATATATGACAAGGCCACTCGTGTGATATGATTAAGAAAGTGCATGGCCATGCCGTGATTGAGGAGTCAATCACAACTTATTAATATATCACGGATACGAGAGATGGATTGAATCATGAAAGGATGACATGCTTCTCGCCTTGAGATCAATCTTCATATACTTGGCAAAGGGATTATTACATGAGTTCTTTTGATAGGTTCTGTTCGATTTGATCACAGTATGTTTGGGAGTTGGCATACTTTGCAAGAAGCCGCTACCAACTATTGGATTGAAAAAGTGTTTTCCGAATCCATGTCCAAACGTATGTGAACTGCAGGTCACACACTTAATGGGTGGGACGCATTAATTTGGATTGATCCGTAATTAATGAACCTCGTGGGCTTAGCATCTTTGGTGGGCCTGGTTTAGGTTTCATCTCGTGGCTATATAAGGAGGGGAGGAGGGAGGGCGCAGTGTGTGCTTTCCACGGTTTAGGTTTGATTCACTTGAAACCCTAGCCTCCTCCTCTCGCTGCCCCTGCCGAGCGACTAGGTGCTTGCACACCGACGCACGGCGTTCCATCTCTGGACGTGTGGACTACTGCGGTGACGCTGCTGCGACTGCGGCGTGGGAGGACGATCCACGGCGAGGCGAGGACGATCCACTACATCGACGCAACAACTGCGGCGAGGACGAACCACTACATCGACGCGTGAAGGATTCCGCAACTGCGCGTCTAGTGGTAATCTTATCTATGATCCCCTTCTTGCGAGTAGCTTTCTGGTTGCGCGGTAGTTTTTTTTGTGCTAGCGTAGCATACCGCGTTTCCCTTCAGTGGTATCAGAGCCATCTCGTATAGTTTTGTGATCTGGATGTTGCACATATGATGTGTGAGGTTAGTAGATTGGATCTATTACATGTTGGCCGGTTCATGTGATGAATTGGTGGCGGCGACCATCGATGAGATCGATCGATTTAGGGTTTGAGGAAAGTGCAAACCGACTCAATCTTGATTTGGGTGAGTCCGTTCATGGTACGACGTTACCCTTACCGGTCGGGTTACCGCCATCAGGGTTTCTGAAACGTATCCATATGGGACCAAGCCAATCAGATCGAGTTGGATTGGGTCAATCTGGTTGATCCATGGTAAGCGCAAATGATTCAATATTGATTTGGGTGAGTCCGCTCATGGTACGACGTTGTTCTTACCGGCCGGGTTACCGCCATCGTGGTTTCAAACGTATCCATATGGGACCAAGCCAATTATATTAGATCGGATTAGGTCAATCTGGTTGATCCGTGGAAATTTTGAGGGTGTTTTCCATGGCGTAAGACATGCCTCTAAAATTTTTCAAGGGCGCGCCTCGACCCGCCCGTGACCACCGCCGTGGCTCGCCTTGACCCCTTGGCGGCGCCCCTCGGACCCGCCACGACCGCCGCGGGACCGCCAGCTGTGGGCGCCGCCGGACCCGAGTCGTAGGGTTGCTTTTGTTTAACTCGTTTTGCAGGAATTATGTGAAATAGTATGGCCTATGTGTATGTGATGCATGTAATTTCCACATGGCTGCGTGCGTGTTAAGCCATAAGGCTATTTAAATTATATAACGACTGCGTGTCGACTTGTGATGCTTCAAACCCTCATGTAAAATTCATTATCAAAAGTTGTAAGGAGTTGCATCCATAATGATGAAGACGATGGCTAGGTGAACAAATCAAGCAAGGTGGCTAGGTGAACAACCAAGCATGATGATGGAGATCTTAATGCTAAGGGCCATGCTATTTCACACCTTATTTTGATTTTCGTGGATGTGTGTTTTATCCTTGCTATTTTCTTTATGCTCATTGCATGTGATGCTATGTTCATAGTAATCTTTGTTCATCCTTATAGTTAAAAATCTTAAATCAAATTGTCCATCCAATTGTTGCACCTATCAAGAATTTAGATCGTTATTGATATGACCGCCAAAGTAGTATATCAATGGCTATCTCAATATATGATAGGGATGTGTTGGACACATCACGCATAACAATGGCGATTTAAACGAGCTATCAAAACGGTTTTGGGCTTGAGGACATAAGTGGTTGGGATTTGATTTCAGAATGAAGGAACCTATACAAGACAATTGGTGTCTAGGAAAACACACATGAGGCAGGTTTCTTAATTGGCACCCGAATACGGAAGTGCTCCTCCTCATGTGAGCCCTTGGGGCGGTGTTGACTCGCCATGAGTCAAGTTGATGGAGGCATTCATTACTTGTTTTCATACTCAACAAACAAGAGTTACATATGATGTAATTAGCAAAGGTGTTGCTTACCTATGTCATTAAATTTCTAGCAGTGATGCCAAAGCTCACTAGTGTTTAATGAATATGGATCTTGAATACTCACTATGTGTCTATAAAAGGACATAAAATAGGAGTGTCTTTAATTAAAAAGTTTAATAAAAGTTTTACATAAACATAGTGCTTAGAATCTTTGCATATTTTTGTTGTAGTTCAATGGCACCTTCTCCTACTCCCGCTACACTGGTTTTGCTTTGAGATCGGTTTTGGAAAGGAAAAACTGAATGGAACTAATTTTGTTGATTGGTATCGCAACCTGAGAATTGTTCTCAAGCATGAAAAGAAGGACTATGTTCTAGAGAATCCAATTCCTGATGAACCAGCCGAAAATGCTGCTCGCAATTTGAGGGTTGAATATGAAAAGCATGTTAATGCTTCTGTAGAGGTCAGGTGTCTCATGCTAGTCACAATGGACTCTGAGCTCCAAAAGCAATATGAGGACCAGGATGCTTACAATATGATTGTGGGCTTGAAGGGCATGTTTGGGAATCAAGCAAGAGCTGAGAGGTATGGTATCTCAAAGCTTTTATTTGCTTGTAAGTCGATCAAGGCAGTCCGGTCGATCCTCATGTGATCAAGATGATTGGTTACATTGGGAGATTGGAAAACTTGAGTTTCCCTTAGCCTCGGTTTGGCCACAGATGTTATTCTCGGTCTACGCCTCAGAGCTTTGAGCCATTCATTATGAATTTTCATATGAATAGCATGGAGAAGAGCCTAACCGAGCTACATGGGATGCTCAAGGTCATGGAGGAAAGCATTAAGAAAAACCCAATCATGTGATGATGGTTCAAAACAACCGCTTTCAAAAAGAGAAAGGCTAAGGTGGGGAACGGAAAGAGCAAGGGCAAGGGCAAGGGCAAGGCTCAAGATGAGATCGCGAGCCTCAAAACTAAGCTTCGAAGCTTAAAGTTGGCCCTCAACCCGATACCCAATGCTTCTATTGCAAGAAATCGGGGCATTGGAAACGGAATCTGAAAAGTACTGGCAGATAAGAAGAATGGAAATGTGGTTTCCACTTCGTATTAATGTTATAGAAATTAATCTTGCTACTTCTTCACTCACTCATGGGTATATGATACCGTTCGGTTGCTCACATTTGCAATTCGTTGTGGGTGATAAAGAGTAGAGACTTGGCAAAAGGAGAAGTGGATCTTCGCGTGGGGAATAAAGCAAGAGTTCTCTGGTCTTGCTGTTGGCACATACCCATTGCATTTGCCTTGAGATTAGTTTTAGAACTCAATAATTGTTATTTTGTTCCATCTTTGAGTAGAAACATTATTTCATCTTCTTGTTTGGAACATGAAGGTTATGATTTCGAATAAAGAACTTTGTTTGTTCAATATTTTGAATGATATGTATTATGGTCGTTGCCCCATGGTGGATGGGTTGTACGTCCTTGAACTCAAGAAAAACTGTCTATAATATTAATGTAAAAGGCACCGCCTAATGATTTGAACCCTACCTTTTTGTGGCATTGTCGCTAGGTCATATAAATGAGAAGCGCATGAAGAAGCTCCATGGTGATGGACTTCTAACCTCATTTGATTTTGAATCATTTGAAACATGTGAATCTTGTTTACTTGGCAAGATGACAAAAGCCCTTTCACGTGTTTTAGTGAGAGAGCAAGTGAATTATTGGCCCTAGTACATACAGATGTATGTGGACCAATGAGCTCGACTGCTAGGGGTGGGTTTCAGTACTTTGTAACTTTTACCGATGACTTCAGTAGATATGGATATATCTATTTAATGAGGCATAAATCTGAAACTTTTGAAAGGTTCAAAGAGTTTCAGAACGAAGTACAAAATCAACTTGGCAAAACAATAAAACACTTACGATCCGATCGTGGTGGCGAATACTTGAGCCAAGAGTTTGGTGATCATTTAAAGCAACGTGGAATCGTTCCGCAACTTACTCCGCCAGAACGCCTCAATGGAATGGTGTGTCCGAACGACGAATCGGACTTTATTAGATATGGTTCGGTCAATGATCACCAAACAGATCCGCCATTATCCTTTGGGGTTTCTCTCTAGAGACAACTACGCTCACTTTGAATAGGGTCCCATCAAAATCCGTTGAGAAGACGCCATATGAGATATGGTGGGAGAAGACCCATGTTGTCATTTCTCAAGATATGGGGATGTGAGGCTTATGTAAAACGTTTACAATCGATAAACTCGCACCTAAATCGAGAAAAATGCTTTTTGTGGGGTATCCTAAAGAAACAAAAGGATATTACTTTTACAAAAGAAACGAGAACAAAGTTTTTGTTGCTCGAAATGGTGTCTTTTGGAGAAAGAGTTTCTTTCAAAAGAAATCGTAGGAGTGATGTGTATCTTGATGAAGTTCGAGAATCACATGAATATGTTCAAGCTACCTCTGAACCTTCACAAGATGTACAAAGTGTTGTACAACCTGTGGAAGAGACTCCACCCCACGTAGGTCGGGAGGCCACGCCATGTACCTATTAGATATGGGAATGACATATTATTGTTGGACAATGATGAGCCCACGACTTATGAAGAAGCAATGATGGACCCAAACTCGAAAAATGGCTTGAAGCCATGAGATCGAAATTCAATCCATGCATGACAATCAAGTTTGGAACTTGGTCGATTCACTGATGGTGTAAAACCATTGAGTGCAAATGGATTTTCAAGAAAAGATAGACGAGATGGAAATGTTCAGATCTATAAGGCACGGTTGGTGGCAAAGGGTTTCAAACAAGTTCAAGGAGTTGACTATGATGAAACTTTCTCACCGGTAGCCATGCTCAAGTCTGTCCGGATCATTTTAGCTATTGTGCATATTTTGATTATGAAATATGGCGATGGATGTCAAAACAACCTTCCTTAATGGGAATCTTTCCGAGGATGTATACATGATACAACTGAAGGCTTTGTTGATCCTAAATATGCTAAAAGGGTATGCAAGCTTCAAAGATCCATTTATGGGTTAAAGCAAGCATCTAGGAGTTGGAACATTCGTTTTGATGAAGTAGTCAAAGGTTTTGACTTTATCAAAATGAAGAAGAGCCTTGTGTTTACAAGAAGGCTAGTGGGAGCGCACTTGTATTTCTGATTTTGTATGTGGATGACATATTATTAATCGGGAATGACATTCCTATGCTTGAAGATGTTAAGACTTCATTGAAAAGGAGTTTCTCAATGAAGGACTTGGGAGAAGCATGCTATATCTTGGGCATAAAAATCTATAGAGATAGATCAAAAAGGTTAATTGGATTAAGTCAGGAAACGTACATTGACAAGATATTGAAAAGGTTCAATATGCATGAATCCAAGAGAGGTTTCATGCCAATGTGCAAGAATCAGTGTCCTTCGACATCTGATGAGCGAGACAGGATGAGCAAGATTCCATATGCTTCAGCTATTGGGTCTATTATGTATGCCATGATCTGTACACGCCCAGATGTCTCATATGCTCTAAGTGTCACGGCGGATACCAAGCGGATCTGGTGATGGTCATTGGATAGCCGTAAAAATATCCTCAAGTACTTGAGAAGAACTAAGGGTATGTTCCTTGTTTTTGGAGGTGAGGAAGATCTGGTTGCAAAGGGTTACACCGATGCAAGCTTCCAAACCGACAAAGATGATTTTCGATCGCAATCCGGTTTGTGTTTACACTTAATGGAGGAGCGATGGTGGAAGAGTTCCAAGCAAAACACGGTGGCCGACTCTCACGACGAAGCGGAGTACATTGCGGCCGGAGGCCGCAAAGGAGGCTGTGTGGATTAAGAAGTTTATCACAGAGCTTGGTGTGGTCGCTAGTGTCTCTAGTCCAATGGACATCTATTGTGATAATAGTGGTGCCATTGCACAAGCAAAAGAGCCTAGATCACATCAAAGTCTAAACACATACTCCGTCGCTTTCACCTTATTCGCGAGATTGTGGATAGAGGTGACGCAGAATATGCAAAGTACATACTGAAGCCAATGTGGCCGATCCGCTGACAAAGCCACGCCATGACCTAAGCATGAGGCGCACACAAGGTCTATTGGTATTAGATACTTAATTGATTGACTCAAGTGCAAGTGGGAGATTGTTAGTGTTATGCCCTTGAGGCAATCATTTAGATGATTGTAACATGACTATGTTTATGAATAATAATATGATTATTGGTCCAATGAATGTATATCATTGTATTGATCAACAAGTATGTGACTTGATTATGAAGCTCTTTACTTAATGATGTAATTCGATAAATATCTACGATCGGATATCATCGTATAGGACTACGATGAATAGATCGGCACATGTAGTGATCGATGATCATGCTTCATAGATCATGGGATATGGAGATATCATCTCTACATTGTGGACCATGTTGAAGAACATGGGTTAGATAGACCCGCTATGGGACAACTGCGAGAATGTTTCATTCTTATGTGTCATCGTGTATCTCATATCTAGAAGATGTATGATCCTTAGACCTGAGATTGTCATATTCCCTACATGTGTAATAGTTTTCCTTGGGGCTATCAAACACTACTTCCTAACCGGATAGTTATAAAGGTAGCTTTCATGTTTACTATGAAACGTGCGAGAGGAAGTGAGCAGTCAAGATGGAATTTGCCACTCCAATGAAACGGAGATATATGACAAGGCCACTCGTGTGATATGATTAAGAAAGTGCATGGCCATGCCGTGATTGAGGAGTCAATCACAACTTATTAATATATCACGGATACGAGAGATGGATTGAATCATCAAAGGATGACATGCTTCGCCTTGAGATCAATCTTCATATACTTGGCAAAGGGATTATTACATGAGTTCTTTTGATAGGTTCTGTTCGATTTGATCACAGTATGTTTGGGAGTTGGCATACTTTGCAAGAAGCCGCTACCAACTATTGGATTGAAAAAGTGTTTTCCGAATCCATGTCCAAACGTATGTGAACCTGCAGGGTCACACACTTAATGGGCTGGGACGCATTAATTTGGATTGGATCCGTAATTAATGAACCTCGTGGGCTTAGCATGCTGGTGGGCCCTGGTTTAGGGTTTCATCTCGTGGCTATATAAGGACGGGAGGAGGGAGGGCGCAGTGTGTGCTTTCCACGGTTTAGGTTTGATTCACTTGAAACCCTAGCCTCCTCCTCTCGCTGCCCCTGCCGAGCGACTAGGTGCTTGCACACCGACGCACGATGTTCCATCTCTGGACGTGTGGACTACTGCGGTGACGCTGCTGCGACTGCGGCGTGGGAGGACGATCCACGGCGAGGCGAGGACGATCCACTACATCGACGCAACAACTGCGGCGAGGACGAACCACTACATCGACGCGTGAAGGATTCCGCAACTGCGCGTCTAGTGGTAATCTTATCTATGATCCCTTCTTGCAGTAGCTTTACGGTTGCGCGGTAGTTTTTTTGTGCTAGCGTAGCATACCGCGCTTCCCTTCAAAGTGGTATCGAGCCATCTCGTATAGTTTTGTGATCTCGGATGTTGCACATATGATGTGTGAGGTTAGTAGATTGGATCTATTACATGTTCACCAGTTCATGTGATGAATTGGTGATGCGACCATCGATGAGATCGATCGATTTAGGGTTTGAGGAAAGTGCAAACCGACTCAATCTTGATTTGGGTGAGTCCGTTCATGGTACGACGTTACCCTTACCGGTCGGGTTACCGCCATCGTGGTTTCAAACGTATCCATATGGGACCAAGCCAATCGATCGAGTTGGATTGGGTCAATCTGTTGATCCATGGTAAGCGCAAACAGATTCAATATTGATTTGGGTGAGTCCGCTCATGGTACGACGCGTTGCCCTTACCGGTCGGGTTACCGCCATCGTGGTTTCAAACGTATCCATATGGGACCAAGCCAATTATATTAGATCGGATTGGGTCAATCTGGTTGATCCGTGGAAATTTTGAGGTGTTTTCCCATGGCGAAGACATGCCTCTAAAAAATTTTCAAGGGCGCCGCCCTCGACCCGCCCATTGACATTGCGAGGGCTCGCCTTGGACCCGCAGGGCGCCCCTCGGACCCGCCACGACCGGCCAGCGGGAGGACCATGTGGCGCCGCCCCTCGGACCTGAGTCGTAGGGTTGCTTTTGTTTAACTCGCTTTTGCAGGAATTATGTGAAATAGTATGGCCTATGTGTATGTGATGCATGTAATTTCCACATGGCTGCGCGTGCGTGTTAAGCCATAAGGCTATTTAAATTATATAACGACTGCGTGTCGACTTGTGATGCTTCAAACCCTCATGTAAAATTCATTATCAAAAGTTGTAAGGAGTTGCATCCATAATGATGAAGACGATGGCTAGGTGAACAAATCAAGCAAGGTGGCTAGGTGAACAACCAAGCATGATGATGGAGATCTTAATGCTAAGGGCCATGCTATTTCACGACTTATTTTGATTTTACGTGGATGTGTGTTTTATCCTTGCTATTTTCTTTATGCTCATTGCATGTGATGCTATGTTCATAGTAATCTTTGTTCATCCTTATAGTTAAAAATCTTAAATCAAATTGTCCATCCAATTGTTGCACCTATCAAGAATTTAGATCGTTATTGATATGATTGCCAAAGTAGTATATCAATGGCTATCTCAATATATGATAGGGATGTGTTGGACACATCACGCATAACAATGGCGATTTAAACGAGCTATCAAAACGGTTTTGGGCTTGAGGACATAAGTGGTTGGGATTTGATTTCAAGAATGAAGGAACCTATACAAGACAATTGGTGTCTAGGAAAACACACATGAGGCAGGTTTCTTAATTGGCACCGAATACGGGAAGTGCTCCTCCTCATGTGAGCCCTTGGGGCGAGTTGACTCGCCATGAGTCAAGTTGATGGAGGCATTCATTACTTGTTTTCATACTCAACAAACAAGAGTTACATATGATGTAATTAGCAAAGGTGTTGCTTACCTATGTCATTAAATTTCTAGCAGTGATGCCAAAGCTCACTAGTGTTTAATGAATATGGATCTTGAATACTCACTATGTGTCTATAAAAGGACATAAAATAGGAGTGTCTTTAATTAAAAAGTTTAATAAAAGTTTTACATAAACATAGTGCTTAGAATCTTTGCATATTTTTGTTGTAGTTCAATGGCACCTTCTCCTACTCCTGCTACACTGGTTTTGCTTTGAGATCGGTTTTGGAAAGGGAAAACTGAATGGAACTAATTTTGTTGATTGGTATCGCAACCCGAGAATTGTTCTCAAGCATGAAAAGAAGGACTATGTTCTAGAGAATCCAATTCTGATGAACCGGTGAAAATCTTCGCCGCAATTTGAGGGTTGAATATGAAAAGCATGTTAATGCTTCAGAGAGGTCACTGTCTCATGCTAGTCACAATGGACTCGAGCTCCAAAAGCAATATGAGGACCGGGATGCTTACAATATGATTGTGGGCTTGAAGGGCATGTTTGGGAATCAAGCAAGAGCTGAGAGGTATGGTATCTCAAAGCTTTTATTTGCTTGTAAGTCGATCAAGGCATCCGGTCATCCTCATGTGATCAAGATGATTGGTTACATTGGGAGATTGGAAAACTTGAGTTTCCCTTAGCCTCGGTTTGGCCACAGATGTTATTCTCCGGTCTACGCCTCAGAGCTTTGAGCCATTCATTATGAATTTTCATATGAATAGCATGGAGAAGAGCCTAACTGAGCTACATGGGATGCTCAAGGTCTGCGGAGGAAAGCATTAAGAAAAACCCAATCATGTGATGATGGTTGAAAACAACCGCTTTCAAAAAGAGAAAGGCTAAGGTGGGGAACGGAAAGAGCAAGGGCAAGGGCAAGGGCAAGGCTCAAGATGAGATCGCGAGCCTCAAAACTAAGCTTCGAAGCTTAAAGTTGGCCCTCAACACGATACCCAATGCTTCTATTGCAAGAAATCGGGGCATTGGAAACGGAATCGAAAAGTACTGCAGATAAGAAGAATGGAAATGTGGTTTCCACTTCTGTATTAATGTTATAGAAATTAATCTTGCTACTTCTTCACTCAGCTCATGGGTATATGATACCGGTTCGGTTGCTCACATTTGCAATTCGTTGCGGGGTGATAAAGAGTAGAGACTTGGCAAAAGGAGAAGTGGATCTTCGCGTGGGGAATAAAGCAAGAGTTCTTTGGTCTTGCTGTTGGCACATACCCATTGCATTTGCCTTTGATTAGTTTTAGAACTCAATAATTGTTATTTTGTTCCATCTTTGAGTAGAAACATTATTTCATCTTCTTGTTTGGAACATGAAGGTTATGATTTGAGAATAAAGAACTTTGTTTGTTCAATATTTTTGAATGATATGTATTATGGTCGTTGCCCCATGGTGGATGGGTTGTACGTCCTTGAACTCAAGAAAATCTGTCTATAATATTAATGTAAAAAGGCACCGCCTAATGATTTGAACCCTACCTTTTGTGGCATTGTCGCTAGGTCATATAAATGAGAAGCGCATGAAGAAGCTCCATGGTGATGGACTTCTAACCTCATTTGATTTTGAATCATTTGAAACATGTGAATCTTGTTTACTTGGCAAGATGACAAAAGCCCTTTCACGAGTTTTAGTGAGAGAGCAAGTGAATTATTGGCCCTAGTACATACGGATGTATGTGGACCAATGAGCTCATTGCTAGGGGTGGGTTTGAAGCTTTGTAACTTTTACCGATGACTTCAGTAGATATGGATATATCTATTTAATGAGGCATAAATCTGAAACTTTTGAAAGGTTCAAAGAGTTTCAGAACGAAGTACAAAATCAACTTGGCAAAACAATAAAACACTTACGATCCGATCGTGGTGGCGAATACTTGAGCCAAGAGTTTGGTGATCATTTAAAGCAACGTGGAATCGTTCCGCAACTTACTCCGCCAGGAACGCCTCAATGGAATGGTGTGTCCGAACGACGTAACCGGACTTTATTAGATATGGTTCGGTCAATGATCAGCCAAACAGATCTGCCATTATCCTTTTGGGGTTTCGCTCTAGAGACAGCTGCGTTCACTTTGAATAGGGTCCCATCAAAATCCGTTGAGAAGACGCCATATGAGATATGGACTGGGAGAAGACCCATGTTGTCATTTCTCAAGATATGGGGATGTGAGGCTTATGTAAAACGTTTACAATCAGATAAACTCGCACCTAAATCAGAAAAATGCTTTTTTGTGGGGTATCCTAAAGAAACAAAAGGATATTACTTTTACAAAAGAAACGAGAACAAAGTTTTTGTTGCTCGAAATGGTGTCTTTTTGGAGAAAGAGTTTCTTTCAAAAGAAATCAATAGGAGTGATGTGTATCTTGATGAAGTTCGAGAATCACATGAATATGTTCAAGCTACCTCTGAACCTTCACAAGATGTACAAAGTGTTGTACAACCTGTGGAAGAGACTCCATTACGTAGGTCGGGAGGCCACGCCATGTACCTATTAGATATGGGAATGACATATTATTGTTGGACAATGATGAGCCCACGACTTATGAAGAAGCAATGATGGACCCAAACTCCAAAAATGGCTTGAAGCCATGAGATCCGAAATTCAATCCATGCATGACAATCAAGTTTGGAACTTGGTCGATTCATTGATGGTGTAAAACCATTGAGTGCAAATGGATTTTCAAGAAAAGATAGACGTAGATGGAAATGTTCAGATCTATAAGGCACGGTTGGTGGCAAAGGGTTTCAAACAAGTTCAAGGAGTTGACTATGATGAAACTTTCTCACCGTAGCCATGCTCAAGTCTGTCCGGATCATTTTAGCTATTGCTGCATATTTTGATTATGAAATATGGCGATGGATGTCAAAACACCTTCCTTAATGGGAATCTTTCGAGGATGTATACATGATACAACTCAAGGCTTTGTTGATCCTAAATATGCTAAAAGGGTATGCAAGCTTCAAAGATCCATTTATGGGTTAAAGCAAGCATCTAGGAGTTGGAACATTCGTTTTGATGAAGTAGTCAAAGGTTTTGACTTTATCAAAATGAAGAAGAGCCTTGTGTTTACAAGAAGGCTAGTGGGAGCGCACTTGTATTTACGATTTTGTATGTGGATGACATATTATTAATCGGGAATGACATTCCTATGCTTGAAGATGTTAAGACTTCATTGAAAAGGAGTTTCTCAATGAAGGACTTGGGAGAAGCATGCTATATCTTGGGCATAAAAATCTATAGAGATAGATCAAAAGGTTAATTGGATTAAGTCAGAAACGTACATTGACAAGATATTGAAAAGGTTCAATATGCATGAATCCAAGAGAGGTTTCATGCCAATGTCACATGGCATCGATCTCGCAAAAATCGGTGTCCTTCGACATCCGATGAGCGAGACAGATGAGCAAGATTCCATATGCTTCACTATTGGGTCTATTATGTATGCCATGATCCGTACACGCCGGATGTCTCATATGCTCTAAGTGTCACGAGCGGATACCAAGCGGATCTGGTGATGGTCATTGGATAGCCGTAAAAATATCCTCAAGTACTTGAGAAGAACTAAGGGTATGTTCCTTGTTTTTGGAGGTGAGGAAGATCTGGTTGCAAAGGGTTACACCGATGCAAGCTTCCAAACCGACAAAGATGATTTTCGATCGCAATCCGGGTTTGTGTTTACACTTAATGGAGGAGCGATGAAGTGGAAGAGTTCCAAGCAAAACACGGTGGCCGACTCTACTGAAGCGGAGTACATTGCGGCCGGAGGCCGCAAAGGAGGCTGTGTGGATTAAGAAGTTTATCACGAGCTTGGTGTGGTCGCTAGTGTCTCTAGTCCAATGGACATCTATTGTGATAATAGTGGTGCCATTGCACAAGCAAAAGAGCCTAGATCACATCAAAAGTCTAAACACATACTCCGCCGCTTTCACCTTATTCGCGAGATTGTGGATAGAGGTGACGCCGAATATGCAAAGTACATACGAAGCCAATGTGGCCGATCCGTTGACAAAGCCACCGCCCTGACCTAAGCATGAGGCGCACACAAGGTCTATTGGTATTAGATACTTAATTGATTGACTCAAGTGCAAGTGGGAGATTGTTAGTGTTATGCCCTTGAGGCAATCATTTAGATGATTGTAACATGACTATGTTTATGAATAATAATATGATTATTGGTCCAATGAATGTATATCATTGTATTGATCAACAAGTATGTGACTTGATTATGAAGCTCTTTACTTAATGATGTAATTCGATAAATATCTCTCGATCGGATATCATCGTATAGGACTACGATGAATAGATCAAGACATGTAGTGATCGATGATCATGCTTCATAGATCATGGGATATGGAGATATCATCTCTACATTGTGGACCATGTTGAAGAACATGGGTTAGATAGACCGCTATGGGACACTGCGAGAATGTTTCATTCTTATGTGTCATCGATGTATCTCATACCTAGAAGATGTATGATCCTTAGACCTGAGATTGTCATATTCCCTACATGTGTAATAGTTTTCCTTGGGGCTATCAAACACTACTTCCTAACCGGATAGTTATAAAGGTAGCTTTCATATTTACTATGAAACGTGCGAGAGGAAGTGAGCGATCAAGATGGAATTTGCCACTCCAATGAAACGGAGATATATGACAAGGCCACTCGTGTGATATGATTAAGAAAGTGCATGGCCATGCCGTGATTGAGGAGTCAATCACAACTTATTAATATATCACGGATACGAGAGATGGATTGAATCATGAAAGGATGACATGCTTCTCGCCTTGAGATCAATCTTCATATACTTGGCAAAGGGATTATTACATGAGTTCTTTTGATAGGTTCTGTTCGATTTGATCACAGTATGTTTGGGAGTTGGCATACTTTGCAAGAAGCCGCTACCAACTATTGGATTGATAAAGTGTTTTCCGAATCCATGTCCAAATGTATGTGAACCCGCAGGTCACACACTTAATGGGTGGGACGCATTAATTTGGATTGGATCCGTAATTAATGAACCTCGTGGGCTTAGCATCTTTGGTGGGCCTGGTTTAGGGTTTCATCTCGTGGCTATATAAGGAGGGGAGGAGGAGGCGCAGTGTGTGCTTTCCACGGTTTAGGTTTGATTCACTTGAAACCCTAGCCTCCTCCTCTCGCCGCCTCGCCGAGCGACTAGGTGCTTGCACACGACGCACGGCGTTCCATCTCTGGACGTGTGGACTACTGCGGTGACGCTGCTGCGACTGCGGCGTGGGAGGACGATCCACGGCGAGGCGAGGACGATCCACTACATCGACGCAACAACTGCGGCGAGGACGAACCACTACATCGACGCGTGAAGGATTCTGCAACTGCGCGTCTAGTGGTAATCTTATCTATGATCCCCTTCTTGCGAGTAGCTTTCTGGTTGCGCGGTAGTTTTTTTTGTGCTAGCGTAGGATACCGCGTTTCCCTTCACTCCCAACCTGGATTGCAGGAGGTCCTCGCGGACATTGCCGCCGCGAGATCGAAGCGATCGCACCTGCACCTCCTTACCCTTACGAAGAAGATCTTCCCCCGCAGCTTCCTGTTATTCTTGTTGGCGTTGGAGATCGGTCTTCTGCTCTTCTATCGCGAAGATGCCACGAAGATCGCAGCAATTCCTCGCGACGCCGACTGGTTTGCTGGTCAAGTCAAAGTGACATACCTGAGATGTATTGGCCTGATCTTTACCAGATCGGATCTGGTTTTGGACCGAACATGACAAGCTCTCCGCGCAAGATCTGCGGATTTAAGTCCGTGTTTCAAGCGGAAGGCCTGGTCGGAGACGAAGGTGGCGACGAATCCACCGATTGCTGCCATCGAGTCTGTGGGAAAAGATTATAGCGCTTCCCCTACCTGGCGCGCCAACTGTCGACTTTTGTAGTCGGCAATAAATTTATGGGGTAGACGCTAGATCTCAAACTCGAAGGTCACACAAGACAAGGGGTTTAGACAGGTTCAGGCTCTCGCGGAGGAGATAATACCCTAATCCTGTGTGCTGGGATTATATGGATCTCTTGGATCCGGGGTTGCTCAAAGCACAATATGCTCTGGGCGATATGAGGTGTTCTATGTTCTATGGCTTGGGTGCTCTATGCTTGAATGATCGGATCCCTATGTTGTTGCCCGCCCTCTCCCTTATATAGCGGGGGTGGGACGGCTTACAGAGTCCTGATCGGTTTGGAGATTCCGATCGGTTACAAGATTCTAGTCAGTTAATAGGATAGAGTTTACATCTTTATCTACCCTATTAACGACTCGGATTACAACCGTATCTATCATATCTAAATATAAGTTCAACTTCCTTTAGGATATGTCCCCTTGCGCACGGCAGCGGAGCCTGACGCGGGGAGTATCTTCTGGGCCTCCCTCTTGGGCTTGTCATGAGGGTACCCGGGTTCTTATATTCCACAGTCAGCACGTCGGCAATGCTACAGGCGATGGGAGCTGCAATCGATGTGTGCGAAGAGTTCATGGGTGCACAAGGATGCTTTAGGTGGAAAGAATTGGAATTTGCCTCACCAGGACAGCTTGATTTCGATTTTGCCCCTTTCTCTGTGGTTTGCCAGCAACAGAGAAGAAGGTGGCACAATTGACCTCAGCTCGAGCAGATGGAGCTTCAGTGGGCTAGTTTGGTGAGTTTGGTAGAGCTTGGCCTGGTATTTAAAGGAGGTGAAGGCGATATCTACAGGATGTGAATGGACGGCTCAATTGCGATTCACGCGGAAACTTCACTGCCACGGTAGCATAGGCAAGGGGGTAAAGATCACTGTGGTAGGGCATGGGCATGTTTGGCTGGTGGCTTAGCGCCGAAGTCTTGTGCTTGTTGTGGCAGGGTTTTCTCTGGGTTTTGGTTGCCACGGCAGGGATTTCATGGACGATCAACTGTCAAGGCAGAGGAAATAGAGGGAGTCGGTGCTAGCTGGGAAAGAAAGAACCAGGGCATTCCGTGTCCAGAGGCAGTGAACCCAGGCCATATACGGTGGCTTAGACAGAACCAGGGCATTCCGTGTCCGGAGGCAGTGAACCCAGGCCATATACGGTGGCTTAGCGTCGAAGTCTTGTGCGATGCATGACGTGGCAGAGAATCGGGAGCTCCCTGGTTGCCGTGGCAAGAATCGAGCAAAGGGAGGCACTGGCTGTTTGGTGCGAAAGAGAGCTCGATTGTGGCGCCGAAATTCTTGGTTTTTGAGCTTGGGTAGGGCATGGAGGTGGCAGTGCAGGCTATGGTGCATTGCTTGGCAGCATACGATGCGGTTAAGTCGGTGTCGCCGGTCGTGGCAGCGTTCACACGGGGAAACTCTTGTCACGGCATAGTCTGGGCAGAAGCGAGACAGAGTTGAGCCTGTGGAGAAGGTAGAGACTGGGTGCTACGCTGCTGACTTGTGGGCCGTGGTACAGGGATGGCTCGACATGTCAAAGGGACATGAGGATAAAAATTGGAAACCTCTAGGGCAGAGTTGGGTTCTTGCATTAATTGAGCAGACAATTCTTCTCTAAACTTTTTGAATTTTTTTTGAGTGAACATTAGACCAGATTTATCATCTGCTAAATATTTCAGTTCAAAATCATGTGTGTGAAAATTTTACAAATTCTGACAATGCCACTGTTTGGATTTTGTTTTTCTGTTTTTGATTTTTATGAGGTTTTAAATTAGCTTTATTTAATATGAAACTTTTTTGTGTCATTATAAAGGTTATTTGGAGCTATAATAAAAATTTAATATGTTGATCAATCATACATGATTTTATAAAATTCTGACATTGATAATATTTATTTTAAATTGTTTCTGTTTTTAATTTCTGAGAAAATTCAAATGAGCTTTTATTTTCTGAGAAATTTCAGTTAGGTTTCCAATATACTGAGGATGATTGCATAAAAATTTCAATTGCTGATCTCATTCAAATATTTTTATTTAATTCTGTGATGCATACTGTTGTTAGTCTCCATAGACTGTTTTTGATTTATTTGAGGCTTTAAATGTGTTCAAACTCCTTTGAAATTATTTATAAATTTTTATGGAGGCAGTTTAGGATTTATTTAGATATTATTTCTGATTTTATCTTTATATAATTTGGCTTTCACGTTTTGGAAAAGAGGATATTAACTGATGAATATGATTTTATTGAGGCTTTTAATATTTTCAAATATTTCTGAAATTATTTGGGAAGATTTTGGAGTTATATTTATATTTAAATATATTTTCTCTAGATTTCTCTCTTATATGATTTTGGTCTTCATTATTTAGAAAACAGATTTTCCAATCAAGAAAATTGATTTTTTTAAAGACTAAAATCCAATAAAATTTCATAAAAGGTGAAAATTCAAAACTAAATCATATTTCAAACTTAAATTTTTTATATATATCCAAATTTTTAAAATTTTATTTGATCTGTTTTTGAATTTTTGGGATGTTACATTACTGCTGAAGCGTAGTTTACTATCAAATCATAATTCGTAATTACTTTGAAAGACACATAAATTTACTGACGTATCAACAAGTTTTTACTGTCGTGTATTGACATGTTGCAAACTATCACTACGACTGATAAAGTTTTACGAACGAGTAGTATTTTAGCTTAAGCTATTCGAACTAACCACGTACGCACACCTAAGAGATTTACACCGAGATACATTGAGGATTACTATCACACGTACGTGTTCTCTGTGGCGCGGATGTGTACGTGTTTTTCGCGATAAAAAATACACAATTACTTGTCGGTACATAACAAATTACTGTCACAACAACATGTTTTTACTGTCTAAATGGAAGGGAACACGAATTTGTTTGACATGCTTTTATGTAAATTACTATCTACTACGTTACAATTTACATAGGTGTAGCTGCCTTAATACCGCTGAGAAAATAACTTGCCACAAGCTACACACCATGTTGTCATGCGTTCTGTGAGTGGTAACAAATACGTCTGGTTATATTACATTTTACTGAATGCATCGTTGGAGTTTACTTCAAACGCTTAACAAGTATGACCCGCCAATGCATAATTAGCCCTAAAAATTGGAAACTATGTTTACTCCCGGATACGAACCAAACTAAGGTTAGATATGGATTTATTGTCCATACATGGTAACAATAACATCTAGTTATATACCATGTTACTAGACACATAGTTATATTTTACTGTTGCGGATAACAGTGGTGCGTGCTGGCTATGGGATGGAATCATTGTAGAAGGTAAATCATATTTACAGCTGGAAAACGTATCAACTTTCATAAAGAAAAAAAGATCAATTGCACGACCCAATAACAAATAATCGGTCCTAACAATGGGAAAGAACATTTGCTTCTGGATACATACCAATAAGTTACAGTCAGATCGATAGCTAGTAGATGGTCTTTATGCAGGATGTGGGTTTGTGGTACATAATTGTCTAAAGCGGGTGCGGACACAGGTGCGTTGCCCTGTTCAGTGGGGGAAGCAGGCTCGGTTGGAGAAAGTGTAACCGGCTAATGGGTAGAATAATTTATTCTACACGTATAGAATAATATATGTATATGTACAATTACTTGAGGCACTGTATGATCTAAAACATTTATATTCCTCTATGTATTGCATGTGAAATTTTTTGAAATTTTTAAGATGTTGAGTTTAAATAGTTTATTAGCTAGTTCAAACAATTTTGAAATTAAATTCAAACTAGAGTTTTCCTTTTTGATAATAATTTGATTGTAGGTACGTGCTAATTTTATATATAAATCAGCAAAGCATGTGATATAAATTCATTCAAAATATTTAAATTCGAGTATATTTTTTAAAGGCATGTGTTTTATTTGAATTGTTATAGACGAGTATATACCTCAAAACTAAAATTTTCAAAAAATATACCCGAATATAGATTGAATTCCCACATTTGAAATCATAGAGGCTAGGCTATATGGTGTCCCATTCCGACGTATAATATATGTGTGTGTCTTGATATAGTTCGTTGTCAGGTTTATGATCATATCTGATATGAGTACATCCTACCTTTTAGATCACGATTCTAAGAAATTTCGATCCACGTACCTGTCAGTGTGATTTCAGCTTCGATCCGTATCGTGATCCTAGCAATCTTCATGCTAACTAGGGGTACGTACGTAGTAGGTACAGTTAAGAAAATAGGGCCTACAACGACTGAATGTTAGGCCTACCTGTCTAACTAGTTCTATTCATATGCGCTTGAACTTTTGATAGATATCAGGGCATTATCTCAGAAGGTGCCATATCAGATTTTTGTGAGGTGGAGAGGGGGAAGAGGGAGATACAAGCCTTTTTAGCAAACCAAGACATAGATACAATTAGATATGACAATGGAAGGAACTTGTATCTAAAAAAATTCATTTAGAGAGATAAGAGATTTTCATGCAACAGTTAAATGATTATGGGCCATTTAGATAGAAGCTAAAGGCACAACTCATCGGAGTGGTTGTATCTAAAAATTTACTCGACCCTTTTCTCTCTCCTCCTAGATGGAAGCTAAGATACAAACTATTGGAATTGCTCTTAATTATTTCCCTAATTTCTGGAATAATCTTCGTTTATATAATTCAGTAGATGGTCACGTTGTTGCTTATAGACTCCATTAAGTGTGTGCATATAATTATGTTGTTTGTCAAAGACTCAAATTAAGCAGTTGGGTCATGGATCACATTGTTGACAAATTGGAAGTTGCTTAGGCCAGTCATGTGTCCTCATTGAGATGATGTATAATTTGGGAGAAGCTAGTTGTTGACCACGGATGCAGCTAGCCAACTTTGTCGTAACTTCCGTGCGTCGAGATATCTCGTACATCAAATGTCGAATATTAATGTGCTATATATAGCTTTCCATGAGATTTGAGTTTTGAGACCAAGCTAGCAATCTTAATTCGTCATTGACATGGAACGTACACTTTTGGTGTGTTCGTGACGTATGAGGGAGGGCTACAATGAAATTTATTAGCATATATATGCTTGAATGGACACAAATTGATTAAGTGCACGCGCGCATAGGCATTGAATTTTTTGATAGACATTTTCGTTGGCAGGCAGCTTTGAATTTTGTTCTCGGTCCCATTGATATTCAATATATCAGGCTAGCAGGTAGTACAACCTCATAGAAATTTCTCCATGCTGTAATTTCTATAATTTTTTACTTCTTCATAGGTGAAAGGTCTATGACTTCCACGTAGAAAAAAGTATCTCTACTACTTCTAATTTGGAGTTGGTGGCGGTCCGTTCTCCACCCCCAACCCACCTCTATAAAAACAACCATCACAAAAAAAACAGACCAACCCAAAAAAAACATTGCTTCTTTTTCGCTCCGCCTGACCACCTCTTCCTCCTCACGCCACCCGCGACAAAGAGATTTGACGGAGATGGGCGGCGCCGCCGTAGTCTTGCTCGCAGCCGCTCTACGCCGCATGCCTCCTTGATCTCTCGTGCTACGTGCGGGCTCCTCGAGGATACCGCCGTAGAGGAGGAGGAGAAGGCAGGGACACGGAGGAGGAGGACCAGTAGCAACCTGACTTCTTAGACCGGACTTCCCAACATCTGGGACCCGTTCCCGCCCTCCGCGGTGCGACCGCCTCCTCTGCGAGGCACCGGAGGTGAGCGGGGCTTACGGGCTTACTAATCATTGGTTAACTTTTGTGCTTTTTTAATCGGGAGAAATAGATGTTTGATCTTGTAGCAAAATTTTCGTTATTGCTTAACCTTTATGTTTCGTTAACGATTTATTTTTCGTATCAACGCATGGGCACTGAATTAGTTACAATAATATGTTAGTTATGAAATGGGCATGGCAGTGACGATGTTATGCCAAGGACCACCACATGCTTATTCTTGGGCCAGAAGAAGCACGGCCCATGAAAACAGTGGTGGAGCCAACTCTGGGGCCAGTTGTTTGGGTCGGCTGGCAGCTAGGGTTGCAATCGGATCGGATATTTTCCGTCCGTCCGACCGACCGGATGTGTTCGGATCGGATTCGGATATTATTTTCGGATCGTTTTCGGATTCGGTATCTGATTCGGATTCGGGATAGCACTATCCGTCGGATCGGGATATTCCAAAAAAAATTCGAATATATCCGATACAAGTCTATTCGGATATCCGACTCCAAACTCTGCTGCCCACCCGTGAATCGTGATGACTGATGTCTCTCTCTTCCGGTCTTCTCCCCAATCCGATCTAATCTCAGATCTGAGACCCGAGCCCCGAGCCTCCCAGACTCCCGTCGCCCAGGCAACCAGGCCTCTCGGCGCCACCGCCCAGGCCTCCCGGCGCCGCCTCCCAACCTCCAAGGCCGCCCGCTTGTCGGCATCCTCCACCCGTCTCACCTCCCGGCGCCCTCCGCCCGAGCCCCCCCAACTCCCGTCGCCCAGGCGGCCAGCCTCCCGGCCGCCTCCCAACCTCGGGCCGCCCGCCTCTCGGCGTCCTCAACCCACCTCGCCTCCGGCGCCCCGCCCGAGCCTCCCGACTCCGCAATCAACCTCCCGGCGCGCCGCCAGCCTCCCAAGATCGCCGCCGAGGCCGCCCGCCTCTGGCGCCTGCGGCCGACCTCGCCTCCCGGCGCCCTCCGCCCGAGTCTTGCCGCGGCGCCGCCCTTTGCCACTCCTATAGGGTCGTCGCCCTGCCTCCCGCCGCCATCCCCACAGCCACCCTCTCGGCGATCTCCGTCTAGCCAACTACTGCCATCCCTCCTACCGGCTGCAACTTGGTAATTCAGAGTTCAAACAACTTAAAATCAGAATTTTTAACTCATCATGGTTTGGAAGGCACTGTGTAATGTTGTATGATTCCTTGGTTCGATGTGTTGGCATTATTCGAACTCTGTTACCGAACAGGATGCCTTTGGTTTAACTCTTCTTTATCTTTTCCGTGATAGCTTCACTGCTCGTCCTTCTTCTCCAATTTATTCCAAGCTCTGCATTGGCAGAGTTCGATATAAAGAATCTATTTACTCTGAGGGACGCGGTCACTGAAGGAAAGGGCCTCCTTCACAACTGGTATGATTCAGGAACTCCCCCATGCAGATGGTCAGGTATTACTTGTCCTCTGTGCCACTCTATGTCTCCTTTCCGTCATGTATCGGGGCATTCGAGTCGCTTGTTCGGCTCAACTTCAGTGGATGTGGGTTTTCCGGTGAGCTTCCAGAAGCCTTGGGGAATTTGCGGCATCTTCAATACCTAGACTTGAGCGACAACCAGCTAGCTGGGCCCTTAACTCTGATATTGTCATTGGAGATGTCCTGGCTCCTGGAATATGTGTGATGACTGATGAGGTTATCCAATTTTTGTGTGTGTTATGATAACCAATATACTGGAAATAAGGAGACTGTGCTTCTTTGATATTGCATGAATTGTATAGAAACCTCATGAATTGTATAGAAACCTGATGAATTTTTGTGTGAGGTTATACTCTGATGAAGGACTCAAACTATCCATATTTTAGACTGTGGTTCTTTGATATTTCATGAATTGTATAGAAATCTGATATTTAGTTATTGTATAAAAACTTGATGTTTCTGGTACTTGATGTTTAGTTACTTGTGTGTCTCATATGAACAAATAAGGAGAACTCATTACTAAATCCATATGTTTAGACTGTGCTCATCTATTGCTTTCTTTCTTCCGCTCTTGCATTTAAGGTCAGTGGGACATCCAGGAGACAGTAGTTGTCTATTGCTTTCTTTCTTTCTTTCTTCCTGTTCACTGTCTAGTGAGGCAGTGACTAAAGTTCATCATATCAAACTAATGAAGTATGAAGTACTGAGGTTGAGAAATTGCCTATTTTCCTTTGTATTTTAATTTGAATATATCACATAAATGGAAAAAATCAAACTGAGGTTGAAGTATGAAGTACTGATGAAGTATGAAGTACTGAGGTTGATATTTGTACTGGCTTGAGTGCTATTCTATACTCTTCAGGCCAAATAAATGGAAAAATCAAACTAGTATTATCGACTTTTCCCCCCTGAATGTGCTTAGTAAATCCTAATGATTGTGTCTTTTTGTGTTCAAACCAGTTGTTGCTTTGTGATGGAGTCTGGCAGTGCTAGCGCAAATGTGTGTGCAACTAGTGGAGCGTCACCTGCTGCCACACTTGGTACAAGTCTGTCTGCACCAAGTGCTCACACATTAGTAGTGCGAGAGCCTCTTGCATCTGAAGCCGAAGGACCTCAAGCTGAACCTGAATGTGATATCACCAAAGAAAATGAGCCTCCTAGCAAAAGGCAAAAGAAGTCCATCTCCAAGGTATGGGAGCACTACACTAAGGATACTATGACAAAAACTGATTCAAATGGTGTAGTTATAAAGGAACTTTGGGCGAGATGCAAGAAATGTCCTTACAAAGCCCGATGTGAGACAACAAGGGGCACATCATGCTTTATAAATCATTTAAAAAACAAGCATTCTATAACTCCAGGACAGCAAATGATCAAACTAGAAAAGGGTGAAGATAGCACTGCCAATGTTCAGACATATAGATTCGATGCTGAAACTAGCCTTAGATAGTGGTATTTGGCACTTGTTATGCATGAATATCCCTTTAATATGGTTGAACATGAGTACTTTGTTGACTTCATCAAGTCTTTGCGCCCTAGTTTTTCATTCAAGTGTCGCACAACTACAAGAAATGCTATAATAGAAATGTTTAATGAGGAAACAAAGAAGTTGAATGATCATTTCAAATATCTTTCATGTCGTTTTTCTGCAACCATGGATATGTGGACCTCAAATCAAAATAAAGGTTATATGTGTGTCACCGTGCATTGGATAGATGATAATTGGCAGATTCAGAAAAGAATTGCTAAATTCATGCATGTTAAAGGCAGCCACACAGGTACTAATCTAGCCACAGAGTTCATCAAGGGTGTGATGCATTGGAACCTTGAAAAGAAGCTTTTTGCTCTCACTATGGACAATGCCTCATCTAATGATATAAGTGTGCTGCAGAACTTGTTGCAAAACTAAACAAGAAAGCTCCCTTAGTCTGTGATGGTGCTTTTTTCATGTGAGATGCTTATGTCACATTTTAAACCTTGTTGCTCAAGATGGCTTGAAAGCGCTTGCATCTTGAAGGAGAATATTAGAGCTTCTGTTGTCATTGTAAAGAATTCACCATTGCAATGGGAACATTTTCAAAAGTGTGCATCTGAGTGTGACTTGAATATCAATGAGGGTCTTCCATTGGATGTTTCAACTAGGTGGAACTCCACTTTTTTGATGTTGAAGCAAGCTATTTACTATAGGAAGGCTTTTGAAAGGCTATTTGAGTTGAATGAGAGTAAGTACAAGAAGTGTGCTCCATCAGATGAGGAATGGTATAATACAATATCACTATGTAAGTGTTTGAGGAGACTTTATGAGGCTACATTGCTTTTCTCTGGTACTACATATCCCACAGCAAATCTGTTTTGGTGGAAATTCTGTGAGATTAAGTTAGCTATTGAAGAGTGGTGTCACAATTCTGATATAACTATTCATGCCTTAGCAATGGCAATGCAAGCTAAGTATGACAAGTATTGGCAGAAGTCCAACATAGCACTTGCTGTGGCGTGCTTTCTTGATCCAAGGTACAAGAAAAGGTTAGTAGAGTATTTTATGAAAAAGATATATGGTGAGGAGAGAGCTGTTCCTGAACTTCATACATTCATGACTGTTGTGAACCAATTGTTCCAAGCATACATGTCTAGCACACCTCAAGTTGCAAAGCCTACAACTGCGGGATCTAGTGTGGCTTCTCATCCACTTGACGATGACTTAGGTGTTCTTGCAATTGAAGAGTTCTTGTATGAAACTACTGTGAGCATGACGAGACACAATGAGAAATCTGAATTGGATATATACATGAAAGAACCAAATTTTCGTTGGATTGAAAGTGAAGATGGGCCATTTGACATATTGTCTTGGTGGAGGGCCAAACAAGGGATTTTTCCCACTCTTTCGCGACTAGCCCGTGATGTGTTAGCCATTCAAGTGTCAACCATTGCTTCAGAGTCGGCATTCAGTGCGGGTGGTCGTGTTGTTGATCCTTTCCGTAGTCGATTAGATCCCGAGGTGTTGGAAGCCCTAATTTGTACCAAGGACTGGACAACATCATCTAGAAGAGGTAAAAATAAGTCATCCATTTCATATGTCATACAATTTCCATTTTTTTCCTTTACTAATAGCAACTATCACAACACAATTTCAGGTTCTAAGGAGAAGATTGCGACGCTGATTGATGACTTGGACTTAGAGTATAAGGCCAAAGTATGTGATTCACCTATAGACATGACTTCAGAGGTTTGTTCATTCTCCTATAGAATTGCTGTCATTTTGTTACCACTCTATTTTGTGGTGTGCATGTGGAGTAGCTTCTCCAATCAAATGAATAAGGCAGCAATTAGATTACCGTTTCAATACAAATGGTAGATTATAGATTACTGAAATACTTCATTATTAAACCTTTGAATGTAGACTCATATGTGGCATTCTACAATTTCAATGTAAAGTCATCTGTGGCATGCTACAATGTGGACTTGTTATCACTTTTAATATGGTATGAAAAACTTAACCACTACTCTAGAGTATTTTCTCTTTGCTACTATTTATAGTTGAATGTATCCCTTCCTACATCATAACTTGAAAGTCAGTGTTCAGTATGCCATATCCATTCTTTTCGCAATTCTTTTCGAGTGTTCAATGTTCACGAAGTCTTGGTCACTTGTTTGTTTTCACCGCCATGATTATCATAACGTTGGAATGAAGAAGCTTCAGTTTGGAATCTAAACTATTCATATCTAGCAGGTGTCACAATTGTCCTCAATAGTCATATTGAACTTGTTAGATTTTTTATTCTTGTCATGCACTCCTGTTCTTCAGATATCAACGCATACCTTTTGTTTTTTGTAGGATGAGACAATGGTTGAGGCTGATATTGACTAAGTGCTTGAGTGTCGAGAACAAGTAGCCATGGTTATGCCTTGTGGTCTCATTGAGATATTGACAGTCTTCCTTGGCCACTTCAGTATTCAAACTCTTCTACAAGATTACATCTTTGTTTAGTTTTTGTGTGTATGTTTGTATGATGCAATCGTAATATTGTTGTTTTGTCTTATTGTCTCTTTCATAGAGACATGGAGTCATGGTCATGTTGTAAGATATTATTTACATATTGTTTCTATCTTCCATAACTTTTCGCTATGTGTACCGCTGAAATTGAATGGACTTTTGCAACTTTGTTGGACTACTTCATAAAATAACTAATTAAATTATGTTCTGTTGCATTCGTACTCATACGGTTGATCAATAAGTGCTATATGTGTTCTTTATGCGGTATCAATTTTCACGTGATATCCGATAAAAATTATCCAGTACCGTATCGATTTCGCTCCGTATTCGATTCGAATCCGCGACCGATATTATCTGAGCCATATTCGTATCCGGGACTATCCGAAACCGATTCCGAATCTGATAAAAAATATGGTTTAGGATACAAAAAGAGCGATATCCGACCGAATCCGAGCCGATTGCATCCCTACTGGCAGCAACAAGTTAGGGACATTCTCTTGTGTTTATCTGCGCTGACAATCGCGGCCTTCAGTAAAGGAAGAACACCAATTGCTGGAGTAAGATGTCTCTCAGTTCATCCAAATTCATATGACCTATTTTTCAAATGGTTTTATTCATAAATATATAATGTATTTCATGGTCTAATGTAAATTAATGTTGTGTTCCCTTTATAACTCTAATAAATATCCAAGTCTATTTGATATTCTCTATATACATGTATTCAATGCGATGCTTAGAGATAATAATTAGAGGTAATTTTTAATATCTCTTTGTCTATTTCTAAGTAAAAAAATCAACACGGTAGCTAAATGATCGGTCGTCACTTCTCCTTCGTCCCACCCAATTAGTAGGTGTGGTAACTGGTAAGGATAATTTACAGGAATTGCGTGGTTGCTTCGTGTGCAAGTCATGATCCATCAGCAAGCCGACGCACAGCGGGAATGAGTGAACCAGAAGGCGGGAGGAGGTGGCTAAAGCTAAGGGCATTTCAAAGTCGGTTCGTGTAATGAAGGGTGAGGATGTAATCAGGTGAGGATTGGACGACGTACGTTGAAGGATGACGGTGAACAGTGTAGTCGCAATTTACTCTAGTGGTTAAACTGAGTTGGTAAAAGCAATCTGTAATTTCAGAGATTTGAAACTATAAAGTCTGTAATCCGCAAAGAAAAAGGCATAATAGCAAAGTGGATTGAAATCCCCATTCTCTTCTCGTTTCTTCCTTCTTCCCCCTTCTCTGGATTCATCCATTCTGATCGCTAGATCTCTGCTTGTTCTTCGACCACCAGAGATCTCTCATGTCTCTGAACCCAAGGACATTACATCTAGTATCAGAGCCAAACGATCATCGGGGAAGATTTTTTTTTCGATTGAGCCGTAAAATCCCAGAGGGTAACGTCTCGGTTTGCAAAATCTGAGTTCGTTTTGACTAGTCTGGTTGGTTCAATCTGAAGAGCAAAACGGCCGATGAAACCATCAGTGTAGACCAGATTGGTTTTGGAGGCGATAGAGGAAGTAGTGAATCAAGCGGATGCTTGGTGGGAGTAGATGGATGATCATTGGGACTCCTTGAAGGCGAATCTTGATTTCATAGTGGAGAAGATTAAACTGGTGGAAGTGATTCCGGTGATTCAGGCCCAGGTGGAGAAACACAACAAGGTAATCTCAGGATTAATGGAGCAATTTCAGAAGATGTTACAATCGATGAAGGAGAATCTGGGGGCACAAGCGACCTTGTAGATAGGAGAGGAGACAGGAATGACCACACCACATCCAGCCCAAGTTTCAGGAGTACCATAAGGTGGGGAGTTAACGGCTACTTTAGCACGATTATTAGGAAGGGGTCCTATGCCGCCACTGAGATTTGGTCTAGATAATAAGAGATCAGGTCGACCTACTTCAACTCAGGTAACTCCAATCTTGAGTGGGGAGAAGAAAACACCTATCCCTAAGTTGTCATTTCCAAAATTTGATGGAGAAGAGCCTTGAATTTGGAAGAATCGCTGTCTGTAGTATTTTTGAATGTATAACATTGATGAATCTCTATGGGTCACGGCTACGGCAATGCATATGGACGACAATGCTACCATGTGGTTGCAGGTGTATCAAGAGGAGCATTCATTAGTCAGTTGGGAACATTTTATGTTGGCAGTTGACTCATAATTTGGGGTGTATGATTCACGAAGAAACATAAGAGATTTGATTCAGATTAGGCAAACAGGTAGTGTTCTGGAATACAAGAATCAATTCAAAACAGTGATGTATAAGGTTCAAGCTTACAACAAATCATGCATTGCAGATTTTTTTGTCAATCATTTTGTTATGGGATTGAAAGATGAACTGAGGTATGAGGTGGAAATTCAGTTACCTGATTCTGTGAGGAAAGCCTTCCTTCTAGCCCAAATTCAGGAGGAAAAGTGGGATAAGGTAAGAGCCCGACCACATAAAATGTTGGTGACTCCTAGGATGGGTGGACCTTATCGTAATGAAGTGACAACAGGATAGAATAAAATGACTATGGATGATCTGGGTAGAGAACGACAGTTAAGAGAATACCGACGTGCTCAAGGCCTTTGTTACAAATGTGGGGAGAAATTTGAAAAAGATCATTGTTGTAAACCTTTACCAGGGGCACAGGTGCATGCGATAGAGGTAGAGAGTGGTCCAGAAAATATTAGTGATGAAGTGCTCCAAGTCTTGGAAGAAGCAGACGAAGAATTTGAGCAAGATCAGAACAAATTATCTTTGCATGCGTTGGCAGGAACTGAAGATTATGAAACAATAAGCATTCAAGCAATGGTGGGTAATCAAATCATGCTTATGCTAGTGGATTCAAGCAGCTCCCATAGTTTCATCAATACAAGCTTTCTTGAACGAACTAAATACATGAAGACCATGTGGAGGTCTATCCTTATTGGTGATGAGTTATTACTACCGGCCATGTGGGCGCGGTAGTGCCGAACCAGCGGCGATCGCCGAGGGGTCCGATGGTTATATTCCGATGAGGTGTTTTCGTTGGTTCTTCAGGAGTGGCACTACCGGCCATGTGGGAGCGGTAGTGCCGGCCGAGCGGTACTACCGGCCCCAGAGGGCGGTAGTGCCGACCTATTGAGCGAATGTTGAAATTGATTTCTGAATTTGTGTGAGGCTTATTGCATATAATTTTGGACAATGCTATGTGATGTGTTTCCTTGTTTTTGATGGTTGCAGGTTGACGATGCTAAATCATGGTGAGGCGAAGGATGACCGGGGCTAGGCGAGGAGCGTCGGAGGTCCAGACGGTTGGGGATCGCTGGAAGATGATCGGAGACGGAGTCGTGGCAAGCCGTGGACAAGGAACGGTTGAGATGCTATCTAGACGCTGCATGGATCAATGAGGGCCATTGGATCTTGATCTAGTTGATAAGTTAGCGGGTCTAGTTAGTGTGCTTTGAAAACCGTGCAAGAAAACCCATTATGTGTTGTGGGTTTTGGGTGAACCCTTGCATGGCTGGTGGAGTGGGTTAATCCTAGCCCTTGATGAGTGCTCTAGGGTTTAGAAGCTCATCCAAGGGTGGTAGATTGCCCAAAGGTAGTATAAATAGAGGGGTAGGGGTAGCCCTCCCTCACTTGAAGGTTTTGATGGTTTTGTGCTCCTTGGAGCTTTGCCCACTTGTTTGTAAGGCTTTGTAAACCTCCCCTTCCAGAAATGAAAATGTTTCCTCAAATCATTTCTTTCCTTTCCACATTTACATTACACATTTAAATTACGCAATTTAAATTCCGCATTTACTTTCTTGCAATTTACATTTACGCAATTTGGATTTGCCTCCTCTCCTTCTACATGCTTACGAATCTTTGCTGAGATTGATGTTTCATGAATGATTCTTCTCTTGATCTTATATCTTCAATCATCTAGGCAATCCATGCGTTCTTCGTGCAAGAAGTTGATTTTTGCGTTCTTGAATGTGTGATCTTATAGCTCGTGATTCCTTGTGTTTTGATTTGATCTCTTGCTTGTTGTGACATGTGGGAGCCTATCCAGGATCTTCTTGATCATCAAAACCCCACGAGCAAGTCTTGAATCAAGTTTGTTGGATTTGCTCAAAACTTGGTGTGTTCTTCCTTCCCGGGCAAAAGGGTCAAAACTTTAACATCAATCCTTGTGATTGAAGGTTGAAATAAGTTTCTGACATCCATAGGATCACATCTACCAAGTTTCATTGAGTTTGGATCAACGAATCAAAAGATACATCAATTTTCCTTTTTGAACCCGTGCTGAAAACACTGTTCATATGCCTGTTTTTATTGTAACTACAGTAACCCCAGCAGTACCGCCCCCACATGGGCGGTAGTGCTGGCCGAAGGCTGAATTTTGGGAAATTTGATTCTTTCGTTTCCATTTGATTGCTAAGGGTGTTGGCTTGGTTTCTTTAGGTAAAGAATTTCATTTGTGATCTTCTTTGGGGGATAAAATCGAATTTGGGATCATTCACACCCCCTCTGATCGCCATCTTGATCCCTCAATTGGTATCAGAGCCGGTTTTTCTCTTTCATAGATCTTGATCGGTCTCAATAGTCATGGCGATGGACAAGTATTCCACCAAGCCTCCTATTTTTTCTGGAGTTGATTTTCCTTTCTGAAAATCGCGGATGGAGTCATACATCACTGCCCAAGGCTTCCTGATATGGCAGAAGGTGAAACTCTCGTATGAGGTTCCTGCTGATGAAAACGTCATGGCCGGCAATATGGCTGACGTTGAGGCAAACGCTAAGGCAAGGAACATTATCATACAGGGTCTAAGCCGCAATGAGTATGATAGGATTTCTCACCTCCGTTCCGCTCACAAGATTTGGGAGACCCTCAATGCTTACCATGAGGGCACTACTCAAATCAAGACCGTGAGGCAGGATCAGTATAAGCATGAGTACAACAAGTTTGAACAACATGCTGTTGAGAGTCTTGATAAGTGTTTCAGTCGTTTTACCAAGATCTTGAGTGATCTTCGAGCAGTTGGTTGCATATACCCTAACTCGGATAATGCTCGACATTTCTTGACCGCACTCGATTTGCGTGTTTGGGAGATGAAGGTGACCACCATCAAGGACACCACCACTTGTCGACCCTGACTCTTGACGGGCTTTATTCCTGCCTCAAGACTCATGAGATCGATGTCGTCTCACGGAAGACAAAATCTCAGTCGATGGCCTTGGTCACCGATCCCATTGGATCTTCCTCTTCTGATTCTTCTATTGGTTTCTCTCTTTTCGCCCTTTGCGAGCTAAGCGATGACCAACTGGAAAAATTTTCAGAAAATAAGCTTGCTCTTCTTGCTCGCAAGTTTTCTCATGCATACAAGAGGGTGAGAGAGAGAAAGAGAGGTGGCATGATCACATGCTTCGAGTGTGGTGGCCCCAACCACATTCGGGCTAATTGCCCCAAACTGGAGAAGGCTAAGAACGACGCCGACGATTCGGCAAAGAACGACTGCATCGACAAGAACCGCAACAAGAAGCCTCCAGTTCATGAGCCGGTGCGTGAGAAGAAGTACCGCAACTTCTCCAAGAACAAGAAGCTCTTCCACCGCGTCCTCGCCGCACTTGACGACATCAACCTCTTCGACATGGAGACATGGAGCGACGAGGGCGAGGATGAACTGCAAGAGAAGAAAGGCGGTGACGACTTCTCCGGCATGTGCTTCATGGCCGACGCCAACGGCATCAGCGACTCTGAGCTCTACAACGACTCGGACGAGATACCCTCCTATGACCAGCTCAATGAAGCATTCTGTAAATTAGGGAAATTTCATGATAGAGCTAGGTGTATGGAGCTAGAGAAGGAAGTAGGTATCTTGACTCAGGAGTTAGCTTCTCTTAGATCTTTTCCCTCTCGAGTCACTGATGACTGTTCTTTGTGTGATGCTCTTCTTGTGGAGTTGGAGAACCTAATGACTATGCATGATAGTGTGTTGTTTGAATTAAATAGTCTTAGGTTGAAGAATGCTAGTGATGATTCTATTGATGCTATTCCACTAGATGCTAGTTTTCTTCATGCTCACTCTACTTCATCTTGCTCTAATTGCCCTAAATTGCTTGCTAAAATTGATGCCATGAGCGATCACCTTAGGAAGCTTTTTATAGAAACGATGAACTTGAAATACATGCTTCTAAGGACCAAGTCAGCTCATGTGAGGGCTGTAGGCAACTAAAACTTGACAATGAATCTCTAAATGTCAAATGTGCTAATCTTGCTAAGGATTTACTAGCTAAGTCACAAGAAAGTTGCTTGCGATGTAATGTGATTGAGGGGGACTTGGATAAAATCCATGTTGAACTTAGGGAGAAATTAGAAGACCAAGCTCATAGGATTAGAAATGTGTCATGCGTTTCTTGTGATGCCCTCAAGATTGAGGCAGCCGTGCTGAGGGAGAAAAATGCACGTGCTGAGAGAGCTCATCTTTCTGGTTTCTCCTCCTCTTCTTCCCCCTGTTCTTCTTGTGCCTCTTTCTTCCAAGATTGCCAATATCTCATGAGTACTCTCGAGAAGTTTGTTGGAGGCAAGAAGAAGCTCAATCTTATTCTAGACCAATCCAAGATTAGCAGATTTAATCAAAGTCTAGGATTTGATCCCTTGGAGCATACTCGGGCGCATCCTCCCACCATTGTGCGCGGCCCCAAGAGAGGTGAGATTATGGTCGCTCCTAAAGTGAGTACCACCGTGTTTAGGTCTGTTGGGGTTGTCCATAGGACTTCTGACCAGAAGGGTGTTACTCATGATGCTTATGCCTCTAGCAAGGCAAAGTACACATGCACCTTATGTAAGAAGGATGGTCACCTAGTAGATTTCTGCTTTAGGCACGCCAAGATCACTCTGTGTGAGTGTGTTGCTGCTATTAGGGGTATTCAAGGTCCTCCCCAGACTCTGAGTACTCCTAAGGCACACACTACTGTTAGACAGGTTAGAGAGTCGCCTGTTTTTGGGCAGCGTTCAGGACTCGGTTTTCATGCTGGTTCTTCAATTTTTAGTCCTGGAGCTGTTCGTGGTTAGTCTTTCCACCGTCCTCTTGATATTCCTCATTTTCTCATCGAGGTAGATATTAGCGGCATGAGGTGTTTTCTGGTAGGAGTTTGAGGCAACCTCACTGGGGTGATCCGGCTTTTGCATCACAGCGGGCCAACATAGTTTTGGCTCCTAGATCTTCTACTAATGCTGTTTCTGTTCATGTGAGAGACACTAGAGTCCAGTCTTTTGCTTCTGTGGCTGGTACCTTGAGGCGTCGTGTGGTTCAGTATTGGGTTCCCAGGATCTTCACTTTATTCCAGTACTGAGTCATCTCTCTCTTGTGTCTTGATCAGGCCCGTCGGATTGGGAAAGGAGATATTTGGATTGTCGACTCCGATTGTTCTCGTCATATGATCGGAGACTCTCGTTGGTTCTCTTCCCTATTTCGAGCCCCCGGTGATGAGTTGATCACGTTCGGGGATGCTTCTTCAGGTAGAGTCATTGCTAAAGATACCATCTACATTAATGACAATTTCATTCTTAAAGATGTTGCCTTAGTGAGTAAGCTGCAATACAATTTACTTTCTATTTCTCAGCTTATAGATGACTCTTTCGAGGTGAGTTTCAAGAGTAGCGCTTGTAGAATCCTCGATTCTTCAGGAGGGTTAGTTTGCGGGATTTCTAGATATGGGAGAGTCTTCCGTGCTGATTTTTCTGTTTCTTCTGGAGACTCCCTTCGGTGTTTGATTGCTTCAGAGTCCCGTGATCTCTCCTGCTAGCATAGGAGACTTAGTCACATTAGATTTGATCATTTGACCCAAGTTAGCAACCACAACCTCATTCGTGGTTTGCCCAAACTCATAATGGTCAAAGACTTAGTTTGCTCTCCCTGCCGACATGGTAAAATAGTTGCTGCTTCTCATCCCTCAGTCACTGTTGTGATGACTAATGCAACAGGACACTTTTTACATATAGACACTGTTAGTCCAGCTAGAGTGCAGTCAGTGGGTGGGAAGTGGTATGTTGTTGTCATTGTTGATGATTTTTCGAGGTAATCTTAGGTGTTTTTCATGGCCACGAAGGATGAGACTTTTACCCATTTTAGGGGTTTGGTTCATAGGTTGTCTTTTGAGCTCCCTGGTACCCTACGAGCATACGTAGTGACAATAGCACGGGGTTCAAGAACTCCTATTTTGAGAGTTTATGTGTGGAGTCTGATTTAGAGCATCAGTTCTCCTCTCCCTACGTCCCTCAGCAAAATGGCGTAGTGGAAAGAAGAACAGGACCCTGATAGAGATGGTCAGGACGATGCTAGACGAGTACAGTACTCCTAGAAAGTTTTGGGCTGAGGCTATAGCTACTGCTTGCCATGTTTCTAATCGTGTATTCTTGAGAGCACATTTGCACCGCACTTCTTACGAGTTGAGGTATGGGCGAAAGCCCAGTGTTTCTCATTTTCGTGTGTTTGGTTGCAAGTGTTTTATTTTAAAGTCTGGTAACATGGATAAGTTTGAGTCTCGCTCTTCTAATGGTATCTTTCTGGGTTACTGAAAGTTCAAGCTCTATTAAGTTGGTTTTGGTGCTAATGACAAATCTAATATTGAGACTAACTCTTTTGATAATCATAATATTGATTAGTCTAATTGTTAATTAATAATAAATATTTTATAAGACTAACTCTTTTGTTGAGCTTAACTCTCATTAGTCTCTTTTGGATGAAAAGATGGAAATATCAAATGTATGCATTCGAGTTCATATTATCATATTTTGTTGCATTCTTTGATGTCAAATATGTTATGATTTTATTGATAAATTGTCGGGACCCGGATTTGCAAATCCGAAACCCTCTGTGTATACTACACTAGTCCAGGATCACGCTAGTTCACACAGTGGAAACATAGATGAAATATCATTCCATACGACGAATTAACTAGGAAGAAGCAAATTATTATTAAATAAAGCAAACGACCTTATAGTCAAAGTTTACACCTTTATGCCTTAAGGGCTTAAGAAACAAATACTATTGCAGCGGAAAAGATAACTTGAGCCATTCGACATGCCACAGGCAATCGTTTGGGGAACGCAGTCCTAATCCACGTAGTCTTCATAGAATTCCTCCTCATGATACTCAGCATTTCCTGATCCTTCCTCAGCAACTGATCAATAAAGGCGTATAGCCGTGAGTACAAAAAGCACTCGGCAAGCCGTAGGGAAATGATGCAATATATTCATGTACGGCTTGACAAGGATGGCTATATGTTTCATTTGCAGAAAGCAATAACTTGAATTGAAATACAATAAATAGATTGAAAGCATATTTATGAAAAGATAAATAAATAACTGGTAGATCAATTGTAGACAACATGAACAGAATGGCGAGGCATCACCCTACACCTTCTAAAACAAGTATCAACCAATAAATTCAACAGCAATACTTTAGACAACGAAACAATAGTGAACTCCCCGTTCACATCCCAACAATTCCACATTCCACATTTCATAAAACACTCTATACTCCGTCTGAAATTCCTGAGCTTGTCCATGACCGCAGACGCGGCTATTCGAATAGTTTTACACTCTGCAGAGGTTGTACAACTTTACCCACAAGACATGATCGGCTCTTGTTGCCATGCGCAATAAGCACACTTCCTTTGGTGTGTTGGCAGAGAGATCATGACAAAGCCTTTACAATGCACTGTCTAAACTCGGTACTGCCCGCTAAGGTTTCGCCCCTTAGGGCCCCCTCTTGCGCCTTGCGAATCTACCCACAATTAAGAACCCACACCACCAACCTGGCAAGACTCAAGGCTAGACATTGCAAATTAATCACTAGGTCTGTCCCATTCGGACATGTGGTAGTACGGTTAGGCCAGTTCAATGGCGCACAAGATTAAGTCCTTAAGTTGTCTCGCATAAGACATCCACATCCCAATGTGCTAGAAAGCACCCGCATCGCACGATCACTTGCCCGAGGGAAAACAATTGCTCAACCAAGACCAATGGCAAACCCGCCATGGTACAACAAATTTTACAACAAATGGCTAACGGCCACGATTCAATATCTCATTAAGTCAAGATTAACATTATTCAATGTGTGACATGAATCCCAACGTATATCTAAGCATGTCTAAGCATAGCTACGTAACCCAATGTTGGTATAATGATTATGTCCAACTAGTAATGTCCCAACCTAGGGTTAACAATGGATACACGGCATACAACTAATCAAGGTGGCATAATGTCAACTAGGTATACATCTACTCCCATTAAATAAGCATTATTACACAAAATAGCATGCAGTTATATAAAAGTAAATTACTTTTGCAAACATAGGATTAATATGATCAAAGGTTACGACTTGCCTTGCTGGTCTAGTGCTGAGTCTTGGTCTTCAAAGTCTTCGTTCGCTCCCTCGGAATTAGCGTCTACCGGAAAAGAAGCAACGAAACCCAATAAATACAAAATAGAGACTCAACCAAGCTCAAAACTGAAAATAAATGGCTCTGGAAGATAGATCTTGATTTTAGAAAAATTTGGAAACTTGAATCGCCTCAATCGGAGTTCGTATGAGGGAGAACGAGCTTCTGGAAAATTAAATCACAGAAAAAGACTGAAAAATCAGAAAATCGGAATTTCCGGATTTATTTTTCTATTGGAAAATCGATTTATTGCGCCACACTGACGTCAGCAATCAATTTCCCGAATAAAGAAATAAATCAAAAAAACTTTATTAGGCTGATAGGTGGGCCCTCGGTGCATGGACCGAGTCCACGGATTTGGCTCTGGTCCACGGTGGACCGGGTCTGCAGAACAATGCGGCTGACGCAAGCGATGACGCAGCGGCTGACGCAGCACCAGGGCTGACGTGGTGGTGGAGGGGTCGGTTGACGCTGGCTCTGACACGGATTGCCGCGTGTCGCGCATCTAACGACTCGACCAGATCGGACGGCCGAGAAGCGATGCCGGGGCGGGGAGACATGGCGCAATCTGAAGCGCTCGCAGGCGATCGGATGGACACCACGAAGCAAAGGAAGACGACGGCGAGCGGCGACGCGGGCTTACTGAACACGGAGAAGAAGGCGCGGTGAACGGCGGAACGGCGACAGATCGAGCGTGCGCGGGTCCGGATCCGGAAGAGGATGACACGGCGAACTCAGCGAGACGCGCAGCTGCGGCGGAGAGGCACTGGAGTGGCGAGGCGACGGGGAAAGGCTGCGGCTGCGGCGGTGAAGGTACGGCGAGCTCGCAACGATGGCTGGCAGGGTCTTGGGCGATGGGAAAGCGGCGACAGACGCGGCGCGACGAGACGAACCCAGATCAATTGACGGCTCAGCTTTTTATAGCCTCGAGGGACGCGCAACGGACGCGGCACGGACTCCAAGGCGTGAGCAGGGCGGACTCCGAGCGGCGGCAGCGTACGGCTAGGGTTTCGCGGGTGCGATCTCAGCCGCACACGTGGCGCGAATCCGACGGCCGACGCGACGCAGTCGCACAATGAGTCGGGCTAGGAACGGCCGAAGGAAAGTGGAGCGGCCCAAGACGGGAGAAGCGAAGCGGCCGATGGGCCAAGGTGGCACGGAAAGAGATGGGCCGGAGAAGATTCGGCCCGAGAGGATTTTTGGAAATAAAATTCATTTTCCGATTAAGAAAAATTCCAAAAATTCAAATAAATACAAATAAATTCATATAAATAGTAAATAAATTCAGAAAAATCCCCAAAAATACAGAAAAATTCCTTGGAGCACAATGAACCCAACTAAAACTGAAAATCTTTAGTTTGATGAATAGTTTAGTCAAATTAAATCCTTTATTTAATGGAAAATTCAAATTAAGCTAGAATTAATTCAAGAAAATGAAAATGGTTTATTTTTGAATTCAACATTCCAAAACTCAAATTTTGGGATGTTACATAAATCTAAATGTGAGACTAACGTATTTATTGAGTATATTTTTGAATAATATCTTCAAAAAGAAAAATGGAAATCCAAAAGGTATGTATCCAATGCAACTTTATTACTTCTAGATAACGGTGCTACCGCCCGAATCTTGGTAGCACATTTTTTTGAGTAACAGGTAGTTTTTCTAGCCGTTGGCCTAGTGGCCGGTGCTACCGGCCCTAGTAGGGCGGTAGCACCGGATTTACAGCCCTTTTTGCCCTCCCAACGGCTAGTTTTCTTGGAGGAGGCTATAAAAGGAGCCTTGGGGCTTGCATTAGGTTGATGTTGACCTTTTTGAAGATTTGTAGGAGTTGTGTGCATGTGTTGCTTGTCGACGATCGGGATCGCCTGACCACAAGAAAAAAAGGGGAGTAATGTAGGAGTGAAACCCAAGATCGTGCTCGCCCGAAGGGAAGAACTCTGATCGCCGCTTTGAGGGTGAGAGGAAGGGAATGGTTGACGCTCCCGATTCCTCCGGACAAAGCCATTTCTCGTAACGATCTATATTAGAAGTATAAGACCTTCCCCTACGTGGGACAAGGGGACAGACACGCATAGAGAGAAACACACATCCATTCTCGAGTACTACCGAGCTTGGGCAACTCTTGTATTCAACCACAACACATCGTCGTCTACCTTTCGCCTCCAGGCAAGACTGGAGTAGAGCTGTTACCCGAATCGGGGGCTCGAACCAGTATAACTTCTCGTGTCAACCATTCCCTTCCTCTCACCCTCAAAGCGGCGATCAGAGTTCTTCCCTTCGGGCGAGCACGATCTTGGGTTTCACTCCTACAATACTCCCTTTTTCTTGCGATCAGGCGATCCCGATCATCGACAGCTGGCACCCACCGTGGGGCTCGAGAGTTTCACTTGTTCGAAGGGACTCCGTCACTTCAACGTCACCACGCTTTCGTCTTCAAACGTCAACATGTCGCATTTGGCGAGCTCGGACTCGGATGCGGTTCCAGAGCACAGGAGCTCCACATCCATATTCGCACCCTCACCACCGCCACACGAACGCCTTATCTTCATGGCTGGCAGCCGTGGGGTGAGCGAAGGAGCGGAGGACCGCGACCCAGACGCTCCAAAAGAAGCGCGTCATTTGGCTCAGGTTGCCATCGACCAGGCTATCACCACTCTCCGACGAGAAGATCACAGGGAGATTCGCACTTCGTCCGGGTGGCCTAACCCTGCCCGCCTAGGCGCATTCACCAACCAGGAGTGCCTGCGAGCTATTGCCCGGGTTGTGGCCGATCCTACCCGAGTGAGTTCGGCTCTTTTTGGTCGAGCTCTCGCCAAAGAGCTCGATAGGGCTGCTGACGAGGTTGCACCTCCACAGGAAGGGCGAAGCCAGCGCCTTGGGTCTCGTTCTCTAGTGAGCGTTGTCAACTCCTCACACTCTCGCTGATGCTCTCGCCAGTCGTCCCCGCACCAGCTAGCCCGGAGTCCGTCTCGGTCGTCTCCACGTCACCAGATTCGGAGTGTATCCCGTGAGCGTGCTTGACATTAGCGGAGTGGCATCAATGCCTTCTCGAGTGGCCATGCATCCGAAAGCCTTTCTCGGGACATCCCGCCCAGACGTCAAGACGTCCACGATCGCCTACGCTATCATGCCAATGACGTCCGTTCCAACCGTCACAATTAATACGGGCTGCACCACCGACATGAAAACGGACGCTACGCCGACCTCGACTCCAGCTCCAGCAGTGACAACCGCCATGCCCGGCGAGGTGCTGCACCGGCCTACGGCTGCCCAGCATACTCCGTCGCCCTCCGTCAGGTGCGCTGGCCAGCTAAGACCCTATATAAGGATGTTCCTTGCCTTAGCGGGTCTAGTTAGTGTGCTTTGAAAACCCATTATGTATGTGGGTTTTGGGTTAGCCCTTACATGGTTGTGTGAGTGGGTCAATCCTAGCCCTTGATGGAGTGCTCTAGGGTTTAGAGACTCATCCAAGGGTGTTAGGTGGCCCAAAAGTAGTATAAATAGAGGGGTAGGGATGCCCTCCCCTCTTTGAAGGTTTTGATGGTTTTGTGTTCATTTGAGCTTTGCGCACTTGTTTGTGAGGCTTTGTAAACCTCTCCTTCTAGAAATGAAAATATTTACGCATTTAAATTACGCAATTTAAATTCCGCATTTACTTCCTTGCAATTTACATTTACGCAATTTGGATTTGCCTCCTCTCCTTCTACATGCTTACGAATCTTTTGCTGAGGTTGATGTTTAATGAATGATTCTTCTCTTGAATTTATGTTTCAATCATCTAGGCAATTTGTGCGTTCTTCTTGCAAGAACTTGAGTTTTGCGTTCTTGAATGTGTGATTTTGTATCTCGCGTTCTCTTGAGTTTATAGACTTATTCTTTTGCTTTCTGTGACATGTGGGAGGCTATTCAAGATCATCTTGATCATCAAAACCCCACGAGCAAGTCTTGAATCAAGTTCTTTCTTTTTGCTCAAAACTTGGTGTGTTTTTCCTTCCCGGGCAAAAAGGTCGGAAGTTTGACATCAATCCTTGTGATTGAAGGTTGGAATAAGTTCTTGACATTCCAAGGACCTTATCTACCAAGTTTCATGAGTTTTTGTCTAGCCGATCAAAAGATTCATTGAAATTTGTTTTGAGATCGTGCTGATTTTTCTGGTTGTTCTTTAACCGTTCTTGAGCCCGGTGCTACCGCCTCTCGAGTGGTGCTACCGGAATCTGGTGCTACCGGGCTTCCACTGGTAGCACCGGCCAGATAGCATTTTGGCTAATTTTTATCGGCTCCTTTTGCGTATTTTCTTTGCAAGCTTGTTTGGATTATTTTTGGGGGTAAGTTTTTAAGTTGCGACCATTCACCCCCCCCCCCCCTCTGTTCGCCATCTCGATCTTTCACTTATCTACCATGTTTTATGAGTTTTTGTCCAGCCGATCAAAAGATTCCTTGAAATTTGCTTTGAGATCGTGCTGATTTTTCAAGACTGTTCTTGAGCTGTTCTTGAGCCCGATCTTTCAACGGCTGGTAAAGAAAGGTAATTCAGTGATTCCGCAAGATTTAATCAAGTGGACTAACATTCCAGTAGAAAAGGCTACATGGGAGGACTTGAATCTGATTAAGCAAAGTTTTCCAACAGCTGGTTCTTGGGGACAAGCAGAATTTCTTGGCGGGGGGTGATGTCAGCAAGCCGACGCACAGCGGGAATGAGTCGAACTAGATGGTGAGAGGAGGTGGCTGAAGCTAAGGGCGTTTCAAAGTCGGTTCGTGTAATGAAGGGTGTGGATGTAATCAGGTGAGGATCGGATGGCGTACATTGAAGGATGACGGTGAACATTGTGGTCACAATTTACTGTAGTGGTTAAACTGAGTTGGTAAAAGCAGTCTATAATTTTAGAGATTTGAAACTATAAAGTATGTAATCCTCAAAGGAAAAGGCATAATAGCAAAGTGGATTGAAATCCCCATTCTCTTCTCATTTCTTCCTTCTTTTCTCATCTCTGGATTCTACCTTCCTTCTTCCCTCTTCTCTGGATTCTACCGTTCTGATCGCTGGATCTCTGCTTGTTCTTCGATCACCAGAGATCTCTCATGTCTCTTAAACCAGAGACATTACATGATCTTGAACCATTTGTTTAATTATAAGCAATGTTTTAATTCAATTGTTGTATTCCTTTCGTTCCTGATCGATAACGTTTTAGGACAAAAGACCAAACTATCCTCTTTTGTTAGAGTACTTATTACTATCGGATATTGTGTATTACTTTCAGAGGCGGAGGCACCGGGGGGGGCTTCGTGGGGCTCCAGCACCCCTGGCCCACCACGAGATCATCGCAAGCTTATGCGACTTTCAGAAATATATTACCATGATTTTTGGCATATGACCGTGTTGTTTTGGAAGAACAACTTCACTTATTTGTTGATGACATGAGAAGAGAATCAAGTGATGAATCTCAAAGTAATGACGGTCTTGCTAGCTTCGCTGCAAAGATGGTTCAAGCAAAGATGCACATGGTTTATCCATTAGTCTATAGATTGATGGAATTTGAAGGACCACGTGGAGGTCCATCCATGTTTGTGATGAGTATTTGACTTTATTTGAGCAAGGTGTGCTCAAGTTTGAGTTTGATTTGGATTGATTTTCAAAATGAAGCATTTTGAGTTGTCTCTGCCAGGAGTGGCAGTACCGGCCGTATGGGCACGGTAGTGATGAGTTGGATGATTTTATTGCATATCATTGTGGGCATTGATATGTGATGTGTTTCCTTGTCTTTGATGGTTGCAGGACGACGGTGCTAGGTCATAGTGAGGCGAAGGATGACCGGGACTAGGCGAGGAGCGTCGGAGGTCCAGACGGTTGGGAGATCGCCAGAAGATGATCGGAGATGGAGTCCGGGCAAGTCAAGAAGACAAGGAAAGGAGTTGATGCTAGCTAGATGCCGCGTGGATCAATGAGGGCCGTCGGACTGAGGTCTAGTTGATAGGTTAGCGGGTCTAGGTAGTATGCTTTGAAAACCGTGCAAGAAAACCCGGTATGTGTGTGGGTTTTGGGTTAGCCCTTGCATGACTGTATGTGTGGGTTAATCCTAGCCCTTAGATGAGTGCTCTAGGGTTGAGGGACTCATCCAAGGGTGGTAGGTGGCCCAAGAGTAGTATAAATAGGGGTGGAGGGGTAAACTCCTTCCCTTGAAGGTTTGGGGTTTGTGAATGCTCCTTTGAGCTTAGTTAACATGAAAGTGAGGTTTTGTAACCTCTCCTTCCAGAAATGAAAGTTTTATCCATCCATCTCTGAATTTATTTTGCGCATTTACAATATGTCTTTACTTTACGCAATTTAAATTCAGCATTTACTTTCCCGCAATTACATTCTCGCAATTTACTTTCATGTAATTTGGATTTGCCTCCCCTCCTTCTAAATGCTTCTGATCTTGGATGCTTTGAGTGTGTTCATATGGTTTTACATCTCTTTTGAACTCTTGGATTGAGTAGAGAACATCTTTTCTTCCAAGTTCCAACTTTGTTCAGAACTTGTTCTTCGCGCAGCAGTCAGTATTTGATTTCTATAAATATCTACAAAAATCTGTTTCAAGTTATTCTTATTGGAGGAGGTGCGGGACTCTGGCATCCACTTGCAGAAAAATTTTGGAGTTCACTTGTTGCACCTTTTGGGCGCCATGAGGTGAAAACCGAGCCCCAAACTTTCTGCTCGAAGTTCTTGACCAGACTGTGTTCTTAGATTTTTCCTGTTTTTTCTGCAAGGATTTTTAAGGATAAATTTGGTGGAGTTATTCACGACTCTGATGCTCATAGGGATAAAAAGTCTCAAAATTTTGTGAGCTGCAGAAACCCACCAACCTCCTGTGCAAATTGAGGACAAGTTCTGGGAATTCTGCTTTTGCTTTTCTAAAAGTGACTTTTGTGATTTGAATTGATGTCCTTTCTAAAAGCAAGAGTTTGAATTGATTCCTCTTTATCTTGGACACTAGACAACCAGTATTGTGACTCAAAAATCCCCACATATTTTATGGTACTTATCCATGCAAGCTTGGGGTACATATAGTTGTCTAGTTTTTCAGGTTTTTCACGATTTCCTTTGAGCCATCTTCTCGAGGTTTTTGTTGGAGTATTTTGGGGGAAATTTTATTTGCGACCATTCACCCCCCCTCTGTTCGCCATCTCGGTCCTTCAATTGGTATCTGAGCGGTTTTGCTCTTCCATAGATCTTGACCGGTCTCAAGAGCCATGGCGACGGACAAATATTCCACCAAGCCTCCCATCTTTAATGGAGTTGATTTTCCTTTTGAAGTCCTGATGGAGTCATACATCACTACCTGTGGTTACCTCGATATGGCGTAAGGTGAAACTCCCGTATGAGGTTCCTGCGATGAAAATGTCACGCCATCAATATGGTTGACGTTGAGGCGAATGCTAAGGCAAGGAACATTCTCATACTGTGGTCTTAGCCATGGTGAGTATGATAGATTTCTCACCTTCGCTCCGCCACGAGATTTGGGTAACCCTCGATGCTTATCATGAGGGCTCTACTCAAATCAAGACTGTGAGGCAGGACCAGTTCAAGCGCAAGTACAACAAATTTGATCAACGCACTGGTGAGAGTTTCGACGAGTGTTTTGGTCGATTTACAAAGATTTTGAGTGACCTCCGAGCAGTTGATTCATATACCCTGAATCGGACAATGCTCGGCATTTCTTGACCGCACTCGACCTTCGGGTTTGGGAGATGAAGGTGACCACCATCAAGGACACCACCGACTTATCGACTCTGACTCTTGACGGGCTTTATTCCCGCCTCCAGACTCATGAGATCGATGTCGTCTCTCGAAAGACAAAATCTCAGTCGATGGCTTTGGTCACCGATCCCATTGGATCTTCTTCTTCTGATCCTTCTATTGGTTTCTCTCTTTCCGCCCTTTGCGAGCTAAGCGATGACCAAGCTGGAAAATTTCGGAAAATGAGCTTGCTCTTCTCGCCGCAAGTTTTCTCATGCATACAAGAGGGTGAGAGAGAGGAAGAGAGGTGGCATGATCACCGCTTCGAGTGTGGTGGCCCCAACCACATTCGCGAACTGTCCTAAGCCGAGAAGGGCAAGAACGACGTTGGCGGTTCGGGCAAGAATGACTACACCGACAAGAACCGCAACAAGAAGCCTCCGGTTCGGAACTGCAAGACACGAGAAGAAGTACCGCAACTTCTCCAAGAACAAGAAGCTCTTCCACCGCGTCCTCGCCGCGCTTGATGACATCAACCTCTCCGACACGGAGACATGGAGCGACGAGGCGAGGATGATCCGCAAGAGAAGAAGGGCGGCGACGACTTCTCCCAAGATGTGCTTCATGGCCGACACCAACGACATCGGCGACTCAGAGCTCTACAAATGACTCGGATGAGGTACCCTCCTATGACCAGCTCAACGAAGCTTTCTCGCAAATTAGGAAAATTTCATGCTAGAGCTAGAGCTAGGTGTACTGAGTCGAGAAGGAAGTACGTACCTTGACTCGGAGTTAGCTTCACTTAGATCTTCTCCTCCCGAGTCACCGATGATTGCTCTTTGTGTGATGCTATTCTTGTGGAGTTGGAGAACCTAAGGACCATACATGATAGTGTGCTTGCCGAACTTGATGGTCTTAGGTTGAAGAATGCTAGCACTAGTTCTGTTGATGCTATTCCTGTTGAGGCTAGTTTTCTTCATGCTCACTCCACTCCATCATGTGTTAATTGCCCTAAATTGCTTGCCGAAATTAATGCCATGAGCGAACACCTTAGAAAGCTTTTTGCTAGAAATGATGAACTTGAATTGCATGCTTCTAAGCACCCAATACCATGTAAGGGTCAGAGGCAACTAAAACTTGACAATGATGCTTTGAATGTCAAGTGTGATCAACTTGCTAAGAACTTACTAGTTAAGTCAAAAACTGGTTGCTTGCTGTGTGTTGGGGTTAAGGATGATGTGGATCAAATCCATGTCGAGCTTAGGAAGAAGTTAAAAGACCAAACCCTTAGGATTAGAGATGCTCCTTGCGTTTCTTGTGAGGCCCTCAAGATTGAGGCAGCCGTGCTAGGGGAACAAAAGCACGCGGCCGAGAGATCTTCTCTTTCTCTTCTCGGTTCTTCTTCTTCCTCTCTTTCCCCTGTTCTTCTTGTGCTTCTTTCTTCCGAGATTGCCAGATCTTATGAGCACTCTCGAGAAGTTTGTTGGAGGCAAGAAGAAGCTCAATCTTATTCTAGACCAATCCAAGATTAGTAGATTCAATCAAGGTCTAGGATTTGATCCTTGAGCACGCCGGCGCATCCTCCCACCATTGTGCGCAGCCCAAGAGTGGTGAGATTGTGGTAGCTCCCAAGTGAGTACCACCGTGTTTAGGTCCACTGGGTTGTCCATAGGACTTCGACCGTAAGGGTGTTACTCCTATTGCTTCGCTCTAGCAAGGCGAAGTACACATGCACCTTCCGTAGAAGGATGGTCACCTAGTTGATTTACGCCTCAAGCGCGCCAAGATCACTCGGCGTGAGCGTGTTGTCGCCTTAGGGTATTCGTGGTCATCCCTGCACTTTGAGTGCTCCTAAGACACACACCGCTTCTAGACAAAGTTAGAGAGTCGCCTGTTTTTGGGCGGCCCGTGACTTGATTTTCATGCTAGTTCTTCGAGTTTTAGTCCCGGAGCTGTTCAGAGTCGATCTTTTCCGCCGCCCTCTTGATATTCCTCATTTTTCCCATCGAGGTAGATATCACGGCGTGAGGTGTTTTCCTAGGAGATCCAGCGATCTTCATCGGGATGGTCCGACTTTGCACCACAGCGTGCCAACCCGATTTGACTCTAGATTATCTACCGAGTTGCTCCGATCGTGAGAGTTGAGCGTCAGAGAGACACTCGAGTCCGATCTTCTTTCATTGTCGGTACTGAGGTGTCGATGGTTCAAGATTGGGTTCCTATGTCTTCACTCTATCCCAAGATCGAGTCATCTTTCTCTTTGTGTCTTGATCAGTTCGCTTGATGGGAAGGGCGATGTTTGGATTGTTGACTCGGTTGTTCTCGTCATATGACCGAGATTCTTGTTGGTTCTCTTCCTAGTCCGAGCCCGGTGATGAGTTAATCACTTTGGGGATGCATTTTGTAGAGTCATTGCTAAAGGTACCATTTGCATTAACCAAAATTTCATTCTTAAAGATGTTGCCTTAGTAAGTAAGCTGCAATACAATCTGCTCTCTGTTTCTCAGCTTATCGATGACTCTTTCGAGGTGAGCTTCAAGAGTAATGCCTGTAGAATTCTTGATTCATCAGGAGGGTTAGTTTGCGGGATTTCTAGATTTGGGAGAGTCTTTCGTGATGATTTTTCTGCTTCTTCTGGAGACTCTCTTCGATGTTTGATTGCTTCTGAGTCCCGTGATCTCTCCTTCCGGCATAGGAGACTTGGTCACATTGGTTTTGATCATTTGACCTGAGCTAGCAGACACGATCTCATTCGGGGTTTGCTCAAACTCAAGATGATCAAAGACTTAGTTTGCTCTCCTTGCCGACATGGCAAGATGGTTACTGCTTCTCATCCTCCACCACCGTAGTGATGGTGATGCACCAGTCAACTTTTACATATGGACACCGTTGGTCCGGCTAGAGTGCAATCGCAGGAGGGAAGTGGTATGTTCTTGTCATCGTTGATGATTTTTCTAGATACTCTTGGGTATTCTTCATGGCCTCAAGGATGAGACTTTTCTCACTTCAGGGTTTGGTCAAGATGGGTTGTCTATTGAGCTCCTGTGTGCATTACGAGCTATACGCAGATGATAATGGCACGGAGTTCGAGAATTCCTACTTTGAGAGTTTCTATGTGAGTCTTGTTTAGAGCATCGTTTCTTCCCTACGCCTCACAGAATGGCGAGTGGAAAGGAAGAACAGACCTTGGTTGAGATGGACAGATGATGCTAGACGAGTACAAGACTCCTAGGAAGTTTTAATGAGGCTATAGCTACCGCTGCCATGTTTCTAATCGCGTGTTTTTGAGAGCACATCCGCATCGCACTTCTTATGAGTTGAGGTATGGGCGAAAGACCGGTGTGTCTCATTTTCGCTTTGGTTGCAAGTGTTTTAACTTGAAGTCCGTAACCTAGATAAGTTTGAGTCTCGCTCTTCCGATGGTATCTTTCTAGGTTACTCGACTTCTTCTCGTAGCTATAGGGTCCGGAGTGTTGATGCGCATAGGATCATAGAGACTGTGATGTGACCTTTGATGAGGCTAGCCCAGAGCTAAACCCGATGTTTGTGCTCTTCTTATCCCTCCGAGACCATCTTTGTAGAAGATGAGGATGATGGAGATGATAGTGTTCCACCGATCCAGCCCCTCTTCACCGAGGTGCCTCCTGTTTCCATTTCGCACCTCGGGAGACCACCCTTGCCTTCCGACTCTCCTTCACCTAGTGGCTCGCTCCTACCTCTTCTCGGCATGAGGTAGAGGCCACTGCTTCTCGACCTCCCGCCATATTCAACGCTCATCCACCGATCGATCATTGGTGATCTGCTTGAGCGGTCACTCGATCAAAATCAGGTTTGTCCAGCCGCCTCCACTGCCTTCGTTGCCTCCTTTGAGCCAAAGGATGTTTCTCATGCATTATCCGATGAATCGTGGATTAATGCTATGCATGAGGAACTTGAGAACTTTGAGAGGAACAAGGTATGGCAGCTTGTCGAGCCCCATCCGGTCATAATGTCATTGGGACCAAGTGGGTGTTCAAAAACAAGCAGAGTGAGGATGGAGTTGTCATTCGCAACAAGGTTAGGCTAGTTGCACAGGGCTTTTCTCGTGTTGAGGGTCTTGACTTTGAGGAGACCTTTGCCCTCGTAGCTAGACTAGAGGCTATTAGGATCCCGCTTGTATTCTCTGCATCCCGTGGCTTCAAGCTCTATCAAATGGATGTCAAGAGTGCATTCCTCAATGGCTATATTGAGGAAGAGGTTTATGTCAAACAACCTCCAGGATTCGAGAACCCCAAGTTTCCGAGTCATGTATACAAGCTCTCCAAAGCTTTGTATGGACTCAAGCAGGCCCCCAGAGCATGGTGTGAGAGGCTCAAGTCTTATCTTCTCAGCCATGACTTCAAAATGGGCATAGTAGACAAAACTCTGTTCATCAGACACCATGAGTCTCATTTTCTTCTTGTCCAGATTTATGTGGACGATATCATTTTGGTGGCTCATCTCATTCGCTTGTGTCTCGGTTTTACGAGGTGATGAGCACAGAGTTTGAGATGAGTATGATGGGCGAGTTGAGCTACTTTCTGGCTTCCAAATCAAGCGGACTCGGAGGGTACTTTCTTGCATCAAGGCAAGTATACCCTGACCTCCCGAGGCGCTCGATATGTCCGATGGGAAGCCGGTGATGACTCCTATGGCCACCATCGCTGTCCTCGAGCCCGATGAGGATGGTGAGCCGGTACCGATCAAAAGGAGTTTCGAGCATGATCGGCCCTCTTGTACCTCACCGCTTCGAGGTGGACATACATTTCTCTGTGTGTGTCCGGCGCCGATTTCAAGCTTCTCCTCGCGCTCTCACCGCCGGCGGTCAAGCGCATCTTCGTGTACCTTCGTGCTACCACCGATTATGGTATTTGGTACTCTTCGCCTTCTTGTCTATCTCTTAGAGCCTTTTCCGATGCCGACTTTGTCGGGTCAGAGGATAGATAGGAAGAGCACTTCCGCACTTGCCAATTCATTGGCACTTCTCTTGTTTCTTGGTCATCTAGGAAGCGATGCAGGATTGCACCCACCACCGAGGCCGAGTATGTTGTCGCAACGATTGTCGTAGCTAGGTGCTCGATGAGATCGACCTTACGGGACTATGGGTTAGAGATAGAGAGTGTGCCACTTTTCTGTGATAACACTTCAGCTATTTGCATTGCTAAAAACGCAGTGCAACATTCCCAGACCAAACACATTGATATTAGATATCACTTCCTTAGAGACCATGTGGAGAAGGGAGATATCGCGCTTCAGTTCGTAGAGAGTGACCTTCAATTAGCCGATATCTTCACTAAGCCTTTGGATAGCTCCAGATTTGTTGCCTTGAGGAGTGAGCTTGGAGTCGTGAGCCCTTACGGCCTTTCGTGAGGGGGAGCTGGTTTGTATATTATGTATTATATGTTTTCTTCCAGCTTTTCTTTTCTTTGTGAAAGATCGAAAAAGGCGACTAGAGGGGGGTGAATAGGAGCCAAATAAAATTTTCGAATAAACTCTCCCCCTAAAATTCAAACCACCAAAAGACCAGAAAGAAACTGCACTGGTCGGGTATTTCTGGTCGGATGAACAGTACTCCCGACCTAGAGAGGTCGGATGAACAGTACTCGTAATGAATAGTATTGGGTAACAGACTCGACCAAAGATCGGTCGGATGAATGCGAGACTCCGACCGAAGTGGTCGGATGAACAGTACTCGGGTGAATAGTATTCTGGTGAACAGTACCCTCGACCAGATGAACAGTACCCCCGACCTGCGTTGGTCGGATGAACAGTACTCGGTGAATAGTATTCGGGTGAGCAGTCCCCTCGACCAGACGAACAGTACGCCCGACCTGCGGAGGTCGGATGAACAGTACTCAGGGTGAATAGTGTTCGGGTGAATAGAAAAATCAGCACGATCTCAAAAACAGAAATCGATGTAACTTTTGATCGGCTGATCCAAAAACAGTGAAAATTGGTGTGCACCTCCCAAAGGATGTCAGGAACCTATTTCAATCAACAATCGAAGGAAATAATACCAAGGTTCCGTCCTTTTCAGTTTAACAAATGCAACACCAAAAACAGAGTCACGAACACAAACTTCACCCCTAACTTGATGGTGGGAGTTGATGGTCAGAAATCCTTGGATGACTCTCTACAAATCATAGCAAGTAAGTACACGAAGAAACAACCCTTCAAACAAATAGAAACACTATCTGAAAACTAGGCACAGAAATTGGTTTCTTGCAAAACTGAATAGAAGAGGTTGTAGATTGCCTAGATGATTGGGATATGATCTATAGAAGATTCATCCAAAGAATCTTTCATCCTTGGCAACAAGAACCGTAAGCCAATCAAGACTAAAGAACGCAAGTCACACGTTTACGCACTTTAAGAACACACAGATTTACTAACTTGCAACAAGAATGCAAGGATTGCCTAGATGATTGAAAGCACCAAGTCCAGAGAAGAGTTCATCAATCATGAATTTCAACAAAGACTCAATAGCATGTAGAAGGAGATGAGGCAAATCCAAATTATATAAAGTAAATTGCAAGTAAGTAAATGCGGAATTTAGATAATGTAATTCAAGTGCGTAATGTAAATACGTAAGAGAAATGAAACAAGAATATAAATGAAGAACATTTCATTTCTGGAAGGGAGGTTTACAAAGCCTCACAACAAAGTGGGCAAAGCTCAAATGAGCAGCAAAAACCTCAGAACCTTCAAAGAGGGAGGCTGCCCTACCCTCTATTTATAGTGACAGGATCAATTCCCACCTTGGATGTCCCGCTTCAATCCTAAGCCAACATCCAAGAGCCGATTTGATCCTTACATCACTCTCAACAACTCTCAACTACTCACGACACTTTCCTCACCGCCACCCCAAGGAGACACCCTCTCCTGTCTATTCATAGCAGCCTTGGAACACCTACCACCCTTGGATGAGCCTCTAAACCCTAGAGCACTCCATCAAGGGCTAAGATTTTACCCACTCACAAAGCTATGCATGGGCTCACCCAAACCCAACAACACAACGGGTTTTGCACGCTAACTCACACTAACTTGACCCGCTACTCTATCTTCCCGACCGCGATCCAACGGTCCTCCTTGATCGAGCAGCTCCAAGTTAGCATCTCATCTATTCCTTTGTCTTCTCGGCTTGCGCCTACTCCTGGCCTCACCATCTTTGGCGACACCTTGATCATCCGACCTCGGCTCCCGGCCTAGTCCCGATCCCCTTCGCCTCACCATGACCTAGCTCCAAAGTCCCGCAACCATCATAGACAAGGAAACCACATCACATAGCAATGTCCAACAACACATATCCATCTCAAGCAGCATGATATACACTACGCCGACCAAAGAAATCCCGACCACACGTGGTCCGACCACTGGTCTCCATCCCGACCAACCATGGTCTGACCACTGGTCTCCATCTCGACCACTCGAGGTCTGACGACTAGTCTCCATTCCGACCACTCGAGGTCGACGACCGGTCTCCGACAATGAGAGACCGACCACTGGGTCGACGATCGGTCTCCGACCACCACACCTGCACCTCTGGGTCGGACAACCGGTCTCCGACCAACCAAAGACCGACCACTCGGGTCGACGACCGGTCGCAACACAGCCAAAGCCCCGACCACTCAGCCGGACGACCCGACCACTGGGTCGGACGACTGGTCTCCAACCAGCCAAAGCCCCGACCACTCAGGTCGGACGACCCGACCACTCGGGGTCGGACGACCCGACCACTCGAGGTCGGACGACTTGTCTCCAACCAGCCAAAGCCCCGACCACTCAGGTCGGACGACCCGACCACTCGGGGTCGGACGACTGGTCTCCAACCAGTAACTCAAATTGCTCTAGCTCGAAAAACAATCTAAATCAAACTCAAACTTGAGCACACCTTGCTCAAATAAAGTCAAATACTCATCACAAACATGGATGGACCTCCACATGGTCCTTCACTTTGTATTTCTTTTGGGTGACTTTGGGCTTGTTTTCTTGAGTTGAGTTCACTCACTTAGACTTTTGGCATGCCTTCCATGGACCTCTTATCTTGTGCTTTAGGTTGCTATCATGCGTGATTAGTTGTTCTCTCTTCTCTCTAGGTTGAGTTCCCTCACAGTCTTATAAGTCTAGCAGGTATTGGGCCTCCTGGGTAGACAGGGTCTGTGTGCACTCCTTAGTTGGGATCTAGAGTCAGCTTCTCAATGTCAGTCACTGGGAAGATAAGAGCGAGTTTAAACCGTAGTGAGTCTCTTATATCTTTTCTATGCTCTATAGCCATCCAATTTTGCAATTTGTCGACTTCTTCTCCTCATTCTGTTTTTCTGGTTATTATTGAGTTCATTCGGTTTTTCTTTGTGCCTAATCTTGATAATAACTCAACTTTAACCAGATTTGAGCTTAAAATTGATTCATTTGTTGAGGGGGAGTTTGAGAATCTGTTCGTGCATTACATATAGACTGCATTTCCTGTTTAATGAGCTTTATCTATTATGCAATTGATATCTTCTTCATGATATACACCATACTGCATCATATGGAGGAAATCACTAGCTTAGATATGTCCAAGTTTATTTAACTTGCTAAGCTTAAAAATGAAATAAGCCTTAAATGAAAAACTTGATAAAACTTGTTGCTTTTACTTGCTAGGTTTCTTCTCTAGAGATTTGTGCCATAATTTGAGAAATTTTGGAGTTCTCTAGAGTCCCTATAGCAACTTGGGTGAAACTAGTTTGATCCATGCTAGAGTCCTTCAATTGCTCATAAATCATTGTGCTAAAAATAAAAATTAAACAAAATTGACTCTTCTTGTGCACATACGACTCAACACCTTGTATTCACAAGACCGCTTCCCATTGCACTTGGGATGAACTTGGAATACATCGTGTTTGACCTAGACCATCCTCTTAAGAGTTCATCTTGAGATGGTCGCATACGGCTTGAGTCAATTGGTTGTCAAAAGAAAATGCAAATAAATTAAAAAAAAGACATATGTCGGTAAAGAATGCAAATAATGTCAAACATTTGCACCCCGCTATGTCTTGTATGATGATAAATCAAAATTTGCATTAAGTGATAAATGAGCTCGAAGGACCTTGTATGCTCTTCTAGATTCCCCAAAGTGTTGAGTAGGTTGAACTCTAGGTTTTCCTTTTGATCCTTAGAGTGGCTATTCTTCTATTTTTGAAACTAAAGTAAGTGTTGCACTTGTCAAATCTTGCTAAAAATAAAATATTCAAAACTAAGCTGGTATTTGCACTTGGATATGTCTTAGACTAGTCTAATCTAAAAATTAACTAGCTTGGTGTCATATCTTGTCATTGTGATCAATTGGATAATCTTCAAAGCTCCCTTAGGTTGCATTTCATGCATACATAAAAAGAGGGAGAAAATTCCATTTTGATGCCTATATTGCCAAAAGGGGGAGAAAATGTAGAAAAGGCATCATTAAAAAAAAGAGATAAAAATGTGAAAGCTTGTTGGTTCTTATGATCTTTGTAAATCTTTGCTATTTCTTATGGATCATAATCACATTTGGCACTTATGATTGGTTTTTAGAGCTTTTGTGGAAAACTTACTCTTTTCATGGTCTTTCTCTAAATTCTTTCTGCCAACTTGGTCATGATTTTATATCTTTTTCTCTGGACCAAGTTTGGCTTTGCAATCAAATTGTTTTCTTCTTCTCTCATTCAAACTCAAATTTATGCCTTTTGTGTGGTTTGTCAATATACTCATCAAGGGGGAGATTGAAGGACCATGTGGAGGTCCATCCATGTTTGTGATGAGTATTTGACTTTATTTGAGCAAGGTGTGCTCAAGTTTGAGTTTGATTTGGATTGATTTTCAAAATGAAGCATTTTGAGTTGTCTCGCCAGAGTGGCGATCCGCCGTATGGGCGCGGTAGTGATGAGTTGGATGAGTTTATTGCATATCATTGTGGGCATTGCTATGTGATGTGTTTCCTTGTCTTTGATGGTTGCAGGACGATGGTGCTAGGTCATGGTGAGGCGAAGGATGACCGGGACTAGGCGAGGAGCGTCGAAGGTCCAAACGGTTGGGAGATCGCCGGAAGATGATCGGAGATGGAGTCCGGGCAAGTCAAGAAGACAAGGAAAGGAGTTGATGCTAGCTAGATGCCGCGTGGATCAATGAGGACCGTCGGATTGAGGTCTAGTTGATAGGTTAGCGGGTCTAGGTAGTATGCTTTGAAAATCGTGCAAGAAAACCCGATATGTGTGTGGGTTTTGGGTTAGCCCTTGCATGGCTGTGTGTGTGGGTTAATCATAACCCTTAGATGAGTGCTCTAGGGTTGAGGGACTCATCCAAGGGTGGTAGGTGGCCCAAGAGTAGTATAAATAGGGGTGGAGGGGTAGCCTCCTTCCCTTGAAGGTTTTGAGGTTTCTGAATGCACCTTTGAGCTTTGCTCACATGAAAGTGAGGTTTTGTAACCTCTCCTTCCAGAAATGAAAGTTTTATCCATCCATCTCTGAATTTATTTTGCGCATTTACAATATGTCTTTACTTTACGCAATTTAAATTCAGCATTTACTTTCCCGCAATTACATTCTCGCAATTTACTTTCATGTAATTTAGATTTGCCTCCCCTCCTTCTAAATGCTACTGATCTTGGATGTTTTGAGTGTGTTCATATGGTTTTACATCTCTTTTGCACTCTTGGATTGAGTAGAGAACATCTTTTCTTTCAAGTTCCAACTTTGTTCAGAACTTGTTCTTCGCGCAGCAGTCAGTGTTTGATTTCTATAAAAATCTAGAAAAGTCTGTTTCAAGTGATTCTTATGGGAGGAGGTGCGGGACTCTGACATCCACTTGCAGAAAACGTTTGGAGTTCACTTGTTGCACCGTTTGGGCTCCATGAGGTGAAAACCGAGCCCCAAACTTTCTGCTCGAAGTTCTTGGCCAGACTTTGTTCTTAGATTTTTCCTGTTTTTGCTGTAAAGATTTTTGAGGAGAAATTTGGTGGAGTTCTTCACGACTCTGATGCTCATAGGGAGAAAAAGTCTCAAAATTTTGTGAGCTACAAAAAACCACCAAGCTCCTGTGCAAATTGAGGACAAGTTCTGGAAATTCTGCTTTTGCTTTTCTGAAAGTGACTTTTGTGATTTGAATTGACGTCCTTTCTAAAAGCAAGAGTTTGAATTGATTCCTCTTTATCTTGGACAGTAGACAACCAGTATTGTGACTAAAAAATCCTCACATATTTTATGGTACTTATCCATGCAAGCTTGGGGTACAAATAGTTGTCTAGTTTTTCAGGTTTTTCACGATTTCCTTTGAGCCATCTTGTCGAGGTTTTTGTTGGATTATTTTGGGGGAAATTTTATTTGCGACCATTCTCCCCCCCCCCTCTGTTCACCATCTCTGTCCTTCAGAATTGGCACTAATTTTACCTATGGGGACAGCTACAGTTGAAAGGGCTTTCTCGGCAATGAAGATTATTAAAACAGATTTGCGCAATAAGATAAGTGATGACTGGTTGAATGATCTTATGGTATGCTACATTGAGAGAGAAGTGTTTTCAAAAATAAACATGAAAGATATCTCACAACGTTTTCAGAACATGAAAACTTATAAATGTCAACTATCACCTCTTTTGAAGCAATGAAAGGTAATTTTTTCCCCTTGCATATTTACATACTAATATTATATATTACATGCATTTAAATTTCAACTATAATATGTTGGCTTGGTAGTTTTTATATTTAGTACATGTACTTGTGTTTAGCCCCCTCTCTTGAATGAATTCTGGCTCTGCCACTGATTACTTTAGTCCATAGCATTAAATGATATTTGAAATAGCCAAAGGGAAGGAATATATATAAGAAACTATAGAATGGTATGTATTTAAAAATAAAATTTGAAAGTTAGAATTATATGTATTCACGAAGGGACGAAATAATTCCGTTGGAGAGCAGTCAGCGCACCTTGTAGCGCTATTGCAGAACACGCAGCCTTAAACCATGATTCTTCTAAAGATTGGAAATAGCGTGGATGTTGAGGCCTCACTTCTCGTTCTTCATAGTTCATACCCGATTGGTAAGTGACAAGGTTAACTTTTTTGCAAAATGAGGTGACGTGGATGGTCTTCCCGCCCAGCAATTCTCTCCCCTATAAGAGATACTCGGTAGAGACACGCGCGATGCCGCGCCACGAGAAAAAATTTGTCCGAGTTTTTTGCAAATCGAATTTGTGGAACTACGGGGTCTTTTTTGCAAAATAACTGGTAGAAGGACCTGTTCGCGATTTTAAATTTTTTTAAATCTTTCGGGTCGAAAGAACCGACACTCGTGTCGAATTTGCGAAACTACGGGGTCCTTTTTTGCAAAATAACCAGTGGAAGGAGCTGTTCACGATTTCAAAAAAATTTAAATCTTTTGAGCCAAAGAACCAGAGCCTGTGTTGAATTTGCGGAACCACGGGGTCCTTTTTGCAAAATAACTGGTGGAAGGACCTATCCGCAATTTCTGATTTTTCGGAGGGCTTTTCCGAATAAAAGATGAGGTGGCACCTCTGCATGCAGCTGAATTCTCCCGGGCATAATATATACTAGGCAGTGCAGCGCGCTATGCCGCGCTGTGCAAATTTTAGCCCTTCATTTTTTTTTTCAAAAAAGGTAGAAGGATCTAAACGTAATATTTAATCTTTCGGGTTTAAAAAATCGGTGCCTATGTCGAATTTGTGGATTCATAGGGTTTTTTGCAAAATAATAAACGTAATTCTAAATCTTTCGAGTTTAAAGAATCGACGTATGTGTCTAATTTGCGGAACCACGGAGCCCTTTTTGCAAAACTATCAGATCTAAACGTAATTTTAAATCTTTCAGGTTTAAAGAACCGGTGCCCGGGTCAAATTTGCTAAACCATAGGGTCTTTCTCGCAAAATAACCGATGGAAGGACCTTTCCACGATTTCTGATTTTACGAGGGGCTTTTCCGAAAAGAAGATGAGGTGGCACATATATACTAGGTAGAGTAGCGCGCGATGCCACGCCGCGTGAAAAAATTTGAGCCTTTTTTTCTTAAAAAACGTAACTTCGTTCTTCTCGCCTTTTTTTTAAAAAAAAATTGGCAGGCTAGGAGCCATCAGCGAATTTGCGTAACTACGGTTTCTTCTAAGAATCTACTCGAAATCTCCTGGGTTTAATGACAAGGTTAAAAATTGGCTGCATAGTCTAGGTCTAAAGAACCGGCGTCCGTGTCGAATATGTGAAAGCACATTTTTCTTACAAAATAACAGGACCAAAACGTAATTTCAAATCTTTCGGGTCGAAAGAACTGGTGCCATTGTCAAATTTGCGGAACTATGGGTTTTTTTTTGCAAAATAACCAATGTAAGGACTTGTCTGTGATTTTGGAATCTTTCGGGTCGAAAGAACCGGTGACCTGTTTGCGATTTCAGATTTTTCGGGGTCCTTTTTGCCAAATAACTAATGGAAGGACTGGTTCGCGATTTCGGATTTTTCAGAGGGCTTTTTCGCGAAAAAAGCGATGTGACGTGCCAGGCTGAGCTCAAAATCTCCCGGATTTAAGATATATAATTATTATATACATATATATATAGGAAAATGATTCCATACTCCTGGGTGTATGTACTCCCACCTCTAATATACCGTTTAAATGATGTTGTTATACCTTTTTATCCTTTTGAGTATAATCTAATACCGATTATAAGATACTCCAAAGTGAGTTCCACGAAAATTTTCATTAAAGTCCACCCTTTATAGCATAATTTGTTTATATATTCCTTTTACATATGGAAAAGGGTAGTAGCAAAAAAATAAAGGGTGTGATGAATTTTTTTTAACTATGTTGCATTGGAGTATTTTAGAATTATTATTGGAGCATACCGAAAGTGATAAAAGAGTATAAAGTGTTCATTTAAGTGGTATATTAGAGGTGGGAGTATGTACTCCTGAGTACTGAAAAGGCTTCCATATATATATATATATATATATATATATATATATATATATATATATATATATATATATATATATATATATATATATATATATATATATATATATATATATATATTATACAATAATTACAGGAGTGGCGCTTGCTTCATTTGTAAGTCATAATCTTGCTTTATATTTTATTTACAGCCAATATTGTAAACTGCAGTAAACAGTTAGGCGGAACACTACAAATCGTAGTGCTACTACAGAATGTGGCCTTCAACTTTAACAAAACATAAACTATATGCGCAATATGAATCATAACACCACCATACAATCGAAATACAAATATATCATATATTGTTTCGTATACAAGGACATATTGCTAGGGTTGAATGAATAAATGTTGGTTCGAACTTTCCAATGAATAAAGCAATTTAAGTGGCAAAGTGATGTACTCCCTCCGTACAAGTTTGTAAGGTGTATTTCTTTTTGACACATAGACTAAAAAGATATTAAAAATGATTAGATTGCCTTTAATTCTTATCACTAAGCACTATATTCAATTAATGCATATAGAGAATATGAAGTAAATATGAATATTTATTACGGGTATATAGGAAATATCACGCTAATTTTGCATTGAAATATGAAATACGTCATATATTTATGGATAAGACCATTAAAAAATACGCCTATAAATTTGAACGGACGGAGTTTGACAAAAAAAACCAAATGAAAGGATTGGGATTTTAATTTTGCCGTTATAAAGACCACATACATTTTTGAGTCTCGAAGACCTCTAAACCACTAAATTTTAGGTATACTCTATATATTAAATCCCCAAAAGTTTCAGCATCGTCGCGTGGCCACGTCGATTTCGAGTCAACGTGATCGCTCAGCATTGCGCCACATCGCCTGTTTACTCGCCCATTGATACGCGTTAAGTATTTTAACGCCGTCACTTCTCAACAACGCACGCCCGACCCAGCGGTAAGGCTCCTCATGTTCACACCTCCGGTCGCGCCTTAGAATCCCCCCGCGTGGTCGCCCACGTTGCCAGTGCGATTTTTAGCCGTGCGACGCGTGGCGACGGTCGCGTGGCATGCATTTTTTTTGGGAATGCCTCCGAAATTTTCAGAAATTACATATAGGTGTATTTTTATTCATGGGAAGGCCCTCAAAACTTCTAGAGCTATTTTTTTGTTGAAAAGGCCCTCCAAAATTACATCTAGGTACGGTTTTTTCAGGAAAGCCCTCCAAACTTCTATAATCTGATTTTTTTAGCGCAATTCCCTTTTTTCCTGCACAAAGGCTCTTAAAAATTACATCTAGGTACATTTTTTAAGCAAGAAGGCCCACAAAACTTCCAAAATTTGTTTCCATTTTGCACAAATTGGTTTTTTCCGTAAAGGCTCATGAGAATTATAAATCCAAATCTTTCTTTCACGAAATCCCTCAAAGATTACATCTTAGTACGGTTTTTGCGGAAAGGCCTTCCAAACTTCTTGGATTTTTTTCGCAGTTCTTTTCATCGACAAAAAATCGTCTTTGCGCGACGTCACACATCTGCGCGGCGCAGCGTGACGCCGTGCAAATGCATCTAGTTCATCCTACGAAGGTAGACATAGCTACTACCTTGATAGCTGGGGCGTCGTAGCGGTGCTATCTAGAATAGTGATTGCTAGATCGGTAAACGAGAGTAAGCTCAGTAGTAATAAATAATTCAATATGCGTTATTTTTCATTAATAAAAAATGATTAAGCTCGAGCTTGGCTCCAAAAAGCTCAGCAAGAGTTATCATATAGTAATACTTAACAAGTAATTATTAAATTTATCAAGCTCACGAGCTATTTGAGCTCGGTTCGATGAAGCTCACGAGCTCAGAATCAAGCTCGAGTTCAACTCGTTTTGAGTTCGAATCGAGCTTAGAACGAGCCAAACTCGAGCAACTCGCAAATCTAACTTTTTTTTAACAGCCCTAGTGATTTCAAGATCTTATCTCTGTCTTCCTTTACCGAGCAATCCCTTCAAGCCCGGGATGCCCCTCGATACGATGCTGAGCAGCCAATCAATGCTGGTACACAAGGGAAAGTGGTGCCAAGCACTCTATATGGTTACAAATAGTTATCGTTTTGAACATTGGCACTATCTCTAAAATACAATTTTAATCACTAATTTCTATTATAATATATTTATAAAACCTAATAAAATTATTATATTTAGAAAATACTTTTAGAGACATATCTACACATATGTTTTTCGTGTATCCAATTTAATTATTTAAAAAGATATTGGTGGTCAAAGGGTTTTCAAGTTTGACTTCTCAAAGCAAAAACCGGTTTCTTGATAAATCTCTTAATGATCATGTGAGAGCTTGTCTAGATGATTAGGATATAATCCACAAAGGATACATCCATCAATCACTTATCCTTAGCAACACAAGATGAAGAGAAGAATAAACCAAACAAGAAGGATCAAAACTCAAGAAGAAGAAAGATCAAGACAAGATTCAAGACTTGAGCACGAATTTTGATTTCATTTCAGAGCAAGATGGACACACATGTGGATACCATCAACATTTACATGGGCTAACCTGTTAACCCAACACCATATCGAGTTTTATACTCACACAAGCACGCTTCTCAAAACGGTCTTCACCTTAACGCCAAATTCGCTCTAAGAGCCTGAATTTGCATCCGTGTCCACTTTAGCTTAACCTAAACCACTTAGGTCACCGTCGTGGTTTTCCAAACCGCCTTAACCGTCGGTATTGAGCAAATTACCAATTTACCCAAACACCGATCTTCCTTCTCCTCAAATTATCGCCCATGCTTCGTTACTTTCTACGTGGCCCCAATGACTTATCGCCAAGCCTCTTACGTGTCTAGACTCCCCCGAACTGTCCTCGCTTGCAAACGGGCCCAAATCACTTCACACACCACGTCTCCTTAATCGGTTCACCATGAAGACACCGACTTTCTTGACCGTTCTGAACCTAAACTCCTCCCTAAGCCTAGTCCTGGTTCATGCCGTTGCCCGCCATGTCCATCACCAGTGCTTCACGCTCTGGCTCCTTATCTTCCTAGCTTGCAACCACTTCCTGGCCTCAGTCATCTTCCAACGTCTCTTGACCGTTCTGGATCTCAGCTCTCCTAGCCTAGTCTCGGTCTCGTCCCCTTACCATGACCTAGCTCCAAAGTCCTGCAACCACATAGAAAAGCAAAACTGTCACGTAGCATTGTTCACAATGATCTGCAAATAAATCAACATAGCCAAAACATAGCACACCTCACTGTCAAACCCGGTTCTACTGTCAACCAGAGGCCGGTAGTACCGCAAGTTTGGTACTACCACTACCTGGTAGCTGGTTGTACTTCTTCTTTGAAAAACCTGAGAAAACCCCTCTCTGAAACATCACTACTGCCATGTAATGACCAGTAGTACAACACCTCCGATTCTACCACCTCCCATGACCGGTAGTGCTGGTCTTACACGGCCAAGAAAATCACCTCTCTAGAAAATCACTACCACCATCTACAGGTCGATAGCACAGCTACCCTGGTACTACCGCCTCAGAATCGGTAGTGTTTGTTTTGGGCAAGATCGCCTCCTAGGGGTCAAGATTACTACCACACCTGGCAAAGAACTCAAATTGCCTCAAAATTCAAACCAAACTCAAACTTGAACATCACAAGCTCAACCACTGTCAATTGCGGATCACAACACATGGTCTTTCAAGTTGTATCTAAAATTTTTCTCTGTCCTTATAGATAGAAGCTAAGGTACAAACTATTGGAATTGCTCTTAATTATTTCCCTAATTTCTGGAATAATCTTCTTTTATCTATACCCTTTTATAATGCACCTAAGCATTCTTTTTTACGTCCACCCCAAATAATGCACCCCACTAGAGATGGCCCAACCTTCATGCACCCAAATAAACGTCCCGTAAACTTGCCTCCATCAAAATTAACCTCTCGATCTTTCCTCGCCTTTACTCACCCACATCCGATGGCCATTGTTTAATGTGTCTAACTCATCCCCGTGGCCTACAACAGATCTCCCCACCTCCAAAGATCATCTCAAGGAAAAAGAAACAAATATCCTGGAATTAAGGAAAAGGAAACAAACGTTCTAGAAAAGGAAAAGACCATATATTACGTGCTGAGAAAAGGAAACCGGAAGACATGGCACTATACTAGTATAATTCAGTAGATAGTCACGTTGTTGCTTATATACTCCATTATGTGTGTGCTTATAATTATGTTGTTTGTCAAAGACACAAATTAAGCAGCTGGATCATGGATCACATTGTTGACAAATTGGAAGTTGCTTAATTGAATGAGGAGGCCAGTCGTGTGTCCTCATTCAAAGACGATGGATAATTTGGAAGAAGCTAATTGTTGACCAATGATGCAGCTAGCCAACTTTGTCGTAACTTCTGTGCGTGGAGGTTTTCTTTTATTTCACAGATATCTCGTACATCAAATGTCGAATATTAATGTGCTATATATAGCTTTCCATGATATTTGAGTTTTGAGACCAAGCTACCAATCTTAATTCATCATTGACAGGAACACTTTTAGTGTGTTCGTGACGTATGAGGGCTACAAGGAAATTTATTAGCATATATATGCTTGAATGGACACAAATTGATTAAGTGCATGCATTGGCATTGAATTTTTGGATAGACATTTTCGTCGGATGATTTTCAATAGCAGGCTAGCAGGTACACCTCATAGAAATTTCTCAATGCTGTAATTTCTATATTTGTTTCACTACTACAGAAATAATCATCACAGATGGTTCAGAACCGTCATCACGGGAAACCGTCTGTAACCATATGTCAATGATGTTACGGAATATCATAGACGGTTTCTAAACCGTCTGTGATATAATATATCACTGACGATTTGAAACAAAAACCATCTGTGATATGAAAACATCACAGATGGTTGTTATTTAGATCCGTCTGTGATGTTATGATATCACATACGGTTTTATCTTGAAGCCGTCTCTACATAATACATCATAGACGGTTTTTGATTAAAAACCGTTTGTGATGAGACTTCTCACAAATAACCATTTTTCTATTTATTGGCTAGTCTCAGGAAATGCTAGCCATTCCCTCTAGAAAAAGCAGATTACAGAATAACTAAACTCACATTACAAACATTACATCCATTTCAGCAATCAACTCAGATTACATCACAATGCGAAGCAGATTACATATAGATTAATATTCCATGGTACATCTCTTTCATAAATGAACTTAGATATATTAACCAAATGGAACTCAATACCATTAACCAATTAATTGTATGCACACTACAATTCACAAATTCACAGCACAAGTTTGACAATTAACCCAAATGGTAATTTAGAAAAAATACAACTCCTGAAGTTATAAGGCAGCGTGGAACTCGCCTTTTTTATGTAAGACTTGACTGAGCAAGAAGGCACAAAGCTGTCCTCAAATTCGCTCCAGATCGGCCTCTTCCAACGCAGTTGTTACCTGATTGGACGATTTCTTAGTGACGAGGAGTTCCATGTTGTGGCAAACGTAAAATCCACAATGGTTATTTCCCTTTCCTTGCTGGTGGCACTGCAAATATAGAATTGGTTAGGTCCAGAGTTATTATTACATAGTTTATATAGAATTATTGTGTATAGCGGATACCAGAAACTTAAAATCATGCTTCAGCTTCGCCCTGTCCTTGGCAGAAGGCCCTCCATAAGATTTGTACACTTTGAATGCCCTACGTGATTGCAAAAGGTTAGCCTCAGCTATTTCAGGAGAAACATACACCTTGAACAACCTATATGACCATGTTATCTTTGGAGGAAACGTGATTAATTACCTATTGAGTAATTTTGCGATAGGATTTAAGTCGTGGCTGGCACTCTGTAAGGAATCAAGGTAAATAACCCGATTCGTGGATGGATGAATTACAATGAGAACCCAGTGAAACCTACACAGGTATGTCGGCATTGTCAATTAACAGAACAGAGTTGCGACCATAGTACAAATCAAAGTAGCACTTACCCTGGGTTGTCGGGTAAAAGTATGAACTCTTTATCTTCTTGAGCCGTCAAGACCTCTTCGACGTATTTATCGACAAATAGTAAATCAGTGTCCATTGTTTGCTTGAAGACTATGAGTGGGTCCAGGAAACCCACCGGTTGTTCGATCTGTCTCGCTTCACGGATCATGTGTCTAAATATACAAAAGTATTGAGTCATATATATATATGACATTTATCGGTATTACACGAATGTAGATTGTGATTGCACACACTTACAATGTCCAGCATCTCAAGAGCGCGGCGTCGAGGACGTCGAGGTTGAAGACGTCAAGCAGGTCCTTGAAGTCAGCTGTGAAAAAACCCCCGATGGCTCATTGAATAGATGCTCAGGCTTGAAGCTGATCGAGATACTCGTTATGCGGTCTTGCACTAGCTTTTTAGCTTGTTCCATGCACCAATTCTGCAATCTAACGCAAGCTATAGAAAGGTTCTTTATGCGCTCTCCTGTTACAAAAGGCTCTCCTAGCTGGTATACTCGGGCCAGCGGAGCAATCGGATAGTCCAAGTCCTTCGTGATCTGCTTCGCTTTGCCCTTGACTTGCTTTCTGCTATAGGGAGTCTTTACGGGAGACGAGTGGGCACCATTCCACTGAAAGTCCTTTGATGTAGGGGGCACGGGAGCCGATTTGGTGGCCTGCTAAGGTGCAACAGACGACACAGGCATTTGGGGTAGCTCCGGTGATGGAGAACGGGCGTCCAGTGAAATGTCACTACTTGGCCACTAGATGAAAGTGCGAATAGAGTCCCTCAGTGTCACGATCTCGTCTTTTGGGAGCATCGGTAGCGGGACGGTCTTGAAACTATCATTTACACCGTCCACATTAACCTTCATGAATCCCGGTGCCATCAGGGTATCGTGCACCAGCATCCCTTCAATAGATGGATACGCGAGCCCCGAAACAGCCGGAATAAGAATGGCACCATGGACAAGTCTCACTTGGAGAGTGCACTGCATGGCCACCTACATAACGGTACACAATTAGCTACTACGTCCAACAGCTATTTGTATGGAGCATTCAAGACATATATATAAGTAACTTGATGTCACTGACAGGAAATTTGCCATGTTCATCTATGGGAGTGGCGGACGCACAGCTGCTCTTTTTGGTAGTGGGGCTGATTTGCGCACATACATCTGGGACTTGCGTAGGCTGTCTGTAGTCCTGATTATTGAGCCTTTCCTCGAGGCTTCTTATCTTATTGTTGAATTCTTCTCTTAGTCTTTCCTTAATATTTTGTACCAGTCGTTCCTCTCGCTCTGCTTTGGTTCTCTTCCTACTCCAGTATTTGTCTGAGTCGTCTGGGAATCCTGTTTTCTAGGGAACAAAAACCCCCATGCCTCGCGTGCGACTAGGGTGTTCCTTGCTTCCCAAGGCCGTGGAGAGTAAATCTTTCTCCCTATCTTGCACAAAAGTGCCATCAGAAGATTGTGTACTCAACGCTACTTGCAAGATCCCGATAAGTTATTTCACTTACAAAGTTACGGACTAATTACGTACAAAATTGGTAGTCGGATATCTTACCAGGCATTGGCAGACATCCTCGTCCGCAGGGTTTGTAAAGGAGACGGTACCGGAAGACGTAGCACTTGACCTCGCTCTCAGCCAGTCTCTGGCGTGCTGCTCAGCGATAGATGCAAATGGCGTGGAGGCCTCCTCGCCCTCCCTCTCGCATTGCGCCCTCTTCCCCACATACCCAGCGGTGCCAAGTTTGTGGGGTAGGTGTTCCTTGCCTGTAGGGCCTTGTGGGCTTCACTTTGACGCATGAATTCATCCGTCGTCTTCACCTCAATAAAACTTTGCCATACGTCCTCAGCAATAAACTCGTACTTAGAGAAGGGAGTCCTGTCCTTATTGACATATTCCTTGACAAGCGTGCTCTTGAAGTTCTTCAACGCCTTTCCCGCCACTAGCAGTGCATACCGTCGCACTGAGCGCACGCAGTCTTCTGGGATCTCAAACGAAGACATAATTTCTGTCACCAAGTCATCGCAGTTCTCGTCAGTCAGTGACTTCCAGGATGGACAGGTGATGGGGACCCGTTCCCGTGCAGCTATCCCGCACAATGTCCTAAATGCATTCGCTGCCTTTTTTGGTTTGGTAGGGCCCCATCCTTTCGATTAACCGCCGTGATGGTATTTCGGTCAGTGGGCCTTTTATTTGCTCCCTTTGGACCTCGAGGAGGTTTTCTTTTCGATGGCTCATATCCTTGAGACGACGAATGAGGGGACACCATCTTCTTTTTAACTAGACCATATATTATATACTCTATTTAGGCCTCAAAAGATAAGTGAGAGGGATATATTGCACTAGAAGAGACATGCAATGTAGGCTAGTTTTTATGGCTCAAACAAGAAGGAAAATGAATCAAGCAAGAAAGGCTATCAATTGATGACTGCTTTTATTTGATGGGTACAAAGGTACGTAGTATATGGTTCGCAAAAGAAAATTACTGAGATTTACTGGATTGTTGAAAAAGATGCGATAATAAGAGCAAGATTTTATAAATTATTCCATATAACAATATGATTAAAGGTACATAATCCAAGGATAGCCGAAATGACATAAACAGCAAGATTTAGGGTTTGTTTGATTTATCAATTAACATATTGAAAATCACAATAAGAGCAAGATTTTGTTGCTAATTCCAAATAACAATATAATCAGAATTTTATTTGCTTCAATATATTTTATTTGCTTAACTCACGGTCCATTCTAACTGTATGTGAACTCTGTCCAGTAGCATGGCAAATGGCTGGCTATTCTGTGCCTTCAGATTAGTTCTCTAGCTTTGAAATACTTGTCAACTTGCAGACTCTTTGATTCCTAAAATGCTTTGCAATTTTTTTGTCTTGGAAGTTCACTTCTTTTAACCGTCCCTTGTATTTACACCAAATTTTAATGTTTGTTTGTGTGACGATCACATTATATAATTTTTTACTTCAATGCAAATTGGGCTTCCTTATGAACCCAAATGGATGCTGTTGAATCTCCGTTTCCATCACCCTCTCGTTATCTATAGTTAAATCCAGTGAATGTTTGTTTCCTTAAGCAACTTCATAGACTGTTTACAGTGAAGAAGACTCTTTCAGAGTAAAAAATACAGTGACTATTTGGTACAAGGTTGTCATGATTTACCTGTATGGGAGATGAAGTGTCGGCGAGGGGGCGGCGTCGAGGCGACGTCGACGAGGGGGCGGCCTCGGTGAGGGGGGCGGCGTCGAGGCGGCATCGACAAGGGGGCGACGTCGTCGAGGGGGTGGCGTTGAGGCGGCGTCGGCGAGGGGGTGGCGTCGAGGTTGGGGGGAGGCGCCGAAATGGGAGACGAAGCGTCGGGACTCGGGAGACAAAGCTAGCTAGGGTTTTGAGCACTGAAGTGTTGAATGAATGATCTGCAAGAGTGGCCTTTTTATAGGACTCCCCTATCACAAACAGTTCTAGTTTAGAACTGTCTGTTATAATAACATCACAGACATTTCTTAAATAGAACCGTCTGTGATAGTATTTTACCGCAGACGGTTCTATATTAGAACCGTCAGCGATAGTCTTTTATCGCAGGCGGTTATGTATAAGAACCGTCTGTGAAAGATTTTATCCCAGACGGTTCTATTATAGAACCATCTGTGATGAACCTTGACATAGACCTTCATTACTGAGGTAAAACCAGAGTTTGGTCTTCTTGACCTACAATCGATAGTGGATAATGTATAATGTATATGGAATTGTAGATGAAGCAATGTTAGTAAAGGAAAGGAAACTTTATTAAATAAATCAGATGCATATATACAAAAAGTTGTTTTAAATTTCGAGCATCTCATTACAAACAACTCTATTATCTTCGAGAGTACACTTAAAATCATAACTCCACTTGCTTATTCTTTTGTATAAAAATTAGCTCTTCACGATGATCGACGCGTGTGTAGCTAGCTTTCTCAGGTTGTTTTTCCTGGACTGTGATGCTCTTTCCGATAGGAGGTAACTCATCAAATTGATTGTAATCTTCCTTATCTACTACATTCTCTACTCCGACAATCCTTCTTTTTCCCTAAAGAACTACATGTCTTTTCTTGTTGGACGGGTCGATTACATAGAATACTTGAACAGCTTGGTTAGCGAGTATGAATGGTTCATCTTGGTATCCGACGCGTGCGAGGTCGACAGTAGTGACACCGTACTTATCAACCTTCACGTGTCGGAGGTGGACCCAACGACACCGAAATAAGGGGATCTTGAATAGTACATAGTCGAGCTCCCAAATCTCCTCTGTGCACCCATAGTAGGAGCTCCTCATTGACCCAACGGTGTTGAACGCATCTATGCGGATACCGCTGTTCTGGTTTGTGCTCTTCAAATCCTGATCTCTTGTGTAAGATGTGTACCCATTTAAGTCGTATCGTTTTCATGTTACAACTGTAAATGTTGGCCCTTTTGCCAACCATGTGAGCATATCACTAAGAGGTCCCAGTGATGGGTCACTCCTTCAGCCATCTATTAAACTGAAGGTTATGCTGTATCGTGATCCAAGACTCTTGCCGCGTTAGATTCTCTTGTCGTAGCCAGTGCTTATGCTCGTCGATGTACGGGGACACTACAGCCATGTGTTGCAAAACCGTGAAATGAGCTTAAGCATAGGCAGCCAGATCAGGCGTGATTGCTTTCCTTCCGATGGTCCCGATGCCCTGGAGTCTCCCCTCATGGCGAGATCGAGGCACACCTGTTGGTTTGACCTGAGCCATGTAATCGACGCAGAACTCTACGACTTCTTCGGTTGCATAACCTTCGACAATGCTACCCTTTGGCTGAGATCGATTCCGTACGTAGGACTTGAGAATTCCCATATACCTCTCGAATGGGTACATGCTATGTAGGAACACGGGCCAACATATCTTTATCTCTATCACAAGGTGAACAATGAGATGGACCATGATATCGAAAAAAGACGGAGGGAAATACATCTCAAGATTACATAGAGTCGTCACCACCTCAGCCTGCAGTGCATCTAGTGCTTCGGGATCGATGACCTTCTGAGCAATTGTGTTAAAGAAATAACACAGTCTCGTAATTGTCTCCCGGACCTTGACCGGCAAAATACTTTTAATTGCCACAAGGAGCATTTGTGTCATTAGCACATGACAATCATGAGACTTCATGCCAATTAATTTCAAATCTTGCATCAAAACAAGTCTCTTCATGTTAGAGGAGTAAACAGATAGAACTTTCACACCATGCAAGCACTGGCACAGTTCAGTTCTCTCGGCCTTAGGCAAAGTGTAACAAGTAGGTTCGCAGTATATTCTTTCTAGTTCCATTCCTAAGGGACAAAGAACCTTCTTAGCTTTGTAGGTGGTTGTCGTCAACTCATTACCCTCGGGAAGTATGTCCGCCAATAGACGTAACAACGCTGTGAAACTCTTGTCGGACCGACCGTTGCTTGCTTTCAATTTCAGCAGTTCAAGCACAGATGACAACCTTGTGTATTTCAACTTGCAGCCTGGGAACAAAGGTTTCTCTGAGTCCTCCATCAAGCCCCGAAATTTACCATATTCTCTGTCATCACGGTTCCCTTCTGTATCGCGCAACATCTGATTCAGATTATATTCCTGCAACCTATCCTCATCGGAACCACAATCGATATGATCATCCGACATATCATTGACTTCATCGACGATGTTAATACTACTTGCTTCCTGTATATCCTGCTCTTCACCGTGATTGGTCCAACATGTATACCCCCTTTTGAAACCCCTCATAATCAAGTGTACTTCAATCTGCGCAAAGTTTCAAAACATTTTCAGATTCTCACAGTCAATGCACAGACAAGACATAAAACCCAATTATTAAACATATCCTCCTCTGCAGCTCTTCTAAAAGTGGAGACGCCATTAATGTACTCGGCACTCACACGGTTCTCAGTGTACATCCAGCTTCAGTCCATCTACGCTAAGCACATAGCATTTAGTGTTAAATATTAAAGTACACTAGATGTCTGTATGCACACATTGCTAAATTATAACTAATTACAACCTTCGAACAAAACAAACAAATGAATCTACAAGCTATATATCTAAACATAATCTTTAAGTTAATTCTCTCTTCACCAAACTAGCTACCTAAATCTTATATATAATAATGCAGTTAGATTTAACCAATTACTAACCTTTGATCACAAAGAACATGGACATGCATGAAACTACAAGCTAGATCTAAACAATCTTCAAATTCACTCCTTACCAAGCTAGATCTTGAATATAATGTAATTACCCATTACTAAACCTTAGATCAACAAGATCACACATGGATCTATAAGCTAGATCTAAACAATCTTCAAATTTCTCTTCTAAGTAATATCTTGAATATAAAGCAATTAATCATAACCCAAGAAATTACTGAACCTTAAATATAGAAAAGAACAGTACATGGATCTACAATCTAGTTCTATATACAATCTCTTCAAATTCTCTCCTTACCAAGCTATATCATGAATATAATGCAATTAAAACCCATTACTACCCTTATATAAAAAAGAACATATGGATGTACAAACTAGATCTAAAAAATCATTAAATTCTTTCCTTAACAAGCTAGATCTTGAATATACTGCAATTAGACACCATTACTAACCTTAGATCACCAAAATCAAATGGATCCTCAATCACCCTTCAAAATCAACAGTCTTCTTTTACCAAATCGCCTCACAGCCGCAGCCAAATGAAAAATATATCCCGAAACCCTAAAATGCACGAAGTGACTCGGGTCTCTGTATTTATAATAAAACCGTCTGTGATAATACCTGATATCACAGACGGTTTTTTTATAAAACCGTCTGAGATATTATCACAAACGGTTTGTAACTAAAACCGTCTATGATTTTGATGTATAACACTAGCGGTTTTTGAAGAGTACCATTTGTGATGATGTTACTCACAGTTGCAACATAGTACCGTCAGTGATGTTCATCGTCACAGACGGTTTTAAAGAACCGTCTGTGATGAGGCGTCTAATATAAGCCTTTTTGTAGTAGTGTTTACTTCTTCATAAGTAAAAGGTCTATGACTTCTACATAGAAAAAATATTACAATAATATGTTAGTTATGAAATGGGCATAACAATGAGGAAGTTATGCCAAGGGCCACCACATGCTTATTCTTAGGCCAGAAGGAGCCCATGGAAACATTGGAGGAGCCAACTCCGGGGGAGTCAGGGACAATACTTCCCATCGTGGCCTATTGCTCCTGAAGTAAGAAGATGTGTTCTAATGATTTTGTCTGTAAATATAGAATGTATTTTATATTTAATGTAAATTAATGTGATGTTTCATTTATAACTCTAATAAATATTCAAATTTATTTGATATTCTCTATATACATGCATTGAATGCGATACTTAGAGATAATAATTAGAGGTAGCCTTGTTATTTTAAATATCTTTTTGGTTTATTTAACAAGAGAAAATATGTAATATAAATTTGGATAGAGAAAACAGTATCTAGTGGGCTATAAGAAAGTGTTGAGGATATTAATATCTCAATCAAAATTGACTAAATTGTAAATTCAATGAAACTGAGTAAAAAAATCAACACGGTGGCTAAATGATCTTATTCTAGTCTATAGCATTAAATGATATTGAAAATAGCCAAATGGGAGGAACATATAAGAAAAAAAAGGTGAAAATCATCTAGAAATTATAGAATGACATGTATGTAAGTCATGATCTTGAATCATATTTTTATTTACAACTAATATTCTAAACTGCGGTAGCGGTTAGGCCGATCACCACACATCGTAGTGCTACTACAGAATGTGGCCCTCAACTTAAACAAAACATAAACTATATGCGCAATATGAATCATAACACCACCACACAATTGAAATACAAATATATCATATATTGTTTCGTATACAAGGACATATTGCTAGGGTTGAATGAATCAACGTTGGTTCTAACTTTCACACGATTAAAGCAATTTAAGTGGCTAAGCGATGTACTCCTTCCTTCCGTACAAGTTCATAAGACATGTTTCTTCTTAGCATACACTACTATAGAACAGCACATCCTTGCCGGCACATCACTGCCAGTTAGGACAGAGCCGGCAGTGAGAACATATCACTGCCGGTTCGAAAGTTGAGCCGGCGGGGTGAACTTATCACTGTCGGTTCGTAGAAACAACCGGCAGTGATAAATTCATATCACTGCCGGTTCTTGTTTTAACCGGCAGTGATATTGGGATTTCCACTGCCGGTTTTAAACTAGAACCGACAGTGATATTTATTTTCCTGCCTAATTTTATTTTCCCGCGCAATGCGAGCCCAATCACTGCCGGTTTTGGGCAGAACCGGCAGTGATAAGTCCTTATATGCCTGCCATCCCTTCCCCTCGACCAATCGAGCGTAACAGAGAGGAGTCTCTGCTCCATTATTGTGTCTACTTGCTGCCAAAAATTGTACTAAAATTCATATCTACTTGTTTTCAAGGTTAGTAATTTTAATAACATTATATTTGTAGTTGGATTTTACTTTGTAGATTGTTTTAGATTTAGATCATTACAATTCTTATTCATTTCAGTGATTTAGTGGATTTTTGAATGGTGAAAATGGCTAGGTGAATTTTGCAATAATGAAAATTGCAAGATACATTTGTAAATCGATATATTACCAAATATATCATGTATATTCATTTATATGCTTACTCTCAATAATTAATGTCATTAAAAAATTGCCACATTGATATTATCAATTAAGAAAGTAATTTAAAAATAGCTACCTAGATATTTTTAATATAATAAAAATATGTCCTAATTATTCACAACTATTTTCTATTTTGCAAATAAATAAATTTGCCAGATGGATATTTACATAGTGAAAAAAGGTTGATGTATGCTGAAATTTTGGAAAAACAAATGCTACATGGATATTTACATAATGAAAAAAGGTTGATGTATTTTAATATAGTAAAAATGTATCCTAACTATTTAAAATTATGTATTATTTTGTAAATATTTAAAAATTGGAAGATGGATATTTACATAATGAAAAAAGATTGATGTATTTTGATATAATAAAAATATATCCTAAGTATTTACAATTATTTTCATTTTATAAAATAATAGAAAAAATGTTACATTGATATTTACATAATGAAAAAGGTTGATGTATTTGAACATAGTCAAAATATATCGTAACTATTTATAATTATTTATTATTTTGTAAATATTTAAAATTGGAAGATGTATATTTACATAATGAAAAAGATTGATGTATTTTGATATAGTAAAATATATCCTAAGTATTTTTTCATTTTATAAAATAATAAAAATTGCTACATGGAAATTTACATAATGAAAAAGGTTGATGTATTTTAACATATTCAAAATTGCTACATGGATATTTAAATCTTATCATTTACAATTATATTGTTATTTGCAATTATATGCTTATGTGATGTTTGTTTTAATTAATTATAGATGGACCGAAGGTGGATGTATGACACGGACCGTTACGGCGCAGAGTTCTTTAATGGTGTGACATGTTTTGTAAAATTGTCGCGGCGACAAGTCAAGAATCATCGAACTATATGTGTTGTCCATGCGTTGATTGCAAAAATGAGAAGTTGTTTTCTACCATAGAGTCGATACGTGCACACTTACTTCGAAGGGGTTTCAAGGCTGGCTATACCTGTTGGACCGAGCATGGTGAAGATGAGATTGTGCATGAAGGGCAACATATTGGTGAACATGACGGAGACAACGATATGACGGCGGTCGAAGATACGTTTGTCGATAGCCACGACGACGACCTGGATCAAATGTTGCGTGATGGGGAGGGGGACTTCACGAGTGAACGAGAGTTTCAAAAGTTCCAGCGTATGTTAGAGGACTCCACAACACCATTGTACCCTGGCTGCAAAGAGGAGCAAAAAAAACTGCATACCGTGCATACACTACTGCAGTTGAAGGCAAGCAATGGTTGGTCCGATAAGAGCTTCACTGAGCTCTTATGTGTCTTGGGGGACTTGCTTCCAGAGGGTAACGTGTTGCCTACAACTACATACCAGGCCAAGCGGGTTGTCTGCCCGTTGGGACTGGAAGTACAAAAAATACACGCATGTCCAAACAATTGCATGTTGTATCGCAATGAGTTTGCACACTTGGATGCCTGTGCTGTTTGCAAAGCAAAGCGGTATAAGGGCAACGATGATATCCATAATGATGATATCGAGGTGGAGCATAAGAAGAAGAGATCCCCCCGTAAGGTGGTGTGGTATTTTCCTATAATCCCCCGTCTAAAGTGATTGTTTGCGAACAAAAGACATGCCCAATTGCTACGATGGCACGCCGAAGAGCGTAAGAAGGATGGAATGCTTAGGCACCCTGCTGATTCTGTGCAATGGAGGAACATTGACAGAAAATATAAGAAGCACTTTGCATATGATGTGAGGAATATAAGGTTCGGGTTGAGTACGGATGGGATGAATCCTTTCGGCAACATGAGTAGCCATCACAGTACTTGGCCGGTTACTCTATGTATTTACAACCTTCCTCCTTGGCTTTGTATGAAGCGAAAGTACAGTATGATGCCACTACTGATCCAAGGGCCCAAGCAACCTGGCAACGATATCGATGTGTACCTCAAACCATTGGTTGAAGATCTTCTAATACTGTGGAACAATGGAGTATGGGTATGGGATGAGTACAAAAGAGAGAACTTTATCCTACGCACATTGTTGTTCGTAACCATTAATGATTACCCTGCCCTTGGTAACCTGTCGGGACAGATGACAAAAGGGTTCAACGGATGCGTCCAGTGCTTGGATGATACAGCTAGCCGGTGGCTGAAGAATTGTCGGAAAATGGCGTACATGCGACATCGTAGGTTCCTTCGCAAGGATCACCCATACCGCAATAATAAGAGAGCCTTTGACGGGACAAAGGAGACTGCCTTAGCTCCAAAAAATCGGACAGGAAATGATATTTGCGATCAGAAGGATCTTCATATTATTCACGGAAAGGGAGCCGGCAGTACATCTATCCCGAGTTCCCGTGACAAGGCTCCTTTGTGGAAAAAGAGATCAGTATTTTAGGTCCTACCGTACTGGCAACACTTGGAAGTTCGACACGCAATCGATGTCATCCACATAGAGAAGAACGTGTGCGACAGCTTGCTTGGTATCTTACTGGATATACCTGGCAAAACAAAAGATACCCTCCACGCACGGATAGACCTTGAAGATATGAAACTCAGGAAGGAGCTGCATCACAAAGACATGGATACAGGCAAAAAGTACCTACCCGCAGCCTACTACACTCTGAGCAAGAAAGAAAAAATTAGTATGTGCGAATGCTTGCACAGAGTGAAAGTTCCGTCTGGTTACTCTGCTAACATAAAGAGACTAGTCTCAATGAAAGACTTAAAATTAATTGGCATGAAGTCTCACGATTGCCACGTGATGATGACACAGATGCTTCCAATTGCAATTAGGGGTGTTCTGCCAGAGAAAGTCCGAGACCCAATTATAAAGTTGTGTTCATTCTTCAACGCGATTTCACAGAAGGCCATCGATCCATTGAAACTAGATAAGCTGTAGGAAGATGTGGTCCACACTCTGCAGCTCGAGATGTGTTTCCTCCATCTTTTTGATATTATGGTCCATCTCATTGTTCACATTGTGAAAGAGATACGGATTCTCGATCCTGTGTTTCTACATCAGATGTATCCTTTTGAGAGGTTCATGGGGGTTATAAAGAAATATGTTCATAACCGACATCGGTCGGAAGGTTGCATTGTAGATGGTTGGGGAACCGAGGAGATCATTGACTTCTGCATCGATTATATGGATCTCAAACCGATTGGTGTGCCTACATCACGGCATGAGGGCAGGCTACAGGGCAAAGGGACACTGGGCGAGAAATCACTCCGTACTAACAATCTAGCTTCATTCACACAAGCACATTTCGCAGTTTTGGGACAATCAGTTGTGGTGGCCCCGTATGTCAACATGCACAAGAGCATGCTATCCAGAACAAATCCAGCGAAGTCAGAGGGTTGGATCGCGAAAGAGCATAGAGATAACATCGGCGATTGGTTGCGTAGGCACATGATGCATACGGAGACAGAGTGTGCTCAGTTGAAAGTGTTGGCTCAGGGACCGTCATCTACAATTCGCGCATTCCAAGGGTACGACATAAATGGTTTTACATTTTATACAAGAGCACAAGATAAAAAGAGCATTAACCAAAACAATGTATTCGTACAGACGCCTATGACAAAGAATGAAAATAGGCAAAGCTACTACTGATTCATAGAAGAGATTTGGGAGCTTGACTATGGACCTTTGAAGGTCCCTCTCTTCGTGCCAATGGGTCAGCTTCGTGGGTGTTAACATCGACAAATACGGTATCACTATCGTGGACCTCAAACTCGCTTGACATGGGAAGAGCCATTCGTACTTGCTAATTTCATTACACAAATCTTCTTTGTAATCGACAGGTAACAAGGAACGCCACGTGGTTATTCAAGGAAAAAGAAGGATTGTCGGAGTTCAGAATGTTGTCGACGAGGAAGAATACAACCAGTTTGATGAGCTTCCTCCTTTCGGAGAGAACGTTGAACTAAGTCTCATGGAAGATAGTGAGGAAGCTACGTACGTACGCCGCGATCATAACGAAGGTCGAATCGTAGCTTAATTGTTCAAATTAAAGATGCTTTCTTTCGTACGAACAACATGTTTATTTTCTTTTGTGTAACAATTAATGTATTATATGAGGCAATGGATTGGACTGCATTTGTGTGAATTGTTACAAGTCACACCATCCGTGTCATGCATCCTCCTTCGGTCCATCTACAATTTATTTATTATTTCAAAATTTGAAATTTGTAAGACTTAATATGAATTGTTTGAGCACTATTTGATTTTTGAACTATTAAAAAAGTGAGCATTTTGGTTTTTCTGAATTTTCCTGTTGGTCAAAATTAAGGGAAAATATTTATATGACATATTACATGTCCTGTAGTATGCCTCAAAAAAATTTCAGATTATTTGGATCAAATTTGATAGTATTTCGTCGGTCTGTGAAATGAAATAAACTGGAAGTTCTACTGTATATATCACTGTCGGTTCTCTTTAACCCGGCAGTGATACTTAGTACTACTGCCAGTTTATAAATATCTCCGGCAGTGATAGTGACTTATCACTGTCGGTTCTAGTAAAAACCGGCAGGAATACGAAGTATCACTGCCGGGGTTAAAGAGAGCCGACAGTGATAGTGTCCTTATCACTGCCGGTTCTTTTAAAATCCGGGAGTGTTACTATATATCACTGTCGGGTTTTAGTAGAACCAGCAGTGATAGTGTCCTTATCACTGCCGGTTCTTTTAAAATCCGGCAGTGATACTATATATCACTGTCGGGTTTTAGTAGAACTGGCAGTGATAGTGTCCTTATCACTGTCGGTTCTTTTAAAATCCGGCAGTGATACTATATATCACTGTCGGGTTTTAGTAGAACCGGCAGTGATAGCATCTTTATGACCCGGCAGTGATATGATATCACTGCCGGATATCACTGCCGGTTATGTTGGGACCCGGCAGTGATAGTCCACCCCTATAAATATCACTACCGCGCCCAACCATTGCCCTTCTCCTATCACTTGCATCTCCGCCACCTTCACCTCCCAACCTCCGCGCCTTCGACCGCATCGAGCCTCCCCGTCGTCGCCTCGGGCCTCCCCGTCGTCCTCTCCGTCGCTGTCTCGTCATCCTCTCCGTCGCTGTCTCGTCCTCCCCGTAGTCGAGGCCGTCGCATCCCTTCGCCGCCGTCGCCGCCATCGCATCCCCTCCCCATTGTAACATCCCGCAAAATTTAAAAATATGAAAAGTAAAAAGTTTGAAATTTAAAAATATAATTGAATAAAAATTTCAATTGAAATCAAGATTTTGATTTTTAAACTATATCATTTCTTCTTTTCTTACAATCTAATCTTAAGAAAAGAAAGATTTCCTTTATTAAAACTTTTTCTTCAAAACAAACAAAATATAAAAATAAGTTTGAGATGTAACCTTTAATTTGAAATTTAATTTTCTAAATTTTCTGAAATTATTAGGAATTCTTTTGGCTTTTCTCTAATAAAAGAAAGTGAATTAAAGGATATAGTAAAATGGTAAAAGTAAAAAGTAAAAATGCCAACTCAACAAAAATTTACCAAAGTCATAACAAAATTCTTAGGGCTCTCCACATCTTGGTTAAGTCGGTGGAAGATCTGGATTAATTAAAATAATACCTAATCAAAATAAATCATGTGAAAAGAAATCAGGGTAAATTGGTAAAAGAATTGTGTAGAAATCTCAGGAAGTTATCCTGAACCAAGATTTTTAACTTACCGATATAAGCACAGTATCAAACCCCAGTAAAAATATCAAGAGTTTATCCCATCATTTAATAATTTTAAAAATTCATAAATAGATAGATTGAAAAACTAAAAATGGTAATGTCAGAATTATTAAAATTAACATTTACAATATAAAAGTCTGAAAATTTTATATCATGTTAATAATTCTATTTCAGATCCTTATAAAAAGTTTCATAAAATAATAAACTGATTTTGATCTTAAATTAAATAAAATTTAGAATTCATAGAAAGTGACAACTAGGCATTGTCAGATTTTTATAAATATTTTTATAAAAAAATTTGTCTAAAATTTTTACTGGACTCTCATCTTTACCTTGGAGACCTGCATAAAAATCCTTTGAAAATCCTGAGTCAGTTTCCATGCCTAGTCGGTGGATCTATTCATGTGTTGTCCAGAAACTTCAATAGAATTCCTCTTTTCTTTCACTGCCATGTGGGCCCCAGCGAACCCAGCCTTGTGTTGCCGACTTCCTCTCTGCCCCTGGCAGAGCCTTCTTCTTTCTTCTCCTCTCTTCTTCACCTCTGCCTGCCATTTTCTTCTCTGTCGCGGCAAAGCAACTTCCCTGTCGTTCTTGCCGTGGCAAAGACTTGGCGCCGACCATGCCATCCTTGACTATCAAGCCTGATGATTCTTCTCCTTCCATCCGAGCCAACCAAAGTCCGCGTTGCCGCCTCTGTTCTTGATCCTCTTCTCGTCGCAATTCATCGCCCAAATCATCACCCTGCTGCCTCTTGCCGATTCCCTGTCGCGGCAAGATTTCACCACGATTTTCCCTGCCGCGGCAACAAAGTCTCGCGTGTGTTTCGCCGCCAATTTTGCCAGAAACCCGAAAAAGGGGGAAACAGCCAATTGAGTTAATTCGGTGTTGATCTTTCGAATTGACTTGATCTAGAGCCTTGCACTTCATCATGAGCTGCTCATCAATCTTCATTTTCAAATTTCCTAGCCCGAATCACCGACGCCACCGCCCTCTTCTTCCTCAGCTCCGGTCGCAAGGTGATGGCACTCTTCGGTGAATTCCCGACTCATCCAACTGCAAAAATGAAAACCTCTGGTTCCGCTGATGCTTAATTCGTTGCCCATCCAAACCAAGGTGGACTCATCTTCTTTCCCGGCGAGCCGCCCTCTCCTCCGCCGCAAGCTCTCGGTGGCGCGCCGTCTCCGTCCATCTCTGACCGAGGCAGCTCCACCCCTGTGCGCGCGTGGTCTCCCTGATTCTTACCGTGCTACCGATTTCACCGCTCCGGCCTTCCTTCGCCGTCGGCGAGCTTAGCCACCATCGCCACTACTCCGGCTCGCTGACCAGCAGGCCCCACTCGTCAGTCTCTGCGTGCGGTGGCGTTGCGCCTTGGCCCTCCGGTCGATCAAGATCAAGATAGCTCATGACCAGCTGGCGTCGGCTTCAGGGCAAGGCGGCCTCTCTGCCAATGGGCCCAGCCGCCAGCGTCTCAACCCAGCCGAGTCCAGAAAAGGAAAACGCATTCAAAACCCGAAAGCGTATTTTCCATTTATGGTAATTTTCTATTTTCTGTAAACCGAATACATTCTTTTGTTCATATCTTTTGAACTATCAATCCAAATGAAATGAAATAAATTTCTAAATTCATGATAGATCCTGTAGGTTCATAATATGCAAAAATATTCTGGAAATGAAATATATTTAAATTTTAAATTCAATTTAAAGTAAGGGATCAAGAGAATACCATGTGTAGAATTTCTACAAATCAACTTCAATTTGAATGAAATCAATTTTGTTAGAAACCTTAAATCCTCAGGAACCTAAATATGCAAAATTAATTAGATTTTGATTTGATTTACATCATTTTCTAAAGTAAATTGTTTCCAATGTGTTAAGCATTAAAATATGAATATCTTTTGCAAAAATGATTCAGTTCATGTCAAATCAGTTTCAGTGTGTTAAAATGTTATTAATCTACTTAGATATGCAAAAATATTTAGAATTGAATCTAGTTTAAATTAAATTTGAGGATACTTACTTTCCAATGTATAGAAATCAACATAAATGTAACTTAAGGCATACAAGTTCAAATAATGGTAAAATGATTTCTATGTCTTTAATAAAATCATAATACCCCTGTTATACAAGAATATTCTATGTTGGTGTAGATTTGGATTAAGTATACATTAAACCTTAATGTTTGCTTATATGAAAAACATCTCGGATAAAAGCAAAATACTATGAAAAACAACTCAAAAACAATCCTAATGATGTCCCATGCTAATGCCAGAAAGATGAGTGAATAATCACGTAAGGATCAATCGCAAACTAAGAACTAAAACTGAACTTTTATCGTGTAAACTATAAAACTAAATAAGCATTTTCAGTAGCCTGTCAAACATCTCGTCTTAATACAAATTTTATCGAGATCAGTTTAGAAACAATATTTAAGATATGTACTACCATAATCTAGAAAAATATTTTATTTTCAACTTGCTGCGTATCTGAATCCAAGTAGCCCAATACCCTTAAGTGATATGGTAGTTGTACCCCCCTTAATATCATATAAGCTATTTCGGCAATGAATATAATGTCTCGTTTAAACACTAAAATGTATGAAATTAGTTTAGAAATGTTCTTCAAAGTATAGACTACCATATTCGGAAGAAATAATCTTATTTCATCATGTTTTGTATATAAATCCTAATAGCCAAGTAACCCTAAGTATTATGTTTTATGGACTCAATTATATGAATAAGCAAACTTTGTAACAATGAATAAATATTTAATAAAGATATTTGTGTCACCAGAACCTTCTTAAAAACCATAGATAAATCCAGTAACTTAGCTCAACGGATCTAACATATTCCAAGTCACTTCTTATGCAAAATCAATTAAAAAGGATTAAGTGTTATTCATTTATAGCTTTCAGCTCATTTGTCTAATATGTTAATTCTATTAATCCAAATAATTTTAGCATCTATAATTCAAAGATATAAATACAAAAATTCATAATTATAGCCTCTTGAATTCATAATTCAAGAATAGATAATATATCAAAGAAACCATGTTTGTTCGTCATAAAAAGTCATTAACAATATGAATGTATAATTAACTAAATCATGAGGACTTGAAATCATAATCCTAACCCTAAAATATTCCTGTTTTCTTTAATGAATCTTTATTTGATTTTCTGTCTGTTTTCTTCTGCCTTATTGAAGTTGGATATTTGCTATGTTTCCGATTGAACGACGTGTAGAATCTGATGTCGCTACATCCGTCATCACCTCCGTTAGCCGTGGCATCATCTTCGTCGTAAGCAATAAATAAGCAAGGCAAGCACCCCCTTTGATCATATTGATCCCAGTTTTATAAATGTTTTCATTAAATGTTTTACTGCATACTTTACTTTTATTAAAGTCTGCTATATTTTGGGTATTGGTAGTTGTACCTATCGTCACCTAGAACTTCCTTGATAAGTATGGATTTGTGAACCTTGATAACCATAGAATAGCATAGACAATACTTAATGTCAATTTGGGATACTCACAATTAGTGTTATGCTTAGCCATGCTTAAAGCAACTTAAAACTTTGATATGATTAAAAATGTTGGATATGACATTCAATGGGTATGACCTTTCTTTATGATTGGTATTTTGATCAAAAATGAAAATAAAACTATAATTTTGATGCAGGCAATTATTGGCAATAGCCGGGTGTACAAGGGACTTGTACGTAGTGTTGGGTGGAGATTATTGCCCGTATCGGATTAAGGACCGAACTACGTGTTCGTTAAACCCAAGAATTACCGTACAAACCACAAGTGCTGGTATGGGACAGCCTTAAACCAATTAAGTTATCTGGTTTAACTTTGCACATTGGTAGGCCGGAGTAGTACGAGCTTCTTCAGTGACTGGTTGCTCGGAGGGGCGCCCACACCGAGGTGTTGGGAGTCACGTTTGCTGATACAACGGTGTACGCCATACTATGGATATGCTTATTCATTACTGTGCAGTGACTGTACAAACATTTACACCATAGTACGGGTTTATCGACACCGGGCTGGTGCAAAGTTAATCTAGGTAATGTAAAGGTTTCCGTCATGAACATTCTGGCCACTACACCAAAGGTGCGTGAAATATGCGGCAAAAAGAAAAGGTCATGACTTGTGGGTAAAGATGTACACCTCTGCAGAGTGTAAAACTTTTCGAAAAGTCGTTCCCGCGGTTATGGGAATCTTGGTGCGCCAGCACTAGTTAGATGTTTTTATTTTCATAAAACTGGATTCTACCGTGTGTCGATAATTTCTACTGTGATAGTGGAAAATGGTTCTTGGATATGGTCATGATACCCAGGTACATGAGATCTATTTATGCTATTATTCTGTTACTTTTCATATCAAATTGCTTTTACTTAAATTCCGTTTTGCAATCTACTATTCTGTATTTACATTTCAAATTGGCTTTATGCAAACTAACCATACTAGCCTTTCCTTTGAAATGGCATGCATATATCATAGGCTTTGCAAAAGTCTTGCGGAGTACGAAAGTACTCACCCTTGCTTAATTGTTGTTTTTAGGTGAAGAATCAGATTAGCTCGATGAAACATATTTGTCGCAAGATTCGGGAATGATAACGATGAAGTTTTTCTAGGGATTATGCCTTGTCAGTTGCCTGAGGGATTGGATGGGCACACTACAAGACTTTGCTTCTCTGCTGCTATAAGCTCTGAGTTGTAAGATTATTGTGTAAATTATCTTCCGCTTTAATAATATGATGTATGGTTATTATTCCAATTGTTGTAAGTGTGCGTACTAGCTACTGATCATGGGACTAGTACTGTTTGCACATGGGATTTTTATTTTTGCATTTATGTGAAAATGGGGGTCATTACACCCATGCTGTCACCGGCTCTGCCCCGTGGTCGCCGTCGCCTCGGGCCTCCCCGCCGCTACCTCTACATCGGCATCGACCTTTCTCGGGTTCGTTCCTTTTTGCCATCCCCTGTTTGATTTCTCATCCAATAAGAAAAATGTCTGATGTGTGATGCTGCTCGTGAGGAGCTTGTGGGGATTTTTCTGTGCCGTGGTTGTGCAATGTCCAAGCAGCTTTCGTCCAGTGTGCAAAAACTTGAATGTGGTTGTGGGGATTAACAAAAGGATTGTATGTATCACTTAATCTTGAATGTGGTGACAGTGGCATGAGCAAATCCTCACTGTGCTCATTCAGCTTCTTAGTTGCTAAATTGCTCCACTGTTATTAGAAAGTGCTAAATTGCTCCACTATTATTAGAAAGTGCTAAATTGCTCCACTGTGCTCATTCAGCTTCTTAGTGGTTTGTATGCTTGTGTTAGAATATATGCATATCTGTATGTATGCTTCAAGTTGCTCAATTTGCATATTTGTTCAACCAAGCAGAATGAAATCTGCATAGGATGGTATGTATGCTTGTGTTACAATATATGCTGCATTTTGTACCTTTTCTGTCTGTGTCATGGAAACTCACCTTGCTGCCTTGACGTTGCTCGATGATGATAATGGATGAAAACAATGATCATAACAGTTAATTTTGCAAGTTTGGCCTTGAACCGGTAGACTTGCATGCTAATAAGTCTTTCTGTTGCTCAATTATGATAACCATTCAAGCCTGATATTGTATTGTTTAGCACCTATCAGTATTGCTTTGTTGCTTTTACTCTGATTTTCGAGGTATTGGACAGTACATAGTTGGTTAGTTTGGCTAGTTCATTCTGTTAGCTACTGATCAGAACCCCACTTGTTGATTCGGTTAGTTTGGCTAGTTCATTCTGTTAGCCTGCTACTGAATGCTGTTGTTGGTTCGGTTGTACTGACTTTACTATGTTAATCTGAATAAATGCTAATCAGATTGCATACTGATATGAGTACAATCTATTCATTAAGATTCTATTATAATATGGAATTCAATTATCAATTCTTTATTGTGCATGTTAAGGTGGTAAGGATTCGAGGCCTAATTCGCTGAATTAATTTGTTTAGCCCATTTGTGATTGAGGTTGAAGATTTAAATCTTCAATCAAACCCTAAATCTGAGGCACCATAAACAAATTCACGTCAATTATGTTATTTTTATCATATTGTCTTACATTCTCTTAAATTTGCTTGGAGTATGATGCTTGGCAGTAAAAGTAACTTTCTGACATCCTAGAAAGATGTATGTGTATGTATCCTCGAAAGATGTATGTGTATGTATCCTTCAAGGATGTAATTTGTGCTCTACACTTATGTATTTGTCGTTAAATTCACGTCAATTATGTTATTTTTATCATATTTGTGTTCATGGTATGTATGTGTATGTATCCTCGAAAGATGTATGTGTATAAAGATCAAAAAATATCTATATGTGCACATGTTCTTTAAAGATGTGTATGTGTGTTTCAAATATGTAATTTTATTTCTTAGAATCGATAAGTTCAGGGATTGTTGTTTACATTATTATTGAGTACTCCTTTCAATAAATCTTAACCATATTTTAATTTTACAATTTGTGGTGAAATTGAAATTGAGGAAGATAGAAGAGACATATATACTACCATAGTATAGAAAAGGATCCTAATTAGAATTTGTTTTGCATCTGAATACGTACCCTCATATGCTTTTATACCTATGTTCATTCATTATGTTAATCTTAATTTGTATGTGTGTTTCAAAAATGAGCATGTTAATTTGAAATTTCCGATAAACTTGCTAGGAATGGTCTCTGACCAAGGACAAGTGCCGGAGGGAGCTGGGCCCTTAAATATCGACGAAGGAGGAACGGGTAGCCCGAACCATAGCCCAACGTCCTACCTGAACTTGCAGGATCCTGCCGTTGACCAACCTGACGTCAATAACGTAGGCGAGGTAAAGTATTAGTGCACTGTGGTTCTTAAAACATTGTTGGCCCAGACGACTGATGAGAAGATCAAATTGCAGGCTCAGACGTCTGATCAATGCAGGTAGCGCACAAGTCGTGGTCCAAACAAAATGCCTAAGGGACTTTTTAACGTAGTGGAACTCTCGGCAGTCGGGGAACCTGCTCTACCCGAGTCATCGTTGGGGCCGTACAGGACAGCATGCGGTGTTCTTGCTAGGGATCACGTGCCCATCAGCTACAGATCGTGGATTGGCCGCCAAGGTGACCCATGGGTGGTTCCCAATGACCAAGAACTCGTTAGGGACAAGTCAAACAAGTGTTCCAGATCCCCCAAGGGACCGAGCTGGTTGCAAAGAAACGTGCACTATCCATCATGTGCACAGCGTGGAAGAATTGGAAGACGGCACTAAATAAGAACTATGTGAAGAAGAATGAAACACCGAATTTTGATACATACCCAAAGTTAAGAGAGTTCTGGGAGGACTTTATGGCGTACAAGAGGTTTGAAGAAGCGCAGATAGTAAGTCAAAGGAACAAGGCAAACGCGGATAAGAATATTCACCCTCACACACTAGGAACGGGAGGGTACGTGAAGAAAATACCAGCATGGGATCGGACCGAAGAAGAGCTAACCCGCAAGGGTGTCATTCCTGCGACGACCGTCTTGAGCGAACGATCGAAGCACTGGTTGCTTGGGAGGGGTGCTTCCATCTCCGATGATGGTAGCTTAAGCTTCAGAAGCGACAGAGAGCAGGAAGTGTCGCGTAGAATCACGGATGCTCACATGCAGTCTTCCCAATGATCTTTCAGGCCAAGAAGGGAGAATGACGAGCTAACCGTAGCCCTGGGTAACAAGGAGCATCCAGGTCGCACCTGAGGAGTTCGTTTGGTACCGTGGAAAGAAGCCTTCCCAGCAGACTCATGGTTGTACAAGCGCCCGAAGAGACAACGAGAAGATCAACTGGACCGTCAAATACAAGATGTTGTGGCGAGAGCGTTAGAGGAACAGAGAGCGGAACTAGATAAGGTTGTGGAGCAAGCAGTACAGAAAGCTCTCAGCTCACGACCGCCACTTGGAGAAATCCCTGAGCTCATCAGTCCTGGTGCTCGTAAGAGCAGTTGCGCATCCACAGGGTTTCCCGAAGAGCACGAACTCCATTTTCCTGTGGATGACATCAAAGAACCGACACCGTGCAAGCTACATTTATCCACACATGGCATTACAATCAAGGTGGCTGAGGGCAGGGCTTGGCCATGCCAGGAGTCGCAGGTTTTGCACTGTCGCCCAATACCGGAGGGACTCGCCAGGGTCAAAGTGGACAGTGTAGTCCGCTAATACCGTAAAATGGAGGTAGAGATCCCTGGCGAGGACGGAAACAAAATACTAGGAGAAAACGTTCATAGCTTCCTCGCGTGGCGCAAGAGCTTGATTAAGTTTGGCCCGAACGATGAGGACGACGAAGATGATGATCAGCCGCGCTCTGCACACGGAGACCTCCCGCCCTGGTCGCCACCATAGAGACAAAGTCCAACTCCTCCGCCGGCACCAACCAAAAAAATTCGGACTCCTCCGCCAGAATCTGAGAAGAACCGAACACCAGCACCATCTCGCAAGTCAGCACCGTCCTCGAAGAAATCTCATTCATCTGTGAAGCAAGGACAATCCCAGAAGAAATTACCAGCTGACAAGACTGAAGAAGAACGGAAAAAGCATGTAAGCGCCAGCGTAACATCTCACTTTAAAAAGGTGCCACCACCTGAGAAGACTAAAGTTGACGAGAACGCGCAAAAGTTTTTCTCGAGTATGACAAAAGTGCAAAAGACGAGGCAGGCTTCTGAACCTTGCAAAATATCGGACTACGAGCGCATATCCAGAAAGCAATACTTGAAGGCGGCTAGTGCCAAAGCGTTGATGTTGGATGCTCAGGCAGATCCTGCTCAACTTGAATCTCAGCAGCAAGGTCTCAGGTGGAAGTTCTTTATGGGGAAACCGCTGGTTGAACCAGCTCATTTCGACCACCTGATAACACAACTGTGGCGCGTCCATCAGTGGTACATGCAGCAGTCCAACGAAGGTATGGAGTTGTTCGCAGTCCGATACACGGAGCAAGATTTTCACAATGAGGATAACATCTTCTGGGTGAATTTCTAGGAGGTGTACATGTTGTACCAGCAAGATGCCCTGGACGTGAATATACTTCGAATGTGGACTTTGTAAGTCTCTACGATATTATTGTGCATTCTTGTCTTTGTTTAATTGCATGTCCGACTTCTTTCGTATGTAGAATGGAGATCTGATTTGTAGAAAAATGGCAATGACAATCTAGGATTCTCGGATCCGGGCTTGTCAACGAAGCTTGTGAAGGACAATCCACAGTACAATGAAGACTATTTATTTAATACTTTTTTGAAGCTGCAATACAAAACCTCCATACTTTTACCCTACAACTTTAAGTATGTATTTCCCTACTTCTAATATCGTTTTATTATTTTTGCGTAACACGCACGATGTTGGAGTAATTGACTACGTTGACATATATGTGTAGGTTTCACTGGGTCCTCCTCGTCATCCAGTTAGATGCTAGCAGGATTTTTGTCTTGGACTCTAGGAGAAAAGCAACTAAGCTGTATCAAGACTTTTGGGACATGATGAACAGGTAAACTCGATCGTTCTGTTATTACTCTAGCAATATTCAATTCTACTTCATTTAAGTTTACTTGATATTCAAAATCATTCACAGGGCATTCGCACGATACTGCAAGAAAAGTGTTCGCCATCGTCCCTACAGGAAACATTTTGAAATAGTAACCGACTTTCCATGTATGAGGCAGGACCCGGGAAATAATTTATGTGCATACTATGTATGTACAAATTTACATTCAATTGTCACGGAGACTGTGGGCTATAACGAAGCCATGGTACGTAATTACACATTGATGCCTACTTTTTTTCATTTAACATACATCTTCATTAATTAACTTTCTCTTTTCTTCAATAATAGCGCTCCAAACTGAGAACCAATAAGTTATTGCTGATAGAAATTATAGCAATTCAAGAACAGCTCGTCGGATTCATTCATGACGAAGTCATCAATCCAATCGGCGAGTTCCACGCATAGCCTCATCGCCCTCATTCTACTGTGGCCGGTTCAAAATCAAAGTCAATGAGAAGAGATGAGATGAGAGGTAGTCGAACTACATTTGTAAATAAATCATTGTAAAAACAAAGTATTGTGATGCTTAATTTAATATATTTGAATTACGATTTTAACGATGCTTTGTATATACATGGATATATTTGAATTATGATTTGAACGATGCTTTATATACTATATATGGACACTGTATAAACAATTGTATAAAAATATATATATTGAACAAAAAATATGCAATAAAAATATTTGGTTCACGGCTTGTCACTGCCGGTTCTTGGAGAAAACCGGCTGTGATATATATATATATCACTGTCGGATTGAGGTATAACCCAGCAGTGATAGTCTTATATCACTGCCGATTTTATGTATAACCGGCAGTGATAATTATTATCACCGCAGATTTTGGTTTAACCCGCAGTGATAGTACAATATCATCTTTGTTCAGATAGAATCGGCAGTGATAATCCTTATCACTGCCGGTTCCTGAGCCGGCAGTGATAATCCCCGAGTACACTGCCGACCAATCACTGCCGGCACCAATGACCGGCAGTGATGGCGTTTTGGAACCGACGGTGATGTGCTATTCTGTAGTAGTGATATAGACTAAAAAGATATTAAAAATGATTAGATTACCTTTAATTATTATCACTAAGCCCTATATTCAATGCATGCATGTAGAGAATATGAAGTAAATATAGATATTTATTATGGGTATATAGGGAACATCACACTAATTTTACATTAGAATATAAAATACGCTTTATATTTATGGACAAAGATCATTCAAAAAAATACGTCTTATAAATGTCGACCGAGAGAGTATGACCAAAACAAACAAATGAAAGGATTGGGATTTAAAGACCATGCATTTTCTTGACTCGTAAGACCACTTAACCACTAAATTTTAGGCATACATCCTATAAAGGTAGACCTAGCTACTACCTTGATAGCTGGGACCCATAGCAGTGCTATCTAGAGTAGGGATTACTAGTCTTTAAATGAGCCGAGCTCGAGCGAACCTAGCCTCCTAGGCTTGAGTTTAGTAAAAGTTTGAGTCGAGCTCGAACAAGCTCGAGTTGTAGTCCGAACCTAGACCCAAACTCAAGCTCGACTCAATCCAAGCTCGAGTAAGCTCGGTAACAATAAATAATTTAGTATGCACTATTTTTCATCAATACAAAATGCTTAAACTCGAACTTGGCTCGAATAAGCTTGGTAAGACTTAACATATAGTAATATTTAACAAGTAATTTATAAATTTATCAGACTCACAAGCTATTCGAGCTTAGCTCGATGAAGCTCGCGAGCTCGGGATCAAGCTCTAGTTCGGCTCGTTTGGAGCTTGAATAGAGCTTAGAGCGAGCCGAGCCCGAGCAACTCGCAAGCTCGTTTGGAGCTTAAATTGAGCTTAGAGCGAGCTAAGCTCGAGCAACTCGCAAGCCTCGAGCTTTCTTTTACCGCCCCAGTGATTTGAAGCTCTTCTCTCTGTCTTGCTTTACCGCGCAATCCCTTCGATCCCACATTAATTCATCCATGAAAATTTGGATGCCCCTCAATGCTAAGCAGCCAAGCAATGCTACTACACAAAGGGAAAGTGATACCAAGTACTCCATCCAGTTACAAACAGTTGTCGTTTTGGACATCGACACAGTCTCCAAAACACAATTTTGATCACTAATTTCTATTATAATATATTTTTTAAAAATATAATATTATGAAAGTACTTTTTGAGACATACATGCACATATGATTTTTATGTATCCAGTTTAACTATTTAAAAAGATATTGGTGGTCAAAGTTTCAAAAGTTTGACTATAAGTATGTCCAAAACAACATCTATTTGTGACCGGAGGGAGTATGACTCAAAGATGGATCCATTGAACCTGCTGTTGGGACCCGAATATGCAAATTCGGACCCTCTGTATATTCTACATTAGTCCAGGATCACGCTAGTGTACACAGTCTCAACATAGATGGATATCACAATCATACACAATGGAAACATAAATAAAGACTTCATCTATTTAAATATAACCTGTTGAACGACCTTAAGGTCAACCTTACATGAATACGCCACACAGAGCTTAGACTAAGAAATAAATAAAACTTCAGCGGAAATAAATTATTTGTAGCAACCCTTCAATTTGCCACAGGCAATTGACAAGGTTCGCACCCTAATTGATCGTCCCCTCCTGGTACTCCTCGTAAGGGTGTAGACTCTTCTCTAACCGGTGATTTGTTGTTGCAAGAGGTGAGTACATAAAGCACTCAACAAGTTGTGCACAGAATGCAAGTCTATTATACTACATGCATGGTTTATCCCAAATGAATGCCTGAATTGGTTATTTTACAATAAAGCAGCATATACAAATGAATAGTATAAATAGATTGAAATGATAGTAAAACAAATAATAACAATAATATATTTCTCAGTTATTTCTCAAATAACTTGACTCACAACCTTAAATCAATTTCTATACTTCCATTGGCACACTGCCTCCATTTCCAAGTTTATTTTATCAAAATCTAACCCTTGACTGTAATTCCCGAGCATCTCAATACCGCGAGCACGGCTATTCGAATAGGTTTGACACTCTGCAGAGGTTATACACTTTACCCACAAGATACAATTATAACACCACAAAGGCGAATGATCATAACAAAGTCTTTACAATGCTCTGTCTAAATCCAGTACTGCCCGCTGAGGTTTCAACACAAGTAAATAAACTTAAATAGTGAGAAATCAGTATTTAAAATGTTTTTATCACCAGAACCTTTATATCGATTTGTTTGACTTCTTTTTGTATTGTCATTGCTTCTTATTGATGTTATACGAAACAATAATCATGTGTAGATACCGACATACGTAAAGCTACTACAGTCGACCATGACCTCGAGTCAGCACCTGAACCAATAGAGCAAGGCAAGCACCTCTTTTGATCATATTGATCCTAGTGTTTTGATTTTTGTTTTGTATTGTCAAATTTGTTTATGCATATGCATTTTTATCTAGTAAATTTTCTATATTGTGGTACTGGTAGCTATAACCCTATATCATGGAACTTCCTTAATAAATATTGAACTGTGAACCTTGATAACCCGAGAATAAGGCTAGACAATATATAATGTCAACATAGATATATGCGATTACATATTAATCATGCTTAGCCATGCTTTAGTATTGGAAATTGAAATAATTAGATTATATTGTTTCTCGAGAATTTAAAAAGGTTGGGATATGACATTAAAGGTTGTTGATATTTTGGTAAAAATAAAAATAAAACTATAGTTTTGACACAGGCAATTATTGGCAATAAACGGATGTGCATGGGACTTGCACGTAGATAGGGGAGATTATCATCCTGGTCGGATTAAGGACCAAACGTAGTGTTGTATGATCCAAGGGATATCTGTACAACCACAAGTGCTGGTATGGGACGACCTTAACCTATTAAGTTACTTAGATTTAGACTTGCACATTGGAAAGCTGGAGATACATAGGCTTCGTGAGACTGATTGTTTGTAGGGGCTTCCACGTAGAGGTGTGGGTAAGTGCATACCAATATAATGGTGTACGCTATACTATGGGGAGAAGTGGGATAATGGTGAGTAAAACCATTTGCCGTACAGAGAATGTACAAATATCTTCTGTCGCCATAGTATGGGTTTATCGTCATCGGGCTGGTGCATAGTTAGGTCTATGTAATGTAACGGTTATATCATGACTCTCTACAACACACCAAAACAAGTGTGCTAACACTACCACAAAAAGACCTATATAAGATGCCTCATCACAGACGGTTTTTACAAACCGTCTGTATTAAGGCTAATCACAAAAGGTTTTGCACCACGACCGTCAGAAGTTACATGATGGGCTAAGAACCGTTTGTGATAAGCCAATATCACAGACGGTTCTATCTAAGAATCATTTGTGATAATTCACATACGGTTCTTAGATAGAATCGTCTGTGATATTGGCTTATCACAGACGGTTCTTTAATATAATCGTCTGTGATAACACTCCCTTAGTATATAACTAGGTCCTTCACACAGATCATTCAGTTACCAACTCCAGCACTCAAAACCCTAGCCGACGCTTTGTCTGTCGCCGACGCTTCGTCTCCTGCCGCGGTGCCTCCCCCGACCTCGCCGACGCCCCCGACCTCGACGCGTCCCCGGTCGGCATCTCCCCCCGCACCCTCGACCACCCCTCACTGGTGTCTCCACACATCGGTGGCCCTCGAGGTCTCCTCACTGGCATCGCGAGCTCCTACAACCGGTTGCCCTCAACCTCCCCTTACCGACGGCTCTATGCACCAGTCGCCGTCGACCTCCCCTCATCGGCGACTCCACGCAACGGTCCCCCACCGTGCTCCCCCGCACCTCCGGTATAAAGGCAAATATTCGAACTTGGATCTTGGTCGCCCTCGTAAAGTGCCGATAATCCCAGTTGTAATTGATGCTGATTGACACATGATTTGCTTATTTGTGATCGGCCTTTTGGGTTAGAGGTTTGCTAAAATACATCATCGACCTCCTTGCCCTCTGCAAATTGGGATCGTTGGCTTTCTTATTTTTTCGCTGAAGGTCAAGAAAGAAAAGGAACATAACATGATTTAGTTTTGGATCAGTAGCAATAACATGGCAGTGATCTATGAAACTACTAATATTTCAGTAACATGACAAAATTGACAATGATCTCAGGTATTGTAGTTATCAGCAAAATGAGGTTGTCTACTTGATAGGAAACAGTTCGGATCGAGATCCATGGCACCATTCATGCAATTATATCATCAGTCAATTTATTAGTTTGCTTTGATCAGAATCAATTAAAAATAGAGGTATGCCTTTTTTAAGAAAATTACTCCAATGTGGAGGATTTTTTGTTCAAGTAAAGTAGCACATAAGCAATCTAATAGAAACCTCCACAAGCTAATTTTGATGTCTACCTGGACTTGTTTGCATGCCTTTCAATTCGGTAGATCTTTACTATTATGCAAGTCTATTTACTCGTGGGAAAAGCTTAGAAGAGGACAGCCTCTCTAGTGGAGGACTCGTTGTCTTGAGCATTTTGGGTTTGCTATAAAAAAGGAAGCTAGTTGTTGGAAGAGAACCAAAACTTAGCAGAATAATATACAAATGACTATTACTTGTTACAATGATTGGCGCAGAATAATATCCTTTCTACAGGTTTATAATAGACTTTGCTTGTTTGTTATCAACTAGTGATTGTGAAGCATCATCATGTGAGGCTATGGTGTTGCATATTCTAATTCATGTATGGATGTTATACATTATGCACTTTTATTAGTCCATAAGATATGGAAAAGCTATTAGAAGCTAAATAAAAACATGAGGTAGAGATCGAACAACTAAGGGGCAAGTCTGAGTTAGCCGAAAAGATTTATGAGATGAAACAAGAACTGAAATACCGAGATGACAAATTGCAAGATATTGAATCCCTTAACACGACACTCATTAGTAAGGACCGTAGGGTGAATGCAGAGCTGGAAGAAGCCAAAGCTGAGCTTATAGAGGTAATATAAAGGTTTTTAGTACTGAATTCGATGTGGTTACTGATAATATACCAACATTCACTTTTCACAACAACATGATAGCTTTTAATTTGTAGGGATTAAGAGATATGAGTGAAGATCAATCGGTTATTGGTGTCAAACAAATCGGCACTGTACTGAAGTTGTGAAACTTCAGAGAGAACCGAGAAACCTCTATTGCAGAAGCTATGGCACATATGATGGAAGACATGAAAAAGTCCTAAGGTTTTCTTGTCTTGAACTATGAAATAATGTGGGTTTTCAATGTACACTTGTTGATATTTGTGGTATATATCATATTTTGTTAATATATTATCACCTGAACTATGAAATATTTCGTTATCATATTTGTGGTAAGGTCTTCTTGTGTTGAACTATGAAATAATGTTTTTTCCCTACCCCTCGGTCTTAAAATATGAACATTTGTAGCACTTTCATCACCTTGTTATTCTAATATTGATGGATTCCAACACAAAATCCAATTCCATCAACAGTTCGTCTTGGAATAAATCAGAGCAAGAACTTCCAGGATGAACTGTTGATGGAATTGGATATTACGTTGAATCCATCAATATTAGAATAAGAAGGTGATGAAATGTAAGGACCCGAATCCACTGATTCGAACCCACTGTGTTTACCGCACTAGTCCCAGGATCAACGCTAGTGCACACAGCTCAACATTGGTACATATCACATCATACTCAACGATAACAGAATAATAGTTCATTCATTGATATAACTAAAGGTATGATCTTATGACCAACTTACATTATTAAGCCACGCATGGCAAGACTGAGAAATATAAACTAATAATTATGCAGCGGAAAGTAGAAAACATAGATAGCTCATCAGTTCACCACAGGCAACCGACAAGGCTCGGACCCTAATGACTCGTGTCTTCCTGGACTTCATCTTCCAACATAGGTGTAGATTCCTCAACTGTTGATTATTGTTGTTTGGCAAGGGTGAGTACTTAAAGCACTCAACAAGTTGTGCACAGAATGCAATTCTATGTATCTATATGTAAAGCTTATTCCAATGGATAGGCTATCATGGCTATTTTGCAATAAGCAACATTTATGAACATATATAATAAATAGATCGTAAAGAATGTAAAACAAATAACAATAGTAAATAAGTTCAATATTTCTCAAGTAAATCAAGTTTCCAATCCTAAGTCAAACTTCATCTTCCATATGGCATTCCGCCATCCCAACCATGTTGTCCAATTAATTAAGCTAACCCTTAACTGTAATTCCCGAGCATTGCTCAATACCGCGAGCACGGCTATCCGAATAGTTTCACACTCTGCAGAGGTTATGCACTTTACCCACGTGATACAACCAAACACCACCAAGGCGAGTGATTATAACAAAGCCTTTACAATGCTCTGGCTTAACCCGATACTACCCGCTAAGGTTTCAACACGGTGGGTCTGAAAACCATAACTGTGGCCCCTCTTGCGCCATGTGAATTACTCCATAACTCGGGAACTCACACCGACCACGATAGTACCAAAATTAAGACATTGCAAATTACTCAGCTAGGCTGGCCCATACCAGACATGTGGTTACATGATAGACTCAGGTCAAAGGCTTGCTAGGTTAAGTCCTTAGTGCGATCAAGGCAAGACATCCACATACCCTCTGCCCATCGGGCCCACCTTGGCCTCCTCGCCCCTTGCCACTTGCCCCAATCTAAATGATTGTCACCCAGTTGATTACCAAGCACCACGTGCCATCAACAATTCAACATCGTTGCGTGACATGACTCGTCACAACAACTCAATCTCATCGTGTAATCCACATGACACACAAGTTCATAACATTGTTCCATATTCCATTAATCAGGATTAATTATCAATGATTCTGACACATGTGATGACGTGGCAAGGCTAAGCAACTATTACGGACTAAACCTCCAATGTTGATCATAATTACTAATCAACTATATTAAACCAATCTAGGGTGACAATGGATCATGGCATACAATGACAAGGTAGGGTATAGATCAATCTGGTATATTAGCTAAGCCCAATCTAGTTTGAAACAATTGTATAATTAAAACATATGCAATAGGGTAAAACAAATATAGCAATTTTATAAACATGGGTTCAACATGATCAAAGCATAACTTGCCTTGGAATAGGTCCTGATCTTGATCTGAAGCATGCTCTTGAGTTGCTTGATCTTCCTCCGAAGCGTCACACAATTCAACGTCTACGCGTACCGAAGAAGAAAAGCAAATAAATACTAAAACAGAGAGCAAATGAACTCCAAAAATCAATTAAAATTCACCATTAAATAGATATCAATTTTACAAATTTTTAGAAATTGGAATCACTCGATTCTGAGTTAAATTGCAAAAGATATAGCCTTTTGAAGTTTGAAATAAATACTGAAATCAGAAAAATCAGAAATTCGAAATTAACAGATTTATTTTTATTCTGAAAACCGATTTATGACTTCATCATGACGTCACGCTGGCGTCATCTCTGACCCGAGCCAACCAGAGCACGACACGTGGCCCCGGTGCATAGACCTGGTCCACGGACTTCCTCTGGTCCACCGTGAACCCGCGCGACGACGCCGATACTTGCGGCGCACGCGTCTTGATCCGATTGGTTGCAGCGCCGCCCCGCCGATGCACGACACGCGGCATGCATCCACGGCCCGATCCGATCGAACGGCGACAGATGCGTGCAACGCGGCTCGATCCCCTCCATTCATCCGGATCTAACGGTCACGAACTCACCCGAAGCTCGCGGCGAAGCGGCGGCGAGAAGGTCCACCGAAGATGAAGAAGAAGACTCGGCGACGGCGTTCTGACGTATCCCCGACGAGAAGAAGTGGCGCAGTGGATGCGGCACGCCCCGACGAGTTCGAATCCGGGACCAAAACGTCGAAAGGCCACAGATCGGCGACGATCCAAGGCCAAAACCGCGGCGGCTGCAGACTTCAACTCCGACGAGCTTCCTTGCACTCACCACGACGTTCCTCGCTAAACGGGTCCGACCAAAACATGCGGCTGCTCACGAGGAACCTCGGGCGAGTACCCCCTCCTTTTATAGCCTCGGCGTTCGAGCCCTACACGACGGAGAAGTCCGGAGTCGTTACGGCGGCGGACTCCGAGTTCGCGTCGGAGACGACAACCCACGGCGCGACGCGTGTCCCGATCCGACGGTCAAACGCGAGCGAACACGCGGCATTCCCTGGGCGGTTGGATCGCACGCGAACGGCCAAGATCTAGGGTTTGCCTCAAGCGCCGCAGCCGGATGGGCCGCATCGGCAGCCTCAGCGCCTGAGTGTTGGGCTCGGCCCAACACTGTTCACAAGGCTTTTTAACAGATTTTTCATTTAAAATAACTACAGAAATTCATTTTGTTTGTTTTAGGCAATAAAATAATCAGGAAAAATCCAAGAAAAATCTCAAAAATACTTTGAGATATTCTGGACTCAAATAAAATATTTTTGGTAAAACTTCATTTTAACTTTGCATAAATTTAAATAGATTTGAACAAAAGGCAATAAACTTGATTTAAAATTAATTCCAATAAATCCAGAAAAATCCAAATAAATTCCAGAAAATCATAAATGCTCTTTTAAGCAATAAAATAATATTTAAGCAAAATTTTGGGATAATAGATCGAGGCTGCAGAAAATCATAAATGCTCTTTTTGCTCTCCATGCCTTTGCGTAGCTAATCTTGTACTGAAACCTCTCCTCCACAGCTGTGATAATAGATCGAGGCTGCAGATGGGGATTGTCCACGATCTGACCATAAAACACATTTGCCACCCAAGTGGACGACAGATTGCGGTGTCCCTGCTCCGCTTCTTCCAGCTCGCAGCTATGCTCCATCACTATGGAGCATTTCCGAGAGTCCGTCCACTTCCCCGGTATGCATGCACCGCCATGGGCACGAATCAACTACGCACTTCACGCCGTAGTCCTTCTTCCGGACTTCACAACCCGAATTGCCGCCGAGAGACATTGCCCAAGATTTCACCGCATCCATCACGCCTCCTTGTCTTTATATATGGCCCTGCGTCACCTCGTTCTCACGATACTCCCATGCATCAATGTTCCTTCATTCATTGTTAGGTCTTGAAATTGTAATTGGTCCACGCACGAGGATAGGCACCTCGGGCGTTGTCCTCCTCGTCGGAGTGCTCACCATCGTGGACTTCCTCATCCGCACGGTCCTCCTCTTCCATCAGTCAACAATGTCCTCCACCTCCTCCCCTCGTCGCCACCCCTCGCGCCTCCACTGCTCTCCTCTCCGCCCCGGTCCCTTCGTCACCGCCAGATCTTGTGCTCCTCGTCTCCGGGCTCCTCGCCGCCTTCCTCTTCGCATCCTTCTACATTTGATGTCCCTCCGCCGTAATGTCCACCCCGACATCACGAACTTGCGATACCGATGGAGCTACCGGGTAGCATCAGACCAACAACAAGAGCGGCCAACCCCGCTCTAGCAAAAACCAACATAACTCCTCCATGTTGACGTCGAGTTAATAGGAATCAACTCTCCGTAAAACGGTCTTGTGCTCGGCTCACTCGCTCGACCGAACCAACACTCGGGCATCCAAACCGAACATCCGAGACATCCACTCCAACAAACCCTCAGTATGTCCTATCGCTTCGCCTCGCATATGCCCTGCACGACTCTTGAAAATGATGATAGATCCACCCCATCCGTCCCTCGTGCTATCTCCCCATCTCCATAAAATATTTGGAAATACAATTTCTCCGACATGCCGCAACGTCCGACGGAAAAATATTACTCTAAAATACAATCTACAAAACGTACATTGATCGTACTGCAAAATACGACTATGAATAAGTGATTCAACTAGCCTACTATACGGCCTAATATTAAATTTCTACTACATTACATTTGTATATATTGCCTAATACATTACTTACATAATAAAATTAGTAATACACGACCCCACTAAATTAAATTCATACCACATTACATTTGTATATATATTGCCTAATACATTATTTGCATAACAAAATTACTAATACACAACCTACTAAATTAAATTCAAATATTGTCTAATATTTCTCAGATAAATTTCTACATCTTGAATACTACATTAAATTTGCACATACTTGACAATACTAAATTAAATTTGTAAATACTACATACTACATTAAATTTCTGAATATTAACTGCTATATTAAATTTCTAAACAATACATAATCCTAAAATTTCTAAATACTACAACAAATTCCTAAATATTAAATGATACATTAAATTTTAAATACTACATAACCTAACAAAAATTCCTACATTTACCTCTACAAAAAATTGCTAAACTAACTCTACAATAAAATTCAAAAATTTACCTAAATTTCTCGACTCCTTCTCTTCTCCTTCTCTTCTTCTTCTCTTCCTCTTCTCCCTCTCTTCTCCCTCTCTTTTTCTCCTGCGCTGCGCTCGGCTCCCCCTTCTTTTCTCTGCGCCGACCGAGCGGTGGGGTGGTATAATGGCCTGTCGCCCTCAGAGGCGATCGCTCTGAGGCGATAGGGGCCCACACGCGCCGATTAATCACGATGGAGTTCTGCAGTTGCTGGAGGCCGAGCTATCGCTCGTGTATGGGGCGATCGCCCCATACACGGGCGACGGGGGGTATTTCTGTAAAAAAAATTTCGAACGCATAGTTTTGAAAAAAAAATAAAAAAATATTAAACAAAAAAAAATTCGGAGGGTGGAGGCGGGCAAGCCCACTACGGCGGTGGCAGATAAGCACGGCATGTATGGTGGTCAAGATATGCGTCTAGCTCTAGCATAAATGGCATGTAGCACGGACCCGTGATGGCACAACTCAATGGCGGCTGTTCGTGCCAGGGTTTGCCGGCACGGCATGGCCCGCTGTGTTGTACAGCCGTGGCCCGATGCCTTGCCAACACGGCACGGCCCAGATGGCAGGATTACATCACAGTACGAACTAGAAATGGGCTGTATGGGTGGTAAGTTGGCAACGGCGAGGTAACCAGATCGATGAGCAGGAGATCTGAAGGGTGATGGGCCTATCTCCCCAATCACATTTCTGAGGATACTTTCCTTTGATTTGGTGGTCAAATCAAAATAGTTTTCTGGTTTGCACTCAAACTATGGTTTGCAACTATATATGTGTACATGTCCGATAACATCCAACGCAAGTAATTAAACAGCCAGGATTTAACACCGGATTTGTCCTAGTCAAATGGGTACAATTACGTACTTAGCATCAAGTTGTACGTGGATTTAACACCGGATTTGTCCTAGTCAAATGGGTACAATTACGTACTTAGCATCAAGTTGTACGTACCTACACTACTACAGAATGGTACATCACTATCGCTTCATTTGTGTCGGTTCTTAAGTTTTTAGGAAAAAATGATTGTGATAGATGACTTAGGAGGAGTGTTAAAAATAATCACTATCGATTCTCAGATTAGAAGTGATTGTGATGTAGCACTGGACATATCACAATCGGTTCTTATGTGAGAAGCCATATTATCACTGTCGGCTCTTATTCTCTAACCGGCATTAATATATCACTGCCGGTTCTATCTCTAAATCCGACAGTGATATCGCTGTCGTTCGCGCGGGAAAAATTTTCTATGTCAGTGATAAGACACAATAAAGTTTCCTGCGTAGCGGCTCCTGAGCCGGCAGTGATACTCTATCACTGCCGGCTCGGGCCCCCACCCCCACGGCAATGATGGGGTCATAGATGAACCTTTCTGTAGTATTGTTTTAATCTTGTTTTTGAAAAGCTTGTAGACTCCGAACAGTACACCGTTTGTTGTTACCGAGTCGGTTGTTGGGATTCTGCTATATAAGGAGAGGCTTTGTACTCTTTTACATGAGTTAAGAGAATAGAAGCAAATAAGAGAAATATGAGTACAAAAGAACGAAAGAGCTCATGGGTCAGTTGGTTTGTCTGTTGATCTTGAGACCGAAGGTCACGGGTTCAAGTCCTCTGGACTGCAATTCATATATACGTATGTATGACCGCTTAACGGTTTATGATATTTCATAGAAAGAAAGAGTTAGATTGGATAAAAAAAGTTGTCCAAATCAACCAATAAAAAAGCCATGCATGTGAAACCTTAAACATCTTTCCACCGTTATTTATGCCACCGAGATGCGTGCGTGCTTAATCTTTGAGGCATTATGACACTGAGGCCATTACATAGTGTATTATTTTAGAAATATAAATTATTACCACATCTTTCGCTATACTTCTTGATCTAAACAGTAGCTATTAGCTTTCTCTATAAACTATTATTAGAATAATGCGTTTACGCTTTTTCTAAAAGTTGAATTGTACAAATCTTATTTGTACTATTGTTACTTGTTAGTACAAGAATAGTGGATTATTGTAATCTAATTCGTAAGAACATAGGAATCACCTCGGCGGTGAGGTTCTTGTCGGCGAATCTTCAGGACCCCTACGTAGGATTTACGTAGGGGTATGTGACCTACGGCTTAGATTTATCTACTCGGTGTCATATCATAGAAAGAAAGAGATAGATTGGAATTACAAAAAAATAATGCCAATATATCCTATAACTTCACAAGACAGGATAATAAAGGTAAAAAAGTTGGCATGCCCACGGTCCAAATTGTTAAGGAACCTCGCTATCGAATAGTCCGGGATTCCCGAATAGATCTGAAGTGGAGAACAGAGAGGGAGAAAAATGAACACCCAATATAGAAGGAACTGCGAGAGAATACTTTATTGCTTTTCTGATTCCTTATACAATAGGGGACCCCCTCCTCCTTATATAGTAGTCGCCTAGAGTTTCGGCTAAGTAACTATAGTGGGCCTTCGTGGGCCACGTGGCTTCCCAACACTCCCTCTTGGGCCCTTTGCCGCGAGATGCATATGCCTTATTAAAACTCCAGAAAAACCCAGTGGGAAAAATACTTGGAGAAAGAGTACATAGCATACGCTTACTGCGTTGCACGAATTGCCTCATTAAAACCTTGTACAAGAAAAAGTTCATGAAAAACTTGCTAAGGAAAAAGAGTACAATTCACCCGAACTTCCATTGCTAATCTTCGAGATTTATATTGAGTACTCAAACCTCATGTTTAAGATTTATGTGGGAGTATGTGAAATATCTCCCCCTGAAATCTGCACTTCTCTAAGTCTCATCATCCCAATCCCTTTTACGCACCTTTCAAAGGTAGATACTGGGAGTGATTTAGTGAACAAATCTGCAAGATTTTCACATGACTTAGTATGCAGTATCTTGATCTCGTTCATCTTATTCAATTCGTGAGCATAGAAGAACTTGGGGTTGATGTGCTTCGTGAGATTGCTCTTCACATAACCTATCTATGCTTGAGCAACACAAGCTGCATTATCTTCATAGATGATCGTGAGAGTTTGCTCAATGTTCAAGCCACATGACTTCTGGATGTGGTAACCATTCTTCGGAGCCATGCACATTCACGAGAGGCTTCATACAAAGCAATGATTTCTGAGTGGTTTGTCGACGTCGAGATAAGAGTCTGCTTAGACGACTTCCAGGAAACTGTTGTTCCTCCACATAGGAAAACATACCCAGTTTGGGACTTGCCAGTATGCGGGTCTGATAAGTACCCAGCATCGGCGTAGCCAACCAAATTCAATTCATTGTTTCTTCTGAAGAACAAATCGAGATCTTTGCTTCCTTGGAGGTAACGGAAGATGTCCTTGATCCCTTTCCAATGCCTTTTGATACATTCTACACTATAGCAGGCTAACATATTCACGGCGAACGCAATGTCCGGCCTGGTGCTATTTGCAAGGTACATGAGCGCTCCAACTGCACTCAGATATGGGAATTCCGCTCCCAGGACTTCCTTCCCCTCTTCTCTAGGCCTGTATGGGTCTAGGTCTGCTTGGAGTGACCTTTCGACCATTGTAGTCTTTGCAGGATATGCCTTTTCAAAACCAAATCTTTCCAACACTTTCTGCGTGTAGGATGATTGGTGTACCAAGATTCCTCCTTGGACATGCTCAACCTGCAAGCCTAAACAAAACTTGGTTTTATCCAAGTCCTTCATTTCAAACTCAGACTTCAAGTATGAGCATGCTTCTTCAATTTCTTCATTCGTCCCAATGATGTTCAAGTCATCTACATAGACGGAGATTATACAGAATCCATTTGGGGATCGCTGTATAAACACACATAGACAATCTTCGCTGTTCGTGTAGCCTTTCTTGCAGAGAAAGTCGCTCAAGCCATTGTACCATATTCTTTTTGACTGTTTTAGCCCATACAGTGATTTCTCCAATTTCACACTGTACATATTTTTATTTGCTCTGTCTTGATTCGGGATAGGAATACCTTCCGGTACTTTCATGTATATCTCCGAATCCAAGTTTCCATACAGATATGCTGTGACGACATCCATTAGCTTCATTTTCAACTTCAAGTTGATTGCCATTGAGATCAAATATCTAATTGTAATTCCTCCTATGACTGGAGAATAGGTTTCTTCATAATCATCCTCAGGACGTTGAGAGAAACCTTGAGCTACTAGCCTTGCCTTGTACCTTACAACTTCGTTGTTTTCATTCCTCTTCCGAACAAAGACCCATTTGTGACCTACAGGGTTTATATGAGGAGGTGTGCGGCATACGAGCCCAAACACCTCTCTCTTGTTCAGAGAGACTAATTCTGCAGTGATTGCCTTCTTCCATTCTTCCCAATCAAGCCTTTTCTTGCATTCTGCGATAGATGCAGGCTCGGAATCATGATCAATGATCGAGGCAATATTTTTTGTAAAGTATGCATCGACATTGTCTGTTGCTCTATTCAGGGATTCTCCTGTTATTACAAAGTTTATGGCCATTTCATCATGGGGTGCTTCATGCACTTCTACTTGCTCTTTGTAAGTTCAAGCTCCATTAGTTTTGGTGATTGGTTTAATATTAATGTTTAATCATTGTTTAATGACAAATCTAATCATTATGAGACTAACATGTTTAATTGAGCCTTATTCTTATTAGTCTCATATTTGGATGGAAAATGGAAAACCTAAGGTATGCACTTGTATTCACTCTATTGACTTAATGCATACATAGGATTCAAGTTAAAGTATGAACTCTTCCATTGCTTTAGCCCAAATATGTGCATTATGTTGCTAATTCATATACTACATGAATGCACACATCTAGGGGGAGTTTATAATTTAACTTGTTGTTTCAATAGTATTGATCCATGTCTTATTGCTAAATAACATATAAAGGATCAAGACTTTGAAACAATCACTTGAGTTCGATTGTCTTTCAATCAATAAAAGGGCATTTCATCATTTGTTGATGGTGTTCCTTGTTGATTAAAGACAAGCGAAAAGTTCTTGAGTATAATGAAGCATTAGTTGCATCAAAGTACTCAAGACAACAATTAATCATTCAAATTGATTTGGGGTTGTACTCAATCGATCTTAGAGGCATCCATTATGTGTTAATGGAGTGCGGTGATGATGAGACAACCGTGTTTGTTGGACTAACATCTTCCATGAGTTGTGAAGTAGGTTGAGTCCAAGAAAATGAAGAATCGGGAAGAAGAAGAAGTCATCAGGTGTTGATGAGCTTCAAGAGGTGATCCCGAAGTAAAGAAAAGAGCTAGAAGGTTCATCATGTGTTGATGACCAAGAAGAAGAAGATGTGATCCTGGAGAGAAGATGATTGGAAATCATAAAAGCTCCAAGTGGATCGTTAGAGGCAAAGGTATAACTAGTTAGGGCTAAGGATGTGTTCCTAGTCTTTTACCGGTCTCGGTGTTTGGATGGGAGACCAGGTTGCTAGTTAGGTTGCCGTACTATTAAGAGGGGTTGAGTCTTTTAGCTTGAGCTTCATCATGTGTTGATGAACTCAATCCGGTTCACTCTAGCTCACTCTCTTGTTTGGTGTTTGCATGAAGCTAACCATTTGGCATGTGTTGCAAATGGGTGAAGCTTGTGCATTGGATTTTGTATGAGCTAAGTATTTGCATGTGTTGCAAATAAGGGTGCTCATACTTGCATCTTAATTGAATCTTATTTGATTTGGTTATTGCTTGGAGCTAAGTTGTGCATGTGTTGCAAAAAGGAGAGAGCTCAAGCAATTTGGTTTAAAGTGGTTGCATGGAGCTAGAGATTTGCATGTGTTGCAAATAGAGAGCTCATGCTTTAGTGTTTTAGCTTGTGATTGGATCATGTGTTGATCATCACAAGGCTAAGCTTGGTTTGGTTGCAAAATGTGTTTTTGCAAAGTGTTGGCTTGTTATTTGCAATGAGTTTTGCAAATAAGCTGGAAGTTATGAGGTTTGATCCTAGAGCATGTGTTGGCATTTGCAAATGTGTTTTGCAAAGTGTCGGGATCATGTGTTGATCCTTACATGGCTAAGAGGATTGATCTTATAGGTTCGTGGTTTATTTGCAAATGTGTTTTGCAAATAAGTTGGAGTTGTTATTTGCAAATGTGTTTTGCAAATGAACTTGAGATTATGGGTTTTGATCCTAGAGCATGTGAATAGGGTTTGCAAATGTGTTTTGCAAATTGACTTGATCATGTGTTGATCATCACATGGCTAAGAGGATTGATCTCATAAGTTCTTGGTTTATTGGCAAATGTGTTTTGCAAATAAGTTGTGCTTAATGAGATTCTTTGGAGTATGTGATTAACATGTGCAAATGTGTTTTGAATAGTGTTGTGATCATGTGTTGATCCTCACATAGCTCAAAGAATAAATCTTTAATGGTTTGGAGAAAAGTTTTTGTGAAAAACAGTGTTTTCTCCTCGAGGCTTGTAGAGATAGGGGTCGGTGCTACCATGATTTAGCTTATGTGTAGCACCGGAGGCGGTGTGAAAAATCCAGAGAGGGATGTTTTTGGGCGGTTTGGCGGTCCGGTGCTACCGCCCAAGGTAGGTCCGGTGCTACCGCTCTTCTGGCCGGTGTAAAAAATCCAGAGGAGGTGTTTTTGTGTTCGGCTTAGGCCCGGTGCTACCGGGGTGAAGGCCGGTGCTACCGCCCTAGCGGTAGCACCGCTCCCAGTTGGCTGGTGCTACCGGACATCCTGCAACGGTTAGTTTTGTAGCCGTTGGCGAGGAGGCCGGTGCTACCGGTCCTAGTAGGGCGGTAGCACCGAGTTTGCTGAGTTTTTCCAGATTTCGCCCTCAACGGCTAGTTTTGGCTTAGAGGCTATAAAAGGAGGCCTTGGGGGGCATTTGCTGGTTGCTGAAATCAAGTGTGAGTTCTTGGGGGTGAAGTGCATGTGTTGCCTTATCCCATTTGCCTTTTGAGCTAAGAGTGAGTCCTAATTGCATGTGTTGCAATTAGGAAGTGGATTGAGAGCCTCTTGTGTATGTGTTGCACTTGAGGAGGATCCTAGCGCATGTGTTGCGCATAGGAGGTCACCGAGTGCATGTGTTGCACTAGGTGAAGTTCAAGCGGAAGGGCTTGACTTGTTACTCTTGGAGGTTGCCGCCTCCTAGACGGCGTAGAGCATCGTGCGCGGTGAGCTTCTCAACGGAGGTTGTGAGAAGTCCCGGCGAAGTTTGTGAAGGTTGGAGCTCGCCTACCCGGAAGGGAAAAGGAGCTACCACTAGTGGATTCGAGGTGGGTGCTCAATTCGTGGAGCCGGTCCAATTCGTTTGGGCTAACCTCAACGTGGACTGAAGAAGTCTTGTTGGCTAAAATCATTACTATCCAAGTTCAGGAAAAAAGATAAATATTTTTTCAAGCCGACTGGAGATATCTTCTTCTTTGCGAGCACATTATATATCTTTCGCCATAAGATCGGCTAGCTCAATTCAGTGCTTGCATTTTACGGTGTATCTTCGCGAGGAAATGCTTTGAGTCGTCGATGGATCGATCGAAAGATCGGCTAAATAAACAATACAACCATATCCGGATGAACCGAGAGGACCACCTCGTTGCCAACGCAAAATTTGGCAAAACCGGTGAAAAGCCGACTCTAATCACATGCATCATTTGACAAACCGCCCAAGGAACATTTTTCCCAATGCTAGCCGACGGCCCTCTACCAATCGCTCTGCCATTAACTGATACACTTGTGTTAGTCCTAAAGAAGCACCACAAAACAAGAATCGGTCTAACCACAAGTTCAGAAAAGCAACATGTTCTTCATCTGATACCGGCCCATTCACTTTATTATTGTTGTTAATATATTTGCGCCAACCTTCTCCTTTGGATTGAATAAACTTGTATTTCGGTTTGCCACTAAAGGCCGATATCTGCTCACCATCTGGCCTAAGACAGCACAATTGGGCTATGTCCATGAGGGTCGGGCCGATGGGACCAGTATGGAACAAGAAGGCATTGAAGGTCTCCGACCAGAAATAGCAAGGCGTGGCCACTAAGGGCTCATTGGCTTCTGGGTCGGCTAATGAGAGAGGAATACACTCTGCTATACCCATCTTTTCCCATTCCCCTCTTTTTTGAGCAGCCACGCGAATATACCAAGATCTCCATCTCTTTAGCATCATCGGCCATGCCACAAACTTTTTCCCAGCTCTCTATGTTGAATGCAGTAGCCGATAAAGGAAGACGGGGAATATCCTGGCTAATAACCGTGCTGGCATCTAGATTCCCTATCGGACCAAGGAAATATTGATCTTTACTGTTAGGGATCGAAATGAGTACCTGACTCGCGTCCATTTCATCCGATCTTAGCAAGCCGATTGGAGAAGAATGATGCAAGCCGATTGATGGAAACCGGGCAATGGACAAGTAAAAGCCGATTGTTTGGGGTTAGAGAGCTTGTGCGCGTGAGGAATGACCGAGGTGGGGGCCGCGTTTTATAGTATGGTAAAAATTTGAAACGGCGGGAAGTGAATTTCAAAAGGCGTGAGCAGTTAAAACGCACTACCAAAGATGTCGAGAATTACGGTAGCGAATAAAGCAAAGATTAATGGCGAAGATCAAACGTTAGCCGATTGAACAAGCCAATAATTGTGATTTTTGACAGATGAACAATCATCTCTAAAAAATGGGGGGCATATGTTTGCACCAAAATTCGGCAAGTTTATGCAAATCAGGCAATAAAATTAAAGATACGGAAACTAACGGAAGATTGGAAAGAATCCGAGATATTTGGTAACTGCAAGATTTTTAAGGAAACAATCGTCCAAGATAAGGCCGATACGGATACGGACTCAAGCGTGTTGTAGTAGGACACGATCGGCCAAAGGGTATAAAAGAAGGGCCAAAGCAAGCTGCAGAGGAATCAACACAATACAATCAACCAGCTTTTACTTTTCATCTTTTTCCTGTCGACTAGGAGTAGTTCTTGTAATTTAGCCTTTGTAATCGATTTTGATCAATAAAGTTGCGCATCGCCGATTGTTGATCTTCGTCAATTACACCCCAGGTTCGATTTATTCTGATTTTGTTGCGCATCGCCTTCTTCAGAATCGATCTACCTTTACCCTCTGATTAGCCTTAATCGGCTAATTAGATTTATCCTGATACTTTAATCTTGATCGGCTTCAGGCTGATTAAGTTTAAGCCGATTGATATTGACGATCGGCTTGGAGTAAATTTTATTGTTTTTCACCTTGTCGATTACAGGTCAAATCGACTGGCACGCTCTGAACCAGGTGTTCGTCTGGTGTGCTGTTGTCAGAAACCATACCTCAAGTTTTTGACGCCAACAAATTTCCTTACTGATTGCAGGATCAAATCGATTTACACGCCACGATCTCTTAAATCCGGTATTTGTGTGTGTTTAAACCATTTAAATTATTGGTTATATTTTTCGACACCAAAAATTCTCTATAAATCTTGAACCATTATATTCATTCTAAACCATAGAACTAACGATACCAACCATCCTATGTCCCACCAACCAAAACACAGACGCGTACGTTCGTGCGTGCCTCGATGCATCCGTGGCTCGTGGCCGCGGCCTTGGCTCGTGGGCACGTAGACTGGCTTCCTCGAGACGAACGGAACGAACAGTGGAGACCACGAGAGTTGCTAGCTGCCGGCACGTAACGTAGTAAAACTAAACATTAATAGCAAAGGATGATGACAAATAGTAACACTACGAAATGGGTCGTGTCAGGCTCGAGAACCGGACACGATAGGAGGCACGCCCGTTTGGACTGGGTCTGTGCCGGCACGGACGGGTATAGAGGATCTAGAGATCACGGACACGGTAGCCGACTTTGACAATCTCAGTATCGAGTAATCTAGTATATATACGTAGTTACTGTACTCTTTTTCTTATCGAACGTACCCTACATCAGGGTGTAAGGTTTTTAACGAATCAGTAACTTTATACATATTCAAGATTGAATAAAATTTACTTCTTTTTTCACTAATATTTGTGTCCATTGTCTCAACTCCGTGTATCTCCGGTTCATTTCCTCTCGTCACAATAGTATAAATGGATCGGATCTGGACCGACAAGGAGTAAGTACGAAGCGCAAATGGACTGTGTCTGGACTCACCGAAGGAGAGCCGGGCCGGCACGACATGACACGGCGGACACGACGGGCCGTTACGGCCGGCACGGTTCAGACCCGAAGCACGATAAACCTATGCCGAGCCGGCACCGCCCGACACGACGCCCACCTCTAGTCACGTGTGTAGTGGTGCATTAGTCATCCTCTGACTGTAATATAATATCCTACTAGTTAAATGCCCGTGCGTTGCTACGGAAATTCTCAAACACAACCTTATTAAGAAAAGTTTTTTAAAGCAACAGTCAAGTTGGTTGATGAGAAAGACATATATGAAGCAAACTTGTTAGCTAATTAAGAGTGTTTCAAATTATCAGTGAATCATTCATGCTAGTATAATTTTAAAAAACCTCAACATGATAGTACAACGGCAACTTTAAAGAATTTAGTCTTTTTTTCTTTTTTTTCTCCACCCCTTTTGTCTCGAGTGCAGTCTTGTGCACCTTGTAACTTTAAACTTTGTTTTCTATCCTCATAATTTAATCACAGCTTTAGCTGTCTTAAAAAAAAGAGAGGAGGAGTCATGGCTATGGCTTCCTTCCATATCGTTTCTTGTGCCCCTTAAATCTTTTGTATTGCTTATTTCTCTATTTCTCCTATGTGTGTATGAGCCTTCCTTTCCTCTGTCTCTTCCTATGTCTCTTTGTATGTCCTCTATGAAGATGAAGGTGGCCTTTTATAGGTGGAGGAGAGGACAGCCAGGCGTGTAAGTGCTCAGCCTCTACGATACGGTGCCTTGTGATCCCCGGAATTGGCATGTGATTTGATTATGCAATTCTTGCTTTTTAATCTTTGCATTTCCATCCAAATGAGATACAATGAAATAGGATTTTCATGTTATGTGATATGGTGAGTATGTCATTTCATCCGAGCGGGATATGACGAGGAAACTCTTTCATTTATAAGAGATATGAATAAAATCCTTCTATTTTAAAGAGATGTGATCAGTAATATTTCCATAAAGTAGAGGGAATAGAAGGAATCCGGATCGGATGGAGGGCGGGCTGAGCGAACAGAAGGAAAGGCTGAGCGAACAGAAGGAAAGGGGGGTGGGGGCGGGCTGAGTGAATAGAAGGAAAGAGAGGATATGAAGAACGAACCGCTACCACCAAGTCGTAATTAGAAGTAGTAGAGATGATATCCTCGAGGCAGTAGTATCATGGATTAGGTAGCCATCCGATTAAACATAGAGTATAAGATTTCCAAAGATACTATTGGTTAGTGGTGGGAATAGGGCTGTACCGTACCACGTGTTGTCGATATGGGCCCAACGGGTTTCGAGGCGTAGTGTGTTGTGTTGTATCGGCTCGACTTGTCTCTAGCGAGGCTTAGGCACAGCACAAAGCACGTCGTGTCGTGCCGACTCAAGCCTTGTCCTGTTTGGACTTGTGAAGTTGTAGACACTGTCTCTGTCAGTACGTCTCTATAAATGGCACCAAGGACAAGGAGCGAGCGTCGACTACCGAGGAGGATTTGGTACACAATTATTTAGGAAAAAGAACTAAATTTTATTTATTCATTGGGTATATATACAAAATTATTGTTAAAAACTTTACACCATAGAGTGAGATTTCTCTTGTATAGAAAAAAGTATCGTAACAATATGCACACATACTAGTTACTCCTTAGTGTCGAGATTGTTCATGCATTCTAGGTCAACGTATGCTTGATGTGATGGCGTCGATGGCAGCGTAAGGCAAGTAGGAAGACGACCGTGCACGGTGTCATGGGCACGCTCAGGGAGCGACACGGTGGAGCGTCCGCTCGGTACGCGTCCTCGGTCTCGGTGAGTATGTATTTTTCAGCTTCCATTCTCGCATCTTTGTTGTCTTCTCTTTCTCTGCATTCGAGGACAGTATGCCACGATGTCACGGCAAGGCACTCTGCCATGTGTTGTGTCTGCTTCAAGCCTATCAGGCATGTTTCGTACCGTGCTGGCCTAAGGACGGCCTGTGTAGACATGCCGTATCGTGCTGCCTATCATGCCTGTCGTTCGTGTCATCCCGACTTGACTGTTTGACCATATGTGTCTGCCGTACCACAGGTGGCCCAAAAAAAGGCCCAGCCAACTCCCACCTCTACTGTTGGTCTTGGCAAAAACAGGTATATAGCACAGCACCGCCGTACATGCTATAAAAGCACCTAATATCGGCATTAACTGGGGAATTAAGAATTTATCATTTTCATTGCCAATTCAGGAATTGTCACCGATTGTCTCGGGTGGCAAATGCTAAATTATTTCAGCATTTGATTCGTGCTCTTGTAGTATTATTAACCAACTTTTGGTACCGACGGAAAGAAGAGCAGGAGCGATTGATTCGTGCTCTTGTAGTTTTGTACAGACATGTGCCCTACAACGTCAGCCGGGTCACTCAAAGTAGCATGGTTAATTAGCTTTCGAGGAAAGAAGGGCTGGATCTTGCCGCCCATGGAGGCGTGGACAGCTCTCCGGGTCCGGTGAAAGGCAGAAACAGACCAAACACACACACACACACACTGATAGATAGTAAACAGCAGCTCTTCTCTGCATGATGCACGCTGTCCAAGTTCGTTTAGTCCCCTTGATTAATTATGTTACTCGGTCAATTCTTTGCTGATGCTGTGAGATACCCGAATATTACAAGTCATCATCAACTGTAGCAGTAGTATAGTACTCCATATTAATGCCGCAAACGATTGTGCAGAAACAAGTTGCCGATTTGACGAGACGTGTGATCTTGCTCAGAAAGATGCCAGCCATGGCCACGCTGCTTCCTGCAGGCTCTGCAGCAACCGGCTGGACGGGCCATTCCATTTTGTCTTTGGCGAAAAGCAGCGACGGTGCCATGGTGGTGGCACATGAGCGCATGCTGCTGCACCTACTCGGTCGTTCTTGGTCATCAGGCATATATGATCAAATTTAATCCGCGCACTGCAGTCAGCTCGAACCAACAACGGTGGTACTTAGCAGCCATAAAAAACGTCAAACTAATCTGCAGTCCACAAGCTGAGGTGACCATGATAATTAGGAGCCATGTGGATCAAATTAAAAGAAGAGGAAAGCTACAGGGAGGTATCAATTGAAATCTCTTTTAGCAGCGTTCTGAAAACCACGATGCCACTAGGCGTTCATAATTTTCTTTTCGACGAAACTGCCCAACAGGTTTTTTTTTTGTCCATTCTGCTCAAGTCAAGCAAAGCATGAATAACGTTAACACATTCAGAGGATCTTTGTTGTTAGATTAAAAAAGGACAAGAATATGAGGGTGCGCACCAATCCCAAGAAAAAAACGTTTTGTTTGTCTTGATCCTGACCTTTTCGATGTTATGTTTGGAACATTGAGATTTTCTTTTAGGAATTGTTTCGCTTGTTTGGAAATAAAAAAAATGTAGGAATAGGAAAAACGTGGTGATCGGATGGCATATCCATTAGAATTTTTGGGAATTCTAAAATGCAGGAATTGCTCAATTGTGTCGTTTGGATGCTTTACAAGAAGAAAAATTTAGAGGGATAAACACAAAGGAAAAATTCCATAAGATTGGACCTCATGTTAGATTTCCTCCAAAATCCCTATAGATTGAGTCATTCCGTAGGACTTTTAGCAACTCGTTCCTTTGTTCCAAAGAAACACATAGAAATTTTTTCCATAGGACTCCAATCCCACAAAGTTGCGACATTTTTCCTTTGTTCCAAAATAGGTTCTAAAACTCCTATGACCCAAATATGTCTTCAATACTTGAAGCAAGGTAGTAGACATTTGCTTGGTTGAGGGATATTTTATTATTTAAATCCTTTATTTGATCTATCTTTATTGATAATCCTTTTGCTCAACTTATTTCTAAATCAGACTCTTTTGGTCAAGCTATTAGCATGCCAGTCATTATGGCATGACCATATTTGCCACACCATAATGATCGACTTAATAGTGTTGTTTGACCACGCCACAACCAACAACATGGCCAAAATGCAATTTTCTGGCTCGGAGTTGGACTTACTCCCCATGTCGCAGTTGGTGACGTTGCCAAAAGAGTAAGATTTAGAAAAAAGTTAGATAAGAAGTTATTAATAAAAATAAATTCAAAGGGACATTAAATAATAAAACGGAATTGCCCTCGGACGTCTGATTTTTTTCGGACGCTGCAACATTTTTTCCTACGCATGAAATATTTTTCTTCGATAACAGTAAAAATGTGCGCGTGAAAAAAAATTGCACACGTTAGAAAAAAAATGTTGCACTGAGTATCCGATGCAATATTCCAAAACTCAGACGTCCGGATGCTAGTTCTCGCCGTAATAAAAATTGCTCCTTAGCGAGAGAATGAATACATGCACATATGCTTGTGGGTGTTTTTTTTAAAGTGATAGGGCTATGCTAACCTGTAGGCCCATTTTTTGTGCATGAGTTGCGTGCGCCCTATTTTCAGATTTTTTACAATTGCTTATGAATTTTAAGGACGCTCATTTTTTTCACCTCTACTCCACCAACTACAAGTGAGGTGAAAAATGCAGAAAGGCAGCAGGAGTATTCCGCTTTTCAAAAGAAAAAGGAATTCCTCCAAAATTTGCAGCAACCATCCATGCCCATTCATAAAGCACTTTCTATTACATCTTCCGAAATGAAACAGCTCAAGTTTAGCAACCAAATAAGGTAGGTGAGCTGGTGAGGTCGAGAATATTTTTAGATGAAAATGAAAACCCAACAAATAGGCACATGAGATAGAAAGGTTAGGTGAAGCGGGCCCCACAACATGGGGTTGGTGGCCATGGGGTTGGTGAGGCAGGAGGAGGGCTTCCGCCTTCCGCACAACGGGTACAAAAGGGGGAAAAAGAGAGAGACAAATGAAGATTTGTTTTTTTTTGTTTTGGTCAATTTTTTTAAGTTTGGTTTTGGTTCAAACCAAATTGTTACGATTTGGTTTTTTTTCTAACCACAAAAGCATAAGTAGATAATATGTCATGCTCTTATACTACGACAAGTAACACGTGTTGTCTCCCACTCTTTTCACGATCGAGAAAGGAGTTAGACTTATCATTTTACTCGAATGAGAGCTAAATTTGACAAAATAGGTGCAAAAGAGCCATTTTCACAGATGCCTACGAGTATTTGGTCCCTTGCACATTTCCTCATCTTTGTCGCTTCTTAAACAAAATTATAAATTTAGCCTATTTTTTAACCACGAAAGCACCAGTAAGCGACATATGTCATCTACCGCAATAAGTACCTATCGAGCTCAAGTATCGTGACAGATACTTACCAAACTTATACACTATGATGCTCCGTCCTGCCAAACTCAGATACCGCGATAACTCCTCTTCTGTGGTGGGTGCGAATGTCGATATTTTCACGGTAGCGAAAGAACTAATGTACGATTACATTAGAGAGCAGACCAAATATAAAGGAAAAGTGCGAAGAAGGGTTAAACAGGTAAAAGCTTCGATTTGGCGAGAGGCTTCTAGACAGAGTGAGTCAGCGACCGAGCACTGTCCGGCTGTGCGGTCCTCTCGTGCATGCGAAATACTTTTGGCACGCAGCCGCTCGTACACCCACACCCACACCCCCGCACCAGCACCGCACGGGCCCACCGTCCCCGATCCGCACCCGACGCTCGCTCGCTCGCGCGGCCTCCGCTGCTATAAATTGCGGCGCTCGAGCCCATTCGTGAGACCTGTGCATATACATCCACTGATCCACCTCTTGTATTTACCTTTCGTCGTCTCCCTCCCGAATAAAAGCAGCACCGCAAGGTCAGAGCTCTCGCATCCCGTCTGCCTGTTACCTCTTCCTCTCGATTGCTTGGATCGGCTCGTGTTGGGTTTGATCGCTCGCCTAGTTCCGCGCGCGCGGAATTTCGATTCCCCGTCGTGGTTTTCTGTGTGTGTTTTTGTGAAGGAGGGGGGCAAGAGAGAGGGGTAATGGTGATTCCTCTCGGCTCGTGTAGATCTGTTAGTCTCAGGCGGATCTGGTGCGAGGTTTGGTAGATGGTGTATTTTTTAGATCTGGAGACCTGGTGGTCTCTCGTCTCCGGGGTGTTCCGTTTGTTTGTTTTTTTATTGGTTACAGCAAAGGAAAAAGTTAGGATTTTTCTTGCTTCGTTTTAGTAATCAAGGCTTTGATTTCTGAAATATAGGGTCGTTTAGTGGTTTGCCCCTGTCGGGAGTGGTGAAAATTTGGATCTTTTCACGGCGGTTTCCTGTGGATCTAGTCGGTCGGCTGCGGCCTTCTTAATTTGTAAATTAGTTGTATACTGCGCGATAGATTCTTAGATCTGAAGGCCACAGATCTCTGCTCTAATGATTTTTCGTTCTTCAAGTAGACCAATTGAAATTTTGCGGATAAATATCTGAGATTTTATTTAGTTTAATTTGATCCAGTTGGCTTCAATTTAAAATTACCAATCGTCTTGCTGTAAAGATCAAATCTTTTCTTTTAGATCTACCAATCGGTCGGCGTAGTTTCACTATGCATTATGGTTGATTTTCTTTATTCTAATTCTGGACATGTTTTTTGCGTCCGCAGAGGTAGATAAGACTATCAGTGTATCACCACTAAGAAATGGCGGCCGAGACGTTCCTCTTCACCTCCGAGTCCGTGAACGAGGGCCACCCGGACAAGCTCTGCGACCAGGTTTCGGACGCCGTGCTTGACGCCTGCCTGGCCCAGGACGCCGACAGCAAGGTCGCCTGCGAGACCTGCACCAAGACCAACATGGTCATGGTCTTCGGCGAGATCACCACCAAGGCCACCGTCGACTACGAGAAGATCGTGCGCGACACCTGCCGCAACATCGGCTTCACCTCCGACGACGTCGGCCTCGACGCCGACCGCTGCAAGGTGCTCGTCAACATCGAGCAGCAGTCCCCCGACATCGCCCAGGGCGTGCACGGCCACTTCACCAAGCGCCCCGAGGAGATCGGCGCGGGCGACCAGGGCCACATGTTCGGCTACGCCACCGACGAGACCCCCGAGCTCATGCCCCTCAGCCACGTCCTCGCCACCAAGCTCGGCGCCCGCCTCACCGAGGTCCGCAAGAACGGCACGTGCGCCTGGCTCAGGCCCGACGGCAAGACCCAGGTCACCGTCGAGTACCTCAACGAGGGCGGCGCCATGGTCCCCGTCCGCGTGCACACCGTCCTCATCTCCACCCAGCACGACGAAACCGTCACCAACGACGAGATCGCCGCCGACCTCAAGGAGCACGTCATCAAGCCGGTGATCCCTGAGAAGTACCTCGACGAGAAGACCATCTTCCACCTGAACCCCTCTGGCCGCTTCGTCATCGGTGGCCCTCACGGTGACGCCGGTCTCACAGGCCGCAAGATCATCATTGACACCTACGGTGGCTGGGGAGCCCACGGTGGCGGTGCCTTCTCCGGCAAGGACCCGACCAAGGTCGACCGCAGTGGCGCCTACATTGCCAGGCAGGCCGCCAAGAGCATCGTCGCCAGCGGCCTCGCGCGCCGCTGCCTCGTGCAGGTCTCCTACGCTATTGGTGTGCCTGAGCCCCTGTCCGTCTTCGTCGACTCCTACGGCACCGGCGAGATCCCCGACAAGGAGATCCTCCAGATTGTGAAGGAGAACTTCGACTTCAGGCCCGGGATGATCTCCATCAACCTCGACTTGAAGAAAGGCGGCAACAGGTTCATCAAGACCGCCGCCTACGGCCACTTTGGCCGCGAGGACGCCGACTTCACCTGGGAGGTGGTGAAGCCCCTCAAGTTTGACAAGGCATCCGCGTAAGAAGAGGACCTGAGGAGTCTCGCTCGCTATCTACCTCTTGCTGCTGATACCTGCATTGCTGCTGCTGCTGCTTCTGGATGTGTCTTTGATCAGTGTGACTGGTTGCTCCTTGGAAGGAAGAAGGATTCGACAATCGCCGCGTCACGCTACGCCGGCGCCTAGTGATTTGGTATTTTGGTGTGGCAGCCAGAATTATGTGCCGAGTTTTTTCACTAGTCGGGTCTTTGGATATCCGTGGGGTATTCACTTTTCCTTTTTTGAGTCTGCTGAAACTGCAAGAGATTTGCAGTTTGCTCTATCGGTCGTTGCGTTATTCCCTTAGGTTGTAACCGCATTTGTAACACTCCTGTTTTCTTCGAATGTCAGAGAAACATATATGGTACTTAAAGCAATTCTGTTCTTTTGACTGCCGAGTTTGACTCGGAAAGTCTGGTAAAATTCTTTCAATTGGCATCTTTGTTTCTGCAATCGGTAACCGCAGTTACTGAGATGACAGCCCGTTCGACCAATCGGAACATTTTGACTGATTCGTGCGGGATTCAGCCAAAAATCTCATTCACACTATATGATCCTATGAATCCTCGGCCAGACCGTCGTTCATGAACATTCGTCGTGTTTGGTTCGAGGAATATAGACTATCGATGAACCGACGGGCTTCTTTGCAAGTTGTACACTCGATTTCTTGTCGACCTTAGGGGCAAAGCTTAATGGTAGGTCTATTGTTCATTGAAAAAATTGTGATCCACGGTTTGACGATGTGGTGTTAAGTCTCTCAAACTCTAAAGCCTATTGAATTTAGTCTATGGGACCCACTACTCAAATAAAAAAACCTAAGCCGAAGCCCATATTCCTTCTGACAGAAACGAAGGCTTGCTGTCTCTCCCCCAACCAAACACGTGCCTCCCTCCCTCCCTCCCCCAACCAAACACGTGCGCCAAGCCTCTCCCCCAACCAAACACGTGCCTCCCTCCCTCCCTCGATCAAACACGTGCCTCCTCCATTGTTAAATCCAGCACAGCGAGGGTGGACCTCGCCGTCGGTTACCAGAAACCGAACCCCTGCTACCCCGATGCTATATATCCTATTTTCCCCTTCGATTAAGTCCTCTTATGCCTCCGATTGCAAATCCTAGTTTGATTTTACAGCCTCTTCACGCCCGGTGCCACGTGTATTTGGAGCGACCGGTGGCATCGAGATCGAGCTGCTGTGGCGCTTCTGGCTTGTGGCTCTTCGGCATGCTGCCCTCCTCCCTCCTCGTTCCTCCTACATATGGGCCACCGTGATCTTTTTTTACTCGGCTAGGATTGACTCAAGTTTTTTATTAGACTTAAAGAATCTTCTGCCTAGCATCGTCTTCCTTCAGAGTGACGAGTCGACCTCATGCACTCTCTTTCCTTCTTTTGGGTCGGTTTGTACTTTGTAGGCATATTGTGCATGCTCTAGAATGCTCCACCTGCCTCCTTCCCAACCCAAGCATACGGAGTGAATGAATGATTGACTAGATACGGAGCCGAGGCGTGCGAGATGATGGCCACTGCTTCGGTATGGGCATGTGGTTTCAATTTACCTCCAGTGGTGATGGCCCTTGCCCATGGCGAAACGACAGGTTATGTGTGCGGTGTGCCACTGTGCCTGCCTGCCTGCGAATCTGAAGGAGCGCAGCAGCAAGCAAGCACGCCATGTGAAGACAGTGTCAGGTGAACAACCGGGCATGGTGGGTGCATCCGTCCAGCATGTCAAGCATACAGTCCGGAAAGCGACGGTACAATCCTTCTGATCCTGTCAGTGATCCGACAACGGAGTTCCACTGGAATTGGATGCGTCCTGTTTACAATACGGAAATATCTTTCTATCTCGCTGAGCTCATGGTTTTACGGATGAAAACGGATCGTTATAGACGGATAATAGTTTTATTATATTTATTTTTATATTTTCATACAGATATAGATACGGATAGTTCGTATATGAATACAAATACGAATAATATCGAATACAGATACAAAGCAAATATGGATCGAAATAGATACGATCACGGATATTTATCGGAACATAAATAACCCCTTTGATTGTACACACAAAATGAACAAAAAAAAGAACTATTTTATTTGATCCAAACATTCATGAAGAACATGTAATGAGCCAAGATTTGAATTCTTTGTTGAACTATGTTTAAAATAATAAATTATGTATTTATGAGTTTTTATTCATTTTTAGCTACTTATTTAAAATATTTTCCTATTAGGACAGTAGTGTTTGAATTTTTCAGGAAATTTAAAATCTGATAAAATCTTGAAAATAATTTTTTTAAATGACATATTGTGTCATGAACTTTCTCAAAAAAATTCATAATTTTTGGAGCTAGTCTGCTAATTGAAACTTGATTTGTGGATTAATTAAATTAGAAAACGGTTTCAAAATTCAGAAATATTTTTGGGCTAAAAGAGTAGTCTTGGCCAAGCTCACGTGTATATTTGGATATTTGGCCCATCAATATCTGGATTATCCGAATCTGTATCTGTATCTGACGGATAATGAGCTACCGAATTTATATCTGTATCCAACAAAAAAAATTTGTATCTGTATTTGATCCAACACTATCCGAAAAATATCTAATATGACAGGATCCATATTTAAAAATTGTCTGAATCGATCGAAAATTATTCGATCCGTTTTTAACCCAAGTTTTAGGTATGCATTTGAGGATGGGTATTCGAACTCCTTGCAGTTCTACATGCTTATACAAGTAGTGGCGAAGTTAGAAAAAAATAAAGTGCTCAAAGAGCTAAATTAAATTGAGATAAACATAGGGCACGTAATCTTTGTGCAATTCGAATTCACACATAAATTAAAAATAAGTAAAAAAACAAAATACAATAAAGATACTTCGCGCCTTCACGCCAGTCCCCGCGCCCCATGGCTCATCGCCCTCCCAGTCTCAGGTAGGATTGTTTTTTTAACCGGATCAGATCATAGGATTGGAGGTAGAATCACGATCTTACGAGATATTTTAAATATAAGTATAAATGTGTAATTAAATTATGCATTGTAAAATAATTATTTTGTAGTGATTACTCATAAATATTTGTACAGGGAACATAGAATTACCAATATTATCACTAAGAACAAATAGAATACATGTATAAATGGAGTACTGGAGTACTACTTTTACTTTTAGTTGAGCCATTTCTAGTTCTTTTAATAATCACCGCTAAAAAAAGATTTATATTAGATCCTTCGTCACTGACGGTTTTAAAAAGAAACATATATGATAGTTGATCATCACTAACGGTTTTAAGCTAAAACCGTCAGTGATGACTACCATTAATATCACCGTAAGTAATAAGACACACATCACTGACGGTTTTTGTTTTTGGAAAAAAAAACCATAAGTGATGTGTGTCTCATCACTGACGGTTTTAGCAAAAAATCGCTAGTGATGTGAAGATAGTCATCACTGACAGTTTTTGGGAAAAATCATCTGTGATGAGAATTTTCTGAAAATAAGTAAAGAGAGCCCCGACCCACTTAGTATTTTTAGGGTTTCCTGAGCTATTTTTGAGATGTCTGCGATTAAGAGGCGATCTGGTGAAAGGATATCGTGGATTTGGAAGAGTGATTGTAGATCCTTTTGTTCTAGGTGATCTAAGGTTAGTAATTAGTTTTAATTGCATTATATTCAAGATCTAGCTTGGTAAAGAGGGAATTGAAGATAGTTTAGATCTAGCTTGGTGTAGATCCATTTGTTCTTTGTGATATAAAGTAGTAATTGGTTCTAATTGCATTATACTCAAGATGTTGCTAGCGAGGTAAAAAGAGAATTGAAGATACTTAGTTTAAATGTAACTTACATATAGATTCATTTGTTCTTTGTGATCTAAGAAGCTAAGTGGTAAGTTTAAATGTAACTTATACATAAATTGTAGATCCGTTTGTTCTTTAGATCTAGCATGGTTTATGATTTAGGGTAAGGTTTATCTAGTTAATTTGTGCTCTAATTTAAGGATATGTGCATATGCACTCCTAGTTTACTTTATTATTTAACACTTATTGTTATATACGTAGTGTAGATAGATCAAAGCTGGATGTACGCTGAGAACCGTGCGAGTGTCGAGTACATTAATGGCATCTCTGCTTTTAGAAGAGCTGTAAAGGAGGATATGTTTAATAAGGGGGTACAATTTATGCCTTATACATGCATTGACTGCGAAAATATGAGGATGTTTCGAAACACGGCGCAGATTGAAGCACACTTGATTCTAAGAGGTTTCAAAAGGGGTATACATGTTGAACCAGTTACGATGAAGAGCAGATTATACAGGAAGCAGGTAGTATTAACATCGTCGACGAAGTCAACGATATGCCACATGATATCGATTGTGCTTTCGATAAGGATAGGTTTCACGATGATAATCTGGATCAGTTACTGCGCGATGTAGAAGGGAATCGTGATGAGCGAAAGTATGAAAAATTTCGAGGCTTGATGGACGACTCAGAGAAACCTTTGTACCCAGGCTGCAAGTTCAAATGCACAAGGTTGTCATCCGTGCTTGAACTGCTAAAATTAAAAGCAAGTAACAGTTGGTCTGATAAGAGTTTCACAGCGCTGTTAGGTCTATTAGCGGACATGCTTCCGGAGGGAAACAAGTTGCCGACAACTACCTACAAAGCCAAGAAGGTTCTGTCCCTTAGGAATAGAAGTAGAAAGAATACATACATATCCGAACGATTGTATCCTCTACACCGCAAAGAGTATGCAAACTTGCATGTATGTCCGTGTGCAACGTATCCCAGTACAAGCGTAAAAATCAATCAGATGATGACGATGAGGGCATCGAGGTGAAGAAAGGACCTCCTAATAAGGTGGCATAGTATCTGCTTGTAATTCCCCGTTTGAAGCGTTTATTGGCGAACCCAAATATGGCAAAACTGCTGCGTTGGCACTCGGAGGAGTGTAAGAACGATGAAATGCTAAGGTTCCCTGCTGATTCCACCTAGTGAAGAAACATCGATAGGAGATTTCAAGAATTCGGTGCGGATCCGAGGAATGTAAGGTTTGGATTGAGTATAGACGGAATGAATCCTTTCGATAACATAAGCAGCCGTCATAGCACTTGACCCGTGAATCTTTGTATGCACAAATTTTCCCTTTGGTTGTCTATGAAGCAGAAGTACATTTTATTGTCTATACTTATCCAAGACCCAAAGCAACCTGGGAACGATATTGATGTGTACCTAGCACCATTGGTGGAAGATCAGAAAACACTGTGAGTTCCTAAGGTACAGGTATGGGATGCACACAAACGAGAGAACTTCGCTTTGCACCGCCTGTTGTTCTGCACCATAAATTATTATCCTGCCCTTGCTAACCTGTCGTGTCAGAGTTCAAAAGGAGGCAAAGACTGTACTCATTGCTTAAATGATACCGAGAATGTGTGGCTGAATCACTCGCGTAAAATCGTGTACATACATCACCGTAGGTTCCTTTGGATTAATCACCCATACCACAAGATGAAGAAATAATTCGATAGAACGAACGAAAACAGTTCAGCTCCAAGGCTTTAAGCAGGATAGATGTTTATGATATGGTTAAGAACTTGAATGTTGCGATTGTAAAGGGACGTAAATCGAGGAAACGTGAGAAGATCATATGGAAGAAGAGATCAAGCTAGGACAGCTGTTCATACCAAAACAGCGTCAGTGGTTGCTTTTGATAGCTTGTGTTAGATTGCAAAATTGATGCATGGAACAAGCCAACAAGCCGGTGGCACAACGAGTATCGAGTATCTCGGTCAGCTTCAAGGAGGAGCATTTCTTGCACCAGTCATCCGGTGGATTCTTCGTGGTCGGCTTTAACAACTTGTTCGATCTTTACAACCTCGACACTCTCGACACTTCACCCATGAGATACTGGACATTGTAAGTGTGTGCAATCACGGTCTGTATTTTTATCATACCGATAAGTGTCATATATATATATGATCCTTGCTTTTATATATATAGATACATGATCATTGAAGCAAAAAAAGAGAAACAACCGGTGGGTTTCCTCGATCCACACGTGGTGTCGAAGCAAATCATGGATAAAAATTTACAAGTCATCCAGGAGTACGTAAAAAACGCATTGCTGGCTCAATGTGAAACAAAATACATACTTTTACCCCCCACAACCCAAAGTGCTTCACTAGTTGTTATACTTGTTGATTTGTACTTTACACGCAACTCGAAATTAGGTTGAATGACTATGGCGATATACCTGTGTAGGTTTCACTAGATTCTACTTGTAATTATACTAAGACAAAACCGGGTATTTTACCTTGATTCCAGAAAGGGCGGCACCCACGACTTGATGCCTGTCGAAAAATTACTCGAGATGTCGTTCAATGTCTACAAAACTCGTGGAGGGCCACATAAAGACTCATCGTAGCTGAAGTACGTTCATAAGTTTTCAGAATCTGCTAGTACGCAATAATCCTATTTCACACTCTGTAATAATACCTCCAGAATTAACCAATTTTATTTTAATAGTGCCACCAGCCTCCAAAGGGTACTAACCAATGTGGATTCTACGTTAATCACAGCATGCAACTCCTCACAGATAAAAAGACTACCAATGACCAGAAGGTTTATCAATCTTGCAATAATTGTTTCGTACGTATCAATTTATATACATAAAAACCTTAGTCTTCCCATCGACAGGCTTGGAAATGCACTATAACTGCGTTGGAATAGGCTGATCTACTAGGAATTCGAGGACAACTCTGTGCATTCTTGCTGTGTGAGGTCGTAAATCAGAAGGCGAGTGCCACTCAGCCTGATCTGATGAGTTGTGAGTTTATTAGTTACCACTTTGGTTAATTTATGAACCTTGTGCTGTGAATTTGTGAATTGTAGTTATGGATTTAATTGGTTAATATATCTGAGTTGATTTCTGAAATGGATGTGCTATACATGGTGTGTAATATGTAATCTGAGTTGATTTATGAAATATATGTCATAATATGCTTATGATGTAAATTATGTAATCTGTTTTGTTTCAAAGGGTATGGCTAGTAATTCCTAAAGCTAGCCAATAAATAGAAAAGTGTAAATAGTAAAAAATAATATCACAGACTATTATAAACAAGAATCGTCTGTGATGACATAGAATCACAGACGATTCTAAAATGGAATCGTCTGTGATGTCTATGTCAAAACCGTCTATAATATATTTTAAATCATAGACGGTTCTCAATAAGAATCATCTGTGATGATCTACATATCACACATAGTTCCTATTTAGGATTGTCTATGATGTCCCAGCGTGAGATCTGCGCGCTCTCTCTCATAGCATTCTATGTGTAAATTCCAGCTCTAAAATTTCCTCACTCGAAAACTTTCTGATTTGAAATTTCACGATTTAAAATTTTCCTAATTGAAAGTTCTCAATTCAAATTTTATCGAGCTGAAATTTCCCAGATGAAAGTTTCGCAAGTTAAAATATCCTTGAAATTGAATTTTCCTAATTGAAAGTTCTCAGTTTAAATTTTTCCGAGCTGAAAGTTTTGCAAGTCAAAATATTCTTGAAAATTTCATATCGAAATTTTTTCGCGAGCTAAATTTTGCAGTTGAAACAATTTTGTTTGTTACAACAGTGACATAAGGCGTAATTCATCAGTGAGCGCGGGAACAGGGTTACAAATTTCGGTGAAATTTCGGACCACCCCGAAATCTAAAGTACCGGTCGAAAAAAAAGTTTAAAAAAATTTGAAATTGCTACAGTACCAGAAATTTTGTTTTTTTTGGCGAAATTTCGCCAACTTTCACCAAAATTTCGTGTTTTTTGGCCGGTTTTGAATCTTTTAGGGCCAGATTTGACCGGATTTGGTCCAATAACCCTTAGGAAAGTCATCTCCTATGAAAATTTGTTGAAAAAACGAATTTTTTAAACATTTTAAAATTTTGGTAGAAACGCTGTCAGATTTTTATAAAATTGTACAAGCTTGATAGTAAGTTGAACATTTTATGGTACTATCCTTAGTAGTTTATAATCATACATAAAAAATTTAAAAATAATTTAACTTCATTTGTTATCTTTAAAAAATCAAAAACAGAATGAACATAATTGGGACAGTTATATTGTCAGAATTTTATAAATTTTTTTGAGTATGATTATGATCTAAAATTTTTGTGAGAGATTAATAATTGACTCAGTAACATTATATAAATTTTTTAAAAAAATTTAAACATTGTTTGTTTGGTCAATCAAATCTATGTAAGCATTGAACTTCGTTTGTTATATTATATTTCAAAAATCAAAAAGAAAAGAACATAAATGGTACTGTGCCTTGTAAGAATTTTATAAATTCACTGGAGTGTGATCATGAATCACAATATTTATGGGATATTAATAACTTCTTTATCACCATTCTGTAAAATTTTCAAAAAATTTTATGGTTTACATAATTTTTCATTTTGTTCAAGTTTGCCGGTAAGCCTTTTAACAGGGCAGTAGTACTGTTCGAATTTTTAAAATTCATACAGTTTGATCATCATCTGAAAATTTTATGACTGTATTCTAGATACATCATAACCATGGACAAAAAATTTCAACAGTTTCTAACTTCATTTGTACCATTTTCCATTCGGATCAAACTTGTCGGTCAGTGTTCTATCAGGACAGTGCCACTCTCCGAATTTTTAAAAATTCCTCACATGTGATAATCAGCTGAAAAGTTTTTTTAGAACATTAGTTATGGATCATAACCATGAAAAAAAAATTCAACAGTTTATAACTTGATTTGTACCATTTTCTATTCGGATCAAACTTGTCGGTCAGTGTTTTATCACGACAGTACCACTCTCCGAATTTTTAAAAATTGCTCAGATGTGATAATCAGCTGAAATTTTTGTGAGAACATCAGAAATGTGTCAGGAATCACCAAACAAAATTTCAAATATTTTTGATAACGTTTAGACCACTTTTCAGCCAGTGCAAAAAACCCGAAATTTTGGGAATTTCGCCCGAAATTTCGGGTTTTTTCACCGAATTTCGGATTTTTATTTCTGGAATGGACCGGATTTGAATTTTCAAATTCAAATTTCGTCCGAAATATTTTTGAAATTTCGCCGAAATTTCGTGATCCGGCCAGGGACGGAATTTATTCCGAAACCGAAATTTGAAACCTTGCGCAGGAAACATGAGGTGTAGTTCATGATGATCATCAGTGCTCAGCGCGGGAAACACGACATGTGGATCGATGAGAGAGCGAGCACATAGGTGCGCGATTACACCAAAAGAACAGCCGCGGACGCCCACGCCACGTGTTGCCTTGAAAATTTTTCTCTGATGGTTTGCGCGAGACAGATTGAAGCGAGGACCGATCCATCGTGAACCGAGCGTGCTAACCAACCGAGCAACGAAGTGATTATGAATTGTGAGCGGTATTTAATATATAAGCTTGATTAACGGATTAGCCATGCGGACGACGTGGCCTTTCCGCTTGTGAGCCGAACGCACGGCGCTCCCGCGCACGCGGAGAGGCCACGCCGGCCCGAAGTCCACGCGGAACCGCTGAGAAGCCGGCAAATCTTTCACCTTTATATACGGTAGTATATAAAAAAATTTGTACCATTCTAGATACATCATAACCATGGACAAAAAATTTCAACAGTTTCTAACTTCATTTGTACCATTTTCCATTTGGATCAAACTTGTCGGTCAGTGTTCTATCAGGACAGTGCCACTCTCCGAATTTTTAAAAATTCCTCACATGTGATAATCAGCTGAAAAGTTTTTTTAGAACATTAGTTATGGATCATAACCATGAAAAAAAAATTCAACAGTTTATAACTTGATTTGTACCATTTTCTATTCGGATCAAACTTGTCGGTCAGTGTTTTATCACGACAGTACCACTCTCCGAATTTTTAAAAATTGCTCAGATGTGATAATCAGCTGAAATTTTTGTGAGAACATCAGAAATGTGTCAGGAATCACCAAACAAAATTTCAAATATTTTTGATAACGTTTAGACCACTTTTTAGCCAGTGCAAAAAACCCAAAATTTTGGGAATTTCGCCCGAAATTTCGGGTTTTTCACCAATTCGATTTTTATTTCTGGAATGGACCGGATTTGAATTTTCAAATTCAAATTTCGTCCGAAATATTTTTGAAATTTCGCCGAAATTTCGTGATCCGGCCAGGGACGGAATTTATTCCGAAACCGAAATTTGAAACCTTGCGCGGGAAACATGAGGTGTAGTTCATGATGATCATCAGTGCTCAGCGCGGGAAACACGACATGTGGATCGATGAGAGAGCGAGCACATAGGTGCGCGATTACCAGCCAAAAGAACAGCCCGCGGACGCCCACGCCACGTGTTGCCTTGAAAATTTTTCTACAGTGGTTTGCGCGAGACGGATTCGAACTGAGGACCAGTCACTGTGAACCGAGCGTGCTAACCAACCGAGCAACAAAGTGATTATGAATTGTGAGCGGTATTTAATATATAAGCTTGATTAACGGATTAGCCATGCGGACGACGTGGCCTTTCCGCGTGTGAGCCGAACGCACGGCGCTCCCGCGCACGCGGAGAGGCCACGCCGGCCCGAATTCCACGCGGAACCGCTGAGAAGCCGGCAAATCTTTCACCTTTATATACGGTAGTATGCCACACAAGTCGGACCACTGAACATGCACGCGCAGCCTAACTAACGATCATTTACTAAACGTGAGATTAGGCCTTAGATAATTAAGTGGTGTTTGGTTCTCTGCCAAGGCAGGGGAGGGACAAGGGAGGGGATTCGAGTGTCGGCGACGCGTCTGGCCGACTTGGCGGGTGGTCGTGACGGCGTGGTGATTCCACTGAGCGGTGGCACCACACCGGCCATCGCCAACCCCACAATCACTCGGTCCATCCCTTGCAGTTGTAGCAGGTCCATCTCCAACAGCTCAACCTCATAATTACCATGGCCATTTTTCACTGCCAAAATGCAAACATAATTTTCATGCATGCAAGATCAAGGATGGTCTACTCCTAAAGGGAATACCTGGCCTGATCCTTAAATCCCTCGCATGATTTTCAGGTGATGCGAGTGAGGTGAGGAGTAGGATGGTTCCCAGCAATTCTGGTGACGGCCGGGCCGGATGTTGCTTTACCACCAAGATTACTGGGTAATTGATAGCTGTTTGAACGGGAACTCATTGAGAAGTATCAAGCAAGATGGAATAAGCACAGAGACTGGGGGAAATATGGAGACGAAAGAAACGGAATTTTCATCCAGAAAACCACTGAGGAAATCGGCCGGTTTCTGGCTCTCGGTAGAGGTCCAATAGATTTACAAAATGGATTTGCTATTTCTATGCCGTCTGAAATTCTCTTAAGTCTAGGTCAATTTTTATGACCATCACATTTGTATAGAGATTGATGTGCCATATAATTGAATGTTGATCTAATGGATAAAAAAATGTGGCTTATGCTTAAGAAAACTTCAGTTCACCTTACAAATGGACAATCTCATTGCAAAATATAATTTCGTATCCAAGTGAGATCACTCCAGTTGGTGTATAGCATTGTATTTTAAAGAAGAAAACCACACTTTGTAAGGCTACCCAAATGAAATCTATTAGAAATAGAACTCTGATACCACTTGTTAAGGTTATAAGCACAGCCACATAACTGTAGACAAAATTTAATGTAGAAAAACCTCACGAAAGAGGAAAAAATCATAGGAAACAATTCACTATAATAGTTCAAGAGTTACATGTGCAGGGATGTGGCTTAAGTAGCCAAAATAGTCCGAGTAGTTGAAGACTTAGACTAACAATCTATTTGGATAAAACCAAAAGATATAGTAAATTGAGATATTGAGTTATCTCTAACAAAATCTTTATCAAAAAATAGTTCGAGTAGTTGAAGATTTAGACTAACAATCTATTTAGATATAATTAAAAGATATAGTAAATTAAGATATTAAGTTATCTCTAACAAAATCTTTATCAAAAGTAACTTTAGAAAAAAAGAGTCACATGATTTTTCTGGTGATGCGGTGACGTGAGGGATAAGGCTGGTTCCCAGTAGTTCTCCTGTGGGCCAGGTGTTACTGTACCACCCAGGTTTTGGTGTATTTTCACCCATGGCATGTTAGAAAAGGCTTGGAGGATGTCTAGCTCCCTTGAAGTGCTCACATGTTTTACACGTGATGTTAGCGAGATAACCCCGATAATACTGAAAATGTTTTCAGAAGAAACATATTCTTTGTAAGACTGTCCAAATGAAATGTTTATCGGTAAATGAATTTACAAAAGAAGACAAAAGGGCCAATACTCTACTTCTTAGTAGTAAATTAATTCTTGTGTCAGTAGAGGAACTGAACTAGGGTTGAAATTTCACAGGATGACGTGCTGCCTTTCCTTCCTGGGGAATCATCTTTCTCCCATACCATAAATCATGTGCTACTTTTTTTTTAAAAAAAATTAGCCAAAGATTTAACAGTTATTATAGAAAAAAAACAACAATCAAGCTATAAATACATACATACTCACGCATGCACTGGTCCCGCGCGCACCCAGACGAGTCTAAAGACTCTATCCTAGGTGGGCTACGCGCCCACCTGTGCTGCTAGCCACCCAAGCTATTGCTGGGTCGCAATCATGTGCTACTTTAAGAACCAGCGACCTTAGACAAATATTGCTTGAGGGATCCAGACTGCAGAGGATGCCAACCACCGGTCAGTCAGACACTAACTAAAGCTTTGACTAGAACGTGTACTCGCTGAAGGTAGGAGGAAACTTACACTAATACTAATTGGCATATCTGAACACATCGGGCATTGACATGTGAAGCACTAACCAAGTGATGGTTGCCACGAAGGAGAGAAGAAAAAAAGGAAGGAAGGAGAGGCAAAAAAAGCTGAACTGAACTCTTTCTGCATGCGCTGCTAGCCTGCTACTGGGAAGGTTGGTTTGGTTTGGTCGCACTCAAGGATTGAAGTTTCGGTTTCGGAAATAATTTCGTGACTGGCCCGATACCGAAATTTCGGCGAAATTTTGAAATTTCGGAAATATTTCGGACGAAATTTGTATTTAAAAATTTAAATCCGGTCCATTCCGGAAACTAAAATCCGAAATTCGGGCGAAAAACCCGAAATTTCAAGTAAATTACCAAATTTGGGTTTTTACCTTGGTGAAAAGTGGTCTAAACGTTATCGAAAAATTTTGAGATTTTTTTGGAGGTTCCTGACACATTGCTGATGTTCTCAAAAAAATTTCAGCTGATTATCACATCCGAGGAATTTTTAAAAATTCGGAGAGTGGTACTGTCCTGATAAAACACTGACGGACAAGTTTGATCCGAATGAAAAATGGTACAAATCAAGTTATAAACTGTTAAAAAAAAATTCATGGTTATGATCCATAACTAGTGTTCTCATAAAAATTTCAGCTGATTATCACATGTGAGGAATTTTTAAAAATTCGGAGAGTGACGCTATCCTGATAGAACACTGACCGACAAGTTTGAACCGAATGGAAAATGGTACAAATGAAGTTAGAATCTATTGAATTTTTTTGTGCATGGTTATGATCCATAAGTAATGTTCTAACAAAAATTTCATATGATTATCAAGCTTTATGATTTTTTTAAAATTCGAACAGTGGTACTATCCTGTTAAAAGGCTTACGGACACATTGGAAAAAAAATGAAAAATTGTTGTAACGATGTTAGAATTTTTTGAAAATTTTGGTAGATGGTCTTGATGTAATATTAATGTTTGTATAAAATTTTGAGGTGTTGATCAAACTTAAAGAATTTTTAAAAATCCTGTGAATTTAGAAATTTTGGCAGCATGTTGACTGAAATTCGGAGTTTGAGAATCACAATTCAACACAATCAATATATATTTGCATGAAAATTAATAGACACGAAATAAAATCGATACATATGAGAATTTATTGCATGTTTGCATCACAATGCGTAACGACTACCATGGGCCATGCGAGGCAAGTGCTTGTTGTAATGCTTCGGGTAAGAGTGCTATATGACCACCATATGCATGCCAAGTCCAGCCAACATAATCAAATTTTGGTCACTCTAACCTTCAAACAAAAATGGTCTAATTAATTCTTCAAGTGTACCAATAAATGCTAAGCCTTTGAGAGACCACTGCATATGAGAATGAAATTAATATATATTTGCATGACGTACCTACGAGTAGTAGTAGGACTGTGGTTGAAACTCCACCTCCGCATTGTCAACAATGACCTCGTGATACCTCCGCTCATGTTGTTGCTTGTATTCTTCCCAGGTCATGTCCCGTGGTAGCCAGGCAGACTTCCAATGTTCATAATGAGACTCCCAGGCACTAGGTTTCTCGAACTAGAAAAGATAACTGACACTAACAGATGAGTGCCGCGCGTACGGATCGACGTATGGATCAGTGTAGTCAAATAGCGAAGACATGCTAGATCCATCAACACTTTGTGCAGAACCATACGCACTCGATCTCCTCCATAGGGTATTGAACCATACCCACTATGCTCAGTTGAGAACCCCAAATGGCTGGAAGACTGACTGCTATACCATGAGCCTGCGTCATCCTGTGGTTGTGTTCCCTGTCACTCACCCCCACCACTCGACGTGCCTTTCCCTTACTACGGGTCGCCTCGTGAGCCCCTCCCGAGAGGCTAACCCCATGTTGTGATGTTGGTGGAGATGCCGGGTGTGAACGGAAGTGCATTTCATCTTGGCCGCTTTTGTTCCATCATCACTGGGAGAGTCTGACTTTGTCGTTGAACCACTACTGAGGCTCTGCTCATTATCAGGAGTTTCTGTTTCCTCATCGCTACCGACAGCACGCTCATCATCAGCTAGCTCTCTTCCTTTTCCCTTGGCAGGATGGCTCCCCGATAACTTCTCCAAACTGTGTAAAACTCCTGCTAGTGCGTGGTCGTCGTCGGTGTTGCTAGCACGCTTTCTCTTCCCTTTGTGCGTGTCACCGACCATGACCTCGGCCCAACCTGAGAGATTCTTCCCGCCTATGGCCAATTGAAAGTAATATTAACAACGTTGTGAGGTTTCAATATACATGATACACAAGTAGAATAGAAAATAATTATGTTAGTTACCTGTGGCCTTATTCATCTCTTCTGGCGGGATGGAGTCTACCACGAATCTCGCTGGGAGAGGTGGATCAATTCCAGTGTCCTCGTCCAATAGGGGCTCTCCACCAGACCTGCACAGGTCGAACCACTCTGCCATAGGGTCAGTACCAGGATGCATCGCACTCTCAATGAGTCTATCAATTGGGTCTTCGTCCTGAGCATCACGGGTTGATTCGTAGTCCCGTAAGCGAAGTCGCAGGTTGTAGTGCACGAACACGAGCTGTTGCAGCTTTGCATAACTAAATCGGTTCCTCAGCTGCGTGTGCACTAAGGCAAATATGCTCCAATTGCGCTCGCATCCACTTGATGACGCGCACTGTGACACTAACCGCAATGCGAACTTCTGCAAAGCTGGCGTCTCATTTCCAAACGCCATCCACCATTGAGCTGCAGGTAATACAATAAAAGAAAAGATCACCATTAAGTTGTAAACAACATCGTAGAAATAAGCGAAATTTCAGATTTACCTGCATCATGCGCATCATCGACGCAGACCGGATCGGTAAGCCGGGTGGCAAACCGTCCCCTTTAAGACGGTATACATCAACTTCCGTATGGCTCGCACCGAGATGGTCGTTATCACCATAATCTCTAGTGCGAGAGAGTGCTCCCATGTCTCGCGGAGTCTTTGCATATGTTGTAGGAGAACCGAGATCGTGGGTCAAGCAAGGCGGCTGCGATGCACAAATCATTGTGTAGTGAGCATAACAGATCCCTACATTGCCTATTACCATAAGAGAATTGAACATATTAATTTTATTGACTGCTTGCACGAATGTGGTTTCCTTATTTCGTAAACCTCTTTTCCAAGACTTGCAAGAACATCTTGTAATGCTCTCCGTGCTCCATAGCGGCTGTTGTACTCATTTCGCATGATCGCGATCGCATCATGACACCGCCGATCGTCGGTAACTTGTCTTGATCCGCGAACCTCAACATTCTCGTACAAGGGTTCTGACCACAACCGACCACTCCATCCACTCCCAAAACTCCTGCTCGGGATGCGGTCATATGCGCATTTGCCCTCCTCCATCGTAGCCCACTTGCTACTGCCCCAGTCAGGATGTGTCATCCACTGCTGGAACTTCTCATTTTTTTTGTTGAAGCTATCCAAAAAAACAAAGGTCGTGTCAAACCTAGTGGCATTTGGCCGCACCAACTCTCCCCCAATATGTTGTCGCATCTGTGCGTGCAGATTTTTGTGGTTGTACATGAATCTGCAAATCCTCTTGGCCTCTCCCACAACCTTTCTGATTTCTGGGTCATCACACACGTCTTTCAGCATAAGATTCACAGTGTGTGCCAAGCATGACTGCCATATAATTCGTGGGTACTACACTCGTAACATCTGGCATGCTTTCTTGAAGTTAGCACCGTTGTCAGTAACTACCTGCACGACATGCTCTGCCCCGATCTCCTCAGCCACAACCTTTGTTATCTCGCGTAGCAGGTACTTGTGGTCCTGGACCTTGCCTGTGAGTGAACAAGTAAGATGGTAGTACATGTGTCTTTCACGGTGGTATACAAGAGTAAAAACAAAACTGATGGTAGTACCTGTTGCATTGATAGTTTTATGAAAGAACATGGTCCCATTGCAATACACCATGAATTTGATGATGCTCTGATGAGTAGGTCCGGTCCAAGCATCACACATGACTGTAACACCAAACACGCCCCGGTCGTCCTTGAACTTTCTGGCATCGCAGATCTCCCGCGTTCTCATCCGTACTTCCCATCTATCTCGTGGCCCCGTGGTGGACGAACACCTGGGCCTAGCTCTTGCGTTATCTTGATTGCACCTGTCCATTACGGGCATAACAAATTAGTACAATTATCACACAAGTTGTAACTTACAAACATACAACCATTTCATACCTGTGAAATATGGACACTCGACCTTCCTTCCTGGAATTGCATTAGCGTGAGCCCACTTGGCCCATGCCCTTCCTAGCTTATTCCTCCCCCCTTACTTGAATGTAGTGTCAATACGGGGTTGCTGCGGGGCGCTGCTCCGTGCAAGATCAACATCAATGGGTGCATGGCTTTCTTGTCTTGATTTGCTCCTCCGAATATTCACGAGAGTGGATTGGGTGATGACCTACCAAGAAGACTCCTGCACTCGAACACTGGGTCAAACCTTGGCTTCTGAGGTAGGCCTCTTCTCTGGAGGCTCTTAAGGCCATCTTCAGCTGCTCCTGCTCGGTACGGTACTCATCACCCAAGGTAGCCCAGTCGTCGCAAGCCTCCTCCTTACGGAGGCGCTCCTCCTCCCTATCCTTCTTCTTCTCTCGATATCCATGAAGGTCCGCGAGCATAGCCTGCCTAACCACTTTAGGCACGCTAGGACAGGCCTTCACATCGCCCGCGCGGCCAGCCAGATGTTGCTTGAAACGAGTCGCCCCTCCGCCCTTCATAATATGATTGCAGTAGCTACACTTCGACCCAGGGCCGATGCGCTCTCCGTGCTCCCATACGGTACCCTCACGATCTGCTATCACGAGAGCCTGAAATGGAATATAGTAGATACCAATGAGATAAAGTTAAAAGGATTGTTTAATGCAAACATACAATACTTTGTTACATCATCCAAAAAAGTACAGACTACAAAGAACTCATTCATATTGCTTTGTCCACAAGTATAGACTAGAATAATATGGCTGCTGGTTGTTGATCCAAATTTAGAGAGAAGGCCAAACTTCTGACGGAGCGGAGCGGAGGCCCGTCGCCGGTAGGTTTGGAACGTTTTTGACCTAGGCATTGTATTGGATCCTATTTGGTTAAGCACTTATGTTTTTCTACTGGATCATCTTCATGTTTTTGTTGGTTAATCTCTTCTGTTTTTATACTGGATCATCTTCATGTTTTTGTTGGTTAATCTCTTCTTTTTCTCTTTGGATCATCTTCATTCTACTGAGTCTGAGACTAGAATACATGAATTAAACCGAAAATTAAACTAGTTTGCTCGGAAAAACTGACCTACTGGCGATTTGATGATTCGACTGAAATTTCGCCAAACCAACCCGAAATTTCGCTTCAGAGGCCCGAAATTTCGCTACTTATGCCCGAAATCTCGCTGCAGACGGCCGAAAATGCCCGGATTTGGCCGGATTATGGGCGGATCAGGGAGAGGGGAGGTCGCTCCGGCTTGGAGAGGCAGGGAACTAGAGGAAACTGAAAATGAGTGCACAGTGCATGCATGTGAAACAAGCTGCCTGTCTTCTATAAAGCAAAGGCCAATTATTGAGGTCTGCCTGTCTTCTGTGAAGCCAAGAAAACGTGCTGTAAAGCAAAGACCAATTATCCTTGCTATTAGGTTTTCTTTGAAATTTTGTTTCTCATAGTTATAAGTACGAAAAAATTACGTAAAATTTTTTGGATGTTCTTAAAGCATTGATCATATTCTCATAAAATTTTGACATCATGATCAACCATAAAAAAATCTCAAAATATATGGAAATGCTACTTGACATTACATTTTTTTGGAATAGTTTCGAGCATGCAAAAATTATAACAAAAATTGTACATAGTTGGAACGCATCGATGATATTCTCATAAAATTTTGAGAACATGATCAAAAAATAAAAAATTCCCAAGAAATGTGAATATGTTACTTCCAGTTTTGGACTTGAGAGCGTGTTTATACCGTTTATAAATTTTAATTGAGTAGCCAAAATAGGTTCAAATTTTCTAAAACTTTTACAGAAGGGTTATGAGATAATTAATAACTTCTCATAAAAATTTAAGGTGATGATCAGACATTAATAAATTTATAAAATTCTAACACTCTTACTGCCTTGTTAATGCTAATTCTGTTTTTTATTTTTTAAAATATAACAAACGAAGTTAAAATATTTTAAAAAAAATTCTGTATGATCTTAGGTGTCTTATTATGGTACCATAAATTTTCATATCATGAAAAGACTTCCTCAATTTTATACAATTCCGACAGTGTTTCTGTCCAGACTTTAAAATATCTCAAAAATTAACTTTTTGGACAAATTATCATTGAAGATCACTTTCTTATAGGTTATTGATGCCATTCCGGTCAAATCCGGCCACAAAACATGCAAAACCGGTTCAAAATCCCGAAATTTCCGAAATTACTGTAGCATTTTCAAAATTTTTTGAAAAATTTTAAATTCATCCGGTATTTCCAAACGCGGGGGTCCGAAATCCGAAATTTCGATGAAATTTCGCCGAATTTTTTAACCTTGGTCGCACTCCTCCTAATTTGGCCTCGGTCAGGTTGAACTGAACTTCCCCGGGAACGTGGCCACATGCAGAAGGGTCAACACGAGAGAGAAGGCAGGCATGCATGGCTAGGCGTTTGACTGCAAGTCTGCAACTGCGCTGTCAACTCGATCGCCGGATGGCTCCTCTTTTTTCTTGTCCTGGTCTGGACAAACTTGAAACACGCGACAAGGAAAACGGAGGAAGGCTGTAAAAGAGTTTCGCATCACTGTGACGTATCGGCAGCAGCCAGCGGCGGATCCTGAACCTTGTACCAATGGTCGGTCAAATTAGGGATGAAAATGAAATTCAATATTTCGGAAACGAAATCAAAATCCCGGAAACGGATGTGAGATACAACGGAGCGGATACGAAAATGAAAGAGAAAAATTCCATCTAGATATGTTCCCAATTGTAACACCCTAAAAATTTACAAATTCTTTAATTAAGCATTTAATTCGGATTTTATGATTTTTTTTCTAAGTTTTCAGCATTTAATTAATTGTTTTTGCTATTTTCAGATTTAAATGAATAATTTATTTTAGGAAAAAACCAAATTCTTGCTAGAAATAATTTTCCTAATTTCAAAATGTTATAAATATTTTTGTAGAAATTTTGAGCTCTATTTAATATTTTCTATAAAACAATATATATTTCTGGTATTATTTAAATTAGAAAACGAATTTAAAATCTCTATTTTTCTTATGGGCCGAAACCCACTTTTCTTTCTCTTGACCCACTCTACTTCCCAGCCCAGCAAGAATATTCGGTTACATTTATACGGAATTTTCGTTCCATTTCCGTTTCCGTCGGAACTAGCTTTCCCGTTTCCGTTTCCAGCAAAAAATTCTGTTTCCATTTTCATACCGATATTTTCTGTTTCCGTTTTTCTCTAGAATGGTCGAAAACTTTCCGTTCCATTTTCAACCCTAGATCAAATGAATGACGAGTTATATATTGAGAAATTGGCTATTTGTTCAGAATCTTAGTGGTTAGAGGCCTCCTCTGTAACTTGGAAATTTGGCAAAATCCTTGTAAGAGTTGTGTTGTCTCCTACAAAACTCGAGTGAAATTTGTACGTTACAATTCCAAACGCGCCCCTGATGTGTCGCTGCAACCCATGCAAGATGTTCTCAACTGCTGGACCAAATAACATGTTCTAAATTGACCATGGTAGAGTTTTGTTCAAGTTACTTTTGTATTTGTAATATTTTTTTTTTGAAAATGGTATTTGTAATATTCATTATACGAACCCTCGGTGCCTATTTAGACAATCTAAAACGTCTACAGTTCTCACTGCTGTTGCTGTCTTGCTGCTAAGCGACCTCTACAACATACAATCTTGTTCAGTGTCAAATGTGAAGTGACGTCCCAGCATTTTACAAGTTAGACAGTATCTATGTACAGCTGCAACAACAACGCGCCGCCATCTATGATGATGGATCAGTAGTTGCAACAACAACGCACCACCATCTATGACGATGGATCTGTTTTCTTTACAAAAGGGTGCATTTACAGACTACAACCAGTCTCTTCACATGATGTACAACCAGTCTCTTTACATGATGTTGGGTGGCAGATTGCAGTCAATCCACAGGTATTCTGATTATCAGGACTGCAATTGCACGAAGGCGGAAAAGGGATGCACATATCGAGCATGTGATCCGTGGTTCATTCTGATTAGGAATTGCCTCATTGGCCTAAAATCCTGAACAAATATGTTCACTCACTGTTCAGTTGCTCTACTATGCTGTCAATCGGTAGTGATCCCAATGGCGCCGATGACTCCAAACGCTCAAACATGTCGTATTCGAAATGATCATCCTCGCTGGTATCAGATGACTGCTCAAACTGATTCTCTTGGGGCCCAACTGTGCCTGCTTCAGACTCTATCTTCCATTTATTCAGCGTTTAGCACATCAGGATTCCCCTCTCCATTGGACACAAGCAAAGCCGGAAATGAATGCTCAACAGCCTGAGATGTAACACTGAACTTCTCGACCCTCGTAAGAAGGGAATCAGGTGTAAGTGCATTGACTTCATCGTCATCCAGCAGCAATGCTACAGATGAGTCGAATGCACACTTCCATAGTTTAAACATTCTAGGTCTAAATACTTCCCTTACTGCCACATTATTACTGGAATCAGTGGCCTCATCTGCATGAAACAACATATTGCCTTGTTATGTTCAGCCAGAGAGTACAAAGGTCTTGAGAAAAATGTCAAAAGCTAGAAAAAGTGATCTTATTCAAGTTGCGAACAAAAAGGCAAGATGTTTTCCATGTAACACATGAACACCTGAGGGTGTAGAGTTCAATAAACAGCAAAATGTACGAAATATAAGCATCCAATAACACTTGCTGAAAGGGATGCAAAATTCAAACAGAAATAATAATCAATGCGCAACATTCTATTAAAAATGAGCATAAATTTTAAAGCAATGAGACCAAGATTACGTTGATTCCAGTTGACCTTGTATTGATGTAATCATAACTGCTCCAAAATTTACTCCTGACTTATTTGTGATAATCATTGTAAGTTACAGGTACACACCTGAACTGCTCACATCAGATGACACTGCCAGATTATTCTTCTGAACTTTCGGAATGAGAGTCAGAGGCTTCGAATATCTGGACTTCCATTCTTTGCCTCTGTACATTAGTATCTGCTCAATGTCAAATGACAAAAGAACACAAGGAACAAGATCCTGCATATATAGAAACACAGAATTTAGCTGAGGGGATAAGAAAGTATATACAGGATCACTTCCATTATCTGAATGACATGAAAACAGAACAAATGTGTGGAAATGAATACCCTTAGTTTTGCTCCTATCTTTTTGTAGTCGCTTGGATTCAACCCCTCGCAGTCAATCTTCACCAGGTCATTTCCCTCGAAAGCATCTCGAACATCCTTTACAAGATTGATATATTCCACTTTTTGCTGCAAGGTAAAGGAATAACAAATGAGATGCATCGACAGTTTTTTTTTTGGTTTGTTTCTTTTATCATCAGAAATTGACATTAAAAAAATGTGGTTATTTCCATGCTCCCTTCAATACGGAGTAAGAAGCACATAACATCTACAATCCAATTTACATGCCAGTAACTTTTGTAGAGGCATGTTCCCTTCAACATACAGCGGACAGGAAGAATACAAATCATAGCATTAGCCACATGTCTATTATCTGACGTGCTAGGCATAAACTCTTGCAAAAAAAATTAACGCGAAACCAAATGAGGAACCTTGGGCTAAAGGATTTCCTTGACAATTAGCTCTGGACTCGTGACATTTAGTCAGGCTTGAAACGTAATGTATTAAATGGTTTAGAACAGGGTTCAGGTTCCAGCCTGAAATCAGACAGTTTCCCACACCTGGTCCTGTACTGTTTTGTGTGTACAATTGGAATTGGTGCCTATTTTGCACTATTTCCAACGAAGTATGTGCATTGTTTTTTTAAAATATGCTGGAAACATGTAAATTTGAAAAAACACATGGAAAATAAACAAACCAAAAAAGGCCGGTCAGGAAAAAACTGGAAAGTGGTTGGTTGAACCAGCCAGGTTCCAGGATTGACCCCCGTCCTAAAAACCTGAACATAGTGTATAAATCTTCAGCCTAACCCATAAAACCATACCTAATTTGCAAATTGGCAGAAGATTCTGCCCTCTTCTTCTCATTTCATCCGCTGCTTCTTTTACAAGCCCTTCTGGAGCTTGCTGGATGAGTTTTGGATAGACAGGAGAGGCTGGCTTCCAAAGCATTAGTGGATAAAGAGGACGGGTACATGGACCATAATTTCTTCCGCGATATAAAAAAACAACGCCAACTACTTGGTGAATGACCTTTCCGCCTGATTTTTCCTGGAATATCAGATGTTATATGTCTGAGAGTGCAGCACAATAAAGCCCAGATTCTTGTGTTGCAAAAATGTGCAAGCATGCATATATGACAATGGAAGTCTTATTCCACAAGCTGCTAACAAACAGAAGCCTAACAATAAAGAAATAGACAAGTCCTCTCCAGAGTCATGAACTCATAACTGGTGTATACATACATGCACTTGAGTACAACTGCATACTTATATCTTTTATATAGTAAAGATAGATACCTCAAGTTGATAACAAAGATTGTTCATATCAACAGTCGGTACTCCTCGGCATCTTACTTTGCAGATTTCCTGGCGCCTCCAATGACAATGTATCATTTCCAACATGTTGTGAGTCAATCCATCCCTTCCTGCAGGAAATTAATCAGCCAATGCAAAATGCATACTTAGATCTACACTCCAACAACAAAGTTCAGCTCTGCATAAGATTATTACAGAAAACATCGTGTTATGCTATGCTTCAAGTGTCATAACGTTTTCTCAATACCTTAAATGAAATGAGCTTATCAGTGGTTGCCAAAGCAAATTTTAACTATGTCAAGTTCCACCTCAAGGTCTGCCTTCCATCTGGAGTATTTCTAGGCAGCTTTCTTATCAATTTGTTACCCAGATTCCTATCTGAATAACAATCTTGATTCTTGATGTGCGAGCAACAACACAGTACAAGTTTTAAGCAACTCAAATAATAGTTGTACCTGATTAGAATGTTATATTTTACTGATAGTTTTTCTCAAGATAGCTCTAGCTTCATGAATTACTTGGCGCAGTTCGTTTTTTTTTTAAAAAAAAACTCCCTTTGGTCACAAATAGTTGTTGTTTTGAACATGGTGCTGTCAAACTTTTAAAACTTTGATTGTCAATATCTTTTGAAATATTCAAATTGGATACATCATATGTGTAGATTTGTCTCGAAAAGTAATTTCATAATATTATAATTTTATTGGGTTTTATAAATATATTATAATAGAAATTAGTGGTCAAAGCTGTGTATTGGAGACCGTGTCGATGTCCAAAACGACAACTATTTGTGACCGGAGGGAGTAACACACACACAGTGTTTAAGAAGCCAAGTACGATAATACGGCGAACTTCACATTGTAGGTCTGGTCGAGGTGACATGGCAGGTTTGCTGCTGCAAGAAGAGTTCAGGAAGTTTGACTAAGAGTAGGATGAAGCTCTTTCAAATTGAAGGGCTAAAACTAAGGTCACACTCAACATGATCAAAGAGTGCTGATTAACACAGTGCTTTAGGAAATTTGCTACTACATGTTTCAACGTTTTGTCATTACCTTTTACAGCTGCTGTAATTTATCTCCAGAATACATACCAAGCTAGAGCTATGTAAAATCTATTCTGTAGTAATGTGGTACTCCTTTTCGAGGCATTTGAGGAGATGGAAATTATCTGTAGCCATCTTTTGTCATTGGACGTGGTCAAGTGGCTTAACAGTTAACATAGGCAGAGGAAAGTGTGCAGCACAAGTTAATGTTGAAACTGTTGGGAGTTCAATTACAGTTATAGAATATAAAAAAGTGAAAGTGAGGAGAGAAAATAGTAGCAGATGCTCTGTCCATAAGAAATGTCTTTACAGTGCATAATTCTGTAAGATGTTGTGCAGTGACCAGTGACCACAAATATTCCATTATGGATCAAGGTAAACATAAGAAGTTACTACAAAAAAGGATCAGCATTGTTTTGCTTCAGTATCAGCTGTCTTGGAATCAGAAGGATTCTCCAAAATATGGTCGAGGGAAGTGACCAGAAACTCAAACAACAACTGCTTCAGTTATGTTGTGATTCTTCTCTTGGTAGTCGCTTAGGAGTTATTTTTTCCTTTGAAAAATAATGGAAGGTGGGTTTCCTACCTTATATATTTATATGAGATACACAAACAAAAGGCCAAAGGGAGGTGAACACAATCCTTTCCCTGCCCAACTCTTGCATCATCCTTTTTCTACATTACATGGTTGTAATATGCCATCCACAGCATTCAATTTATCCCAAGATGGAACCCTGGATGTTTTTGTATGCAGCATCATACTTCGCCAAGATTAGCTTCTGTAGTTGTGTATACAATACAGCGGGGACTACCCTAACATCAGCATCTGTGGCTCCAAAGAACCTCTTTTCCTGCTTAACCATATCTTCCATAGCACAGCAGCAATTACTGTCATTTACACGTTTGAGACTGACATCTTGATTGCTAGTACATCGGGTTTCCCTCCCCCTGATTTCTTTGCTCCTCAGCGCAACCAATAAATAGTTGGCACTAGGAGTTAGAGGAACATATCACTAATTAAAAGTGCTTTGATGGACAAAGTTGAAACAGGATGCTTCTACATGTGTCACTGAGTGCAGGTGCAACACATGCCAGAGAAACAATAATGATTAATGAACATCTACCAAGTCCTGGTATGCTGAAACCTCGAGTCCCTGATTAATCTGTAAACCTCTCGAGTCCCTGATTAATCTGTCCCTATCTATATTTTGCACGAGTTAGAGGGCCATAACATGATATGTTCTATATCATTAGCTCACTCTTGCCACACAATTCTGATCTTTACCAATGAAGTTAATAAGTTGCATGGCATGTCAAATTGCCCATGGCAATTGAGATAGGATCTTCAAAATGCTCTGTGACAAGAAAAGTACTGACACATGGATACACTTCTTGAGTTTGAAGAGCGGCTGCCCAGGTTACTTTTGGCAGACTGATGATATGACGCAAGTTATCAGACATCCTTAGACATGGTACCATTTCAACCTCTACGGCGTGGCAGTGGTACCACCACAAGTTAATGAACACTTCCATATCATGTGTTTAAACTCAGAAGGAAGTGTTTCCCCTTGAGAGGCAGCAACCAGCAGAAGATCAATGACTACCTATCCACATCCCGACACTATAGTTGCTTAGGCATTAAGTATGAGTTTTTCGTGTTTGGTGGATCAGGTGGCAGGATAGAAGGACCTGAAAGATTGGAACCTGCAGGTGGGGTGGGTTTCAAGTATGAACAAAATTGTCACCATTTCCTGATAAGTCACAATTCAAGTTTTTGGTTGGGATCATTGTAGCAAAACTTTGCAGCTACTCAATGTGACAACTAACACAAAATAGCAAAGCCAATCTTTTGGTACCATATACCCCCCATTTCACAAAATTTAAACCAAAAAGGAAAGAGCGTTGATGGTTGCATGACAACACTAACATGTAGGCAAGATCAGGGCTGGAAACGAGCCGAGCCGGCTCGAGCCAAGCTTGCCCAGGCTTGTTCTGAATTGCGTCTTGGCTCGGCTCAGCTCGTTTAGGAAACGATCCAGAAACTAACCTTGGCTCGGCTCAGTTCGTTTAGGACACGATTCAGAAACCAAGCTTGGCTTGGTTTGAAAACTAGCTCGAGCCGGCTTGTGGGACCTCGCGAGCCTAGATACCATATCAGAGCAAGATACTGGACATCATATTCTCTTCAGTCTACTCGTAATTTGGAATAATTTTTAAGTTGTGTAGCAGCATATCAGAGCAAGATACTGGACATCATATTCTCTTCAGTCTACTCTCTTGATGATAGAATTTCCAACATATACGACTGCGACGGTGGAGGCAGACGGACAGCAGACGGGGTGGTGAACGGATGGCGTGGCGGATGGTGCAGTGGATGGTGACGCCCTGGACTCTGGCGGTGCCGATAGCCCTCAAGCGAATGGTACAGTGGATGGCGATGCGCCGACACCCCCCCTGGACTCTGGCAGTCCCGACACCCCTCAAGCGAACCCTCATGAGAAGGCGAGAAGCTGCGGGCTTTGGATGCCAATGCCGACACCCCCTGGACTTAGGGTTGGGCAGCTTGGGCCTGCTGTGCGGCTGTGCCTGTGGGCCTAAGACCTCATTTTTTACTGGGCTGGTCGACTAGGCCTACCGAGCTCACAGTCGCTCGCGAGCCAACTTGGGCTTGGCTCGGAAATTCAGCGAGCTAGGAAGGGGGATTGGCTCGTCATGTGTACATCATGAGCCCGAGCTGAGCTAGTTCGAGCTGGATTCAAGCCGAGCCAGCTCGCGAGCCTCAAGCTTTTTTTTCCTCCCATAGGCAAGATACTTGATGTGACTTATTTCTCCATTGTACTCCCCACATTTCAGTATTTCACTTTATTCTAGAGTCTGAACAATTAGCAACAGCAAAGACCATATTTTTTCCTCAAAAATTGCAGTGTAGTAGCTTATTACCAATGTTGAGCTGCCGGTTGTGCGAGATGTGGGGCTTGACGAGAGCACGCACCTCGGCGGGGGTGAGCGGCTCCCCGAGGACCTCCTCCCGGCTCCTGCTGTCGCCAGGGCTCACCCTGGCAAGGTCCTGCTACCTCCTCCCCCTCACCTCCATTATGATCCCGTGCGCGCTCACCGTCCGCGGCGGCTCCTGCCCGAGCGGCGTGTGCAGCCGCACGCCCATCCGCCGCGCCTTCTCCTCCTTGGTTAGAAGTGGTGCCTTGCCCGTCCACGGCCGCGGCTTGGTCGGTGGCGCGAAGGGCAGGAACGCGGGCTCCCGGATGGCGAGCGGCGTTGGCGCGGGGAGCCTCGGAGTAGCTGAACTGGAAGTCGAAGGGCGCGTCAGGAAGTCGGAAGGAGAGGCCGGAGGGTCCTACGACGACGGCGCGCCCTGCGGCCGCATCAGAGGGGTCGGCGGTGAGGAGGGACTCGCCCTCGCCGGCCGCCGCGGCGGGAGGCACGGGATTACGGTAGGCGGTGCGGAGGTGGGGCACGCGGAAGGCGGGGTTGGTGCTCGTGGTTCTTGGAGCCAGAGTGGCTTCTTGTTCTCGGGAAGGTTGTTCATGGTGTTTCTTGGGGTGGCGGCGGCGTGGGGCCGGGAAAGGGGGATGGGGACGGAGCGGCGCTGGGGATTGTGGCGGTTGGGGAGGGGAGTGGGAGGAGACGAGAAGAGGTTGGCGCGGCCGGCGCTAGAGGGGACTGGCCGCTGCGGCGGCGGCGGCATGGCGGGAAGTGGTGGTGGAGGATACGGAACGGAGAAGACTAGGTGAAAACGGATGGGACACGGACGGATATTGTTTTTCCTGTATTTAAGCCATATTTTTTTCGGATTCGAAACCGGATAAGGATTCAGGTTATTTGGGATACGAAGACGGAACGGATATGTGACGGATTCGGGTCAAAAATGGATAAAGATATACAGATAATACACGCATATATAGAGTAACATATATTGAATTAAAACCATACAAGTACATGACTATAGTAACAAATTATATATCAATTAAATTCAACAAACATCGTAGAAAATATATGCTATTTGAGGATCAATAGAACCAACTAATTGTTAATATAAATGGGCTGAAATGGAAAAAAATGATGAAAATAGGCTAGGCCTTGCTGATATCCGAATAGGAAAATTCGAATATCCGATCCGATATCTAAATAGGAAAAATCCGGATATCCAAATAGAAAAAATCCGAATATCCGGATCCCGTCCCGTATTTACCGGATATTGGATGCTCCGGATCCGATCCTGAATCCGGATTCAAGTATCCGGATCCGACCGGATAGTAAAATCCGGTCCCGAATCGAACGGGAGATATCCGACCCGTTTTCATCCCTAGAGAAGACAAGGGAAGCGGATAACAAATAGTTTTTCGAGCGGTAAATAGTGATTCTGCGATTTTGTTACTGTATAGGTTTTTTTGGTTGAAAATGGCTGTTGTCGCGAAAAAAATCGTTGAATTAACCCTTTATATGTAAATGCAGCCGTCGGCTTCCTTTGATTTTTTTTCAGCAGTCCCAACTCGTTGGAATTTTTTTATTTTTCAATCCACCATGATTTTTTTTTGTTTCAAACGGATATTTTTTTCCATCGATTTTTAGCGATACCAAACCATCATTTAAACGATATACTAGAGGTGGGAGTACGTATACCGAGGAGTATGGAATCATTTTCCTCTATATATATATATATATATATATATATATTTCAGCAATGACCAACACGTTGGCTGGCTGATGTGGCATCACAGTGTAGAGGGATTTGCTAGCTAGCGAGAAGCTGCACTTGCATGCATGCAGACGCAGCACATACAACTTTCTTTTGGCTGAGTGCGCTAGATATCTAGCCAAAAGATTTCAGCGGTATGGTAGCGCTGAAAATCAATGGAAAAAAAATTCCCTAAAAACAAAAGAAAATTTCAACAGATTGGGACTGTTAAAAATAAATGAAAAAAAAATCAATAGAAACCGATCGCTTGATTTGGCTAAGGGGCAGATCCACAATTTCGTCGTGACAACGGCCATTTTCGCAAAAAAACAGCCAGGGCCTAGTACAGTAAAAAATTTGATTCTAAATTTTTCTTATTAGTATGTGATATAATTTGTACCAATCTTAAAGAAAATAAACTGATAAGTAATCATCATCTGCTCTTTATTTATATTTTAATATTTATATAACTTTTTAAAAAATGTAGAAGCATGAGTAATCACTATTTACCCTTTATTCGTACTTTAATATTTATACAACTTTTAAAAAGAAAACATTGAAACATGATAGATGATGATTACTTACTATTTCTCTTAGTTCAAAGTTTATGAAATTTTCATTAAGAGGAGATGCACAGAAGCACCTTTCTTTTTTTATTGGAAAAATTGATGATTTTCCCTCATTTACTTGTGTTATTGATGATTTATCCCGTGACGTCTCACTGACATGTGGACCCTAAGATCACATATCAATAAAACATCAAGGATAAATCATCGATTGTACCAACTAAAACATGACAAATCATAAAAAAAATCCATTGTATGCTCTAGAAAGTGCATTTTCGTGTCACAGCCTCACACTCACAAGTAATCGTACAGTTTGGTATTTGATTTGAATTTTTATATATAAAAAAGATAAGCATGTAAACACCGATTTGTCAGAGCGACTACAAATACAATTTAAATTTTATTCATAAGCATAAGACTATCTGCTAAACCAAAAGAAAGGAAGAACCATCAATAAGCAAATCAATCTGTCATAGCCGAACTGACCTCAACCAGTCCCAGCCAGGGTTGAACTCGCCTCCACCTTCTTTTTTACCTATATATAGCTAGGGAGTCTCCCAAAATTATTTAGGTTTTGTTTAGTCGTAGTTTTCCTCGATGAATCTATTAGATATTCTCTTCTTCGGCTAGATCAACATCAATATCGTGCTTCGGAACTCCACATCAATACTTTAATTATATTTGCAGTTTCAGATTGCTTTTGCTTTGTTCTTGCTTGTTCTTCGATTTCTTGCAGGAATTGATCTTCGTGATCAGGTCAATCGGGTTTTTGTACGGTTGATAACAATTCGGAGCTTGGTTCAACGATTGCTTGGCATCAGTTGTGTTTCGATCGGTAGCTTAGATCATGAGGGTCGTCTCTACTAATCGAGAGTTACCCATCTTACCAAAAGATCGGACGGTGAGAATTTTAGTACTTTAGATTGGTTTTTGTTTTCTGTCCTAGATTGAAAATTACTCTACAAAAATTCAACCTTTAGATTCAATCTGATATTTTGGCATGTTTTGTTAGGTTTTGATCCAATAGAGTTCTTGTTTTAGTTGCTGATTGTTTTTCCTTTACGTAGCTTTTATTTCAATCTGTCCACTACTTTGTTTTGTTCATAACATTCGCATATGAGCTCGGATTCTAGTATTCTTTCACTTTCTTGAAACCTTGGAATGAGCACTACAGAAACCTAGTTGGGCACAGACTCTAATTCCATATCCAAGTCAGTTTAATCTAGACGTCAAAGTTGGTGAAGCAAGTTGTACTTTTAATCTAGATCGGTTCGATATTTTGATCATAATTCTCATGTTCGAACTCTGATTGAGAAGTTTTTGTACTTTCTTGAATCCTTGAAGAGTCTTCTACAAAAATATTTTTGGGTGTCCTTTGTGATTCGAACTCTTTCAAACCAATTTTGATTCGGATTCAAATTTGGTCAGATCGGCTGAATTTAGGTCAAATCTGTGCACCTCAGTGTTTTGGCTATAACTTCTATATACCAGCTCCAAATTGTGTGTTCGTATACTTATTTTAAAGCATAGAACATTACCTTATATTTATTACATTGTGAGCAAACTAGATTCGGCCATTTTCATACTTTAATTATGGCGATAAGTTTGCTGCACTGTTCTGGCTGAATTTGGGTTTCTTGCGTCAATTTGTGTTCTAACTTATTCCTGAGTTGGTTGAGTCCAATAGCATCCACAAATCATAAAATCCCAAAAATATCAGTACACATACCTTTAGGAACCAATTTATCCTTTGCGAATACATTGATCCCAATTGAGACTTACTATTTGATATTGCTTAGGACTGATCTACTTGATACATTGTGTAATTTTGAATTATCATATCATACTATTTTGTGACATCAAGTTAGAGATTCCAAAAATTTGTTTATACTAGTTTTGGCTGAAATTCACCCAAAGAAAGAAAAAAGAAAGAAAGAGCCAAAAGGCCAAAAAAAGAAGAAGAAGAAAAAAGAAAATCGTGGCCGGTCGCACTACATTGAGAAAAACCCTAATTTGTGTTCGTTATTTTCAGATTGTGCAATTGTATTAATTAGTGAGCAATCTTGTACCATTTTTACATTATTGAAGCAATAAGTTAGCGTTTCTCTATGACTTATGCAATAGAGTTTTTAGTGCCTCACTTGTATTTTATAGCTCATTCATTGATTGCATAAGTACCATTATCTTTGCGCGTGTGTTATCTTGAAATTCACTTATATCCTTGTAATCTGTAACTAGGGCTTGTAAATTCTAGTTTGGGTCATTACTTATCATTACAATAACTAGAATTATCAGATTGCACAGGAAATAAATATTACCTGTCCAAGATCTACCTTCTACTAACCAAATAGGCACCATTCTTGCAATTGGTTTGGCAGTCTTGAGTGCGTTTATCACGAACTAGCTGCTGGTCATCACCTATTTGCTTAGTAAGAATTGGTAAAACTTGGTAAAAGCTTGAGTGTGAGAGACTTTGAACCACCAGCACCTAGTAGTTGATAAGAATATATACTTGTGATTTTTTCTTGTCTTCTACTAACAATGGCAGGTTCCACTGATCATAGCGAGGATGATACACCTCTTACACCACGTATGAAGGGAATCGTACAACACTTTTCACACCTATTGAATCAACATTCAAAACGCCTTGAGGGGGTTCTAGATCGCACCAATGGAGAGCTTGCTACGCTTGCTACACGCGTAGGGCAGCTACAGAGAGCTCCACCTCCTGCTGCCCCTCCTGCTACCGGCGTACCACTACAATGCCATACGCCTTCCATTGCTCGCTCATGGGCAGATAAAGTAGAAGTAGAAGTCGTTGATGAAGGAAATCAAAATGTTGCTGATACAGAGTCCGATGGAGGATTCAATCCTAACTATGATCATGATCATTGGCAACGTCGTTTTAATTGCCAAGGTATGAGAAGAGATCCACCACCAAGAGAGGTACAAGACAGTGATGATCCACTTGGTAAAATTAAATTCACTATGCCTCTTTTTGCTGGAAAGTATGATCCTGATGTATATCTCACATGGGAGCTAGCCGTAGAACAAAAAATTGCTTGCTATGCTTTTCATGAAGATAAGAAAGTTATGGCTACTACTAGTGAATTCACTAATTTTGCATCTATTTGGTGGAGTGAGTATTGTCAAAATATTCAGAACATACCTAGAACTTGGAATGATTTGAAAAGAGCTATGAGACATAGATTTGCACCTACATATTATTCTCGTGATTTGCTAAACAAATTGCAACGTTTAAGACAAGGTAGTAGTTATGTAGAGGATTACTATCAAGAATTACAAACTGAGTTATTAAATTGTGGTTTAGAAAAAACTGAAGATGCTAAAATAGCTAGATTTTTAGGTGGTTTAAACTGTGAAATTCAAGATATACTTGATTATAAGGAGTACAATTCTATCACTTGCTTGTTTCATCTTGCTTGTAAAGCTGAAAGAGAAGTACAGGGACGACAATCCAAGACAAGAGAAACTTTTAGAGGATCTTTTGCAGGTCGTTCCAATCAAGTGCAATCAAAGGCTCCATACAACACTTCCAGTCGAGCCTATGTACCAAGTTCGTCCCACAAGAGTTAGCACCCCACTACTTCCACTACTCCTTGACGTGCACCAGAAACAAGCAAAACCATGGTACCAACCCCCACACAAAGTTCATCCTCGGTTGCTTCGACATGAAGAACACGAGAAATGCAATGCCATCGCTGCAAGGGCTATGGTCATATGATGACGGACTGCCCTAGCAAGAGAGCTTTCCTCATAAAGGATAATGGTGAATATACTTCAGCTAGTGATATTAAGGAGGAATATGCTATATTTGCAACTGACCCTGCAAGTGATGAACAAGGATCTGAACATGAAGAAGAATGTTTTAGTGCTGAATCTTCTAACAAGTACTTAAGCATCATTGTGAAGCATGTGCTAAGTGCTCAAATGGAGCGTGCTGAACAAAATCAACGCTACAATATGTTCTAAACAAAGTTTGTTGTCAAGGACCGTTCGTGTCGTGTGATCATTGATGGAGGGAGTTGCAACAATCTTGCAAGGATGGACATGGTCGAGAAGCTTGGCTTGACAATGAATCAGCATCCCCGTCCTTACTACAATTAATGGTTTAATTCTTGTGGTAAGCTGAAGGTAACTCGTATTGTGAGAGTATACTTTTCCATTGGTTCATATCATGATTATGTTTATTGCGATGTCGTACCTATACAAGCATGTTCTTTGTTGTTAAGTAGACCATGGCAATATGATCGAGATACCTTGCATCATGATATAACTAATCAATATACTCTCATATCTAAAGGAAAGAAAAACACTTTGTTGCCCATGTCTCCTGAAGCAATTTTAAAAAGATGAATTAGAGAGAGCTAATAGAGAAAAGGAGAGTAGCAAAAGTGAAAATTAGATTGTAGCTAAAGAACTTGTGCAACAAAAGAAGAAAGAACCTAGTGCTAGTAAAGGTGAAATTAAATTGAAAGGTGTTGTTTTGCTTGCTACAAAATCTTATATTATTGAGATGGAAGCTAATTCTGTTTGCTATGCTTTAGTGTGTAAAGAATCATTATTTTCATTTGAGGATATGCCTCCTGCTGTTGCTAAAGTTTTGCAGGAGTTTGCTGATGTATTTCCATGTGAAGTACCACAGGGGCTGCCACCAATTCGAGGAATTGAGCATCAAATCGATTTGATCCCGAGAGCTTCATTGCTAAACCATGCGCCCCATAGGACCAATCCGGAGGAGACTAAGGAAATTCAACGTCAAGTACAAGATTTACTTGACAAAGGAGAAATTGTTCGCCTACATGGAGTGCTAAATACAATTGTTTATGATCGTGATACAAAATTTTTGAGTCACTTTTGGTGGTCACTTTGGGCTAAATTGGGGACAATGTTGCTATTTTCTACCACATGCCATCCCAAACTGACGGATAAACTGAAGTTGTCAACCGCACATTATCTACTATGTTAAGAGCTATTTTGAAGAAAAACTTGAAGATGTGGGAAGATTGTTTGCCTCTGTGGAGTTTGCTTACAACTGTACGCTGCATTCAACCACAAAGATGTGCCCTTTTCAGGTAGTATATGGATTTATTCCTCGCGCTCCTATTGATTTATTACCTCTACCATCTTCAGAAAAGGTAAATATTGATGTTAAACAACATGCTGAATTGATACTTAAGATGCATGAAACCACTAAGGAGAATATAGAGCGTATGAATGCTAAATATAAATTTGCTAGTAGTTAGGGTAGAAAAGAAATTAAATTTGAACCTGGTGGTCTTTTTTGGTTACCTTGAGAAAAGAAAGGTTCCCTGATTTGAGAAAATCAAAATTCATGCCTAGAGCTGATGGTCCATTTAAAGTGCTAGAGAAAATTAATGATAATGCATATAAGCTTGATCTGCCTGTAGATTTTGGGGTTAGTCCCACATTTAACATTGTAGATTTGAAGTCGTATTTGAGAGAAGAAGATGAGCTTGAGTCGAGGACGACTCCAATTCAAAAAGGGGAGGATGATGAGGACATCCCTTCCACCGATACAACCATACCTACTGCTCCTCTACTAGATATACAAGGACCAATTACCAAAGCACGTGCTCGTCAACTCAATTATCAGGTAAAGTCGTTCTTAAGCGTATCTAATTACACTTTTGAGAATAATCCACTACCTGATGTGTGTGATGTGCTTATACTTAGGAACCATGGTTTGGATCAGCAAGGATGCACATCTACGTCAAGCAAAGTCGGAGATCAAGTGTGCCACATTTTGAAGCCCAATTCGGCCTCCGGATACCAATCTAAAGTAAAACGAGCATAACTTTTGTATACGGTGTCTAATTGGTGAGTTCTTACACTTGATGAAAAACTTACTTCGAGATCTTTCTAATGGATTTGACCCCACATAAAAAATTCCTTCAGAACACTCCACAATCACCAAAACAAATTGGGCCAACTTTCCTATCTGAGTCAAACTTGGGCCTTGGGCTTTGTACGAGTCCTATTCGGCCACTCCTTTATGCTGGCTGAATCCCCCTTCTTTTTTACCTATATATAGCTAGGGAGTCCTCCAAAATTACTTGGGTTTTGTTTAGTTATAGTTTTCCTTGGTGAAACTATTAGGTATTCTCTTGTTCGGCTAGATCAATAGCAATACCGTGCTTCAGAACACCACATCAATACTTCAAATATATTTGCAATTTTAGATTGCTTTTGTTTTGTGCTTGCTTGTTGTTTGATTGCTTGCAGGAATTGATCTTAGTGATCTGGTCAATCGGGTTTTGGCATGGCTGATAACAATTCATAGTTTGGTTCAGTGATTGATTGGCGTCAATTATGTTTCAATCGGTAGCCTAGATCGTGTGGGTCGTCTCTATTAATCGAGAGTTATCCATCTCACCGAAAGATCGGGCCTACATTAGCCTCATCAGATAGCGGTGTGTAACAACCTAGATTTTTGCCTTTAAAATGATAATAAAAGATTAAATTTAAAAATATTATTGGCTTTTGTGAACTTCCAGAGAATAATTTAATTTTTAGGATTTTCTAATAATTATTTCTGATTTTTGGTGTTTTTTATATTTTTTTGGATTTTAAAAAGCTTTTCCTATTTTTAGAAATTAATAATTAATTTATGTGTAAAAATAAAAATTAACTTTTAGTTGGAAATAGCTTTATTAAATTCAAAATGCCTCAGGAAACTTCTGTGAATTTTTCCAAAATTTGTGAACTCTATTTGCTATTTTCTAACAAGCCTTTCTAGATTTTAGCAATATATATATATATATATATATATGAAGCCTCTTTTCTACTCCTGGGAGTAATTACTCCCTACGTTGTATCTCATAACGTAGGGAGTATCTCGCGCAACGGAGGGTATGTACGTGTAGTATACGATCATATAAGACTAACTTGGTAGTATTTACATATTTTCAGAGGTGGTATGTATATTTTTTGACATACTCCTTTTTATGTCCATATATAATGGTATTTGTAAAATACGCTAAAAACTCTGTACTCCCTTGCAATTTTTTCATGTGGTTCATATTGGAATATCTTATAATTAGTATACCCAAAGTGGTAAAGGAGTATTTCAAATTCGTTTAGGTGGTATTTCAAAGGTGGGAGTAACTACACCCGAGAGTAAAAGATATTTTTCCTATATATATATATATTGGATCTAATTTTAGAAAATTTAAAATGACCTATTTCAATTCTTTGAAATTTTCTTGAATTTTTGGGGCTGTTCTAATATTTTTATATATTAAAAATAATTTTGGCATTTTAAAACTGTTTACTGCATAAAAATAACAATATTATATTATTTTCTTGGGCTATTTGGTTTGGCCCAATTGAAGTTGCTAGAATATGAGCTGTAAATAGCTGAATCCGAATAGAGTTATCTGGAATTATTCGAGAATATAACCGGAATATTCCAATCCGACGGATATTGATCTCCCGAATTTGATGCCGAATCCGAAACCGATACTAAATCTAACAACTATCTGACACAACTATCCGAATAGATCCAATCGATCGGCATCTATCTGATCCGATTGCACCCCTACTCCCACCTCTAATATATACATACATACTCATATATATAGGACGGCGAAATGGGGCACCATGGGGCCTGAGCACTATGATTTCAAATGCACGAATTCAAGCTAAATTCAGGTATATTTTTTGAAACTTTTAGTTTTAGGGTATATACCCACCTATAACAATTCAAATGAAACACATACCTTTGAAAAAATATACTCAAATTCAAATATTTGAACGAATTTAGATCACATGCTTTGCTGATTTATATATAAAATCAGCACATACTTACAATCAAACTATCATCAAAAAAGAAAACTCTAGTTTGAATTTCAGTTCAAACTTGTTTAAACTAGTTAGTAAACGGGTTAAACTCAACATCCTAAATAATTCAAAAAAATTCGCATGCAAATATATAGGGAAAATACCCGTTTTAGATCATAATGCTCGGGCACCATGGTGCCCCAAGTAAATATAATATACACACATATATATACATATGTATATGTATATATAGGTATATGTATGTATATGTGTTATATATATAATGATTCAATACTCCTAGGAGTACGTACTCCCACTTCTTATATTCCGCTTAAACAAAATATTTATACTTCTTTATCCTTTTGACCATACTCCAATAATGATTACAAGATACTTCAAAGTGAGTTCCATGAAAAATTTCATGAAAGTGAACCTTTTATAGCATAATTTATGTATATACTGCTTTTATGTGTGAAAAATGGTATATAGCAAAAATAAAGGACTCCGATGAAAATTTTCAACCATAAAATGGTATATAGCAAAAATAAAGAGCTCCGATGAAATTTTTTCAACCATATCGCATTGGAGTATCTTAGAATTAGTATTTAAGTATACCAAAAATGATAAAGAAGTACAACACATTCGTTTAGGTAACATATTGGAAGTGGTGGTATGTACTCCATACATACATACATACATACATACATACATACATACATACATACATACATACATACATACATACATACATACATACATACATACATACATACACACACACGGAAGCGCTATTTTGCTCCAAGCGTAGAATAGTTATTCTACGCTTCGGCCGGAGAGCGCGTGCAAACCATCATACGTACGCCCTGTGTAGTGACTAAACCAATCAGTTATGTGGCCAACCACTAGTAAATACATTTCCTGGTTTGTACATGAATCTTTTTTCTTTGTTTTAGCCACAACTTTTTAATGATAGCTCAAATTTACGAACGGTTTTAACTAGTAACTTAACGACGAGAGGAATAAAACGATATAAGTCTTGCCAATAAATGTCACATGAATCAGATTTTATTGCCAAATAAAAATCGAATTACTTAATACGTTGTAAGATTTTACCACCACACAGACTCCACATGCTGCTAAACTCTATAGCATGACAGTACAGATTATATATATATATATATATATATATATATATATATATATATATATATATATATATATATATATATATATATTTTATTATCATGTCAGACGGTTCAGCAGTACGTGGAATCTATCCGATAGTAAAATCTTATAATACAGTGCAGCAGCTCCTTAGTCTTGATGCAAAGTAGTACAACAAAACTAATACAAAGTATGATCACGTCAGTACATATAAAGACCAGTTAACGACGATATGCCTAATTGAGTAGGCAACTAGAAATGCAGCTAGCTAGTGTAGATTGATCGGCCAGTGAGAAAACGTATGAATCTCTTTCGTAATTTGATCGGTCGTGTCAGCTGGTGAGGTAACACCATGTAAGGCTGCTTCTCTGCTGTGTACATGACTTTGCTGGAGACACGAGTAGATGTCAAATTTGATGAGCGCGCACACAACACACTGGGAACAAGCATACTTGGTGTATATATATACACACACATTACAAAATTACTGGTTACGTCTATAGATTCTGCTACGTACCTCACCATAATGTATTATAGCCATATGATATATTTACTCTAAAGTTACTGTCAAATGCACTTCAATTTACTCTCTGTATATATATTTTACTATCGTGCAGAGGGTTCAGAAGCCTGTGCAGTAGTAAAATCTATATATACGGATAGTAAAATGATATTCATTTGGTAGTAAAATTTGATTCATGCGACGTTTATTGGCGAGATTTATACCATTATGTTCATCTCATCATCAATATGCTACTGATGAAAATAGTTCATGAATCGGAGTTACAAATAAAAAGTTACGGTTAAAACAAAGAAAAATAGATTCTAGTACAAATAAAGAAATGCATTTATTGGTTAGTTTGGCCACATAACTATGGCTTTAGTTAACTAGGGCAGTATGTTGCGCTGATTAGTGGGATGCATGGCTCGGTCAAACTTGGTTAATTGGTCTGGACGTACAATAGGCTATTCTACACGCAAGTACATAATACACACATATATACACATACATATATATATATATATACACATATACAAATATACACATACACATATATTTATATATAAGTACACATAGGTATATATACACGTATATACGCATATACGAATATATATACACGTATACATGTATTATATACATGTGTATATATATATATATATATATAGATATATGCGTATGTATGTATATACTTATATACATATGCATATACGTATATATAATGGAGAGATACATTTGTGGGGTGTGAGAAGAGAAGGGCGCATATGTGCACATACCGGCCCGCTTAGACATAATACCTTGAACGTTCTTATTCCATCATATCATGTTTACATCCAATTCCTTCCCACCTTGAACTAATGAAATATTCCTTCGAATTCGGCACCATTTAGGGGCTAACAAGTAGTAATAACGAACGGGGGCAGCCTATCTTTTATTGCTTCAGGAGTCAACGTGGGGGACGGTTTCTCCCATCCTCCATTTCTTTATTATCTTCCAGTACGACAAGAAAATAAGCCTCCTTACAAAGGACAAACCACTTTGCCCATAAATTATCCAATTCGACTTTTAGCTATTGAATTTTGAGTATGTTCCTCACCCGAAAATGACAAATAACCAAAAAATTTGGTGCGTTTAGTACAAGCAATGCTTGCATAGCGTTAAAGGAAAACAAATACTAAAAGGCAGACCTGCTCCTAAATGAACCAATTGGCATTATAACTAGTTGTTGTAATACACGAAGACGCTTAATTGTCCCAAGGAAGGTACAAGTCTCAAAATCCAACCCAGCGAACATGTGAACGATCACAGTAATAATCTGAATGGAGGGAGTATTATATATGAAGTTGTCCACGGTGAAACTCTATGATTTGATCTCGTGATCTCCTTTTATCTTTTGATTTAAAGAAAACGGCCGAAACAAAGGAAGAAACTAACAAGCAAGAAGAGAGAGAGAGAGAGAGACCAGAGGGAGAGGCCAAGGCGAACTATCGGGGGAAGAGGAAGGAAGGGCGAGGAAGGCCGCGCCGTGTTCCTCGTCCCCCTCTCCTCTCCGCTCTCTCTCTCCATCGCCTTCCCATTGTTCGCGATCCGATTCAACTCGATTCTCCCCAAGAAGTGGAAAGAAGGTACTGCCTTTGTTCTTGTTGGTGCTTTTGTATTCATTTTCATTGTGCATGCGAATTGGTGAATTCTTCCGGTTCTTATCTCCTGTGCAACGATCCTTCGATTCAAGATTTTAGCTACTTTCTCTTCTCGTTTGGATGTGCGAAATTATCGCCATCGGTTTGGGCGATCAAAACCCTCGATCTGGTCGGGGAAGAAAAAAGAAAGGGAAAGATATAACCGTCCGGTTCGTGAAACGGTGCAGCGAAGATGTCCATGAACGAGTCCCCTGTTTCATCTTCCGCTTTTCTTGTTCTTGTTTTTTCTTGCAATGCGTGAAAAAAAAAACTGGTGCAATACGCCCCATGGCAAATGCTGCCAATGTTTGATATCATCGTTGGATGGCAATTTTTTTTTTCAAAAACCATCTATATTCGATTTTTTTTTCCTGCCAAGAATAAAGAAGTGTGCACAAATGGCATCTTTAAGAAATTTTGTCAGATTCTTCTAAAATATTGGGCTGTGTTAAGAATTTAATGTCAGATTCATGCAATCTGTTTTGCACGTCTGGATTAAATATCGAGTGATTGGAATGCATGCTGCTTCTTGAAGATTAGGGAACCATGGGATGCTTTTCATGCTGCGGAGCGGATGATGTTGGCAAGAAGAAGAAGCAGGATGATCCCTATGTTCTGGTCCCTGCTCCAGGTTGTTGATTCTCTATTTGTTTGATCACTTGTTGCCCATGGTTGCAAATATTGTTTTGCATTTACAAATAAATCTGTGATTTCACGAAGGCTAGCTGTTGATTGTTTCACTTGCTGATCGAATAATTTAAAGGAGTAGTGTTCGGTTTGTTCTCCACGGATATTTATGCGTGATATAACTTTAAATGTCATGATAATTCTTTCGCATAACAAAGACAATTACCAGGTTCCTAAAAGTTTTCTTAGCTTTCTCCAAAAGAGGGGGGGGGGGGGGGAAGTGGTTACGAATGTCAGATGGAGTACTCCAACTAGCTACCTAAATTGGTGCATTGACACAAAGATATTGCACATTGCTTAATTAGGAGGACTCAGTATTTCTTTGAGGTCACATTTGCTTTGAAACATTTCATCTGTATGCTAGCAAAATTGTTCAATAGAATCAACTTGTTAACAACTCTTCTCCAAACTCAAGTTCCTATTTAACCAGCCAGATAATAATCCAAAAGTCCAAACTCCAAGCAAGTTGAACTGTGTGATGTATGTTTTGTCTCTCTTAAATGCTTTGTCATTTTATTTTCTCTTTCAAAGGTCAATATAGTTAATAAAAATTTGTTTCTCCCAGTATGTCAACTGAAGAATCTTAAAAACGTATGAAAATTAATGAGCGCTGATCTAACCAGTTTGTTGCTTTCAAATTTTGCAAACTGCTTGGCAACTATCTTCATTGTGGCATTAAGGGTTTAGTTGTACCCTGTGGTACAGCCACGTTGCAGCCCTTAACAAATAACATGTTTTTAGTCAATTTTCAGGAATAATTTGACTCGATGCAAATCTAAACTATACATGAATAAATTAAAAAATGCAACTTTTTTTGTCAAAATATGGATCTTTATTGCGCCAAGTGGTACCATTGAAAAACAAGATTTTCGTGAGCACCTTATCATATTGTAATTTTTATTTCAATTTTTTACAAATGCAGGCGGTAACTATGGACCTAGCCTCCCCCCAGCCCCTTCCCCTGCCATGCCCACCCACAGAACTCAGCCAATTGCAGTACCAGCCATTCCCCTGGGTGAAATGAAGGAAATAACCGAGAACTTCAGCAATGATGCTCTTATAGGAGAGGGCTCATACGCCAGAGTTTTCTTTGGTGTGCTGAAAGACGGCAAGAAATCTGCGGTGAAGAAGCTCGACTCCAGTAAACAGCCTGATCAAGAATTCCTTGTGCAGGTTCTGACCCTCTTTCCTTGTTTCTCAGATAATAACCCTTCATTTAGGTGCCCCCAACGGATTGCTTTATCACTTCCGTTTGGTTCCAGGTTTCAGCCGTTTCAGGACTGAAGCATGACAATGTCGTCCAACTTATCGGATACTGTGCCGAAGGGAGCACCCGTGTTCTTGCTTATGAGTATGCAACAATGGGCTCCTTGCATGATATTCTCCACGGTAAGGAACAATAAGCCTTTTATTTTATTTTATTTCATTTCATAATCTCTTAGTTTGCTGAATTTTGATACGCGTCATGAAAACACTTATCTACTTCTATAAAATGACATTAAGCACGATAAGATACCATTTCTAATGGATCCCATTGCTGTGGAAATGTATGAGCCAATCAAGCTTGCTGGGCAGAGCTGATGTGTTACTTGTCTATGATCGCAGGTAAAAAGGGTATCAAGGGAGCCCAGCCAGGGCCAGTTTTATCATGGATGCAGCGAGTGAGGATTGCCTTAAGTGCCGCACAAGGTCTTGAATTCCTCCACGAAAAGGCAGAGCCTCGTGTCGTCCACCGCGACATCAAGTCCTGCAACATACTGCTCTTTGACAACGATGTTGCAAAGATAGGCGACTTTGATGTCTCCAATCAGGCCCCTGACATGGCTGCACGCCTTCACTCTACTCGTGTTCTTGGCACCTTCGGTTACCATGCACCTGAGTATGCAACCAAATGTTTCATTGCTTCTATTTCAACTAGGCATGGAAAATGAAATATTCTCTCTTACTTGCTATTTCCTTCTGGATTCTGTTAGGTATGCGATGACCGGACAGCTTAGCACGAAGAGTGATGTCTACAGCTTCGGAGTTGTGTTGTTGGAGCTTTTAACCGGTCGCAAACCTGTTGATCATACACTACCCCGTGGCCAGCAGAGCCTTGTGACATGGGTATAGATGGATCTTTTAATTGTTTATGAAAATTATCTTAGTTCTTGACAAAGATGAAACAGTACAAATAGTTCTTGACAAAGATGAAACAGTACAAATAGTTCTTGACAAAGATGAAACGGTACGAACTAACAAAGCAGCTCAACTGTTGATTATATGCAGGCTACACCAAGGCTTAGTGAAGACAAGGTGAGGCAATGCGTTGATCCAAGGCTTGAAGGCCAATACCCTCCAAAGGCTGTCGCCAAGGTAAAAAAAAAAATTCACATGTCAGATGTTACTGTGCTTAACAGCAATACACTTGTATGTGGTATACTAGTATGCCTAAACCTTGAGTTGGACTAGTTCTAAAACACAATTTCGTTCCAGTTCAATTACACATAGAAAAGCTTATAAAAAACAAGCGCACTTCTTTGTAAAATTGTGCAGCTTTTTATAATACTGAAAAGTGCACCTGAAAACTGAAATTTCAAAGCATATTAGTTATTCTGCCTAGAGAAGCATGGTAAAAGAATACTATCCTTTAAAGATTTGTGTAGTAATGTTCCTTAAGGAGTAGAAATATCTAATCACATAATAGCTTTGGGTTTTCAAATTACTGGTATCAAGTATCGACCACAATTATAAATTATGGCTGTCATGATTTTTACCTCATTTTGGCAAAACAGATGGCTGCTGTAGCCGCCCTGTGCGTGCAGTACGAGGCAGACTTCCGGCCAAACATGAGCATCGTCGTCAAGGCTCTGAGCCCGCTGCTGCACAGCCGGTCAAGCAACCGCCCCGCGGCCGCCGCCACCAGCGAGGGATCTGGAATGTGACACGCCATATTCCCCAACGATTGCATGCTATGTGATATATATTTTTTTTTGACATGACAACGTGGATCCAAAGATGTGGTGATGAATGGGCGTCTTGCCGAAATCTTGTGGGGTGGTGTTGTGTGTGACTGAGCAGGGAGTTTGCCGGCTTGCCGCCGTCTTCTTCCTGGCCTCCGTGTTGTACTGTACATTGTCGCGAGCCCTGCATCATATTCATGTGTGCCTATCGACCTCTAGTAATGAGCAATGGATGATACACTTCTTGTTTGGTCACTTTTGGAATGCACAATCCAACGCACTTGGCATACATTGCCACCTGGTTTTGTTTATGTTGAGCACTCTGTAAGGGGCAATAATAGCTCAGCACCTTTGCGATCAGTCTTGCCTCGTCGTTCCAACTTCCAAACCTTGATCACTAATTTATATTGTCATATATTCTAAAACCAATAAAAAATTATAGTATTATGAGAATATTTTTTGAGACGTATCTACACACATGATTTTCATATATTCAATCCAAATATTTTTTTAAAATATATCATTACTCAACATTTCAAAATTTTGATTACATGTATCCGTGTATATTTATGACAAAATTTTGGTCACTAATTTATATTGCCATATATTCTAAAACCAATACAAATTATAGTATTATGAGAGTAATTTTTTTAGACAAATCTACACACATGATCTTCATATATTCAATCCAAATATTTTTAAAAAATATCGTTGGTCAACATTTCAATTTTTTTATTACATGTATCCGTACATATTTATGACAAAAATTTGATTAGATGTATCCGTATATATTTATGACCAAAGAGATCTACGTCCTTCATTCCTCAATAGATGACGTTTTAGGATTTTGCACTTCAATTAAGACACATGTAGAAATGGTCAAATTGTCCTACTTCATTAGCTCACTTATTGCTCTTAGATGATGTGAGTTACTCTACAGGAAAAAATAGTATTGGGAATAATAAATGGTACGGGTATGTAAAGAAAAGAAAACAGTTAAAAGTTGTCTCGAAATTGTAGAATGACATGTATTTGAGAACAAAATTTGAAATCTAAAATAACATCGGGAATAATCGCAAATGGCTGCAGCCGTGCCGTCTGTTTGGGATAAGCTTCAACTTTAGTTTAAAACCAAGAGAAGCTTAAGAGTCTGTTCTCCGGCCGGGTAAAAATAGACTTCCTGCAAAGCAAAACGATGTTGCCACCTCGGACGTAGACGATCTCAAAGATCACAGGCGATAGGCGACCGCGTGCACGCCTGACTCCGTCATCCCTCCTGTCTCCTGTGATCCAGATTATTGTGTCCCGTTGCCGGTGGTGACATTGCACGTGGGTCCGGAAGAACGGCAAATTTTAGACTTAACAATATTTTATTATTTAATCCCTTTCTAAATAATGTTTAGTAATAATATCACCACTAACTTATTTTTAAATCGGACCTTTTTGTTGGTCATGTCGTTGCTACTGCACCAATATAACCAGCGTGGTAAGGAGGTTCCACTTCCACGCATGACCGCTAGGGTCAACGCATCAAGGTTTGAAAATTCGGTTTCGGAATAAATTTCGTTCCTGGTCGGATCGCGAAGTTTCGGCGAAATTTCAAAATTTTGGAAATATTTCGGATAAAATTTGAATTTGAAAATTCAAATCCGGTCCATTCCGGAAAAAAAAATCGAAATTCGGCGAAAAAATCCGAAATTTCGGGCGAAATACCCGAAATTTTGGGTTTTTTTGCACCGGATGAAAAGTGGTCTAAACCTTAACGAAAAATTTTGAAATATTTTTTGGAGATTCCTGACACATTTCTGATGTTCTCACAAAAATTTTAGCTGATTATCACATCTGAGGAATTTTTAAAAATTCGGAGAGTGGTACTGTCCTGATAAAACACTGACCGACAAGTTTGATCCGAATGAAAAATAGTACAAATCAAGTTATAAACTGTTGAAATTTTTTATGCATGGTTATGATCCATAACTAATGTTCTCACAAACATTTCAGCTGATTATCATATGTGAGGAATTTTTAAAAATTCGGAGAGTGGTACTGTCCTGATAGAACACTGACCGACAAGTTTGATCCGAATGGAAAATGGTAAAAATCAAGTTAGAAACTGTTGAATTTTTTTTTCATGGTTATGATGTATCTATAATGCTCTCATAAAATTTTTAGATGATGATAAAACTCTATGAATTTTTAAAAATTCGAACAGTACTACTGCCCTGTTAAAAGGCTTACCGACAAACTTGAACAAAATGAAATATTATATAAACCACGTTAAAAACTTTTGAAAAATTTTGTGGATGGTCCTGATGTAACATTAATGTTTCTTTAAAAATTTTAGATGTGATCATTATCAAATAATGTTTAAAAATTCAGACAGTGCTACGTCCTGATAAAAGTCTGATGATCAATACATAGATTTGCTTTAGCAATAAAAAAAAGTTTAAATTTTTTTAAAATTTTACGGAATGGTGATAAGGAAGTTCTTAATATACCATAAAAATTTTGATTCATGATCACACTCCAGTAAATTTATAAAATTCTTACAAGGCACAATGTTCTTTTCTTTTTGATTTTTGAAATATAATATAACAAACGAAGTTCAATACTTACATAGATTTGATTGACCAAACAAACAAAGTTGAAATTTTTTGAAAATTTTATATAATGGTACTGAGTCAATTATTAATCTCTCACAAACATTTTAGATCATAATCACACTGAAGAAAATTTATAAAATTCTAACAATATAACTGTCCCAATTATGTTCATTCTGTTTTTGATTTTTTAAAGATAACAAATGAATTTAAATTATTTTTAAATTTTTTATTTATGATCCTCAAATACTAAGGATAGTACCATAAAATTTTCAGCTTATTATAAAGCTTGTACAATTTTATAAAAATCTGAGAGTGTTTCTGCCAAAATTTTAAAATGTTTAAAAAATTCGTTTTTTCAACAAATTTTCATAGGAGATGACTTTCCTAAGGGTTATTGGACCAAATACGGCCTTAAAAGTTTCAAAACCAGCCAAAAAAACATGAAATTTCGCCGAAAAACCGAAACTTCGGCTTACTGTAGCAATTTCGATTTTTTTTAAAAAAACATTTCGGCCAGTACTTTAGATTTCGGGGTGGTCCGAAATTTTGCCGAAATTTGGAACCCTGCATGGCATCACCACATGGTCATATTGTTGTGCCATTCCAGCTAGTGTGGATATTAGCTTCTACCGTGTCTCGACTCTCTCGGAGTGACGAACCTCGCCAAGAGGATAAAAAATACATGGGAAGGAAGTGGTAAAACTTGTTTTAATTATGTTAGCTCAAATAGTGAAATTAAAGGAGGCTCCAATTAATCCGTCTCTTAAATTTGTTATTGTTTGAATAAAATACCAAGATATTTAATTGGTTCAAATATTTATACCACAACTACAATAAATATAATATTTATGCTATAATTACAATAAATATAGATCTAGCGGGCTCACAACTGATGTCCATAATTACAAAAGTCCATCGCCAATTATTAAAAAGTTTCTCTTATCCAACACAACACAACACTAAGTCACCGGGGTAAAAATTACGTTTACCACACACGATGTCGAGCTTCCAGCAAAAGTTTGGAGTTGACTTATAGTGGTTGGTTCTTGCCTTGCAGTAAGTTGAGACTTGAGAGGCCTACTATCTGAATTCGAATTGGCTGCAACAGAAATGAATCCTACTGGCACCATCTAAGGCAACATGCATTGAAGTCAAATCCGTTGAAGTGTGTCTTCGTGGTCTTGTCAGGCAAATTCCTGTGGTTTGTCATTCGACATTAGTCATTCAGCAATAGACTAGCCTTTTAGTGGCAAACTAGAAAAGCCGAGTAATCAGCATGCCCTGTCTACCCACCTCTTTTGAATGACCCTATCATATCAAATTTCCCTGTAAAATCAAGGCTCTTCTTTTTTATTCCTAGCAGCTAGCATCTCTGGACAACCCAATCCATCAGTAGAACAAGAGGTCGAAAGTAGAGCTCGTACCCTTATACATCATAGTTACCCCTATACCATGCATCTTTATACCTACTACAAAATATATGATCATGACTTTCCTTTATAGTCTGACTGAAAGACATGCATAATTGTACCCCAAGTTTTGCCTCACACCTATACCCAACCACCTCCAAACGGATCACAGATTTTTTGGCGGGAATTGTATGGGCTACTAATACCAACAAGCTGAAGTCCCTCCGTACCAGCTTTCTGAGAAATAATCTTGCAGAAGTTAGGAGTCAAACAGCTTCCTGACAAATAGGATATGTTTGGTTAGAAGCCATATACTGTCAATTTTTTGGTGCTGAAGTGTGGTACGTCACACTTTTTTGGGCAAAAAAAATCTTGAGCCAAAAGTCCGGCAATTTTGGCTAGATGATGTGTCTATAACGAGTGAGACATAGGTTAAGAAAGGAAGACATGTCACAAGTAGCTGCAAACCAAACACTAGCCTAAGACTAGGGGTGGATATCGAGCCAACTCGACTCGACTCGTTAAACTCGTTAAGATAAAGAGTCAGCTCGACTCGACTCGTTATCTTAACGAGATCAAAGCTCAACTCGGCTCGACTCGTTAAAAACTCGAGTTGGCTCGTTAAGCTCGTTATAAATATGAGCAACAGCCAACAGAGCATACATTGGATACCTCAAATACCTGAACATGGGATTACTACAGACAATTATGGATAGAAGTGATGAAGGATCAAGGATGAGCCTAGAGGGGGGGTGAATAGGCTATTTTAAAATTTTCTTCTAATTAATTTCAAGAATTTCAATATGATAAATAGAGATGAAAAACTAAGCCTCTTCCTCAATTTTTCTTACTCAGAACTCTTTTCCCAGAAGGGAAGGTGAGTTGAACCTTCACAAAATACCAAGTCTCTTCACAACAATTTGAAGGGATCACTGATCTGCTAAATTACACCAAGCCTCAAAAAGAAGAAACCTTCTCCAAGAGTAATAGAACAGAGCTTCAGGCTTGATGATTTCCAACTTCCAAGTGTGTTTTGAGCTCACAATATAATAATTAATACAACACTTGAATTGAATGTTTCTACAACTCTCATACAGAGTGAAATTGAATGCACTGAGAGTAGAGTCCTCTACATGACTTGAAAGGAAAGGAAAAAGGAGAAAGAGTCTTGAAGATTTTTAATCAAGGTTAAAAGACCTCTCAGTAGGTTAGAATAGAGTGTTGAGTTATTTTTAAGAGGGAATAGTGCCTAAGATCTTGATTTAATCCTAAGTGTGGAAATGGCTCAAAATCATACCTTGAAATCATGCTAGTTGCATTTAGAACAAAGTTTTAAATGTTCTGTTTTTTACCTAAGTTTTCGCCGGACTACTTGTCTTATGTTAAAAATCGGTCCTGCGTTGAACCGAAGTTTTTCAGTTCACGCCGGACCACTTGGAAGTAGTCCGGCGCAAAAGCTCGTTCACGCCGGACCACTTGGAAGTAGTCCGGCGCAAAAGCTCGTTCACGCCTCTCATGTGGTCCGGCGTGAACGAGCTTTTGCGCCGGACTACTTCCAAGTGGTCCGGCGTGAACGAGCTTTTGTGCCGGACTACTTCCAAGTGGTCCGGCGTGAACGAGATTTTGCGCCGGACTACTTCCAAGTGGTCCGGCGTGAACTGAAAAACTTCGGTTCAACGCAGGACCGATTTTTAACATAAGACAAGTAGTCCGCGAAACTTAGGTAAAAATGTAATATTTAAAACTTTGTTCTAAATGCAACTAGCATGATTTCAAGGTATGATTTTGAGCCATTTCCACACTTAGGATTAAATCAAGATCTTAGGCACTATTCCCTCTTAAAAATAACTCAACACTCTATTCTAACCTACTGAGAGGTCTTTTAACCTTGATTAAAAATCTTCAAGACTCTTTCTCCTTTTTCCTTTCCTTTCAAGTCATGTAGAGGATTAACCTGTTCAAACACTTATCTCAAGATAGATAGTTAGCCCAAAACATGTAATGTCATTAATTACCAAAACCATAATAAAATTTTGGGGGCCTAGATGCTTGAAGTGACTAGAAAGTGGAAAGTCATAAGTCATAACATTCAACTTCAGGTGCCCAAATATCTCAAACAGAGCGTTTGGAGGGGTACAAGACTGGAACTCCGATCAGACTAGAAGTAAGTGAAGTAACAAACATTGCAAACAACATTAGGTCTAAAGCATAACAAGAATAAAAATTCCAGCCGTCCATGAAGATCGTGCCATGAAGTCTTGCACTAGGAAGAAATTGTGAAGATCCTGCAGCAGAAGGTGACGTCATTGTTCGCTGGTGCAGGATCGCAGGTCTTTCAAATAGTACATCACATTTACATAAGTGTTAGTAGCCAACCTGGATGAAGAGAACATTACATGAAGCTCACTGACATTTTTTTGGATGCATGTTGATCACATTATTTAGGATGACAAATATCACTTCAGTCATAATATTTTTGCTTGCAACAAGTATTGGATCAGCTACTGCTAGGTGGTTAGTACCAGCTTCTAGCTAGTTACTGATGGTAACCACTTCATCAGCAAAGATTAAAGGCAGTTAATTAACTACTACATATAAGGGCCTACATATTTTTTTACTTATATGGCGAAACATAATACTTGCTATAGCCTCACAGTCACACTGATTTTTTGTCAAGTTTTCTTCTAACAAGACTTAGCTGGAATCACAGCAAACCTTGGGAAGCTATAGTTAAACATGCACAAGCACACTCGTTTTTTTAAGTAAACTTTGATGAGAATGAATTCATCTCACTCTTGGCGACTAGCCGCTTTCCACCAAGTCGTCAGAAATGGTACCAATTCAACATCATCTTCGTTGTCATCTTCCTACAAATGAAAATGGTACTTGATTATACACAATATTAAACAAAGCTATATGAAAAAGCGAAAGAAGATACCCATACCATTATCATTGGAGGTTTGTTGTCATTTTGGATCCTCGGATGAAGCTAGAAGCACATACTAATGCCTCAACCATTGATGGGCGCAGAGCACTACGATAATCATCAAGAACTCTACCTCTAGTACTGAAAGTGGACTCGATGAGACACCGGTAGCGTGTATAGTCAAGAATTTTTGCCATCTTTGACACAACAGAAACCTATGAGCATTCAACTTCCACCAATCAAGTAATACAAACTTTGAGTCCTCTGGAGGATGGTTTGGTTCATCTAAATAGATGAGCAATTCTGACTTAGATGGCTCAGAGTGTCTCTCGCAGAAAGGATTGAAACCCACTTGGCACTGTGGCAACTGAGGTTCGTGTTTGCAAACCTGAAGATGACTCAGCCCTTCCACTAGCAACCTTGTTTTGGCGATGTTCAGCCTCATAAATGCCATATAGATCATACAACTCATGTCTGACATCATTTTCCTCAATAAGGGCCTTGCTCTCAATAAAAATCATTTTAAAACAAGAACTAACAAATCTCATCTTAAACCTAGGATCAAGAATAGTAGCAATAACCATAACATTGTTCCTTTCCTCCCAATATTTATCAAACTTGTCTGACATTGCTTGTCCCATTTTGTTCATATACTCATCCCCAGAATTACATGCAGCTACCAATGCAATCTTAACATTCACTATGTAAGGATAGAAAACATTTGCAGTGGGGTATATAGATCCCGATAATACCTTAGTTACCTCAAGAAATGCAATCAAGATTGGTGAATTTTACTATATAATGTCCAATCTTGATGGGAAGGCTCCACTTGTAATTCGTATCAACATCACCATACTCGGTGAAAGCAGCCTATAGGAATGCATGCATCAAACATTTTATATGTTGAACTCCACCTTGTGGACACATCTAGACACAACCCCGCTCCAGGTTTTGATTCATGGGTTTACAAACTTCCAGAACTTGTACATACGAGATGGTGACTTCTTAAGATATTTCACAGTTTCCTGAGCTTGGCTATCAATGGTTGCAATGGTTGAGTGCCATCATTCACTACCAAATTGACTATGTGAGCACAACAATGGACATGAAAGTAATTAGGAATAAAGCTCTTTGTTTTCCTAGTAATGAACTTGGACATCAAAATCCTAGCAAAGAACATCATTTGATGCAAGATTATCAAGAGTGATTGTTATAATCTTGTCTTCTATTTTCCATTCACTATACATTCAAACACCGCTCGAGCTATGATGTTCCTGTGTGTGGTGGATCTAACTCAATGAAGTTCGAACACGGCATTGCATAACCCAATCAGATCTATGTAGTGCGCCACCAAAGCCATGCAAAGAAAGATTTTGGTTTGATGTCCATAAATCACATGTCAAACTAACACTCTCAACAAACCTTAAGACTCTTCCTAAGGAGCTCTTTTTGATTCATAAACCTTTATGCATTCACTTCAGTATAGTCTTTCTACCAATGAACTTGTATGATGCATTCATATATCTCATCAAGACATTAAACCATGTGTGCTCTACCATTCGAAAAGGATATTCATGAACAATTATCATCTTAGCAATGAGCCTACGGGTTTCCTCATGATCATATTCAGAGGAACAATTGTAAGAGATGAACTCGACGTGTCGGGATTATAGTTGAGTGTACCTTGAGCTAGTGCCGCCCTTCAAGTTCATGTAGGGTGTACACTTTGGCAAATATCTATTCAAACTTGAAGTTTGACCCCCTTGAGTGTAAGCAAACAAAGAACCACAATATCTGCACTTGGCCTTCTCAACGGTCTTCCCTGGCTCCCTCTTCGACGCAGCTTGAACCACCTTGAAATGCTTCCAACAGGCTGCACGCTTTCCTCTCAATTTCTTTGCACTCTTCGGAGACAATTGGTTGCTTGTTTTCCTTTTGCCTCTTCTATTTCGATTGGGAGACCCAGAGCCAGAGTGTTCACCACCATCAGACATCACATGTTGCTCATCATGAGAAGGTTCACTTTCAGACATAACATCATTCATATCATACTCATCTTCCTCATATACATATTCCTACACATACAACATAAAAGAGCAAATACACATTTCTTGTGTCAGCAAAAGCAAAAGATTCAATGATGAAAGATCTAAACAAGCTCATCAACAGTTTCTTAAACACAGCTATTACAGTATTACTAGATTAATCTAATAGTAATCTTAGATGCCAAATCTTCATGATACAATGCTGACTAACGAGTTGTCAAATCTTACAGCATTGTCACATTTCCTTAAATGTAAGATTATCTTGGTTTTACTGCAGGGCTTACCGATGTGGGCGCAGATGAGGGAGCTGTGGGATGCGTTGAAGGACCGGCTGTCGGAGGCTTTCCAAGGTTCGCAGCTTGTAACATCCCAAAATTTGGCTTATAATTTCGCTCACGTGCATTTTTGTGATTTTCTGAATTTATTGGATTTTTCCAGAAATTATCTAAATTTATTTTAATTAAGTATATTGAACCTTTGGTGAAAACTAAATATATATAGATAAAGTTAATATAAAGTTTTACCAAAATATTTTATTTGAGCTCGTAATGTCTCAAAGTATTTATGAGAATTTTTCGGATTTTTCCCGATATTTTAATTACTTAAAATAGATTAATCTAATTTCGGAATTATTTTAAATCAAAAGCTTTTGAAAATCGAGTGAACGAGATTGGGCCAAGCCAAAGATCGTGTCTTGTGCCCATTGTCGCGGCCCGTCACCGCTTTCGCTGCCGCCGCTGCGTGTGACCGTTGGATGAAGATCGGATGGTCGCCTCCTTCGCGAAACCCTAGTCCGCGAGCCGTTGGATCGAGATCAAGTGGTCGGGACGCCGCGTTGTTTTGGTAAGTTTAGATCTCGTCCGTTGGATTTGGAAAGAGCGGATCGGATCGTATCGCTTCGGATCTAATCTTGGCCGCTCATCTTGGATCGGACGGTCTCCAGTCGTCGTCTCCGATTCGGTTTCCGAATCCGCCGCCGCTTGCCGTCGCCGCCGCGTGATTTAGGGTTTCCTTCCCTATGCGCATGCCGAGGCTATAAAAGCCGCAGCCCGCACTCCGATGTTCCTCGTTCCCTTGCACAGCCAGTAGCTCTAGCCTCTTCGCCTGTTTCGCTGCCATCATCGCTCAGGAGATCGCCGTAGTTCTTTGCAGTGCCGCCGCGAGTTTTTGCGCCATTCCGCCGCCGTCGAGCATCCTCCCGCCGAATCGGTTCCAGATCCGAGTTCCTCACGTCGTGTCGCGTCGAGTCTGCCCCTTCTTCTCGCCGGAGTCGCGTCGAAACGCCGTTCGGGTGGTCGTCTTCCTCCGCTCCGGTGCAAGCCCGCCGTGTCTCGAAGCCGCGCATCCGTTGGATCTTCGCCAACCGCCCGAGATCAAGCCACGTCGCTTCTTCATCGATGTTTCGCGGGTAAATTTCTAACCGTTAGATCCGAATAGACGATCGGGATTGAGCCACGTAGGGGTAGATCGGTGGCCGTCAGATCATCGCGCAGATGCGCGCCACGTGTCGAGCATCGGCACGGGCGGCGTCGCAGCTAATCGATGCGCGCCGTGTGTCGGGCGCATGGTGCGAGGCGCCGTGGGCCGCGTCCACGGTGGACCAGAGGCGGTTCCGTGGACCGAGTCCATGGACGAGCGACGTGTCGCGCCGATTGGTCCGAGTCGGGCTGACGTCGGCGTTGCGCAATAAAGATCTTTTCCAATAGAAAATAATTTAGAAAATCGAAATTCTATTTTCGTATTTTGATTTATTCAAACTTCAAAAGGCTATATCTTTTGCATTTTAACTCGGATTTGAGTGATTCAAATTTCTAAAAATTGTAAAATCAATATCTATTTATTGGTGAATTTTATTTTATTTTTGGAGTTTGTTTGCTCTCTGGTTTGGTGTTTATTTGCTATTTTGGCATCGTTTCGCGTAGACGTTGAACTGCTCGGTGATCCGGAGGAAGATTCGTCGCTCCAAGACCCAAACTCAGATCAAGACCAGCACCTACTCCAAGACAGGTTGTGCTTTGATCATGTTGCACCTAATTTTCACCAAATCGCTATTTTGTCTTTTAAACTTTATGCATGATATTTTATGTGTATAAATGATTTCAATTAATCTGGGAATTAGATAATATGCCTATTTGAATTAAACCATACCTTGTCAATTATATGCCATGATCTATTTGTCACCCTAGGATGTGGAATTATAGTTGATAATCAACCGAATGTCGATACTTAATCTTGACTAATGGAATATGGAACAATGTTTATGAATTGGTGTGTCATGTGTTGTCACACAATGATATCAAGTTGTCGTGGCGAGGAGGTCACACATCGGGATTGAAATGTTGATGGCATGTGGTGCTTGGTAATCAACTGGGGTGGTAATGATTTTAGATTGAGGCAAGTGGCAAGGGGCGGTGTGCCAAGGTGGGCGAGTTTGGCGGGGGTATGTGGAAGTCTTGCCTTAATCACTTTAAGGACTTAACCTTGCAAGCCTTTGACTGAGTCTCTTGCAACCACATGTGCGGAATGGGACAACTTAGTGAATAATTTGTGAAACCTAGATTTGATCATCGTGGTGAATAGTGAGTCCCGGTTACGGTTTAACTCACATGGCGCAAGAGGGGGCCTGTTGTGGTGGTTTAACCCTTGATGTTGAAACCTTAGCGAGCGATCGGGTCTAGGTGTAGCATTGTAAAGGCTTTGTTATGATCACTCGCCTTGGTGGTGTTTGGTTGTATCGTGTGGGTAAAGTGCATAACCTCTGCAGAGTGTACAATCTATTCGAATAGCCGTGCTCACGGTATTGGGCAATGCTCTGGAATTACAGTTAAGGGTTAGACTTTTGTTAAACAAAAACTTGTTGGGATGGCAAGGTGCCATGGAAAGTGGAAAATTAATTTAGGATTGGAAACTTGGTGTATTTTAAATCTGAATTTATTAATTATTGTATTTGTTTTATCGCTTTCCAATCTATTTATTGTATTCTTGTTAAATGTCGCTTTATTGCAAAATACCCTTACTAGCCATTCCTTTGGATTAAGCCAAGCATATAAAATATTAGACTTGCATTGTTGTGCACAACTTGTTGAGTGCTTTATGTACTCACCCCAACAACAACAACTTCGTAAGAAGAGGAATCTATACCATTCATGGAGGAGGATTACTTGGATGCGAATGCTTAGGGTCCGAGCCTCGTCGGTTGCTGTGGCGAATCGGAGCGCCACTGCGTTTATTCTATTTCGCCGCTTCTCATTGATACTCTTTTAAGCCCCGTGAGGCATTATTCATGTAAGACAACAGTTATTATTAATTAATGAAGTTTATGCTATATTTATTGTGTGTGACTATGATAGCATCTATGTTGAGCCTGTGTGCACTAGCGTGATCCTGGACTAGTGCGGTATACACAGAGGGTCCGGATTTGCAAATTCGGGTCCCGACACAGCTGTTGAAGATGTGGAGCGTAAACCGGAGCCACAAGTCCTACTTAGCTTCACTTCTTTGTTCTTTGACTCCATGCTCCTCGGTTGATTTGGCATGCTTGATGTCAGAGGGGAACTGGATCGGTACGCCGGCGTTGGAGGCTTGGAAGGCCACTCGGTGTGTGGACCGATGGATCTCGGAGGGGAGGAGCTCAACGGGGAGGCGACGGCGCGAGCAAGGCAAGGCCTGGCGGGTGGACGGCAGGAGAAGCCGAGGAGAGGAGGAGCTCAGGCTGCTCAGCCGCTCTGCGCTCAGGACTCAGGAGAGACGAGAGACGGAGACGGAGAGACCGAGAGAGTACCTCTGTACCTGTACCTCTGATCTGGAGCTCGTTCAACTCGTTAGCTCGACTCGTTTAACTCGTTTTCTTAACGAGTTCAAAACCCAGCTCGACTCGACTCGTTAAGGAACGAGTTCGAGTCGAGTCGAGCCGAGTTTCCGAGTACTCGTTAAACTCGCGAGTTTCGAGTTTTTTTTTCCACCCCTACCTAAGACGGTCAAACCTGCCAAAGTGAATTGTGGCAAGTGGAGGCAACCAACCAAACACCCCTATAATCTTATAGAAGATGTTAGGAGAAGTCAGGTACTTAAAGTTATCCAATATCATTGTCTCAATGGATATACATCGGTGAAGGCACATGCCAACAGCTTGCAGTTATAGTTATGTAAGCACTGACCAAAAATTCTATTCCACTCAGTTCAGCTGTTTCTAGTTCTGGTTATGAATTTAAGATTATGGACTTTTAACGATAATACCAAAACAAATTATGACGTAGTTTACATCGCAAACAGTAATTCATAGTACTCTGTCAATAGCTCACCAGCTTTCACCAAATTTTTCCAAGACTATGTCAGTGTCGCACTAGAACCAGTAGGGTGCTTTTCTTTTCTGAAAATGCCAACATCTGGGTTATTTCAAAACGGGCAGAGGCTATCAATTGGAACATTATCATTCACAAATATTCGGTTCGACCAGTATTCATGATGCTACAACTGTACACACTGTAAAAAACTTACAGCAGCAAATTGTCAAGATCACCGGTAAGTACAGATAAATTGATCAAGTAGAAAACAATACCTTCTCTACAAATAAATCATAGACCGTTACAACCAAGGAAAAAGAAAAGAGAAAATAGATGTCTTCGAGATCTTGTGTATTCAAAGCTTCAGCGCCTTCGTTACCAATCTGTCAGCAATGTGAAATGGAGGGAGGCCGGTTCATTATGGACCGAAGAAATGTAATAGGAGGAATGCTGATGTGCTCATTTGGAAGACGAGGCTCTGTTCCTGCTCGGTTTGGAATCTGGGTTGTCACTCTTGTCCGTGTCGGAGTTGTTGTCCCTTTGGGAATCCATTTCAGTGCTCCCTCCACGGTTGTGCCTAGATCTTCTGTCCTGCTTCCAAACAATTTTCTACGTTCAGTATAATAAAACAAAAAGGCAACTAACATATACAAGACCTGGCTGGTCCTGTTTGTTTAGACTTTAAGACTTTTTAGCTTATAGTTTAAAGCTAGCTTTTAGGCTTAAACAGCCTAAAAGCAATCTGTTTTCGTACGTGTTAAAGGTGGATAGGATAATTTTACCCTAACTTTAGTGGCATTAGTATAAGACCAACTCTTAATAAGCTAAAAAAATACCTTTCATATGGCTTCTAGCTTTTAGTTATAAGGAGGCTTATAGCTTTTGAAAAAACCTAAGGAAAAAGCCACCAAGTCTTTTGCTTTTTGGGTTTTACGCGGGTGAAAAAGCCCAAGCAAACAGGCTATAGGAGAACGTAAACAAGGATAAACTCTTTTTTTTTTGGGAAGGTCTCTAGTACATACCCCACGTGGAATAGGGTCATCCGATTCCAGCATTCGGACAACTTGGCCCATCTTCGGTCTCTTTTCTGAATCAGGATCCACACATCTCAGAGCTGTTAAAAGTGCTCGCTTGAGAGCTTTTGTCGATGGACGTGTCTCTATGGTGGGATCCACCACTTCCTCCGAACGCCTACTAGCAACCATCATTTTTAGCCAGTCAACCAGATTTACCTGCAAATGGCACAAAATCGTATGTTCAATTAGAAAAACAGAAGGAATGTTTCCATTGTTTCATTGAAGAAACTGTATGGATGACCATATGCATCAGAGGAACAAATAGTCAAATAGAGATGAGCATTGTGTATCGTATTTTGTAACATCCCGAAGTTGAGTGGTGACTGGTGAAGTGGTGATTTAGCCTATATTGGTTAAGTTGTGCTATTTATGCATTTATGACCTCTAAAGCCAAACATTTAGCAATATATGACAATAACATTAGTATTAGGCTGATATTATCGAGATAATAGTTACTACAAGTTACACTATATTTAGGCTGGTATTATTGAGCGTATAGTTGCTATAGTTACAGCAGTTTTAGGCTGGTATTATCGGCCCAATAGTTGCCATAAGTTGGCACTTGAGACGTTAGCCTCAGACCATGATCTGAAAGGTTGACACAACAACCTACAGCATTACTAGTAGCTTTTCCAACTCCAGGTCCGTTAGGTTGGATTGTTATGCATCATCGTTAGACAGCCCTGAAGATGTTCATACGCCAATTATGTAAAATCAATGACAAAGGTAGGAATTCAGGAAGCAATATGAACAGCACAATCTACCAGCCCAGTCCAAGATGTCATGGGGGGATGCACGAAGAGGCAAAGTCAACAGTAGTATAACCAATCTATGGCTGGCTAATGTTCATAAGAAGTTATGTATAACATGTTACAGTCCACAAGTTGCATCAATACCTTAAGTCCCGAACATCCCAAATTAGGTGTTTCACATCGAACAACAAAATCGTATGATTTATACTAATTTAAGAATACTTTTTCCTCCATTCTTCAGGGTGCAGCACAAGATTGGAAAAAAATGAGAGGAACAAAACAAAATTGGGGACTTCAAAATCAGATCCATAAGGTTTAGGTCAGGCAGATGACAGTTCACCACTGTTGTCAAGGCATCGCCTAGGAGTCCAGTTGCCGATGACTGCCCGCCATGGCTCGGCGCCTGGCCTGGCCCAGGAAAGGTGGTTGCCTGGACGTTCTAGGCGTCACCTTGGGCGTCCAGGCATCGACAGGCGCACTTGAACGGGGCGATTGGGCGGTGGGGACAGGAGGGCAGGCATCGGGGAGGCGGGGGTTGCGAAGGGGCGTGGAGGTGGCAGGGAAGGCGGCGTGCAGGTGGCGGGGGGAGCGTTGGGGGAGGTGAGGAGGCGGGGGGGGGGGGAGTCGAGCGAGGCTCCGCCAGGAAGAAAAAGGGAAAATAAAGTGAAGGAAAGGAAAAAAGGAAAGAAGAAAAAGGGAAGGAAAAGAAAGAAAGAAGGGAAAGAAAAAGGAAAAAAGGGAAAGAAAAGAAGAAAGAATAGGAAAGAAAGGAAGAAAAGAGAAAAAAGGGGGTGGAGCTAGATTTTCGGCGACGAACCCGATTTTTGTTCACATGAGGTCAAGAAGCTGCCCATGGTGGATTTGCTTTCCTCCTTAATTGTCATCTTGTTATGTTATTTATTCACATCCATACAAGGTATATATGTTATATATGTATTGGTGGTATACTGATATTGTTAGATCATTTTCGGTCGCCTAATCCTCGTCTAGACACCTAGGCGTCCGCGCTCGGCTGCGCCTCACCTAGCCTTGTCGCCTTGACAACATGGTTCACACACATCCTTCTTTCTTGTTTAAGACTAATTACAAAAGGTTTTGTATATAAATTACCAAGTACCAACAACATGTAGGCCCTAATTTGCACACTGAAAATATACCACATGGCGAACCACATTAAAACTGTATTCGAAAATTCTGAAAGCGACACCCATATCTGCGGTAAGCGTTTTATTTGATTGTGATGTCATGCATCATACATTTAACTAGAATGTTAACATGCTATTATTAAGCAAACAAGTAGTGCAAGACAACCTACAGCTTGAGATAAAAGTAACAACTGAGTCCTGTGAATATCACAATTGTCCGTGCCAATGACGTAAACATTATGTTCCGTTATGAATCACAAGAAAAGATCCACGGGCGCATATCAAACTACATAGAACATAGCTGCACGTATAGAATGATTTCTAAGTAGAAGTCCACAGATGCATATCAAATTACATAGAATAGAACCGCATGTATAGAACAATTTATAATACAATACTAGGCACTCCAAATCCGAACACAAACAAAATTGAACTTAGTATCACTTAGTTTGGTGCGATAAGAAGCATTCTAAAGCTTCCATCCTAAATCCTTACCATTTTATATTATAAGCAGGGAGGATGCACCTAACATGATATTAGTACCAAAACAAAGGATTTCGATCAACTTATCAATACCTCGTTCGCCGGTCGACCATAGTCAACAGGATCCCTCCCTGTAATTGCTTCTAGGAGAACAACTCCAAAGCTATAAATGTCACTCTTTTCATTCAAGAGACCAGTGTTTGCATACTCTGGTGCCACATAGCTGCAATGAGTCAATGCAACGCATCATAAACTTGTACTAACATACTGTCATGGAACTCTTGTTTGTAAGTTACACAACATACCCAAAGGTTCCCATAACACGAGTAGTGACATGACTCTTTCCAGCACCGAGAAGCTTGGCTAAACCAAAATCTGATACTTTGGCATCAAAATCATCATCAATCAAAATATTGCTGGATTTGATATCACGGTGCACAACTTTTGGTTCAATTGCCTCATGCAAGTAAGCAAGCCTGCAGATAGGTATCAACAATTCTTGTTTTCAGTTCAAGTGCTGACACATGACAATAAACAAAGAAGGAAAAAAAATATAAGCAGGTTCGAAAAACAACCGAGGAAAAAATTTGTTTAGCTTAAGCTTAGGTATACTCACTTCAATCACGAGGGATATTTGTTATGGTCTGGTTAGTATAATAGTATTAACCCCATGTAGAAAGATGATGCGATTTTGGAACATTTATGACTGAACTATCCTACGGTGGACTGATGGGATAATGAACAAATGGCAGAACAGTAGCAAAAACAAAGGACATAAGGACTCACGCTTTTGCTGTCCCAAGAAGAATCTTGACGCGGGCCTCCCATGTAAGGGAACCACGATGACTCATAGCTCCATGAAGCCATTGCTCTAGGTTTCCGTTGTTCACATACTCATAGACAAGCATCCTGAAAATTTCACTTGAAGTTAGAAAATGATGCCACAACCCACAGGATCCCCTACAGTTATTTTGAAATTCTGAAGAGCATAGAAGGGCAAGAAGAATTATTTTGCTTGGTAAGACGTACATCAAGAATGTATCAACATTGTGGATGGAGGTATAAGAGGAGTATGACAGTGAAGAACAGGATAAATCACCTTTGAGTACCCTCCACACAGTAACCCAGAAGCCGGACCAGGTTCTTGTGGCGAACATGACCAATAGCCTCAACTTCTACTCTGAATTCCTTCTCAGCTTGCCCTCTATAAGTTTGCAAAACATCAATTGGAAACGCTAAATGTATTATTAAGAGCTCTTTTACAATAGATTAAAATCAATATAAGCCGTCCATTCCTTTGAATCTAATGGTTGAGATCAATTTAGATCTAGTTATACTACCACCTGTAGTATTAGTAGTAAAATTGAAAGAGGGGTAAAAGGGTAAAAAATTATGTCATACTATCTGTCCTTTACGGTAAAACACGTCATGTGATCCTGATGAATGACGGATGAATGGATAAGAAGTCTTTAAAGATCAATAGGTATTCGGTGAATCCAAAACTGTAAACGAATTAGGAAAAATCTAAAATACCCCTGATAAATAGATAGAAAAAGTCTAAAATACCCTTGTGAATGGATGGTTAGATTTAATTCCTACTACCACTACTTACTACCTATGTAATCCACCGTAAAATTTCTCATTATTAAAGCAGGATGAAGCTATGGAAGGCAAGATATGGGAGGAATAAACAGAAAGATCGAAGTGTGATAAGCAAGGCTTACAGGTTGTTGAGAAGCTTCTTGACAGCGACAGGAGTGCCATTTATGAGCTGGCCACGATAAACAACACCATATCCACCCTCACCAAGAATGTTATCCTTCGAAAATCGGTTAGTAGCAAGTTCCAGATCCCTTAAAGTAAACCAATGACCCCAACCAAGGTATGAGAACTCTGGCAGGCCAACCAAAGGTGAAGGAGCGGTTATTGCATGCGCTGAAGTTTGCCTAAAATTTCCTGAGCCTCCTTCTTCAGCTGACTGGAAGCCTGCATCCTTGTCCATGTAACGGAATGACCCCGAGTGGCTCTCATCGCCACGTCTTGATTTGCTTACACCCGAATGCATCATGACCTTGTCCGACTCCCGGTCACTAGACTTGTCTTGGATTGTCAGCAGGACTCCATCATGCGCCACAACGTCGTTTGTCGAGACCTGCTCCACCCTCACCTCCTTGATTTCCTTGGAAATGGCAGGGATTTGGGTGATTGGGATATTTGCAGAGGCTCGTCTAATCTTCTTCCTACTCCGGATCGTGAGCCAGACGATTATAAAGAAGACGACCAGCATGGACGCTCCCAAGACAATGCATATGACCTCCCATACTTGGAGATGTAAAGGGCCAGTTTGCGTGGAGAGATGATCTTTCAGAGTAGGGGATGATGAAGGCGACTCCATTGTGGGAAGTCAGCGTTCTGCTCCTACAGACAAAACAAATTCAGATGAACATGTTAGCTGCCCATCTAGCTCAGCTCCACAGATCAAACAATGCTGGCAAATTTAATGCGCTTACGGCTCGCTTCGCAGCAAAATGCAAATGCGGGCATCTACATCCACGGTACAAGCGTATAAGAACGACGGATTCCCGAACTAAATAGCAGCAGTTAAGACCGCCAGTACATTATCTTGGGCTGGAAGGGAAGCAAAGACAAGGTGTTACTGCTCCTGCGCGCGGAGGCTGTACAGGGGAATAAATTCTCCATGATGGTGATCACAGTACGACTTGTGTACCGACATACGCAAGGATCAACAGCTAGCACATTTAATTTCCCCTGTGTTCGCGGCCGTGGAGGAAGCATGGATCATGGCGTGTGGGCGTTTTACACGTGAAGCAATCCTCCTTAGCAAACTAGGACTACCAAGTACCACTAGACCAAGCAGCCAGCCATGGTTGGCAAAACTTTAACATCTTGTTACTGTCGGGAAGGAAAGAAAGGTCATACCTTTTTTTTTCTAGCTCGATTCTTGTAGGCAAAAGATAAAAAAAGATGGTTATTTTGTCAAGAATTCTCCCCCAAGAACTCCCCTCCCGAATCTTTTTTTTTCCCTGAAAATTGAACCAACCCGATAAAAGCATTCGCCCAAGAAACCCAAAAGGACAAATCAATCGCAAGAACAACGTGATGAGCAACCCGAGATCCAAAACAAGAACCGCAGAGAAATCACATGAAACACAGGCACATTGCAGCAGCGAGCAAGAGCAGGAACAAGAGCAACCAACCACCTGAGAGATCCCCAGATCTCCACCTCCTCCTCAGCAAACCAACCACCACAGCAGAGATAGATCGACCACAGCAGCAGCTACATCACCGGCAGAGAATGAAACAGAGAAATCGTGTAGAAACCGGTTGGCCACCCTTGAATCCACCAAGCCAAGAAGGGTGGATCTCTTCGGATTCGGGGATGGAGATGGTGTGTGGGGGGTGGTGGAGGGGAAAGGAGGAAGGAGATATCTGAGAGCGGTAGGTAAGCAGTATGTGTGGAGTATTTGTGTGCTTGCTTGTTGTGTTGTGTACCTCTCTTTCTCTCTCTCGTGTGCCTCCTTCCTTCGAAAGAAATGCAAATGGCGAGAGCCTGGGCCTGAGGCAATGCTGCTCTTTTCTTTCTCTTTTCTTTTGGTTGTTGTTTTGTTAGGGGAAGCAGTGGTGTTTCGTGCTTAAAGATGCCCACTAAAAGCAACGGCTTACTGGGAGATTGTTGGGGTTAAAGCTGACGCAGCAAAGGTGGCGCGGCGCGGCCTGTGACGTGGAATTTCGGGTTGGTGGCCCGGACAGCTAAATACACGAGGCAGCCGCAGCACAAAAGAATAAGGAAATTCTTATATTTGTATTTCACATCGCGGTATCGCACACATGGAGAATGAAAATTTGGTCTAGAAGCGTCACAAAGATTCGCTCCTCAGTCACCTGAATCTTTAGGGTTACGTCTGGGGCAAAAAAAATTTATTATTTTTTGAAACATTGGGCATTTGCAAGGTAAAGGAAAATGCTGTTCGGTTTTGCTATTGCAAGTTACTTGATTCTTTTTCTAAATTTAATTCGGTTTTTTATTGGCGAGGATTTGCATGGAAATTGGTGATATGTCTTTTTGATGTTGACCTAATAGATATAAATGTGACTTGTACTTAAGAGAGAGAGAGAGAGAGAGAAAAAAACCGATCCTTTGATATAAAGACAGCCCCAATTTTGTTTTGGGGTGTTTGGAATGTAAATTTGCTTTAATAAAAAATATTTGTAGGGGAGAAATTTTTCTTAAGCTTTATTGGAGGAGAGTTAAAAGATACTTTCTTTCTTATTTCTTTAACTAACTAACATGTTCACCTCACAAGAAAAAACAAACATTTCCATCCAAAGATTATGTATTTTCTTATTAGGTATCCAAAGATCTTCTTCAGCAATTATTGCATTCCTTGTAAGTTGATTTTTTTCTTTTTGTTGTTCCGATGTTTTTATGCATCCCTAATGGGCCATGACCTTATTTGAAAAGCTTTTTTTTAGTTTAGGCTATGTACTTTAGCATTCACTATTATAAAAGGGTGAGCACTACCTCTCCGAGGCTAGAATGCTGGTAGGTGTGGGCACAACCAGCTACCAAGCCAACTGACCTTTGTGGCCTTCTAAAAAATAAAATTTTAAACAAGAAAAAAGAAACATTACATTGTGTTGATAGAATTGAGTCTGGAGAAGAAAATAAATATTGTTACTTATAACCACTTAAGAACAAGATGTACACATTACTTCCCCAAATCATTCTAACGGTGATCAATCTAGACATGAATAAAAATTTCAATAAGCCGTGTGTCCTTTGAGTGGTATGCTATTAGTACACAAAATTTAATACACTGACAAACAAATAGTTCAACCCATCTTATTTTAGTTTGCACTATATTTGAGGTTTGAAAGTCCTTGCGATTTTAAAGTTTATAAAACTAGGCCTATGATTTCATATGCATAGCGCATTATGTGACACGTACAACTGATTTAAGATGTGTCAACCATGAATGGACATCCATGGGTCATGTACATTACTAGTATTACATTAGGCTATCGAAAATGACAGCAATGCCTATATTAATGCTAGGTAAGATTGTATGAACATTTCTATGGTCCCCGGAGGTGATTTACTTTTAGTGCACAAAATACAAACGCGTAACATCTTAATTTTTTTTCTCTTTGAAAATATTTTTGAGTAGTTTAGTCCTTAAAAAAATTTCACCATTTTATTTGCTAATTAAAACTTAATATGGGACTTTCATAAATAAAAAATGATTTAATATGATTAATGTTCAAGTGAGCAATTATCAAAATTATTTTTATTTGGGTTCTTTCTGCTTTGGAAATATTTTTTAGATTTTTTTGGAAAATATTTTGCTTCATTGTTGAAGTACGGGAAGCTTTTAAAGGAGAAGAGTTGACTCAAGATCAAGACCAATATTTATCCTAAGGCAAATTATGCTTTAATCATTTTGAATCCAGTTTTATAAAAAATATTTTGTTTCAAACTATTGCACGCTATTTCAAATTATCAACTGTTTAATTATATGAAGAATTAGTTATGCAACTTATTTGAATTATACCTACCTTGTCATTTGCTATGTCATGATCGTTTGTCACCCTAGGATAAATAATTAATAATTGGTCACTAATATATTACCATCATGGGTTAGTTAGTATGTGATTAGTATACTAAGCTATGCAACGAGTTATTAATATTATTTTGAAGTGCAAATTCAAATATGACTAATTGTTTATGAAACATACTTATGAAAATGGTGTATCATATGTTGTCAAATGATGATGATGATGTTGATAGCATGTGTTGCACGATAATCAGCTGAGGTGGTAAATGATTTAGATTGAACCAAGTGGCAAGAGGCTGTGTGTCGGGTTAGTCTGTGTGACGTTGTGAAGGTGATTTTGTATGAATCAATTGATATTAGCCCAGTTTAGGACAAATTATGGATTTTGGATTCTGGATTATGAGAGAAGCTGCTTCTGATTGTGGGAGAATCAAGCCGGGCAAGCTGCAACTTCTAGGTTCCAGACCGGGCCAGTAGAAATCAACAAGAATCGACAAGAATCAGGTTCCAGTCGGATTCTGATTCTATGTAGAGGGCAACTTCTGATTGTGGGAGAAGCTGTTTAGAATCCTCTTGTTTGGCAAACAATCCGTTTTTTTAAAAGTAAAAGCTGTCCCGAACGGGCCTATAGTTTGTGTGAGCAAGTAGATTGGAAGTTTTACGTCGATCAGTTATGAACTTAACCTTGTAAGTCATTGAACTGGGCTAATTATACAATCACATGTCTGTTATAGGTCAGACCTAACTCAGTAAGTTGCCGAGTCTTGACATATGATACCTCAGGGGGTAGACTAAGCTATGTGCGAGGTCAGAAAAGATGTGTGTTGTAGTGGTTTCATATCTTGAATAGTTATTGTTCGTAGTCTAACGGTAAGTCACTCACATTTTTCTGCTCTGTGTGAGGGTGGAATAGTGAGACCACGCTTATATTATGTGGGTAAATTATATAATATTTGCAGTATGTAAAGCCTATTCGAATAGTCGAGTCCCTGGTTATATACAATACTGGGGAGTTTTACACAAGGGTTAGATTTTACAAAATAAAACTTGGGAAGAAAGGTTGTGTACTAGAAAAAGTAAATGGAGTAGGTTGTGTGCCAATTCAATTTATCTTGATAAATATATGAGAATCTTATTATTATTGTTATTTGTCTTACTTGTTTTCAATCTATTATTGTATTCAATTGCAAATAAGCCATACTGGCCACTCTTTGGAATAAGCCTTGCATATAGTTATATTAGACTTGCATTTTGTGTACAACTTGTTGAATACCCTATGTGCTCACTCTTGTAATAATAATCAATTAGTTAGAGAAGAAGAGCCAACAACAGCTCTGAAGGAGTATCGTGAGGAGGCCAATTATTAGGGTTCAAGCCTTGTTGATTGCTTGTGGCAGGTCGATGTGTTTTCCGTTGAAGTATTCGTTCCACTACTATTTATTTTATTTAGTGATTAAGCCATGTGAGGCATAATAAATGTAAACGCGACCACAAGGTCATCACATTATCTATTTATTTATCGAATTTAGTTGTTTATTCTTATTCCGCTGCGTATGGAGTTGATTTTTCATCTATGTTTATGACTGTGTACACTAGAGTGATTCTAGACTACACAGAGAATCCAAATTTACATATTCTGTTCCGACAATATGTAATATTGTTCATGCCAAGTAGGGAAAATGACATGCTCGCGGAATTTGACGCATTTGACCAGAGAGTGGCCCCTGATTAGATTATATAGAAGTACATCGATGTGCAAAGAGGGATATACTATATGATTGGCTATGTCTTACATCACCTCCTTTCATTTAAGTTGATTGAATAGAAACCTCAAACCTTATACTTAGTTTCATTCTTCCAAAACCTTATACTTAAGTTGATTGAATAGAAAGCTCAAACCTTATACTTAGTTTCATTCTTCCAAAACAATAAAAAAAACAACATATTTCTTTGAAATGTATGAGTGAGTCATGCAAAAATAAAAACATATATAATTGAAAAGCTAGTATTTTTATCACACTTCCCAGCATTTTTTTAATAAATAATGATTAAAGAGCCGTGGCGACCACTCCTAAAACATCTTATTATTCACCTTTTATGAGGAAAAAAATGTAGATGCAATTGCACACCTACATCTATCATTTCCCCTACGGAAAGAAAGAAAGGAAGAAGAGACAAGAACAGTTTCAACTTTTTTTAAGGATGACGAATATTTTCTACTTTGATTTGCTTCAATTTGTGGTGAAAATGACAAGCTTTCCTACGAGGATATGTTGTCAAATCATTCTAGTCTTGTAGCTTCATTTGCAGGTTATTAGTCATCGCCCAAAAAAATGTCTTTTGTCTTGCTTTATAACCATGTGTTGCCAGTTGCCATCCCATAGAAATGGATTAAATCATGAGAGGCTTTTTAAAGGTTGTACAAATAATAAAGAATGAATTAAAGTATATAGTGAATACTTGTCCTTTCATTTACTTTGAGATTTATACAACTTAAAATGAGAGGTCATGCATAAAAACACCTCTATTAGATAACTGTGCAAAACGAGTCACTCGATCTCAGGAGTATACATTTGCTAACTAACTGCGCATTATTAAATCGGTTAGGCTGTCTATTTAGATGCTAAAAGGCTGGGATATGATCGATGCTTACTGTCCAGAAGAGACCAGGCACCACAAAACTCTTAAATGGCCCCAGCTAATTCTAGCTTTCTTCATCCTTCATCCCAAAGACCCATACCACTGGCTTCTCAGTTGGCTTCAGTGACTCGAGTCTCACAGGTGGCCTGGCCATTAATTTATCACAATATCATTGATCTACAATCTTCATTTTTGTAAATCTTTTTTCTTTCGAATTTAATTTGAGGCATACGTCTGGAGCTAGACGATCGTAACAATACAGTACCATTCGTCTAATTAAACTTGGTTTTACCCAATCATACGGCTATCTGCAACCACAAAGTAGATTTGGATTACCTGTCTGTTCCAAGCCAGAATTAAAAGGCCTCATCATGTATATGCGATAAACGCACATGGTGTCCATGATCTACACTATTCAGATGTGAGACGACGGTTAACTAGCTTGTCGACGACACAGCATGCAGTGAATTAGTGACCATACTCTAAGATGGTTTCCAGGAGAAATGACAGATCTCAACTGGATGCCAGGTTTAACCAAAAGCCTTAAATGTGATGACCGATCGATGGTTGGGGATTAGGCAGATGATTAATCAGGTGGGGCAAGTAACTAAGCAAGCAAAGGCCGGCGGATGGATGGATGCAGCTTAGCTATGCAGGATTGGAGTGGAATGGATGGAGAGGTTCCAGCAGAACACGAAAGCTGCTTGCCTTATTACTTGACCTTCGTCGTCATCTGCCTGCACAATCTTTTCAGCTTGATTGTTCAATCAGCCAAAACATTCTGTAGCTTGCCTGCACAGCGTTTAATAAGCTCAAATGTTTTGTGAGCAAACTTGTTTTCCTATCCGAGGAGCTCTATCTGTGAGCTTCCTCGGACCTTTGTCCGCGTTGTTTTTTTAGCTGTTTCGTTCGCATAGGCGTTTTGCAGTAAATTTGTTTTGAGATGTTCCTTAACAGAAACGATGGTAGCCTAGCTGTATAATTAATCTGTGCTTTTACGAAACAGAAAAGGACTCAGCAAAACTTAATCCTGAAAGAGGGCTACTACACAGCATCCACATGGTCTCCTTGTTTTTTTAGTCACGTTAATTTTCTAATTACGACATAGTTGTACAAAAAAGAATCCTGCAATCCAGCAACCGACCGGAGTTTCTTTAAGGCCACGTTTGGATCACGGAGAAATTTTCTTGTTCCTACGAAAAATATGCTAATTTCTGTAAAATTCTTATGCAAATTTCTGTAAAATTCATGCATTCCAATCAGCCTCTAAACTTAGTTGTCCCAAAGCCGAATGGACGTATGCATGATGTCACCGAGTACCTCTACCTACCAGGTATGAGCTAGCGTCCATGGGCGTTGAACTGAAGGTATCAAGATACGCGCAAAAAAGAGCTGATGAGGCCCAAAAGTACAAGTTGTTGTGGCGTAATTTTCGCCGCCTCATCTGTATGGCTCTAGCTTTGCTTTTTGGACGGTTTATTTAATTGTGCCGCATTTACGATGTGTATATATTGCCTAATCGAACGTGATCGCGCGAGACAATGCATGGACGGCTACGGATGTTGTGCATGAACTGGGCCGTAAACGTACACCGTGTGGAGCAATTTATGAGGTCTCCGCACCGCAGATGGATGCGAAGAGGTAAGTTAAAAAAAAAATCAGGAAATACCACTCCCGAAAGGTTAAATCATCATAAAATACTACTTCTGTTTCCTTATAGATACCGAACCAAATATCATAAAATACTTGTTTGCATCAAAATTTGGCAGATAGGGTCAAAATCGGCAGTCCAAGATCAACAAGATACGATTGGATAACAGATCAAGATATTTGGAAACAAAACAGGTTGTTAAGGAAAGCACCCTCCAAATAGAGACCGATACGGATTCTATTCCTAACGTGTTGTACCAGGACTCTATCGGCCAATGGCTATAAAAGAGGTCTAGAGGTGATCAGAAAAGCTGCCCAGAGCCAACCAACCAATTCGCGTCTACTTTTCATCTACTTTTCCGTCGACTAGGAGTAGTTCTTGTAATTTAGTCTTTGTAATTCGATCTTGATCAATAAAGTTGCGCATCGCCAATTGTTGATCTTCTTCAAATTACGCCCCAGGTTTGATTTATTCTGATTTTGTTGCGCATCGCCTTCTTGAGAATCGATCTGCCTTTATCCTCTGATTAGCCTTAATCGGCTAATTAGATTTATCCCGTTACCTTGATCTTGATTGGCTTCAAGCTGATTGATCATTACGATCGGCTTTGAGAGAATTTTATCCTCTGATTAGCCTTAATCGGCTAATTAGATCTATTCTGATACTTTGATCTTGATCGGCTTCAAGCTGATTGAGTTTAAGCCGATTGATCTTAACGATCGGCTTTGAGTGAATTATATCTTTTACCTTGTCGACATGAGTCAAATCGACCGCACGCTCTGAACGGTGTTAAATGCGGTGTCTTCTTTGTCGAAACCCTACATCAAGTTTTTGACGCAAACACACTCTTGGCACGCCCAGTGGGACCAGATGGCATCATCAAGCAAATCAATTCCGCCGTCAGATCTCAAAACCGAGGCAATAATCGTCCCCACATTGGACGATTTAACTCCGGAGCAACGCAAAGAAATTGAAGATCAAAAGGCGCTGGAGGAGATGATGTTGGGTTACTACCAAAAAACCCGACGAGGAGTTACCCAGAAGTCCGCTTTGCCGACGCTAAACCCCCTCGGCGATGCAAGAGTCTCAACTGGCCCGGTAAGTCATTACGTGCCTGCACAAGCCGAACTATCGGCTATGATTGAGCAACCAGTACATAGTGCGTTAATTAACCAATCATCGGCTTTAGTCACTACCCTCAAGCCGATAATTGCAAATAGTGTTAAAACTATTACTCAAGAGTTGGCTTCGTCTGGGAGCCTGCTCGATGCGCCACAAGCGCTGCCAACATATCCCGTTTACTCGATAGAGCAGAACTCTAGTATGGCAGCTATTGCAAAACCGTCGGCTACAACACCTTCTATGTTGCCAACTCAGCCGACGGTTATATTACGGCGAGACCCTCGCCCTAGCGGGGTCACACATTATCAGGCGTACACTGATGCCGCTAAACTAAACGTGTCGGCTACTTTGCCGCCGTCAGCTCCGTTTAATATTTTCTCACAATCGGTCTCACAGCCGATTGAACAAATTAGGCACGTCCAAGCACGTCCAATACCAAGAGCCGATTCTGCCCAGGAATCCGATCCCTCATAAGGTGATAACCTACGCAGAGCCCTTTGTCCATGTACGAGAACCACCGGTTAGGAGGTACAATGGGTATGATCAAAACCAACAAAATCCGTTCGCTCAGTCTAACCGGCAGCCCGAGTTTGCACTCGGGGGGCAGAATACCAGTCATGATCATTGGCAAAGTCCCAATATCTTGTCGGCTAACAACATTAATTGGGCTGACCAGATTTCTGCTGTGTTGATAGATCAATTCGGATTACAACCAGAGGGTAGAGTCATCGGCTATAGAAAGCCGTATCCGGATTATATAGATCGCATGCAATATCCACATAATTTTAAAGTTTCTGATTTTGCCAAATTTTTTGAGAATGATTCAGTCACGACCTTAGAGCACGTCGGACGCTTTATCGCTCGATGTGGCGAGGCATTTCGATCCAACGGTGAAAATTAGATTATTCCCTTGTCTTTACGGAGTCGCTTTCACTTGGTTTACTAGTTTACCTCCAAATTCGGTTCATTTTGGAACGATTTGGAAAACCGATTCCATGAGTATTTTTCTCCGTGATGCGGAACTCGGATTTCAGATCTAAGTTACATCCAATGTAAGACCGGGAATCGGTAAATGATTATGTTAAGAGATTCAGGGAAGAGAGAAATAGGTGTTTCAGTGTTACCCTGCCTGATAATCAGTTGGCCGATTTAGCTTTCCAGGGGTTGATACCCCCATTACAAGAAAAATTCGGCGAGCAGAAATTCACCAATTTGAGTCATCTCCTACAACGAGTATCAGCTCAAGAAAGCCGTTTCTCCAATGAAAAGGGCTTCAAAGATGAATTCAAGAATTACAAAGACAAGATACAATCGGCTATAGAGGATGACCAACTAAAATTTTTCGAGGAGCCGACGATGCAGCGGGACGCTGATCCTTTTCCAATTAACATGGTCCATTGCTCTAAAAAGAAGGAAAAGCCGACACAAGATGCAGAGCCTAAGGATCAAATTCATATATCATCGGCTATAAAAATGATGCGTCAAGCCGATGTACAATCAAATTCTGATGGCAATAGGACACTCATGATTACTGTTGGCTCTATACAAATAAAAGTCGACCGTGAAGGGAAAATTTTTAAAACAATCACATCAAAGGGTTATCAGGCTGAAAGAGTATTGCCACTATGTAAGCCGATACAGAAGTCGAAGCTCACTTTTTCCCAACTACTAGCAAAATATGAAAGGAGGAATGAAAGGCCACGACGAAGTCCTCCACATCGTGGCGTTAATGAATATCGGCCAGGCGGCCCTGAAAGAGCTCACCAATGGTGCCCTTTTTGGCAATTTTGCTGGGAGAGGGGATTAGCTTTGCCGACACCAAACACATGTCCGATGCGGCATTACCCATATCAAGGTGACAGGCAGCGATGGTCGGCTAAAAATAGAATTTCTAAGCCGACCATAAGTCAGAAACAAGATCAAGATGAAGGGTCTATGCGCGCTAGTATGGATCTGTTAGGAAAAATATGTAAGTCGATCGAACCAAAACCGAGATGGTGTCCTCGTGTTTAAGCCGATCACAAAGAAGAAGACTTGAGCGGCTAAGGACCCAAGAGATGAGGAAGTGAACAAGAAAAACGAAGGATAAAACTTTTAATGAGCTTCATCCGATTAAGATTGCGAGAAAAGAGTGGAGGAAGAAAAAACCGGATTCAGCCAATGATTTTTGTTCGACGAAGCCGATCTAGTCTAGAAAATCATACCACCCGTCAGCTCGTGATAGCCGATTTGGTAAGGGATCAACGTGGGATCGTGTAGTGTGCATCGGTTTGTCCAAGGTACTGGTTAGGTCTTGATTGGCTAAAACTCAAATACGAATATACAAGTTGGCCGATTCGACTGAAAGCCAAATTAACTCGATGCAGTTAAAAATTTGGCTATGGTAAGAAAATATATGTTCAAGTCGATGATGAAAATTTTTAGAAGATAACATGTTATCTCCCAAAAATTGGGGGCATATGTTTGCACCAAAATTTGGCGAATAGGGTCAAAATCGCGATCCAAGATCAACAAGATACGATTGGATAACGGATCAAGATATTTGGAAACAAAACAGGTTGTTAAGGAAAGCACCCTCCAAATAGAGGCCGATACGGATTCTATTCCTAACATGTTGTACCAGGACTCTATCGGCCAATGGCTATAAAAGAGGTCTAGAGGTGATCAGAAAAGCTGCCCAGAGCCAATCAACCAATTCGCGTCTACTTTTCATCTACTTTTCCGTCGACTAGGAGTAGTTCTTGTAATTTAGTCTTTGTAATTCGATCTTGATCAATAAAGTTGCGCATCGCCAATTGTTGATCTTCTTCAAATTACGCCCCAGGTTTGATTTATTCTGATTTTGTTGCGCATCGCCTTCTTCAGAATCGATCTGCCTTTATCCTCTGATTAGCCTTAATCGGCTAATTAGATTTATCCGTTACCTTGATCTTGATCGGCTGGTGATTTAGTTTAAGCTGATTGATCGTTACGATCGGCTTTGAGAGAATTTTATCCTCTGATTAGCCTTAATCGGCTAATTAGATCTATTCTGATACTTTGATCTTGATCGGCTTCAAGCTGATTGAGTTTAAGCCGATTGATCTTAACGATCGGCTTTGAGTGAATTATATCTTTTACCATGTCGATTATAGGTCAAATCGACGGGCACACTCTGAACCAGGTGTTCGTCTGGTGTGCTGCTTTCAGGAACCCTATATCAAGTTTTTGACGCCAGCAATACTACTTCTATTTTCTTTCCTTTTTCTTTTTCTTTTCAAAATGAGCTTGTAATAGCTCTGGAATTTCAGAGTGGCCTTCTATGCGCCTTAGGCTCTTAACGCTTCCCTTACAATAGTATCGTTAATAGGGATCTATCCATGATTGCGATAAACACGAAAGCTTTTTTGCAAAAGGAGGTGACGTGGACAGCCTCCCCGCTCGGCAATTCTCTCCACTACAAGAGATGTAGTATTCAAGCTCTTGGTTCCCTAAAAAAAATAGCTAAGTGGAGGGGCAATATGGCCTTTTTCTGAGGACAAAAGTATATATTTAACTGAGAATGCAAAAAGAAAACAGGAAGAAAAAATGGCTGAGTGGAGGGGCAATACGGCCTGTTTTTTTCTCTCCAAAAAGTAGTACGCCTTTCAATTTCTGAAAGAAAGAAAGAAAAAAGAAAAAAAGAACATCGTAATATATATATGATAGCTTAGATTTATTTTTGGTACATGCATATGGCTGTGATTGTCTGGCCCACTGGCCCAGGATGGAGGAAGGCCTGGCCCACAACGAAGAGCGGGACTGTCCTTGTCGATCATGGATTTCTTTTAAAATAATACACCAAAAATAAAAAATTACAAAAATAATAAGCTAAAAAGAAAAATTACAGAAGTAGACCACTGTTGCCTTTCTGATTAACGACAGAGTATAATCACCAGTCCAAATAGCGATTGAATTTGTGTCGCCAATTGGAACACCGACAGGAAGTCAATCGCCGTTTGAACTGGCCATAAATGCGCCAGCTCGGAGCCATGTCATTAATTGCTAGTTGGACTGGTGACATGCGATTTCTCTTGCCAATCGAAATGGCTAATGACTGCTCACGTTCTCAGTCACCATTTCAACTGGCAACAGAAACCGCATTATAAAAGCCATGCGGCCGGCCGCGCCTCGCCCGTGTGCCTTAGAGCAAAACGAGAGCAACCAAACCAAGAGAAAGAAAAGGAAAGGGGAGAAGAAGAGGAAAAGACAAGAGAATGTGAGGGATAAAGAGGGGTAGAAGAGGGAGGGGGAGGAGGAGAAGTTCAGCCTACATTTGAAGGTTCGAATTTTATCCTCCTGTTTTGTACTTTCGAAACCTATGTTGGAAAACCAAAATAATTAGATGTGTAGGTATTTAGTTATGTAGACTAGTAATAATTAAGTAGATATTTGTAGGGTAGTAATATGTTGGTAGATATGGGTAGATTAAAAATATTTTTTGTAAGTTCATTTAGATCATTATAATTTTCTGTAAATATTTGTTGATATTTAGGTATGTTGCGTAGTAATAATTGTGTAGTTATTTGTAGACTCGCAACTAGTTGGTACATATGGGTAGATTAAGAATATTTTTGTAGATACATTTAAATCATTAACATTTTTTGTAAATATTTGTAGATATTTCGGTATGTCGAGTAGTAATAATTGTGTAGTTATTAGTAGATTAGTAATTTGTTGGTAGATATGGCTAGAGTAAATTTTTTTGTAGGTACATTTAGATCATTTTCTGTAAATATTTGCATATTGATATTAATAGGAGAGCTAAACGTGCCATAGGTATAGATGACCGAGACCATTTCAAAATATACTATGGAGAAGGAGTTCCACACATGGGGCCCAAGGGGTGGAACTAGGTTATTTTTCAAGTGTGATAGGCAGTTTGTCGCGTGCAGGGGAGCGTCCTTGGGGCACTGTTAAGACATGGTTGTACAACATGTTCTCATTGAACCCTGATCTAAGTGAACTGAAGTTGCACGGTGTAGGATGTTGATCAAGGGAATGCATGTACTGGAAGTTACTGGAACTGAAGGGGGCCGAAGTCGTGGAGCTCTTATATAAGAGTGGCTAAGGAGAGAGGATGGTCTCTAGTATTGTTGGCACAAGCATTTCAGAGAGTTTCTTCTGGCTATACGATGATAGAGGAGGCCGTGGATGCTGTTGTGGAAGAAGTTAGGGAGTCCAGCCGCAGTCATACATCCTTATAGAATCAAGACATGGGTGAGGGGGAGGACACTGTGCAAGATGAATAAGGTGACGCTCCCTTACCGTAGAGGAAAGAACCCATGGGCATTGCGAAAGAAGGGGAGAATATAGAAGGGTTGGTGGAAAGAATAGAGGCAGAGAACTGGGAGTACGAGGCTTTATCTGATGATAACATTTGCGTTGATGGTGAGGTTCGTCGCGATGAGCGTTACTGAAGGACCATGTGGAGGTCCATCCATGTTTGTGATGAGTATTTGACTTTATTTGAGCAAGGTGTGCTCAAGTTTGAGTTTGATTTGGATTGATTTTCAAAATGAAGCAATTTGAGTTGTCTCTGCCAGAGTGGCGCATCTGGTCGTATGGACGCGGTAGTGATGAGTTGGATGGTTTATTGCACATCTTTGTGGGCATTGCTATGTGAGGAGTTTCCTTGTCTTTGATGGTTGCAGGACGACGGTGCTAGGTCATGGTGAGGCGAAGGATGACCGGGACTAGGCGAGAGCGTCGGAGGTCCAGACGGTTGGGAGATCGCCGGAAGATGATCGGAGACGGAGTCGGGCAAGTCAAGAAGACAAGGAAAGGAGATGATGCTAGCTAGATGCGCGTGGATCAATGAGGACCGTCGGATTGAGGTCTAGTTGATAGGTTAGCGGGTCTAGGTAGTATGCTTTGAAAACCGTGCAAGAAAACCCGGTATGTGTGTGGGTTTTGGGTTAGCCCTTGCATGGCTGTGTGTGTGGGTTAATCCTAGCCCTTAGATGAGTGCTCTAGGGTTGAGGACTCATCCAAGGGTGGTAGGTGGCCCAAGAGTAGTATAAATAGGGGTGGAGGGTAGCCTCCTTCCCTTGAAGGTGTTGAGGTTTTGATGCTCATTTGAGCTTTGCCCACATGAATGTGAGGCTTTGTAACCTCCCCTTCCAGAAATGAAAGTTTTATTCATCCACCTCTGAATTTATTTTGCGCATTTACATTATGTCTTTACTTTACGCAATTTAAATTCAGCATTTACTTTCCGCAATTACATTCCCGCAATTTACTTTCAAGTAATTTGGATTTGCCTCCCCTCCTTCTAAATGCTGCTGTTCTTGGATGTTTTGAGTATGTTCATATGGTTTTACATCTCTTTTGCACTCTTGGATTGAGTAGAGAACATCTTTTCTTTCAAGTTCCAACTTTGTTCTGAACTTGTTCTTCGCGCAGCAGTCAGTGTATGATTTTGTAAAAATCTAGAAAAATCCTTTTGAGTGATTCTTATTGGAGGAGGTGCGGGACTCTGATATCCGCTTGCAGAAAAATTTTGGTGTTCACTTGTTGTACCGTTTGGGCGCCATGAGGTGAAAACTGAGCCCCAAACGTTCTGCTCGAAGTTCTTGACCAGACTGTGTTCTTCGATTTTTCGTGTTTTTCTGTAAGGCTTTTGAGGAGAAATTTGGTGGAGTTCTTCAAGACTCTGATGCTCACAGGAGAAAAAGTCTCAAAATTTTGTGAGCTACAGAAACCCACCAACCTCCTGTGCAAATTGAGGACAAGTTCTGGAAATCCTGCTTTTGCTTTTCTGAAAGTGACTTTTGTGATTTGAATTGATGTCCTTTCTAAAAGCAAGAGTTTGAATTGATTCCTCTTTATTTTGGACACTAGACAACCAGGATTGTGACTCAAAAATCCCCACATATCTTATGGTACTTATCCATGCAAGCTTGGGGTACACATAGTTGTCTAGTTTTTCGGGTTTTTCACAATTCCTTTTGAGCGATCTTGTCAAGGTTTTTGTTGGAGTATTTTGGGGGAATTTTTATTTGCGACCATTCACCCCCCCTCTGTTCGCCATCTCGGTCCTTCAGTTACCCTGATGAGTGGGAGGACTACCAGTTTGAGAATGTAGTAGTGAATGACGGTGAATGCGTTGAATGGGAGTATGGCGGGAACGAGGTGCAGTTGGGGGCAATTTACAAAAGTAAGTGGGAGGTGCAGGAGATAGTGAAGGAATGGGTAGTGTCAATACGAAGACCATTTAAGGTTGTTAAGTCATCACCACGGGTTTGTGACGTCAGGTGCGAGATGGAAGGGTGCCCATGGCGTGTTCATGCGTACCAGCCTAAGTGGGACACTCTTTGGAAGTACTCCATAGTCGTTTCGCATACATGTGTGATGACAGAGTCTATGCAATCCCATAGAAAAATGTCTTCAGGCTTTGTTGCAAACGTAATGTACGAAGAGATCATTAGCAACCTGGATCTCGAGTCCTATTCTATTATACTTGCAATAGAGCAGAGATTCTAGTACACCATAAGCTATACGAAGGCCTGGAGGGTGAAGCAGAAAGCCCTCGAAGCTAGGTTTGGTATGTACGAAGACTCATCCCAGAACCTGCCCGGCATGCTTTAAGCCATTCAAGGGAGGAATGCTGGGACCCTAACAAGCGGCACATGGGGGCGAATTTCACAAGCAATTCAGGAACAAGACTCTAACAAAACTATTGAAGAGGTTGTGCAATCAGAATCAACAACGGAAGTTCGATTCACTATGGACGAAGCTAGACGAACTGACGAGGAAGCATACAACAGAGGCTGCGAAGAACCCGACTCCTAACGCGGAAGAGGCCCCCGTAACGCTTCATAACTTACCTACAGATGCTCCACAATAGGTTAGGAGGACTGGCAGGGCCACAAAGTGCTTTTCCGAATGGATTGAAAATGAGCCAAAGGAGAAGTGGGCTTTGCTTTACGACACGGACAGTGCAAGGTACGGTGTCATGACGACTAACCTGGCAGAGGTGTACAATTGGTTGATGAGGGGTTTGAGACCCCTTCCTCTCGTTGCTATAGTTGAGGGAGTTCTTCGTGGGATTACGAAGTACTTCGTGGATCGTCATGCGAAGTCGTTGATTGCTATGAATAACCCTACCGTAAAGTACTCAGATATGATCAGTGCATACATGGAAGATAAAGCAAAAAAGGGGGAGATGCATAGAGCGTTCAAGATGGGGATGAGAGAGTTGCGTTTCGGGATATTGTGTAGGGACAAAGTCGATTGTGGGACGAACCGCGGTAGAGTTCTACAGGAGTGTTCCCTTGGGAGGTGGACTTGTTCCTACACGTGGAACAAGCCCCTTCTGTTACACAGGCCTTGTGCACACATAATGGCTGCATGTTCCACCGTTTGTATGGATCTAGGCATATTCATAGATCAATGTTTCATGAAAGAGGTGGTGACTGCAACTTGGAGCGGAGAATGTATGGTATCTGTGTGGTTGGTTCATTCACGGACCATCGCATGTGGGAGAATACAAGGTGGATTCCAAACATCGATAGGCTTAAGGGAGTCGGACGATGCCAAACATGACATATCCGGAATGATATGGACGCCGCGGAATGTGGCCATCGAGTGAAGAAATGCTCCATTTGCAAGGAGATAGGGCATACTTTTAAGTATTGTCCAACGCTGAATCAGAACTGAAGTGTTGTGTGCATGTATAACATATGACAACAAGAGTAATTATGGCCCTGATTTCGAAATGGTGTGTGCATGTCATGTTTATATTTCCATGTTGTTTGCTAACCGTTTTTTACTTGTATGATGTTTATATTTCTATGTTATTTGCTAACCTGTTTGTTATTTTCATGGCAGGTATGGTGGGCAATAGTGCAGCTCCAGCACGGGAATACAAGCTGATCGACCCTATCATAGATGCATCGCATCATAGTTGTTTGGCCACACAAGCCCCGACAGAGGGCCAAGTGACTACTGAGCTTTCGTCCCTATGCTTGCGCACCCCCATGAGGGCATGGAGGATCGATGCGCGATGGACACCGAGGTTTGTGTAGTCATTCCAGTGTTGCCGTTGGATTGTATTTTGAATGCATATGAACTTACTATCTTCTTTTTCACGCAGATTGTGGGCCGCTGGATTGCTACCATTCGCCAGATTGGTGGAGGCCACACATGCAGATGACGCTGACAGGCGCGGTGCCTCTCGGAGGTTCCCTTACTATAGGAGTCTAGTCACGGCTCTTCTCAACCACTAGCGACCAGAGACACACACTTTTCATCTACCTTGCGAGGAGATGACGCCGACACTAGAGGACGTCAGTTACCTGATGGGCCTTCTGTGCACCGGGCAGGTGGTTGTCCCCGACGACATCTGCCCTCATGGCGAGCTGAGATCCTTGCGAGGTTCAATAGCGTGCTAGCTGCTGAGGCTGGTTACGAGACGTTCACCAGAGGCCATGACCCGACTCAGAAGTGGCTGACGCAGTTCTACGTAAGTTGTATTTTGTTGGTATTTTATTCGTTCCTATGATGTAGTACAATTCGGACTTGTTGGTATTTTATACTAACATGTTATTTTTACAGCCGAGAAGATGGCAACCGGTGCTGCGAACTACGTCGTGTGACGCCACTTGGAGGCATATTTGCTATGGTTCTTCGGCTAGGTCCTATTTTGCTCTTCTCATGGAGACAACGTTGATAGGCACATGATCCAGTATATGAGGACTATAGAGGATGTGGAGTTGTATGACATCCCGCAGCTGGCTTGGGGCCTGGCTGTACTGTGCACCACCTACAGGGGCCCTCTGTGATGGTTGTCGGCGTGTCGCCGATAACTCGATCCTCACTAGGTGCCCACTCCTCCAGCTGTGGTCTTTCGAGCGCTTTCAGGTTGTGCATGAACTCGACCGTAAACGTACACCGTGTGGAGCAATTTATGAGGTCTCTGCACTGCAGATGGATGCGAAGAGCTAAGTTAAAAAAATCAGGAAATACCACTCCCGAAAGGTGAAATCATCATAAAATAGTACATCTGCTTCCTTGTGGATATCGAATCAAATATCATAAAATACTACTTCTATTTTTTTTTCTTTTTTCTTTTTTTCAAAATGAGCTTGTAATAGCTCTAGAATTTCAGAGTGGCGTTCTACGCGCCCTAGGCTCCTAACGCTTCCCTTACAATAGTATCATTAATAGGGATCTATTCATGATTATGATAAACACGAGAGCTTTTTTGCAAAAGGAGGTGACATGGGCAGCCTCCCCACTCGGCAATTCTATCCACTATAAGAGATGTATAGTATTCAAGCTCTTGGTTCCCTAAAAAATGGCTATGTGGAGGGGCAATACGGCCTTTTGAGGACAAAAGTACATATTCAACTGAAAATGCAAAAAGAAAACAGGAAGAAAAATGGCTGACTGGAGGGGCAATACGGCCTTTTTTCTTCTTCCAAAAAGTAGTACGCCTATTCAATTTCTGAAACAAAGAAAAAAGAACATCGTAATATATATGGTAGCTTATATTTATTTTTGGTGCATGCATATTGATGTATGGCTGTGATTGACTGGCGACGAAGGAAGGCTTGGCCCACAGCGGAGGAATTTTTTTTTAAATAATATATTTTATAATTCAAATTGCAGAAATATACCACGAAAAAAAAGAATTGCAAAAATGTACCCTTGTCGCCCTATGGTAGGCCGACATGTTGACTCACAAAAAATATCGCCCAATGGTAGGGCGACATGTAGACTAATCGCCCAATGGTAGGGTGACATGAAGAAATCGCCCAATGGTAGGGCGACTTGGCCAGAAAATTTACAAATTTTGGAAAAAAATCAGAGAGACTTAAAAAAAGATTAAAATATTTGGATAAACAGATTTAGGATTGAAGTAAAATATTATTAGCCTCTAAAGAAATTTGAAATAATTTTTAAAATTCCCTTGAACAAGTAGAGTGCATGGTTTTTAGCTTTTTCGGCGGCCCGTACAATGTCATGTCTAAACGGTATTTTTACGAACAGTGGACCACATTTGATCTTTAACACATGCACTTCCATATTATGGAGAAATATGTAATTTACAGCTTGCTTTGCATCTAATTTCCACTAGTGCAACAACCCTAAGTAATATAGTCGGCAACAACTCATATCATGTTTTTCAGCCTTTTCTGCGGCCCGTAAAATGTCATGTCTAAATGGTATTTTTATGAACACTGGACCACATTTGATCTTTGATACATGCCCTTAAATCACGTTATTAAACTTTGATTTGTAATCATGTGTTAAACTATTTGTTGAACATACATGAGGGCAGATGCACCGAAAGTTCAGATGGTAAAATAAGCAATAGACTAGATTATGGCCCTGTTTGGCAGAGCTCCAGATCCCAGCTCCACCTCAGAGCTGGAGTTTGTAGGCTAAAATAAAGTGAATTAAGTTTATATTTTTAGTCTAAAATGTAAATAAGATGATCCACATAAACACTCTTAATGTACTCACAACTCCAGCTTCATAAATTTCTGGAGCTAGGAATACCCTGCTCCACCAACTCTACGGATTTTGGTGGAGCTGGAGCTGTTCCAAACACCCCCTATATTACAAGGGCATTACAGCAGTGACGAAATTGCTTCACGAACTAACTAACTAACGAAAGCAGTGTTTGTCATGGTGGAACAGATGATCGTTCCGCCTATCTGGGTACAGCCAGAATGATGTCCCACATTTTCTGCATATTACCTGACCCGTGTAAATTTTGCGAGTTGTCCTCGGACACCGCTCAATCCCCACTATGAAAGAACTCCACGGGGATCCACAGTGCTCCCAGGTGTCGCCGAATGGGTGGCTTGTGCCGTACGTCTCGGGTGTGTAAGACAGAATTTTTTTGTCATACCGATTCCCGGCGTCCCCTATGTTTATACCACCCGTGTTCCGGATGGTGCGTAACGCGTCAAGGACTTGTTGCGTGGTGCGGACCTCGGCCGGCTGCTTCCCCTTGTCCCTTCCTCTTCGAGAGGAGGTACCCTCTTGCGCCTCTGTTGCGTTGGCCGTTGGCGGAGACTTGCCGAGACGCCTGCTCTGTTTCGGCTCGCACTCCACTATATGGTGCAGGAGGTGTGTGTTGGGCTTGTCCTTGTACAACCGGAAGCGTGCCCTGCAGTCAACACAGTATGCCCGCTGTGGTCGTTGAATAACACCGTAGGCGTACTCGGGGTCTGGCTTTTCTGGGCGGTAGTAGCACCATGGGAGGTTGCTCCCCGATTATCCGTCTGGGAAGTTTGAGATGTGGGTGGTACGTCTCCGGGTCCACCGAGTTGAAGTAGCCGCACCATTCATCCTCGGCCAAGGGGCACCGATAGAATCTCTGGTCCGCTAGGTCATCGTGGCAGGTATCAACCACTGCCTGAAGGCCGTGTTCGCAAAAGTCGGGGCTTTCGGGTGGCCCCTGAGGAGGTTTCTCCTTTGACTCGAGCAATTTCGCGATTTTCTTTTGAACTCTGTATGCGATTTAACCGGTTTAGAATTACTACTTTGTGAGTGAAGCATGAGTTCGTCGCATGAAACTCACCGATTGGTTGGCCTCTTGCCCACCGGCCCTGAACTCTGGTCGCTCTAGAACGGGGACGTATCCTGGCGGCCTCTCCCACTGGCTGAAGTTCTCGGGCGAAGCGGGTTCGGCGTCGTGGCAGCTCTGGACAAATTCGTAGTCACGTCGTTCCGGTCCGTCGATCCATTGGAAGAAGCAACACCGGTCGTTGTGCTGAGAAAAGAAAGAACGATGCATGAAATGGTAATGTTACTCTGTATTGTATGGACACCAGCAGGTCTACCCGGTAAGAGCGGGCACAATAGTAGTGAGCGCGGGTGGCCGTCTCTCCGTGGGTAGATTGCATCATCTTCGCCGGAAGGTTGCAGTCGCAATTGGGTCGGGGCAACTCCGGCAGAACTGGGGCGTCAACGCTACTAGTATCCGGGTACTCGGAGCGGGATGAATTCTGCTTGCTGAAGAGGCGACGGTAGAACGACATCGTGCCCTAATTTGTGAAGATTCAGCTGGCGTGTATTGCTTGTTTGGAGGTGTTAGGTGTCTACCTCTCGGCAGCTTTTATAGTGGTGCTGAGGGGCAGCTCCACACAACTAAAGCACTGATGGGCCGGTATCCTCTGTGAAAAGCTGCACGACGTGTCACCCATCAGCAAAGCTGCACGACAAGGCTGACAAAGCTGATGCATGCGACTTGTCTAATCGGCCGGACAAGGCGGCTGACAAAGCTGATGCATGTGACCTGTCCCATCAGCCCGACAAGGCTGCCAAAGCTGATGCATGTGACCTGTCCCATCGGCCCGACAAGGCTGACAAAGCTGATGCATGTGACTTGTCTATTCGGCCTGACAAGGATGCACGCACGTGAGTATGCTATTCGCTCGAAAAGTCTGCGCTGACGACAAGATGCCGCCATGCTTGAAAGGAGGCTATTGTAATAAAGAATAACAATAGTTCATAACCAAAAGTATGCGGGTTACTAACATAAGAAAAATATATCGTATACAAATAAATACATAAGATGCAAAGTGCGTCACAACGTAATAACCAAATACATAAGCCAAAATACATAAGCCAAATACAAACCATCGGCGCCCGTTTACAGGCACCTCCTCGCGGTGGCGGGCCTCTGCGAACCCGCCCTGCGAGTACGTCAACCGCACCGGTGGGTGGTGGGCCCTCGTGGTCTAGCCGAGGTGTAGCGTACACCATTTGAGAAGGCTGCGTCGGTGGTGGTGCTCCTCGAATCGCGATGATCCGAGCACATCCGGACCAACGAAGTATCTCGACACGTCACCATCGTCGAAGTCGAAACCGCATGAGTGTATCATCAAACCGCCTCGTAGTCGTCGGGGCGGTGAAGTGCGCAGAGGAGAACCATCGTCTTTGTGAGCCCTGTAAGAAGTGAAGAATTATTGGTAACATTCAAGAAATAATTAGACAACATACGAAGTGTGGCGAAGGGCTTACCTCGGCGTGAGGGGCTAGACCGGCGTGTCGGCAGGCTTCGCCGCCGCATAAGTCAACGTGACGGTGGGACGGGAGGACGTGAGGTGTGAAGAAGTACCTGCAACACTCCTCCCTGCAGTAAGCGGCACGCTGCGAGGGCCGTCAGCCACATCGTGAGGCGTGCGGCAACCTGCCAACTCGAGGGTGCGTCTGGTGCTCTCCCTGAACCTCGCGAAGAAGGAGGTCACGTCCTCCCTGGTCACGTCTATCCCACGAGACAGACGCGATAGGAAGCTCCCGGACTCCTCGTAGTACCGGGCTAGCACATCAGTCTAAAAAATACATTACGAATTAACCTAACACATTCATCTGGAAAATGCAATACGAAAATACGTCGTACATTAGACAAAACTTACCGCACCGCGTAACCGAAGTTCGTATGGCGGGGATACGTGTCCCTCACCCTGGGGATGTGTCTAGGAGGATCCGGGTCGACACGTACCAAACGCACACGGGTACGGGAAGTGTACCACTGTCGGTACCCCTGGTACGTCTGCGGGTCGTACGGCGCATCCTCGGCATGGACGTCGTCCAAGGCTCCTCCCCACTCCTCGACCCATGGCACCATACTTACGTGCCATGGGGAGCCCCCATGCCCGCCCCTCCTCGTCTGCCTGCGGATAAGCAAAAATATAGCATTATTACATGTCATTACACCGTACAGATTAGAGAACATCGATGTAGGGAACTTACGTGTGGACACCGTATGGGACCTGCCGGCCGACCTAGACCGGGAACTCCTGTCGTAGACCGAACTGCCTCATCACTCGATGGACAGCGTAGCCCTCGACCAGGACGTCGAACACGAGGAACCGACGTGTACGCCAGTACGCCGCGTCGCGTGTGCATAGGGTGGACAATCCACCCGGCACACGTAGCCCGACGTCTCCCGCTGTGTACGGCGTCCAGCGTACGCGGTCCTCGGTGAGGTGGTCGAAGGCAGCGACGAACTGCGGGTAGCTAAGCCGCCCCGTGCCGTGTGCCCACCTAGGCCGCAGTGACGACAGAAAATTCAATATTACCATTAGTACCGAGAAATGTTAAAGCGTAGTTTCACAACCGTGGTTTGCAATATCTCACCCATCGGTAGCACCAGATGGTGCCCATAGTCGGCGCGTCGACATCGTCGTCACCATCGCGTAGAAGAGGACTCGTGTCGACCCTAGGGCGCCCGATCTGGAACCTCTCGTATGCCCAAAGCTGCAGAAGCAGTGGACACCTGGTGAGGATCGACCCGCCGGCGATCCACCCACAGCCGTCGCAGAGCCCACGGTACGTCGTGCAGAGGACCGCTGACCCCCAGGAGTACTGCGGCACGGCGTCAAGGGGTGCGTCCGCGATCGCCCTCGTGAACTGGACGAAGTGCCTATCCACGCTATCCCCGTGGGAGCTCGTGAACATACACCAGCCAAACAGCCAGAGCAGGTACGCCTCAAGGTGGCGGCTCACCCTCTGCTCGTCCGCAGGCTCGATGATGTGCTCCGCCTGTAAATTTAAGTTTTCTTGTTAGTCTAGCCAATATATATATGCGAAGTTAAGTTTGAAAGGTTAGTTGCTTACCACGAACTGTCGAAGCGACCTGTGTGTGGGACCATGGGTCTTTGGTGAAGACTCGATGCGGCGGTGGTAGCACACCATGGAACCGCGCAAGTACCTCATCCCGCCACGGTGGTCGGCGTCTGCGGCACCACAGTGGTCACCACGCGGGAGACCGAGGAGGTAGGAGACGTCCTCTAAAGTGATCGTCATCTCCCGGCGGGTAAGTGGAAGGTGTGTCTCCGGTCTCCACCGATCCACCGAGCGGTGAGATGGGACACATCAAGCGGAACCGGTGGCTCGCGTCCCTCCCTGCGCACTGCGTGCGCCTCCACCATCCGTGCGCTGGCGGCAATCCTGCCGCCGCAGCCTACTGAAAGCGTAAATATTAAATTAATATGAGCACCACACTAGTTAATTAAAACAGATTACGATACTGCATCGGGAATATTTTGAAATTAAAAGATAAATACGTTACCTGGGGATCCAACGTGGATCGAGGGTCCAGAGCTCCCGCGATGGCCTCGGCCGTAGCACGCCCAGCTCCTGAGGGTCCTGTCCCTCCTCTGGTGAAGCGGTGGTGAAGTGTGCACGGTGACGACCGTCAACGACTGGGTCTACCAACCCAAAGGGCTAGTCGTCATCCACAGCCTGGTGAGCCATACCTGCAAATTACAAAAAGGAAAGTTATATACAAACAAATACACAAGCATCAGAACAATACATCGAACTAAATGCGTACAAATAAATACACGAACATGAGAACAATACATCGAACCAAATGCGTACAAATAAATACACAAGCGTCCACAAACTCTAATCAAACAGATTACAACGCACACTACATCAGCAAAATATATTAGAACAGGTTACAACGAACACTTCATCAGCAAAATATATTAAAACAGATTGCAACGAACACTTCATCGGAAAAATATATTAAAACAGGTTACAATGCACATTACATCATCAAATTATATTAAAACAGGTTACAACGCACATTACGTCTTCAAATTATATTAAAACAGATTACAACGCACATTACATAAACAAAATATTAATTTGACATATAGCATCTAATAGTTCAAATAGCTTCTCTGGTAGTCCGATGACGTCGTCCACCACGCCTTGCAGATGACGATCCTTCCCTCGCCGTCGGGTGGCCATCTCCTCCTTCATCCTCTTCGTTATGTGGCTGGCAGTTCTTGAACGTGTGACCTGTTCGCTTGCACAACGAACATTTCTTCACGCGCTTACCAGTTTCGGACTCATCCATATCATTCCTGATACACCTTGTTTTGCGACGGCCTCCTTTGTATGATCTTGCATCAAAGTCAGGGACCCAGAACCTTTCATCGACACCAGGGGTTGTGGTGAAAGAACCGACAACACCATAACCATACACTCCTCGCCTTGAGTTGCCATCACCTTTTCCTTTGTAAAATATTCAGATAGATATGTACCGGTCGCATTCCAAATAATGCACATGCAACTATCACATGAGAACATGGCACATGTAACAGAGGGGTTTGTTACGAGCATTGACATTCACTGTAAGATGCACTCTTGGGTGATAACCTTCGGTTTGTTCCGCCGTCCTTTATCCCGCATATCACCTCGAGCGCGGTGTTCGTGAACCTACTTTGATAGCTCTATGCTTGCCCGCCTTCTTACTCTTCTCATCCATGTATTTACTTATCATGCTTGAGTACAAGACATTCTCATCTCTCATTACTACTTGACTTTATGCCTATCCACAAAATACTTGGTTGTACCCGCAAGACTCCTCGACAATTCCTACCAACGGGAGACACCTCATCCCTCTCATTACCCAGTTGTACACCTCCGCCAAGTTGGTCGTCATGACACCGTATCTAGCACCATGTGTGTCATGTAACAATGACCACTTCTCTTTGGGCTCGTGCTTTATTCGGTCAGAAACATTTGATCGACCTTTACTGCGGCGACGACTCGTCGCCTCATCTTCTGTTGCTAGAGGAATAAAGGCTCTGCACATTCTGTGTTACACCGCTAGTAGTCTCTTTGTGTTTTTGTTAGCTCATCAAGATTCTTCCAAAGAGTACGGAACTTGCTATCTTGGTTCTGCTTACATAGCCTCTTGAACATGTTCATCAGTTCCTTGTTCTTGAACTGCTTATAGAAGTTCGCGCCCAAATGCCTCATGCACCATCGGCTCTGCAAGTCAGTCCAGGGAAATGACTCCTCTTCCCCTGTTTGCAACTGTCTGATGGCACTAAGTAGACCAGCATGCCTGTCATGCAGTATGCACACATGTTGGCGAGTCTTCACCACCCCGATCTTCAAGTTCCGCAGGAACCACAGCCAACTCTCATAATTCTCGCTTTCCACGAAGGCAAAGGCAACAGGCAGAATCTGGTTGTTCGCGTCGACTCCCACAGCTGTCATTATTTGTCCTTTGTATTTCCCGGTCAGGAATGTGCCGTCCACACACAACAATGGACGGCAGTGATAGAACACCCTAATGCAAGCTCCGAATGCGAAGAAAACTCTCTTCAGATGCCTCTTGTTCGGCCACAGGAGGCCGCCCGCGCCCCTGTCGCCCAACCGTGCATCGATTTCAGATTTGTCGCGCTTGGAGAGGGCGACTTTGCCTTCAGCTGCCACTTGTCGCTCTTGGGCAGGGCGAGTAGCCCCTGTCGCCCAACCCACGGGCGACAGGGGTATATTTCTGCAAAAAAAAATCGTAGTACACTTTTGCAATTTGAATTAAAAAATGTATTATTTAAAAAAAATTCCACAGCGGAGAGCGGGACTGGCCTGGTCGATCATGGAATTTTTATAAAAAATAATACACGGAAAATAAAAAATTATAAAAATAATAATCTGAAAAGAAAAATTACAGAAGTAGCCCACTGTCACCTTTCTGACTAGCTACTGAGTATAGTCGCCAGTCCAAATAGCGATTGAATTTATGTCACCAATTGGAACGGCGACAGGAAGTCAGTCGCCGTTTGAACTGGTCATAAATGCGCCTGCTCGGAGCCATGTCATTAATCGCCGTTGGACTGGTGACATGCGGTTTCTCTCGCCAATCGAAATGGCGACTGACTATTCATGTTCTCAGTCGCCATTTCAACTGGCAACATAAACCACATTATAAAAGTCGTGCGGTCGGTCGAGCCTCCTCGTGCGCCCCATAGCACACCGAGAGCAACCAAACCGAGAGAAAGAAAAGGAAAGGGGTGAAGAAGAGGAAAAGAGAAGAGAAGGTGAGGGGGGAAGGAGGGGAAGAAGAGGGAGGAGGAAGAGGGAGGGGAGGAGGAGAAGTTCATCATACATTTGAAGGTTCAAATTTTAATCTCCTGTTTTGTACTTTCGAAACCTAGGTTAGAAAACCAAAGTAATTAGATGTGTAGGTATTTAGTTATGTAGACTAGAAATAATTGTGTAGATATTTGTAGAGTAGTAATTTGTTGGTAAATATGGGTGGATTAAAAATATTTTTGTAGTTTCATTTAGATCATTATGATTTTCTGTAAATATTTGTAGATATATAGGTATGTCGTGTAGTAATAATTGTGTAGTTATTTGTAGACTCGTAACTAGTTTGTACATATGGATAGATTAAAAATATTGTTGTAGATACATTTAGATCATTAGCACTTTTTGTAAATATTTGTAGATATTTCGGTATGTCGAGTAGTAATAATTGCGTAGTTATTTGTTGGTAGATATGGGTAGAGTAAATTTTTTTTTGTAGGTACATTTGTATCATTTTTGTAAATATTTGCATATTGGTATTAATAGGAAAGCTAAATATGCCGTAGGTATGGATGTCTGAGACTATTACAAAATATACTATGAAGAAGGAGTTCCACACATGGGGACCCAAGGGGTGGCCCTAGGTCATTTTTCAAGTGTGATAGACAGTTTGTCGGGCGTAGGAGCGCACCTTTGGGGCATTGTTAGGAAACGGTTGTACAACATGGTCTCATTGGACCCTGATCTAAGTGAACTAAAGTTGCACCAAGAAAATGCATTTTCCACAACGGTGCATTTTCTTGGTTCATTTGGGTCGGTAGTGCCGACTTTCCTGAATTTTTTCAGGATTAGGGGTAACGGCTAGAATTGTGGGTGGGGGCTATAAATACGCTCCCACCTATAGCAATGGTAAGGTCTTGGACATTCATTGCATATTTGTGAGCCCTTGTAAGTCTCTCATCATCTCTAATGCATTTAATTCACATTTTGTGAGTTGTTGAGAGAATTCAAATGTGTGCATTCAAGTTGTGCCATTAGACACTTGATCAATGTCAAGCAAGCATCGTGGTCTATTCTCTTGGAGGTTGCTGCCTCCTAGACGGCTTGGAGGTGTGAGAACCGGTGATCTCCTCAAGAAGCTTGTGAGGAGGTCCGATGGATTGTGAAGGTTGGAGCTCACCTAACCGGAGCGTGGAAGAGCTACCACTAGTGATCGAGAGAGGATCAATTGCACAAGGAGCCGACTTGATTCGTTCAAGCTTCCTCTACATGGATTAGGGTAGACCGGCAAGTCTCCGAGACCACGGGAAAAAATCATTGTGTTCATCTCTTGTGGTTTGCTCTCTTGTGTTCTATTGGGCAAATTTACTTTCCTAGTGTACTAGTGCTTGCTCATATATATAGGATTGTGTAACTTGTTTAGACATAGCTTGTTGGTGTACTTAGTGAAACATAGACGATTTAAGCTTTAATTGTTAAAATTCTTGATTCTAGTATTACTTGGTTATCTATTGCAATTAGAGCCAAAGAATTTTAAAAACCTCCTATTCACCCTCCACTAGTTAGTTATCCTTGATCATACAAGTGGTATCAATGCTTGGACTCACTTTTGGATCTTTACCGTCTAGAGAGTAAAGGATGGCTAGTGATGGGGTTCCCATAAACAAGGCACATTCGTTTGATGGCACAAATTATGCGTATTGGAAAATACGCATGACCGTTTATCTCAAAGCCATGAGTCCAAGCATGTGGAGAATTGTGGATGAGGATTTCGCTACGGGATTAAATCCCACACTCACCGTTGAACAACAAGAGCGAAATTCTCATCTCAATGCTCAAGCTATGATGCTCTATTTGGAGCTTTGAACGCGGATGAGTTCAATTGAGTAAGCAATCTTGGCACCGCTCATGAGATTTGGACAACCCTCTCAGAAATCCATGAGGAAACATCCTCGGTCAAGGAGGCCAAATTGCATATGCTTAGGATCAAGTATGAGAGTTTCATTATGTTACCCCATGAGAACATCAATGAGATGTACTCAAGACTCAATATCATAGTGAATGAGCTCAAAGGCCTTGGGGCTTCACTAACCGATCTAGATGTTGTTCGTAAGATGCTTAGGACTCTATAGGACAAATACAAGACGTTGATGACATTGTTCCTCAACTCTCTCGAGTTGCGAAGGATGACGCCAATCAGACTCCTCAGAAACCTCATCACCAATGAGCTCTACAAGAAGGACAAGGAGGAGCTTTTAGAGCAAAGTTCTTCAAAGAATAAGAACATTGCTTTCAAGGCCAAGGTGGAGTCAAGCGATGATACGCTTGATGACTCCGAAGAGGAGATGGTTCTCCTTGTAAGGAGAATGAGGAGGTTCATGAAGAAGCGCTCAAGCTCAAGCACCCCTCACAAATTCAAGAAGGGGCAAAACTCAAACAACAACTGCTACGTCAACATCTGTTGCTATGAGTACGATGAGAAGGGGCACATCGCCTCTCATTGGCCCAAGAAGAATGACGACAAGACCAAGTCACCAAAGAAGAAGCCATTCCACGGAAAGAAGAAGCTCTTCAAGAAGCTTCACAAGGATGGCAAGAGTGAGGCTCACATTGGAGAGTGGGATTCTGAAGAGGAGTATTTGAATTCCAACTCATCCGATGATGACTCTCCTTCCAAGAAGAAGGGACTCGTCGGAGTCACCATAAAAGAGGCTACATCGCCATTCATCACTCCTTTGTGTCTTATGGTAAAAGGAGATAAGGTAAAATCCAATGACGATGGTGAGCCCTCTTATGATGAGCTTATGGACATGATTGAGGACCTAAATGAGTACCTTGGTAAGGATAAGTCAAAGTATAAGACTTTGAGAAAAGAATTTCTTTCTCCTAAAGACTCTTATGAGGAGCTAAAGGAAGCTCGTGAGACTCTCATTCTCAAGGATCAATCTAAGTCCAAAATTGATATAGGAGTTTTTTGTGATATCATTGATGCTATGCCTAGAGTAAATGATTCTTCTTGAAATATATCAAAAACTAGCATGGAAACTTCATGTGATGACTTGCTTATCATATCTTCTAGCTCAAGTTTAATTACTATTCATGATACCAATAATTTATTTATTGAGAATGTTGAGCTCAAGGAGCAAGTAGCCAAGCTTAGTAAGAGCTTGGATCGATGCTTTAAGGGTAAAGCAACCCTTGATAAAATTCTAAGTGATCAACGACGCTCCTACAATAAGGAATGTCTTGGGTTCATTCCCAAGAAGGGTAAGAAAGTAAGCCATAAGGCTCCAAGGTTTGTGAAGTCTAATGGAAAACTTTGCTATAAGTGTCATGACGTGGGACATATAGCAAATGATTGTCCATTAGGCAAAGCTCCTAAGAATAATATTTATGATTCATGCTATATTCTTAGGAAAACTAGCAATGGTAAAGTAGTTGCAAAATTTGTTGGCACTCCTATACTTGGTCGCAAAAATAATGCCATTTGGGTGCCCAAAACCTTGGTTAGTAATCTCCAAGGATCCAAACAAATTTGGGTACCTAGAAAGGTTCGATTCTTCTTTTGTAGGTGAACTATAAAACCGATGAACGGAATTGGGTGTTAGATAGCAGTTGCACTCAACACATGACCGAAGACTGGAAGATGTTTACCACATTCGAAGTTGGAAGTGGTCAACATGACAAGATCACATTTGATGACAATAACAAAGGAACGGTAATAGGATTGGGTAAAATTGCTATCTCTAATGACCTTTCCATTTCTAATGTTTCATTAGTTGAAACTTTAAATTTTAACTTGCTATCCGTTGCTTAAATTTGTAATCTTGGTCGTAGTTGCACATTTTCTAGAGATGGTGTTGTAATCTCTAAAGAAAATGACAACTCCTTGGTGTTTAAAGGCTTTAGATTTAGAAATATTTATTTAGTTGACTTCATCTCTAATGAGCCATGCCTTCAAACTTGTTGAATTGCGAAAACCTACTTAGGTTGGTTATTTCATAGAAGGCTAGCTTATGTTGGGATGATTCAACTCAAAAAACTTTTTAAGCATGATCTAGTTGTGGGCTTGAAAGATGTGAAGTCTGATAAAAATAAATTGTGTAGTGCTTGCCAAGCCGGTAAGCAAGTTGCTAGTTCTCATCCTTCCAAGAGTATCAAGTCCACATCTAGACCATTAGAGCTCTTACACATGGATTTGTTTGGCCCAATAACTTACAAGAGCATCGGGGGCAATTCTTATTTAGTCATTGTGGATGATTACTCAAGATATACTTGTGTTTTCTTCTTAGATGATAAATCCGAAGCCTTCGATATTTTTAAAAGTTTTGCAAAAGGAGCTCAAAATGGATTTGATTTCAAAATAAAGAAAATATGTAGTGATAATGGTTTCGAGTTCAAAAATACAAGAAACGAGGATTATTGTGATAAACTTGGAATAAAGCATGAGCTTTCCGCTACCTACACTCCGGAGCATAATGCAGTTGTAGAAAGGAAAATTCGAATATTGATTGAAATGGCAAGGACAATGCTTGTTGAATATTGTACTTCCGATAATTTTTAGGCAGAAGCTATCAATACCGCTTGCAATGCAACAAACCGTCTTTATTTGCATCGCCTCTTGAAAAGGACTTCCTATGAGCTTCTCATTAGAAGAAAACTGAACATCTCCTATTTTCGTGTTTTTGGTTGCAAGTGTTATATTTTGAAAAAGGGTGTTCGGCTTTCAAAATTTCAAAGTTGTTGTGATGTTGGATTTTTGCTTGGTTATTCTTCTAATAGCAAAGCGTACCGTGTCTTCAACCAAATCAAGGGTTTAGTTGAAGAAACGTGTGATGTTGAATTTGATGAAACTAATAGCTCTCAAGAAGAGTAAAAAATTTGGATAATGTAGGTGATGAAGGCTTGAGACAAGCAATGAATAATACAACTCTTAGAGATATCAAGCCAAAGGAGGACCAAGACAATCAATCCTCATCCACCCAAGTTGAGCATTCTACTTTCACAACGTCAAGTCAAGCTCAACCAATTAAAGTGGAAGAAAAGGAGGATGATCAACAACTCCAAACCATACCTCCAAGGATCCACCATGCAAGCTCAAATGATCATCCAATAGGTCAAATATTGGGTGATGTTAGCAAGGGTGTTCAAACTTGATCTCGTGTTACTTCATTTTGTGAACATTACTCTTTTGTGTCTTCCTTTGAACCCTCTCATGTAGATTAAGCTTTAGATGATCCAGATTGGGTGAACTCTATGCATGAAGAATTCAATAACTTCGCCCGAAATGATGTTTGGACTCTAGTTGAAAGGCTCAAGGATCACAATGTCATGTGCATAACCTCTCTAAGGAGTCATATGGACTCAAACAAGATCCTAGAGCATGGTACGAGTGTTTCAGAGACTTTCTACTCTCAAAAGATTCAAAATTGGGAAGATCGATACAACACTCTTCACTAAAATAATTGATGGAGAATTCTTTATATGTCAAATTTATGTTGATGACATTATATTTGGTTCTACTAACCAAGATTTTTGTAAAGAATTTGGTAATATGATGTTTAGGGAATTTGAGATGTTCGTGATTAGAGAATTGAGCTATTTTCTTAGACTCCAAATCAAGCAACTCAAGGATGAGACCTTCGTGCGCCAAACCAAATATATGAAAGATTTACTAAAAAGATTTGGCATGGAGGATGCAAAGCTCATCAAGACTCCTATGGCATCCAAGGGGCATCTAGATCTCAATGAGGGAGGTAAATCGATAGATTTAAAACTTTATTGTTCTATGATTGGTAGTTTACTTTATCTTACCGCATTTAGGCCTGATATCATGTTTAGTTTTTGTATTTGTGCATGTTTTCAAGCTTCTCCAAAAGAGTGTCACTTACTAGCCGTTAAAAAAATTCTAAGATATTTAAATCATTCTTCAAATATAGGCTTATGTATCCTAAAGGTGCTATGTTTTATTTAATTGGATATTCGGATTTGAATTATGCTGGTTGAAAGTGGATAGAAAGAGCACCTCTGAAAGTTGTCAATTCCTAAGTAGATCCATTGTTTCATGGTTTTCCAAGAAATAAAATTCTGTTACCCTATCCACTGCCGAAGTCGAATACATATCCGCCGGTAGTTGTTGCGCTCAATTATTATGGATGAGGCAAACTTTGATGGATTATGGTATAAATTTTAAAAGTGTGCCTCTTCTTTATGATAATGAAAGCGCTGTCAAAATAGCCAACAACCCGGTCCAATACTCAAGAACTAAACACATAGATATTCGCCACCATTTCTTAAGAGATCATGTGAGCAAAGGTGATATAGTCATTAGCCACATAAGAACCGAAGATCAATTAGCGGATATCCTTACCAAGCCTCTAGATGAAGCCCGGTTTTACAAATTGAGGAATGAAATAAATGTCCTAGATATCTCAAATGTTTCTTGAATATTTGCACAATGGTTGTATCTTCATTTGGTATTATTTGCTTTTGATTGATTCTCGAATTTCTTTGGGCAACACATTAACGGGGAGTATTATATAATTCACATGTATACTACATCCCTAAAATGTGAAAATATCAAATAAGTGCTACTATTACTTCAAAAAGGTAGCCTTTTGACCTAACTAAGTCAAATTAGTCAAAAGTATGATATCATGAAGCTTTTGCAAAATTCTTTTTTTAAATCCCTTCATCTTCAAAATATATATATAAAAATATCATCTAATAGATATTCTTTGTTATAACCTTTCTCTATATCTTGTTACAAAAGCAAAAAGGTGCTTTGAAAATACTCCATTTAGATTTTCAACCAAACCTAAAATTTTGTCTATATTGACCTAAATAATGCACTTATTGAGTTATGGCTTGTGGAACTAGAGCTTCATATGTTTCTAGTCTCATACAAGTATTTAAAACTCAAACAAGGAAATGAGATTCATCTTCTCTTTAAAAAGGTGTTGATTTCTCAAAAAGTGAAATATAATCCTTTCAAAAACTATCTTTGTACAAATTATGTTAACTATATGGTATTTGAGCCTTGTGATAAGTTGGAAATGCTCATATATGTCTTTCACTAAGTCTTGTATACATTAGAGCTATTTCACAACCTTGTTCTTAAAAAAATTTAGTCTACTCGGTCAGGGCCGGCACTACCGCCCCCTAGCAGCGATAGTGCCGCAAGTGTCAAGTGGGACCAATTTTGGGTAGTTTCCTACATGGCTGGCGGTTTCTCTCTACCTCATTTACTTCCTTGGCCAGTTACACTGCACTCCCTACTCCCCCTCTTGCTTTAACCCTCTCTAAGCAAGTTTGCTCTCAAACTCTCTCTCTCTCCCAAAAATCCCCCAAGTTGTTTCTATCCATTCCAAGGATCCTTCCTTGCTCAAGTGCTTTCAATCTTCTCAAGGTACTCATCTCTCATCATTCTTGAGCATTATCTCCATTCATTTCATGCCCTAGGTCTCAATTTTGGTTTTTAGGGTTTGATGCAAATGTAGCAAATGCATGTTGTATTTAAGCGAAATCTCTAGTTTAAATGAGTAGATCGGTGACCTATGAAGTCATTTTATGCAATTCTAGTGCTCGATCTAATAAAAAATAGTGTTTTCACACTTGGTGGCTGCGGTTCCTCGATGAACCCAGCACTACCGCTGTGGTACAACGGTAGTACCGACCTGGTTCGGCACTACCGACCCTACTAGTGCGGTAGTACCGCCTAGGAGCAACACTATCGGTCTAGCATAGGCGGTAGTGCCGACTTTGCTGCCAAAAATAGCACAACTTGCTTCATTTTCATTAAATTTCTAAAGTTGAGTTCCTAGTTCCTTTGCTTATCTCTCCTATTGTCCTTGTAATCCAGAAATCACGCCAAGTGTGAAGAATCCTTCCAAGCCCAAGGCTCCTTGTGGTGGGGTCACATTTAGGGAATCAACACGAAGTGCTGGGGTTCCCACTCCCTGGGCTGATAGTGGGAGTGACATTGATAACTCCTACACGATTGCTGCTAGAGATGAGGAAATAAAGAAGATAGTGGGTCAAGAATTGGGAGGAAGTAGCTCTCAAGCGGACAAAGGCAAAGGACCCGCTCATGAGTCGAGTGAGGAAGAAGGGGATGATGATGAGGATTATGGGATGGATGTCGATGAAGAGTCTAAGGAAGAGGAATCATTGCCTGGCTTTGACCCTCAAGAGGATTTAAAGCAAATAAAGGGAGATAAGTATTACTCGTTGAGGGGAGCCAATCAGTATTGCCTGCCTAGAAAAACATCTGAAAAGTTATTTCGCACTCTCTTTCAAGAGAAAGTTTTTCATGAGATATACTCTAACAAGGACTTCTCATATCAGAAATATGTGGATTGGGACCATATTAGGAAGTTACCCTTGTTTGCTGGTGTCCCTGAGCTTTTTCATGGAGCAGGCCTCATGAATTATGTCAGTGAGAGGTGTGACTTTGAAGATGATATGGTACGACAGTTTTATGTCACAGTCCACATCCCTGACACATATGACTCCATCACCTAGATGTCCAGCGCCAAGGTCTACACTGCCACCAAGGATGAGTTTGAGTAGGCTTTGGGCATATTCCACAGTGGATATCGCAGGATATATAGCGACATGCCTCTTGGAGTATCTCAGCAGCTTGAGTTCTACAATCCCGCTGCTAATGTGAGGAGGCCAGGAAAATTTGCAGGACTTCTTCTATAGGCTAGTTTAGTTAATAGAATCATTAGAGTTACCATTCACCCCAAAAGTGATAACTTTGATGACATTCGTAGATATGCAAGGAACATCATGAGCAAGGTGATGCATAGGTAGAAATTTGATGTGATTGCCTTCATGATGAGGGAGATGACCATTTCAGCCTGTGAGTGAGGAAAATCTATATATTTTGCTCCTTACATCATGGAGCTCATTCTTAGGAAGACTAGGTATAAGGTAGGATGTGGCTATGCTCATAAATAGTACAAGCCTTGTGAAGCTCCTCCCCAAGTAATTGGATATCCAGCGTAGCAGCAGCAACCTCAGGACGCCCCTTAGGATCAACCTCAAGCCCAGCACGCGCCTCAGGACGCCTTCTTGGCAAGTTTGGATACACTTCGCACGTACATGATGGCTCAGTTCGCATCACTCAGCTCCGGCATCATGAGTAGGCTTGACTAAGAGCATTAGTTTCAGCTCCAGACTCGAGCCATGGTTGATGAAGTTCGGGAGCGCCTGGACACTGTTGGAGCAACTGTGGATCTTCTGCGTGGTGAGCTAGTTCTAGTTCATTTTCGTCATTTTGGCCGTGGTCGTGGACATGGTCGTAGTACTCCTCCACCCTCCTAAGCACATCATGAAGACCCCTCTTTTGGTACTTGATGCCAAAGGGGGAGAAGTAGAAGGGGGAAGTGAAGCGAAGGTTTGAGGATTAGCTTTATAATAGTTTTATATTATCTCTTGTAAGCTAATTGAACCTCTGTATGTGTTTTGGTTGTGTTGGATGTTTTATGAATGTTTGTAATACTGAATGCTTAAATTATTACATTGTTTTCTATTTTGTCATATTGGATCCTATGCTTGATGTGCATGCATATTTTTATATTCATCTTGCTTTTTTGGATCCAATATATAATGGAAACTTCGCCAAAATTTCAAATTTCTTCAAATATGTGCAATCTCATATTTATATATTCATGCACATATTTAGGGGGAGTTTCAACTATACATTGTGGCTTTTATGGAATTTTAATTCCAAATTCAAATCATCTTCTTCCGAAAGAAGTGAAATGCCGTTAAAAGCAAAATCCAAAAGTATACAACTTGCTTGTCTTGATGTATACTTTAAATATATTCAATTTCATTGTATTTGATAAGGCTGTCATCAATTACCAAAAAGGGGAGATTTAAGCATCTAGGCCCCAAATTCGTCTTTGGTTTTAGTAATTAATGACAATCATATTTTAAAGGACTAACAATTTTTCTTGAGGCTATGAAAAATAGGTTAGTCCTATGAATAGATGAAACCGTTGAGCCATAAGGAAATTGGAACATCAAGCTCACATAGGTATAATTTATAAGGACACTTTTCTAGCTTTTTGGCGATCTAGGTGTTTGGAGAAAAGATCGAATTGCTAGTATAGCAGTCGTACTATTAAGAGGGACCTTTGGCTAGTAGCATGAAGATAATTTAGTGTCAATGGCTCAAATTTATGTTCATACTTTAGTCATGTGCATTTCTCTAAAAATATGTTTTGTCCGCACTACCTACCATCTAGGAGCGGTAGCGGTAGTACCGACTCAAGGGGCCGGTAGTTATTTAATAGAGAAGGATATTTTTGAGGTTATGCCAAGTTGCCACTACCGACCTTGTGGGAGTGGTACTGTCGAAAGTATGGTAGTACCGGCTCCAGAGGCCGATAGCGCTTTTACAGAATGCTATCTTTTGGGTTCGCTCAGGCCAGCACTACCGACCTACTTAGGGCGGTACTGTCGCAGGTGCGGTAGTACCGGCCCTAGTGGTTGGTAGATGTTTTCCAAAATGGTGCATTTTCTTGGTTTTTACCCTGCCGGCACTACCGTCTATCTGGGAGTGGTACTGCTGTAGGTGCGGTAGTACCGACCCAAATGGACAGTAGTCCTTTTCCAAAAAAAGGGTGAAAATGCACTATTCTAGGTGCTTAAGGCCAGCACTACAGGTCCTCCATGGGCGGTAGTGTCGGGCTACTGTAGCAACGGCTAGTTCCTCTTACCATTAAATACTATAGGCGACTGTTGAGCCTAAGGATGACACTACCGGCCTTACATGGGCGGTAGTGCTGACTTTCCTGAATGTTTTCAGGATTAGGTGGTAACGACTATAATTATGGGTGGGGGTTATAAATACACTCCCACCTGCAGCAAGCGTAAGGTCTTGGACATTCATTGCATATTTGTGAGCCCTTGTAAGTCTCTCATCATCTCTAGTGCATTTAATTCACATTTTTGAGTTGTTGAGAGAATTCAAGTGTATGCATTCAAGTTGAACCATTAGACACTTGATCAACCTCAAGCAAGCGTTGAGGTCTATTCTCTTGGAGGTTGTCGCCTCCTAGATGGCTTGGAGGTGTGAGAACCGGTGATCTCCTCAAGAAGTTTGTAAGGAGGCCCGGTGGATTATCAAGGTTGGAGCTCACCTACCCAGAGCGGGGAAGAACTACCTCTAGTGATCGAGGGAGGCTCAATTGCGCAAGGAGCCGGCTTGATTCATTCAAGCTTCCTCAACGTGGAGCAGGGGAGACCAGCAAGTCTCCGAGACCATGGGAAAAAATCATTATGTTCATCTCTTGTGGTTTGCTCTCTTGTGTTCTATTGTGCAAATTTACTTTCCTACTGTACTTAGTGCTTTCTCTTATATCTAGGATTGTGTAACTTGTTTAGACATAGCTTGTTGGTGCACCTAGCGAAAACTAGATGATTTAGGCTTTAATTGTTAAAATTCTTAATTATAGTATTACTTGGTTATCTATTGCAATTAAAGCCAAAGAATTTTAAAAACCTCCTATTCACCCTCCTCTAGTCGATTATCCTTGATCCTACAATAGTGCCGGATGTCGATCACGGGAGTGCATGTAATGGGAGTTACTAGAACTAAAGGGGCCAAAGTCATGGAGCTCTTATGTAAGAGTGGCTAAGGAGAGAGATGGCCTCTAGTGTTATTGGCATAAGCATTTCAGAGAGTTACTTCCAGTCATGTGATGATAGAGGAGGCCATGGATGCTATTGCGGAAGAAGTTGGGGAGTCCAGCCTAGTCATACATCCTTATTGAGTCAAGGCGTGGGTGAGGGGGAGGAGACAGTGCAAGATGAACAAGGTGACACTCCCTTACCGCAAATGCAAGAGCCCATGAGCAATGCGGACGAAGGGGAACATATAGAAGGGTTTGTGGAAAGAATATAGGCAGAGAACCGAGAGTATGAGGCTTTATGTGATGATAACATTTGCATTGGTGGTGAAGTTAGATGCGATGAGCATTACACTAATGAGTGGGAGGACTACCAGTTCGAGAATGTAGTAGTGAATGATGGTGAAGGTGTTGAATGGGAATATGGTGGGAATGTGGTGTAGTTGAGGGCAATTTATAAAAGTAAGTGGGAGGTGCAGGAGGCTGTGAAGGAATAGGCAGTGTCAATGCGGAGACCATTTAAGGTTCTTAAGTCTGCACCACACAGATAGCTGGCTTTGGTTTCTAAGGAACGTAAAAGTCAGAATCATCGGCAACCGACCTCGGGTTTGCGTAATACATGATCGTCACCCTAGGTTGTTGAAGGCAATTCTGCAGTTGCAACAAGGTGAAGAAAAGCTGACTCCATGGACAGATTTGCAGAGTAGGTGGTGCAAGCGGCACATGGGGGTGAACTTTTACAAGTAATTCAGAAACAAGGTTGTTACAAAGCTGTTCAAGAGGTTGTGCAATCAGAATTGGTAGCGGAAGTTTGATTCACTATGGACGAAGCTAGATGAACTGATGAGGAAGCAAACAATAGAGGTTGCGAAGAACCCGACTCCGAGCACGGAAGAGGCCCCCATAGTGCTTCATGACTTACCTATGGACCCTCCGCAATTGGTTAGGAGGACTGGCAGGGCCACAGAGTGCTTCTTCGAATGGATTGAAAATGAGCGAAAGGAGAAGTGGGCTTCGCTTTACGACACGGATGGTGCAAGGTACGGTGTCATGACGACTAACCTGGCAGAGGTGTACAATTGGATGATGAGGGGTCTGACACCCCTTCCTCTCGTTGCTATAGTTTAGGGAGTTCTTCGTGGGATTATGAAGTACTTTGTGGATCGTCTTGCGAATGCGTTGGTTGCCATGAATAATCCTGTCGTAACATACTCAGATATGATCAATGCATACTTGGAAGATAAAGCAAAAAAGTGGGAGATGGACAGAGCGTTCAATATGGGAATGAGAGAGTTGTGTTTCGAGATATTGTGTAGGGACAAAGTCGGTCGTGAGATGAACCATGGTAGAGTTCTATAGGAGTGCACCCTTGGGAGGCGGAGTTTTTCTTGCATATGAAACAAGCCCCTTCTGTTACATAGGCCTTGTGCACACGTAATTGCTGCATGTTCCACCATTCGTATGGATCCAGGCATATTCACGGGTCAATGTTTCATGAAGGAGGTGGTGACTGCAACTTGGAGTAGAGAAATGTATGGTATCGGTGTGGTTGGTTCATTCACGGACCATCGCATGTGGGAGCATATAAGGTGGGTTTCGGACATCGACAGGCTTAAGGGAGTCAGACGACCCCAAACAAGACATATTTGGAATGATATGGATGCTGCAGAATGTGACCATCGAGTGAAGAAATGCTCCATTTACAAGGAGAAAGGGCATACTTTCAAGAATTGTCCAACGCTGAACTAGAACTGAAGTGTTGTGTGCATGTATAACATATGACTACAAGAGTAATTATGACCCTGATTTTGAAATGGTGTGTGCGTGTCATGTTTATATTTCCATGTTGTTTGCTAACTGTTTTTTACTTGTATGATGTTTATATTTCTATGTTATTTGCTAACCTGTTTGTTATTTTTATGGCAGGTATGGTGGGTGACGGTGCAGCTCCCGCATGGGAGTACGAGCTAATCAACCCTATCATAGATGCGTCACACTGTAGTGGTTTGGCCACACAGGCCCCGATAGAGGGCCAAGTGCCTACTGAGCTTTTGCGCCTACGCTTGCGCACCTCCATGAGGGCACGTAGGATCGACGCGCGCTGGATACTAAGGTTTGTACATTTATTTCATTGTTGCCATTAGATTGTATTTTGAATGCATATGAACTTACTATCGTCTTGTTCACGCAGATTGCAGACCGTTGTATTGCTACCATTCGGTAGGATGGTGGAGGCTACATGTGCAGATGATGCTGACAGGCGCGGTGCCTCCCGGAGGTCCCCTTATGACAATAGTCTACTCACGGCTCTCCTTGACCATTGGCAACCGGAGATGCACACCTTTCATCTCCCTTGCGTGGAGACAACACCAACGCTGGAGAACGTTAGTTACCTCACGGTCCTTCCGTGCACTAGGCAGGCGGTTGTCCCCGATGACGTCGGCCCTTATGGCGAGCTAAGATCCTCACAAGGTTCGATGGCGTGCTACCCACCCAGGCCGATTACGAGATGTTCATCGGAGGCCATGGCCCGACTCGGAAGTGGCTGACGTAGTTCTACACAAGTTGTGTTTTGTTGGCATTTTATTCGTTCCTATGATGTTGCACAATTCGAATTTGTTGTTATTTAATACTAACGTATTGTTTTTACAGCCTGAGAGGATAGCAGTCGGTGCTACGGACTACGTCGTGTGACGCCACTTGGAGGCAGACTTGCTTGGTTCTTCGGCTGGGTCTAATTCTGCTCTTCCCACGAAGATAGCATTGACAGGCACATGATCCAGTACGCGTTGACTATAGCGGATGCAGAGTTGGACAACATCCCATAGCTGGCTTGGGGCCCAACTGTACTATGTGCCACCTATAGGGCCCTCTGTGACGGTTGTCGGTACGTCGTCGATAACTCGATCCTCACCGGGTGCCCACTCCTCCTCCAGCTGTGGTCCTTCTAGCTTTTCCAAGTTGGATGTCCGCACGTCGAGTTGGGACCTTACGGGGATGTCCTGTATGGGTCAGCGTGGGACACGTCGATCATTCAACAATGGGGACACTGTGGTGTCACTGACGGGTTAGTATCTTGTCTCTGTCGTATGTTACGATACAATTCAGCCGGGTGTTTACTATCATGACGTGTACTACTGCTTGTGTAGCCCACGTTCATGTTAGTTACATTGCACGCATCGTACCCTGACTACATCATGATATTCGACTAGCTAACAGATGATCGTGTGATCTAGAGGCCGACCTACCAGAGTGCGTAGCTGCGCGAGCACCCTCTGGCATCTCCTTGTAGTGCACCCGCGATGCCACCTTTTGGCTCACCCATCGTCACCTGGTGTTTGACGTGTTCATGGAGACATACGCGGTTCACCGGGTGATACGCCAGTTCGAACTTCGCCAGGTTTTCCTAGTCCCTACGGGTGTCGTTGTACCACCACATATCCACTCGTGAGTTTTCTATTCCGCCTTATTCCGATTGGTTATATGTTTCTTTAATAAACTAATGATGTGTAATGTTACTTATTTTTGAAGGCAAACAAGGAATAGTCTCTCAGGGTGTGCAGGTTGGACACAATGCATGCAGACTCATGTTCAGCAGTGGTCCCATGTGTTGGAGGACATCCACCAGGAGGCCACCCTTTATGACCACAGCACTTACGACGACTACATTCGGTGGTATGCTACACGGACAAGCGTCAGAGTTGTCTGTGTCGTGGAGGACCCTCCTAGGCACGCGGCTACCATGGTGGTCACGTACCCGATGTAGCCAGACTCGGCCTTCCATCACTCGGAGAGTCAATTGATGTGATTAAAAAATATGTACCTATGCATGCTTTCTTCTAATCGAACATATTTATATTCGCACTTAGGTCCGCACTCAGCTTTGGTCATGCGTTGGAGACCACATTGGACGAGGTGCGAGGGATGGTGGACCGGGTGATCGTATAGTCTCGGTGCATTGTCAAGCTGACATCGTGTCGGACGCCTAGGGAGGACGTCGTTCCACATGTTTGCTGCTCATCCTCGGTACGCGGGCGACATACCCAGTACACACCAGCTTGCGCACCACGTGCTGCACCTCCTCCTGACATGGCGGGGGGCTCCAAATGGCAGTGAGACACACCATACAATCGGATTTTCTAGGTAAACCTTTGGTGCTTATTCGTACATAACAAATTCTACATAATTTGCACATGTAGTTCTAATGCTGTGAAGTTTTTTTGTATGCAGCTAACATTTCGGACGCTGTCAATGATGACGTTCTCCAGTACGGCCATGCCACCTCGGACACCGGTGATGATGATGTCGACTTCCGCACTTAATTTCTTGACCCCCAGGAGACCACAAGGGTTCTGTTTGGTCTATCGTAGCTGTCCGGTGCACCTGGAGCCAGCTAGCGTACGCCACGCTGCCTCCACCTGAACATCCCATCAAGAGCACTAGAGAACAAGCCCCAAACCAGCTAACTTATCCATCTGGACATGTTCTGTGCCATGGGAGGGCTGGGGCCATACAAGGGGTCGCACCACAAAAGAACCGCAGATATTTTTTTTTCTTTCATAACTTATGTACTGTACAGACATATACATTTCATTAGTTCATAACTTTTGTTCTTTCATAACTTTCATAACCTACTCTTCGCACACGTTTTGTCGTATCAAATTGTTCCTCGCTTACCAATTTGTTACTTCCTATTGCCCAATTATCTACACGCTCACGCTCACGAGTAACGAGCGATTGCCGATAATGATAACAATGGATGTGACAACACAGTCCCACCTGGTTTACCACATCGAACACTCTATGGTAGGGAGAATTGACCACATGAAGTTAGTAGCTTTGTCAGGACGATTTAACAACACACATCCATCAGCTTTTTTAGGGTGATTGTACAACATACTGCCTATTGTTTTCTCAGCCTGATTTGACAACACGTTGCCCCTGCTTCCTCAGAGCGAAGTGACAACACATTGTAAATGAAGCACATGCGCAGTTTTGCCCCAGAAGCACAGGCGTATCCATCCAGTCTAGGTTCGGTGGTGCACGGTCACACGGTAGATCTAGGCTACGTGAAGGTCTAGGTCAACAGTGTAAATGAAATTTGTAAGGCCGTCACGCTGGAGATGCCCCCAAGTGACAAAATCATCATACTAGGTGATGCCATTGGCACATTCATCTAGTGTCCAAAGAAGGACTTCTCCTATGACTACCGCCCTGCAGCACCGAAGCTACAAGCACTACCAGAGCCATGTGATGCACCAGAGCTACCAGCACTACTGAAGACACGTGATGCATCGAAGGGGCCCACTAAATCGTCTACCGTGTCCCGTCAGGCACAGGCCGTTACTACATTTCACGCCCAGTCGTCTCCCGTGAAGACAACATTTGCTAGATGGCGAGGCGGTGATAAGGGCAAATCGAAGGGGACCACGTTAGCCCATGACTTTTCGTTTGCCCCGTTGGTGCGGCAATTCAAGCTGGGACAACCGTTCATACCGAAAGAGCGCCAGGAGACGCTTACATTAGCCTGTATTAGATTGCAAGATTGGTGCATAAAACAAGTCAACAAGCTGGTGGAACAACGGGCATCGAGTATCTCGGTCTGCTTCAAGGAGGAGCATTTTTTACACCGGTTTTTAGATGGCTTCTTCGTGGTCGGTTTCAACGACTTGTTTGATCTCTACAACCTCAACGCCCTCGACGCCTCACTCATGAGATGCTGGACTTTGTAAGTGTATGCAATTACGATCCACATTCATGTCATACCGATAAATGTCATATATATATGGTCTTCTAATTTTTTATATACAGATACATGATCGTGGAAGCAAAAGTAAGGGAAATACCGGTGGGTTTCCTCAACCCACACATGGTGTCCAAGCAAACCATGGACGAAAATTTACAAGTCATCCACGAGTACGTGGAAAAAGTATTGCTGGCTCAATGGGACAAAACATTCATACTTTTACCTGAAGGATCAAGATGGCGATCAGAGGGGGGTTGAATGATCCCAAATTCGATTTTATCCCCCAAAGAAGATCACAAATGAAATTCTTCACCTAAAGAAACCAAGCCAACATCCTTAGCAATCAAATGGAAGCGGAAGAATCAAATTTCCCAAAATTCAGCCTTCGGCTGGCACTACCGCCCATGTGGGGGCGGTATTGCTGGGGTTACTGTAGCTACAGTAAAACCAGGTATATGAACAGTGTTTTCAGCATGGGTTCAAAAAGAAAAATTGATGTATCTTTTAATTCGTTGATCCAAACTCAATGAAACTTGGTAGATGTAATCCTAAGGATGTCAGGAACTTATTTCAACCTTCAATCACAAGGATTGACGTCAAAGTTCCGACCTTTTTGCCTAGGAAGGAAGAACACACTAAGTTTTGAGCAAATCCAACAAACTTGATTCAAGACTTGCTCGTGGGGTTTTGATGATCAAGAAGATCCTGGATAGGCTCCCACATGTCACAGCAAGCAAGAGATCAAATCAAAACACAAGAAATCACGAGCTATAAGATCACGCATTCAAGAATGCAAAAATCAACTTCTTGCACGAAGAACGCATGGATTGCCTAGATGATTGAAGATATAAGATCAAGAGAAAAATCATTCATCAAACGCCAACCTCAGCAAAGATTCTTAAGCATGTAGAAGGAGAGGAGGCAAATCCAAATTGCGTAAATGTAAATTGCAAGAAAGTAAATTCGAAATTTAAATTGCGTAATTTAAATGCGTAATGTAAATGCGGAAAGGAAAGAAATGATTTGAGGAAGCATTTTCATTTCTGGAAGGAGAGGTTTACAAAGCCTCACAAACAAGTGGGAAAAGCTCAAAGGATCACAAAACCATCAAAACCTTCAAGTGAGGGAGGGCTACCCCTACCCCTCTATTTATACTAGTCTTGGGCAACCTACCACCCTTGGATGAGCTTCTAAACCCTAGAACACTCATCAAGGGCTAGGATTAACCCACTCAACCAGCCATGCAAGGGCTCACCCAAAACCCACCACACAAATGGATTTTCTTGCACGGTTTTCAAAGCACACTAACTAGACCCGCTAACCTATCAACTAGACCAAGATCCAATAGCCCTCATTGATCCAAGCACCGTCTAGCTAGCATCTCAACCGTTCCTTGTCTTCACGGCTTGCCACGACTCTGTCTCAGATCATCTTCTGGCAATCCCCGACCGTCTGGACCTCTGATGCTCCTCGCCTAGTCCCGGTCATCCTTCGCCTCACCATGATCTAGCATCATCAACCTGCAACCATTAAAAATAAGGAAACACATCACATAGCATTGTTCAAAATGATATGCAATAAACTTCACACAAATTCAAATTTCAATTTCGCTCAAAGGTTGGCACTACCGCCCCCTAGGATCGGTACTGCCGCTCGACCGGCACTACCGCTCCCACATGGCCGGTAGTGCCGCTCTTATGAAAAACCAGCGAACACCTCTCTCTGGAATATAACTACCGGACCCCTACCCAGTACTGCCGCCCCTAGGCCGGCAGTACCGCCTCCACATGACCCGTACTGCCGCTTGGCCGGCATTACCGTGCCCACATGGCCGGTAGTGCCACTCTTGGCAGAGACAACTCAGATTCCTTCATTTTGAAAATCCATTTCAAATCAAACTCATATTCAAGCAAACCTATCTCAAACACAGTCAATAACTCATCACCAACAAGGATAGACCTCCACATGGTCTTTCATTACCCCACAACCCAGGGTAAATGCTTTGTCCAGTTGCTATACTTATTGATTTGTAAATGCAACGCGAAGTTAGGTTGAATGACCGTGGCGACATACCTGTGTAGGTTTAGCTGGGTTCTACTTGTAATTATACCAAGACAGAACCGGGTAATTTACTTTAATTCCAAAAAGGGCAGCACCCATGACTTGGCACCTATCGCAAATTTACTCGACGCGTCGTTCGGTGTCTACAAAATTAGTGGAGGGCCACATAGTTTTCGGTATCCGCTAGTACACAATAATCCTTCACACTCTATAATAATACCTTCAGAACTAACCTATTATATTTTGGAAGTACCACCAGTAGCCAAAGGGCACTAACCTATGTAGATTCTACGTTTGCCACAACATGCAACTCCTCATTGGTTCACAGAAGACCAATGTCATAGAGGTTTATCAATCTTACAACAATTGTTTCCACTTATTAATTTATATAGACGTAGGACTTTACTCTTCCCATCGATAGGCTTGGAAATGCGCTGAATCTGTGTTGGAACAGGCTGACCTGCTAGGTATTCGAGGACAACTCTGTGCCTTCTTGATGCGTGAGATCATAAATCCAAAAGGCGAATGCCACTCAAGCATCACCTGATGAGTTGTGAATATGATAGTTACCATTTCGATTAATTTGTGAACCTTGTGCTGTGAATTTGTGAGTTGTATTTCTGAATTCAATTTGTTTATATATATATGAGTTGATTTCTGAAATGGATGCGCTGTACATTGTAATGTACGATCGGAGTTGATTTCTGAAATGGATGCGCTGTATGTTGTAATATGTGATCCAAGTTCATATTTGAAATGTATGTCATAATAATATGCTGGTGATGCTCTGTAATGTCTTTTGTTTCAAAGGGCAAGGCTAGCCAATAAATAAAAAATTGTAAATAATAGAAATTCAACATCACAAATGGTTCTAAACAAGAACTGTCTGTGATGTATGCCTCATCACAGACGGTTCTTACTCATCACAGATGGTTTCAATTTAGAACTGTCTGTGATGACTATTTTCACTGACGGTTGGCAAACCGTCTATGATGAGCCATAGTCATCACTGACAGTTTGTTACAGACGGTTCACAAAACTGTTTGTGATGTGGTTTGTGAACCGTTTGTGATAAGCTTGTGTGAAGTAGTGTGATTTCAGGATATAGCTTTTGTCTTTGATTATCGTTGGAATTAGGAACCCACATCTTAGTAGTCAAAATCACCTATATATGTATAGATAGTTTTAATTCAACTACTCTTTATATGTGGCTCGAACATAGAATTATGAGCTTATCTTGCTAACATGACAACTTTCTTCAAGATGTCTCACCCCATTCTTTAATATTACTATTCTTAAAGAGGAAGGATTTTCGACCATCTGAGTGTGCTTCTGCATGCTTTGCCGTGTTTTTGACCAGTCACCGAATTTGACATGCTAGGCGTGCTATGTAAAGTATATTATACACGTACTATCACTAGCTTGAGGTTACATGTGATTCATGGTAAAAAGTGATACCATTTTAAAACTACTTCCATGTGATGATGATTTTATAATTATCAACAATATCATCTTGTTTGCTTTTCCATTGGGATGATAATCCTTGCCTAATCTGAGTATGAACAATTATGTGTTTTCCCTATTTGTTTTTCGGTAAAATAGTCAAGTTAAAAAAATATGTCCTCCCCTCATTCTTCGTCATCGAATGGATATGATGAGACGACGATTGGAAAACTGAGGCGTGGTCCAAGAGGAGTAAATAAAAGGCTCTAGGTTTGATATACCATCACGGCGGTCGATTTGAAGAATGGGACCCCTACCAAACCTCCAAAGGCAGTGGTAGCATTCCAGATATTGTGCGGGATGGTTGGATGGGAATGGGTCTCCATCACCTATGCATTCTGGAAGTGCTGATAGATGAGGAGCGCAACAACCTGGTGACATAAATTTTGGCATTGTTCAAGATCCCAAAAGACGCCATGCCCGTAGTGCGATGATATATGTTGCTAGTGGCAGCAATGCCGTGAAAGAACTTCAAGAGCACGCATGTCGCCAATTACATGAAAAAGGAAATGACTCCCTTCCATAAGTATGAGTTCATTGCTGAAGATGTATGGCAACAATTTGTTGAGATGAAGACGACGGAAGAGTTCGATCGTCAAAGTGAAGTGCACAAGGCTCTCCAGACAAAAAACACCCTGGTACACCGGTAAGAACACGCAATGGAGGAGGGAGGACGACGAGGCAATCCTGGTGGAGGCCTCCCCCCATCTTCCTCGATCGTAGGTCCACACGGTCGAAACTGTCTAAGAGCGAGGTCACATCCCACGTCTTTGTACTCCATGTCATTTACAAACCCCGCAGACGAGGAAGTATCCCAACGCTTTGTAAGATATCGAACTACCTAGTTTGTAAGTAGTCCATAACTTCATAAGTAAAATAACATATCAGGATCTTGTAGGAAGAGTTGAGTACAGAATCAACCCAAGGTTCTTTCCAGCTAGACAGGGAGAAAGATATACTCTCCACAGCCTTGGGAAACAAGGAGCGTCTGGGTCACATGCGAGGCAAAGGCGTTTTCTTCCCTTAAAAATGGGACTCCCATAAGACTTTGACATGTACCAGAGTTGAAAGAGAGTCAAAGCCGAGCATGAGGAACAACTAGTAGCTATGATTGAGGAAAGGCTGAGAGAGCAATTCAATAATTAGCTAATAAGCCTTGAGCGAAGGTTTGAGGAAAGGGTTGCGAACAGGCACGGACGGACCGTGCAAGCCCCAAATATATCGATGCAATTCAGCCCTACTCACCGTCGGAGCAGCTGCGCGTTCGCCCCTCACATAGACGATGACATCGAGACTATATATATCTCTTGAATGCTCTATAGATAGACCTGTTGGACGCCTTAGCAAATTGTGTATTGTTATGTAGGTGGCCACACGGTGCAATCTCCAAGTGAGGCTTGCCAATGGATCTATTCCACTGTAGGTTGCTTGGGGGCACGCATATCCATCTGGGCCAGGGCGATGGTGCACGGTCGTCCAATAGCATCAGGTTTTGCGAAGGTGAATGTCGACGGTGTACATGAAGTTTCAAGGCTGTCACGCTGCAGATGTCTCCAAATGATGAGATCGTGATACTAGGAGATCCATTGGCACATTCATCCAGTGGCCCAAGAGAGATATCTTCCTAGATGATTGTCCTCTAGCACCAAAGCTACCCATGTTACCAGAGACACTTGCTGCACCAGAGCTACCCGCACTATCAGAGCCACCTGCTGCACCGAAGCGGGTGACCAAATCATACATACTTTTACCGTACAACCCAAGGTAAGTGATGCACTAGTTGCTATACTTGTTGATTTGTACTTTATACGCAACTAGGGATGAAAACGGATCGGATACGAATGGTTAATGGCTCTACCGTATTTGTTTTCATATTTTTCTCGGATGCGGATATGAATACAGATAACCCAGATATGAACATGAATAATATCGATACGGATGTGGAGCGAATACGAATCGAAACGAATACGGTCACATATATTTATCGGAACATGAAAACCTTTTAAATTATACACACAAAATAAAAAAACGTAACTAATTTATTTGCTCCAAACATTCATGTAGAACATGTAATGACCTGTTGAATTATGTTTAAAATAATAAATTATGTATTTATGAGTTTTTATGCATTTTTAGCTACTTATTTAAAATATTTTCCTATTAAGGACACTAGTGTTTGAATTTTTAAGAACATTTAAAAGCTGATAAAATCTTGAATTTTTTTTATAAATGTTAGATTGTGTTAGGAACTTCCCTAAAAATTTTGTAATTTTTGGAGTTGGTTTGCCAATTTTAATAATTAAAATTTGATTTATGGATTAATTAAATTAGGAAACGATTTTGAAATTCAAAAATCTTTTTAGGCCAAAAGAGTAGCCTTGGCCCAGCCCATGTGCACATCTAAATAATTCGGCCCATAAATATCCGGAACTATATTCGTATCTAACAGATAGTGAGCTACTGAATCCATATCCATATCAGACAGAAAAAAATCCATATCCGTTTTTGATCTGATATTATTCGACAAATATCCAATTCGATAGAATCCGTATTCAAAAATTGTCCAGATTGGTTGGAAATTATCCAATCCGTTTTCATCCCTATACGCAACTTGAAGTTAGACTAAATGACCATAGCGATATATCTGTGTAGGTTTCATCGGGTTCTTATTGTAGTTGTACCAAGAAAGAACTTAGTAATCTACCCAGATTACTCAAAGTGCGGCCCCACAACTTGAGGCCTATCGCACAATTACTCGACTGATAATCACATTTCCTCCATAGATAATTCTACTTTAGGTCGTTCAAGGTGTACTTGCTTGTGGAATGGCTAAGGCTAATTAACTTTTTGGAATCACGTAGGTCGTTCAAAGTGTATAGAATTTATGGAGGGCCATCCAAAGGAGGGTCACAGCTCAACTACAATTTCAAGTTTTTGATATCCGTTAGTACACAATAATCCTATATCACACTCTGTAATAATGCCTCTCGAACTAACCAATTCTATTTTTGCAGTACCACTAGCAGCCAAAGGGAACTAATCTATGTAGATTCTACAATTTCCATAACATGCAACTTATCATCGGTACAATGAAGACTAATAACCTATAGGTTTGTCAATCATGCAATAATTATTTCATATTTATCAATATATATATATATATATATATATATACATATGCCAACTTTAATCTTCCCATCAACAGGTTCCCACATGAGCTACAATTGCGTTGGAACAGGACGATCTTATAATATTTGAGGACACCTCGCTTCCTTCTTACTGCATGAGATCGTACATGAAAAAGACGAGTCCACTCTGCCTAACCTGATGAGTTGTAGTGGCATATGTGTAGAGATACTTGTGCTATGAATTTATGAATTGTAGTGTCATATGTGTCAATTGTGAATTTGTCAATTGTGCATTCAATTGGTTAATATATCTGAGTTGATTTCTGAAATGGATGTGTTGTGGTGTAATCTGTAATCTGCTTGTGTTGTGATGTAAACTGAGTTGATTTGTGATGGTATATGTGTACTTGTGGTGTGTAATCTGTAATCTGCTTGTTTCAGAGGGCATGGCTAGCATTCTTGAGGCTAGCCAATAAACAGAAAAGCCTTCAATAATACAAAATCATATCATAGACAGCTCTATAGGAAAAATTGTCTGTGATACATCTCATATCATGGACGACTAGGACTATGAACCGTCTGTGATAGTAGACTATCATAGATGGTTCTTGATACAGACCGTCTGTAATAGCCTGTTATCATAGACGGATCTATATTTAGAACCGTATGTGATAATAGGATATCACACAGTCTGTATAAAGAATCGTCTATGATAGGTGTTTCACAGACGGTTCAGAAGTCGTTTGTGATGTGTCATTAGTATCACTGACACATGTTTACAGACTATTCAGAAAACCGTATATGATGATATTTTTGAACCGTCTGTGATTACCTTTTCTGTAGTAGTGTGGGCGCGTGATTCCAAGTTTATTATTATTTATTGTTCTTGTTCATATTATTGTGATATTTCTCTTAATCTTGTTTTGTACTTGTGATAAGTTCTTAGTGATGAGTTGCTGAAATTGTTGGTAAAAGATGTTAAATTAGAGAAAAATGTATGTTGTGGTAGGTTTCTGGACACTTAAAAGTGCTGGAGTATTACAATACTACACACGCGTACAGATAGTCATTGATCGGAGGCTAGAAGGCCAACTGAGCACGAGCACGTGTTGTCCTACTCAGTGCACATGTATGTGTCTATCCATTTTATTTTGGTGAGCATACATCCTGAACCAGGGCAGGGCGCTCAACCACAGCCCTTGCTAGCTGAGCTACACTCAGCTCTCTACTTTCATGATCTTGACCTCTGGCAACCAGGCAGCAAACTTTTTTGCTTCTTGCACAATGAAGTTTAATGATGGCATGATGGCCTTCTAAGAGCATCCACACCAGGGTTCACAACACCGATTTCGAAAAACCGGTTCGAAAACTGAATCTCGAAAATCAGAAAAATCGAGCCGAAAATCGCTCGAAAATCGTCAGAAACCGAAGAGTTAAGAAATAAAAAAAAATCAAAATAAATCGAAAACCGGTCGAAAACCGATAGACCAAGTGAATGTTCCTTAGAGCCAATTTTTGAGCGATTTTCGCTCGATTTCATTGAAAATCGAGCGGTTTTCACCGATTTTCGACCGGTTTACGTCACATAAATTTTTTCAATTTTTTCAATTTTTTCAAATTTTTTGAATTTGAATCGAGTCGGTTTTTCGTTCGGTTTTTAATACCGAACCGGCCCGACAAGCCCGGTTTTCGCGAAATCCGATCGATTTTCGTCGGCTTTGTAAACCATGATCCACACCATTAGTTTTTTTTGTCTCCAAGAGCGAGAAGCCATTAGAGGTAGCCTCTAAACACTATACACAATAGCCTCCAAGCAAATTTTGTTGTTGTCTCCAAAGCTAGAGGCAACCTCCAAGCACTAAAAAAACTGCACGACCCCACTTATCAGTTGGGATGGAGGTTAGTTGAAGTAGGAATTGAGGTGGATGGTAGTTGGAGTAACGAATTTTTCTACATTTTTAATTAGCTATGGGCTCCATCTTAGAGGCAGTAGTAGCCTCTATACAATGTAGAAAATTATGCTAGACTTAGAGGCTATACGTGGGTCCCAGCTTAGAGTCAGTTCGACATCTTAGCAGGATGGATGCCCTGATAGTACTAACTCTAACAATATTTTAAAAAGTGTGCCTACTCCAACATTTGATTACACAGACATGTAAAAACTCATATTATTGTAAGTTTTTTCATTGCCAAACGATTGTTGTGGAATAGTTTTTTTTGTGTGAGTTGTAAATATTATTTTTCACCTCTCACGATTTATTTATGGTGAGGGCAAGAAGAAAGTTGAAAAATGTATAAACAAGGGAGAAGATTTGAAAATGGTTTTAATGCCACCTCCGTCCCTTTAAATCCGCGATTAGTTTTCGTCACCCTTGCCCACCTCCGCACTCGCTACCTGCCTCCAACACGTGACTGACGGCACCACCGTCACCTCCCCATGTGTCCTCCCCCTCCACATCCGGTCCGGGCCACGGTGAACCCAAAACTCTAATACGGTGAAACCAAGCTTTATACCTCGCCGAAGACAGGGAATCTTGTCGTATCTTTGCCAAGGCCAAAGATGGAGGTGAGCCGGAGCACAAAGCATGGCACAAATGTAACCGGGAGAAATTCAACTGATTCTCTCAAAAAGTTTGGTTGAGTGTTATCTATAAATTTAGTAAAAATATTTTTCTAACTTAAGAAAAGTTTGTCCCAATGATGCTTTTTGTTAGGTTTACTACATCAATAGCAAAAAAATAGAAGGCATTTTTATCCTAAAAGAAATCCAGAGGCTCATTGGACCTTGAGAGCCCAGTTCACCCCTCCACCTCCTCTCCTCGCGTTCTTCTCCGGCCGCCGACGTCCGCATGAGCCACAGCAGATGGCGTCGTCGGCGTCCACCCCTCTTTCTTTACTAACCTCCAACCCAGTACCTTAAAGTAGCGAAAGCAACCCAGTAATCCCTAAACCCTACGCGCTGTTTCTTGAATCAGTCCGTTCTCGCATGAATCCGTCTTACAGTAGCAAGAAATCGACGACCATGTTGTGAATTCCAATTCCATGCTGTTAATTGAATCTATATGTATCCAAGAACGTCCCCTGAGTAGTACTAGCTTACCGTGAAGAAGGAAATTGAATAAGCTGTAGGTTTGATGTGTTTCTTGCATCCGTGGACGCAGCGTGCATGGTGAAGATAGTGCTGCAGTTCTGCAAGGAGAACTCGCTGTCGCTGCAGCAGACGTTCCAGACGCTGCAGAACGAGTGCCAGGTCTCGCTCAACACCGTCGACACCTTCATCGCCCACATCAATGCCGGGCGCTGGGACGCTGTTCTGCCTCAGGTCGCCCAGCTCAAGCTGCCCCGCAAGAAGCTCGATGAACTCTACGAGCAGATAGTGTTGGGGATGGCCGAGCTCCGTGAGCTAGACACGGCCCGTGCCATACTCCGCCAGACCCAGGTCATGGGCGTTATGAAGCAGGAGCAGCCGGAGCGGTACCTCCGCCTCGAGCATCTCCTTGTCCGAACATAATTTGACCCCAATGAGGTTGGGTTCACGTAACCGTTTTTCAAAAAACCACTCAAAAATCGTACCACGAAAACCACAAAAATCGTTCAAAAAACCGCTCGAAAAACGTTAAAAACCAAAGGGTAAAGAAATCAAAAAAATTAAAAAAAAATCGAAAACCGTTCGGTTTTCAACGAAAAACCAGCCGACCAATTAAATGTTCCTAAAAATTGGTTCTCGAGCGGTTTTTTGCGAAAACCATGATTTTTCAACGGTTTTCGAGCGATTTTCAACATATAAAATTTTTCAAATTTTTCAAATTTTTTAAAATTCCACCGATAAACCGCTCGATTTCTATTCTCGAACCGGAACGGTACGATCGAAAACCGCAAAAACCGAGCAGTTTAGTGCGGTTTTGTGAACCCTGATCAAGAGTCCACCAAGGAAAAGCGACGTGCGCAGATTTCTCAAGGTGAGCTTTGTTTCTACAGAGTAGAAGAGTTGGATTTGTTCTTGATTCTGGGACATGACACATATTCGTAATCGAGCACTTCTAAATAACTTTCAGGTTTTGTAGTTTACGAAGCTGAATAATTGGAGCTACTGTCCCGTGCATATATATGGATGACAAAGTTTTGGAATGCTCATAGACGCATGGTCCTACTTTATTCAATAATGGCTACCCTGGAAATTATGTTCCCTAATCCTAACTATTAGCTGTTCCTCTGCTGTGCCAATTTCAGCTATTGCTTCTGAAGTTTCACTAGTCCCACCATCTCGGCTAATGGCATTGATTGGTCAGGCTTTGAAATGGCAACAGCACCAAGGTACTTTGTTGGTCGCATCGCACATTATTAACCTGCAGGTACTCTAATGATCTCAGTATGACTAGTGTGAACCAGGGTTCGCAAAATCGTCGAAAATCGATCGAAAATCATGATTTCCGGTCGTATCGGCACGAAACGGCTTCTAAAACCGTCCGATAAACCGGTACAATTAAAAAAATTTCAAAAATTCAAAAAAAATTATGCGACGTAAACCGGTCGAAAATCGGTGAAAATCGACGAAAATCGCTCAAAAATCGTCCACCAAAAAAGTTCAACTCGCATGTCGATTTTCCACGGAAATCGGCCGATTTTCCATGAAAAAAGATATTTTTTTATTTTTCTTTTCAAATTTTTTGATTTTGAAACTCCACGATTTTTGACGATTTTCGATCGATTTTCGGCTCGATATTTCCGATTTTCGAAATTCGAATTTCAGCCGATTTTTCTTAAACCGATTTTGTTAACCCTGGTGTGAACTCATCCTGAGCTCTTTTTTTTGTTCCTATTGGCTATTGCATAGGGTTGTTACCGCCTGGCACACAGTTTGATTTATTCAGAGGAACCGCTGCAATGAAAGTTGAAGAAGAGACATACTACCCTACTACCTCATCACATCAAATAAAGGTGATATTGGGCTCTTTTATTTATACTAATTACTAAGGAGCTTTGGAAACTGCAGAAGTTAAACTGCTGACTTAATGTACTGATATCAATGCGCTTCCGAAGCCTATAAGGATAGTGTCGACTTTTGTAGTCGGCAATAAATTTATGGGGTAGACGCTCGATCTCAAACTCGATGGTCACACAAGACAAGGGGTTTATACAGGTTCAGGCTCTCGCGGAGGAGATAATACCCTAATCCTGTGTGCTGGGATTATATGGATCTCTAGGATCTAGGGTTGCTCAAAGCACAATATGCTCTGGGCGATATGAGGTGTTCTATGCTCTATGGCTAGATTGCTCTATGCTTGGATGATCGGATCCCTATGTTGTTGCCCGCCCTCTCCCTTATATAGCGGGGGTGGGGCGGCTTACAGAGTCCTGATCGGTTTGGAGATTCCGATCGGTTACAAGATTCTAGTCAGTTATAGGACAGAGTTTACATCTTTATCTATCCTTCTAACGACTCGGATTACAACTGTATCTATCATTTCTAAATACAAGTTCAACTTCCGTTATAATATATCCGTTTCGTACGGTTAAGAAGCTTGATGTGAAGCATATCTTCTGGGCCTTCATCTTGGGCCTTTCCTGAGGATACCCTGGAATCTATATCCCACAACAGCCCCCGAGTGCTTCATAATCCGACTGCTTTACTCAGGGCTCCCTGCCTATAATCCCGACTGGTTTCCTTATCCAATCGAAAAAAACCTTCCTTTTGCAACAGGCGAATTATGAAGAACTCGATCATAAATTCCATCCTTTGCTTTTCTCAAGCGCAAATCTTTTTCCGAGCTGATTTATTCGTGAGCAGCCTTACGGACTTCTTATCATGTCACAAACGTAGATTTGATACTTTTCCCGCCCAAAGCCTTTAATTTTCATCGCTTGACAGTCATCGGGCAGTCTTCGGGGTTGCCTTGTTTTTCTGTGCCAATTTGTTCAGCCGGAAAAACTCTTCGTCTTCTGAAGTTGCATTAACACCAAATCTCTTCAGCTTTCGACGCTTAATATCCCGACGCTTACTTCGATTTCGTCTGAATTGGCTATAAAAAGCGTACCAACGCTTCAAAATGTATCTCTTCTCTTTCTGCCCTCCATTCTTTTGCTTCAAGCTTTTGTCCTCATCATGCCTCGGTGGTATCATCATGCAAAGGTGGATTCTAGGCTAGTCAAGCGCTGGGAAGAGTTTGACCGGGCCTTCGAAGAACAGCTGGAGGAGTTGGCGAAGAGGCGCGACCGCGAGGCCGCCGACACACTCCTCGAGGTCGTCCCTGCCCTTTACAGGGCTAGGGATCCCCTCACCGAGGCGCTCGACCGAGCGCGCCGTGGGGAGGTGTAGTTCTCCTGCAACATATAGTTTCCTAGGCGTAATGCTTGGGGAATTTTTGTACATAATAAAGAAATACCTTATGTAGAAGAATCTCTTGTCTGTCCCTTAACTGTGTATTAGTCTCGTTCTAGGGCATCTCGGACCTTGGGTGTTACTGCCGCTAGACATAGCTTAGGCTCGACTTGGAGAGCATCGTTGCACTTGGCCGAGCGATCCCCATATCCGATTGTTGCGAGATATAGTTTTTAGTCCAACTTGGGACGTAACGAGGTTGTCCTGGCTCATGGCCGAATGATACCCATATCCTGAGAGCACGGCCCAGCTCTCTTGGAGCGTATCATGATTTCATATGGCTCTTGGCCGAGTGGTATCTTTTCCCGGTTAATACCGGAAGCGGCTTAGGCTCTCTTGGAGCGTATCACGTTTAGACGACTCATGGCCGAGTGATACCCTTTCCCGACTGATGTCAGGTTCAGCTTAGGCTCTCTTGGAGCATATTACTTTTGACGGCTCTTGGCCGAGTGATACCCTTTCCCAACTGATCTCGGATCCGGCTTAAGCTCTCTTGGAGCGTATCACATTTAGATCCGAAGGGCGTCCGTACTCGTTTAAAACGACGCACAGCATTCTCGACCCTCGTGGAGCACGCCCATAGATCTGTGCCCGTTTGGGCTCAATCTTACGGTACAAGATTCCGTCATGCGGTAACCGCCCAAAGGCCTAACGTGGGGCGTACCGTAAGAAAACAAGTTTTTATTCAAGTTGAAGACCATCCACATCCCGTTTAATACGGTAAGTGGGAAACGAGCCTCATCATGGGGGCGACGTGGCCTCGACGCGATCCGGTCAAATTCTGTCAAGCCCCGTAAGTCGAGGCGACGGGCCTGTAAATCATTTATGAGGAATCTGAAAGGATGAGACGTTCGCAGACTTTTCCGCCGATTCGGCAGAGACCTTATTGTTCTCTCTTTAAAAACTAGGTCGTACGACGCCCGACAGTTCATCTTTCCGCCGAGCTTTTTCTCCTTTCACCTTCTCGCCTTCATGAACTCTCCGCCACCAAGGTTAACCTTCACTGTTCTTGCCTTCTCAAGTCGCTGTCAATCTTTCTGCAAGAATGTCTTCCTCTACTCCTTCTCCGCCTTCACCACAAGATTGGACGACCTCGACAACGACCGAGGAGAAGCTGAAATCCATGGTAGACGACGGGATCTTGCCTGATCTGCCCTGATCTCCGCACGCTCGGCCGCCGCGTACTGCGCCTGAGTTTTGACCTTATAATCTTCGTTGTCCCGTCGAAGCACGTGAACGAGCTCGAGTCCATCGAAATTGCTTTCTAGCTTGCGCACGTCTTGGCAATATGCTGCCATGTTGTCCTCGATGCAAGAACATTCCTTCTGCACTTGATTGACCACGAGCATTGAATCTCCGCGAACCGCCAGTCGTCGAATGCCGACAGATATGGCGATACGGAGTCCGCGAATGAGTGCCTCATACTCGGCGGCGTTGTTGGATGCAGGAAAAAATATCTGGAGGACATACCTCAATCTTTCTCCACTTGGTGATATGAGCACTATACCAGCCCCCGCGCCGCTGAGCATGAGGGAACCGTCAAAGTACATCGTCCAATACTCGAGATCTTTAGTAATCGCCGGGTGCTGCAATTCCGTCCACTCGGCAGTAAAGTTAGCGAGTGCTTGGGATTTGATGGCCGTGCGGGGCTTGAATTGAATGTCGAAGGCCCCGAGTTCAACTGCCCATTTGGTAATTCTCCCAGTGGCCTCCTGGTTGCGAAGTATGTCTCCGATCGGGAAGGAGGTGACCACCGAAATGACATGCTCTTAGAAGTAGTGTTTAAGCTTGCGAGATGTAAGGAGTACGGCATATAATAGCTTCTGCACTTGTGGATACCGTACCTTGGATTCACTTAGGACTTCACTGACGAAGTATCGGGTCTTTGGACTCGTGCACTGAGCCGTTTCCTCCCTTTCTACGATGATCGCAGCGCTGACTACATGTGCCGTTGCCGCGATATAAAGTAATAGGGGTTCTTCTGGCATTGGTGAGACTAGCACGGGAGGTGTCGTCAAGAAGGTCTTCAGATCTTCAAATGCTTGTTGCGCTTCCGACGTCCACTGAAACTTATCTTGTTTCTTGAGTAGTTTGAAGAAAGGCATACCTCGCATACCCAGTCGGGAGATGAACCTGCTTAGAGCGGCCATACACCCTGTAAGCTTCTGGACGTCTTTTTGGTTCGTCGGCGGTTCCATATTTGATATGGCCTTGACTTTCTCCGGGTTGGCTTCAATGCCTCGTTGTGACACGATAAATCCGAGCAGTTTTCCCGAAGATACTCCGAAAACACACTTCTCAGGATTCAGCTTCATGTTGAAAGCCCTTAAACTTTCGAAAGTCTCGGCTAGGTCAATGATAAGATCTTTCCTTTCCCGAGTTTTTACGACAACGTCATCTACATACGCCTCCACGTTGCGCCCGAGCTAGGCGTGAAAACACCGCTGTATCGCACGCTGATAGGTCGCGCCAGCGTTTTTTTAGCCCGAATGCCATCGTGGTGTAACAGTAAGCTCCGAAAGGCATGATGAACGAGGTCTTGACATGATCTTCCTCCTTTAGGCGAATCTGGTGATAGCCCGAGTATGCGTCAAGAAAACTCAAAATTTCACAACCGGCAGTCGAATCTACCACCTGATCAATCTGGGGCAGTCCAAAGGGATCCTTCGGGCACGCCTTGTTGAGATCAGTATAATCGACGCACATGCGTCAAGTTTTATTCTTCTTTTGAACTAACACAGGATTTGCTAACCAATCAGGATGATACACTTCTTTGATGAAACCTGCGGCTAGGAGTTTCACAATTTCCTGTTTTATGGCGTTCCGACGATCCGGAGCGAACCGCCGAAGCCTCTGTTTGACGGGTTTTGACTTCTCATCAACATGGAGAGAGTGCTCGATCACCTCCCTTGGTACACCTGGCATATCTGATGGTTTCCAGGCGAAAATGTCTCTGTTAGTTTGGAGGAAGGTGACGAGCACACTTTCCTATTTGTCCTCGAGCCCTGTCCCGATCACGGTTGTTTTAGACGTGTCAGACGGGTCAAGAATGATCCTTTTAGTTCCTTCGCCGGGCTTAATTCCCGAGGTGGCTTGCTTTTTTTATGGTACTTCTCCTTCGTCTTGGAGCGTGGCAGCCTCATCCTGGATGTTTCTTGCCTGGGTACCTGCTTCCTGCAATTCGGCAAGTTCATGATTCTCCCGGTCGCATTGCGAGGATTGCTTGATGTCGCCACGAAGTGTGATGACTCCATTGGGTCCCGGCATCTTCAACACCGAGTAAGTGTAATGAGGTATGGCCATGAATCTGGCTAGGCCGGGCCTTTCCAAGATGTCATGATACGCTGTCTCGAAATTGGCTACCTCAAAATTGATGAATTCGGTCCGGAAATTATCCTTGGTCCCGAACGTAACGGGTAATGAAATCTGTCCGAGGGGGAACGAGGACGCCCCGGGGATTACTCCGTGGAAAGGCTGAGTGCTTGGCCTCAGCTCCGAACGGGGGATGCTCATGTCGTCGAAAGTTCTGGCGAACAGGACGTTGAGCCCACTTCCGTCGTTGATCAGAACCCTCTTGAGCTTCACGCTGCGCACAACCGGGTCAAGTACGAGAGGAAACTTACCCGGATGTGGGACCCTGCCGGGGTGATCTATACGGTCAAAGGTGATCGGGACCTCAGACCATTTCAGATATTGAGGAGTCGCCGGTTCCACTGCATTGATCTCCCGAGCGGTGAGTTTTTGCTTCCGCTTGGACTCGTATCCAGTTGAGCCCCCGTAGATGTAGTTCAGCTCTTGCTCGGGCTCCTGGAAATCTTCTTCATCCGGGAGCTCCTTCTTCTTCGCTGGAGCAAGTTCGCCCTTGGCTGGGGCTGGTTGCCGTTGATTTTCGCGCACAAAACGCTTCAGAGTGAAGCAGTCCTTGGCGGCGTGCTTTCCCTTGGGGTGGAAAGGACAGATCGCTTCCATGACGGTGCTGTAGTCGGGTGCCTCTCTCCGAGTGGCTCGGGGCCGGTTATGCTCGGCTACCGCGACCAGCTCCTCGCCCTTGCGTTTCCTATCCTTGTGTTTAGAGGACTCGGGCATATCGCCCTTGCTTTTTTGTGTGGGATGATCTTCTTGCCGCTCGGCCAGAGCATCTGAGGCCGTGGCGTAGCGGTCGGCTAACGCAAACATTTCTTTTACGGAGGTTGAGGGCTTCCTGGAAATTTTTTTAATAAGATCAGGATCGCTTACCCCCTTCTGGAAGGCCGCCGCCACCACCGCCTCCGACACGTCTCTGACGGTGTTCTTCTTCTGCATGAAGCACCGGATGAAGTCTCTCAGCGTTTCACCCTTCTTCTGGTGCAGCTGATACAGGTCCCACAGAGTACCGGACCTCTCATAGGTCCCCTGAAAGTCGGCGATGAATTGCTCGCTGAGTCACCTGTGAGTCTACCGAGTTGGCGGGGAGGCCCGTGAGCCATGCTTGTGTCGAGGGGTTGAGATTGACCGGCAAATAGTTCGCCATGACGGTCTGATTTCCTCCTGCTGCCTTGACCGCCAGGGCGTAGACCTACAACCAAGCTTCTGGGTCTCGCTCTCCGTCGAACTTTACAATGCCTTTGGGGTTGAATCCCTCGGGCCAAACCACTCGGCGAAGCCGGGGAGTGAATGCTCGGATCCCATCGATGGATCTTTCATCTCGCTGGGGTGGACTCCGGCGTGGAGATCTTCTAGCTCGGTGATGACCGTCAAAAGGTCGAGGTGAGGTTCGGCGCGGCGAGTCATTGACTCGGCGTTCGTCGTCACTTCCACTCTTACGATGACGAAATCTGCGATCGTCGTGGTCATCGTGCATTCGGTCGTTTCGCCGATCGTAGCTTATGCCGAAACGCTCGAAGTCGTCGCGGCGTCCATGTCTTTCTTCCTCGTTCCGCTCTCGTCGCCTGGCCGTGATGTCCTGGCGGAGGTCGCGGTCAAGGATCTGTTGTGCGTCTCTAGTAGGCGGTGCGTGGCGCCGACTGCCAATGCTCCCGCTGGTTGCAGTCCGACTGCTGGCGACACGAGTGGCCGCGTTAGAGCGTGAGTGCGCTTCTCCAGCCGGCTTCTCCTGATTTTGCTGGATAGCTACCGCCGTCACCATGGCCTTGATGTGAGCCACAATCGGGGCTGCTGGATTGTCCGATGCAATCATCGGGTCCAGCGCATCGAGGAGCGTCTTCGAAGCGACGACGTTCTGCATCGGCGTGCGGAAGACGGACTGATCTCCCAACTTAGATTGCAGGATGTCCTCCCGGACATTACGACCCAAAGATCGGAGAGACCGCGTTTTGATCTCCTTACCCTTACGTCGGCGATCTTCTTCCGCGACGTCACGATCTTCTTGATGGAGATCGGTCTGCTGTCCCTCAATTGAGAAGATGCCACGAAAATCGCAGCTGCTCTTAATGGAGCCGACTGGTTTTCTAGATAAGTCAAGGTATCAGACACGAGATGGTTCGCCTCGGATTACGCGATTGGATCGGTTTTATCGGTGACAAGCTCTCCATGCACATTAGCGACGAAATTCAAAGCTTCCGGCGGAAAGCGCCGAGATGAATCCGCCGGTTGACGCCATCGAGTCTGTAGGAAAAGATTGAAGCGCTTCCCCTACCTGGCGCGCCAACTGTCGACTTTTGTAGTCGGCAATGAATTTATGGGGTAGGCGCCGATCTCAAACTCGATGGTCATACAAGACAAGGGGTTTATCTGTGTTCGAGCTCTCGCGGAGGAGATAATACCCTAATCCTGTCTTTGGGATTATATGGATCTCTGGGATCAGGGTTGCTCAAAGCACAATATGCTCAGGCGATATGAGGTGTTCTATGCTCTATGGCTAGATTGCTCTATGCTTGGATGATCGGATCCTATGTTGTTGCCCGCCTCTCCCTTATATAGCGGGGTGGGCGCTGATGAGTCCCGATCGGTTTGGAGATTCCGATCGGTTACAAGATTCTAGTCAGTTATAGGACAGAGTTTACATCTTTATCTATCCTTCTAACGACTCGGATTACAACTGTATCTATCATTTCTAAATACAAGTTCAACTTCCGTTATGATATATCCTTTTCGTACGGTTAAGAAGCTTGATGTGAAGCATATCTTCTGGGCCTTCATCTTGGGCCTTTCCTGAGGATACCTTGGAATCTATATCCCACAGATAGATTTTTGATTTAGCACCTGTTTGGTAGGACTTCGAATTCTGCTTTTTTAGATCTAGATCTAGCTTCCTAAAGGATCTACTTCACTGTGGAGCTGGATCCGTCCAACAAAAGCGTTTAGTTAGGAGGTTAGCTCCAGAGATCTTGAAGGGAGGAATGAAGACAAATAGATCATACTACCCTTGGTTATAACTCTTCATTATTTATTTATTTAATGTTTCTTTCTATTTGTGTACTAATTTATGTCTATTGTACTTTTAAATTTTGCAATAACATAGCAAATTTGCAATAAGACACGGAGGACATACAGTTGGAGCAGAAAAATGCATGACTGAGATGATGGGAGAATTTCGTTAAAGTCAAGGAATTACTAGAGCTAGTAAAAATAGTAGTATGCTAGATGCTCCAATGTGATGCTGAACAGTGGTCGTGATCCGCAAAAAAGATCCAGCAACTAGATAAAAACAAGATGATTATCCTTCTCGTAACACGTGAAACCACTCACCTATGTAATATAGCTGTTCATGTAGAAATTACAAAGAACACAAATGGTGCGAACAAGCCAATCCGACAAATGGTGTCTGTTTAGGAATGATAAAATAATGCTATGAAATGCAAACCATATTACACAGCGTTGCATCTCCCGACAAATAGAAAGCTGATGTTTCTGCAATTCTATCCTGAATGAACTTCTGGAAACTAGGAAACCAGCAATTCATTCATTGATATGCAGCAAAGTAACAAGAGCAAGCACTTCACACACAACTCAAGTCAGTGCCTTGTGCCTCAGAACACCACTAGTAGATCAGATTCTTCTAATATCAAATGATACCAATACAACAAGTCAACAACATACAGCTCACACTCACAGAAAAAGGCCAAATGAACAATTCACTGCAAACAAGTGGCTAAAAACTGAACTCATTATATCCAATTCGGCATACATGATTAATGTATGCATGGTCATGAGATTGCTATGTATATGATTTTATCTATCTTTCTATCCAAGAGCTTATCTTTACCCATGCTTTGCAAGCTCTTTCTGGCAATGACAACTCTTTGATTTCTATCCTATCGTTCTTATCAGTTGGAAGGCAAAACTGGAACATGTGGTAGAAATTACTATCGAATTTTAGTAACTTTGTACATATTAATCTAGTAGTCTCGTGAGGTCCAACCGCCGCACTAGAGGCCACCGGCTGCTTGGGAGTCCTCATCATGAGTCGCCGAGCCGCCTGGAAACCGCAGGTAGCCGTCGCCGCCGACGCTGAAGACCGCAAGTGAGCGCCGCCGGGAGACCGCGGGATGCCACCGCCTGGAGACCGCAGGAGGGCGGTGCCACAGCCTTGACGCCACCCCGATTCGCCGCCTGGACGTTGCCTTGATTCGCCGACCGAGTCGCCCGAGCGAATGAGAACAAGGAGATGCGAACGGGCTAGCTGGTGGGACGGCTCGGGGTGTGCGTTACCCAGGGGTAAGTGAGTGGCAAAAGTGGGTAAATACATGGAACTTTTAAGGGGATTTTTCTTTCCTTATGACTTGTGATCGCTTGTCCGATTTTTTTCGGACGCTGCAACATTTGTTTTAATGCGTGAAACATTTCTTACGCGTGCAATATTTTCCTTCGATAACAGTAGAAATGTCGATCTAGATCGCTACAATATTTTCTTCCCATACGTGCAACATATTTTTCCTATGCGTGCAATATTTTCCTTCGATAACAGTAGAAATGTACGCGCGAAAAAAAATGTTGCAGATGTTAAAAAAATGTTGCAGATGTTGAAAACAAATGTTGCACCGACGCGTCCGAAGAAAAACGCTGACATCAAACGTCTGACTGCTAGCACTCGCCTTTTTCTTTACGTGCAGAGGCTCCGCCGGTGGATCACCGAAAAGGCAGCTCTGCAGCGTTGTTCAATTGCCGTTTATTTACAACTCCGCTCCTTCTCCTGATCCACGGAGCACTTTTCTGAATCTACGACGTTTGATTTGGCTCCTACTTCTCTGGATGAGAATCCAGGATTTAGAGCCCTATCAAATAGACCCTTAACTTCACAACAGAAGAACACTGACAACTAACAGTTATTGTTACGTTAGTTTAATGGGCTTGCTTTAACTTATGCTTATACCTATGTGTTTTTGAACTAAGGTTATGTGATAAAACAGAATAAAAAAGCAGCTAACAGTTATTGTTACGTTAGTTTAATGGGTTGGCTTTAACTTATGCTTATACCTATGTGTTTTTGAACTAAGGTTATGTGATAAAACAGAATAAAAAAGCAGCCGCTCCCGTTTTGGTTGGGTCATTATGGATGTTCCAAAAAATCATTTTAAAAAAGAGAGGTGCTTCTATGCATCACTTTTCAAAAGTTGCACAAATATTAAAATATGAATGAAGGGTAGATGATGAGTTCTTACCCCCTTTGCTTACTTCTAGATTTATGCAATTTGTGTTGGGGGTGATGCATAGAAGCACCACTAAAAAACTGATGAATATAAGACACACTAGGACCTGCGATCAGACTTGCGATGTTGTATGGAGCGGAATGCTGGGCGAAAAAACGACAACATGTACAGAAGATTAATGTAGCAGAGATGTGAATATTGTGGTGGATCTATGGTTATAGAAGGCGAGATCGAATCTGCAATAATGATATACATGATAAGGTTGGGGGAGCACGAATTGAAGAAAAGCTTGTCCAACATCGTTTGAGATGATTTGGACATCTCCAACGGAGGCCTTCTGAGGCACCAGTGCATAGTGGAATTTTAAGCCGACTCGAAAACATAAGAGGCAGAGATCGACCGAGACTAACTTGGGAAGAAGTAGTAAAAGAGATGAGGGATTGGAATGTATATAAAGAGTTGGTGTTAGATAGGAGTGTATAGAAGTTAACGATTCATGTACCGGAATCATAACCTAAGGTCGAAGGTTTAGGGGCCTTTTGATTTCGATCGGATTTCATTCCCAGCCTACCCCAACTTGTTTGAGACAAAAGGCTTGGTTGTTGGCGTTAGATAGGAGTGCATGAAAGTTAGCGATTCACGTATCGGAACCATGACATAAGATCGAAGGTTTAAGGGTCTTTTGACTTTCATTGGGTTTCATTCTTAACCTACCCTAATTTGTTTGGGACAAAAGACTTGATTGTTGTTGTTGTATGAATATAAGACACACTAGGACATGCCCACATTCAAATTTGAAGGATAAATATAATAATACATGTGGCATACAATATAAATAAAAATATATGTTCCAAGCCTTTTCTATTTTGTGTGAAATTTGGAAGGTACACGGGGCATAACCTGCCCCACAGGTGAGAATTTTTTTAGATTTTTTTGGAACATTTATCATGTCCTAAGTCCTAACTGATATAAAGAGAGCGGCTACTCCTAACAGCGGGAAATCTGCATCCTCTAAACTCTGTACTAGTAACTTGTTATTATTGACGAAGACGAACCTGTTTAAAGATGTAGTTTTAGGGTTTCACTTGCATGTTGAAAGAAGGAATAATAACCGCATGGATGTGCCAAGAGATTACTCTTAACAGGCTTTTGTTGACTGCTGATTATAACTTGGCATCGTTCTTCGCTGCAGTTTGGGAAGAAAATACACCCTGAATGTGCTCGATTTTCACCTGAAGGTTCCTTGTTTCATGCTCAGTGGATGGAATCATTGAAGTAAGTTGCTTGCTAGACTGTTTCACTGGTCAGCTCTTTTGATGTAACTTGCTGAACTCAGTGAACTTTTCGGGTCTGGGATTATATTAGTGGGAAGCTTAAAAACGATCTTTAATATCAAGCTGATGTAAGGCCTTAAAATTGAAGCTTTTCAAATTTAATATGGAATTAACATGATCTTTTTAAGTTCTGTAGCTTTATGACACATAAACAAGTCCTGTTCTTTTATTTATATAAAGATAAAAATGCTAATATACATTTATACTGTTGGCGGTGCTATCCTTGAACAAATACATCATTACTTATTAGTCATATTGTCATATATGATCACAATCATTTGATAAAAGTAGATTATTGGTTAATATCTGACCATAATCATTTGGTAGCCATTTGTTACTGGCCAATATCTCACCACATTCATTCGGTCTGGTATTTGTCTAGTTCCTTCGTTTTTATGCCAGAAAATTATTTTATGATCGAATGCATATGCATGCTAAACTGTTTCCTTTCACTGATTTTCAGGTTTGGCGTATACGAACTGGCCAATGCTTGCGACGCCTCGAGCATGCACATGCGAAAGGTGTCACAAGTGTAACATTCTCACGTGATGGAACTCAGATATTGAGTACATCATTTGACACTGCTGCGAGGTTTCTTGCAATCATTAACCACCAACTTGAATTTATTATCTGAATATCTTTCTCTATATTCCACTGTTGTTTTCTATTCTCATGAGTTTTTTTGTTGAAGATGATATTTTGCAAGTTTGAGCTAGTGTATTTTTTTAGCATGCTTCACGATTTCCTCCATTCTTGTGTTTGTGGGCCTTGTATCATGGTGCAGCAGTTTTGCTAGTCACTGCTGCTATTTTCATATGGGCTCTCGTTTTGAGTCCTTTCAAGATAACCCAGTTAATCAATAAAGTTTAGTTTAAGCACAGTTTTAATTGCTAAACTTCATTTTCTTGAAATATTGGGTCCATTTGAGGATTAGTCAGAATAAATTTAGGAATAAAATTTACATTTGGATGATTTTAGTGTGATCAAATTTTCTTGCCTGAATTAGGAAAATGTTTTGTCCTAAACAAGTTGGGGTAGATTAGAAATAGAACTCACTCAAAGTTAATAAAACCCCTGAACCTTCGATCTTAGATCATGGTTTGGGTACATGGATTGCTAACTTACATGCACTTTTGTCCAACGCCAACTCTTTGTATACATTCTAATTCCTCGAGTCTCTTTTAATTTCTTCCCACCTTAGTCTCGGTTGATCTCTGCCTCTTCTTATGTTTTCGAGACGACCTAAAAAATAATTGGTGCTACCCCAACCCTATTATGTATATCATTATTGCGGATTCAATCCTGTTTTTTGTGACCACAAATCCAACGCAGCATCCACATCTCTACTACACTCATCTTCTGTACATGTGAACTAGAAAAATGTAAATCAACCATTTAAAAAAATCAAAACTGAATTTTGAATTTGGATGATTTTTGAAATTATGTTTACAGCTTTCCTCTCGCTCTATATTAATAAGTTTGGTGTTTATCTAACTCAAACTCAACAAAAATCTAGATTTGAAGTTTAGTGTAATAAATTGTTAGGAAAAATTTCCCTATTTTGAGTGGACAAACCATCTGTGATGTTTGATTTTTTTTAAATAATACACGAAAAAACAAAAATTACAAAAATAATATGCCGAAAAGAAAAATGACAGAAGTACACCTCTGTCGCGGTTCTGAACGGCGACAGAGTTAGGTCGCCTTAATAAATGGCAATTTTAATTCTATTGCCATTTAGAATAGCGACAGTAAGTCAGTCATAGTCATAAAGCTGCCAATTAGGATCCACGTAAGTCACTACAAGAAACAGAGAAAAATTCGTGGGTTTTTTAAATTCGTGGGCCAAAAAAAAACCCAAGAATTTATTTATTTAAATTCGTCGGTTTGTATAAAACCCACGTTTTTAATTAAATTCGTGGGCCAAAATGAAACTCACGAATTTAATCATTTAAATTGTGGGCGAGTAACCCACAATTTAAATATTTAAATTGTGTGCCAAATTACCCACAATTTAAAAATTTAAATTGTGGGCCACCAATCTACCACAATTTAAGTTTTAAATTCGTGGGCCCTCGTATCAAGCGAATTTATCGCGGAAAAAAAACCCCACTGGCTGACCTCCTCCCCACGCCGCGCCTCCCACGCCCGCGCACGCGCGCCGCCCGCCCCGCAACTGCTCCGCGCGACGCTGCCCGCCCCCCGTCGGCGCTGCCGCCCGCCGCCGCTGCTGCGCCCCGCCCCTGCTGCGCGCGCTCCACTCGCCGCGAGCCACCCACCCGGCCGCCTCTCCGCCCGCAAGCTACCCGCTCGGCCGCCGAGACCCGCCCGGTCGGCGGTCCGCCGCCGCCCGCCGCCGTCGCCCCTCGCCGGTCGGCCACTGAGCCGGCCGGCCCGCCGCCCTTCGCCCGACCGCCGCGCCGCCCGCGCCGCCCCGCCGCCCGCCAGCGCTCCGGCCATGTTGCCCCCGTCAGCGATGCGCCGCCGGCCGATCGCCGAAACCAGCGCCCCACGGCGATCTTTGCCGGTTGCCGCCGCCCGGCCATGCGCGCCCGCCAGTAGCCCCCTCGCCGGCCGGCGACCGCGTGTGCCGCCCGACCACCGCGCTGCTCGCCGCCGCCCGCCCGGCCGCCCAGCCCGCCCGCGCTTGCGCGCCGGCCGGCCGCCGCCGGCCCGGCCCCGCCCTTCGCGTCGCCCGCCGACCGCCGACCCGCACCGCCACGCGCGCCGCGCCGCCGCCGCCCGGCAGCCTTGCGCCCGCGCCGCGCGCGCCTCGCTCGTGCCACCTCGCGCTCGGTCACGAGACGCCCGCCCGCCGCGTGGCGGCGCCCTCACCGCGCCGCCCGCGCCGCCGCGCATCGCGCCATCGCCCGCCGGTGGCGCCTCGCCGTCGCCAGCGCCGCCGCCGGTGGCGCCCGCCCGCCGCCGCGCGCCCGCCGGTGACGCCCGCCGACGCCGCCCGCGGTGACGCCTCGCCGTCGCTGGCGCCACCCGCCTCCCGGACCCTCCGCGACGCCCCCACCGGCGTTGGAGAAGGTATATTTCGTCTCTTTTTATATTCGTTTAAAGTTATTTCATCTCATTTTATATTCGTTGCATATGATATATATATTTTTATTTTCTCGCTGCCGTTGTATATAAAGTTATAGTTTAGAGTTTGTGTCGAACAGTAGAAAGCATAGGCGTCACCCGTTCGGGAACGGCGCATCTCACATTTGCTTGTGAGGTGCGCGATTCGAATTATCGGCGTATTTTAGACGGCCGAGAATGTTGGTTGTTGCATAGGACCTGTGACGTGCGAGCGATCCGAACGTGATTTCGGCCACATAACCCTGTTGTTCTCCGACGCACCAGCATCAGGCGTGCATTTGGAGAACAGCGGGGTTATCTTTGCCGAAATTCGTTAAACTCAGAGCGCACGTCACGATCGCATGCAATAGCCTCCATTCTTAGGTGGGTTTAGAACAAATCTTTCCTAATAGGGTTGTCATTGTCACCTAAGCCACGGTCGTGCGTTGACATTGTTTCATTTGTTTAGCTTTGATAATGGGTGACAATCGAAGGCGATGTATGACGGATGGAGGAGTGATGGGGGCACTCAAGGGAATGGGGCAGATCACGGATGCTTTCTTGAAGCAAGCATTATTTGGAGGAGCTGAATATGTGTATTGCCCGTGTACCCTCTGCGAGAATAACGGCTACTACTGACAAGGATATAGTGCGATATCACATTTGCAAAAGCGGGTTCATGCCTAACTATTTGGTGTGGCACCGTCATGGAGAGGCCGCAGGCGAGCCATCGAGACGAAGAGATCTTTGGACCATGTGGAGGATCACGACCGGATGGAAGACATCTTTGGATGATCTTGGCGGGGATCGAATTTAACTCCGGGAGGGTCACAGGAGGAGGTTAAGGAATTCTATAGGCTACTTGACGCCTCGGACGAGAAGTCGCATGACTTGACCAATGTGACCGCCCCTGATGCGGTTTACGCCTTATGTCGATGAAGTCGAAGTTCAACTTTTCGAACAAATGCTTCAACGCTTTGCTTGAACTAATGAATGATGTCCTTCCGCCTAACCACAAGATGCCAAAGGATTTGTACCAATCGAAAAAGTTGATGGCGGCCTCGGGATGAATTACGGAAGATTGATGTGTGCGAGAATAATTGCATCTGTTCGGAAGGATCATGACAACGATACCCATTGTATGCATTGCGATAAGTGCGATTCGTTGAGGTGGTAGATGAGGAAGGGTATCGGTCACTACAAAGGTCGCGACTAAACAGCCGGTACATGCCGATCACGGATAGGCTTAAACGATTGTACATGTCAAAAGAAGCAATGAAACATATGCGGTGGCACAAAAAGGTAAGCGTGAGGACCAAGACCGGATATGATGGTGCATCCGTCCGATGGCGAGGCATGGCGGGCATTGGACCGATTTGATCTGCATTTGCAAGCGACCCTAGGAGTGTCCGTCTTGGTTTGTCCACGGACGGTTTCACACCTTCGGACAAGCGCTAGCCCCTACTCTTGTTGGCGGTCTTCATCATGCCATACAATCTTCCACGAGATTTGCTTGAAAGAGGGGTTCATATTCCTTGCTCTTGGCATTCAGTCCTAAGCATCCAGGAAGGATCTCAATGTGTTCATGCGGCCCTTAATTGATGAGTGAAGAAGTTGTGGCGAGGGAAAAGGCATCTGACAGCGTTGGTGGCGGAGAATTTACCTTACGAGCCGCATACCGTGGTCGGTCTATGATTTGTTGGCATATGGCATTTGGGCGGTGGTGTGTTCATGGTCGCTGTGTTGTCCAATTTGTATGGTGACTACGATGCATTCGAGCTCACGCACTGCGGTAAAAGATCACATTCTTCGATTGCCATCGACGATGGCTTCCGCGAGCACCCTTTTAGGACGGACGCCAAAGCATTTGAAAAGGACGAGAAAGTTAAAAAGGGCGCGGCGACTCACGGGAGAGGAGATAGTGAGTGGCATAGTCGACATGCGATCTACGGAAGTGGGTTTCAGGCTATGGAAAGGAGCACAACTGGACTCATATTTCTTTTCTTTGGGAGCTGCCTTACGCGAAAGCTTTGATTCTGCCGCTTTAATTCACTTAGCTCATAAAATCACGAATTCACAAACTGGACTATTATGTCATAGGGCTCCCAGCCACCTCCCTTGTACATGTTTTCTCCGCACATGCAGCCACCACCACAAGGAGAAGCATCACAGGGTGCTCAGCCTCCCCCGACTTCCTTCATAAACCCTACTGGGATGCAGGCACCACCTCTAGGAGATGCACCTCAGGTTATATGATATTCTCATGCATTCTTTATTTTCAAAAAACTCTATTATGTGTACTTCATATCACAAACTACGATCCACAGAGCTCCCGGCCTCCTCCTCCTTTCTACATGTTCAATCCACAGATGCACCACCTTCTACGGAGAGGCACCACGGTAAAGACGGATCGGTTTAATTCGTTATTTAAAATTTGAATGAATGATTTATATGTGGCATGATGTACTGTCTATGCCTTACAGGGCTCCCACCTCCAAACCCGTTCTACATGTACCCACCACCTATGCCAAGCCAAGGAATGCCTATGTACTTCAACCCATGGGCCTGCAGCCACCTCGACGACACCACATGTATGGATGTCGAAAATATTATAAGTTTGCGACACGAGCTAAGTTTATCAATTCTTGTACAAATTGCCGTTTTGGATGTGTGATTGATTATCTAAGGATCTGCTAGAATGTCTCATACGGTTTGAGAGATTGGTATATATATTATAAGCGCAAATGTTTCTTTGTCTCTTTGAGTGGATGTCCTATTTACTAAAGAGGTCATGCCGAAAATTTGTACATTTCAATGACTTAGTTTTAAGCCGGTTTTAAAGAGTTGAAAGGTTGGTTTCGGTCTTTTAGTAGAGGTAGTAGGTTTGGTGTCTCGTTTGTTAATTTTTCGTTAGCTTGAACTTTGTTGTGGAGTTTGATGACTTGGTGAGCTACCTGCCCCATCCCTTCCTTTCTCTTGCTCAAGTTTAGGAACATATGCTTCCGTAGGAACTTTAGTTCATTCTTTGAATATGAGATTACATATGCTTTATTGAATATGAGATTACGTGTGCAGCGAATGGACATATACTTCCGTAGAAAATCTAGTTCATTCTTTTAGTATATATATTAATCTTAGTAATCTGTTGCAAAAGTGATAATTTTTGTTGAAATGCACAACTGAGTCAATTTTAGGATATTTAGGCAACTCTTTCTTAAACCTTGCACAAATCATCTCAATGTTCATACTTGAAAAGGTTAACTTGTGTGCTTATGAAAGTTCATTGCTGTGCTCCTGTAGATAAGTGATGGTTTACCAAATTATTAACCCATTACGTGCTATTTGATTTTTTCTTTTCATCAATAACTTTTTGATTTCGAACCTTATATTGTGCTGACTTCTTGGAATTGAAAAGTTATCTTAAGACAACTTGTTCAATTGTGAACTTATGTTTTAAATGCTTTATATGGCATCCTTGTAGAATGTTGTTTGCCCATGTACAATCTGATTGTTTATCCTTGTAGAATGCTTCATATTTGTACTTTGTATATTGAACTCTTAAAATGACTACCAAAACTCTTAATTGCTTCTTTGAACTATTTTCACTGTTTGTTATCTTTTGAATACTCAGTGATGCAATTGGGGTCTTTGGAAGTTGAATTAAGTAATTTTAGTTGTAATATTGGCCTTATGTTAATACTAGAGAGTATTACTTTGATACTTCATTGAATATGAGATTGATGTTCATATGATTATTGCAGCATATCTTGACTAACTCGTATGTGTAGTTCTTATATATAGTATCTGTTCTTGTTTAGCTTGACCTGTCATATTGATATTCTCATATTGTGTCTTGGTTGAATAGTACTATTGATATTCTCATATTGACATTCATGTGAATCAGCATAATGTTACTTGTAGCACAACCTAAGTTAATCTTGAACTTGCAGGTTTCTAGGTCACGCCCTCCAGCACGTACTAACGACGACATCATAGAAGACATCTTCAACAGTCCCGACGGTGGTGGTAGCGCCCACAACTCTAACAACCCCGAGGCATGAATTCCATTGTGAGCTCGATTGGTGTATAACTGTTGTACTTTATAACTTGTTGTGATGGATACGTTGTGATCGACTTATTGTGATGGACTTATTTTAATGGACTGCGGATTGTATCTATTGCGGTTGTAATGTGTTGTACGTCATTGCGTAGTTTACAAATTGCCGTTGGATGTGTGATTGGATTATCTAAGGATCTCGCTAGAATGTCTCCTTCGGTTTGAGTGATTGATATATATATTATAAGCGCAAATGTTTTTTGTCTCTTGAGTGGATGTCCTATTTACAAGAGAGGTCATGCGAAATTTTGTACATTCGGAGACTTAGTTTTAAGCCGCTTTTGAAGAGTTAAAAGGTTGGTTTCAGATTTTAGTAGTGCGATAATAGGTTTGGTGTCTCGTTTGTTAATTCTTCATTCGCTTGAACTTCATTGTGGAGTTTGTCTTTTGTGTTAGTGTTTCTGATCAGATTTGAACAAAATAGATGATCCTTCTTATTTATTCTTCGCTTAGCAATTTTTAGTTTCAATTTTCTTTTTGCCTTTTCTTTTCTTCTTTAGTTGTTATATGTATTGAGTGCGATACATATATATATATATATAAATACATACATTTGGATATATGTATATATGTATTGAGTGCGATACATATATATATATAAATACATACATTTGGATATATATACATTTTTTTTGTAAAAATGACAGTTAAATTCGTGGGTTTAATAAACCCACGAATTTAATCTGTTAAATTCGTGGGTTTAATAAACCCACGAATTTAATCTGTTTAAATTCGTGGGTTTATTAAACCCACGAATTTAACTCAGAAACCCAATTAAATTCATGGGCTTAGCATAAACCCACGAATTTAACTTAAATTCGTGGGTACCCACGAATTTAATTAATTAATTTCGTCGAGTTAAATTCGTGAACTAAATTCGACGGTTTTCTCACGAATTTAAATTAAATTCGTGGGTTTTAGCTTAAATTCGTGGGTTTTTGGCCCACGAATTTTTCCCGGATTCTTGTAGTGAGTAGTCGCCATTCAAATTGGTGATTATAATTTTTGTCTTTGACTGAAATAGCGACTGACCTTTCAGTTTCTCTGTCGCCATTTCTATTAGCGACAGAAAACCAAACTTAAGGCCGCGCACGGCGGCCGGCCAAATCCAGTTGCCATTTCACCGAGCGAAAGCCCGAGAGAAGAGAAGAGAAGAGAAGGAGAGGAGAGGGGAGAAGAGAGGAGAAGAGAAGAAAGAAGAGAAGAGAAGAGGGAGGGGAGGAGGAGAAAGAAGAATAAGGTCTGCACGACATCTGAAGGTTGTTTGTTAATCTCTTTTTTATACTTTTCAAAACCTAGGTTAGAAAACCAAGTAATTAGATTTGTAGAGTAGTAATAAGCATATAGATATTGGTAGAGTAGAAATATTTTTGTAGATATGGGTAGATTAGAAAATTTTATTTATGTATGTTTAGATTGGAAATATTTATTTACGTATGTTTAATTAGATGCGTAGAGTAGTAATAAGCGTGTAGATATTGGTAGAGTAGAAATATTTTTGTAGATATGGGTAGATTAGAAAATTTTATTTATGTATGTTTAGATTAGAAATAATTATTTACGTATGTTTAATTAGATTTGTAGAGTAGTAATAAGCGTGTAGATATTGGTAGAGTAGAAATATTTTTGTACATGTGGGTAAATTAGAAAAAATTATTTATGTATGTTTAGATTAGAAATATTTATCTACATATGTTTACATTATTTTTGTAGATATGAGTAGTAATATTTATATGTAAATATTTGGAGATTAATATTATTCTTAGAGCTATGTTTAGAATAGTAAAATTTTTGTAGGTAGATGTAGGTTAGTAATATTCGTGTAGATATAAATTTTTGTAATCGTGGTTTAGGGTCGATCGGGTATGTTGAGAAGTAAAATTACAGGAAGTTAAAGCAATTGTGTGATTATAAGATACTCCAAAGTGAGTTCCATGAAGAATTTCATTAAAGTCCACCATTTATAGCATAATTTGTTTATATATTCGTTTTACATATGGAAAAGGGTATGTAGCAAAATAATAAAGCGCTTTGATCAAATTTTTTCAACCATGTCGCATTGGAGTATATTAGAATTATTATTGGAGTATACCGAAAGTGATAAAAGTGTATAAAGCATTTATTTAAGTGGTATATTAGAGGTGGGAGTATGTACTCCTGGTAGTACGGAAAAGGCTTCCTATTTGCTAATCAATTTGTTATTTTCATGGCAGGTATGGCGGGCGATGGTGCAGCTCCCGCGCGGGAGTACGAGCTAATTGACCCTGTCATAGATGCGTCGCACAGTAGTCGTTTGGCCACATAGGCCCTGACAGAGGGCCAGGCACCTACTAAGCTTTCGTCCCTATGCTTGCGCACCCCCATGAGGGCATGTTGGATCGACTCGTGGTGGATACCGAGGTTTGTGCAGTCATTTCAATGTTGCCATTGGATTGTACTGTGAATGGATATGAACTTATTATCTTCTTTTTCATGCAGGTTGCAGGCCACTGGATTGCTACCATTCGCCAGGATGGCAGAGGCCACACGCGCAGACGACGCTGACAGGCGTGGTGCCTCCCGGAGATTCCCTTATGACAGGTCTACTCACGACTCTTCTTGACCGATGGAGATTAGAGATGCACACCTTTCATCTCCCTTGCAGGAAGATGACGCCGACACTGGAGGACGTCAGTTACCTGACGGGCCTTCTGTGCACCAGACAGGCGGTTGTCCCCGACGAAATCGGCCCACACTAGCGAGCTGAGATCCTAGTGAGGTTCGAGGACATGCTACCCCGGTGATGCACCAGTTCAGACTTCACCAGGTTTTTCCAGTCCGCACTGGTGTCATCGTACCACCACACATCCACTCATGAGTTTTCTATTCTGCCTTGTTCCCATTGCTTATATGTTTATTTAATAAACTAATGATGTGCATATGTTACTTAATTTTGTAGGCAAACAAGGAAGGGTCTCGCAAGGCGTGCAGGTTGGACACATCGCATGCAGACTCACGTTCAGTAGTGGTCCCATGCATTGGAGGACGTCCACCAGGAGGCCGCCCCTTACGACTACGGCACGTATGACGACTACATTCGGTGGTACGCTACACATACACGCGTTAGAGTTGTTCGTGTCGTAGAAGACCCTCCTAGGCACGTGGCTACCACGGCGGACACGTACTCGACGTAGCCAGACTCATCCTTCCATCACTCAGTGACTCAATTGACGTGATTTAAAATATGTACCTACGCATGCTTTCTTCGAATGGAACATATTTATATTTGCATGCAGATCAACCTTACTAGGGAGGTGCATACCGAGGCAGTCGTACTTAGGTCCGCACTCGGCTTCGATCATGCGTTGGAGGCCACATTGGATGAGGTGCGAGGGATGGTGGACCAGGTGATCATGAAGTCTCGGCGCATCGCCGAGCTGACGTCGTGCAGGAGGCCTAGGGAGGAGGACGTCGTTCCACATGTTGGTCGCTCATCCTCGGTACGTAGGTGACATACCCAGCACATGCCAGCTTGCGCACCATGGGCTACACCTCCTCCTGACGTGGCAGGGGGCTCCAGCTGGTAACGAGACATGCTGTACAGCCAGATGTTTCTAGGTAAACCTTTGGTATTTAACAAATTCTTCATAATTTGCACATGTAGTTCTAATGCTGTGAAGTTTTTCCATATGCAGCCCACGTTCTGAACGCCGGTGATGACGATGTCCTCCAGTATGTCCATGCTACCTCGGACGCCGGTGATGACGATGGCAACTATCGCGCTTACTTTGTTGACCCCTCCAGGAGCCCATAGGGGTTGTGCTCGTTCTATCGCAACTATCCAGTTCACCTAGAGCTAACCAGTCAGCCTAGCCAGCCAGTTGAGCCAGCGTACGCTACGCCGCCTCCACCTACACGTCCCGTCAGGAGCACTAGAGGACAAGCCCCAAACCAGCTGATGTATCCGTTAGGATATGTTCAGCGTCGTGGGAGGGTTGGGGCCGTATGAGGGGTTCCACCGCGCAAGAACCGCAGATAGTTTTTTTCTTTCATAACTTATGTATTATCCAGATATATACTTTTCGTTAGTTCATAACTTTTGTTCTTTCGTAACTTTCATAACTTAATCTTTGCACACGTTTTGTCGTATCGAATTGTTCCTCGCTTACCAATTTGTTACTTCCTATTGCCCAAATCTGCGCATGCACGCTCACGAGTAACGAACGGTTGTCGATAACGATAACAATGGACATGACAACACAGTCCCACCTGGTTTACCAAATCGAACACGCTATGGTAGGGCGAATTGACCACACGAAGTCAGCATCTATGTCAGACTGATTGAACAACACGAACCCAGTTGCTTTGTCAAGCCAATTTTATAACACTTATCCATCAGCTTTTTTAGGCCGATTGTACAACACACTACCTATTGCTTTCTCAACTTGATTTGACAACATGCTGCCCCCGCTTCCTCATAGAGAAGTGACAACACACTGCCTATTTCTTTTTTAGCCTGATTTCAGAACACTCTGCCCACTGCTTTCTCATACTGAAGTGACAATTTGCTACAGATCGCTTTCTCAGACCAAAGTGAGGACGCACTGCCCCCACTCTATCAGCCCTTCATGGACTACACACTACCTATAAAACCACTGGCCACCCAGACAGCACTTCTTCATTATCCTTACCTCTACTCCATTACAATGACAGACCAAGAAGGCACCTCAAGCCGTGGGAGAGGTAGACGGGAAAGACGGGGTCAAACATCACCTCAAGGCCCTGACCCTTCATGGTTTCGAGGCTGTGACCCTTCACTCGAGGTCCATTAAATCTACTTTCCCCAAGATCCCGATCCCCCAGCCCATATCTTCCTATTAGAATAAGGGATTACTACACCCTATAAATCCAATCCACGACGGCCTCCCACTCTACCCCCTGAAGTGGCCGACATGCAAGCACGACCTCAACGCCGTTGTGTAGGTTTGCGACGAGGTCAATTCCAACCTAGGACGTCTTTTCTACCGATGCCCTCTATTCATTATAACCGCTACAACTCTTATATACCATTCAGCGTATGTATCGCTGCATGACACGTACTCTTGCTTGTAGACCGCGGATTGCAAATACACTAAATGGGTGGACCGACCGCATCCTATAGATGCCCAATGTTACATCCACACATTGCTGTATCACATCAACAAAATGCAAGAGGACCTCACGGAGGTCAAGAACAAGAACGAACTACTCCACAGGTAGAACTTGGAGCCCCAGACCCAGAATGATGACCTACGCTGTCAAAGGCTCAGGGAGAGGAACAATGAGGAGGTCGTCTGCTTTGGTAGTGACTACCACACTTACTGCTGCGGCAATGCCAGCTGCAGTTGTGCTTGTCACTACCGTGACAAATAGCCCCGTCCACACTATCCTGGCGATCAGCACTCCCTGTGGGTGCTGTACGGTTACCCATTCGAGTCTTAACATCCTCCACCCATAAAGTGTAGTCCATCCCGCCCTTTTACAATTCCAAAAGGCGCACTTGTATTGTGGTTCCTCCGTGCCATCGTGCCATGTCTCTTTCCTCATTTTGTATGTCAAGCTATGTCATTTCCTGTGTCAATCTATGTACCACCCTAATATTTCAATGTCAAGCTCCGTACCCTAATATTTGTATGTGCGTTTCCCCTCGTCGTTTTCTACATCCTGCTTTGTCATTTTATTCCATATGAGGCATATAGTCCCTACCTTCGTTATGTTTCTACCAACAGTTTCAAAATTTTCCTTATTTTTTAAAACCTATGCCGCACTACCCTGTTTTCAGTTCAAAAAAACGAACACGTTGCCAGTCAAAACGGCAACAGTGGCCTACTTCTGTAATTTTTCTTTTCGGCTTATTATTTTTGTCATTTTGTATTTATTGTGTATTATTTAAAAAAATCCAGCTTCCCTTAATATCGCCGTATTGTCTAGCAGCATATTTATGTCGCTATTTTAAAAAGTGACAGAGTTCTGTCATTATTTCAAGTGGCGACAGAGTTTTGTCGCGAATTGAAATGGCAACAGAACTCTATCTCTTTTTAAAATATCGACAGAAAGCCTATGTGGCGTCCACATCATTAAATCACCATTCTGAATAGCGATAGAACTTTGTTGCTATTCAGAACGGCGACAGTAGCGTACTTCTGTTTTTTTTGGCTTATTATTTTTGTAATTTTTTATTTTTGGTGTGTTATTTAAAAAAATTTATGTGATGTTTTCAAGTACCAGAAATCTGAACCATGTTTTGCATTTAATTCTATTTGTTTCTGGAACATCCTAAAAACTGTTGTTTTCAAGATATCATTTTTCTTCTTGTCTGGTTCATACTTCATAGTTTCATTCTATTGTGTTTCAAATTCCAATCACATGCAATTTTACTTCCTGAAAAGAATTACATGTGTATGCTCTTTCTCATTTTTGCAGAATCCCTGGCCTCAAGTCTGGGAAGATGCTGAAAGAATTGCGAGGTCATAACTCATAACTCCTATGTGAACTATGCCATCTTTTCTTATGATGGTAGCTGTGTTATTACAGCTTCCAGTGATTGTTCTGTTAAGGTGTAGATCTCTCTAAAACAACCTGTCGACTTTTGTAGTCGGCAATGAATTTATGGGGTACGCGCTCGATCTCAAACTCGAAGGTCACACAAGACAAGGGGTTTATACAGGTTCAGGCTCTCGCGGAGGAGATAATACCCTAATCCTGTGTGCTGGGATTATATGGATCTCTTGGATCCGGGGTTGCTCAAAGCACAATATGCTCTGGGCGATATGAGGTGTTCTATGCTCTATGGCTTGATTGCTCTATGCTTGGATGATCCCATCCTTCTATCGTTGCCCGCCCTCTCCCTTATATAGCGGGGCTGGGGTGGCTTACAGAGTCCTGATCTGTTAAGAGATTCCGATCGGTTACAAGATTCTAGTCGGTTACAGGATAGAGCTTACATCTTTATCTACCCTATTAACGACTCGGATTACAACTGTATCTATCATATCTAAATATAAGTTCAACTTCCTTTAGGATATGTCCCCTTGTGCCTGGCAATGGACTGACGCGGGAGTATCTTCCGGCCTCCTCTTGGGCTTGTCATGAGGGTACGGGTTCTTATATTCCACAGAGTCCTCGAGTCCTTTGCGATCGAGTTGCCGCCTTCTGGTTGCGGACCAAAGCGAGTCGTGCTTCACGCCGAGTGCTTCGATTCTTGATGCGACTTCGACTAGTTTTCCTTACACCGAAAGTGCCCTGTTGTAGGCAAAGAGATCGTGAAGGACTCAATAGAGCTCCGCGTTAAACTTTCCGAGTGGTTCCTAGCCCCATTATTGGAATTACGGCGATCGGCTCATCTTGGGACATCTTGTATCCCAAACGATATGTAGAAGTCAAAACGCTTTTCCGCTCAAGGCAAAATTCAGTGCGCTCCCTTTAAATTCATTAAATCGCGGTTGTTGATGTAAATCGTTGAAGCGTTGGCTCACACACGTCGTATCTAAATTTAGTAGCCCCGAAATCATGTATATGCGTAACTTAGGCAATGTAAAAACAATTCACTCGGATGTGATGTCCATTGGTGTATATATAATTTTAGAGTTTTTTACTCTTTTCCTTATTGATTTTGAATTCATCCGAGTGGTTTGACTCTTTTTGTTTAAGCACTCTGCCCGACTAGTCTAGCCCCGAGCATTGGGAGTCGGCTCATGGCTCTCTTTCGAGCACGTGTTTTGGCGACTAAAGTTCGCGTTCATGGGGTCGAGCTTCACAACTTGGAGTTATCGCACTCGGATTCACTTGCAATCGTTAAGCAAAGAAGAAAAATACAACTCGAGAAAAGATGTGCGCATGCACACTATTAGTGTAGCCCCGACTTCATCGCTTAGTTGTGGGTCAACTAAGTAGCAAGTCAGGAAAGTCAACAATTTTATTTATAATGACATAATTGAGTAAAAAGCGACTTAGCTGCTTTATGCTCCATATGTTGTCGACGATCGTGCCATCTTTGCTCGGGCGCAGGCGAAGGCTTGTAGATGAGCTGTAGGCGGTGCTCGAGGCGCTGGCGTGGCTCGTGGCCATGCCGAAGGTGGCGCTCGGGCGCAGGTGTGGCTCATGGCGTCTGCGAAGGTGGCGCTCGGCGCGGCGCGAGGCTCGTGGCGTCGCGAAAGTGGTGCTCGAGCGCAGCGTGCGAAGGTGGCGCTCGGGGCGCAGGCGTAGGCTCGTGGTCGTGCCGAAAGCCGCGTGGGAGCGCAAGTGCGCTTCACCTACCGGCTTTTCCTGATTTCGCTAAATTGCGGCCGCCGTCACCATGGCCTTGATCTGGGCCACGATCGGGGCCGCCGGGCTATCCGATGCAATCATCGGGTCCAGTTTGTCGAGAAGCGTCTTGGAGGCGACGACGTTCTGCATTGGCGTGCGGAAAATGGCTTGATCTCCCAACCTGGATTGCAGGAGGTCCTCGCGGACATTGCGGCCGCGAGATCGAAGCGATCGCACCTGCACCTCCTTACCCTTACGAAGACGATCTTCCCCCACAGCTTCCTGTTCTTCTTGTTGGCGTTGGAGATCGGTCTTCTGCTCTTCTATCGCGAAGATGCCACGAAGATCGCAGCAATTCCTCGCGACGCCGACTGGTTTGCCGACCAAGTCAAAGTGACATACGAGATGGGTTGGCTTTGATCTTTACGGATCGGATCTGGTTTTGGACCAGACAGACAAGCTCTCCGCGCGCATCTGCGACGAAGTCCAGGTTTCCGAAGCGGAAGGCCTGGCCGGAGATGAAGGTGGCGACGAGTCCACCGATTGCTGCCATCGAGTCTGTGGAAAAAGATTATAGCGCTTCCCCTACCTGGCGTGCCAACTGTCGACTTTTGTAGTCGGCAATGAATTTATGGGGTAGGCACTCGATCTCAAACTCGAAGGTCACACAAGACAAGGGGTTTATACAAGTTCAGGCTCTCGCGGAGGAGATAATACCCTAATCCTGTGTGTTGGGATTATATGGATCTCTTGGATCCGGGGTTGCTCAAAGCACAATATGCTCTGGGCGATATGAGGTGTTCTATGCTCTATGGCTTGATTGCTCTATGCTTGGATGATCCCATCCTTCTGTCGCTGCCCGCCCTCTCCCTTATATAGCGTGGGTGGGGTGGCTTACAGAGTCCTGATCGGTTAAGAGATTCCGATCGGTTACAAGATTCTAGTCGGTTACAGGATAGAGTTTACATCTTTATCTACCCTATTAACGACTCGGATTACAACCGTATCTATCATATCTAAATATAAGTTCAACTTCCTTTAGGATATGTCCCCTTGCGCACTGGCAGTGGGCTCGACGCGGGAGTATCTTCTGGGCCTCCCTCTTGGGCTTGTCATGAGGGTACCCGGGTTCTTATATTCCACACAACCCAAAAAATTAACCAACATAACACAGATCATAAGCTGGATCATAATACACTTAATTAGACAGGAATCCAAAAGTAACCATCCTTTTTATTAATTAACAAATGTCATACAATAGTCTCAAATACAACATACATGAAAATTTAATTACAACAAAAATAAATATTACATGAATTCTCAAAATTCCTATAAGCTCAGCTTCCGGTGATCTTTAGCATCAAATCCCTAAAATTGGTTAGTCATTCACACACATATATATATAGTAATCATAAGGCAGTTAGAGCAGAATTAAAGTTTTAGGAATTGCTGCCGGACCCTTATGTGTATAGATGCCACTCATCGAGATACTTAACCGTTCAGGGCTAGTCAGCACCTCTTGCTAGTTAGGGTTTCATCATCAGGCAATATACAAACCTGTAGATGTCGGGTAACCGTAGCATTTCCAATAATAGTGCCCAAAAGATCTCATGGTAGAAAGATAAAAAGTGCAAGGTAAAAAGGTGATATACCACAGTAGAGAAGGGAAGGTAAAGCCTCCCCAAGGCATCCTCTCCCTAGGCCAAACACCCTAGGAGTGAACCACAAAGCCGGCCGATCCTCCACATTTCCATTCACAAGCACAAAGCCCTCAAGTACCAGAGCTCCATTAGCACAAGGAGCAAGCTCCCAGGAAACAACACAACCATTAGGAGCACATGACCACCAAGCCAACCAAGTTTCCAAAGCAAGGCCCCCAGGCAACCCACACAACCATCAACCATCCAAGCTCAAGGGAGCCAGGAGGCCACCAAGCAAGCAAGAACCAGATCACCAAGGAGCAAGGAGGCCTTAGCCAGCCGAACCCCCTCCCACCTCATTCACTCCACAACCAAAACTGAAAGAAGCCAGGAGCTTGGCCAAGAGCAAAACAAGAATCAAGAAACAGGAGGAGAAGGCCAAGATCAAGGGGACCAGGACCTCAGCCATCTCCATCAACATCTCCATCTCAACATCACCACACCACACCACCATCAGATCCATTCACATCAACACCTCCCATATCAGGTGCACAATCATATTTTGCTAACACTAATAAGTATGTAGTGTTTATGTGAAGCAAGAAAGTAGGTAATAGATATATCGAGGTTCTTCAGTGGTCTGAGATTGCAGTGGTTGTAAGTGTGACATTTCTCGTGCCCATGGACCCCTCACACTCGCCGGCGTGTGATAAATCCATGGGTATCATCACAATGCCGCCATTCTGCCATCTAGCCAACCCTAAATCATCATCATCCAGTAGATCCACTTCAAATCGGTAAAATCTTAGCTAAAACAAATTAAATCCAACTCATTGCAGTAAGGAAAAGAGATGAAATTAAGGGGGTACTCATTCCAGGCACGAGACCGACGGGGCAGGGCCAACGACGGCCAGGAGTGGCGGCAACAGTAGGCGGCCGACATGAGGCTGAGCAGGGCCAAGCCAAAGGGAAACCAGCTAGGTAGGTTGAGGCGGCCGGAGGAAGGCCAAGAGGCGTCGGGCCGAAGGCTGGTGAAGGACCGAGATGGCGAACAGAGGGGGGGGTGAATGGTCGCAAATAAAAATTCCCCCAAAATACTCCAACAAAAACCTCGACAAGATCGCTCAAAGGAAATTGTGAAAAACCCGAAAAACTAGACAACTATGTGTACCCCAAGCTTGCATGGATAAGTACCATAAAATATGTGGGGATTTTTGAGTCACAATCCTGATTGTCTAGTGTCCAAGATAAAGAGGAATCAATTCAAACTCTTGCTTTTAGAAAGGACATCAATTCAAATCACAAAAGTCACTTTCAGAAAAGCAAAAGCAGAATTTCCAGAACTTGTCCTCAATTTGCACAGGAGGGTTGGTGGGTTTATGTAGCTCACAAAATTTTGAGACTTTTTCTCTCTGTGAGCATCAGAGTTACTCTTGGGCCACCTACCACCCTTGGATGAGTCCCTCAACCCTAGAGCACTCATCTAAGGGCTAGGATTAACCCACACACACAGTCATGCAAGGGCTAACCCAAAACCCACACACATACCAGGTTTTCTTGCACGGTTTCAAAGCATACTACCTAGACCCGCTAACCTATCAACTAGACCTCAATCCGACGGCCCTCATTGATCCACGCGGCATCTAGCTAGCATCAACTCCTTTCCTTGTCTTCTTGACTTGCCCGGACTCCGTATCCGATCATCTTCCGGCGATCTCCCAACCGTCTGGACCTCCGACGCTCCTCGCCTAGTCCCGGTCATCCTTCGCCTCACCATGACCTAGCACCGTCGCCCTGCAACCATCAAAGACAAGGAAACTCCTCACATAGCAATGCCCACAAAGATGTGCAATAAACCATCCAACTCATCACTACCACGTCCATACGACCGATACTGCCACTCCTGGCAGAGACAACTCAAATTGTTTCATTTTGAAAATCAATCCAAATCAAACTCAAACTTGAGCACACCTTGCTCAAATAAAGTCAAATACTCATCACAAACATGGATGGACCTCCACATGGTCCTTCAATCTCCCCCTTGATGAGTATATTGACAAACCACACAAAAGGCATAAATTTGAGTTTGAAGAAAATGAAGAAGAAAGCAATTTTTAGTTGCAAAGTCAAACTTGGTCCAAAGATAGAAATTAGAACCATGACCAAGTTGACGAAGAGGAATTCAGATTTTAGAAGTTTTCAACAAAAACTCTAAAATCCAACTAAACATGTCAAATGTGATTATGAGATTATGATCCAACAGAAGTAGTAGCATAGTTTTACAAAGATCATAATAACCAAATAAGCATTCACATTTTTATCATTTTAGTGATGCCTTTTCTACGTTTTCTCCCCCTTTTGGCAATATAGGCATCAATTTTTTTTATGTATGCATGAAATGCAATCGAAAGAGCTTTGAAGATTATCCAATTGATCAAAATGGAAGGATATTACACCAAGCTTGTCAATTTCAGAAGATGACTAAACTAAGACATGTCCAAGTGCAAATACGAGCTTAGTTTTGAATATTTCATTTTTAGCAAGATTAGACAAGTGCAACACTTAGCTTTAGTTTCAAAAATAGAAGAATAGCCACTCTAAGGATCAAAAGGAAAACCTAGAGTTCAACCTACTCAACACTTTGGGGAATCTAGAAGAGCATACAAGGTCCTTCGGGCTCATTTATCACTTAATGCAAATTTTGATTTATCATCATACAAGACATAGCGGGGTGCAAATGTTTGACATTATTTGCATTCTTTACCCACATATGTCTTTGTTTTTAATTTATTTGTATTTTCTTTTGACAACCAATTGACTCAAGCCGTATGCGACCATCTCAAGATGAACTCTTAAGAGGATGGTCTAGGTCAAACACGATGTATTCCAAGTTCATCCCAAGTGCAATGGGAAGCGGTCTTGTGAATGCAAGGTGTTGAGTCGTATGTGCACAAGAAGAGTCAATTTTGTTTAATTTTCATTTTTAGCACAACGATTCATGAGCAATTGAAGGACTCTAGCATGGATCAAACTAGTTTCACCCAAGTTGCTATAGGGACTCTAGAGAACTCCTAAATTTCTCAAATTATGGCACAAACCTCTAGAGAAGAAACCTAGCAAGTAAAAGCAACAAGTTTCATCAAATTTTTCATTTAAGGCTTATTTCATTTTTAAGCTTAGAAAGTTAAATGAACTTGGACATACCTAAGCTAGTGATTTTCTTCAAATGATGTAGCATGGTGTATAGCATGAAGACGAAATCAATTGCATAATAGACAAAGCTCATTAAACAAGAAATGCAGTCTATATGCAATGCACGAGCAGATTCCCAAACTCCCCCTCAACAAATGAATCAATTTTAAGCTCAAATCTGGTTAAAGTTGAGTTATTATCAAGACTAGGCATAAAGAAGACCCAAATGAACTCAATAACAACCAGAAAAAAAAAACAGAATGAGGAGAAGAAGTCGAGAAACTGCAAAACTGGTTGGCTATTGAGCATAGATAAGATAGAAGAGACTCACTATGGCTCAGACTCGCTCTTATCTTCCCCAAAGGATGGTGATATAGGAAGTCGACTCTAGATCTCAACTAAGGAGTGCACATGGACCTGTCTACCAGGAGGCCCAATACCGCTAGACTTATAAGGCGTGAGGAACTCAACCTAGAGAGAAGAGAGAACGACTAATCACGCATGATAGCAACCTAAAGCACAAGATAAGAGGTCCATGCGAGGCATGCCGAAGTCTAAGTGAGTGAACTCAACTCAAGAAAACAAGCCCAAAGTCACCCAAAAGAAGAAAGAAAATCTGGAAGAAAATATATAGTACATAATATACAAACCAGCTCCCCTCAAGATAAGCCGTATGGGCTCACGACTCCAAGCTCAAATCCCCTGAACACACTCTACTCCCTTGAGGCACACTCTAAAACTCTCACCTCTCAAGAGATAGGTAGAAAGCTAGAGGAGAAGAGATAAGATCTAAAACCACATGGTCTCTAAGGAGCAAGGCGGCTCAAGGTAAGGAGCAACCTAACTATGCTAGAAGTCCAACCAAAGACTCTAGACAAACATGACACAAGCTCTACCTACAAAAGAACCACAACCTCCTAAGAGACCCATCACTATCATCAACATTTTCAGAGGTACTTACCTACCTGCAGTGTAGTGCAAGTAGTGGCAAATGACTGAAGTGGATCCAAAAGCGAGAGGAAGAAGACTTAGAGATATTCCTAGGATGATGGTCTCCTCACCGTAAAGCCTACACACATGCATCCAACAAATCTATGCTTTCGAAACTGGGGTTAGGCAGATCCAGTTCCTAGGCACGAATGGACAAGATACAGGAAAAGTGTGGCAAATGATCATCTAGAGCGTGAACATGATGCAGAAGGTAATGTAAGATCATGATCACAACCAAGCTAAAGATAGAATCAAGATCCATATATCCATAGACAACGGTGAAAACATATCCACATGATAAACAACGACAAGGTGCATCATAGCATCATCATTTCAAGAGAAGAAGCTAAGCAAGGTGCATGACAAGCAACAAAATGCTAGTAGGGATCATGTGCAAGCCTAGAAATACACGGATCAAGATACTACCCTAAACATGGCAATGAGCATGTAAATGAAGAAATACCACAATGAAGCACAACAACATGCTACTAGATATAACATGAGCAAGATGAATGAAGACAACCAAAGAGGATCATGCATAAAACAAACCAATTAGCAACATCAAGATCCATTTATCCATAGTCTCAATAACAATATTTACATGCTGCGAAAAAGGCCCGTCAAAACAAGACCAAACAAAAGGTCATGAGGACACAGACAGCATGAAAGTAAATGGTGACCATGGACACAAAGATGAGAAGCTACTTATGGCAACACTCTATGCATGATGATGAATACATGCCATGAATGTAGAACACAAGCTCATGCAAAATAGGTATGAAGCATATAAGCATGAAGGACAATAAAAGGTGATCATGAACAATATAAGTCATACAGCGGTAGCTAGATCATATGACCCTAATCTCATGAAAGGCACTCACATGTAGCACAAAGTCTGACAAACAAAGTCTAAACAAAGCTAATCATGGATGTAATAGAAAATCAGGGTCATATAACCTAGATACTACTCATGACAAAATAAAGTAAATGATATATAGCACGTGCCCATAGTTAATACAAATGCTCATACCAAATGAACAATATCATGGACAGGATAAAAACAAGAGAATCACATCTTTGGGAAAGAGCTCATGAATTTAGGATATAATACATGAAGCACAAAGATGGTTGGGGAAAACATGCTATGGCACAAAACAAGACAGACAAAAACTAACAAGACCTAGCAAAGTACATATAATACACATGGGAGCAAGAGAAATCACAACATGTCATGGAAATGATGATCACAAGTATAGCCGACATGAGGGTATGAGATAGCTCACCATGAAAGTGGATGTCCCCAATCTTTGTTATCATGAAGCTCAACACTTGTGGAGCGAAACACGAGGCAAACAAAGTTGAAAGTACATGCGAGTTAGCATGATGCTCATGATGGTCATGCGGGAAGATCCAATCCTCTAGAGACAAGCCGCAAAGGCCAACTCGGAATTCACATCGAGTGCCAACATTGAAAAGCGACAAACCGATCCTAGATGAGATTAGTAAAGATCAACATGACCAACATACTTACCGCAACTCTTGCCGTGAGTGGGTACCTCGAGGAAAAACGAGGTCCACTACTTATGCACGCGCGAAGATGATGCCTCGGGACAACTCATGGACTAAGAATCGAACTAAGAAAGGACAAGTCCACAAGATGACCCAAATCCACTCCACTAGGCGGTCATCACATCCTCAAGCGGCCTCAAGAGACTCATGCCATGAGAAAGGCAAAAGGCACTCAAAAGCATCATCGCATAGACATGACACAAGGAATTGACACAAGAGGAAAGATGACTCGATCTTGGGATAGAGTGAAGACTTAGGAACCCAATCTTTGAAGCATCGACACCTCAGTACCAACCACGAAGAAGGCGGACTCGAATGTCTCTCGACGCTCAACTCTAACAAGATCAGTAGTAACTCTAGTAGATGATCTAGGAGCTGGGCCAGGTTAGCACGACGTGGTGCAAAAGCGGACCATCCCGATGAAGCGCTGGATCTCCTACTGAGAAAACACCTCACGCCCGATATCTACCTCGATGGGAAAAACGAGGAATATCAAGAGGGCGGCGGAAAAGACCGACTACTGAACAGCTTCGGGACTAAAACTTGAAGAACTAGCATGAAAACCAAGTCTGGGACTTGCCCAAAAACAGCGACTCTCTAACTGTCTAGAAGCGGTGTGTGTCTTAGGAGCACTCAAAGTCCGGGATGACCACGAATACCCCTAAGAGCGACAACACACTCACGCCGAGTGATCTTGGCGCGCTGAGTAAATCTACTAGGTGACCATCCTTCTTACGGAAGGTGCATGTGCCGCCTTGCTAGAGGCGAAGCAATAGGAGTAACACCCTTACGATAAGAAGTCCTATGGACAACCCAACAGATCTAAACACGGTGGTACTCACTCAGGAGCTACCACAATCTCACCACTCTTGGAGCCGCACAATGGTGGGAGGATGCGCCGAGCGTGCTCAAGGGATCAAATCCTAGACCTTGATTGAATCTACTAATCTTGGATTGGTCTAGAATAAGATTGAGCTTCTTCTTGCCTCCAACAAACTTCTCGAGAGTGCTCATAAGATACTGGCAATCTCGGAAGAAAGAAGCACAAGAAGAACAGGGGGAGGAGAGGAAGAAGAAGAACCCAAAAGAGAAGATCTCTCCAAGACGTGCTTTTTGTTCCCTTAGCACGGCTGCCTCAATCTTGAGGGCCTCACAAGAAACGCAAGGAGCATCTCTAATCCTAAGGGTTTGGTCTTTTAACTTCTTCTTAAGCTCGACATGGATTTGATCCACATCATCCTTAACCCCAACACACAGCAAGCAACCAGTTTGTGACTTAACTAGTAAATCCTTAGCAAGTTGATCACACTTGACATTCAAAGCATCATTATCAAGTTTTAGTTGCTTACAGCCCTCACATGAGCTGACTGGGTCCTTAGAAGCATGCAATTCAAGTTCATCATTTCTAGCAGAAAGCTTTCTAAGGTGTTCGCTCATGGCATCAATTTCGGCAAGCAATTTAGGGCAATTAGCACATGATGGAGTGGAGTGAGCATGAAGAAAACTAGCCTCAACAGGAATAGCATCAATAGAACTAGTGCTAGCATTCTTCAACCTAAGACCATCAAGTTCAGCAAGCCACACTATCATGTATGGTCCTTAGGTTCTCCAACTCCACAAGAATAGCATCACACAAAGAGCAATCATCAGTGACTCGGGAGGGAGAAGATCTAAGTGAAGCTAACTCCCGAGTCAAGGTACCTACTTCCTTCTCAAGCTCCGTACACCTAGCTCTAGCTCTAGCATGAAATTTTCCTAATTTGCAGAAAGCTTCGTTGAGTGGTCATAGGAGGGTACCTCATCCAGTCATTTGTAGAGCTCGGAGTCGCCGATGTCGTTAGTGTCGGCCATGAAGCACATCTGGGAGAAGTCATCGCCGCCCTTCTTCTCTTGCGGATCATCCTCGCCCTCGTCGCTCCATGTCTCCGTGTCGGAGAGGTTGATGTCGTCAAGCGCGGCGAGGACGCGGTGGAAGAGCTTCTTGTTCTTGGAGAACTTGCGTTATTTCTTCTCGTGCGCCGGTTCACGAACTGGAGGCTTCTTGTTACGGTTCTTGTCGGTGTAGTCATTCTTGCCCGAACCGCCAACGTCGTTCTTGCCCTTCTCCAGCTTGGAACAGTTCGCCCGAATGTGGTTGGGGCCACCACACTCGAAGCAGGTGATCGTGCCACCTCTCTTCCTCTCTCTCACCCTCTTGTATGCATGAGAAAACTTGCGAGCGAGAAGAGCAAGCTCATTTTCTGGAAAATTTTTCAGTTGGTCATCGCTTAGCTCGCAAAGGGCGGAAAGAGAGAAACCAATAGAGGGATCAGAAGAAGAAGATCCAATGGGATCGGTGACCAAAGCCATCGACTGAGATTTCGTCTTCCGAGAGACGACATCGATCTCATGAGTCTTGAGGCGGAATAAAGCCCGTCAAGAGTCGAGTCGATAAGTCGGTGGTGTCCTTGATGGTGGTCGCCTTCATCTCCCAAACCCGAAGGTCGAGTGCGGTCAAGAAATGCCGAGCATTGTCCGGTCAGGGTATATGCAACCAACTGCTCGGAGGTCGCTCAAAATCTTTGTAAACCGACCAAAACACTCGTCGAGACTCTCACTAGCGCGTTGATCAAACTTGTTGTACTCGCGCTTGAACTGGTCCTGCCTCACAGTCTTGATTTGAGTAGAGCCCTCATGGTAAGCATCGAGGGTTACCCAAATCTCGTGAGTGGAGCGAAGGTGAGAAATCCTATCATACTCACCGCGGCTAAGACCCTGTATGAGAATGTTCCTTGCCTTAGCATTCGCCTCAACGTCAACCATATTGATGGCCGTGACATTTTCATCAGCAGGAACCTCATACGGGAGTTTCACCTTCTGCCATATCAGCAGCCACAGGCGATGATGTATGACTCCATCCGGGACTTCCAAAAAGGAAAATCAACTCCATTAAAGATGGGAGGCTTGGTGGAATATTTGTCCGTCGCCATGGCTCTTGAGACCGGTCAAGATCTAGAAAGAGCAGAATCGGCTCTGATACCAATTGAAGGACCGAGATGGCGAACAGAGGGGGGGGTGAATGGTCGCAAATAAAAATTCCCCCAAAATACTCCAACAAAAACCTCAACAAGATCGCTCAAAGGAAATTGTGAAAAACCCGAAAAACTAGACAACTATGTGTACCCCAAGCTTGCATGGATAAGTACCATAAAATATGTGGGGATTTTTTAGTCACAATCCTGGTTGTCTAGTGTCCAAGATAAAGAGGAATCAATTCAAACTCTTGCTTTTAGAAAGGAAATCAATTCAAATCACAAAAGTCACTTTCAGAAAAGCAAAAGCAGAATTTCCAGAACTTGTCCTCAATTTGCACAGGAGGTTGGTGGGTTTCTGCAGCTCAAAAAATTCTGAGAATTTTTTCCCCTATGAGAATCAGAGTCATGAAGAACTCCACCAAATTTCTCCTCAAAAACCTTACATAAAAAACAGGAAAAATCTAAGAACACAGTATGCTCAAGAACTTCGAGAAGAAAGTTTGGGGCTCGGTTTTCACCTCATGGCGCCCAAAAGGTGCAACAATTGAACTCCAAAATTTTTCTTCAGGTGTATATCAGAGTCCCGCACCTCCTCCAAGAAGAATCACTCAAAAAGGATTTTTCTATATTTTTACAAAAATCAAACACTGACTGCTGCGCGAAGAACAAGTTCTGAACAAAGTTGGAACTTAAAAGAAAAGATGTTCTCTACTCAATCCAAGAGTGCAAAAGAGATGTAAAACCATATGAACACACTCAAAACATCCAAGATCAGCAGCATTTAGAAGGAGGGGAGGCAAATCCAAATTACTTGAAAGTAAATTGCGGCAATGTAATTGCGGAAAAGTAAATGCTGAATTTAAATTGCGTAAAGTAAAGACATGATGTAAATGCGCAAAATAAATTCAGAGGTGGATGGATAAAACTTTCATTTCTGAAAGGGGAGGTTACAAAGCCTCACATTCATGTGGGCAAAGCTCAAATGAGCATCAAAAACCTCAACACCTTCAAGGGAAGGAGGCTACCCCTCCACCCCTATTTATACTACTCTTGGGCCACCTACCACCCTTGGATGAGTCCCTCAACCCTAGAGCACTCATCTAAGGGCTAGGATTAACCCACACACACAGCCATGCAAGGGCTAACCCAAAACCCACACACATACCGGGTTTTCTTGCACGGTTTTCAAAGCATACTACCTAGACCCGCTAACCTATCAACTAGACCTCAATCCGACGGCCCTCATTGATCCACGCGGTATCTAGCTAGCATCAACTCCTTTCCTTGTCTTCTTGACTTGCCCGGACTCCGTCTCCGATCATCTTCCAGCGATCTCCCAACCGTCTGGACCTCCGACGCTCCTCGCCTAGTCTCGGTCATCCTTCGCCACACCATGACCTAGCACCGTCGCCCTGCAACCATCAAAGACAAGGAAACTCCTCACATAGCAATGCCCACAAAGATGTGCAATAAACCATCCAACTCATCACTACCGCGTCCATACGATCGGTACTGCCACTCCTGGTAGAGACAACTCAAATTGCTTCATTTTGAAAATCAATCCAAATCAAACTCAAACTTGAACAACCTTGCTCAAATAAAGTCAAATACTCATCACAAACATGGATGGACCTCCACATGGTCCTTCAGCTGGCAGGGAGGCGGGCCAGAGGTCAGCGCAGGACCAAGGCGACAGACCGATGGAGTCGAGGGAGAAGCCAAGCTAGGCCACGGGGAGCGCGGGCTAGGGCCACCGCGCGTGAGGAGGGGAGAAGGGCATCGGGGCCAAGCGAAGAGGCAATGTAGGCGGGGAAGCCCTAGGTGGCGTCGATGCGAGGGGAGAGCGGCGCCGGAGGGAGCACCGGCTAGAGCAAATAGGGAATGGAGAGGAGACCTTGAGGAGAAGAGAAGAGGATAGGGGTGGTTAGGTGAGGAAGAAAAGAGAGACATGGAGAGAATAGGAAAAAGAAAAAGAAAAGAAAATTTTAATTAAATTTTAAAATTCTAGGGAATAATTTGAAATAAATACATTAGAAGCATAAATTAATTTTACCTGGAAATTGATTACATTCTTCCTCATTAGACCCTTTTGGAAAATCCCTCGGAAATAAGTTATTAACTTATATTGATCTCCAAATAAATCTAACCCGAAACTAAGACTACAAGATATTCTACCCAATTGGCCAAACCAACAATTAAAATCTTTTAATAAAAAGATAAACTTAAGAGATTTCCTCTCCGAATAAAATCCTATCTAGGCATAAACCAATTATCAAAGATGCCCTCTTCTAAAACTAATACATACTCGCATACTCAGCGGAATATAAGAACAAAGAGGAAATATGTATATGTATATATAAAGGTATAAATAATCAAGCAATCACTCTAATAATAATAATAATAATAAACAAAAAGAATGGCCATAATGCAAACAAGAAACAATGCTAGTACTGAAAAATCTAAATAAAGAAGAGAATAAATGATGTTAGCGGTCATCATAACGAGGCAAATAGGAAATAATCCTTTACTTTAGTAAGAAAAACTTGATCAAATTTAATATGCAATATATATACACACACAGTATGCCTTTAACAGAAATCAAAATGAAGGCTAATATAAGCAGATGATTAAATGAGAAATTAAATACTACCATTATTCACCATAATGATTAAAAAATAAGAACATAATACCTCTTTGGAAGGGAATCATAATCCAAAATTTTAATGTGCAGTGCAAATTAAAATGCATCAATTTAATGTACTGCAAATTAAAATGTCTTGAATTAAAATGCATCAAGTTCGAAATGAGACAAGTCAATGTATACCAAATATTAAATAAATAGCCTACATATATCAAATTAAATCAAGTTAGAGAAAGGCTAAGGACCGACCGGTTGAGGAAGAATAGGAGGAGAAGAAAGAAAAGAAAGAAGAAAAAGAAAGGAAGATTAGAAAAAGGAAAACAAAGTAAATAAATATCGGTGAATAAAATACATATAGAAACAGATAAAACTAACTACCACCATAATAATTAGATGGGGACATAATACCCCTATGGGAATGAAATCATAACCTAAAACCTTAATAAACAAAGCAGCTCAAAATACAACAAGGTAACATACAGCAACTTAAAATATTTGAATTAAAGTGCACCAAGCGAAATACGACAAGTTAAAATATCCCTAGCTAAGATAAGCACAGTTAAAATATGTCAATTTAAAATGCCTCAAATTAAAATACATAGTCTACCTACATCAATTCATCCAAACTCATGAAAACGGTTGGACACCATAAAACTTGAAATACTTTATTGCTATATAAATTATAATATTTCATAGTTTCAGGAATTGATTTAAATCTAACAGGAGGTCACCTGCAGCAACCGTGTGAGGATGCATACCTCCACTTTATTCCAGGCAAGCTTACTTAATCATGTTTTGAATCAAGATTTTATGAAAAATTTGATGTTGATTTTGCTGTGGTAACTACTTGCATGTCAAAAACCTATCTTTAAAGTAAAAAGGAGAAATTGTGGATTTAAATGAATGGCGGGAAGGAATGATAGGTCCAGTTGAAGGAGCAGTTGGCTTGCATATATATATATATATTATGGTGGGTAGTGGGTGCCGATGAGAATGATTGTCATGACAAAGGGGCCCTCTACATAGGCCATAATATAAGGACGAACAACTACACTTAGGCAATAAGCTGTATTTACGATATCAACCATAGTGAGTGAAATCGATCAAAAAAAGTTATCCTATGAAGGTGTTATGATCTCCATATTGGGTATAAATAGATAACTAGTACGTACTTCTGGGATATGCCAGGAGGCCCAGAGGGGTACGGTTATGCAATGGCAGTATATTTGAAGCCATGGGTAGAGTTACTGTCGATGAATAGTTGGAATACAACTATTAACTGCGAGTCAGGTGGACGGCCTGGGATATGTGTCTCCGACTCGAGCAATAGGGTTGGAGTTCTAATACTGGATTAGTGATAAACGTTCCGGTGTCTCATAGGATGAGGTCGCTATGGCTAAAAATGATACAAACCTGCGCAGGGTAAAATCATGAATTAATGCCCGTCTCCTGGATTGGAGGCCAATAAAGCTAAGTCTGCCTCATATACGAGTGCTAGTAGCTATTTTCATAATTAAAATACAAAACCCTTAAATAAAATCTAAAACCTAATTTCCGTAAAAATCGAAATTTTGAGGGAAGGTGAACTTTGGATGGATATAAGAGGAAATTTATCTATTGCATTTGCTATTAATACTTGCTGGGTACTTTTGTACTCACTCTTGCTAAATCCCCCTTTGCTAGAGAATTGCTCCGATGATCAAGCGTATAGTCGGGACATGGATCCCAATGGTCTCGCCTACGAGGCAGGGGGCGAGGGTCAACCGCAGGATGAAAACTACAAGGATGCAGGCTATCAGGAATGTTAGGTTGTTGGGTAGACCTTACATTAGCTTGATCAGTCTTTGGGATAATAGTACTTTTGTAATATATTTTTGTTGTACTTGGATCTTAATGTATAATTAATGTACTGGACTTGTAGCACTGCGTGGCAATGGATTGTAATAAGTTTTCATTTTAGTCTCTAATTATTGTTCTGCTGCAACACTCTGAACATAGTGTATTAACTGATAAGACGTCTGGTGCGCTCGATGTTTTAATTAGTTAATATGCCAAGATTCGCGTAATTATCTCACAGTAATGGCAGGGTTACTGTCGTTACTCTGGGCTAATTATGCCAGTCGCCACACTATTGTATATTTTTTATTCTTCAAATTCTCATATCTATTGGTCTATATGCTATATAACTATCTGCATGTTCATTTATTATTTCTCGATGTAGGAATGGGATACAAAAACAACAGATTGTTTGCAATCATTCAAGCCGCCACCTCCTATGAGGGTAATAGTTTGTCATACTCTTTGAGTCCTTCCATTAAAGTTTGTGTAGGTCTTCAATCATGCATCTTTATGCATATGTACTCTTTCATTTCCAGGGAGGAGATTTAACTCTGTCCATTTGTTTTCGAAGAATACTGAGGAATTTTTTTAAATAGTATATTTTATAATTCAAATTGCAAAAATATACCACGAAATTTTTTTTGCAAAAATATACCCCTGTCGCCCTACCATAGGGCAACATGCTGACTAGGCAATGAGGTGGATGGAGTAACAGAACAAGTCGCCCAACAGTAGGGCGACACATGTTCAAGTTGCCCAACCGTATGGCGACATGTGTACTAGTCGCCCAATGGTAGGGCGACATAGAGTAATCGCCCAATGAAAGGGCGACATGTGTAGTCGCCCAATGGTAGGGCGACATGGCAAGGAAATTTACAGGTTTTAAACAAAATGTGAGAGACTTCAAAAAAGATTAAAATATTTGGATAAACAGATTTAGGATTGAAGTAAAATATTTTTAGGGTCTAGAGAAATTTGAAATAATTTACAAAATTCGAAGGTAACAAGTAGAGTATTTGTTTTTTAGCCTTTTCGGCGGCCCGTAAAATATCATGTCTAAACGGTATTTTTATGAACAGTGGTCCACATTTGATCTTTGATATATGCACTACCATATTATAAGGGTGTTAGTAAAATTATAATTAGTATAACGGTACTAATTAAGTAGCGAAATCGCGTTATTGCATGTGAACAATTCGTAGACTTCTGCGTTATTACATGTGGACAAAATCGCGTTTTTGCATGTGAACAATTCGTAGCCTTCTGCGTTATTGCATGTGGACAAAATCGCGTTATTGCATGTGATCAATTCGTAGCCTTCTGTGTTATTGCATGTGGACAAAATCGTGTTATTGCATGTGATCAATTCGTAGCCTTCTGCGTTATTGCATGTGGACAAAATCGCGTTATTGCATGTGATCAATTCGTAGCCTTTTGCGTTATTGCATGTGGACAAAATCGCGTTATTGCATGTGAATAAATCGCGTTATTGCATGTGAATAAATTTACACCTTGCTTTGCATGTAATTTCCACTAGTGCAATAACCCATAATTATTATAGTCGACGACAACTCATGTTATGAATAGTTAAATGCGAAGCACTTAAACTATTTGTTGAACATATATAAGGGCACATGCATCAAAGTTCGGATGATAAAATAAGCAATAGATTATATTATATTACAAGGGCATTACAACAAAGATGTGAAATTGCTTGACGAACTAACTAACGAAAGCATTGTTTGTCATGGTGGAACAGATGATCGTTCCGCCTATCTGGGTATAGCCAGAATGATGTCCCACATTTTCCGCATATTAGCTGACCCGTGTAAATTTTGAGATTTGTACTCGGACACCGCTCAATCCCTACTATGAAAGAACTCCATGGGGATCCGTAGTGCTCCCAGGTGTCGCCGAATGGGTGGCCTATGTCGTACGTCTCGGGTGTGTAAGACAGAATTTTTTGGTCATCCCGATTCCCGGTGTCCCCTATGTTAATACCACCCGGGTTCCCGGATGGTCTGCGTAACGCGTCAAGGATTTGTTGCGTGGTGCGGACCTCGGCCGGCTGCTTCACCTTGTCCCTTCCTCTTCGAGAGGAGGTACCCTCTTGCACCTCTATTGCGTTGGCCGTTGGCGGAGACTTGCCGAGACGCCTGCTCTGTTTCGGCTTGCACTCCACTATATGGTGCAGGAGGTGTGTGTTGGGCTTATCCTTGTACAACCAGAAGCGTGCCCTGCAGTCAATGCAGTATGCCCGCTTTGTTCGTTGAATAACACCGTAGGTGTACTCGGGGTCTGGCTTTTCTGGGCAGTAGTAGCACCACGGAGAGGGTTGCTCCCCCCAATTATCCCATACAGGAAGTTTGAGATGTGGGTGGTACATCTCCGGGTCCACCCAGTTGAAGTAGCCGCACCATTCATCCTCAGCCAAGAGGCACCGGTAGAATCTCCGGTCCGCTAGATCATCGTGGAAGGTATCAACTACTGCCTGCAAGCCATGTTCGCAAAAGTCAGGGCTTTCGGGTGGCCCTTGAGGAGGTTTCTCTTTTGACTCGAGCAATTTCGCACATTTCTTTTTGAACTCCTGTATGCGATGAACTAGTTTAGAATTACTACTTTGTGAGTGAAACATGAGTACGTCGCATGAAACTCACCGATTGGTTGGCCCCTTGCCCACCGGCCCTGAACTCTGGTCGATCTAGAGCGGGGACATGTCCTGGCGGCCTCTCCCACCAGGTGAAGTTCTTGGGCGAAGCGGGGTAGGCGTCATGGTAGTTGTAGATAAATTCGATATCACGTCGTTCCGGCCCGTCGATCCATTGGAAGAAGCAACACCGGTCCTTGTGCTGAGAAAAGAAAGAATGATGCATGAAATGGTAATGTTACCCTGTATTGTTTGGACACGTGAGGTTTACCCAGAAGAACGGCACTGTGATGAGTGGCGCGGTGGCCGTCTCTCTGTGGGTAGATTGCATCATCTTCGCTGGAAGGTTGCAGTCGCAATTGGGTCAGGGCAACTCCAGCAGAACTGGGGCGTCAACGCTACTAGTATCCGGGTACTCGGGGCGGGATGACTTCTGCTTGCTGAAGAGGCGACGGTAGAATGACATCATGCCCTGATTTGTGTAGATTCAGCTGGCGTGTATTGCTTGTTTGGCGGTGTTGGATGTCTACCCCTCGGTCGGTTTTATAGTGGTGGTGAGGGGTTGCTCCACACAACTACAGCACTGATGGGCCGGCATCCTCTGTGAAAAGCTGCACGACGTGTCACCCATCATCAAAGCTGCACAACAAGGCTGACAAAGCTGATGTATGTGACTTGTCTAATCGGCCTGACAAAGCTGATGCATGTGACTTGTCTACTCGACCTGACAAGGCTGAAAAAGCTGATGCATGTGACTTGTCTACTTGGCTCGACAAGGTCGCGCGCCGTGAGTAGGCTATTCGCTCAAAAGTCACAGACGCCAAGATGCCGTCATGCTTGAAAGCAGGGATACTGTAACAAAGAATAACAATATTTCATAACCAAAACTAAGAGGTTACTACCATAACAAAAATATATCGTATATAACTAAATACATAAGATGAAAAGCATGTCACAATGTAATAACTAAATACATAAGCTAAAATAACATAACAAACTACTAGCGCCCCCGTTTCTGGGCGCCTCCTCGCGGCTGGGCAGGCCTCCTGCGAACCTGCCCCTGCGAGTAGGTGAACTGCACCGGTGCGTGGTGGGCCCTCTGAGGTCTAGCTGGAGGTGTAGCGTACGCTAGCTGAGAAGGCTGCATCGGTGGTGGTGCTCCCTGTAACTGCGATGATCCAGGCTCATCCGGATCAGCGAAGTATCTCGACACGCCACCATCGTCGAGGTCGAAATCCGCATGGGCTGCATCATCAAACTGCCCCTTGTAGTCGTCAGGGGCAGGTGAAGCTGCAGAGGAGAACCACCGTGCCTGTGAGCCTGTAAGAAGTGAAGAATTGTTGGTAACATTCAAAAAATAATTAGACAACATACGAAGTGTGACGAAGTACTCACCTCCGACGTGAGGGCTAGACCAGCGTGTCAGCGGCTCGCCTCGTCGCGTAAGTCGGCGTGACGGTGGGACGGAGGGCGTGGCATGTGAAGATGTACCGAGCACTCCTCGCAGCGATGGCGGCACGCCGTGAGCGTCGTCGACCACATCGCGAGGCGTGCGGCATCCTGCCAACTTGAGGGTGCGTCTGGCGCTCTCCCTGAACCTCGCGAAGAAGGAGGTCACGTCCTCTCTGGTCACGTCTACCCCACGAGACAAATGAGACAGGAAGCTCCCGGACTCCTCGTAGTACCAGGCTAGCACATCAGTCTGAAAAATACATTACGAATTAACCTAACACATTAATCTGGTAAATGCAATACGAAAATACATCGTACATTAGACTAAACTTACCGCACCGTGCAGAACCGAGTCCGTATGACGGGGATACGTGTCCCTCACCCTGGGGATGTGTCTAGGAGGATCCAGGTCGACACGTACCAAACGCATACGGGTACGGGAAGTGTACCACTGTCGGTACCCCTGGTACGTCTGCGGGTCGTACGGCGCATCCTTGGCATGGATGTCGTCCATGGCTCCTCCCCACTCCTCGACCCATGGCGCCATACGTACGTGCTATGGGGTGCCCCATGCCTGCCCCTCCTAGTCTGCCTGCGGATAAGCAAAAATATAGCATTATTACATGTCATTACACCGTACAGATTAGAGGACATCGATATAGAGAACTTACGTATGGACACCGTGTGGGACCTGTTGGTCGACCTGGACCGAGAACTCCTGTCGTAGACCGAACTGCCTCATCACTCGATGGACAACGTAGCCCTCGACCAGGACGTCGAACACGAGAAACCGACGTGTACGCCAGTATGTCGCGTCGCGTGTGCATAGGGTAGACAACCCACCCGTCACACGTAGCTCGATGTCTCCCGCTGTGTACGGCGTCCAGCGTACGCGGTCCTCGGTGAGGTGGTCGAACGCAGCGACGAACTGCGGGTACGCCTCAAGGTGGTCGAACTGCGGGTACGCCTCAAGGTGATCGAACGCAGCGCGAACTGGACGAAGTGCCTGTCCACGCTATCCCCGTGGGAGCTCGTGAACATGCACTAGCCAAATAGCCAGAGCCAGTACGCCTCAAGGTGGCGGCTCACCCTCTGCTCGTTCACAGGCTCGACGATATGCTTCGCCTGTAAATTTAAGTTTTTTGTTAGTCTAGCCAATATATGAGAAGTTAAGTTTGAAAGGTTAGATGCTTACCACGAACTGTCGAAGCCACCTGTGTGTCGGACCATGGGTGCTGGTGAAGGGTCGGTACGCAGCATGCGGTATCACACCATGGAACCGAGCAAGTACATGCTCGCGCCACAATGGGTCGACGTCCTGGGGCACCACAGGGTCACCAGCGATAGGGAGACCGAGGAGGTAGGAGACATCCTCCAAAGTGATCGCCATCTCCCCGACAGGTAAGTGGAAGGTGTGCGTCTCCAGTCTCCACCGATCCACGGAGCGGTGAGAAGGGACTCACAAGCGGAACCGGTGGCTCGCGTCCCTCCCCTGCGCACCTTCGTGCGCCTCCACCATCCGTGCCAGTGGCAGCAATCCTGCTGCTCGCAGCCTACGAAACAGAAATATTAAATTAATATGAGCACCGCACTAGTTAATTAAAACAGATTATGATACTGCATCGGGAATATTTTGAAATTCAAAGATAAATACGTTACCTGGGGATCCAACGTGGATCGAGGGTCCAGAGCTCCCGCGGTGGCCTCGGCCGTAGTACGCACAGACTCCCGAGGATCTGTCCCTCCTCCGTGAAGCGGTGGCGAAGTGTGCCACGGTGACGACGGTCAACGACTGGGTCTACCAACTCAAAGGGTCAGTCGTCATCTAGAGCCTAGTGAGCCATACCTGCAAATTACAAAAAGGAAAGTTATATATAGAGAACTATACAATCATCAGAACAATACATAGAACCAAATGCGTACAAATAAATACACAAGCATCAGAACAATACATCAAACCAAATGCGTACAAATAAATACACAAGCATCAGAACAATACATCAAACCAAATGCGTACAAATAAATACACAAGCATCCACAAAATATAATCAAACAGATTACAACGCACACTACATCAGCAAAATATAATCAAACAGATTACAATGCACCATACATCAGCCAAATATATTCAAACAGATTACAATGCACATTACATCAGCAAAATATATTAAAACATATTACAACGCACATTACATGAAAAAAATATTAATTTGACATATAGCATCTAATAGTTCAAATAGCTTCTCTGGTAGTCCGATGATGTCTTCTACCACGCCTTGCAGACGACGATCCCTCCCCCGCCGTCGAGTTGCCATCTCCTCCTTCATCCTCTTCATTATGTGGCTGGCAGTTCTTGAACGTGTGTCCTGTTCGCTTGCACAACGAACATTTCTTCACGCGCTTACCAGTTTTAGACTCATCCATGTCATTCCTGATACGCCTTGTTTTGCGATGGCCTCCTTTGTATGATCTTGCATCAAAATCAGGGACCCAGAATCTTTCATCGACACTAGGGGTTGTGGTGAAAGAACCGACAACACCATAACCATATAGCTCCTCACCCCAGGTTGCCATCACCTTTTCCTTTGTAAAATATTCAGATAGATATGTACCGGGTCGCATTCCAAATAATGCACATGCAGCTATCACATGAGAACATGGCCTATGCAACAGGAGGGGTTTGTTACACGAGCATTGACATTCAGCCTGTAAGATGCACTCTTCGGTGATAACCTTCTGGTTTGTTCCCCGCCGTCCTTTATCCCTGCATATCACCTCGAAGTGCAGTGTTCGTGAACCTACTTTAATAGCTCTATGCTTGCCCGCCTTCTTACTCTTCTCATCCATGTATTTACTTATCATGCTTGAGTACAAGGCATTCTCATCTCTTATTACTACTTCAGAAGCTTTATGCCTATCCACAAAATACTTGGTTGTACCCCGCAGCACTCCCTCAACAATTCCTACCAACGGGAGATACCTCATCCCTCTCATTACCCAGTTGTACACATCCATCAAGTTGGTCGTCATGACACCGTATCTAGCACCATGTGTGTCATGTAACAATGACCACTTCTCTTTAGGCTCGTGCTTTATCCAGTACGAGAAACATTTGATCGGCCTTTGCCTTCGACGATGACTCGTCGCCTCATCTTCTGTTGCCAAAGGGAATAAAGGCTCTGCCTGCTCCTGTGTTACACTGCTAGTAGTCTCTTTGTGTTTTTTTGTTAGCTCATCAAGATTCTTCCAAAGAGTACGGAACTTGCAATCTTGGTTCTGCTTACATAGCCTCTTGAACATGTTCATCAGTTCCTTGTTCTTGAATTGCTTATAGAAGTTCGCGCCCAAATGCCTCATGCACCATCGGCTCTACAAGTTAGTCTAGGGAAATGGCTCCTCTTCCCCTTTGTTGCAACTGTCTGATGGCACTAAGCAGACCAGCATGTCTGTCATGTAGTATGCACACATGTTGGCGAGTTTTCACCACCCCGATCTTTAAGTTCCGTAGGAACCACAGCCAACTCTCATAGTTCTCGCTTTCCACAAAGGCAAAGGCAACAGGCAGAATCTGGTTGTTCGCGTCGACGCCCACAGCTGTCATTATTTGTCCTTTGTATTTCCTAGTCAGGAATGTGCCGTCCACACACAACAATGGACGGCAGTGATAGAACGCCCTAATGCAAGCTCTGAATGCGAAGAAAACTCTCTTCAGATACCTCTTGTTCGGCCACTTGCTTGACGGACAATCCTGATAATCATAAAAAGTACCAGGACTTTTTCCCTGAATGCAACTGAGCAGTGCGGGCAGATTATGGTATGAGTCTTCAAATTTCCCAAATCTCATTTCCAAGGCCTTCTGCTTCGCCCTCCATGCCTTCTCGTAGCTAATTGTGTACTGAAATCTGTTCTCAATTGCTCGGATAATAGCACGGGGCTCAAAATTCAGGTTCTCAACTATCTCTGGGTACATGACACTCACGATATACCCGGAAGACAGGTTCCTGTGAGCCACCAGGGTTTCTTCAGTCATACAACTATGTTGTTCAACCTTCGAACATAGCCAGTGGGTGCCCCATTTGGGCTTGTACGCGTGCACTCTCCAGGGGCACCCTTGCATCTCGCACACCACGTCGTAACAGGTTGGGGTGGACTTCTTAACCCTGAAAGTTCTTCTTAGTGATAAGACCCAATCTTTGATAGCATCCTGCATTGCCTCTTTTGTGGGGTACATGCTGTTAGGTCTCACCTTATTGTCGCTATACTGCCAAGGTGTATCATTGCCTTCATTTATAACCAGGTTATTAAATTGATGCGTGCTCCAATCTGCTGGCACAAGTGGCTCAACATCTTCATCTTCCTCATCTGAGTTATCGTCGTCTTCCACTTCTACTTGTTGATATTCAAGGTCTTCCTCTTCCATCTGTGTTATTACTTCCTCAATTTCCTCACCTTCGTCTACTTGCCCCCGCGCATCTTGCCCAATGTTTCCATCATCCTCCCTAATCCCAACTTGCTCACCACTCTGGTAGACGATATCCTCATTGCAACCCTGAACATGCTGCTCCCGGGTAGACTCCCCAATTTCAGTGTCACCATAAGTGAACTCATTTTGAGCCTCACTACGCTCACGGCGTTTCTGCTGCATGGGCAACATGACCCTTTCATACGCTTGCACCAAAAGCACCTGATACCGTCCACGTTGCCCAGCCCCCCTCACATATGACCTCCAAGATGCAGTTCCTTTCAGCTCAACCAACCCCCAATAAACATGATCATCTCGCATGGTGCAAAGGCAAGATAACTTGAGCTGCCACTTCTCTTGTTCCATCCGAAACGTATAATACAACCAATTCAACACAGAAGCAAATGTCTGCTCTTCGACCCTACTTAAACTTCTATCCACATACTGAAAGTTACTCAGATCCGCACCCTCCGAACCATACATGACAACCCCTTCTCCATAAAAGATTCTAAATGGAACTCGTTCTGACATATTTGTAAACCTATTCATTAGCACACGAATTAATTACTCTTCGTAAAAAGTACTATAAACTATAGGTATGTATATCTACACTTGCAAAAAATATCTACATTACTAAAAATATTCATCTCTGCACTTGTATTTCTAAAAAACATCTACTGACTGTATGTACAACGCAGATAATCGTATGTTTTAGGTAGAGAATTACTCATGTTTTGGACCGGTGTTTGTTAATGGGTCATCCTTACCCTAAACACTAAATTACTAAAAATATAAACACTACATTTAACTACATCTAACCCTAAACACTAAACAAAATAAACCGCGAAAATATTTACATCTAACCCTAACCCTAAACACTAAACAAAAAAACCGCGAAACTAATTAGATCTAACCCTAAACACGAAACAAAATAAACCGCGAAAATATTTACATCTAACCCTAACCCTAAACACTAAACAAAATAAACCGCAAAACTAATTAGATCTAATCCTAACCCTAAACACTAAACAAAAAAACCGCGAAACTAATTAGATCTAACTCTAACCCTAAACACTAAACAAATTCAACCGCGAAAATATTTACATCTAACCCTAACCCTTCCTAAACACTAAACAAAAAAACCCACGAAACTAATTAGTTCTAACCCTAACCCTAACCCTAAACTACATAAAATGAAACGTAAAAAAATTACCTGCGCAGCTGCCGCTCTTCTTCCCCTTCTTTTCTTCTCTTCCTCCCTTCTCTTTTCTCTCTTCACCCTCTTCTCTTCTCCCTCCCGTTCTTCTTCTCTCGGCCGAGCGCGCAGTTTTAGTAGCGCTCAAGTCGCCCTCAGGTTGGGCGACAGGAGGCCGCCCGCGCCCCTGTCGCCCAACCGTTCATCGATTTTGGCGTTGTCGCCCATTGGGAGGGCGACGTTGCACTTGTCACCAACTGACGTGGCACTTGTCGCCAAACCCTAGGGCGATTAGCCCCTGTCACCCAACCAATGGGCGACAGGGGTATATTTTTGAAAAAAATTTATTCGGTGATATAGTTTTGCAATTTGAATTAAAAAAATGTATTATTAAAAAAAAATCGAATACCGACCACATTGTTGTCTGTAATAAGACTTCTTCGATATACATCATGACTTTACAAGGACAGGTATAATGTGTGACCTTCACATTCCATTGTGTTATTCAGCTTTCCTCTCTTTCTTTTTCTTGAAAAGTTAGGGGTCCATTAAAATAAACTTCACTTTTATTTGAAAATCAATTTCCTCGCGATGACATTCTGGGTGCATCTGATGGTCAGATACTTCCCCTGCATCATTTACCTACTTGGAAGTTGGAACACAGTTTTTTCTGGTTTATGCCTACTGAGACACTTTTTTTTGTGCGTGATTTGGAATTGGTCCATACAGAATAAATCGAGTAGGATATTTGGGACATTACAAATCCAATGGAAATAGTAAAAACCCCATAGTGTGCTGGGACTAATTTCAAGGATTTATCTCTAAGAGGATTAGTCTAGATCCTTGCCATCCAAAAGGCTCGGGTTGATCTCTCTTAAACCTTACAGGGTTGCTTAATTCTTGCATCTAAGGGAATGTGTTGCATATTTAATATTGAAGATTATTACTGATTCTAGCTTATGGTTATTCTTGCCTTGAAAACTTATTGCAAGTTGTAAAGACTTTCTCATCTGGTAAACGGGAAAGAGGAGATTTTGCTGCAGCTTCAGTTCCACCAAAAGGAGAATGGATATATTGTGTTGGTGAAGACATGTGAGGATATTGCGATAAAGTTCTTTGTCCATAATTGTTTATTCATTCATGCTGTCTTCAAGTGGCTGCATGATTAATGAGAGTTCTACTTGATTTTTAGGAACATGTATTGCTTTAGCTATCAGTCCAGCAAGCTGGAGCATCTAATGAAGGTTTGCATAAGCTCTCGAATGAAAGTCTTGAGGGGTTACAGTGCAAATTTGTAATACTTACCTGGTCGTGTTGTCTTAATGTTATCCAATGAAAACCAACACCTTGAAACACTGTGCGCTTGGATTTTCCAGGTCCACGACAAGGATGTGATAGGCATTACTTGTTGGATAATTAGACATATTAATGATGAATTTATTTCGAAAATAAGCTATGATAATAATTGAAGACATTGAAGGCAGAACAGAGGAAACACATAAACTAGACACAAGCAATATGCCTATTGCAATGTCTATTTCATCCATATTATTAGATACGTGAAGACGTGACCGAACCGGTAGTAGACGTCGATGAAAATCAGCAGGCGATGTAGTCGAAGCCGATCGTTGATGAAGAAAACAGCGAGCAGTCGCGTGAAGACGCTTCCCAAAAACGTGATTCGTCCTCTCCCGATGCAGGATCTCAAGGACGGACGCCGGCGAAGGGACGGGAAAGACGGATACAACGCAGTACTGAGGGAAGGCAAAAGGTTCGAGAGATAGATCGATCTCTGTTCTGCACATATGTAACAGAGATAAAATTGTGGATCACGATACGAGTCGGTTATGGATTCTGCGTGCAGATAATTCCGCATATCGTAACCGTTTTGACCACTTAGTCCCACGCTGCAAAAACTACAAAAGAGAACTGCGCCTACGCAAGCCATCAGACTCGATTTCACTGCACCATTCACATGCACATCGCTACGTGTGCCGTCTGGCCTGGCGAGGCGAGGCGAGTGAGCGCGTGTGTTCTCTTCTTCTTCTCATGCTCAAGCATGGTGGAGGGAACCTCCCTTATAAGGTGGTCTTCATCCACCTCTACTAGCAATATGGGACTATTGCATTTTCACCTCTCTTCCACCTAATGGGCATTTGGGATTTTCCAAGAATTATTTGTGAACTAATGCGCCTCTAGCCCAATAATTCCAACAATCCCCCGCTAGATCCCAAAGGTCTAATAGGTCTTTGCCTGTTCCAAAGCACTTTTTTTATACCAGCTTTCGGTGACAATGGACTATGCCTTGAATTGCACCTGGACTTTAAGCTACATTCATCTGCAACTTGACCAATGGACTATGCCTTGAATTGCAAGTTTTGCACAAACAAGTTTCACTTAAGGCCCTGACTGATACTAGGCTGCTGACAGTCTTCCCCTCGGGTGGAGCGTATAAGTCATACTTGTCCTCTTCATGAGCTTCTTAGATAGTACCCACGTCTCACGGACTGCGACCAATAGTCGGACTCATATAGGTGTGTTCTTTCAAGAATGCTCTGTGGGACAATATCTTTGTTTGTGTAAAAACCAACAGAACGAATTAAGACCGTAGTCAACCTGCCTCATAGTTTTTAAGAGTACGGCATCTTTCATGGAGTGGGATGTACAATATACTCTTCTTCAGTTAATCCAACAGCTTGTTATTACCCAGGTACTAATTCACAGGATCTCCGACCACATAATTTGGGTTACCACTGTGGTTAACTATTTGGTAGGTCTCATTCCCATCTCCCTAGATGCACTATCTACCACATTTCGTGATAGACCCTTTGTAAACGGATCTACCAGATTCTTAGTAGTTTGGATGTAATCCAAAGCTATCACTCTAGAGTTTCTCAATTTTCTGACAGATTTCAACAGTCTTTTTACGTGTCTTAAGGACTTCATGTTATCATTTGCACTTTTCACTTTCACGATAATCGTTTGATTATCACAGTTCATAAGTATAGCCGGTATCGGTTTTTCAACTACCGGTAAGTCCATCAAGAGTTCACAAAGTCATTCTGCTTCGACAATAGTTGTATCCAATGCTATGAGTTTTGCTTCTATGGTTGATCTCGTCAATATAGTCTGTTTACAAGACCTCCATGAGACAGCAGTACCACCAAGATTGAATACATACCCACTCGTGGCCTTGAGCTCATTAGCATCAGATATCCAGTTAGAATCACTATATCCCTCAAGTACACCAGGATACCCGTTATAGTGAATTCCATAACTCATAGTACCTCTCAGATAGCGCATTACTCTCTCAAGAGCACGCCAATGATCATCACCTGGATTAGAGACAAACCGGCTCAATTTGCTGACAACAAATGAGATATCAGGCCTTGTAGCGCTAGCTAGGTACATAAGTGAACCAATAATCTGAGAGTATCCCAGTTGATCCCTAGTAATTCTTCGGTACTTTCGAAGTATTAAACTAGCATCATAAGGTGTTGGAGAAAGCTTACTGTCCATATAGCCAAATCGGCTTAAGACCTTTTCCACATAATGGGATTGCACAAGTGTAATCCCATCCTCACCTTTAATCAGCTTGATGTTTAGAATTACATCAGCTTCTCGCAGATCCTTCATATCAAAGCTTTGGAACAAAAATATCTTAACCTCATTAATCACATTAAGATTTGTTCCAAATATAAGTATGTCATCCACATACAAGCATAGAATAACTCTCTCACCCCCACCATAGCGATAGTATACACATCTATCAGCTTCGTTTACAGCAAAGCCTTCAGATGTTAAAGTTCTATCGAACTTCTCATGCCAATGCTTGGATGCTTGCTTAAGGCTATACAAAGATTTCAGCAACTTACACACTTTGTTCTCTCGACCATTACTACAAATCCATCAGGTTGTTCTATATAGATTTCCTCATCTAACTCTCCATTAAGGAAAGTTGTCTTTTCAATCTAGCAACAGGTGAATAAGTATTGAAGAAATTCTCGCCTTCTTTTTGGGTGTAACCCTTGGCCACAAGCCGGGCCTTGTACTTCTCAATAGTACCATCAGGCCTAAGCTTCTTTTTGAACACCCACTTGCATCCAACTGGTTTACAACCATAAGGACGATCTGTGATTTCCCAAGTTCCGTTAGCGAGAATGGAATCCATTTCACTACGGACCGCATCCTTCTAGTAGTCTGCATCAGGAGATGCATATGCTTCTGAAATAGTTTTGGGAACATCATCCACAAGGTACACAGTGAAACCATCACCAAAGGATTTTGTGGTCCTTTGTCTCTTGCTCCTTCTAGGAGCATCACTGTCATCCTCTTCAGGAGTTTGTTCATGTGTTTGTTCAAAATACTCAATTGGTATGGAAGGTTCAGGAATCGAATCACAAGTCTGACTAGAAATGCTATGCATATCCTTCATAGGAAATATATTCTCAAAAAATATTGCATCTCGAGACTCCATTATCGTACCGACGTGCATGTCGAATACCTCAGATTTAACTACTAGAAACCTATAGGCAATGCTGCAATAAGCATATCCCAGAAAGACACAATCAACAGTTTTAGGTCCAAGTTTTCACTTCTTTATTATCGGCACATTGACTTTTGCTAAGCACCCCCAAGTGCGCAAATAGGATAGTGATGATTTTCTTCCTCCCATCCCTCATATGGAGTTACTTTATTATTCTTAGTGGGAACTGTATTTAGGACATGACTCGATGTCAACAAGGCCTCCCCCACCATGACTTAGATAATCCTATAGTGTCCAACATGGCATTAACCAAGTCAGTCAGGGTGCGGTTCTTCCTTTCGGCAACCCCGCTAGATTGGGGTGAATAGGGAGGCATCCTCTCATGGATGATACCATGCTCTGCACAGTATTGGGATAATTCATTGGAGAAATACTATCCACTACGATCCGACCTAACTCTTTTGATTTTTCTTTCCCGTTGATTCTCAACTTCTGCCTTATAGATTTTAAAGTAGTTTAAAGCCTCATCTTTTGTTTTTAAGAGATATACATAGCAAAATCTAGTCACATCATCAATTAAAATCATGAAGTATCTTTTTCCACCATTCGTCAACACACTATTCATCTCACAAATATCTGAATGTATGAGTTCTAATGGTGCCAAGTTTCTTTCCTTGGCTGCCTTATGAGGCTTGCGAGGTTTCTTAGACTGCACACAGCTTTGGTACTTAGAACCTTTGACAATGAAAAATTTCAAAATTAATTACATACTAGAAAACCGAGACAGAGAATCAAAATTAATATGATATAGTCGTGAGTGTCAAACACTTGCCTCACTACCAATAACATTGTCACAAAGATAATTCACAAATTTATTACAGACGTTCAGACGTTCTCAAGGGAAAAGTGGAACAAGCCCCCTGCTGTTATAGCATTTACCAATAAATAGTCCATACTTTGATATAGCTACTTTATTCGACTCAAACACCAACTTATATACTTCTCTACAAAGAAGGGAACCACTAACGAGATTCTTGTTGATTGAAGGGACATGTTGCACATTATTTAGCCGTACGATCTTTCTCGAAGCTTCAGATCTACCGTGCCAATACCAAGAACAGAAGCATGTGATCCATTTCCCATCAACCCGGAGAAACCCCGAGCAACCTAGTACGAAGAAAACAATGATACATCAACATAAACATGAATATTAGCTGCAGTATCAATCCACCAATCGGTATATTGACTAGCCGAAAGAACAGTGAGTAAATTACTATACCCAGGTATCTCCTTCTCGGCATTGCCAATAGTCACATTGACAGATTTAGAGTTTTGTTCCTGCTGATCCTTTTCTCGTTTGTGGCTTGGACATTTCTTTACCCAATGTCCAATCTCACCACACACGAAGCAAGGCTTATCATTCTGTTGTTTCTTCTTCTTAAAGTTGGTAGTCTGAACAGCTTTTCCTTCTGACTTGAACTTACCAGAACCAGAATGCTGCACAAAATTGGCGCTGGTTTGTCCCTCAACCACCTTTGGTTGCACATCCTTCGCCCGAGCTTTCTCCTCAATATTAAGAGACGCAATCAGAGTCTCAACAGAGTTTTCTTGCCTCTTGTGTTTTTAAGATGTGCCAAAATTCCTTCACGAGGGAGGCAATTTGGCAATGATACCAACAGCCACAAACTTATCGGGTACCGTGCACTTGAGATGATCAAGTTCCCTCGCAATGAACTGTATCTCGTGAGCATGTTCAACCACAAAACGGCCATCAACCATTTTATAGTCATGATATTGCTCCATAACATACAGTTCACTGCTAGCATCCGAGGTATTGAATTTATTTTCAAGTGCCTCCCACAGCTCCTTTGCATCTGACATATGCATATACATGTCGCAAAGACGGTCTAAAAGAACGCTAAGAACATATCCTACAAAAATTATGGTGACATCCTTAAACTCCTTTTCCTGCTCAACAGTAAGGGTTCCTTCAGGTTTGCTAGCCGCAACCCAGCAGACGTTCATAGCTTTAAGCCACAGGGTGGCTCGCGTCTGCCATCTCTTAAAGTGAACACTGGTAAATCTATCTGGTCTCATTGCCTCAGCAAATCCAGATGCTTTCATCATATTCACCATAAAAAGCCTATCACATTTTTGGATTGTTGGATAATTAGGCATATTAATAATGAATTTATTCCGAAAATAAGCTACGATAATAATTGAAGACAGAACAGAGGAAACACATAAACTAGACACAAGCAATATGCCTATTGCAATGTCTATCACATCCATATTATTAGATACGTGAAGACGTGACCGAACCGGTAGTAGACGTCGATGACGATCAGCAGGCGATATATTCGAAGCCGATCGTCGGTGAAGAAAACAGCGAGCAGTCGCGTGAAGACGCTTCCCAAAAATATGATTTGTCCTCTCCCAGTGCAGGATCTCAAGGACGGATGTTTTGGAGACCTGCTCTCCCAACAGTCGGTGCACGCCGGCGAAGGGACGGGGAAGACAGATGCAATGTAGTACTGAGGGAAGACAAAAGGTTCGAGAGATAGATTGATCTCTGTTCTGCATATATATAACAGAGATAAAATCGTGGATCATGATACGAGTCGGTTACGGATTCTGCATGCAGATAATTACGCATATCGTAACCGTTTTGACAACTTAGTCCCACGCTGCAAAAGAGAACTGCACCTGCGCAAGCCGTAGGACTCGATTTCGCTGCACTATTCACGTGCACGTCACGTACACACCGACTGACGAGGCGAGCGTGCGTGTGTTCTCTTCTTCTTCTTCTCATGCTCAAGCATGGTAGAGGGAACCTCCCTTATAAAGTGGTCTTCGTCCACCTCCACTAGTAATATGAGATTATTGTATTTTCACCTCTTTTCCACCTAATGAGCCTTTGGGATTTTTCAAGAATTATTTGTGAATTAATGGGCCTCTAGCCCAATAATTCCAACTTACTCACCACCCTCACTGGTACTTGATTGCCACTTATGCGGAAGATTGTATGACGAAGATATGGAAGCCTTGATTCAATTTGTTAATTTTTTTTCTTGTTCTGATCCTGAATTTTTAGGGAACATAGTTATCCAGCTCATTATTAAGTGCTAATTAAGTAGGGTGTATTCGATTTTTGTAATTTAGAGAAGTGGGAGGTGCTAAATAGTTAATTATCTACTCCTCGGTGCTCCTGGAGCCCAATGTATTCCCATTATATCATATACTAGTCTTAGGAATCATTGTAGGGAGAAAAAACGAAGCTGATTATGATTCCTTTTGATGCGTTCTGATTATTATTGTTATTTTTCCGAGTAAATTTCACATAACTACATGTTTTATGTACAAACTATTAGTAAACTATATATTTTAGCTTTTATTTCAAAAAACTACGGATTTTAAGATAAGTTGTATCACAAAACTACAGTTTTTAAAATTGACTGTTTCTTATAACGGATCTGACAGTGTGGGTCTACATTGCAGTTTCACACGAGTGAAATAGAAAATGAGGGCACGTGAAGTTATCATGTGAGCCCACGTTATCGGACATGTTATCAGAAATGATCAAATCTAAATTATGTAGTTTTGTGATATAAATTCTCATAAAATATGTAGTTTTCTAAAATAGATGCTCAAACTTATAGTTTCCTAATAGTTTGTACACGAAATGAAATTTACTCTCTCTTTTTTCCCGTTGGAAGACTGGATGTAGATTGCTGACACAGGCGCGCAACAGCTAAAAAACTGAATGTCTCGTCATGGAGCAAGCTCAACCGAGTATTGACGGTGTACAGTATGGAGGATGTGTATGTTGACAAAAGAACTGATGGTTGCATTGTAAGTTCACAAGAGAGCTGTTGCAGAACAAACTGAAAAATAATTGAGGTGGTGCCATTAGCAGTTTACAGTATTAGAGGATGACAAGTGATCCTAGCATTTGCATCCCATGACAGCAGAGCCCTTTAGGCCGTTACAGAACAGACTGAATATAATAGCCAAGAAGCGAGACTGAAAATACGTAAGGAGCGACGCCATTTGAAATCATATCTTGAAATGTTCACACAGTTCTATGACCTTCCATCCCCATCAGAATCAGACAAAGGTGTGTCTGGAGTTTTACTCTTGTCCAATCTCCGTCTGAGCACCTATCTCCTTTTCTGTACTAAAACAGCTTGAAATACAAGTAAGTACATGAGAATATGTGATCCGTTGGAACTGGGAAGAGTAGATAGCAAAGTAGGTCGAATAAAATGTTACTTTTGAGTTAGTTTTGTCGCTACACAAAGAGGTATAATACATCGGTTTATTTCAAAATGTTGTAATAGCTTTTGTGGTATGTTTTTGTTTACACATGGAATTTTTATCGACCTACTACAATATATTTACTTGAACTAATGTAAGAAACACCGTAAATTACTTGGTTGATTTTGGCACACCCTTATGCATATTAAATAAAAGGTAAGCTACATAACAGAGAGAGAGAGAGACAGAGGAGGGGGAGGGGGGGGGGGGGATAGAGCCAGGGAAGAGGCAGTGCAGGGGAGGGAGCAACAACACCAGCTCATCTCTGACAACTCTCCCACCCAACAACTTTGCTCTGTTTGTGCCACAGCCCACAGAGTATAGGATAGGATACAGAAACTAACGTGTATGTGCAAGCAAAGGAAGAAATTAGTTGATAGCTCCATCCCATGCTCTGCCTCGTCCCTGTCTGCTCTCCCTTCTCCAATCACACACTCTCTCCCTCTATCTGTAACCCTTCTTTCTTCACCTTTGTGTGCCAAATCTTCCGCCAATGCATGTCATCACCAGGAAAACATTGGAGATCTATATATACACGCAATATTGCTTCTCTCTCCCCCCTTGACTTGCCAGTACAGTACTGCCTCTGTGTGTGTGTGTGTGTGTGTCTAGCAGTAAGCTGCCAGCATCCATCAGTACAACAATGCAACTGGAGTACACAAATGCTGACTTGTTCCTTTGGTAGTACAACGCCCAAGATGCGTACTGCACAAACCCGGCAGCTCGCCAAACTGCTTGGAGCCTTGGACCACTGCTCGTACATACCACAGGCCATGTCGTACATCATCTTCCTTTAAAAAGAAAAGAAAAGGAAAGGAAGAACACCAGTAACCATGGAAAATAGCACAATTTTGTAAGTAGGTCCAGGCCGGCGAGTATATAATATCCACCTGATCAGTAGTCAGTACACAGGATGAGAGCTAGCCCCATTTCCTCGTTTTGATCACTTTACAGAACTCTGGTTTGATATTCCATTTTGTTGAAAATATGGCAGCGAACTGTTACAATTATTTTTCCTTTCATGTGTAATCAACCAAACAGCTAGATAAATTCTCCAGCAATCCACCGAGGACTGGAGACAACAACAGCTGATCAGATAAATGCAAGTACGGGCAACAGCGTTTTTCTAGAGGAGTGTATTCATGCATTAGTACTGTCCTGCTCGGATCAAATTCTTGTCCTTAGACGACACATTCGTACACTAGAATGAAATCATGTGTGATGCTGTTGATGCGCAGGGACTACAACAGTGAAGCCTATTTTGCCTCCCGCCACGAAAACATCACAGGCTGTTGCTGGGTTGCATCTCTTATAGAAAACTTCTCGTATCCAAAAATTAAGCAGTCTGGATACAGGGACACTAGTGTCAATCATCATCACCGCCGCTTTCGCTTTCATCATCGTCGTATGCCACCAGAGACTCGAGTGCACCCTTGGTGTCATCTGCTGGCTTTTGGTCTGCACTGTGCCCATTCGAAGATAGCTCCTTCGAAGCAGACTTATCTTCGGCATCTACCCTTGCTTTCTTGGCTTGCGGCTTCACGGAAATTATTATGTTTTTCAGGAGTGCAGGTTGGCTTCTTTTTGTAGGTGGCTTAGGCTTGCTCTCCTGAAGAGGAATAGACAATAGACACAAGGGCAGCTCAGAAGAATCATGATGATTGATGATGGGTGTAATTAATGACCGGAAGAGAAAAGAGCAAGAAGTTTAATTAATATGTATATGCACATTTTTATTATTCTCAACTTAAAACTATGACATGATAGTATGAAACCTAAATCTGCTTTGCATTTATGACATACCTCAGGTCTAGAGACTGTAGGAGTGTCAAGTTCATGGACAATATTAGACTGGGCAGCTACCGCCTCCTGAAAGGAAAAAAAAAGCAATCATTAGATCTGTCATGTGACTTGCATTTGTTAAATGATCTAACAAGGAACAGAGAGTCCGATTTGGAGTAGGTCAAACTTCCTTAGGCAAGTGCTTGTAGTACCAAAACCATACTTGAAATTTATAAACTAAAGATCAAGCTTAAAATTAGCAGTATGGAGGTGCAACATAGCAAAGCTCCAGAAAATATCTTTCTTTGTTATTTAGATTATGCATATTCACATCATAAAAGTATGCTGCAATTCCACATGACTTTTCAGTTATTAATGATTCTCATAGCCAGGTTGTCATGGTGCTCTGGTCAGCAGCGGCGACCCCAAGGTGCCAGGATGTCTAGGCACACGCCTAGACGGTGATTAGACGATAACCTATACTACCCAAATCAGCACATAGAACAGAGAAACAATGAAGAATAGATGAGAGATGAGGTCACTACCCACTAGGCCCACAACCCCACTAGGGCCAAAAGCCCATCTAAGTCATTCACTACCTCCTCCCGTGCCCTAATACCACCAGGCCGCCACCTCATCCTCTCTTTGCAGATGGGCAAGCCACACCAACCAGCTTTGCAAGCAGCAGAGCAGAGAGCATCGAAACAGAGGACAGCGATGGGCAACGAGCAGCAGAGCAGATCAGGGGAGAGGGAGGAGCAGATAAGAAAGGAGAGGAAGGGAAGAGTACTTGCGAGGCGATGGTGGAAGGCATGGAGGCGACAATATGTTGTGGACGCGGCGGTTGCGAGCTGGAGAGGGTCAACGATTGGTGGCGGCAGCTAAGGTTCCCTCACAGGCCTGAGCCCTCTCCCCTCCTCTCTATCGACACACCCAGAGGCCAGATCTGAGCCCCTCTCCTAGACTGCTGCCAGTCGAGGCGAGAAGTCATGTCGTCCGCTGCTAGCTGACTGGACGACATGTCGTCGACTAGGCGATGCCATGGCAACGCCGTGACAACTATGTCTCATAGACTAGAATAGAAATTAATAATGAAAGAACCCCATATGGATGTGGCCTGCCAAATGCTATAAATCAGATTTCTGTGCACAAGCAAAAACAAAATTTAGCATGTTTGATTGCAATTCTGCTTGGGAGATATATACGTTTGAAAATATAGAAAACCGGGCTCATTTGAAACAACAAAGTTAGGGTAATACATGCAACTTGTTGGTTCATTACTCACATGGAAACTGCGGAGTTGCTCAGTTTCTTCATTGGCCACCTGCTGTTCATATTCCCTCCTTGACTGCAACAAAGTAGCATGAAAGAACTAAGATGTTGCAGAAAATATGGAGTATAATTTAAAGCCCGTGCAGTTTCTACCCAAGTACCCATAATTATTAATTCTTCAAACAGCAAAGGCTAGTACTACTAACTTGGAAGATCAATCGATAGGCATACAATCATGCTATCCAAGCATTCAACTCGAGATTACTTTCCTACTTTTTGGAATTAATTTCAGTATGATAATTTTCAACTCCAAAGTCATTATTTTCACAAATCATCAAATAGTATCCGCTTCATGAGTAAATATAACAGTTACCATGCAACATTCACATAAATTCCTTTTAAAAAAGATAAGCAATGAAATTCATGTTTTCATAATGTTAACCCAAGTAGCAAATAATAATGTTCCCTTCTTCTGATAATGTTTGCCATAGTTACCCATAAGAGGGGAATTTCAAACTGTTGTTAAGCACAAAAGTTGATTTCCACTTCCATCATCTTATGAGTAATTGATACTATATTAACAAAAAAAATCTCTAACTACAGAAAAAAGTTCAAAATACAGGATTTTTCAATTATGCATCTGTATTTTATATCCTAGGGTGTCTGCCAGGGGAAGGGTTCCTGTCCTGGTACTGGACAGTGGACACTCCTGAGGAGACTGTTGTAGAAACAGGAAAGATTACAAACTTGACATAGCGCCTTATCAGACCACAGGATGATGTCATGGGGAATGAGATAATAATCACTGTTGTGCTGGAGCAGCTCAAGTAGTTTTTTTTTTTTTTGGTTACAAACTATATTAGCCAGATCTTAATTCTATTAGGATTTAAGATGTTTATCTTTTGTAAAGGAAAGGGAAATAACGACCTCTACTTTCAAATGACTGAGCAATGCAAAGATCAAAATAACAGTACTTAAATAAAGCTTTCAATCTTTGATATCTTATGAATAAACGGGCATAGACCAAGACTATCATAATTACTGCATACAGCATACAACGGATCCAGGCACACATTTTTTGAGCTCCTAATAGGTAGCATACTGGCATAAACGAAAATAACAAGTGCACAGGGGAAAGAGGCTTCTAGTTCTAGGCAGGTGCACACATCGATATTCATAGGGGAATATGCCAATTAAAATCCTTTTTTGCTAATGCTTCAGCCCTGAGAAGATATCAATAGCTATACAGCTGGACAGCAACATCTACCTTCAATTTCTAGCTTGAACATGAATAAGGATTTTCAATGCTAGCATATACTGAAATGCTCACCGATGCCAGTTTGTCAAGAAACTCCGTCTCATCCTCATCTAAGGCTTTTGGAGGTCCTGAATAGAATAGATAACAGGATAATCAGTACACAGAACAAAATTTGATCAACCTGAAGCCCCATGCCCCCGTGTCTTGTGCTTCAGTTATTTCAACCCAGAAACAGCAATAGCAAGGAACAAGTGGACAGCATGCGAGAAACATTGTTCAGCAACTAAAACTTCCTATCAAACTTATTCCCTCAAGAACATGAACAAGCTCCTTTGCCTCATTATTGTTATCCTTTTTTTGGAATGCAGTCATGTACTACACACATGCTTTGGCCTAGGTGCTCAGTAAGCAATTTGGGCTGTACTACTAATATTCGAGTTGTGCCTTCCAGCTCTCATGAACGAAAGGCTACATTTAAGCTAGCAAGACTGCACCCAGGGTTCACGTTTTCGCGGTTTCTCGCGCGAAAACCGCGATTTTCGTCCATCTCGAGCCGAGACGATAAGTGGAGCCGGTCGGTTTTTCGTCCGGTTTGAAATTCAAATTTGAAAATTTCAAAAAATTTAGAAAAAATTATCCAAAAAAATCCTAAAATTATTATTAATTGATCTATGATGTCTGGTATGAAAATTTAATGAAAAAACAAATTTTAGATATCTTTTTGAGCCATTTGAATTATTTGAAATTGAGAAAATCAAAAAAAAAAAGAAAAGGCGGCCTGTGGGCTTTTAGCCCACAGCCGAAGTTCTTCTGGGCCGCCACCCATTCCTCGCCCAAGCTGGCCGGCCGCCCACCGAGGCACACAAAACTTGCCCCTCCTGCCGACGCACGTTCCGACCGGGTTCGCCAGCAATAATTGCCGATTTACTTTCCCCACTCGCTCTCCTTGCCGACTGAGGTCGTTCCGGCGAGCTCCGGCCACCGCAAGCCATAAAACCGCGGAGAATATCTAAAACCGAGCGGTTCGGTGTAAAGCCGAGCGGTTTCTTGGTTTATGCGAGAGCCATGTTTTCGAGGATCCAATAAAATCGAGATTTGAGGTGAGTTTTTCGCTCGGTTTTGTAGAGATTTCGTTCGGTTTTTGCTAATACCGATGATATGTGTTATTCGTTGAATGTACATTAGTAGAGTTACTCATGTACTTCATTTGTAAATGTAAAAAGCTAGAAACATTAGATTAGAGGTCTTGCTGTTTTTGCTATTAGAGGCTAGAAACAAAAGAACCAGTTTAGCGGTTTAGAATATATGAATTTTGTATGACTTAGTTTCAATTAATGTGCTATCTTGCTATGTATGTATTATTAGCTATACAATTCCCAATTGTGTATTGTTAGCTATGGACCTATGGTAATGAGCTAATCGATCTGGCACTAGTTAGTGGCTTGGTGCCAAATACCAATATATATACTTGGTGATGTGAATCACTGAAGGCAAGAAGCAAAAGCAGAGAGATGATCACGTGAAACAATTTTAACACTAATGGATAATTCTACGTATGCTTACTTTTACGTATGCTTTCAAGTAGTGATAATTCTATGTATGCTTACTTTTATTATGTTATTTTATCAGATGGCAGATACCGACGTGGTGTGGGAGCATGGCGATAAGATGGGTGCTGGATTTCGATGCAAGTACTGTCTCAAAGAGAAGAAAGGAGGTGGTGCGACCCGATTGAAGCATCACTTGGCAGGGCGTGGTACGGGTGTCGTCCATTGCACTAAAATTCCTGCGGACGTTCGTGAGTACTTTCAACGTGAGCTAGACAGAATGAAGGAGAAGAGGATGGGCAGGAGAGATGAGACGATGAGGAAAGAAGCAGCAACAGCTGGAGACTCTCCACCGAGGCAAAGTGTGTACTCGGAGTACACGGGTGATGCTGATGAGGAGGCCCAACTCTAGCATGCCATGGCTGCCTCTAGGACGGAGGCAGAATTTAGAAGCCGGGCAGGTGGGAGGTATGAGCGTGGTGGTGGCGATGGCGGTGGCTCCTCCAAGAAAGTCGGAGGAGATCGCCCACCGTTGTCGAGGATGTTTGGAGTTCGTCGCGTGAGAAAGACCACCGCGATGGGGATTACAATATTGGTGTGGCCTATGCCCCAAGACAACCAAGGATTGACACCCATCCGTGGACACGAAGGGAAGGCCGAAGCAAAGATGTCCATTCTGCGTGGGCCAAATAGTACCATCTTCTTTGGTATCGCGGCGGAAAGAGATAGTCCATACCGTCAGCGCCATTCGGAAACACAAAAATACGGTAAGTGAGATTTAAAATAGTCGCTCGCTTGTACTCCTATTCATAGCTAACATTTATGTTTCGTTTGTAGGCGTAGGTATCCCGCCCCGATCGCCGAGATATTGATGGGAAATATTTAGATGCTAATGAAGCGAAATTAAGGAGAGCTATGCAAAGTTCATGCAAAGATTGGTCTACATCTGAAGTAACAATCATGTGTGATTCTTGGACAGGGCCGACACGCATGAGTATAATAAACTTCATGATTTATTGTAATGGTACCATGTTCTTCCATAAACCGTCAATGCCACTGGCGTCTCTCGAGATGCTTCGTGACTTGACCAAGGTAATTGGTTTTGTTTTACTCTTACGAAGTTGAATTAACGTACACATAATGTAATTGTCGTACCTTATTTTGTTTGGTCATGTAGGAAATATCTTGATGAGTCAACGAGGTGGGTCCGTCAAATGTGGTGCGATTGTCACGTATAATGGTGCGAACTATAAGAAAGCGTGCAAGCTCATCGCACGGCACCATCGCAACATAGTGTGGCGACCTTGCGTGGCCCATACCATTAATTTGATGTCAAGGAGATTGGAGAGTTCCCGATCACACCTCGGTGATTGAGAGTGCAAGAAAATCTCTCGATGGATATATAATCATTCAAGATACATGCTATGATGAAGAAATATATTGGAGGCGAGTTGGTCAAGTGGAATGCAACTCGTTTGGCACTAACTATATGTTCTTGGACGCTTTCCTTGGCGCAAAGACAAGTTCATGCAATGGATGATCGCCAAGAATTTGTAAACTCGCGCTTTGTTGATAACACCGGGGAGGTATGCGTATGATCGCCTCTCAAGCTTGGATCAGCGGAAAATCTTCGATCGATTGTGAAGTCCGTGGAACCGTTATACGCCTTCTTGCGATTCACGATCAGACAGGTACCTACTTTGAGCGAGACAATTCTACAAGACACCATAGTGCGATCGAGTCTGACAGTTTGTTCTATGAGTCTCGACCACGAAAGACATGTACATGGACGTGGTGGACAAACGAATGGATGACTTAACGCGCAACACTTATATGAATGCGGTAATATATTCTTCCTTCTAACACAAGATATTGCGCTTGTACATATGTTGTATATTGTATTGACATGCTTTGTTTCCCATCGTACAGCTGCCGCCTTAAACCCGCGGACTACCTACGCTTACGATACGACCAACTCCTTCTTGCCAAATCTTCGGGATGCCTTTGAAGCGCTTGTCGAGGACAACGATAGCGCCGCGCAAGCTCTTCAAGACGCAGACATTTTCGGAGGAAGCTTGGATCGTTCTCATCGACTCTAGTCTGCGAGGATGGCACAAGATGGCAAAACATCCTCGGTATTTTCCTTGCACCGCCTCGAATGTAACGGTACTCTCGTCAAGACTAACTATTTTATTCGTTAAATTGCAAAGACATTGGTGGGATGTGTTCGGATCGGACACACCCACGCTTACGATGTTTGTCGACGTCTCGTGTCACAGTGTGCATCTTCTAGTGGTTGTGAGCGCAATTGGAGTACATTTGCATTCATCCACACAAAAATCCGCAACCGTCTGTCATACAAGAAGCTACATAAGCTGGTGTACGTCAACTACAACCTTCGGCTTCGAATTCAAGCCGCAGAAAATCAAAAGCGTTCGATGAAGACGATCCATTCCAACGGCTTATGGAGCTAACGCTATGTGATGATTCAAACCAGATCCGATCGTGGATGGATAAAGGAAGATCCAACGGTGAACCATTACTTGACGAGGAAGACACAGAGTGACACCCTCTTCCATCTCACTTATCACGGATCCGGTTCACCCTACCGAGTTAAGAAAGGACACCGGGCTAATACTATCTCGAACGGGCGTAAAAGACGATCGGGGACACCCATACAGGAAAAGGAAGCACCAATCGATTCAGAAAGGATGCAACAAAAGAAGAGCGTCCTCCAAAGGAAAGGGTAAACACACAACAGATGTAGGGAGTGATGACTCCACCGAGAGCGGGTCCTAAGAGCCCAACATATCAAGAGTCCAATGATAGCGATTCAAGACAGACACCGATGGCGATGGCGGCGACAATACCTCTAAACTCACACGCACCAATCGTAAGATCCTCAACCCATCGAATTTACGGGAGAGTCGCAAAGACACTCATGCAACACAGATAGAGATCACGCGCCTCAATCACAGAGGACAACTATTAAGGGAAGGGAAGGTAAAGGCGACGCGCACCACGGGATAGTCTGCGCACCACAGGACGCCTTCACTCTAGCTCCTATAGCGTCCCCGAGATGCCACGGAGGCATAGCTCATATGGCGACTATGACTACGCCATCCCCGACGCCATGCACAAACTCCCACACAATGGGTCTACGAGTGGCAGGACCCTGAGTTTTATACCATGTTGTATCAACAATGGCAAACAACAAGCACATGGACGGGGCAAAGCTGGCACGATTATAAGGCGGAGTTGCTAGTTACACGAGGATTGGCCTTGATGTCTATCGAGGAATACAATATGGCCAACCAAGTGTACACGCAACAATACTACCCGTAGCCCCGAAGGTAATATTTCATTTGCATGATTCATTTCATTTGCATGTTTATTTTAGTGCAACTTGATATTATACCAAGTGTACATTGCAAGTCGAAATATTTACTGACATTCCGTTCATGTAGGTCGAACATGGTATTTATGCGATAATGGAAGAATGACAAAGCTATGGTAATGCCTACTCCACAGTTTCAATTGAAAGGTATTACAATTTACAATGTAAACGGTGGTGACAAATGAATGGTACTGAAATTGCGAATGCTTTTACTATGTGGTTATTTAAATGCCTATTTCTGCACTTGTGTGATTGTAGTCTTGAATGAAAGATTATTAATTGACATATTAGTGCTAAATGTCTAATTTACAACTTCCAATTGTCTAAAATATAGCAAAGGTCATGTCGAATTTTTCCCAAATTTAGAAGAGATCATTTTGTATTTTTTTATGTGTTCACTCAATTTTAGCCTTTCCTGTTTTTTTACAATTTTTACAACACTTTTTTTGCATTTTTCCCATTTTTTCCTCATTTTCCACCGATTTTCCGGCCTGGCGCGGTAAACCGCCCTTACCGAGCGGTTTACCGCAATTACCGAGCGGTTTTCTTCAGACGTTTTGAGCAGCGTTCAAAATTTTCAAATTTGAATTTCGGGCGGTTTTCCGCGGTTTTCGCGCGGTTTACCGCGAAAACCGGTACCGCCGAGACCTCGAAAATCGCTGGCGAAACGAGAATGCGAACCCTGACTGCACCTTTTGTGGAAATCTTCCAAGCTCTACATGACTACATCCTTTCCTCTTGAAGAGTTTCCACGCACACAGAATGAAGTAACTAAACCCCACGAAAGATAACTTCGTCTCCGTTTCGCAAAATTATAATACAAGACGGGAACACGTGGAGTGGGCGTGCAAGATACTGTGCTTGAAGCGCTCGTTGAACTCGGCGTCCTTCTTCTCCTTGTTCTCCTGCAAGATCTGCGCAGCAGGAACACCCGCATTAGCTAGCAGAGCGCGTTAAGCTCGAGTCACCTCGGGGGAGGAGATGGCGATGGGTTTAGCGGATGGGGGAGGGGGGGGGCGCAAACCGAATTAAGCAGAGGCAACAAGTTGATTGGTACCTGGAAGAGGGGCTTGTCGCGCTGGGCGGTGCCGTCGTCCACCCGCTCGCCTCTCGTCCGCTTCGCCTCGTCGAGCTGCGGAATTTTGCCCACCAAATTTCAGCGGTTTCTCTAGGGTTTCCCCTTGCGGTTTCAGTTCTACGTGCTAGGGCAGTAGTCGTACGCAAGCGAGCAAACGAGATGGGGGATAGAGAGAGAGAGTAGCCTTGCCTGCTCCTCGGAGATGAAGTTGACGAGGCGGATGGTCGCCGGAGCGGCCGCCTTGGAGCTCGCCGTCGTGTCGTCCCCGCCCATTCCTCTTCCTCTTCTCCTCCGCGCTGCTCTTGGCTGCGCGATCCCCAAATTCAGACGCCTCACAGCCGTTGGATTATCATCTAATTGTAATAAGCCTGTCATCACGGCTTACGTTGATACGGTTGTCTTGAGCTCAACTTCGCCAGCTAACTGATGTAACGTCACTTAGGTTCGTTTGAAACACAGAAATTTCATTGAAAAAAATTACATAAATAGTTATCATTTTGGACAAAGTTACAGTCAAACATTAAAAACTTTAACTGTTAATATCTTTTAAATATTTAAATTGGATACATAAAAATCGTATGGGCAGATTTGTCTCGAAAAGTACTTTCGTAATATTATAATTTTATTAGATTTTATAAATATATTATAATAAAAATTAATAATCAAAACTTTGTTTTGAATATCACGTCGATATTCAAAACAGCAACTATTTGTGACCGTATGAAGTAACTTTGGTATGACTAGGGTGTGTTTGGTAGAGCTTTAGCTCAACTAGATCCGTGGATCTGGTGGAGCTGGGTATTCCTAGCTTCATCAGATCCATAGAGCTAAAACTGAGTACATTAAGAGTGTTTAGATGGATTATCTTGTTTACATTTTAGATAAAAAATATAAACTTAATTCACTTTATTTTAGCCTACAAGTTTCAGATCTCAGGTGAAGTTGGGATCTGAAGCTCTATCAAAGAGGCCCTTAAGACTATTAGTCTGTGTGTTGGCTTAGTGTTGAATACTTGTAGTGTGTGAGTTATCTGTGTATGGAGGGGTCCACATGTAAGGGAGTCAGGGAAGGTGTTTAAATACTGTTGCGGACGTCTGCTCCTTGGCGAAGAAGAGAAATCTGAATACCCAATTCCCCACCTATTCTCTGTGTTCTTTCTTGTACCCTACTCTTCTTCCCCCATCCTGTGGATGATCATCACAAGTGGTATCAAAGCCAGACTTCCACACTGGTGTCCAGGAAGAAGCAGACCTAGCGGGAAGTGAAGATGGCTATAGTCGTGGCATCGGTGGAGAACCAATTTGAAGGTATTAATGCTTTGTTGAAACAAATTCTAGATGATGTGCACAGGTGAAGTCTGAGATGGGAGAAGTCCATTCGGTAGTAGAAGCAGTCAAGGGAAGGGTAGAGATTCTGGAATCCCAGCCTGCAGCAGAAATCCGGGCGGCAACCCAAGGAGTATCATCGGCAACGACTGTGATGCATCCGGTTGCTCCGATGACGGTTCCGTCTTGGGAGAGGATTTAACAGCAATCAACTACTCAGGAGGTCAAGATCAGATGCGGGAACAAGTGAAAGGGATTCTTGGGTGTTCGCCTGTGAAGGGAAGATCGGAGTGGGTTCCTGCAGTGCAGACGACTGATCTGAGGTACGGTTATGGGCACACCACCAATTCTAATTGGCAGGCGTGACAACCCATTCCAAAACTGGAGTTCCCAAAATTTGATGGGGGAAATCCACGATTATGGAAAGAAAAATGTGAGACCTACTTCGAGGTATTGGGAGTCCATCCAGGTTTGTATACACGGCTGGCCTCTTTGCATTTCAAGGGAAATGCAGCACTGTGGTTGCAACATACAGAAACCAAAGGAAGATTTGAAGAGTGGGCAACTCTTTGTGAAGCGGTGGATAAAAGATTTGGCAGAAACCAGTATAGGCGGCAGATGAATCATTTGATCAACCTCAAACAGAATGGCGCGTTGACTGAATATGCTGAGAGGTTTGAGAAGCTGCAACATCATCTGTTATTATATAATCCGGCATAGGATAACACATTCTTTGTCACTCATTTTTTGGGAGGTCTTCGGGAGGAGATCCGTGCCGCCATAATTTTTCACAATCTTGAAGGTGTGGAAACAGTAGTGTCCCTGGCATTATTGCAGGAAGAGGAGATGGACAATATCAGAAGGAAGCCGTATCACAAAGTAGAGGGAAAGGAGTTCAACAAGGGAGGAAATAAGTATTTGGATAAACTCAAATTCCCAAACAAGCTAGAGGACAACAAGAAGCTGGAAGAGCATAAGAGGACCACAAACAATCGATGGGAAGAGAAGTTGGAAGCACTGAGAACCTATTGGAAAACCAATGGTTTGTGTTTTACCTGTGGGGAGAAGTGGGGAAAGGGTCACAAATGCCCAGATCACGTACCATTACATGTAATTGAGGAATTGATTGAAGTCTTTCAAACGCAAGCAGCCTCAGAAGGAGTTCATGATGAAACAGGAAACACTAGTGAAGAGGAATTATTGTCAGTGACTGAACAGCAAGGCAATGGGAGAACCAAACGGAAGACGTTGCGATTACAAGGCTTGATAGGCAAACAAGAGGTACTCATTTTGGTCGACTCAGGCAGCACATATTCCTTTATCAGTGATCAATTGCTGCAGAAATTACAGTGTGAAACGACAAGCATTCAGCCAGTCAGGTTAACCATTGCTGACGGAAGATCGATGATATGTGACAGAGTAGTTCAGGTCTTGGCTTGGTGGGTGCAGGGTCATTCTTTCCAGCAGGATATTCGAGTGTTGTCTCTTGGTTGTTATGACATGATATTGGGGGCCGATTGGTTGGAGGAACATAGTCCTATGTAGTTGCATTGGGGAAACAAATGTATAAAGTTCACACATGGGGGCCACCGAATCATGCTTCAGGGGATTAAGGAAGACCAATAAGGTGGTTGATGCATCAATGCCAAGGAATTACAAGGATTATTAAGAAGGGGGGCAGTATCTCATATGGTGCAAATATATCAAACTTCAGATGACAATCACCAGACTGGAATGTTAGATGACAAAAATAAGATTCCAAGGGAAGTATGTGAGGTGGTGGAGAACTTTAAACAGCTGTTCAAGGAACCTACTCGATTGCCTCCTAGAAGAGAATATGATCACTCTATCCCTCTTGTGGTGGGTGCTCAACCGGTTAACATCAGAGCGTACCGTTACTCGCCACAACAGAAGGATGAAATCGAGAGGCAGGTGGAGGAGATGTTGTCAAAGGGGATGATTCAATAGAGTGTCAGTCCATTCGTTTCTCCAGTACTGTTAGTAAAGAAAAAAGATGGTTCCTGGCGTTTCTGCGTGGATTTTCACCGATTGAATGCCATCACGGTGAAGAACAAGCACCCTTTACCGGTAATTGATGAATTGTTGGATGAACTTGCTGGATCTGGTTGGTTCACAAAGCTTGACCTACGATCGGGATATCATCAGATCCGAGTGGCAGCCGGAGAGGAATATAAAACTACTTTTCGCACTCATCACGGGCTCTGATGAACAACTTGAATTTTGAAAAAATTATTCCATTTTGTCGATTGGATTATATCTGATGAAGATGATGTCCCCTCAATTCTCGTCGTCGTATGGATCTGATGAGTCGAAGATAGGGAAACCAAGGCACGGTCCAAGGGGTGTAAATAAAAGGCCCCAGAGTTGATATACCATCACGACGGTCAATCTGTAGGACAGGGATCCCACCTAACCTCTGAAGGTAGTGAACACATTTTGGAGCTTGTGCAGGATAGTTGGACGGAAACGGGTGCCCATCACCCATACATCCTGGGAGTTGCTGACCAACGAGGAGCGCAACAACATAGTGACAGAATTTTTTGCATCGTTCGAGATCTCGAAAGACGCATGCGCCTAGTGAGACGATACGCATTGCTAGTGGTAGAAAAAGCATGGAAAACTTCAAGAGCACGCTTTTCACAAATTATGTGAAGAAGGAAAGGACTCCATTCTCTAAATATAGTTTCATTGACGAAGCCGTATGGCAACAATTTATTGAGATGAAGAGGGCAGAAGAATTCGTACGTCAAAGTGAAGCGCTCAAAGCCCTCCAGGCCTAGAACACCCACCCCCATCCATAGACTCAGAACCACTGGGTATGCGGGTAAGAGCTTGCAATAGATGAGGGAGGACGAGGAGGCACTTCTGACGGGGGTGTCCCCGTCATTTGCCTCAATCGAAGACCCATGTGCCCGAAACTGGCTAAGAGCGAGGTCAAATACCACGTCTTCGGGCACCGTGACATTTAGGAACCTCGTAGATGAGGAAGTGTCCCAACGCCTAGTAAGATACCAAGCTACGTAGTTTGTAATTGCTTCATAATTATAAGTGACATGACATGTCATGCTCTTGTAGGTCGCATTGAGTTCACAAGCCTCTTTTTTGGCCGGACAGGGAGAAAGATGTACTATCAACGGCCTTGGGAAGCAAGGAGCACCCTGGTCACACGCGAGGCTTGGGTGTTTTCGTCTCCTGGAAAACGGGATTCCCACAGGACTCCGACAAGTACCAGAGTAGGAAAAGAGCCAAAGCCGAACGGGAGGAATGGCTAATAGCTTCTATTAAGGAAGAGCTTAAGGAACAGATTGAGGCAGAGCTGAAAGCGCAATTTGATGAAAAACTAAGAAGCCTTGAAGAAAGATGGGAGCTAAAGGTGGCTACGGACAAACACACAAACTGCGCAAGCCCCAGAAGCACCTGTCTGGCAGAGTAGGTGCGAGTCCGCCCCTAAGACAGACGTACAAGATGACACATTTGCCATCGATGACATCTAGGTAATACATATATCTGCAATGCTCCATAGATAGAATCTGTTGGACATCTTAGCTAATTGTGTACCGTTATGTAGGATGTCACGCTGTGCAAGCTCCAAGTGAGGCTTGCCGATAGCTCTCTTACTTTGTAGGCTCGTTGGGGGCACGTATATCTAACTAGTGAAGGGATAACTATTCACGATCGCATGGTAGCACCAGGTTACGTGAAGGTCACTATGGACTACATGAATGAATCTTTCAAGCCCATCTCGCTGGAGATGCCCCCAAACGATGAGATCATGACACTAGGGGATGCCGTTGATACATTCATCCAGTGGCGCAAGAGGGATATCTTCATCGACGACCGTCCTCCAGAACCGGAGCAACATGCAGAACATGATCCACCTACTGCGGCGAAGCTACTAGCACTACTGGAGCCACTAGCTGCACCGAAGCGGTCCACCACATCGGCTATCGTGCCCAGAGCATCAGTGCATGCCGATACAACACTTTGTGCCCACTCCTCTCCCTTGAAAGTGACCAATAGTAGAAAGGGAGACAAGGAAAAATCCAAGCAAATCACAAAGGATCTGGAATATGAATATACCCCGTTGGCCCCAAAATTCAAACTAGGAGTCTTTAGTAACGGAAGAGAGCCTATAAGAACTTTCAATGAAATCCATTAGATTGCATAATTGGTACATGGAACAAGAAAAAAGTATCTCAATTAGCTTCAAGCACGAGCATCTTTTCAACCAGTCGTCGGGGTTGCTTCTTCATGGTCGACTTCAACGACTTGTTCAATCTTTTTAACCTCGATGCCATCGACGCCACGCTCATGAGATGCTGGACATTATAAGTGTGTGCAATCACGGTCTATACATTCCTGTAATACCGATAAATGTCATATAGCTCTTGCTTTTGTGTATATAGATACATGATGCTTCAAGCGAGAAGAAATAAACAAACGGTGGGTTTCCTCGACCCATACGTAGTCTCGAGGCAAACAATGAACGAAAATTCTCGTTACGTCGAGGATTACGTGATAGAAGTATCGCTGGCCCAACACAATGTAGAGTACATACTTCTACCCTACAACCCGTCGTAAATGTTGCACTACCTGCTATAGATTTGTACTTTACACACAACTCAAAGTTAGGATGAGTAACCATAGTGACATTCCTATGTAGTTTTACTGGGTTCTAATTGTATTTGAACTAAGAAAAAATCGGGTTAGCTACGTTGATTCCTTACGTAATGGCAACCACGACTTGAGGCCTATCAAAAGACTACTCGACAGGTAATCATATTTTCTCCATAGATAACTCTCTTGTAGCTCATGGAATGGCTGAGGCTAACTTTTTTTGGAATCACATAGGGCGTTCAAAGTGTATAGACTTCGTGGAGGGCCACATAAGAATGCGTCGAAGCTAAAACACGATTTTACCTTTCTAGTAACCGCTAGTACACAATAATCCTATATCACTCCGTAATAATGCCACTAGAACTAACCAATTTTATTTTTGCAGTGCACCCAGCAGAGACTGGGAAATAACCTTTGTACCTTCTAGTTAGCCATAACATGCGAACCCTCGTTGGTACAAAGAAAATCAGCAATGCAACTACGTTGAAAAAGACCCATCTGACTTCTTGATGCGTGAGGTCATACATCCAAAAGATACATTCCACGCTGCCTAATTTGTGAAACTTGAGCATTTTATTGGTTAATTTGTAAAACTTGTTTGAATTTGTGAATTGTAATTGCGCATTTCATTGATTAATATAATATTTGATTTGATTTCTGAAATGGTTGTGTAACCTGTGATATAATCAGCTTCTGATCTATTGGTTAATATAACATTTGAGTTGATTTCTGAACTGGTTATATAATCTGTGATATAATCAGCTTGTGGTGTATGTAATCTGTTTGCGATATAATCTGTGTAATCTGCTTGTTTTAGAGGGCATGGCTAGCATTTTCTAAGGCTAGCTAATAAATAGAAAAATATTCAGCAGTAAAAAATAATATCACAGACGATTCCAGTTAAGAACCGTTTGTGATGTGAGTTTCACAAATGGTTCAAGAACCATATGTGATACACCATTATCATTATTGACACATGTTTACAAACGATTTACAAACCGTCTGTGATGACGTTTTAGAACCGTATATGATAACTTTTTTATAGTAGTGTGCCATGATAACAACCAAAAGGACTATGGAAATGGGCAAAGCCCGAAAGTTCAAACTTGACATCGAAAGAACATGTCCATAAATTTCTGGTGTACATTACCAAGGAATTTATAATACTAGTCAAAATTTGCTATACTACTCTACCCTTGAATCCAGTTGTTGTTGACTCTCGCATTATGGCCATCCAAAGTAACCATATGGCATGGGCTGAAGTAACTTTCTCCCTCTTTTTCTCGGACAAATGACAATTTCTCCCAAGGTAAGCAAAGGCACATGGAAAGTTAAAGCCTAAGGCCCTATGCTAGCTATTAAAAAATTGTAACCGTATAAGTGTATACTCCATGTGTATTGAAGTAGGTATAAGATCATAGCAAAGCATGTGAAGGTACCACTAATGGTGACCGGTGACCAGCTATATGAATGCTCAAATAAGAGGATGTGGATATAGGAGCATGTGAAGGTGGTTATGCCCAGAGTTAACAAAATCGTGGTAAATTACTTGATTTTTGCGGTTTTCGACTGTACCCCTTCGGTTCGAAAACAGAAGCCAAGCGATTTATCTGTGAAATTGGAAAAAAAATTGGAAAAAAAATATGCGTTGAAAACCGTTGAAAAACCGCGGTTTTCGCAAAAAAACCGCTTGAAAAACCCTTTTTGAAGAACATTCAATTAGTCGGCTGGTTTTTCGTGAAAAACCGCGGTAAACGGCGAAAACGAGCGGTTTTTCGTCAAAAACTGCGGTTTTCGCGCATAGATTTGACCAAAAATCATTTTTTTTGAATTTGCAAACCGTTCGTTTTTTCGCGATTTTCGAATGACTTCTCGCGAAAACCGCTACCACTCGGCTTCGAAACAAAATTGTGAACCCTGGTCATGCCTCGGGGATTCCTTTGGAATGATGACTTCTTGTCTCATACAGATGAGATGGCTACCTGTAAAGAATGTTCACCAATCACTACCTATGATGCCGTATGGCCCGTATCCATGTGAAGATATTCAATTCTCTTCAGAGTTCCCCCCCTCTTTATTTTTGTTTTTTTCTTCCATTTTGTGACATGCGATGAGGTGAAAGAAAAAGTAGACCAAACTCGTAATAGAATGTTTACTATAGCCACACTATCCTAAATTGTTTAGGATTATAGTTACATAATTTTTATATGTAATTTTTTTTGCAAAATTTTCATATATATTTCTAAGAAAAGGTATTACAATTCTCCGCAAAAAATTTGTTGCTAAATCCGGTCCTATAAATATGAAAACCGGTTAAATTTGTGATCATCTCAGTCAAAAAAACTGAAAATCTGACTGAAAAATCCCAATATCATTGTAGCAATTTGAAAATTTTGAAAAAAAATTATCCAACCGAGATGTGAAATCTTGGTCTCAACCGAAAGCCAAAATTTCAGTCGAGATTTCTGAAATCTCAAATCTCGATCTCGGTCGAAAGCCGATACGTGAGTCGAGATCGCAATAGAGGAATTTTTTTTAAAATAATATATTTTATAATTCAAATTTCAAAAATATACCACGGAATTTTTTTTTGCAAAAATGTGCTACTGTCGCCCGTTGGTTGGGCGACTGCCACGTGTCGCCCAACCAGGGGGCGATTTGGCGTCAACTAAAACCGCAGCTGAGCTCGACCGAGAGAAGAAGAAAGGGAAGGAGAAGAAAAAGAAAAGAGAAGAGGAAGAAGAAGAAAAGGGAGGGAGAAGAAGAAGAAAAGGAGGGAGAAGAAAAGAGAAGGGAGGAAGAAGAAGAAAAGAAGAGCGGCGCTGCACGCAGGTAATTTGTTTACCGCTAATTTTATTTAGTGCTTAGGTTTAGGTTTAGGTTTAGGTTTAGGGCTAAGGTCAGAACTAATCATTTTCGCGGTTGGTTTTGTTTAATGTTTAGGGTTAGGGTTAGGGTTTGATCTAGTTATTCTCGCGATTTATTTTGTTTAGTGTTTAGGGTTAGGTTAGATATAGTTATTTTTGCGGTTTATTTTGTTTAGTGTTTAGGGTTAGATTTAGTGTATAGCAAGAAATGATGGTAGTGTTTAGAAATAAAATGTAGTTAAATGTAGTTATATTTTTAATCGGTTTGCGGAAATGCATGTAGATCGATATGTTTTTGTACATATAGAAGTGCAAATATATATATTGTTAGGGCTGTGATGTTGTTTAGAAATAATTGTAATGTACATATTTTTCGCACAGTTTTCAGAATCTAGTTTTGCTCCATAACAATAATATATGCTAATTGAACAACTTAAAAATTTAAGGCCGTAATAGTTATTTGCATCAGAAATAGGCACACTTAGTTTTCAAGTAATGATATTTGTAGGAATGTAGATGTTTTTAGAAATAGAAGTAGAGAGATGTATACTTTTAGGAATGTAGATAGATATATATTTCTCGAAGTACTTTTTACGAAGAGTAATTAATTCATGTGCTAATGAATAGGTTCGCAGATATGTCAGAATGAGTTCCATTTAGAATCTTTTATGGAGAAGGGGTTGTCATGTATGGTTCGGATGGTGCGGATCTGAGTAACTTTCAGTATGTGGATAGAAGTTTAAGTAGGGTCGAAGAGCGTACATTTGCTGTTGTGTTGAATTGGTTGTATTATACGTTTCGCATGGAAGAAGAGAAGTGCCAGCTGAAGTTATCTTGCCTTTGCACCATGCGAGATGATCCTGTTTATTGGGAGTTAGTTGAGCTGAAGGGAACTGCAGCTTGGAGGTCATATGTGAGGGGGGCGGAGCAATGTGGATGGTGTCGGGTGCTTTTAGTGCAAGCGTATGAAAGGGTTATTGCCCCGCAGCACCCGCTGGACGCCGGTGAGTGTAGTGAGCCTCAAAATGAATTCACTTATGACGACACTGAAATTGGAGAGTCTAGCCGGGAGTCGCATGTTCAGGGTTACAATGAGGATATTGGCTACCAGAGTGGTGAGCAAGTTGGGATTGGGGAGGATGATGAAAACATTGGGCAAGATGCGCGGGGGCAAGTAGACGAAGGTGAGGAAATTGAGGAAGTAATAGCACAGATGGAAGAGGAAGACCTTGAATATGAACAAGTAGAAGTGGAAGACGACGATAACTCGAATGATGAAGATGAAGATGTTGAGCCAATTGTGCCAGCAGATTGGAGCACGCATCAATTTAATAACCTGGATGTAAATGAAGGCAATGATACACCTTGGCAGTATAGCGACAATGAGGTGAGACCTAATAGCATGTACCCCACAAAAGAGGCAGTGCAGGATGCTATCAAAGATTGGGCCGTATCACTAAGAAGAACTTGTTAGTGCTATGCCCTTGAGGCAATCATTTAGATGATTGTAACATGACTATGTTTATGAATAATAATATGATTATTGGTCCAATGAATGTATATCATTGTATTGATCAACAAGTATGTGACTTGCTTATGAAGCTCTTTACTTAATGATGTAATTCGATAAATATCTCTGATCGGATATCATCATATAGGACAACGATGAATAGATCAGCACATGTAGTGATTGATGATCATGCTTCATAGATCATGGGATATGGAGATATCATCTATACATTGTGGACGCATGTTGAAGAACATGGGTTAGATAGACCCGCAATGGGACAACTGCGAGAATGTTTCATTCTTATGTGTCATCGTGTATCTCATACCTAGTAGATGTATGATCCTTAGACTGAGATTGTCATATTCCCTACATGTGTAATAGTTTTCCTTGGGGCTATCAAACACTACTTCCTAACCGGATAGTTATAAAGGTAGCTTTCATGTTTACTATGAAATGTGCAGAGGAAGTAAGATCAAGATGGAATTTGCCACTCCAATGAAACGGAGATATATGACAAGGCCACTCGTGTGATATGATTAAGGAAGTGCATGGCCATGCCGTGATTGAGGAGTCAATCATAACTTATTAATATATCACGGATACGAGAGATGGATTGAATCATCAAAGGATGACATGCTTCTCGCCTTGAGATCAATCTTCATATACTTGGCAAAGGGATTATTACATGAGTACTTTTGATAGGTTACATCCGATTTGATCATAGTATGTTTGGGAGTTGGCATACTTTGCAAGAAGCCACTACCAACTATTGGATTGAAAAGGAGTTTTCCGAATCCATGTCCAAACGTATGTGAACCTCGCAGGTCACACACTTAATGGTGGGACGCATTAATTTGGATTGGATCCGTAATTAATGAACTCGTGGGCTTAGCACGATGGGCCCTAGTTTAGGTTTCATCTCGTGGCTATATAAGGAGGGGAGGAGGGAGGGTGCAGGGTGTGCTTTCCCATGGTTTAGGAGTGATTCACTCGAAACCCTAGCCTACTCCTCTCGCTGCCCCTGCCGAGCGACCAAGTGCTTGCACACCGACGCACGGCGTTCCATCTCTGGACGTGTGGACTCTGCGGTGACGCTGCTGCGAACTGCGGCGTGGGAGGACGATCCACGGCAAGGCGAGGACGATCCACTACATCGACGCAACGACTGCGGCGAGAACGATCCACTACATCGACGCGCGAAGGATTCCGCAATCGCGCGTCTAGTGGTAATCTTATCTATGATCCCCTTCTTGCAGTAGCTTTACGTTTCGCGGTAGATTTTTTTGTGCTAGCGTAGCATACCGTTCCTCTTGATGGTATCGAGCCATCTCGTATAGTTTTGTGATCGGATGTTGCACATATGATGTGTAAGGTTAGTAGATTGGATCTATTACATATTCACCGGTTCATGTGATGAATTGGTGGCGACCATCGATGAGATCGATCGGTTTAGGGTTTGAGGAAAGTGCAAACCGACTCAATCTTGATTTGGGTGAGTCCGCTCATGGTACGACGTTACCCTTACCGGTCGGGTTACCGCCATCGTGGTTTCAAACGTATCCATATGGGACCAAGCCAATCGATTGAGTTGGATTGGGTCAATCTGTTGATCCATGGTAAGCGCAAACAGATTCAATATTGATTTGGGTGAGTCCGTTCATGGTACGACGTTACCCTTACCGGTCGGGTTACCGCCATCAGGGTTTCTGAAACGTATCCATATGGGACCAAGCCAATCGATTGAGTTGGATTGGGTCAACTGTTGATCCATGGTAAGCGCAAATGATTCAATATTGATTTGGGTGAGTCCGTTCATGGTATGACGTTACCCTTACCGGCCGGGTTACCGCCATCAGGGTTTCTGAAACGTATCCATATGGGACCAAGCCAATCATATTAGATCGGATTGGGTCAATCTGGTTGATCCGTGAAAATTTTGAGGGCGTTTCCCAATGTCAGAAGACATGCCTCTAAAAAAATTTCCAAGGGCGCGCTGCCCTCGACCCGCCATTGACCGCCAATGATTACCGCTGAGGGCTCGCCTCGGACCCGAGTCGAGGGTTGCTTTTATTTAACTCGTTTTGCAGGAATTATGTGAAATGGTATGGCCTATGTGTATGTGATGCATGTAATTTCCACATGGCTGCAGGTCGTGTCAAGCCATAAGGCTATTTAAATTGTATAACGACTGCGTGTCGACTTGTGATGCTTCAAACCCTCATGTAAAATTCATTATCAAAAGTTGTAAGGAGTTGCATCCATAATGATGAAGACGATGGTATCAAGCAAGATGGCTAGGTGAACAAATCGAGCAAGGTGGCTAGGTGAACAAACAAGCATGATGATGGAGATCTTAATGCTAAGGGCCATGCTATTTCGCGACTTATTTTGATTTTACGTGGATGTGTGTTTAATCCTTGCTATTTTCTTTATGCTCATTGCATGTGATGCCATGTTCATAGTAATCTTTTTCATCCCTATAGTTAAAACTTTTAAATCAAATTGTCCATCCAATTGTTGCACCTATCAAGAATTTAGATCGTTATTGATATGTTTGCCAAAGTAGTATATCAATGGCTATCTCAATAGATGATAGGGATGTGTTGGACACATCACGCATAACAATGGTAGATTTAATCAAGCTATCAAAACGGTTTTGGGCTTGAGGACATAAGTGGTTGGGATTTGATTTGATAATGAAGGAACCTATACAAGAAAAGTGGTGTCTAGGAAAACACACATGAGGCGGGTTTCTTAATTGGCACCAGATATCGGAAGTGCTCCCTCCTCATGTGAGCCCTTGGGGCGAGTTGACTGGCCATGAGTCAAGTTGATGGAGGCATTCATTACTTATTTTCATACTCAACAAACAAGAGTTACATATGATGTAATTAGCAAAGTGTTGCTTACCTATGTCATTAAATTTCTAGCAGTGATGCCAAAGCTCACTAGTGTTTGATGAATATGGATCTTGAATACTCACTATGTGTCTATAAAGGGACATAAAATAGAAGTGTCTTTAATTAAAAGTTTAATAAAAGTTTTACATAAACATAGTGCTTAGAATCTTTGCATGTTTTTGTTGTAGTTCAATGGCACCTTCTCCTACTCTGCTACACTGGTTTTGCTTTGAGATTAGTTTTGGAAAGGGAAAACTGAATGGAACTAATTTTGTTGATTGGTATCGCAACTTTGAGAATTGTTCTCAAGCATGAAAAGAAGGACTATGTTCTAGAGAATCCAATTCTGATGAACCAGGTGAAAATCTGCTCGCAATTTGAAGGTTGAATATGAAAAGCATGTTAATGCTTCAGAGAGTCGGTGTCTCATGCTAGTCACCATGGACTCGAGCTCCAAAAGCAATATGAGGACCGGGATGCTTACAATATGATTGTAGGCTTGAAGGGCATGTTTGGGAATCAAGCAAGAGCTGAGAGGTATAGTATCTCAAAGCTTTTATTTGCTTGTAAGTGGTCAAGGCGGTCGGTCGATCCTCATGTGATCAAGATGATTGGTTACATTGGGAGATTGGAAAAACTTGAGTTTCCCTTAGCCTCGGTTTGGCCACAGATGTTATTCTCGGTCTACGCCTCAGAGCTTTGAGCCATTCATTATGAATTTTCATATGAATAGCATGGAGAAGAGCCTAACCGAGCTACATGGGATGCTCAAGGTCGCGAGGAAAGCATTAAGAAAAACCCAATCATGTGATGATGGTTGAAAACAACCGCTTTCAAAAAGAGGAAGGCTAAGGTGGGGAACGGAAAGAGCAAGGGCAAGGCTCAAGATGAGATCGCAAGCCTCAAAACTAAGCGAAGCTTAAAGTTGGCCCTCAACACGATACCCAATGCTTCTATTGCAAGAAATCGGGGCATTGGAAACGGAATCTGAAAAGTACAGCGGATAAGAAGAATGGAAATGTGGTTTCCACTTCGGTATTAATGTTATAGAAATTAATCTTGCTACTTCTTCACTCACTCATGGGTATATGATACTGGTTCGGTTGCTCACATTTGCAATTCGTTGCGGTGATAAAGAGTAGAGACTTGGCAAAAGGAGAAGTGGATCTTGGCGTGGGGAATAAAGCAAGAGTTCTTTGGTCTTGCCGTTGGCACATACCCATTGCATTTGCCTTGAGATTAGTTTTAGAACTTAATAATTGTTATTTTGTTCCATCTTTGAGTAGAAACATTATTTCATCTTCTTGTTTGGAACATGAAGGTTATGATTTGAGAATAAAGAACTTTGTTTGTTCGATATTTTTGAATGATATGTATTATGGTCGTTGCCCCATGGTGGATGGGTTGTACGTCCTTGAACTCAAGAAAAACTGTCTATAATATTAATGTAAAAGGTATCGGCCTAATGATTTGAACCCTACCTTTTTGTGGCATTGTCGCTAGGTCATATAAATGAGAAGCGCATGAAGAAGCTCCATGGTGATGGACTTCTAACCTCATTTGATTTTGAATCATTTGAAACATGTGAATCTTGTTTACTTGGCAAGATGACAAAAGCCCCTTTCACAGGTTTTAGTGAGAGAGCAAGTGAATTATTGGCCCTAGTACATACGGATGTATGTGGACCAATGAGCTCGATCGCTAGGGGTGGGTTTGATGATTTTGTAACTTTTTCGATGACTTGAGAGATATGGATAAATCTATTTAATGAGGCATAAATCTGAAACTTTTGAAAGGTTCAAAGAGTTTCAGAACGAAGTACAAAATCAACTTGGCAAAACAATAAAACACTTACGATCCGATCGTGGTGGCGAATACTTGAGCCAAGAGTTTGGTGATCATCTAAAGCAATGTGGAATCGTTCCGCAACTTACTCCGCCAGGAACGCCTCAATGGAATGGCGTGTCCGAACGACGAATCGAACTTTATTAGATATGGTTCGGTCAATGATCACCAAACAGATCCGCCATTATCCTTACGGGGTTTCGCTCTAGAGACAATGCGTTCACTTTGAATAGGGTCCCATCAAAATCCGTTGAGAAGACGCCATATGAGATATGGATAGGAGAAGACCCATGTTGTCATTTCTCAAGATATGGGGATGTGAGGCTTATGTAAAACGTTTACAATCGATAAACTCGCACCTAAATCGAAAAATACTTTTTGTGGGGTATCCTAAAGAAACAAAAGGATATTACTTTTACAAAAGAAACGAGAACAAAGTTTTGTTGCTCAAATGGTGTCTTTTGGAGAAAGAGTTTCTTTCAAAAGAAATCAGTAGGAGTGATGTGTATCTTGATGAAGTTCGAGAATCACATGAATATGTTCAAGCTACCATGAACCTTCACAAGATGTACAAAGTGTTGTACAACTCGTGGAAGAGACTCCACCACGTAGGTCGGGAGGCCACGTCATGTACCTATAAGATATGGGAGTGACATATTATTGTTGAACAATGATGAGCCCACGATTTATGAAGAAGTAATGATGGACCCAAACTCAAAAATGGCTTGAAGCCATGAGATCCGAAATTCAATCCATGCATGACAATCAAGTTTGGAACTTGGTCGACTCTCCGATGGTGTAAAACCATTGAGTGCAAATGGATTTTCAAGAAAAGATAGACGTAGATGGAAATGTTCAGATCTATAAGGCACGGTTGGTGGCAAAGGGTTTCAAACAAGTTCAAGGAGTTGACTATGATGAAACTTTCTCACGGTAGCCATGCTCAAGTCTGTCCGGATCATTTTAGCTATTCTCGCATATTTTGATTATGAAATATGGCGATGGATGTCAAAACAGATTCCTTAATGGGAATCTTTCCGAGGATGTATACATGATACAACTCAAGGTTTTGTTGATCCTAAATATGCTAAAAGGGTATGCAAGCTTCAAAGATCCATTTATGGGTTAAAGCAAGCATCTCGGAGTTGGAACATTCGTTTTGATGAAGTAGTCAAAGGTTTTGACTTTATCAAAAATGAAGAAGAGCCTTGTGTTTACAAGAAGGCTAGTGGGAGCGCACTTGTATTTTCGATTTTGTATGTGGATGACATATTATTGATCGGGAATGACATTCCTATGCTTGAAGATGTTAAGACTTCATTGAAAAGGAGTTTCTCAATGAAGGACTTGGGAAAAGCATGCTATATCTTGGGCATAAAAATCTATAGAGATAGATCAAAAAGGTTAATTGGATTAAGTCAGGAAACGTACATTGACAAGATATTGAAAAGGTTCAATATGCATGAATCCAAGAGAGGTTTCATGCCAATGTCACATGGCATCAGTCTTTGCAAGAATCAGTGTCCTTCGACATCTGATGAGCGAGACAGGATGAGCAAGATTCCATATGCTTGACTATTGGGTCTATTATGTATGTCATGATCTGTACACGCCCGGATGTCTCATATGCTCTAAGTGTCACGGCGGATACCAAGCGGATCCCGTGATGGTCATTGGATAGCCGTAAAAATATCTGAAGTACTTGAGAAGAACTAAGGGTATGTTCCTTGTTTTTGGAGGTAAGGAAGATCTGGTTGCAACGGGTTACACCGATGCAAGCTTCCAAACTGACAAAGATGATTTCCGATCGCAATCCGGGTTTGTGTTTACACTTAATGGAGGAGCAGGAAGCTGGAAGAGTTCCAAGCAAAACACGGTGGCCGACTCTACGATGAGCGAGTACATTGCGGCCGGAGGCCGCAAAGAAAGCTGTGTGGATTAAGAAGTTTATCACGAGCTTGGTGTGGTCGCTAGTGCCTCTAGTCCAATGGACATCTATTGTGATAATAGTGGTGCCATTGCACAAGCTAAAGAGCCTAGATCACATCAGAAGTCTAAACACATACTCCGTCGCTTTCACCTTATTCGCGAGATTGTGGATAGAGGTGACGTGAGAATATGCAAAGTACATACGGAAGCCAATGTGGCCGATCCGTTGACAAAGCCACTGCCACTGCCTAAGCATGAGGCGCACACAAGGTCTATTGGTATTAGATACTTAATTGATTGACTCAAGTGCAAGTGGGAGATTGTTAGTGCTATGCCCTTGAGGCAATCATTTAGATGATTGTAACATGACTATGTTTATGAATAATAATATGATTATTGGTCCAATGAATGTATATCATTGTATTGATCAACAAGTATGTGACTTGCTTATGAAGCTCTTTACTTAATGATGTAATTCGATAAATATCTCTGATCGGATATCATCGTATAGGACAACGATGAATAGATCAGCACATGTAGTGATCGATGATTATGCTTCATAGATCATGGGATATGGAGATATCATCTATACATTGTGGACGCATGTTGAAGAACATGGGTTAGATAGACCTGCAATGGGACACTGCGAGAATGTTTCATTCTTATGTGTCATCGATGTATCTCATACCTAGTAGATGTATGATCCTTAGACACGAGATTGTCATATTCCCTACATGTGTAATAGTTTTCCTTGGGGCTATCAAACACTACTTCCTAACAGGATAGTTATAAAGGTAGCTTTCATGTTTACTATGAAACGTGCAGAGGAAGTAAGCGAATAAGATGGAATTTGCCACTCCAATGAAACGGAGATATATGACAAGGCCACTCGTGTGATATGATTAAGGAAGTGCATGGCCATGCCATGATTGAGGAGTCAATCATAACTTATTAATATATCACGGATACGAGAGATGGATTGAATCATCAAAGGATGACATGCTTCTCGCTTGAGATCAATCTTCATATACTTGGCAAAGGGATTATTACATGAGTACTTTTGATAGGTTACGTCCGATTTGATCATAGTATGTTTGGGAGTTGGCATACTTTGCAAGAAGCCACTACCAACTATTGGATTGAAAAGGAGTTTTTCAATCCATGTCCAAACGTATGTGAACCTGCAGGTCACACACTTAATGGTCGGGACGCATTAATTTGGATTGATCCGTAATTAATGAACCTCGTGGGCTTAGCACGCGATGGGCCCTAGTTTAGGGTTTCATCTCGTGGCTATATAAGGAGGGGAGGAGGAGGGTGCAGGTGTGCTTTCCCACGGTTTAGGAGTGATTCACTCAAACCCTAGCTTACTCCTCTCGCGCCTCGCCGAGCGACGTGTGCTTGCACACGACGCACGCTGCGTTCCATCTCTCGGACGTGTGGACTCATGCGGTGACGCTGCGCGATGCGGCGTGGGAGGACGATCCACGGCAAGGCGAGGACGATCCACTACATCGACGCAACGATCGCGGCGAACGATCCACTACATCGACGCGAAGGATTCCGCAATCGCGCGTCTAGTGGTAATCTTATCTATGATCCTTCTTGCAGTAGCTTTCGGTTTCGCGGTAGATTTTTTTGTGCTAGCGTAGCATACCGCGTTCCTCTTCAGAACTTTCAGGGTTAAGAAGTCCACCCCAACCTGCTACGACGTGGTGTGCGAGATGCAAGGGTGCCCCTGGAGAGTGCACGCATACAAGCCCAAATGGGGCACCCACTGGCTATGTTCGAAGGTTGAACAACATAGTTGTATGACTGAGGAAACCCTGATGGCTCACAGGAACCTGTCGTCCGGGTATATCGTGAGTGTCATGTACCCGGAGATAGTTGAGAACCTGAATTTTGAGCCCCGTGCTATTATCCGAGCAATTGAGAACAGATTTCAGTACACAATTAGCTACGGGAAGGCATGGAGGACGAAGCAGAAGGCCTTGGAAATGAGATTTGGGAAATTTGAAGACTCGTACCATAATCTGCTCGCACTGCTCAGTTGCATTCAGGGAAGAAATCTTGGTACTTTTTATGATTATCAGGAATGTCCGTCAAGGAAGTGGCCAAACAAGAGGCATCTGAAGAGAGTTTTCTTCGCATTCGGAGCTTGCATTAGGGCGTTCTATCACTGCCGTCTATTGTTGTGTGTGGACGGCACATTCCTGACCGGGAAATACAATGGACAAATAATGACAGCTGTGGACGTCGACGCGAACAACCAGATTCTACTTGTTGCCTTTGCCTTCGTGGAAAGCGAGAACTATGAGAGTTGGCTGTGGTTTCTGCAGAACTTGAAGATCGGGGTGGTGAAGACTCGCCAACATGTGTGCATATTGCATGACAGCATCTTTGGGTGCGCTTAGTGCCATCGACGGTTGCAAGCAGGGAAGAGGCGCCATTTCCGGGGTGACTTGCGAAGGCCGATGGTGCATGAGGCATTTGGGCGCGAACTTCTATAAGCAATTCAAGAACAAGGAACTGATGAACATGTTCAAGAGGCTATGTAAGCAGAACCAAGATAGCAAGTTCCGTACTCTTTGGAAGAATCTTGATGAGCTAACAAAAAAACACAAAGAGACTACTAGCAGTGTAACACAGAGCAGTGAGCCTTTATTCCCTCCGCAATGTAAGATGAGGCCACAAGTCGTAAATCGAAGGCAAAGGCCGATCAAATGTTTCTGATTTGGATAAAGCACGAGCCCAAAGAGAAGTGGTCATTGTTACATGACACACATGGTGCTAGATACGGTGTCATGACGACCAACTTGGCGGAGGTGTACAACTGGGTAATGAGAGGGATGAGGTGTCTCCCGTTGGTAGGAATTGTCGAGGGAGTGCTGCGGGGTACAACCAAGTATTTTGTGGATAGGCATAAAGCTGCTGAAGTAGTAATGAGATATGAGAATGCCTTGTACTCAAGCATGATAAGTAAATACATGGATGAGAAGGGTAAGAAGGCGGGCAAGCATAGAGCTATCAAAGTAGGTTCACGAACACTGCGCTTCGAGGTGATATGCAGGGATAAAGGATGGCGGGGAACAAACCAGAAAGTTATCACTCAAGAGTGCATCTTACAGGCTGATTGTCAATGCTCATGTAACAAACCCCTCCTGTTGCATAGGCCAGGTTCTCATGTGATAGCTGCATGTGCATTATTTGGAATACGACCGGTACATATCTATCTCAATATTTTACAAAGGAAAAGGTGATGGCAACTTGGGCGAGGAGTCAGATGGTTATGGTGTTGTCGGTTCTTTCACCACAACCCCTAGTGTCGATTTAAAGATTCGGGTCCCCGACTTTGATGCAAGATCATACAAAGGAGGCCGCCGCAAAACAAGGCGTATCGGGAATGATATGGATGAGTCCAAACCGTAGCGCGTGAAGAAATGTTCGTTGTGCAAGCGAGTCACACGCGTTCAAAACCGCCACCACATAACGAAGAGGACGAAGGAGGAGATGGCAACCCGACGGCGGGAGAAGGATCGTCGTCTGCAAGGCGTGGTGGATGACGTCATCGGACTACCGGAGAAGCTATTTGAACTATTAGATGCTATATGTCAAATTATTATTTTGTTCATGTAATGTGCGTTGTAATCTATTTTAATATAATTTGATGATGTAGTGTGCGTTGTAATCTGTTTTAATATAATTTGATGATGTAATGTGTGTTGTAACCTGTTTTAATATATTTTGCTGATGAAGTGTTCGTTGTAATCTGTTTTAATATATTTTGCTGATGAAGTCTTCGTTGTAATCTTTTTAAATATATTTTGCTGATGAAGTGTTCGTTGTAACCTGTTCTAATATATTTTGCTGATGTAGTGTGCGTTGTAATCTGTTTGATTATATTTTGTGGATGCTTGTGTATTTATTTGTACGTATTTGGTTTGATGTATTGTTCTGATGCTTGTGTATTTATTTGTACTCATTTGGTTCGATGTATTGTTCTCATGTTTGTGTATTTATTTGTACGCATTTGGTTCGATGTATTGTTCTGATGCTTGTGTATTTATTTGTATGTAACTTTCCTTTTTGTAATTTGCAGGTATGGCTCACTAAAGTAGATGACGATCGCCCTTTGAGTTGGTAGACCCAGTCGTTGACGGTCGTCACCGTGCACACTTCGCCACCGCTTCACCAGAGGAGGGACAGGACCCTCAGGAGCTGTGCGTACTACGGCCGAGGCCACCGCGGGAGCTCTGGACCCTCGATCCACGTTGGATCCCTAGGTAACGTAGTTATATTTTAATTCCAAAATATTCCCGATGCAGTATCATAATCTGTTTTAATTAACTAGTGCGGTGCTCATATTAATTTAATATTTCTATTTCAGAGGTGCGAGCAAAGCAGGATTGCCGCCATCGCACGGATGGTGGAGGCGCACGCAGTGCGCAGGGAGGGACGCGAGCCACCGGTTCCGTTGACAGTCCCTTCACCGCCTCTGGTGGATCGGTGGAGACCGGAGACGCACACCTTCCACTTATTTGTCGGGAGATGGCGATCACTTTGGAGGGCGTCTCCTACCTCCTCGGTCTCCCGATCATTGGTGACCTTGTGGTGCCGCGGGACGTCGACCGTTGTGGCGGGATGAGGTACTTGCGCGGTTCCATGGTGTCTTTGCTTTGCTGCGTCGAGTCTTCACCAAAGACCCATGGTCCGACACACGGGTGGCTTCGATTCGTGGTAAGCAACTAACCTTTCAAACTTAACTTCGCTTATATATATTGGCTAGACTAACAAGAAAACTTAAATTTACAAAGTGAGCACATCGTCGAGCTGCGGACGAAAGCACAGGTGAGCCGCCACCTTGAGGCGTACACGCTCGTTGTTTGGTCGGTGCATGTTCACTAGCTCCCACGGGATAGCGTGGGCAGCACTTCGTCCGGTCCATGAGGGCGATCGCGGACGCACCCTTGACACCGCGCGATAAAGATTCGGGGTCGGCGGTCCTCGCGCGACGTCACATCGTGGGCTCTGCGATGGGCGTGGGCGGATCGCCGATGGGTCGATCCTCACCGGTGTCCACCGCTCGCAGCTTTGGGCATCGAGAGGTTCGGATCGGGCGCCCGGGATCGACACGAGTCCTCTTTTACACAATGGTGGCGATGATGTCGACGCGCCGACTATGGGCACCATCTCGTGCTACCGACGGGTAAGATATTGCAAACCACGGTTGTGAAACCTACGCTTTAACATTTCTCAATACTAATGGTAATGTTGATTTTTTTCGCCATCGCTGCGGCCTAGGTGGGCACACAAAGACGGTGCGGCTTAGCTACCCGCAGATTCGTCCGCTTCGACCACCTCACCGAGGACCGCGTGACTGGCGGACACCGTACGCGTGGGAGACGTCGAGCTACGTGTGCCCGGTGGGTTGTCCACCCTATGCACACGCGACGCGGCGTACTGGCGTACACGTCGGTTCCTCGTGTTCGACGTCCTGGTCGAGGGCTACGCTGTCCATCGAGTGATGAGGCGATTCGGTCTCACGACAGAGTTCCGGTCGAGTCGTGGCGGAGTCTCACACGCGTCCACACGTAAGTTCCTACATCGATGTTCTCTAATCTGTACGGTGTAATGACATGTAATAATGCTATATTTTTGCTTATCCGCAGGCAGACTAGGAGGGGCGGGCATGGGGGCACCCCATGGCACGTACGTATGGCACTATGGGTTGAGGAGTGGGGAGGAGCCTTGGACGACGTCCATACCGAGGATGCGCCGTACGACCCGTAGACGTACCAGGGGTACCGACAGTGGTACACTTCCCGTACCCGTGTGCGTTTGGTACGTGTCGACCCGGATCCTCCTAGACACATCCCCAGGGTGAGGGACACGTATCCCCGCCATACGGACTCGGTTCTGCACGGTGCGGTAAGTTTTGTCTAATGTACGATGTATTTTCGTATGGCATTTTCCAGAGTAATGTGTTAGGTTAATTCGTAATGTATTTTTTAGACTGATGTGCTGGCCCGGTACTACGAGGAGTCCAGGAGCTTCCTGTATCGTCTGTCTCGTGGGGTAGACGTGACCAGAGAGGACGTGACCTCCTTCTTCGCGAGGTTCAGGGAGAGCGCCAGACGCACCCTCGAGTTGACAGGATGCCGCACGCCTCGTGATGTGGTGGCGCGCCGCGCGGCGCGTCGCCATCGCAGGAGGAGTGCTCGGTACATCTTCACACGCCACGTCCTCCCGTCCCACCGTCACGCCGACTTACGCGGCAGGCGAGCTACGGACGCCGATCTAGCACCTCACGTCGGAGGTGAGTACTTCGTCACACTTCGTATATTGTCTAATTATTTTTTGAATGTCACCAACAATTCTTCACTTCTTACAGGCTCACAGGCACAATGGTTCTCCTCTGAAGCTTCACCTGCCCCTGACGACTACGAGGGGCAGTTTGATGATGCAGCCCATGCGGATTACGACCTCGACGATGGTGACGTGTCGAGATACTTCGTTGGTCCGGATGTGCCTGGATCATCGCAGTTGCAAGGAGCACCACCACCGACGCAGCCTTCTCAATCGGCGTACGCTACACCTCCAGCTAGACCACAGAGGGCCCACCACCCACCGGTGCAGTTGACGTACTCGCAGGGGCAGGTTCGCAGGAGGCCTGCCCAGCCTCGAGGAGGCGCCCAGAAACGGGGGCACCAGTAGTTTGTTATGTTATTTTAGCTTATGTATTTGGTTATTACGTTGTGATGTGCTTTTCATCTTATGTATTTAAATGTATACGATATATTTTTGTTATGTTAGTAACCTTTTACTTTTGGTTATGAAATATTGTTATTCCGTGTTACAGTAGCCCTACTTTCAAGTATGACGGCAATCTTGGCGTCTGTGACTTTTGAGCAAATAGCCTACTCACGGAGTGCAACCTTGTCGGCCGAGTAGACAAGTCACATGCATCAGCTTTGTCAGCCTTGTCGGGCCGATGAGACAAGTCACATGCATCAGCTTTGTCAGCCTTGTCAGGCCGATTAGACAAGTCACATGCATCAGCTTTGTCAGCCTTATCAGGCCGATTAGACAAGTCATATGCATCAGCTTTGTCAGCCTTGTCGTGCAGCTTTGATGATGGGTGACACGTCGTGCGGCTTTTCACAGAGGATGCCGGTCAGGTAATATGCAGAAAATGTGGGACATCATTCTGGCTGTACTCAGATAGGCGGAACGATCATTTGTTCCACCATGACAAACAATGCTTTCGTTAGTTAGTTCGTCAAGCAATTTCGTCACTGTTGTAATGCCCTTGTAATATAATCTAATCTATTGCTTATTTTATCATCTGAATTTTCGGTGCATCTGCCCTTATGTATGTTCAACAAATAGTTTAAGTGCTACGTACTAAATATTCATAACATAAGTTGTCGTCGACTATAATAATTATGGGTTATTTAACTAGTGGAAAATACATGCAAAGCAAGGTGTAAATTTATTCACATGCAATAACGCGATTTGTTCACATGCAATAACGCGATTTTGTCCACATGCAATAACGCACAAGGCTACGAATTGTTCACATGCAAAAACGCGATTTTGTCCACATGGAATCACGCAGAGTGCTGCGAATTGTTCACATGCAATAAGCGTCTGATTTACAATTGTTAGAGTTAATTAATCCTGTAACAAGAGTGGAGTCCGAACTGAAATATGAAATAAAAGAGTTTGATCTTGATTTAGTTTTGAATGCGTTTCTGATTCTTCGAACTGCTGGTTAAGAGTATAAATTCCTAGGTAGTCCTGAAATTTATAAGCAAGTGAGTAAGAGAACAGCAAAATATGATAGTTGTGTTATACTATAAATATTATTCTCTATGTGCAATTGTGTTATTCCTTGTGTCCATGTGTGTTTATAATCCATGTGTTGTACCATAAATAATTTACTTGAATCCTAAATCTATTTATCCAAATATTTTCACCTTTTTTGAAGTCTCTGAGAAATTTTAAAAAAAAATTAGAAATTTCCTCCATGTCGCCCTTTCATTGGGCGATTTCTTCATGTCGCTCTACCATTGGGCGACATGATCCCATGTCGCTCTACCATGGGGCGACTTGTACACGTGTCGCCCTACTGTTGGGCGACTTCTCCTCTCGCCCAATGCAGTGCGAATAAGAAGTCCACCTCATCGCCCGATCGACAAGTCGCCTATGGTAGGGCTGACGAGCTTATTTTGCAATTTTTTGATTTCGTGGTATATTTTTGAAATTTGAATTATAAAATATATTATTTAAATTTTTTTTTCCGCAATAGAGTTGCTAATCGAGTTGCATTGGAATCCGAGCCAGTGTTTTGGATTTCGGTTTCGGATAAAATACCGTTCATGCCCGGAAAACGAAATTTCGGCGAAATTCGGTAATTTCGGACAAATCTCGTCCGGAAATTCAAATCCAAATTTTGAATCCGGTTTTTTTTCTACCGGGAAATGCCGAATTTTGGCGAGAATTGGCGAGATCTCGCCGAGAAATGGCGAAATTTCGGCCAGATTGACAAGCACGAAAATTGGTCCAAAAGATGGAGAAAAATTTCGAATTTTTTTTGGAGAGTTCTGACGTATTATTAATGTTGTCATAAAAATTTCAGATTTTTTGAATCATGTAAATTTTTAAAATTGAAACATTGGTACTGTCGTAATGAAACGCTTCATGGCAATTTTGAATGAATGAAAAATGGGACAAAGCATGTTATAAATATTTGAAATTTTAATAGCATGATTCGACATGTGAATAATGTTGCCATAAAATTTTCAGTGATTTTTCAAGCTCGAGGAATTTTAAAAATTGGGGAATTCGGGTATACGTCGTGAAGTATGAAATTTGTGACATTTTGGTGAAAATCAAGATTGAGAGTCACAATTCAAACAATTAATGTATATTGGCATGACAATTATTAAGAATGTAATAAAATCGATACACACAACAAGTCTTCACATATTTGCATATGACAACTAAATGAATGTATGTTTGCATCACATACCTATGAGTAGTAAAGCGCCACGGTGCAAACTCCACCTCGCGTTGTCGACAATGATCTCGTGATACCTCCTCTCGTGTTGTTGCTTGTATTCCTCCTGTGTCATGTCTTGTGGTAGCCGAGCGGACTTCCAATGTTGGTAATGAGACTCCTGTGCATCGGGTTTCTGGTGGTGAAGGTACATGACATTAGCGGATGAGTGCCGTGCGTATGGATCGACATATGGATCATTGTAGTCAAATGGCAAAGAGATGCTCGATCCGTCATAACTCGTCTCAGAATCGCAGTACCCACCCCGATCCCATCCGTATCCACCCCGATCCCATTCAGACGGCATTTGACTATACCCGGTATGTTCAACGGAATGCCCAAATGGCCGGAGGACTCGCTGCTACACCATGATTGAGCACCATCCTGTGGTTGTGCTGCCTGGCGTCCACCCCCACCACGCGACGTGCCCTTCTCGCTAATGCGGGTCTGCCGCTGGGAGTCACCTCTCGGCGTACCTTCCGATGCGATCCTCCGCCGCTGATTGTGATTGTGGGCGGTAGGAGGGAGTACCGGTCGACTTCCGTCCCGTCATCGCCAGAGAGTGCTCGCGATCGTTGAGCTACTACCGAGGTAATCGCACATTATCAGAAGGTGTTGCTGTGTCGTCCTCACTGCCGACAATAGGCTCATCATCAATTCGGCCTTTTCCTTTTTCCTTACCACTCGGCCCGATAACTTTTGTAATCCGCCTAAAGCTCCTGCTAGAGTGTCGTCATCCTCGGCGTCGGTATCACGCTTTCTCCCTGTGTGCGTGTCTCCGATGTTCCACTCCGCCTAATCTGGGAGGCTCTTCCTCCCGTGGCCAATTAGAAGTAAGGTTAACATTGTTCTCAGGTTTGGACATACATGGTTAAAAAGTGGAATGGAAAATAATTGCATAGTTTACCTGTTGCCTTATCCATCTCTTCCGCTGGGATGGAGTCAACCACGAATCTCGCTGGGAGGGGTGGGTCGTGCGCACTGTCCTCGTCGAGTAGAGGCTCCCCAGTAGACCTGGATGAGTCGAACCACTCTGCAATTGAGTCATGGCCAGGATGCATCGCATCCTCGATCAGGCGATCCACAGGGTCTTCATCTTGGGTCTGGCGAGTGGATTCATAGTCTCGAAGGCGAAGTCGCAGGTTGTAGTGCACGAACACGAGCTGTTGGAGCTTCGCATAACTTAAACGGTTTCGTAGCTGCGTGTGCACCAAAGCAAATGTGCTCCAATTGCGTTCACACCCACTCGATGATGCGACTTTGGGACACCAACCTCAAGGCGAACTTTTGCAGCGGTGGCGTCTCATTCCCGAAGGCCATCCACCATTGAGCTGTGAACAACACGAAGAAAGAAAAGTCAGTGAGTGCTACAGAACAACATACCAACCAACCTCAATTTATGTACTTACCTGCCGTCATTTGGTTATCGACGGTGCTGTTCATCTTGTTGGGTGGTAAAACGTCCCGTCTAAGACGGTATGTATGCCGCTCTCGTAGAGCCTTCACCGCTGATAGCGTCGTCATCGACCATAATGCTTAGTGCGATCGAGAGCGCTCCCATGTATCTTGAGAGTCTTGCATATGTTGTATGAGAACGGGACTTGGTCGGGACGGATGCGCAATTGATGAAAAGATTGCATAGTTAGTATAATAGACGCGAACATTGCATACTTAGCATAATAGAACCGAACATGTTAATTTCACTTACCACTTGCACAAATGTGGTTTCCTTATTTCGCAAATCTCTTTTCCATGACTTTTAGGAATATCCTATCTTTATTCTCCATGCTCCGTAAGTTATTGTTGTACTCATTCCGTGCAATTGCGCATCGCATCATTACATCACTGATTGTTGGTAACTTGTCTTGATTCGCGAACCTCAACAATTTGTACAAGGGTTCTACGGCCACCACAGTCCACTCCACCCATGTCCAGAAATCCCTGCCCACGAGGTGGTCATATGCGTACTTGCCCTCCGCCATTTGAGCCCACCTACTACCGTCGATCGGGATGTGTCATCCATCTCACTGGAACTTTTCCTTTTTTGAAGAAGCTATCAAGGAAAACAAAGGTCGTCCCAAATCTAGTGGCATTTGGCCTCACCAACTCTCCACCAATATGTTGCCTCATCTGCGCATGTAGATTCTTGTGGTTGTATAAAAATCTGCAGATTCTCTTGGCACGTGCCACAATATCTTTGATACATTCATCCTCACACACGTCTTTTAGCATAAGATTTACAGTGTGTGCCAAGCAAGGCTGCCATACTATATGAGGGTATCGCACTCGTAACATCCGCATGCTTTCTTGAAGTTGGCACCATTGTCGGTAACCACCGCACAACATGCTCCGCCCCAATCTCCTCGGCCACCACCTTTGTTATCTCGGCTAGTAGGTATTTGTGGTCTGGACCTTAGCCGTGAATGAGCAAGCAAGAAGTTAGTATGTGTGGCAATGACGATCATACGGAATAGGAAAAATAAATGAATTTTGTACTGTGGCATTTACGGTCTTATGGAAGAACATCATCCCATTGCAAGATACCATGAAGTTGATGATACTCTGCTGTGTAGGTCCGCCCGGCGTCGCACATCATCAGTAACACCAAAGGTGGCCCGATCGTCCACGAACCTCCGAAGGTACTTCACAATCTCCCGCTCATTCGCGTCCAAGTACTTAGCATCGATCTCGTATCCTCGTGGTGCACGAACCCAGGCCTAGCTCTGCGTCGACTTAATTGCAGCTATGACCGCATGCACAATGATTAGTACAATCATCACACGACGTGTAACTTACAAACATACAATTGTTTCATACCGTGAAATACGGCGATCCACCTTCCTTCCGGAATTGCATTAGCATGTAACCACTTTGACCATCCTCCCTAGCTTCTCCGCTTCCCTCTTTGGAATGCGGTGTCAATCTGAGGTTTGCGGGGCACTAGCCCGTGCAAGGTCGACATCTATGGAGGCATGGCTTTCCGTGTCGACTTGGACCGACCAACATTTTGCCGATAGTCGATCAATTGAAGACTTCCGTGCACCACTCCGGAACCCGAACCTTGCGTCAAACCTTGGCTCTCGAGGTAGGCCTCTTCTTTAGAGGCCTTTATGGCCATCTTAAGTCGCTCATCCTCCGTGGCCATGGTGGCCCATTCGGTGCAAGCCTCCTCTGACGCAGCGAATCGCCGCTTCTCCTTCTTTTCATCCACGGCCACCACGGAGGTCCGCGATCATGGCTCGCCTAATCACTTTAGGCACGTTAGGTGACCTTCACATCACCGTGCGGCCGATAAATGTTCCTTAAGACGGGTCGCCTCCACCCTTCATAACATGCGCGCGAGAGTTGCACCTCGACCACTGAACCGTCGCTCCCGTGGTCCCATACGGTACCACGAGGCTCGCCATCACAACGACTCTACACTGCATCATTACGAACAAATGCATGATATATAAGCTTGTATGGCCATGTGCTTGTTTGCATGTAGTCAACAATCTTAACTCATCGATGTTTGCTAAAATGCATGATATATGCCTTTCGTTGTGAGGCTTACTAGGTGTACCATACTACCATAAGTGACCAAGTGAGTAAGTGACATGGAATTTTGAGTTTTGAATACATCTTGACATATGAATCCCAATTCCACATGAGTACATGCATTGTTAGTTCTTACTAGACTATATCCCACATGAATACATGTCTAAATAAGCAAAAAATTACAATTGCACTTAAAATCCAACAAATCAATTTGTTCATACCAATTTTTTGGAAGCCAGAAATTTCGCCTTCAACTACCGAGATTTCTCCTTCAAGAATCAAATCTCATACAGGAGGCCGAGATTTGCCTCCCGAGCCTTGAGTGGCGGTTGGCGGAGCTTGGCCGGACAGAGAGGAGGAGGTGGAGAAGGAGCCGCGCAGGGAAAGTAAAATAGCGAGACTCTCGGTGGGATGAAGTGTGAAGGAACTTCAATGATTGACGATGTATTAAAACCGGTGAAGTGTGAAGGAACTTCAATGATTGACGATGTATTAAAGCATCCGACACCGGTCCTTCAACGCATCCCACAGCTCCCTCATCTGCGCCCACATCCGTAAGCCTGCGATAAAACCAAGATAATCTTACATTTAAGGAAATGTGACAATGTTGTAAGATTTGGTAGCTCGTTAGGCCATCTCCAAAGCAGCGTTCCTAAATCTGGATCCCTACATCCACATATCTGAAATTCCCTTATGGCAAAGTTATGGAGGGTGTAATTCAAAAGATGTTTTAATTATGTACTAACTTATATGTTATATATGTTGTAATAGGAATCTTTAAATGAAGAAGTTTATGACTCGTGACCTACTAATCTTATTGTATATGGAAATCTTATTGTATATTGAAATCTTATTCATATGACCTACATTGATCCTACTTGTGTTTTGAAAAGGTTTTATCAAAATATCACATTTAGAAGTCAAGTTTGCTACATGTGCAAATTTCGTCCTGTTTCTTCTATATGTTTTCTTGAAAAGGTTCATCGAAAATGTCTTATAACCGATTAGAATTAAATTTCTCATAATTCTACGCGGACCACTTGAATTCTTTGTCCGTAAGTTTTTACTTCTACGTAGGACTAGTTAGCGATACTAGTCGGTTCACACGGACTAGTTAGCGATACTAGTCGATTCACGCCGGACTACTTACAAGTGGTCCGGCGTGAACGAGCTTTTGCGCCGGACCACTTCCAAGTGGTCCGGCGTGAACTGATGTTTATCCTATTTCTGATTTTTATTTTTAAAACATAACAAATGATGTTAAAATATTTTTATAAATTTTATGTATTATCCTACATATCTTATGATACTCCCATAAATTTTTCATAGCATGAAAATGCATTCTCAATTTTTTAAAATTCAGAGAGTGTTTACTAAATGCCAAAAAGTCTAAAAATAAACTTTTTGAAACATTATCATTGAAGATCACTTCGAGAACTTATTGATATAATTCGGTCGATCCGCCAAAAATTCAAATTCGGTTTAAAATTCCGAAATCTCGGCGGTTTTTTAGAAATCTCATGAAAAAATAAAAATCCAAATATATCTGTAGCAATTTCAAATTTTTTTCGGATTTTTACATCCGGCCGATCTATACAAACTCGCTGGGGTCCGAAATCCGAGATTTCGGCGAGATTTCGCCGAATTTCGGCGGTTTTTGTAACCTTGATCCGAGCTGGCCTGGACCAATAGGAATGCGAGGTCCAGCCGCGGTGACATCGACGAAGGATTAAGTGAAATCTTAGCAAATCCACGTTAAATCGAGCAGTAGTCCATTCACTAGCTCATCCCTGTCTCTTCTTGTCTGAGTTGTCTCGTCTCTCCCTGCACTCGAAATTCCGATCCCTGAATCCGTGTGCGCTTTACCCCCGTCCCCTCACCCATCACATTCCAAAATTTCCAATCTAGATCTGCGCTTCGTGCTCGCCGCCACCGCCGATCCCCAATAAGGCCGGCATGGAGGAGACGCCGCCGCTGCCGCAACCGGCGCACGCGTCTCCTACGTTCCCGGCGGTCTTCACCCCGCCGAACGCCTTCTCCCCGGCGTCCGCGCGAAGCAGCCCCAACCCTAGCCCCAGCACGGACGCGCCGGCGCACTTCAGCACGCCGCCCGGCCCGCCCGTCTTCTCCTCGCCTCTGCGCCCCGCTGCCGTGCCCTTCCGCGCCACCCCGGCCTCCCCCCTGCCCGCGCCCTTCGTCGCCCGCGCCGCCTACTCCGCCGCTGCCTCCTCCTCCTCCGTCTCCCTCCCGACTTCCTCCGTCCCGCACTTCCTCAACGGCGAGGCCACACAGTACGCCCACCTCCCCTCCGCGGCCCCGTCCCTCGTGGACTCCAGCATCGATTCCCCCTACGTTCACTTCTCCGCCCACAAGGTATGCCTTACCTCATTCGCACCTCTCCGCAGTAATGCCTGCCCATCTCCTGCAACTCAACTACGCAGGCGCATATTTATAGTACCATCTGGATCCTACACGATTATACCACTACCTGAATTACGAATTATGCGTGTTTTTTAGATGCAAAGAGTGTTTAGTGCATAGGGGGTGTGCAATTTCTGCAGCTTGTCTCCTACAGAAAAAAACTGTTGCCTTTTGTGATTCGCCTTTTCTACTTGTAGGTCCTGAAGCACAAGAAACTGCTGAATGCTCCTAGCTTGGGGTTCGGAGCTCTAGTTTCTGCTGGGAGGGAGGTGGCACCTGGGCCGGAGGCTGTGGAGCGCGATCCGCACCGTTGCCTGAACTGCGGGGCTTATGTGAATTTGTACTGTGACGTGTTGATCGGCTCTGGGCAATGGCAGTGTGTCATTTGCAAGAAGCTGAACGGCAGCGAGGGGGAATTCGTGGTCTCCAGCAAGCAGGACCTGCTCAACTGGCCAGAGCTCGCGTCCTCAGCTGTCGATTATGTTCATTCGGGTAATAGGCGGCCAGGCTTTGTCCCGGTACCTGACTCAAGGGTGTCCGGACCCATTTTTATCCTTGTAGATGAATGCCTGGACGAGGCGCACCTGCAGCATCTGCAGGGCTCCTTGCATGCTTTTGTGGATTCACTCCCTACTACAGCGAGGATTGGGATAATCTCCTATGGGAGAACCGTTTCAGTGTATGATTTTTCAGAGGGGGCAGCAGTGTCAGCGGATGTGCTACCTGGAAATAAGTCGCCTACTCATGAATCTTTGAAGGCGCTAATCTATGGGACAGGTGTGTACTTGTCTCCTGTACATGCTTCGCTGCCTGTTGCACACACAATATTCTCATCTCTAAGACCCTATCAGTTGTGTCTACCGGAAGTGTCGAGGGACCGATGCCTTGGTGCGGCGGTAGAGGTTGCCCTTGGTATTATTCAAGGGCCATCTGTGGAGTTGTCTCGTGGAATCATCAAGAGGTCTGGAGGCAACTACAGGATCTTGGTGTGTTCGGGTGGCCCTAGCACATTTGGTCCAGGATCAGTGCCTCATTCTATTCAACACCCAAACTATGCTTACCTGGAGAAGACAGCTATGAAATGGATGGAGTGTCTTGGTCATGAAGCACAGAGACACGGTACAATCGTTGATATTCTTTGTGCCGGAACATGTCCTGTGAGGGTTCCTGTTCTGCAGCCACTGGCAAAGTGTTCTGGAGGTGTGCTTTTACTTCATGATGATTTTGGAGAGGCCTTTGGGGTCAACATGCAAAGGGCATCTACTAGAGCAGCAGGTTCCCATGGCCTATTTGAGATTCGATGTTCAGATGATATGCTTGTCACTCAAGTCATTGGCCCTGGTGAAGAGGCATCTCCTGATTCTCATGAAACATTCAAGCATGATGCTTCATTTTGTATCCAGATGCATAGTGTTGAGGAGACACAGAGTTTCTCTGTGTCTATGGAGACAAAGGGTGATATCGAGAATGATTTTGTTTACTTCCAGTTTGCAGTTCATTACTCTAATATGTATCAAGCAGAAATCACTAGGGTTATCACTACAAGGCTGCAAACTGTTGCTGGTTTGTCTGCGTATCTGGCAAGTGTGCAAGAAGATGTTGCTTCTGTTATCATTGGTAAGAGGGCTGTCTTGCGTGCCAGAACTGCCTCCGATGCTGTTGGCATGAGGCTCACAATTGATGAAAGAGTCAAGGACATAGCTCTCAAATTTGGTACTCAGGTTCCAAAATCAAAGCTTTATCGGTTCCCAAAAGAGCTGGCATCACTACCTGAGTGCTTGTTTCATTTGAGAAGGGGGCCACTCTTAGGTAGCATAATAGGCCATGAAGATGAAAGATCTGTGCTTAGGAATTTGTTCTTGAATGCCTCATTTGACCTCTCGCTCCGTATGTTGGCACCTCGTTGTATAATGCATCGCGAAGGTGGCACATTTGAGGAGCTGCCAGCATATGATCTTGCCATGCAATCAAATGCTGCAGTGGTACTGGACCATGGAACAGATATCTTCATTTGGTTGGTAAGTCGCCTCCTACCCAATTCATCTCTTTTACCGCATTATCTCAGTTTTGCATCTTTATGACTCGTTTCATCTTTATCTTCAACTCTTTTGGATGACCAGCATTCTTGATGATAAGATTTTGTTCACTAGTGTTGCATGATACTTTTTGTTTAGCTGACATTGCAGCTGTTGAGCATGGTTTTACTCTTGATTGCTATATTTGAACCTTCTAGATGTTGTGAGCAAGTAAAGGGCCCTCATACCACATAGTAGTGTGATTTCATAGAATGAACCGAAGCTGTTATTTGTCCACACTCTGCTCCTGTAAGGGAGACAGGTGAAGCAGTACCATGTTTGAGAAAACTAACTTGCTTCCAGGATTATGAGTTTATGTAATAAGTAGTACATATTTTGCAATAGATAGTACTCCCTTCGTTCACTAGAACTTGTTGGTTTAGGATACGTGCAGTCAAACTTTTGAAACTTTAGCGATCAACATCTTTTTAAATATTTAGATTGGATGCATGAAAATCATATGTGTAGATTCGTCTCGAAACGTACTTTCATAATATTATAATTTTATTGGATTGTTTAAATATATTACAATAGAAATTAGTTGTTCAAGTTGAGTTTTGGGGACCATATCGATGTTCAAAATGACAAACTATTTGTGACCGGAGCGTGTATATTAGTATGAATGTAATTCGACAAGGTGAATGCATTGGAATAATTGAACTGGTAGAAACAAATAAAATAGGAACTATGTTGATAGACTAGGACTGTTGGAGGATTACATTTTTTATTTTGGCTTTCTTAACGTTTCGTTTATACACGTCACATCATCATGCTGAGACAATTTTGGTTGTTCATCATTTCCCTGTCAAGAATAATATTTCCTTGGCACTTTTTTATTATATATTTTCAGGGTGCTGAACTAGCAGCCCAAGAAGGACAAAATGCTGCAGCTTTAGCAGCATGCCGTACGCTGGCAGAAGAGCTCAGTGAGCTCCGTTTTCCAGCTCCCAGGATACTTTCATTCAAAGTCAGTTTCCTTGTTACCATCCTTCACTGTTATTCTAACCGCATTTCTCCTCCTAGTATCAACTTTTTTGCTCATTAGTTTAACTCTCCTGTCAATAGCCCATGTTTGTCAGATTATATCTTATTCATAGGAAAGTTGGTGCTAGAAATATCATTTCATTTATGAAGTTCAATATAAGTCTGTAGTTTGCTTCGAAGTGCTTAACATGTCCTTCGATTTAAGATTATCGTGGCATAAGAGCTTTCTTCACATCCCTGATCTAGAGTGTACAATTCTTTCAAATCATTCTGTCTGACTGACAATACTTCCAAAGTCATTAACTATGCAATTAACATGAAGTACTACTTACAGAGTGCGACGTGCTTTCCTTTTCTAATTGATTTTTTTTGGTATTTTGTACTTTTGGTACAGGAAGGGAGCTCTCAGGCTAGGTATTTTGTCTCACGCCTGATCCCAGCTCATAAGGACCCTACTTATGAGCAGGTAATACTTTCTCGGAACATTATCAGTACCATTATGTTTCACCCAAATTCATCCCCACTGGGTTATTTCACTGATAATTGTTACAGCGGCTAGTAATGTGCTCCTTGATAAAGTAAACCACGAGTAGCTATCTTGGTGTAGTTGTAAATGTTAACAGGATCACTTTTGCATGTTCCAGGAGTCAAGATTTCCTCAGTTACGAACGCTTGCTCCTGAGCAAAGGGCTAGACTAAAGAGCAGCTTCATCCACTTTGATGACTATAGTTTCTGTGAGTGGATGCGCAGCGTCAAATTGGTCCCGCCGGAACCAAGCTAACATAAATAATCCGAGGAGTGCGATCCGAAACGGTGGATAGATACAGAAGCCAGGTTTTGGCTTCTGACAGAGTTGCCAAAGGATAGCTGAAAGCTTTGTGATGTAAAATTGTGCGTTGCGGAACATGCCAAGGCCCAAACACATGTTTGGTTTGGTGAAGTGCCATTTAGGGTGCAATGGAAGTTGTATGATTTTGCCTGATTCTTTTTTTTTTTTTGCTGACGCGGTAGCATAAATGCGTAAATTGTTTCTGGTCATACAAGCGCAAAATTTACACAATAATAGTGTCGCAGGTGCTCTCCTGCTGTTGAAGAGTTCATTGGATGTCATATACTCTCTCCGGCCATAAATAGTTGTCGTTACAGTCAAATTTACAAAACTTTGACTATTAATATCTTTTTAAATATTTAAATTGGATACATGTAAATCATTTGTATAGATTTGTCTTGATTGGGTATATTATAATAAAAATTAGTGGTAAAAGTTGTGTTTTAGAGATCGTATCGATATCTAAAATGATAACTATTTGTGACAAGGGAGTAATGCTTGTTTACCGTGGCTTCCTGTTTTAGGCTTCTGTTTTCCCTTCATGGAACCAAAGGGTGTACAATGTAACCGTGATGTTTAGTGTTTACAGCCCTTCATTTACGGTCGATTTGAGTTGGCAACTGGCAAGTGGCTTGTGTAACATGAACCGAAGGATTTCGGCTGTTTCACCCAAATGGCTGCTTACGAGGGCGTCTCCAATGCCTTGGCTGCTTATGAGGGGCATCTCCAATGACTATATATATAGAGAGAGTGCCATATCTATTAAGGAGTGCAATCCTCCAGTACAAACACACATCTCACCCCGCAAACTCGGAACCTACGTAAAGCAAAAGTGCCTAACTATAGGATGCATTGATGCTAGAGTTTTTTACATTCTCTCTTCAATATGGCTGATCCTCAAAGCACCTGTCACCTTGAAGCTATGATATGATCATTCGGAATTGCCAAGCACCTCTTTTTTTCATTAACTTTCCTTCCCCTCGATGGCTTTCTCTCGTCGTGACACTTGACGGCATCCCACTTTTATCCCCCATTCCATTCCCCTCAATCTCAAAAAGTTTTTGATTAAAATTTCCAACCAGGTTTTTAAATAAGATGTATTTTTTAACTATTTTTGAAAGTTTTTTGAGTCGAGACTTTTTGAACCGAAACATTTTTCAAATTGAAAGTTTCGAAAAGTATTTTTTGAACTGGAAGTTTTCGAACAAAAAAAATTTTGAATCGAAAGTTTTCAAACTGAAAGTTTTTGAAATTTCCCGTTCAGAAGTTTCCCCTCTTGAAATTTTTCTGATTTAAAAATTGCTAAGTTAAAATTTTCCTAGTTGATAGTTCTCGATTTAAATTTTCCCGAGTTGAAGTTTTTCCTTTTAAAAGTTCCTGATTCAAAATTTTCCAGCGATTTGAATTTTCCTGAGTTGAACATTTTTGTTGAAATTTCCAGAGTTAAAAATTTTTGAGTATAAATTTCCCGAGTTGAAAAAGTTTTTAGGTTGAATTTTTTTGACTTGAAACTTTCTGTTTAAAATTTTTTTGTAAGAGAGAAAGAAAAAGGGCGGAGAAAACAGTAGGAAAGTGGGAAGAGAGAAAGATGAAGGTGGACGGAAAAGATGAATCGTGTCATCTTAGGAAGGTGTGATAATCACAAAGTTGCCTTTGGGAGCCCAGCCCGGCCCAGTCCTTTGCAATCCCCATGCTAGAATTTTTATTTTAAATAATATAATTTTTTATTCAAATTGCAAAAATATACGTCGATCTTAAAAAATTACAAAAATATACTTTTATCGCCCGTACATAGGCGATCGCCCCATACACGGACGATCGGTGCGGCTTTCAATGCACGATATTTCCTCTGTCTGCGGTCAGTTCCTAAAAAAAATCATAACTTTTTCATATGATGTCGGATGGAGATGAACTTTATATGAAAATTGTAGCTCTCGACGGGATCTAAAACTTTTGTATACAAATTTTTTTCATTTGAATCCATTTAGATAGCCAAAAAAAGGATAGAAGTTTCAGATCTAAAAACAAATCTGTTTTTATATCTGAACATCCTATCCCATTTTTGACCATCTAAATGGATTCAAATTGAAAAAGTTTATATACAAAAGTTATATATCCCATCGAGAGCTACAATTTTCATATAAAGTTCATCTCCATCCGACATAATATGAAAAAGTTATGATTTTTTTAGGAACTGACCGTAGACAGAGGAAATATCGCGCGTTCAGAGTGGCACCGATCGCCCCATATACGGGCGACAAAATTATATTTTTGTAATTGTTTGAGATAGACATATATTTTTGCAATTTGAATAAAAAATTATATTATTTAAAATAAAAAATTCCCCCATGCTATAGGCCAGCCGATGTCAGTCGAGCTGGACACCTCGCTCCATCGTCCGTAGCCAGAGCCATTGCAGAGCACATGGCGCCCTGTGCCCATGCACGCCTCACTGCACTAGACCACACGAAGAGGAGAAGCCCAAGCCAGCAGTAGTGAGCGCGCGATGGCCATGGCGCCTCCCGTCACCGCCGTCCACTTCCCCCACCTGTTTCCTCTCGGAGGCAGCGGCGGTGGGAGCCTTCAGTTCCACCGCCGGCGCTTCTGCGCACTGCGATGGCCGGGTGGTGCGCGCGGCGCTGGGGGCCTTGCTAGGCGGCATGTTCGGCGGGGTCGGTGGCGACGACGGGGAGGCAGCCAGGAGGAAGTACGCCAACAACGTGGCGCTCATCGACAGCATGGAGCCCGAGGTCTCCGCGCTCTCCGACGCCAACCTCCGCGCCCGCACAGCCGCGTTGCATGAGACCTCGGGCACATTTTATTTGCAGTTAATCTATTAGGGGCTTAAAGCACTAATATATTTTGCAAATTGCACCACACCTGACATTACATTTACAGTTAATATGTTGACTAGATATAACGCATCACTAACAAAAAAGTCATTTGGCTGGTGTTAAACAAGTCTTCAGATACCTTAATGGTACAAAAGATCTTGATTTGATGTTTCAAATAAATCAAGATATGACTTTAATTTGATACACAGATACTGGCTATCTTTCTGATCCACACAGTGCCAAATCACAAACTGAATTTGTTTTCCTTTATGGTGGCACGACTATTTCATGGAAGTCTTGTAGACATACTTTAGTAGCCACTTCCACTAATCATTTTGAAATAATTGCTTTATATGAAGCATCATGTGAATGTATATAACTTTGCAGAATGATTAACCACGTACAAATATCATGTAGTATTAATCCATTGGAATCTCCTACTATTATCTATGAAGATAATGCTGCCTGTGTTGCTCAGATGCAAACAGGCTATATAAAGAGTAATATAACAAAACATATTGCTTCTAAGCTATTTTATTCTCACGAACTTCAAAAGAGTGGTGAGATAAATATCTTGCAAACGAAGTCATGTGAAATTCTAGCCGATTTATTCACTAAATCTTTACTGACGTCCTTATTCCAAAGATGTGTCCAGCGAATCGGTATAAAATAGCTTCGTGAGTTGCAAGGGTCAAAGGGAGTTAACCCTTGAACTAGAACATATTACACTCTTTTCCTTTATGAGTTTTACATAAATGATTTCTCATAAAAGATTTTTAACAAGGCAACATTGAATATGGCTTCCCCCCACCATGGCATGGATAAATCAGCACTGTCCATCATGGCATTAACCAAGTTTGTAAGTGTTCGGTTTTTCCTCTCAGCCATCCCATTTGACTGGGGTGAATAAGGAGCCGTCGTCTCATGGATAATTCCATATTCCGCACAGTACAAGGAAAACTCATTAGAGATATACTCTCCTCCTCTGTCTGACCTTAGACGTTTGATTTTCTTTTCTAGTTGATTTTCAACCTCAACTTTATAGATTTTAAAGTACTCTAGTGCCTCATCTTTCGTTTTAAGTAGATACAATTGGCAATATCTAGTAGCATCATCGATAAATGTTATAAAGTATCATTTTCCTGCCTTAGTTAATAATCCATTCATCTCACACAGATCAGAATGAATTAAATCTAAAGGTGCCAGACTTTTCTCCCCTATAGCCTTGAAAGGCTTTAGAGGTTGCTTAGATTGCACACAGGTCTGACACTTAGACCCTCTAACTATGGAAAAGATTGGAATTAAATTTAGATTAACCAAACGAGCAATTCTATCATAATTAATGTGACATAAACGAGAATGCCAAACAGTGGCATCTCCATCATTATTTGCCAAACAAGATAATGTGTTCACAAGGTTACAACTATCAAGAACAGAAAAGCGAAACATGCCTCCGCAATCATAACCTTTGCCAACAAATAAACCAAACTTCGAAATAATAAATTTATACGACTCAAAAACTAGCATATGACCGTCACGACATAAAAGAGAACCACTCATGAGGTTCCTATTTATTCCAGGAGCATGCTGCACATTCTTCAATGATAGTCTTCCCTGAAGTTAACTTCAGATCCACTCTACCAATCCCGTGCACAACAACCCACAATCCATTCCCCATCAAGATGGAGGAATAGCTGACAGCCTGATAAGAGGAAAATAAACTGAAGTCAGCACACACATGTACATTAGCTCCTGTGTCGATCCACCAATCGATGGATTGACATGCTAGAAGAGAAACCGGTACATACCCTGATCCTCCAGCCTCGCTAATAGTAACATTGGCAGATTTCTGTCCCTGCTGACTATCATTTCTTCCCTTACGTCGACGGCATTTTCTGGCCATATGGCCAGGCTCACCGCACACAAAGCAAGTAAGGTCCTCCTTACTCATCTTCTTCTTTTTAAAGTTAGTTGTCTGTTTGGCTTTTCCTTTATTCTTGTTCTTCGTCCCACCAGATTTGCCATCCACAAAATTGGCATTAGAGGTGCCTTCCTGTGAGGGACGAGGGGCATCCTTCGCTCTTGCCTTCTCAATATCAAGAGTTACGATCAATTCCTCAACGGTCATGATCTCCCTCATGTGCTTTAAGGTTGTGGCAAAGTTCCTCCACGAGGGAGGCAACTTGGCAATTATGCCACCGGCCACAAACTTATTTGGAAGAGCGCAATCAAAGTGCCCGAATTCCCCCACCAAAAGCTGGAGCTCATGAGCTTGTTCCACTACAGAACAGTTATCTATCATTCTGAAGTCATGATACTGCTCATTCACATAAAGCTCACGTCCAGCATCCGACACTGCATATTTGTGGTCTAGAGCCTCCCACAAATCAGCAGCACTTGTGAGGTGCATATACACGTCACACAATTGATCCGAGAGGAGAGACAACATACAGTCGAGACAAGTGTCATTACTCATCTCATAATCACGCTGCTGTTCAGTAGTGAGGGGCCTCATGGGGGCTATCACCCACCATAGGTTCATCGACATGAGCCAAAATTTGGCTCGTGTCTGCCACCTCTTGAAGTGCTTCCTCCGAACCTCTCAGGTTTCATTGCATTAGATGGTTGAGCCATATCAGGTTTCTGGATTGTTGGAAAATTAACATGGCATAATATTAATTTAATTCCAAAGATACGCAATAAGAACATGATAAATATTGCGTCTACAACATAATTACTAGCAGCCAGCAAATTGACAAAACATGCTAGTAAAGAAAACATGCCTACAGATACTAGATAGTCCAAAAGATACATAGATGTAAACAAAACTATCATAGCAGCATACATTCTCAATAGATCTAATCACAAAAGGGATCACTTGGACCAAGAACAACTTAGTCCAGAGTACTCACTAAGGGCTTGATGAAGAGCAGGAAGCACTGTAGAAGCAACTCGATGCGATGACGAAGAAGAGCAGTCGCGCGGTGAAGCGCTTCCCAGAAACCTGATCGTCGGTCTCCCGTGCAGGGCGTCAAATGGCCGGCGTCGGATCGGAGATACTGCTCTCCCTTACGTCCGTTACACGACGGGTGAAGGGATGGAATGGCTCCGAAGGCTGCAAGCACCGAGGAAGCAGATATCGCCAAAGAGAACGAGATGGATTTCTGTCGCGTATCTTCTCACGAATAGGGACGTCTCCCTTAAGAAACCACGAACCGAAACCGCCTCGCAAAAAAACAGCCGAACTGCCACGATTCCAGGAACCGCCCCCTGAAATCTCGCAACGTGGGTGAACGGACTAATCGCACAAAAACATGCGTCTCCCTGAGTCCGCAGCGCCACGTCAGCAGTCGAGGTGTAAGGTGATGTGGCAGTCGGTACACATGGCAAAAAGGTTAAGTACACTTAGCACATCTCAGTCACGGTCGCGCGTCGTCGCAAGTCACAAGTCACACGATAAACATGCGAAATACGCGATATACGCGCGTGCGTGCATGCGTGTACATAGCCTAGCAAAACCAATTATGTGTACCTCTAGTCTTGCCACCAACTCATACTAGAGTCCATGCATGAACTCCCCTTATAAGTTGGTTACACTCCACCTAACTAAACAATATGATACTAAATACCATACACTTAACTCAACACCCCTTTGACTTCTTCCATTGAATTAATTCAACATTAATTCCAACACTTACGCCATAAAGTTTTTTCTTATATTTTTCCTATTGGGTTTTAAAGGAGTTTTAGATGACATATAATTATGAGAAAGAATTTCTCCTCATATTTTTCCACAGGGTTTTTGGAGGAGTTTATCGAAGCACATGAAGACTGTGTTATTCGCCCAAGAGAGAGTGTTAAGGAGTTAAGTGGGCAATTAACTGCTAGCTCTTAGAATGGGTATCTTTTGGATACCACCAACTTCCACCTATTAGCTTATATAAATATGTAACACATATACAATAAAAAATAATCTCTCATTCTCGAGTTCAATCTGTACTCTAATTTCAATAATATATTTGAATTTACTGATCACTGCGAAAGTGATTGAGAAGAAAAGTTAAGAGTGTTGTTTCACGAGTCATTTTGGAGGCGTGTCAACTGGCCGCGAATCCCTCGCTACCTATGCTATTAGTCGACGGAATTAATAAAGCTTTACATTTTTTAACATTAAAAGATGGAAAAAAAGAAGAGGAATCTGTGGCTGCTGGGATTCGGGCCCAGGTCTCCACGGCCACAACGTGGAATTCTCACCACTAAACTACAGCCACAATTTAGTTAAGTATGATCATTTTCTACTTTGAGGGCACTGTGCATCTCACCAATACTACCATAGTGCGAACATGACAACTCATGGTGTGAGCAGTAATTTTTCTTTATCTACAAAAGCATATAGAGCACGCATCACTATGAAAAAGCTCGTCTGCTCTATACCTGTTGTGGTTTTCACCTAGTAATGACAAGCGGCCAGTATCAAGTTTCAACTTCTTCCCAATAGATTACAGTACAGCAAGCAAAAACCTCAAGGCTGAAGTATTACAAATTTACATTACCATATAAATCATGTGAAACGTACTCGCCAAAGGTTTTTCAGTGGCGGATTAACAAAAAGAGTCATCATTCTGATGTCTTTATTCCTTTGAACGAAAAGGAAACCACGGCGACCCAGAGTGAGATATACGAGCATTGTGCAATCTCTTGCAGAGCACATACAAACATAATCTCCTCGTTTCCCATTCTATCAAGAATACAATTTGTCACATCATTCATTCAGTCCGAAATTGAATGGAGAAGCCGATTGCAAAGCTTCTAGAAAAATGAGCTGCAACCGACCTGTAGGGTTTGTGTGTGTGTGGCGGTGGTGGTGGTTGGGGGGTTGGGGGTGGATCGTTTTGTGTTACTACCCGGTGCTGGAAAGTACTTCTGAGCAATCATCACTGAACTTGTATTGCTCATAAACCTGGAACAGCATCTCTCTGCAGGGGACAACTGCCCCAATCTTGATGCAGGCCAGGAATGCACCTGACAGCTTTCTATGCAAGCTGTAAACTTCATCTGGCGGCGGGGTCAGCCTGTGCTTCAACATGGTAGCCCCAAGGTTGGAAACATTGTGTGTGATGTTGTTTGCACGGAAATTGTGACCGCCTGGTCTTGAGAATGGCACACCAACAATGAAGGCCGCCTGGACATGAGCATCCAGCATGACTTCTGGTTCCTCACCTGTGAGAAATCCCAGTCTGCGGGACATTTCTAACACACCAACTCTGTCTCTATTTGCACAGGCAACTACCTGCTCAGAAATAATGCCACAAATCAGACAACCATCTTGAATGTAGTAAATACCACAAATTCCAACATGTAGTTTGTAATGGACGAGAGGATTAATTGTGATTGCTTACCATACGTAGGTAATCATCTACAAAACTTTTTGGAAACTCACGGGCTGCCCCAAAGTCAATAAGATTGAATTGCCTTGTAGTTTCATCATAAAGGAAATTACTCCAATTTGGATCAGTCTGCACAAAAAAGAGCGGTGAAAGGTAAACTTCTATTTGCAGTATCCAATCTCAAAAATGTAGATTGCATCAGCAAAGTTTTAAAAATTCATCAGGTGCACCACAAATGATCAATTGATGGAACTTTAACATGGATGCAGATTGATGGAATTCATCAGGTGCACCACAAATGATCAATTGATGGAACTTTAACATGGATGCAGATTGATGGAATGATGGAATTCATCAGGTGCCACAAATGATCAATTGGTGGAATTATAAAATGGATGCAGATTATTCAACAAGCAAGCTCTACCATATTTGTTAGTTAGGAATTTAGCAGATGGTATGAGAAGCAACACATGCCTGCATAAATCGGAAGACAAATAACTCCTTTATTGTAAGCTCAAGTAGTTTACATCCAACATAATTGCGGGTTTCCTGGCTTAACAGTGCCACCTTATCAATAGGAACTCCTGTAGAACCAACATACAGATGCAGTCGTTAGAACCCCCCTGAAAAAACTTGGTTCATGCAAACAAAGAGGGAGCACACGAACACACAAGAAATTATCAGGGTTTGGTTCATGAATATTGCTTTCTTACAGATAAATTGAACAGAAAGACCCATTTCCTAACTAAAGTACAAGGATTAAGTTTCAGCTAATTAGAATAGAAGTTCACAACAAAGCAAATGAGAACTTGCAATAGCATTGATTACTCAGTTCAGTCCTCCAAGTAAAATTAAGCTTATGATTAATCAGCATGATTAATCCCATGTCAATTTCTGTGATCACATGAAACCGAAATTGGCATGGCTCAAAAAGTTGTCATTGTTAAGAACTTACTATGACAGCACACACAAAAAACACTGTATGAAAAACTATGTACCTGGAACAAACTCTGATGTCAACACCTTTTTGCTAGACAATTCATCAATGACCTTAGGGACATCATAGCCCTCACTATCAGATAGCAACTCTTTGTACCTCTTCTGGTTACTTGCTTCTAAGACATAATCACATTCCCTTGCAAGCTCTTGCTTTGCCACCTGTATAACAGGAACATGAAAGAAATTATGCTCTGTATATTATAAATTTGTAACAACATTGCAAGTGTATTTTGACTCACTGTTAGAAACCTATGATATTTAAAATACATCCGATGCGTATCGAATACAGATATGGCCCCGATACATCCGGATATGTATCCTGGCCGTATCGTGAATTTTCTATTTCTCAAAAAAAGAAAATAATTCCCGATACTTGCTTGATACTTTCCCGATACCTCTTAACCATAATACCTCTACCAACTCAGAGGGCCACGCTGAAATCGTTTATTCCTATCCCACAACCCCTTCTCGCTCTCCACACCACCGCCCCTGCTCCTCTCTTCCCCAGGCTCCCACACCAACATTCCTCTCCGCCTGTAGACGGTGGTACGTGGCACCCCCCTCCTTGCCGATGCGACGGTGTCCCTGGTCCTCATGCACAGTGAGTCCTCACACTAGTCTTCTTCTCACCTCTTGATTGTGGTAGTATGGTATACTCCCAGGCAGCCAGGAGATGGTGAGGGCAGCAACAGCTAGGAGGTAAAACATATGGTTGCAGCTAGCAGGAATAGAAGCGCATAATTGAGATGTTTGGGGCAGCAGTAGACTAGATGCCTTAAGTCGCTTGCTATGGGCTGATAGGCCTGTGAGATGATCTAGCTCATTTGATTCTTCATTTTATTTGTTATAGTCTCTTTATGTCTATTTTGTGTGTGAAATACCATATTTCATGTATGTTTCTCTATTTTTTTTTATTATATATATATATATATATATCTCACCATATCGGTGTTTTTAGGGAAATGGCGTATTGCAGTATTAGCGTATCCGGACATCCTAGTAAAATACCATTGTGTGAGCAGTATGTTTAATTGAGTGTGAGCCCATAAGATCACGATATGTGCAAAGAACGATTGCGAACAACAGCAATTTGCTAAATGTGACTTCAGATATTTCAATTTTTCTTCTGATTTTAGCTGAAAATTAAGTAAAGATGGGCTAGGGTTCATTATTTCACATTCAGGCTACAGCATTTGTGAAGGCCATAACATGCTGTTCTGTGCATTACTTTGCATAACATACACTTATATACATTATTTACACATTAAATACTATTTTGACAGACATAATTTTGGCAAAGAAATTATAATTACATGTCAAAGCAGTATACATATGGACAATAAGAAGAAAAGAGATTGTGAATATTCCATATTGCTTTCTAAATAATGAAAAATAATTTACCTTTATAGCTCTGTCAAGGAAAAGACCTTTAGGGATGAGATTTGTGTAAGTCAGGAGTAGCCTAACATTTTCGATATCACTTTCTATACTGTCTGCAACCCCAGGGTATTGTATTTTCATTACAACATCAGAACCATCCTTCAAGACCGCTTGATGGACCTGATCAAAAGGGGGGAGAGCAACAGATAAGCGAAGAACAGCTCACTTGTCAGAGAAGCACCAAACAATATATTAGTCTCAGTTGGTGTTGAGGTGATCCTCAAATAATAAATTTGGTATGTTTTTAATATAAAATAAGAGGGCTGCCTCTGCTGCACCAACCTGCCCAATACTTGCTGCAGCGAGTGGCTCGTAGTCGAAACTCCTCAACTGTGAGGACCAGTCCTGACCAAGCTCGGCATCAAGGACAGAATTCAGCTGCTTCCTCGGCATAAGATCAGCACCTTGACGAACAATATCAAGAGCTGCCAACATCTACATTAACTTGGCCAACATCAATTCAAATGGCACATGACAGGACGACCATAAAGCACATAACAATACCCTGAACCCAAATTCTGCACCATCAGCTTAGATAATACCGGCGGGGGCACGAGTGATTCGTCCTGGATGCTCAGCATCTGTCCCACCTTGAGCGCCGCTCCCCGCATCCGGCACAGCGCAAGGGCAACACGCTCGGCATTCTGGTCAGACAAGAACGGCGAGAGTGCTGACCGCTTGCCATCCGAGCCAACTGGTGTTCCGTACATAACCCGCCGGGCCGACTCCTGAAGAGTTCCAAACGCAAGCCCAGCACCCAGACCTGCAAACCTTAATTTTTCCGGCATATTACCGAGAAAGAAGAAGATTTACTCATCATTCGATTCATGCATACACAAGTAAACAATAAAATTTTCTTTCAGTTCAAGATCGATGCACGGTGTGATTTACTGACCCTAGGGCTCGGGTGAAGGGTGTGGAGGGCACCCTCCGCTCCCGCGGCCGGCGCCTCTTCTCCACCGGCGCCGGCGACGGTGAGGGCTCAGAGCAAGCCGCCCCGGCTTCTGGTCTGGCCGCCTCCACGGCTTCGCGTTCAGATGCAACTGCGGCTGCGGCTGCGGCGGTTGTATTGATGTTGGTGATCTCCTGCGTCTGGGCCGGGTGGGGGGATTCTTGCGCCAGGGGTCGCTGCTCCAATGGGGGATCTTGCGGCTGCGGCGGCGAGGCAGCGGCGTCGTCATGGGTGAAGCATACGACGGAGGAGGAGTGGGAGGAGTTGGTGTCCGGGTGGGGGCGAAGAGGGGGTTGTGGGCTGCGAGGGGATCCCTTGGTGAGGCCGGCAAGGTCGGTGGCGGCAAGGAGGGCGGACCTGAGGACGTCTGGCTCGGAGGCGCGCCTGGCGGCCTCGCGGGCGACGAGGGCCGCGCCGTCGAGCAGCCGCCGGAGATCCCTGGATGCCATGGCAAGGGGCGGCGGAGGCGTGGAAGGCTTCGGGACCAAGAAGACGACGATCCGCGCGGGTCGTTTCCTTTTTTGGGCCGTCGACGAAGCAAACTGGATGGCCCACGGCCACCAGTGGGTATCTATTATTCTCCACAGCTCGCTAAGTTTCTATTAGCATGGACTTTTGAATTTTGATGTCTAATCTTAGACGTCCAAGAGCAGCGAGCTCGTCTGCCAAGCTCCGCCCTGCCGTTGTGCGGGTTGGGTCAGACTCAGAGAGAGGGGGGATGTGTGTGTGTTAAAACGTGTGCTTACGCTTATGCTTATGAGATACTGATCTCTGCTCATAGATTAGACGTACGATAGATATGCACTCATGTGTGCGTATATGTGATGTGTGTGAGTCCTTCTTGTACTTTAGAAATTGGTATATAAAAGATATGTTATTTAATTAAAAGTATGACTGTGATATTATTCTATTATAATCTATGCGTACCAACTACTGATCCAGGGACTGGTACTGGTACCCTGAAAGAGGGGTCTCGACAAATGCTTGACCGACTTCTTCTTTCTAAATTTTTCTTGAGAATATTTTTTTGGCTTACCGTAGTAGCGTTTTCCACTGTTTGTATAGAATTATCTCTTTTCCGTATAATGCAAATGCGATTAATTTAGTTTGATTTTGACATATTGAACAGGTACATAGCATCATCTACTATGCATCTGACAAACTGTCGAGAGTGATTGGAAACTTCCATCGTCTTGATTTACATGTGTGCTCAATCCTTAGCCACTGGATACACGGCTATCATTTAAAGCGTACTTCACATATATGCTTAATACATAGTAGATGGTTGCTAAGATGCCACGATGCCAGAAATTTTGCTTAAATAAGGAATAAATAGCTTCTTGCCTTAGCTAAGATGCCAACTGGACTGGATCTCCGTTCGGGAGAACATAGTTGGTGTACGAATTTGCAGAAAATAGGAATAGCAGTACTTGAACTATACGTACACTGTAGGCTCAGCAATTTGACCGTGCTTACTTATACAGTTTAAGAGGCTCTCACGTGTCAATATTGGTTTGCCCACCTCTAGGGCTGGATTTACGGATTAGAAACATCTGTTTCCTCCATTCTGAACGCGTGTCTGTCCAACTAGAAACAAGAATTTATGAACAAATCCTTCACGATGTGAAGACTGTTAAGAGAACAAACCCACATATATCTATAACAACAGGATAGACGGAGCAGGGTCCTAATTAAGTTCGGGCTCCGCTAGTGTAGTTTCCCAAAAATGACATTTCTAGGGTTATAGTCTTAGAGATACTCTTTTAACTACACAAATGCTAGCTGTTAACGATATTTTCTGCCATACTAGGTGCAATTAATATATTCATGAATCATGAGGGACTCACGTGTTCATGACTGGTAATTGTTCGCCCGGTTTTTTTTGTGCACAATGCATGAAATGACTCGCATGTTCATGGGCGATTCAAATGGTCCGCACCGCACTCGGCACCGCGGTCCGCGATGCATCTATGCTTCACTGTTTTCCGTTTCTTTTTGCCACGTGGCTTGAATTTCTCTCCCAGACCTGAGCTCACGCTATAACGCTGTATAAGCACTCGGTGGAACAAGAGTTCCAAAATTCGACGAAATTTCGGAATTTCGGATTTCGGTCGGAGACGGGATTCAAAATTCTAGCTGGGTAAAAAAAAAAAAAATCAAATTCTACAGTATTCTTGAAAATTTCGGTGAGATTTCGCCAAATCTCTGGTAATTTAATCGGTTTTTGACTTTTGAGGACCGGATTCGACCGGACTTGGCTCAATAACCCTTCAGAATGTTATCTTTGATGAAAATTTGTTGAAAAACCGAATTTTCAAGACATTTTATAAAAATAGCAGAAACACTTTCATATTTTTATAAAATTGTACAAGCTTGATCATACTCCAAAAATTTATGGTACCATAGCTAGAAATCTAGGATCATACATAAAATTTTTCAGAAGAATTTAAATTCATTTGTTATATTTAAAAATTCAAAAAACAGAATAAATATATGTAGGATAGTAACCGTGTCAGAATTTTATAAATTTGTTCGAGTGTGACCATGTTCCAAAATGTTTGTGAGAGCTCAAGGATTTCCTCAACACTGTTCTATAAAAGTTCCAAAAAATTTAAACCCGTTTTGATTGCTCAATAAAAAATTGTAAACTGTAGAAGCATGCACTCTAAAGTCAGAAGACTTTGAAGTAGTACTGTCATAATTTTTGGAAATTCCATTGGTTTCATCATCATCTACAACTTTTATAGGAACATTACTGATGCTTCAAGACCATTCACAAAATATTTTAAAATTTTCTGACGTGGTTTGAAATTTGCCGATATCACGATAGTAGTACTATCCGAAATTTGCTGGTATCCATTTCATACAATGTGGATCTTAATTACATGAGATCTCAGGATTGATTCCTAGCTATCACCAATTTTTTCTAAATTTTTGCATCCCCACAACAGTGAATCAAAATTTGTCGATATCCAATTCGTACAGTGTGGATCTTAATTATATGAGATCTCATGATTGATTCCTAGCTATCACCAATTTTTTTGAAATTTTGTGTCCTCACAACAATGAAAAAAACTCAAAAAAAAAAGTTGTGCATGAGATCTCAGGATTGATTCCTAGCTATCACCAATTTTTTCTATTTTTTTGCGTCTTCACAACAATGAATCAAAATTTGCCGATATCCATTTCGTACAGTGTGGATCTTAATTATATGAGATCTCATGATTGATTCCTAGCTATCACCAATTTTTCTGGATTTTTGCGTCCTCACAACAATGAAAAAAACTCACAAAAAAAGTTGTGGCTATGACTTGAACTTAGAACCTAAGGTTTGTAATCGTGGGGCTTTACCAAAAGAGCTATAGGTGGTGGTGACTATTAGTACCAAGGAGTGAACTCTTTTATGTATGTTAGTTAGATTGATTTTAATGGAGACTCAATCATTCACTCCCAACACTGCTCAATCACTTTCCTCTCCGCAGTGAACCAACTCCACTCGACCTCTCCCTGTCGCCCTTACCGTCTCTGGCCATCTCCGGCCAAAATTCGGCCATATCTGGCCACATCCGGTCCACAAGAAAGGAAATCTCGACCATTTACACTGAAATCTCGGCAGTTTCAAGCGAGATTTCCTAGTGATACATGTAACGAAATCTCGATTTTTTGCAGCAAAATCTCGGTATTTTGGGCTGGATTACTGACTCTATGTACCTGATTTGGTTGGTACTAGGCCGGATGTGGTCGGATTTGGTGTATTATTGCATCCTGGCAGTTGAAATCCGAATTGTAACCTTCAAAATTTGAATATCAGTCAAAATACTGTAAAATTTCTAATTTTACAGTACCCTTGTAAGAACTTTATAAATTCACTAAAGTGTAATCATGATCCAAAATTTTGACGAGAGCTCAAGCATCGCCTTAGAACCCTTTTGTAAAAGTTTAAAAAATTCTAAATCTTTTTGGTTGCTCAAGCAAATCTATGTATTGATTATGAGTCTTTTATCACAATAGTAGCACTGTCAGAATTTTTTAAAATTCCTCAGGATTGATAATCATTTGAAAAATTTATTACAACATTAATGATTCATTAGGACTATCTAAAATATTTTTAAAAATTTTCTAAATGATTTGAAGCATTTTTCAATCAGTTGAAATTTGCCGTAAGGCTTTTATTAGGACATCAGCACTATCCGAATTTATAAAAATTCTCAAGCTTTATAATCATCTAAAAATTTTATAGAAATATTAGTGATATGTCAGAATCATGAATAATGCTTTTTAAAATTTTCTAAAGTGGTTTGTTCCATTTTTCATTCCGTTCAAATTTACGGGTCAGCGTTTTATCAAGACAGTAGCACTATCCGAATTTTTAAAAATTCCTCAAGTTTGATAATCATCTGAATTTTTTATAAAAATATTAGTGATGTGTCAAGACCATCTAAAAAAACTAAAAAAAATTAAATGTATTTTGTACTATTTTTCGCTCAATTCAATTTCACCAAAATCTCAGATATATCGGTGAAAAAAACCAGATTTTAATTTTAATTTTTATATTTAGTTTCGGATTTGTTGAAAATTACGAGATCTCACTGAAATTTTGTCTTTCGGTCCCCTTCAAGATGTCTCGTGAAACCGAGATTTCAAACCTTGTTCGCTGGCAGGGATACAAATTTCGTCGAAATTTCGGATTTCGGACCACCACGAAATCTAAACTACCGCCCGGATTAAAACAAATTTGAAATTGATAAAGTAATGATCGAAATTTCACCAAAATTTTATGATTTGTGGCCGGATTTGGTCCAATAACCCTTAAGAAATTCATCTTCTATGAAACTTTGTTGAAAAACCGAATTTTTGAGACATTTTAAAATTTTGTGCCAAAACACTGTAAGATTTTTATAAAATTGTATAAGCTTGATAATGATCTAAAATTATTATGGTACTATATTTAGTAGTGTAGGATCATACAGAAAATTCGTGAAAATAATTGAACTTCATTTGTTATCTTTAAAAAAATTAAAAATAGAATGAACATAATTGGGACAGTAACCCTTTGGGAATTTTATAAATTTCTCGAGTGTGATCATGATCTAAAATTTTTATGAGAGATTAAGAATTGCCTCTGTACTATTCTATAAAATGTTAAAAAAATTTAAATTTTTTTTTTGGTCAATCAAATCTATGTAAGCATTAAACTTCATTTGTTATATTATATTTAAAAAATAAAAAAGAGACAGAACATAAATAGTATTGTGCCTTGTAAGAATTTTATAAATTCACTGGAGTGTTATCATGATTCAAAATTTTTATTAAATCTTAACCATTTCCTTATCACCCTTCTGTAAAAGTTTCAAAAATTTTAAACCTTTTTTGATTGCTAAAGAAAATCTATGTATTGATCATCAAGCTTTTATCAGAACATAGCACTGTCAGAATTTTTAAAAATTATTTAAGAATGATCATCATATAAAAATTTTATGAAAATATTAATTTTACATCAGGACCATTCATAAAAAATTGCAAAATGTTCTAATTGGTTTGTACGTTTTTTTTTGTTTTGTTCAAGTTTGCTGGTAAGCCTTTTAACAGGACAATAGCACTCTTTGAATTTTTAAAACCTAATGAAGCTTGATCATCATTTGAAAAATTTATGAGAACATTAGTGATGCATCATAAACATGAAAAAAAATTTCAAAATTTTCTAACGTGGATTTTACCATTTTTAATTCGGATCAAAATTCCCGGTCAGTGTTTTATCAGGACAGTAGCAATTCTGAATTTTGAAAAATTAATCAAATGTGATAATTATTTGAAATTTTTATGGGAATATCACTGATGTGACAGGAACCTCCAAAAAAAGTTTCAAAAAGTTTTTGATATCGTTTGAACCATTTTTTGTTCAGTTAAAATTTGCAGAAATTTCGAATATTTCGTTCGAAATTCGGTCCAAAAATTCCGGATTTGAATTTTGCGTTTTGAATTATGTCCGAAATAGCGAGACTTCGCCGAAATTTCGGATTTCGAATGAGAGCAAAATTTAAACCGAAAATGAAATTTGAATCCTCGGTCGCTCGTGCAACGTGCAACTAATTCGGTCCTAGCCAAGGTTCAAAATTTCGGCGAAATTTCACCGAAATTTCGGACCACCCCGAAATCTCAAGTACCGACCGGAAATTTTTTTTAAAAAGAAATTGAAATTGCTACAGTAAAATCCGAAACTTCACCAAATTTCGTGTTTTTTGGCCGGTTTTGAAATTTTTAGGGACGGATTTGGTCCAATAACCCTTAGGAAAGTCATCTCCTATGAAAATTTGTTGAAAAACCTAACTTTTTAAACATTTTAAAATTTTGGCAGAAACACTGTCAGATTTGTATAAAATTTTACATGCATGATAATATTCTGAAAATTTTATGGTACTATCCTTAGTAGATTAGGATCATACATAAAAATTTTTAAAATAATTTAACTTCATTTGTTATCTTTGAAAAATCAAAAACAGAATGAACATAATTGGGACAGTTATATTGTTAGGATTTTATAAATTTTGTTGAGTGTGATTATGATCTAATTTTTTTTAGAGATTAACAATTGACTCAGTAACATTATATAAATTGTTCAAAAAATTTAAACTTTGTTTGTTTGGTGAATCAAATCTATGTAAGCATTGAACTTCGTTTGTTATATTATATTTCAAAAATAAAAAAGAAAAGAACATAAATGGTACTGTGCCTTGTAAGAATTTTATAAATTCACTGGAGTGTGATCATGAATCACAGTTTTTATGGAATATTAAGAACTTCCTTATCATCATTCTTTAAAATTTTCAAAAAATTTTATTGGTTACATAATTTTTCATTTTGTTCAAGTTTGCCGATAAGCCTTTTAACATGGAAGTAGTACTGTTCGAATTTTTAAAAATTCATACAGTTTGATCATCATATGAAAATTTTATGAAAGCATTATAGATACATCATAACCATGCACAAAAAATTTCAACAGTTTCTAACTTCATATGTATCATTTTCCATTCGGATCAAACTTGTCGGTTAGTGTTCTATCAGGACAGCGCCACTCTACGAATTTTTAAAAATTCCTCACATTTGATAATCAGCTGAAATCTTTATGAGAACATTATTTATAGATCATAACCATGCACAAAAAATTTCAACAGTTTATAACTTGATTTGTACCATTTTCCATTCCGATCAAACTTGTCGGTCAGTGTTTTATCAGGACAGTACCACTCTCCGAATTTTTAAAAATTCCTCAAATGTGATCATCAGCTGAAATTTTTGTGAGAACATCAGCATTGTGTCAGAAACCTCCAAAAAAAATTTCAAAATTTTTCGATAACGTTTAGACCACTTTTTAGCCAGTGCAAAAACCAGAAATTTCGAAAATTTCGCCCGAAATTTCGGGTTTTTCCGCCGAATTTCGGTTTTTTTTTCTGGATTGGACCGGATTTGAATTTTCAAATTCAAATTTTGTCCGAAATAATTCCGAAATTTCGAAATTTTGCCGAAATTTCGTTATCCGGCCCGAGACGAAATTTATTCCGAAACCGAAATTTGAAACCTTGGTCCTAGCTGCCTCACATATCGACAGGATCATTCTCACGCACAGATGATCGTATGAAACTATGCATGAGTGCAAACAGGATTGACAACGCATCACATTAAGAAGAACAAGTGCTTGCATTAATCCACATAATCACATAATTAATCTCACTCCCTAGCTTGGTAAGTTCAATGCACTCATACCAAAACTATATAAACCACACAGGCACACACACGCCCAACTGGGAATTAGAGCACTACACTACTGCTGCTGCTACTTTGTTTTTGGAAAGAGAGAACTGCTGCTGCTACTAAAACTTGTTTTTTCTAATGGAGAACAGCTACTGCTGATTACTAGAAAAGGTTTGCATGAAGCCACGGTGAAGCATGGTGCTGCTTGTTTTTCCTTCCTAGTTGGGGTGGCCGGCGGTGGAGGGGCTGGAGCCGAGCTGCCGCTGGAGGGCGGCCAGCGGTCGGGTGTGCGCGGCAGGGTGGTGGTCGACGGAGGAGGAGTTGGCCTCGGCGATGTCGAAGTCGAGGTCCTTCTGCCGGAGCATGAGCAACATGCGGCAGGCGTCGATGCGGAGACGGTCGTTGCGCAGCCGCGCGCGCTCCATGTCGCGCTCCTTGTTGGCGCGGAACCGCTCCCACTTGAGCCGCTGCCGCTCCAGCTGGTACGCGCGGCACTCGTACGCCACCTGCTGCTCCTCCACCTCCACCGCGCGCCGCCGCACCCACTGCCGCACCTGCTGCAGGTCGCCACCCGCCGCCGCCGCAGCCAGCTCGCCTTGCAGCTGCTGCACGGCGGACGGCCCCTCCTCGCCCGCCGCCGCCGTCCTGCTAGCGCGCTTGTTCCCATTCTCCTCGTCCTCCCCCGCCGCCGCTGAGCCATCCTCGCCCCGGCGGCGCTTGTGGTGCCCACCGTTGTGGTGGTGGTGGTGGAGGCCGTGGCTGGTGTAGATGTGGCTGCCGCGGTGCTTGATCCCCGTCGCCACCTCGTCGTCGTCCTCGTCCTCGTCGTCTTCATCGACCTCCTTGCTCGTGGGGACGTCCTCGCTGTCTTCATCGTCGTCGTCCGCGCCCGCGGAAGAGTCCTTCATCCCCGGGGAAGGGGCCGCACCAGCAGCCATGGCGGACGAGGCCATGGTAGCCGTCGGTGGGTGATGGAAGCAGGCGGCGCCCTCGCCGGCGCTGTGCGGCATGTGCGAGGCAGCGGCCGCGGCGCCGGAGTTGTGGTAGGCGCACATCTCGCGGAAGAAGAGGTGCTTGGAGCTGAGCAGCTTGCGGGCCTCGTCCTTGTCCTTGGGGGTGAGCTCTTCCATGGATTCGAGCAGCGCGTTGTTCTCGACGACCTTGCACGCCTCGCCGCGGCCGAGCAGGTCGACGACGCGCTTGTAGCGCTTGTTGAGGTCGTTGAACTTGTCCTCGCACTGCTGCGGCGACACCATGAAGCCCTTGTCCATCATCGCCTGCGACACCGACTTCCACTTGCCCTTCTTCTGCTGCGCCGCCGCCTGCCCGTGCCCATGCGCATGAGCCGCCGATGCGCCCGGCTTCCCGTGCGACGCTGCCTTCCCGCCTCCAGCCGCCCCCATGCCCTCGCCGTCATCCCCGACGTTGTACACCACCTGGATCAGCAGCCGCACCATCCCGTCCGTCCACTTCATCCGCGTCCACGGGCACCCCGCCGCCCCGGGCTGCTGCTGCTGCACCACACCACCACCCCTCCCAGCGCCGTTGCCCATCTCATCGTCATGGCTCCCCGCCTTGACCACCCTGGACGACGTCGCTGAGTAGGGCGAGTACGAGGACGGCGGCTGCTGCCTCACCACAGGCACGGGCTGATGCTGGAAACCGCCGCCGTGGTGCTCCGCCGTCTGCTGGAACGCGTGCATCTGCGGCTGCGGCGGGTGGGCCAGGTGCATATCCAGCCCCAGCATTGCCGCCGACGGCACCACCACCCCCCGCGGCCCCGCGGTCCCTCCTCCCCCGCCTCCTCCGTCGCCTCTCTCCATCTGCAAAAAGACTCGTCCTCTCGCACTCGCACCCTGGTTTTGTACACTGCTCGATGGAAAAAAAACAAGCAGCGAGGTGAGACTAATAAGAAGGGGGGGCGAGAGACTGGAGACCGGAGAGTTGTGGGTGACGATGACACAGCCGCAGGTTTGGGGCGGACCGTGCGGCCGCCTCCGCGCACGGCCAGCGGCACAAGCAGCCGGTTTTGCGCCGCACCGCCCCGCCCCGCCCCGCCGGTTGGGGGAGCCCACAGACCCGCCAAAACCACCCAGGGATCCCGTGCGCCTTGGCCGCCCTCTGTGGTCTCGTGTCTACCACCTGTGCTGTGCGCAGAAGATCCGCGTCCACCGGGGGAGGATTGTGAAACAGCTGCGGGGAGGGCGGGCTGCCGCCGGTTTCCCCTGGTTTCGGTTTTGCCAAAGTTTCTCTCGTTTTTCCGTGGGAAGTTTGTTAGCCTGGGTAATTGCAGAAAGGACCGCATGGTTCTGATAAACCCATCCAGGAGGTTATTTTCTTCTATTTAATTTTTAGGACTTGTGTCGAAACCAGGGAGAGGAATCAAGGAATGAAAATCCCAAATAGGGATTTGAAGGCCATATGGGACCCCCCTTAATCTTTTTTGAGAAATATTCTCGACTGGAAGAGGTTACTGCCACGAGCTCTTGTGATAAAAAAAACGATTTTTTTTAATAATACATTTTTTAAATTAAATTGCAAAAATATATGACGAAATAAAAAAAATTCAAAAATATACCCTTGTCGCCCATTGGTTGGGCGAGCAAGTAGATGTCGCCCACTGATTGGGCGACATGTATACGTCGACCGGTAGTTGGCTATGTCGCCCCTCAGCAAGCGATGACCCAAAAATCGAGCAACGGTTGGGCGACTTGGCGTTGCATTTCTTCGGCCGAGAGAAGAAGAAAGGGAGGGAGAAGAGAAGAGAAGGGGGAGGAAGAAGAGAGAAAAGAGAAGGGGAAAAGATGAAAAGAAAGAGAGGAAGAGCAGCGGCTGCACGTATGTAATTTTTTTACCGTGAATTTTATTTAGTGTTTAGGGTTAGATGTAGTTATTTTCGGGATTTAATTTGTTTAGTGTTTAGGGTTAGGGTTAAGGTTAGATCTAATCATTTTCGCGGTTTATTTTGTTTAGTGTTTAGGGTTAGGGTTTGATCTAATTATTTTCGCGGTTTATTTTGTTTAGTGTTTAGGGTTAGATTTAGTTATTTTCGCAGTTTATTTTGTTTAGTGTTTAGGGTTAGGGTTAGATCTAGTTATTTTTTGCGGTTTATTTTGTTTAGTGTTTATGGTTAGATCTAGTTAAATGTAGTGTTTATTTTGTTTAGTGTTTAGGGTTGTAATCCTGTAGCAGCTGTAGCAGCATCCGATTTGTTTAGTGTTTAGCAAAAATCATGATAGTGTTTATCAACAAAATGTAGTTAAATCTAGTTATATTTTTAGTCGGTTTGTGAAAATGCATGTAGATAGATATGTTTTTTTACATATAGAAGTGCACATATATATATATATTGTTAGGGCTGTAGATGTTTTTTAGAAATACAAGTACAGAGATGAATATTTTTCGCATAGTTTTCAGAATCTAGTTTTATTCCATAACAATATACATGCTAATTGAACAACTTGAAAATTTCAGGGCGTAATGGTTTTTTGCATCAGAAATGGGCACACTTGGTTTCCAAGTAATGATATTTTTAGGAATGTAGATATTTTTTAGAAATAGAAGTAGAGAGATGCATATTTTTAGGAATGTAGATAGATATATATTTCTCCGAGTGTAGATATACATAAGTATAATTTTTTTAACAAATAGATATAGTACTTTTTACGGAGAGTAATTAATTCGTGTGTTAATGAATAGGTTCGCAGATATGTCAGAACGAGTTCTATTTAGAATCTTTTATGGAGAAGGGGTTGTCATGTATGGTTCGGAGGGTGCGGATCTGAGTAACTTTCAGTATATGGACAAAAGTTTAAGTAGGGTCGAAGAGCGTACATTTGCTTTTGTGTTGAATTGGTTGTATTATACGTTTCAGATGGAACCAGAGAAGTGCCAGCTTTGTACCATGCGAGATGATCCTGTTTATTGGGAGTTAGTTGGTGAAGGAGCGCATCTTAGAGGTCATATGTGAGGCGAACAACGTGGATGGTATCGAGTGCTTTTAGTGCAAGCGTATGAAAGGGTTGTTGCCCGTAGCGGTGGTGGGCCGGTGAGTGTAGTGAGCCTCAAAATGAGTTCACTTATGGTGACAGAAATTGGGGAATCTAGCCGTGAGCAGCATGTTTAGGGATGCAATGAGGATATCGTTTACAGTGGTGAGCAAGTTGAGATTGGGAGGATGATGGAAACATCGGGCAAGATCTTGTGAGGGCAAGTAGGCGAAGGTGAGGAAATTGAGGAAGTAATAGCACGGATGGTAAAGGAAGACCTTGAATATCAACAAATAGAAGTGGAAGGCAGCGATAACTCGGATGAGAAAGATGAAAGTCTTTGAGCATTGGTGCAGTGATTGGAGCACACATCAATTTAATAACCTGGTTGTAAATGAAGGCAATGATACACCTTGGCAGTATAACGACAATGAGGTGAGGCCTAACAATATTTACCCCACAAAAGAGGCAGTGCAGGATGCTGTTAAAGATTGGGCCTTATTACTAAGAAGAACTCTCAGGGTTAAGAAGTCCACCCCAACCTGCTACAACGTGATGTGCGAGATGCAAGGGTGCCCTTGGAGAGTGCACACGTACAAGCCCAAATGGGGCACCCACTGGCTATGTTCGAAGGTTGAACAACATAGTTGTATGACTGAGGAAACCCTGGTGGCTCACAGGAATCTGTCGTCTGGGTATATCGCGAGTGTCATGTACCCAGAGATAGTTGAGAACCTGAATTTTGAGCCCCGTGCTATTATCCGAGCAATTGAGAACAGATATTAGTACACAATTAGTTACGGGAAGGCATGGAGGGCGAAGCAGAAGGCCTTGAAAATGAGATTTGGGAAATTTGAAGACTCGTACCATAATCTGCCCGCACTGCTCAGTTGTATTTAGGGAAGAAATCCTGGTACTTATTATGATTATCAGGACTGTCCGTCAAGCAAGTGGCCGAACAAGAGGCACCTGAAGAGAGTTTTCTTCGCATTCGGAGCTTGCATTAGGGTGTTCTATCACTGCCGTCCATTGTTGTGTGTGGACGGCACATTCTCGATCGGGAAATACAAAGGACAAATAATGGCAATTTGTGGCGTCGACACAAACAACTAGATTACGCTGTTGCCTTTGCCTTTGTGGAAGCGAGAACTATGAGAGTTGGTGTGGTTCCTCTGAACTTGAAGATCGGGGTGGTGAAAACTTCGCCAAGATGTGTGCATCTTGCATGACAGCATCTTTGAGTGCGCTTAGTGCCATCGACGATTGCAAGCGGGGAAGATGAGCTATTTCCTGGGTGACTTGCGAGCCGATGGTGCATGAGGCATTTGGGCACGAACTTCTATAAGCAATTTAAGAACAAGGAACTGATGAACATGTTCAAGAGGCTATGTAAGCAGAACCAAGATAGCAAATTCCGTACTCTTTGGAAGAATCTTGATGAGCTAACAAAAAAACACAAAGAGACTACTAGCAGTGTAACACAGGAGCAGGCAGAGCCTTTATTCCCTCTGGCAACAGAAGATGAGGCGATGAATCATCGTCGAAGGCAAAGGCCGATCAAATGTTTCTCGGACTGGATAAAGCACGAGTTCAAAGAGAAGTGGTCGTTGTTACATGACACACATGGTGCTAGATACGGTGTCATGACGATCAACTTGGCAGAGGTGTACAACTGGGTAATGAGAGGGATGAGGTGTCTCCTGTTGGTAGGAATTGTTGAGGGAGTGTTGAGGGGTACAACCAAGTATTTTGTGGATAGGCATAAAACTGCTAAAGTAGTGATGAGAGATGAGAATGCCTTGTACTAAAGCATGATAAGTAAATACATGGATGAGAAGAGTAAGAAGGCGGGCAAGCATAGAGCTATCAAAGTAAGTTCATGAACACTGCGCTTCGAGGTGATATGCAGGGATAAAAGACGGCGGGGAACAAACCAGAAGGTTATCACCTAAGAGTGCATCTTACAGGCTGAATATCAATGCTCGTGTAACAAACCCCTCCTTTTGCATAGGCCATGTTATCATGTGATAGCTGCATGTGCATTATTTGTAATGCGACCCGGTATATATCTTTCTGAATATTTTACAAAGGAAAAGGTGATGGCAACTTGGAGCGAGGAGCTTTATGGTTATGGTGTTGTCGGTTCTTTCACCACAACTCCTAGTGTTGACAAAAGGTTTTGGGTCCCTGATTTTGATGCAAGATCATACAAAGGAGGACGTCGCAAAACAAGGTGTATCAAAAATGACATGGATGAGTTCGAAACTGGTAAGCGCGTGAAGAAATGTTCGTTGTGCAAGCGAACAGGACACACGTTCAAGAACTGCCAGCCACATAACGAAGAGGATGAAGGAGGAGATGGTAACCCGACGGTGGGGGAGGGATCGTCGTCTTCAAGGCGTGGTGGACGACATCATCGTACTACCGGAGAAGCTATTTGAACTATTAGATGCTATATGTCAAATTAATATTTTATTGATGTAATGTGTGTTGTAATCTGTTTGAATATATTTTGCTGATGTAATGTGTGTTGTAATCTGTTTGAATATATTTTGTTGATGCTTGTGTATTTATTTGTACGCATTTGGTTCTATGTATTATTCTGATGCTTGTGTATTTATTTGTACGCATTTCGTTCTATGTATTGTTCTGATATTTGTATAGTTCTCTATATATAACTTTCATTTTTGTAATTTGCAGGTATGGCTCACCAGGATGGAGATGACGACTGGCCCTTTGAGTTGCTAGATCCGATCGTTGATCGTCGTCACTGTGCCCACTTCGCCACCGCTTTTCCAAAGGAGGGACAGGATCCTCTGGAGCTCTGAGTACTACGGCCGAGGCCACCGCGGGAGCTCTGGACTCTCGATCCTCGTTGGATCCCCAGGTAACGTATTTATCTTTTAATTTCAAAATATGCCCGATGCAGTATCAAAATTTGTTTTAATTAACTAGTGCGGTGCTCATATTAATTTAATATTTCTGTTTCATAGGCTACGAGCAGCAGGATTGCTGCCACTGGCATAAATGGTGGAGGCGCACGGAGATGCGCAGGGGAGGGACGTGAGCCACCGGTTCCCATTTGACAGGTCCCTTCTCACCACTCTGGTGGATCGGTGGAGACCGGAGACGCACACCTTCCACCTACCTGTCGGGGAGATGGCGATCACTTTGAAGGACGTCTCGTACCTCCTCGGTCTCCCGATCGCCGGTGGCCCTGTGGTGCCCCAGGACGTCCACGCGATGTGCCGCGAGGAGGTACTTGCGCGGTTCCATGGTGTGTTACCGCCTGCTGCGTATCGACCCTTCACCAGCACCCATGGTCCGACACACAGGTGGCTTCGACAGTTCGTGGTAAGCAACCAACCTTTCAAATTTAACTTCGCATATATTGGCTAGACTAACAAGAAAACTTAAATTTACAGGCGAAACACATCGTCGAGCCTGCGGACGAGCAGAGGGAGAGCCGCCACCTTGAGGCATACCTGCTCTGGCTGTTTGGCTGGTGCATGTTCACAAGCTCCTATGGGGATAGAGTGGACAGGCACTTCGTCCAGTTCGCGAGGGCGATCGCGGACGCACCCCTTGACGCCGTGCCACAGTACTCCTGGGGGTTAGTTGTCCTGTGCACGACGCACCGTGGGCTCTGCGACGGTTGTGGGCGGATCGCCGACGGGTCGATCCTCACTGGATGTCCACTGCTTCTGCAGCTTTGGGCATACGAGAGGTTCTAGATCTGGCGGCCCAACATGGACACGCGTTCTGTTGTACACGATGGCGACGATGACGTTGACGCGCTGACTATGGGCACCATCTGGTGTCACCGACGGGTAAGATATTGTAAACCACGATTGTGAAACTTACACTTTAACATTTGTTGTTACTAATGGTAATGTTCTGAGTTGATTTTTCTATCGTCACTGCAGCCTAGGTGGGCACACATCACGATGCGGCTTAGCTACCCGCAGTTCGTCACTGCGTTCGACCACCTCACCGAGGACCGCGTACGCTGGACACCGTACACAGAGGGATAGGTCGAGCTACGTGTGACGGGTGGGTTGTCCACGCTATGCACACGCGACACGACGTACTGGCGTACACGTCGATTCCTCGTGTTCGGCGTCCTAGTTGAGGGCTACGCTGTCCATCGAGTGATGAGGCAGTTTGGTCTACGACAGGAGTTCCAGGTCCAGGTCGGCCGGCAGGTCCCATACGGCGTCCACACGTAAGTTCCCTACATCGATGTTCTCTAATCTCTACGGTGTAATGACATGTAATAATGTTATATTTTTTCTTATCCGCAGGCAGAGTAGGAGGGGCGGGCATGGGGGCGCTCCATGGCATGTACATATGGCGTCATGGGTCGAGGAGTGGGGAGGAGCCTTGGACGACGTCCATACCGAGGATGCGCCGTACGACCCGCAGACGTACCAGGGGTACCTACAGTGGTACACTTCCCTTACCCGTCTGTGTTTGGTACGTATCAACCCCGATCCTCCTAGACACATCCCCAGGGTGACGGACACATATCCCAGCCATACGGACTCGGCTCTACACGGTGCGGTAAGTTTTGTCTAATGTACGATGTATTTTTGTATTGTATTTTCCAGATTAATGTGTTAGACTAATTCGTAATGTATTTTTCTGACTGATGTGCTAGCCTAGTACTACGATGAGTCAGGGAGCTTCCTTTCTCGTCTGTCTCGTGGGGTAGACGTGACTAGAGAGGATGTGACCTCCTTCTTCGTGAGGTTCAGGGAGAGTGCGAGACGCATCCTCGAGTTGGCAGGATGCCTCGCGCCTCGCGATGTGGCTCACGGCGTGCTGCTTAGTGGAGTGAGGAGTGCTCCAGGTACATCTTTACACGCCACGGCCTCTCGTCCCATCGTAACGCCGAGCTATGCGACTGGGCGAGCTACTGGATATGCTGGTCTAGCCCCTCACGTCGGAGGTGAGTACTTCATCACATTTTGTATGTTTTCCAATTATTTTTTGAATGGTACCAATAATTCTTCATTTCTTACAGGCTCACAGGCGCGGTGGTTCTCCTCTGCAGCTTCACCTGCCCCTGACGACTATGAGGGGCATTTTGATGATCCAGCCCATGCGGAGTTCGACCTCGACGATGGTGGGGTGTCGAGATACTTCGCTGATCCGGATGAGCCTGGATCATCGCAGTTGCAGGGAGCACCACCACCGACGTAGCCTTCTCAGCCGGAGTATGCTACACCTTCAGCTAGACTACAGAGGACCCACCGCGACCGATGCGGTGACCTACTCGCGAGGGCGGCTTCGCAGAGGCTGCGCCGGCCAGCGAGGCGCGCTAGAAACGGGCGCCAGTAGTTTGTTATGTTATTTTAGCTTATGTATTTAGTTATTCCGTTGTGATATAGTTTCCATCTTATGTATTTGGTTATATACGATATATTTTTGTTATGATAGTAACCTAGTACTTTTGGTTATGAAATATTGTTATTCTTTGTTGAATTAGGCCTGCTTTCAAGCATAAAGAGTCAATTAGTTAAAAATGGTTATAACATCCCGTAATAATACCTCAAAAATGGTTGACATATCACATACGGTGCAGTCACAAACTTACAAACAAAACTGGACTGCAATCGTGCAAAGCGAATGGTCATTTAAGCCTTTTTGGCAGCCCGTAAAATAACATGTTTAGAAGAGAAATTATGGAGGAATAGCCTCCAAACACCCTACGACACTTGTACTACCGTAATATGCAAAAGAATCCTATTTAAAACTTGGTTTGCATCCCAATTTTGCCAAACCAAACACCCTAAACGATCACTAAAAGCACGTTCCAAAAAACTTAAACAGTTGTTGCGAATGACGGTCGTGCAGCAGCTTTTCAGGGCGAATAGCCTACTCACGGGCGTGTAGTCTTGTCAGGCCAATTAGACAAGTCACATGCATCAGCTTTGTCAGCATGAGCTGCCAAAAAAGAAACGTCGTGCAATTTTTGACAGAGGATGACACGTCGTGTAGCCTTTGATAGAGGTCGACAGGTCGTGCAGCTTTTCTCAGAGGGTGACAAGTCGTGCAGCTTTTCTCAAAAGGTGATAGGTCGTGCAGCTTTGATGATGGGTGACACGTCGTGCAGCTTTGATGATGGGTGACAAGTTGTGCAGCTTTTCTCAGAAGGTGACAGGTCATGCAGCTTTGATGATGGGTGACACATCGTGCAGCTTTTCACAGAGGATGCCAGGCCGTCAAAATGGACAAGTGCTGTAGTTGTGTGGAGTAACCCCTCACCACCATTATAAAACCGGCCGAGGGGTAGACATCCAACACCGCCAAACCAGCCATAAAACGTCGACTGAATCTACATAAATTCGGGCACGATGTCATTCTACCGTCGCCTCTTTAGCAAGCAGAACTTATCTGGCCCCGAATACCCGGATGCCAGTAGCGTCGACGCCCCAGTTTTGCCGGAGTTGCCCCGACCCAAATGCGACCGCAACCTTCCGGCGAAGATGACGCAATCTACCCACGGAGAGATAGCCGCCCACGCTCACTACTGTTGTGCCCGCCCCTACCGGGTAAACCTACTAGTGTCCATACAATACAGGGTAACAGTACCATTTCATGCATTGTTCTTTCTTTTCTCAGCACAACGACCGGTATTGCTTCTTCCAATGGATCGACGGGTCGGAACGACGTGATATCGAATTGATCAACAACTGCCATGACACCTACCCCGCTTCTCCTGAGAACTTCAACCGGTGGGAGAGGCCGCCAGGATATGTCCCCGTTCTAGATCGACTAGAGTTCAGGGCTGGTGGGTAAGGGGCCAACCAATCGGTGAGTTTAATGCGACATACTCATGTTTCACTCACAAAGTAGTAATTCTAAACCAGTTCATCACATGCAGGAGTTCAAAAAGAAAATTGCGAAATTGCTCAAGTCAAAGGAGAAACCTCCTCAAGGGCCACCCGAAAGCCTCGACTTTTGCGAACACGACCTGCAGGCAGTGGTTGATACCTGCCACGATGATCTAGCGGACCGGAGATTCTACCGGTGCCCCTTGGCCGAGGATGAATGGTGCGGCTACTTCAACTGGGTGGACCCGGAGACATACCACCCACATCTCAAATTTCCTGTATGGGATAACTGGAGGGAGCAACCCTCTCTGTAGTGCTACTACCGCCCAAAAAAGCCAGACCACGAGTACGCCTACGGTATTATTCGACGACCACAGTGAGCATACTGCATTGACTGCAGGGCACGCTTCCGGTTGTACAAGGAGAAGCTCAACACACACCTCCTGCACCATATAGTGGAGTGCGAGCCGAAACAGAGCAGGCGTCTCGGCAAGTCTCCGCCAACGACCAACGCACCAAAAGTACAAGAAGGTACCTCCTCTCGAAGAGGAAGGGACAAGGGGAAGCAGCCAGCCGAGGTCCGCACCACGCAACAAATCCTTGATGCGTTACGCAGACCATCCGGGAACCCGGGTGGTATTAACACAGGGGACGCCGGGAATCGGGATGACATGCCCATATGGGAGGGCAGAAATCCACATAAAAAAGACCAAAAATTCTGTCTTATACACTCGAGACGTACGGCATAGGCCACCCAATCGGCGACAGTAGGGATTGAGTGGTGTCCGAGAACAAATCGCGAAATTTACACGTGTGATGTAATATGCAGAAAATGTCGGACATCATTCCCGCTTTACCCAGATAGGCGAAACGATCACTTGTTCCACCATGATAAACAATGCTTTCGTTAGTTAGTTCGTCAAGCAATTTCGTCACTATTGTAATGCCCTTGTAATCTAATCTAATCTATTGCTTATTTTATCACCTGAACTTTCGGTGTATGTGCCCTTATATATGTTCAACAAATAATTTAAGTGCTTCGTGGAAACTATTCATAACATGAGTTGTTGTCGACTATAATACTTAGGGTTATTGCACTAGTGGAAATTAGATGCAAAGCAAGGTGTAAATTACATATTTTTCCAGAATATAGTAGTGCATATATGAAAGATCAAATATGGTCCATTGTTCATAAAAATTCCATTTAGATATGATATTTTACGGACCGCCGAAAAGGCTTAAAAACATGATATGAGTTGTTGTTGACTATAATACTTAGGGTTATTGCACTAGTGGAAATTAGATGCAAAGCAAGGTGTAAATTACATATTTTTCCAGAATATGGTAGTGCATATATGAAAGATAAAATGTGGTCCATTGTTCATAAAAATTCCATTTAGACATGATATTTTACGGGCCGCCGAAAAGGTTTAAAAACATGACATGAGTTGTTGTCGATTATAATACTTAGGGTTATTGCACTAGTAGAAATTAGATACAAAGCAAGGTGTAAATTACATATTTTTTCCAGAATATGGTAGTGCATATATGAAAGATCAAATGTGGTCCATTGTTCATAAAAATTCCATTTAGACATGATATTTTACGGGCTGCCGAAAAGGCTAAAAACATGACATGAGTTGTTGTCGACTATAATACTTAGGGTTATTGCACTAGTGGAAATTAGATGCAAAGCAAGGTGTAAATTACATATTTTTTTCATAATATGGTAGTGCATATATCAAAGAGCAAATCCGGTCTATTCTTCCTAAAAATTACATTTAAACATGACATTTTACGGGCTGCCGAAAAGGCTACAAAAATCACACTCTCCCTGATCTCAGAATCGCACTCTCTCTGATCTCCCTCTCCCACCATCGTTTTGCAATTTCTAAAAAAAATTAATTCTTTAAATAATTTCAAATTATTGATTGCCTGGACTTTTATTGGACACATTTATCAGTACCTAAGTTCAATGACAGTTGCCCAGCCACTTCCTCCAAAAGAAGTGTTTTAAATATCTTTACAAATTTGGATTGAAATTGTTCACATGCAATAACGCGATTTTGCTAATCAATTAGTATCGTCATACTAATTATAATTTTACTAACACCGTCATACTAAGCATAAAGGAAATTGCCTTTCCCATTTTCTACTTGTTCTCCTTGAATTTTGATAATTATTTTAAATTTCTTTAGAGCCTCAAAATATTTTACTTGGACCCTAAATGATGTACACTGTCTTTCCAAATATTTTCATCTTTTTTGAAGTCTCTCCAATTTCTTTTAATTTCTAAATTTCCTGGCCGACTGGACCACATGTCGCCCTATGGTTGGGCGACTTCTCCCGGTCGCTCAATCGTTGTGCGACTACTTCTGTCGCCCTGTCCACCTCACTGCCGAGTCAGCACTCCCCTCCTGTCGCCCAACCAACGGGCGACAGGGGTATATTTTTGAATTTTTTTTATTTTGTCACATATTTTTGCAATTTGATTTAAAAAATATATTATTACAAAAATTCAAAAAAAAATGGCACAAAAAAATTCTAAAAATAACGACAATGTTTAGAAAAATCATAAAAACCTAAAACAATTAAAACAACGTAAATACAAATATGGATAATAAAACTTTTACTAAAATAGAGAAAAATTGTGCTAAAATCTACACCAACATTTGATCCAATCCATATGTCCACACATCCAAATAAGATTCATATATGGGTAAAATCCAAACAAGTTACATGGTGGCAGATGAACACACTCCTTTGGAGAACTTGATTATTTGCCACACGTAAATTAGTGTAATTGATAATTTGATATACTATGTCTCACTGATATGTGGTCTCAGAGCCCAGATGTTGGTGAGACAGGACGTGGTAAACCATAAAATACACATCAATTTTACGGCAAATAATCAATTATGTCCACTTCAGACGTCAGAGGCAGGCGTTGGTCAAGTGCCACAGCGAGCAAACCCTACTACAGGCTTGTTGAGAGCTCCATCGCTCGTCTTCCCGTGCAAACGGTTTCAAATATTTACCAAAGCGAACACACTCCTTCGAAAAACTTGGTTATTTGCCACACCTAAATTAGTGTAATTGATAATTTGCCATACTATGTATCACTGATATGTGGTCTCAGAGCCAGATGTTGGTGAGGCAGGACGTGGTAAACCATAAAATACATATCAACTTTATGGCAAATAATCAATTATGTCCACTTCAGACGTCCAAACAGAGAGGCAGGCGTTGGTCAAGTGCCACAGCGAGCAAACCCTACTATAGGCTTGTTGAGAGCTCCATCGCTCGTCTTCCCATGCAAATGGTTTCAAACATTTACCAAAGCGAACACACTCCTTTGGAAAACTTGATTATTTGCCACACCTAATTAGTGTAATTGATGATTTGCAATACTATGTCTCACTGATATGTGGTCTCAGAACCCAGATGTTGGTGAGACAGGTCGTGGTAAACCATAAAATACACATCAACTTTATGGCAAATAATCAATTATGTCCACTTCAGACGTCCAGACAGAGAGGTAGGTGTTGGTCAAGTGCCACAGCGAGCAAATCCTACTACAGGCTTGTTGAGAGCTCCATCGCTCCAGATGTTGGTGAGACAGAACGTGGTAAACCATAAAATACAAATCAACTTCCTGGCAAATTATCAATTATTTCCACTTCAGATGTCCAGATAGAGAGGCATTCGTTGGTCAAGTGCCACAGCGAGCAAACCCTACTACAGGCTTGTTGAGAGCTCCATTGCTCGTCTTCCCGTGCAAACAGTTTCAAACATTTACCAAAGCGAACACACTCCTTTGGAAAACTTGATTATTTTCCACACCTAAATTAGTGTAATTGATGATTTGCCATGCTATGTCTCACTGATATGTGGTCTCAGAGCCCGGATGTTAATGAGACAAGACATGGTAAATCATAAAATACACATCAACTTTATGGTAAATAATCAATTATGTCCACTTCAGATGTCCAGATAGAGAGGCAGATGTTGGTCAAGTGCCACAGCGAGCAAACCCTACTGCAGGCTTGTTGAGAGCTCCATCGCTCGTCTTCCCGTGTAAACAGTTTCAAACATTTACCAAAGCGAACACACTCCTTTGGAAAACTTGATTATTTGCCACACCTAAATTAGTGTAATTGATGATTTGCCATACTATGTCTCACTGATATGTGGTCTCAAAGCCCAGATGTTAATGAGACAGGACATGGTAAATCATAAAATAGACATCAACTTTATGGTAAATAATCAATTATGTCCACTTCAGATGTCCAGATAGAGAGCAGACGTTGGTCAAGTGCCATAGCGAGCAAACCCTACTGCAGGCTTGTTGAGAGCTTCATCGCTCGTCTTCCTGTGCAAACAGTTGTTAGATTATTATGGGGATGGCCCATAATTAATTGGATAGAAATTCCAAAAGGCCCATTAAAATACTAAGAGTCATGAAATTGGTTTAGTACCATATGGGTAATTGAGAGAAGGTTTGACCAACTTAAATAGTTGAGTTGTGTGTCTCTCAATTAGCAAGGTGGAAAAGGATAAAGGCTGTGCCACCTGCGCTTGTATGAGCCGAGCCGAGGCGTGGCGTGTCGCGAGTCGAGTCGAGTCAGTCGAGACAAGGCGTCTTGTGGCTTGAGCGATTCGGACGTGATGTGCTGGGCGGGAGCGGTTTGTTTTTGCCGTTTCAGTGATCAATGTGACCAGTAACCGCAGTGATCAATGTGACCAGTAACCGTAGTGATCAATGTGACCAGTAAATGCCGTCAGTTACCTGTAACGGACGTGGTTGATGGCTGGCTCATAATGAACGTCGTTTACTGGTAACGGTTTCTGGAATTGATGGACTGGTAACTCCTGCCAATTGTATGTCGCAAGCCGCCTATATATGGAGGGCAGTGGCAGTGTTTTCAGACAACGAAAGAACGCTGGCTCTCGCCTGAACTCTCCCACAAGACTCCATTGTTCCATCTGTAGTGTTGCATTGCTTATCTCCCCACCTCCGTTTTCTTGCGCGCACAAGTAGCGGAGGGAGCAGGCCTCCGGAACCTCGCCCTTCTTGAGATCTTGCTCGAGATAGAAGGCCGATAAGGTTTTTGGGGAGCGTACCACGCGACTGCTCGAGTGTGTCGGTGTTCCCGAAGCACATCTCAGATCGCACCAACGTTCGACTGCATCGACCTCTCCACTGCATCAAGTCTTCACTGCGACAACTTGTGATCCTCTACTCCGACTGTCATGGCGAACGAGAACATTCCGCCTGCGCCTGTGCCTATGGTGGCACCGGCTCAAGGGTATATTAACTTATACCGTATTTTAATCATGTTGATTTCTTGTTCATTAGTCTTTGCGTATGAGATAGATAATTTGTTATCTAGTACCTTTGGCTTTGAACTAGAATTGTGTTATTGTTGAATCATGATTTACATAATTCTGTGGATTAAAATATTGAGAAAATTTCTAATATTTCCAACAATCCAAAAACCTTATTCTAGGAATTTTACAACTACTGGTTTCGCTGCCGCACTTAAGCCAATTGTATTTGACGGCGCAAATTACAAGCGTTGGCGCGCCAAGATGATTCTGTGGTTGACTGCCATGAACGTGTATCACGTTGCGCAAGGCAAGCCGACTGAGAAGGGCTCTCTCCGAGCAGAGAGTGCCTTGGCACTATGGATAACTTGTTTAGAGGCGCCGTGATTAGCGTTTTGGGAGAAAATCTTGTTGATGTATATATGATTTTGCCAAGTGGTAAAGAAATGTGGGATGCACTTGAGGCAAAATTTAGAGTCTCTGACGCGGGTAGTGAACTCTATGTCATGTAGCAGTTTCATGACTACAAGATGGTTGATGACCACTCTGTAGTAGAACAGGCTCATGAGGTTCAAACCTTTGCGAAAGAACTTGAGAATTTTACATGTGCATTACCCGACAAGTGTGTGGCGGGATGCATCATTGCGAAGCTGCCACCTTCTTGGAGGGATTTTGCCACTACTCTAAAACACAAGAGACAAGAGTTCAACGTTGCTGGTCTCATTGGGTTTCTAGATGTTGAGGAGAAAGCGAGGGCAAAAGATATACGTGGAAAAGAAAGTTCTAGTGCCAATGTGGTACAAAAGAAAACCTTTCAATTCAACAAGAAGAATAAAAATAAGTCTGAAAAGCCTGAGAACAAGAACAAGGCCGCTCAAACTACTAGCTTCAAGAAGAAGAAGAATAAAGGAAAGGGAAACTGCTTTGTCTGTGATGGTACTGATCATTGGGCAAAGGATTGCCATGATCGTAAAGACAATAAGCAGAAAAAGTCCGCCAACGTTGTTATTGGCAATCCGAGGAGAGAACATCCGGTATGTTTCAATACCTACCATTCTATCGATTATGTCGTTCACGATTGGTGGATTGACACGGGGCCAATATACATGTTTGTCCGACAGATCCTTATTCTCTTCTTACCAGTCACGAGGGCTACCTCCGTGTTGATGGGGAATGGGTCGCAGCATTTGTGCGTGGAGTCGTCACGAGTTGACTTGAAGTTTACTTGGGAAAAGTCGGCGATCGAGGAACGTGCATCACGTGCCCGTGATAAATAAAAACCTTGTCGTGGTCTCTATTGTGTAGAGATGGTTTTAAGCTAGTTTTGAATCCAATAAATGTGTTGTTTCTAAAATTGGAAATTTTATTGGAAAAGGCTATGAGAGCGGAGGCTTGTTCCGCTTGTCTTTGATGGACATGAATAAAATTGTGAATCATGTTTGTAATCATGAGGCTGATGTTTGGCATTCACGACTTTGTCATATTAATCTTGGTTGCATAATGCGGTTAGCCAGTATGAATTTAATCCCAAAATTTACCCAAGTCAAAGGTTCTAAGTGTCAAGTGTGTGTGCAATCTAAGCAACCTCGCAAGCCTCACAAGGCAGCTGAGGTGAGAAACTTGGCACCGTTAGAATTAGTTCATACCGATTTATGCGAGATGAACGGGGAGTTGACAAAGGGTGGTAAGAGGTATTTTATGACTTTGATTGATGATTCTACTAGATATTGCTATGTGTATTTATTAAAGTCAAAAGATGAGGTTTTTCACTATTTTAAGATCTATAAAGCTGAAGCTGAGAACCAACTTGAGAGAAAAAACAAACGGGTTAGGTCAGATCGTGGTGGAGAATACTTTTCTAATGAGTTTAATTTATTCTGCGAGGAACATGGAATAATCCATGAGAGGACGCCTCCCTATTCGCCCCAATCAAACGGGATTGCCGAAAGAAAGAACCGTACTCTAACTGAGATGGTTAACGCCATGTTAGAAATAGCGGGACTTTCCAAGGAATGGTGGGGTGAGGCTATATTGACTGCTTGTCATGTCCTAAGCAGGGTTCCTACAAAGAATAAAGAAATCACACCATTCGAGGAATGGGAGAGGAAAAGATTAAATTTCTCTTATTTACGTATTTGGGGCTGTTTGGCTAAAGTGAATGTGCCTATCCCAAAGAAGCGTAAACTTGGACAAAAAACCGTTGATTGTGTCTTTATTGGTTATGCTTTTCACAGCGTTGGATATAGGTTCTTAATAGTGAAATCTGGAGTATCTGATATAAGTGAAGGTACAATTTTAGAGCCCAATGATGCCACATTCTTTGAGGACTTATTTCCTATGAAAGAGACACTTAGCTCATCTGGCCAATAATCTATCTTCTCTCCTAAACCTTCCACTCCTATACAAATTGAGCCCATTTTTGAGGAAAATCCAATAGATGAGGACAATGAAGTAACTCGTAAGAGTAAGAGACTAAGGACTACAAAGTCTTTTGGTGATGACTGTTAGTGTTATGCCCTTGAGGCAATCATTTAGATGATTGTAACATGACTATGTTTATGAATAATAATATGATTATTAGTCCAATGAATGTATATCATTGTATTGATCAACAAGTATGTGACTTGATTATGAAGCTCTTTACTTAATGATGTAATTCGATAAATATCTCTGATCGGATATCATCGTATAGGACTACGATGAATAGATCAGCACATGTAGTGATCGATGATCATGCTTCATAGATCATGGGATATGGAGATATCATCTCTACATTGTGGACCATGTTGAAGAACATGGGTTAGATAGACCCGCTATGGGACACTGCGAGAATGTTTCATTCTTATGTGTCATCGGTGTATCTCATACCTAGAAGATGTATGATCCTTAGACACGAGATTGTCATATTCCCTACATGTGTAATAGTTTTCCTTGGGGCTATCAAACACTACTTCCTAACCGGATAGTTATAAAGGTAGCTTTCATGTTTACTATGAAACGTGCGAGAGGAAGTGGCGATCAAGATGGAATTTGCCACTCCAATGAAACGGAGATATATGACAAGGCCACTCGTGTGATATGATTAAGAAAGTGCATGGCCATGCCGTGATTGAGGAGTCAATCACAACTTATTAATATATCACGGATACGAGAGATGGATTGAATCATCAAAGGATGACATGCTTCTCGTCATATACTTGGCAAAGGGATTATTACATGAGTTCTTTTGATAGGTTACATTCGATTTGATCACAAGTATGTTTGGGAGTTGGCATACTTTGCAAGAAGCCGCTACCAACTATTGGATTGAAAAGGAGTTTTCGAATCCATGTCCAAACGTATGTGAACCCGCAGGTCACACACTTAATGGTGGGGACGCATTAATTTGGATTGGATCCGTAATTAATGAACCTCGTGGGCTTAGCATCTTTGGTGGGCCTGGTTTAGGGTTTCATCTCGTGGCTATATAAGGAGGGAGGAGGAGGCGCAGAGGTGCTTTCCACGGTTTAGGTTTGATTCACTTGAAACCCTAGCCTCCTCCTCTCACGCCTCGCCGAGCGACTAGGTGCTTGCACACGACGCCTGCGGCGTTCCATCTCTCGGACGTGTGGACTCTGCGGGTGACGCTGCTGCGATCGCGGCGTGGGAGGGCGATCCACGGAGGCGAGGGCGATCCACTACATCGGACGCAACGATGCGGCGAGGACGAACCACTACATCGACGCGAAGGATTCCGCAGCTGCGCGTCTAGTGGTAATCTTATCTATGATCCCCTTCTTGCGAGTAGCTTTACGGTTGCGCGGTAGTTTTTTTTGTGCTAGCGTAGCATACGCGTTTCCCTTGATGGTATCGAGCCATCTCGTATAGTTTTGTGATCCGGATGTTGCACATATGATGTGTGAGGTTAGTAGATTGGATCTATTACATGTTCACCGGTTCATGTGATGAATTGGTGACGGCGACCATCGATGAGATCGATCGATTTAGGGTTTGAGGAAAGTGCAAACCGACTCAATCTTGATTTGGGTGAGTCCGTTCATGGTACGACGTTACCCTTACGGTCGGGTTACCGCCATCGTGGTTTCAAACGTATCCATATGGGACCAAGCCAATCGGATCGAGTTGGATTGGGTCAATCTGTTGATCCATGGTAGCGCAAAGCAGACTCAATCTTGATTTGGGTGAGTCCGTTCATGGTACGACGTTGCCCTTACCGGTCGGGTTACCGCCATCAGGGTTTCTGAAACGTATCCATATGGGACCAAGCCAATTATATTAGATCGGATTGGGTCAATCTGGTTGATCCGTGGAAATTTTGAGGGTGTTTTCCATGGCGGAAGACATGCCTCTAAAAAATTTCAAAGGCGCGCCCCTTGGACCACTTGTGGGCGCCGCCTCGGACCCTGAGTCGAGGGTTGCTTTTGTTTAACCTCGTTTTGCAGGAATTATGTGAAATAGTATGGCCTATGTGTATGTGATGCATGTAATTTCCACATGGCTGCGTGCGTGTTAAGCCATAAGGCTATTTAAATTGTATAACGACTGCGTGTCGACTTGTGATGCTTCAAACCCTCATATAAAATTCATTATCAAAAGTTGTAAGGAGTTGCATCCATAATGATGAAGACGATGGCTAGGTGAACAAATCAAGCAAGGTGGCTAGGTGAACAACCAAGCATGATGATGGATATCTTAATGCTAAGGGCCATGCTATTTCACGACTTATTTTGATTTTACGTGGATGTGTGTTTTATCCTTGCTATTTTCTTTATGCTCATTGCATGTGATGCTATGTTCATAGTAATCTTTGTTCATCCTTATAGTTAAAAATCTTAAATCAAATTGTCCATCCAATTGTTGCACCTATCAAGAATTTAGATCGTTATTGATATGATCGCCAAAGTAGTATATCAATGGCTATATCAATAGATGATAGGGATGTGTTGGACACATCACGCATAACAATGGCGATTTAAACGAGCTATCAAAACGGTTTTGGGCTTGAGGACATAAGTGGTTGGGATTTGATTTCAGTAATGAAGGAACCTATACAAGACAATTGGTGTCTAGGAAAACACACATGAGGCAGGTTTCTTAATTGGCACCCGAATACGGGAAGTGCTCCCTCCCTCATGTGAGCCCTTGGGGCGAGTTGACTGGCCATGAGTCAAGTTGATGGAGGCATTCATTACTTGTTTTCATACTCAACAAACAAGAGTTACATATGATGTAATTAGCAAAGGTGTTGCTTACCTATGTCATTAAATTTCTAGCAGTGATGCCAAAGCTCACTAGTGTTTAATGAATATGGATCTTGAATACTCACTATGTGTCTATAAAAGGACATAAAATAGGAGTGTCTTTAATTAAAAAGTTTAATAAAAGTTTTACATAAACATAGTGCTTAGAATCTTTGCATATTTTTGTTGTAGTTCAATGGCACCTTCTCCTACTCCTGCTACACCTGGTTTTGCTTTGAGATCGGTTTTGGAAAGGGAAAAACTGAATGGAACTAATTTTGTTGATTGGTATCGCAACTTTGAGAATTGTTCTCAAGCATGAAAAGAAGGACTATGTTCTAGAGAATCCAATTCTGATGAACCGGTGAAAATCTTTTCGCAATTTGAGGTTGAATATGAAAAGCATGTTAATGCTTCAGAGGTCATTGTCTCATGCTAGTCACAATGGACTCGAGCTCCAAAAGCAATATGAGGACCAGGATGCTTACAATATGATTGTGGGCTTGAAGGGCATGTTTGGGAATCAAGCAAGAGCTGAGAGGTATGGTATCTCAAAGCTTTTATTTGCTTGTAAGTGGTCAAGGCGATCAGTCGATCCTCATGTGATCAAGATGATTGGTTACATTGGGAGATTGGAAAAACTTGAGTTTCCCTTAGCCTCGGTTTGGCCACAGATGTTATTCTCGGTCTACGCCTCAGAGCTTTGAGCCATTCATTATGAATTTTCATATGAATAGCATGGAGAAGAGCCTAACCGAGCTACATGGGATGCTCAAGGTCATGGAGGAAAGCATTAAGAAAAACCCAATCATGTGATGATGGTTGAAAACAACCGCTTTCAAAAAGAGAAAGGCTAAGGTCGGGGAACGGGAAAGAGCAAGGGCAAGGGCAAGGGCAAGGCTCAAGATGAGATCGCGAGCCTCAAAACTAAGCTTGAAGCTTAAAGTTGGCCCTCAACCCGATACCCAATGCTTCTATTGCAAGAAATCGGGGCATTGGAAACGGGCTGCGAAAAGTACTGGCAGATAAGAAGAATGGAAATGTGGTTTCCACTTCGTATTAATGTTATAGAAATTAATCTTGCTACTTCTTCACTCAGCTCATGGGTATATGATACCGGTTGGTTGCTCACATTTGCAATTCGTTGCGGTGATGAAAGAGTAGAGACTTGGCAAAAGGAGAAGTGGATCTTGGCGTGGGGAATAAAGCAAGAGTTCTTTGGTCTTGCTGTTGGCACATACCCATTGCATTTGCCTTGAGATTAGTTTTAGAACTCAATAATTGTTATTTTGTTCCATCTTTGAGTAGAAACATTATTTCATCTTCTTGTTTGGAACATGAAGGTTATGATTTGAGAATAAAGAACTTTGTTTGTTCAATATTTTTGAATGATATGTATTATGGTCGTTGCCCCATGGTGGATGGGTTGTACGTCCTTGAACTCAAGAAAAACTGTCTATAATATTAATGTAAAAAGGCACCGCCTAATGATTTGAACCCTACCTTTTGTGGCATTGTCGCTAGGTCATATAAATGAGAAGCGCATGAAGAAGCTCCATGGTGATGGACTTCTAACCTCATTTGATTTTGAATCATTTGAAACATGTGAATCTTGTTTACTTGGCAAGATGACAAAAGCCCTTTCACAGGTTTTAGTGAGAGAGCAAGTGAATTATTGGCCCTAGTACATACGGATGTATGTGGACCAATGAGCTCGATTGCTAGGGGTGGGTTTGATGCTTTGTAACTTTTACCGATGACTTCAGAGATATGGATATATCTATTTAATGAGGCATAAATCTGAAACTTTTGAAAGGTTCAAAGAGTTTGAGCGAAGTACAAAATCAACTTGGCAAAACAATAAAACACTTACGATCCGATCGTGGTGGCGAATACTTGAGCCAAGAGTTTGGTGATCATTTAAAGCAATGTGGAATCGTTACGCAACTTACTCCACCAGAACGCCTCAATGGAATGGTGTGTCCGAACGACGAATCGGACTTTATTAGATATGGTTCGGTCAATGATCGATAACAGATCCGCCATTATCCTTTTGGGGTTTCGCTCTAGAGGCAATTGCGTTCACTTTGAATAGGGTCCCATCAAAATCCGTTGAGAAGACGCCATATGAGATATGGTGGGAGAAGACCCATGTTGTCATTTCTCAAGATATGGGGATGTGAGGCTTATGTAAAACGCGTTTACAATCGATAAACTCGCACCTAAATCGGAAAAATGCTTTTTGTGGGGTATCCTAAAGAAACAAAAGGATATTACTTTTACAAAAGAAACGAGAACAAAGTTTTGTTGCTCGAAATGGTGTCTTTTGGAGAAAGAGTTTCTTTCAAAAGAAATCAGAGGAGTGATGTGTATCTTGATGAAGTTCGAGAATCACATGAATATGTTCAAGCTACCTCTGAACCTTCATAAGATGTACAAAGTGTTGTACAACCTGTGGAAGAGACTCCATCACGTGAGGTCGGGAGGCCACGTCATGTACCTATTAGATATGGGAATGACATATTATTGTTGGACAATGATGAGCCCACGACTTATGAAGAAGCAATGATAGACCCAAACTCGAAAAATGGCTTGAAGCCATGAGATCCAAATTCAATCCATGCATGACAATCAAGTTTGGAACTTGGTCGATTCACTGATGGTGTAAAAACCATTGAGTGCAAATGGATTTTCAAGAAAAGATAGACGTAGATGGAAATGTTCAGATCTATAAGGCACGGTTGGTGGCAAAGGGTTTCAAACAAGTTCAAGGAGTTGACTATGATGAAACTTTCTCACGGTAGCCATGCTCAAGTCTGTCAGGATCATTTTAGCTATTCGCATATTTTGATTATGAAATATGGCGGATGGATGTCAAAACAGACCTTCCTTAATGGGAATCTTTACGAGGATGTATACATGATACAACTGAAGGCTTTGTTGATCCTAAATATGCTAAAAGGGTATGCAAGCTTCAAAGATCCATTTATGGGTTAAAGCAAGCATCTAGGAGTTGGAACATTCGTTTTGATGAAGTAGTCAAAGGTTTTGACTTTATCAAAAATGAAGAAGAGCCTTGTGTTTACAAGAAGGCTAGTGGGAGCGCACTTGTATTTACGGTTTTGTATGTGGATGACATATTATTAATCGGGAATGACATTCCTATGCTTGAAGATGTTAAGACTTCATTGAAAAGGAGTTTCTCAATGAAGGACTTGGGAGAAGCATGCTATATCTTGGGCATAAAAATCTATAGAGATAGATCAAAAAGGTTAATTGGATTAAGTCAGGAAACGTACATTGACAAGATATTGAAAAGGTTCAATATGCATGAATCCAAGAGAGGTTTCATGCCAATGTCACATGGCATCAGTCTCTGCAAGAATCAGTGTCCTTCGACATCGATGAGCGAGACAGATGAGCAAGATTCCATATGCTTGACTATTGGGTCTATTATGTATGCCATGATCCGTACACGCCGGATGTCTCATATGCTCTAAGTGTCACGGAGGATACCAAGCGGATCCGTGATAGTCATTGGATAGCCGTAAAAATATCTGAAGTACTTGAGAAGAACTAAGGGTATGTTCCTTGTTTTGGAGGTGAGGAAGATCTGGTTGCAAAGGGTTACACCGATGCAAGCTTCCAAACTGACAAAGATGATTTTCGATCGCAATCCGGGTTTGTGTTTACACTTAATGGAGGAGCAGTAAGCTGGAAGAGTTCCAAGCAAAACACGGTGGCCGACTCTACGACAGAAGCGGAGTACATTGCGGCCGGAGGCCGCAAAGGAGGCCGTGTGGATTAAGAAGTTTATCACGAGCTTGGTGTGGTCGCTAGTGTCTCTAGTCCAATGGACATCTATTGTGATAATAGTGGTGCCATTGCACAAGCAAAAGAGCCTAGATCACATCAAAGTCTAAACACATACTCGTCGCTTTCACCTTATTCGCGAGATTGTGGATAGAGGTGACGCGTCGAATATGCAAAGTACATACGGAAGCCAATGTGGCCGATCCGTTGACAAAGCCACCGCCATGACCCTAAGCATGAGGCGCACACAAGGTCTATTGGTATTAGATACTTAATTGATTGACTCAAGTGCAAGTGGGAGATTGTTAGTGTTATGCCCTTGAGGCAATCATTTAGATGATTGTAACATGACTATGTTTATGAATAATAATATGATTATTGGTCCAATGAATGTATATCATTGTATTGATCAACAAGTATGTGACTTGATTATGAAGCTCTTTACTTAATGATGTAATTAGATAAATATCTACGATCGGATATCATCGTATAGGACTACGATGAATAGATCAAGACATGTAGTGATCGATGATCATGCTTCATAGATCATGGGATATGGAGATATCATCTCTACATTGTGGACCATGTTGAAGAACATGGGTTAGATAGACCCGCTATGGGACAACTGCGAGAATGTTTCATTCTTATGTGTCATCGATGTATCTCATACCTAGAAGATGTATGATCCTTAGACACGAGATTGTCATATTCCCTACATGTGTAATAGTTTTCCTTGGGGCTATCAAACACTACTTCCTAACCGGATAGTTATAAAGGTAGCTTTCATGTTTACTATGAAACGTGCAGAGGGAAGTGAGCAGTCAAGATGGAATTTGCCACTCCAATGAAACGGAGATATATGACAAGGCCACTCGTGTGATATGATTAAGAAAGTGCATGGCCATGCCATGATTGAGGAGTCAATCACAACTTATTAATATATCACGGATACGAGAGATGGATTGAATCATCAAAGGATGACATGCTTCTCGCCTTGAGATCAATCTTCATATACTTGGCAAAGGGATTATTACATGAGTTCTTTTGATAGGTTCATTCGATTTGATCACAGTATGTTTGGGAGTTGGCATACTTTGCAAGAAGCCGCTACCAACTATTGGATTGAAAAGGAGTTTTCGAATCCATGTCCAAACGTATGTGAACCTCGCAGGTCACACACTTAATGGGTGGGACGCATTAATTTGGATTGGATCCGTAATTAATGAACCTCGTGGGCTTAGCATCTTTGGTGGGCCTGGTTTAGGTTTCATCTCGTGGCTATATAAGGAGGGGAGGAGGAGGCGCAGAGGGTGCTTTCCACGGTTTAGGTTTGATTCACTTGAAACCCTAGCCTCCTCCTCTCGCCCGCCGAGCGACTAGGTGCTTGCACACGACGCCGCGGCGTTCCATCTCTGGACGTGTGGACTCTGCGGTGACGCTGCTGCGATCTGCGGCGTGGGAGGACGATCCACGGCGAGGCGAGGACGATCCACTACATCGACGCAACGATCGCGGCGAGGACGAACCACTACATCGACGCGAAGGATTCCGCAACTGCGCGTCTAGTGGTAATCTTATCTATGATCCCCTTCTTGCGAGTAGCTTTCTGGTTGCGCGGTAGTTTTTTTTTTGTGCTAGCGTAGCATACCGCGTTTCACTTCAATGACTTCATTGTATATCTAGTGGATGATACTCTAAGAACCATTGAGGAGGCTTATTCATCTCAGGACGCTGACTATTGGAAGGAAGCGGTCCAGAGTGAGATGAATTCCATCTTGAGCAATGGAACTTGGGAAGTTGTTGATTGTCCATATGGGTGTAAACCTGTAGGATGTAAGTGGGTGTTCAAGAAAAAGCTGAGGCCTGATGGTACGATTGAAAAGTACAAGGCAAGGCTTGTGGCCAAGGGTTATACCCAGAAAGAAGGCGAGGACTTCTTTGATACTTACTCACTTGTTGCCAGATTGACCACTATTAGAGTACTACTATCTTTGACTGCCTCCTACGGTATGATCATTCATCAGATGGATGTAAAGATGGCTTTCCTTAATGGAGATTTGGAAGAGGAAATCTATATGGATCAGCCTGATGGATTTGTAGTAAAGGGTCATGAAGGAAAAGTGTGTAGGTTGTTGAAGTCTTTGTGTGGTCTTAAGCAAGCACCTAAGTAGTGGCACGAGAAGTTCGACAGAACTTTAACATCTGCCGGCTTTGTTGTGAATGAAGCTGACAAATGTGTGTATTACCGCTATGGTGGGGGTGAAGGAGTGATTATGTGTCTGTATGTTGATGACATACTGATTTTTGGGATGAACCTTAATGTGATTAAGGAAGTCAAGGACTTCTTGTCCAAAAACTTTGAAATGAAAGATTTGGGAGTAGCGGATGTCATCTTAAACATTAAGTTGTTAAGAGAAGGTGACAGTGGGATTTCTCTTGAGCAGTCCTATTATGTGGAAAAGGTGTTGAGTCGCTTTCGATATAGCGATTGCAAACCTGCTCCAACGCCGTATGATCCAAGTGTGCTATTACGAAAGAACCAATGTATAGCAAAGGATCAATTGAGATATTCCCAAATCATTGGTTCACTGATGTATTTAGCTAGTGCAACAAGGCACGATATCTCGCTTCTTTGTGAGCAAACTAAGCGGTTTGTTTCAAACCCGGGAGATGATCATTGGCATGCTCTTGAGAGAGTAATGCGCTATCTAAAAAGGACATCAAGTTATGGAATTCACTACACCGGGTACCCTAGGGTACTTGAGGGTTATAGTGACTCAAACTGGATATCTGATGCTGATGAAATGAAAGCCACAAGTGGATATGTGTTCATATTGGGTGGTGGAGCTGTTTCCTGAAAGTCTTGCAAGCAGACCATCTTAACAAGGTCTACAATGGAAGCAGAACTCACAGCATTAGATACCGCCTCTATGGAAGCCGACTGGCTGCGTGAACTTGTGATGGACTTACCGGTGGTTGAGAAACCGATGCCTGCTATCCTTTTGAACTATGACAATCAGACGGTGATTGTCAAGGTGAACAGTTCTAAGGATAACGTGAAGTCATCAAGGCACGTTAAGAGGCGGTTGAAGTCTGTCAGGAAAATGAGAAACTCCGGAGTTATAGCGTTGAACTATGTCCAGATGGCTAAAAACTTGGCAGATCCTTTTACAAAGGGACTATCACGGAATGTGATAGATGAAGCATCGAGGGAGATGGGCTTGAGACCCACATAAAGTCATGTCTTAGTGGTAACTCATCCTATTTGATCGGAGATCCCGTGAATTAGGATGTTGAGACAAGCTAGTGACTGGCTGAGAGGAGAGTATTTCTGTACATAGCCCACTCCGTTTGAGATGCAATAACTCTCCTAATCTGTATGGCAGGTTGGTTATACCTTAATGTATTCTGAGTGGCTTTGATAAGCAGAGATGTTGTCCTACAGAACATCTTATGAGGAATACACCTATATGAGTTCTACTGTTAGTCACAGTGTATGAGATTGGGTGATCTCTAGAGGCTCATGAAAGGCCAAGGAGTATGACTTATAAGCTCCAAACCGAGGGGATGCATTTAGCAGCCTAGTATCAGTAAAGGAATTTGGTGAAACTTGTTCGCACAAAACTGTCAATTCAAGGCATAGTCCATTGTTCAGTTGTGGATGAGTGTAACCATTTTTCTAGATGGAAGTTCAACTTAATAGTCTCCATCGAAACACTGGTATATCAAACTACATTGGAACTGAGAGTATTTCAAATGTGCCTTTGAAATTTGGTGAGGATTGTTAGATTATTATGGAGATGGCCCATAATTAATTTAATAGAAATTCCAAAAGGCCCATTAAAATACTAGGAGTCATGAAATTGGTTTAGTACCATATGGGTAATTGAGAGAAGGTTTGACCAACTTAAAAGTTGAGTTGTGTGTCTCTCAATTAGCAAGGTGGAAAAGGATAAAGGCTGTGCCACACGCGCGCGCGCGTGTCGAGCCAAGCCGAGGCGTGGCGTGGCGTGGCGTGTACGAGTCGAGTCGAGACGTGCACGTGCGCGGCGCAGGCCAGTCCGGACGTAATGTGTTCAGTGATCAATGTGACCATTAACCGCAGTGATTAATGTGACCAGTAACTGCCGTCAGTTACCTGTAACGGACGTGGTTGATGGCTGGCTCATTATGAACGTCGGTTACTGGTAACGGTTTCTGGAATTGATGGACTGGTAAGTCCTGCCCGTTGTATGTCACAAGCCGCCTATATAAGGAGGGCAGTGGCAGTGTTTTCAGACAACGAAAGAACGCTGGCTCTCGCCTGAACTCTCCCATAAGACTCCATTGTTCCATCTGTAGTGTTGCATTGCTTATCTCCTCACCTCCGTTTTCTTGCGCGCACAAGTAGCGGAGGGAGCAGGCCTCCGGAACCTCGCCCTTCTTGAGATAGAAGGCCGATAAGGTCTTTGGGGAGCGTACCACGCGACTACTCGAGTGTGTCGTTGTTCCTGGAAGCACATCTGCACTGTACCAACGTTCGACTGCATCGACCTCTCCACTGCATCAAGTCTTCACTGCGACAACTTGTGATCCTCTACTCCGACCGTCATGGCGAACGAGAACGTTCCGCCTGCGCCTGTGCCTATGGTGGCACTGTCTCAAGGGTATATTAACTTATACCGCGTTTTAATCATGTTGATTTCTTGTTCATTAGTCTTTGCGTATGAGATAGATAATTTGTTATCTAGTACCTTTGGCTTTGAACTAGAATTGTGTCATTGTTTAATCATGATTTAAATAATTCTGTGGATTAAAATATTGAGAAAATTCATAATATTTCCAACAACAGTTTCAAACATTTGCATAAGTGATGTTAGATTCGGAAGCAGAACACAAGTTAGCAACAGTGCAACAGTGATATGGTTTTAGTTATGAACATAATGGGCGTACATTCTGCCCAGAATTTTTGTAGAACTTATTGAATAAAAATCTGGAAGGAAACTGAAAACAATCTCAAATAGAGGGAGTAATAAACTAGAATTCTAACTACTGGAATTTTAGTGAAACATTCATGCTTCACACTTCAGTAGTACTTGGACTTCCATCTAACTACACATGGATTCCATCCTGCAAAAGAGTAGGAGGATTTGAGGACGAAGCTCATGGTGAATGGCGGTGGAGATGGTCATGACTCATGAGAGGAAGAGACGCGGCGTGACGAAGAGATTTTTCGACCCGTGCAGAGACACCTCGTGGAAATGGTGTAGATCGGGCCTAAAAATCCCTGTCCTGTGGGTTTCCAAACACACTTTTTAGCTGGCCTAAGAATTATTCCACGCGGGTTTCTACCGAGGGGAATCAATCGGAAATCATGGTGAAGATTTGGATTCCCAACCAAACCCTTAAATAATTCTTGTATTCACCTGGCCCTTTCCGTTTGCAAACAACCCTATTAGGGCATGTGCAATAAAGCCATATCAGCTGACTCTTAACTTGTACACATCAGTTTTGATCTATGTGAAGGAGTGAGAAAAGAGGAAAGAGAAGAGAGTTGGCTCTTATTTAGTAGCCAGCTTTGCACGGGAGCATAGGTAGATCATTTATGTACAAAAGAGAAAAGATAGTTATTGCACAACATCTAGAGACAACATTTAGAGACAATTATTGTATATGCTGACTTTTAGCTTACTATTAGCTAGTAGTTGATTTTGCTATTGTACTTGCCCTTATTACTTTTCCGTGAGACTTTTTGCGAAACGCTACCATAAGCTCTAGCCTTTAAAGTAACTTTAACACTAGTGAAGTTAAGTGGAAACGTTCAAGGTGCGATCGACTTCGCCTACTGGTCTTCTCCTCGTGCATAAATGCATGCATGGCTCGATCAAAGAGAAGAAAACGTGTCTCCAGACCAAGCGCTGGGCGACGGTGGCTCCGTTTTAAATTCTCAAAGAGAATCAATTAAGATCAATCCAAATTAATATAAGAATAAGCAAACCCTACCTTATTCCTATTGGTAGCCGTTTGGACCAAACTCGGCACGTACCTAGCTCTGGTACCACGTTAACATGTGGTTCACACACACTCCTCACTAGGGGCAGAGCCACCTCCTGAGCAGGGAGGGTAACTTCTCTACCTCACTGACAATAAGCAGTAGAACTCCAGTGCAATTTGGCGCTATCATGCACTATAGAAATCGTGTTTTCCTGAATTAGCTCTTAGTATAGTTAGATTTATCCAGGCTCTCAAAATTTCCTAACTCCGCCACTGCTGCGCACCAATGGCAACACTAGCGCCAACACTAGAGTGTCCTCCCATACTGTGACTTGCTCCCTGATCTGTCACGATGCATTTCCTCTTCTTAGCACTACCTACGGGCAATTGGATCCGCAAAAGATGGCACTACTACAGAACACAACATCACATACGGTTCAAAATTGACATTTCAGACGGTTTAGTGAATCGTTAGTAACAAAGTGTAGTGATAAAAGGGCATCACAGACGGCTTAAGATCCGTCTGTGAAAATTGTCATCACAGACGGATCTAAACAATAACCGTCTTTGATGTAACAGAAAACACAGACGGTTCCACTTTGGAACACATCACAGACGGTTCTTATTTAGAACTGTATGTGATATTATCTTCCTATTGTTTACACTTTTCTATTTACTGGCTAACCTCAGAAAATACTAGCCATGCCCTCTAGAACGTTGTCTAGCTTTAGTTTCCTCCATATTTCATTGGAGTGAAAAATGAAGGATATCTGAGAGCACCCAGATGAACTAAACAATATTGACTGGAAGTTATTGGTAAGATATTTAATATAACTTTTACCTATACAATTTTCATTTAATCAGATTTTTTTTGGCATAGGGACACATAAGGTTTCCAAAAAATTAAGATGTAATGAATTTTTTGTAGGGACACATACGTAGATAATCTATCTTGTCTGTTTCTGGAAACAACATCAGTTCAAGGAGGTCAAACAAGGTTCTTGGTCGTTTAAAGTGCAACCATTAGTTTACTAGTTAAAAATGTCAACCACATTGCTTAAATTACTTCTCAAAGCTTGAAAAGTGCACAGTACAAATAACCATGCACATAAACAACATCTCCACAACTACAAGCACATTCATAGTAATATTAGTGCAGAAAGGTATTAAGAGCTATGAAATCTAACCAAACCTTTATACACATAATACTTCATGATGGTAGTTCTATACAACCCTTACACTTTATCTAGACTTGAACTTAACCCCAGGTCGTGTGTATACTAGGTATTGATGGATGTCAGCTAAGAATTTTATTATCAACAACTTAAGTCCACCCTCTGTTCTAGCATGTATATACCCACAAATCCTGGACTAGTGTGCTAATTCTACTAGGCCACAGAACCCCATACAGTCTAACCACATAAAAATCTACTGAGCAATTATATTAACTACATTAAGGGTTCGAGGACATGCAACAAATTAATTTGGCCATGCCACTGCACATAGGGATTACATACACATATATACTACCCTAGATCCTTAGAACACAAACATCTATAACCACTACTGATCCATATTCATGTAGGACCACTAGCTCATGTAGAATTCATATAGCATTTCGGTTTCATACACAAAGCAATGAGGACCAAGGTCTCGTGCACCCAACCATCTCAGTTCACAAGCAAGAGTAGTTATCGATCAATAACTATGGGTTAATCAGCATAATAATACACCTAAACAGAAGCACAAAACTAAAATGTTAGAGCCTTAAGAATTATTTCTTTGTGATAACGAATTTTAGATCATATACCTTGGGGAAGAATCGAGGAGGACGACCTAGGGGAGGAGTTGAGGAGGGAGACGGTGTCGCCGGGCGTTGGGGGGAGGACGGAGGCATGCAGACGGTGTCATCGGGCGTGGGGGAATAATGGAGGACGACCATATCGCCGGACACGGGTGAGGAAGATGGTGTCGCCGGGTGCGTGGGGAGGACGGAGGCTAGGGTAGAGGGCCGGGGAGGAGGCTAGGGAAGAAGGCTAGGGGAGGAGGCGCGGGGGAGAAGGATGACGGTGCATGGTAGAGGCGTGGGGTAGAAGGACGACGTCATAGGGTAGAGGCGCGGGGGAGGAGGCTAGGGCAGAGGGCTGGGGGAGTAGGCGTAGGGGGCAGAGGCGCCGGGGAGAAGGACGACGGCGCGAGACAGAGGAGTGGGGGGAGGTGGCTAGGGCAGAAGCGTGGGGGAGGGGAGGAGGCTAGGGCAGAGGGCCGGGGAAGGAGGCGCAGGGGGCAGAGGAGCCAGGGAGAAGGACGACGACGCGAGTCAAAGGCGCGGGGGGAGGAGTCTATAGGGCAGAGGGCTGGGGGCAGAGGGTTGCCCTGGTTTGGCTCAAACGGCGGGTGATCACAGACTATTCTAGGCCTAAACCGTCTGTGATGAGACTTATCACAGACGATTTAAGCCCATAACCGTTTGTGATGAGTTTTTTTTTAATTTTGGTCACAGCTGGTTAGTAGCGTACATACATACTACTAGGGTAACCAGCACTCTAAACCTTTCTTTCTACTAGCAACATTTTCAAGATTTACATTCAGGTTATCAGAAGAGTACAAATTATGGTTGAAAGAACATGAAAAATACTTGAATTCTTTTTGCACTAATTGCTTGAGCGTGGACCATATTAAAAAAGAATGCATGAATTCTATTAGATTCAATTTTTGCTTTAATTATGGTCATTACTCATAGTGTTGGGCCTGACCAAAATAATCTTGGAGATTGTGTGAAAACAACTGAGTATTCTTCTCTCAACCCGGGCGACTCCTCACATTCCCCAACATGAACGCAAAACATTCCCAAAGCCACCAATACTTCGTCTTCTCTGGCGAATTTGCAAATGGCGGACTTTGGAGTTCCTAATCCATTTTGTTTCATCCCTCAAGGCTTGGAGGTGGACGATGGTGGAATGAATAGGCTGCTTTGAACGAACTTAGTTTTCCCAGGAGTCCAAGAGAAAGAGCATGAAGAGTTTGCTCTTGCAACTGTGGAACCTTATCTTCCAGATGACCAACTGGACCAGGCTCTTCAAAACATTTGGGATCATGTGGAAGAAATGCAAATGGTATGTGTATTACGCTGAACTCCTCATCCCTTAGGAGTTGGTCTTTTTCAGTTCAACTCTGTGCTTACTAGAGACATCATGGTACTCAAGCAACACCAGCAGCTGGATATGCAACACTCTTTTCAATTCATAAAATATGATGAGGGAATTAATTGGAGAACCTCTACCTTCACTCGAGTTGGATGGATTATGTTCGTAGGGTTTCCGTTGTATTTTCTGAAATTTTATTATGTCTCTCATTATGTTTCTTCGTTTGGGAAACTAATTCATTGGCATGACAATGATAGAGTTAAAGGTATAGTTCTTGCCAAAGTTCTAGTACATGACACCCTATCTATTCCTCACAGAATAGTGATCAAAAGATGTCACACTTCAGGAGGCCAAGGAGAGTCTTGGACAGTGATGGTTTTACATTCTCAACATTGAGCTTGCACATGTTTTACCACCATAAGAGGATGCTCTAATTTTCCTTAGAGGTGAATTTGATCATCCAGAAGAGGCAGCATTCCTCACAATGCTCCACCTATGGAAGTAGATAACCCTTGGGACAATTGGCATCAACCTTAATAAAATTTTAATCATGAGAATGCTGTCATGTTAGAACAACAACAATCTCAATCAATTACTTCTGGAATTAATTCTACTATGTCATCGATTGGTATGGAGTCTTCTCAAGATTTGGAGGTTTATTTTCTTAAGGTTGTTTCTCCAAGCAGTAATGAAGAGAGTCTAGCTATTATTCCAGCTCAGTCTCAATCACCAGAGATTTCAGAACCATTGACTCCGCTAGGCTAGTTTGATTTTGAAGCTATCAAAAAAATATAGAATAAAATTCCACTGTATCAGCAAGACTCAATTATTGAGTGAGCTCTAGTTACATGTTTACATGGTTTACTTCCTCTATAAATGGTGAAAACTGATTTTGATACCTCTGAAAGAAAAAGAACCTAGAGTAAGCTATTTGATAGCCCATTTCTTAAGGAACCTACATATGTAAATGATAAGGAGCTAATGGTTATTGCATAAATTACAAACCTCCAGGAGCAGTCGAAAATGAAAATAGCTCGTTGCCTATCCTTCAATGTAGTCTCTGATGATTTGAACTTAAATGAAAGCTTGGCTATAATTCCTTACTCTGAACCTGTTTTAACTCTGCCTACTAATGAAAATAGCAGCAAGTCTCCCAAAAAGGCTGGGTCCATGCAACAAGAAAGACAGAATCCTTATTTCAGTAACCTCCCTTCGTAGATGTCCCATAATAAATGCTTCCCTAGGAGGATACAAACATAAGAAGCTTTGTGCAGAAAAAGCAAATGAAGATGAAACAGGTCCAAGCAGCTTAATTTGAAGACAGAAGATGCTTCACAAATCTTTTTTATTACCTGCTTTTAACTTATTTTGTCTGGCCTTGTTCCAGATTAAAGTATTTTGTTCTATTTATCAGTATGTTTGATCATCGCAACTGTCATCTTCTTTGGGATAATTACTCTGGATTTCTTATTATATTTTCTCACACATGATAATTCAATGGATTTGTGCATCACTTCCTAGTGGAGGATAGTATCTCAGCTACACATTTGGTTAACATATGTTATGTTAACGATGCTCAAGCACATAAAAGTCTACTATCATAAGTCATGATTTCTAGGAAAATCTCATCACAGACGATTTTATCCAAAAACCATCTGTGATGAGTATAGTCACGGATGTTTTTTTGGATAAAACCGTCTGTGATAAGAGTCTTGTCATATACGGTTTTAGCCAAAAAATCGTTTGCAATGAGCATGGAAGAATCACACAGTTTTGCCTAAAACTGTCTATGATGTTCTCATCACTAACGATGTTTTCTGAAAAACCGTCAGTGATGTCAATGATAGTTATCACTTATGGTTTATTTTTTGGAAAAAACGTCAGTTTTGATCAACTATCATAGACGGTTTTTGAAAACCTCAGCGATGAGGAGTCTAATATAAATCTTTTTTTAGTAGTGTGGACACTTTTTTCCAATTAAAAGATGAATACTATAAGAAAGGTATAACTTGTAGCGAGGGCTTATCAAAATTGTTCTTACTTAGAGAGTCTCGTGGTTATGCAAAGTTAAGAGCTGCAGGCCAGGTGTACGTTGGTTGGGCACGTGTTAAAAGAAAAGAACCGGTGGTCAGTCGTTTCGTCACAAAAGTGGTTGGTCAACGACTTGGAGATAGATAGAAAAGAGATACTGGAGAGTGGGCCCAAAGAAATGCTGGTGCGCACTATTGACATTTGAACATGGTCCATGGTGTAGACTGTAGAGGCAGAACCGCAGAAGTCAAGCGATACCACTAGCAGTTTACGTCATTTGTTCTGGTTTCACGAACAGTCAAATCCTGATTTGGTGGTCAAGAACTTAAGTCATAAAGAGATAAAATTAACCATGTTGAGAAAATCACTATGGCGTTATTACCTTAGGTGGACCCAGGCGATGAAAATGGAAATTTAACTAGCCTTCTTACATTTCGCTTTCGGATTCACCGAAATGGGCACGAATTCTCAATTTTCTATCCAATCGTTGCTTCTTTCTTGCTTGGTTCCCGAGTTTGTCAAATCCAGCGAAGTGAATGCCTAAAACATTTAGCAAGGGTGTGACCATTATATCACTTGAGTAATAAAACTTTAGGTTTCAACCAAAATTTTTACAACCGTTAGACTGAAATCCAATGGCCCAGCTTGCTCCCTGTTTTGTATCTAACCCAGATCGGATCGCTCCTCCAAATCGGATCGAGCTCGATCCATGGAGCTCGAGCATTATGTCTTTATCACCTCCCATCCATTCCAGAATTTTGAACGACTGTAGCAGACTGTTTAGTCTCTGATATGTCTTTATCTTTTGGGATATATCATATAAGGCAATGTATTCGGCAACGTCATATTTCATCTTTGGCCAGTAGAATCTTTTCTTGAGATTCAGATATATCTTAGCACTTCTAGGGTGTATCGAATACCTCGAATCATGAGTTTTTTTTAGTATCAATTGCTTTAGTTCATTTCAATTTGGAATACAAATTTGACTTTTAATCCACAAAATACCTTGACCATCCAGAGAGAAACCTTGGGCTTTACCTTCTTCCATTTTGGACTTAACCTTTTCAATTTTAGCATCACCATTCTAAGCCTTACGAATTTAATATTTTAAAGTTGGCTTTACTTCTAAGGTAGCTAGAAATCCTTCCGGAATTACTTCCAACTTCAACTTATGAAACTCTTCATATAGTTCAAGCTGACTCTCCTAAATTATCAGTTTACTACAATAGCTCTTACGACTCAATGCATCTACCACAACATTGGTTTTTCTTGAATGATAGTGAATTCCCACGTTATAATCCTTTATCAATTTCAATCATCTTTGCTATCTTATGTTGGGATCGGACTGAGTGAAAATATACTTCAAATTCTTTTGGTCTGTATAGATCTCACGGCGATTACTAATGAGGTAGTGACACCATAACTTCAAAGCATGCATTACATAAACTAACACCAAATCATGCTTCAGATAATTCACTTCATGCGACCTCAGATGGCTTGAACCATAAGAAACAATCTTGTCCTTTTGCATCAGCACATAATCAAGTCCTTGACACGAAGCATCACAATAGACATCGAAACTGCTTTGAATATCTGGTAATACAAATACTAGTGCTGAAGTCAAACGCTTCTCAACTCCTAAAAACCCTTTTCACACTCTGGTGTCCATGTAAATTTTTTTCTTTCTTGAACAACTATATGAATGGTTTATCAACAATCGGGAATCGTTCTATGAAATGAAGAAAATATTCTACCATTCCAAGAAAACTGTGAATCAGGGTTACTAACTTCGGTTGCTCTTAATGTAAAAACAACTTTGACTTTTCTGGGATTGATGGCTACTCCTTTAGCAGTCATCAAATGACCAAGAAATTCGACCCCCTTCTTTCAAAAGTCACACTTACTAAACTTGACATACAACTTATGCTCTTAGAGCCTTTGAAGTACCAATCTCAAATGCTTTGCGTGTTCTTCTTCAGTCTTGGGTTAAATAAGAATGTCATCAATGAAAAAAAATCACAAACTTGTCTAAATATTCCACGAAAATCTTATTCATCATGTTCATGAAATAAGTAGGGACATTAGACAATCTAAAAGACATGACCATAAACTCATAATATCCATATTGAGTAGAAAATATTATTTTAGACACATCCGTTGGACAAATCTTCAATTAGTGATATCCCGATCGAAGATCAATCTTGAAAAATACACTGGCTCCTTTCAAATGATAAAAAAGATTATCAATCATGGAAAGTGGATACTTATTCTTGATGGTCACTTTATTAAGCGAGCGATAATCTATACATATCCTCATACTTCCATCCTTCTTGCTGATAAATAAGACAAGCTCTCCACATGGAGACTTAGTTGGACTCATAAAATCTTTCTCTAGATGTTCTCTAATATGCTTCTTCATTGTTGCTAGCTCATTGGCTAGCATCTGATACTTGGCTATTGGGGAAGTACCAGGTACTTAGTCAATGAGGAATCCAATATTTTGATATGGTAACATTCTGGATAGATCTTTAGGAAAAACATCTCGATATTCTCTGACCACAGTTACATCCTTCAACATGGTAGCCTTTGTACTATTGACCATTAATTGTCCATTACATACTGTAGTGTCTTGAAATTCTACTTTCTCGTCTCTAGGGTTTTCTATGGTTATGGCTCTTCGACCACAACTAGGATGACTTTATGCTGTGACAACCAGTCCATTACAAGAATAACATATAGAGTCTAGGTATCCAAAAAGATGAGATTTGCCACAAACTCTATCTCATCTATGAGCAACTTAACTCCAAATCAACCTAGTTTAGACTTAAGTTTTGATCTAGGGGACATAACCAATAAGTTATGATTAAGATTCATTACATCCAAATCATTCTTAGCAGCAAAAATCCGAGAAACAAACAAATGCGAAGCTCCGGAATCAAATAAAAATGTTGCAGATACTGACTTAACTAATGTTGAACCCGAGAGTAACACCTCCGAATTCTCTATGTATATTGTACTAGTCCAATAAAAGCTAGTACACACAGTAAACAAAGCTAATACCATAATATATCAGATGAAATTTTATTTATTTAATTATCAGAGTTTTAAATTATAAATGGCTCGCAAGTCAACTAAAAAATATAGCAGCGGAAAGCAAAAAGAAGTAGTAGGGCCTAGTAAATACACCATAGGCAATCGACTGGGGAAGTTCCTAGTCATTGAGATCCTCACTAGTGAAGAAATGCTCCTCATCTAAAAACAACAGATATATCAAGGTGAGTACGTAATGTATTCCGCAAGTCGCACATGAAAAATAGTATTAATGCAAGGATAATAAAGAAAGGCACAATATGGTTAGGTTAAGCTTAAAGTAACATTTTAAACACAATAATTAATTTCTAATGTGTAATTAATATAGTAAAACTAAGTTTTAATCCAATTTTCAACACGGGATCCATCTTGAAGTTTAACCCAATTTTTCTAGATGAAACCCCCTCCATCTACAAATCATTTTTCTGAAATCACATTGAAATCTAAAGTCTAATGCATGCTTTGCTCAGCACGTCCATGACCGCGAGCTCAGCTAATTGATTAGTTTTACACTCTGCAAAGGTTGTATAACTTTACCCATAAGACATGATCATCTCCTTTTTCCTCTGAATTAACATACTTCCTTTGATGTGCTGCAAAGAGATCATGATAAGGCATTTACAAAGCGCTATTCCAAAGCAGCCTTGCTCGCTAAGGTTCCACTGTTGACAGGGTTAAATTAGTTAGCTAGGTTTGTAACATTCCTTAACCAAATGGCACAACCGACATTGCAACATTGCAAATTAGTTAGCTAGGTTTGTCTCATACCAAACTTGTGGTAGTACGTATAGGATTTACAATCAGAGTTCACAGACCTGCCCTTAATTGACTATACGAGATTTTCCACAAACTAGAACCATTTTGTCGCCACCTAGCAACCAATTCTTGCCCGGTCTAAATCACCTTTTCACTTTTCTTGAACCATATCATTTTTCATAACTTTTCATGGCACACAAATACCAAGGAATAGTTTTATTTCAATAGAAATATTTGTTTGATAAAAATTCCTAAAAGGATCCTAAATTTAGGTCTAAGCATGTCTATGCATTGCTATATAGCACTATTTAATACTGTATTAGTGTACCAACTAGTGAGATTTTGCTTAAGGCTACAAAGGTATGAGGATTTCAATGTCAAATGTGGTTATAACAATTAGGAAGTAACTGTACATTTAAAACCGTGATTTAAATTACACTGATAAAATTATGCATGCAGCAATTTAAATCAAAATATACTTTAAAATCTGGGATCAACATGATCAAGGGTGTAACTTGCCTTGCTCGAAGAACTGGTGCGGATGTTCTTCAATATAGTACTCTTTCGGCACTCTGAAATCTAAACATTAAAAATAGCCAAATTCAAATAAAACAAAAAACTAGCATAACTAGTTTATTGGTATTTTAGATGAATTTAGGAAGAAAAACGGAGTCAAACGGAGTTTGAACGAACTCCCGAAAGATTTAAATCAACGAAAAAGGGGGAGAAAGGATTTTTTTCTAAAGGAAAATTAAGGAATTTTCTTTTAAAGGATAATTCCAGATTATTGTGCTAGCATGACGTTAGTGAGGATTTTTAGAATTTAGAATTTTATTTCTAAAGGAAAATTGGAAATATGGCGCCAGCATGACGCATAGATGACGTTAGCAATGAATTTAATTTCCCGAAGAATTATTTTTCAACGAAAAAATATGTCGGGACCCGAATATGCAAATCCGGACCCTCTGTGTATACTGCACTAGTCCAGGATCACGCTAGTGCACACGGGCTCAACATAGATGAATATCACAATCATACACAGCGAAAATACAATAAAAGACTTCATATATTAAATAACACTTGTTGAATGACCTTATGGTCAACTTAAATGACTATGCCTCGCAAGGCTGAACAACAAATTAAACTGCAGTGGAATGAAAACGTAGACAACTCCTCAGTATACCACAGGCAACTGACAAGGCTCGCACCCTAAACATTCGCCTCCTCCTGTTATTCCTTCTCCAGTATGAATGTAGACTCCTCAACTAATGATGTTGTGGGCAAGGGTGAGCACTTAAAGCACTCAACAAGTTATGCACATAATGCAATTCTATTTAACTATATGCAAGGCTTATTCCAAAGGAAAATGTTATTATGGCTATTTTGCAATAAGCAGCACTTATGAACAAATACAATAAATAGATTGTAAAGACTGTAAAACAAATAACAGTAGTAGATAGATTCAATATTTTCCAAATAAACCAAGTTTTCCAATCCTATGTTAAGTTTCCAACCTCCCATGGCAATCCCGCCATCCCAACCAAGTTTTTATTTTATTAATCTCTAACCCTTAACTGTAATTCCCAAGCATTGCTCAATACCGCGAGTATGGCTATTCGAATAGATTTACACTCTACAGAGGTTGTGCACTTTACCCACATGACATGATCATTTCTTGTTGCCAAGCTAATGACACACTTCCTTTGGTGTGTCGGCGGAGAGATCATGACAAATCCTTTACAATGCTCTGGTTTAACCCAGTACTACCAGCTAAGGTTTCAACACTGGTGGTTCTGAAAACCACAACCAGGGCCTCCTCTTGCGCCATGTGAGTTACTCCATAACTCAGGAACTCACACCGCCATTGATAGTATCAAGCTAAGACATCACAAATTAATTAGCTAGGCTGTCCCATACCAGACATGTGGTTGCATGATTGACTCAGGTCAAAGGCTTGCAAGGTTAAGTCCTTAAGATGATCGAAGCAAGACTTATACATACCCTCTGCACATCGGGCCCACCTTGGCATACTCGCCCCTTGTCACTTGCCCCAATCTAAATGATTACCACCCCAGTTGATTACTAAGCACCACGTGTCATCAACAATTCAATATTGTCACGTGACATGCCTTGCTACGACAACTTAATCTCATTGTGTGATCTAACATGACACATAAGTTCATATCATTGTTCCATATTCTATTAGTCAAGATTAAACATTGATGATTCAGGTACAAGTGATGACGTGGCATGGCTGAGCAACTAACACGGTCAAACCATCCCATGTTGATTTCAATACCAACCAACTATAGTGAACCAACTTAGGATGACAATAGATCATGGCATACAAATGACAAGGTAGGGTATAGATCAAATTGGTATAATAGCTAAGTCCCAATTTAAATAGAAACAATTGTATACTTGAAATAATATGCAATAGGGTAAAACAATATATCAATTTTATAAACATGGGTTCAACATGATCAAAGCACAACTTGCCATGGAATAGGTTCTGGTCTTGCTCTGGAACTTGCTCTTGAGTCGACAGATCTTCCTCGGATGCTTCGCACAATTCAACATCTACGCGAAACGAAAGAGAAAAGCAAATAAACAACAAAATAGATAGCAAAAAAACTCCAAAAATCAAATAAAATTTACCATTAGATAGATCTCAATTTTATAAATTTTTAGAAATTTGAATCACCCAAATCCGAGTTCAAATACAAAAGTTATAGCCTTTCCAAGTTTGAATAAATTCTGAATATACAGAAAATAGAAAATTCCGAATTTCCAGAATTATTTTTATTCTGAAAAACCGAATTATTGAGTCATACTGACATCAGCCCTGACCCAGGCCAACCAGGATGCGACATGTGCCCCTCGGTCCATGGACTGAGTCCACGAACCTCATCAGGTTCACAATGGACCTGGTCCACACAAATCTGCTTCACCGACATGCGGGCCCGAGCGTCGACTGACTCAGCGCCAGCACGACACACATGTGGCTGCCACGCAAGCACCATGCAGACGCCACCTTAGCGACTTCGCTCGTGTGTCTGCCATGTGTCGACGAAGCGTCAAGCCACGCCAGGCTACAGCGCGCACAACCCTAGGGTCATTGGCGGCGAGCGCAACAGCTACCTACCGCAATCTCTCGTCGGCGCGGATCTGGTGACGCGATCTATCCCTCCTTTGGTGAACTGGAATGACAGCGACGAGGTCCTTTTCTCCGACGGCAACGACCTCTCGCGAAGACGGCGAACCAGCCCTTCCCCGGCGGTGATTGCGTGCGCACAAGATGCTCCTCGAGATGACGAATCTGGTGGCACCGCTAACAAGCCCTCTCTCCCACGGACGGCGGTGAATCGACAGTTTTTCTGATGCGGCAGCTCAAGGAGAAAATCCCAGATTTCGACGAAATGGCGACGCTTCTTGACTGGCTATCTTAGGATTTTGCTTTGAGACCTTGAGACGCTCCCGGTGCGCACCTTTTATAGCAGCAGGAGTCCGTGGCGTAGGCGGCAGCAGTCCGTGGCGTAGACAGCATGGAGACCTCGACCATGGCAGATTCGACGGCGGCGCTAGAGTCCGGTTTGGTCATGCCTCGGAGAAGACGGCACGGAGCCGTCCGATTTCATCAATCTACGGTTGAGATGCTTTCGGCGCAAAACGATCCAGAACGCAACTCGGAATCCAACGGATATCCACAAAATCCAAACCGACACGATCTCCACAACACATTAAAGATCCAATGGCTAGCGTTCACCCATCTAGAAAACGAGCCAACGGGCCTTGAGCACAGGTCGGACGCAAGGAACAGTAATCGGCCAGGCCCGTTACTGTTTATGGAATTTCCCATGAGTTTTCCTTTAAAATAATTTCAGAAACACAGCTTAACATTGGTACATATCATATCATACTTAACGATAATAATAATAATCCTCCATTTATTGATATAGCTAAGTATATGATCTTATGACCAACTTACATTATTAAGCCACACAGGGCTAGACTTGAAATATAGACTAAGACATATGCAGCGGAAAATAGGAGACGTAGATGACTCATCAGTTCACCACAGGTAACTGATAAGGCTCGGACCCTAACGACTTGTGTCCTCCTGGAACTCCTCCTCCAATAGAGGTGTAGACTCCTCAACTGTTGATTGTGGTTGTTGGTAAGGGTGAGTATAAAAAGCACTCAACAAGTTGTGCACATAATGCAATTCTATGTAACTATATGCAAGGCTTATTCCAAAGGAAAAGGCTATTATGTCTATTTTGCAATAAGAAGCATTTATAAACAAATATAATAAATAGATTGTAAAGATAGTAAAACAAATAACAATAATAGATAGATTCAATATTTCTCAAGTAAACCAGGTTTCCAACCCTAAGTCAAGTTTCATCCTTCCACATGGCAACCCGCCATCCCAACCAAGTTTCCATTTAATTAAACTAACCCTTAACTGTAATTCTCGAGCATTGCACAATACCGTGAGCACGGCTATCCGAATAAATTTACACTCTGTAGATGTTATGCACTTTACCCACATGATAAAACCATACACCACCAAGACGAGTGAATATAACAAAGCCTTTACAATACACTACTTTAACCTAGTACTACCCGCTAAGGTTTCGACACTGGTGGGTCTGAAAACCACATCCAGGGCCCCCCTCTTGCGTCATGTGAGTTGCTCTATAACTCGGGAACTCACACCGCCATTGATAGTACCAAGCTAAGGCATTGCAAATTAATTAGCTAGGCTGTCCCATACTAGACATGTGGTTGCATGATTGACTCAGGTCAAAGGCTTGCAAGGTTAAGTCCTTAGGATGATTGAAGCAAGACTTCCACATACTCTCTGCCCATCGGGCCCACCTTGGCATACTCGCCCCTTGTCACTTGCCCAATCTAAGTGATTACCACCCTAGTTTATTACCAAGCACCACATGCCATCAACAATTCAACATTGTTGCGTGAAATCCCTCACCACTACAACTCAATCTCATCGTGTGACCACATATGACACATAAGTTCATTACATTGTTCCATATTCCATTAGTCAAGATTAAACATTGATGATTCAAATACATGTGATGACGCGGCATGGCTAAGCAACTAACACGGTCTAACTATCCCATGTTGATTTTAATATTAACCAACTATAGTGAAACAATCTAGGGTGACAACAGATTATGGCATACAAATGACAAGGTGGGGTATAGATCAAAAGGTATATTAACTAAGTCCCAATTTATATTGAAACAGTTGTATACTCGAAATAATATGCAATAGGGTAAAACAATATAGCAATTTTATAAACATGGGTTCAACATGATCAAAGCACAACTTGCCTTGGCAAAGGTCCTGTTCTTGCTCTGGAATTTGATCTTGGGCCGACGGATCCTCCGAAGCGTCGTACAACTCAAAGTCTATGTGAATCGAAAGAGAAAAGAAATAAATACCAAAATAGAGAGCAAATGAACTCCAAAAATCAAATAAAATTCACCATTAAATATATCTCAATTTTATAAACTTTTAGAAATTTGAATCACCTCAATCGGAGCTCGTATGAGGGAGAACAGGCTCAGAGAAGATTCAAAAATCCAAAAATCAAAAAATTGGAAAACAAATAATTAAACCAGATTATTTTTATAAAGGAAATTCGCATTATTGCGTCATTCTGACGTCAGCCGTAACCCGAGCGAGCCAGGACGTGACACGTGTCACGTGTCCCTCGATCCATGGACTCAGTCCATGAACCTCCTCGGGTTCACGGTGGACCTGGTCCACACGGATCTGGTTCTCTGACGTGAGGGTTCCGCGCTTGCTGACTCGGTGCCACGGCAATGTACATGCAACGCGCCACGCGACAACCATGTAGCTGCCACATCTGCCAGGCTGCACACGTGGTTGCCACGCGTCGACGAACCTTCACGCCACATCACTCGGCCGGGCGCGCGGCCCTAGGGTCACCGGTGGCGAGAACGGAGGGCACCTATGGGCGAATCTCGGCATCGCGGATCTAGTGACGCAGTTAGATCTCTTGCGTGGGCACTGGATCAACACCGGCGCGAGCTTCTTCTTTGGTGGCGACGACCTTCCCGTGGATCCTCCGCTCCGGCGAGTTTCTGGCGAAACAACGGTGCGCACAACGTGCTCTGGACAACGACAATGCAGATGCGACTAGTCTCAGGCTTCGCGGCGGCTTGACGGCAGCGAATCAGCAACTTCTTCTTGCGGCGGTGTTCGACGAACTTCTTCGGATTCTAGCGAAATGGCGCCCAATCTACGCAATTTACCTTGAGGCTTTGGTTTGCGACCTCAAGGTGACCCTGGTGCGCCCCTTTTATAGCGCAGCCCCCCCTCTCCGCCGGCAACTCGGACAAGGAGTCCATGGTGGCCACGGCTCTGAGTTCTTCGCGAGGATGACGACGCGGCTTCGTACACCATCATCTCCATCATCCTCATCCTCTACAAAAATGGTCTTAGAGGTGGAAGAATAGCCTGAAATGTCAAGTCTAGCTCCTGGGATAGCCTTATCAAAGGTCACCTCACAGGTCTCTATGATCCTATGCGCATCGCAACTCCAGACCCTATAGCTACGAGAAGAAGTCGAATAACCTATAAAGATACCATCAGAAGAACGATACTCAAACTTATCCAGGTTACCAGACTTCAAAATAAAACACTTGCAACCAAACACACGAAAATGAGAAACACTGGGCTTTCGCCCATACCTCAACTCGTAAGAAGTGCGGTACAAATGTGCTCTCAAGAATACGCGATTTGAAACATGACAAGTAGTAGCTATAGCCTCAGCCCAAAACTTCCTAGGAGTGTTGTACTCATCTAGCATCGTCCTGGCCATCTCTACCAGGGTCCTGTTCTTCCTATCCACTACGCCATTTTGCTGAGGGATGTAGGGAGAGGAGAACTGATGCTCTAAACCAAACTCCACACAGAAACTCTCAAAATAGGAGTTCTTGAACTCTGTGCCATTGTCACTGCTTATAGCTCATAGGGCACCAGGAGCTCAAAAGACAACCTATGAACCAAACCCCTAAAATGGGTAAAAGTCTCATCCTTCGAGGACATGAAAAACACCCAAGAGTACCTCGAAAAATCATCAACAATGACAAGAACATACCACTTCCCACCCACTGACTGCACTCTAGCTGGACCAATAGTGTCCATATGTAAAAGCTGTCCTGGTGCATCAGTCATCACAACAGTGACTGGGGGATGAGAAGCAGCAACCATCTTACCATGTCGGCAGGGAGAGCAAACTAAGTCTTTGACCATTTTGAGTTGAGCAAACCAAGAATGAGATCGTGGCTGCTAACTCGGGTCAAATGATCAAGTCCAATGTGACCAAGTCTCCTATGCCAGAAGGAGAGATCACGAGACTCTGAAGCAATCAAACAACGAAGAGAGTCTCCAGAAGAAGCAGAAAAATTAGCACGAAAGACTATCCCATATCTAGAAATCTCGCAAACTAACCTTCTTGAAGAATCGAGGATTCTACAGGCACTACTCTTGAAACTCACCTCGAAAGAGTCATCAATAAGCCGAGAAATAGAAAGCAAATTGTATTGCAGCTTACTCACTAAGGCAACATTTTAAGAATGAAATTGTTATTAATGCAGATGGTACCTTTAGCAATGACTCTACCTGAAGAAGCATCCCCGAAAGTGATCAACTCATCACCGGGGGCTCGGACTAGGGAAGAGAACCATTGAGAATCTCCGGTCATATGACGAGAACAACCAGAGTCGACAATCCAAACATCTCCTTCCCATCCGGAGCGAACCTGATCAAGACACAAGAGAGAAAGATGACTCAGTACTGGGATAGAGTGAAGATTTAGGAACCCAATACTGAACCACACGACGCCTCAGAGTACCAGCCATAGAAGAAGACTGGACTCGAGTGTCTCTCTGACGTTTAACCCTAACAAGATCAGTAGCAACTCTAGTAGATGATCTAGGAGCTAAAACTGGGTTGGCCTGCCGTGGTGCAAAGGCCGAACCACCCCAGTGAGGCTGCCTAAAACTCCACCCAGAAAACACCTCACACCGTTGATATCTACCTCGATGAGAAAAACGAGGAATATCAAGAGGACGGCATAAAGACTAACCACGAACAGCTCCAGGACTAAAACTCAAACAAACAGCATGAAAACCGAGTCCTGGACGCTGCCCAAAAATAGGTGATTCTCTAACCTGTCTAGAAGTAGTGTGTGTCTTAGGAGCACTCAAAGTCTGGGGATGACCTTGAATACCCCTAAGAGCGGCAACACGCTCACGCCGAGTGTTCTTGGCGCGCCTGAAACAGAAATCTACTAGGTGACCATCTTTCTTACAAAATGTGCATGTATACTTCGCCTTGCTAGAGGCAGAAGCAACAGGAGTAACGACCTTCTGATCAGAAGTCCTATGGATAACCCCAGTAGACCTAAACACAGTGGTACTCACTCTGGGAGCTACCACAATCTCACCACTCTTGGAGCCGAGCACAATGGTGGGAGGATGCGCCCGAGCGTGCTCCAAGGGGTCAAATCCTAGACCATGATTAAATCTGCTAATCTTGGATTGGTCTAGAATAAGATTGAGTTTCTTTTTGCCTCCTACAAACTTCTCGAGAGTGCTCATGAGATACTCACACTCCCGGAAGAAAGAGACACGTGAAGAACAGGGTAGAGAGGAAGAAGAAGAACTAGAAAGAGAAGCTCTCTCAGCATGTACATTTTGCTCCCTCAGCACGGCTACCTCAATCTTGAGGGCCTCACAAGAAACGCAAGACGCATTTCTAATCCTATGGGCTTGGTCGTGTAACTTCTTCCTAAGTTCGACATGAATTTTATCCCAGTCCCCCTCAATCACATTACATCGCAAGCAACTTTCTTGGGACTTAGCTAGTAAGTCCTTAGCAAGATTAGCACACTTGACATTTAGTGATTCATTGTCAAGTTTTAGTTGCATACAGCCCTCACATGAGCTGACTTGGTCCTTAGAAGCATGCATTTCAAGTTCATCGTTTCTAGAAGAAAACTTCCTAAGGTAATCGCTCATGGCATTAATTTTAGCAAGCAATTTAGGGCAATTAGAGCATGATGGAGTAGTATGAGCATGAAGAAAACTAGCATCTAGTAGAATAGCATCAACAGAATCATCGCTAGCATTCTTCAACCTAAGACTATCTAGTTCAGATAACACACTATCATACATAGTCCTTAGGTTCTCCAACTCCACAAGAAGTGCATCACACAAAGAACAGTCATCAGTGACTCGAGAGGGAGAAGATCTAAGAGAAGCTAACTCTCGAGTCAAGGTACCTACTTCCTTCTCTAGCTCCACACACCTAGCTCTAGCTCTAGCATGAAATTTTCCTGATTTGCAGAAATCTTCATTTAGCTAGTCATAGGAGGGTACCTCTTCCGAGTCGCTGTAGAGCTCGGAGTCGCTGATGCCGTTAGCGTCGGCCATGAAGCACATGCCAGAGAAGTCGTCGCCGCTCTTCTTCTCTTGCGGTTCATCCTCGCCCTCGTCGCTCCATGTCTATGTTTCGGAGAGGTTGATGTCGTCAAGCGCGGCGAGGACGCGGTGGAAAAGTTTCTTGTTCTTGGAGAAGTTGCGGTACTTCTTCTCATGCGTCAGCTCGCGAACTGGAGGCTTCTTGTTACAGTTCTTGTCGATGTAGTCGTTCTTCCCCGAACCGCCGACGTCGTTTTTTGCCTTCTCCAATTTGGGGCAATTAGCCCGAATGTGGTTGGGGCCACTACACTCGAAGCATGTGATCATGCCACCTCTCTTCCTCTCTCTCACCCTCTTGTATGCATGTGAAAATTTGTGAGCAAGAAAAACAAGCTCATTTTCTGAAAAAAATTTCAGTTGGTCATCGCTTAGCTCGTAAAGGGCGAAAAGAGAGAAACTAGCAGAAAGATCAAGGGAAGATCCAGTTGGATCAGTGACTAGGGCCATCGACTGAGATTTCGTCTTGCGAGAGACGACGTCGATCTCATTAGTCTTGAGACGAGAGTAAAGCCCATCAAGAGTCAAGGTCGATAAGTCGGTAGTGTCCTTGATGGTGGTCACTTTCATTTCCCAAACTGGAAGATCGAGTGTGGTCAAGAAATATCGAGCATTATCCGAGTCAGAGTATATGCAACCGACTGCTCGGAGGTCGCTCAAAATCTTCGTAAACCGATCAAAGCACTCGTCAAGACTCTCACCAGCGTGTTCTTCAAACTTGTTGAACTCACGCTTGAACTGGTCCTGTCTCACGGTCTTGATTTGAGTAGTGCCCTCATGGTAAGCATCGAGGGTCACCCAAATCTCGTGAGTGCAACGGAGGTGAGAAATCCTATCATACTCACTGCGGCTAAGACCCTGTATGAGAATGTTCCTTGCCTTAGCGTTCGCCTCAACGTCAGCCATATTTTCGGCCGTGACGTTTTCATCAGCAGAAACTTCATACGGGAGTTTCACCTTCTGCCATATCAGGAAGCCCAGGGCAGTGATGTATGACTCCATCCGCGATTTCCAAAACAAAAAATCAACTCCAGCAAAAATAGGAGGCTTCGTGGAATACTTGTCCATCACCATGGCTCTTGAGACCGGTCAAGATCTATGAAAGAGCAAAACCGGCTTTGATACCAATTGAAGGACCGAAATGGCGATCAGAGGGGGGTGAATGATCCCAAATAAAATTTCCCCCCACTCAAAGTACTCCAAACAATCTCGTAATAAAAATCTGAAACACCCAAAGATTTTCCTTCAAACTAGTGTTTCTCAGATTCGCACACCCTCCAAAACCCGAATAATTAGACAACTATGTGTACCCCTAGCTTGCATAGATTTTTATAAAATCAAAGACTGACTGCTACGCGAAGAACAAGTTCTGGACAGATTTGCAATTTGATAAAAACTTAATCTCTAGTCTATCCTAGGGTGCAAGAAAGATGTAAAACCATATGAACACCCTCAAGACATCCTAGAAGAACAACATTTAGAAGGAGGGGAGGCAAATCCAAATTGCGAGAATGTAAATGCGGGAAAGTAAATGCTAAATTTAAATTGCGTAAAGTAAAGATATAATATAAATGCGCAATTTAAATTCACAATAGAGTAAAGAAATTTTTTGTATTTTCTAGAAGGAGAGGTTACAAAGCCTCACATTCATGTGGGCAAAGCTCAAAGGAGCATCAAAAACCTCAAAACCTTCAAGGGGAGAAGGCTACCCCTCTACCCCTATTTATACAACTCTTGAGCCACCTACCACCCTTAGATGAGCCTCTAAACCCTAGAGCATCCATCAAGGGAGAGGATTTACCCATTTAACCAGCCATGCAAGGGTTCACCCAAAACCCACAAAACATAATGGGTCTTCTTGCACGGTTCTCAAAGCGCACTAACTAGACCCGCTAACCAATCAACTAGACCAAGATCCAATGGTCCTCATTGATCCACGCAGCGTCTAGCTAGCATCTCATCCGTTTCTTGTCTTCACGGCTTGCCACGACTCCATCTTCGATCATCTTCCAGCGATCACCGACCGTTTGTACCTCCCACGCTCCTCGCCTAGTCCCGATCATCCTTCGCCTCACCATGATCTAGCATCGTCGACCTGCAATCATCAAAAACAAGGAAACTCCTTACATAGCAATGTTCAATCATCACAAATGCTCACAATTAATTATGTCTCAATCATCAGTCGGTTCTACCGCCAGCCACAGGCCGGTAGTACCGCAAGAAGCTAACACAACTCAAATTGCTTCCTTTTGAATTCCAATTCAAATCAAACTCAAACCTGAGCACACCTTGCTCAAATAAAGTCAAATACTCATCACAAACATGGATGGACCTCCACATGGTTCTTCATCATTTCTCATCACTATTGAGCTTTCCCTCCATTCACTTCATGCCCTAGGTCTCATTTTTTGTGTTTAGGGTTTGATGCAAATGTAGCAAATGCATGTTGTATTTAAATTAAAATCTGTAGTTTAAATGAGTAGATCGGTGACCGATGAAGTCACTTTATGCAATTCTAGTGCCCAATCTAATCAAAAATAGAGTTTTCACACTTGGTGGCTGTGGTTCCACGATGAACCCAGCAGTACCGCTATGGTAAAGTGGTAATACCGACCTGGTGCGGCACTACCGGCCCTGCTAGTGTGGCAGTACCACCCAGGAGCGATACTACCATATCCAGCATAGGCGGTAGTGCCGACATTGCTGCCAAAGACAGCATAACCTGCTGCATTTTCATTAAATTTCTAAAGTTGAGTTCCTAGTTCCTTTGCTTATCTCTCCTATTATCCTTGTGATCCAGAAATCATGCCAAGGGTAAATAATCCATCCAAGCCCAAGGCACCTTGTGGTGGGGGCACAGTTAGGAAATCAACGCGAAGTGCCAGGGTTCCCACTCCTCGATCTGACAGTGGGAGTGACAGCGAGGACTCCTACACTATTGCTTCCAGAGATGAGCAAATAAGGAAGATAGTGCAAAAAGAATTAGGAGGCAATAGCTCTCAGGTAGATAAAGGCAAAGGATCTGCTCATGAGTCGAGTGAGGAAGGAGATGATGAAGATAATGGTATGGGTATTGATGAGGAGGAAGTCTATGAGGAAGAAGAATCCTTGCCTGGCTTTGACCCTCACGAGGATCTAAGCAAATAAAGGGAGATAAGTACTATTCCTTGAGGGGAGCCAACCAATATCGCCTTCCAAGAACTGCGTTAGAGAAGTTCTTTCACACTCTTTTTCAAAAGGTCTTTCATGAGATTTATTCTAGCAAGGATTTTGCTAACAAAAAATGGGTGGATTGGGACCACATTAGAAAGCTGCCTCTATTTGTTGGTGTCCCTGAATTATTCCATGGAGCAGGACTCATGAACTTTGTCAGTTAGAGGTGTGACTTTGAGGACATATGATTAGTCAGTTCTATGCCACAGTCCACATTCCTGACACATATGACTCCATCACTTGGATGTCCAGTGCCAAAGTCTACACTACCATTAAAGATAAATTTGAGCAGGCATTGGGCATTTTTCACAGTGGCTATCCTAGGATTCACAGTGATAGGCCACTTGGAGTCACTAACCAGCTTGAGTTTTGTGATTCGGCTGCCAATGTAAGGAGACCAGGTAAATTGGTAGGGTTACTTCCACAGGCCAGTATGGTAAATAGGATCATTAGAGTTACCATTCACCACAAAAGTGGTAACTTTGATGACATTCGTGGATATGCCTAGAATATATTGAGCAAAGTGATGCACAGGCAGAAATTTGATGTGACCGACTTTATGATGAGGGAGATGGCCTCTTCGGCCCATGAGAGAGGAAAATCTATATTTTGCTCCTTACATCATGAAGCTCGTACTTAGAAAGACTGGATACAAGGGAGGATGTGGCTATGCTCATAAACAATACAAGCCTCGTGAAGCCCCTCCTCAAGTAATTGGTCATTCAGCGCAGCAGCAGCAACACCCTCAGAACGCCCCTCAAGATCCACCTCAGGCCCAGGATGTGCCTCAAGGCGCTTCTTAGTGAGTTTGGAGACTCTTCGTACGGACATGATGGCTCAGTTTGCCTCACTCAGCTCCCGCATCATGAGTAGGCTTGACCAAGAGCATAAGTTTTAGCTCCAGACTCGTGCCATGGTAGATGAAATCCGAGAGCGCTTGGACACTGTTGGAGCGATTTTGGATCTTCTTCCTGACGAGCTAGTCCCTGTTAGATTTTTTCACTTTGGTCGTGGTCGTGGATGCGGTCATGAAGACCCCTCTTTTGGTACTTGATGCCAAAGGGGGAGAAGTAGAAGGGAGAAGAAGTAGAAGGTGGAAGAAGCGAAGCTTTGAGGATTAGCATTGTAATATTTCTTATATATTTTGTAAGCTAATTGAACCTCTATGTCTGTTTTTTATTTTTGTTTGATGTTTTATGGATGTTTGTAATGTTGAATGCTTAAATGTCTTATTACCTTGTTTTCTATTTTGTCATATTGGATCCTATGCTTATTGTGTATGCATATTGACATATTCATCTTGTTTTCTCAGATCCAATATATAGTGGAAACTTCGCCAAAATATCCAATTTCTTCAAAATATGTGAAATCTCACATTAGTATATTCATGCACATATTTAGGGGGAGTTTCAACTATACATTGTGGCTTTTATGGCATTTTAATTCCAAAATTCAATCATCTTCTTCCAAAAGAAGTGAAATGCCATTAAAAGTAAAATACAAAAGTATACAACTTGCTTGACTTGATGTATACTTTAAACATATTCAATTTTATTATATTTGATAAGGTTGTCATCAATTACCAAAAAGGGGGAGTTTGAAGCATCTAGACCCCAAATTTTTTCTTTGGTTTTGGTAATTAATGACAATCATGTTTTAAGGACTAACAATTTTTCTTAAGGCTATGAAAAATACGTTGATCCTATGAAGAGATGAAATCATTGAGATTTAAGGAAATTGGAACATCAAGCTAACACAAAGGTATAAGTTGTAAGGACCCTTTTCTAGATTTTTGCCAATCTAGGTGTTAAGAGAAAAGATCGGGTTACTAGTGTAGACGGTGTACTATTAAGAGGGATTTTTGGCTAGTACCTTGAAGATAATTTAGTGTAAATGGCTCAAATTCATATTCATACTTTAGTTATGTGCATTTCTCAAAAAATCATTCAAAGTCATCTCTGAAAATCTGTATTGTCAGCACTACTGACCATCAAGGAGCGGTAGTGCCACAAGGGCGATAGTACTGACTCAAGGGGCCAGTAGTTATTTGACAGAGAGGGTTGTTTTTGAGGTTTAGCTAGGCCAGCACTACCGACCTTCTGGGAGCGGTACTGCCAGAGGTGCGGTAGTATCGGCACCAGAGGCCGGTAGCTATTTTACAGTGTGCATATCTTTAGGGTGTGCCCAGGCTGGCACTACTGACCCACTTAGGGTGGTACTGCCTTAGGTGTGGTAGTACTAGCCCTAATTGTTCGTAGATGTATTCCAAAATAGTACATTTTCTGGATTTTTACCCAACCGGCACAATCGCCCATCTGGGAGCGGTACTGCTGTATGTGTGGTAGTACCGACAGAAATGAATAGTAGTTTTTTTCCAGAAAAGGGTGAAAATGCACATTTCTTGATGCTTATGGTCAGCACCACCGGTCCTACATGGGCGGTAGTGCCGAGGGTACTATAGCAACGGCTAGTTTCTCTCACCATTTAATGATACAGGAGACCGTTGAGCCTGAGGCTGGCACTACCGGCCCTACATGGGCGGTAGAGTCGATTTTCTTGAATTTTTTAGAAATTAGGTGGTAATGGCTAGATTTGTTGGTGGGTGCAACAAGGACATACTCTTGGACATTCATTGCATATTTGTTAGCCCTTGCAAGTCTTTCATCATCTCTAGAGCGTTTAATTCATATTTTGTGAGTTGTTGGGAGAAATTCAAGTGTGTGTATTCAAGTTGAGCTATTAGATACTTGATCAACCTCAAGCAAGCTCTGAGGTCTATTCTCTTTGAGGTTGTCGTCTCCTAAACGGCTTCGAGGCATGAGAACTGGTGATCTTCTCAAAGAAGCTTGTGAAGAGGCCTGGTAGATTGTGAAGACTAGAGATCCCCTACCCGGAGTAAGGAAGAGCTACCCCTAGTGATCGAGGGAGGCTCATTTGCGCAAGGAGCAGGCTTGATTTGTTCAAGCTTCCTCAACGTGGATTAGGGGAGATCGGCAAGTCTCCGAGACCACAGGATAAAATTCTTGTGTCCATCTTTTGTAGTATGCTTTCTTGTATTTAAATCTGAGTAATTTACTCACCTAGTTTATTTATCTTTAATCATCTATCTAGGATTGTTGAATTGCTTAGACATAGCTTGTTGGTGCACTTAGCGAAACCTAGACGATTTAGGCTTTAATTGTTAAAATTCTTAAATCTAGTATTACTTGATCATTTATTGTAATTAGAGCCAAAGAATTTAAAAACCTCATATTCACCCCCTCTAGTCGGTTATCCTTAATCCTACAGAGAGAAGGAGAGGAGAAGAGAAGAGAAAGAGGAGGAGAGGAAGAGGGAGAGGAAGATAAGATGAAGAGGAAGGGGGAGGGGAAGAGAAGAAGAGAAGGAGAATTTTTTAGGTGAGTTGTTTTACGTTATGTTTTGAAAACATGGTAGGATAGCAACCAAAATAATTAGATCTGTATTTGTGTAGCTATGTAGTTGTCTAGATGTGTAGTTTTGTAGATATGTAGGTATATAGTTGAGTAGATCTGTAGTATTTGTATAGATATGTAGGTATGTTTAGATATATTTATAGACATTTGCAGTATTTCTTTGTTGCAAATAATTTACAAAAATGGAGCCTATAGTAAGGAAAAATTTGAACTACTCAGCAAATAATGCAGAAAAATTTAGAAATGCATAATACATTACTTTAAACACAAATGAATAGAGGAATAGTGGTGGCAGTTTTTTATTCTAATGCACTCCATATATTTATTCAATAATACATGAGCTTTAGTCGTTGTTAGTATGTGTAATGGGGGGCGAAATATGAAAATAAATATGACAGATGCATTATTGTTGAAGTGTAGAATAGTTTTTTTGTGATATGTAGACATAGTGGTACAAATAACTTTAGAATTCATAAGGTTTATTATGTATTGCTTAACGGATGACATTACATCGTGTACATAATGTCAATTTGAGGAAATGCTCAACATATATGGATGAGTGAGCACATTTTAAAATATAATATGAACAAGGGGTTCCACATATAGGTGCAGAAGGGGTCCAACTAGATCAATTTTTAAGCATGATGGCTAGATTGTCACGTGAAGAGGAGCGTCCATGGGCCACCGTTATGAGATGGTTGTACCACCTATTCTCATTGTACCATGAGTAGCATAATCTGATGATGCACAGTGTTGGCACTAGTGCACAACAGTGCACATACTGGGAGTTAGTGGAATTGAAGGGTTCAAAGTCGTGGAGCTCATACGTACGATTAATGAAGAAGCAAGAATGACATCTAATGTTTGTTGGCACAAGCATTTTAGAAAGTCGTTTTAGACCATGTGAAGCTAGTGGATGCCATTATTGAAGAAGCCAAAAAAGTTGGGGAGTCGAGCCATAGTCATGCATACTTATCGAGCCAGGATGTGGGAGGGGTGGCTTAATGGAAGACAAGGAACTAGATCTTGCCATGCCGGAGGTGTAGGAACCAATGGGTATTACAAACGAAGTGGAACATATCGAAGCCTTAGTGGAACGAATAGGGACCGAGGACCACGAGTACAAAGCATTATCTGATGTTGAAGGTTGTGTTGATGGGAGGATGGACTTGAGGAGGGTATTACCAGGGAGTGGAACGAGTACCAGTTCAACAAGTTGGTAGTCAAAAAGGGTGAAGGTGTTGTATGGGATTATAAGTGGAATGAGGTGCGACCAGGAAGGATGTACAAAAGTGAGTGGGAGATGCATGAAGCAGTGAAAGTATGGGCAGTATCACTACGAAGAACATTTAAGGTTGTAAAGTCAGTGCAGCGAGTGTATGATGTGAAATGTGAGATAGAGGGTTGCCCATAGCTCGTCTATGTGTACCAGCCTAAATGGGACACTTTGGAAGTACTCAATAGTCGTTTTACACACATGCGTGCTGACGAAGTCCATGCAATTGCATAGAAAGATGCAAATGCAATATATAGAGAGGTTGAGGGCATCCTAGATTTGGAGCCGGGTTCCATTATACTTGCAATAGAGCAGAGGTTCCAGTATACAATAAGCTATGCGTAGACCTAGAGGACGAAGCAAAAGGCGCTCAAAGCTAGGTTTGGTATGTATGAAGACTCATACCAGAACCTACCTACTTTGAGTCATTTAAGAAATGAATGCTAGGACATCCATCAATATTTTCGAATAGCACTAGTAGTGGTTCCCTGAGAAAATGGTACTTAAGCGAGCATTCTTTACTTTTGGTGTGTGCATCAACGTGTTCAGACATTGCTATCCCTTGCTTTGTGTGGACGGCACAATTTTGACTGGGAGTACAAGGGCCAGATATTGACTGCCATGGGAGTACATGGCAACATCATCTTCTTCCCATCACACTGGCTTTTTTGGAGAGTGAGAACACATTTAGTTGGCTATGGTTTCTGAGGAATATAAAAACAGGTATTCACTACTACACAAAAGCTCATCACAGACGGCTCGAAAACCTCATCACTAACGATTTTCTGAACCGTCTATAAAAATATGTTAGTGATAAGAATGCACATCACAGACGGTTTCCAAACCGTCAGTAAAACTAATATCAGAGACAGTTCTATCTACGAGCCGTCTATGATAATCATTTGTCTTAGACGGTTCTACGATAGAACCGTCTCTGATGATAAGTAATCACGGACGGTTTTTAATTACAACCGTCTGTGATACTATATCACCGACTGTTTTTAAATAGAACTGTCTGTGATATGGTTTTCCCCTAACTCTCTTGGCAGAACTTCCATTATTAGTATTTGATGTTCGAAATTTTATTCTCCTTAGATATTTATGCAATGACAATTACAAGACACAACCAATTATATATTTTGCAATTCAATATCAAAACATCCTAGATGCATTGAGGCATCCTAAGCAATTCAATATCAAAACATCCTAGATGCATTGAGGCATCTAACTGTGGCACTCTAGATGCAATTGCTTAGGATGCCTCAATGCATCTAGGATGTTTTGATATTGAATTGCAAAATATATAATTGGTTGTGTCTTGTAATTGTCATTGCATAAATATCTAAGGAGAATAAAATTTCGAACATCAGATACTAATAATGGAAGTTCTGCCAAGAGAGTTAAAGGAAAAACATTATTTCATAGTGCAAGACAAGAAGACTTTACCACAAATATGATACTACAAATATGATAACAAAATATTTCATAATTCATGTAACAATACATTAACAAAATATGATATATACTACAAATATCAACAAGTGTTCTGCTAGAAACCACATTATTTTGTAGTTCAAGACAAAAAAACCTTATAGTTTTTTCATGTCTTCCATCATATGTGTCATAGCTTCTGCAATAGAGGCTTCTCGGTTCTCTCTGAAGTTCCACAACTCCACTACAGTGCCGATTTGTTTGACACCAATAAGCGATTGATCTTTACTCATATCTCTCAATCCCTACAAATTAAAAGTAATCATGTTGTTAAGTATAGTAACAACATCGAATTTAGTACTATAACCCTTCATATTACCTCTATAAGCTTACCTTTAGCTTCTTGCAGCTCTGCATTCACCTTGCGGTCCCTAATGATAAGTGTCGTGTTAAGAGATTCAATAGCTTTCAATTTTTCATCTCTATCTTTCAGTTCTTGTTTCATCTCATAAATCATTTCTGTTAACTCAGACTTGCCCTTCAGTAGTTCGATCTCCAACTCAAGTTTTTGTTTAGCTTCTAACAGCTTTTCCATGTCGTCTATTTTACCAAATCAGATTTCAATTAATTTGGATCAGAAACATATCGAAATAAAGAGAGCATGCTTGTACGTATAACATGATAACTCATCGATGCTCATTCATTCATAAGTTAATTCTAGAAGAGAATATTTGTTAATACACAGAGACTAATAAAAAGAACTACATACAGTAGTATCTATATATCCATGAATACCACATGCTTTACAAAGACAAAAAGAAAGCCCTCATTAACGTAAGAGCAATGTATGAGCATATTATGCTCTTGACATGGTAAAATGCATGTATTTTTTTCTCAACAAATGGGATAACCTTCTCAAGTTAGATGTCACATGTTTCATCTCACAAATGTATTGTTTTCATCTCACAAATGCATTTTTTCATCTCACAAATGCTCTTGACATATGTTTCATCTCACAAATATATTTTTTCTACGTACGATATTTTCTTGTCACGAGACACATTCTGCATATATATAGATTCTAGAAGATGTATGTAAGCGATATGTGCGCTCCATCTTGACCAAATAGCTCATTCATTTCATTGGTCGCTATGGAACAATATTTGAAGGAAAAATAGTAGCCCTAGGGGGACTCGCCATGGAACATATGCTAGGATTTTAGGTGGGATTGGTACGTACCTCGCGGGGCGACGGCTCGGAGAAGGAAAAATTGACCTTGGCCTAGAGGAGGCGCCGCTTGGGGGAGATGCTGCAGGGGGAGATGCCGACCAGGGAGGTGCGGTTGGCGGCGTTGGCGAGGCCGAGGGGAGGCGCCGCTTGGGGGAGATGCCGCAGAGGGAGATGCCGACCAAGTATGTGTTAAGACTGGCGGCGTTGGCGAGGCCGAGAGGAGGCGCCGCGGCGGGAGATGAAGCGTCGGCTAGGGTTTTGATCGCTGGAGAGTTTTACGTATAACTGAACGATATGTGCGAGGGTCGACCTATTTATACTAAGGGAGTGATATCACAGACGGTTATATTAAAGAACCGTTTGTGATAAGCCAGCATCACAGACGGTTCTATCTAAGAACCATCTATGATATATCATAGATGGTTCATAGCTAGAACCATCTGTGATGTTGGCTTATCAGAGACGGTTCTTAGCACATCATGTAGCTTCTGACAGTCATGGTGCAAAATCATCTGTGATTAGCGCTAATACAGACGGTTTTTGAAAACCGTCTGTGATGTAGTGTCTTATATAGACCTTTCTCTAGTAGTGATTGTTGGTGAGTAGCCTCGAGTTTGTATCATATATACATGATCAACATCCTGGGCTATTGAAAGAGATCGTGCAACTGCAAGAAGCGCAAGATGAGCCCTATCCATGGCATAATTTGTAGAGTATGTGCAAACGACACATGGGTGTGAACTTTTACAAGAAATTTAAGAACAAGGATCTCACGAAGATTTTCAGAAGGTTGTGTGATCAGATTCAGTAAAGGAAGTTCGATGCACTCTAGAAGAACCTAGACAAACTCACGTCGAAGCATACAGCAGAGGCTACAAAGAGGCCCACGCCTGGCGCATAAGAGTTCCCTGTAGCATTGAATGACTTACCTATGGACCCTCCCCACTTAGTTAAGAGGAATGAAAAGGGCACGAAATGCTTAGGGAGAAGTGGATTGAGCATGAGCCTAGGGAGAAGTGGGCTTTTACTTTATGACATCGATGGCGCCAAGTACGATGTCATGATGACAAACCTGGCGGAGGTGTACAACTGGGTCATGCGAGGTATTAGCGCATGATCCCTTCCTAAAATTCATAATAAAAAATAGATAAAAATTAGCAATTGGATCTGTATATGAATTCTAACTTAAAACTAATATTTGAAAATAAATAAAAAAATTAAATAAATTAACAGCTTATATTAGAAAATTTGACCATACCAAGTACAATAAAAATAATAAAAATATAGAATAAAAAAATCAAACGAAATTAACCATTTAACTTACAGACGAACTCCAAACTAAAACATGTAAATAACCGAATCTCACAAAAAAAATTAGATAAAAATTTGTAGTTGGATTTATATACGAATTCTAACCTAAAACTGATGTGCGGAATTAAATAAGAAAGTAACAATGAAATTAACCTAAATTAAAAATAAAAGGAAATTGTCCAATTGATTTTTATAGGAACTCTAAACTAAAACCTATACATAGCTGAAATTCATAATAAAAATTAATAGTTAGATTTGTATACAAATTATAACCTAAAACTGAAATTCAAAATTAAATAAAAAATAACATAAAAATAGAATATTAAAAATAAATAAAATTATGGGTTGTTTTTTAATTCCATACTAAGTGAAAAATACAAATTTTATTTTTTTCAGAATTAAAATTCTATAAAAATGCTAATTAAAGAAAAAAATAATGTAAGGAATTTAATTTGTATATAAAATTATTAACTATTATGTAATAAAAATCGATGATATATTTTTTACGGTCGCTGTGAAATATAGAATGTGCTAAATTTCTCAAAATAAGAAAATATTCTGACTTTTTATTTGGTGGACTATCACAAAATGGAGGGATTAAGAGAGTGATACATCGCTAGGTGTTCACTTGATTATTTCGATATAAGCAATATGATGTGCATTAAAATAAGTACTAAAAAAGAAACAAGCATTGCAATAATAAAATTAAAAAATGATAGTACAAATGGCATTGCAATAATAAAATTAAAAAATGATAGTACAAATGAAAATGTTATGTTATGCTTGCTATATTCACTGTTTTGCTATACAAGTATTTGGAAAAGAAAGCTTGGGTCACATGTGCAAGTATTGGGAAACAAAGTGAGCACGTTCCCTCCTACAATATGCAATATTAAAATAGCAAAAAATAAAGTTATGCAAAGATCTAATTTACAAGAAGAAAAATCATATATGTAATATCAAATTATTTAAATATGCTTTAAGAACGATGCACATGCAATGCGTTGACCATATTGCTCGTTCGGCTAACAATAAACTGGTTTCTTACTCTCTACTGGATTCTCTGTACCAGAGTGGCAAAGTTGCTCAGTAAAACAATAGCAAGGTCCATGGTCTCTGAACTTTGATGTCTCAAGCGAAACACTGAACACAATGACTACCTGCTCTAGTCGGGAGTCGGGACCGCCGGCTCGTCTATGAACTATATATATACATACCACGCTTGATCTCTAACGAAAAAAGGGCATGAAGCGCGAGCGACGATCGAGATCCGACTCGGGAGAGGAGATGGAGTCGATGGACATCTCCGTGCCCTGCATGCGCGGCTTCACCGGGTCCGACGCGGAGGCGCTCATATCGTCGCCTCGTCGGCGTCCAACCCGAATGGATTTGAGCAGCATTCTCACGATCTGTATGTGTGCTATGTGACCGTTTGCTTGTTTCACGACACCTCAGGTGCAAATGCACCAGATCCATTATTGAGAGGATGAATGAGCTAACAAACGAAAGTTGTGCAACTACAAGTCTGCAAAGGACATGATAGAGCGAGAGTTGACTTCGGGCACTCCCCATGAAGATTACAAGAGCAAGAACTTGACTAAATTAACGACCCAATTACCATCGATCGACGACAACAATCAAAAGCATACGAGATCATATTCATCTCAATTATCCTTGATGTTTCCCATGGGATTGCATGCCCTCGAACAGGCTGATCCTGAAGTGCCGGAGCTCCACATCGGCCTCCGCCGCCGTCCTTGCCTCGCCGTCGACGGCCATCTCAGCCAAGATCCTCCCCACGGCCGGCCCCATCTTGAACCCGTGCCCGGAGAAACCGGCCCCGACCACCACGTCCTCGCCGAACTCCCCGCCGAGGAAGTCGATCACGAAGTCCTTGTCCGGCGTCATGGAGTACATGCACGACTGTCGGACGACAGGCCCGCCGGTGGTCTCCACGTGCTCCGGCATGAAATCCTCGATCCACCGGGCGACGCGCGCCGCCACGTTCCCCCGCCGGAGACCCAGTCCCTGCTATCCGGGTCGCACGGCGGCCCACTGTCGTAGTTGATCTTGATCAGGCCCGGGAGCTCCAGCGACGGCGTGCTGTACACGTGCGGGTCGCCGTAGCTGGAGAACGTCGGGAAGCCGGACTTCGCTGTGAGCTCGTGTTCGCGGCCGGGCTTGATCTTCCAGTACAGGACGAGCGCGTGCAGCGGCTGGATGGGGAGCTCCACGCCGGCGACGGACATGACCAGGTTGCTGGTCCAGGCGCCGACCGTCACGATGCACTTGGCGCCGTGGAACTCCTCGCCGTTGCTCGTCTTCACCAGGACCCCGGCTTCTCCTTCCTTCCTGACGATGTCGATGACCTCCGTGTTGTCCCTGACGACGGCGCCCTTCTTGACGTCAAGCGCCTGGAACATGGCCACCCCCTTGGTCGCATTCAGCACACCGCCGCCGAGCTCGCTCACCGCCGTCACCCACCCGTCCGGGACGCGGAACGCGCCTCCCCACCTCCGGGCCACGTCCACCTCTCCCGCGCCGGCGTTCCTGACGGCGGCGAGGAGCGAGTCGTTGCCACGGGGGCCCATGGAGAGCTGCGGCGCAGGGGTGAGCACGCTGTAGCCAGACTCGTCTTCGGCGTCGCTCCAGAGGCGGCGGGCAAAGAGGACCATGGGCAGATAGTGCGCCTTCGGGTAGGCGTCGCGGATGGTGCGTGACTCGCCGTGAGAGGAGCCGAGGTGGTGGAGCAGGTCGAAGCGCTCCAGGAGCAGGACGCGCGCGCCACGGGACGCCGCCGCGTGCGCCGCGCAGCTGCCCATGATCCCCGCGCCCACCACGATCACTTCGAAGTCGAACCGGCGATCGACGCCGGCGGCTTCTGCGGCCATGGCGCGAACACTAGGTTTGCTGTGAGCTGTTGCTTTTTGATGCACTATGAAGTGAGCAGATGAGTTCTCGAGTTAATAGAGTGGCATGTATATATAGGTGAGCTCACGACAGGGTTGGTGTTAACGATATCGATTTCGAAAGAACATCTCGAAAATCGAGACAAGGGTTTTGATAAACATCACCCGAATGTTTTCTTAGTAAAAAAACATCCAAATTTTAGAGCATTGGATCTGCGGTGAGATTCGTAAGACGTGAAGGGAGGTGAGAGATGGATGGTTTGATACTTTGATCTAAAAATCTAAAATTTGGATGTTTGTAAGAAACAAAAACATCCGGATGAAGGCTAGACACTCCCAATCGACAATATCAAGTTGAAAATCGTTAAAAAACGAAGAGTGTCAAAATCAAAATTTTTGGAAAAGAATATTGAAAATCGATCGATTGATTGAATTTTTTTTTGCAGCCGATTTTTTGAGCAATTTTCGACTAGTTTACGTCGTATAAAATTTTCCAAAATTTTTGAATTTAAGTGATTTTTAATTCCGAACCGGTTCGATATGGTTGATTATAACGATATTCCAGTGATAATCGTCGATAACGTGAACCCTAGGTTGGTGTGAAACATGCCAGAGCGATGTTGGCAAATGAATTCGTAACTATTTTTTAGGGAGACTTACGTACACTACCACAGAAAGGTCGACTGACTTGCGAGAGCGATGATGGCTTAGCAACTTCAATCCGTGAGCCGTCGTGAAAGGTGGACTGACTTTTCCTTCATTTTAAGGAAGCAGGCCTGAAGATTCACTAAGTAAAAGATGCAATGAATATGTGGAAGCTCGTCACAAAATGGGTAAACAACACAGGAAAACAGCAAGAAAGAAGAGCCATATGAAGATACAAATATATACTACAGTAATATAATAGTAGTGCTACTGCGAACCTTTTAGGCAAAATTGAGGTTGTTTCCATTCATCTTTCCGTAAGCAATGACCTAAGCATGATAAAAGACTACTACACTAGCGTCGGCAGTAAAACGAAAGCACAGTGCGAAACCTAACAAACATACATAGTGCAGTTAAACTTTGAAAACTTTGACAAACAATGTTTTTTAAAATATTTAAATTAGATACATAAAAATCATATACGTGGATTTATCTCGAAAAGTAATTTCATAATATTATAATTTTATTGAGTCTTATAAATATATTATAATAGAAATTAGTGATCAAAGCTATGTTTTGAAGATCGTATCGATGTCCAAAATGACAACTATTTGTGACCTGAGGAGAGAGTATTAATATATAGCAAGATGCTCAGGTAAGACTCATCAACTTAATTTGATACTTGATATAGCATGATTGGGACCTTAATAATATCTTCATCTTTTTTTAAGGTAATAACTAATCGAAAAAACTTCTTAGTAGCCGGCGGTAAAAGGATAAAGTCGGCTCTATTTGTTTTCTCTTGAGTTTTGAAGTATCGTAGAATGTTGCATCAACCTAATCCTTACGTTGTCAATCTTAATTTACCCTTTTTTTGATGATTTGACAATCAGTGGCACATGTTTACGAAAGAAAGAAGAGGTGTCTTTCGATAAACAATCTTAATAACTGATTAAAGTTAAACATATCTTGCAAGTGGATGGTAGGTGGTGGAGTTGTAGCACCTATCAAAAGATTGAAATCTTGGTGTGCACCACACGAGTGTCTCAACACGAACTTTACGAGGTTATGGATTTATTTTGGCTCCGTTGTTCTAAACTGTGCTAAGGGATGCATCATGCACCCGTACGTGTTTGTATTAGAGCTTGTGGTAGTGTATGTAAGAATATTTAATGAGATGGAATTTGTTTGTTGGTATATTTTTTTTCTATTTTTGTTGGAGATTTTTTGGAGGTGGAAAGATAAGGTACGGTAGAGTAGGAGAGGGCAGATGAACCACTAGCTTGTTTTAAAGCTGTAAGGATATCGCTTCCATTACAAATCGCTCACCATAAACTAGATGCAGAACGGGGACAAGTTGCTTCCAAGATATCACCATGGGATAGTATCGTGCTTTCAATACCCTTGTACAAAGGCTCTGTGTATTTGTAAGGAGTCCGGCTCTGGTGCAGTGAACCCTGCATATATACTATGTACAGGGTCAATAGGGTTGTGACACGTGGCATTTTGGTTTAACCATACCTTTCAATAAAAATACCGTTGAGGGCATTCTCGCTAATATTTCGGCGCAACAAGAACGTAGATCTCCAATTCCACATATTCTGTACGCGCAACCACCCTGCATCCACAGCCATGGAGGCTGGCAGGTCGCACGCGGATATTTTATGTGTGCAGTGAGACACGGAGATTTTTTTACCGTTCTGATCCTCACGACATTTTTTTTTGTGTGATTAGCCGCCGATCGGTAGGAATTGTAAAAATAGCCCTTGAACAGTGTGATCCAGCGGTCCACATCCACGGAAATTTTTTATTTTTTTTTATTGGAATTCCAGCGGACCGGATCCGCGAGAAATTTTTATTTTAAAAAAAAAATTATATGGTAGCATAAATTACTAGCAAACAAATTTTGCAATCTAACATCGAGAGAACAAACCTGGTGAAGACAGTTGATTGGACGAGATGTTTGCCATGCCTTTTGTCATTGAGTTCACATCAAGATGGAAAAGCTTGAGGGAGAAGCCATGCGCTGATATTGCTGATGCGGAACAAGACGAGACATATTTGGCCCCGGCGCAAAATCCTGCCATATCAACGAGATAATAACATTTGAAAACAATTAGTTTACGTTTGATTTATATGGGACACAGGTCACAACCATATTGGCCCTGTACATAGTATATGCAGGGTGCCCTTCACAAGAGCTGGACTCATTTGTAAGAAGCCTCCAAGCCTGTTTTCCCAACATTGCCTTATTAAAAGCCATCTACTCCCTGAAGCCACTACTCCCTTTACTCTCTGAAATTGCCATCTTATCCCATGATTGTGTCATGTGTCGGATGATGAACAGGGCTACTCGGCAAAAGAGCGATGAGCTGCATTGGGTGTGTTGCGTCTTGTGGGTTGTTTTGTCTTGCGTGCGTGTGTGGGTCTTATCTTGGAGGGACTGGACCCATTTGTATTAGGCACTGGGAAGGTATATAAGGCTGCTCAAGGGAGACTTGGAGGACAAGCAAAAATACGAAATCCTCATTCTCCAGAATCCTCTCTGTTCTTTCTTCCCACAATTCCCCTTCCCTATCGTTGATGCCTCTCCCGATTCCTCTCTTGCTGGTGAGATCATCACAGATTGCCAATGCATTCCTTTCTTGTCAAGTGCTCCAGTCCACCAGAATTTTGACATTCCTCCAGTTTGGACCGATCTGTACAGCAAAAACATCCTTCGTAGTACATTGGGTTGGTCCTTCCTAGAGTTATCCAAACGGGTCGTCCCGAGACACGACACTATTGGCCCGTCCCGACCGGCACGGCACAGCCCATTTACGAGCGGGCCCGTGCTTGGGTCGGCACAGCACAGCCCATTTACTGGCGGGCCCGACATGAAACGGCCCGGTGCGGCCCGGCACGATTAGGGCACAGCATGGCCCGTTTAGCTCGGCATGGCCTATTTAGCCTGTTTAGTTTGAAAAATAGTCGTTTTATAGCTGTTGGAGGCGTAAAAAATTCAAAAAAATCCCGAATGCTTTTCCTATAAATAGGTGGCTGCCCCCTCTCATTTCCACACCAGCAATCTTGTGGAATCTATTCATTCTCTTGTGAAAATTCTTTTGTTATTGGTGGTAATTTGGCAAAATTCAAAATAGTTTTGCCTAAAATCCGAAATTTGGCTTCCGGCTTCTATCAAGAAATCAAGGTGATAATTGTGATTTATTTCTTCATTTTGTTAGTATTTTAAATTATATTTTAGTATTAATAGCGTAATTATTTCTTGCAGTTTGCTTTATGGAGCATGGGGATTTCCCGTCATTCCTAGCTTCTGATTTCGGGATTTCACCCGAAGAGCTTCTTGCATCCTATGAAGCACAAGAAGCTGCAGGAGCTGTGCCATCCTCAAGCTCTACAAGTGCTACTGCGTTGGCAAGCACCAGAGCGAAAAGAATAAGATGCAATACATCTGGAGTCTGAGAAGATTTCGAGTAGATTTTTGAGAACATCAAACAGCGTCCAGAGCAGGTACGATGTTTGTAAATATTGTAAGCACAAATTAACTGCGAAATCTTCAGGTGGAACGGGGCACTTGAAAAGGCATGCTGAGAGCTGTAGAAAAAAGCGGGGATGGCTTTGAGACATACGCAGCTAGAGTACAACCACGACGGTACGGTACGTAACTGGGACTACAATCCTAAAGTAGCTCGTGAATCTCTTTGTCGTTTAATCGCTTCTCAAGATCTTCTTTTAAACTTTAGTGAGTCAACTGCATTTGAAAGCTATATTAGGACCGCTCATAATCCTAGGTTTTTTTTAGTTTCTAGACAGACAACAACTAGAGATTTGATTAAATATTATAATAATTGTCGCAATAAGCTAAAAGAAAATTTTAGTACCTTTACTTTTTCTGTGTCTTTGACATCTGATATATAGAGTGGTAGAGCTAAAGAGGATTACCTTAGTTTAGTTGCTCATTATGTAAATGATGATTGGCAACTAGAAAAGAGAATTATAGGATTCAAATTAATTGATGTAGCACACACTAGTGAAAATATTACTGATTGTATTGTAAAAGTTGTGAACGATTTTGGCCTTAGTGATAAGATTTTTGCAATAACATTAGATAATGCTTCTACAAATACTTCTGCTATGAACACTCTTACTCCGCTTTTCAATTCATATGTTGAATCTTTCTTATTACATCAACGTTGTTCTTGTCATATTATTAATCTTATAGTTAGATCTGGTTTGAAGTGGTTAGATCAATATCTTGAACCTTTTTGCACTGCAATATCTTACTTAAATTATTCTAATCAACGAGTAGCAGTATATAAGAATTATTGTATTGCAATGATTGTGCGTCCGCGTAAGTTTGGTTTGGATATGCCTGTTAGATGGAACTCTACTTACTTGATGCTTAAGAATCTCATACCATATAAGAGCACATTTTCTGTTTTTATTAACACGCACTATCATACACGGGATTGTCAACCGCTACTCACAGAGTAACATTGGTATATTGCTAAAACTTGTTGTCATTTTTATAACTTTTTTGAATCCACGGTTGCTTTATCTGGAGTTTATTACGCAACCTCTCCTTTAATTGTACATCATATTTTAGAAATTGCTACCCACTTAAAGAACCACGAAAATGATAATATCTTGCGTGAATCTGTTTAAGCTATGAAAACTAAAATTTTGAAATATTGGCAAGAAATTCCTATGTTATATGCATTTGCATTTATTTTAGATCCTAGAGCTAAAGTTCGAGGATTCTCTAATGTTCTCTAACTTCTAAGTGATACGGTAGATACTGATTATTCTAGTTATTTTTCAAATGTTCGTGCTAACTTATCTCAAATTTATGATAAGTATGATCGAAAGTTTGCTAGAGTTCTCATGCAGCGACCTCCACCAGCACCCACAACAGGTAAGAAGAAAACCGCATGGAGAAAGATATGGGGTGCACGTGGCTCTTCCTCAAGGAGTTCGACTACAACAACGACAAGTACAGACACATCAAGTGGTGGGGAGCTAGCTGCCTATCTCAACAGCGACACTGTCAACTACCAAGAGCAACAAGAGGAGGACTTCAGCATTTTGCAGTGATGGCACGAGTACAAGATAACATATCCGGTGCTTTCCATATTAGCACGGGATGTGTTAACAGTTCCTGTCTCCACGGTTTCTTCGGAGTCTGCTTTCAGTCTATCCGGAAGAATAATCAATGAGAGAAGAACAAAACTGACAAGTGAGATGGTGGAAATACTTCTCACTATGAAAGATTGGGAACAAGCTGATCAACGAGCTCAACATACTGCAGAAAATGCTGAGCTAGCGGAGACGTTCGAAAATCTTTATTTAGATAATGAAGAAGAATAATTGTAATCTTCACTTTTTTTCCTGTATCGCTGAGCTATAGGTTGTACTCTTTTTTCTTTGCCAAGGTTTTCTCATGTTAACTTTTTACTTGGCAATATTTTTAACGAGGCAGCCAAACATCAATAAAGCTCATTATTTAATTCAAATTATTTGTCTCATTTTAGAATTTATCTCAATTTTATCTTTTTCTTAATTTATATATATATTTAAAAAGTTTTTCTACATCCTTCGAGTTTTTCTAATTATTCTGAATTTTCCCATTTTTTAATGAATTTTTTCATATTTTTATGCATTTTCATACTTTTTCTATTTTTCTAATTTTTTCGGATTTTTTTGAATTCTTTTGACGCTAACGGGCTAACGGGCTGACCTAGCCCGTTTTGGCCCCTCGGATCCGTGCCGGCACGGCACGGTCTGTTAGCCTCACGGATCGTGCTTAGGCCGTCTCCCCAGCACGTGGGCTGGCACGGCACAATCTGTTTAGTTGTCGGGCCGAAACGGGCCGTGCCGTGCCAGGCCGCCTGTAACCAAAGACACATAAATAATTGGGCACGTACATTTCTTGGCTGGTTTCAACATACCAGCAACTTACATGTGAAGCATAGTCTGAAAGGAATAGATATTGAAAAAACGTTTCAGAAATTAACTGAGCCCAACATATTAAATTGAGAAGCACAAAGAGTTCATTTTGCCCAGAAAAAAATGTATTCTAAAATAAGGATCATGCTGGAATCAAAACAATCCTTTATCTTCTCAATCCACGTTCAGTACATCTAGCATAGCAAACATAAGTTGCAATAGAAGAACTACTTGTCTTCCAATATCAACTATGAAAACAACCTTCTCTTTACAACATCTATTTCCCGAATCTTTTGAAACCCATTTGGTAACCTTGTCGATTTCAACAGATCAGCAATATTTTCCACAAAACACATATTCTAAGGTCATTCCTATAACTCTCGACACTTGAGAAACTTATTAGTGAGCAACAGCTACATGTTGATCACCATAATATTCTTTGTGAAGAAAGTGATTCGATCATGCATGAACATTGCAGCCAAAAAAGAACTATACTCGCAATATATTTCGTAGCACTTTATCTGAAAGTTCACTATGTGAATTTGTTGAAAATGTTTCACTGATTTCAGCGCAAATTCCATACCATTATATTATTCCAGAACTAACCTTCACAATTTGAGGATTATCCTTTACTATCCAATCACAATTAGGTGAAATTCCAGGCCATGCCTAGTAACATGTACTTAGCATAGTCCACACCAACTGAATGAGGAAATAATACCAATATACTAATGGAAACTTTTTGGTATACATGAACACAATCTAATCATCTGAGCTAATTCACATAAACAAAGGTGCTAACCCACTAAAATTAAAAATGTTCACTGTTCTAGTCCCCTACAATAGAATTTTTACAAAACTAGTCTCCGTAGAAGTTTTTTTTTGTGCAAAAATGGCCCCATTCCGCGCAAGGGGAGGGCGGATTTTGCTGGGCCACCAACGCCGCGGAAAATCCAAATTCCGCACCCCTATTCCGCGGAAAATGCATTTCCTACGCCCCTGTACCGTAGAAAATACATTTGCCACACCCCTATTCCGCGGCATTGCACTACACCGGTAGATTCGTGCAGCCGATTTCTCACGCCCCCATTCCGCGATAATTCAGATTATAGAAAAATTACTGCACTATAGTACCGTGGTACTGTAGCAATTCAGCGCTACAGTACCACAGAACTTTCTCTCCACGGTACTATAGCGTGGAGGGGCTATTTTTGCAAACACACATCATAATGCCATACCTGGGTTATGATGTAAACAAAGGAGAGTGCAATGGTTACTGTTTGCTGGGGAGGTTGTTGACAGATCAGCATGCATCAGTGCATAGTGTTAGTTGTGATCTTGGCTAACTGACAACCGAGATTTTGGGGGCCTAAGCCCACCTCCTAGCGCATTGATCGGGAGCGCACCAACAAACATGGTCCCGGTCCCGTCAGCTAGCACGAGATTAAAAAGGGGAGAAGGCCGGTGCTCAAAGTACGATCTGCTCTCGAGCTTCACTTCTTCCCCTACACCTATCCGATCATGACGCTCATGCTCAACCTGACGAAGACCCGTGACCACCACCGAAGAAGATCTCGGTGTCCTTCTTCATCGCTCATCACCGACGCACAAGGTCTTCAACCGACCAAGAACCCGAATGGCGTCTTCAACACCGGGTTAGATTCTAATGTTCAATTTCCGTACTATGGTTTTGGTGATCTTGTTTTAGGCTAGTTCATATATTAGTTCAACCTAAATCTATCATTTGGTATCAGAGCAATGCTAGTCTAATCTTGATCCTATTAAGCCCGGATTAGTCTCGATTTTGGCCTTGTGTTCATCGGTTAAGGGTCGGTTCGGAGTCCTTTTGGCTCAGTTAGCATTAAGAAGGAGGGGACAAGAGCAAATCCGAACCCATCTTGAAACCCTAATTCCCAAAATCCCAAATCAATCAAGAAAACCTAATGATTTAAGGAGGGGCTTCGGGTTTTACCTCGGCTGGTCCTCATTGCCGTCGTTCCAGTCGTCGTCGCCGACGCTGATGCCGTGGTCGCTGTCGGCTGTGCCGTGCTCGCTGCCATCCTCCCGCCGCTGCGCGCTCTTTGTCGTCTCCCGTGGGCCTTAGCTTCACTCGCGGCTGCGTCGGCCGGTCTCCCCGCCTCGCCGGAGCCGTGAGCGGCATCACCTCGTCGCGCGTGTGTGCACCATTGCGTCGCCTCACTGGAGCCCTCGTTCGCTCAGTCGCCGCAGCGTTTTTTCCGGGCGGGGAAGAGCCGAATGGCGTTAGGGTTAGGGTTTCCACTCGCACGCTTTTTTTTCCGTCTTCGCGCCATCCGGTTCGTCGGTTTTGGATCGACGGCCGAGATCTTCAGCTCGCGGGCCAGCGGTTCAGCTGGGCCGGCTCTCGCGTGAGGCTACGCGCGGCTGGGCCGTGGCAATCCGGTGGGCTGTCATCTCTGTTGGGCCGACTTTTCGGTCGGGCCGTGCTGTGCATTTGCTTGCTGGGCTGCATAAGTCTTTGGGCCGGATTATTTGTTTTAGCCTTTTAATTTTGTATTTACTTTTATTCTTTTATATTCAGCAATAAGTATCGTTCATTATTACTTCTACCCGGGCATTAATGTTATAATTAATTTCATGATTAATTTTTAGGCTTTAATTAATTTCGGTGCATTTTCTTATGATTAATGTTGTCCTTCATTATGCACTGCAATAATTAATGTCAATTGCCTAGTAATAATGCATAATTAATATCAATAATGCATGAAGTTGTACTTGCACGTAAATATTGGAATCAACATGACTGATCAAGCAGAAATAATTTCCATGCTTATTTCCTAGATCACAGCAACTGACACAAGTTAACTTTGTTACTATGAGCATTGCACCCAAATGGACTGAAAGTCTCAATTGAAGAGAAATAGCAAACATATATTCCTGTGTGTTGGAGATATGTGGCATAATCTATGCCTTAGGAAAGAAGGAAATGCTCATAGTTGAGCAAATCCCACCCGGTGGCGTCAAGTAGCAACTCTAGGGGATCTACAGCCGGAGTAAGGTTGCATAATCTGTGCCGTAGGAAAGAAGGCAAGGCTCAGATTTGGGCAAACACACCCGGTGGACTCAAGTAGCAACTCTAAGGTGTCTGCACCCGCCTTAACATAGATTTTATTGAGGAAATGTAGTGCTTATATAATTAAGATAGATAGTTGTTGGCGTTAAAAACGTGAAGAGGGTTAATCAACCATAACACACCTGACGAACGCCGGGTTCACTTGATCAGGACGTATCAACCGATTTGATCCTGCAATCGGTAAGATAAATATATGATATGCTCAGAGCCAATTTGTCAATAGACAATCGGCTTAGATCTAAACACCTAAAAAGCTGATCAAATCAAAGAGTAATGATAGGTCTAATTAACCGATTAGGGATAATCACATGGTAAAGGCAGATCTTTTCCGAAGAAGGCGATGCGCAACAAAGTCAGAGAAAAATCAAACTTGATGGTGTAATTAATGAAGATCAACAATCTGTGATGCGCAACTTTATTGATCAGGATCGAATTACAAAGATTCTAAATTACAAAATCTACTCCTAGTCGACGAGAAAATAAAAAAGTAAATGCGATTTTGTTGGATTGGTTGTGTGTGTTCTCACTCATCCATAGCCATCCTTTATAGCTATCGGCCGACTGTATCCATCTCCAACACGCTGATTGCCATGATCCGTGTCAGACTTAACTCGAATAACTACTCCCATCTTTAGATAAATATCGGTCATATCCCAAATTTAAACCTTTTCTCCTATATCCGATATCGGCCAAAATCCTCCTGATCCTTAGGTTGACAATTTCATCATGCCTTGCCAAAATCTGGTGCAAACATATGCTCCTCATTTTTGGAAGATAACTTATTATTTTTTAAAAATCTCTTCTATCGGCTTCTTTGTCTATCGGCTTGTCAACATCTTCACCAATAACCGGCCTATTTATGGCACCGTAAAAATCTCGATATACGTACCGTGCGTTTTAACTGCACGCGTCCCTTTTAGCGTTCTTCCCTCCGTTTCACTTTTTTTACTTTTCTTATAAATATGAGGTCCCCACATTGTCATTCTTACGCGTACAAGCTCTCAGAACATCTGATATCGGCTTCTTCATCTTGGTTGACAAACTTCGGTGCTCCAGTCTCCACCAATCCCAATCGGCTTCGTCTCAGATCGGCTGAATGGACCCCAGTCAAGTACTTATCCCGATCCCTAGCAGCAAGAACCAGTACTACCTAGGCCCGGTAGGAAATCTAGATTCCAACATGGTCGTTAATCAAGAAATCCAGCGTCTCCCCCTATCACCTACTGGACATAATATAGAGGGGTGGAGCAATAGTTTTAGAGCCTGGCCGACAACGCTTAAAAGATGGAAGAGTTGGTATAATCGGGTAGCGGCCCAGAAGAGAGAGATATGGGAGAAAATGGGGATAGCCAAGTGCCTCCCTCTTTCTTTAGTTGATCTAGAAGCCAATGAGCCCTTAGTGATCACGGTTTGTTATTTCTGGTCGGATACCTTCAACGCTTTCATGTTCCGAACTGGTCTTGTCAGCTAGACTCTCCTGGACATGGCCCAATTTGCTGCTTGAGGCCTAATGGGACCAGATACTGGCTTACAGCGCCAAACCGAAGTTCAAGTTCATCAGATCCAAGGGTGAAGGATGGAACAAGTATATAAGTAACAATAACAGAGTCAGTGGGCTAGTATCGGCCGAGGAGCATGTAGCATTCCTCAACCTCTAGTTGGACAGATATCTCTTTTGCGGAGCTTCCCTTGGGCCGACCCAAGTATATCAAACTATAACAGAGCAGCTAGTAGAGGGCCGTCGGCGAGCCCTAGGAAAAATGCTACTAGGGGCAGTGTATCAAATGATGTACATCATCAGAAGTCGGCTTTTTACGGGTTTTGGAGAGTTTACCGTTGGCAATGTGGGAGGACCACTTTGGTTCATTCAGATCTGGCTGTATTTTCTGTTCAACCGATCGTTTGCTTTGGACCCAGCCGAAGACACAGTGTTTCCACGGGAGGATACCCTAGAGGATGCAGTGCCTCAATTCAAAGCCAGCCGATCATACAGCGAAAGGTTCATAATGTGCTCTGGGAATGAGACAAGAGTCACACCTATTGGCTCAAGTATTTGTCATTTTTCTTACAGCTTGATAGTGAAGACTTCAAACAGCAAGATTTCTTCAGTTATAGCAACTCACCCGATTTTGCATGGCCATCTTTTCTGCAACTAAAAGCCGACAGCTCCTTGATGCCTCCGCAACCGTGGACTTTTATAAACTCATTATCTCCCCGAGCATACTACACATCGGCCTCAGCACGAGGAATCGGACCTTTCAACCCTCCTACGAATTTTATCAACATTCGATCTATGCCCGACAGTTGGGTTTTGGTCAAGTGATTCCAAGTCTCCCATTACTTGATTGGCTTCAGCCAAGAGCTCGTGTCCGCAACGCAGTCGCTGCCAACATTGTGCTGGAAATAGCCGACGAACTCCAGATTGAAGACTTGTCGCATTTTGTGCTGAACACACGTCAGGTAGGACGCTTCTCCTCTTGGTGGTCGGCAGTCGCAGAGTGGCTTTATTTGGAGAAGACCCCGTCGGCTATTATCAATGAATTCCTCCCGAATCTCCCAAAGCTGACGGTAGACTAACAACGAATCTATCGATGTGGCTAGCTTTTCGGGATATACTAACACAATTGTAGATATAACTGGCAAGGTATCGTCTTGACTAAATTCTATGACATATTCTTAACATTGCTCAAGTGCTTTTCACTAATCGGCTTTTCTTCTTTTTTGCAGACTAAAACCGCGGGGAAGAAGGCTGCAACCTGTCCATCAGGTAGCGCCAAGCTAGCAACGGCCTATCCAATCGACAGGTCTAACTAGTTACACATCCGGCACATTGGGAATCCAAAGTCCCTCTTTGTCGGACATTGAGAAGCAGCAATAGCCCAATAAGTATTTCAATCGACTATCTTTCTGTTTTGCTCCAAACACCTTTTCATCAACTAATACTTATAGCCGATTAATTTTAGAGAAAAACGTGCCAAGTCCAAGGCAGTCATCAAGAGAGGTTCCAAGCCGTAGGAACAAAGCGGCGAAAGCTCACCGCACGCATCGGCTTCTGACTGGGTAAGCTAGATTCTATTAACTCTTGCAAATATATTAAACCATCGGCTTAACTTACTTTCATTCCCCTTTTTTCAGCCAACTTCATAAGTGCAAGCGGTTACCATTTAGCCGATTTGCCCACCTTCTCCGTCGAGCCTCCACCACCATCATCCCAGCCGACACCACTGGCCCCTCCTGTGGCTCTAGAGTCTTCCGACCCAACTAACTTATTGGGTTTTTGCTTGGTTGACTTGGAAGATCTTGAAATCATGACTACAGACGACTAAGATGCGGACATAAGGAAAATCCTTGAAGTCTCCAAAGAGACGTTGGCTGCAGTGACATCAGCTCCAGGGATGCAAGAACGGCTCGACAAGCTCTTTGATCTGGTGATGAAGCCGCACGCGGAAATTCTGAGCAACAACCAGCTGATCCATGATGCGATGGCTGCGATTGAAGCTGATTTGCCCCCAGAGACAATGGCTGCTCTTTTGGATGTCTGCCACCTAGATGACAGGAAGGCATAAGTTGATGCTATCAAGGCCAGAATTGCTCAGAGGGAGGCATAAGAAGCCGACCAAAAACTACTGGATGAGCTAGTGGCCGACGCTAAGAAGAAGAAATGCAAGTTTGACGCTAAAGTCTAATCGCTCAAGATTAACAAAGAAGTAGTCTCAAAACTTGAGTCGATGAAGAGACTCCTTGAAGAAGAGTTGGCCAAATTAATAAAGCAAATATCTAACTGCTTATTGAAAAGTCCACACCGGCTATTAAGGAGCGGAAAATCAAAATAGCCTTGGCGATGGTTGGTGTTAAGAAACAGACGACCAAAATTGTCCCTATACCCGGAAGTGACAAAGAAGATGAGATGATTCTGGATTGGGTGCAAGAGACAATAGCAAAGGCAGCGGGAGCTCTATCGGCTTTAGGCACAAGACTTCATGGCTCTCGCTTGCAATTCTAGTTCCCTGACTTGTAATGAATCAAGAAATACTTTGGTTGGCCTTGGTTGAAACTATAAAAACTCTTGTAATTTTCAATCGGTTGTTTAACCGATTTTTTATCTAAGTCTTATTTATAATCTGCTTGTCATTGTTGTATATATATTTCAACTTAGACAAAATTAAATGCACCATGTTAATTTGGCTTTTCTAGCAACGAACGTCTATAGCCGATTAGGAACCAATCCAAATGCTAGGGTAGTATTTCTTTAAATAGTTTCCATTAATCGCTTTAGGAACACCACTCCGTCCAACGTTTCTAAAATGTAAGAATTCCCATCAACAAGCCGATTTATCCTGTACAGCCCCTCTCATGTAGGAGACCATTTTCCAAATCGGTTATCTCTAAAGCCGATAGGAAGTATAGTTTTCCAAACTAAATCGACTTCATAAAAAGACTTAGGCATGACTTTTTTGTTGTAAGCCTTAGCAACCTTCTCCTTATTCCTCTTAAGCCGATCCAATGTACACAAACGCAACTCTGCTAAATCGTCTAAGTTCTCAATCATTAACTCTTTATAATCTTGAGTCGACAAGCCGTTTTGTCTGTCCACATGTATAGAATCAATGTTTATCTCCACTAGTAAAACTGCTTTCTGACCATAAACCAGCTAATAGGTTGAAAGCTTTGTTGCTCCGTGGTATGCTAGCCGATACGCCCACAATGACTCTGACAATGTTGAGTGCCAATTCCTTGGTTTTTCATCAATTTTCCTCTTAATCAGTTTAATCAAAATTTTGTTAGACGATTCAGCCTGATCGTTGGCTTGAGCATAATAAGGTGATGAATTAAAGATTAAAGATGGAAGATTTCCGGCGTTCTCGACACGCCAGCATTGTTTCCAGCCGACGTGTTCGCTCTGGAAGTGGCCATGTCGCTCGAAAATCAGTGCCCGTTGGTACACCTCAAGTATTATATCACCGTCGGTTTGCACAACGCGCGGCGCAGTGGTAAGCCTCTTCATTGTCGAGCCAACAACGCGGCTTCAATCCCCCTCGAGCGCGCACACTCACATCGTTGGCCGAATTTTGCCAGCGCGATGCGTGGCACGCTTTTTTGCTGAAAGGCCCCCGAGATGGTCCTAATTTACATTGAAGTCCCTCTTTTTTACGAGAAGACCCTTGAAAATCTTGAAACTTCTGATTTTTTGCCAAAAGGCGACCGCATTTTTTCGAAATTACAGATTAGTCTATTTTTTTTGCAGGAAGGACCCCGAAACTGTGTTTTTGCGAAAAGAGGCCCGAACTTTTTCAGAAGTTACAGATTAGCCCTTTTTCCCTGGAAGGTCCTCGGAACTTCTTTAGTTCTTTTTTTAGGGCTGTTTTTTTGCAACAATGTGCCGAAAGTTCTCCAAAATTACATATTGGCCTTTTTTTCCTTCAAATCCACCCGAAAATTTTACGCAAAGACATATTAGTCCATTTTTTTGCAAGGGGCCTCCGGAACTTCTGAAATTTATTTTTAGCATGTAGTTTTTGACAGAAAGCTGCTCGAAACTTTCTAAAATTACATATTAGTCCAATTTTTTCCGATGAGCCCCCAAAACTCTGCGCGATTTTTAACTCTTGGCATGTGACGACTAACGCGGCGTGCGCCACGCCCATGCATCTAGTTAGTTAGAAAGCTCAAGGTATCTATATTTTTAATAAAACTAGTTCGATGCACGTTTTTTTGCTATGGCTAAAAAAATCGCAATACTCCAATGTGTCAAGCCACAATGAACGCCACGCCCTCGGCTCCACCATGGCGCCCGACCAAGCTACACTCGACCTGCGTTGTGGCATGGCAGCCCATACTACACCTTCAGCTTTTTCGTAATATTTGACCGTCGCTATCCAATTAGACCCAAATAGGACTGGGACGATGGCCACAGCAATGAAGAGAATGTTCCAGCAATGAAGAGATTTAGTGGAATTTGTCGCATATCCCTCGATATACAGAAGAATACCCTAGTGCCGCCACCGGTGTTTCATAAGAGGAGCCATGGCAGGGCCACACTGGAGCAAACCTCAACCCAGAACGTTAATTCTGTGTTCAGGAAATTTGTCACAGTCTTGATGGAAAGAATTAGCATAAAAAATAACAAGAATGATTGAGAAAAAAATTCAATTTACTTGATCATTTTTATGGAACACACAAAGATATTTCTTTCTGAAAAAGAGAACTTTATTCATATATTGCGGCAATAAAATAGCTATTAGCGTCAACAACATCGCACTTGCTTCAGACGCAAATTTCAGAATAAATGATCAAATAAATTGCATGACCTGACCAATTTTACACTTTTATCCTCTTTTCTGGCAAAATACCAAGAGCATAAATTGATTCGTGAACGAAAAAATAACGCAAGTGGAGGGAAAGATTAGGATGAAAATAAGCAGAAAAGCTTGATCCTCTCACTATCACTGCAGTGGCTAATACATGCCTATTGGAGAACATGGCGACGGGTGCTCTCTCCCTGCCAGCCATTCGACCTCCCTCTCCTTTCTAATCTCTTTCCCGTTAAACATGTACACCCAAAATCTGTAAAACAAAGGAATTCAAAGATGCATGGAGTGACTGCCAAAACTAATAGGACAAGAACTGAAAGGAGAAGAAATGAAACATTTTTTTGTCTTTTCTTCACCCTAGGCTTTCCCCTGAAACATTATTTGTTTTTATTTTTTTTTCAAAAGTAGGCATCCGGGTGTAAAAATTGCATTTTTGGTCCCTGCATTGGGCGATCGCCCCAAAGATCTGGCGACAGTGCCCGCCTAACAAAGACTTAACGGCCACAAACACCACCCGGCAAGATTTTACCATTGTCGCCCGGTGCTAGAGGCGGCAGGGCCATTAAATGTCGTGCTCGCTACCGAGGCAGCAGCCAAGACAAAAGAAAAGGAAGAAGAAGAGAAGAAGAGAAAGAAGAAGAAGAAAGAAGAAGAAGAAAGAAGAAGAAAAGAGAAAGAAAAAAAAGAAGAGGGGAAAAAAGTCGATTCGTCGTTTCTGCGAAGGTATATTTATGAATGTTTTTATGATTGTTTAGTTATGTAGGAGTTAAATGTAGCATTTATTATTTAGAAATTTTAGGATTTTGTAGTGTTTAGAAAATTTTGTAGGACTGTGTGGTATTTAGAATTTTAATGTAGCATTTAATATTTAGAAATTTATTATAGTGTTTAGAAAATTTAGGATTGTGTAGCGTTTAGAATTTTTCGGATAGTGTTGTTAGAAATTTAATGTTACAGTTCATATTTAGAACTTTAATGTAGTATTTAGGTTTTAGAAATTTCAGGATTGTGTAGTATTTAGTACGTTACAAATTTAATGTAGTATTCAGTATATAGAAATTGAATACAGTGGAAATAGTAGGCAATATTTACAAATTTAATTTGGTAGGGTTAATGTAATGTGGCACAAATATAATGTTAGGTCATATGGTAGGCAAGTCGAATTACTTATTTATAGTCGAATGACTTATTTATAGTCGAATTTTGTAGTACGATCAATGTACGTTTTGTATATTGTATTTTATAGTAATATTTTTTCATCGGACGTGGCAGCATGTCGGAGAAATTGTATTTCCAAATATTTTAAGGAGATGGGGAGATAGCACAGGGGGCGGATGGGGTGGATTTATCATCATTTTTAAGAGTCATACGGGGCATATGTAGACCGAGCGATAGGACATATAAGGATTTGTTGGAGTGGATGTCTCGGATGTTCAGTTTGCATACCCAGACTGTTCGGTTGCGGGTCAAAGCAGTAGTAAACCGTGCGCAAGACTGTTTTTACGGAGAGTTGATTCCTATTAACTCGACATCAACATGGAAGAGTTATGTTGGTTTTGCCGTAGAGCGGGGTTGGCCGCTCATGTTGTTGGTACAGTGCTACCCTGTAGCTCTATCGGTGTCGCAAGTTCGTGATGTCGGGGTGGACATTACGGGGGAGGGGACGTCAAATGTAGAAGGATGCAGAGAGGAAGGTGGCGAGGAGCCCGAAGACAAGAAGGACGAGACCGGTGGTGGCGAAAGGATACGGGGGGTAGAGGAGACAGTGGTGGAGGCGCGAGGGGTGGCCGACGAGGGGGGCGAGGTGGAGGACATAGTTCACCTGATGGAAGAGGAGGACCGTGCGGACGAGGAAGTCCTTGATGGTGAACATTCCGACGAGGAGGACAATGCTCCTTAGGTGCCTATCCCTGGTGCGTAGAACAATTAAAGTTTCGAAGACCTAACAATGAATGAAGGGAACATTGATGCATGGGAGTATCGTGAGAACGAGGTGACGCAGGGGGCTATATATAAAGATAAGGAGGCTGTGATGGATGCGGTGAAGTACTGGGAAATGTCTCTTCGGCGGCAATTCATGGTAGTGAAGTCCAGCAAAAAGGTGTATGACGTGAAGTGCGTAGTTGATTCGTGCCCATGGCGGGTGCATGAATATAAGGGGAAGTGGAAGGACTACTGGAGATATTCCATAGTGATGGAGCATAACTGCGAGCTAGAAGAAGCTGAGCAGGGACACCGCAATCTGTCGTCTACTTGGGTGACAAATATGTTTTATGGTCAGATCGTAGACAATCCGCACCTGCATCGTCAATCTATTATCACAGCCGTGGAGGAGAGGTTTCAGTACAAGATTAGCTACGGAAAGGCATGGAGAGCGAAAAGGACAACTCTGGAAATACGGTTCGGGACGTACGAGGCTTCCTACGAGAATATTCCCCACTTGCTCAGGGCAATAGCACGTAGGAATTCCGGTACATCCATCGACCTTGCGGAGTTTCTCGCGGGTGGTGTGTGCGCGGGTAAGTGGGTCTTGCAGGGTGCCTTCTTCGCCCTGGGCGCATGCATAAATGCGTTCCGGCACTATCGCCCGGTCATCTGCGTGGACGACACATTCCTCACGGGGAAGTACAAGGGTCAGATTCTAACTGCGATCGCGATGGACGCGAACAACCAGGTTCTACCGGTTGCATTGGCCTTCGTGGAGGGGGAAAACACGGAGAGCTGGTACTGGTTCCTTGAAAGAGTGAAGCTAGTAGTTGTTCTGGACAGGCCTGATGTTTGTGTCATCCATGACCGACATGCAGGGCTGCTAAGGGCGATCGTGGATATGTTGCAAGGGTCCGCCATCGTGGGAGCAGCAAAGTGGCCAGACCTGAAGAGCAGGTGGTGCATGAGGCACATGGGAATTAATTTTTTCTGTCAGTGTAGGAATAAGGAGCTTATGAACATGTTCAAGCGGCTATGCAAACAGAACCAACAGAGGAAGTTCGACGCGCTTTGGAGGACGTTGGATGAACTAACGAAGAAGCAATAAACGAATCCAACAGGTACCGCTAGTTCATCAAGGAACCCGATGGTGTACCATGAGCAAGGAGAGGACCCAACAGCCTTGTGTGCGCTCCCCACAGACGCCCCAAACATTCGACGTAGGCCGGGGACCAGCATAAAGAGTTTAACCGATTGGATACGATATGAGCCTTTGGAGAAATGGTCCCTTCTGCATGACGAGGGCGGCTCGCGTTATGGCATCATGACAACGAACCTGACGGAGATTTACAACTGGGTAATGAAAGGCACCAGATGCCTTCCATTGGTGGGTATAGTTGAAGGTGTCTTACTAGGGACACAGAGATATTTCATTGAGCGATACAAGAACTCCGCTGCATGTATATCGGACAATCGATTGTCGTACTCAACGGTTGTGTCTACGTACATGTCCAAGAAAACAAGAAAGGCGCAGACACATCAGGTGACACCGGAGAGTGGCGTGAAACGGAGATACCATGTGCACTGCGGTGACCGAGGTCGCTGAGGTGCCCACCGGGAGTGGACTTCCCATCTGTGCATACTCCGAGCAGCTGACTGCGAGTGCTCCTGCGAAAAACCACGCCTGCTGCACTTGCCGTGCTTGTACGCCATTGCTGCAGCCGCCGAGACGCATCAATCATGTCGTCCGTACATCTCCCCCTACTACTACAAGCAGAGTGTTCTCAACACGTGGCATCACGAGGTGTACGGATACCGAGTGGATGGATCGTTCACAACAGCCCCCCTCCGGACAATCGATGGGTACCGGACATCCGAATGTTGAGGCAGAAGGTTGGGCGTTGAAGGACACGGCGTATTCGGAACGATATGGATGAGTCCGAAGCGCGTCGCAACCGCGGATAATGTAATTTTCGATGTTGTTCCCATCATTTAATTTATGATGTATTAGTGAACTGTTGTTCCAATCATGTAATTTTCGATGTACCAGTTAGTTGTTGTTCGTATCATGTAACTTTCGATGTACCAGTTAATTGTTGTTCGCATCATGTAATTTTTGATTTACCAGTTAATTGTTATGCGGATAATGTTATTTTCGACGTACCAATTAGTTGTTGTTCGCGTCATGTAATTTTTGATGTACCAATGAAGTGTTGTTCCAATCATGTAATTTTCGATGTACCAGTTAGTTGTTGTTCGCATCATGTAACTTTCGATGTACCAGTTAATTGCTATACAGGTAATGTAATTTTCGACGTTGTGTGCTTCATCGAACATATCTTCATGTTTGGTATGTTCGTAACATTAGATTCTTTTAGCTCTCTGGACTTCCTTTGTATTGTTAATTAAATACGTAACATTTCGTTATTTTGCATTTAATTTTGTGTGCGCATGTAATTACTGACAACTTTGTTGTATTTGCTTTGTAACAGGTGACGATGGTGCGACCTTGCCCTGACACGCCCGGGTCGCCGCCATACCACTCTACCCCTGCACTGCAAGGCCAACCTAGGAGGGACGTCCGTCCGCCGTCGCCACTCACGTACCCCACGGGCCAGATCAGGAAGCGTGGCCGTGATTGACTAGTTGTACAGACGTATTTTTGTAATGCCTTTACGTTCAGCAGCATATTGTATAACTGTCTGAGTTAGTAACATGAGTGCCTTATCACTTTAAATTGTACAAATCCATGTATGTTTTATTAATTATGCTGTCATCGCTTTGCCTTTGCCACACGATGTGACAACACACCAACGCCTCGGTGCACCTATCGCCCTACATAGGGGCGGTCGCCTCTAGATGGGGCGATCGTCCTAATATGGGGCGATCGCTCCATATCCTGACGATATCTGCCTTTTATAATATTCGTTCTCGCTCGCGGTCTCGCAAAGACAGCAGCGAGAGAGGAAGAAAGAATAGAAGAGAGGAGGGAAGGAGGGAGAAAAAAAGTACAGGATCAATCAAAAATGCCGAGGCGTGCAAGTGGAAAGGGAAAGGGAAAAGCAAAGGAAGAAGCAAGTGCATGCCCGCGCAATTTAGCGTACCAAGATCTCTTCCTACCTCATGGAGCTGTAACACCAATGTGTATGTGCGGAGATCCTTGCAAGCTTGTCCGCTCTTGGGAAATTCCAACTTGGAAGAGGAGGTATTGGAAGTGCTGCAACTACGCCTTCGATCCGCCGGAGAAGAGCCTGAAGGATCGTCACATGGTAACAATTGTACGGGTTACGTAATATTTGGGAATGAAACTTTGCTAATTTACGTTTCATGCAGTCACCTCCGCCACTATGTGAATTTGAGCAGTGGTTTGATACGGAGATCAACCCCGACGACCAAAGGCTCCTTGACCAAGCCAACCGGCAGGAGGAGTTCACGCGGCAGCTTCAAGAGCGGCGTGATGCCGCACGCGAGAAAGCACGTAGGAAGGAAGAGGAGGAGAAGGAGGCCGAGAGAGAGAGGAAACGAGAGAGGGCGCGGTGTGCCAGAGAAGCCCCACCGGAGGCATGGACGAATGGGAAGTGGCCTCGAAGCACTCAGTAGACGTCTAGTTTTGACTTTTATTTTCCTTGTTCGTGGTACTCCTTCCAGTTTTAAGCCGCAATAAAGAGTATGGCCTAGCTTATTTTCCGCAGTAACCTACGATTCGACCTTAGTTATGATATTTCGCGGGCTGTCGAAAAGGCTTAAGCGTTTCATTGTTGCCTCGACCATAATACTTTCGGTTATTGCACTGGCAGAATTAATATGCAAAGCAAGGTGTAAATAAAATATTTTCCCGCCATATCGTACTACATATATCGAAGAGCAAACCTGGCCCGTTCTCCGTACAAATTACATTTGAACATGATATTTCGCGGGCTGCTGAAAAGGCTTCAGTGTGTCATGCAAGTGAGGCTACTTACAGTCATTTGGTTTATTCAACTGAGGTCATTCCTAAATTTTTTTGCAAAAATGGGACACCTAACACCCTACGAACAAGACATATTTATTTCAGGATTTTTCGAGCCATGGTTCGTATAGTTTGTTCATAATACACTAAGTGGTCTTTAAGTAAAATTGATTTATACAATTTCAATTTGCACGGCACATAGTACTTTTCACAACGTAATGCAAATCCTTATATATTAATTAATATTTTAAAATTTATCTTGTTCTAGTTGGACCTTCCTAGTAATGCGACGACATTTAACGGTAGTTCTCGATATTTTAATAGCCTTAATATACCATGCGCGTGGGGTCAGTGCGCGGCGCACGTCGGATGTAGTTGGGCGCGACGGTACTATGTGCGTGACTGACGAGATAAAGGCTCGCTTTCGACTCCCTGCGAAAGATACGACTTCGAGTCACTTAAATATAACATATATCAGTAAATCGATACTAAGAGGTATCAATAATTTAAAGATTAGTGCTTTCAACTTATGGTATATTTTGGCCAATACATAAAAAATATTACAGTAAATCAATACTAAGAGGTATCACGTACTTAAAGATCGGTATTTTCGTTAAAAAAAATTTCTAATCAATACTAAGAGGTATGAAGTGTTTAAAGATATAAAATATTAAAGTATATCAGTACTATGACCATTTTCGTTATTTTTCTCCTATTGATTATTCTCGAAAACGAAATTAGAAATTAAAATTACAAAAAAAAAACATACCTGTCGCCCCATACTGGGGCGATTTGTTGTTCACCGTTAAAGGGCCGTTAGGCCGGACACCTGTCGTCCAATGCTGGGGCGATCGCCCAGTGCTGGGGTGACAGGGGACCAAAAATGCAATTTTTACACTTGGACGCCTACTTTTGAAAAAAAGAAAAAAAATAAATATTAAATAAAAAAAAAATTTCCCTACAAGGCTGAGCAACCCCAACCTCCTTGGGCCTCAGGAAGGTTGGTGGTGGATTCACAACCATGTGAGGCTCTGAGTGCTGGCCCAATACGATTTCGACGCATTACGATGTACACTACACCCCAATACGATTTCGACGCATTAGGATGTACACTACCCAATTCTATTCCTGTGGGCTCGTGCTGCCTGAATCTAGGAGCAAGGTTCAAAATGCCAGCGAAATTTCAAAAATCTCAGTCGAAATTTCGGATTTCGGCCGGAAACAATATTCTAGATCCTGACGGAATGAAAAAAAAATTAAAATGCTACAGTATTTTTTTGAAACCTCAACAAAATTTCGGTCAATTAGGCCGATATTTCAGTTAATTTGTCCGGATTTGATGTTTTTAAGGACCGAATATATGTGAAAATTTATACATATATAAATTATGCATAAGAGATTATTAAAAAACAACTTCCCTCAAGTTTAGTTGGTTAGGAGACTTGGGTCACCCGGTATACATGGGTTCAAGTCTCGGCAACGGTGGAATTTTTTTATGACAACTCTCAGCGACGGCTGAATTTTTTTTATAGCATCAGGCCACTGAATGCAAGAAGGAAGTGGAAAACACCCTATAAAAGAACGTAAAAATAAAATAAATTTAATGTTGTGCGTGGGATTCGAGCCCACAACCTTTTGTGGCCCTATAGACCAACTAAGCCATCTCAAGTTCATGACAAGGCATCATGGTTACAAATTTTTCTAGTCTCGGGAGACTATTTTCACAGGGGTTAAAGAGGACCAAAATTTCGGTCATTTTGACCAAAATTTCAGTTTTGCCGCCCTATAAAAATACTAGATTTCAAATTTAGTTTTTGAATTTTGTCCAGATTTTGTCTGAAATACTGAGATTTCGCCAAAATTTCGGATTTCAACCACTTACGAGAGAGGATCCGAAAACCAAATTTCAAACCCTGTCTAGGAGAGTGGAAACGGATGGAATATGAATAGAATTATGTTCTCACTATATCCGTATTCATATTTTGTAAATGAATACAAATTTGAATATTCTCAAATATGAATACGAATTGAATGTTGTAACAAATATAAATTTGAATCGAATATATACTCAATTCGGTTGGATCCTGGTGTACTCATAACTTATGTAGTACAAAGATATTAATAATATTTTATCCTCGTACATTCATGCTTAATCATTTAAATTTATTTAATCCACTTAAAGAAACATGAATTCACATATAATTAAACAAACTTGTTCAACCAATTAGTCGTATTTTAATAAATTATGTATATTACTTCGTCAAATACGACATATGAATAGTCTCTATAAAATAATATTCTGGATGGTAAAAGTCTATACCATATTCACATTCATACTTTTTGTGCGAATTCAAATACAAACACGAACAGAAAAGAAATTATTAATCATATGAAAAAAAATCTATACTATATTGGAATTCTATCGAATACGATAGTCCCATAATACGGATAATTTGTATCCATTTCGCATTGGGCGACCGACGCGACGCGGCGTCATTGAACCGAGGAATCCTTGCAGTACGCTTGAGATCCGGCGCCGTCAAATCAAAATCGAATCCAGGCGGTGGCAGCTGCTGGAAACATGAATTAGGCTGTTTACTGAGCTTTATCTAGTTTATTTTGAAATTGATATAATTCAATATAAATTATTTTATTTACTATTTAAATTGTTATTTTATATCCGAACTAGCGGGGCTCGTTAACCTTTTTTATGCTTGAAAAACTTTAATTCGAACTCAAAGTCTCAAACAAGCTTTTTTTTTCCTCTTTTCAGTCCTAATAGGAATCAACCACTACGCATGACAACAACTTGCTCATTCATGATCCATGCATGATTTCTCTCAACAGCCGTGGCAACCTGCAGAGACGGGAGATACACCAGGACCAGAGGGCCTTAACGACGTTTATTACATGAGAGAGGTGTTTTCATGTTTTTTTATAGTTACATAAATATTATAGTATTAATGAATTATAGATAATAATTACTTACTCCTTCAACAATTATTTTAAGATTCGTGTAACTTTTATTGGGAGTAAAAGTATTGAATCACAGCTCTTATTGCATTCGTACCTGAACCAGCCATGGACCACACACAGGAACCACGCTCTAACCATGAGATCTCGATCTCGTACTCTCACGCGCGCACAACGCTCGCACGAAACGCATGACTCAACTACCGCTACCCGCAGCGGGTGGCGGCGGCGGTGGCGCGGGCCTTGAGCCAGTCGACGACGTCGCCGAACACCTTCTCCACGTTCTCCTCCGGCTCGCCGATGATCTGGTGCCACATCCCGGGGTACACGCGCAGCGTCTTGTCCTTGCTCCCGGCGCGGCGGTGCAGCTCCTCCGCGCACGCCGGGTCGCACACCGTGTCCTCGCCGCCGTGCACCACCAGCAGCGGCAGCTCCACCTCCTCGAACCGCGCCTGCAGCTCCCGGCACACGCGCAGCAGCTCCAGCGCCGTGGCGGCGCGGGGCGGGGCCGTGGTGCGGCGCGGGCTCGCCAGCGCCAGCGCGCGCTTCCACTCCACCTTGAACGACCGTTCCGGGATGGAGCCCCGGGTGTAGGCCACGCGCCACGTCGGCGCCACCGCCGCCGCTGCCCACAGCAGGTGCTCCAGCGGCCACGGCGGCTTGAACCGGGGGCTCACCCCGCACATGGCGCCGTTCAGCACCGCGCCGTCGCGCCACCGGCCCTTGTCCCGCAGGTGCAGCAGCAGCGCGATGGCGCCTCCAAGGGACTCCCCGTATAGGAAACACGGCAGCGGCGGCGGGTAGTCGGCGCGGAAGGGGGCGAAGGCGGCCTCGCAGTCGTCGAGCACCGTGCCGATGTCCGGGATGTGGCCCTGCAGACCCTCGGAGAAGCCGTGGCCCTGGTGGTCGACGGCAGCGACGGCGAACCCGGCCTTGGCGAAGTGCACGGCGGTGAGCTGGGCCATCCAGCTGGACTCGCCGGTGAAGCCGTGGACAACGGCCACGGCGCCGAGGACGGGCGCGCCGCCGCCGGGGACCCAGCGCTGGGTGAAGATGCGGAGCCCCCGCGGGTTGACGAAGGTGGAGGACGAGTGCGCGATGCCGTGCCGCGCGTAGAACTCCTCGGCGGTGAACCGGCCGAAGGGGCTCCGCTCGTCGGCCTCCGCCACCGGATGCACCATCCCTTGCTCTTGCTCCGATCCCTCCTCGCCCGCCTTGGTTTCCCCTGAGGTTTTCTTGGGTTTCTCTGTCGAGTAGTTGGAAAAATGGGGAGGTGGTGCTAGTAGTAATACTGGGCATTGCCGCGTCCGGCGTAGGCGAGTAAAGGCGGATGGGTTTCGAATTAATGTGCTGCTCACCAAACCACCACTGTTTCTTTCGATTGTAACGTCCATCGATTTCGTCAAACGATGCCCACAGAGTTTTTTTTTTGTTCCTCGATTTTTTTTAAGTTTGATCTCATCTAAATGAAATAGTAAATATGGTCACTTTTCAATTGTAAAAGGTCGCGAGACGACACGTATTTTTATGTCATGGTATGTCGGCGTGGTAGATACCTTCTGCAGTATAAAAGAGAGGTAAGTGGCTGTCGTGATCAAGAGTGCACCCGATTTATATTTTTTGAATAAAAAACATACTTGCAAAAAAATTGGGCTAAAAGCATATACAATAATAAAGACAATGGTTGTCTATATACTACGCTATGTTATCTAGAGACAAAACTAAAATCGATTTCTATAATTTGTCTATATAAGGCCAATAAATTTTAGTTATGATATATAATAAATATTTGTTATAGATAATAATTTATATAATAGTGTTTTGTGTTGTTTATATACTCTAAATTTATAGATTTATATCGTCCCTTCACGAAAAGATAAATACACTCTCCCTTCATCTCTCCATAGTAAAAATTCCATGTGACAAAACTTAAGAGACAGATCGTATCACACATTCACACCATTATATATTCCTATGATAAAAAAAAAGCTTTCCCACCATTATGCTGCGTTCCCTGCCGACCCTAAATAGGATAGAGAGCATTTAATCAACGTCAAAGTTTTAAGTTTTTCTGCTCCAATCTTCCCAACTACTCAACATCAGCAGGGAAGACACCCCAGGCCCGATCAAATGCCCCAATTCTGTCTAGCAAATCAAGCAGAAATTAATTCTGATGGAAATAGGCAACGAAATCCATGTATACTTCTACAGGAACAAAATGTGTATTTAGTTTTCTATCTCGTTTTATCTATGCCGTTCAATTTCTGATTTAATGATTTTTATAGGCATGAACACGATAATCGTTTGATCTTGTTTCATATATTATTTTTTTTATCAGATCATTTTCTAGGGTTTCTGTTCTACATTTAGAATTTGATGCAAGAAATCGTCACAAACTATAACTGAAAATTATGGTCAGATTCGACCAGGGTTCACGTTTTCGCGGTTTCTCGTGTGAAAACCGCGATTTTCGTCCATCTCGCACCGAGACGATAAGAGGAGCCGGTCGGTTTTTCGTCCGGTTTGAAATTCAAATTTCAAAATTTCAAAAAAATTAGAAAAATTTATCCAAAAAATTCCTAAAATTATTATCAATTGATCTATGATGTCTGGTATGAAAATTTAATGGAAAAATAAAATTTAGATATCTTTTTGAGCTATTTAAATTATTTGAAATTGAAAAAATAAAGAAAAAAAAGGCTGGAGCCCACAGGCCGAGTTGGCTCGGGCTGGCCAGCCCATTCCCTGGCCCATGCTGGCCGACCGGCCCACCGAGGCACACAAAAGTGGCGAGTCTTGCCGACGCTGCTTCAGACCAGATTCGTCCGCAATAATTGGTGTTCACTTTCCCCACTAGCACACCTTGCCGACTGAGGGCGTTCCGACGAGCTCCGGCCACCGCAAGCAAGAAAATCGCCGGAGAAGATGGAAAAACCGAGCGGTTTCTTCGGTTTATCGCGAGAGCCGCGGTTTTCGAGAGTTCGAGCGAAAATCGCGATTTGAGGTTAGTTTTTCGCTCGGTTTGTACAAATTTCGTTCGGTTTTTTGCGCAATACCGATGATTTGTGTTATTCACTGTATGATCATTAGTAGAGCTACTCATGTACTTCAGTTGTAAATGTAAAAAAGCTAAAAACATTAGAGGTCTTGCTGTTTTTGCTATTAGAGGCTAGAAACAAAAGAACCGGTTTAGCTAGAAACATTAGAGGTCGCAAGAATGTTTGGTGAGCCTCTAGGGGTACCGAGGTCGCAATTAATGTGCTATGTATGTATTATTAGCTATACAATTCCCAATTGTATTGTTAGCTATGGACCTATGGTAATAAGCTAATCGATCGGCACTAGTTAGTGGCTTGGTGCCAAATACCAATATATATACTTGGTGATGTGAATCACTTTGAAGGCAAGAAGCAAAAGCAGAGAGAAGATCACGTGAAACAATTTTAACACTAATGGATAATTCTCATATGCTTACTTTTACGTATGCTTTCAAGTAGCGATAATTCTACATATACTTACTTTTATTATGTTATTTTATCGATTTACGAATCGGCGTGGTGTGGGAGCATGGCGATAAGATGGGTCTTTGGATTTCGATGCAAATCTTGTCTCAAAGAGAAGAAAGGAGGTGGTGCGACCGATTCAAGCAAACACTTGGCGGGCGTGGTACGGGTGTCGTCCATTGCACTAAAATTCCTGCGGACGTTCGTGAGTACTTTCGGCGTGAGCTGAGGCGAGCGAAGGAGAAGAGGAGGAGCAGGAGAGATGAGATGATGAGGAAAGAAGCGACCTTGGTGGAGACTCTCCACCGAGGCAAAGTGTGTACTCGAGTACGGGTGATCTTGATGAGGAGGCCCAACTCCAAAGATGCTATGGCTGCCTCTAGGACGGAGGCAGAATTTAGAAGCCGGGCAGGTGGGAGGTATGAGCGTGGTGGTGGCAGTGGCAGTGGCTCCTCGAAGAGAGCTGGAGGAGATCGCCCCAGTCTCTTGTCGAGGATGTTTCGGAGTTCATCGCAGCGAGAAAGACCACCGGCGATGGGGGATTACAATATTGGTGTGGCCCATGCCCTAGTACAACCAAGGATTGACACCCATCCGTGGACACAGAAGGGGAAGGCTGGGAAGCAGCATGTCCATTCTGCGTGGGCCAAATGGTACCATTCTGAGATGCCACGGAGGCATAGCTCCTATAGCAGTTATGACTACGTTATCCCCGACGCTCATGCATAAACTCCCACGCAATGGGTCTACGAGTGGCAGGACCCTGAGTTTTATACCATGTTGTATCAACAATGGCAAACAACAAGCACTTGGACGGGGCAAAGCTGGCACGATTATAAGGCGGAGTTGCTAGCTACACGAGGATTGGCCTTGATGTCTATTGAGGAATACAATATGGCCAACCAAGTGTACACACAACAATACTACCCGTAGCCCCGAAGGTAATATTTCATTTCATTTGCATGTTTCATTTCAGTGCAACTTGATATTATACCAAGTGTACATTGCAAGTCGAAATATTTACTGACATTCCGTTCATGTAGGTCGAATATGGTATTTATGCGATAATGGAAGAATGACAAAGCTATGGTAATGCCTACTCCACAGTTTCAATTGGAAGGTATTACAATGTAAATGGTGGTGACAAATGAATGGTACTGAAATTGCGAATGCTTTTACTATGTGGTTATTTAAATGCCTATTTTTGCACTTGTGTGATTATAGTATTGTAATGAAAGATTATTAATTGATATATTAGTGCTAAATGTCTAATTTACAACTTCCAATTGTCTAAAATATAGCAAAGGTCATGTCGAATTTTTCCCGAATTTAGGAGAGATCATTTTGTATTTTTTTGATGTGTTCACTCAATTTTAGCCTTCCCTGTTTTTTTACAATTTTTACAACATCTTTTTTGCATTTTCCCCATTTTTTCCTCATTTTCCCCGATTTTCCGGCCTGGCGCGGTTTACCGCCCTTACCGCTCGGTTTTTCGCCATTACCGCTCGGTTTTCTCCACTCGGTTTGACCCGCGTTCAAAATTTTCAAATTTGAAATTCGTTCGGTTTTTCGCGGTTTACCGCGAAAACCGGTACTGCCGAGACCTCCAAAATTGCCGGCGAAACAAGAATGCGAACCCTGGATTCGACACAGTAACAGAGGTTGAGGTACACTCACAAATAGTTGTCCTTTTAGACATCTGTAGTCAAACTTTTAAAAATTTAACTGTTAATATCTTTTTAAATATTTAAATTAGATACATAAAAATTATATGTGAGATTTGTTTTGAAATTTACTTTCATGATATTAAATTTTATAAATATATTATAATAGAATGATTTGAAGATCATTAATTTTTAAAACGATAACTATTTATGAACGGGGTGAATACACCGCGGTGACATCCCCAGTTCCCTTCTCTCTCCTTCGGTCCCAGAGGAGACTGTGGAAGCAATTGATTGCATTATCTGCAGTTCTGCACTAAAATTTGTTTAAGATGGCTACATCCCAACCGCTGTCTGTCTTGAATATGCAAAAGTGGCAACGGAATTAGTTAGAAAGCTCAAGGTATCTATATTTTTAAGGAAACTAGTTCCATGCACGTTTCTTTTTTGCTATGGATAAAAAAAATCACAATACTCCATCGTGTCAAGCCGCTATGAATGCCACGCCCTTGGCTCCACCATGGCTCTCGACCAAACTCCACTCAACCTGCGCTGTGACTAGAGGTGGGCATCGTGTGGGGTCAGATCGGCTTGGTACGGACTCTTTGTGCTTCGTGTCTAAACCGTGCTGGCCCAGCTCCCTTTCGGCGAGCCCAAGCACGACCTATTTGCGTTTCGTGCCTATTTCATACCGAGCCGGTCCAGGCCTGGCCTATTTGCACTATTGCGACGAGGGGAAAGGAGTCGGAGACGCGTGGAGTTGTTGCAGTGGACACAAATATCATAGGAAAAAGAACCAATATTTATTTATTGTTCAACAATTATAGAGAACGAGGGGATGTGCTAAACACAGGCGAGAGGGGGGCAATGGGCGAGAAAGATAGTGAGGGAAACAGGTGTGAGAGATTGAGAGAGGCGGGTGAGAGATTCTACCGATCTCTCTCAAGTGTTGGCAGCGGGGTTGGCGTCTATGCTGCTGGGGGCGTCTATGGCGCTTATGCTCTGCAGGTCGGTAACCTTCATGCTAGGCTTCTTCCTTATGCCCTGGGTTATCGGGCCCAGCACGGCCCGTGCTACAGTGTCGTGCCGAGCCATACCGCCCATCATGCTTGGTTCTCAGGCCCGGCACAACCCGTGCTACAATGTCTCACGATATGACTCACTTCGTGTCGGGCCGGGGTTTAAACCAGGCCGTGCCCTTCGTTCCTCGAGCTGACCCAAAAAAAACCCACCCCGAGTGCCCACCTCTAGTTGTGGCATGACGGCCCATACTACACCTTCAGCTTTTTCGTAATGTTTGACCATCGGTATCCAATTAGTCCCAAATAAGACTGGGACGATGGCCACAACAATGAAGAGAATGTCCCAGCAATGAAGAGATTTAGTGGAATTTATCGCATATCCCTTGATATACAGAAGAATACCCTAGTGCCGCCACCGGTGTTTCATAAGAGGAGCCTTGTCAGGCCACACTGGAGCAAACCTCAACCAGAACGCTAATTCTGTGTTCAGGAAATTTGTCAGTCTTGATGGAAAGAATTAGCATAAAAAATAACAAGAATGATTGAGAAAAAAAATTCAATTTATTTGATCATTTTTATGGAACACAACAAAGATATTTCTTTCCGGAAAAGAGGATTTATTCATATATTGCGGCAATAAAATAACTATTCGCGTCAACAACATCGCACTTGCTTCAGACGCAAATTTCAGATTAAATGATCAAATAAATTGCATGACCTGACCAATTTTACATTTTTATCCTCTTTTCTGGCAAATGCCAAGAGCATAAATTGATTCGTGAACGAAAAAATAACACAAGTGGAGGGAAAGATTAGGATGAAAATAAGCAGAAAAGCTTGAACATCTTGTTAAGGAACCTCGCTATCGAATAGTCCGGGGTTCCCGAACAGATCTAAAATTGGAGAACAGAGAGAGACACAGGTTTAAGGAGAGCGACGTGGAATACTTTATTGCTTTCTGATTGCTTGTACATAGGGGGACCCCCTTCTCCTTATATAGTAGTCGCCTAGGGTTTTGGCTAAGGGACCATTGTGGGCTTTTATTGGGCCACGTGGTTTCCCAACACTCCCCCTTGGGCCCTTTGCCGCGAGATGCATATGCCTCATTAAAACTCCAGAAAAACCCAGTGGGAAAAATACTTGGAGAAAGAGTATATAGCATACGCTTACTATGTTGCACGAATTGCCTCATTAAAACCTTATGCAAGAAAACTTCATGAAAAACTTACTAAGGGAAAAGAGTACAATTCACCCAAACTTCAATTGCTAATCTTCGAGATTCATGTTGGGTACTCAAATTCATGTTTGAGATTCATGTGGGAGTATGTAAAATATCTCCCCCTGAAATCTACACTTCCCTAAGTCTCATCATTCCAATTCCTTTAACACAACTTTCAAAGGTAGATGCTGGGAGTGATTTAGTGAACAAATCTGCAAGATTTTCACATGACTTAGTATACAATATCTTGATCTCGTTCATCTTATGCAATTCGTGAGCATAGAAGAACTTGGGGTTGATATGCTTCGTGAGATTGCTCTTCACATAATCCATCTGTGCTTGAGCAACGCAAGCTGCATTATCTTCATATATGATCGTGGGAGTTTGCTCAATGTTCAAGCCACATGACTTCTGGATGTGGTGAACCATTCTTCGGAGCCATGCACATTCACGAGATGCTTCATACAAAGCAATGATTTCCGAGTGGTTTGTCGACGTCGCGACGAGAGTCTGCTTAGACGACTTCCAGGAAACTGTTGTTCCTCTACATAAGAAAACATATCCAGTTTGGGATTTGCGGTATATGGTCGATAAGTACCCAACATCGGCGAAACCAAATTCGATTCATTGTTTCTTCTAAAAACAAAGCGAGATCTTTGCTTCCTTGGAGGTAACGAGAAGATGTCCTTGATCCCTTTCAATGCCTTTTGGTGGGTTACGCCTTTGTCATAGAGCTAGCAAATTCACAAATAACGCAATGTCCGGTCTAGTACTATTCGCAAGGTACATGAGCGCTCCAACTACACTCAGATATGGGAATTCTGCTCCCAGGACTTCCTCCCCCTCTTCTCTAGGTCTGTATGGGTCTAGGTCTGCTTCGAGTGACCTTCCGACCATCGGAGTCTTTGCAGGGTATACCTTTTCAAAGCCAAATCTTTCCAACACCTTCTGCGTGTAGGTTGATTGATGTACCAAGATTCCTCCTTGGATATGCTCAAGCTGCAAGCCTAAACAAAACATGGTTTTACCCAAATCCTTCATTTCAAACTCAGACTTCAAGTATGAGCATGCTTCTTCAATTTCTTCATCCGTCCCAATGATGTTCAAGTCATCTACATAGACGGATATTATACAGAATCCATTCGGGGATCGCTGTATAAACACACATGGATAATCTTCGCTGTTTGTGTAGCCTTTCTTGCAGAGGAAGTCACTCAAGCGATTGCACCACATTCTTCCTGACTGCTTTAGCCCATAACGTGATTTCTCCAATTTTACACTGTACAAGTTTCTATTTGCTCCGTCTTGGTTCGGGATAGGGATTCCTTCCGGTACTTTCATGTATATCTCTGAATCCAAGTTTCTATACAAATATGCTGTGACAACATCCATTAGCTTCATTCTAAACTTCAAGTTGACTGCCATTGAGATCAAATATCTAAAGGTAATTCCTCCTATGACCGGAGAATAGGTTTCTTCATAATCAACTCCAGGACGTTGAGTGAAACCTTGAGCTACGAGCATTGTCTTGTACCTTACAACTTCGTTGTTTTCATTCCTCTTCCGAACAAATACCCATTTGTGACCTACAAGGTTTATATGGGGAGGTGTGCGGCATACGGGCCCAAACACCTCTCTCTTGTTCAGAGAGACTAACTCTGCAGTGATTGCCTTCTTCCATTCTTCCCAATCTAGCATTTTCTTGCACTCTGCTAGAGATGCAGGCTCGGGATCATGATCAATGATCGATGCAATCTTCTTTGCAAAGTATGCATCAACGTTGGTTGTTGCTCTATTCAGGGATTCTCCTGTTATTACAAAATTTATGGCCATTTCATCATGAGATGCTTCATGCATTTCTACTTGCTTTTCACTGCTATTCCCTATCGCAGGAGCAAGTTCCTTTATCTTTTCATCGCCGTGTGTGCGCACATATTATTTCCGGCGGCTTCCTGCAGTGGAAGGTTCAAGTCTGGAATTGCCTTTTCCGTTGGTTTCTTTCTAGTGCCAGGTCTCAACTGGCTCCCTTCTTTCCTTGGGGTATTTTCGTGATTGTTTGTGGTAAGTCCTCTCGCCCTGTTTTCTCCAGACGTCTTCGGGTACTTTGGGTTTGAGGAGCCAGATTTCATGTTCTTTTTCTTTGAGGCCTCTGAATAGGATGAGGGATACCTTCTATTTTCTTTGGTATTTCCACCCTCTCTGGTGCATTCCTTGCGGGTACATGCGACTTAACCACGCTCTTCAGATCACAAAAATGATCAGGCAGTTCATTTGCTAAATTCTGCAAATCAATTATCTTCTGGACTTCTTGATTTGCTTCATTAGTGCGGGGGTCATGCGCGGGGATCCCTGTGGAATGTCAAATGATTTTCTAGCATTTTTCATCCAAAGGTTGATTTCCTCCCCCTAATAACGGGAAACGATCCTCGTCAAAAATGCAATCAGCGAATCGGGCTGTATGCAAGTCTCTAGTCATGTGTTCCAAATACCTGATTATGGATGTACTCTCATAACCAACGTATATCCCAGACTTGCGGAGAGGGCCCATTGCAGTCCGCTGAGGGGGTGGTATAGGAACATATACCATACACCCAAATTTCCTGCGATGGGAGATCTTCGGGATGATCCCGTGCACAAGCTGCATAGGAGAATGGATGTTGTAGGCCGAAGGTCTGAAGTTGATGAGAGCTGCTGCATGCAGGACTGCGTGTCCCCAACAAGTGTTGGGCAAGTTACAACTCTGCAAAAGCAGCCTGGCAATGAATTTAATCCTCTTTATTAGTGCTTCATCTAGTCCATTCTGCGTATGGACGTGCGGTACAGAGTGCTCAACTGCTATCCCTGTTGCCGTGCAATAATCATCAAATGCCTTTGAAGTAAATTCTCTGGCATTGTCCATTCTGATGGACTTCACGCGATGATCAGGGAAAGCATTCTTAATTTTTATGATCTACGAGATAAGCTTTGTAAAAGCATAGTTTCTTGTTGACAATAAGCATACATGCGACCATTTCGAGGAAGCATCGATGAGCACCATAAAGTACATCAAACGGTACGACAAGGGTGAATCGGCTGCAAATATCCCCTGGATGCATTCCAGGAATGCAGGAATTTCACTTTGCACTTTCATGACAGAGGGTCTTGTTATTAATTTCCCGGTGGCACATGCAGGGCACACGAAATCTTCATGATTCGGGAAATTTTTAACATTAATGCCATGACCTTGTGAGTTATTCACTATATTTCTCATCATTCTAAGACTAGGGTGACCTAATCTACCATGCCATAAAGAAAATAACTCAGAGCTTCTAAAAACAGTCTTCAAGGAAGTATACACTTCGGGTGCATGAATATTTGTGTCGTACAACACAGATTCATATGAGGGGCATTTTTCTAATACCATTTTTCCACATACCGCGTGCTTCACGATGCACAAGTATTCTTTGCCATTTTCTTCATTGGTTTCTACATGAATACCATTGGCGCGGATGTCTTTAAAGCTTAAGAGAGTGCGTGTTGATTCAGGGTACAAAAGGGCTTCTTCAATTACCAAAGTTGTACCCATAGGCAATATAATAGTGGCTCTTCCTGAGCCTATTACATATGAATCGCTTCCTGCGATCGTAGTAATCTTTCCAGCGTTCTTTGTGATCGACTAGAAATATTTAGACTCTCTTAAGATGGTATTTGTTGTGCTACTATTAACAATGCATATCTCTTCCATTTGGGCGCTACACGATTTCTAAAAAGGAAAAATAATTCCAATCAAATAGTGGCAAAATAATTCAAACATTGCTTGCAAATGGAAGAATACTGGAATAAGTATGCTCTTCTAGAGCTTACAATTCATTATTCAAAAAAAATGCTAACAACCATAATCTAAAAAAATGCATTAAACATAATCTGTAAAATATGCATTAATTTCTGCTTCTATGTCATCAACAGAAGTTTTCTCTTTATTTGCCATAATATTGGCTGCAACATCGATGTCCAAGCTATTCTGTGAGGATGAGACAAGTAGGGTATCTTCATCCATGGCATCATCATCACCAATCTTGGCGAAGTGCGCCTCTACTGGGGCGTTTTCCTTTGCCTTCCTCTTAGCATGATATGCGTTGATCACTTCCTTGGATTCTCGACATATCTTCGACCAGTGTCCCCAAGTGCCACACCTGAAGCACGTTTGGTTCTGCTGTCCATACGGTTTGGCGTGCGTCTTTTCTTGTCATCCTTCTTCACTAGGGCTTTGGACTTTCCTTTGGCCTGATTCATCTCTTTTCCACCCTGCTTGCCCTTCTTTCTATGAATGGGCTTTCTCACCTTATAACTATTGGCACTTACTTCTATGCCAGTGCCTCGTCCAGGTGGCTGCGAAACATAGTTCTTGCGATTCCGCAACTTGCATTACATCAATCAGTTCGCCATACTCCTTGTATGCGTCCTGACGATAGCTGCGCGCACTCTGGATAGCATTTGGGTGGAAGGTAGAGAGAGTTTTCTCAATCTTCTCCTCATCAGTGATCTTCTTGCCACATAGAGAGAGATTGGTACAAATTCTGTGCAAGGTAGAATTGTACTCGACCCTTTGTTTTGAAGTCTGCAAACCTCAAAGCGGACCCAATCTTCTTGTGCTTGGGGCAAGATGGTGTACTTGAGCTTCTCGAACCGCTTCAAGTGCGGTCCAAAGCTCAAGTGCACTCTCCTCGACCATGTATTCATTCTTCAAAGTGGTGAGAGGTGGTGCTCGAGAAGTGCGAGGCTTGATCGTTACGCTTGGCGATAGGTTTCGCATCCTGTGAGGACCCTAGACCAATCGCGCGCGAGCTTCTTGCCCCAAGAACGATCTTCACGTCCGATGCCCAAGTGAGGTAGTTACGACCGTGAGGGCGATTCTTCAAACTCACGATTCACGATGCCGGACATCTGCATGATTTCAAAATTTTGACATTAGATTACTGCGTGTAATCTAATAGAAAAATGGTTGCATAAAGCATGAAGTGCAGAAAAAATAGCCAAGCATTGCAGTATACAAAATAAAGCAATGAATTCAAATTTCATAAAAAATATTCATAAAAACAAATAAATAAAGCTAGAAAAATTAAAAACAGAGCCAGATAATTTTCTGGAATTTTCTAGCAATTTTCCAAATTTTCCTGCTATTTTTTCTTTTTCTTTTTCTCTTCTTTTTTTTTTCCTTTCCTTTTCTTTGCCGAATGTTCTTTTGGGTCGTGCGCTTGAACAGGTCCACCCGGCCAGCCTAGCCTGCCTGGCCCGAAAACTAGGTGAGCCTTAGAGGTCGGCGGCTAGGGTTCCCAATCCCTAGCCGCCATATGCACATGTGTCGGGACCCGAATTTGCAAATCCGGACCCTCTGTGTATACCGCACTAGTCCAGGATCACGCTAGTGCACACAGGCTCAACATAGATGCTATCATAGTCACACACAGCGAAATATAGCATAAACTTCATTAATTAATAATAAGCTGTTGTCTTACATGAATAATGCCTCACAGGGCTTAAAAGAGTATCAATGAGAAGCGGCGGAAATAGAATAAACGCAGTGGCGCTCGATTCGCCACAGCAACCGACGAGGCTCGGACCCTAAGCATTCGCATCCAAGTAATCCTCCTCCATGAATGGTATAGATTCCTCTTCTTACGAAGTTGTTGTTGTTGGGGTGAGTACATAAAGCACTCAACAAGTTGTGCACAACAATGCAAGTCTAATATTCTATATGCTTGGCTTAATCCAAAGGAATGGCTAGTAAGGGTATTTTGCAATAAAGCGACATTTAACAAGAATACAATAAATAGATTGGAAAGCGATAAAACAAATACGATAATTAATAAATTCAATATTTACGAAATACACCAAGTTTCCAATCCTAAATTAATTTTCCACTTTCCATGGCACCTTGCCATCCCAACAAGTTTTTGTTTAACAAAAGTCTAACCCTTAAGCTGTAATTCCGAGCATTGCCCAATACCGTGAGCGGCTATTCGAATAGATTGTACACTCTGCAGAGGTTATGCACTTTACCCACACGATACAACCAAACACCACCAAGGCGAGTGATCATAACAAAGCCTTTACAATGCTACACCTAGACCCGAGATCGCTCGCTAAGGTTTCAACATGAAGGGTTAAACCACCACAACAGGCCCCCTCTTGCGCCATGTGAGTTAAACCGTAACCGGGACTCACTATTCACCACGACAAGCAGAAATCTAGGTTTCACAAATTATTCACTAGGTTGTCCCATTCCGACATGTGGTTGCAAGAGAGACTCAGTCAAAGGCTTGCAAGGTTAAGTCCTTAAAGTGATTAAGGCAAGACTTCCACATACCCCGCCAAACCTGGCCCACCTTGGCACACCTGCGCCTTGCCACTTGCCTCAATCTAAAATCATTACCCCCAGCTTGATTACCAAGCACCACATGCCATCAACATTTCAATCCCGATGTGTGACCTCCTCGCCACGACAACTTGATATCATTGTGTGACAACACATGACACACCAATTCATAAACATTGTTCCATATTCCATTAGTCAAGATTAAGTATCGACATTCGGACACATGTGATGACGTGGCATGGCTAAGCAATCTATGACGATCTAACTAGCCCATGTTGATTATCAACTATAATTCCACATCCTAGGGTGACAAATAGATCATGGCATATAATTGACAAGGTATGGTTTAATTCAAATAGGCATATTATCTAATTCCCAGATTAATTGAAATCATTTATACACATAAAATATCATGCATAAAGTTTAAAAGACAAAATAGCGATTTGGTGAAAATTAGGTGCAACATGATCAAAGCACAACTTGCCTTGGAGTAGGTGCTGGTCTTGATCTGAGTTTGGGTCTTGGGCGGCGAATCTTCCTCCGGATCACCGAGCGGTTCAACGTCTACGCGAAACGATGCCAAAATAGCAAATAAACACCAAACCAGAGAGCAAACAAACTCCAAAAATAAAATAAAATTCACCAATAAATAGATATTGATTTTAAAATTTTTTAGAAATTTGAATCACTCAAATCCGAGTTAAAATGCAAAAGATATAGCCTTTTGAAGTTTGAATAAATCAAAATACGAAAATAGAATTTCGATTTTTCTAAATTATTTTCTATTGGAAAAGATCTTTATTGCGCAACGCCGGCGTCATACGACTCGGACCAATCGGCGCCGACCGTCGCTGGTCCATGGACTCGGTCCACGGAACCGCCTCGTCCACCGTGGACGCGCCCACGGCGCCTCACCACGCGCCGACACGCGGCGCGATCGATTGGTGCGACGCCGCCGTGCCGATGCTCGACACGCGGCGCGATCCGCGCGACGATCGACGGCCACCGATCTACCCCTACGTGGCTCAATCCCGATCGTCTATTCGGATCTAATGGTTAGAAATTTACCCGAGCGAAACAACGATGAAGAAGCGGCGTGGCTTGATCTCGGGCGGTTGGCGAAGATCCAACGGATCGTGGCTCGAGACACGGCGGCGGGCTTGCACCGAGCGGAGTAAGACGACCACCGAACGGCGTTTGACGCGACTCGGCGAAGAAGAAGGGCGACTTCGACGCGACACGACGCGAGGAACTTCGGATCTGGAACCGATTCGGCGGGAGGATGCTCGACGGCGGCGGAATGGCGCAAAACTTCGCGGCGGCATCGCAAAGAACTACGGCGAGCTCTGGCGATGATGGCAATAAGCAGCGAAGAGGCTAGAGCTACTAGCTGCGCAAGGAACGAGGAACATCGGAGCGCGGTGCGGCTTTATAGCCTCGGCATGCGCGCAGGAAGGAAACCCTAAATCACGCGGCGGCGGCAAAGAAGCGGCGGATTCGAAACCGAATCGGAGACGACGATCGAGACCGTCCGATCCAAGATGAGCGGCCAAGATTAGATCCGGCGATACGATCCGATCCGCTCTTTCCAAATCCAACGGACGAGATCTAAACTTACCAAAACAACGAAGCGATCCGACCACTTGATCTCGATCCAACGGCTCGCGGCACTAGGGTTTCGCGAAAGGAGGCGACCATCGATCTTCATCCAACGGTCACGCATGGCGGCGGCGATGGCGGTGACGGGCGCGACAAAGAATGGGTCACAAGCGCGACAATCTTTGGGCTTGGCCCAAGATCTTATTCACTCGATTTTCAAAAGCTTTTGATTTAAAATAATTCCGAAATTAGATTAATCTATTTTAAGTAATTAAAATATCGGGAAAAATCGAGAAAATTCTCATAAATACTTTGAGACATTACGAGCTCAAATAAAATATTTTTGGTAAAACTTTTATTAACTTTATCTATATATATTTAGTTTTCACCAAAGGTTCAATATACTTAATTAAAATAAATTTAGATAATTTGGAAAAATCCAATAAATTGTAAAATCACAAAAATGCACGTGAGCGAAATTATAAGCCAAATTTTGGGATGTTACAAACCTCCCCTTAATGTAATCTCGACCCAGAGATTCAAGGTCGACTAGGAATAGGTTTGGAAATTCCATCTTGAGTCCTCTTCACGCTCCCAGTTGCCTCATTCTCGAATGGTTGCTCCATGAACTCTGCAAAACGAATCGACTTGTTCACGGTTCTGCGGTCCATGACATCCAAAATTTTCATTGGATGTTCTTTGTAGGTCAAATCATACGCAACTCAATCTCTTCCATAGGTATCGCTCTCTTTGCACCAAGACACTTCTTGAGTTGTGACACATGGAACACATCATGCACCTTTTGCCACAAGCTGCGGCAATTCCAAGCGATAAGCAACCTCCTCGACGGCTCAAAATTTTGAGCGGTCCAACATATCTTGGGGCGAGCTTTCCTTTAGCGTGGAACCTTTTAACTCCTTTCGGAGGGTAACCCTAAGATACACGAAATCATCGGGCTCGAAACTTAGATCACGGCGTCGATTATCGCCGTAACTCTTTTGCCTTGATGCGCGATTTTCAACCTCTCTCTTATCATAGCAACTTGCTCTTGACTTCCTTGAGAATATCGGGGCCAAATATCATACGCTCTCTGTCTCATTCCAATTTAGCGGGTACGAGAGCACGACCATATAAAGCTTCAAATGGCGACATCGCAAACTAGCTCGTGATTGTTGTTATAATCGAACTCGCATATGGAAAACATTTATCCCATGATGTAGTGTAGGCTAAAGCACAAGCTCTTAACATATCTTCCAAAATCGATTTACTCTTTACGTCGACCATCGATGCGAGGATGATATCTTTGTGCTAAAGTTCAAGCGCGTTCCCATGGCTTCATGCAATTTATCCCAAAATCTCGAGGTGAATCGAGTACCTCATGCGACACTATTTTCTTTGGTACACCATGCAAACACACGATTCTGGCAATGTATAGTTCTGCTAACGGTCTCTGAGTAAGTTGTCTTGACTGGAATGAAGTGAGCAACTTTGGTCAATCGATCCACAATGACCCATATAGAATCATACCCATTTTGAGTTCTTGGCAATCCGGTGATGAAATCCATACCGATTTCTTCCCACTTCCATTCTGGGACTTTTAGCGGTTGTAGCAAACCTGCTGGTCTCTGATGTATTGCCTTAACTCTCTGGCATACATCGCACAAGGCAACGTGCTCGGCGACTTCACGCTTCATATTCGGCCACCAAAACCTCTCCTTTAAGTCCTGGTACATCTTAGCGCTTCCTGGATGAATTGAATACTTGGAATCATGAGCCTCTTCCAAAATCAACTGCTTAAGTTCTAGTCATTTGGCACACAAATCGACCCTTGAACCACATGGTACCTTGGTCGTCCACAGAAAGTCCTTTGCTAATCCTTCATCCTTTTAGCCTTGATTCGGTTAACTTTCTCATCATCTTTTGTCCTTCCCGAATTTGATCTTGAGCATTGGCTTCACTTCCAAAGCGATTAGGAATCCTTCCAAACTACTTCCAATTTTAAATTTTGCAATTCTGCACAGTTCGATCGTCCTTCTGCACCATCATATTCGCCACGTAGCTCTTGCGACTTAAGGCATCGGCTACCACATTTGCTTTTCTGGATGGTAATGAATTCCCATGTTATAATCCTTGATTAATTCCAACCATCTCCTTTGCCTCATATTGAGATCGATTGAGTGAAAATATATTTCAAACTCTTATGGTCCGTATATATCTCACATCTATTTCCAATGAGATAATGACGCCACAATTTCAAGGCATGCACCACGGCGGCCAATTCCAAGTCATCGTAGGATAATTTCCTTCGTGCGGTCTTAATCGCCTTGACGCATATCGACCACTTTACCCTCTTGCATCAATACGCATCCAAGACCCGTCTTGACGCATCACAAGATATATCAAGTATTACGAACATTAGGCAAAACCAACATCTGGGCTGTTGTTAAACGCTTCTTTAATTCCTCAAAACTCTTATCACAATCAAGCGCCCATGAAAATTTCTTTTCCTTTTCAATAAGCGAGTAAGAGGTCTCGCAATCGTCGAAAATCCTTCTATGAACCGCGATAATATCTCGCCATTCCCGTAAAACTTGGACTTGAGTGCGGACTTTGGTTGCTCCTAATGCAACATCGCCTCCACTTTGCTTGGGTCGACAAAGAACTCCTTCGCGATCATGACATGACCGAGAAATTCCACCTTTTCCTTCCAAAAGTCGCATTTATGAATTTAGCATACATTTGTTGCTCACGCGACTTTTCCAACACTAGCCTCGGATGATTTGCGTGCTCTGCTTCGGTCTTGAATATACCAAAATATCATCTATGAACACAACAACAAACTTGTCCAAGTATTCCATGAAAATCTTATTCATCAAGTTCATGAAATATGCTGGCGCATTGATCAATCCAAAAGACATGACCGTGAACTCATAATGTCCATATCTTGAAGAGAATGCGGTCTTTGGAACATCTCCGCTTGAATCTTTAGTTGATGATATCCTAACGAAGGTCTATCTTGGAGAACACTCGGCTCCTCTCAAGCGGTCGAGCGGATCATCAATCCTTGGCAACGGATACTTATTCTTAATCGTCACTTCATTAAGTGCACGGTAATCAATACACATTCTAAGGCTTCCATCCTTTTTCCCGACAAACAAAATCGGCGCTCCCCATGGCGGATTTAACTTGGTCTTATAAAACCTTTCTCTAATAACTCGTCGATCTGTTTCTTCATCTCCACCAACTCATCGGTAGGCATCCGATAAGGTCTTTTGCTATTGGTGCGGTTCGGTGCTAACTCAATGACGAACTTCGATGTCACGGTGCAGCGGCATTCGCAGATCTTCCGAAATACGTCTGGATATTCCACGACTCATCGCACGTCCTCTATGATGACGGTTCTCATGCTATTAACCATTAATTGACCTTACGAACCGATGTCGCCGAATTCCACCTTTTCTCCTCTAGGGCTCTCAATGGATACAACCCTTGACCACAATCCAAAACTGTCTTATGCTTGGTTAACGGTCCATTCCCAAAATGACATCTAAAACTTGGGCATCTAGAATAATCAAGTTCGCTAGGAACTCTACCCCATTAATTATTAGCTTCACCCCAAACACCCAAGGTTAGATCTTAACTCGATCACCGGGCTTGTACTAGCATCACACACTTAAGATTTTTCATGCTCAAACCATTTTGGATGCAAAAGCTCGAGAGACAAAGGGATGCTAAGCTCTGAATCAAATAATCTTTATTGCGGTATCGAGTTTACCAAAAACTTACCCAAGACGACGTCGATGCTTCACGGCTCCATCGGCGGTGATGTGGTTGACTCGCCTTGAATAGTAGCTTGAGGCGTCACTCCCGCTGTCCGGCTCCTCGATTCGCTCCGTCATCGGTGCCTTAGCAGTGTCGTTCCAAGGTTGAAACGCACCGGCGTGATTCCTCCTTTTCGGGACATCTATTAGCATAATGCTGACTCATTGCAATCGTAGCACCTTCGGAGGCCGATCACGCACTCCCCTTGAGCATTGTTACCTTGGGGGCGTCGATAACCTTGTCACGATGGTCGCGGTGCGGTGTTCTTGGCTTGTTAACGACTTGTGGTTGGAACCTAGCAAAGCGTTGCGGTGTCATCCTCATTCGCAGTGGTTAGGCGTCCACAGGTTAGTCATCAAGCGTTTGCGATTTTCCCAAGCTCCTTGCGCTTATCCTCCGAATCAAAGCCTTGTTTACCAATTCTTGGAAATCGGAAAAGTGTGGGTAATCACCCCACTTGCAGCCACGAGTTTAGTCCTTTCATGAAGCGGGGATCGCTGGCCTTGTCCGTCGCTACGTCCTCGAAGCATAGCGAGCTAATCTGCGTGAATTTGTTTAAGTAATCGCCACCGGTTGGCTTCCTTGCTTAAGCGCGCCTGAACTCTTCCTTTTTCAGTCCATCATCCCTTCGGTACATGGTGCTGGCGGAAGGTCGTTGCAAACTCTTCCCATGTGATTTCCATGGGTGCTTCATGAGCAAAGACACAATAGTTCTCCCACCATTCTCGCATTTGTTCCTCTAGGCGATGGGATGCGTAAAGAACCTTCTCATGGCCTTCACATTGAGTGATGTACAATTTCCTCTCAATGGTTCTCACCAATCATCCGCTTCCAAGGGATTGATATTTCGAGAATGTTGGTGGTCGGGTCCTCATGAAGTCCGACAACTTGGAGTAAGGACGAGGCCCGCCATTGTTGTTCGGCAATGGGTTGTTGATCGCAGCCATATTGGTCATCTCATGCATCATAGTCGCATCAAGCGAGTTTGCGCAATGAGAAAAGCTCCCAAGTTACGCATATCCATTGGCGGTGCTTGCTGCGGTGGTGCTCCTTCATTGGGATTGTTGCTCGCGCGCAGACCACTTCGAAGCCCCATTGTCTTTGCGAGTGTTCACCATCTGCTTGATTGCTTCTTGGGTTAGGAAAGATAGATGTAGCATAGATAAGATGCAAGAATTTCTAAGGCGGGGGAAACAGGTTAAACCCAACTTAAATAATCTTTATTATTATTACTTGGTATGGTTGCTTACAATGCCTAAGGGCTTTGCAACACATACTGCACACTCAGCAAACAATTAAGAACCAAACTAAACATGCAACCTTAACGTCTACTAAAAGGTAAAGGCTAACTTAAGAACGCGACTCAACACTCGAGTCTCAACACAACTCTAAGACCAACTCTCACTCATCCACCACCACTGGTGAGATCGATCCGTGCATACACCGGTGGGTGGGTGGCATGGGTGCGAACCTACCACAGTGACCCTCTGCTGGCTCCTCGGGCTCCCACTCACGCTCTTAGGGTCTTCTTCTTCCTCCTCGGCGACCTCATCCGGCTCTGGGCGACGACTGGTCCGCTAGCTCCTCGGCCACTGCAAGGCTTCCTCCAGCTCGCCGATGACTCGGGCTGCGGCGTCACGGGTCTTTTGAAGCTCTCGCTCCGCCACTCTCAGCGCCTCACACGCTGTCTCCAGCTCCTGCGCAGTGTCCCTCAGGTGATCCTCCTGGGCGGTGATGTGGATCGGTCTAGTGGTCTCGTCGCACTCTCGAGCGAAGATGATCGACTGCGTAAGAACCCCGATGCACACCGCTGACGTTCAGTTGCTTCCTCGGTAGAGCGGACGATCAAAGCCTCCAATCACTTGAAGAACTCTCCACGGCTCCATGGCATAGCCACCTGTCTTGACTCAAGGATCGAAGATCGGCATCTATTCAAAACAAAATTTTGAATAAGATCTCCACTCGAAACGGCAACGAAAAGAAGGTAATTTAGCAAGGATGAGAGTAGAAGGATGAGATAAGCCAAAAGTTTCATATTAGTCAATTTTACCGTTTTCTTTAGAAAATAATTTTGGACACTCCTAAGAGATACCAACTACCTAGGGCCAAGACCTATAGTCAACCTGGCTCTGATACCACCTCTGTCGGGACCCGAATTTGCAAATCCGGACCCTCTGTGTATACCGCACTAGTCCAGATCACGCTAGTGCACACAGCTCAACATAGATGCTATCATAGTCACACACAAATAAATATAGCATAAACTTCATTAATTAATAATAACTGTTGTCTTACATGAATAATGCCTCACGGGGCTTAAAAAGAGTATCAATGAGAAGCGGAAATAGAATAAATGCAGTGGCGCTCGATTCGCCACAGCAACCGACGAGGCTCGGACCCTAAGCATTCGCATCCAAGTAATCCTCCTCCATGAATGGTATAGATTCCTCTTCTTCTGAAGTTGTTGTTGTTGGGGTGAGTACATAAAGCACTCAACAAGTTGTGCACAACAATGCAAGTCTAATATTCTATATGCTTGGCTTAATCCAAAGGAATGGCTAGTAAGGGTATTTTGCAATAAAGCAAACATTTAACAAGAATACAATAAATAGATTGGAAAGCGATAAAACAAATACAAGAATTAATAAATTCAGATTTCAAATACACCAAGTTTCCAATCCTAAATTAATTTTCCACTTTCCATGGCACCTTGCCATCCCAACAAGTTTTGTTTAACAAAAGTCTAACCCTTAACTGTAATTCCGAGCATTGCCCAATACCGTGAGCACGGCTATTCGAATAGATTGTACACTCTGCAGAGGTTATGCACTTTACCCACACGATACAACCAAACACCACCAAGGCGAGTGATCATAACAAAGCCTTTACAATGCTACACCTAGACCCAAGATCGCTCGCTAAGGTTTCAACATGAAGGGTTAAACCACCACAACAGGGCCCCTCTTGCGCCATGTGAGTTAAACCGTAACCGGGACTCACTATTCACCACGACAAGATCAAATCTAGGTTTCACAAATTATTCACTAGGTGTCCCATTCGGACATGTGGTTGCAAGAGAGACTCGGGTCAAAGGCTTGCAAGGTTAAGTCCTTAAAGTGATTAAGGCAAGACTTCCACATACCCCCGCCAAACTGGCCCACCTTGGCACACCGCCTTGCCACTTGCCTCAATCTAAAATCATTACCACCCGCTTGATTACCAAGCACCACATGCCATCAACATTTCAATCCCGATGTGTGACCTCCTCGCCACGACAACTTGATATCATTGTGTGACAACACATGACACACCAATTCATAAACATTGTTCCATATTCCATTAGTCAAGATTAAGTATCGACATTCGGACACATGTGATGACGTGGCATGGCTAAGCAATCTATGACGATCTAACTAGCCCATGTTGATTATCAACTATAATTCCACATCCTAGGGTGACAAATAGATCATGGCATATAATTGACAAGGTATGGTTTAATTCAAATAGGCATATTATCTAATTCCCAGATTAATTGAAATCATTTATACACATAAAATATCATGCATAAAGTTTAAAAGACAAAATAGCGATTTGGTGAAAATTAGGTGCAACATGATCAAAGCACAACTTGCCTTGGAGTAGGTGCTGGTCTTGATCTGAGTTTGGGTCTTGAGCGACGAATCTTCCTCCGGATCACCGAAAGCGGTTCAACGTCACGCTAAACGATGCCAAAATAGCAAATAAACACCAAACCAGAGAGCAAACAAACTCCAAAAATAAAATAAAATTCACCAATAAATAGATATTGATTTTAAAATTTTTTAGAAATTTGAATCACTCAAATCCGAGTTAAAATGCAAAAGATATAGCCTTTTGAAGTTTGAATAACATGAAAATACAGAAAATAGAATTTCTGATTTTTCTGAATTATTTTTCTATTGGAAAAGATCTTTATTGCGCAACGCTGACGTCAGCCCTGACTCGGACCAATCAGGCGCTGACACGTCGCCTGGTCCATGGACTCGGTCCACGGAACCGCCTCTGGTCCACCGTGGACGCGCCCACGCGCCGCAGACCACGCCGCCCGACACACGCGCAAGATCGATTGGTCTGCGCGCCGCCGCGTGCCGATGCTCGACACGCGGCGCGCATCTGCGCGACGATCCGACGGCCACCGATCTACCCCTACGTGGCTCAATCCCGATCGTCTATTCGGATCTAATGGTTAGAAATTTACCCGGCGAAACACCGATGAAGAAGCGGCGTGGCTTGATCTCGGCGGTTGGCGAAGATCCAACGGATGCGTGGCTTCGAGACACGGCGGCGGGCTTGCACCGAGCGGAGGAAGACGACCACCGAACGGCGTTTCGACGCGACTCCGCGAGAAGAAGGCGGACTCGACGCGACACGACGCGAGGAACTCGGATCCGAACCGATTCGGCGGGAGGATGCTCGACGGCGGCGGAATGGCGCAAAAACTTCGCGGCGGCACCGCAAAGAACTACGGCGAGCTCCGGCGATGATGGCGTGAAAGCAGCGAAGAGGCTAGAGCTACTAGCTGCGCAAGGAACGAGGAACATCGGTGCGGCTGCGGCTTTTATAGCCTCGGCATGCGCACAGGAAGGAAACCCTAAATCACGCGGCGGCGGCGGCAGCGGCGGATTCGAAACCGAATCGGAGACGACGATCGAGACCGTCCGATCCAAGATGAGCGCCAAGATTAGATCCGGCGATACGATCCGATCCGCTCTTTCCAAATCCAACGGACGAGATCTAAACTTACCAAAACAACGCGAAGTTTATCCCGACCACTTGATCTCGATCCAACGGCTCGCGGCACTAGGGTTTCGCGAAGGAGGCGACCATCCGATCTTCATCCAACGGTCACGCAGCGGCGAAAGCGGCAGCCGACGGGCGCGACAAAGAATGGGTCACAAGACGATCTTTCGGGCTTGGCCCAAGATCGTTCACTCGATTTTCAAAAGCTTTTGATTTAAAATAATTCCGAAATTAGATTAATCTATTTTAAGTAATTAAAATATCGGGAAAAATCGAGAAAATTCTCATAAATACTTTGAGACATTACGAGCTCAAATAAAATATTTTTGGTAAAACTTTTATTAACTTTATCTATATATATTTAGTTTTCACCAAAGGTTCAATATACTTAATTAAAATAAATTTAGATAATTTCGGAAAAATCCAATAAATTGTAAAATCACAAAAATGCACGTGAGCGAAATTATAAGCCAAATTTTGGGATGTTACAAACCTCCCCCCCTTAACAGAATCTCGACCCCGAGATTCAAGGCTGACTAGGGAATAGGTTTGGAAATTCCATCTTCAGGTCCTCTTCACGCTCCCAGGTTGCCTCATTCTCAGAATGGTTGCTCCATGAACTCGCAAAACGAATCGACTTGTTCACGGTTCTCGGTCCATGACATCCAAAATTTTCATTGGATGTTCTTTGTAGGTCAAATCATACGCAACTCAATCTCTTCCATAGGTTCCGCTCTCTGCTGGCCAAGACACTTCTTGAGTTGTGACACATGGAACACATCATGCACGCCTGACAGCAACTGCGGCAATTCCAACTGATAAGCAACCTCCCCTCGACGGCTCAAAATTTTGAACGGTCCAACATATCTTGGGGCGAGCTTTCCTTTAGCGTGGAACCTTTTAACTCCTTTTAGAGGGGTAACCCTAAGATACACGAAATCATCGGGCTCGAAACTTAGATCACGACGTCGATTATCGCCAGTAACTCTTTTGCCTTGATGCGCGATTTTCAACCTCTCTCTTATCATAGCAACTTGCTCTTGACTTCCTTGAGAATATCGGGGCCAAATATCATACGCTCTCTGTCTCATTCCAATTTAGCGGGTACGACAGTGCACGACCATATAAAGCTTCAAATGGCGACATCGCAAACTAGCTCGGTGATCGTTGTTATAATGAACTCGCATATGGAAAACATTTATCCCATGATGTAGTGTAGGCTAAAGCACAAGCTCTTAACATATCTTCCAAAATCGATTTACTCTTTACATTCGACCATCGATTACGAGGATGATATTGTGCTAAAGTTCAAACGCGTTCCCATGGCTTCATGCAATTTATCCCAAAATCTCGAGGTGAATCGAGTACCTCTGTTCGACACTATTTTCTTTGGTACACCATGCAAACACACGATTTCGCAATGTATAGTTCTCGCTAACCGGTCTCTGAGTAAGTTGTCTTGTGGAATGAAGTGAGCAACTTTGGTCAATCGATCCACAATGACCCATATAGAATCATACCCATTTTGAGTTCTTGGCAATCCGGTGATGAAATCCATACCGATTTCTTCCCACTTCCATTCGGGACTTTTAGCGGTTGTAGCAAACCTCGCTGGTCTCGATGTATTGCCTTAACTCTCGCATACATCGCACAAGGCAACGTGCTCGGCGACTTCACGCTTCATATTCGCCACCAAAACCTCTCCTTTAAGTCTGGTACATCTTAGCGCTTCTGGATGAATTGGATACTTGGAATCATGAGCCTCTTCCAAAATCAATCGCTTAAGTTCTAGTCATTTGGCACACAAATGCGACCCTTGAACCACATGGTACCTTGGTCGTCCACAGAAAGTCCTTTGCTAATCCTTCATCCTTTTAGCCTTGATTCGGTTAACTTTCTCATCATCTTTTGTCCTTCCCGAATTTGATCTTCGAGCATTGGCTTCACTTCCAAAGCGATTAGGAATCCTTCGAAACTACTTCCAATTTTAAATTTTGCAATTCTACGCAGTTCGATTGTCCTTCCGCACCATCATATTCGCCACGTAGCTCTTGCGACTTAAGGCATCGGCTACCACATTTGCTTTTCCCGGATGGTAATGAATTCCCATGTTATAATCCTTGATTAATTCCAACCATCTCCTTTGCCTCATATTGAGATCGATTGAGTGAAAATATATTTCAAACTCTTATGGTCCGTATATATCTCACATCTATTTCCAATGAGATAATGACGCCACAATTTCAAGGCATGCACCACGGCAGACCAATTCCAAGTCATCGTAGGATAATTTCCTTCGTGCGGTCTTAATCGCCTTGACGCATATCGACCACTTTACCCTCTTGCATCAATACGCATCCAAGACCCGTCTTGACGCATCATAGTATATATCAAGCATTTCAACATTAGGCAAAACCAACATTGGGGCTGTTGTTAAACGCTTCTTTAATTCTCAAAACTCTTATCACAATCAAGCGTCCATGAAAATTTATTTTCCTTTTTCAATAAGCGAGTAAGAGGTCTCGCAATCGTCGAAAATCCTTCTATGAACCGCGATAATATCCTCGCCATTCCCGTAAAACTTGGACTTGAGTGATGACTTTGGTTGCTCCTAATGCAACATCGCCTCCACTTTGCTTGGGTCGACAAAGAACTCCTTCTGCAGTCATGACATGACCGAGAAATTCCACCTTTTCCTTCCAAAAGTCGCATTTATTGAATTTAGCATACAATTTGTTGCTCACGACTTTTCCAACACTAGCCTCGGATGATTTGCGTGCTCTGCTTCGGTCTTGAATATACCAAAATATCATCTATGAACACAACAACAAACTTGTCCAAGTATTCCATGAAAATCTTATTCATCAAGTTCATGAAATATGTGGCGCATTGGTCAATCCAAAAGACATGACCGTGAACTCATAATGTCCATATCTTGAAGAGAATGCGGTCTTTGGAACATCTCCTTGAATCTTTAGTTGATGATATCCTAACGAAGGTCTATCTTGGAGAACACTCGGCTCCTCTCAAGCGGTCGAGCAGATCATCAATCCTTGGCAACGATACTTATTCTTAATCGTCACTTCATTAAGTGCACGGTAATCAATACACATTCTAAGGCTTCCATCCTTTTTCCCGACAAACAAAATCGGCGCTCCCCATGGCGATTTAACTTGGTCTTATAAAACCTTTTCTAATAACTCGTCGATCTGTTTCTTCATCTCCACCAACTCATCGGTAGGCATCCGATAAGGTCTTTTGCTATTAGTGCGGTTCCGGTGCTAACTCAATAGCGAACTCGATGTCACGGTGCAGCGGCATTCCCTGCAGATCTTCCGAAATACGTCCCGATATTCCTCGACTCTCGCACGTCCTCTATGATGACGGTTCTCATGCTATTAACCATTAATTGACCTTACGAAGCGATGTCGCTCGAATTCCACCTTTTCTCCTCTAGGGCTCTCAATGGATACAACCCTTCACCACAATCCAAAGCTGTCTTATGCTTGGTTAACGGTCCATTCCCAAAATGACATCTAAAACTTGGGCATCTAGAATAATCAAGTTCGCTAGAACTCTACCCCATTAATTATTAGCTTCACCCCAAACACCCAAGGTTAGATCTTAACTCGAGATCCGGGCTTGTACTAGCATCACACACTTAAGATTTTTCATGCTCAAACCATTTTGGATGCAAAAGCTCGAGAGACAAAGGGATGCGAAGCTCTGAATCAAATAATACCGCTATGGGTCTCGAGTTTACCAAAACTTACCCAATCGACGTCGATGCTTCACAGGCTCCATCGGCGGTGATGTGGTTGACTCGCCTTGAATAGTAGCTTGAGGCGTCACTCCGCTGTCCGGCTCCTCGATTCGCTCCGTCATCGGTGCCTTAGCAGTGTCGTTCCAAGGTTGAAACGCATCGGCGTGATTCCTCCTTTCTCGGGACATCTATTAGCATAATGCCCTGACTCATTGCAATCAGTAGCACCTTACGGAGGCCGATCACGACCCCTTGAGCATTGTTACCTTGGGCGGCGTCGATAACCTTGTCACGATGGTCGCGGTGCGGTGTTGTTGGCTTGTTAATGACTTGCGGTTGGAACCTAGCAAACCGTTGCGGTGTCATCCTCATTCGCAGTGGTTAGGCGCCCACCGGGTTAGTCATCAAGCGTTTGCGATTTTCCCCAAGCTCCTTGCGCTTATCCTCCGTAATCAAAGCCTTGTTTACCAATTCTTGGAAATCGGAAAAGTGTGGGTAATCACCCCACTTGCGACCACGAGTTTAGTCCTTTCATGAAGCGGATTGCTGGCCTTGTCCGTCGCTACGTCCTCGAAGCATAGCGAGCTAAGCTGCGTGAATTTGTTTAAGTAATCGCCACCGGTTGGCTTCCTTGCTTAAGCGCCCTGAACTCTTCCTTTTCAGTCCATCATCCCTTAGGTACATGGTATCTGGCGGAAGGCCGTTGCAAACTCTTCCCATGTGATTTCCATGGGTGCTTCATGAGCGACACAATAGTTCTCCCACCATTCTCGCAATTGTTCCTCTAGCCGATGGGATGCGTAAAGAACCTTCTCATGGCCTTCACATTGAGTGATGTACAATTTCCTCTCAATGGTTCTCACCAATCATCCGCTTCCAAGGGATTGACATTTTCGAGAATGTTGGTGGTCGGGTCCTCATGAAGTCCGACAACTTGGAGTAAGGACGAGGCCCGCCATTGTTGTTTCGAAAATGGGTTGTTGATCGCAGCCATATTGGTCATCTATCGCATCATAGTGCGCATCAACCGAGTTTGCAATGAGAAAAGCTCCCAAGTTCGTGATATCCTTTGGCGGTGCTTGCTGCGGTGGTGCTCCTTCATTGGGATTGTTGCCGGCGCAGACCACTTCAAGCCCCATTGTTGCTGCAGTGTTCACCATCCGCTTGATTGCTTCTTGGGTTAGGAAAGATAGATGTAGCATAGATAAGATGCAAGAATTTCTAAGGCGGGGAAACAGTTAAACCCAACTTAAATAATCTTTATTATTATTACTTGGTATGGTTGCTTACAATGCCTAAGGGCTTTGCAACACATAACGCACACTCAAACAAACAATTAAGAACCAAACTAAACATGCAACCTTAACGCCTACTAAAAGGTAAAGGCTAACTTAAGAACGCGACTCAACACTCGAGTCTCAACACAACTCTAAGACCAACTCTCACTCATCCACCACCTGGTGAGATCGATCCGTGCATACACCGGTGGGTGGGTGGCATGGGTGCGAACCTACCTCGTGACCCTCTGCTGGCTCCTCGGGCTCCCACTCACGCTCTTAGGGTCTTCTTCTTCCTCCTCGGCGACCTCATCCGGCTCTGGGCGACCTGGTCCGCTAGCTCCTCGGCCACCGCAAGGCTTTCTCCGGCTCGCCGATGACTCGGCTGCGGCGCCACGGGTCTTTGAAGCTCTCGCTCCGCCACTCTCGGCGCCTCCACTTTGTCTCCAGCTCTGCGTGATGTCCTCGGTGATCCTCCGGCGGTGATGTGGATCGGTGCGGTGGTCTCGTCGCACTCTCGAGCGAAGATGATCGACTTGCGAAGAACCCCGATGCACACCGTTGACGTTCGATTGCTTCCTCGGAGAGCGGACGATCAAAGCCTCCAATCACTTGAAGAACTCTCCACGGCTCCATGGCATAGCCACCTGTCTTGACTCAAGGATCGAAGATCGGCATCTATTCAAAACAAAATTTTGAATAAGATCTCCACTCAAACGCAACGAAAAGAAGGTAATTTAGCAAGGATGAGAGTAGAAGGATGAGATAAGCCAAAAGTTTCATATTAGTCAATTTTACCGTTTTCTTTAGAAAATAATTTTGGACACTCCTAAGAGATACCAACTACCTAGGGCCAAGACCTATAGTCAATATGGCTCTGATACCACCTCTGTCGGGACCCGAATTTGCAAATCCGGACCCTCTGTGTATACCGCACTAGTCCAGATCACGCTAGTGCACACAGCTCAACATAGATGCTATCATAGTCACACACAGCGAAATATAGCATAAACTTCATTAATTAATAATAACTGTTGTCTTACATGAATAATGCCTCACAGGGCTTAAAAAGAGTATCAATGAGAAGCAGCGGAAATAGAATAAACGCAGTGGCGCTCCAGTTCGCCACAGGCAACTGACGAGGCTCGGACCCTAAGCATTCGCATCCAAGTAATCCTCCTCCATGAATGGTATGGATTCCTCTTCTTCTGAAGTTGTTGTTGTTGGGGTGAGTACATAAAGCACTCAACAAGTTGTGCACAACAATGCAAGTCTAATATTCTATATGCTTGGCTTAATCCAAAGGAATGGCTAGTAAGGGTATTTTGCAATAAAGCAAACATTTAACAAGAATACAATAAATAGATTGGAAAGCGATAAAACAAATACAAGAATTAATAAATTCAGATTTCAAATACACCAAGTTTCCAATCCTAAATTAATTTTCCACTTTCCATGGCACCTTGCCATCCCAACAAGTTTTGTTTAACAAAAGTCTAACCCTTAATCTGTAATTCCGAGCATTGCCCAATACCGTGAGCACGGCTATTCGAATAGATTGTACACTCTGCAGAGGTTATGCACTTTACCCACACGATACAACCAAACACCACCAAGGCGAGTGATCATAACAAAGCCTTTACAATGCTACACCTAGACCCAAGATTGCTCGCTAAGGTTTCAACATCGAAGGGTTAAACCACCACAACAGGCCCCCTCTTGCGCCATGTGAGTTAAACCGTAACCGGGACTCACTATTCACCACGACAAGATCAAATCTAGGTTTCACAAATTATTCAACTAGTTTGTCCCATTCCAGACATGTGGTTGCAAGAGAGACTCAGTCAAAGGCTTGCAAGGTTAAGTCCTTAAAGTGATTAAGGCAAGACTTCCACATACCCCCGCCAAACTCGCCCACCTTGGCACACCGCCTTGCCACTTGCCTCAATCTAAAATCATTACCACCCCGGTTGATTACCAAGCACCACATGCCATCAACATTTCAATCCCGATGTGTGACCTCCTCGCCACGACAACTTGATATCATTGTGTGACAACACATGACACACCAATTCATAAACATTGTTCCATATTCCATTAGTCAAGATTAAGTATCGACATTCGGACACATGTGATGACGTGGCATGGCTAAGCAATCTATGACGATCTAACTAGCCCATGTTGATTATCAACTATAATTCCACATCCTAGGGTGACAAATAGATCATGGCATATAATTGACAAGGTATGGTTTAATTCAAATAGGCATATTATCTAATTCCAGATTAATTGAAATCATTTATACACATAAAATATCATGCATAAAGTTTAAAAGACAAAATAGCGATTTGGTGAAAATTAGGTGCAACATGATCAAAGCACAACTTGCCTTGGAGTAGGTGCTGGTCTTGATCTGAGTTTGGGTCTTGAGCGACGAATCTTCCTCGGATCACCGAAAGCGGTTCAACGTCTCACGCTAAACGATGCCAAAATAGCAAATAAACACCAAACCAGGAGCAAACAAACTCCAAAAATAAAATAAAATTCACCAATAAATAGATATTGATTTTAAAATTTTTAGAAATTTGAATCACTCAAATCCGAGTTAAAATGCAAAAGATATAGCCTTTTGAAGTTTGAATAAATCAAAATACAGAAAATAGAATTTCGATTTTTCTAAATTATTTTCTATTGGAAAAGATCTTTATTGCGCAACGCGACGTCATACGACTCGGACCAATCAGGCCGACACGTCGCTCGTCCATGGACTCGGTCCACGGAACCGCCTACGTCCACCGTGGACGCGCCCACGGCGCCTCGCACCACGCGCCGACACACGCGGCCAAGATCGATTGGTCATGACGCCGCCCGTGCCGATGCTCGACACGCGCGGCGCGCATCTGCGCGCGACGATCCGACGGCCACCGATCTACCCCTACGTGGCTCAATCCGATCGTCTATTCGGATCTAATGGTTAGAAATTTACCCGAGCGAAACAACGATGAAGAAGCGACGTGGCTTGATCTGGACGGTTCGGCGAAGATCCAACGGATGCGCGAAGCTCCGAGACACGGCGGCGGGCTTGCACCGGAGCGGAGGAAGACGACCACCCGAACGGCGTTTCGACGCGACTCCGGCGAAGAAGGGGCCGACTCGACGCGACACGACGCGAGGAACTCGGATCCGAACCGATTCGGCGGGAGGATGCTCGGCGGCGCGGAATGGCGCAAAACTCGCGGCAGACCGCAAAGAACTACGGCGAGCTCTCGGCGATGATGGCGAAAGCGAAGAGGCTAGAGCTACTAGCTGCGCAAGGGAACGAGGAACATCGGAGTGCGGGCTGCGGCTTTTATAGCCTCGGCATGCGCACAGGGAAGGAAACCCTAAATCACGCGGCGGCGATGGCAAGCGGCGGCGGATTCGGAAATCGAATCGGAGACGACGACTGGAGACCGTCCGATCCAAGATGAGCGGCCAAGATTAGATCCGAAGCGATACGATCCGATCCGCTCTTTCCAAATCCAACGAACGAGATCTAAACTTACCAAAACAACGCGAAGCGATCCCGACCACTTGATCTCGATCCAACGGCTCGCGGCACTAGGGTTTCGCGAAGGAGGCAACCATCGATCTTCACCCCCCGGTCACACGCGGGCGGCGGCGCGAAGCGGTGACGGGCCGCCAAAGAATGGGCACAAGATGCACAAGTCTTCGGGCTTGGCCCAAGATCGTTCACTCGATTTTCAAAAGCTTTTGATTTAAAATAATTCCGAAATTAGATTAATCTATTTTAAGTAATTAAAATATCAAGAAAAATCGAGAAAATTCTCATAAATACTTTGAGACATTACGAGCTCAAATAAAATATTTTTGGTAAAAATTTTTATTAACTTTATCTATATATATTTAGTTTTCACCAAAGGTTCAACATACTTAATTAAAATAAATTTAGATAATTTCGGAAAAATCCAATAAATTGTAAAATCACAAAATGCACGTGAGCGAAATTATAAGCCAAATTTTGGGATGTTACAACATGCTCCCCAAAACGATGTGTTTGAAATGAGGTATTCTGGCTGCAAGGGCGGCGAGTTCTTGGTCTTGCCGACCATGGCGGCGGGCGGCTTCGAGTCGAATCCGCGATGACGCTGCATGCTGGCGTGGCGACGACGTTGCACGCTGGCCGAGCCGGCGGCGCCACGCTGGCCGAGGTCGGGCGGCCACGCTCCGCGGCCGGCGGCCGCGACGCTGGCCGAGGCCGAGGCCGGGCGACGCCACATGAGGTCGGAGACCGAGCCGGGCGCGGCTCTGCGAGGTCGAGATCGGGCATGGCGCCGCGAGGTCAAGGCCGAGCGGGGGCGGCGATGTCGCGAGCGGGCCGGAGACAGAGCCGGGCGGCGCGGCTGAGGCGAGGCCGAGGCGGCACCACGGCTGCGAGGCCCACGGCCAGCCGGGGTGGCGGCCTGAGCGGGTCAAGACTGTGCCGGGGCAATGGCGTTGAAGCGGGCGGAGACTAGGCGAAGGCGCGGCCATGCGAGGTCGGACGAGGCAGCGCCGACGGTGACTTCGAGCGCCGGCGGTGATAAGCATATAATTGCAAATAACAATATAATTGTAAATGATTGGATTTAAAAATCCATCTAGAAATTTTGACTATATTGAAATACATCAACCTTTTTTCATTATTTAAATATCCATCTTGTATTTTTTTATTTAAATGATTTATTCATTTCATTTGTTATGTAGTGCTAATAAATTAAATTAATATACATCAAATAAGCATATAATTGAAAATAAGGATATATTTGTAAATAATTAGATTTAAAAATGTATCTTGCAATTTTCATTATTGGAAAATCCATCTACCATTTTTCATTATTTAAATATTCATCTAGCAATTTTCACTATTTAAAATTCCATATAACAATTTTCATTATTTGAAATAATGATAATTAGATATAATGGTCCATCTAGCAATTTTTATTATTTAAAAATCCACTAAATCGCTAAAATGAATCAGAATTATAATTTATTCACTAAATTAGCTAGATCTTAATTTGAGCTCTATCGACCTAAAATGTTCACACTATACAATCACTAATTATCAAAATTTAGAGCAATCTACAAAGTAAAATCTAACTACAAATATAATATAGATCAAGTTACTAACCTTAGAGAGAAATTTGAGATGAATTTTGGTACAATTTTCCGGCAGCAAAGTCGCCAAAATCCAAGCCACTGAGCAAAGATAGAGCTCCTCTCTGTACTGCCCGGTCGGGGAGGGGAACACCTATATAAAGATACTTATCACTGCCGGTTCTGCGTAGAACTGACAGTGATACGGTCGGATTGTGCGGGAAAAATACTTATCACTGCTTTGCGCGGGAAAATACTTATCACTGCCGGTTTTGGAGTACAACCGGCAGTGAAAATGCTGATATCACTGCTGGGTGATAACTGAACCGGCAGTGATCTATCACTGCCGGTTTTGGATACAAACCGGCAGTGATATCTGGTTATCACTGTCGGTTGGTTTCACAAACCGGTAGTGATAAGTGCTCCCCCTCCAGACTTTTGAACTAACAATGATATGTTATCACTGCCAACTCTATCCCAACCGACAGTGATATACCGGTAAGGATGGCATGTTCTGTAGTAGTGAAGGCTTCTTCCTAGACTCAAACCAGCTATCAATGCATCAATCAAGAACCAAAAACTAAGCAAAAACAAAAGCAAATCCATGAAGTATCAAGTAGGTCCTAGTCACTACCTGTTCGCATCTCTCACACCGATCCACTGACACCACCGTGCCCTGCGTGGTTTGAAATGGCACTTTCCGTATTGTGCATGGCCTATCACTCTTGTGTCGCTCGGGCAAGCCGAGCCCACCCCCACTTCTACATGGCTCCACGCTACCTGCCATGTGCACCACGCTAGCCATGGTTGCTCATTGCTACCTCTCTAGACCATGGAATCATGCATGATAAAGAGGTGCTCATTCGCATAGACTCGCAAAAGAAGAGATACTCTTTGTTATGAGTTTGTTAGGCAAGAGATTGTTCTCAAATATTTTAGCTGGTTTCAATGGGGAGACAAGCGAGCGAACTCCAAACAAATTGCCTGATGACATCATCATGATCGGCTTGCCCAGCCCATGCTCTTAGCTCTGCCTCCATACTCGTCTAAAACCTAACTCGGATTAGCACATCTCCTCATTTCCATTTCCATTTCCTTTTTCCTTTCCTTTTCTCTTTTATTTTTCTCTTGGGCTAGTCTATTTCTCCTTCCCTCCTCTCGGCTCACTAGTGTCCGCCCCACCTGGCTTCCTTCCTCCTCCAGCCCTTGTACTCGCCATCGTTCACACGTTGATCACATGAGTGCCACTACCATGTGGTCATGTCGCTGCCCTATGCCCATGTCATGGCCATCCTCACACCACTATAGCCACTTTGTCACCCCATCAATGTCGCCCTCGCCCATAACCACACCAACAACCCGCTCTCATAGTCATCGCCCCTCCTACGTCATGTGCGCTAGCCACAATAGCGTCGTCGCCCCGCACAATAACTACTCTAATCACTCGCCCATCTCACTGCCAAGTCATCACCGACTTCTCGTGCCTTGCCTCTTCCTATTTAAGCCAAGCCAAGAGCATCATCTTGTCTTCTATCCCGCTTGCTTTCACTCTCCCATCTTCCCTCTCTACTTGTGTACTAAGGTGAGCAAACTCAAGGAGCTCCTCTGTTCTAGCTACCGCATCTGTCGAGCTCCACAGCTCACCCCAGTTAGCATAGACCTCAGTGCTCGTTTCCTTTAGCATCACTTTGTCACCATCTCCTTCTTCCTCACCTCCATTCTACATTTCCACCACAGGTGCGCTAGAGCAGCGCTGTCTTCTTTCTCTCTAGCCTTGACACAACCTACGGCTGCCACATCAACCTCGTTCCAACCAAACCAGGTGAGCTCTCCCAAATCCGTCCACATCACATCATGTTCCACAATATCACGAGCAAAAGCCCTCAATCAATTTATACTTTCCTCCAAAGGAGCTCCACACATCGTCATTCTTCCATAAGCACCCTGACACCATGTCCCATTGCCACGCACGTTGCTCAAAGCTTGCATCGCAAGAGAATGTGAGAGAGAAGCCTCATTGGCCACTATCTCTGGTTATCTCCTTGCTATTTGAAGCACTCATCTTCCCTTCCAAGAACAAAGGATTCTCCTCCTTTTGTTTGTTGGGAACATGAGGTGTCCTTGCCAGCGCTGGTGAGAACGCCACCATGTCATTGCCACTACTTCGATCGACGTGTGGCATGATGATGTCATCATGATGTCAGCATGCATGACATGTGGGGCCCATATATCAGCGTTTGTGGATCTTTTCTTTTCAAAAATAATTCGACCAAAAGAATCAAAATAGGCGCTGACATCAGCATGACATCATAATTCAATTTTTCTTTATAAAATAATTACAAAATTTTAGAAAATCTTTTTTTTTCTTTTTCTTTATTTTCAACCTTTCAAGAGCTTGTTCTCCTTCGTACGAGCTCCGATTAAGGTGATTAAAATTTCTAAATTTTTTTATAAATTTAAGGTCTCTATTTTGGTGAATTTTATTTAATTTTTAGAGTTTTTTGTCTCTAGTTTGTATTCATTTATTATTTACTTTTCATTTCGTGTAAACATTGAATTGCCGGGTGCATTTGAGAGTGAAGAGTTAACTCAAGCTCAAGGTCCAGATCTAGTTCAAGAGTTGTTCCAAGGCAATTTGTGCTATGATCATGTCGAACCCAGTTTTATAAATGCTATATTATCTAAATATATTGCATGTTATTTTATGCTTAGATATCTTTTCAATTAATTTGGAAAATTAGCTATTCAATCCAATTGAATAATACTTGCCTTTTCATTTACTATACCGTGATTATTTGTCACCCTATGATGGATAATTATTAGTTGGTTGTTAATAGATGCCAAACGTGGGTTTGTTAGATCTGTGTAGTTTGCTTAGCCATGCCATGTTCAACTGATATCTTTTGAAAGTGCAGATTTAATTTGACTAATGGAATACAAACATATTTATAAAAAGGTGTGCTATGTGTTTTCACACAATGATGTTGAGTTGTTAATGGCATATGTTGCACAATAATCAACTGGGGTGGTAAATAATTTAGACTGGGGAGTCTGTGAGCAATGATGAGCAAGGGTGGGTCTGTGTGATATTTGGATTGATGTTAATTGGATGTCTTTCCTCGATCAATTAAGGACTTAACTTTGCAAGCCATTAAACTAAGCTAATCATACAACCATATGTATATTATGGGTTAGACCTAACTCAGTAAGTTACCGAGTCTTACATATGATATCTCAGGAAGATAACCAAACTGTGTGTGGGTTGGGGAGGGTGTGTGTGCACTGGCCTCACATCTTGAACAGTGATTATTCTTAGTCCAACGATGAGTCCCTCTTATTCTTCTGCTCTGTGTGAGAGAAGGATAGTGAGATCAGGCTTGTCGGGAGTATCTATGTTCAGATAGAGTTTCCAAAAGCTTTTGTTATGATCTTCTCAGTCGCACATTGATCGGTACATGTAATAGCCAACATTATAAGATTGGTCATATCTTGTGGGTAAAGTGTATAATCTCTGCGAAGTGTCAATCTATTCAGATAACCATGTCCCTAGTTATAGATAATGCTCGGGAATTTTAGTCAATGGTTAAATTTTATAAAATGAGAATTGGAAAAGGGAGGCTGTGTGCCAATGGAAGTATGGAATTTGTTTAGGTTGTATGCCAGTTTATCTTTGAGAAATATTTGAAAGCTTTATTATTATTGTTATTTATTTTACTATCATTTCAATCTAATTATTGTATTCAATTGAAAATGCTGCTTTATTGAAAAATAACCATGATATCCATTTATTTGGAATAAGCCTTGTATATTATTATATTAGACTTGCATTCTGTACACAACTTGTTGAGTGATTTATGCACACAATTTTGCCACAACAAAATCATCCGTTGAAGTGAAGTCCACACCTACTTTGTAGAAGGAGTACCAGGAGGAGGCGAGTTACTAGGGGTGAACCTTATCAGTTGCTTGTGGCAATTGATGGGTTATCTACGATGTTTTTGTTCCACTGCTGTTTTTTCTTAGAGTTTAAGCCCTGTGTGACATAATTATGTAAAGTTGACTGTAAAGTCAATCAACTGTCTTTTATTCAATAAATAGAGTCTTTTATTATGTTTCTGCTATGTTTGATTGTGATATTTTATATATGTTGTCACTGTGTGCACTAGCGTAATCCTAGACTAGTGTGGTATATGCAGAAGATCCGGATTTATAGCAAGCCACCTGTCTATTCATGTTACATATGCTCTATTACTACTTGTTATGAAATTTCAAATGCTCTTACAACTTTCCAGTTGCAATCTACTATTCAATATTGCAAATGAAACTTTGCGTTATGCAAGACTGAAAAACCTGGTACGATAGCCATTTCATTTACATAGCCTTGCATGCTATATAATATTTGTTCAAAAGTATTTTGGAGTACTATTCTTGTACTCACCGTAGTTTGGTAAACCTATTTAGAGGATATAGAAGAATATCCAATGCCCGATTACTTTTATGTTGTGGGTTTTAGCGATGATGACATCAGTTGCTACGGACTTAACCCAGTCAATTGCCTATGGATGGGCTGAGGCATACCTTCTGAGTTTTACTACCTCTTATTAATTTGCTATTGCTACAATCTTTTATCATGTGAACTATTTGGCCGGTTGGCCCTGTGATGTAAAAAAACCAATAGTGTAAAACTTAACTTTGGTTGCTATTGCTAATACATTACTCTGTCTTTTATCTCGAGTATGGATGTGATATGGCAATATCAAATGTGTGTTAGCGACTAATGATAGGACTAGCACAGTATACACATAGGGGTCGGAATGTGACTCTGGGTCCCGACAAGCTGGCTATACAACTGTGTGGGTTGGTATTTATTTTTGGTTTTACATCTGCTAGACAGATTGTAGTATTACACTTGTTATCTTGGTTCTTGGTTTACATCTTATAAATCTAGGACCATTTATCTACCTCCTTTCGTCCACCGTGAAAGATTAGGCTACCCTACTCAGATTGACCTTACCATGAGGTTCGATCTCCATCAAAAAGTGTGCAAGTGATAATTTTTATCAGAATTACTAGTAGTCGGACGTCTGATTTTTTCGGAGGCTCTGCAACATTTTTTTCTACGTGTGAAACATTTTTTTCCTACGCGTGAAACATTTTCCTTCGATAACAACAAAAATGTGCACGCGAAAAAAATTTTGCATACGTTGAAAAAATTGTTGTACACGTTGGAAAAAATGTTGGACCGAGCGTCCGATGCTAGTTCTGCCCTAATTTTTATGGTGATCAAACTGGTCACCAAACTTGTGGAAAAAAATTGGCTAGAAAATAACTATAGAACAAGTAGAGCATGGGGCTAAAAAAATGTGACAAACCACAACCAGATTGAGAGACAAATGCTGGCCATAGGAAATCAAAATTGACTAGATTGAATGTGGCATTTTTTTGTCTATTTCAGTTTTTTAATTATATTTCCAAAAGTAATCTATTATGGAAATGATCTTAGAAATAACTTGTTTTTACGCCACTACGAATAGGCTGACTTTTAAAGTCTCAGCGTCAGCATGACTGAGGCTGAGCTCAGAAGACACGTTAGCATGCGCCATGTAACGTGAAACTTGGCTAGTGCCACATCAGCAGCCGCTCAGCGCAAAACAACTAGGTGACGTTTGATATTGATTAATACCGGTTATACCGTGGAATTAATAATATAGTCGGTTAAACTATATGTTATATTTGATAGAACTACTATGTATTTGGAATAATGTTGTAAGTAAAATTTGGTGTAATATAATTAAACATATATATACTTATAAATATATAATGTTATATTAAATCCGAAACAGTATACCGGTATAGACTGAAACCAAAATATATAATTTTAAAAGCTGAGTTGGTATAACCACCGATACGATATTGACAAGTGTGCATCGTATTGCACCTAGTTCAATTAAGAACATTCCTTTTATCAAATCAGTGTGCTTGTGGCCCAATTCGGTGTTTTTGCTGTAGCTGATGCGATTTTACACCACTAGTAGAAAATTTTAGTGCATATAAAATTTTACTCTATATAACTTTTGTGTGTTGTTTACCTCTAATATCCCTATTAACTCTTTTAAATTGTAGTTAAATTAACACTAGTAGTTCAACCGATGATTTGGACCATACGTATCATTTTGGACATAGAAGATATCAACAAAACGCAACATTGATCACTAATTTTAATTGTAATATATTTTAAAATTCAATATAATTACAATGTTATGAAAAATATATTTTAAAGCTCAACTTGATGTTGAGAATTAAATCTTGGAAGTGAGCCATCCTAGAGATAGTAATATCCCTATAGTTAGCCATCATGAAGATGATAACCCTAACGAATATTTGCGTGCATAACCTAACGCTGGAAAGTCGGAACACCCGGATTCCATCGTTGTAGAAAATTACGAGGAGTTGGAAGAAATTAATGAAGAGATATCCACTAATTACGTGAATTTAGGAGAATTTTATAAGAAAGACTACAATTGTCGACATATATTTCACCTCTAAAATTGCTAAAACTCTTGAGTTGGATCGAGAACCAAAGTCCATGGCAGAGTGCTAGAAGTGCTCAGATTTGGTCAAATGGAAAAAAATCAATTGAGGAAAAATTGCACTCACTTAATAAGAGGGAAGTATTTGGTTCTGTTGACTGGACACGTCCTAAAGTGTTCCCTGTATGATTAAAATGGGTTTTCATCCGGAAGAAAAATGAAAATAAACAGGTGACGAGATATAAAGTGAGACTTGTAGCATAAGGGTTTACACAGAGACCCGGTATTGATTACGACGAAACTTATTCTCATGTAATGAGTGGTATAAGTTTCGATATTTAATATTAATGGTAGCTAGCTTAAACATATCAATGCAGTTGATGGATGTAGTGACCGCATATTTATATGAGTCACTGGATACGGATATTTATACGAGAGTTTTTGAAGGAGTCAAAATTCTGGATCCTAATAATGGAAATCGCAATATGTATACCTTCAAACTGTAGAGATCGCTATACGGATTAAAACAGTCAGGGAGAATATGGTACAACTGATTTAGTGAGTTCCTCCTGAAGAAAGGATACTCTAACAATGATGATTGTCCCTGTGTGTTCACAAAGAAATCCCAGATGGTTTTTGTATCATCTCAGTTTATGTCGATGATTTGAATATCATCGGAACCACAAAGGTGATAAATGAAGCAAGTTCTTACCTTACGATGAAGTTTAAGATGAAAGATTTAGGTAAAATCAAATATTGCTTAGGCCTGCAGCTAAAACATTTCCTAGAAGGAATTTTTATACACCAGTCATCTATATCAAGATATTATTGGAAAGATTTAATATGGATAAATCTCATCCTTTAAAACCCCATGATAGTAAGATCCATTGAAATGGATAAAGATCCTTTCAGACCAAAGATAGAAAAGTCTTAGAACTTGAAGTCCCATATTTAAGCGCCATAAGAACACTTATGTATCTTACGAATTGCACAAGACCTGATATTGCATTCGCAGTAAATTTGCTAGCAAGACACAGTGCAGCCCCAACCAGAAGACGTTGGACTGGTATTAAGACTTTACTCAGATACCTCCAAAGTACTCAAGATCTTGGGTTGTTTTACTGCAAAAACCAAGACTTAACTATGGTGAGATATACGGATGCTGGCTATCTGTCTAATCCCCACAGTGCTAAATCTCAGATTGGTTTTGTGTTTCTCTGCGGTGGTACAACCGTTTCGTGGTGATCTTTTAAGCAGTCCTTGATAGCTACTTCTACCAACTACTAAGAGATTATAGCCTTATATGAAGCCTCACGTGAGTGTGTTTAGCTGAGATGTGTGATTAACCATATCTAGAAGTTATATGGTCCTAATATCGATGATACCCCCACGATTATCTATGAAGATAATGATGTTTATGTTGCACAAATGCAAATGGGTTATGTGAAAATCAATATCACGAAGCATATTGCTCATAAACTTTTCTATCCTCACTGACTCTAGAAGAATGGTGAGGTAAAGATTCTACAAACCAAGTCATGTAAAAATCTAGTAGATTTATTCACTAAGTTTTTGTCAAAATCTACTTTCCAAAGATGTGTTAGTGGTATTGGAATGAGATGACTTAGAGATATGCAGAGTTCAGAGAGAGTAAATCCTTGATCCATGACCTTTAGCATGATCCAGAAGATCCTAATCTAAATACAGAAGATTATAAGTTGTACTCTTTTTTCCCTTAGTGAGTTTTCCTAAAGTTTTCTTATACGGAAGTTTTTAATGAGGCAACTAGTGTAACACAATGTGCGAGTGCAATATACTATTTTTTTCATTAGGTTTTTTAGGGGAGTTTTTTAATGAGACATGTGCATTACGCGGTATTCGTCCAAGGGGTAGTGTTGAGATATGGATGGACTCTGAGTCTCAGTTGTCCAAATATGGTTGGACTCTATCTATATGTGGGCGAATCCGAATTTATCTCTTGTTGTCTTCTACTATATATTTGGCAACCCTTATACAAGAGAATCAATCTAATAAAGAGAGAGAACATAACTTCGCCTCACTACATTGTATGCTCTCAATTTGTGCTTGCTGTTCTTTGGTAAATCGTGATTGATCAAGAACAACGACATCGTTTTACAATAGTTAAAACTCATAATCATTTGTATTGACGCTGAAAAAGGATTATTTCAGAAATTTATTTTATTGGAAAGCAATTTTTGAAAATATAATAAAAAGGCTTAAAATAGGGGGAAAAATATACCAAATTTTAACAGTGAGGCAATATCCTACGGCTGTACATGCACCATATATATGTGCCTGCATTAGTCCTCTGTTTTGTGCCAAGAATTCACCTTTCTCTCTAGCTAGTTTCAGGCTTTTTCTGCCGGTCTCTCTGCAGCTCAGCCTGCCCCAGGGTTAGCAAGTGCTTGTCTGCTTGACTTCGACCGTAAGATTCCAGCGGAGTGAAGGCTGAAGATAACACTGAACAGAACAGACTTGGCACGTGATGCTTGAGCTGCTCCTGCCTTTCCTCTCCCCTCCCGTTAGCAGTGGCGGCTCTAGGGATGCTGGGTGGTATACCCAGAAATTTGAAAAGCTTTTCAAGATCACTTTTTTAACATGCTAAATTTATTAATTGGATTGGTTTCGATTCGGATTGTTTGAGACTTTTAAGATCTTAAAACTATTTGTATTGTACTTTTAGCAAATTTTAAATATATAAGTTAGATTTACAATGTTACGAAATTATTATACAAGATTATAAAGTTATTCGTATGAAGTATGCACCTCCATATTAATTTTTAATGTTCCGCCCCCTGCCCGTCAAGGTACTCAAGATAACACGGTAGAATCACTGTTTCTTTCATTTCGCCGTGTAGGTATCTCAAGGTCAGACAACTCAATGACCAGATCATATACCAACAAGTACTCAAATAGCCCGTTCACAGATGGGAATCAGACTTTCGTCTTTAATCGGAAAACCAACGAGCCACACCTTTTGGACTAGCCAGCTGACGGCTTCGAGATGTATTTTCGCAAGCCTCTCTGGTTCAGTAGCTTTCTTCTTTTCCGATTGCAACGACGACACTTATAACGTCCACTCATAAGCAAGTACGTCTTTTTAGCATATGTCTAATCAGAGGGAGGCTGAAGATAAATCTATGACCTCATAGAGTTTATATTGAATCACACTCGCATGTGCATAGATCTGGGCAATGGGCTGTGCCTTTTTAGGCTGGCTCTAGTCATGGCTGCTGAGCACGGCACGGCATAAATGCCTTTGGACTAGCTCGGCACGGCACGAATAAATAGGCCGTGCCGGACCAAGAAACTCGACACGATAGGCGGTATCATGGTTGTCAATTAAGCTACGCTTAATCATTAAGGCAGTCGAGGGACTTGCGCCACGTTGCCACCTTGCCGGAGCTGCTTATGGTGTTCGCTCTAGGTGCGTGGCGTCACTAAGATGGAGGTGAGGTGTCAGATGGCATCCCAAGGGCATGAGGCGGGCGCCATGGAGAAGACGAGGGAGATATAAGGGGACATACCGGTCAGTAGCAAGAGGGAGCTTGGCATTGAAACCCTAGCTTGCGCATGCCGCCACATCGTCCTCATCTGCGCTGCACCGGGCCACATCACCGCCTCCTTCTGTTCCGACGCCGCCGCCTCCTCTGATCCAGAGCCACCTCCTCTGCTCTAGCTCCGCCAAATCCGGTCTCTACCTCTCTCATCTCTCCAGTCATCTCCTCCGCCGGCCTCCCCCTTTCTTCTTCTCCCCTCTCCTCTCCCGTCTTTGCTTTGCTCCCCCGCTCCCGTCATCTTGCTCGCTCTCCTCTCCCCTCTACTCCGAGCGCTACCTCCCTCTATCCTGCTTTGCTTTGCTATTGATGCTCTGCTATGAGGAATGAGGAAATGACGTAGCTGAGATGACTATGCTCGTTATACTCACTATGCTCACTATATTCTATATTGTCATTGTACTGGTTATATACAAGTATGATTATATCTTGTATGGTGTCGCCTCGCTACACGTCTTAAGCGCTTTAGCAGTAAAAAGGTGGTGAGTTGCCATGCATGACCTTATCACTTTAATGACCTTAGACGGCACGGTATGACTGACTGAGTTGTGCCTAGGCTAGCCCAGCACGAAAGTGGCCCTTTCATAAAAAAAACACCCTATCTACAACCCAACCCATCATTAAGTTACCCCAGCGGCTCATCCCATCATCAAATACTACCACTCCCATTCGCCTCCTCCAATGGCCCACCAGCTCAGTTGTTATCTCCCCATACCTCTGTCGTACCCTTTGTGTCCTCTCGCCCTCCTCCACACCTACTTCCTCCCCCACTGCCACCTCCCACGCCATCCCCTCCTCACCATCTCCCGCCACTGCAGTGTCAAATCTAGCTACCTTTGATCACGCCGTCGTTAGATACAGCCTTGCGGCACCACACCACTAGCTTCGCCAACCGTCCCAAGGAAGAAGACGACGGCAATTGGAGAGGAAGAAGACGGCGACAACGCCGGATCTCAACAATCCTCATCGCATCAGTGCTAGATCCAATGGTCTTTTCCCTAATAAATAAATAAAATTTAGTTCTTTTTCCTCAATAATTGTGTGTACTATATCCTCACCGACGGTCGAAGCTCGCTCCTCGTCCTTAGTGCAGTCCACGGTGACGGACCAACGGCTGCGGCGTCCACGACTCCACGCGTACAACAGGAAAAATGCATGTGCCGACACGGTATACCAAAGGCATAGTGTGCCCTGAGCCATGCTTAGGTCTCGCCAAAGGCAAGTCGGATTGACACAACATGCCTCGGCCTGAGGCCCACTTGGACCCGTGCCGTGCATGTGCATAATAGGTGAACAGTAGGATTTAGGCCCTGGTTAGTGGAATCATACGCCCACAACTCTTCCACCCTATCAAAAAGTGGTTTGGGCTGAACAATAACATTGTTCATAAATGAAATATGAATTGCATACAGACTTTATACTATGCAGCGTTTCTACCAGGTAAGCTGCGATGTTTCCAAAAAAGGACTCCACTTCTGTGTGCAAGAGACAGCTGCTACCTGCGGGCCAAAAGATTAGCATGCCATCAATATATAACAATGCAATCTGTACCGCTGGGCAAAATACAACAGTGTTTGCTCTTTTTAGAGTGATCCAGCAGTGTTTCGTGAAGTAGAGCAAATCACCGTCCAAAACTCTGTCAGATGTCGCCGCTTCCTCTCTACAAAGTTCCTGTAAAGTCGTCATGGCCCAAGTTACATCATTTTGTATGGACCATGACTGTTAGTGCAACAGTAAATTGCTTGCTACATTCATGACTCATGACCGATGCACACAGCTTCAACTATATATCTCTCGTTGCCTTTTCATCTAAAGCTAGTCCTGGCAGTACGGCCCAAGCGTCTGGACCATTTTATGATGTTTGATCTAACTGCAGACACTGTTCCAAAACGGCCAATCTCTGGCCCAGAGCAATGCTTTGCAACTCCGAATCCACATGGTGAAGTTGGTGAATTTTACAGTCCTTGTATGTGTTAATGGAGTATTGCTCATTGTCTCTAAAATATCACCAACCATTGGAGAAAGAAACTGTAGCGCAGGCTGGCAGGGTACGAGGTGCCATTCCTTGTGTTCCTTCCACCATCAAAGCAAGAGAGCAACCAACAGACCTAGCTTTGAAGGCTGAAATAACACGGGTAGTTTAGCTGTACTGCCAGACTTGATTCAACTAGCAGCAGCCAAGGGACCAAATGCTGAGTGAATACTCCTGAAAACATCAAGACTGGACCAATAATGCAGTAAAGATTCTGAGAGATGCTGTCAGTCAAGTTGCAATCTTTACAGTACCAGCACCAAGGATCAAAATTTCATCGAAAACCGGCGAAATTTCGCCGAAATCCAAATTAAATTGCTACAGTAATTTCATTTTTTCGGCGAAATTTCGGTATTTGAAACTGAATTTTGATGTTTTATGGCCGGATTTTGTCCAATAACCCTTAATAAAGTCATCTTCTATGGAAATTTGTTGAAAAACTGAATTTTTGAGACATTTTAAAATTTCGGTAGAAAAACTGTCAGTTCTTTATAAAATTTTAAAAGCTTGATAAGGATCTGAAAATTTTATTGTAATATCTTCAGTAGTGTAGTATCATATGTAAAATTTTTAAAAATAATTGAACTTCATTTTTTATCTTTAAAAAAATCAAAAACAGAATGAACATAATTGGAACAGTAACCTTGTCAGAATTTTATAAATTTGCTCAAGTGTGATCATGATCCATAATTTTTATGAGAGCTTAAGAATTTCCTCAGTACCATTATATAAAATTTTAAAAAAAATTAAACCTTTTTTGTTTGCTCAATCAAATCTATGTAAGCATTGAACTTCATTTGTTATATTTCAAAAATCAAAAAGAGAAAGAACATAAATGGTACAGAGCATTATAAGAATTTTATAAATTCACTGGAGTGTGATCATGATTCAAAATTTTTATAAGATCTTAAGAATTTACTTAGAACCCTTTTGTAAATTTTTCAAAAATTCTAAATCCTTTTTTATTGCCAAAACAAATCTATGTATTGATCATCAGGCTTTTATCACGACATAGCACTGTCAAATTTTTTGAACAGTCTTGAAGCTTTATCATCATCTAAAAAATTTATTGAAACACCAATGATACATCAGGACCATCCAGAAAGTTTTTTAAAATTTTCTAACGTGGTTTGAACTATTTTTCATTTTGTTTAAGTTTGTCTGTAGGGCTTTTAACAGGACAGTAGCACTTTCTGAATTTTTAAAAATTCGCAATATTTGATCATCATTTGAAAATTTTATGAGAATATTATGGATGTGTCAGGACCATCCACAAAAAAAATCCAAATTTTATAACCTCGTTTGTTCTAATTTTCATTCGGTTCAAACTTGCCGGCCAGCGTTTTATCAGGACAGTAGCAATGTTTGAATTTTTAAACATTCCTCAGATTTGATAATGATCAGAAATTTTTATGGGAACATCACTGATGCGTCAGGACTCTCCAAAAAAAATTCAAAATTTTCGTCACTGTTTGACCCATTTGTTTTGCCAGTGCAAAACCACCTAAATTTCGGGTATTTCATCCAAAATTTTAGAATTTTTCGCCAAATTTCGCCTTTTCTCGATAGCAAACGAACCGGATTTGAATTTTGGTTTTTGAATTTCGGGTGAGATTTGTCCAAAATACCCATATTTTGGCGAAATTTCGGATTCCGGTCCCTAGCAATATTTTATCCGAAAACGAAATTTGAATCCTTACCAACACAGCAAGAATAAAATCCAGTCCAGGCGATATTTTATCCGAAAACGAAATTTGAATCCTTTACCAGCACAGCAAGAATAATATGAACATAACATTTTTCTTTAGGACAGTGCAACATAACAATTTTTGTTTGGAAACCCAAAAGAAAAGGTAAGAGATATGTACAAGAACTTACAATGCGAGTCACCCCTATTAATATAAAAAAAACATTTTCTGATACCTACTACACCCTGAACTTGAAGAGGCCCATTTGCTTCAGTAGATCTTCATCTTGCGGACCCTTTGGCTCCTCCTGCTATTCACCTCGACCAAGACAGCCTTTTCAATCCTCAACTCGGGGGTGTTTTCATTTATCTCCTTCCTTGCAGCTGAGGATGAGCTCTCAGCTTTCTGCTTCTTTCCAGCTGAATTTCCGGTTTTCCCTTTCATTGCGGGAAAGGGAGTGTTCATGGTTTTCTGCTTCTTTGAGCGAGCATTTTCAGTTTTCTGCTTTTTCTCAGCAGGGGGTGTGGACTCTATTTTCCTCTTTGCAGTAGGTGTTTTGGAGACTCCTTTACTCTGGTTCTTGGATGCAGATGCAGAGCCTCTATCTTTCTTCTTTGGTTTCCGCCCCCGTTTCTTTCTAGAGTAGACAGGCTTCAAAGCTGGTGGTTTTTCAAGAACTGGCTCTTGCTTGACCGATGGAGCAGAAGTATTCTCAACGTTGACTGGAGCAGAGGTATTCTCAACTTTGGAAGGAGCAGCTGTTTCAACCTTCTCAGTCAGCTCCGGCGATTTCTCCAGCAGATGCTTAACATTCTCAAATGGCTGATACCCTTCCTTGGCAGCTTGATTGTCAATGAGGATATCATCAGCATTCTGTGAAAAGAAACAGCAACAGTATCAACTAAATGTCAACGCAAAAATATTGCCCAAGAAAGCTATCCTATTAAAATAAGTTCAGGACAACCCACATAAATGGTTCTTAATTAGTGAGATAGTCGTTACATGGAAAAATAATGAATGACATAACCACAATTATCTGAACAATGGAGGATTTCATAGCTCTCAAAGACAACATATTAGTACTGTGTGTTTTGTAACCAAAGTTACAAGTGGCTTCAGCACTTTGCCCCCTGATGTCTTCGATTTTACAGCCTACAATTTACACTAAGGATGTCTTTTACCTGTCCTGGTACACTACATATGAAATTCTGTATGGATCTGATGTACAAGCATCCTAAAACCTAAGAAATGTCCTGGGCACTCATGTATAACATGCTGATCGCATGTCCAAGACTTAATTACAATTCTAGTTTCATTAGGGAAAACAATATTTCTTTAGGCAGAAAAATATTGTTCGTTTATGTGAAGATTGTGTTTGTATTTCTTATTGGAAATCAAAAATAGAAAGAGTCATCCATATGACCATCTGGTAGGGAGCTGTCAACATTTGCTTTATTTTCTCTACAGTGTAAATTGGGGTTTTCTAAATCCCAGCCCTAATCTGTACATAAAATCCATACGTGGATCCAGATTCCAATTCATAAGCAATAATTTAAAGATAATGGAACCAAATCCACCACAACTGAACAAGATCTAAGCAATGAAACAAAGAAGAAACAAAAGCCAAGGACAAAGTAGTAAGGACTTACTTCTCTGCACAAATCTCCCATATGACCATTTGGTAGGGAACTGTCAACATCTAGGAGTAGGTCCCCGGTGATGCCTTTCTTATGTGACTGACTCTTCTCTCCACTTTTTTCTTCACTATTCCCCTTTGCATCTTCTAATAGACAATCAGTTGCCCTGTCGGACAAAGTAGATATTACTCCAAGAGCTGGTCTATCGTCCCCCTTCAGCAAAATGTTTAGATTCTTCTTTTTCTGCGGTTTAGTATATCGATCATATTCATTTTTATAAGAGAATGGATGTTTTTTAGTCCTTTGCCTCTTCTCAGCCACCTTGACCTGAGCATGGTCCACGAATGCCAACTTTTCTTGTCTAGAACGAGCCTTACTGAGACACTCTTGTAGACGACGAACTTGAGACTGGATACCACCAATTGTCAAGAGAATTTTCTGTAAAGTGAGTTGCTCTGAAACCATATCATATTCCTTGGACATCTCAAGCAACCCAGCGGCATCAAGCCTACCTTTAATATCATCACCAACTGCATCAGGAATCAATGAAGTAAAGAGTTAGCACTTGCAATGATAAAATTACTTAAAATCCAGAGGTAGACAATCAAGAATAAAAGATCGCATTTTCTGCATTGACAACCTAACTAATCCCTGAATGGCTAGAGTGTGCTGCACTTCATTGATTCATTCAAAAATAGGAATGTTAACACACATACTAAAATTTCTGGATAACACAAGGTCTACGCTGGGAATGAAATAGATGTGGGACACACACCAACACATGGCTGTATTAATTATTTACTTGGCTACTTCATAAACAATCAGGGCAGGTATTATGACATGATGCCCAGACCATTTTTACCAAGTACAACAAAATGCCATTAGGTATGTCAGCTTTCTTCCAATGACTGGGCACAACTAGTTAAATTAATATCACAGATATTTGCTGTTTTTAGTAAAGCACTATATGCAATGTGTCTGAATAAGAGAATAAAATGACAACCAAAAGAGGTCAGAAGTCAGAATAACTAGAAACAAAATAATTCTTTTTAAGGGAGCCAATAAAAGGAATGATCAACGCAAAAGTCACTCTTTGGAGTTTTCTCATTCAGTCATAACTCATAATAGACTTACAATTTTTAGCTTCCTAAATATAATTAATTAATCGCTGGCATGTGACAAACACAAATGCAGATGCTCTAATAAAACATGCATTTCTTACAACTAGGTAAAATGGCAACTTGATTTAATTCAGAACTTTGCTCAATGCCTTTTTGTGTCAACTCCGCTAAAGAATTTTACCAGATGGGACTATATCCATACCTGGATCATTACTATCATCAACAACTAAGATACCATCTGTTTCAGCTCCCTTATTTTGTTTGTCTGCAAAAGACCAGAAGAATTTTGTTAGTGACAATATAAACCTGGTGCAAAACATAGATGACCATGCGATAAAGTGATGTCCTATACCAACAAAAAAAAAGAATAGATGCCGGACCATAAAAGTATGACAGTATCTGGTGCTTCTTGATGTACAATGAAGTGTCCACAGTGTCTTCATGTCTTTTCCTCTTTCTCCTGTCCATGCTACTATTTTCATGGCCTTTGCAAAGCTGCCCCAATTCCGTCCTAGAACCATTTGTCAATGTTACTGCCTGCTGCAGTTCTTTTTCCTGCTTGATTAGAGCAAGCTGCTTGTCATATTTTGATACTTGAGATAAAAGATCCTTCATGCGCAACTCTAACCACTGACATCTCCACATCATTGGGAGGACAGCTTTCCCCCACTCGGAAGTCACCTTTTTCTTTCTGAAATATAATTTACATGTTACAAAATGAAAGCATATCAGAATTAACAGAATTTTTTCCATATAACAAAATTACATTGGGAATGTAATACCCATAAAAAGTGACAAGTCCACTGGCACTTTGAAGGCCTGACAAGTGTAACTCAATTCTGGGCTTCCTCATTTATACTTATGATACATGCACAAATTGGAAGCATAATGTATGAACGTATGATGAAGCAAGAAGTGCATGCAATACGACATGCACTGTATTCAGGTTGCGAAACTGTGAGAGTAACGCACAAATTGGAGGCTTAGCGTATGAATGTGTGACAAAGCAAGAAGGGCATGCAACACGATATACAGTGTCTTCAGGTTGTGGGGGTAATTTATGTTGCATGCACAAAAGCTTCCAATTTGTGCTGTGCATGTAGCATGACATACAGCGTCTTCATAGTGTATGAATTTATGAGAAAGCGAGAAGGGCACGCAAAATGAGTAAATGACATATGTCATCAGGTTGTGGGGCTAACTTATGTTACATACACAAAATGGAAGCATAATGTATGAATGTGCAACAAAGCAAGAATCGTATGCAACATGACATGCAATGCATTAGATTAAGTGGGCAGTGGTACTGGGAGGAATTTCTATCCACCGTTAGGGGGGGGGGGGGGTTAATCATGGTGGGGGAGCAGTGGAATTTTAGCAATTTTTAGTCCTAATCTATCAAGTGTTACCATCACTTTTAAGTTTTATCAATTCTGTAAAAAAAACAAAAGATGGTCGATATCAAGGATCCTTTTCTCTTAAAAAAATGGTAAAAACAATATTTTATTAACACTTGGAGGTCAGGGGGTTCCAACCTGCAACCTCCAGCCTCCCTCTCCAAGCACAAACCAACAGGGCTAGGCCATGGGCGCTGTTTAGAAGGGAACTTGTATATGTGTTTTATGTTGTTCCATATAAATGTATACTTGACAAAATATTTTCAAAAAATATTAAAACATTATTTTTTTAATCACGGTTGGACCATTCAGATCACCAGTTGAACAGTCAAAACGGTGAACCAGTACCTTGACCAGTTCACTTGCAGGTCTGGTTTCAATAACTATGTTCGATGTGCCTCAACCTGGAGTTACTATGCACATGACATACCATAAAAATTACTGTTTTTCTTGCTGTCTGATCTAATGACAGTATCCCTACCTTTCTTGTTACTTCCATCGGTCCTGCCATACTTAAATCTAGGCCATAACTCCACCCAATCCAATGGCCTTGATCTAAGCTTAGAGTTTTCTTCTGTTAATCGGCTAATTAGTTATAGATTTATAATCACTCACTATTCTCATTCTCACTAATTATAATTACTCACCATTATCTATACTCTTAAAATCATGCTATGACATAAGTCTGCCATTAATTTTAAAAATATACATGTCCCCTTTGTTCATCTAATGGACACAACGACACATAGAAAAGCACTACAATGCAAAATAGAAAAATCTAGAAAAGGGCAACAATGTACAATAAAATATTCTAGATTCTAGAACCTACCATACTTACAATATATATTTCATTTGCCAACCGAATAATACACGATGCATATAGACCATTTACTCCTAATTATTTTTTTTCATAATCAGGCCTTCTTTCTTGACAATATGAAATTTCCGTAGCAACGCGTAGGCTCAAGCCTAATTATATTCTAATCCCAACATTATTGTTTTATGATTATGTGGCTTTATGACTATCTCCATATATCGGTTTGCCTGTTATTTTGCCTCACCAGAACATCCATGATTAACCAATTTGATGAAATACTTCTGTAAGTTATATTACCAATTTTTGTAGGTGAATATTTCTTGAAGGAATTTTCAGGTAGCATGCATCTGTTTGAATTTTACATTCTTTTATGAATGTGTTCTTTGTTACTCCCTCTGTTCCTTTTCATTGGATGTTTTAGAATCCATGCAGTCGAAATTTATCAATAATATCAAATAAAAAAGAACAGAGGGAATAAGTAGTAACCAAGTAATCGCTACAAAGATCTCATGTTCCTTACATGATTGCTCAAGAGCATTTTTCTTTTAGTTTTCAACCGTTAAGTTTATCAAATCGGTTAGAAATAAGGGAAAATTTATAATAGCTGAAGTCTAATATATATTGAATGAGGAGCTAAATAAGTTAGTAGGTTTCTAGTAATAGCTTCAGTCTAATATATATTTAATACAAAAATAAGGAGAAATTTTGTAAGCTTTACTTAAAATTATTATATTAACAAAATAATATCTTAAGTTTGGTTGGTATATTATGGACACAATATCTAACGCTATTTAATATTATCAAACGTTATATACTCCAGCGACGCGGGTTCCATGTGTATGAATTACTGGTTACAATACAGTTTACTGGTCGAAACTTTAATACAACCTTCCTTTTTTACCCCGTGGGCACGGGAAACCCAGGAATGTGCCAAATCAGTGCCTAACTGCCTAACATAGTATTTTACTTGTTCTTTATTCCTCAAGCAATACAATCGGGAATGAGAAATGAATAATCATCACATCAGTATAATTCAGTGCATATATGGAAGTGATAAACAGACTCACCTAGGCAGAGTCGAGGCTCGATCACCATCAGCATGAGCTGAAATGGGAGAATTCACCTCCGGATCGCCATGGCCTGCCTCATTATCCGTCTCACAGCAAGAGTCCCCAAACGAGCTCGAGCACTCTGTGCTATCCCCCCCTTGCTCATCATCATTCACGGGCTCAGAACTCGCCACGACCAGGTCACAAGAGGCGGAAGCACCCGTCCCAGGACCAGCACCGGCAGGCTCAGGTTTCACCACCACGTTGCTCAGGTTCTTGGCATCGCCACCCTCGCCCTCAACATCCAAGTCCGGAGCCGGGTCATCCGAGGGGAAGGAGTCCATACCATCCTCACAAGCCGCCATGACCAGATCATATGAGCGGGATACCCCTGGCACAGGACAGGCAGGGGCGGACCTAACGTGGGGCATGGGGGTTCACCAAAAATCTTGGGAAAAAACTGCTATCAGTAGGACTCCACCACGTAGCCAACAAATCCGCAACAAACTGCATGGATTGGATTAGAGAGAAAAAAAGAAAAGAAAGATTTGGATGAGAATTCCGCCTCATATCAAAGAAAAGATCCCCTAGAACAAAACTCGCTCTTAGAACAACAATCCAAGAAAGCCACGGCTTCCTTACCAGCGAAAGAAGAAATCAATCCAAGTCCAGATGGGATGGATCTCCACTTCACGCGCAGTCCGGTAGGGCGTGGTAGGACGAGGACGCCGCCGAGGAGGAGGGATAGGGAAATGGGGATTCTTGAGGGCTTGGGGGGGCTAGGAGACGGGATCAATTCGCTTCAATTCCTTTCGTGTGCTTTTATTTCTTGCGGAGGAGACGACGATGGAGTGCAGAGGGGCGTCAGTTACTAGCTTCCATGAGGAGTCGTCACCGTCGCGTCGAGCGAGCTGTCCTCCTCCATAGTCCAGACCATGAGATGAGAGTCTCCCGCTGGATGGATGATGGCTCACACGCGTCTCTTCCCCTGGTGCGATGAACAATTGCTTCTTTTACGGTAATGGCCCAATATTTGTATTTTTTTGTTGAATTATGTTTAAAATGATAAATTATGTATTTACGAGTTTTCATGTATTTTTAGCCACTTATTTAAAATATTTTCATATTAAGGATAGCGGTTTTTTAATTTTTGAGAAATTTCAATGCCTGAGAAAATCTTGAAAATAATTTTGTTAAATGATACATTGTGTTAGGAATGTCCCCAAAACATTTCATAATTTTTGAAGCTAGTTAGCCAATTTTAATAATTGAAACTTGATTTTTGGATTAATTAAATTAGAAAATAATTTTGAAATTCAAAAACCTTTTTGGGCCAAAAGAGTAACCTTGGTCCAGCCCGCGCGCCTGAATATCCGGATAATCCGGATCCATATTCATATTCAATAGATAATAAGTTATCGAATCAGTATTCATATCCGATAGAAAAATTTTGTATTCGTTTTCAATACTATCCGATAAATATCCTAGTCAACAGAATCTATATTCAAACATTGTCTGAATCGATCGAAAAATATCTGATCCATTTTCATTCCTAATTGTGGGTAGCTTGTAAGGTGAATATAATCCTAATATCTCTTTTTAATGTAGTATCGTTTTCCTGGCCTAATAAATTACGGTGTAGTCGCGAGACATGTTAGATATGTTAATTATAGTGTAAAGGTTCTAGTTATAGTTTCATGTGAAACGATAAGTTCCTAGTTTCTCTAGTTATGTGCCCCTTTTCAATCATTTGAAATCCTAAGACCTCCGCAGTCGAGGCCTCCTAATCAGGAGTCTATTCTCTATACTGCTGTGTTAAACGAGATGCTCGTGTCCTCAAGGGCACTCCACCCTCTACCAATGATAGAGTGCAAGTGCCTGGTGCACTATAGTATTGGGAAGACTCATCATCTTCCAGATGGGAGGTCCCATACTCCGCCATCCCCCCAAGGAAGGTACATAATGAGTGTTGGAGAGACCACGTTACCTTCCGGTAATGCCAGGGAGACCCCATGACCTCCCAAATGGGAAGTCCCATACTTCATCGTCCATCTAAGGAGGGTACATGGTGAATCTTGGGGAGACCCTATCATCTTTCGGATGAGAGGTAGTGTCAGAGAGACCACATCACCTCTTGGATAGTGCTAAAGAGATCCCATCACCTCTCGGATGGGAGATCCTATACTTCGTTGTCCTTATAGGGAGGGTACATGGTGAGGTGTCTAGTCCTCTGGGCACTCTACCTTGTTCGCATCCATAGTGCATGAGACTCAACTCTCGATCCGTGAGGATGCCCTGAAAGCATCTATTGGGATAGAGGGGCACCCCCACCTTGCTCAGGATCGATTGATGAGTAGGGTCACTAAGTCCCGTAGCCCTCTCGGACCCTTCACCTCCTACCTAGAGAATGGCACATGACGGAGTGCCCTAACCTACTAGGAGCTTGGTGAAGTGCCCTTCTCTCTGGAGCACTTTGCCTCGTTCTCATCTACGAGGCGTATGGATCAACGCCCGGTCTACTAGGGCACCCCCTAGGTGCCTATGGAGATGGATGGGTACTTTCATCTCGCTTGGGATCGACTAATGAATAGGGCCACCAAATCCCCGCAAAGGTCAGCTCCCAAAGGAGGGCTCAAGCCTCGGGACCCCGGAGTCAGAGGCCTACCCTTAGGGAGCGATGACGTGAAATCCGCTACCACCTCACAGGAATGACAAAGATGCCCACACTTAAGTCACCTTACTAGCGGTAAGATAGTATTTGTGTACTCGACCGAGCACTTATAAAAGCTCATTGTAACCCTCACTTGTAAAGAAAGAACTCTAATAGAATACAAAATATATACGAACTGGTGTGCCCTCGGGTTCATTCCTAGCCAAAGAGGCGCCCTCTACCCCGACTCTAGGGGCACATCGACAGGAATAGGGTGTCTTCGTTAGCGCCTGAACATGTATAGATGATCGTGTCTCCAATACTCTCACAGACGTCGACCGTCGGACGGCTGAGATCCGTCTCTCTTATGTCATGTTTTCCAACATATGTTATTTGGCATCGTCTGAAAATAGTACTCCATGTCTCCCTCTATCATCAAATCATTCCATTTTCATTTTCTTGTCCTTGAAGATCCAGGGGAGTAAGGATGGATGTGGATCCTTTAGCTATCATGGAACCAACGAGGCTGACAATAGAGGTGGGGGCCTTTTGTAACACATTGGCCTAAATTTCGCTCAATGTCCTAGTCCACCGTGGGACAGACCTGTACACGCATAGCACCACACTTACACTTTTGTTCTCGCTTCGTGTAAAAGGCTTAACCTAGAGATGCTATGTTTAGACCCAAATGCATTATATAATACTACAACTCACTTTAGGCACATGGGCTTTCACATTAACAGATCGGGGTATTACAATCACCACCCCTTAAGGGTCGATGCCCTCGGCAGCGTACCATATACACAGCAGATACCATAATCATCACTCGGTATATGTTCGTGTGTCCAATGCCGACACATAGCCATGCCGTATGGCTACTTTGGACCCACACGAGCCATGCGCCATATGCCTACGCCCCTGTCCCATACGCACCTGTGCAGCGAAGGTTGATACTCTGATACCATCTATAACACTCTAGCCCAAATTTCGCCCAGTGTCTTAGCCCACCATGGGGCGGACCCGTGCATGTATAGCACCACGATTACACTTTCGTCCTCGCTTCATGTTATAGGGTTAATTCGAAGGTGCTTTGTTTAAACCCTACATGCATTATATACTACACAACCCACCTTAGGCACATGAGCCTTCACATTAACAGACCGCTGTATTACACACCTTTAGCTATGTTGAGTACCAAAGATGGGCCATTGGTAAGGCGAGATGAACTGCTAGGGAAATGAGAAGGAGGGGGCACTACTAGAGAATGGTACATCACTATCGCTTCATCTGGGTCGGTTCTTAAGTTTTTAGAGAAAAACGATTGTGGTAGATGACTTTGGAGTGGTGTTAATAATAACCACTATCGGTTCTCAGGTTAGAAGTGATTGTGATGTAGCACAGGGCACATCACAATCGGTTCTCATGTGAGAACCGATAGTGATGAGAATGCACATCACTATCGCTTTTCACTTAAGAACCGATTGTGATGTGCCTCGCTGGGTTATTTATACCCCTTGGGCTGAACTCTCCTCTGTTGTTGTTCCAGAGGAGATTTTTCCGCTGTCACCCGAAAAAACAGTACATATTTCAGTTAGAAGCAATACTTGGGTGAGAAAATTTGAAATCCTCAATGGTGGGTGTGTTAAGAGGGTAAATTTGAAGCCCTAGTTTAAGGAGATTTCCCCACTTTTTGCAGAATTTGTGATTTTCTTCTAAATGTGAGCATTCCTTCAAACCCCTTCAATTTTGAACTATAATTTCGATATGTCGCGAAGAAAGTTTAGGTTGCACTGGAACATGTATATTCTATCAGATTTCACACCCTTAATTTATTTGACAAGCACACATATATTTAATTATCATTGTAGTGGCTCTCGTGTTAATCTGAAATTATTATTGCTGTCATATGATGAATGTTAGAGTTTAGGCTGCGGAACCTATATCTCCAGTTCGAGGGTGCTTGTTTATAAATATGCCGATTGAAATGGCATATTTATAAGCAAGCAGTCTCGAATTGTCTATATTTTTTGGACAGTTCGAGGATATGTGGTTCGGGTAAGTTCTTGAGCTGTTGTACAACTCCAAAATAGATTTCGGTAGCGTCTCCCTAGTATTTTCCGGATATACAACCTTCTTGGCCTATTGTCAAGACGTGTATCTGGAGAACATCAGGGAGATGCTGCCGGAATTTTCTCTGGATTTGTACAATGGCTTAGGAACTTGCCTGAACCACATATCCTCGAATGGGATTAGGACTAACCTATTTAAAGATTAGGAGTCATCATTGGTACCCTTGTTTTGTTTCATTGAAGTCAAAAGATTTGCAAGCTACTGCGCTATATAATTAGTTTATTCGATATCATTGTTGATGTTTGAAATGTATGTCTCCTAACTAGGGAATTGGAAGTTCTTAATTAGGGAAGAAGCTAGGTATCGATCGGGGGTACATTTATATATCTTGAAACCCGTCCTCTATTTTGCAAAGGTAATATTAATTGAAATGTCTCAATATTTGAAATAGCTAGCTAGCTGTCGCTCCAGTTTTTCTTTAATTTATTGTACGAAGTCTAATTGCAGATGGAATGTAAGGAATGGATGTATTAGAAAATCCGTGTGAGTAATGAATTTCAGAGGGGTGTTAAGGATTTCAAAAAAATTGCAGAAGAGGATATGGTGAAGAGGGGTGTAAACTTTATATATTGTCCTTACATTGATTGCACCAATCTGACGAGATTTAACAACTCAGTTCAAATTGGGGATCACCTGATTCGACATGGTTTCGTGAGAAATTACACGTGTTGGATCCATCACGGGGAGACAGGTAGTACCCTTCCGATATGCAACGAAGACATGGTGGAACCCGATGACTAGTTGCAGCGTGATATGTTTGAGGAGGATAATTTGGAGCAAATGTTGCGGGATGTGGAAGGAAATTACACGGAAAGAGAGTTTGAAAAGTTTAAAAGCTTGATGGAAGACGATGCCAAACTATTGTTCTTGGGTTGCAAAGCGGAATACACCAAGCTGGGTTCGGTCCTTGCATGGTTCAAACTAAAGGCAAAACACCGTTGGACAGATACAAGTTTCAATGCACTTCTAGTTCTTCTATCGGATCTACTTCTGGAGAGAAACGAGTTGCCAACAAGCATTTATGATGTGAAGAAGCTATTATAGGAATTAAAATAGAAAGGATACATGCATGTCCGAATGATTGTATCTTGTACCGTAACGCGCATCAGGAGCTGCATGTTTGTCTAATTTGCGGTGTGCCCTGGTACAAACAAAAGGAGAAGCGTAAGAGTCAGGCCGATGACGGTGAAGAAGTCACTAAAGGTGCACCAGCCAATGTATTGTGGTACGTGTCCATCATTCCCCGTTTAGAGCGGTTGTTTGCAAATCCCAGAGAGGTAAAATTGTTGTGTTGGCATTATGAGTCTCGAATGGAAGATGGTAAGCTGAGACACCCTGCTGATTCAGCTCAATGAAGAAACATCGATTGGAAACGTGAAGAGTTCGATGCCGAAATGAGGAACATAAGATTTGGGTTGAGTACGGATGGAATGGATCTGTTTAGTAAAATGAGCAGTCATCACAGCACCTAGCCAGTTCTGTTGTGTATCTACAATCTCCCTCCTTGGCTGTGCATGAAGTGGAAGTATATCATGATTTCGTTGCTAAACTCGAGACCCAAATAGCCGGGGAATGATATTGATGTGTACCTTGCTCCACTGATCGAAGATTTGGTAAAATTGTGGAACGAGAGGGTCGTGGTGTGGGATGTGTACAAAAGAGAGCATTTCACCCTACAGGCTATGGTATTTTGCACCATAAATGATTTCCCGGCCCTTGGTAATTTGGCGGGCTATAGTACGAAAGGGACCAAAGCGTGTCCTATTTGTGAAAAGTAGACTGAGAGCCTATGGCTGCCGAATTCCAAGAAAACTGTGTATGTGGGTCACCGTAGATTTCTACCTCGAAGTCATCGATACCATACGATGGATGGCAAATTTGATGGGAAGAGGGAAGTTCGTTCGGCCCCGCAGCCTATGAGTGGAAGGCAAGTATATTCATGTGTGGAGGATATCGATGTTCAGTACGGAAGAGCCGTAAATCTGTTTGTCGTAGGACCATTTGGAAGAAGAGGTCGATATTTTGGGACTTACCGTACTGGAAAGAGTTAGATGTCTTGCGTTGTATTGATGTCATACATGTTAAGAAGAATGTCTGCAATAATTTGGTTGGCATCCTACTGAACATACCTAGGAAAACCAAGAATTATGTGAATGCTCGTCGCGACATGGACTACATGGGAATAAGGCCCAAGCTTGCAGTGATAGAAGAGGATGGAAAAGATCCGTACATCCTCGCTGCATGCTACACCCTGTCCAAGAAGGAGAATAACCCCCTCATCACAATCGGTTCCTTATAAGAACTGGTTGTGATGAAACCGATTGTGATGATGGTCTATCACAATCGGACCAAAACCGACTATGATAGCTCGTCTTCATCACTATCTAAAGACTTTGTATCGCTACTAGAACCGACTGTAATGACAAAAAAAAATCGATTCTGATGTACATTTCTGTAGTAGTGGGGATGAAGACAACAAAATGATCATGAGCGGCAAAATATGAAGGCAACTATCCTTTGGAGCGAATAAATAAAAAAAAAGTGTACGATGGCAAATTAAAAACAAGAAAATGAAATGGGATTGCATACACTTATTTGTGCCTTTCTCAAACGACATTATAAAATTTTCTACTTGGCACTCGTATTCTTCTGCTTTCTTATTACATGAGCAACCCACCTTGATCTACGTCATTATTGTGAAAGACGGTCGTACTAGTCATTAATCACTAATATTGTAGTAGGCGTTTAGCAGCCTACATCTCGGTGTTTATACCATGTTTAGTAATAGAATGCTACAACCACAATGGATCGTCCAACTAAGACAATTGGTATCCTGGCTGTTTGCACTTAACTGCATATCTAGTAACTCTTAGGTGGTTTGAGTAAGGTTTGATTATAATTCTTTACTATTTTTCGTTTCTAGCAGATAGCAATTAAGTAGGTGCACCTCAATGTTTAAATTTCTTTTCTTTCATATGTCAATATTTTAATTTCACGTTCAACTGGAGTAATAAGGATGGGCAGCTCCAGTTAGTGGTGTATTCAATTTCTTCACGCATGCTGCTTATGTTTATATCTGATTCTTTTAATTGAACGTGCATATATATTTTTGACTGATATATAACTTGCTATTATGGCCATGTACTCATGTGGTTTGATTCAACATATATTACTCTGAGTGCACTATCCCTATATCTTTATCAATTTTCGATCCGAATTCGTTATGTATCCATTCCATGTCCATATTCCGAATAACCCGAATTCGTATCCGTATTTGGCTAGCCCGTGTCTGGTTTCGAATCCAGAAAAAAAAATATGGATTAAGGTACGAAAATAGTAATATCTACCTGTATCCGACCCGTTTTCACTTCTAGATAGAGTGCCAGTTGAAGGATGCACTCCCTACGAGCAAGAAGCTAGCTCATTTGAATAAGAAGTCCAGTGAGTAACTAATTTAAGTACCAATTAGATCAGATAGTCTATTTTAGCCATGAGCATTACAACTTAAAAAATAAATCCCTATGGCGTACGTGCTGGTCTGGATCTCTGGACTATGGCAAGGATTTAACATCATCAGGGTTGGTGCAAGGCTAGGCTTTAGCTAGTTGAACGGTTTCGTCACAGTCTAGCAAATCGATTACGGTACGTATTGCGAGGCATGGTTGACATGATCACTAGAATGTGTCATATGGGTAAAGTGTACACTCTCTACAGATATTTAAATCTAATTAATTAGTCGTGCTCACGGTCATGAGCAACTTAGAAAAATATTGTCAAGTATAATCTTGTTTTTGCGAAATTTTTGGAAACAGTGTTGGAACAGATTGGTAAACTTGTGAGCTAAGGGTGGCTGTGTTTACTCGTTGTTCATAGCCAAGGAGGGATGTGAAATGATGTATATGAACTTTACTTACTGTTATTTAGCTTCCTATCAAATGTTCTTTACAATTCCGTTATCATTTGATGAAACATTCACTTGCAAAAAAATCTGCTTTATGCTGAAAATGAGACTTAGTGTAGTGACTTGTTATCCTTGTTCTAACCATGCATTTACTATATTTTCATACACTAAAGTCTTGCGAGTATATACGTGTACTCACCGTTGCTTAATCTAAATAATATAGACGAAGGTATGTAAGAGTACCCCCGACGACTCGTACTTTGCTCCAGGGTCCGACGACTATGTGGACGGATGAACTAGAGCTCTTCCTACTCAATTGCCTATGGGTTTATGGATGGGCATACCGCTGTCCCACTTTTGTTTCTATACTTATTTCCGCTGCCAGTTACTTTTGTATGTAATATTTGACCGGTCGGTCACGCACTTGTAATATTAAGTAGTTGTAATAGCTTATAGTTTGTTTATGCTATGTCAATTAATTAGATATGTGTGTATGTGTTATGATGCATCTCGAATGCGGGATATATGGGTGCTAGGCGTTGATCTTAGGAACTAGCACTAGACACATATTCGGGTATCTGGAATTGCTCTCAACCGTCTAATGCATAAACTCGAGCGGTCGTTGTTCCTTGTCTATTGCGACACACCTTCCTCAGTGGGAGTGGGCGATAGCAAGGTTTTGAGACGGACGACGAGTGCTATGCTTGGATGGGTTGGATTTAATCCTAGTATGGTTGTTTGGAATGGAATCGAAACTCCCTTCATTACATAAATGTGTACAGTGCAACTAGATGGCTCATATTTGTTTGGGTGAGGACCACCTTCCAAAAACCAGCGAGAGGTTCCCCACTCTTCTTTGATCCTTTTGAGGGCCGAGTGGCAGCCTCGACCCGAGCGGAAGTGCGATGTGTCTGGAAAAGTTAATACTCCATGCACGAGACTTTTAGGTGATAGTGACCATACACTTAAGTGGAGTATAGGTGTCACCTCTAAGTCCAACACATGAGCGAGCATCGATTCGTATTTTCGGGTGCCCACAAAAATAATTTGGTTTATTATTTGATTTTTTAATTTTCTGATTTTTAGATTTTTGAATCTTCTGAGAGCCCGTTCTCCCTCATACGAGCTTCGATTTAGGTAATTCAAATTTTTACAAATTTGTAAAATTGAGATATATTTAATCATGAATTTTATTTGTTTTTTGGATTTTTCTTACTCTCTATTTTGATATTTATTTAGTGTTCTCTCTCGTTACGCATAGACATCGAAGTGCTCGGAACGTCCGAGGAGGAATCGTTGGCTAAAGACCAAGGTCTAGAGTAAGAATAAGGGATTTTCTAAGGCAAATTGTGCTTTGATCATATTGAACCCAGTTTATAAAATTGTTATATTGTTTTACTTTATGCATGATATTTTATGCGTATAAATGTTTCAAATAAGATTGGGAATTAGTTAATCTACCTAATTGATCTATACCCTACCTTGTCATTTGTATACCATGATTATTTGTCACCCTAGATTGGTTCATTATTAGTTGGTTAATATTAGTAATCAATATGGGTTGGTTAGACCGTGTTAGTATGCTTAGCCATGCCACGTACAACACATATCTTTTAGAATATCAAAGGTGAATCATGACTAATAGAATATGGAACATGTTTATGAAAGGTGTGTCGGGTGTTGTTATATAATGATGTTGAGTTGCAGTGATGTATGTCATGAAATGATGTTGACTTGTTGATGGCACGTGGTGCATGGTAATCAACTGGGGTGGTAAATAATTTAAATTAGGGCAAGTGACAAAGGGGCAGTGTGCCAAGGTGGGCCGTGGGCCGAAGGCCAAAGGGTATATGGAAGTCTTGCTCTAGTCATCCTAAGGACTTAACTTTGGGAGCCTTTGAACTGAGTCAATCATGCAACCACATGTCTGGAATGGGATGGACCTAATTAAGTAGGATTACCGATATCTTGACATACAGAAGCGTGCTTACATGGAAGTGTGGTTATAGCGGAGGATGTGGTGTACTACGGTCACACATCAATCTAACGGCAAGTCGGTCCTAACCTTCACCTCCGCTGAGGGAAGGGATAGTGTACGGCTTATAGGAGGTTCAGTGTTGAGATAAAGGTTTCTGAAAGGTTTTGTCATGATCACTCTGCCAACACACCAAAGGAAGTGTGTTAATTGCATGGCAACAAGAGACGATCATGTCGTGTGGGTAAAGTGCATAATCTCTGCAGAGTGTAAAATCTATTCGGATAGCCGTGCTCGCGATATTGAGCAATACTCGGGAATTACAGTTAAGGGTTAGATTTTATAAAATGAAAACTTGGATGGGAAGATTGGATGCTGTTGGAAAGCTGAAATATGACTTAGGGTTGGATGCCATGTTTACTTGAAAAATGATGAAAGTCATTACTTACTGTTATTTGTTTTATTTTATTTTCAATCTATTTACCGTATTCATTTACAAATGTTGCTTTACTACAAAATAACCATGTTAGCCAATCGTTTTGGAATAAATTAACCTTGCATATAGTTATGGTAGAATTGCATTCTGTGCACAACTTGTTAAGTGTTTTATGTACTCACCCTTGCCAACAACAAATCACCATTTGAGATGGAGTCTACATCAACTCTTGAAGAGGAGTACCAGAAGGAGACGAATGTTTAGTGTGCGAGCCTTATCAGTTGCCTGTGGTATACTGAGAGGTCATCTACGTTTTTATTCCACTACAGTTTAATTGGTTATTCTCTGTTTAGCCTTGCGAGACAAAGTCATGTAAGTTGGCCATAAGACTCAACAGGTATTATTCAATATATGAGATCTTATATTATGTTTCCGCCGTGTATGATCATGATATTCATCTATATTGAACATGTGTGCACTCGTATGATCCTGGACTAATGCAGTATATATAGATGGTCCGAATTTACATATTCGGTTTCCGATGGTACAATAGTGCAAGTGTCACTCCTTAGTTTATGATAGAAACTGCATCCCAATAGGAAATGAAACTAACCCTGCCTATGGTGTCCTATGAGCAATAGAGTTTAATAATTAAAACTTGACAGCTTGGGCAAGAAAAAATATCTAGCACATTCTCAAGGACATTGACCTTTCACTAGTATAGGATTAGTATAATGGGATAGCTAGAGCATGTTGTTGGTTTGTTAATATTGAACTTGTTGACTACCTTTCTTACTCATCTTTATATTGTCTTATCCTTGTTAAACAAACGCCGTAGATTTAGAAGAGTGCTTCACTAAAGATCAAGAGGAAGGATATGACTTCTTTCTACAGAATAAAGGCAGCAACCCTATCTTTGAAGAGCATCTAGACAGTAGAGTTGGAATCAATGTTCTAGTTGTTTACTTTATCAGATTCACTACATATGCTTCTATTATGCTACTATGATGTGTGTTTTTAACAAAGTTATGCTTTTATCAAGGATAGATCGTAAGCTTATATTCTATCTAAGAAAGTGGAATATGTGAGTGGTCACGTAACATCCAGTGTATGTAAATTCTTGGTCAGTGAAGTAGAACCGTCATTAGTTCTGTCCATGGAGAAGGACAAGCATTGGAATAACTCGTTAGTGCTATCGAGGTAACCGACTAATGCATACGAATGCAGTGTTGGGTCATGTCATATTAAATTTTTGTACGGATACATTTGTGTTTTGCCTGATCCTGGCTGGTAGCGCATGCCCTAGATGAGGATTAATAATACCCATTTAGAGTGGAAAATCGAAGATCTATTGGTACTGATTTTCATCAATAATTGGTTAAAAATCGAACAGTTTACGAAGTCAAGCGGATTTGAAATCGCGATGAAACCAGAGCAAAAAATCTCAATTATTGCCTGATATGGTCGATTATCGACCGGTATTCAGCGATTATCAAGTGATTTTTACGAAAAACTAGCAACCGAATGAAAAATAGAAAAAAAAACAAAAAAATAGGAAAATTGAAAAAATGGTGAAGAATTGTAGAAAATCAGGATAAATCCCAATTAATCTACAAAACACCTAGAGAAATTTCAATAATTTTTGAATTCATTTAGCACTTCTGAAAAATCAAAAACAACAATTAATGAAAAGGAACAGAGATACTGTCAGATTTTTATAAAAAAATACAAGCTTGATCATCTCTTAAATTTTAATGGTACCATAAAGAGTTCCCAAGGATCATATTTTAAAAAATTTCAGAAATATTAGACTTCATTTAGTGCCCATAGAAAATCAAAAATAGAAGAGCATATAAAAATACATTAGTACTATCAGAATTTTAAAAAATACACAGATCTGGTCATTATCTGAAAATTTTACAACATCATTATATACAAAGACAGTAGCACTGTCAGAATTATTAAAAACTGCACAGATCTGATAATCATCTAAAAATTTTATAGCATCATTAGCATTGCCTCGGGACCACGCACAAAAATTTCCAAAAAAATTTGATAATTGTTTTTTAAATTTTTTGATTTTACATTTGAATTTCACCGGTTTAGTGAGCGCCTTTAGATACCTTGCCGGCTCAATACACTCGATAATCACAAATTCGAGCGATTATCGACGATATTGCGAACCTGCTCTGCCTTGCTTATTTAAGCGTTGCGCTGCCTTCTTTCCACGGCACAACCCCTACACTTGAGCTTGCCGTGTGTTTTGAGATAGCGTCTACTCAAGGTATAATTTTTGAGCGCTTTGTTATTGTGAGGTCCGCTCGTATTAGTAATAGTTTATCAACAACAAAAGAACAAATGTTACTATGCAACATACTCGTATTAGTATATTAGTAACACATTACCTCAGACAATACATATGGTAAAACAGACCACAAAGTATCCACTTACATGTAAACGACATGTTAAGGATGCAGATGTATCGACAAATCATTTTAAGTTACTTATTCTCTGACTAGATAACACATAACAAGTTCAACACGCATGCTAAGCGCGCGACTGTGCGAGGCTCTCATTGGCATAATGCAATGCAGATTGTACTAAATAGAAGGCAACCTCCTAAATGAGCGCAGCAATGGCAACAGCAAAGTCATATCCAGAACGACGTAGTCATATGCCTTCTTCCCTGGATCCTAAAGTAGTTGCTCACTGCGTTGAGGTTCGTCCAAGTTCAATCAGATCTCACCTGCCATGAAAATACACACCGAATCAGCATAAAGCGTTTATAATGAATGATTTTTTAAGCGGGGTGCAGGATGTATTACAGGAGATGGAGATCGGGATAAGCTCCTGCTCCTGCTAGGGCTTCTGCTCAAAGATCTTCCACGAGGGGCCTGCAAGATAGGTACATTAACTTCATTGAACAAACGATTGAAAATAAGTTTTGGTTGACTTGTTGCAAGACTTACAGAAGAAACAGGGGACGGGGATCTTGACAGCGATCTGCAAGAAGTTATACAAACAAAGTCCATTACCCAAAGTGTGGTGTCATCCAAAATTAACTACGAAACCAACCCACCCACCACAAATACCTATGGGCTATGGAGGTAACAGCGTGTAAAGGAATTAAAGCAGATTTTAGGAGGGAGGAAACAGAGTGCTTACTACACACTTTGGTTTATGTAAAAGACTTGAAAGTAGAGTTTAGGAGGGAGGAACCACAGTGCTTAGTACGCATTTTGGTTTTCATGCCTACTGGCTTACAAAATTTGTATGTTCCAACGAACAAATAGACATCTCACATTCAACCTATCAGGTGTGAATCTATTAAAACTGAAACTGCACATAAAAACTAACCAATACATCTTCATTTGTTAATGCCGACTTCTTAGCATGTACATTTACCCCCCAAAAAAAATGCTTACCAAGCACCGTAAGTTCTCTCTTTTTTAGTAGGATAGAAAGATTAATTTTTTTTAAAGAAAACCCCTTAAAACTCATGAAATTAAGTCCCATGTTAAACGAGTACTTGGAATTTAAGTGTCTACAGTCAACAGTTATTCAATAATACCACAAGATCCACTCCGCATATCCTTACTGTCAGGCCTATCTGGCTCCTAGGACCGGTTGTTGCTCACTTGCCATACATGCATCACAATCCAGCTCTACTATCCAAAGTTCCAAACCATCCTCTCCGATTCTCAACACATCCAATATTCTATGAAAGCAGTCCCCAGATCGCCGCATGGCCAGATCTAGGAAAGACAAAAGCAAACCTTAAACATTGCAGGTTAGCCAGACAGCTCTGCATGTTTAATCATTGGACCATAGAGGAAATTTAAACCATGCTAATTTAAAAAAAGAGTGATGCATAGTAAGAATTGATCATAGGTGTTATGAACCAAAAGGGGAATTCTGAAGTATATCAAACCCAAAATTCTAGGACCTACTTCTGTTTCTTTTTAACCTTAAAAATAACATGCCCATCCTCAAAAAAAAAAATGGCATGCCTGTAAAACTGAGGTTTCAATATTTTTTTAATTTACGAGATTACTGGTACTTCTAACAAACAAAATTTTGCAGCTATTGCATGCATATGCCATATTAGTAATTACGATCTGGAAAATATGTGCTCCCTATTAATATAGAATTGCATACCTTTCATCCACAGGTGAGGCTGACCGGGACACAGATCTAAGGAACAGTGCACTCAAGAATCAGTGCTGTCATAAAGCTTAAAAAAATGTAAAACACAAAGAATATTTAACATACCTTGTACTCCTGCTCCTGCTGTAACTGCGACTTCTCGAGTAAGAGCGGCTACGGCTTCTGCCTCTTGATCTATCATCATACTCCCTCACCTATCATCATATATCATTAACAAGTTGATGAGAAGTTCACAATCAAATGGACATGCTGACGGCATCTTATCTAGTAAAACTAATAACGGAAAACAAGAAAGCCCATACCCTGATATATGCCCGTGAAAATGCATTTCTGAACTCCGAGTCATCAAGCTTCCTAATCTGCATTATGACAAAAAAAAAATCAAGATTCGTAAGGGAAATACATGCCCAATAAAACAGGTAAGAACATACATATCATCAAAATGTTCTCTCAACAGACCCTCTGCAACAGCGATATATGACATGGAATAGTTTTCCAAAGAATCTGCTCATTTCAAAAAGCAATGTGTAGATAAGATATTAAAAAACCTACCGCGTATTTCAAGTCATCATAGTTTGTATAATCCACAATTCCAACAGTTGCTGCAACACAAACAGAAAAAACAAATGTCATAAATATTGTGCGTATTTGACTATTTGTAATAAAGCAGGGATTCTAATTTCAAAAGGACGATGCAGTTACAATTCAGGCAACCTATCTAAACAATTTACTCCTCAATTTCCCAATGTATAAACTGCAATGAAATAACAGGAAAATAAATTAGTAGTATGAATTACTAACCTCCAGCCTCACGGTAGACATCAGAGAAACAGACATCGCCAGCCCGTCGCATATGATCCTGAATAAGTAAAAAATGAGTTCTTTACAGCAAAAGCTACAAATAGATGTTATATACAGGACCAGTACCTTGAGATCTTGCCATGACGCTGATGAAGGTAATCCAGTAACCATAACTGCGTGGTTCAAAAAATGAAATAATGAGAATCTCTGTTAGGAGATATCAATCAACTTAATCAGAAGGCAGAAGCACAAACCACGGAACTCAGAGCGCCTAGAAACACCTCCACGGCGTCCATTGCTATAGCTTCTTGGGCGATCATATGAGTAAGATTGGCCTCTTCCACCATGAGCTAATTCCACCTGAGTAGATAACTTTTCAAGCCACAGAGAAAAACCAAAGCATTCCTCTATTCTACGACAATCACTAAAAAAGGAAACAAAGTATCGAACATCTGATATACATACCCGCAACCTGTAGCCATCAAAGTTATACCCATCACGGCCATAAATTGCGTCATCAGCATCACGGGGATCCTCAAACTACAAAAGCATCATCATTCTTTGGTTAACGTTCAATAATTAGCTATATAAAAAAACCTAGCATTAGAGTACTTCACACTTAATAATCAAAACATATACATTTCAAGAAACTATATTTAACACCAGAACAATAATGGGGTTTCTGTCATAAAATTGAATATAAGCCAAATAGGCCACAACAGTAAATTATTCTTATAGAAGACATGACCAACAAAATATCCTCACCTCAACAAAAGCATAACCAGGTGGTCTTGGAGGAATCTTCAAGTCAATATCCAAAATATGGCCATACTGCACAAGAATACATTGAAGAAGAAATTAAGACATGAACATTGTCATTCTATGTTCCACAAAGTATACTGATGTCTACACTGCTATACACATGAATATAGTCATTCTAAATTTCTCACTTTGCCAGGTAAGTTATCAGGAGCTGCCATCTATTGCAAATTGCATCTAACAAATGTAGAATTTACACTGAACAGATGCTCAAGAGCATCAATAGTTTACGCTATTGTCATCATGATTATATATATAATTACCAAAGCCACAAGAAAAGGCATTACAATGAATCATCACACAACAGTCAACATCATTTACTGCAGACAAGACAACTCCCTACAAACCCCTTCTTTGAGTGAAAACAAAATCAGAAAGGGCCAGATGAAAGCTTAGGGATTACAGAATAGTATTCCTGTATAATTCCTGAAGACAACAGGAGATTAATTACTAGTCAATATTATAAATGACAATACAAACCTTTCAACCAGTAGTTATATTCTCACATGGATAGGCTATGGAAGCTGTGAAGTTAGGAAATTTGGCAAAAGCAGAGGAATGCTAAACTGACCATGTTTTAGACCTATGACCCGATTAATCTAGCACTTACGAAAAAGAACCGAGACACAGATACAAGTAGACCACTAAAGCCCACCTTGTAAAACAGATCCTCAACCTCCCTCTCACGGATGTCCCCAGGGAGATTGCCTACATAGATGGTGCGGCTGTTGCGCCTGCTCATTGTTTCTGCAGTTACAGGAGTTCAAGGTCAAATATGTTATAGATGCAAATTTATAGGAGAAAGGGGCAGTGCAATTTTATTTTTCTATTAAAAAATACTAGCTCAAGTATTGCAGGAAAACATTACAAGCACAAAAGAACATAGCACTATAAGAAAATTATTTGCCTAAGATTGTGAGCCAATATAGTCAAGCAGCAGCAAGGAAATGGCACTGTGGCAGAAAGAAATTTCATACTCTAGTACAGCAAACATTGGGTATTTAACTACAGAATCGCTAAGAAAATTATCAGACAAGCAACCTTTGCTTCCCTGTTCCACTTTTACCTTATCTGACGTGCCAAAGAAAGGTATGATCATCGATAATCAATCAAATCAAATATAAGAGAGGAACATGGGAACTATAAAATTTTAAAGTAAAATAGAAATGCATGCATCCCTAAGGACCCTAGTAACAAAGCAAGGATGTTTCAATAAAGAGTAAATTTCACAAAACTACAAGTTTCTTGTACAAACTATCAAAAAACTGCAGATTTTAGCTTCTCTTTCACAAAACTATAGATTTTAGAAAACTTGTTTCATAAAACTACAGGTTAAAGAATTGACCGTTTCTTGTGACGGGTCTGACAGTGTAAGCCTACATATCAACCTCACACGCCCTTATTTCCCGTTTTACTTGCGTGAGGCTCTACCATGTGGGCCTAAACTGTCAGAACCGTTACAATAAACGGTCAATTCTAAAACCTGTAGTTTCGTGATAAAAATTCTCCTAAAACATGTAGTTTTATGAAATAAAAACTAAAATCTATAGTTTTATGATAATGTATAAAAAAAACCTGTAGTTTTGTGAAATTTACTCTTCAATAAATTGTGCAGCACGTACACTGAGTTTAATTTTTCTCTCTTTCAGAAAGCATACAAGACTGCCACCTAGATATTGCAAGTGATCTCGAATGGAATTCAACATTTGCATGTGCGTACTTCACATTTCTAGTGTTCAATCATGAGTTAGGAGGCTTTGGTCCAGGAAAACACAGCAAACCCTTGGTCATTGGATGCATACGTTTTTACAACCAAGTGACTCGAGATTCAATATTGCATCTAGGTACACGCATGCATGTGTAATAAAAACTAAAAAGAGCTTAGTAGTAGAGCCTTGCAAGTGTTCAATAGACTCTCGATTGTACAAAACACACTGTACCGTAAACCAATCTTACATGGCCGCCGCATATAGTCCGAGTCGCTAAAACAGTCTTAATAGCCGCATACGGCGGTGATTAGGGGGAAAGGATCAAAATCTTGCGACGCAGTGCCGCGGGTTTCTTTCTACGACGCCTGAGTACAATATTTCATTGCTTCCGCGTAAACGAAGATAGAGATGCTCGACGCAATCAACCTCGCATGGCAGAAAGGGAGAGAATTCTCCGTAGCTACGCCAAAAGAAAAAAAGAAGAAGAAAAGAAAGGACGAACTGCGGGTTTCTAATGGCGAAAATCTTGCGCCGAAATCCTTACCGGTGGGAAGAGACAACTGCACGGCGTACAGAGGGGAGAAGTAACCGGCTCGTGGTGGTGATCGAAGAAATCAAGATGAAGGAATGAGTCTTGTGAGGTTTTCGGGTGGGGATTTGGCACCTGCGGGTCGAGAAGCTTCGGGGCTCCGGAGGCGACGCCGCGTGGAGCGGAAGGAAGGTGGCACAAAAATCTTGATGAGTATGGCTGATTGGTGCTGGGAGCCAGAAGAGCGCTTGGGTTGTGCTTCTAGATTGGTGCTGCCAGGTGCCAGCTATGGGCCTCTCCCAGTCCCAGGGTTTCTGGTGGATCGCGTGTGGTTTGTTAGCCTGACCAAATACGTTGGGTACCACTAATTCGAGTAATCTCAAACTAATAAATTTAAAGATATTTTTTAAAAATATTATATATTATTATTTTTTTGTCTATCTTTATCTTTCTCTCTTTCCTACTCATTTTTCTCACCTCCTTTTCACCCTCTCTAACATAAAAATTTATGATTTGATAATTTTAAATAGAAAGTTCCGTCTTGAAAAAAATTCAACTGAAAAATATGAACTTGAAAAAAATTAAATGGAAAAGTTTCCACTCGAAAAATTTTAACTCGAAAAAAAATTCAAATTAGAAAGTTTCAAATCGGAAATTTTCAACTCAAAAAATCTTAAATAAAAAAAATTAAATTAGAAAGTTTCAACTCAGAAAAATTCAAATAAACATATTCTCAAATTGGAAGGTTTCAACTCGGAATATTTTAAATCAAAAAAATTCAAATAAGAAAATTTCAACCCAAAAAACTTTCGGTTCAAAAGGTTTTAATTTAAAATTTAACTCAAAATTTTCATCTCAAAAAACTTTAACTTGAAAATTTAAAATAAAAAAGTTTCAACTCAAAAAATCTTAAATAGAAAAAATTCAAATCGGAGAGTTTCAACTTGAAAAAAATTCAAATTGAAAAGTTTCAACTCCAAAAACTTTGGTTCGAAAAGTTTCTATTCAACGTACTTTCAATTCAAAAATTTCAATCAATAAACTTTCGAATGTGGTTAAAAATACTTGTTTTAAAAAACTTGGGTAGAATTTAAAATACAAAAATTATTTTGAGTTTGAAAGAAAGAAAATGGAGGAGGAAATTGGATGAAGGAGGTGCTACCACTTATCATAAGGAGATGGCATTCAAGGCAGAAGGGAGGTGGGAGAAGAAATGTAGTGCTGCCACTCGTCATAATGAGAGAGCCTTTGAGGGGAAGGAAAGTGTGGGAAAAAAGGAGATGCTGCCACTTGTCACGAGGAGAGGGTGTCATCATCAAAGATTTGGTGAGGACGTTCTCAAATTAGCAATTCCCAATATCTTTACTACCTTAAAAGAATTTAGGGATGGTGGTTCATCTGTCTCTTCTACTCTATCCATTCTTTGTACCTTAGAAAATCTCTAAAAAACATTACTACTTTAAAAGAAACTAACGGTGGTAGTTCATCTGCCTCTTCTACCCACTTCCTTAGAAAATCCCTAAAAAAACAGAAAAAAAATAATATACCAAAAAACAAATTCTATCTCTCAAAAAATTCTCAAAAAAATTATAGAACTCGCGAAACAGTTTCGGACGTGTAGCAAAGACAACGACACGAAGGCATAATGTGACCGAGTGCACGGAGGCGAAGCCGAGAACATATGCTGGGCAGGCCAATACTGACAATACCAACTCAATGTACCAAAGATAATATGATTTTTTTTTATCCGTAGTAAGGCACGAGCATTCAGCTATTGTGCCAAAATTCGAAGATTTGGCCTTTATCGGATGGCTTGGGATTTGGGAAAAAATAGCAAAAAGATTGATTCAGATGCTAACATGAATGGAATATGTTTTTTTTAAAAAAAGATGATGATAAGCCAACATGGCGACATCATCCAGCCTGTTCGAGATGCATAAAAAAAAACCTTTAGTTTAGCCATGCTTACATCAACAATAGTCTCTTGTGCTTATCAAAATACTTCTTTGGTAGCACCAAAACAAGAGAGCACAGTTGTTAGTAATATGTCCTTGAGACAATCATGAAGATGATTGTATCACATCTATATTTATGAAATAATATAATTATTTTGTCCATTGCATAAATATCATTAGTATCGATCAATAAGTATGTGATTTATTCGTGAAACTCCTTATTCATGTTTTGATATTATTCTGAATTATTCCTGACCTTATATTATTATGTAGGATAATTGTGATTTACAAGTCAGCATATGTATTGATTAATGAATGTTCTACGGATCATATATATAGGGATATCAAATCAACAAGGTGGACACGTGTTGGAGAACATAGTGTTGGAATGACTCACCATGAGACACTATAGGAATTGTTATATTCTTAAGTGTCATTAGTTGGTCTCATACGTAGTGTATGTGGGATCCTTAGGTTTGAGATCGTCATGATTTTCTACATGTGTAATAGCATACTTGGGGTTGTCAAACGCTACACCATAACTGGGTAGTCATAAAGGTAGCTTTCGAGTTTACTATGAAACATGTCAAGGAATTTGAGCAATCAAGACAGAATTTGACCCTCCTATATGACGGGAGAGATATCTTTAAGCCCCTCGATATAGTCGGATTAAGGAATTAAATGGTCATGCCGAATGTGATTGAGGAGTCAATTGCAACTAAGTAATCTACTATAAGACGAGTGAATGATCGAGCTATCATAGGATGATATGTTTCTCGCTTTAAGTTCGATATGGTATCATGAGGCAAAGGAATCGGTATATGAGCACTATATATGTTTGTTCGATATGATCTTTGTATATATTTACGAGTCGTTATGTTGTGTTAGGGGTTGCTGCCGACTTATGGGCCAAAAGAAGTTTCTAGATCATGGCCGAATATGCATGAACTTACAAGGCCACACTCTTAACGAGCTAGAATACATTGGTTTTGATTGGATTCATAACTAATGGCCCAAGTGAGTTTAGTGGGCTTTGCACTTTGATTAGGCCCCTAACGTAGCGCTCCACCGAAGGGCTATATAAAGAGAGTACGTAATGGCTAAGGTAAGCCAATTGTTATACCACCATACCCATCAAAACCGTAGCCATCACCGTTCAGGAGCACACCGACCCATGGTGTTCCTTTCCCGAACGTTTGAACTTCGATAGAGGTGTTGCTGCTACTGCGGCGCTGATCGTGACGACTGTTCGTGATGTTCGACCACTGCTGGAAGACGATCGACCACCGCTCGAGAATGATCGATCGCTATTCGAGGACGCACGCTGCATTGTATCAAGCTACTTTAACCTTCCCTCTGTTGCACTGCGCGTCTAGTAGTAACTATCTATGATCCTTTACTCGCTTGGTATCCTAGTTTATGTGGTAGAATTTTTAATTTGTGTTAGTGTAGCCTACACATATTTTATCAACAGTAACCATCACTCCTTTTTGTAGGGGATACTTCTATCTTTAATCTCTAGTGTGGCTTTTAGATTTGCAATTCGTCAAAAGGGCACCTCAGATCCGCTTGTTTTCAGTGTCATCCGTTGCATGGCTAGTAGGGGAGAAGAAGGGCATAGTCGTGCAAAAGAGATCTCCAGAGGATCGAATTTGCTGAGGATTAACGTGGATGAATCTTTTTATACAGCAAGCAAACATGGGTGGATGGGGTTTTGTCATCAGGAAACCATAGATGAGAGGCTTTACTAGCAGGAGCTCCCTCAGGCTCGTGACCTGCTGCAAGCTGAAGCAAGCAATGGAAGAAGCAGCAAATCTGCGAATGGAGAATGGGGTGGTCGAGACGGATGCAGCCAATCTGGTGAGTGCAATCCAGGCTACTCCGTCCCTCTCGAATACATATTATTCTATCTTACAAATTTTATTTTTAAATACATGTCATTCTACGATTTTAATATGACTTTTTACCTTTTTTTCTATTTTATATGCTTCCCCTTTAGCTATTTTCAATATAATATATATATATAGAGAGAGAAAAGTGTAAGGACGTAGAATGAGATGTTTTGACTCCTCTTCGAGTGGAGTGTATTTCCGAGAAGATAGAGCTTACATGGTGCTAAACTTCTCAATACGTCGTATTGTATGATTGCCCTCGTTCCTGTAATAACGTTACTCATGTTTTGGCAGCGATGGGTGTGAGTATGGGAGGCGGGTTGGCAAAGTGTGTGTCACAAACAGGTCCCGAACTTTGTTCTCGTTTCCGTGGCCGGCGATTTAGCTCGAATCTCGGTTTAATGGAATCACCGGTGTTCCATCTAAATTTTTTTGCATTGAATTCGTCATCTTTAATTGTTTCTAAAATGTAAATCACATCAAGCCCATCTTTTGGCTTGTAAGTTGGGAATATGGTACCTGTTTGGGCATGTGCTTCGTTTGAGAATGGAGCTCGGTTGCATTCGTGTTAATCTTACGTCATTCTTGATAATCTCAATTAAAAAGACAACTGGGATAAGGATTCACAAATTTCGTTTTCGGATAAAATCTCGCCTGGGACCGAAATCTGAAATTTCGTCGAAATCTCAGTATTTCGGACAAATCTCAGCCGAAATTGAGAAACCAAAATTCAAATCCGGTCCATATGCAATCGAAAAAACCCGAATTTCGGCTGGTTTATCCGAAATTTTGGCAGTTTTGCACCGGATAAAAAGTGGGTCAAACGATGACAAAACATTTTGAAATTTTTTTTGGAGAGTCTTGAAACATCAGTGATGTTCCCACAAACATTTCAGATTATTATCAAACATGAGGAATTTTAAAAAATTCAAATATTGCTACTGTTCTGATAAAACGCTGGCTGACAAGTTTGAACTGAATGAAAATTAGAACAAACGAGGTTAGAAAATTTTTAAACTTTTTTGGATGGTCCTGACACATCCATAATATTCTCATAAAATTTTCAGAAGATTATCAAACTTTTTAATTTTTAAAAATTTGGACAGTGCTACCGTCCTGTTAAAAGCCTTACCGGCAAACTTAAACAAAATGAAAAATAGTTCAAACCACGTTAAAAAATTTTAAAACTTTTTTTAATAGTCCTGATGTATTATTAATGTTCCAATAATTTTTTTAGCTGATAATCAAGCTTCAAATGTTAAAAAATTCTGATGGTGCTACGTCCTAATAAAAGCATGATGATCAATATATAGATTTGATTTAGCAATAAAAAAATATTTATAATTTTTGAAAATTTTACAGAAGGGTTCTAAAGAAATTCTTAAGATCTCATAAAAATTTTGAATCATGATCGCACACCATTGAATTTATAAAATTCTTACAAAGCACTGAACCATTTATGTTCTTTCTCTTTTTGATTTTTTGAAATATAACAAATGAAGTTCAATGCTTACATAGATTTGATTGAACAAACAAAAAAGTTTAAATTTTTTTAAAATTTTATAGAATGGTACTGAGGCAATTATTAAACTCTCATAAAAAATTTGGGATCATTAGCACACTCTGGAAAATTTATAAAATTCTGACAAGGTTACTGTCCCAATTATGTTCATTCTATTTTTCATTTTTTAAAGATAACAAATGAAGTTGAAAATTTTTATTAATGATCCTACACTACTAAATATAGTACCATAAATTTTTAATATCATTATCAATCTTGTACAATTTTATAAAAATCTGACAGTGTTTGTGCCTAAATTTTAAAATGTCTCAAAAAATCATTTTTTCAACAAATTTTCATAGAAGATGACTTTATTAAGGGTTATTGGACCAGATCTGGTTTCAAATCCCGAAATTTTGGCCGGTTTTGGCGAAATTTCACCGAAAAATAAATAAAAATACTGTAGCAATTTAAAAAATTCCAAAATTTTAAATTCGGCTAGTAATTTGGATTTCGTAGTGGCCCGAAATCTTGACTAGGATACCCTTTGTACATGCAAGGTTTATCTCATTCTTTTCCCAATATTCAAGAGCGCAAATCATAAAAGGAGGAGTTGATTAAAATTCATGCATAGAATTTCACATATTGTATAGTTACTAATTGTGTATATGTGGCATACCCCAAGCAAAAAAAAATAAAAAAATAACGCTATTTATGACATTTTTTTAGTAAAATGCACTGTATGTCCTTAAACTTGTCCCGAGCGATCAAATAGATCCCTAAATTCTTGAATCGTGCATCCCAGTCTCTAAACTTGCTATGTGGTTCACTCAAGGTCCAATGCACGTATGGCTAGAGTCATTTGTTCGTGTAACGTTGAGACAGATTTCAACGTGGATGTTAAAAAAACATTGTGGACCTATCGTAACTTGATTGTGTAAGCATTAGGCCTCAAATTTCAATGAATTTATTGTTTTCCGTGGTTAATAACTAACTGAGTGGTGCTTCTATGTTTTTCTTTTTACAAAATTGTATAAATATTAAAATATGAATAAATTGTAAATGGTGATTACTTACCTGTTCGCTTGCTTTAAGATTTGTACAACTTATATCAGGAGGGAAAGCACAAAAACACTGCTCTAACTATTTTATGTTGAGACTAACCATGTGTTAACCAGTTTAGGTTGAGTTATTATTTGACATTGGCATAATGGGTGCTCTTAGTTAGTTATTATTTGACATTGGCATAATGGGTGCTCTTAGTGTTCATGGACCTCAGAAAGTGTAAATAATGACAAAGCATCAAGATTAAGGAGCTTGTGACTAGAAATTATCCTAGAAGTTGAGTTTTGGATCATTTTCAATGATAGGTTTGTTTGTGTTTTGGGCTTACTATTAAGAGGTTCAAAGCTAGTAGTTTGAGTTTCGTGAGGTTAGGTAGCTAGTTGTGATGTATACTTGGTCTCTTTAACTCTTCTTATTCTTCTTATCTAGTAAATGAAAGCCAAGAAACCAAGTGAGAATGGAAAATTAGATTGTGTGTGACATTTCAGACTTGGCCAGAAAAAACTGGACCGAGGTGGATAATCCGACTAGGTCGGATTCAGTAGAGAGGATATTCTGGAATTTTTAATGGGAGTTAGATTATCCGAGTGATCCTGAGCATGGGCCGGATCAATTTCACAGAGAACATGTTTCGATATTCAATAGAGTCTAATGATCTGAGTAACCCAGAGTATGGATCGCATCAATTTTACAAAGAAGTGTTATTTTGAAACTCAATAGAACTGGAATGATTAGAGTGGGTTAGACTATGGGTCGAATCAATTTGATAAAGACTTGTCTAAGATGAAGTGGGTGTGAGCATCATCCAGATCAATTTCACAGAGAAGATGTTCTGAAGGCATTGTACTAGCTCGAGCTAGGGAGATCATCCGAGTGGGGAGGATTATGAGTCGGATGATCCGAGTATGTGCAATGGCTATATTTTGTTTTACCGTTAGGAGCATTTAAGTCAGGTAATCCTTGCGCGGTCTCAAGTTGAAGCAATACCCCCTCCAAAACCTTAATAAAAATTAGTTGTATTTCTTGTCTCTTTCACGTTCTGCATTTACTTTAATTTTATTGTGATTTATTTCCTAGCTCACTAGACATGTGTTAGGTTGTAACTGTTGGAAATATTAGGAATTTTCTCAATAATTTAATCCACAAAATTAGGTAAAACATGATTAACCAATTGCACAATTCTAGTTCAAAGCCAAAGGTACTAGATAACAAATTATCTATCTCATACGCAAAGACTAATGAGCAAGAAATCAACATAATTAAAATACAGTATAAGTTAATATACCCTTGAGCCGGTGCCACCATAGACACAGGCGCAGGCGGAACTTTCTCGTTCGTCATAACGGTCGGAGTAGAGGATCATAAGTTGTCGCAGAGAAACCTTTGTGCAGTGGAGAGGTCGATGCAGTCGAACGTTGGTGCAGTGCAGATGCGCTTCCAGGAACACCTTTTCCGGAATAATGCAAAGACGGCAGCGGCTACAAGTGGAAACAATGGAGTATTGCGGGAGAGCTCAGGTAAGAGCCAGCAGGTGGAGAAAGGCACAAACGCTTCCTGCTCATCACATCACATCACGTCCGGACTGGCCTGCGCCGCGCACGTGCTCGACTCGCACACGCCATGGCTCGGCGCACGCGCGCGTGTGGCACCGCCTTTTCCCTTTTTCACTTTGCTAATTGGGAGACACACAACTCAACTATTTAAGTTGAGAAAAACTTCTCCCAACTTCCCGTATGGTACTAAATCAATTTCATGACTCCTAGTATTTTAATGGACCTTTTGAAATTTCTATTAAATTAATTATGGATCAACCTTATAATAATCTAACAGTAACTAGGTTATAAAACTATACTAAAAACCCTAGTCACTAGTGTTGGGCCAGTGAAGATTAAACTTTTAATTTAGCGTTAGTGAAAACGTATCCCAATTCAGGTGTGGGGGCCAAGAAGATGGTAAAACTTGCATAATAGTCTCTCATGTTTCCGCATATTGCACAAACCCAAAACAGATCAAGTGATCAACATTGAGCTGAGCAATCAATCTTTTGTGCGTTGTTCCTCATCTCCAGGGTTCACAAAACCGGCGAAAATCACTTAAAAACCGCGGTTTTCGTGCGTACCGCTGCGGTTCGAAATCAAAAACCGTTCGGTAAACCGGTCCATTAAAAAAAGTTAAATTTTTTTAAAAGTTTTAAAAAAATTTATATGCTTGGTTTTTAGTCAAAAACCGCTCACAAAAACCGTTTTACGATGAACATTCAATTGGCAACGGTTTTTCGCAAAAAACCGTGTAAACCTGCTCATCTCCCTATCTCAATCTCTCCCAATGATGCCATCCTGCTGCAAATACCTAGAGTACTGCTACTTGCGCAACCAAAAGTTGCATCCAGTACGGAGTACCATCACGCTGGACCAGATCAGACCAAAAATCAAGAATTAAATACGAGAAAGAAAAAAAGAATCAGAACTGCCCAATCAACCGAGTTCAAGAAAACCAAATCAAATCGCGCATTGTGATTCAGGCATTTGAAGAAATCGTGATCTGAGTTTCCTTTGGTGCCCGAAGTGAACCACAGAACCTCCCTTCGACCGCAACAAAGGGCAAAGGATCAGCGGAAGCGTTAGTTTCCCTTCGAGATGAATCCATCAAGCTGGATGCGCCAACCATGGTGCGTATGAAGCAAGCGCAAGAAGACCAGGGAGAGATGAAGACCAGGGAGAGATGAAGTGGGGAGAAGAACTTGAGGGAAATGCAAGAGGGTGGGATTAAATGGTCCACCGACCTAAAAATACATTTGCATAAAATGGCCCCACCCGAGACACATTGGACAAGGTTAGCATGCCAACTCAACTATTGTATTTGTTCCGATCGAATTTAGATCTTGGTTCAGATTGACTATACTATTTGATTATATTATTTTAGATAAATAGAATGATTCAGCATCTATAGCATAGATAGATTGTAAAGAATAGCGTAGATTTGGTTGTAGGCAAATACCCTTGCCTACAACCAAATCATCAGCATGCTTATAAGGTTATTTTGCAATAAAGCTGCATTTATGAAAGAATAGCATAGATAGATTGTAAAGACGATGAAAACAAATAATAACAATAATTAATTTCTCAGTTATTTCCCAAATAAACCAACTCATTCCTTGAATCATATTCCAAAACTCCATTGGCATACAGCTTCCATCTCCAATTCATTTTAATAAAATCTAACCCTTGACCGTAATTCCCGAGCATTGCTCAATACCGCGCGCACAGCTATTCAAATAGATTTTACACTTTGCAGAGATTATGCGCTTTACCCACACGAAATGACCATCTCTTGTTGCCAAGGTATTGACACACTTCCTTTGGTGTGTCGGCAGGGAGATCATGACAAAGCATTTACAATGCTGTGCCTAAACCCAGTCTTACTCGCTAAGGTTTCAACACTGGTGGGGCTGGTTACCATATTCAGTGCCCCCCATCTTGCGCCATGTGAGACTACCTATGCGAGGACTGGTTACCACAACCCAGGGCTCACACCACCACTAGTAGTACCAAAGCCTAGACATAACAAATTAATCAGCAAGGTCCGTCCTCTTCCAGACATGTTGCTGCATGATTGACTTAGGTCAAATGCTTGCAAGGTTAAGTCCTTAAATTGACCAAGAAAAGACTAACAAAAAATTCACCATTACCAAAAAACCATCTATTTCCATTAAAAACAATGCGACCATCCAAATGCCACATCGGCCCACCACAAATTCTTGCCACATGCCTCAGTCTAAATCATTTTACCACCCCAGTTAATTACTATGAACCACGTGCCATCAACAACATTTGTGTGACAACACCTGACACACATTTTTATATACACATTCCATATTCCATTAAGCAAGAGTAAATTTGTTCGCATAAATTGATATCAATAACTCGTTGCATTGCTAAGCAAACTATTTAAGTTCTAGCTAACCCACATTAGCAATTAATAGCTACCAATTAGTAAAAGAACCATACTAGGGTGACAAATGAAATACGATATACAATATGGCAAGGTAGATATAAGTCAATTTGGATGAATAGCTAATCCCAATATAATTAAATCAAGTATCAATTGAATTAGCATGCAATAAGATTAAAACAATATAACTTTAGAAACATGGGATCAATATGATCAAAACATAACTTGCTTTTAAAGAGCTCTGGATCCTACTCTGGACCTTGTTCTTGGCTTGACTCCTCACTTACGAATACCTCGGCACTTCAACATCTACGCGAAACAAGCGATAAAGCAATAAATATCAAAAATAGAGAGTAAACTCAACTCCAAAAATTAAATAAAATTCACTATTAAATAGAGCTCAATTTTATAAAATTTTAAAAACTAGAATCACCTCAATCGGAGTTCCTATGAGCAAGAACGTACCCTTTGAAGTTTGAAATAAAAGAAAAAGGCTGAAAATAGAAAAATCCGAATTAAACGAATTATTTTCCTACTGGGAAAACGATTTATTGCGTCAGCAGACACATGGCCCAATCAGAAGGTGACACGTGTCCCAGTTCATGGACCCGGTCCACGACCTGGCCTCGGTCCACCGTGAACCAAAGTACTATGCTCAACACCGGCTGACGCAGGCAGTACACTCGGCACCATCAGATCGATGATGCGCGGCACAAGACCGACGGCTGCGATGAGGACACGCGGCGAGGCGGGGTTAGCTACGACGCACGGTGAAATCTCAACCGTCCATGCTAGATCCGACAGTGGCGACCAACAACCGCAACCAAAACGTGGCTACACCGGTGCGTGACACTTGGCAACATCGAGACCGACCAGAGCCGATCCGACAGCTGAGGGTGAGGGGCGACAGGCAAAGCGACATGGTGCACGGCAAACACCGGTTTGACATGCGGCGAGATCCAAGCCGACCACCACCGATCCTACGGTCATGGTTGCTACGAAAGACGGCGGCGAGGGTACGCGGGATTGCGTCACATTGCGAAATCCAGAGCGTTCGCGACAGATATAATGGCCAAGATTGATGATGAAGCACGGCGGCAAGGCGGCGGCGCTCGTTACCGGAGATGGGGAAGATGAAGACCTTCGTGGCGCCTTAGTGCTTCTCCGGCGATGTTTCTTGGTGGGTTCAACGCGTCTCAACGCGGGCGACTCGGTTCCAGCCTCAGACGCGGCGGAACGACGAAAAACCATAGTGACGACTTCACAAACTCCAGCGAGGAACTACGGCGGCTTGTGCGTGCCTCGGGCGTAGCTAGCTAGGGCAACGGGGGTGGCACAACGTGGGGAGTCCCGCACGGGTTGCGGCACAATTTATAATGCCCTCGGCTTCAGTGTAGAGCGTGGAGTCTGTGGCAGAAAAAGGCGACGGCGGTGGAATCTGTTAGGATATGGCGGTGGCTACACGGAAGGATCACGACCAACCACGTGGTGCGGATCCGACGGCTCCTAGTGCAAAGCGATGCGGTGATTCCTCTATCATCCGATCAAGAATCGACAGCCGAGATGAGCACGACTTAGGGTTTGTGGGCGTGCGGGCTGGTGCGGGCTGGCAGCATGGGGAAGAAATGGTCCAGGTCCACTGGGCCCGGCCTAGAACTATACAAGCGAATTTTTAAATGTTTTTTGAATAAATTAAATACCAAAAATAGAAATAGCCAAATAAAATATAAAAAATATCAGGAAAAGTCCAGAAAAATTCCAGAAAATATTTTAAGGCCTTTGGAACTGAAATAAAAATATTTCCAGTGAAAGTTTATTTAATCTTTTCTAATAAATAAATAAAAGATGACAGAAGGCTTAATTCAATAAATACAAAATAGATTAAATTAAATCCAGAAAATTCATAAAAGGTAAAATGTAAATTAAATCCACAAAATACAAAAATTGGGATATTACAGTGTGCGTGTTAGGCTTGAAGTGCACCCACCCTATTCCTCTATGGGAAAATTGACTATATGCCATAAAGTTGGTTGACAGTTGAGAATATGTCACATAGTTGAACGACACTGATAAAATGCCACAAAATTGGATGGAAACTAGATGATTTACCACATTTACCACTTTCAATCTTTTTCTTTTCTGATTTTTTCTCCCACTCAAATGCCCCTCTGAATTCTTTCCCTATCCTCACTAGACGTTTACTGGATTACTCCGTTCTCCTGCACCTCTGACTCCCGTGCAAATTTGTGAACTCATGTTTCCATCTACAATGCTCATTTGAGAATTTTGTTCACAGGTTAAGGCCTCACTGTCTTCTTCAACCATGAGATTTGACTTGTTGCAAAAGGTAATTTCGAGGCAAACTTCAGTGCTTTTCTCGTTTCGGGGCAAACTTCATCCATCGATTGCAATGGGTAGGACCGTAGGACTACAGCCTACAGGTAGCATATTAAGAGGACAGTTTAATTCATTCTGTAGTGAGAGAATCAAATGAATTCACATGCCTTGTTTTCAGGAGGAGAATCCCCAGGCTTTTCCCTATAGTATTTTTTATCAATTGTCTCTCATCGCTGAATGAGAGCAAGCCTATTCTAGTGTGAAGTTCTGCGAAGTTTCCCTGATCATCCTGGAATATAAGGGTGTGTTTGGTTTGTGTACACTGTTCGCCAAGCCAACAACAACCAACCTATTCAAATGCCTGAAGTAATAATAATGCAAAGCATCACCACCATCATCATTTGGTGCTAATCCTGCTTGGTAAGATCTGGTCTAATAACATCATCATCAAGAACACAAACGCTAGGGCCTTCATCCAAGAGTTCACTACACAAATGCGTGCGTGCGTGTCTGAGGATAGGGAAAGAGTTCAGAGGGGCATTTGAGTAATTTCCCGTAGGAGAAAAATCAGAAAAGAAAAAAAGGTGGAAAGTGACAAGTCATCTGGTTTCCATCTAACTTTGTGGTATTTTATTAGTGTTGTTCAATTACGTGGTATATTATCAAGTATCAACCAATTTTGTGGCATATAGTCAATTTTTCCAAACAAAGTAACACACTAAATTGTCATACAAATTATATACGTAAATTTAAAATCATCACCAATTTTATGAATTTGAAATGGTTAAAAAAATAATCAGATGCACTTAAGCTCCCTAAGATAAAAAATATTACATCAATTTTGTGAATTTGAAAAAGGTTCAGAAAAAGTAACCATCAGTTGCACCCTAGATTTCTATATGCAGTTCTAGCAAATTATCACCAGTTTTATAAATTTTAAAAAGTTAAAAAATACCATAGTTACACCATAAATTAGTAAATTACAACGTGAAGTCCTAGTAAATTACTAGTCTAGGATAAAAAAAATTACCATCACTTTTGTGGATATGGAAAAGTTCAAAATAAATACCATCAATAAGCCAAAAAAAAAGCACACCTCCGATGGCTTTTAGCTTTTAGTTATATGGAGGTTTATGAGTTTTGAAAAAGCCCAATTAAAAAAATTACTAATTTGTTTAGATTTTGACTTTTTAACTTTTAAACTAATGAAAAAACTTAAACCAACAGTGCCTATCTTAAATCCATATCCCTCTTCTCTTTTCTTTACTAACACACGCCACGCCATGCCACACCACATCTCGCATGCCCCCTACCACGTGAGTGGATCGAACGGCTGACAAATCGACGCGTCTTTAAGACTATCACACTGGTAGTCACGCGATAGATTCCTTGCAAACTACATCTATACCCCTTTATGATGCACCAAAACATTCTTTCTACGCTCACTCCAAATAGTGCATCCCACTAGAGATGGCCCAACCTTCGTGCACTCAGCGAAATATCCCTAGAAACTTGCCTCCATCAAAATTAACCTCTCAGATCTTTCCTCAGCTTTACTCACCCACATCCGATGGCCATTGTTTAGTGTGTCTAATCATCCCTGTGGCCCACAACAGACCTCCTCCCCGCACCTCCATCTAGCATCTTTATTGAAAAGGAAACAATCAAGGAAAAGGAAACAAATGTTTTGGAAAAGGAAATGATCGATACATACGTGCTGGGAAAAGGAAATCAAGGAAAAAGAAACAATCAAGGAAAAAGAAACAAACTTTCTGAAAAAGGAAATGACCGATACATACGTCTTGGGAAAAGGAAATGGGAGACGGGGCGTGGCGGGAGATTGCACGCGCGGCGGGCGCCGGAGGAGGAGATCCACGCGGCGGCGTCCAGGGCGCATGGAAGAGGAGATCGACGCGGCTGTCGGGACGAGCGGCAGAGAGCCCGAGTGGCCCTCGGCAGCGATCGGAGGAGAGCCCGCGTGGCCCTCGGCGGTGATCAGAGGAGAGCCCGCCCGACGATCGGTGGCGCACGCTAGGCCGCACTCGGCAGAGACGGGGAAGTGTGGCCGGGAGATTGCACACGACGACCGGGGCAGCGCGGTCGGGGCGAGCGGAGGAGAGCCCGCGCGGCCCTCGGCGGCGATCCGAGGAGAGCCCATTCTGAAGCTGTGTGGCGAAGCATCACTCGCAGAGTTCACTCAGTGGCGAGGCATCTTCGGCCATCGCCGGCGGCGACCAAGTCCACCGGCGGGTGCGCGTCAGTGAGCTGGTGCTAATGGTGCCCTCGGCCGGGCCCATCCGTGACCGTAGCTCCGCCGGCGGCCAGCCCTAGTTGGTCCCCTGTTTTGCTCTTGCTGACAAGCGGGCCCCAAGGTCAGTGACTGCTGGCCAGTGTAAAAGCGCACGCGCCACTGAGGAAAGACGCCTTTTGTTCTGCGAAAGCGTATTTTCTATTTTCTTTAGAATTTTCATTATCCGAGAGTATACAAGTATTTGTAACTTTTACATTATATGTCTAAATAAAATGAAACAAAATTCTAAAATCATCTAAAATCAAGTTCTTCCATAATATGCAAAAATATTTTGAAAAATAGTACCGGGTGAATTTAAAATTCAAATTTAAAGAAAAGGCCCAAAGATATGCTACATATAAAAATATTGCAAAAGAACTGAGAATTGAATGAAACTAATTTTATTAGAATCCTTATACTTCTCGAAACTCAAATATATATAATATTTAGATTTCAACTTTGTTTGAATCATTTTTCATTAGAGATTGTTCTCAATTTGCGATGAATTTGCGATTGTAGCCTAGAGTTGAAAAAATTCAACGGAGAGGTGTTGGAATTTTTTTCCCAAGTCTGAAATTATCCAGTGGACGATGGGAAATTTCAGGCACGAAAAAAAATAAAAACCAAGCTCTGCCCGGCCGCTGGATACTTTCGGGCATTGGAAAAAAATTACAGTGCTTCTCAACCGCGGGAAAAAAATTCCAGCACCTCTCCGCCGATTTTTCTCGTCTCGAGGCTACAATCGCAAATTCATCACCGCGAGTCCGATTCGGAAAAATTATAACGACGATATTAATATAGTAAAAATTCGAGCTTGGTATTTGGTAAATAATACTGGCGTCACGCTCATTGAATTTTTCCGGCTCAAGGCTACAATCGCAAATTCATCGTCGCGAGAGTTGATTCGAAAAAAATTATAACGATGATGCCAATACAGTAAAAAATTCCCGAAAAATAAAAAAACAATCAAGCGGTGCCCGTCCGCTTGATAATTTTGGCAAAAAGAAAAAGAAATGCTCAGCGCAGCCGCTGAAAAATTCAAGCGTGGAAGAAAAAATGAAAAAAAATTCAAGCGGTGCCCGTCCACTGAATAATTATGGGAAAATATGGAAAATAAACTGCACTCGACGACCGCTCGCTCCACAGGGAAAAAAAGATAAAAATTAAACAACGCTCGCCGGCCAGTCGTGCCGCAAGAAAAAATTGAAAAAATTTAAGTAGCACTCACAGACCGCTGGTTCCGTGGATAAAAAATTAAAAAAATTCAGCGCTCTCCGTGCGCTGAAATTAGGCTCTATTGGGCTAGATCCATAAAAAAGTCTCGAGAAGGGTCATATTAGGGAAAAAAATGATCACGAGGCCAGGATAGTAAAAAATTCAAGTCTGATTTCCTTGCATGTGGATCCTCCCTGTTTATTTCCTTGTTTGATTGGCTCTCCTTTCAAATATGTGCTACATATACAACCCCTTAATCCCTTATCATACACACCATCTTCTCTTCTCTTGTAAATCTTCTTACGTATTGGTTCCTCTCCCATGCGTCAAATGGGAGTTCTATTCTTGCAATAGAATCCTCTAAAAAAAATACAAACTAAATCCATACCTTCCTTTCCCGTGTTCCTTGCGCAGGTCCCGGGAATTCCTAACTAAAGAACGCCCAAACACTGGGACGGAGGTGCCATACCTCCAGCCGTTCAGCCGTTCGGCCGTTCGGCGAGACCGCGAGGTTTTTATGTGCGGCAACGGCGACCGGCGACGTCGGCGTACATACATACGTGAACAAGTCTTAAGAGCATACGGGAAAACGTTTAGCGAAAAATATTATTGAGTGTTATATCTTCATTTTTGTACTCGCATATAGGCACTGTGATTATTTATTATTAAGTGTTATATTCATACTTATCTTATCATTTAATTGATAAGCGGGTGTACCGCTGTCGTAGCGTTAGCACGGGCACTATACTATATAATAGGTGGATGTTTTTTAGAATGGTTGCCGATGCTTTGAAAACGAGACATTGAAAATCACCAACATGAACTCGGCGGTAATCAGAATACAAAAATTGTGAACGTTGACTTGGTTTGTATTTGCTAATTTTGAACCTTTTTCACTCTTAAATTGTTTGAGAGGGCCTCTTTTCATTTTCCTCCCTAATTTTTCATAATGACTCGTGTTCGGACATCTTTTTTATTTTTACGTTTGCAACATTTTTTTCTCACTCCTGCAACATTTTTTTTTCTATGTGTGTAACATTTTCCTTCGATAACAGTAGAAATGTCCGCGCGAAAAAAATATTGCAGATGTTGAAAAAAAATATTGCAGACGTTGAAAAAAAATATTACACCGACCCGTCTGAAAAAAAAAAACCGTGATTGAATGTCCGCTAGTTATTATTCCCCTAATTTTTGCACTACAAAAGTGTTCTCTAACTGCTGCGAAAAAAATAATCCGAGTATACTATCTACAAGACTACAAAGCTTTCCTCCCCTTCCAGACAAAAATGAGATCGGCATCAACACCATGTCCCTTCACCAACTCAAACCCTAACCCCGATGCTTCCCCCTCGCAGCCTCCTCGGTCGCCGATGACCCCGCGCGCGCCGCCCCTCCGCCACCACCCGCCGCACCTCCTCCTGGCCGACGCGGTCGCCGCCTGGCACCCCTTCCACAAGAAGCCCTGCCTCTCCGACCGCTCCACCGCTCCCCCCTCCGCCCACCTCCTCGACACGGCCGCCGCGGAGGTCCCGACCCCTCCCCCCTCGGCGGGCGGCGGCGGATCCTTCCGGTGGCTGGGGCCCCGCAAGCGCCGGCGCCGCGGCGGGGGCTCGCAGTCGGTGTCCGGCCGCAGCAGCGACCGCCGGAGATCCGGCACGTGCTCCGATTTCCACGTCACGTGCGGTGCCGGTGGCGGCGGCGCCACTGACTCCAGCGGGGAGATGTGGGCGTCCGATGTTGGGGAGGTGCGGATGAGGGACGTCCCCATGGTGCCGGAGTTCGGTTCGGCACCCGTTGGTGGGGCTGGATCGGGGGCTGGTGGTACTGGCGCCGTGGCGGAGGCGGCCGTGGCCGAGTCCGGGTACGGGAGCGAGCCTGGCTACCGGGGCGACGTGGAGCTTGGGTACGGGGATGAGATCGACGAGGAGGAAGAGGACGGGAGGCAGCAGCTGTTCTTCTGGGGCGAGGAGATCGGAGGTGATGGGCGTCCTTGATTTCAGTTCTTGGGATAGGCTTTCATTTTCCTCTTCATAGCTCTTCATTTATTGGTATTGCTGGCATAGCTACCATGTGCAGTTCTTTGAAAATGAATGTTTTTCTAGAATAGACTTAGTTTGTAAACTTTGTGGATTGATATTCTTTTATATGTGTTGGGACTTGGGACAGGCCTTGGTTGGGATCAAATGACTAGAACTCGCTTAGCAAACCCTTTCTTTTGTTTAGATTTACATATGGATTTTAGGAGGCACTCATTGGCAAATCGGTTAACTTCAGAAAGGATTTTTGAACTCCGCTAGTGTAATGATGTAATTTTCTAATTTAAGTTTGTTTGATTTGTGAATAAATGGAACATAGCAATGATTTCCATTTCGTCATTAGTGAAAGATGTAATTTTCTAATTTAAGTTTGTTTGATTTGTGAATAAATGAAACATAGCAATGATTTCCATTTCGTCATTAGTGAAACATCATAGTTTGTTCCTTAATTAACCAAACAAAACCCCCTATTCTGGTTACACTATTTGAGTTCTAATTTTAGTGAAACCTAACTTTTAGTCTAAATCATAGTTAACAGAAACACGTTTTGTCCAAGTCGAGGTACTGGATTCAGGTTCGTAGGTCGCCCCGTTTTCTTCCAATTTCCACTGCGAACACAAACCACGTATAGTTGTACCCTAAACCATTGTTCTAAATAACGGTCGCTAAAACGGTAAAGGTCCCCTACCCGTTACGTATATGGATATTTCAAGGCTTGTCCATTTTATTGGGCCATTTATTCGGTTTATCAGCCGTTAACGTTTAACAGGCTTGTTTTATCAGGTTTTTTATCTGGGTAAAGTTGCAAGATTGCCATATGATATGCAACATTATAACATACATGCGATGAATGCTAGCTGTGCTTTTTATTGTCACTTGAGCTGTTCATTTATTCAATTATGATTATTTAATTACATTCACATCATGCCATCTTTTTTCTTTATGTCATAACTGTAGTTCTATTCTATATGCATGAAAGAAAATTAATTAGATGCTTATTTTGTTACTGCAAACACATGTATATATTTCTTTGAATTTTAAATAGTAAAACAATTTACAAGGCCGCTTACCGTATAAACACTAAAAGGTGGGGTGACCGTTTGTTAACCGTTTACTGTTATTTAGAATATTGCCCTAAACCGGTTCGGGTTCGACAAATCCGGTTCGCGATTCGTGGGGGTTATAGCGAATCCGGTAACTATGGTCTAAATGCAAACAGAACCCCTATGAGATCATAATTAATTAGTTTATTAATGAGCCAAAAACATCTAAGTTTCTTTTATTGCTACCCTAACTTTAATGGATTCTGGAGTTTATTCTGTTTGGAAACTGGCACCGAAGCAAATCTCTGATGTATTTTGTTATTATAAACTAAATGAGTGGATTGTGGGGCTGTAGTGTAATTCTAAGTTGCCTTATGGATGGTTGTGCGAAACTACTGAGATTCAATGGTTCTTTCATCAACATAAACCTGTAATCAGAGATCATGAATATTATTGTAGCAGGTACCGCTGATGGATTTAGGAAATTATTATTTTTCTAATTTTAAGCTGATTATGTAGTTAATCATGGCTTTCCTGTGTGTGATAGAAACATTGGAAAGTTTTTTTGGTAATTGATTCCATTGTTTGGATTAATGTTTTAAGGGTTTGGTTCCATTTGTTTTATGAAAACTTAAATTGAGGGTGTGATAGCGATATTTTTTTATTGATGTTTTAAGGGTTTGAATGTGATAGAAGCATTTTCTAAAGCTATTTTTGTCCACAAGTAACATTCAGCGTGGTGGAAATAGTGAGAACTGAGAAATCAATATTGTCAGATCATCTTACGTGATAGCATGTCATATAGAAAAAGGATCTTGGGTGAATTGGATTCCCCAAGCACATTGTGTCTTTTATGGGCTACTGCCTTAATCCACTTATTTAGTTTTAGAAATGTCTTCGCTGGCTGTCAAAACCACCCATCTGCTGAGGCACAAGGCCATTGGATCATGTAAGTTACATTTGATAATATTGTTTACCTGTGCTGAAATTTCTTCATTAACTAAGCAATAAAAATTTCTATAATTGACAGCATGCCAGTCCAATTTTGAAGTGGTGCACCGGCCCAAATTCCGTAGACCTAATTTAGTAGAAGCTGTAGAGGTACCAAGGCCTACATTACCAAATGCTAGTCTACTAGTTATGTTAACACCGGACTTGGATGGGCTATTGTAACACCATGTTTGCATAAGAATGTCTGGTGTTACCATTCACGTCTCACTGGATACTATAATTGACTCTGTTAGTGTGCCTCCAAGCATCATCACCTTTCTTGCTCTTGTAGCTTAATGCACTTCTGTAATTTTACAAGCCAATTTTTCTCTGGTTGCAAATATCTTCCACTTACCAGGCCACTCTATCACGTGAAATTATATTATACAACTCAATCTGCTTGTTCTGTATTTTTTTAGTGTTAACTTAAAAACAAGTGAAAAATTCTAAATTGCTAAGCGGAAGTAGAAGATGTACTAACTATTTGGTAATTTCAGAATTGGGAAGGTTGATGTAAGCTCTAATGCCATATTTGGGAGTTTGGACATACTGATGGCACTAAACAAAATTTAGTCTTGTCTGAGTATGCTTCCTGAAAGCATGATTGCAACTTGTCGGTTATTAACTTAATCCACTTAAGTAATTTTAGAAAGGCGAGTTGTTATCAAGGTTCCAAATCCTGGGACCTCCATAGGGTTATGGAGATTTTAGGTGCTAACACGGAGGAATTTGGGTCTAATACCAGTTCAAGGTCAATGAAAATATGAATTTGAGAATATACATAGGGAAAAGAAACAGAAGAGCACCTTACTGGAATCCAGCAGGTGGTTAACATTCACCAGGTGGAGCCCCTGAATTTCAATGTTACTTAAGCTGGTCTGGACCGGTGGTTGGACCAGAAAAAACTGGAACCAGCATCCCCACCATTAGACCACGTGTCGTCTGGCTCCAAGACCCTTTAAGCAATCAAACTGGAAAAAACTGTTTGAACTGGCTAGTTTTCCAATGAACCATTAGACCGCCCAGCTTTAGCTGAACCATCCTATCCACGGAAACCAGTGTTCACTAAGGCGCTAGTCGTTCGGCAGACTCGCGCCTAGCGCCTAATCACCAATTAGGCGGGCTAGGCAGCCACGTAGGCGGGATAAATTGGCCTAGGCTGTTAGGTAGGAGGGTGGAGCCTAGCGCCTTGACGCGGCCTAGGCAAGCTAGGCGGCCACCTTGGGGAACAGTGGCAGAAACACATACAAAGTACTGACAGGTGGGAAAATTTTGGGGAAAACTCTAGGTGAAGTGTCGGTGTGGGGTTCGGATACCTGACCCCTCTCTTGGGAAACGAACGGTGCACCACATGACCACCTGGGGAAATTGGTTGGTTGTGAGAATATGGAGATTGCTGTATACATGTAGTATTATCTCATCATAAGAACTATATAAATATATTAAAATTTAACTTCCGGTTTTAATAACTATGCTGAATTTGACCTAAAAAGCGAATCGAACCTTGTCCACCATTGGCTATCAATCCGCTTGCCTATGGAGGCCACTGGAGCAAGAAAATATTTTTTCCCCGAGTATACAAAAGGTAGAGGTTTCCAAAATTGCTAGTGTGATGGATGAAATTTTGAAGACACCTTAGTCTAGTAAGGTCAGCCCAGTGCCAACAAAGTTACCAGTCGCTGGCCTACTAAGCTACTTTGTAGAAAGGGTTGTAATTCCATAGTTGAATAGCACCATCTGGCATTAATATGCATGTGTTATTGATGTTACTATATTAAGATATCGTCAGGATTTTGACAACCATCCAGGTAATTTTGGAATTTTTCAGCTATGCCTGTAGCTGTAGGTAAGACTAGCTTCTGAGATTCTTTTTTATATTAAAAAGCTGCTTTACCAGTATGAGTCACTTGTTATATGCGAACTACCTTAAATCCTTGCCCTATCTTGGACGAGCAATCAGTTTTATTTCCTGCAATAGATAACTGGATGGAAATAATAATCTTTAGTGCTAAAAGGGCTGGTGGCACGATGAAACTGTGATATTGATCACATATCGTATTGGTGTTTCTTGCAGCTACATCTGCTGGAAATGCTCTTGGTCTCTTGGATGACGTTCATGTGTTGCAATTAATGCCACAAACTATGTTTCTATCGTCCTAAAAGTTGTGCTAATTACTGATGTTCTATTTTTGCATTGCAGAGTGCATAGCAGACATGAATAAGATGGGCATTGTTGATGACAATAATTTTGGGGAGCAGAAGAGCCATCACCGTTGCAGGCGTAAGAAGCATGATGTAAGGATGTTGGATCCCTTGAGATGAAAAGGTTAATATCGCTGGTAAAACATCTCGACATGTGGCATTGTTTCCATACCAGCGACAGTTCTCCCTTGGAACCAAATTCCTTGTTTTTCTTTGTTGTAGCATGCGTTAATAGATCGGCCGAACTAATTACTGATGCATCGAGATGTGTACTGTTGTTTCCGGACAGTCAGTATTCAGTAGTTTCTGTACCGGAAATAGTTGTGTAAGCATGTTTGTGAAGAAAATTTTATGTACCTAGCAGCATCTGAAGTTATGCTACCCTTGCTGTCGTGCCGTGACAACTGATTTTACTCTTTTCTTTTCCGTTCCAATGGGCAATGGATATTCAATTAGAATTTCGTGCAATCATGACGAAATCCAAACCAGCAATCTTCACGAAAAAATAAAAAAAAAGATGAACTTCATGGTTTTTACACAACTATATATAAAATTCAAGTTTAAATTCATTCTCTGTCGAGACTCGAGAGTAACAAAAGAGAGAATTTTGACAAATTTGAAATCCTAACCATTGTTAGATTTTTTCTTTTTTTGTTACTCATAACGTAGAATGAATTCAAAATTGAAATTTTATACATAGGTAAAGTAAGTTTAGAAGTACATGTAGAATATTTTCGTGACAATTGTTGTTTGATTACACTATGATCGCGTGTAACAACTTGATTGAATACAATATGATCCCTCGATTAGCTATCATACTGTCGAAACCCGTTTTAGTTTCAGTGCAATTTAACGCTTAGGCCATCTCCAACAGCGTTTCCTAAATCTGGATCTCTATATTCACATATACAGAATTCCCTAAAAAGATTCCTTCCCTATATCTCTTCCCTCTCCAACAACATTCCCTATATCTCACTCTTTGTTTTCTCTCTCCTATATTATAATGATATTTCATAACCGCCATATGAGCCATGTTTTTTTTCTGAAATAATTTGATCGGCTATTTTTAATTGCGGGAATTTAAAATTTGAAATTTATTCTAACGGTCAACGTAACGGCTATATTGCAATGGCTATACTATAACGGCTATATTGTAACGGCTATATTTTTAGGCTATATATACATAGCCATTTGCACTTTCAAACCTTGCCCATTTCGAATGTTCACTTGCCTAGCATATCTCAATGAGTCCTCGTAACTTAGTTCAAGATTTCCTCTCGAAGACTCATCGTCGGATGACGACGATGAATCTCTTATTACTGAGAGCATACCTAGCACAGAGCAAGATGAGAGTGTGAATGCTCGACGCCATGGAGGTTCTATTTTTGGCCATCAATACGTACATCGCAATAGAGAGGAAGGGCATGCTAGATCTGCACGGAGACTATTTCACGATCCTCCGGTCTCACGGCCCAACCTTCTTTCGTCGCAGTTTATGATGAGAAATATTTTAATTCCTTGCATTTTGGTTGATCATCTTGTCTATGACTCATTCTTATTTTCGCAGTTTAGAATGAGTCGTTTTCTATTTCTTCGCATATTGCATGCTATAGAAGCCCATGATGATTATTTTGTTCAAAAAGGAATTGTCTTTGGAATTCTCGGGTTATCTTCTTTCTGAAGGTAAGCGCAGATTCGGATGATAGCTTATGGAGTACCAAAGAGATGCTATTGATGATTGTCTACGGATTGCGTAGAAATCGCCATAGAGAATCTTAAAAGGTTTGTGCGAGCTATCATTGTCCTCTTTAGAGACGAGTATTTGAGATCTCCAAATGAGAATGATACTGCTAGATTACTTGCAATCGGTGAGGAAAGAGGTTTTCCTGGAATGCTTGGAAGCATAGATTGCATGCACTGGAGGTGGAAAAATTGCCCTACAGCATGGCAAGGATTGTATACTGGGCATGCACACAAGCCAACAATAATTCTAGAAGCCGTTGCTTCACAAGATCTATGGATTTGACATGCCTTTTTTGGTTTACCAGGATCTCACAATGATATTAATGTTCTTCACCGTTCCCCTCTCTTCGCAAAGCTAGCAGAAGGACAAGCACCGGAAGTGAGTTATATTATCAATGGTCACAATTACACAATGGGGTACTATCTTGCGGATGGGATATATCCTGCATGGGCAACATTTGTGAAGACAATACCAGCTCCCCAAGGGAATAAGAAGAAATATTTCGCCCAAGCTCAAGAGGCGCTAGGAAGGATGTGGAACGAGCCTTTGGAGTTACGCAATCGCGTTTTGCAATTGTTCGAGGTCCAAGACGTTTCGGGATCAACAAACACTAAGAGATATCATGACAGCATGTGTCATCATGGATAACATGATAGTTGAAGATGAGCGGGACGAAGGACCACTTGACTACAATTACGAAGGAATGGGAGAAACAGTTTCAGTGTCACATGAACATACACCTGAACTCTCTGAGTTTATTCAAACTCATCGTTCCATTCGGAATAGGGAAACTCACCACCAGCTTCAAGACGATCTAGTGGAGCACTTATGGCAAAGTTATGGAGGGGTGTAATTTAGTAGTGTTTTAATTATGTACTAACTTATATGTTATATATGTTGTAATAGGAATCTTTAAATGAAGAAGTTTATGACTCCGTGACCTACTAATCTTATTGTATATTGAAATCTTATTCATATGACCTACATTGATCCTACTTGTGTTTTCAAAAGGTTTTATCAAAATATCACATTTAGGGGGAGTCAAGTTTGCTACATGTGCAAATTTTGTCCTGTTTCTTCTATATGTTTTCTTGAAAAGGTTCGTGAAAATGTCTTATAACCAGTTAGAATTAAATTTCTCATAATTCTTTGTCCAAAAGTTTTTACTTCTCGCGGACCACTTGAATTCTTTGTCCGTAAGTTTTTACTTCTCGCGGACCACTTGAATTCTTTGTCCGTAAGTTTTTACTTCTCGCCGAACCTCTTGGACTAGTCCTGCGTGGACAAGACTTGAATCCTATGTGTGCGGCGGACCACCTTGAATTGGTCCGGCGCGAACTAGGTTTAATCGCTAAGTAGTCCGGCGCGAACTAGGTTGAATTGCTAGGTAGTCCGGCGCGAACTAGGTTGAATTGCTAGGTAGTCCGGCGCAAAGGACAAAACCTCGGTCCGCAGCACTTGTTTGAACCATTCTTTTTCTTTCCTGTCAAAATCTAACCTTAGGTTTTGGGCAACTCTGTTTTTGCTTACATTGGAATTTCTTCTTGTTCAGGTTTTCTTTTTCTAGTCTGTTTTTTCTCTTGATGTAAAACAACTTGTTTGAGTAGAAATGCAAACCAAGCAGGCTGCAGAAAGCTCATTGGAACCAAGTGCTCAATGCTCACCAAATTGAATACCAGCTAATAGCTCGGTAAAATACTTAGTGGTTTTCAAAGTGGCACGGGATTGTTGGTTCTCCTGTATTGCATCGATACTAACGTTAAGCCATGCGGAGACCAACAAAGTGTCTTCCTTCTCAGAGAAATTTTTTGATCTTCTATTGTTTGGTCTTATTTGGGGACTATCTCAGATATGCCTTTGGAGATGGTTGCGAACCAATTGGGCTTTCTGTGGAGACGGTTCGAGAACCATCCCAATTGAATGCATCCTCCTCACTCAACAAGTTAATATAGAAGCCATCCATAATTTCTCTTACGCCAACAACAAAATTTCTCAAGTTAACAAAAAACATTACAATATCTTAACAAGTCTTACCTAGTATTAACAACATCCATCAGCATTACAATATCCGAACAAGTCTTAACTAGTCTTAACAACATCCATCAACATTACAATATCTGAACAAGTCTTAACATTAAAATATTAATACATGACTAGAACACTCCTGAATCATCACTATCAATGTCGATACCCTCATCTTCACAATACTGACTGTCATCACGTTTACCCTCGTCATCGCTTGTATAGTCGAAAGGAAGACACAACTCATGGTCTACATCCTCTGCACGCTCTACTTCATCTCTTTGCATCAGTTCATGTGACTGTATGGCAACCTGCTCTAAGCTACGAGCTATAGCTTCGATGTCAATCACAAAGCTATTGAGTTCATTGCCACATTGACATGCGTTAGGAGTAAAATTGTCTTTTGCAATTCATAAGGTCGATGCGATGCACTCTATTTGTTTTCTTGTCCATGCCAAGCCTTTCTTGAGTTTCTCCTTATCATTGTCCATCTACATGTATTACAAGTTTGTAATGATTAGTGAAAGGACTTTTCTACCACACATAATAGCAGAGTACTTAATGAGTACTGACACATAATTCAACACTTCTAAATTCTAAACAGTCCATCATTATCAAGAACAGGACCATCTTTGTCTGGTTATGCTAAGTGGCTGGCTAATGTCTCTTTTGCTAAGTGGGGTAAAAGATGCAAAGCTTTCTACAAGGCATGTAAATATTCTTACTAGATAACAAATGTGATTGTCAGAACAGACAGTCTGGTAAAAAAGAACATGAATATGAAATTCTTACTAGATAATACATGCAGATGGTGATGGAAAATAGGTCCTAGAAAACAATACTGATCAACCAGCTTGGCAACGTTCAGACGACAGAGACCATGTTATCCCTGTTCATCACCCAAAGCTTTTACTTGATATGGATTCTACTGGAAAAATGTGTGATTTCTTCCTGTCCGGTGAAATGTGTGATTTTTCAGCTCGAAATCTAGGTACGAACCATCACCATATTCCCACATTCCCACCGACACTGCAAAATCTATTCTACTCTGAGATTACTAGGGTTCATAGCTCATACATCGGCTCGATCCCACAGCACCCGAGGTTGAAGACGACGATGAGAGGTGGCCTGGGTTGACGACGAAGCCGGGGACAAAGCGGGAGGGAAGCGGCTTGAGTCTCTTCGCGCGGGGGACGAAGCGGCAGCTAGCCTCTGCGAGGGCGAGGGACCAACCGGCGAAGCTTCGGATCGCCTCCTCCACGGCGCGACGATGGAGCGGAGCCTCACCTCCTGGATGTCACCGGACGGAGCCGTGGCTCGCAGCGTTGGCCTCGCGGACGATCCTCGCAGGCGCGCGAGCGACTGGCCGTTGCTCCAGACCCGGCGGGGGAAGATGGGGAACGCGATCGGGATAGGAGAGAGGTTCCTGAGAAGTAGGGATTCTCTCTCCATTTTCTAAAATTAGCTGTTGGAGTGGTCATTTTCGTTTCCGCTCGTACGGAATCTCTATTTTTACGGATAGGGGAATGGGAAAGGGAAGCTTTTGGAGTTGGCCTTACGCAGGTTTATACACCTATACTCAAAATTGGATACTTCTGCGGTTGCTTTAGCTCCGTTGTCAAACTCGTTTGTAGTTGTTTTTATACTGGCTTGCCTTTACAATTTTTTTTATATTTTGTTTTTTTTCTTGCCGAGAGTTTGGATTTGTTTAGCATGCAGTATAGGACAGAATGATATTTGGACGGCTATGAAAATTCATCGTTACACAATCGGCCACACGGATTGAAGTTGCTAAGCCGTCGTGAAAGGTCAATTGATTTTTCCTGCATTTTAGGGAAGCAGGCCTGACGATTCACTAACTAAAAGATGCAATGAATATGTGGAAGCTTGTCACAAAATGGGTAAACAACACAGGAAAACAGCAAGAAAGAAGAGCCATATGAAGATACAAATCAAACCTCTACTAAAGCCTGCAAGGTTCCGGGCGCGTCGTGCGTTTTAGCTGTGGAGCAAGCCGGCTCAGCTCGTGGCTCGAGCCGAGCCGGCGGAAAAAAAAAATATATCTGGGTCTTTTTTCGAAAAAAAAAATATATATAGATCCTTTTTTCGAAAAAAAAATTACGATTAGGTCTTTTTTCCGAAAAAAGAATATATATTACGTCTAGGTTCTTTATGCGTTTTTAAGGCTTGCGCTCGGGTCCTTTTACCAAAAAACCGGAATTACGATTAGGTCCTTTTCGCAAAAGAAAAAAGCGTTCAGGTCCTTTTTTTTTTAAAAAAAATATACATTGCATTTAGATCCTTGTTGTGTTTTTCTAGCATTACGTTTAAGCCCTTTTGCGGAAAATACAAAATCCTTTTAGGTCCTTTTCGCGCGTTTTCTCAATTTGCTCGTGTGTAGAGCGTCGATCGCGCGTTTTCTAGATTTACTCGCGTGTAGAGCGACGCCCGCGGCGTGACACGCCGCGTATAGATTTCTAGTATATATACTACTGTAATATAGTAGTAGTGCTACTACGAACCTTTTAGGAAAAATGAGGTTGTTTCCATTGATCTTTCCGTAAGCAATGACCTAAGCATGCTAAAAGAGTACTAGCGTCGACGGTAACATGCAAGCACCGCGCAAAAACAAACAAACATAGTATTGAGGAAAAATTCCATATAACACTTTAAATTTTACTTAAAAGTTCGTCTGACATCAACTTTAAAACCGATTATCTAGCATCCTGAACTTTCTAATCCCGTTCGTTTAACACCTTAAGCTGGTTTTCTAGGGAAAAAAATCCATATAACACCTTGAATTTTGCTCAAAAGTCCATCTGACAACCCAAACTTTAAAACCGGTTATTTAGCATCCTGAACTTTTTGATCCCATTCGTTTAACACCCTAAACTTTTAACTGGTTTTTGGGCTGCCCATGGTCCACTTCGCCCGCGGCCTCTGGAGTGACGCCGAGGACGAGTCCAGATACTGCGTGTTCACCTCGGGGCCACAGCTCTTCATGGGCCTGCGCGGCAATGCCTCGCACCTCGCCGCTGCCAGGAACAACGCCGGGGGAGGTGGACGTGGCCTAGAGGTGGGGGAGGCGCGTTCCGCATCCCAGACGAGTGGGTGACAGCGGTGAGCGAGCTCGGCGGCGGTGTGCTAAATGTGACCAAGGGGGTGGTCATGTTCCATGCGCTCGCCGTCAAGAAGGGCGCCGTTGTCAGGGACAACATGGAGGTCATCGACTTCGTCAAGAAGGAACGAAAAGCCGGGGTGCTGGTGAAGATTGTTATATTTAATTTCAAGATAAGGATTCGAATCCTATAAGGAAGTAGGGCCTTTTTTTTCGATTTGGTTTGTTGAATTTTATTCTGATTTTTAGTGTTGTAGGTTTGAGTATAAATTTCTAGGTAGTCCTGAGTTTTCTGTAAGCAAGAAGCAAGCAGGAGAATAAGAAAATAAGTAAAGGTGTTAGTTGTGCTACGCTACCAAAATATTTGTGTTAGTAAGATCTTGTGCTTGATTTTTTGCCTCGTACATGTGTATCGATCTAGGCTAAAATTAATAATTGGTATTAGAGCGAGGGTCTAATCTTAGTATCGCGCTTGCTCTGGGGGAGACCACCACTACTGTGCCTCGAGGCAGGCTTTCATCATTGAGCGATGCATGTTGAGCTGGATTCAATGGTGCATCGAGCGTGACTGCGGTGGTACATGTGGCTTCACAACAAGGAGACAGTAAGGTAGCGAGCCGTTATCGAGGTACGCATTGTACACAATGTGTGGTGTACGTCCATGTGTATATCTGGGTCACTGTATTAGTGTTCCATATGTGCTTGAGTACTTATGAGTGTGGGTCCAAGTGCTTGCATGTGTAAAGCTATTATCCGAGTCTTCGTGCCGTCGAAGTTGCGTCATGTAATAACCCTCTTTTTTGGTATGGAATACCAAGAAGGATGACCTATGTGCATACAGTACTAGTCCCGTGATCAATTGCTAGTACGCACATTTACAATATTGGTAGTACATCCATACACAAATTATTAAAGCTGAAACTATTTATACAATATAGCCTTACAATTCAGAGTAAGTTGCAGTAGAAAATTCAAAAGTCTTGTGGTATGCTCATACAAACCTTAGGCAACTGACAAAGTATAAATCCTAGAAGATCGCATTATCGAAATTCCCGTATCCTGCGGCGAAGTGTATATCTTCGGGGGCCTCTTCTTCAACTAAACCAACAAAAAAGCAAGGGTTAGTACTTTCGTACTCAGCAAGACTTAAAGTGTATCGCAAAAATACAGTAAATACAGGCTATGCCAAAGGAGGCTTCTACGGTTACTTTGCGTAAATTGAAATTGAACGTGTAAATCAAGTAGTAATTTGCAAAACAGAATTTGTAAGAGCAAGTTAGACATGTATATAAATAATTAAGAGTAGCATAGCATAGAATAACTCATAGTCCTCCATGAATGTGAGAATCGTTCCATCACGTGCCAATTCTTGGCATAAAATCTAAAACAAAGACTTTCTAACAAATATCTCCAATTCAAACAATTTTGAAAATACCAAAGTTTCTAGCTAGTGCAGGCACACCAAGTGTCTCTTGACCGCGGGAACGGCTTTTTGAAAAGATTTAAACTCTGCAGAGGTGTACAGCTTTACCCACAAGAAATGATCAACTCTTCGTGCAAAGTCATTAGCACATTTCCTTTGGTGTGCCGCAGTGAGATCATAATATAACCGTTACATTACATAGATCTAACTTTGTACCAGTTCGATGATGTCAAACCCCTGCTATGACGGCAGAAACAACACACCCAAGACATAATATCATTCACACAGTAACCAAGGCAGTCTATCCCAATCACAACCGTTTCTCCCCATAGTAAGGGATACACCGTTGTGTCGGTAGGCGTTATTCCCAACACCTTAGTGAGGGCACCCCTTGGGGGCAAACCTACCCGGATTGCCCGTACTACTCCGACCTTCCAATGTGCAAAGTCAAATCTAAGTAACTTAAGAGGTTAATACCATCTCATACTAATACTTATGGTTGTACGATATTCTTGGATTTAACGTACACTACGATCGGTCCTTAATTCGACTCGGACGATAAACTCCCTTTATCTACGTGCAAGTCACATGCACATCCGGTTATTGCCAATAATCGCCCGCGTCAAAACTATAGTTTTATTTTTATTTTTACCAAAATATCAGTAACCTTTAATGTCATATCCAACCTGAAAGACCATGTGGAGGTCTATCCTTAGTGGTGATGAGTTATTGACTGTGTTTAAGCTTTAGGTACCTAAGCTGGAGTTTGTTTTGAGCGCTATTCTAAATTTGATGAAATTTGAGCTCTGTCTGTAATTTGTAGTGCTACCAGGAAGCGATAGCACCGCCCTCCAATGTGGTGTGTAAAAACCCGAGAGGGTGTTTTTAGGGGTTCTGGCAGGCCGGTGCTATCGATCGAGCGGTAGCACCGACTTTGCAGAGCGGTATAAAAATTCCAGAAGGGTGCATTTTGGGTATTCTGATGGTCCGGTGCTACCACCCATGGTAGTTCGGTGCTACCAGGACAACGGTAGCACCGACCCAAATGCTCGATGTGAAAATTCCAGAGAGGGATGTTCTGCAGTTTGGGATGAAGGGCGGTGCTACCAGCCAGGGGCGGTAGCACCGGCCCCGATGAGCATGAATAGGGATGGCAACGGGTCAGGTCGGATGTGGGTTTGACAAAACCCGACCCGACAAAAAACCCGAATTGAAAAACCCGACCCGAACCCGAATACCATACCGGGTAAAAAATTATACCCGAATCCGACGGGTACCCGAAATCCGGCAGGTACCAGACGGGTTTGTGCATAGGGGTGGCAATAGGTTGGGTTGGGTATGAGTTTTGCAAAACTCGACCCGATAAGAAACCCGACCCGACAAAAACCAGAGCCGAACCCGGCGGGTACCCGAAACTTGACCCCAAACCCGGCGGGTACCCGGAACCTGAGGGTATATGCGGTATTTCAGATACCCGATGGGTACCCGCGGGTAAAAATTAGAACTCGAACCCGACTCAAACCCATCTCGGGCACCTGACCCAAAAAACCCGCGGGTAAAAAATAGAACCCGATCCTGACCCGATCGGATGCCAAACCAGCGGGTTTGATTGCCATCCCTAAGCGTGAATGATCCAAAAATTGTGATTTTGGGTGTTTAATTGCATACCCTTTTGTACATTGCTCTGTGATGGGTATTTCTTGTCTTTGATGGTTGCAGGACTGTAACATCCCAAAATTTGCTTTAATAATATTTTATTGGTTATTTGTGCATTTTATGATTTTTTGGGATTTATTGGATTTTTCTGGATTTATTTGAATTAATTTCAAATTAAGTATATTGGTCTTTTGTTGAAAACTATTTAAATTTATGCAAAGTTAAAATAAATTTTTGCCAAAAATATTTTATTTGAGTTCAAAATGCCTCAAAGTATTTTTGAGAATTTTCTTAGATTTTTCCTGGTATTTTATTACGTAGAATTAATTAAAACTATTTTCTGTATTTATTTTAAAAAGAAAAGCCGACGAAAATCCTTGGAACAGTAAAGGGCCGAAGCCCATTACTATTTGAGCTCGTGGGTCGTGGTTGTGCGGCTGAGCCACCCAAAGGCCGCTTCTAGAACCTTAGAGCCGGGACCGTGCGATCGTGATCCGTCGGTTCAGAGGTTGCCGTGTAGTAGCTCGTGCCATGGCTATCGGATGGGAACACGCGTCAACGATCCGGGCGTCGTCCTCGTATGTAGGAGATGGACTCTGTCTCGTATCCGCCATGGATACGGCTTGAAGACTTCAAGTCAGTTACGCGCGGGGGTGTTCGGCCTATATAAGGAGGGCATTAGGTGCCCAAGGACGTCCGCAAGCAAACCCTAAGCGCCCCCTGCCGAGAATTGCAGCCATTCACCGGAATTTTGGGACAATCACCGAGCGCCGTCGCCACAGTTCTTCATCGATTCTGCCGTCTTTCGTGGAGCACGAGGCACGAGATCAGGGCCGTCAGATTCGTCTCGACCAGGGGGAGCCCGTGCGCGCCGTTGTTTCGTCGAAAACTCGTTGGAGAGGAGGATCCGCGGGGAGGCCGTCGCCGCCGAAGAATAGAACCTCACCGCCGTCGTTCCAGTGCACCAGAAGAGAAACCGATCACATCATCAGATCCGCGCCGGTGAGACGCATCCGTAGGTACCCTCCGTCCTCGCCGCCGACGACCCTAGGCCCTGCGCCATCGCCATCGACGTGGCTAGATGCTTTGTCGCCATGTGTCGGCCACGTGGGTTGAATCGCTGAGGTGGCGCGTTGCGTGGTGCCACGTGGGCATTGTGCTGGCACCGAGTCAGCCGAGGCGTGGGACCCGCACGTCAGTGGTCCAGACCCGCGTGGACCGGGTGCACCGTGAACCCGAGGAGATTCGTGGACGCAGTCCATGGACCGAGGGCTACGTGGCAGCATTTGGTTGGTCCGGGTCAAGGCTGACGTCATGCTGATGCAATAATTCGGTTTTTCAATCTAAAAATAATTCAGTTAATTCTGATTTTCCAATTTCTGTATTTTCAATTCAAATTCAAAAGGCTATAACTTTTGCATTTTAACTCGGATTTGAGTGATTAAAATTTCTAAAAATTTGTAAATTTGAGATATATTTAATGGTGAATTTTATTTGATTTTTGGAGTTCATTTTCGCTCTTTTTTGGTATTTATTTGCTTTTCTTTTTCGGTACGCGTAGACTTTGAATTATGCGACGCTTCGGAGGAAGATCTGTCAACTCAAGATCAAGTTCCAGAACAAGACCAGGACCTATTACAAGGCAAGTTGTGCTTTGATCATGTTGAACCCATGTTTATACAAATGCTATATTGTTTTACTTTATTGCATAGTATTTTAAGTATACAATTGTTTCAATTTAAATCGGGATCTAGTTAATCTACCCATTAGATCTATATACCCTACCTTGTAATTTGTATGCCATGATCTAAATGTCACCCTAGGATGGTTAACTAATAGTTGGTTAATATTGATAATCAACATGGGCTGGTTAGACCGTTGTAGTTTGCTTAGTCGTGCCACGTCATCATATATACATGAATTATCAATGAATAATATTGACTAATGGAATATGGAACAATGATGTGAACTTGTGTGTCATGTGAGGTCGCACAATGAGATTGAGTTGTAGTAGCGAGTCATGTCACACAACGATATTGATTTGTTGATGGCACGTGGTGCTTGGTAATCAACTTGGGTGATAATCACTTAGATTGGGGCAAGTGGCAAGGGGCGAGTATGCCTAGGTGGGTCCGATGGGCAGAGGGTATGTGGATGTCTTGTCTTGATCACTCTAAGGACTTAACCTTGCAAGCCTTTGACCTGAGTCAATCATGCAACCACATGTCTGGAATGGGACAGCCTGGCTGATTAATTTGTAAAGTCTAGATTTCGGTACTGTCGTGGTGATTAATGAGTTCCTATATTTGGGGTAGACTCACATGGCGTAAGAGGGGGGTCCTGGATGTGGTAACCTGTCCCACCAGTGTTGAAACCTTAGCGAGCAGTACTGGGTCTAGATGGAGCACTGTAAAGGCTTTGTTATAATCACTCGCCTTTGTGGTGTATGGTTGTATCGTGTGCGTAAAGTGCATAACCTCTGCAGAGTGTAAAACTGAATAGCCGTGCTCACGGAATTGAGCAATGCTCGGGAATTACAGTTAAGGGTTAGTTTAATTAAATGGAAAACTTGGATGGGATGGCAGGATGCCATGTGGACTGTTGGAAACTTGACTTAGGATTGGAAACTTGGTTTACTTGAGAAATACTGAATCTATTTATTACTGTTATTTGTTTTACAAGTCTTTACAATATATTTATTTTTACTCTTAAATGCTGCTTATCACAAAAAATAGCCATAATAGCATTTTCCTTTGGAATAAGCCTTGCATATAGATATATAGAATTGCATTATGTGTACAACTTGTTGAGTGCTTTATGTACTCACCTCACAACAACAATAATCAACAGTTGAAGAGTCTAAACCTTTGTTGGAGGAGTTCCAGGAGGACACGAGTCATTAGGGTCCGAGCCTTGTCAGTTGCCTGTGGTGAACTGATGAGCTATCTACGTCTTCTACTTCTCGCTGCTTATTTCCTAGTTTATATTTCAAGTCTTGCCCTGCGTGGCTTAATAATATAAGTTGGTCATAAGATCATACACTTAGCTATATCAATAAATGGGGTATTATTTTATTATCATTGAGTATGATGTGATATGTACCAATGTTGAGCTGTGTGCACTAGCGTTGATCCTGGGACTAGTGCGGTAAAACACAGTGGGTTCGAATCAGTGGATTCGGGTCTTTACAAGGACAACAGTGCTAGGTCATGGTGAGGCGGAGGATGACCGGGACTAGGCGAGGTGCGCCAGAGGTCCAAACAGTCGAGGATCGCCGGAAAATGATCGGAGACGAAGTCGCTGCGAGCCGAGAAGACAAGGAATGGATGAGATGCTAACTTGGAGCTACTCAGATCAAGGAGGGCCGTTGGATCGCGATCTAGGTGATAGAGTCGTGGGTCTAGTTAGTATGCTTTGAAAAGCGTGCAAAAACCCGGTATGTTAGAGGGTTTCGAGTTATCCCATGTATGAGTGAGTCAATCCTAGCTCTTGATGGTGATCCTTAGGGTAGAAGGAACTCATCCAAGGGTGGAGGATGATTCAAGAGTAGTATAAATAGAGGGGGGAGGGTAGCCTTCCTCCTCTTGAAGGTTTTATAGGTTTTGTGCTCCTTTGAGCTTTGCCTACTTTGTTGTGAGACTTTGTAAACCTCCTTTCCAGAAATGCAAATCAATTTCTCCTATGCTTTAATTTACTTTACGTATTTACTTTATGTCTTAAATTTAGCATTTAAATTCCGCACTTACATTCTTGCAATTTATATTTATGCAATTTGGATTTGCCTCCCCTCCTTCTACATGCTTTTGCTTCTTGTGCTAAGGATGTTAATTGATGGATGAATCTCCTATTATACCTCAATCGTCTAGGCAATCCATGTGTTTTTCTTGTGAGAAACCGATTTTGTATTCTTGAGTGAATCATTCTTCTAGATCGTGTTTGTGGGGTTTTGAACTCATGTTCTTGCTTGCTGTGACGTGTGGGAGGCTATCCAAGATCATCTTGATCATAATAACCCCATGAGCAAGTCCAAGATCGAGTTCTTGAGTTTTGCTCAAACTTGGTGTGTTCTTCCTTCAAAGTGAAAAATGTTGGAACTTTGACATCAATCCTTACGATTGAAGGATGGAACAAGTTCCTAACATCCTTATGAAGACATCTACCAAGTTTCGTGAGTTTGTGTCCAGCCGATCAAAAGATTCATAAAAATTTGCTTTTGAAGTTCGTGCTGATTCTTCAGCTGTTCTTGAGGGCGGTGCAACCAACCCCAGTCTGGTCATACCGGTCTCCGGTGCTACCAGAGCTGCGGTAGCACCGGCCATAAAGAGCAATTAACTTCCTCTGGTTCGTTTTTTATTGTCTCTTGTGTGGGCTTGGTTGGAGTGTCTTGAGTGAGGGAAAATTTAATTTGGGATCATTCACAACCCACTCTGATCACCATCTCGATCCTTCACAACCTTTTCAAATTATCAAGAAACTACATAATTTGATTAATTCAGTTTCCATTACTAAAGCATGGCTAAGCATGATCATTATATAACCGCGTATATCCAGGTTGACATTATGTATTGTCTAACCATATTCTAGAGTTATCATGGTTCACAGTTCAATATTTATTAAGGAAGTTCCATGAGATAGGGTTATAGCTACCAGTACCACAATATAGCAAATTTACTGAAAATACGCGCATGCATAAATAGATTTGATAAAACAAAGCAAAATTAAAATACTGGGATCAATATGATCAAAGGGGGTGATTGACTTGATTTTTTGGTTCAGGAATCGACTTGGGTTGAAGTTTTCAATAGCATCTTCGTGTACGTCAATATCTACACGTGATTATCGTATCGTATAATAGCAATAAGAAGAAATGACAATAAGAGACAAAAAGAAGTCAAATAAAATGAAATTCAAAGATGAATTAGAATTGAAGGTTCTGGTGATAAAAACATTTTAAATATTTATTTCTTTATTATTTGAATTTATTTGTTTGGGCTATGGATTTTAGGGTTTATATTATATCGGTTGAGCTTCTAATAGGATTCAGATGCAAAGCATGTTATAATAGAATTATTTTTAAAAAATAGGATGGTCTTGCCTTAGTGAGCATTTTTAAGCTGGTCCTATTGGTATTAGTATTTATTTATGATATTGTATTCATTTCCTAATTTTATGCATTTCTAAAGTTTATGTTATAGAGGTTAGATTTCTTTTTTTAGAATTGTGAGCGTAGTTTACATGTATATGCAACCATTTTAAAGCATTAGCAGGTCTTGACCCTAGAAGTGTCTTGAAAATGGTTTTGCATATTTTAGCTTTTATTTGTGAAAATTATTAATGTTTTAGTTTTTGTGTACATAGAAGATGAAGTCTATATGAACTTAATTTAAACTAAATCAACATTTAATATTTTTTGCAAATTAAGATAGTCTTGACCTTAGGAATGTTTTGAAACTAGTTCTTCCTGATTTAACATTTATCTGTGATATTTTACTTATATTTGTTTGTTTCCCTAAGTATATATATACACACTACATGAAGGCATGTGTCAACTAGGGGGTTATGTGCAGCTACGATTAAACATAATGATTTTTATAGTATTGAATGGTCTGGCCCTATAGAACTTATACTAACTAGTTTCATATCTATCGTTATTTATTTGTGAAAGATATGCATATATCGGTCTTTTGTACATAGGAGGCAAAGCTATATAGGAACTAAGGTAAACATTATTTATCTTTACAAGGTTAGCTAATCTGGACCTATAGGATGTTCACAGACTGGTTCTTTTACATAAACACTTATTTGTGCTACATGGCCAGATACTAACTATATGTACTTAGCACCTAAAGTCTTTTATAAACTTAGTGCAAACTAAATTAATTATGAAATATTTTTGCATATCTAAGGATGCTATGGTCTTATCGGAGCCTAGGAATTGGTTTTACCAAATTTTGAATTTATATGCACAAGTTATAGCTAATTAAGTTTCTAATGCATTGAATACTGACCTATTTACAAAATTAATTCAAACTAGGTTCAAATGTAAATATTTTTGTAAAAATAGGTTTCTTATGTTCTTAGGAGCATATATAAATTATTTCATTATTTTAGGAGTTATGGTTTACATACTTCTAATAGTGTCTATATTAGGGTTTGTTTGAAATTTAATTCAAATAATTCAAACTGTGATTCAAAAATAAGTATTTTTGCATATTCAGAGCCTACTTGATTTTAGATGAATTTGTAAATTTATTTCACTGGAGTTGGACTTAAAATGCAAAATATATTGCTATTTGAATTCTGCCGGTTTGAATAATTCCCAGGAAATCAGAAAATACGTGTTCTCCTTTAGAAAGTATATTTACCGTTTGAATTGGCTTTGCTTACACTGGCTGACATGAAGGGCCCACAACGCAGAGAGAGAGAAAACAGAGGCTAGTGCAGGGGCTCTTGCCGCCGGCGAGGTGAGGCCAGAGGCGGGGGTTGGCGGTTCGAAGAGCAGGATTAGGACCTAAGGAGGCAAGGGGAGGGCTCTACCGCGAGGCTGCCGTGCTGTGGCGAGCTGGTGTCGGAGCTATGCGGCGGGATCGACGGTGGTTGGCCGGGGGTGACGAAGAAGGCAATTTGAGATCGGAATTATGGTTGCTGAGCATCACAAATACATTTTTACCGTTTAGCTTAGACGGAAACGGATCGGATACGGGCGGATATTACTCTTTTCGTATCATAATCCATATTTTTTTCTCGGATTCGGAACCGGATACGGGCTAGTCAAATCCGGATAATTCGAGATATGGACACGGGTCGGATATATGAGGGATTCGGATCAGGAACGAATAGAGATATACGGATAACACACGCATACATTGAGTAATATATGCTGAATCAAATCACATAAACCCATGACAATAATAGCACGTTATATATTAACAAAAGCAGTCGCCAGTCGACACTTCATATTGTTAGCATATTCAGTAAACATTTAAGTGATTCCACTTACAAACTTCATGACCGATGAAACTTCCACAATACCATTTCAAGTATATTACCTATGTATTTCTGTACCCAAAATGGCCAGACATAATTTTATTCTGCAATTCATATTAATTAGGTGATGGGGACTTAAAGGCTGCGGGTTTTTTTGTTGAATTTATTTTATTTTCCAACAACTTCATGTTTGAAGCCAGAATAGCATCCGGATGAACCGATGAAGACTGGTCTGGCGTGTGAATGCACTGATGCCTGTGATGTGAAGCGTGATGGGGTAGGGACTGGCCGAATGGGCCAAGAGGCAGGAGCCCAGGACCAACGCCAGGTCGCCACTCGCTGGAGGCTATGGGCTGGGCCATCTTCAAAATGGATATCCGAATAGCTAATTATCCGATATCCTGATTCCGATCCATATTTCCCGGATACTTCATGCTCCGAATCTGATCCGGTATCCGGATTCAAATATCCGGATCTGGATCCGGATCCGACCGGATATTTAAAATCCATCCCTAATCCGATCCCGACCGGATCCAGATCCAGATCGGGCGTATAAAATCCAACCCGTTTTCACCCCTACTCCTACACAAAGTTTGACTCGGCTTCATCTTGCCTTGCATGCCATGGACTCTACTCCGTTGCAAGATTAACTCTATCAATCACCCCCTTAATCTTGTAACACAATTCTAACTTGTTGAGGTAATCGGTCTTAACTATGACTTACCCAATATTTACGCGATACAAGATAGAGAATGCATCTCCTCAACATTTCAGACTCATCTTACTTAAATCAAGACGGCGAACATATCTACTCAACGTCTTGGTATTATCTTTGATGGACATGATTTTGGACGGCGTACGCATCTCATCAATATCCCGGAGTCAACTTTGACGGATTTGACTTAGGATGACGAATACACTTCCTCAATAAAGAATAGATGTAAAACACAAAGAGCTTTGTAGCTTAGTGGTTTGTATGCTGTCTTGTGAATCAGAAGGTCCCGAGTTTAAGTCCTCTAGGCCGCATATTTCTGGTTGATTTTTTTTTGTTCTTTTTTATTTTCAACACACGAGCTCAACGTTCTCCAACTACGGCGACCTGCACGTGTACAAGACGGCCGTCGTTGGAGCTCCCGGGCCTGATCAAGATCAACTACGACAGTGGACCGCCGTGCGATCCGGACAGCCGGGATTGGGTCTCTGACGGTGGCGATGTGGTGATGCGTGTCGCCCGCTGGATCGAGGATTTCATGCCGAAGCACGTGGACCGGTCGTCCGCCAGTCGTGCACGTATTCCATGACGCCGGACAAGGACTTCGTGATCGGCTTCCTCTGCGGGGAGTTCGGCGAGGACGTGGTGGTCGGGGCCGGGTTCTTCGGGCACGGGTTCAAGATGGCGGTGGGGAGGATCTTGGCTGAGATGGCCGTTGACGGCGAGGCAAGGACGGCGGCGGAGGCCGGTGCGGAGCTCCGGCACTTCAGGATCAACCGGTTCGAGGGCATGCAATCCCATGGGGAACATCAAGGATAATTGAGATGAATATGAGCTCGTATGCTTTTGATTGTTGTCGTCGATCGATAGCAATTGGGTCATTAATTTTGTCAAGTTATCGCTCTATCATGTCCCTTGTAGTTGGACTTTCGACTGTTTAACACAACTTTCCTTTATTAGCTCATTCATCCTCTCAATGATAGAAAGTGTCGTGAAACAAGCAAACGATCACATAGCACACGTCCGGATCGTGTGAACACTCTTAGAGTTAATCTCGTGTCCAAACCAAAATAAGAGAAGGGGGGAGTCCGAATCAAATAAGGAAATGAGACCTATTCAGATTTGGTTATTTGAATCATTTTCTGATTCATAGAGCTGTAGGTTAAGGATATAAATTCCTAGATAGTCCAGAAGTTTCTCAGTAAGATAAGAAAGCAAGAGAGCAAGAAAATAAGAAAATATGCTAGTTGTGTCGTACCATCAAAATATTTACGTTCATTAGTTCTTGTACTTGATTTTTTTGCCGTCGTACGTATGTGTTGATTTAGGCTAAAATCAACAATTGGTATCAGAGCGAGGGTCTAATCTTGTTGTTGCCCTTGCCCCAGGGGAAGCCACCACTGTTAGACCTCGGAGCAGGCTATCGTCGCTGAGCGATGCAGTGTTGAGTGGGATCCGACAGTGCATCAAGCGTAGATGTGGTGGTGCATGCGGCTCCACAAGGAGCAGATGGCGAGATAGTAAGCCGTCGTCAAGGTACGCATTATACACAATGTGTGGTGTACGTGCGTGTGTGTATTTAGGTCATTGTGTTAGTGTCCCATATGTGCATCTTAACTTGTGAGTGTGTGTCCAAGTGCTCGTATGTGTAAAACTCTCGTCCGAGTCTCTTGTACTGTCGAAGTTGTTTTACAAGCGGAGAGAATCAACGTGAGGAGATGCTATATAATAAGTTGTCTCATCAGCAACAAAGAGGTGACAACGGTGACATAGAGGCTATCATTACAAAAAGAGCTGAGGTCATCAAGACCGAAGCGATCGACATCGACAAGTCATGTCACTAGCAATAAAAAGGCGGCGGCAAAGATGTGGCAATGAAGGGTGAAGACGGTGTATCTCCTCGATACCTGCTATTGACAAGCTTCATCGATAACAGACATGATAAGATGACATTGGTGGCCATCTATGTGTCTCGTCGAAAAGGCTGTCAAAGCTACGTATTCTTGTATCAAATGTGTCCACGAGATAATATGTGTGATTATGTGAGTTTTTGTGCGAGTTATGTCCATAAGATATACATGTGCGAGTTCTTTCAGAGATGTGGTGCGTATTAGAAGAGATCATACTGTAATGTACAAGAAGATCAAAAGAAAGCCGCTGCGTATGCCAAGAGGAGTCCAGGACGTTGAGGAGATGTGTTCGTCATCCTAAGTTGAGTTCATTGGAGATGTGTCCAGGATGTTGTGGAGGCATGTTTGTCATCCTAAGTTGAGTTCGTAGGGGATGTGTACAGGATGTTGAGGAGATGAATTCACCATCCTGAGTCATGTCTGTTGAAGATGAGTCCAGGAAATTGAGGAGATGTATTCACTGTCCTGTGTTGAGTAAGTTATAGTTGAAACCGACTGCCATAAGAAGTTAGAGTTGTGTTAGAAATTAGATGTTACAAGATTAAAGGGGTGAATGTTAGAGTTAATATTATGTCCTATAACAACCTAATTTTTGTGTCATTTAGATTTAATATGGTTTTTGTGAATTTTTTGAAATTTATCTAGATTTATTTATTAGTATTGAATATGGCCTTTTATGAAAACTATTTAAAAGTTTGGGAAATTTAAATGAAGTTTTGTCAAAAATATTTTATTTCGGTTCCAAATGTCTCAAAGTATTTTTAGGAATTTCTCTAGATTTTTCCTAATATTTTTATTGCCTTAATCAAATTATTTTAATTATCAGAATATTTTTAAATCAGAAAACTTGGGATATTAGGATGAATAGTATTGGGCCGAAGCCCATAGGGCTTGGCCTGTTTCGGTCGGGTCGACCCGGGTTCTAGAAACCCTAGATCGGTCGTCATTGATTATTGATCGGACAGTTGGGGGTTAATTGGAAACCCTAAGGTATCTAAGCCGTTGGATCGGAACTGTGTGGGCGGTCGTGATTGTGCCACGTCCGAACCGCTGGCAACCGCCCGATCTTCGACACGTGTATGGCAGGGACTTCGTCTTCTCCACGTAGCCACAGTCGTCTCAGTCTTGGATTCCTCTACCTTGACGGGTTAGGGTTCCGTCACAAGCGCGGACATCGAGGCCTTTATAAGGCGCATTAGCATCGTCCGAGGTTCACCATTCCACGTCACTGCTTTTGCCCCAAAAACGTCACCTAAGGAGCCACCGTCATCAAGAACGAGCTCGCCGGAGTTGGAGTCGTCGTCGTTGTCTTCTTTCGAGTTGTTCGCTGTCTACGTTGGGTCTCCGCCGCCGCCTAGGGTGTCACCAAGTTTGTCGTATTGAAACGATCCAAATCCGTTTGATCTTGTAGCCGATCTGACACCAGAACGTCGTCGCCATGGTCTTTGTCTTCACCTCTGTTGAGTCGTGCCGCCGTGAGGAGCTCGCTGAGGTCTCGACCTTCCGATCTGTAGATGGTCGTGGGATGTGCGACGCGTGGCTAGCTCTGCATCTTGCCACGTGTCAAGCCTACGTCTGGTCCCGTGGCCCCTTACGACAGTGCTGATGTCGCCCTATGAAGTCATGCTTGCATCAGTCCTGCCACATGTCGTGGAGGCGCCGTGGACCGAGTTCACGATGGACCGGCATTGGGTGGTGGACTGCGTCCATGCACCGTGGTGATGTCTCACATTCTGATTGGTCCGGATTGGTGCTGAAGTCATGCTGACATCACAAATAGCTTTTTCAGTATGGATTTAATTCAGGAAAATAATTATTTAATATTTTCTGATATTCTTATTTATTCAAATCTTTCGAGAGCCCGTTCTTCCTCACATGAGCTTCGATTGAGGCGATTCAAATTTCTAAAAATTTGTAAAATTGAGATCTATTTCATTGTGAATTTTACTTATTTTTGGAGTTTGTTTGTTCGTTGTTTTGGTATTTATTTGGTGTTTTCTCTCGTTACTTGTAGACGTTGAAGTACTCAGAGCATCTGAGGAGAAATCGTCGAATCAAGAGCAAGGTCCAAAGCAGGAACAAGAGCTTTTCCAAGGCAAGTTGTGCTTTGATCATGTTGCTATGTTGATTTAAATCATGCATGTTATTTAAATGTGTACCTCTGTTTTCAAATTTAGTTTGGTATCTTGTTATTCATCCCAATTGAATTATACCCTATCTTTTCATTTGTATGCCATGATTATTGCCACCTTAGGATGGTTCATTATTAGTTGGTTGCTAATAGAGATCAACGTGGGTTAGTTAGACCGTGTATAGTTTGCTTAGCCATGCCACGTATGACACATGTCTTTTGAAATAACAAAGTTAATCTTGACTAATGGAATATGGAATATATTTATGGAATTGGTGTGTCATGTGTTGTCATACGATGGTATTGAGTTGTAGTAACATGTGTTGTTCTACAACGAAGTTGAATTGTTGATGGCATGTGTTGTATGGTAATCAACTGGGGTGGTAATGATTTAGATTGGGGCAAGTGGCAAGGGGCAGTATGCCAAGGTGGGTCTATGTGGCGGTATGGGTTGTGGAAGTCTTGCCTCGATCAATCTAAGGGCTTAACCTTGCAAGCCTTTGACCTGAGTCAAACATGTATCCACATGTCTGGAATGGGACATATCTAGCTGATTAATTTGTAATGCCTTAGCTTTGGTACTACTAGTGGTGGTGTGAGTCCCGACCGAACGATGAAACTCACATGGCGCAAGTAGTGGACTCTGATTGTGGTAACCAGTCCTTTCAGTATTGAACCTTAGGGGGTAGTACTGGATTAAGACGGAACATTGTAAAGGCTTTGTTATGATCGCTCGCCTATGTGGTGAGATGGTAATATCTTGTGGGTAAAGTGCATAACCTCTACAGAGTGTACAAACTATTTAGATAGCCGTGCTCGTGGTATTGAGTAATGCTCGGGAATTACAGTCAAGGAATAGAATTTTGCAAAATGAAAACTTGGATGGAAAGCTGGGTGCTGGTGCAAACTTGGAATATGTTAGGGCTGGGTGCCAGGTTTATTTGAGAAATGTTGAAAGTTACTATTTATTATTATTTGTTTTGCTGTCATTTCAATCTAGTTATTGCATTATTTTATAAATGCTGTTTTGCTACAAAATAGCCATGTTAGCCATTCCTTTGAAACAAACCATGCATATAGTATGTTAGACTTGCATTCTGTTTACAACTTGTTGAGTGCTTTATGTACTTACCCTTGCCAACACCAACATCACCAGTTCAGGAGTCTACACTGGTTTTGGAGGAGTATTCAGAAGAGACGAATGTTCAGGGTGCGAACCTTCTTAGTTTCCTGTGGTACACTGAGGGGTTTATCTACGTTTTTATTCCGCTGCAATTATTTTAGCCCATGTGGCAGAGTCATGTTAGGTTGACCATAAGGTCAGTCAACAGGTTAATAATTAATATATAAAGTCTTTTATTATGATTCCGCTGTGTATGATTATGATATTCATCTATGTTGAGCCTGTGTGCACTAGCGTGATCCTGGACAAGTGTGATATACAAAGAGGGTCCGTATTTGCATATTCGGGTCCCGACAGAGGTAGTTTCAGAGCCATACTGACTGTATGTCTTGGCCCTAAATAGTCTAGTTGTCTATTAGGGGTATTAAAAATTATTTTCTAAAGGAAAAATTCAAATTAACTAAAAAGAAGCTCTTGACTCTTCTCATTCTTCTATTTCTCGCCCCTTTGCTGGAATTTTCTACCGATTCTCTCTTTGCGGGAATTTTCTGCCAGTTCAAGTGAGGTCTCACCCAAGTTCTTTATCAGATGAGGGTGGCTCAGTCCTATAGTGAGTGCAAAGGAGGCTATGCTGCTGAACTATGGAGAGTTCTGCAGGTCTTTAGAAGAAAGGAGACTATGCTGCTGAACTATAGAGAGTTCTGCAGGTCTTTAGAGGCTTTGTTAGACCGCTTTACAAAGGACACTGTTGGGTTGTTAATGGTGTGGAGCGAAGTTTTATTTGCAAGATCCTTATCTATGCTCGACAGGATGAAAAGTCCAACAAACCAATCAACATTACGGTCAGAAGAGCTACATTTGAGATTGGGATCCAGGAGTCTCCACGTCTTGCCTTGTGACGGATTTGTCAGGATTATGCTCATGAGTTTGAGGACACCATGTTTAGGCTGCATCCATCTGGACGTGCTTGTCAACGCCAGAAGATTGAAGAGGAAGAGGATGTCACTGTGGTGCACATGGCAAAGTTCACTACTATTCAAGAAGATCTCATGAAGGATACAACTCAAGAATTGAAGCAAGTGTATAAAGCCTTGATGATTGTCAAAGAAGAACTTTAGGAGACACACATAGCGGTGACTGAGAGGATCATGGAGTTAGAGGAAGCCCTATATGGTGATGGTGATCAAGCTGAGCTGGAGCAAGGTGAGGAAGAGAAGGAAGAAGACCCCGAGGAGCTTGAGATAGAGCCAGAGGAGCATGATGTGCACGTGGATTTTGAGGTGCCAGTTGTTGGATATCAGGATCGTTTTGCACCCATGCCAGCCCACCCACCAGTGTATGCACCGGGAGAGCCTCAGCTTAGGTGGTTGGATGAGTGAGAGGGTTAGTTAGTGGTTGAGACTCTTATTTTGAGTCACGTTTGTTTAAGTTAGACAGTGTCACCCTGGTAATCGTTAGCTTGTGTGTTTAGATTGACTTGGTTCTTTTATGATTGTTGAGTATACAGTATGTGTTGCATAGGTTTTAAGCTTTTGTAAGCATCTATACTAAGTTATTAATAAAGTTTGCTTAAGTTGTTTGGTTAAACATGTTTCCCCTACACTAGGATTCTTGAATCGTATCTATGCTATCTCCTCCTCTAACCATGTGAAGCAATCAATAGATGGTTCAAACTCATGGAAATAATAGAGCTTCTGGGAGTGGAACCCGATCCAATGACAATCCTAATGATGGAGCATTTCCTCAACCATCACCGTCAGTAGATATGAAAAACTTCAGAGTTTTTCTCGCTGCTCAGACTCAGTTAATTCAGATAATGATGCAACAATGCAGAATGTGATAACTCAAGCTGCAGCTAACAACACTACTCAAGTCAACAACAATGGACCTCATCCTTATTCAAAGTTGTTTGATTTTATGAGGACTCGTCCACCAACATTCTCTGGGAATGTCAATCCTTTGGAAGCTGACAACTGGCTCAGAACGATAGAGAGGAAGCTGCACATAACGCAGTGTGAAGGCAATGAGAAGGTTCTCTATTCTTTCCATCAACTGGAAGGAACTGCTGCTGAATGGTGGGAGAACTATTGTGCTGCTCATGAAGCCCCACAAGAGATCACCTGGGAGGAGTTCACTACGATATTTCATCAGTATCATGTGCCTGAAGGAATGATGGATCTAAAGAAAGAGGAATTTAGGGCACTCAAGCACGGAAGTCAGCCAGTGGCTGAATACTTGAATAAGTTTACACAGCTTGCACGCTACGCCCCTGAAGATATTGCTACAGACAAAGCAAGACAGTCTCGTTTCATGAAGGGACTGAACTTTGAGTTGCAAGTTGGGTTGATTACCCATAACTTTATAAATTTCTAGGAATTGGTTAATAAGGTTTTGATCTTGGAAGACAAGCACAAGGAAGTTGGTGAGGATCGCAAGCGCAGAATGGCTCATCAAGTAGGACGTCCAAATTAGTTAAAGTTGAGAATAACTTCACAATAGTTTGCCAAATTTCAACTGTAGGCTGCAAATAAGACAACAACACTTACACCGCGTTCAAGTGGTCAGAGTTTTCAGACGCCTGCTCAAGCAAGCAATGTGCCGAGAGGAGATCAACAGTTGTTAGGAAGACACTGCTACAGTTGTCGTGAACCTGTGCATTTTGCCAATCAATGTCCTAAAAAAGGAGACATTAATCCTGTCTCTTCAACTTAGAATCAACACCTGTGAAGATCCCCACACCTGGAGCTAATCATGGAGGAAATCAAGCTGGAGCTACTCTACAAGCCACGGTGAGAGGTCAAGTCAATCACATTACAGCAGACGGAGCTCAAGATGTATCGGACGTCGTATTGGGTAAGTTTTTGGTTAACTCAGTACCTACAATAGTTTTGTTTGATTCTGGAGCTTCACATTCGTTTATTTCTTAAGATTTTGCCATTGGAAATGGGTTAAAGGTTATGAATCTTAAGTGTATGCTATTAGTCCAAGCCCCTAGATCAGAATTCCGATCTAACCTAGGGTGTTTGGGAGTTAAGTTACTCATTGATGGAGTAAAGTTCCTAGTGAACCTTATTATATTGGATATCCAAACCCTAGATGTTATCCTTGAAATGGATTGGTTGTCCAAGTATAAGGCTGTGTTGGATTGTAGTCGAAGAGTAGTGTCAGTTGAAAGCCCAAAAGACGAGAAAGTGGAATTTCAAGCGACCGCAGTTCGTAATGGTCAGTTAATAGTTAACAGTGTGAAGGTTGCCAGTTTAGAGGATGTGCCAGTATTTAAGGAATACCCGGATGCTTTTCTTGAGGATCTACCTAGTATGTCGCCAAATCGACAGATCAAGTTTGTTATTGAGTTAGTGCCTGATACAACACCAATAGAAAAACGATCATACAACACCAATAGAAAAACGATCGTATTTTGATTGGTCCGGATCGGTGTTGATGTCATGTTGACATCATAAATAGCTTTTTCACTAAAGATTTAATTGGGAAATTAATTATATACTATTTTCTTATTTATTCAAATCTTTCGAGGGCCCTTTCTTCCTCATACGAGCTCCGATTGAGGTGATTCAAATTTTTTAAAAATTTTAAAATTGAGATTTATTTAATGGTGAATTTTATTTATTTTTGGAGTTTGTTTCTTCTCTATTTTGGTATTTATTTGGAGTTTTCTCTCGTTACGCGTAGACGTTGAAGTGCTCGGAGTGTCTGAGGAGGAATCGTTGAACCAAGGGTAAGGTCCAAAGTAGGAACAAGAGCTTTTCCAAGGCAAGTTGTGCTTTGATCATGTTGTAACCAGTTTTACAAAATTGCTATATGATTTAAATTATGCATGTTATTTAAATGTGTACCTCTGTTTCCAAATTTAGTTCGAGATCTTGTTATTCATCCCAATTGAACTATACCCTACCTTGTCATTTGTATGCAATGATTATTGTCACCATATGATGGTTTATTATTAATTGGTTGCTAATAGAGATCAACATGGGTTAGTTAGACCGTGTATAGTTTGCTTAGCCATGCCACGCATGACACTTGTCTTTTGAAATATCAAAGTTAATCTTGAATAATGGAATATGGAATATGTTTATGGAATTAGTGTGCCATGTGTTGTCATACAATAATGTTGAGTTGTAGTAACATATGTTGTTCTGTAACAAAGTTGAATTGTTGATGGCATGTGTTGCATGGTAATCAACTGGGGTGGTAATGATTTAGATTAGAGAAAATGACAAGGGCCAGTATGTCAATGTGGCTTTATGTGGCCGTATGGGCTGTGGAAGTCTTGCCTAGGTCAACCTAAGGACTTAACCTTGCAAGACTTTGACCTCAGTCAACCATGCAATCACATGACTGGATGGGACAGACCAAGCTGTTTAATTTACAATGTCTTAGCTTTGGTACTACTAGTGGTGGTGTGAGTCCCGACCGAACGATAAAACATACATGGCGCAAGAGGGAGCTCTGATTGTGGTAACCAGTCCCTTTGGTATTGAAACCTTAGTGGGTAGTACTGGGTTAAGACAAAATATTGTAAAAGCTTTGTTATGATCGATCGACTGTCTAGTGAGATGGTTATATCTTGTGGGTAAAGTGTATAACCTCTACAGAGTGTATAAACTATTAGGATTGCTGTGCTCATGATATTGAGTAATGCTCGGGAATTACAGTCAAGGAATAGAACTTTGTAAAATGAAAACTTGGATGGAAAGCTGGGTGCTGGTGCAAACTTGAAATATGTTAGGGCTGGGTGCTAGGTTTACTTGAGAAATACTGAAAGTTACTATTTATTATTATTTGTTTTACTGTCATTTCAATCTAGTTATTGTATTCTTTAATAAATGCCGTTTTACTGCAAAATAGATATGTTAGCCATTCCTTTGGAACAAGCTATGTATGTAGTATGTTAGACTGCATTCTGTGCACAACTTGTTGAGTGCTTTATCTACTCATCCTTGCCAACACCAACATTACCAGTTGAGGAGGAGTCTACATCAGTTTTGAAGGAGTATCCAGAAGAGACGAATGTTTAGCATGCGAGGCTTATCAGTTACCTGTGGTACACTGAGGGGTTTATCTACGTTTTCATTCCGCTGTAATTTAATTTGTTATCATAGTTTAGCCCATATGGCAGAGTCATGTAATGTTTATAATAAGGTCAGTCAACATGTTAATAATTAATATATGAAGTCTTTTATTATGATTCCACCGTGTATGATTGTGATATTCATATATGTTGAGCCTGTATGCACTAGCTTGATCCTAAACTAGTGTGATATACACGGAGGGTCCATATTTGTATATTCGGGTCCCGACATGTCCAAATGGAAAGGAGATGAGTTCGAATCAAATAAGGAAATGAGACCTATTCATATTCGGTTACTTGAATCTTTTTTTGATTCTTCGAGTTGTAGGTTAAGGGTATAAATTTCTATGTAGTCCTGAAATTTGTAAGTAAGATGAGAAAGCAAGAGAGCAAGAAAATAAAAAATATGCTAGTTGTGGCACACCATCAAAATACTTGAGTTAGTGGGTTCTTATACTTATTTTTTGCCGTCGTGTCGACGAGGCGACAACATGAGCGCCTCCACGTCGGACCCGGTGAACCCGCGCAAGCAAGGCTCAGAGATGTCCATCGACTCCATCTCCTCTCCCACACTGGATCTCCATGCCCTTTTTTCTTTAGATATCAAGCGGAGCATGTATAATTCACAAACGAGACGACGGTCCCGACTAGAGCAGGTAGTCATTGTTGTTCAGTATTTCACTTGAGACATCAAAGTTCAGACATATGGAGCGACAGAATTTGGCGCAGCTGCTGACGTCCCTCGCTGTCGACCTGCTCGCGGATGTCCCCCGTAGTCGACCAGCTCATGGACGTCCCCCGCCGTCGATGCTCGTCAGCTGCTGTGTGCAGACCTCCTCCCGCACTCGCTGGGCTGCATTTTTATCGACAACCTACACCTCTCTCGGAATTCTTCTCCCGCCCCTCGACGGCCCCAAAAAATTTCGGGCAACTGTCAAAGGTTGGAAAATCGACAATAAATTTATACCTTCGAGTTAGCAGAGTCAAGCACAAAATCGGAGGGACACGATTTAGACAGATTCGGACCCTCTGGCGGAGTAATACCCTACTCTTGTTTGGATGATGTATGGAGTCGATGAACAAAGTACAGAGCAATGTGTCTAGCCCTAGTTACAATGTGAATTGTATCTAAGCTAAGCCTATGCTATGGTTAGAGGATGACGAAACAAGCTTCGTCGGCTCCTAAGCTCTATTCGCAAAAGGGACTACTTGTTTAAAAGCTCTAAATGGCTAATCTTCTGAGAATTGCTCCCCTCCCCCCTGAGGGTCCCTACCTCAGGCTTTATCATGATGATCCCGCTTCCGGTCGAGTCATAGTCGATTTGGGGTACCAGATCTAACCGATGAAGAGTCTATCACCGCGTAATCTGTATGCCATATCCAAATTGCCATCTATACTAGGCGTACTCGAGTTGGTTTTCTCACAAGGGGAAAGCGATCGAGTCCTTCCTGATATGGAGTTATCTTTCCCGCGTATATCATATCCCTCAAAATCGGTCCCGTGATATCTAGAATCTCTGCATGTAGGACATATCCTCCACATATCCTCTGTGGACACATACCCCATGTTTATATATTTGACAGTATCCCCCGAACTCTGTTCAGCGGAGGGTCTACTTAAGTGCTTGGTCGATTACTGCCAAAGCCTTGCTTGGTTGAGTAATGCATCGCCTGCTTGTAGTCAAACGATTCGAGTAGAGTGGGAATTGCTGAGTATCGAGTAGGGATGTGCTGGGTCAAGCGCCCTGCCATCAGCCCGTATCGAGTCCTCAGGGTAACCGTGAGTTACTCGATGTCGCTACATCGACTCATCTCTGTGCAGAGTTGGAAATTCAAAAAATCTAAATGTTGGCAGTTGAGCATTTATTGCTCTCATCTGCAGTGCCAAGATGGGTGCAGCGTCATCATTCCGCCTTTCGTGCCAATTGAAACGTCGTTCCATGGGGAATGAATTGTTCGCCTGGAGAGAGGATTTTGGCCTATAAATTCTCATACCTGGAACTGTAGCCATTCCCCTCCTTTTCAACTCCATCGACAAGTTCTTGATTTGTATCAAATCTAGCTTTTTCACCTGAGCCCCAATTCAATCACAATCCTCAGTGTGTTCGTCCACCTTTGTGAGGCGTATCTAGGGATTAGCCCTAGCCTCAATTTATTCCGCCACTTCTATAGCTTGAAGAGGGCGACAAAGAACAAGGTCATTGGGGTGCGGTTTCCACCTCCATGCAGCAGCAAGATCCAACTTGTATATCCTTGTCCCTGTTACCTCCTTTTGGCAGTCAAACTGGAAGAAGCGATGGTTTTATATTACTTCTCCAGATACCGTGAACCTTCCTCTAGGCTACCGACCACTCTTTCTCAGCCCTATCGACCTCTGGACGAAGGCCCCTCCTGCGACCGCTAGAACTTCTTATTATGTTCAAAAGATTGAGGAGTTGAGGAAAATTGGGCTGACCGGGTGACACGTCACTAGAGAATTCATTACGTGCCAGTCAAGTCTGCTGAAGTGAAGGGACCACTTCGCTTGGGACTACTCCGGTGCCGAAGATGCCACAAGGGACAATCCTGGAGGTAAGCTTTTATACTGCTTTTTGTTCTCCTTACTTTAGCCGATGAATGATGAGTTGATCCTCTTGTGCACCAGATCTGTCGAATTCAGAAATCTCCTCCTGGTTGAGCAAAATATTCTAAGGCTCAGAGCCGGGTGCGTGTGGCATTGAAGCATACTCACTCGTTAATCCACGACCGGAGGTTAGTGATTTTTCGCGACTCGTAATGCATCATGTTGCACATCCATTTTTCATCTTGACTTAACGCCTCCCCAGGAGGCCAAAGCAGTTAGCTATGTATTACAAACATGCCAGTGTTGGACGCTGATACTGCTGTAGAAGCAACCCTTGGTAATTTTAGTTTGGTACATTTTACAACCAACTTGAGAATAGTTAGTAGATCAACATCTAGATACAAAATGTAAAGAGGAAAAGGTAAGAGGAAGGACCGAAGCAGATGAGGTACAAAAGCATTTTAAGGTCATTTGGGTCACTGTATCTACTAGCTTTCAAGCAAAGACTACAGGCAGCATGTCAGAGAATAGCGAGAATTGTCATAATACTAAAAGCCAGTGCCAATTTACCAAGCAAAAAAGATGCATCTAAAGTAGGCGCTGCATTTCTCGTGGATTCTCTCTACTACATCGAATTGTTAATGTCGACTACTTGACTCCGAGCCAACTGAAATAAAACAGACTAATCCATGAATGCAAGTAGCAAGGATCCCCACTGTCAAAAGGATTATGTAACATCACAAAAATTTGAGTTTTGGAATGTTTGAATTTGAAAATGAACCATTTGCATTTTCCTTGAATTAATCAAAGCTTAATTTGAATTTCCTATGAATGAAAGGATTTAATTTGACTAAATTATTCATCAAACCAAAGATTTCCAGTTTTAGTTAGGTTTATTAAGCTTCAAGGAATTTTTTCTGTATTTTTGGATATTTTTATGAATTTATTTGCTAATTATTTGAATTTATTTTCTTTTATTTGAATTTTTGGATTTTTCTTAATGCGGAAATTTTTTTAATCCGAAAAATCCCTCACAGGCCGTTTCTTTCGTGGGCTCGCTTTTTTTCTCGCCGCCTTCACTGCTCGCTCTGCCACTACAGCCGCCGCCCGGCCGGCCGGCCGCCACACAACCCTAACTCCTAGCCGCGCTGCGTCGAAACGCGCTGTCATACGCTCTCGGAGTCTGTGTTTTGCACGCCTCCCAGTGCTATTTAAGGAGCCACCGCACCCTCTCCAAGGTTCCTCTTGGTCCACCGCACCCGTAGCTACCCTCATCGTCGCCCGAGAGCCTTCCGTTGTCCCGTGCGAGCTCGCTGAAGTCCTCCGTCGCCGCCGAAGCCTTCCACCGCGTCAATCTCCATCTTCGGTTGGTCTCTGCCATCACCGGTTGCACCTTTGCGTTACCCGCATCGCCCTCTTTCCGATCCGCCAAATCCCGCTTCCGATCCGTCGCTTCCCGTGCCATCTTCCTCGGCTCTGGTAAGTTGCGCCGCTGCCTCACCGTTGACCTGCTTCGCTCGATCGTGGCCGTCCGATCGCCCGCCAGATCCTCGGATCTAGCCACGTCGCATCGCCCGCAGCCCTTGCTCTCTGTCGTCAGATCCCGCGCCGCCGTTGGATGCGCGACGCGTGGCCCATCCACGTCAGCGACTCACCAGCCGCCGCGCTGGCAACTACGTGGCCCTGCCACGTTCGCCCTAGCCTCCCGCGTGGCATGCCACTTCTGCCGGTCTGCCGCGTCGCCCTTGATCGCCTCGGTGAACCCGGTTCACCATGGACCGAGCCACTGACATGTGGGCCCCACGTGTCGGTCGGCATTTCTTTTTGTTTTTCTGATTTTCCAGAAAATCCGAAATTCCAGCCAATCAGATCTTTCCACGTGTCAGCCTTTTTGATTTTTCTGAATTTCTGATCTAGGAATCTTCCAAGAGCTCGTTCTCCTTCGTTCGAGCTCCGATTCCAGTGATTCAAATTTCTAAATTCATGATCTATCTTCCAGTACCATTCTTTTCAATTTTTGAATTTTGTTTGAATTTGTTTTGTTTATTTTTTCTCGTTTCACATGTAGACAACGCATTCGAAGCTCAAGCGAATCAGCAGTCGGAGGTAGAACTAGCAGGAGGCAGCGAAAGAAAGTCTTCCTTGAACATATTGATCCCAAATTTTATGAAAATCTTATGTTGTTTTAAATTATACATTCTTACTTTATGCAATGTACTTTCAATATAGTTTTAGGGTATAGTTAAATACCAGAATTTATTATACCCTCATTGACATTAATCATGATGAACCCTTGTCACCCTAGATAATACTAGCTATTTTATTTGGTGATAACCAGTAGATTAGCATGGGACGATAGGGCTTAGTCTAGCCCAAACGTTTCGGTATTATGCCATTATGGGAATCATTTCAAACATTGTTGAAACTTATTTGTGAAGTCGCGGCAATTGGTGTTGCTGCTGTTATTTAAATGAAATAAAGTGGAAAATATGGTTTAGACCAGAGCAGATGGATGTTTGGCGGGTGCAGAAAGCACGAGACCTTGGAATGTGAATGTTCCGCCCTAGTTAATTAAGGATCGAAGCATGTGTTATCATGGACCAAGCACTACCGTACAACCACAAGTCTATATGGGTACGACCTGGCTAAATAATTTATGCATCTCGTTATTAGCTTCGCCAGTTGGTGAGTGCCAGATGATGGCAGGCACAAGAGGGGGCTTCCGACTGGGCAGCTAGAACCCATCGACGGTGAAACCTTAGCGAGCGAGGTTAATAGTGGGGTTGTACATTGTAAAGGCCTTGTCATGATCTCTCTGCCGACACACCAAAGGAAGTGTGTTAATTACATGGTAACAAGAGTCGATCATGTCTTGTGGGTAAAGTGTACACACTCTGTAGAGTTAAAACTACTTAAGTAGCCGTGCCCACGGCCAAGGGCAGGCGAGATACGCTTGCACATTATAGATTTCATGGTTTTGTTTTAAAGAAAAATGGTGATTTGGGAATCTGTGAGCAGATGGAACTCTCGGGTTATGGTTTGGCAGATAGAGCCAGTCAAGTAGCTAGAACCTGCTTTAGTTGTCATATCAAATTCAATTACTATGCTATTTACATTTTGGTCAAATAATGCTTTGTGAAATTACTATTGGTATTTACAATTAAACTTTGCTTTATGCTAAAAGAGCCATATTATGCCTTCAATTGTTTAGCCTTGCATATAGTTATCATGCATTATGTTTCCAAGACTTGCGGAGTACATTTTTGTGCTCACTCTTGCAACATCCCCAACTTTCCACAGAGGAGTGCGCAGAAGCTGAAGGTGACTACGAGTTCTATGCTTATGGTTATGATGAAGGCGATCCGGAATGCTAGGATGTGAACCCCAGTCAATTGCCTGTTGGGCAAATGGATGGGCTTATTTTACTGCTGTTATTTCATTTCCGCTGTTTCTTATTGAACTCAAGCCATGATGCTGCTTATTTGTAATAAATGGCCATAAGGCTAATACTGTTTTGCTTTATTAATATTATGTTCTTTGTGATATGGATGTGTTGTCATCATTGTTTCCACTATGTGTGGTAGCTTTTCCTGGACTATCATAGGTTATACACAGAGGGTTCAGATTCGAAAATCCGGTCCCAACAGATTAATACTTCAACCTACTTCCGGAAAGATCCGTCATATTTAGGAATGCCGAAAAAAATCCCCATGGCCACATACACACACTCCTTGCTTTGATTCTATCATAGACTAGGATCAATAGTGAACCAAAATGCACCGAAGAATAGAAAACAAGATAATTCGCATCTTACATGCATAGGCTAATCCACTAAAATCAGTCATCATGCACAAACATAACAGGATATGTAACAACAGAAAATTTATCTAAAGATCAAGGCACAAAGCCCTTCAGCACTTAGTTCATATGCAACTATACTTAGTAGAAATTAAGGGCACTTTAGTATAATGTCACTGCCACTTCTTCATACACTCCATGGCTTACATAGTTACACGAGTAATTATAACTCTAACCTAATACAGATTATACAGCTCATCAATCATCGTTATTGTACAAAAAATATTGTTAAAAAAGTATCTCACTAGTCACCACAAGTCCTCAACTGAACTCCCTTGTTCAGCTGTTCTACAAGTCTACAATCTGCAAGCAATCAGGCAAATTAATTCCATAACCAAAGCCAAAAAATAATTCTTCACTTCATGCTTTTCTAAAAAAACAAAAAACTTCCATAGATCAAACCCTACCCTTAGTTCTTACCGCCGTTGTGGGCCTGGAAGCTGGGATGATGACGTCGCCGCTGGGGGAGCACTGCCCGATGGGAGTCACTGCTGACGAGCACCGACCGATGGGACTCACCTCTAATGAGCGCGGCTGGACGGGCCAGAAAGGAGAAAGGCACTAGTCGGGGAAGGGAGATGCTGCCGGGGCCCAGGGGAGGGGGAGCGCCGGTCGGAGAGCTTGTGGCAATCGGCCGTCGGGGCTGGGGGACAGGAGCTTCGAGAGGACCTTCAGAGTTCAGATCTGGATCCAACACGAGGGTTGTCGCCGAGTCGAGACAGGAGTGGGACGGGATCACGGGAGTGGACACCGAACGGGGCCGGGTTGGGCCGTTGCACATTGGGCCTGGTCGACTGGGCGCAAATGCGCACGGTAAGTTATGGACCGAGAAATCCGAATATCCGAATTACCGATTACCCGATATCCGGTTCCCGATCCAAATTTGCCAGATAGTGTACACTCCGAATCTGATTCGATATCTGTTTTTAGATATCCGAATCTGACCCGATATACGATTTACTTCCCGGATTTGGTTCCAACCGGATCCGGCTCCGGATTGACGGGAACTATCCGTCCCGTTTTCACCCCTAATTAAAACCAATCAGTAAACCAATTAGATTTAAATTTAAATTAAAAAAACCAAATATTTGGAAAATTTAATCCAAAAGCTCCTTAAAATCAGTATTAATAGTGTTTTAACCTTTGGGATGAAATTTAGTTGAAAAATCAAATTTTTTAGCCGATTTTGCGCCACAACTGAATGTAGAATATTGAAAAAGCCAAAAAAGAAGAAGAAAAACAGTGCAGTGCAGCCTACGTCCTATAGCCCGGTCGGCCCACTACTAATTTGGTTCGGATATTACTTGGTTGGGGGGCTTTCGACCGCATTATTACGTAGAAATCGATTCCCCTCCACGCTCCATCCAGCTCGCGAGAGGAAGGCTCAAATTTGGTCGCCGGCAAGCAGGAATCGACACTTATCTCTTGAAAATTGAGCGGTAAGCCGCGATAATCAAGCGGCTCGCAAGGAAAATCAACGGTGCCTGCTGGTTCTTTGGGCGCGATGATTTTCGAGGCAAGCCGAGCGGTTTTCCGCCAAATCGAGTGATTTTCGAGGTAAGCCGAGAGATTTTCGCTCAGGCAAGCAAGTGAACTCATTTCTTAGCTCATTCTCTGTATGGGTTGCTAGGGTTGGTAGTTTTCAGTGAGTTTGTTCATGGAGGCAGGTTGTTGACTACTGTTTCTACCCTTTAGTTGATCTATACTAGGAAAACTATGAGGTATAATTGACATTAGTGAACAAAACTAATTAGTCTATGCAGATTTGTAACTATTTTGGTACAGTGTATAAGTAACTAATACTGGATTTTTGTTGCTATAGCTAGCTAGGTGCAGCACCATTTTGTATGATTTTTGCACTTGAAGCAAGGCATGTGGTGTACACATATGCGTAGAAAGAAGAGTGCTATATATGTGCATGCTTACTTGGTGCAGTACCATTTTGTATGATTTTTGTTGCTATATCTAGCTAGGTGCAATACCATTTTGTATGATTGTTGCACTTGAAGCAAGACATGTGGTGTACACATATACATAGAAAGAAGAGTGCTATATATATTCATCGATAATTTTGTAAGTTCTCGCTTCTTCAAGTTATTATTTTCTAGAGTAATTGAACATGTATGATAAGATTTGCATCTGACTTGCTATTGTTTTGTATTAGCAGATGGCAGAACAGGGCAATGTTGTGTGGGAGGATGGCGAGAAGGTGGGTGCTATATTTTGATGCAAATACTGTCACAAAGAGAAGAAAGGAGGCGGTGCAACTCGACTGAAGTACCACTTGGCAAGGCACGGTACGAATGTCTTCCATTGCAGTCAAGTTCCTACAGAGGTTCGTGAGTACTTTTAGCACGACCTAGACAGGACGAAGGATAAGAAGAAGGGACAGAGGAAGGAGAGGCTCAGAAAGGAAGCAGTAGCTGCACATTCCCCATCGAGAAGAAGTGCTTATGAAGAGTATACGGGTGATGCTGATGAGAAGGAACAACTACAGCATGTCGTGGCTGCCTCCAGGGCGAAGGCAGAATTTATCAGCCGGGCAGGTGGTAGGTATGAGCACGGTGCTGACAGTGGCACCTCTAGAGGGGCTAGAGGAGGGGGCGACGGTCTATTGCCAAGGATGTTACGGAGTTCATCGCAACGGGACAGACCGGCCATAGGGAATTACAACCTTGGTACAGCCCGTGGCCCTGTGCAAACAAGAATTGACACTAGGTACTAGATACAGAAGGGGAGGGATGCGAAGGAGGCGATTGGTTTGTCCTGGGCCAAAATTTTCCACACGGTTGGTATCGCAGGGAGGAAAGCAGACAATCCCTACTTCGTTAGCGCCGTCAGGGAAACTCAAAAATGGGGTAAGTGAGCTTTTAAATTTTGTCAAGTTATACGTTCAATAATAGCTCACATGGTTATCCTATATTTCATTTGCAACCGAGGGTGTCCCGTCTCCCAGTGGGAGAGACATAGACTGCAAATATTCGATGCCAACGAAGCGGATATACGGAAAAAGATGAAGAAGTTTAAGATGGAATGGCCTACGTATAGTGTAACAATCATGTGCGATTCTTTGACTGAGCCGACGCGCATAAGCATTATCAACTTCATGATATACTGCAACGACATCATGTTCTTCCACAAGTCCGTGGATGCGATGGGTAAAAGTCAAGATTCCTCGTACTTGCGCAAGGTAGCTGCTCTTATTGCTCCTCTTCTAAAATCTTTTCAAGTACGCATGATGTAATGGAGGTTTTCATTTTGTTTGTTGACGCAAAAAATTATCTCAGTAGTCGACGAGGTGGGTGCGCAGAATGTCACGCAAATTGTTATGGACAATGGTGCCAAGTACAAGAAGGCATGCAGGATTATTGCACGGGAGCACTGTAACATCGTGTGGTAGCCTTGTGTGGCCCATACGATTAATTTGGGTAGCCTTGTGTGGCCCACACGATTAATTTGATGCTAAAGCAGATTAGAGAATTCTCTGACCACGCCTTTATCATTGAGAGTGCTAGAAAAATCTCTCGATGGTTGTACAACCATTCCAAGCTTCATGCCACGATGAAGAAGCATATTGGAGGGGAGTTGGTCAAGTGGAATGCTACTTACTTTGGAACAAACTATATATTTTTAGACAAATCCCTTTGTCGCAAGGACAAGTTCTTGCAATGGATGACTTCGGAGGAATTTCTATCACCGCGCTTTGTTAATACTGCAGAGGGGAGGTACGTGTACTCACGCCTCTCGAGCTTGGACTGGTGGGACAATCTTCATTCGGTTGTTAAATCTGTGGAACCGTTGTACGCCTATTGTGTTTCGCCAATCAAGACAGGGTTCCTATATTGAGCGAGGTGATACTGCGGTATAATATAATGCGACAGGAATATGATAACTTGTTCTATGACTCTCCAGCTACTTTCGATCAACACATGAATGTTGTGGACCCTAGAATGAGCGACTTAACGCGTGATACTTATATGAATACCGTTAATACATTCTTCTCTTTTCGCAAAATATCTTGTACTCCCAAATACTTGTACTAACATGTTTCTTTGAATTTCATGCAACTACCACCTTGAACCCCCGAACGCATTACTCGTATGGCACGACTAACACCTTCTTGACAAATCTGCAGGATGCATTTGAAGTGCTTGCTGATGATATTGATATGGCGATGCGAGGTCTTCAGGAGGCCGATCTTTTTAGAAGGGTTGGATCGTTCTCAACTGCGCTAGCTGAGAGGATGGCACATGATCCCAAAATTTCCCCTGGTATTTTTCTTATGTCATATTAAATATAGTGCCACTCTCGTATTTCCACCTCATAATTATTGTTATCTTCGTTAACTTGCAGCACACTGGTGGGGTGTGCTCGGTTTAGACACACCCACACTCCAGCAATTGGCTTAGCGCATCGTTTTGCACTGCGCTTCTTCCGGCGGATGCGAGCGCAATTGGAGCACGTTCGCATTTATCCACACCAAAGTTCGCAACCATCTATAATCAAGAAGCTCTATAAGTTGGTGTACGTTAACTACAACTTGTGGCTCAGAATCCAAGAACAAGAAAGGGACAAGTCCGCAGCCGAAAACGATCCATTCCAACGCCTTATGGAGTTTACACTATACGACACAGAAAATCCAATCCGACAGTGGATGGAGAAAGGAAGGTCCAATACCGACCCTTTACTTGACGAGGAGGACACAGAGAGTAACACCCCCTCCCATCACACCTCGTGACAGGCCCAGTAGACACTGATGCGTTGCGAAAGAATAGTGGGACTGCAAACTACCCCAAATGAGCAGACAAGACAGTGGGTGACACTCTCAAAGGGAAGAGGAAGCACCAAGCAGTGCCGATGAGGGAGCAAGCAAAAAGGAGAGCTCCCTCAAGAGGAAAAGGGAAGCTTCCTATACAGCATGAACAATATATAGGGAATGATGACTCAACTGATACCACTTCCACGGACCGTCGGAGCCCGCCGTACTAAGAATCTAATGACAGTAGATCCAAGATGGAAAGCGATGGCGGTCAATCCGGTGCTGATGCTCTCATCCCTTTCACTTCCCACTCAGAAGCACAACTTCCCATACAATTTACAGGGGATTCCTAGTACACTTATGCCACACAGGACAAAGATCATGGGGCTCCACAATCACCTAGGATGACTACTGCAGGGGGGGGACCATCGAGCAAGGCATGATGCACCTCAGGGTAGCTATAGCTCATACAACGTCGCCGATACGCAAGAGAGTTACGGCTCATATCGCCTATACGACTACGCCATCCCGGATTCTCGTACGCAACCTCCCACCTAATGGGTCTACGAGTGGCAAGACCCTTAATTTTATGCCATGTTGTACCTACAGTGAGAAACGACTAGCCTATGGACGAGGCAAAGTTGGCACGAATACAAGGCGGAGTTGCTAGCTACACGAGGATTGGTGATGATGTCTACTGAGGATTACAATATGGACAACCAAGTGTACACCCAATAATACTACCCGTAGCACCAAAGGTAATGTTTCATTTCATTGCAACTCGGTTTTTTACTAATATAGCGTTCATGTAGGTCCAACATGGCATATGTGCGACAATGGAAGGATGACGAAGCTATGCCAAGTGTGAACATTTATAATCGGTGAGAAATAAGATTTGAAATATCATATGCTATGGTATTGAAATGATTGTTATTGAAGTGTGGATTTGTTGGATTGAGTTATGAACGATATTGAAATGAAATATTATTTGTTGATATATTATTGCTAAATGCCTACTTTGCAACTTGAGATTGTCTAAAATATAGCAAAGGTCATGCCGAAATTTTCCATCTTTTTCCATAGTTGTGATATTATTGCAAAATATGTACTTTACAACTTCACATTGTCTTAAAATGTATGAAAGGTCATGCCGGAATTTTATCGTAATTTTTCATTTTTTATACATTTCTAACATTTTTCCTGTTTCTTGGGTCTTTATTGGCTTTCACAAATTTTTCGCAAATTTTTTCATTTCTTCTTGCCTTTTTCTCCATTTTTTCGTTCTGTTAACGATTTTCGACTCAAACCGACCAGTTTTCGAGATTACCGACCGGTTTTTAGATTTTATTTTGCTCAGTTTGACCACCTGGTTTGACTTTGTAAACCGATCAATTTTCACAAAAAAACCGCTACTGACCGGACTTCAAATTTCAATCAAAAACAGTATTGTCAACACTGCGTGTGAACTGCATTTGAGTACAATTTGAGTGCCGAACGGCCCGAACCTATCAATTCCTCATTCCTCTCCTTATTCCATGTAGATAGTGGGTTGCTGCAGAATGTACTTTCTTCCTTTGAGAAAACGCGAGACCTCACTGCATTTGAGTACAACGGAAATGGACGGGGCACAAACTTCAGCTACCGATTATTCCCAAACTCGAGCAAATTGTGGTTTGTACAAGAAGCTAGAAAATATTCAAAACACTAATGTCACGTTTGGAATGCAGCAATTGAACAACAAGATACTGGGGCGTAAAAGTTTAGTGAAATTCTTTCATACCTTCCAAGTAAGTTCGATCCAAGCGATGGAATGTACTGCGCCTCATCATCTCTTTTCTGGTCCAGATGCTGAAGTGCCTGTTCCGAGTACATGGCACTGTGCCAACCTGATGTGATGGATAGAATCATTTTCTTCTTCTTCTGTGGAATCGACGTAGTTAGGCAGATTTAGGCTTGGTTTATCTTCTTCAAAGGAGAAGGGAGAGGAACTCAATTTAGGTGGCCATTCTTGGCGTGATTTTGAGTTTTTGACTGATGTGAACGTGAGACCGAACAAGTTCAGGCAGGAGATGGTGCTGTTTGTAAGGTCGGTCACGAGGGCGCGAAAAATGAATCGAGGCGTCCAGGTGTTGCAAGTCCACGTGAAGTGGCAAGGACATAGTAGACATTCCAAGATTTCGAGTAGTTGTAGTTGATTTCCTACTTGATAGAAACGAAGCTTTGGCCCAAAGGTGGCCAGGGAATTTGATCTCTAGCAGCCGTGGATCATATTTATCTTAGAATTTTGAAGAAGAGTTCGTAGATGTAGTTGATTGCATGTATCCTAAGCTACCTAATTTTTTATTTTATTTTCAACCGAAAGGAGTACGCGACATCAGCAACAACGATCACCAGAGCCGTTTCACCGGGGTTCCCATTTCGCACTTGTTAAGTCAGATCGAGAAAAAAGAAAGCAACCCTTGTCCTCGTTTGATGGTGATCTTACACCGGCGATGGAAGGGTGTGGCCGTCGGAATCACTTCCTACCATAGTTATCAATACCGATCGGTATAGACTATTTCGACATCTAAATCGATATAAGTAGCCGTATGTATCGTACCAACCTCAATATCGATCATACCGGTCTGATGCCGGTCGGTCATATAAGTGGAATTGAAAATATGATCTATTTACTATATGTTATATTTGATAGAACTACTATGTATTTAGAGAAATATTATAAGTGAGTTTTGGTGTATATATAATTAAACATGTGTATATTTATAAATATATATTATTATACTAAACCTGAAACGGTACGTTCTTTTACCCTATTTTCTTGCAACCCTAGCTCTCATCCGAACGAATTTACAAATATAGCTCATTTCTCGATCGAGAAAAGGTCCATAGACGATATGTATGAAACTGCAGCATGTCACCTACCACAACATAGAACAGCATTAGATTCAGTTGCCATGGTTAAGGAGCATATTAGATGTCTACCGTGTTATAGAAAAGGAAGAGTGATAGGTAGTTGCTGCGGTTAAGAAGAGACTAGATTTAGAGCATGTTTGTGGAGGCTTTAAGCCAGCTTCAACTTCTAAAAAGCCTGCAAACTCCTCCAAACAGCTTAGCTTTTAAACGGTTTTAGGCATAAGCTAGAAGTCATATATAATTAGTAAAAGCCAAAAGCTGAAAGTTATACTAAATCTGCTTTTACAGCTTATAAATTAATTATTTGTCAAACAGCCTTTTATAAAAAAAAAAACTGCGACCACTTTTCAGCCTCAAATACAAAAAAACAGTTTTTTCAAAAACAAAAAAAAAGCTACAGTTGTCCGAACAAACCCTTGTAATTTCGTTGGCGTAGAACCAAACTTAAAAAAAGAAAATTGAGCCGACACCCGAAATTTTTTTGCTTCTATAAGATGACCTCACGCGCATCTCCGCAGGCAGCAATAATCCCCGCCCCCGGCGTCTTGTTGCCGAGCCGCCTGAGTCCACCCCCCTGAAATCTTCCGTATTTACGTACGGCTCCCAGGGGCATCTAAAGTCCGGAGTGAATTTTACGTCTAGGCCCTTCGCCGGAGATGGCGTCGGAGCTGACGTACCGCGGCGGGACGGCCCCCGGCTCCGCCTCCGACGGAGGGGCGTACTCCCCGAAGCCCTCCAAGCCGCTCTCCTGGCTCCCGCGCGCCGCCCGCTACGCCGCAGCGGAGCAACGCCCCCTCTTCGCCCTCGTCGGCATGCTCTTCGCCGCGGCCCTCTTGTCCTTCTCCTCACCCTCAGGATCCTCTACCCACCCCGCAGCCGCTGCGACCTTCAACCACCTTGCCGCCACCGGGCTCCCGTCGTCGCTGCACGAGTCCGCCGGCGGCAAGGTGCCCCTGGGGCTCAGGCGGCGCGGGTTGCGGGTCCTTGTGACGGGCGGCGCCGGGTTCGTGGGGAGCCACCTGGTGGACCGTCTGGTGGAGCGCGGCGACAGCGTGATCGTGGTGGACAACTTCTTCACGGGGCGCAAGGACAACGTGGCGCAACACCTCGGAAACCCAAGGTTCGAGGTGATCCGGCACGACGTCGTCGAGCCCATACTGCTTGAGGTCGACCAGATCTACCACCTCGCCTGCCCCGCCAGCCCCGTGCACTACAAGTACAACCCAATCAAGACCATCATATCCTCACTGAGTAACTTCGTCTAAATGCTTGTTGTTAGCCTTTTCTTGGATGGTTAATGGTTTGGTACCATTGATCGTTCAATGGCTTAATTTGGTTATCCTTTTGAGGGCAATTTTGTTGGTTCTGGGTGAATTTTGTGGATATGGTTGGTTTTTGGGCGGAGAGATCACGCTTTTGATGATTTCGGTATTGATGGGATGATGATACAGTAGATATGGATAACAGTGCCCCTCAATTACCGGCAAATTCGTGTTTTGATTCAAAAATGTTTGCTTCTTGTTGTTCTAACTTGTAATAGGTGTAAAGATCAGAGTTGCGTTTGGCCTAGTTCAGCTGTAGAATTTTCTCAACTTTGACAAAGTTTGGACTTTTGAGGCTCGAAACCAGGTCGAGATTGCTGTCCTTTTCTTTCTAATTGTTTCTGCGTACTTCTCACTCAATATCATTTCCTTCCTAACTACCAATCAGAGTCTCAAGAGTTAAAATGTCAAACAAGAAAGTTTTTTCTTTTGTTAAAACCAGCTATATCTTTTTTACAAATTGTTACTGTGATCCTTAACCTTTGAGATGACACAAGACCAATGTGGTTGGGACACTGAACATGCTTGGATTGGCCAAGAGGATTGGGGCAAGGTTCCTCCTCACCAGCACCAGCGAGGTCTATGGTGATCCACTCCAGCACCCTCAAGTGGAGACTTACTGGGGCAATGTCAATCCCATTGGTAACAATTTTTGGTCCTAATACTTTGCTTTACGAATTCCTTAATGCAACAGCATCAACAAACAGATGGGTTGAACTTAACTTGCATGTTATTTCATGCCTGTTTGTGGTAGTCTGTGCAGAGTTGATTGTGGGGAATAGAAGAAAGTAAAGAAAGATACATGGTTTTGGTATTAATTTCTGGTGTTTGCATTGTGGAGACATGATAGAGAAGAAACCATAAAATTTATGTTTCTTTATTCTAAAAAGATGTTTCTTTTTCTCAAGCACCAGATGACAAAATAAGCTATTAGACAGTGCTGTGATTGGCATATTGGCCATGCAGCTACTGCTTACATGGACTGCTGAGAAAAGGGATGTTAGCTGGAATTTAAAAATTAAAACGCTGGGAATTAGCTCCCAGAGGTAGAATTAGCTTACATGAACTTTGGTTGGTAGAATTAGCTCCAAGAGGGCTGGCCACTTGTTGGATCCCTCCCTAATTAAGGATGGCTAGGATAAAACCACACCAGGTCAGCGTAGTTTAACCAAACTGGTGACAACCTATGGAGCATAGGAGAAGAATCCAAATAATCCAACAAAAGAGAAGAAATGAATTTTTTGTCGAACTTGATAGCAATGGCTTACCCTTTTCTCAAAGTAGTCCTTTTCATTCTTTGTCACATACTATTAGATTTCATGTATACAAAGCTTTGCTTGTTATACAAGAGATTTTCTAATCCAAATACTTAATTTGAATAATAGGTGTCAGAAGCTGCTATGATGAGGGCAAGCGCACGGCTGAAACATTGACCATGGATTACCACCGTGGTGCCAACCTTGAGGTTAATGCCATTTAGATTATTTGTTGTTAATATCATTTGGGTTATTATTATTTTGCTAAAATATGTTAATTTATGGTAATTTATGTTGTACACAGGTGAGGATTGCTCGAATTTTTAACACATACGGTCCTCGCATGTGCATTGATGATGGCCGTGTCGTCAGCAACTTTGTTGCTCAGGTAGCCACCATTTGCTGCCTCCTCTTTTGGCACCGGAATTGAAGGACGGTTCAATTGTTCATTTGATACTGAAATGTTCGTTGTGCAATTATGGTTTCAGGCACTGAGGAAGGAGCCTCTGACTGTCTATGGCGATGGCAAACAGACTAGGAGCTTTCAATATGTCTCCGATTTGGTGCGTCCCTTTGTAACACAATAAAACATGTACAGTCCCCATGCCCTGATACACTTCTGTCTCATATTAGTAGCTTACCTTATTTGCATAGACTCTTTCGCCAAGGAAAACCTTATTTGCATTTTGTTGTCTTATACATGGAAATAGCATCCTTGAAATGATTAGCTGTATATCCTTTGCATGCTGCACTGAGATGGAGTACTATACTGAGTATAAATTTATGATCCACTGAAGATCAGAATGCTATTGATTTCTTGCAAAGACATCTAGGTATCCAGCAACCGTGATTAATGACAAGGATCTGTGATGATTGGTTCTACCATCTAATTGTGCTGATACTATAAGTATCATACTGCTACGCCTGAGACTGATGTGATGCTTCTCACAGGTCGAAGGGTTGATGAGGCTGATGGAAGGCGAGCATACAGGACCATTCAACCTCGGTAATCCAGGCGAATTCACCATGCTGGAGCTAGCAAAGGTGGTCCAGGACACCATTGACCCAAATGCGCGCATTGAGTTCCGTACAAACACTGCGGACGATCCTCACAAGCGCAAACCTGACATTACCCGCGCGAAAGAGCTCCTGGGCTGGGAACCCAAGATTCCCCTGCGTGAGGGCCTTCCTCTGATGGTCACCGACTTCCGCAAACGTATCTTTGGGAACCATGAAGACTCCACTACTGCAGCTGGTGGCATGTCTTGACTTCAACATGGAAACGCCAAACATTTTAGTTAAATTTTATGATTGATTATGTACAAGAAGTAAAACTGGGTTGAACAGAGCTTAAGATTTGGAGAATTTAGGTGGTGTGCTCTGTCTGTTTTATATTGTAGTTACACAAGGTCATGGCTGAACACATAGTTCGTTGGGAAATATGGGAATGTTACTAAAATATCTTGGCACTGCTGTATGTTATTTTACCCCCTTTTTCTCTCTCTCCTTACGAGAAAACATATTTTATTGTGGCACTTTTAGCAGAAAATCTTGGTTGGAAATGCAATATTGAGATGATAGTGTTATAAGCTATATGTTCCAGCATGATCATTTCACTTGCTTACATGAAGCAAATATATTTGTTTCGAACTGCAATGGAACAAGAGATTTATTTATTGAGCAAATGTTCACTGCAATGGAGGGAAGGGAATGATTTGTCATACATCAGCTGACATATGTCAATTACCTCTATATTACACACACATCACCACTTCCTTATTCGCCATTGTTCTAGGTGCACATCTGATCAGGGCTGGTACTTCTATCTTTACATTAGATGCTACATTTCTGCATGGTGATGTGTCCGGCCAGTGAGGCCGCAGAGGAAGCCCCCGCGACGCTGAGGGCGCCCGTGTACAGGAGTTGCACCGTTGTTGGCGCTCTTCTCGTCGATGATGAACTTGTCAGGCGCTGCCATCATCTTCATCAGGCGGTCCTCCAGCGTCCAGCTGCGGCTCCGCTCGTTGAGCCAGGCGACAATGTCGGAGAAGATGGCCTCCACGTTCTCGTCGGGCTCACCGCCGGTGAGGCCGTGCCACATCCCCGGGTAGAGCTTGATGGTCATGTCGGTGCTGGCGCCACGCTCGTGCAGAGCGCGGCTAACCTCTGGGTCGGTCACCGTGTCGGCCTCGCCGTGCAGAACGAAGAACGGAAGCTTCACCTGTGGAAACATATTCAGAAAAGCAGCAGGGTTCAGAGCCAACGTTTAGCCATGTGTTTGACATAGAATTGAAAAAAAATCATTACAAAGTGATGCAAGCTTGTGACGATCTGAAGTCGAGAGAGTAACTGCGATAAGCTGTCCTCTACGTACACCTTGGTCATGCATCCTTTGATTCCGCGGTGATCCATGCTTGGCGCATTCTCTTTAGACTAAAACTACATAATTGTTTTTCAGCTACTCCCCGTTCCTGAATAGATGATGGTTTAGAATTTTGCATGTTACCCGAGGCATGTGCAGAAATGACCAAATCATCCGCTTTCATTAGCTCACTGATTGCTCTTGGATGAAGTGTGTTACTTTATTTCATAGTAATAAATAACATTGCGAATAATGAATGGTAGGAGCATGCAAAGGCAAAAATAGTTAAAAGCTATCTCGAAATCGTAGAATGATATGCATTTAGCAACAAAGTTTGAAAGCTAGAATAACATGTATTCATTAACGGAGGAAGTATAGTTCTAGAAAAGTTGCAGATACATCGAAGGGGAACAAAATAGGAAATTCCTTGTCACCGCATAGAAATTTATTTGGGTTCTGAATAGTCCAATAGCGTATCTGTGAAATTCTTATAGAATATTTGGAAGTTGTTTGCTAATTTAAAATTTAGAAGAGTGGTTTTATTTTACTACGAAATCTTTTTAAAAAATCCATAAGATCTTTGGACCGAATCTTATCATTGGCCCAACACTATTTGGCCGTCGGCCAATTACTATGACTCCTTTCGGTCCAAAAGTCAATCCCCAAAGTCATCTTCCTCCTCGCCTCTTTCCGCCTCTTCTTTTCCCTTGCGTATCCACGAGGAATGGGCCTCCTCCACTCCCAGCCTAGCTCGCGCCCGAACCACGCGTACCCACGCCAGCAAGCACCCGCATGCCCAAACCCTCACCACTCTTGTGGTTCACATGAGATTGCGACCACGCCTCCCTCCGCGTCATGACAAGCACTTGCAGTTGCACCACACCTAGCCCGTGTGCTCGATTCCCGCCTACTTGTTCCCTTCCTTCCCTCCTCCCTGTCCCTTGCTGCGCCTACCCACCAACTACTACACGCAGCACCCCTGCTTCTGCCTCACGCCTCTGCTTTCCTAGGCCAACCAGCTACCCATGCTTTCGCCTTGTCCCATTGGCGCCAGAACCTACGCCAATGTAGCGCCCCTGCCAGTGCAGGATTCATGCCGATCTCTTGTCCCCTTCCTGTTGTTGGCACGCCCTCGTCAATGGCTCGACCATGCACTGGCAATGCCCAATGCTGCACCCTGATCATCTCTGTGCGTGCTACGAAGAACCCGAAAAAGCCACTGCCTTCGTTGTGCTCGCGTCGCCTAGCTTGTGGCCGATTGCATCGTGCCTTTAGGCTCAAGTCGAAGCCGCCCGCCTCGCCACCTATATAAGGCCATCCTAGAACACAGCGAACCTCCACAGACACTACTCCCCATCACTCCCTTTCCAACGCCCGAGCAAAGCAATGACACGGTGAAGACTTCTTTCCCCTGTCCGAGCCTAAACAAGTTGAAGCAAAACTTCAACATCGGTGAGCCAAATCTCAATGCCTTGTACCGCTGGAGCGCCACCGCAACGAACAACCACCTCTGCTTGTTAGAAGTAATCTTGTAATTAATTTGAAAGTTCCGTTAGAGTCTGTTTAGGATAGGGAGTCCGATTAGGATAAGGAAGTATAGTCCTATTCTGTTTGTGAAGGCTATTGTTTTGGATATAAATATAGAGGTAGACTTGAGTTTTGTAAATGAATAAAGCGAGAAGTAATAAAGAGAAAATTGTCCCAAAGTATTTTGACGTTCTATTCCAACAATTGGTATCAGAGCACAGACCGATATCCACGGCGAGGCGGTGCGGAGCAAGTCGTGTCTCGAGTATCTCCGTGCGACGTACGAGAGAGAAAAAGGCCCGGGAGACGCAGGAGCAGAAGAGGCTCGGCTGCAGAGGACGAGACGCGCAAGAAAAGAAGCAACGCGAAGAGCAAGCTAAGGAAAAAGTAGGTGGCGTGCAGCGGCTGTACAGCGAACTGATCTTCCGGTGCAAGACGACAGCACACGCGCGACGCAAGGAAACGACTGACGTGCGACGAAGAGAAAAAAGGTTCCCCAGCGGTCGCGCGCGTCAGGTTGGCAAAAGTCAGAACGTGCTTCGTGCGCAGCAGGCCGCATCTGCTTCGTCAAGTCGATTCCTCGACAGATTATTCGTTTCGGACTCAAATCCGTTTTTCGAAGTTGTCTCGGTGACGTTGTTCAGTTGAGAACCGATTCAGAGAAGCAAAGCTCTAGTCCTGTAAAAAAGGAGTGCAAGCAGCAGTACGTAAATCAGTGTCACGCGGAGGCAAGCTATCCACCAGCGATTGAAAGCAACGATTAAAAGATCGGAAGTAAAATCAACAAACGTCAAGAGTAGCGAAGCCGACCTCCGTGAGGTGAGTGACGAGCGACTGGTATCACGTGATTATCATGGGTGAGAAGACCAAGACTCACAGTGCATCCATATCTTTCTAGTACCCTCTCTTGACGGTCGACAATTATCCGGTATGGGTAATGAAGATGAAGGCAAACTTACGCGCCCAGGGTGTCTAGGGTGCAGTTGATCCAAAGGGGAAGGCGGTGGAAGATGACAGGATAGACCAGGCAGCCCTTGCTGCAATCTATCCGTCGGTACCACATTCGATGATGCACCAGCTCATCGGGAAGGAGACAGCACGTGAAGCATGGCTAACGCTTCAGAAGATGCATGTGGGAGTTGACCATGTGAAGGAGGTGCGACTATAGAATCTACGGAATGAGTTTGAGAATCTTTAGATGGGAGAAACCCAGACATCTGCATGATTTCAAAATTCTGGTTTAGATTACTGCGTGTAATCTGATAGAAAATGGTTGCAAAAACACAAAGTGCAGAAAAATAAATTGCTATGCATTGCAATATTTTAAATAAAGCAACGGATTCAAAATTCATAAAGAACATTCATAAAATAGAGAAATAAAGCAAGAAAAATTAAAAGCAGAGCCAAATAAATCTTCTTGATTTTCTGGCAAATTTTCAAAATTTTCTACAATTTTTCTGCAATTTTTCCCTTTTTTTTTCTTTTTCTTTCCCTTTTCTTTTCTTCTTTTTCCTTTTCTTCGGCTGAATTGGCCACTGGGCCGCGCCCACCCGGCCCACCAGCGTGTGCGACGGCTAGGGTCGAACCCTAGCCGTCACAGCCTTTCTTTGCCCTTTTCTACGCGCCGCCATCCCCCTTCTTTCTCTTTCCTCGGCGCATTTTCTTCCACGCACCGTCGCGCTCCTTCCCTTGCGTTGCCCTGCCCGCCTGCTCCATCCGGTCTGTGCCGCACCTACGCGGCTTCTACACTTGTGCGACGGTGGCGGCTGCAGTGGTCAAGGCGTGGCGTCGCGCGGCGGCGGCGGCGGTCGGCGGTTTCGAGGCAAGACACGCCGAGACGCGCACGGCGGCGAGGAGCTTCGTGCGGCTTCGCTTCGGCGGGGTGAGGAGGTGCTCGGGCCACCGCGAGCGGCGCGGAGGCAAGGAGGTGCCTCGGGCCGGCCGCGAAGCGGCGCGGTGGCATCGGGCGCGACCGAGTCGGGCCAGAATAAGACGGTTGCGGGCCGAGCCGAGCCGGACGGCGCAATGTTGCGTCGAGGCGGCGGCGGCCGAGGGTCGGGCGGGTCCGAGCCGAGGCAGGATGGCGGGTCGGCCGAAGCGAGCGGGCGGCGGCGGGACCGAAGCGCATGCGGCGACAACCGGCGTCGTGGCGTGCGTTGCGAGGCCGATGCGCGTGGACCGAGCGGCGGCAGCGGCGCTTCAGAGGCCGAGCCGGGCTCTGCGACGGCGCAGGCGGCAGAGACGGCGTCTACGTGACGACCGATGATGAACAGCGCTTCGAGCGCGCATTGTACTTTTTCTGCCCTTTTGTTTGTAGGCATGTACAGTAACTGCGTGTACTGTAGCGATGTATCGTCTATAGCTTCATGCCATACGACGAACGAAAACTGATGCGTAGGTTAGATGTATGCATAGAGACCAACAGCAATTAGATTCAATCGCCGAGTTCTCACCTGTTCTCGCCTTTCAATTCTGAATTCCGGTAGAGCTTCGTGCTGATAACGTGTTAAGGAACCTCGCTATCGAATAGTCCGGGGTTCCTGAACAGATCTAAAATTGGAGAACAGAAAGAGAGAGACACGTGTTTAGGGAGAGCAACAGCGGAATTCTTTTATTGCTAATGATTGCTTGTCCATAGGGGGGACCCCCCTCCTCCTTTTATAGTGCTCACCTAGGGTTTCGGCTAAGGGGCCAACGTGGGCTTTCTATGGGCCACGAGGGTTTCCTAACAGTTCACTCCAGCCATGGATGCCGTCGATTTAGAGGTGGGCATCATGTCGGCTGGCCGGCACCGCATGAACATGTTAGGTTGCATGCTTAAACTGTGCTATGTCATCATAGTCCGATCAGTCCACCATGCAGTACCGTGTCAGTTTGGCTCATATTCGGCGAGCTTAGATACAATTTATTTGTGTTTCGTGTTAGTTTTGTGATGTGCTGGTTCAGGTCTGGCTTATTTGCACAATTGCAATGAGAGAAAATGAGCTGGAGATATACAGAGCTAAGATAGTGGACACAAATATTAGAAAAAAAGAATTAAATTTTATTTATTGTTGAATAGGTATAGAGTTAATGCTTGTTAAAACCCTTATATACAGTGTGGGGTACCCCAGTGCGGAGCGACTTGGTACGCGTACTAGTGTCAATGAGCATGTACTCTCTAGTCTCCATTCACTACCTTTTAGCGTCTTCATTATCTTCCCTTTCTTCCCATGTAAAGACCGCAAAAGGTGCCAATCGTAGGGTGAGCCATAACATGACGCAATATCATGGCAAACTACCCTGCCACGTGTCTTGTCTGCTTCAAGCCCATCAAGCCTGTTTCGTGTCGTGCCAGTCCAAACATAGTCTATACAGGTATGCCATACCGTAACGCCTATCATATTCGACCATAAGACCCAACACGATTCTATCGTACGTACCGTATCATATCGACCTAATCTATACATATACATACCATGATGTGCTTGCCGTATCATGGACTCGTCCAAAAAAAACTGACCCAATACCCAGGTCTACGCCGACTCGACCGGTCCTATGTTTCTCCCAACAAGCTGACTGCTCCTTCCACCGATCCCCAAACGGTACAGCAGCTAGTACCACCATCCAGAAGCCGTTTGTGGGTGCTCATCGATTTAGCCAGCAAAGCCATCCGTCTGAATCGATTTACACGCCAAACTAAATTGCCAGCCAAAGCAGCAGAAACCGCGTATTCGTGGCTAGGGGTTTCCCAGTTCCCACGGCTTCATCAGTCACGCGTCGTGATTTTTATGGGGGCAGCGGAGGCCGCATTGCTCGTCCCTGTCCTGTGGAGTATACTGTGGACTGTAAATGCTAGTAGAACATGGCTGATAAGAGCTTCTTCAAAAGAGTTGCTATTCAAATCCATATATGTATATTATATTATACCGATTCACTCGAAATAAGGTGCTTCAACACACTCGCTATCCTACTCCCGAAATCTAGCGAGCGAAGATAGAATCGCTATATTTGACGATTCTATCTCCACTCGCTATCTGGCGAGGCGCAACGGCAGCGTTCTTCGCGCGGCCGCAAAGAACCTTCTCCTCGCTGGTTTTCCCTCTCGCGTCTTTGGGGCCTCCTCTCCTCGTCTCGCCCGCGCCCCAACCTCCACCTCCCGCCCCCAGCCCGCCGCCTTGTACATATCCGCACCACCAACGCAGCCATGCCCAAGATCACCTTGCGCAGAGCAGAGCTTGATCTGCGGACAGAGAAAGAGAGGATTCGTGAGGCGGTCGGCAATGGGAAAGAAGATGCCGTCATACTTGACGATGAAGACTGACCCGGCGGGTGGCGTGTCAAAGGCAGCGTAGGCGCTGATTGAGTGGGACCTGAGGGAGCTGGGGTTGGCGGCGTGGAAATTCGCCAACCAGGCCTTCGCCCTCAGCGGCGGCCTTGGCTTCTGCACCTCCTTCCTCAAGTGGCTCGCCTTCTTCCCCGCCGTGTCAGTGGTACCTGTTGAATAAATTTGATGTTTGACTGTTTTCTTGAAATGGCTTTGGGCTAGCTCGGTTTACCTCTTGTGCTGTTCGGATGGCCCATTAGGGTTAAAGAGAAAATGAGGAGGCTGTGGATTAGTCTGGGAGCTCTCCTGTTGCGTAGGTAGGGTGGCGGCGCTGAATAAGAGTCTGTTCCTCTTCCGTGCTTGCTGTGTCGCGCCGATCCTCTCGGCGACTGAGATGGCGAACGGTGCGGTGCGGGCAATTTGTTTTCTAATAAATCATCAGGCAGGAACCAGGAAATCATCAGGCAGGAACAAGGAAATCTGTTTTCTAATAAAGTTTCTCATGATCAAGACATGGATAGTACATAAACTAGTACATTATAGTTGAAATACATAAACTAGTATATCATAGTTGAAATGCATAAACTAGTACATCATATGCTCGCCTACATCCCTCCATAATGGTGCTATAAGTGCTCGACTAGATCTTCTTGAAGCTGAGAGTAAGCCATAGATATTATGATCAACATAATATGCGAAGAAATAAAGAACAAATAATTTCAAACCTGCGCCGAAAGAAGGTTGGGCCATATATAGAAGGATCAGCAAAATAGTTCTAAAACAGTCTAACATGTCCTTCTTATCTGTTGCGATGAACGACTTGATGTCCAGGAGTAGAACCGCCATGGCGTAGAAGATTCACACCCTGATCTTCTATATGTGCTAGATATCCTGTTGTAAGAAGAAATACGTACTCATTATTTCACTCAAATTCCTCATCGTCTGAGAGACATTGTGAGACTAAGTTTCGACGACTCATTGAGATATTATAGGTAGTGAACAACAAGAAACGTGCAAGACTTCGAACTACAAATGGATATGTATATATAAACGAGAACAATGTAGCTGTTAATATGATCATTAGAATATAGCCGTTAAGATGACCATTTCAATATAGCCGTTGCGATAACCGTTAGGACATGACTCACTCCGTACAATATTTTTAATAATGACTATTACAATATAACCGTTACAAGAAAATTCGAATTTAAAAATCCCGTGTTTAAATATAGTCGTTCGAATTTACCCGTTACAATGTGGTCGTCACAATAAATTTCAATTTTTAAATTTCCGCATTCAAATATAGCCGTTTGAATTTACCAGTAAAAAAACGGTTGTTGTTATGACGGTTGTGTGGAATATGGTTAGAATATAGGAGAGAGAAAATAGAGAGTGTGATATAGAGAGTGTTGTTGGAGAGAGAAGAGATATGAAGAGGTATTTTTTGAAGAGTTCTCCAAATATGACTTTTGAAGAGTGAGATTTGGAGAGTGTTGTTAGAGACGCTCTAAATGTCTTCCTTTTCTTTTGCTCCCTTCCTTGCCAACTGATCTAATGAACCTGTCAGATCTTCTTCTTAACCCAAAAAAAGAAAAATTTACCGTGGATCTACTGAATTCCATTCGAAGCGAGATGACTTCCTTATTCTCTGTTGGTTTAAAATTAGACTTTTTTGTTTATAGTTTAAAGCCAATTTGTTTTCTTTTATAAGAATAGAAGTGGGTCATTTTACCTTATCTTTAGTGATTAGTCTAAAACTAACCCTCCGCAAACAAAAAGACACCTCTTAAGCCTTGTTTTTTTGACTTTTTCACCAACTTAAAGGGCAAAGTCTAAACAAATAGGTATTTTTTTATCTTACTTTTTTAAAAGCCATAAGTCATCGTATAACTAAAAATTAAAAGCCATCGGAGAGATGCTTTTTTTATTTATTGAGAGTTGATTTTAAATCAATGCCACTGAAGTTAAGGTAAAATTACCTAACTTTATCATATATAAAAACCGATTACATTTAAACTATTTAAACTCAAAAGTTAGCTTCAAACTATAAGACAAAAACCTAATCCTAAACAAATATGGCCTCAGGTGGTTCGTGGCTTTTAATTACAAGAAAGCTTACGGCTTTTGAGAAGACTCAATTAAAAAACTACTTATTTATTTAGGTTTTTATTTTTTCACTTTAAAATAAAAAAACGAAAACAAATGGGCCATGTCTGTCCCGTCGGCGTTCGCCCAAATCCTTGTCGTTGTCACCGCTCACCATCCTACGACGGCAACGCGTACGTGCCAATGGATGGATTAATGCAAGTACCCTGCAAGTGTCTTGAGCTTGTGATCATCTCATTTTTAGGTTGACATCTCGGAGGTGAATGGAGTTCAAAATTTCGTTGAGATCGTAGAATTTTGGATAAATTTCGGATAAAATACAAAAATAAGAATTCAAATTCGGTTTGTTTTTTGCACCGAAATTTCTGAGATTTCACAAGGAATTGCCGAAATCACGGTGAGATTTGCCGAGATTTCGGTGAAATTGAATAGAGCGAAACAAAGTTCAACCAATATAAAAAATTTTTGAAATTTTTTGTCGATGGTCCGGATACATCAGTAATGTTCTCATAAAAATTTCAGATGATTATAAATCCTGAGGAATTTTTAAAAATTCGTAAAGTGCTACTGTCCTGATAAAACGTTGAACTACAAATTTGAACCGAATGAAAAATAGAAAAAACTACGTTATAAATATTTGAATTTTTTTTTGGATAGTCCTAATGCACAAATAATGTTTCATTAAATTTCTAGATAATTATCAAGCTTCATGAATTTTTAAAAATTATGACAGTGCTACTGTTCTGATAAAAGCCTTATTGACAAAATTCAACTGAATGAAAAATAGTTCAAAATACGTTAGAAAATTTTTTAATTTTTTTTGGATGGTCCTAATTTATCATAAATGTTTACATAAAATTTGCAGATGATGCTCAAACTTTAAAAAAAATTCAAAACATCTAACAGTGCTATGTCTTGATAAAAGCCTGATGATCAATATATAGATTAGCTTGAGCAACCAAAAAAGGGTTAGAATTTTTGAAATTTTTAGAGAAGAATGCTGAGGCAATGATTAAGCTCTTATAAAATTTTTTGGATCATCATACTATACCATTTGTGTTTTTGATTTTTTGAAAGATAATAAATGAAGTTCAATGCATCCATTGATTTGATTGGGCAAATAAAAAAAGTTTAATTTATATTAAACTTCAGATAATGTTTTTCAGGCAATTCTTAATCTCTCCTAAAACTGTTGGGTCATGATCACACTCGAGAAATTTATGAAATTCTAACAAGGTTACTGTATCAGCTATGTTCATTCTGTTTTTCATTTTTTTAAGATAACAAATGAAGTTCAATTATTTTGAAATTTTTTTGAGATTTCACCAGGAATTGCCGAAATTACGGTTAGATTTGCCGAGATTTCGGTGAAATTGAATCGAGCGAAAAATAGTTCAACTAATATAATTTTTTTTTGAAATCTTATGTCGATGGTCCGGATACATCAGTAATGTTCTCATAAAAATTTCAGATGATTATAAATCCTGAGGAATTTTTAAAAATTCGTAAAGTGCTACTGTCCTGATAAAACGTTGAACTACAAATTTGAACCGAATGAAAAATAGAACAAACTACGTTATAAATTTTTGAATTTTTTTTGGATAGTCCTGATGCACAAATAATGTTTCATTAAATTTTTAGATAATTATCAAGCTTCATGAATTTTAAAAAATTATAACAGTGCTACTGTCCTGATAAAAGCCTTATTGACAAAATCCAACTGAATGAAAAATGGTTCAAAATATGTTAGAAAATTTTTAAAATTTTTTTGGATGGTCGTAATTTATCATAAATGTTTACATAAAATTTGCAAATGATGCTCAAACTTTAAAAAAAATTCAAAACATCTAACAGTGCTATGTCTTGATAAAAGCCTGATGATCAATATATAGATTAGCTTGAGCAACCAAAAAAGGGTTAGAATTTTTGAAACTTTTAGAGAAGAATGCTGAGGCAATGATTAAGCTCTTATAAAATTTTTTGGATCATCATACTATACCATTTGTGTTTTTGATTTTTTGAAAGATAATAAATGAAGTTCAATGCATCCATTGATTTGATTGGGCAAATAAAAAAAGTTTAATTTATATTAAACTTCAGATAATGTTTTTCAGGCAATTCTTAATCTCTCCTAAAACTGTTGGGTCATGATCACACTCGAGAAATTTATGAAATTCTAACAAGGTTACTGTATCAGTTTGAAAGATCGAAAAAGGCGACTAGAGGGGGTGAATAGGAGCCAAATAAAATTTTCAATAAACTTTCCCCTAAAATTCAAACCACCAAAAGACCGTAAAGAAAGCGACTGGTGGGTATTTCTGTCTGATGAATAGTACTTCGACCAAAGACTGGTCGGATGAACAAGACTCCGACCAAGTGTTCGGATGAACAGACTCCTACCGAAGTTGTCGGATAAACAATTACTCGGGTGAATAGTGTTTGTGTGAGCAATAAAATCAAGACGATCTCAAAAGCAATCGATGTAACTTTTGATCGGTGATCCAAAAACAAGAAAATTGGTGTGCACCTCCCAAAGGATGTCAGAACCTATTTCAATCAACAATCGAAGGAATTAATACCAAGATTCCGTCCTTTTCAGATTAACAAATGCAACACCAAAACAGAGTCACGAACACAGATTTCACCCTAACTTGTGGTGGGAGTTGATGGTCGAAATCCTTGGATGACTCTCCACAAATCATAGCAAGTAAGTACACGAAGAAACAACCCTTCAAACAAATAGAAACACTATCTCAAAACTAGGCACGTAAATTGGTTTCTTGCAAACTGAATAGAAGAGGTTGTAGATTGCCTAGATGATTGGGATATGATCTATAGAAGATTCATCCAAAGAATCTTTCATCCTTGGCAACAAGAACCGTAAGCCAATCAAGACTAAATAACTACAAGTCACACGTTTACGCACTTTAAGAACACACAGATTTACTAACTTGCAACAAGAATGCAAGGATTGCCTAGATGATTGAAAGCACCAAGTCCAGAGAAGAGTTCATCAATCATGAATTTCAACAAAGACTCAATAGCATGTAGAAGGAGATGAGGCAAATCCAAATTACGTAAAGTAAATTGCAAGTAAGTAAATGCGGAATTTAGATAACAGAATTTAAGTGCGTAATGTAAATACGTAAGAGAAATTAAACAAGAATATAAATGAAGAACATTTCATTTCTGGAAGGGAGATTTACAAAGCCTCACAACAAAGTGGGCAAAGCTCAAATGAGCAGCAAAAACCTCAGAACCTTCCCAGAGGGGAGGCTGCCCCTACCCCTCTATTTATAGTGACTTGGGATCAATTCCCACCTTTGGATGTCCTGCTTCAAACCTAAGCCAACATCCAAGAGCCAGGATTTGATCCTTACACTGTCACTCTCAACAACTCTCAACTACTCATGTACACTTTCCTCACCTGCTCACCACGCCCCAGGGAGACACCCCTCTCACTGTCTAGTAGCAGGCTTGGAACACCTACCACCCTTGGATGAGCCTCTAAACCCTAGAGCACTCCATCAAGGGCTAAGATTTTACCCACTCACACAGCAATGCATAGGCTCACCCGAAACCCAACAACCCAACGGGTTTTGCACGCTTTTCAACTCACACTAACTTGACCCGCTACTCTATCTTCCTGACCGCGATCCAACGGTCCTCCTTGATCAGAGCAGCTCCAAGTTAGCATCTCATCCATTCCTTTGTCTTCTCGGCTTGCAGCTACTCCACGGCCTCAGTCATCTTTGGCGACACCTTGATCATCCGGACCTCGGCTCTCGGCCTAGTCCCGATCCCCTTCGCCTCACCATGACCTAGCTCCAAAGTCCTGCAACCATCATAGACAAGGAAACCACATCACATAGCAATGTCGAACAACACATATCCATCTCAACAGAAAGATATACACTACGCTGACCAACATAACCCCGACCACACGTGGTCTGACCACTGGTCTCTATCCCGACCAACCATGGTCTGACCACTGGTCTCCATCCCGACCACTCGAGGTGTGACCACTAGTCTCCATTCCGACCACTCGAGGTCTGACGACTGGTCTCCGACCAGCGAGTGACCTGACCACTTGGGGCCAGACGACTGGTCTCCGACCAGCCACAGCCTAGACCTCTCTGGGTCGGACAACTGGTCTCTGACCAACCAAAGACCTGACCACTCGGAGTCGGACGACCCAACCACTCGGGGTCGGACGACTGGTCTGCAACATAGCCAAAGCCCCGACCACTCAGGTCGGACGACCCGACCACTCGGGGTCGGACGACTGGTCTACAACCAGCCAAAGCCCCGACCACTCAGGTCGGACGACCCGACCACTGGGGGTCGGACAACTGGTCTCCGACCAGTAACTCAAATTGCTCTAGCTCGAAAAACAATCCAAATCAAACTCAAACTTGAGCACACCTTGCTCAGATAAAGTCAAATACTCATCACAAACATGGATGGACCTCCACATGGTCCTTCAATCTCCCCCTTGATGAGTATATTGACAAACCACACAAAAGGCATAAATTTGAGTTTGAATGAGAGAAGAAGAAAGCAATTTGATTGCAAAGCCAAACTTGGTCCAGAGAAAGATATAAAATTATGACCAAGTTGGCGTAAAAGGGATTTTAGAGCTAAACTTTAGAGAGAGCAAGTTTTCAACAAAAGCTCTAAAAGATCCAATAAAACTCACTCATAAGAACCAAAGTGGATTAATATTTTTCCTTTGAATATGCCTTTCTTACATTTTCTCCCCCTTTTGGCAATATAGGCATCAAGATTTTTTTTGTTTTCTCCCCCTTTATATATGTATGCATGAAATGCATCCTAAGTGAGCTTTGAGAATTATCCAAGTGATCATAAATGCAAGATATGACACCAAGCTAGTAAATTTAGAAAATGACTGAACTAGGATGTCTTCAAGAACAAATTCATTTTGCTCATAAGCTTTGTTTACAAGATTTTATTTTAGCAAGATTTGAACAAGTGCAAAACTTAGCAAAAGTTTCAAAGCTAGAAGCCAACACCACTCATAGGATCAAATGGAAAACCTAGAGTTCAACCTACTCAACACTTTGGGGAATCTTGAAGTACATATAGAGTCCTTCGAGCTCATTTTTCAATTCATGCAAATTCTTCTTCTTTGATATTTTGAAAGACATAGCGGGGTGCAAATGTTTGACATTATTTGCATTCTTTACCCACTTATGTTTTTGTTATTTGCATTTCTTAATGATTGACTCAAGCCATGTTCGATCACCCCAAGAGTAACTCTTAAGAGAATGATCTTGGTCATACACGATATATTCCAAGTTCATCCCAAGTGCAATGGGAGGCAGTCTCGAGAATATATAGTGTTGAGTTCAATTTTGCACAAAAGAGAGTCAAATTTTTCTTAATTTAGCACATATGAGCAATTTTGAAGGACTAAAATATGGATCAAGCAAGTTTCACCCAAGTTGCTATAGGGACTCTAGAGAACTCCATAAATTTACAATTCATGGTAAAAACCTCTAGAGAAGAAACTTAACAAGAAAAAAGCAACATGTTTTTCATTTAAGATTTTCAATTTTCAGATTTTAACAAGCTTAGTATGATAGATGAACTTGGATAGACCTAAGCTAGTGATTTTCTTCAAAGATGTAGCAAGGTGCATATGAAGATTGAATCAATTGCATAATAGACAAAGCTCATAAAACAGAAAAATGCAGTCTAAATGCAATGCATGAACAGATTCCCAAACTCCCCCTCAACAATTGAATCAATTTTAAGCTCAAATCTGGTTAAAGTTGAGTTATTATCAAGATTAGGCATAAAGAAAACCCGAATGAACTCAATAATAACGAGAAAAAACAGAATGAGGAGAAGAAGTCGAGAAACCGCAAAACCTGGATGGCTATAGAGCATAGAAAAGATAGAAGAGACTCACTACGGCTCGGACTCGATCTTATCTTCCCGAGACTGACATAGGAAGGCGACTCTAGATCCCAACTAAGGAGTGCACACAGACCTGTCTACCAGGAGGCCCCAAAACCCGCTAGACTTATAAGACGTGAGGGAACTCAACCTAGAGAGAAGAGAGAAGACTAATCACGCATGATAGCAACCTAAAGCACAAGATAAGAGGACCATGCAAGGCATGCGAAGTCTAAGTGAGTGAACTCAACTTAAGAAAACAAGCCCAAAGACACCCAAAAGAAGAAAGGAAATCTTTGGAAGAGAATATACAAGACATAATATACAAACCGGCTCCCCTCACGAAAGGCCGTAAGGGCTCACGACTCCAAGCTCACTCCTCAAGGCAACAAACTCGAGCTATCCAAAGGCTTGGTGAAGATATCGCTAACTGGAGGTCACTCTCTACAAATCGAAGCGCGATATCTCCCTTCTCCACATGGTCTCTAAGGAAGTGATATCTAATATCAATGTGCTTGGTCCGGAATGTTGCATTGGGTTTTTAGCAATGCAAATAGTGAAGTGTTGTCACGTAAAAGTGGCACACTCTCTATCTCTAACCCATAGTCTCGTAAGGTCGATCTCATCCAGAGCACCTAGCTACAAAGAATCGGTGCAAAGAACATACTCGGCCTCGTGGGTGGTGTGCAACCCTGCATCGCTTCCTAGATGACCAAGAAACAAGAGAAGTGCCAATGAATTGGCAAGTGCCAGAAGTGCTCTTCCTATCTAACCTCACACCAACAAAGTCGGATCGGAAAAGGCTCTAAGAGATAGACAAGAAGAAGAAGAGTACCAAATACCATAATCAGTGGTAGCACGAAGGTACCTGAAGATGCGCTTGACCGCCTGGCGGTGAGAGGCGCGAGGAGAAGCTTGAAAACGAGCGCACAGACACACAACAAAATGTATGTCTAGCCTCGAAGCAGTGAGGTACAAGAGGGAGCCGATCATGCTCCGAAACTCCTTTTGATCAGCAGGCTCACCATCCTCATCGGGCTCGAGGACAGAAGTGGTGGCCATAGGAGTCATCACCGGCTTCCCATCGACATGTCGAGCGCCTCAGAGGTCACGGGTATATTTGCCTTGATGCAAGAAAGTACCCTCCGAGTCCGCTTAATTTGAAGCCAAGAAAGTAGCTCAACTCGCCCATCATACTCATCTCAAACTCAGACTCATCACATCGTAAAACCGAGAGACAAGAGAATGAGACGAGCCACCAAAAATGATATCGCCCACATAAACGGACAAGAAGAAAATGAGACTCATGGTGTATGATGAGCAGAGTTTTGTCTACTATGCCCATTTTAAAGTCATGGTGAGAAGATAAGACTTGAGCCTCTCATACCATGCTCTGGGGCTCGCTTGAGTCCATACAGAGCTTTGGAAAGCTTGTATACATGACTCGAAAACTTGGGGTTCTCGAATCCTGGAGGTTGCTTGACATAAACCTCTTCCTCAATATAGCCATTGAGGAATGCACTCTTGACATCCATTTGATAAAGCTTGAAGCCTTTGGATGCAGAAAATGCAAGCAGGATTCGGATAGCCTCTAGCCTAGCTACAGGAGCAAAGGTCTCCTCAAAGTCAAGACCTCAACCCGAGAAAAGCCCTCTGCAACTAGTCTAGCCTTGTTTCTAATTACAACCCCATCCTCACTCTGCTTGTTTTTGAACACCCACTTGGTCCCAATGACATTATGACCAGATGAGGGCTTGACAAGCTGTCATACCTTGTTCCTCTCAAAGTTCTCAAGTTCCTCATGCATAGCATTAATCCATGACTCATCGGATAATGCATGAGAAACATCCTTCGGCTCAAAGGAGGCAACGAAGGCAGAGTGGAGGCAGAAAGAGGACAGACCCGTTCTTGAGCGGTGACACGCTCGAACAAATCGCCAATCATCTAATCAGGAGGATGACGTCTCTGAATATGACGGGAGGTCCAAAGAATGTAGTAGCCTCTACCTCTTGAAGCAGAAGAGGTAGGAGCAGAGCCACTACCAAGGAGAGTCAAGGCAAGGGCTGGTCTCCGAGGTGCGTAAATGGAAACAGGAGGCACCTCGGTGGAGAGGGACTGGATCCGGTGGAACACCATCATTTCCATCATCCTCATCTTCTTCAAAGATGGTCTCGAGGGATAAGAAGAGCTCAAACATCGTGTCTAGCTCTGGCTAGCCTCATCAAAGGTCACATCACAGTCTCTATGATCCTATGTGCATCAACACCTGCACTTATAGCTACGAGAAGAAGACGAGTAACCTAGAAAGATACCATCAAGAGCGAGACTCAAACTTATCTAGGTTACGGACTTCAAGATAAAACACTTGCAACCAAAACGCGAAAATGAGACACACCGGGCTTTCGCCCATACCTCAACTCATAAGAAGTGCGATGCAAATGTGCTCTCAAAACACGCGATTAGAAACATGGCAAGCAAGAGCTATAGCCTCACCCAAAACTTCCTAGGAGTATCAGACTCGTCTAGCATCGCCCTGGCCATCTCAACTAGGGTCCTATTCTTCCTTTCCACTACGCCATTCTCACGAGGGGCGAGGGAGAAGAGAACCGATGCTCTAAACCGGACTCCACACAAAACTCTCAAAGTAGGAATTCTTGAACTCCGTGCCATTATCACTGCAGATAGCTCGTAATGTACCGGGAGCTCAATAGACAACCCTCGACCAAACCCTCAAGTGAGAAAAGTCTCATCCTTCGAGGCCATGAAGAATACCCAAGAGAATCTAGAAAATCATCAACGATGACAAGAACATACCACTTCCTCCCGCCGATCGCACTCTAGCCGACCAACAAAGTGTCCATATGTAAAAGCTGTCACGTGCATCAGTCATCACTACGATCCACCGGAGTATGAGAAGCAAGAACCATCTTGCCATGTCGGCAAGGAGAGCAAACTAAGTCTTTGACCATCTTGAGTTTGGGCAAACCCGAATGAGATCGTGGTCGCTAACTCGAGTCAAATGATCAAAACCAATGTGACCAAGTCTCCTATGCCGAAGGAGAGATCACGGACTCGACGCAATCAAACATCGAAGAGAGTCTCGGAAAGAAGCGAAAAATCAGCACGAAAGACTCTCCCAAATCTAGAAATCCCAAGAACTAACCCTCCGATGAATCAAGGATTCTACAGCATTACTCTTGAAGCTTACCTCGAAAGAGTCATCAATAAACCGAGAAACAGAGAGCGATTGTATTGCGACTACTTACTAAGGCAACATCTTTAAGAATGAAATTTTGGTTAATGCGGATGGTACCTTTAGCAATGACTCTACTCAAGAAGCATCCCGAAAGTGATCAACTCATCACCGGGGCTCGGACTAGGAAGAGAACCATCGAGAATCTCCGGTCATATGACGAGAACAACCGAGTCGACAATCCAAACATCTCCTTTCCCATCCGACAAACTGATCAAGACACAAGAGAGAGATGACTCAAGATCTTGGGATAGAGTGAAGACTTGGGAACCCAATATCAACCACACGACGCTCTCAGTACCGATCCGAGAAGAAGACCGGACTCGAGTGTCTCTCTCGACGCTTAACCCTAACAAGATCAAGAGCAACTCTAGTAGATGATCTAGGAGTGGCCGGGTTGGCATGCCGTGGTGCAAAAGCCGAGCCACCCGGTGAGGCTTCTGAATCTCCTACCAGAAAACACCTCACGCACGCGATATCTACCTCGATGGGAAAACGAGGAATATCAAAAGGACGGCGGAAAGACTCGACTACGAACAGCTCCAAGACTAAAACTCAAGAACCAAAGATGAAAACCGAGTCTGGGACGCCCAAAAACAAAGCGACTCTCTAACTGTCTAGAAGCGGTGTGTGCCTTAGGAGCACTCAAAGTCCGGGATGACCACGAATACCCCTAAGAGCAGCAACATGCTCACGCCGAGTGATCTTGGCATGCTCAAGGTAAATCTACTAGTTGACCATCCTTCTACGGAAGGTGCATGTGTACTTCGCCTTGCTAGAGGCGGAAGCAACAGGAGTAACACCCTTCCGTCGAAGTCCTATGGACAACCCCAAAGAGACCTAAACTTGGTGGTGCTCACTCAGGAGCTACCACAATCTCACCACTCTTGGAGCCGCGACAATGGTGGGAGGATGCGCCCGGCGTGCTCCAAGGATCAAATCCTAGACCTTGATTGAATCTACTAATCTTGGATTGGTCTAGAATAAGATTGAGCTTCTTCTTGCCTCCAACAAACTTCTCGAGAGTGCTCATAAGATACTGGCAATCTCGAAAGAAAGAGACACAAGAAGAGCAGGGGGAAGAAGAAGAAGAAGAAGAACCAGAAAGATGAGCTCTCTCAACACGTGCATTTTTCTCCCTCAGCACGGCTGCCTCAATCTTGAGGGCCTCACAAGAAACACAAGACGCATTTCTATTTCTATGGGCTTGGTGTTCTGATTTCTTCCTAAGCTCGACATGGATTTTATCCAAGTCCCCCTCAATCACAGAACATCGCAAGCAACTTTCTTGTGACTTATCTAGTAAGTCCTTAGCAAGTTTAGCACACTTGACATTTAAGGATTCATTGTCAAGTTTTAGTTGCCTCTGACCCTCACATGAGCCGTTCGTTCCTTAGAAGCATGCATTTCAAGTTCATCGTTTCTAGAAGAAAGCTTCCTAAGGTGATCGCTCATGGCATCAATTTCGGCAAGCAATTTAGGGCAATTAGCACAAGAAGGAGTAGAGTGAGCATGAAGAAAACTAGCATCTACAGAATGAGTATCAACAGATTCATTGCTAGCATTCTTCAACCTAAGACTATCTAGTTCATACAACACACTATCATGCATAGTCCTTAGGTTCTCTAACTCCACAAGCAAAGCATCACACAAAGTACAGTCATCGGTGACTCAGAGGAGAAGATCTAAGTGAAGCTAACTCCGAGTCAAGGTACCTACTTCCTTTTCTAACTCGTAACACCTCGACCTAGCCTTAGCATGAAACTTGCCTAATTTCTGTATAACATTTAATTCGTCGTAGGTGGGTACCTCGTCCGAGTCATTCAGACAAATTTCGGAGTCGCTTACTTCAATGGCGCCGCCATGAAGCACATCTCGGAGAAGTCATCTTTGCCCTTCACCTTCTCTTGCGGATCGTCCTCGCTTGCATCACTCCAGTTCTCCGTGTCAGAGAACTCGATGTCGTCCAATGCGGCGAGGACCCGGTGAAAGAGCTTATTCTTGGCAAAGTTGCGGTACTTCTTCTTCGCCGGCTCACGAGCTGGGGCCTTCTTGTTGCGGTTCTTGTCGGTGTGGTCGTTCTTGCCCGAACCGCCTTGTTCGTTTTTGCCCTTCTCCAGCTTGGGACAGTTTGCTCGAATGTGGTTGGGGCCACCACACTCGAAACAGGTGATCATCCCACCTCTCTTCCTCTCTCTCACTCTCTTGTATGCATATGAAAATTTGCGAGCAAGAAGAGCAAGCTCATTTTCTGGAAATTTTTCCAGTTGGTCATCGCTTAGCTTGCAAAGGGCGAAGAGAGAGAAATCAACAGAAGAATCAGAAAGAGAGGATCCAATGGGATCGGTGACCAAAGCCATCGACTGAGATTTCGTCTTCCGCGAGACGACGTCGATCTCATGAGTCTTGAGGCGGGAATAAAGCCCGTCAAGAGTCAAGGTCGACAGGTCGGTGGTGTCCTTGATGGTGGTCACCTTCATCTCCCAAACACGAAGATCGAGCGTGGTCAAGAAATATCGAGCATTATCCGAGTCAGAGTATATGCAACCGACTGCTCGAAGGTCGCTCAAAATCTTCGTAAACCGACCAAAGCCCTCGTCAAGACTCTCACCAGCGTGTTGTTCAAACTTGTTGAACTCACGCTTGAATTGGTCCTGTCGAACCGTCTTGATTTGGGTAGTGCCCTCATGGAAAGCATCGAGGGTCACCCAAATCTCATGAGCGTAACGAAGGTGAGAGATCCTATCGTACTCATCTGCGACTAAGGCCCGTATGAGGATGTTCCTTGCCTTAGCATTTGCCTCAACATCAGCCATATTGCCGGCCGTGACGTTCTCATCGGCAGAACCTCATACGGAGCTTCACCTTCCGCCATATCAGAAACCACAGGCAAGTGATGTACGACTCCATCCGAGATTTCCAAAAGGAAAATCAACTCGAGAAAAATAGGAGGCTTGGTGGAATACTTGTCCATCGCCATGGCTCTTGAGACTATTCAAGATCTAGAAAGAGCGAACCGGCTCGATACCAATTGAAAGATCGAAAAAGGCGACTAGAGGGGTGAATAGGAGCCAAATAAAATTTTCGAATAAACTCTCCCCCTAAAATTCAAACCACCAAAAGACCAGAAAGAAACTGCACTGGTCGGGTATTTCTGGTCGGATGAACAGTACCCCCGACCTACAGAGGTCGGATGAACAATACTCGGAATGAATAGTGTTCGGTGAAGCAGACTTCGACCAAAGACCGGCCTGATGAACAAGATACTCCGACTGAAGTGATCGGATGAACAGTACTCCCGACCTGAAGTGGTCGGATGAACAGTACTCGGGTGAATAGTGTTCGGGTGAACAGTACCCCCCGACCTGTGGAGGTCGGATGAACAGTACTCCCGACCTGAAGTGGTCGGATGAAAAGTACTCGGGTGAATAGTGTTTGTGTGAACAGTAAAATCAGCACGCTCTAAAAAACAGAAATCGATGTAACTTTTGATCGGCTGATCCAAAAACAGTGAAAATTGGTGTGCACCTCCCAAAGGATGTCAGGAACCTATTTCAATCAACAATCGAAGGAATTAATACCAAGATTCCGTCCTTTTCAGATTAACAAATGCAACACCAAAAACAGAGTACGAACACAGACTTCACCCCTAACTTGCTGGTGGGAGTTGATGGTCAGAAATCCTTGGATGACTCTCCACAAATCATAGCAAGTAAGTACACGAAGAAACAACCCTTCAAACAAATAGAAACACTATCGAAAACTAGGCACGTAAATTGGTTTCTTGCAAAACTGAATAGAAGAGGTTGTAGATTGCCTAGATGATTGGGATATGATCTATAGAAGATTCATCCAGCAATCTTTCATCCTTGGCAACAAGAACCAGAAGCCAATCAAGACTAAAGAACTGCAAGAAACACGTTTACGAACTTTAAGAACACACAGATTTACTAACTTGAAACAAGAATGCAAGGATTGCCTAGATGATTGAAAGCACCAAGTCCAGAGAAGAGTTCATCAATCATGAATTTCAACAAAGACTCAATAGCATGTAGAAGGAGATGAGGCAAATCCAAATTACGTAAAGTAAATTGCAAGTAAGTAAATGCGGAATTTAGATAACAGAATTTAAGTGCGTAATGTAAATACGTAAGAGAAATGAAACAAGAATATAAATGAAAAACATTTCATTTCTGGAAGGGAGGTTTACAAAGCCTCACAACAAAGTGGGCAAAGCTCAAATGAGCAGCAAAAACCTCAGAACCTTCCCAGAGGGGAGGCTGCCCCTACCCCTCTATTTATAGTGACTTGGGATCAATTCCCACCTTTGGATGTCCTGCTTCAAACCTAAGCCAACATCCAAGAGCCAGGATTTGATCCTTACACTGTCACTCTCAACAACTCTCAACTACTCACGTACACTTTCCTCACCTGCTCACCACGCCCCAGGGAGACACCCCTCTCCCTATCTAATAGCAGGCTTGGAACACCTACCACCCTTGGATGAGCCTCTAAACCCTAGAGCACTCCATCAAGGGCTAAGATTTTACCCACTCACACAGCAATGCATAGGCTCACCCGAAACCCAACAACCCAACGGGTTTTGCACGCTTTTCAACTCACACTAACTTGACCCGCTACTCTATCTTCCTGACCGCGATCCAACGGTCCTCCTTGATCAGAGCAGCTCTAAGTTAGCATCTCATCCATTCCTTTGTCTTCTCGGCTTGCAGCTACTCCCTGGCCTCAGTCATCTTTGGCGACACCTTGATCATCTGGACCTCGGCTCTCGGCCTAGTCCTGATCCCCTTCGCCTCACCATGACCTAGCTCCAAAGTCCTGCAACCATCATAGACAAGGAAACCACATCACATAGCAATGTCCAACAACACATATCCATCTCAACAGAAAGATATACACTACGCTGACCAACATAAACCCGACCACACGTGGTCTAACCACTGGTCTCTATCCCGACCAACCATGGTCTGACCACTGGTCTCCATCCCGACCACTCGAGGTGTGACCACTAGTCTCCATTCCGACCACTCGAGGTCTGACGACTGGTCTCCGACCAGCGAGTGACCTGACCACTCGGGGCCAGACGACTGGTCTCCGACCAGCCACAGCCTAGACCTCTCTGGGTCGGACAACTGGTCTCCGACCAACCAAAGACCTGACCACTCGGAGTCGGACGACCCAACCACTCGGTGGACGACGGGTGGTGCTGCAACACAGCCAAAGCCCCGACCACTCAGGTCGGACGACCCGACCACTCGGGGTCGGACGACTAGTCTCCAACCAGCCAAAGCCCCGACCACTCAGGTCGGACGACCCGACCACTCGGGGTCGGACAACTGGTCTTCGACCAGTAACTCAAATTGCTCTAGCTCGAAAAACAATCCAAATCAAACTCAAACTTGAGCACACCTTGCTCAAATAAAGTCAAATACTCATCACAAACATGGATGGACCTCCACATGGTCCTTCACAGTTATGTTCATTCTGTTTTTGATTTTTTAAAGATAACAAATGAAGTTCAATTATTTTGAAAAATTTCTGAGATTTCACCAGGAATTGCCGAAATTACGGTTAGATTTGCCGAGATTTCGGTGAAATTGAATCGAGCGAAAAATAGTTCAACCAATATAAAAAAATTTTGAAATTTTTTGTCGATGGTCCAGATACATCAGTAATGTTCTCATAAAAATTTCAGATGATTATAAATCCTGAGGAATTTTTAAAAATTCGTAAAGTGCTACTGTCCTGATAAAACGTTGAACTACAAATTTGAACCGAAAGAAAAATAGAACAAACTATGTTATAAATTTTTTTGGATAGTCCTGATGCACAAATAATGTTTCATTAAATTTTTAGATGATTATCAAGCTTCATGAATTTTAAAAAATTATGACAGTGCTACTGTCCTGATAAAAGCCTTATTGACAAAATTCAACTGAATGAAAAATGGTTCAAAATACGTTAGAAACTTTTTCAAATTTTTTTGGATGGTCCTAATTTATCATAAATGTTTACATAAAATTTGCAGATGATTCTCAAACTTTAAAAAAAATTCAAAACTTCTAACAGTGCTATGTCTTGATAAAAGCCGGATGATCAATATATAGATTAGCTTGAGCAACCAAAAAACGGTTAGAATTTTTGAAACTTTTAAAGAAGAATGCTGAGGCAATGATTAAGCTCTTATAAAATTTTTTGGATCATCATACTATACCATTTGTGTTTTTGATTTTTTGAAAGATAATAAATGAAGTTCAATGCATCCATTGATTTGATTGGGCAAATAAAAAAAGTTTAATTTGTATTAAACTATAGATAATGTTTTTCAGGCAATTCTTAATCTCTCCTAAAACTGTTGGGTCATAATCACACTCGAGAAATTTATGAAATTCTAACAAGGTTACTGTATCAGTTATGTTCATTCTGTTTTTGATTTTTTAAAGATAACAAATGAAGTTCAATTATTTTGAAAAATTTCTGAGATTTCACCAGGAATTGCCAAAATTACGGTTAGATTGGTGAGATTTCGGTGAAATTGAATCGAGCGAAAAATAGTTCAACCAATATAAAAAAATTTTGAAATTTTTTTTCGATGGTCCGGATACATCAGTAATGTTCTCATAAAAATTTCAGATGATTATAAATCCTGAGGAATTTTTAAAAATTCATAAAGTGCTACTGTCCTGATAAAACGTTGAACTACAAATTTGAACCGAATGAAAAATAGAACAAACTATGTTATAAATTTTTTTGGATAGTCCTGATGCACAAATAATGTTCCATTAAATTTTTAGATGATTATCAAGCTTCATGAATTTTAAAAAATTATGACAGTGCTACTGTCCTGATTAAAGCCTTATTGACAAAATTCAACTGAATGAAAAATGGTTCAAAATACGTTAAAAAAATTTTCAAATTTTTTTGTATGGTCCTAATTTATCATAAATGTTTACATAAAATTTGCAGATGATGCTCAAACTTTAAAAAAAATTCAAAACTTCTAACAGTGCTATGTCTTGATAAAAGCCGGATGATCAATATAAAGATTAGCTTGAGCAACCAAAAAACGGTTTGAATTTTTGAAACTTTTAGAGAAGAATGCTGAGGCAATGATTAAGCTCTTATAAATTTTTTTGGATCATCATACTATACCATTTGTGTTTTTGATTTTTTGAAAGATAATAAATGAAGTTCAATGCATCCATTGATTTGATTGGGCAAATAAAAAAAGTTTAATTTGTATTAAACTTTAGATAATGTTTTTCAGGCAATTCTTAATCCCTCCTAAAACTGTTGGGTCATGATCACACTCGAGAAATTTATGAAATTCTAACAAGGTTACTGTATTAGTTATGTTCATTCTGTTTTTGATTTTTTAAAGATAACAAATGAAGTTCAATTATTTTGAAAAATTTCTGAGATTTCACTAGGAATTGCCGAAATTACGGTTAGATTTGCCGAGATTTTGGTGAAATTGAATCGAGCGAAAAATAGTTCAACCAATATAAAAAAATTTTGAAATTTTTTTTCGATGGTCCGGATACATCAGTAATGTTCTCATAAAAATTTCAGATAATTATAAATCCTGAGGAATTTTTAAAACTTCGTAAAGTGCTACTGTCCTGATAAAACGTTGAACTACAAATTTGAACCGAATGAAAAATAGAACAAACTATGTTATAAATTTTTTTAAATTTTTTTGGATAGTCCTGATGCACAAATAATGTTTCATTAATTTTTTAGATGATTATCAAGCTTCATGAATTTTAAAAAATTATGACAGTGCTACTGTCCTGATAAAAGCCTTATTGACAAAATTCAACTGAATGAAAAATGGTTCAAAATACGTTAGAAAATTTTTCAAATTTTTCTGGATGGTCCTAATTTATCATAAATGTTGCATAAAATTGCCAGATGATGCTCAAACTTTAAAAAAAATTCAAAACTTCTAACAGTGCTATGTCGTGATAAAAGACTTATGATCAATATATAGATTAGCTGACCAACCAAAAAACGGTTAGAATTTTTGAAACTTTTAGAGAAGAATGCTGAGGCAATGATTAAGCTCTTATAAAAATTTTTGGATCATCATACTATACCATTTGTGTTTTTGATTTTTTGAAAGATAATAAATGAAGTTCAATGCATCCATTGATTTGATTGGGCAAATAAAAAAAGTTTAATTTGTATTAAACTTTAGATAATGTTTTTCAGGCAATTCTTAATCTCTCCTAAAACTGTTGGGTCATGATCACACTCGAGAAATTTATGAAATTCTAACAAGGTTACTGTATTAGTTATGTTCATTCTGTTTTTGATTTTTTAAAGATAACAAATGAAGTTCAATTATTTTGAAAAAATTCTGAGATTTCACCAGGAATTGCCGAAATTACGGTTAGATTTGCCGAGATTTTGGTGAAATTGAATCGAGCGAAAAATAGTTCAACCAATATAAAAAAATTTTGAAATTTTTTGTCGATGGTTCGGATACATCTGTAATGTTATCATAAAAATTTCTGATGATTATAAATTCTGCGGAATTTTAAGAAATTCGTAAATTGCTACTGTCCTGATAAAACGTTGAACGACAAATTTGAACCGAATGAAAAATAGAACAAACTATGTTATAAATTTTTTTTAAAATTTTTTGGATAGTCCTGATGCACAAATAATGTTTCATTAAAATTTTAGATGATTATCAAGCTTCATGAATTTTTAAAAATTATGACAGTGCTACTGTCTTGATAAAAGCCTTATTAACAAAATTCAACTGAATGAAAAATGGTTCAAAATATGTTAGAAAATTTTTCAAAATTTTTTGGATAGTCCTAATTTATTATAAATGTTTACCTAAAATTTTCAGATGATGCTCAAACTTTAAATTTTTTTCAAAACTTCTAACAGTGCTATGTCTTGATAAAAGCCTGATGATCAATATATAGATTAGCTTGAGCAACCAAAAAAGGGTTAGAATTTTTGAAACTTTTAGAGAAGAATGCTGAGGCAATGATTAAGCTCTTATAAAATTTTTTGGATCATTATATTATACCATTTGTGCTCTTTGTGTTTTTGATTTTTTGAAAGATAACAAATGAAGTTCAATGCATCCATTGATTTGATTGGGCAAATAAAAAAAGTTTAGTTTTTATTAATCTTTAGATAAGGTTTTTCAGGCCATTCTTAATCTCTCCTAAAACTGTTGGGTCATAACCACACTCGAGAAATTTATGAAATTTTAACAAGGTTACTGTATCAGTTATGTTCATTCTGTTTTTGATTTTTTAAAGATAACAAATGAAGTTCAATTATTTTGAAAAATTTTCTGTATGATTATAAACTTATAAATATATTACCATAAATTTTTCAGAACATGATCAAGATTTTAAAATTTTATAAAAATTTGACCGTATTTCTGCCAAAATTTTAAAACATCTTAGAAATTCGGTTTTTCAATAAATTTCCATGGAAGATGACTTTCTTAAGGGTTATTGGGCCAAATCCGGTAAAAAAAAAGTCAAATTCCAGTTAAATTACCAGAGATTTGGCCAAATCTCGATGGGATTCCTAAGATAACTATAGCAATTTAATTTTTTTTATCTGATTGGGATTTTTTATGCCATTCCCATCTAGAATCTAAGACCTCGGCCAAGTCTTCTGAAATCTCGCCGGTTTTTGGAACCTTGATCCTGGGCATCGGGCAGATGTTTGCAAAACTCTTTGTGGATGGAACCGCAATAGAAATTAAAAAGCGATTTCGTAATTGAATGTTCGGATTAGTGTTGGGCCCGGCCTGGTCGGTTGCGACCCAAATATAAGTCTGGCCCAAGCTTGAATTCAAGGGCTAGTCTAGCCTAATCCCAACCCAGACATAAGTCGAAGCCCAGTCCATCTCAAGGAATGTTAATTTCGTGTTAATTCGATGGTCAGATGAATATCGTCAATCCTTCTAAAAAAAGATGAATATCGTGAATTGGACGGTTACAATTTAGGGTTTCTTTGGTTTGAAGGAAAACCAAATGAATTTTAGAGGAATCCTTTCCTACGAAAAAAAAAATCTATTTGAGGTGTTTTGCTTTAAGAAAAGGCTACAAGAGTTCCTTTGGAATTCCTGTCGAATGGTATATGTACTTCCATGACAATTTTAGAGGAAACAAGCATCCACTTAAAGTTCTTGGAAATTTTCCTTTTAAGTCTTTGACAACCACGCCAATCACGAAAATCAAGTGTTTTTTCTGTGGTCCAATCAAACAACATCTGTCCAGTCATCCAATTTGGCCGAAGCTTGAGATCAACAATGGAACTCTTTTCTAGCCCCACATTTTTTTTTCTGGAAATCTAGCACCATAGATATATAATTACAAAAATAGTTATCTCTTTGACCGTAAAAATACCGGCAGGTGACACATGTCAGCGGAAGGGCCAATACATCGATCCGAGGAATTGGTGCTCGGTAAATAGTCACTTAATTAATTGATCACTCACTTAATTAATCACTTATTTAATTTAGTCACCTACCTAATTTGCACTTGTGTCCAGCCCAGAACGGGTGCTTGGCAGGCGGAGCATATTCTGCCAAGCTCCCCAAGCTCAATAGGCCATTGGGTCCACCGCTGTTGTAGTACACGAGCGCGACAGGTAACACATGTCACCTATCGGCGCTTTTGCGATCGGGGATAGGGCTATTTTTGCAATTATATTTGCATGGGAGCTACATTTGTTAAAAAAATATATGAGAGGGCTAGAAAGCGCAGATTCTGAGATCAAGGGTGGAACAACCCAGAAGTTTAATCATGCAAAAGAGATCATCAATAGATTAATAGGGCATATAATTAAAACAATCAACGAGTCTGATCATCATTCTCATTCATTAATCATAATGTCATACAATTGTATACAATACAATGTATATGAATATCAAATTACATTAAAAAGGAAAAATTACAAGAATATTCGAATACCCTAATAAACTAAGCTTCTAATGACCTTGACCTCAAATCCTCGAAAATTGTTAGTCATATATATATATATATATATATATATATATATATATATATATATATATATATATATATTAAAAGACAAATAAAGCAAAGCTTACAAAATTTATGTGTCTCGTCAGAACCGGATAAGTTGGTATCGCTCGTCGAGATACCAGATTGTCTGGAGCTAGTCGGCACCTCTCGCTAGTTAAGGTTTCATCATTTGGCATTAAACAAACTTGTATTTATCAGGTAGCCATAGCCATGCATAAATAGTACTCAGAAATATGACATAGTAAAAATGTAAAGCCTTCCCCAGTAAAGAGGTAAAAGCACTATGGATAAAAGAGGTGGCCACAGCTCACATCCAGCCAAGCATCCCCCAGTCCAGAACCATCCGCAATCCAGTTCACTTTCCCCACCCAAGCCAAGCACCAGAGGCAAGTCAAAAGCAAGGAGAGACCGACAGAAGCAAGAAGAAACCAAGGCTCATTCCAACATCCAACCAAAGCCACAAGCGAGTAAGGCCAGGGAGCAAAGAAGCTAGAGAGCTAGGAGTAGGAGGCTAGGGAGGAGGCCAAGCACAAGGCTACTTCACCATCAACCTCATCTTCCCACACCCTCCCATTCTCAACATTTCAACAACATTGGTAATCATTCATCCATTGACCATCAATATTGACATAGGATAATCACAGTAGAAAACTAGAGTAGACAGTAGGAACTGCTATTGGTCTCAGTGGGTATGCAGCCGTAGGGGCGGTGCCGTGCATGCCCGTCAACCCCCGACGCACTCACCGCACCGCCAATCCCAAGCATTCAACCAATGTGCATCATCAACCATATTACAGCATGCAACACGCTAATTCGTATAACATCATGTACCGAGAGCAGTATAAGGATAGTAGAACAAAATGGGGGGAAATGGGCATCACCAAGCTCTGCAGCAGACTGGGGAGGAGGAGGCTAGCTTGGGGGTAGAGGCGACTCATTGGCCGGGCCACGACGCAAGGAGGCCACAGGCGAGGCCTGGCAGGGGCCGACGTGGCGCAGGTCGTGGGCAAGTCCACAGAACAGGGAGGCAGCCTTGGGCGGGGCCGAGAGTAGGCGGCTCGGGGTGGGCCGAAGGTAGAGCTCGGAGAAGGTGGGAAACCAGAGGCAATTGCAGGTCGACGGTGCCCAGAGGCCGACGGGGAAGAGGCGCTGTCGTGGAATGGGAGCAAGGCGGCGGTAGATCTAGGCACCGAGAGGGGAGGGGGAGAGAGACGGCAGAGAATCCGGTGAGGGAGCGATGGGGAGGTGCATAAGAGGGAAGGCGGCGATGGTGGAGAAGCCAAAGTCCGGTGTGGCAGCACCGACGGTAGGAGTAAAGGAGGAAGCGTGAGTGGAATAGTTGAGGACACCATGGCCGTCAACTACCAGGGTTGGAGATCTAATACCTGATTAATGATAAATATTTTGGGTTCTCAACTGAGGTTGTGTTCACTATGGGTAAAGTGGTACAAACCTGCGAAAGGTCAAATCATGAATTTATGCCGGTCTCTTGGATTGGAGGCTATGGAAGTTAAGTCTGCCTTATATATGAGTTCTAGTAGAAATTTCAGAAATTAAAACATGAATCAAAAGTTTTCATAATAAAACCCTATTTTTCTTAAAAGTGGATTTAAGAGAAATAGATATGACTTGGATGATGGAAAAATTCATATAATACATTTTGTTATTAATGCTTGCGGAGTACTTCTGTACTCACCCTTACTTAACTCCCCCTTTGCTTAGAAAATTGCACCAGTGGACAGGTGTCCAACTGGGACACAGATCCCCATGGATATGCCTACTAGGTGTGGTGTGAGCAAGGTTTCAAATTTCGGTTTCGGAATAAATTTCGCCCCGGGCCGGATAACGAAATTTCGGCGAGTGGTACTGTCTTGATAAATTTTTAAAAATTTCGGAATAGATTATCACACCTGAGAAATTTTTAAAAATTTGGAGAGTGGTACTGTCCTGATAAAACACTGACCGACAAGTTTGATCGGAATGGAAAATGGTACAAATCAAGTTATAAACTGTTGAAATTTTTTGTGCATGGTTATGATCCATAAATAATGTTCTAATAAAAATTTCAGCTGATTATCACATGTGAGGAATTTTTAAAAATTCGGAGAGTGGCGCTATCCTGATAGAACACTGAACGACAAGTTTGATCCGAATGGAAAATGATACAAATGAAGTTAGAAACTGTTGAAATTTGTTTTGCATGGTTATGATGTATATATAATTCTCTCATAAAAGTTTTAGATGATTATCAAACTGTATGAATTTTTAAAAATTCGAACAGTACTACTGCCATGTTAAAAGGCTTACCGGCAAACTTGAACAAAATGAAAAATTATTTAAACCATAATTTTTTTTGACAATTTTAAAGAATGGTGATAAGGAAGTTCTTAATATCCCATAAAAATTGTGATTCACGATCACACTCCAGTGAATTTATAAAATTCTTACAAGGCACAGTACCATTTATGTTCTTTTCTTTTTGATTTTTGAAATATAATATAACAGACGAAGTTCAATGCTTACATAGATTTGATTAACCAAAAAAACAAAGTTGACATTTTTTGAAAAATTTATATAATGTTACTGAGTCAATTATTAATCTCTAAAAAAAATTTAGATCATAATCACACTGAACAAAATTTATAAAATTCTGACAATATAACTGTCCCAATTATGTTCATTCTGTTTTTGATTTTTTAAAGATAACAAATGAAGTTAAATTATTTTGAAATTTTTTATATATGATCCTAATCTACTAAGTATAGTACCATAAAATTTTCAGATTATTTTCATGCTTGTAAAATTTTATAAAAATCCAACAGTGTTTCTGCCAAAATTTTAAAATGTTTAAAAAATTAGATCTTTCAACAAATTTTCATAGGAGATGACTTTCCTAAGAGTTATTGGACCAAATCCGGCCCTAAAACTTTCAAAACCGGCCAAAAAACACGAAATTTTGGATTTTACTGTAGCAATTTCAAAAATTTTTAAATTTTTTTTCCGGCCGGTACTTGAGATCTCGGGGTGGTCCGAAATCCGAAATTTCGGCGAATTTAACCTTGGGTGTGAGTATTACTTGTAGGGTCAGGATTACAAGGAGGACTACCAAGAGGATTGGCTGGAGTAGTGGACCGTACAACAACGACCGTCGATCCAGTGAGTATTCTAGTGTTGATGTATATTAACTTTTGTTGTACTGGTTAATATGTATGAAATTATACTAATGGACTTGTAGCCATGCGTGGCAATATATTGTAATAAGTTTTTATTTCAGTCTCTAATTATTGTTCTGTTACAATACTCTGAACACGGCGTAGTAACTAATAAAGTGTCAGTGCGCCCGATATTTTGTTAGCTAATATGCCGAGATCAATGTAATTACCTCAGAGTAATAACAATGTAACTGTCATTATCTTGGACTAATTATGCGAGTCGCCACAAAGGGCTATCCTAGCCTAGTCCCAACCCGGACTTAAGTCCAAGTCTAGCCCAACTCAAGAAATGTCAATTTCGTGTTACGTCAACAATAGTCAATATTTGTAACATACCAAAATTCAATACCAGTAATATATAAATGTTTGAATTGATTTTTGGTTTGCATTTGAGTTTGAATATTTTTCTGGAATTTCTGGGTTTTCTGAAATTATCAAAAGCATTTTAAATATCTCAAACAAGGGCTACAAAGTTTTGAACTCAATATATCCAATTGGAACAAACCCTGTAATTAATTTACTTAAACCCTAAATGCTCCTAAAATCACCTCCCAAAAGTTTCATAAAGTTTTGAACCCATTTATTATTTAATAAAAATCAAAAATAGAAAATTTGAGTTTGTAAAAGAAGATAATGTCAGATTTATGTAAAACAGTTTGGGCATGATCTTGATCTGAAAATTTTTAAATAGCATCCTCAGTATCTCAGAATACTTAATTAAAATTTTCATAATATTTTGGTGTCTTTTGGTACCTTTATAAAATAAAAAGACAGAGAGGCCAATAATCAAACTGTCAGATTCTCGGAATTTTACAAAATTCCTCGGGTCATATTTCCAACTGAAATTTTTATGGAAACATAAATATCTCATGAGGTTTCTACCAAAATTTTTTTAAAAATCTTAAACTCAGTTTGGATGCCCAATTAAATCTGAACCGAATGGCAGTCAAAATTTCAGAAAAACCGGTTTCCTTTTTCCCTGCTGCATCTCTCTGTCTCGTGGGCCCTCCTTGCCAGCCTGTGGTGCCCCTGACCTCCCTGGCTTGCTGGCAACCACAGCAAGTCCCGGTCCCACCTGCCAGTGGCCTCCTCTCTTCTTTTTCCTCGCCCTGCACTTGTGTGCCAAGCCGCTGTAAGATCGAGGATGCCGACTAGAGGGGGTGAATAGGCGGCTTTAAAAAATCTTCTCACTAAATACACGCTCTATTGATTTCTATGTCAAAACCTAAATAATAATCAATGCGGAAGTGATAAACTAAGTTTTTGACAAATTAAAGCCTAAATCAACTAGGCTCACTAAGTGCACTAGCTAATTATGTCTCTAACAATAAATTAGAGTCCTAAAGACAAGCAATCAATTTAATTATAAGAATGTAAATTGCAACAATATAAATAAGGAATTAAAAGAAAACACAAAGAGACAAACTAATGTTTTACCGTGGTGTTCGGAGACTTGCCGGTCTCCACTAATCCACGTTGAGGCAAGCCCAAACCACTTTGGACTGGCTCTACGAATTGAGCACCCACCTCGATTCCACTAGTGGTAGCTCTTTCCCCTTCCGGGTAGACGAGCTCCGACCTTCACAACTTTGCCAGACCTTCTTACAATCTCCTTGAGAAGGTCACCGCACACGACGCCTCCACATGCCGTCTAGGTGTCGGCAAACACCAAGAGTAACAAGTCAAGCCCTCTTGTTTGATCCTCACCAAGTGCAACACATGCACAAGGGTGATCACCGAGTGCAACACATGTACAAGGTTTCCTTCAAGTGCAACACATGCACAAGAGGCTCTCAATCCTCTCCTAAATGCAACACATGCATAGCCTCTCCAAAGAAAACTAGCCGTTGGGGGGGGCAAAACGGGTAAAAAGTGCAGCAAACCCGGTGCTACCGCCCTACTAGGGCCGGTAGCACCGGCCTCTAGGCCTACGGTCACTTTCGTGCATTAAAAACACAAAAAACTAGCCGTTGCTACAGTACCCCCGGTGCTACTGCCCATCTAGGACTGGTAGCATCGGCCATTTCATCGAAAAAATACTTCTCTGGAGTTTTTACACCGCTTTTGGGCCGGTAGTACCGCCCCAGGAGGTGCTACCGCCTATCTAGGGGCGGTGTTACCACTGTTACACCCACTAAAACGCTCATAACTTTTTACTCCGAACTCCGATTTAGGTGATTTTTGATTCTATCCGAAGTTTATCATAAGGGCTACAATCTCCACCTATTTTCAATATTTAAACAACCATAGATATTTTTAAATATCACAAAAATAAAGACTCTAATGTAGTCATTCGAGTCTAAAATCTGATTTCTCGAAATCCCTCACATAGACTTGATCAAGAGCGTGACTACAAGCTAGAGAGAGTCAATAAGATCAAATCTTATGCCATTTGGTGATCAACTCATGATCAAAACAATTTGCAAAACATATTTGCAAATAAATCGAGAACCCATGAGATTAATCCTTTAGCCATGTAAGGATCAACACATGATCCCGATATTTTGCAAAACACATTTGCAAATGCCAACACATGCTCTAGGATCAAAACCATAACCTCTAGATTATTTGCAAAACACATTTGCGAATAGAAAAATCATAAACCTTACTTAGCCTTATGATGATCAACACATAATCAAATCACAAGCTAAAACACCGATGCATGAGCTCTCACCTTTTGCAGCACATGCAAAACTTAGCTCCATGCAAAACCACATAAACCAAATTACATGAACTATCTCCCTTTTTGCAAAACATGCAAATCCATAGCTTCATGCAAAAACCAAATCGATTAAGATTCAATAAGAAGCGAGCATGAGCTCCCTTATTTGCAACACATGCAAATACTTAGCTCATACAAAATCAAAATAAGAGAGTGAGGTAGAGTGAACCGGATTGAGTTCATCAACACATGATGAAGCTCAAGCTATAAGACTCGACCCCTCTTAATAGTTTGGCAACCTATACTAGCAATCCGGTCTCCCATCCAAACACCGAGATCGAAAAAAGACTAGGAACACATCCTTAGCCCTAGCTAGTTTTACCTTTGCCTCTCGCAGCCACTTGAAGCTTTCATGATGACCGATCATCTTCTCTTCATGTAGGGATCTTCATCTTGTTCATCAACACATGACGAACTCCCCTTATCTTAGCTTCGAGATCCTCTTTTGAAGCTCATCAACAAATGATGACATACTTGTCCCGTTTATCCATCTCAACCTTGGACTTAACCTATTTCAAACTCATTGAAAGTGTTAGTCCAAAATACATGGTTGTCTCAATCATCATTACACTCCATTAACACATAATGGATACTCCCAAGATCCTTTGATCTTTTCCTTTGATGATTGACCACAACCCAAAGACAAATGATTGAAAGATTAATTGTTTCTTTAGTATTCTAATGCAACTAATGCTTCATATACACAAGAACTTTCGATTGCCCTAGGATCAACAAAGTGAACCATCAACACATGACTAGTTCTTTGTTGATTGAATGGCAACCGAACACAATTTAAATTGTATTTAATTTGTCATGAGTATATATTAACTACACAAGTTTCATATACTCAATTCGATGGAATCTAAAAGTAATGATCCAATTTATGTGGAGTGGTGGAAATGGATCAATACTCTTAAGACCATTAATTATAGACTAAACTCTGTTAGATGTGTGCATGCAAATAATTGAACTTGAATCAATATGTACATATTCAATTTTTGATTGCTTTGGAGTTTATCCTATATTGTCATATGTATACTACAACTACACAAGTTAAATATACTCAAATGGTTGTTTCAAAGTAATGATCCTTAATATAGAAAGATGGATTAGATCAATACTATTGAAACTTCAAGATTAAGCATGAACTCCCCCTAAATGTGTGCATTCATGTATATATGGAGTTGGAAACAAAATGCACATATTAAGGTTAAAACAATGATGGAGTTCACCCTTTATTTTGAATCCAAGAAATATATCTAAAAAAATAAAGTTGCATTGGATACATATCTTTTGGATTTTCATTTTTCTTTTTCACGAGACTATTCAAAAATATACTCAATAAACATGTTAGTCTCACATTTAGATTTATTAATAAAATCCAAACATATTTGACATCAAAGAATGCAACAAAATATGATAATATGAACTCGAATGCATACCTTTGATATTTCCATCTTTTTCATCTAAAAGAGACTAATAAGAGTTAAGCTCAACAAAAGAGTTAGTCTCATAAAAGATTTGCCATTAATTAACAATTGAGACTAATTAATGTTATGATTATCAAAAGAGTTAGTCTCAATATTATATTTGTCATTTACACCAAAACCAACTTAATGGAGCTTGAACTTTCAGCCGCTGCCGAAGGTCTGCCGCGGCAGCCTTTTTCCTCCGCCATCCCCGCCATGGCAGCGCCTGGGCAGGCTCCGACAGCCAGCCTCTCCCAGTGCCGCGATAAGCCGCTGTCGCCCCTGCTGCCCAACCCTTGCCATGGCAGCCTCTTTTCAGCCGAAAGCCCGCCGTGGCAGCCCTCCTGCGTCAACGTCCCTTCGCCGTGGCAAGCAATGGAAGCCAAAACCACTGCCGTGGCAATCGATCCGAGCAGAGCCCTTCGCTGTGGCTGTGTGGTGGACCAAGCTTGGCAGTCTTGCAACGAAACCTCACCGCCCACCTCCGCCAATCCGTGGCCCTGGCAAGCTTGACTGTGCCTCTCCTTGCCATAGCTCAGAAGATCGTCGCCGCGGTATTTGCACCACCGGCAGACTGTCGCCTCCGCCCGTGCACGCCAAGCCATTGCCCCACCTTGGCACCGTCACCGCTGTCAATTTCTCTACCAGGAACTGAGCTCACACAAGTTCACCAAGTTCCCAAGCGCCCAAGCCCATTCCGCCGTCCCGCCTGTCGTCAACTCTCCAGTCGTGTCGCTGAGCCCCACCTCGCCATGGCAGCCGAATTTAGGGCACCTCCTTGCCGTGGCAGTGGCTCGAGCCAACTCTTTTGCGTCGCGCCAAACTCCACCGCCTGCCTCCGCCAATGCCTCGCCGCGACAGCTCTGGCCCGCACCTCCTCCACAGCACGGTCGTGTCACCTGGAACTCGCACCCTACCATGACAACCATCGCCCTAAAACTTGTGTCCCTTACCCGTTGCTGCTAATCTACCGACTCGCCCCACTGAAACCAAGCTGACCTGCACGCCTTCTCTGCCTCGGCACCATCGTATCACCCCATCCCGACTGTTGTGGCATGGTGGACATAGCCACGGAACTTGTGCCACCGGGCGTTGACACTGTCATTTCCCTCTGCCCGCCGAGCTAGCGTGTGCGTGTGTTTCGCAGAGATGCAGCCGAACTGCGCGCCCATACCTCCCTGCCGCTGAGCCCCCTCTCTCCGCCCTACTTAAGCCCTGCCATAGCCATCCTTTGCCCCTGCGCCGCCCTATTTTGCTTGGCCCAGAGCTTGCCCTGTTAAGCCTCGAAGGCCAAAGAACAGAGAGGTGCGAGATTTCAAAAATCACCAGCTGCGCTCTGAACACTTGAAGCACCGCCGCCACTCCACCATTCTTCCTCCACTCCGGCGCACGGTGGTAGATCAATTCGGCCAACCTCCGATGCCATTAACCTCTGAAATGGACATACTGTGGTCACCTTGTGCTTAATATCCCACCAACCAAGCTTGAGCTACTTTTCCCTAGCTCCCCGTGCCTTGCCATCACTGTTCTTCTTCCCCAATGACCCCTCACCAGTGACAGGTAACTACAGCCAATTTCTGCCATCATTAACTCCTGAAATGGGTTACATTGGGTCTACTAATGGTTGAATCGAGCTCTCCTAAACCTAATTTGGTTTCATTTGATTGATCTCTGATCAACCGAAACCGCCGCCGCCCCTCACTGGTGGTAGCTCGCTCAGGTGGATGCTGGCCGTCACCAAGACCTTCCCCGTGTGCGTCGTGATCCCCTTTTACCTCTACCGCTGACGTCCGGAGAAAATCCTTGCCGAAGCACCGCCGGCGAAGCCATGGCTGAAGTGCTCTGCTCTGAGTCTCTCCATCACGGGCCCCAACTGTCAGCCAGACACGCATTCAAATCAATAAGACGTCTCCCCTGTAAGAAGGCGTATTTTGATATTTTCTTGCAATTTCAAAACCGACCATATTTCAAACATCAATAACTTACACATTTTTAATCCAAATCCAGTGAAATAAATTTATAAATTCATTATTAATCGTTTAGTTTCAGAATATAGAAAATATTTAATTATTGAAACACAGTTGATTTATTTGAATTAAAAGTTGTACAAAACCCTATTATGAACACTATTACACATATGAAAAATATAATTCTTAAAAATATGAAACAATATTATATTTTCTCCTGAGACCATAATAAACCCATTTATGTAAAAATATTTCATATTTGTTTAAGTTGGAATCAAAGTTATAACTAATCTTTCTTTATATATATATATATATAGTATATGAATAGGTTGTTAGTATATACATGAAGTCCATAAATAAAGTGCAAAAGTAAAATAGAGGTTCTTTAGGACCAGATTATCTACTGTAATGACAATAACTATAAAAAGTTGTAGTTTGTACGTAGATCCTTAACCAAAATATGCTTCTCATGCATAGAAAGTCAAATGGCTAAAATTTAGATCAAATATGTAAAAATATTTAAGTTTTACCATAGTTAGCATTAATTGTTCAATAGTCAAAATTTCAATACTTGTATAATCCGAATAGTCATAACTTTTGCAAATGAAACTTAAAATTTGACGAAACCAAGTCCTAGGACCTTAAAAAGTGATACACAATCTGGTTATGCAAAAATAATTCATGTTCATGCAAGGTTGAATTAAGTCTATACAAGGCCTTAATGTTCATTTATATGAAAAACATCTCGGATAAAAGTGAAATATCACGGAACCAACTTTAAAACACTCTTAGAGACATTCCCTGCTAATGCCTGAAAAATGGTTACATAATCTTATAAGGAGCAGCCGCAAACTCAAAGCGAAAACTGAACCTTTAACCCGTAGATTTTAGAAACGCTTAAGCCTTTTCGGCAGCTCGTAAAATATCTCGTCTAAATGGAAATTTTATGAAGATCAGCCTAAAAATTCTCTTTAGGATATGGAATACCATAATCTAGAAAATATTCTTATAACAACTTGCTTTGCATCTGAATCTCACTAAGAACATAACCCTAAGTGTTATGATAGCTAAAACCTATTATATGAATAGTTAAGCTTAAGAAACCTTTAGCTAAAGTACTTGTGGCGCAAGAATCATCATGTGACCATATGTATGCAGCCAGTAGCCTTAGTTTGTAAACCCAACATGTATAAATCATCTTTTGTGCATAAAATCTTAGGGCTAAAAACTATTCACCCATAACGCTTTAACTAATGACTTACTTCTACTAATCCAAATAATTTTTGCATCTTGAAATCAAAATAGTAAATACAAGAATACCTAATTTTAGCTCTTGAATTCGTAAAACAAAGAAGGGTAATCTACAGAAAACAAGAATCTGTATCATTGCTTAACCTAATGTTGCTATTAATATATATGGGAATAAAGGCGGACTAACATGAAAAATGAATAAAATCATAAAACCCTAACTATATATGTTTTTTATAACAAGTTTTTATTTGGTTTTCTGTCTGTCTTCTTTTTGCCCTTATTGAAGGTTTGTTATTTGCTATATTTCCGTTGAACGACGTGTAGAACCCGACGTCATTGATTTCGTCGTCGACTACGCCAACTGCAACCACGACTACGTCGTAAACAACAATCAAGCAAGGCAAGCACCCCTTTGATCATGTTGATCCCAATGTTTTAATTTTCATTTTGTTTTACCAAATCAATTTATGCATGCGTGTATTTTCTGTAAATTCGCTATATTGTGGTACTGGTAGATATACCTGTTGTTTAATGAAACTTCCTTGATAAGTATTGACATGTGAACCTTGATAACCCTAGAATAAGGATAGACAATATATAATGTCAATTTGGGTATATTCGATTTAATAATCACGCTTAGTCAAGCTTTAGATTTGGGATGAACAAATTGGATAAACTGATTAAATGAAACTTGTAGATATTGAGACATGATGATGATTGTTGGTATTTGCTGTAAAAACTCAAAATAAAACTATGTTTTGACACGGGCGAGTTATGGCAACAGCCGGATGTGCATGGATTTTGCACGTAGTGTAGGGGGAGTATTCTCGCCCGGGTCGGTTAAGGACCGAACTAATGTGTTGTTTACAAGCCAAGAACTTAGTGCAACCACAAGTACTGGTATGGGACGGTCTTAACCTATTAAGTTACTTAAAACTGGCTTTGCACATTGGTAGGCTGTAGTAGTACGGGCTGTTCCATTATGGATTGCTTGAAGGGGCGCCCACACCATGGTGTTGACGTTTGCTGATATAACGGTGTACGCCATGCTATGGGGAGTTCCATCATATTTATGCTCTGAGTTCTGCTGCCATAGTATGGGTTTGTCGTCACCGGGCTGGTGCAAAGTTAGGATTAAGTAATGTAACGGTTATGTTATGATCATCTTGCCAACACACCAAAGGAAGTGTGTTAATGACCAGGCAAAACGGGTTGATCATTTCTTGTGGGTAAAGTTGTACACTTTGCAGAGTGAAATTCTTTTCGAAAAGCCGCGCCTACAGTCATGGGCACTTGGTAAAGTCTTCACTTAGTTGTTTTATCATTTTCAAAAAGAAATGTATATTTTGGAAAGCTTACTCCGCAGGTGATACAATACTTGCGGAGTTATACAATACTATACCATGTGTTGGCAAGTATTGGTATCAGCTGTTGTGCGATGTGTTGGCAAGAACTGGATTATGCCATGTGTAGGCAATGGACGTCTCGATGCTCATGTCATGGTGGACTGTGAGTTGTTATTTATGCTTTACTTACTTGTTATTTTCATATCAGTCAACCTTACTTTTACAAAATTCTATTTTGCAAATTACTACTTGTTTTACAAATTAAATTCGCTGTATGCAAATTAACCATAGAAAACTCCTTTGACATGGCTTGTATTTCTGCATTTGCAAATACACCTTAAGTCTTGCTGAGTACGAAAGTACTCAACCTTGCTTAATATGTTGTTTTTAGGTAGGAGAGAAAAGAGGCTCCGAAGATTACTTTTCATCGCAGGTTGCGGGAAATTCAATAAAGCGATCTCTCTAGGGATTATGCCTTGTCAGTTGCCTGAGGGTTGGATGGGCACATTACAAGACTTTGCTTCTTCTGCTTCTATATACTCTGAACTGTAAGAATACATTGTATAAATAGCTTCCACTTTAATAATGTGTTGTATGGTTGTGATTCCAATTGTTGTAAATGTGCGTACTAACTACTGATGATGAGACTAGTATTGTATGCACATAGATTCTCATTTTCGCATTGCATGCGAAAATGGGGGTCGCTCAGAGTATTGGACGGTTACAATGTATTTAGTGATGTAACACAATAATTGAATTTTGATTTTCACTCAACTCTAGAAAATAAATAAAAAATTTAATCGGAGATGCTGTCACAATATGTTGTGTTCTTTTGCTTTGATCTATCAACTGTAAAATAGGATGCGTATCATCTAGAGATCAGGGAGATACATTTATGGCTGGTTAGTATTAGTACAGTTGATTAGAGAAAAATATTGTAATGCTCTTATGTCCACAGAATGTTGTATCTTGCATTTCGAAATTAAAGGTATTGTCCAACCGTTGTATCCCAGATTCTTTAAGATGGTATATATAAAAATATTATGTTTTATCTGCTAAAATCTGGCACAACAGTATCAAATGGTCAGGCAATCACATAGCCTTGCGAACAGGCAATTATTAAGAATACTATAAATGTCTACGCGGCGTGCCACGCCACGGCCATTGTTTTTATACGCGTCTAAATTGTTTTTGCATTTATTCAGGTCCTCTCATAAAGTATCCGCGATTTCACATAAACGAAGATCCTTTTTTGTAAAAAATGGCAAAAACGATCTAAATGTAATTATACTTTTTTTTTGTTATTTACTTGATAAACGAAAGTTCTTTTTTTTTTGTAAAAAACGGAAAAAACGATCTAAACGTAATTACAACTTTGTTTTACATTTATCCAGGGTCCTCTTCGTAAAAAATAGTCAAAAGAACCTAAATGTAATAAATTTTTTTTGAAAAAGGAAAAAAACGGTAAAAATGATCTAAACAGAACTATATTTTTTTGTATTTATTCGGGGTCCTCTTCATAAAAAATGGTCAGAAGGACCTAAACGTAATATTTATTTTTCTGAAAAAGGATCTAAACGTAATTTTTTTCGGCTCGGCTCGAGCCGGCTCAAAACGGCCTGGTGCTGGGAATCCTTCCAGAAATAATAGAGGGATGATTTGCACCATATTAAATTCAATATTGAATCTTTTTGGATAACTTTGTCTAATTTTGTGGGCCACTAGCAAGCTGTTTGTTATGTTGTAGCAGACTATCAGGTAATGAACTTTGTACCTCTGCAATTTTCTTGTCATCTTCCTCGCGGTTCAGAAGGATAGTACAAAAGGAACACGCCACACGCACAGAAGGTTAGTTAATTTGATGGTTTGACTTTGTGATTTATATGGTTCACGTTTAGAAATTTGCAGGGTTAGCATATGCAGGACGTCAGTAAGATAGCGAACGCAGAGCTGACAATTCAAGCTGGATCAGTAAATTTGAAGCTCCGTACGGTTTAACTAACTGCCGGAGAAACTGTGAATGCCGCAAGATGTGTGACGTATAGCTCATCTAGTCAATCCTAGAAAGTTTCTCAAGCCGTTAGAATTGTCCATGGATTCTGATTTCTGAATCCTTTTCATGTACTGAAATTCTTTTATTTTCTTTTTAATTAAGCAAGCATGCTTTCAGTTTATATTGTTTGCCATTACATGGTAACATATTGACGTACACCGTACACATAAACAAGCGAGTGCGGCCCCATAAGCACATGTTTAAAATTAACGAAGGACATATATATATATATATATATATATATATATATATATATATATATGAAGTTGAAATGGGCACCATGGTGCCTAGGCATTATGATTTTAAATGCACAAATTCAAGCCATATTCGAGTATAATTTTCAAAAATTTCAGTTTTAGGGTATATACCCATCTATAACAATTCAAATGAAACACATAGATTTTGAACGAGTTTGGATCACATGCTTTGCTGATTTATATATAAAATCAGCACATACCTACAACCAAACTATCATCAAAAAGGGAAACTATAGTTTGAATTTCAGTTCAAACTTGTTTGAACTAGTTAGTAAATTGGTTAAACTCAGCATCCTAAAAATTTCAAAAAATAACGCATGAAAATACATAGAAAAAATATCATTTTTAGATCTCCCAAGTAATTATAATATATATATATATAGGAAGTCTTTTCCATACTCCCAGGAGTACATAATCCCACCTCTAATATACCACTTAAATGAACGCTTTATACACCTTTATTACTTTCGGTATACTCCAATAATAATTCTAATATACTCCAATGTGACATGGTTGAAAAATTTTTATCAGAGCACTTTATGTTTTTTACTACATACCATTTTCCATATGTAAAACGAATATATAAACAAATTATGCTATAAAGGGTGAACTTTAATGAAATTTTTCGTAGAACTCACTTTGGAGTATCTTATAATCAGTATTAGAGTATACTCAAAAGGATAAAGAGGTATAACAACATCATTTAGACAGTATATTAGAGGTGAGAGTACGTACACCTAGGAGTATGGAATCATTTTCATATATATATATATATATATATATACACACGACCTCAAAAAGTTTCCACTAAGATTTGCAACAGTATTTCAATTTTGATAGGTGAAGTTATACACACACAACTCTACCATCTCTTCTCATTTTTTTTTCAAGGTGTACACACATCATATTTGCGCTACCCATATGAAAACTCACACATTCATGTTCCCTACACACGCTAACAAATTATCGGAGAAACCAAGGCTTTACAGGGTGCAAGCGCACACTTTCCCATTGTGTCTGTGCCAAGATTTTAAATCATGATTTTTTATGTACTCGCGGCAAGGTACAACAGTACTTATCATGGAAGCTATCATTTATCGTATTTTTAGTATTAAATCACATCCGAACAAATCATAAAACCATGGTACTTTAGATATTTTTACAATAAAAATATGAGTCAAGTCCAGAATCAACTAGTACATGACAAAAAGTAAATGTCAAAGACCATAATTGATAACTATATCATAATGTTCTTAACAACAAATACTTAAACACTAAGAAATATGAATACTGGATTATTAAAAAAAAAGGCAAGATGAGGTCTTTTATTAGGTTTTCTCATAATTCAAGCTTATAAGAGATGCATTTGTGCCTTTTAGTAATATTGGGTTTCAAAATGAGCACAATATTTTGACCCGTGGGTACCTTTATAGGATAGCAGAGTAATCACTAGCTACAAGCTACAACATATAGAGGAACTATTGCTAGCTATAGTGATGATTATAGCTAATATAGCAGGATATTATCCCGTAGCTTCGCGTTTGAGGTAAAAAAAACTATAACTAGCTATTTAGAACACTAGTGCATACTTCTAAATTTGGTGAACAGCAGCGGCGCGTCTGCGATTTGATGCTGTGATTGCTGTTGGTCTGGATGATCACCTGTATGCCAAGCCATATGGCTACAGACCACCTTCCAGCAAGCATTTCAATGCCTAAGAGATATCACAAAGAATATCATAATTTCCTAAAATTCACCCAAAGGTCGTGCACACATTACTCTCTCTCTCTCTATATATATATATATATGCGCGCTATTCGACGCACTGGTTGTAACCCCGGATACCATACGTAGCCGAAGCGTGTAGAAGCGTATGGCCCAAAAAAACAACTCGGGACCAAAACACAACACTGATTCTAGACGCGTAATCTTCTAATGGCTAGTAACACGTCGATCAAATTACTACCAGATTGTGGTAACATGTAAGTGATGCCAACCAAAATAAGAACATAAAGAAATACGTCTCTTGTTTGTACATGCATCTGTTTTTTCTTTGATTATCATAACTTTTTATTGGTAGCTTCGATTCACAAACGATTTTCATTAATAGCTTACTAACGACGAGAGCACCATATTGATATAAGTTTCACCGCATGAATCAGATTTTACCATTCGTATACATATATTTTACTACTGTATGATAGTAATATATATATATATATATATATATATATATATATAGTAAATTGGAGTGCATTTCGCAGAAACTTTAGAGTAAATCTATCACGACTATAATACATCATAGTGAGGTTCGACGGTAAAATCTAAAGACAAGTTTAGTAAATATCAGGTGTGTGACCAATGGACCCGCGTCCGTCGGTGAGTTCAAAGCTCAACTATCAATCTGGATGCATGCATGACTAGCTAACTAGTAAGTGCCAGTAACCATTAGTTCTAAGTTCCAATAGTACTAGTAAGTGCTAGTAACGTAATGATAACTTTGCCGATCCTTCTGGAGATTCAGGAGCTCAGCGGGAGTTTAGGGGGTTTTCGAATTTGCTATGCTCGAAGGGAGTTGAATCTGGCGGCGCATCTTTGTGCAAAACAAGCCACCGGAGAGAACTGTTCTACATGATGGGTATTAGCTCTTTTACCATGGATAAAAATCAATATTAGCCGTCCATTTCTTTGAATCTAATGGTTAAAATTAATTTAGATCTAGTTATACTACCACATGTAGTATTGGTAGTAAAATACAGAGAATGGTAAAAGGGTAAAAAATTCCATCATACTATTTGTCCTCTACGGTAAAATATGTCCTGTGATCCTGATGAATGGCGGATAAATGGATAAGAAGCCTCTGAAAGTTACCAGGTATTCGGTGAATCCAAAATTGTGAACGAATTAGGAAAAATCTAAAATACCCTTGATGAATGGATAGGAACACTACGCCAAAACCTGCTATTGACGGTCTATTTGTGGCGGTTTTTTTCGAACCGCCACAAAGATAATTATCAGTGGCGGTTCTATTTCAAAAATGACAGAAAAAATATCAGTGGCGGTTCTATCCTAGAACCGCCATCGATAATTAATTATCGATGGCGGTTCAAGGATAGAACCGCCATCGATAACAATACATTATCGATGGCGGTTGGAGGCTAGAACCGTCGCGATAACTAGTTATTAGTGGCGGTGCTATCCTCCAACCGCCACTGATTCTATTGGATTATCCGTGGTGGTTATATCCTCGAACCGCCACTGATAATTCATTATCAGTGGCGGTTCTAGGATAGAACCGTCACAGATAATGTTATCAGTGCCGTTTCTAGTTAAAAACCGCCACTAATAATATTGCCTATAAATAGGTGGTCGAGCAAGACCGGTGGTCTTCTTCTTCCGAGAGCAAACCAAAACTTCTAAATTTGATTTCGTTTTCTCCAATTCTTGTGCTTGTACTTCCTCTAGTTGTTCCTTGGTGAGTTATTTTTTCTCCTCTCTTGATTTGTGTTAATCTTGTTGCAATTTAATTTTTAAACCAAGTTTAATTAGGATTTATATGTAGATGAGATGAAAAGTTTAGATTTTGTTTATTTTTATTTAGCTACCATTTTGTAGTTGATGAATTTATTTCTAGCTAGGTTCATTAGATGATGTTGTGTTCCTTTTATAGATGATGAATTATGATTAAGCATATATTTAATATTAATTGCATTTTAAGTTAATTTGATACATGATGAATTTATTATCTAGCTCCTTTAGATGATAAGTAATTAGATTGGTTTTTTAATTACTATTAATTGGGTTCTATTAGTGTACGGACATATACATCTTGCATATATATGAATTTATTATCTAGTTCTTTTAGATGATAAGTAATTAGATTAGTTTTTTAATTACTATTAATTTAGTTCCATTAGTGTACGGACATATACATCTTGCATATAATAAATTTATTTAATTAAGATTATTGGGTATTAATATAAATGAAATTTTAGTTAATTTGGTAAGTGGGTGCTCATCATTTTTAGATGATGAATTTATTATCTGGCTTCTTTACAGGAAAAGTATTGATTAGTTTTTAATTACTATTAATTTGGTTCCATTAGTGCGGACATATATTAAATTTATTTAATTAAGATTATTGGATATTAATATACATGAAATTTTAGCTAATTTGGTAGGTGGATGCTCATCATTTTTAGATGATGAATTTATTATCTAGCTCATTTAGATGATAAGTAATTAGATTAGTTTTTAATCAATTTTTATATGTTAATTAATTTTAGATGGACCAGGAGATGGATGTACAATGCGAACCGTTACGGTAGAGATTACATCGATGGGGTATCTGCTTTTCTAAGAGCATTGAGGAGAACAAGTTGCACAAGAAGACGGAGTACATACATTGTCCATGCATTGATTGCAAGAATGAGAAAATGTTTTGGACAAAGAGCACATCCACTTGCACTTGATTCAAGAGGTTTTGTACTTGGCTATACACGTTGGACAAGTCACGGTGAAGAGGAAAACATACATGAAGGTGATAACGTATTGGATGATGGAGAAGGCATTATGGCGGTGACATCGATTATGGATCTGATGAGGATAGGTTGGACATTGATGACGATAATAATCTTGCTCAGATGTTGCGCGATGCAGAAGGGAACTACACTAGTCAGAGAGAGTTTAATCAATTCAAGGGTTTGTTGGATGACTCGGACACACCTTTGTTCCCGGGTTGCAAGGAGGAATACACAAAGTTGCACACCGTGCTTTCACTTCTAAAATTGAAAGCAAGCAATTGTTGGTCCGATAAAAGTTTCACGGCGCTATTACAACTCTTAGCGGACATGCTTCCAGATGGAAACGTATTGCCGATAACCACTTATTTAGCTAAGAAGGTTGTATGTCCATTGGGATTGGAAGTAGAAAGAATACATGCATGTCCAAACGATTGTATACTCTATCGCAAAGAGTATACAGACATGCATGTATGTCCGGTGTGCAAATCATCACGATACAAGCGTAAAGGCCATGACAGCGAGGGCACCGTGGTGAAGAAAGGGGCTCCCGCTAAAGTGGTGTGGTATTTACCGGTAATACCTAGGTTGAAGCGTTTATTTGGAAACAAAAAGCATGCCCAACTGATGCGATGGCACTCAGAAGAGCGTAAAAAGGATGGAAAGCTGAGACACCCTGCTGATTCTGCCCAGTGGAGAACCATCGATAGGCTCTTTAGGATGGACTTCGGGAATGAACCGAGGAATGTAAGGTTTGGGTTGAGTACGGATGGAATGAATCCTTTCGGTAACATGAGTAGTATTCATAGCACTTGGCCGTAACTCAGTATCTACAACCTTCCTCCTTGGTTGTGTATGAAACGAAAGTACATTATGATGTCGCTGCTTATCCAAGGGCCGAGACAACCTGGCAATGATATTGATGTATACCTACAACCATTGGTGGAAGATCTTGTGATACTGTGGAACGAAGGTGTACAGGTATGGGATGAGTACAAGCGAGAGTACTTCATCCTACGGGCATTGTTGTTTTGCACCATCAATGATTTCCCTGCCCTTGGTAACCTATCCGGTCGTACTATAAAAGGGGCCAAAGCATGCCCCCAGTGCATGGATGAAACCGCTAGTGTGTGGCTCAATAACTTGAGGAAAACCGTGTACATGCATCACCGTAGGTTCCTTCGCAGGAATCACCCCTACCGCAATATGAAAAAACAATTCGACGGGACAAAAGAGGATGGTATAGCCCCAAGGCCTCGTCGTGGGAAGAGGTATATGATATGGTTAAGGATATTAATGTCGTACTTGGAAAGGAGATAGTAATAATACATCGAGGTCTCATCGAGAAGACCACATGGAAGAAGAGATCGATATTTTGGAACTTGCCCTATTGGAAGGACTTAGAAGTTCGACATCGCATAGACGCGTCATGCACGTAGAGAAAATGTATGTGATAGCTTGATTGGTCTTTTCTTTGAACATTCCTAGCAAAACTAAGGACGGACTAAAGGCACGAAGGGACTGGAAGATATGAAAATCGAGTGAGCTACATCCTCGGGACACCGGAAAGGGCGACTTTACCTTCCCGACTTGCTACACTCTTTCGAAGAAAGAGAGAATGTAACTTTGCAAATGCTTGCATGGTGTGAAAGTTCCGTCCGGTTACTCGCAAGCATCAAGAAACTGGTCTCGATGAAAGATTTGAAGTTAAGCGGCATGAAGTCTCATGATTGTCATGTGATGATGACACAAATGCTTCCTATTGCAATTAGAGGTATTTTGCACGAAAAGGTCCGAGAGGCAATCATGAGGTTGTGTTTCTTCTTCAACACGATTTCACGAAGGTCATCGATCCCATCGGACTTTCTCGAATCGCAGAATGATGTGGTCAAGACACTATGCCGCTAGAGATGTATTTCCCTCCATCATTTTTCGATATAATGGTTCATCTCATTGTTCACCTTGTGAATGAGATAAATGTATGTGGCCCCGTATTCTCGCATCGATGTACCCGTTCGAAAGGTACATGGGTATCTGAAGAAGTATGTACGCAATCGATCTCTACGGAGGGCTGCATTGTGGAAGGTTATGCAACCGAGGAGGTTATCGAGTTTTGCGTGGATTACATGGAGGGTGGAACCGGTAGGAGTGCTGTATCCCGACATGAGGGTAGGTTGGTGGGAAAGGGACGATTGGAAGGAAATCAACAAATTCTTACGATCATGGATTATTCGAAAAGCTCATTTCACGCTTTGCAACATGATCGGTTGAGGTGTCCTTGTATATGGACATGCACAAGGATAAGCTACGAGAGGAAAATCGTGGACGATCAGAGGTTTGGGTAACAAAAGAGCATAACCGTTTGTTCAATCATTGGTTCAAAGAGCATATGACTGGGAAAGAAACGAGTGTCATGTTGAGGTGGTGGCAAAGGGCCATCAGGTACAATCTTGACATGGCAAGGATACGACATAAATGGATATACCTTTTACACGAGATCTCAGGATAGCAAAAGCACTTACCAAAATAGTGGTGTTCACATAGATGCCTATGACAACACAGGCAGTAAGAAGAGTAGCTTCTACGGGTTCATAGAAGAGATTTGGGAGCTCGACTACTGTATTTTTAAGATCCCAATGTTTCGGTGTCGTTGGGTACAACTCCCAAAGGGTGTCAAGGTGGACAAGTACGGCTTCACTACTTTGGACATCGAACATGTCGGATACAGAGATGAACCATTCGTACTTGCGAAGCAAGTAGCACAAGTCTTCTATGTAATCGACCCGGCAGATAAGAAGCGCCATGTAGTTCTTCAGGGGAAAAGAAGGATCGTCGGAGTTGAGAATGTCATGGATGAGGAAGAGTACAACCAGTTTGATGAGTTGCCTCCTTTCGTAGATGGCAACATCAGGCTCGAGGAAGAAACCACTCAGGAAGCTACCTATCATCGCGACGATCATGAAGAAGGGCAAATTGTGAAAGAAAATAATTAGCTATATACGAGTAATGGCAAAATATCAGAGGCGGAGCTAGCTCCTGGGCAAATTATGACCAGGCCGCACAAGTCTTCCTCTATGTAATCAACCCTAATGATAACCACTGTTGAAGATAATCTTGTGCATGGTAGTTTAAAGTCTGTTTTCGGTTTTGTTTCCTAGCTATGTGCTAGTTTTTTTGGTCTTTGAGTCAGTTTCGGACTTTGCTAGTTTTGGTGATTGTTTCAGTGTCTGAAGAGTACTTGTTTGTTTTGCCGGATGACAAAATAGTGTTCTATCCGATTGAAAGTTTGGAAAGTTTGTTGAGTCCGTCAGGTGAAAGGAGTCCGGATTCTTTCCTGTAAACTGCTTATGTATTTGCTTTACAAGTAATACACAAAATCAGAAAACGCTGCAATTGCGCAGCACCAAAAACTAGGTCTTCTGAACTCAGCGCTGCTATTCGACAATAGCTGTATAAGATTCAGAAACAAATTTCAAGGGAGGCACATCAGTGGCGGTTCTTAAAAAGAACCGCCACTGATAACATTATCTGTGGCGGTTCGTATACAGAACCGCCACAGATAATACATTTATCAGTGGCGGTTCTGTATACGAACCGTCACAGATAGTATATTTATCTGTGGCGGTTCTTAAAAATAACCGCCACTGATAACATTATCTGTGGCGGTTCGTATAAAGAACCGCCACAGATAATATGTTGATCAGTGGCGGTTCTGTATACGAACCGCCACAGATAATGTTATCAGTGGCGGTTCTTTCTAAGAACCGCCACTGATAATACTCCATCTATAAATAATAGATCCAGCCGCTTGTACCCTTTACCCTTAAAACTCCCGCCCTTCTCTCTTCTACCCTAAAAACCCTTGAGCCCCCGCCCCCGCGCCCGACGCCGTCCCCGCCCCCGCGCCCGACGCCGTGCTTGACACCGTCCCCGCCGCCCCGCGCCGACGCCGCCGTCCCGACCCGACGCCGTCCCTAACGACGCCGACCAGCCGACGCCGCCACGGTCGCCGCCTCGCGCTCGCGCCCGACGCCGCCCGACTCGACGCCCGACGCCGTCCCCAATGACGCCGACCACCGACGCCGCCACGGTCGCCGCCCTCGCGCTCGCGCCGACGCCGCCCGACTCGACGCCCGACGCTGCCCCTAACGACGCCGACCCGCCGACACCGCCCCGGGTGCCACATTTTCTTTGTGCTCTACTCGTCATGTTCTTGTGATTAGCATGCATGGACAAGACATCGTATTATTCTATATGATAAAATTATTCACTTATCACACCACATAGTTAATACCACTATGTGAAACCGATCATTTTACTATGTGAACCGAGTTGCGAAGTAAGAGAAGCCAAATAACTTGTTTTATACTTCAAAATCTTGAATCATACACATGTGAGGTATCTAATTGAAGAAACGGATAAAGGAAAACTCGCAAGCCTACGCCTAGGCATACGAAACTTTGGTCACGAAGCCATCCAAAGTTGCGGTTGTCGAAAACTCAACTACGCACTAGATGTGTTAGAAGATACTAGTCATCAACCCATGCATCCATGTGACCTATATTTTTAAAAGATGATATTTTAGTGTAACACAAAGTTATAAAAATCACACGAAACTACTCAACCTTTTTCACAAGAAGAATATTGTAAGAAACTACGTTCTTAGTTTGTTCAATGGACTTACATTATAAATGTTTTATAAGAAAATAGAGTTATATATATTGTGGAACAGAGGAGACATACACATAGAAATTCTTTTTCTTTCTTTTGACTCTTAAATTATGAATATGCATTTGTGGTATATTGGAATCTAGCACAATTAACATCGCCAATTGGCGGTGAAAGTATTTTTGGTTCCTTGTGCACTCGTCAACATAATTACTCTCAAACACTAAACCAAATAATTAATTTTTGATATGTCCGCCAGCTTGATTGCATGTGAATTTGTTCTCTTTTCCTCTCGTGAACCTATCAACGCCGTGATTACGAGTAGCTAAACTTAACTATTAACGTTGGATGCGCGTGGCTAGCTTCGTGGCGTGATTCTTTTCTCCGATTCGAGTGCATACGGAAGTTTTAATTATATGAATCGATTAGGACTTTGGCATCTTTCTTATTTTCTCCCGATATCTCAGATCGGGTTGTGTTAATTACAAGATTCGCACACTCTTGCATCAAGAAAATCACACTACTACATAATATTCATCACGATGGTTCAAAATCATCATCTCAGACGATTTAGTGAACCATCATAGTTCAAGGCCAGAAAACACTATTTCATAGTTCAAGGCCAGAAGACCTTACCACAAATATGATAACAAAATATTTCATAGTTCAGGTAGCAATACATTAACAAAATATGATATATACCACAAATATCAATAAGTGTTAAGCTAGAAACCACATTATTTCGTAATTCAAGACAACAAAACCTTATAGTTTTTTCATGTCTTCCATCATATGTGCCATAGCTTCTGCAATAGAGGCTTCTCGGTTCTCTCAAGTTTCATAACTCAAAGATAGTGCCGATTTGTTTGACACCAATAACCGATTGATCTTTAGTCATATCTCTCAATCCCTACAAATTAAAAGCGATCATGTTGTTGTGAGAAGGGCAAGAACTACATTGAATTCAAGACTAGAAACTTTCATATTACCTCATACTCTAAGCTCTTCGTTTTGTTACGAGCTAATTAAGTATCTTGCTCTTGCAAAATCATTTTCATCTTAGCAACACACAATATTACACGGTGACGGTACATACATACTTTGAAATTCCATGAGATGATTCTGTAATAATTGTGAAAATTATGTTTGGGTTGAATCAGTAGTTATAATGGAGCCCAAACCAAGCCTATAGTGGAGGAGAGCCCGGCGGTACCTTACCCTCCACACAACCACCCAATGTGCCGAGGCCTCCACCGCTGCTGCAGATGATGCTCCTGTTGCAAGACGCCGAGGACGAGGAAAACTAAGAAGCTCAAGGCGGTACACCATCTCGAGGTCTTAGATATGGGGCCCTGTTGCACCGAGAAAATCAAAGACAAAATACAGTCAACATGCGGGTACATCGTAAGGGATAAAGTGCCAATCACCTATTCGGATTGGCATAAAGTGCCCCGAGCCACCAAAGAGGATCTGTGGATGAGCTCAAAGAAACCTTGAATTCCCGAAGGAGCCGAAGATCTTGTGCGTCGCGACGCATTGATGACCATGGATGCGGCGTGGAGAAACTTCAAGGCGAGGTGAACACAAATTATGTGAAGCAAAATCGGTCACCATCGGAGAGTACCCAAGATTGGAGCCATATTGGGATGAGTTTGTGGCGATGAAGCAATCGGAGCGACAAGGAAGTCCGGTGAGGACCACATTAGCATCGCAAGAAGGAATACTCACCCCACGGACTTGGCACGAGTGGGTACGCGGGTAAAATTGCTCAATGGGAGAGGCAAGAATTAGAAGCGGTCCAATTGGTCGGCACAAGTCCCTTGATCGGACTACGGATCGAGTGAAGCACTACGTGCTAGCGAGGCGAATATGTTGTCTCATCGGGGTTTATCATTCAAGAGCAGCGGTGAAGACGAAGCAATGACGCAACGAGTTCACGAGTTTCACGCCCATCCTCCCAAGGATCTTTTCACCCGCAGACAGGAGAAAGACGAGCTAACAGCCGCCCTAGGAAACAAAGAGCACTCGGCCTGACACGAGGCGTCGGGTCAAGGTTCCATGGAGGAGTGGATTCCCGAGCACGGAGACTCTTATAGGAGCTCAAGAGAGCTAAAGATGAGCGGCCGAGAAGGAAATGGAAATGATGAAGGAAAGGGTTCTGCGAGAAATACAAGGCACCATTGAAGAACAAGTTGAACGACAAGTACAACAAGCCTTGAGTCGATCGCAGCCCACAACGCTTTCTCGATCCTACAGTCGTCGCAGCGATTGCGCGCCCACGCCATTGGCGAAGCGGACAACAACCATTATCCCGTGGACGACATACGGGACCCCACACCTCGTCACTCAACGTGCCGTGATGAACATATTTGTACAGTGCCGCCTGAGGGTAGTCTATCCGTGCCAAGAAGGGGTGTCTGCACAATACCCGATAGCGCCGAGTTATGCAAAGGTCCAAGTGGAAACGGTATTTGCACGCTTTCTTTGAGATCGGACCGAAAAACCCACCAATGATGAGATAACTACTCTAGGAAGTGCCGCCCACTCATTCATCCAATGGCGCAAGCGTGACATCGTCTTGGACCATGCAAGGCCATCCTCTCTGCAAGACAATCCTCGCATCCGTCACCAAAGACTGAGAGTGAAACGGGAAGAAGCAAAATGAGGTAGAAAAGAAATGCATTGAGGACCCCATCAAGATGGCCACCGTTAGTACTCCAAAGCGTAAACCTATAACACTGGTACTTCAAATGACAAACCTACAACCTCGATCCCAAAAATCGGCACATTAGACAAGTCAGACACCGGATCAAAGCGAGGCCAGACCGAGTATGATGTCGTGCGACAAAAAGTAAGGGCAAGGCGAAGTCGATGACCAAGATGATCAACAAAGATTGAAATTCGAGGTAGGGAAGCCCTTGGTCACCGCTTGAAGTTAAAAGTCTAACACCCATGATGCGCGATTACATGCATGGTACTTAGATCGATCCAACCAAGACGTACTCCCAAAGATGATCACCGCAATTTTCCGTGAGGAACATTTTCACCATGAGGGCCATGGCTACTTCTTAATAGAATTCGATAACTTGCACAACTTGTTCTATCACGACGCCCTCGACATATCTTTTTGAGATCTTCGGTCACCGTAAGTGTCTAATATATTAATCTTGGCCTACATTCACGTAATACCGATAAATTTCATGTCTAACTAATTCGTTATATAGATACGAGATGATTGAAGTACGAAGAACCAAGGGCGTTGGGATTCCTCGACCGGAACGGTTTGCCAACATGAAATCAAAAGAGTACCAAAGGAGGTCGAGGAGTACGTATATAAAGTTTTGATTAAACTACAAGACAAGGAGTTTATACTTTTGCCATACAATTTTAAGTAAGTTGCTCACTAGCTAGTTAAATTACTCGCTTATTTCGTTATTTACTCGATGTAAGGACTAATGGTGGCATCATGCATGTGTATGTAGCTTCCATTGGATTCTCGTAATAATTCATCCGAGAAAAGAGCAAGATGTCGATCATGGATCCACTAGATAAACCTAAAAAGACTTTGAAGAGATGACACATTTAGTGAATGAGGCGTTCAAAAGATATTGTCGAAGAGCTCGAGATACCGCCCATACCACAAATCCCTTACAATCCGCACGAAGTTTCCAGACGCATACGAAGGAATACTCTTATATCATATTTCATAGTAAATAGCTCCTTCGACGACATCTTAGTTCATTCGATTTTGCAAATGTCACAAGCGGTAGAAAGGAACAAATTTATGTGGGTACTTCGTGTGCCAAGACATGCGCGAAATCTTATCATGCACAATAAAAGACAATGACGTAGAGGTCGGTCATGCCGACATGACACATTGATTCACACCACTCAATTTCTATATTCTCTCTTAATTTTGTTTTTTATACTTACAATACTCAAGTTGTCTACTGTAGGACTGCTTCCTTCAAATCTAAGGCATTCGGGCCAGCTCGCCTACTTCATCATGAAGGAAATAATCAATAAAAATGGCGAGTTTTATGACGAAGACAACAACGATCCAGTCATCCATACTATTGTCCCAAATCACATGTCTTCAACCTCCAAGACCAGTAGGCTTCTAGTTTACCTCCACTAGTTTAGGCTTTTTACTTCAATTTGTTTCATTACAAAGTGTAAATAACTCTTTGTTCCTTTCAAATGGGAACCCCTCCTTTGCATCTTTACCTTCCATTCATAAGATATTTGATTACATGGTCCTTATATTTTTAGATGGTGTGTTTTACTCTAATGTATGATAGTAAATGCCATTAAAAATAGCTAAATGGAGATTATAGAAGGAAAAATAGTAAAAAGTAGGATCAAAATTGTAGAATGATATGTATTTAGGAATAAAAATTGAAAAATAGAATGTCACATATTCAAAAATAGAGGAGTATAAACTAGCTAATGCATGTACAATATCGGAGGATGCCACGGCATCACATGGAATAAGACGGCAATGGATCGGCTAGATTTGTGATACAACAAAAGTGATCTATTTAGCTTTCCATAGTATGATATATAATGACTTCATTTACATACTCGAGAAATATTGATGCAAAGATGACTGAATGGAGGAGAAGGGAGCAGTCCAGTGGGAGGCATGCCCTACACCATCACCATGATCGAGCACCTCATGCATGAGACACTTTAATTGTACATTGTAATTGTGTATATTGTAATTGTGATATGCAAAATCTGTGATTGTAATTGTGATTGATGTATTATATGTAATTGTGATTGATGTATTATATTGTAGTTGTGTATATGCAAAATCTGTGATTGTTGTACATTATAATTGTGCATATGCAAAATTGCAATTGTGATTGATGTATTATATTGTAGTTGTGTATATGTGAAATCTGTGATTGTTGTACATTGTAGCTGTGTGTATGCAAAATCTGTGATTGATGTATTATATGTTTCGAGGGCATGGCTAGCAGACACGAGGCTAGCCCAAAATGCGTTTTTTATTTTTTTGGTCGGGCACTATCTGTGGCGGTTGGTGGATAGAACCGCCACGATAATATAGATCTGTGGCGGTTGATGTATAGAACCGCCACGAGATAATATAGTTATCTGTGGCGGTTGGTGGGAAGAACCGCCACGTATAATATTTTTATCTGTGGCGGTTGTAGGAAAGAACCGCCACGATAGTGTAGTTATCTGTGGCGGTTGGTGGATAGAACCGCCACGTATAGTATTGTTATCTGTGGCGGTTGGTGGATAGAACCGCCACGTATAGTATTGTTATCGTGGCGGTTAGTATGTAGAACCGTCACGATAACACTTATCTCGTGACGGTTAGAAAATCGCCACCGATAATCCTCGATTATCGATGGCACTATATCTGTGGCGGTTCAATAACCGCCACTGATGGCGGTTATGAACCGCCACTGATGACGTTTTTTGGTGTAGTGGAAAATCTAAAATACCCCTAAGAGATGGACGGTTAGATTTAATTTCTATTGCCACTACTTACTACATATGTTATCTACTGTAAAATTTCTCATGAAACAAAGCTACTGCGTACATATTAAAGTGGTACTACGTACTGTCATGGTCTCCATGAACGAAGGCTTTTTCTGATCTCTAGCAGCCATACTTTGTTTTTTCTAGTATGATATATACCAAACCTTGTGATCTCAGTTTCTTAACACTGGTTCAGCTGTTGTTATGCATGCTGTAGCAAGTAACCAATTTGGTAACCTCAATCTTCTTGTCATCTCCCTGGCAGTTCAGAAGGATAGTACAAAACGAACACCACAAACGTACGGAAGGTTAATTAATTTCATGGTTTGACTTTGTGTTTCATATAACCCATGATTATTGTTCTGCAGGGATAGGAAATGCAGGACGTCAGTAAGATAACGTACACAGCTGACTTTTTTCTTTGCGAGGAAGTACACAGCTGACATTTGATCAGGCTAGATCCGTAACTTCGAAGCTCCGTACAGTTAACCTGTCCAAAACTGTCAATGCTGCATGCGTAAGATATATATCTGACATACACACAAACTAGTCAATGCCTGAAACTTTCTCCGGTCGTCAGAATTGGGCATGCATTTGGTCGAATTTTTGTCAGTTTCATGCGTACCCGATTGTTGAAGAGTTAGTACAAGAGATTAATAAAAGTTCAAGTCTTATCCGACTCAGAGTGGTGTTTGAGTCGGATTGTAATCTCAACACTATAAATAAAAAGTGTGGGGTCTTGTGATATAATACAAATTATTGTGCAAAATTCTATATGGTACCGGACCCATTCAAACCCTAGCCAAAAAAACTCACCTTGAGTGGATCTCGCCATTGTCAACCTTAGTTGATCCGCCGGCCGCCACCATCCTCTTGCACATGGTCCACCCTGCCGCGTCACATGGAGTGGTGTAACACCCTGGTTCAAATTTTGCTGAAAGCCCAGTCCACTGTGGGCAGGCCCACGCATGTACAACACCCCATTGATACGTCATCCCTTCATATAAAAGGGTTAACCCGAATGTATTATGTTTGGATCCAACATGCATTATATATTACTACAACCCACTTTAAATAAGCAATATGAGACTAATCCTACCACCGCTCTACATAGGTCTTCACATTAATGGATCGGGGTATTACATTTGCGCCCCTTAAGGGCTGATGCCCTCAGCAGCATACCGTATATACGACAGATGTCCAGAATCACCCCTCGATATACGTCCATGCGTTTAGTGCTGATGTATATGCCATATCGTGTGTCCACTCCAGGCTCACACGCGCCATACACATGTCAGCGCCTATGTCCCATATACGTCCGTGCAGCGAAGATTGATGCTTTGATACCATCTGCAACACCTTGGTCCAAATTTCGCTCAAAGCCCAATACATTGTGGGGCGGACCCACGCATGCATAGCACATCGTTTAAACTTTTATCATCGTTTCGTGTAAAAGAGTTAACCCGGAGGTGCCATATTTGGATGCAACAGGCATTATATACTACAACAACTCACTTTAGGTAAAGCAATGTGGGATTAATCCTACCATCGCTCCACATGGACCTTTGCATTAATGGGCTCGAGTATTACAAGTGGGCTACAGCTGGCCAAGTTGCATGTGTGCTGCTGTTGCATGTCATGGGAGAGAGAGAGTCACTACTGGGGCCACAAGCCAGGCCACCATCGTCGCTCGGGGATGCTAGGCTGTTGTCATCGTCGGGGCTGCTAGGTTGGCCATCTCCGATGCTCAGGGACGACGGCCCACCACTGGCCCCGTGGTTGCCATCGCTGTTTTCTTTGCCACCAAGGGGTATAAGGGTCGATCTGGATCTAAATGCCTCGATGCTCCCTCGAGTTCATCGCTAAGAAAGAAGCGCTTGTAAAGAGAAGAAAGAGAGGAAGAGAGAGAAAAGAAGGGAAAATAAGGAAAAGGAAAAATAAAAAAAACAAAAAAAAACAGATAGATAGAGAGGAGTTGCATCTGGATAGGGAGAAAAAGAAGCAATCCATTGCTGATGATCTGTGTTCTTAGTTCGTGAACAAATTGAATCAGAGGAGGAAGAGAACCGCTGATTTGAGGTGGATTGCAGATTTGAAAGGAGAGGTGTGCTACTGTGCTGCTTCAAGGAGAGGAGGGGAGAGGTTTGAAGAAGAAGGTAGTCATCCAGTGTTGCTTGAGCTTGGTTTTGGTGGTCGAATGTTAAGGGGGCTGAGGTTAGAGGTGGAGACGGTGGAGACAAAGGCTTAAAGCATGTGTTTAGAGGTGGAGGAGATCAAGACTATGGGTGTGATGAAGAACATAGAGGACTTAAGTTAGTTGAGGCTATGTTGGAGGTTGTTAAGATGACAAATTATGGTGAGTACTGTGGTCGGTGATGATGTCAATCGAAGGTTGCGTCCATATTATGATCTTGGACATGGCGTAGGTGGTGTGAATAGGAAGGCAATCTTGCTCGATTACTCACGAATCTGTGGGTAAAAAATCTAATGGAGGTGGGTATGTTTCTTTTTTATTGCACGAGGGCATATTCATGAGGGCAAATCTTTGCCCGACAAGCAAACGGGCACGAGCATGGGGGAGCTTCACCTGTACCCGATCTACCTGATTACCCAACAATAAGCACTAATAAGTGCCATGTTTGAAAAATCCTAGAGGCATCCTATAGTCCCCACCCCTCCTGGCCCATGATTTCCCACCACCTATCCATTTCCTATCCTAAATTCCGATATGTTGCTTGTAATTTGTGTTGAGCTCTCAGATTTGTGAGCTATATTACATGTTTCTCAGATATCAACTCTGGAAAGTAGTAGTTAACCTGGGTTGAACTGCTAATTGTCTTTTAAAATGTTCATTGCCTTTGTGATGAGATGTTTGTTGCATAAAGTGGTGGTGGACATATGAGTAGACCCGCGGGTATGAAGTACCCGCAGGTGACATGCATGGGTAAGGTTCTTCGCACTATATGCCCATGGGGGAGATTTTAGCTGGCGGGCATGGGTATAGATGAGCATTACTCGTGCCCACCATGCCCGATTGCTATCCCTAAGTGTGAACAGCAAGGACGAGGCAAAGACAATGGTGTCAATCATGCCATCATGGATAGCTTTGGTAAATGTGGATGTCATGACGGTGGTATTTGTCATCGTGTTGGTGGTTTGATAAAAGTAGTCCTAGTAATGGTATTGTATTTTGTAATAAGATAGCTATAATTGTTATCTCATGCCCATCTTGAGGGAGAGTATTGGAGAGTTAGTATTAGAGATTAATAAAAATCCGAGTGGTGTGTGACTCGGAGTCGTGTTAAAGTTGGATTGTAACCTCAACGCTATAAATATAGGGCGTGGGGTCACATGAGACAACAAATAATTATTATACAAATTTTTACACTGATTTTAATGTGAACTTCTTTTATTTTTAATTAATTAAGCATGCTTTGATTCAAGTCGACTCGTGGATATCACAAAAAAGAGTGAATGGGACAAAATATACCCGAAAGGTTATGCAACATGGCTGATATATATACGCATACCGCTGATATCTCTGAAAAAAAAAAAGATCATGTTACTTATGTTAAGCTGTCACTTTCTTTGAATATTTGCCTGAAAAATTGAGGAGAGCTGGACGCTGTGCATAATTTTCTTTTGCAAGTGACAATTTCGTGCATATCCAGACATATTTGTCAACTTTGTATTAATAAAAGCAAGGATAAGGATTTTGATTTTATACGTGGCGTCATGGCTCGGCATGCCAGAATATATATATATATATATATATATATATATATATATATATATATATATATATATATATATATATATATATATATATGGGTGAATCGATTTGATGTGTATGTTTCTCCATCTCTGCTGCAAGCGTCATAATTCCACTTTTTTTTGTGTGTGTGTAGGTCATAATTCCTATATATGGCGCAGGGCACGTAGAGCACTCATCCGTGTTTGGTTCAGAACCGCAGTCATAATCGTGATGTTGCTAGTATATCGGTATATACGTTTTCCAATTTCGATCGAGATGCAATTTTAGTTCAACACTGAAAAAAATCTGAACAAAATTAACCACCTGATAGCAAGTCTATACACATTAATTCCCATTTCATTCTAGTACTGACAACAGAATCGTTACAAATATTTTTATTTCAGATCTGTTTGGTAGAGCTTTATATTTTGATTTTTCATCTTATACTCCTGATTCTTGAGAATCCACTTCTCTGATAATCTAAAACTGACTGAGCAAAGTGTTTGGTAGAAAGTTGACTCCCAAAACCCAAAAAGGGGAGGATTAGAGGCAAAAAGATCATGCTACCCCTAGTTTTAACACTTAAATTCTATTTGTTTCTTACTTCTTTCTGTTTGTACACAAATTTCTAAAATTTTTCTATAAATTGTCGCATGCAAAAAATGTTCAAAGCATTAGTACGAAAAATGACAAGTGCAACAAGATTAGCTGCACTCACCAGCATTTTGCTTTCAGATTGAAGTATTTGCAAGCTGATAAGCATTTGTATGAACCTGATACTGTTCAGGGCCTTGCAATATTTGGTTCAGTTCATATTTATCAGGCTGCTGCAAGCATCAAATGCGTGCAATATGCTGCTGCTTGTATCAAGATACTTCAGGCTATAAAGCAAAGAATGTCACATTGAGCATTGCTATGGCATACCATATCACTAGACAGTTTCTCACAAGGAAACACTGCTTCCATTCACTTACAGTTTGAAAAATATGCTTCACAGTTACAACTTCAGAAAGATAATTACACTAACAAGAATCTTCAGGCTAATACAAGCTAGACATAACATAGTTCATACAACCGTGAACCCTCAGGTTAAATACAAGCTAGGCTTAAACATCCTTCACGAAACCACCAAGCTAACTATCACAACCATCAAGCTCAGAGCAATAGAATATATCCAGATTATTGATAGCAAACAACACAATCATGTCGGTTTGAGTAAAAACATTACTGAAAACATTTGCCAACCATGGGACATACATGTAAACGATGTATGGTGTTCTAAAATCATAATATGTTGATCATTGAGGGCTGAGGCATTAGCAAAAAATTGCAAGAATGAAAGAGCCAAATGCCAAAAACTTTTTGTTTGCTGCCATCTACCCATTAATTTAGGTAGAGCACGGACCATGTCATATATACTATTGTCAGGTAATGATGCATCCTTGAAAATGTTATATCAATTAACAGTATGTGCCAGGAATAAGCTATACATATGAACTGATCTGTACAGAACTCATGTACAATTAAGTAATAGAAAGCTCGAGTGGCATTTTGCGGGTACTTACCACCAACTTCGATGGGTAGTTTTGTATGGGTCTAGCAGCTCCCCACGAGAATTGACCCATGAGCGTGTGCATTTCATTTTTAGCTTTGAATCTCGCCTGCTTTAAGAATCTGATTTTTGAGAGCTAGGGGTTTTTGGCTAAGCTTCATGAGCTCCCGTTAGGAAGCTAGGATCTAGAGCTATAACAAACATACTATTTACAAGCAACATATAAGAGCATGTACAATACATGATACCTTCAAATGGTGTTCATTGAAAAAAGGGAATCTCATGGAGACGTGTATTCTCAAAGTCACCCAATATATGCAATGCATTTCAGTGCTTTACGTTTTTCATTTCAACCCCTTAACTATTTTATTCGTAGTTTTGTTCAAACTTTTACAGAAACAATCCTAGAATGAAAAAGTAAATTTTACTTCCACTGGGGCATAGTCAACAGGTGGGTTCTGTTGGGCTCGAGCCCTCCCTCAGACAGTCGGACCTTAAGTACCATCTTTAGCACCGGTGCTCAGTTTTTGGAATAGCGGGAGTGAATGCACACACGCCTAGACACTGCTGAAGGAAGAAGAAGCTTTGCTTGGTAGTGAGTTGCTTACTGGCTTATGTGGCTTGGTGGGCCACTGATTGTTGAAAGTCTAATTTGGTAATTTCTCTTGTTGCCTACAAAACTAGACTCGGACCCTAGACACACATAGATACCATAGAGTCGAGTGAACTTGACACACGTTGCGGAGAGTCCACGATTGTGAGGGCACTGCTAGGGCATCAAGTGGATGCCGGGGGAGCCGGTGAGGGTGTGGGTGTGCAGCGATGGGCAACCCACCACGGCAACAACTAGGGCTATGCACGGTTTTACCAAACGAGAAAAACCGTGCCGGAAAAACCGTACCAAACCGATCAACTCGGTTTGACTGGTTTATGGTAGTTAGTGTGGTATGGCAAAAATCTGATTTCTTTATACGCTTTTTCCGGTAAAAATCTTGAGTACACCGAAATAAAAAATACATGTATAATTAGATAAAGTAATTGTCAAATGCGTATAAAGAATGGTTTCGCATGAAAATAATATCACTAGATTTGTCAAAGTATAATTAGATAAAGTAATGGTCAAAGGAGTGTATTAGAAACTGCATCGATGTCCAAAACGGCAAGTAAAAAGAATAATTCACCTTAGTTTGGTAAATATGGTATTTATCGATATCAAACTGAAATATTATGGTATTTACTGATACCGAACAGAAGTTCTATTTGGTATAATTTGATATCGCATTTCAATTACTGTATTTAAAAATCATATTTATCGTGCGTATTTATCAAATATACCGTATGCACAGCCTTAGAGATAGTGAGTGGGCAGAGAAGGCGGCGTAGCGTGAGTTGGCGAGTGTCTAACCGGCTGAGTGGGGTGACCACAACAACAATTAGGCAATGTGAACCCAACTTCTCATATATGACTTTTTTTAATCAATTGTAACTGTATCAATGGGTTGAATAGATATAATAACCGATTCGTTTGATTGGTTGGTATTAACTTGTTCACATATTTTCGAAAGTTTGACAAGCGAACATTGCACAAGTATTTATCAAATTATAAAGAACTTGTAGTAATCATCGAACGGCCAAAAACACAACACAAACTGTTTAATATATTTATCTTAATTTAGCGTAGTACGTCTTTTATTTTTATCCACCCCTCGGCTCTCCGTGCTTGTCAGGCCTCGTCGTTGTCGAGGTCGGCCCGTGGAGGGTCCCGGCCCTCGACCTCGTCCTCGTCCTTGAACGAAGCTTTTTTGTCAATCTCTGGGAGCTACTTTACTTTTGGCAAAAACATGATGCGTATCAAACAAAACTACCTTCCCACGTATAATTAAAGTAGTTTGCTTCTCTCATGGTGTCCTTGGACGAAGCCTTTTTGTGATCTCTAGCAGCTACTTAATTTATTTTTGCAGTATGGTACCGAACCTTTCTGAGCGATTGAATGGACCTGCCGGTTCGGCGTTGCCCTTTCGTGGCTTCATCATGCGATCCGTGTTGGCGTGTAGAGTCTTTAAACGGTGGCCACAGCAATAGAAGAAAATCGCCGCTTGCTACGAACAAAGCAACTTCCATTGGTGAAGAAACAAGGATGAGAGGAGAAGCTAACTATAGGTAACTTTGCTACGCATGTTGCCCCGGGGATAGGTCAACAACACATGGCCAAGTTGGCTCCCATGGATTCCACCTACAGAGCCAACTTGCCGGCCACGGATTCGGTCTCACCTTGATCTGCTATGGCAACAAGTTTCGTGTGGTTTCCGTTGCATCTTCTCCGGGTTGATCCTGATTTTATCTGTTGTTTCACCGAGGTTTTAGAGGGGGGGAAGCTTGCGGTAGCCTTATGGCCACTTGTTTGTATGAAAATAATGCTTTCTATTTGAATCTTTGTCGATTAGTAGTTTTCTTATGTCTATATAAATAGCTGTGCCTTTTGTAATTCCGCGTGCTCCGTTCGTCGATTGTCCCAATGTACAGCACAAGGCAATCAGAGCTATTTCGTATTATTTTTACAACATTTTAAAAACCATCAATCACGCAACAAATTAAGTGTGTGCAGAGAAGATCCACATGCGGAGAAAAGAAGCCTCCTTTTTCCACTCAGGGAAGGAAGGAAGAAGCACGCACCCACGAACTCGGGAATCGAGACCAGTCCAGATCCAAGCTGGAAGGAAACCCCCTCCCCTCCCCGCCGCTCGGGCCCCGCATGTCAGCCACATCCAGACGTGCGGCTCCGGCTCTCTGTTTTACACGTGGCGCGACAGCTTTTGATTCGGTATGTATGGCCGCCTCGCCTTGCCCCTTGGACGTGTTCCAAGAGCCTTCCTTGATTCCGTGGCCATCATTTGGTTTGGCTCGCCTCATTACTTCTTCTCCGATCCCCCTCTCTTTCTCTCTGCCTATATAACAAGCCACCCTGCACTCTCTCTCCTCACGTCTCACATAAGAGAGGTAGCTTTTAGAGAGAGAGAGAGAGAGATTCTGATCCCATGGCGAGAGTTGCGTCAAGTTGCGCCAGCCTCCTAACACAAAGGTAGTCCAACGTTGCCGTGATATGGGATGCATTTACACTCGAAATCTTTGCTCTGTTTTTTGTAGCTTTGTGTTGATGGTTCTTCGGTGATGTGATGGTGCAGGAGGGGCTACTCTGTGGCCGCGGCCATGGTGAAGGGAGCAGGAAGGAGGGCCGAAGAGAAGAAGGCGGCAGCGGAGGCGGCCAAGCGCGCAATGGCGAAGAAGGACGTGGCTACCGCGGCGGCCGCCGAGGAGAAGACGGCGTGGGTGCCGGACCCGGTGACCGGGTACTACCGGCCTGCGGGTGGCTCCAAGGAGGTTGACGCCGCGGAGCTGCGCGCCAAGTTGCTGAGCCAGGGGATGGCCGCCAACTGATCGAGCTATGGTTTGCTTTAAGATGCGTGCCTGTTGATCGATATATATGAGGGGTGGTGTATCTATGGGGTCAAATTTCATAGCAGATTCAGAGACAATTCCGATGCCGTTGTATAGAGATTACAACTTAAACAGTCTTCTCTAGACTGTCCGATCAAGAAACGACAAACCCGATCTTCTGGAATACTATACCAAAACACTGTGCCATTTTCTTACTGTAGCATGCACAGTAGCATATATTTTTAGATAGTCTGGAACGTTCTTCTGCTCGATCAAACGGCTACGAGACATGAGGACTGTTTAAGTTGGAGTCTCTGTGTGTCTGCATGGAACCCTTCCCAAATTCAGCATTGAGAAGAGCTTCTTCCCGTTGTTTTCTTAGTATAAAAATTATAAAGTGTTTTATTGTACAAAGTGAATATGACACAAGCACATGTTCCTCGTGTATTTTATCAACACCTTTTCTCGTTCTTACAAGTTAGGAGAAGTGGCATATGCAAGAGAAAAATAGAAGATGTGCTCAGTGCTGTTGTGCTTCCTTGTGTTCACGACAAGGGTTGATACGGTGCCTTGAAGACCATCAAATAAAGCCTACGAAACTAAGGACAGTACCGGGAGCACGACAGTTAGAGCCAGTAGTACTCTAGCCCCTTCGCACCTCTTCTTTGCGTCCGCCATTGGTGAGAGGTATCGTGGTTGGCGGAGACGTGGAAAAAGTTTGAGTGGAGAGGGTTTGACAAAACTTTCTGTGTACTACAAATGTCCGAACATCGTTATTTAACGTATCATTCTTTAGTTTAAAATTGGCTCATAATGCAGCATCATCGCTGTGACACGTCAACTTTTATACAGTATTGACTAGATCACATTCAATTATCAACCTTTGACTCTTAAATACTGAAGTGATGCTTTTGTTAGACACCATTAAGTTGAAATGGTGGATATTCCGAAACCATATGCAACTATGCATTGTTTTATGAAAAAAAACACGATTTTATGGAAAGACACAGTTCTATGACACCCTTTAGAAAATATAAATAAACACCATTGAATAAATCGCAACAAAGCACGGATGACACATTAGTCAAGCTAAAGATCGGGAAGCAATCTTGAAAGAAAAGGAGAAGTGGCGCAAACTTGAAGCAGCCTGTTCCAAGATCAACACAGAGGTCTTGTTTGAAAGGCTCGTTTCTGGTCAGGATCGTTGTAGATGGGCCGGGATTTTAAACATAGAGTAATTAATCCCTGATCAACAAGGTGGCAAGCACAGGAGCGGTCATCACAGATGCAGATGAGATAATGGCGTGTAGGGATATAACCATAGGAGCGGCTAATGCTGTTTTTTCACACGTTGCACGTCCTTTTAGACTGACTGTAAGAATTTGTCTGGAGCGGCCGGGCCAGGATCTGAGTAAGCCTCGGGCCAAAAATAAGCAACTATTACTAATGACAAAAGCTACAGATATTGAGGTATAACAAAAGTACATCACTAATACACTATTAAAAATAAATTTGAATTCCATGCTTAACATTTCAACAAAATAGATAAAATATATCAAAACAATATAGCGTAGTGGAGTGATACAAAAGTTAATACCTAATTAACAAATGTTTGGTGCATCTGAAACTATCATATCTTTATGAGCAATAGAACAAGAATCTGAACTTGCAAAAGATGAAATTGCACATGCAAATTAAGCACACAAAACTACAAATGTAACTATTAAGGAAAATTGTATAAGAAGAATGTAACATACTGTTAGCACGAAGACCACGAGGTAGTTGTAGCTTACGAGACCTCACATCCGCAGGTTCACTTCCACAATCACAAATTTTAAGCCTTAAAACGTTAAAAATAAGCAATCTCACTAGATACTACTACATTAAACTACATATATACGGAGACAAAAATAGAGAGATTGTGGTTATTTTTTCACGTAGAGAGATTGTAGTTAAGCATGCACCAATGCATGAAAGGAATGGGAGAAATTGGCAATACTGAACAGTACTTGTCACAGAAAATGTGCAATCTTCATGTAGTGTTATGTTGGTTCATCCATAACATTAGACAATACTTGTTTATTCAATGACAACAATTCTCGTAAAACACTAGCACCCAACAATTCAGGTAAAACACTAGCTCAATAAAAAGTAACTAGGATTATTAGGATGTCTCGTACTAAGTTCATGGCATAACATTCACAATAAAACACAGATTGCAATTTAGTATCCAAGATGCATTTGTTCTGCCTTACAAAATTGCATTATTACCTTAACTTCCTCTTATACCAAGCTTTGCCCTTCCAGAAGAGCAATGTATCATAGCTAAAGGTCCCCATCTACATAAAAGGAACGAAACTAGACGGTTCATTTTTTCCATATTGGGTGACGTTCCAAGTCTCTAGCTGCAAAAGGCTCAAATTCCTCCAAAGGGAGAAGGGGGGGTTGAAAAGGTGCCCAGCACCCAAAAAAAAGGTTTGACCTCAAATACTCAAAGTGAAGTCTTAAAAGTGATTGAAATCATGCTCTAATTTGGCAATCCTATTGTGACAAGAAAATGGTAGCGATGCTGTTGTAGCAACCATATCGACAAAGCATAATTAGAGTAATTAGAGGAAAGCACTCGAGACATTTCTCTAGAGCTAAACACTTCCACACATAATTACAACCAACCAGATATCGACCACTATGTTTTGAATATCACAATTAAGAACTAAGCAACTTCCAATTTTGTAAATTTATAGCTGCAAATAGCACAGCTCACCAAATGAAAAATTAGTGGTCCTCGCATCCTCTCCTGACCCCAAACATTCCCCAACAAGCCTAAGCATCAAGATTCAGATCCAGGTTCAGACCAAGTCGCCCAAATTGACCCATCCAAACCTAACAATGCTCCTGATATCCAGAAACACCCTATTCAATCACCATCTAGGCATCTATGAGCTAGAACAACAAAAAAAGGTATGTTCTTTTTCGCAAATTCTCCACTGGATTCTATTTCTACCAGTTATGCTTCACAAACACTACTATCCCTTTCGACATCCAAAACCAACCATGATCTACACGATCTTAACAAATCAATTGATTCAAGCCAACAGTAGTAAATGCATAGACACGCCGCCATTGAAGGATAAGTCAATAGCAATACCACAAAATTACCAAAGAAAGACCAATGCTTTGAAAGCTTCCTTGCGTGCGGGACCTGTGGGTTGTGGCGATCGGCGGCCTCAGCCCTACAGGAGCGGCAAGCGGGGGCGACTGGGCGGCGAGCGGTGACGGCACGTCAGTGTCTCGGTGACGGTGCGTGAGTCGTGACTCCACTCGTGAGGATTAGGCTATCACCCGGGCGTTAGTGCGACGGTGCGAGTGGAGGCTGGTTGGTGGCTAGGGCGTCGCTCCTACCTCCTGGTCCTTCCACTGCTAGGCCAGACTGAGGCAAATTGGGCTAGGCCTTGGGCCTGAGCCCCGGTGGCCTGAGGCCCAGCTCCGCCCCTAGTTGTCTATAGCCCCTGAATTTCTTGTCAAAGTTTTGCGACAAGACCCTATTGGACTGAGACTAGATTTGGGTATTGGACCAGACTTTTTTGGGTCGGCTCGTGGCACAGCAGACAAAGCACGGCTGAAGCACGAAACACATGTAAATGGGCTGGGCTGGTATGGTACGATTGATATGGTTGTGCTGGGCCTCGTGGTCGGGCATGATGGACAACACGACACGGGCATCGGCATGGGCCGTACTTGGGTTGGCATGGCACGAAACATGCTTGATAGGCTTGAAGCAGGCACAACACGTGGCAAGACGCTTTGCCAAGATATTGCATCATGTTATGGCTCACCCTACAACCCACACATTTTGCGGTCCTCGCATGCGAAAAAACAAAGACAACAAAGATGCTAAAAGGTAGAGAATAGAGACTGCAGAGTACATGCTCATTGACACATAGCCACTCCGCATTAGGTACCCCACACTGGGTGTAAGGTTTTTAACGAGGCAGTAACTCTGTATGTGTTCAAGAATGAATAAAATTTAGTTCTTTTCCACTCAATATTTGTGTCCATTACCTCAACTCCATACGTCTCCAGCTCCTTTCCTCTCGTCGCAATAGTGCAAATAGGTCAGATCTAGACCGGTACGGTATGAAGCCGGCACGAATCACAAATAGACCATACTAGGCTCGCCGAAGACGAGCCAGACCAGTACGGCACGACACGATGCACTTATCTAGCCATGACGGCATGGCAAGGTTTAGGTACACAGTTCAACAGGTATGCGCCGTGCTTGCCCGGTAGACACAAATCACAAATGGACAGCACGACACGATGCACTGATCTAGCCATGACGGTATGACAAGATTTAGATGCACAGTTCAACGGGTCTGCGCCATGCTTGCCTGGTAGGCAGGACGCCCACATCTAACGAGACGAGTAAAGCCCGCGCTTTGCTCGAGTTAAAAAAACAAGTAGGGCCTCCAGCTTGCCAACGTCGCAGTACTTGACAGTGGAAAATTAATTGGTTACTAAATTGGTAGACTTGATGTGATAATCAGTTGAAGATGAATTGAGCCTATGTGATCTTTATGTGTATGGCTGTATGCGTATAAGTGTACTTGAATTTAGTTCCACCTTGCTTGCTTGTTAAGGTTGGGTATGACCGTATGACCAACATAATTTCAATTCAATCCCCAGGGTAATCCTTTTACCTGAAATGAGGTCGAAAACATAAGTGGGATTTGTGTAAGTGTATGGTTTATTTGGCATGCGGGTAGACCTAAGCCTAATTAGAGCCGGAGCGTTACAAATAGTATCAGGGCTGACCTTTGCTGTAATACCCTTATTAATGCGATGTTCATGTGGAGCGGTGATAAGATTAGTCACACATTGATTGTTAAAGTAAGTTTTAGCAGTATATAATTCCCGTTCGATTCAAACATAGCACCTCCGGGTTAACCATTTTAAATAGTATAGTGCCTGTGCTAACGCTACGACGGCAGTACACCCGCTTATCAATTAAATGAGAAGATAAGTATGAATACAACACTTAATAATAAAAGAGAAATTTAGAATTTTAAATGAATTTAGAAAGAAAAACGGAACTAAATGGAGGTCGAATCGGCGAAAACGGGCTCCCAAAAGATTTTAAATCAAGAAAGAGAAAGAAAAAAGAATTTTCTGATTTTAGATTTTTTTTGCGGCTTCTACAGAGAGCACGCTGTGCTCTCTGGGCTTGGCTAGCGCAAGGGGGAGGGAAGGCCAGGGGTGGCCGGTCGGTCATGATGGGTCGGACCTTTGGTGCGGCGAGATCGCCGCACCGGCGCGCTGAGGAGGAGTCATGGTTGCGGTGAATTTCGCCGGGAAAGATGACGGTGATGGCTTGGGTTACCTCCAAAATCCGGCGATCTTTACAAGAGGGAGCACTTGGGGATTTACGCAATGCGATGGGGTGGAGGAGAGCTCGCCGGCTTTTATAGCCCCGAAACAAGCATATTTATGGAAACCATAATTTGGGATCAAATCAGATTGGGAGGAAATTTTGGCAATAGAGCATGAAATTTGGGAAATTAACACCATAGATGGAAAGAGGAGATTTGGTGCGTGATTGATGGAGCTTTGGAGCTTCTTTCTTGCTTTAATGGAGGGAGGGAAGAGAAGAAGCTTCTCTGGTTTGGGCTGCAGCTAGAAAAAGCTACAGGTGAGTTGCCTTCATTTTTTTAAAATATAGAAGGATTTTTGAAAAGATAGCACATTAGGTTAAAAATTTCTAGAAAAATTCTCAAAAAAACTTTTGATTATCTTGTACTTAATAAAATTATTTTCAAAAAAATTTAAATTATAAATTTGCCGAGGCACTGCGGCCGCGAGGTCGCTGACCAGCAACCTTGCCGTGTCGGCAAAGCCACTGATGGCGACCGTGGAGCCATTGCAGACCTGCGTTCTCCCGGCCGCGCTGCCCCATCTCCCGGTTTCCTTTTCCCAGCACGTAATGTATGGTCCTTTCCTTTTTCAGGACGTTTGTTTCCTTTTCCTTGATTCCAAGACGTTTGTTTCCTTTTCCTTGTTGATCTTTGGAGGTGAGGAAGGTCATTTGTAGGCTACGAGGATGATTTCAAAAAATATGGAAAAATAAAGCGCGCTCGCCATTCTTGGTTCCATGAGAAAAATTGAAAAAAATTAAGCAGCACTCACAGACCGTTGGTTCCTTAGATAAAAAATAAAAACAAAAATTCAGCGCTCTCCGTGCGCTGAAATTAGGCTCTATGGGGCTAGATCCATAAAAAAGTCTCGAGAAGGGTTATATTCGGAGAAAAATACGATCACAATGCCAGGACAATAAAAAATTCAAGTCTTGTTTCCTTGCATGTGGATCCTCCCTGTTTATTTCCTTGTTTGATTCACCCTCTTTTCAAATATGTAGTACGTACAATTTTGGCCAGTAAAAAATTCAAGTCTAGTTTCCTTGCATGCGGATCCTCCTTATTTATTTCCTTGTTTGATTCGCTCTCCTTCCAAATATGTAGGTGGGGGAGGTCTGTTGTGGGCCACATGGATGATTAGACACATTAAATAATGGCCATCGGATGTGGGTGAGTAAAACTGAGGAAAGATCTGAGACGTTCATTTTGATGAATGCAAATTTCTGGGGACGTTTTGCTGGGTGCACGAACATTAGGCCATCTCTAATGAGGTGCATTATTTAGGGTGGACGTAGGAAAAATTGCTTAGGTGCATTATAAAAGGGTATAGATGAAACGAGTACAAAAATGTGAGTGAGGTGCTATGTGTACGCCTAATGGGTGGGCTGAAAATTGAGCGAATTTTGGGCAAGTGTTACACTCGTGGTTACATGTGTGTGTGGGTTATGGAGCTTGCATATGGTGCATAGCATGTATGGGCTCAGATGAGTGGACACACGGCTTTCTATATGTGCTAGACTGACGCATGGATGTATGCCGAGAAAGGAGATCATGGTCATTTACTCCAATTTAAGTATGTTGAGCTGACGAGGACACTAGGTCTTTTGAGAGAGATGTGTGATAACATGGCCCAAGATGAATTGAGCCCATATGAATGTGCGCACAAGTGCATGATAATTTAGTCCCGTCTTACTTGTTACGACTGGTCATGACCAACATATAACCTCTATTGCGAATTGCAATTTAATTCTTAGGTTAATTTTTTATATGGAGTAAGCATAAAAGTATAAGTAAGGTTAGTGTAAGTACGTGATTTATTCAACATGCGGATAGACCTGAGCATAATTAGAGCTGATACATTACAGTTGACCTCGCCGTACTCGCAGGAAAATTGGTTCATAATAATCAATGAAGTCAAGTCTTTTAAAATAAACTCGTGTACAAGGTCTACCGAGAAAAATGTAGTCAACTCTTTTTTCCTTCTTTACATCCCGTTTGGTAGAGCTCCAGCTTCCGGATTCTCATTCGGAGGAGCCGGAGCTCTACCGAACGTCTCTAATTCTAGCGATTAGGAGCTGAATCGAAGTGGAGCGATTCTTATTTTTGCACTGAGTGCGAGAAGCTACCTCGACCCCGCTCCCCAAGAATACGCTCGGTCCTCGTCCTTGCTGCCTCGACCCCGCTCCCGGTCCTTGCTGCAAGCACTGCCGGTCGCCTCGACCGTGCCTGGAGCGCCGCCTTGACCCCATGCCGCCTGGAGCATCGCCGTCCCCGCCTCCAGCGCCGTCGCCGAGGTATGGCTGAATCTAAAGCCTCTCTGCTAGCCAAACACTTTTCTTTGAAACTCCTGATTCTTCAAAAGATCCGAATTCAGAAGAGTCGGAGTATAATCGAGAAGGAATAGAAGCTGAATCCCTACCAAACAGGACCTAATGTTATAAAATTTTGACCAAGCTTCACTTTCAATTGTGACATCAACCGAATATAAAGGGGGTAGATATAAATGGCACGTGTCCAGTGTACTGAATTTTGTAAATAAAAAAGTCGTTACGCCTAGAAGACCAACATTACCATTCCACATTTGGCAATTACGAACACACAATTCTTTCACTGAAAAACAAACCGTCCAAGCATTTTTCTTACCAATTGGAGTACCGTGACTGGAAGAAAGTAACAGCAGAACTACACGACATCTCTCACACACTCTCTCTCTCTCTCTCAAAAATTCAGTCCACTGAGCAGTCCGCAAACAGCTGTTCTCACATACAACAGTTTCACGAGGTTTCATAAGATTTCAGATTTTATAAGATTTTGCGTTTCATAAAAAAAAATGTTTCATCAAGGTTTTAGAGTGTCTCCTAAAAAGTTTCATGCAAATTTCAAGACGTTTCAAGAAGTTTCAGCAAAATAGTTTCAAGTTTCATACATGTTTAAAAGCAAGTTTCAACGAGTTTTAAGTTTCAAAGTGCAAGATTTTATGTTTCAAAATCACAATGAATACATGTTTGGACAACTTTTAATTTTTAATAGCTAAATCTAAGCAGTTTGAAGCACTCTTCCAAGTTTCAAGCAGTCTCGTGATGAAAGGAATAGTTACAAATTGGCGTAAAACTTGAACAGAATTTCCTGAAACCTAATGAAGCTTGCATGATACTTAGTGAAATTTTATGAAACTTACATAATTGTAACCGAGACATCTTGAAACTTCTATGAAACAATGAAGATGAACTAAGAGATGAATCATTATAAATTGGCGGAAAACTTTTATGAAATTTGAACAAAACTTCATAAAATCTAATGAAACTTGCCTAAAACTTGCATGGAACATAATGAAACTTTTATGGAACTTGAATAAAACATTCAAGCAGGTTTCATAAAGTTCTATTAAGCTTCACCATTGAAAGCAAAATTAAAGTATGTTTCACCAAGTTCCAACATATTTCACGTTTCAAAAGGCAAATTCAAGCTGTTTTCACCAAGTTCCTTTAATAGTTTCATATTTCAAAAAACAACTGTATGAGAATGGGAGCGTCATGCTTCAACTCGTTCACAACCCCATGAAGCCAAACAACAGCCGCAAAGTCGACCTCAAGACATCAATCAGGGCATACCTGACACAATGACAGGTACATCTCTTATAAATATAGTTTCTGCCAGAACTTAGATTAATTTGAAATCATTGTTTCTATTCTTAAAGTAATATTTCGATAAGCGAAATATTGCCTTATAAATTTAACTGAACTATCATCAAAATATATCTTATCTTAATCCTTCCAAATGGCCGGTAAGATGTCAAGTATCAAACTTTCAATTTTTATCTTTAATCATTACCCGATAAATCCTCCATCTATTTTGCAACATCAGCAAATAACCTTTCTATTGTTTCAAATAAGACGGACAACATCGCCTGCATCAACCCAAGAAAAGTTCTTCATCTCGTCAAGGATGAAATCAGTGATTTCCAAGTGATATCAAGGACCTAGGAAACATCAAGTACCTAGAACAACCCCTGCCTCGATGTCAGGCTTTAAATGTAAAAATCTTCCTTATGTAATTGCACCCAGCAATGTAATATTGAGTACGTCTCATATCTATTCAATTCCTGCAATCAATCTACTTGATTCTGTATATTCCATTCTTTCATAGTTACCAAATCTAATGAAAATCAAACCCTATGTCTACCAAGGTGATCAAGCGAATTAAATCATCAGGATCATCTTATAATCCTCCTACCTCAACCCAATCTTTGAATTGTCTCTACTCTGTTTTCAATCTAATGTCAACTTTGAATGGCATTCATTCTCAACTAATCTCATCAACTAATGTTGACTATACAGATAAATCGTTGGATTCAAATATCATTTCTTGATGATGATATTCGGTCCTTCCCAAATGAATCTAATGACAGTGTATTATTTCTTTCACCTAAAATATTATAAACATACCACATGCCACTCTCTAAATTAGACTATCCTAACTAACAATCCTAGTTATTCAATCAAAAGGTATATGTGTAGAAATATCCCTCATCTGTTTGCGCAAAATATAAATATTAGTCTTCTCTATTCTTTACACATCACTTTAGAATCATAAGAATGATGTGTTGCAAAGCGACTACACTGGAAACAAGAAGACAAGAAAACGACAAGACCACATCCGAGAAAGAATTTACTAAACCCATTTAGTCCTTGCAAATCTCGAGGACGAGATTTCTGTAGGGGTGGGGGGTAGATTTGTAACATCCCGAAAAATACAATAATAGGAAATGAAATATTTTGAATTTGAATATAATTAATTCTGATTTTTTCTGGCATTATTGGAATTTATTTGGATTTTCCTAGATTTTTGTATTGAATGAAAAATCAAACAACTAGAATTTAAGAATGGATAATGGTAAAAAGATAAAAAGGCAAAATTAAAATTTTGGAAAATTTACCATGGAACCCTAACCATGCTGGTAAGTCATTAAAGTCAACAAGTAAAAATTTTATGCACACAAAAATAAATAAATAAAATGAGTGACATCTCTTTTGACTAGAAACAATGTGAGTCAGAATTAATGTAAAATATTAGAAACTTATCTGGAGCCATATAAATTATCATAACACCCTCAGAGTATAATGTATCTCTGGTAAAAATATCAGGAATTTATCATGTAATTTATACCTTCTAAAAATTCAAAAACAGAGGCTTGAAAAATCTGAAAATTTTGATGTCAGAATTGTTATAAAATAATTACTCAATATTTTGACTTGAAGTTTTTATAGAGACATTATTAACATAAATATAACTATTTATAAAAGTTTAAAAAATAAATACTATCGTTTGTGCCCTTAAATAAATCAAATACCGAAATGAAAATTCTGGCTGATGCACAGTGTCAGAATTTTAAATAATGTATTATAAGATATTTTGATCCGAACATTTTACTGAAGGATAAAAACTACCAGGAGACCTCAGTAAAAAAGTTTTGTAATTTATTAACTCAATTTGGTAGCCGTTTTAATGCCAAGCATGGCGTTGTCCTGAAACCTTATCTCTTTAGCTCATTTTCCACCACTGACGTGTGGGCCCAATCACTGTGCTTCAGGCGTTCGCTGGAAGCAACGGGAAAAAGACTTCTCTCACTGACTGGTGGTCCCGGTCCCGCTCGTCAGCCGCTGCCTCCCTTCTCCCTCTCTTCTCCCCTCTGCCGACCGAGCTCTCTCGCGCCTGCCCCGCTGATTCAGTGCATTCGCTGCGCCGCCCCGCTCGATCACTGCCACGGCTCGTCCTTGGTTCTCCCGCGCCATACCCTGTCAGCCTCACGTCTCCTCCTTGCCGGCGAGAGTCGCTACGCCACTTCATCGCGTAAGCACCGAACCGAGCCGTCATTTTCACCTCCCATTCAAACCCTATGAAGCCAGTTGCGCCACTTATAAATCCTCCCATTGCGTCGCACTGAGGCCCCCATTTCCCTTAACTACTCCCTGAACCAAATGCCAGAGCTTGAAACCCTTTTCTACGCGATTTTGCCGGAAACCCGAAAAGGGGAAAAACACCAAATTGAACCAATCCGGCGCAACTCGTCCCAATTACTTCCACCTAGAGCTCCAATGCGCATCACTGAACCCATCCCACTCATCAATTTCAGCTCCATTCTACCGATCAACTGCCGCCGCCACTGTTCTTCTTCCCCAACGGTGGTCTCTCGGTGGTGGAGCTCTCCGGTAAGCCCCCGATTCACCCGACCGCAAAAATGGAATCCTCTAGCCTCTCTAATGCTTAAATCGTTACCGATTCGGCCGGAGACTCACTTCTTTTCCTTCTTCGGTGAGCCGCCCCTTCCTTCGCCGCAGGCCTCCGGTGGTAGCCCGCTCCGACCACCCCCGGAAGTGAACGACCCCACCCTCAGATGTGCGATGATGCGCTGAAGCCCATCGTGCCATCGATTTCGCCGGAGCTTCTCCTTAGAGCCGTCGCCGGTGAGCCCTAGAGCCGACTCTGCTCTTCTCTCACCGAGCAGTGGGGCCCGACTGTCAGCCAGCGCAAGAGCTCCAGTTCAAACCGGTAAAGGCGCCTTTGCAATAGGAAAACATATTTCTGAGTTTTGTTTTAATTTTTAGAAACCTAGTTAATTCAAATGCTTATAGATTTTGCATTATAACTCCAAATTGAATGAAATAAATTTATATATTCATTTAAAATGAAGAACTTTCAGGATATACAATAATGTTTTGAAAATGATCATTGGGTGAATTTGAAATTCAAATTTGAGTAAAAGGCCTAAAGATATGCTTTTTATAAAAATTCTGTAAACAAACATAGAATTGAATGAAACCAATTTTAGTGAAATCCTTAGACTCCCAGAAACCAAAATATATAAAAATATTTAAATTCCATTTATGTTTGTATCACTTTCTCTTAAAGATTTCATTCAATGCACTAGAAATTCAATTATACATAACTTGTATGAAAGAAATATGAAATAAGTAAAATTGATTTCTAAATATTAGTATGACATTAGAATACCTGAATTTGCCAAAATAATTAAGAAGTGAACTTGATTTGAACTATCCTTAACAATAGAAAATAATCTAAGTGTAAAGAGTATATATATGCATAGAAAACCAAATAGTTATAATATAGATCAAATAAATTCAAATAATCACCAAACCAGTTTTGTTATACTCCTAGCATCACAAGGATTCCAGATGTATAATAATATTTAAGGTTTACCATGGAAAACAGTAAATGTTTAGTAGTCGGAATATTAATGCTTGTATAATCCAAATAGTCATAACTTTCTCAAACTAATTTCAAATTTGACAAAACCAATGCCTAATGACTTGAAAATAACGCCTTTGCTATCTATGCAAAAATATCTTATGTTTGTGTAAGTTTGAACTAAGTCCTTGTAAGACCCTAATGATGTCTTATAAGGAAAACATCTCGGATAAAAGCCAATCATCGCAAAATCAACTTTAAAACACTCTTAGTGTCATACCCTGTTAATAGCTGAAAAATGGGCAGATTATCTTATAAGGCGTAGTCGCAATCTTATACCAAAAACTGAATCCTTATCGTGTAAATAATAGAAACGCTCAAGCATTTTCAGCAGTCCGTAGAATACCTCGTCTAAATACAAATATTATGAAGATCAGTATAGAAGTGTGAAAGGACCGGAGATGTCGCCTAGAGGGGGGGTGAATAGGCGAATTAAAAATTTGCAGCAAAATAAAATCTCCCGAGGGTCTAAGCCCGGAGTGTCCGGGATTTTTATCCGGATACTCCGATATGTCCGGACTGTCCGGGGTCAGGAGTCCGGATACTCCGGATTGGAGACCTCGAAATGAGATTTTAAATCTCTACAATTTTCCAACAAACTAATTGAACACAAATGTTCTAAATACTATCAGGTACCTGGGGATGATGTAGATCTAGTACCAAACACAGTAATAGAGAGATCGGGGCTCCCAAAATCTAAGACCACAAACCCTAGCAAAACAAATGAAGAAAACGAAGACAATGATTTTTTTACCCGAAGTTCGGATTCTTGAAGGGAATCCTATGTCTCCGTTGAGGAGGCACAAAGCCCGGGTCCCTCTTGACCACTATCCTCCCGGTGTTGCACAAAGCACTCGCCGGTCTTCACTTCTTGTCTCTTTCCTTTTGGAGGCGAGACTTGCCTTCACAAACTTCAGGGGCTCACCACAACAAGTATTGGAGGCTCCCGGTGACTCCTTGCTGTCTAGGAGCCCTTCAAACTCCAAGAGTAACAACTACGTCGCGAAATCTACTTGGAGGATGAATCTTGTGCTCAAGAATGAAAGATGCAAGCTTAAGGCCCTCAAATCCACTCCCTTCTCTCAAAAGATTCAAATCAATCACTAGCTTCAAGTGGAGAAAGGGGATTAGGGCTCAAGAGAGTGAGAGTCAGGGTTTGAAGATGAATGAGTGCAAATGAATGGAGCTCTCCCTTGTTAGGTGGGGAGTGAGGGCTTAAATAGGAGCTCCAAATCCAACCGTTGTGAGAGAGCTGCGCACAACCCGGAGTATCCGGACATATACCCCGGATACTTCAGATTGGTGAAGATTAGATCGTACCGAGGGAGATAATCCGGAGACTCCGGACAAAAACCTCGGATACTCCGAACTAATTTAACCCGGAGTGTTCGGACTTAATACCGGATACTCCGGACTACTTGAGAGAGCAGCCATCGAGGGTGTCAACCCGGAGTGTCCGAACCAAATGTCCGGATACTCTAGATTGGCCCACTCGGCTAGAAGAGTATATTTGAAGGAAATGAAATGCTTAAAGTCGTTTATATATGCAATTTTCATCCTTTGAGCACAAGTATATTCTAGAAGTGATTTCCCGTCGTATCCCCCTTAATAATACGGCTATCCTTAGACTCAATAAAATAGAAAATTTACAACATAAGTCTTGATGCCGTCTTCACAAATTTTAAATGCGGTGGGGATCTTCAATCGCTTTCTTATGATGATATAATCTCTTCGTCTGCATAGATTCTCACTTGACCATTAGTATTTTTAATTGTGTTGCCATCAATCACCAAAACTTCTTAAGGGGCCTAGATGCACTTTCAATCTCCCCCTTTTTGGTGTATTGATGACAACACAATTTGAAAGCTTTAAATGAAATAACAAATATTTGAATGCAAAGCATATAGTGGAGCTCCCCCTATATCCTTGCATTCAAGGGATCAACAATAAGGATATATCAATTTGCATCAAGTAGATATGCAAGATAATATGTAAATAACATGATTCAATAATAAGTAGCGATAATGTTAGGCAAGCATTAATCAAGCAAACTAAAAGTTCACAAGCCACACCAACTAAGACAAAAGACCCCCCCGAAGCGACGCTAAGCTAAACACTCCCCCTTTGGCATCAAGACACCTAAAAAGGGAAGCGCTCAGGACAGAAGATCACTCGTCGTCACCGGAAGGTTGATAGTCATCTTCCTCGCTGTCTTCGCCGCTGCCACTGCCACTGCCACTTGCTTGAGCTGCTGAGGATTGAAGGCCAAAAAACCGTTGAGAGGCGGAGTCTACAGAAGGTCCATCAGAAGACTCCTCTGACTCGCTGGCAGGAATGTCCTCGCCTTGCTGACGGTGATAGGCCCGAAACTCTCGGCGATGCTCACGAATCTCCTGCCGAGTCTCCTTGACCTGAGAGGATACATCTTGGCACAAGCAGAAAAGACACTTGAGCATCCTCTTAATGGTGTATCGGCTAGAGGAAGGAGAACCTGGAGCTGCATCGGGAGCTGGTGGAGGAGCTGAAGAACTGGCCTGAGACGGACGACCCCTGGTTCGCTTACCAACAGGGGCACTCGGAGCTGCGGGGGCTGCGGAAGCTGAAAGAGCTCGGACCTTGTAGGATAGGTGCTCCACATTCTTCACAAAATCTAGGCCTGTGACATGATCCACCAATGCCATGATGAAAGGAGCGTACCCGCAGCTGCTGACATTGCTCATCGAGTTGTGGCGAATAGCCTCCCATAATAAATCCATAATATCAAAACTATGAGTGCGCTCCACCAAGTGAAATAGCAGGTTCCGTTCATAGGAGTTGATGGATGACGCATCACCTTCCTTGGGCCATAAAGAAACTCTGAGCATTCTGAGGAGGACTGCTGGCACATCCTTCATACCCTTAATAGTTCCAACAATGAAGTGTTGCGAATGGTCATACAAAGCCTCAAGCTGGTCAGGAGTTAGGGCCCTCTTGTCATGCAACTTAGCATCTCCATCAACTGACCTCAGCTGCAGAACCCAAGCAAAAATCCTCTTGGTGGCCACATACCACACTCCATCAGTCATCCACCATATAGCATCCTCTGTCTTGTCAAAGTACAAGGTGGAATAGAACTGCATGATAATTTCATCATTCCAAGAGTAGCGAAAACTCATGATATTTTTCACCTGATGGCGCTCGCAAATTTGAATGACTTCATCAAAGACCGGATTGTGAAGATCTGCCATGTATGCCCAATCGATGGTCTTCATCTTTACAACTGAGTGCTCCAATGGAAAAAGCACAGATGCATAGAAGTCTGAATGAAACTTGTTCCATAACCGCTTATCCACATATTCATCTTGGTGAAACTCCAACGGATCCTTGTTTCTATGCTCAACAATGGCTTTGCCCTTGCCAGGCCCAACTCGGTAGTCTATCATGCGAAGATGACTCATCTGGCCAGGGTATCTCCACACAGGCCTGCTCTTCTCAAGAGGGCCAATCACAATTTGGGTTGCTTGATGATGCTTCTTTTTCTGCTCACAGAGTCTTGCGTGGGTGTCGGCAGGATGCTTATCGGGATTGGCTTGAGGGGTTGGGTCTTGAGAAGGTGGAGCAGGAGATGGACCAGTCAGCCGGTTGAGCCATCCCTGACTGATCTTCCTCACGGAGTACCTATGCCTCTTCGAGGCGGAACCCAACATGGAGGAGGAACCGGGAACATCGTCACCGGATGGGCGCTTGCCGGCGCCAGAACCATCTTGAGAAGATTCCATCTAAAAGGAACCAAAGAATGGGATGAACAAGAGATTGCAAGAAAGTATAGATGGAAATTTAAGTATTTGGGCCGAGGAGACAACCCGGATACTCCGGTGTATTTGATCCGGAGTGTCCGGATAATCCGGATACTCCGGATAAAACATCCGGATACTTCGGGTTGTTCAGTTTCTTCCCCAAAAACCTAAATTGCAAAACTATCTAAAACACAAAGAGCCCATTCTAGGGATTGATCTAAGGGGTGAATGGACTCTACCAAAGCAACCTATTTCAAGGCATCTCCAAGACCAAAGAGATCGGGAAGAGGGAAAAAAGGACTCACCACACAAAGAGGGGCACCGGAGAGGCAAGGATGAGGATTGCAAGTGGAGAGGTCTTCCCAAATCTTGGAGGGCAATCCGGAGACTCCAGAGGGTGAGGAGCACGCCGGAGACGAAGGAGGAATCGGTAGCGACGGCTAGGGCAGCAATGAGGGTGAGATGGTTGAAGAAAAAGGGGCAGGAGAGAGAAATAAAGACCTCCCCCCCGCAAGGCTTTAAGAGACAGCCTCAACCCGGATACTCCGGACTTTAGTTTGGATACTCCGAACTATCCGGAGAGTCCGGATAAAAACACCGGAGTGTCCGGATTGACACTTTCGGGAATCAACAGAAAGATTGCAAGGGATGAACTTAGATGGCTTGCAACAAGAGAAGAGAAGTTCACAAAGCCCTACTCACTTTGTGACTAGCGATCATCCAAACAATCAAGCTATAGACATATAGTAAAAGGCTAGATCCGAAGATCAAAGATTTTGATTAACACAGAAAAGTCAAAGTAATAGATCAATTAAGCTTTTCAAAAACATTTAGCAATCATCAATCAATAACGTGCATATTTCAAGCCAAATTACGAGAGTATAATATTTAGCCCACTCCTCAAATCACAAAATCTCTTTTCATCGAGCGGCTTGGTGAAAATATCGGCTAGTTGATCATTTGTGCTCACATGTTGAATATCAATATCACCTTTGGTGGAATGATCTCTTAAGAAATGGTGGCGAATATCGATATGCTTTGTACGGGAGTGTTGGACATGATTGTTGGCAATTTTTATGGCGCTCTCATTATCACACAAGAGTGGTACATGGTTATAGGTTAGGCCATAATCATTCAGGGTTTGTCTCATCCAAAGCAATTGGGCACAACAGCTCCCGGCCGCTATATACTAGTCTTCGGCTGTGGATAGGGCTACATAATTTTATTTCTTAGAGGACCAAGAAACAAGGGATCTTCCTAGAAATTGACAAGTCCCCGAAGTGCTCTTCCTATCCACTTTACAACCGGCATAATCCGCATCGGAATAGCCAAATAATTCAAAAGACGAACCTTTTGGATAGCACAGCCCAAAATGAGGAGTATGCACTAAATATCTCAAAATTCTCTTAATGGCCACATACATACACTAAGCATAATATCGGGCCTAGATGCACAAAGGTAAAGAAGAGAACCGATCATCGAACGATATACCTTTTGGACGACCGGTTTACCTTCTTTGTCGAGGTCTAGATGTCCGTTGGCTTGCATAGGAGTCTTGATTGGCTTGGCGTTTTCCATACCGAACTTCTTCAGCATGTCCTTGATGTACTTTGTTTGGCATATGAAGGTTCCTTCCTTGAGTTGTTTGACTTGAAAGCCGAGGAAGAACTTCAATTCGCCCATCATGGACATCTCGAATCTTTTAGTCATGATTCTGCTAAACTCCTTACACAGTTCTTCATTAGTAGACCCGAAAATAATGTCATCAACATAAATTTGACAAACAAATAGATCATTATCAATATGCTTAGTAAAGAGAGTGGGATCGGCCTTTCTGACTACAAAACCTTGTTTAAGGAGAAAATCTTGAAGACATTCGAACCATGCTCTTGGTGCTTGTTTTAGTCCATAGAGTGCTTTGTGCAGAAAGTAGACATGGTCTGGATATTTAGGGTCTTCGAAGCCGGGTGATTGCTCGACATAGACCATCTCAGAGAGTGGCCCATTCAGGAAGGCACTTTTCACGTCCATTTGATACAACTTAAAATCATGGTGAGTAGCAAAGGTAAGTAATATCCTAATAGACTCAAGCCTAGCTACGGGAGTATATGTTTCATCGAAGTCCAACCTTCGATTTGCATGAAGTCTTGAGCGACTAGCCGGGCTTTATTTCTACTCACCATTCCATGCTCATCTTGCTTGTTACGAAATACCCATTTGGTGCCAATCACGTTTTGCTTGGGTCTTTTGACAAGCTTCATACTTGATTCCGCTCGAAGTTGTTTAGCTCCTCTTGCATAGCCATCACCCAATCCGGATCTTGTAATGCTTCTTCTACCTTTAGTGGCTCAAGAGAAGAAACGAACGAGTAAAATTCACAAAAATTTGTAACTCGAGATCTAGTGGATACTCCCTTGTTAATATCTCCGAGTATGTTGTCGACTGGATGATCTCATTGTATGCTTTGATGAACTCTTGGATGAGGGATAGTAGCATTGGTTCTTTGGATGGGATCCTCATCATGTTTAGCGGTGTTCGAGCCATCTTGGGCTTGCATTGAGGAAGAGGGAGCATCATCCGGAGCATCCAACGTCGCATCCGGACTCTTTGGACTAGTCCGGATATTCTGGGTCTCATCCCGGACATTTTGAGTTGGAGCGCTCAGAATTTCTTCTTGCTCAAGAGGTCTCACTTCCCCAATTGCCAATTTCTTGATTGCTTCGCACGGAGGTTCTTCCCTGTCAAACACAGCACGATCAACTTGTTCTACTTGAGAACCGTTAGTTTCATCAAAAGTTACATCACGTGAGATTTCAACTACACCGGTATTGTTGTTGAAAACTCGGTATGCATAAGCATTTGACCCATAACCGAGCAAGAAACCTTCATCTACTTTAGGAGCAAATTTAGAAGACTTAGCTTTCTTGTTAAGGATATAGCATTTGCTTCCAAAGACTTGGAATTAGGAAACATTTGGCTTCTTTCCAGTGAGTAGTTCGTACGCCGTCTTCTTCAAAATCTTGTGGAGGTATAGAAGATTGGTACTATGGCACGCAGTGTTGATAGCCTCCGCCCAAAAGATGTCGGAGACCTTGTACTCGTCAAGCATCGTGCGCGCCATCTCGATGAGAGTTCGATTCTTCCTCTCGGCCACCCCATTTTGTTGAGGAGAATAGGGGGTCGAGAACTCATGCTTGATACCCTCATCATCGAGATATTCCTCCACGCCGGTGTTCTTGAAGTCGGTGCCGTTGTCACTTCGGATTCTTTTGATCTTCACTTCGAATTCATTTGGTGCCCTTCTCATAAATTTCTTTAGGGTTCCTTGGGCTTCACTTTTGTCATGCAAGAAAAACACCCAAGTGAAACGAGAAAAGTCGTCAATAATAACGAGACCATACTTGTTTCCTCCGATGCTTATGTATGTTACTGGGCTGAACAGATCCATATGGAGCATCTCTAGAGGTCTTGAGGTAGTCATCACATTCTTGGCGGGATGAGAGGCTCCAACTTGCTTTCCGGCTTGACATGCTCTACACACCCTATCTTTCTCAAAGACAACATTTGTTAGTCCAAGGATGTGATTGCCTTTCATGAGTTTGTGAAGGTTCCTCATACCAACATGAGCAAGTCGGCGATGCCATAACCAACCCATGCTAGATTTAGCCATTAAGCACGTTTCAAGATTAATTCTATCCGTAGTAAAATCTACGAGATAGAGACTTCCTTTTAAACGACCCTTAACGGCTATTGAACCATCAACCCTCTTAATGACATCCACACTCTTATTACTAAACACACAATTGTAGCCCGCTTCACATAATTGAGCAACGGACAAAAAATTGTAGCTTAATGATTCAACAAGCAAAACATTGTTTAAATGAAAATCGTTTGTGATATTAATCTTACCTAAACCTACCACTTCGCCTTTTCCATTGTCGCCAAACATGATGCTTTCACTATTTGTTCCATTTGCATCCAAGTGTGCAAACATCGCCTTCTCTCCGGTCATGTGGTGTGTACATCCGCTATCCAATATCCAACTTGATCCACCGGAGATATAGGCCTACAAAAGCAAATTTAGTTTTTTCCTTTTAGTACCCAAACTAGTTTAGGTCCGCGCACGTTAGTGACAAGAGATTTCGGGACCCAAATAGATTGCACAAGAGAAGCATGGTTGGGTTTACGCCCGATATGATAAGCAACTACACGACCGAGGTTAGTTCTTTTAAGCATATAAGAAGCAAAGAAAGTAGCATGAGCCTTATACTTAGAATTTCCTTTGCCCATAACAAAGTGAATAGGCTTGTTCAACGGGGCAATAACGATATGGCTCTTTTTTCCTTTGGGTGGAATATACCCAAGCCCATGCTTCATGAAGTTACCTTGACGCTTACCTAGAAACTCCTCTAATCCTTTGCTAGCCTTATAGGACTTTTGAAGTCCATCTTCAAGCATTCCCTTGAGCTTCTCATTTTCATGAGCTAATACTTGCAAAGTCTCAAGGTTAGTGGCACAAGCATCAATATTAACATTATAACATCTAGCACATCCATTGCTAGTAGATGGTGATGAGGAATTGGAGTTATCCGTCAAGGGGTTAGAGGCATCCTTTGCTTTGGCAAGTTCCTCTACGAGTGAAGCATTGGTGATCTCAAGACTAGCTAACTCGGATTTGGTCATTTTTGAACTTTTGACCAACTCCTCATACTTTCTTCTTTCATTATTTAGGCTCTTCTCTAGCTCAAGGTTTTTCTCTTTTTCAAGAATAAGCAAATCCTCTTGAGCTTCGAGAGTAGCCTCCTTTTGCTCAATGGTTTCCTCCAACTTCTCAAAATCTTTTAAAAGTAAATCTAATTTTTGAACATCAAAATCCTTCATGGACTTGAATGCACTATCATCGTCACTAGCGTCATCGCTATCATCTAGGCATGAGTCGGCAATGAAAGGAGATGTTGTTTTGATTAATACCTTGCGCCCCTTGGCCATGAGGCACATTGGAGCGTCTTCATCGTCATCGCTCAAGTTGTCGAAGAGGCCCTTCAACGTTGTTGAGGAGGAAGGCACGGCGATGGCGATGGAGGCAACTCCTTCTTCGTCGGAATCGGAGCTTGAATCGGAGTCGGAGTTTGAATCCCACTCCTCTCCAATGTGAGCTTGTCCCTTGTGCTTATAATGTTTGAACTTCTTGCTCCTTTCCTTGTCCTTGCCCCGATATTTATCCTTCTTGTGCGACTTATCTTCCTTCTTCTCTCTTTGCGGGCATTCGGCGATGAAGTGGCCGGGCTCTCCACACTCATAGCACTTTCTTGTTGAGTGCTTTCCTCTTGATTTGTTCCATTGATTTTTGGAGTGGCTCCCCAGTTTGTTGCCCTTTTTCTTGAGGAATTTGTTGAATCTCCTTACGAGCAAAGCCATGTCATCATTGGTCAAGGGGCCACTTGGCTCCTCATCATCACTTGTACTTTCCTCGGCTTCCCGCACAATCTTCACTGCCTTCAAAGCGATGCCTTTCTTCTTTCCTAACTTAAGCTCTTCTACCACCTCCGCTTCCTTGATCATCATCTCATCCATCATTAGCCTCCCAATAACATCATGGGGAGTGAGAGTGTCGAAGTTTGGTCGATCCCGGATGAGTTGCACTAAATTGCGGTTTGTGGGAGTGATCACTGAAGAATGATTTTGACAACAGCTTTGTTAGTGAGATCGGTACATCCAAGACCCTTAGCTTGATTCACCAACACCATCAAGCGGTCGAACGTTTTTGTGTATGACTCTCCTTCTTCTAGAGTGAGTCTGCTTAGCTCACCAATAATGAGCTCAATCTTGGACTCACGGACACTTGATATCCCTTCATGAGTAACCATGAGTCTTTCCCAAATTGCTTTGGCATCTTCAAGTCCATTAACTCGGTTAAACTCAGAGTCACTTAAAGCATTGAACAAGGCATTGACGGCCAAGTCATTGAAATGTTGAGCTTTCTTCTCTTCATGAGTAAGCTTGTTTGGATCCGTTGCTTTAAAACCTGTTTCTACAATCTCCCAAATACACGAGTGAAGTGATCTCAAGTACATCTTCATTTTATGTTTCCATGCGGCATAGCGAGTACCATCAAAGTGAGGTGCTCTACCGGATGACACGAAAACATAAGATGAAGAGCTTGAGACTCCAAGAGAAGGATATTCATATGGAATCTCAACCCCTTTGCCGGAACCCGTGGCCTTGTCTTGATCACGGATTTCGTCATTCTTTTCTATTAGCGACATCTTGATTCTCCAAGCGGTTAAGCCAAACTATGGAGATTTGGCTCTGATACTAATTGAAAGGACCGGAGATGTCGCCTAGAGGGGGGGTGAATAGGCGAATTAAAAATTTGCAGCAAAATAAAATCTCCTGAGGGTCTAAGCCCGGAGTGTCCGGGATTTTTATCCAGATACTCCGATATGTCCGGACTGTCCGGGGTCAGGAGTCCGGATACTCCGGATTGGAGACCTCGAAATGAGATTTTAAATCTCTACAATTTTCCAACAAACTAATTGAACACAAATGTTCTAAATACTATCAGGTACCTGGGGATGATGTAGATCTAGAACCAAACACAACAATAGAGAGATTGGGGCTCCCAAAATCTACCACAAACCCTAGCAAAACAAATGAAGAAAATGAAGACAATGATTTTTTTACCCGAAGTTTGGATTCTTGAAGGGAATCCTACGTCTCTGTTGAGGAGGCACAAAGCCCGGGTCCCTCTTGACCACTATCCTCCCGGTGTTGCACAAAGCACTCGCCGGTCTTCACTTCTTGCCTCTTTCCTTTTGGAGGCGAAACTTGCCTTCACAAACTTCAGGGGCTCACCACAACAAGTATTGGAGGCTCCCGGTGACTCCTTGCTATCTAGGAGCCCTTCAAACTCCAAGAGTAACAAATACGTCGCGAAATCTACTTGGAGGATGAATCTTGTGCTCAAGAATGAAAGATGCAAGCTTAAGGCCCTCAAATCCACTCCCTTGTCCCAAAAGATTCAAATCAATCACTAGCTTCAAGTGGAGAAAGGGGATTAGGGCTCAAGAGAGTGAGAGTCAGGGTTTGAAGATGAATGAGTGCAAATGAATGGAGCTCTCCCTTGTTAGGTGGGGAGTGAGGGCTTAAATAGGAGCTCCAAATCCAACCGTTGTGAGAGAGCTGCGTACAACCCGGAGTATCCGGACATATACCCCGGATACTTCGGATTGGTGAAGATTAGATCGTACCGAGGGAGATAATCTAGATACTCCGGACAAAAACCCCGGATACTCCGGACTAACTTAACCCGGAGTGTCCGGACTTAATACCGGATACTCTGGACTACTTGAGAGAGCAGCCACCGAGGGTGTCAACCCGGAGTGTCTGAACCAAATGTCCGGATACTCCAGATTGGCCCACTCGGCCAGAAGAGTATATTTGAAGGAAATGAAATGCTTAAAGTCGTTTTGCTATGCAATTTTCATCCTTTGAGCACAAGTATATTCTAGAAATGATTTCCCGTCGTATCCCACTTAATAGTACGGCTATCCTTAGACTCAATAAAATAGAAAGTTTACAACATAAGTATTGATGCCGTCTCCACAAATTTTAAATGCGGTGGGGATCTCCAATCGCTTTCTCATGATGATATAATCTCTTCCTCTGCATAGATTCTCACTTGACCATTAGAATTTTTAATTGTGTTGCCATCAATCACCAACACTTCTTAAGGGGCCTAGATGCGCTTTCAAAGTGATATTTAGGTTTTGGTCTACCATAATCTAGAAAAATACCTTATTTATAACTTGCTTTTCAACTTAATCCTGCTAGTTGAATACCCTTAAGTATTATGGTCATCGTAACCCTTAATATCAAATAAACTTTTTCATCAGTAAAGATAATGTCTCGCCTAAACACTAAAATGTATTAAATCAGCTTAGAAATGTTCTTCAAAGTATATGCTATCCAATTCCGAAGAAATAATCTTATTTCATCATGCTTTCCTCATAAATCATGTTAGATAAATAACCCTAAATATTATGTTTAATGAACTTCATAATATGAATAAGTGAACCTTGAAATAACGAAGAAGTTTGTAGTTAATATATTTGTATCACCAGAACCTTCTTAAAAACCCTGAATAAATCTAGTAACCTAGCTTAATAGATCTAGCTTATTCAAAACCCCTTCTTATGCAAACCACTTAAGGCTAAGTGCTATTTGCGTAACCTTATAACTAGTGTTTTAATTCTTTTAATCCAAATAATTTTAGCATCTATAATTCGAAGTTATAAATACAATAATTTATAATTTTAGCCTCTTGAATTCATAAAATCAGAATAGATAACCTATAGAAGAAACCATGTTTTGTTCGACATAAAGCCATTAACAATATGAATGCTTAATTATCTTGAACTCAAGATGTGGAATCATACAACTTAAACCCTAAAACATTCCTATTTTCTGCAGTGGATCTTTATTTGATTTTCTGTCTATTTTCTTTTTGCCCTCATTAAAGTTGGATATTTGCTATATTTTTTGATTGATCTACGTGTAGAATCCGACGTCCCTTCCTCCGTCGTTGCCTCCGTCAGCTGCGACCGCATCTTCGTCGTAAGCAATAAATAAGCAAGACAAGTACCCTCCTTTGATCATCTTGATCCCAGTATTTAATTTGCATTGTGTTTATTAAAATGTTTCATGCATGCGTTTATTTTCTGTAAATTCGCTATTTTGTGGTGCTGGTAGTTATACCGGTTGTCCCATGAAACTTCCTTGATAAGTATGAACATTTGTACCTTGATAACCATAGATCGTGCTTAGAAAATTACTTAATGTCATCATGGGTATATGCGATTACATTTTATCCATGCTTAGCCATGCTTTTAGAACTAATGAGGTTGATGATCAGATCAAAATTTGTTTCTTGAGAAATGGAACATGTTGGAAATGAAGCTGTTGGTTATGGGTATTTTCATTAAAAACCCAAAATAAAACTATGGTTTTGATGCGGGTGATTATTGGCAATAGCCGGATGTGCAGAGGGATTTGCACGTAGTGTAGGGTGGAGTATCGCCCGTGTCGGATTAAGGACCGAACTTAGTGTTGTATGATCCAAGATAATCTGTACAACCACAAGTGTTGGGATGGGGCAGCCTTAAACCAATTAAGTTATCTAGTTTAACTTTGCATTTCTGGAAGGCAGGAGATTGCACAGGCATCCCTTTCCGGGTCTGCTTGTATGGGTTTCTACATACCAATGCAACGGTGTACGCCTTGCCATGAGCAGAAACGTGGTGTTGGGTGTGATGTGAATGGATCCAGGTCTTGGGTGTGTGTTTCTGTTTCTATGGCGAGGGCTTAACGTTCCGGGCTGATGCAAAGTTACCTAGGTAATGTAAAGGTTTTCATCATGAACATTCTGGCCACACGCCAAAGGTGCGTGTAACATGCGGCAAAAAGAAAAGGTCATGACTTGTGGGTAAAGTTGTACACCTCTGCAGAGTGTAAATCTAATTGATTAGCCGTCCCCTCGGTCATGGGAAACTTGGTGAACTTGCACTAGTTAAATGTTTTGGATATTTTCTAAAAATGGGTTTTGGTTTGGAACCTGTTAGCAGCTGTTGCTTTGTGTCAAAGGGCCGACATTGTTGGATTCTATTTCTGGATTATTCGAAGCTCACAAAGGGTTGTGAGTATTACTTATGCTTTACTTATTTCATATCAGTCAACTTGCTCTTACAAATTCCGTTTACAAATAACTTGATTTACAATATCAATTCTGCTTTATGCAAATTAACTGTAGTAGCCTCTTTTGAAATGGCCTACATATATTATAGGTGTTGCAAAAGTCTTGCGGAGTACGAAAGTACTCACCCTTGCTTATATGTTGTTTTTAGATGGATAAGTTAGCGAAGCTTCGAGGATTCTTTTCGTCGCAGGTTGCGAGATTTTCTTCATCGAATCTTTCTAGGGATTTTGCCTTGTCAGTTGCCTGCGAGTTTTGGATGGGCACACTACAAGGCTTTGCTTCTTTTGCTGCTGTAATCTCTGAGTTGTAAAGTTTTTTTTATATAATAGATTTCGCTTAATAATATGTGTATGGTTGTGATTCCAGTTGTTCTGTATGTGCGTACTAGCACTGATCATGGGAGTAGTATGGAATGCACATTAGATTTCTATTTTTGCATGTATGTAAAAATAGGGATTGTTACAGTTGGTATCAGAGCTATACTGGCTGTAGGATAAACCCTAGATAGAGTGGTCGTTAGCATTGGAATAAGCAAATTCAAAATCTTATTCTCAAAAGTTATCATACTTGCAAAATATAGATTTTGCTATTCTCTCCTCATTCTTAAGATTCTCCTCTTACCCCTACCCTCATTTTGACTTGTAAACAACTTCCTCTTTCCTTAAAGGTAGTCCTCACCTATGGATCATCTTCACGATTTGTTTCTAAAGACGTCAGAGACATGTCGCTACCTTTCTTCATGCCAGCCAGCAAAGACTACAATGTCTACGCCAACAATCTCGTGGGAGCCGACAACGCTTCACTAATCTCGACAAAGCAGAAGCAAAGCTCGAAGAACCTACTGCATGAAAAGACGACTTCACCTAACAGTAAAATACGGAAGATTAGAATATATTAGGATCCACCTTAAGATAAGAACACCTACGCATAGTATATTATTTCACTTTAGTTATATAAAGCATTTTATCTGGTGTTTATATCCACTACTTGAAAATTGGTTTTTATTCTGTTTGTTAGGATTGATTTACGTGTGAGCTTAACCTCTAGGTTAAAGTTTCACAATAACTTGTCCTTATGTATAAATATGAAAAACTTAACCCATAGGATAAATTGGAAATCATAAGATAGCTTATCTCTTCTTTCTGTAAAATTTCTTCCGAACTTATCCTTTCTTTCTGTAGAACTTTTTATCTGTGTAAACCATTATGGTCATTAACTTTTCTCAAAATCAAGCATTTTCAGGATTAGTAATATAGTCCCCATTACTACTTCTAGCTTTGCTTGAGACCACACCATTCATAAATAAACCAAGGCCAAAATGCTAGTAACCACCAATTTACATAAGCTGCTTTAGGCTAGTTAAAACCTAATTTTCTTCCAAATAATAACTCCTGACCATGCCACAAAACCCACCTCATTGCTATGCCTAGTTTTCATACCATGAATACAAGCTAAAAAAAATTATTATATGCTTTTGAATGGAAACTTTAGAATGGTCGTCGAAAGGAAATACAAAAAGAATAACATTAGTTGTAGATGTACTCTTTTTCCATTTGCAAGATTTAGTTTCCTTGTCTGTATACTTTTTCCTTTTAATGGATATTTTATATACACATTTTTTTTCTTTGTAGAACTTTCTTTCTTCACTTCTAGTTATTCTTTCTAGAGGGAATTCTCTCCTTATGCTTAATAAAAACCACCAACAAATCTTTTTGAAAATAGTTCCGATAGTAAGTCAACAACATTGTGACATCTACATCAATAACTTCGGGAAGATGGAGGTAACAAAGTGTCACAACCTTCGACTTCATGGAAGTTTTGGAGTTCTGACAATAGCAAGTGGTGCAAACGTTAAAAGAAACACGTTGCCGAACAACCTGCTATAAAAAAAATAGTACTATCCAAATTGCACGTTATTCTAGTTATAGTAAACCTCTTATGCAGAAATACATATGGTTAGGATAGTAGAAGAAAAACATTAGATATCCCTCCCACATACTAAGTTGAACATATATAAATTTACTGTGTTACTGCAATTTTGTTGCGAAACTTTTGTATTGCTTACGGGTTACTCTCGTAAATGTTAAACCATTAGGTTGAAATTTACGATGTGCCAACCCTTATTTAATAAGAAAGTTTAATTAAGAATATTTTAAGGAACGAAAAGTTGCCTTATGAACTAATAACTACCCAATAACCAACCTTGAAACAATGTTTTAATGAATGAGACATTGCCTTATAAATTAACCAGCAATTACCAAATCCATATAAAGGCTATTCTCAAAATAATATTTTAATAAACAGAATGATACTTTGTAAAATGGATAACTTTAATCTAACCATGTCCTCCCAATTTCAACATCTTGAAGACACATGCGGCACAATCCATTAATGCATCCACTACAAGTAATGAGTAATAAGTTTTTCAGCCTTTATAATCAACCTTCGGCCCTTCCCAAATAACTCTAGTTAAGATGTATCCCTTAGTCATCTCAAACATTTTAACATACTGTGTACCTCTCCTTAAGTTAGTTTATTTTGCTAAAGATTCTCGGTATAGATTGCTAGCACTCCTCATTCACTTAGTGAAACCCAATAGAATTCCATCTAAATAACGTTGTCCTAATAGTCATTGTTGCAGGATGCCTATGACAAGAACCCTCGGCAAAATATTGGAAAGAAAAGCCATGCTAAGCTTTCAACCATCAGATGATAATCCTACCTTAGTCCTATCGAATTCCCAACATCTAGTGCAGAACAACTACAACCTTGGCACAATTCTCGTCAGAAGAGAAAATGGTTCGGATCAGAAACCTACTCCTACATCTCACTCGACACCTAAGCGATGCTCTTTGAAGTGTTGCCAACCCAACCAATCTGAAGATCGTGCTTGCATTTCCTGTGGAGAAATAGGACATACTGCTGATGAACATGCAATCAATTGTTCTAGCTGTGAAGGAAATCATTCTCTTGGAAAATGTCCCATGAGTAATATCACTTGTTACCTTTGTGAAGGTCAAGATCATTGCCCAGCTCAATGTCCCCTAGATCCGATAGTTGCCAATGCGATTCAGCATCAACGAGAGAAATTTTGAGCCTTAGTTGCTCAAGATTTGGCAATCAGAAGGGAAAAACTAGCTACACAGAAAATATTGCCTAAGGAGTTAAAGAAGCAACACATAGACCTTGATCGCCTTCATCCAGGAAGTAATAAATGGCCATCGCCATCAGCATGTTTCTTGTGTGGTGAAGAAGGTCATTGGGCAAGGGAATGTCCTAACAATCAACAAGTTGAGATTAAAAAGGAAGATAGTATTGAGCATCCAATTATACCCAACAAAACGCCACGAGAGAAGTGTGGGTGCTTCAACTGTCACAAGAAGGGTCATCTTGCTAAGCGATGCCCACAAGAAGAACAAATATTTCCTGCAGTCATGGTCATACCAGAAGTTACATCAGTTAAGATTATAACTCCAAGAGTAGGAGGAAAAAAATCTGAATCAGTTCGCCCGAAGAATCAGATAAAGAAGAGGAGTTTGAACAAAGACGCTTGCCCCAAAAAAAATTCTGCTCAACTCCACCCTCAATTTCAACCATCATTTGTTCATTCCTCCAACAACACCAGTGAACAACCATCTGGTGCTCAAAACCAGGCAATCAATGTTACTTGCTTTTGTTGTCGTGAACGTGGGCATTATGCCAACAAGTGCCCAAAGAAGAAGCAAAATTCACCTCGTTCCCAACCCCATGAAACCAAACAACAGCCGCAAAGTCGACCTCAAGGCCAACAAGCCCCTATCTCTGCATTTACTCCAACTCAAGACATCAATCAGGGCATACCTGACACAATGACAGGTACATCTCTTATAAATATAGTTTCTGCCAGAACTTAGATTAATTTTAAATCATTGTGTCTATTCTTAAAGTAATATTTCGATAAGCGGAATATTGCCTTATAAATTTAACTGAACTATCATCAAAATATATCTTATCTTAATCCATCCAAATGGCCGGTAAGATGTCAAGTATCAAACTTCCAATTTTTATCTTTAATCATTACCCGATAAATCCTCCATCTATTTTGCAACATCAGCAAATAAGCTTTCTATTGTTTCGAATAAGACGGACAACATCGCCTGCATCAACCGAGAAGAAATTGGACACTTCGCCAAAATCTACCCAAGAAAAGTTCTTCATCTCGTCAAGGATGACATCAATGATTTCCAAGTTATATCAAGGACCTAGGAAACATCAAGTACCTAGAACAACCCCTGCCTCGATGTCAGGCTTTAAATGTAAAGATCTTCCTTATGTAATTGCACCCAGCAATGTAATATTGAGTACGTCTCATATCTATTCAATTCCTGCAATCAATCTACTTGATTCTGTATATTCCATTCTTTCATAGTTACCAAATCTAATGAAAATCAAAACCCTCTGTCTACCAAGGTGATCAAGCGAATTAAATCATCAGGATCATCTTATAATCCTCCTACCTCAACCCAAATCCTCCTACCTCAACCCGATCTTTGAATTGTCTCTACTCTGTTTTCAATCTAAAGTCAACTTTGAATGACATTCATTCTCAACTAATGTTGACTATACACATAAACCGTTGGATTCAAATATCATTTCTTGATGATGATATTCGGTCCTTCCCAAATGAATCTAATGACAGTGTATTATTTCTTTCACCTCAAATATTCTAAACATACCACATGCCACTCTCTAAATTAGATTATCCTAACTAACAATCCTAGTTATTCAATCAAAAGGTATATGTGTAGAAATATCCCTCATCTGTTTGCGCAAAATATAAATATTAGTCTTCTCTATTCTTGACACATCACTTTAGAATCGTAAGAATAATGTTTGCAAAGCGACTACACTGGAAACAAGAAGACAAGAAAACGACAAGACCACATCCGAGAAGAATTTACTAAACCCATTTAGTCCTTGCAAATCTCGAGGACGAGATTTCTGTAAGGGGGGTAGATTTGTAACATCCCGAAAAATACAATAATAGGAAATGAAATATTTTGAATTTTAATATAATTACTTCTGATTTTTCCTGGCATTATTGGAATTTATTTGGATTTTCCTGGATTTTTGTATTGAATGAAAAATCAAACAACTAGAATTTAAGAATGGATAATGGTAAAAAGATAAAAAGGCAAAAGTAAAATTTTGGAAAATTTACCATGGAATCCTAACCATTCTGGTAAGTCAGTAAAGTCAACAAGTAAAAATTTTATGCACACAAAAATAAATAAATAAAATGAGTGACATCTCTTTTGACTAGAAACAGTGTGAGTCAGAATTAATGTAAAATATTTGAAACAAATCTGGAGCCATAAAAATTACCATAACACCCTCAGAGTATAATTTATCTCTGGTAAAAATTTCAGGAATTTATCATGTAATTTAACCTTCTAAAAATTCAAAAACATAGGCTTCAAAAATCTAAAAAATTTAGATGTTAGAATTTTTATAAAATAATTACTCAATATTTTTACTTGAAATTTTTATAGATACATCCTTAGCCTAAATATAACTCTTTATCAATGTTTAAAAAATAAATAATATCGTTTGTGCCCTTAAATAAATCAAATACTGAAATGAAAATTCTGGCTGATGCACAGTGTCAGAATTTTAATTAATTCATTATAACATATTTTGATCCAAAAATTTTATATAAGGATTAAAAGTACTAGGATTCCTCATTTAAAAACTTTTACAATTTTTCAACTCGATTTGATAGCCGTTTTAATGCCAAGCATAGCGCTGTCCTGAAACCATAACTTTAGCTCATTTTCCACCGCTGACGTGTGGGCCCAATCACTGTGCTTCGGCGTTCGCTGGAAGCAACGGGAAAAAGACTTCTCTCACTGACTGGTGGTCTGGGTCCCGCTCGTCAGCTGCTTCTTCCCTTCTCCCTCTCTTCTCTCCTCTGCCGACCAAGCTCTCTCGCGCCTGCCCCGCTGATTCAATGCATTCGCTGCTCCCGCCCCGCTTGATCACTGCCACGGCTCGTCCTTGGTTCTCCCACGCTATACCCTGTCAGCCTCACGTCACCTCCTTGCCAGCGAGAGTCGCTGCGCCACTTCATCGCGTAAACACCGAACCGAGCCGTCATTTTCACCTCCCATTCAAACCCTGTGAAGCCAGTTGCGCCACTTATAAATCCTCCCATTGCGTCGCACTGAGGCCCCCATTTCCCTTAACTACTCCCTAAACCAAACAATAGAGCTTGAAACCCTTTTCTACGCCATTTTGCCGAAAACCCGAAAAGGGGAAAAACACCAAATTGAGCCAATCCGGCGCAACTCGTCCCAATTACTTCCACCTAGAGCTCCAATGCGCATCACTGAACCCATCCCACTCATCAATTTCAGTTCCTTTCTACCGATTAACTGCCGCCGCCACTGTTCTTATTTCCCAACGGTGGTCTCTCGGTGGTGGAGCTCTCCGGTAAGACCCCGATTCACCCGACCGCAAAAATGGAACCCTCTAGCCTCTCCAATGCTTAAATCGTTACCGATCCGGCTGGAGACTCACTTCTTTTCCTTCTCCGGCGAGCCGCCCCTTCCTCCGCCGCAGGCCTCCGGTGGCAGCCCGCTCCGGCCACCCCCGGAAGTTAACGACCCCACCCTCAGATGTGCGATGATGCGCTGAAGCCCATCGTGCCATCGATTTCGCCGGAGCTTCGCCGTAGAGCCGTCGCCGGCGAGCCCTAAAGCCGGCTCTGCTCTTCTCTCACCGAGCAGTGGGGCCCGACTGTCAGCCAGCGCAAGAGCTCCAGTTAAAACCGGTAAAGGCGCCTTCGCAATAGGAAAACGTATTTCTGAGTTTTATTTTAATTTTTAGAAACCGAGTTAATTCAAATGCTCATAGATTTTGCATTATAACTGCAAATTGAATGAAATAAATTTATATATTCATTTAAAATCAAGCACTTTTAGAATATGCAATAATGTTTTGAAAATGATCATTGGGTGAATTTGAAATTCAAATCTGAGTAAAAGGCCTAAAGATATGCTTTATATAAAAATTCTGCAAACAAACTTAGAATTGAATGAAACCAATTTTAGTGAAATCCTTAGACTCCCAGAAACCCAAATATATAAAAATATTTAAATTCCATTTAAGTTTGTATCACTTTCTATTAAAGATTTCATTAAATACACTAGAAATTCAATTATACATAACTTGTATGAAAGAAATATGAAATAAGTAAAATTGATTTATAAATATTAGTATGACATTATAAAACCTGAATTTGCCAAAATAATTAAGAAGTGAACTTGATTTGAACTATCCCTAACAATAGAAAATAATCTAAGTGTAAAGAGTATATATATGCATAGAAAACCAAATAGTTATAATATAGATCAAATAAATTCAAATAATCACCAAACCAGTTTTTTTATACTCCTAGCATCACAAGGATTCCAGATGTATAATAATATTTAAGGTTTACCATGGAAAACAGTAAATGTTTAGTAGTCGGAATATTAATGCTTGTATAATCCAAATAGTCATAACTTTCTCAAACTAATTTCAAATTTGACAAAACCAATTCCTAATGACTTGAAAATAACGCCCTTGCTATCTATGCAAAAATATCTTATGTTTGTGTAAATTTGAACTAAGTCCTTGTTAGACCCTAATGATATCTTATAAGGAAAACATCTCGGATAAAAGCCAATCATCGCAAAATCAACTTTAAAACACTGTTAGTGTCATACCCTGTTAATACCTGAAAAATGGGTAGATTATCTTATAAGGCGTAGTCGCAATCTTATACCAAAAACTGAATCCTTATCGTGTAAATAATAGAAACGCTTAAGCATTTTCAGCAGTCCGTAGAATACCTCGTCTAAATACAAATATTATGAAGATCAGTATAGAAGTGATATTTAGGTTTTGGTCTACCATAATCTAGAAAAATATCTTATTTACAACTTGCTTTTCAACAAAATCCTGCTAGTTGAATACCCTTAAGTATTATGGTCATCGTAACCCTTCATATCATATAAACTTTTTCATCAGTAAAGATAATGTCTCGCCTAAACACTAAAATGTATGAAATTAGCTTAGAAATGTTCTTTAAAGTATATGCTATCCAATTCCGAAGAAATATTCTTATTTCATCATGCTTTCCTCATAAATCATGTTAGATAAATAACCCTAAATATTATGTTTAATGAACTTCATAATATGAATAAGTGAACCTTGAAATAACGAAGAAGTTTGTAGTTAATATATTTGTATCACCAGAACCTTCTTAAAAACCCTGAATAAATCTAGTAACCTAGCTTAATAGATCTAGCTTATTCAAAACCCCTTCTTATGCAAACCACTTAAGGCTAAGTGCTATTTGCGTAACCTTATAACTAGTGTTTTAATTCTTTTAATCCAAATAATTTTAGCATCTATAATTCAAAGTTATAAATACAATAATTTATAATTTTAGCCTCTTGAATTCATAAAATCAGAATAGATAACCTATAGAAGAAACCATGTTTTGTTCGTCATAAAGCCATTAACAATATGAATGCTTAATTATCTTGAACTCAAGATGTGGAATCATACAACTTAAACCCTAAAACATTCATGTTTTCTGCAGTGGATCTTTATTTGATTTTCTATCTGTTTTCTTTTTTCCCTCATTAAAGTTGGATATTTGCTATATTTTCCGATTGATCTACGTGTAGAATCCGACGTCCCTTCCTCCGTCGTTGCCTCCGTCAGCTGCGACCGCATCTTCGTCGTAAGCAATAAATAAGCAAGGCAAGCACCCTCATCATCTTGATCCCAGTATTTAATTTGCATTGTGTTTATTAAAATGTTTCATGCATGCATTTATTTTCTGTAAATTTGCTATTTTGTGGTGCTAGTAGTTATACCTGTTGTCTCATGAAACTTCCTTGATAAGTATGAACATGTGTACCTTGATAACTATAGATCGAGCTTAGACAATTACTTAATGTCATCATGGGTGTCGACTTTTGTAGTCGGTAATAAAATTATGGGGCAGGCGCTCGATCTCAAACTCGAAGGTCACACAAGACAGGGATTTTAGACAGGTTCAGGCCCTCAGCAATGGAGGTAATACCCTAATCCTGTGTGCTGGAATTTTGCGGATCTCCTGGATCGAGGGTTGCTCAAAGCGCAATATACTTTGGGCAATATATGGTGTTCTAGGCTCTATGGCTTGATGCCTTGTGGTTACCCGCCCTCCCCCTTATATACTGGAGGTGGTGCGGCTTACAGAGTCCTGATCGGTTTGGAGATTCCGATCGGTTACAAGATTCTAGTCGGTTAACAGGATAGAGTTTACATCTTTATCCACCCTATTAACGACTCGGATTACAACCATATCTAAATATATGTTCAACTATCTATGGGATGTACCCCCTTGTGCACGGCAACAGGGCCTGGTGCGGTAGGTATCATCCTGGGCCTTCCTCTTAGGCTCATCCCTCGGACGTCTCTGGGCGGATCGTGAGGGTACCCTGATCCTTATATTCCACAATGGGAATATGCGATTACATTTTATCCATGCTTAGCCATGCTTTTAGAACTAATGAGGTTGATGATCAGATCAAAATTTGTTTCTTGAGAAATGGAAAATGTTGGAAATGAAGCTGTTGGTTATGGGTATTTTCATTAAAAATCCAAAATAAAACTATGGTTTTGATGCGGGCGATTATTGGCAATAGCCGGATGTGCAGAGATATTTGCACGTAGTGTAGGGTGGAGTATCGTCCGTGTCGGATTAAGGACCGAACTTAGTGTTGTATGATCCAAGATAATCCGTACAACCACAAGTGTTGGGATGGGACAGCCTTAAACCAATTAAGTTATCTAGTTTAACTTTGCATTTATGGAAGGCGGGAGATTGCACAGGCATTCCTTTCCAGGTCTGCTTGTAGGGGTTTCTACATACCAATGCAACGGTGTACGCCTTGCCATGAGCAAAAATGTGGTGTTGGGTGTGATGTGAATGGATCCAGGTCTTGGGTGTGTGTTTCTGTTTCTATGGCGAGGGATTAACGTCCCGGGCTGATGCAAAGTTACCTAGGTAATGTAAAGGTTTTCGTCATGAACATTCTGGCCACACGCCAAAGGTGCGTGAAACATGCGGCAAAAAGAAAAGGTCATGACTTGTGGGTAAAGTTGTACACCTCTTCAAAGTGTAAATCTAATCGATTAGCCGTCCCCTCGGTCATGGGAAACTTAGTGAACTTGCACTAGTTAAATGTTTTGGATATTTTCTAAAAATGGGTTTTGGTTTGGAACCTGTTAGCAGCTGTTGCTTTGTGTCAAAGGGCCGACATTGTTGAATTCCATTTCTGGATTATTCGAAGCTCACGAAGGGTTGTGAGTATTACTTATGCTTTACTTATTTCATATCAGTCAACTTGCTCTTACAAATTTCGTTAACAAATAACTTGATTTACAATATCAATTCTGCTTTATGCAAATTAACTGTAGTAGCCTCCTTTGAAATGGCCTGCATATATTATAGGTGTTGCAAAAGTCTTGCGGAGTACGAAAGTACTCACCCTTGCTTATATGTTGTTTTTAGATGGATAAGTTAGCGAAGCTTCGAGGATTCTTTTCGTTGCATGTTGCGGGATTTTCTTCATCGAATCTTTCTAGGGATTTTGCCTTGTCAGTTGCCTGCGGGTTTTGGATGGGCACACTACAAGACTTTGCTTCTTTTGCTGCTGTAATCTCTGAGTTGTAAAGTTTTCTTTATATAATAGCTTTCGCTTAATAATATGTGTATGGTTGTGATTCCAATTATTGTGTATGTACGTACTAGCTACTGATCATGGGACTAGTACGGAATGCACATTAGATTTCCATTTTTGCATGTATGTAAAAATGGGGGTTGTTACAATGTGCAAGATGTTGGATATTTATCAAATGAAATGGTGAAAAAATACCTTAGCCTAAATATGCAATGAGACATATTTGTTATCTGAGATCCTATTTTCTCACATGGACAACTCTACATCGCGCTTTCACGAGCTACTGCTAGGGCCAATATGAGAATACATGATGCACCAAAAAAGGGCAACATTTTTAGAGTTTTCGGGACATATACCAAGAATATCGTTTATAAAGATATTCTAACGTTATAGATGGCTTATGTACTATGTAGAATATATTTGGTTTGTGTTCGTATTGAAAGATAAACCTTGCAAAACTATTGTAATGTGAAGATTTGTAAGCGATTCATTTTACGTACAGCCATGTAAATATTAAAATATCTTCTTTGTGATCCTTTTTTATTTACAATTGGCATCCTTGTGTAGATGTATGTCTCATTGGAATGTTTAACACATAAGTTACAAAATAAATTTTGTTCTTATTAGATTTCTTTTCTAACATACTATTTGCAATGTTAGCATAATGTTGGTTAGGAATCTTTCTACTTGTAGAGTCTATACTCCCTTTTATGCCCACACGCTATTCTAGTCTAGGTAAGTTTTCTTGAAGGCACATTTATGCATATTTCCATTTTTGTTTCTGTTTATTCTTTGCATATTTGATTGTACATTTAACATGAAAAGAAATGCCGTTGATAATTTACCTTTTGTAGGTGTATCCACTTTCATGAGTTGGATGCAAACACTATACACTACGACTAGAACTTCCATATGCACATCGTGTACAAATTCCCTATGCGAGAGATTATGTCTAGACCTGTACTTCAGCTTATAGTCATTGATCAGAATGTATGTATCGACATTTACTTTAATATTCATTAGACCCCATGTTCTTTTAATTTTCCTCCCAAGATTATTTCGTACATTAACCATATGCTTCCTGCGTTTCTATTAGGGCATGCAAATTGAAGTATTTTGCTTCAACAGAGAAGCACATAGATTTGATTGATTACTTATGAAAGGAAGTTCGTACGAGGTTTGTTTCGTAAACATAGATCAAATCCTGATGAATTCCATCCTTGAAAAGGAGCTTCAATTAATATTCAATTGCCAAATTACAGTTCGACAGTTGAGCAATTTCATTTAGTTTTTTATCTCCCTACCTACTTCACACATTTTGAAGAGGTTTATTTGAAGCCAAATAAGTCTATTGTTGGCAAGCTCTCCATTTTTTCACAAATTGAAACCTCTCAGCTAATAGACTTTTGTATTGTTGCTTCCATCAATACTAATACTTGATATAACTTTGGCAAGATGTGGTCGATTTAGTTGTACATGTTGGCCCAAAACAGCACATCAACATATTCACATGTCGTATACCAATAAGGGAATTATACCTCATAGATGACAAGTAACACAATAATGCTTTTGTTTTCTTGAAAACAAATAAATTATATTGTATTTTTTTCATTGAGACTATGTATTTTATACATTAGTGACAACTTAGTATTCGTGTATGCTTGGGATGGACTTATTGTGCAATATCTAACACTTTGTTTTGGATGTGACAATGCTAAAGAAGAATAGTTAGTGTGGTATGTGTTGAGCTAATATGAGTATTTCACCATCTTACGTCTTATTCTTATTCCTCAACAAATTGCTATATTTTTGAAAAGGTTGCTTGATGATAATGGGTTGTAGTAATTTCATCTTTTGATGTCAAGTTGCTGGCGTACAAGAGCTCGAAGGTAAATTACCAAGTAAATAATGTATGCACGTCTTTCATAATTTAATTAATGCTCCCTTTAAACAGAACTAAGGCAAGTAGTGATGGACAATACATATGAACGTAAATAAACTTTGCCATGCATAATGTTGACATAAGGATTGATGCACTTATTAGACTTTTTGGACATTAATTAACTTAAGCAAGACATTAAATTATTTGGCATCTCTTATGCGTAATATACTACATATTTATGATGCTTAACTTTTTATCTATTTTGTAGAGTGTGCTTACTTTCTCATTACTTGGTAAGCTAGAGATGATGATGAGTCTTCCAGAAGGCTACTGCATCAGTTTCATTTCTAAATTTTTGTTCTTGTTTCTGCTTAATTATCGGGACCTGAATATGCAAATCCAGACTGTCTGTGTATATCGCACTAGTTCAGGATCACTCTAGTGCACACAGGGTCAATATAGATGAATATCACAATCATACATAGCGAAAACATAATAAAAGACTTTATTTATTAAATATAAACTGTTGACTGACCTTATGGTCGACTTTACATGACTATACCACATAGGGCTAAACTATAAATATTAAATTACAGCGGAAAGAAAACATAAAAAGAAACCCATCAATTTGCCATAGGCAACTGACAAGATTCGCACACTAGACGTTCGCCTCCTCCTGGTACTTCTCCTGCAGAGTTGGTGTAGACTCCTCTTCAACTGATGATTTTGTTGCGGTAAGGGTGAGTACATGCAAGGCTTATTCAAATGGATGGCTGATATAGTTATTCTGCAACAAAGCAACATTTACGAATGAATACAGTAGATAGATTGAAATGATAGTAAAATAAATAACAATAATAAATAACTTTCAAGTATTTCTCAAGAGTAAACATGGCACACAACCCTAAACCGATTTTCAATGGCACACAGCCACCCTTCCCAAATTTTGTTTCATAAAATCTAACCATTGACTGAAATTCCCGAGCATTGCCCATACCGTGGACACGGCTATCCGAATATATTTACACTCTTTAGAGGTTAAGCACTTTACCCACATGGTATGATCAAACTATACTGCCATGCATCTCCACGTACCCATCGACATGTGGCTAGAAGATCATAACAAAACCTTTCGGAGACTTCGTCATAACACTCACTACTACAGAATGGTACATCTCTATCGCTTCATCTGGGTTGGTTCTTAAGTTTTTCAGAAAAAACGATTGTGATAGATGATTTAGGAGGGGTGTTAATAATAATCACTATCGGTTCTCAGATTAGAAGCGATTGTTACAGCACAAGGCACATCACTATCAGTTCTCACATAAGAAGCGATAGTGATGAGCACGTGCACATCACTATCTGTTCTTCTGTGAGAAGTGATAGTGATGTGCACGCTCATCACTATCGGTTCTTACATAAAAACCGATAGTGATGTGCACGTCACATCACTATCGCTTCTCACATAAGCTAAGAACCGATAGTGATGTGCACGTGCTCATCACTATCGGTTTCAATAAAAAGAACCTATAGCAATGTATGATACATCTGTATCGGTTCCAATAAAAAACCGATAGCAATGTATGTTCTTCTGTATCGGTTCCATAAGAAAAACTAATAGTAATGTATGTTCTTCTGTATCGGTTCTGTAAAATAAATCGATAGCAATGTATGTTCTTTTTGTATCGGTTCTATGGGAAAACCGATTGTGAATTCTGTGTTTCGCAGTCGATTTCTTTTGTTGAACCGACTGTATTGGTTTTCGCAGTCGGTTTTTTTAAACCTATAGCATTGCTTCTCTTAAGTGCCGTTTTGGTCATCACTCGCCCGCAGCCGCCCTCGACACAATCCCCGCAGCCTCGATTCCCCGTAGCCTAACCCTAGGTTCCCGCCGCCCCGGCATCGCTCGCTGCCACCACATCTCCCACCGTCGCCATGAAGGTGAGAGCGCACGCATTCTCCATGTCCTACCGCGAAATCCCACATAAAACAGTTGGATTCGGCTACTCTGAGTGGGCGGCGCGACTGATTAGAGGAGCAGAGGGAATGGCAGGTGCGGCGAGGAAGAAGCGGGTGGGGCGGACCATCGGGCAGGGCACACGGGCGCCGTCGTCGCCATGAAGGTGCTCCACAAGGCCACCATCCTCAACCACCGCATGCTCCACCAGGTAGCGTCTTGCTTCACCGCCCACCCGCCTTATCTCCACCCATTCTAAATTTCTATTCCCTCGAGGCCGCAAGATCCGCGCGGCGTTGGTGGCCTGGGCTTTCTCCCGTGAGGCTGGAGTTTGTGAGTCTTCCTATTCCCTCGCTTGCCTGTTCATTTCCCAAACCCTATTGGATCACTTACTACGTAGTTGCTTCACTGCATTAGTTTTTAAATTTCGGTTCTAGCTAGGAATGCAATTGATCTATTGGAACTCGCTTTGGATTTACAAATGAAATGCGGAATGAGCAACTGTGGGTGTATTATTTATCTGTACTGGTGAGAGATCTTGTGCTTATGATTTTTATAATGCTGCAACTGCTTGTCATGGAGGGTTGACTTTTCATTGTTTCAGGTTGCAGGAACTATGAACGTAGATGCACAATCCCTGATGCTTGCTACTCTGGCAAAAAGCCTTGTAGGTCTGGGTGTACCTGTAATTGTTTGGTGTTCATTCTAGTATATATTAAGAACACTTCATGCTCCATGCCATTCACTAAGGTTCTATATATGGAACAGGTTTTAGCATTTGCGGATGGGAAAGCTCATGATATTTGACATTTTAACTTTTAGAGATACTCTTGAGCTCTGGGATTGTTTGGTGGTCAAAGTGGCTACATGAATCTTTTATGTTTATCTGAATAGAACATTCATGAATCTATTCTACTGGAGCAGACTTTTAAGTGCCCTGCTCATGTTTTTAGTACTCCTTACTTTGCATTGAATTTGGGCCCGATGCAGGCTCTTTCAAAAGAGAGCATAAAGAATTTGAAAGAAGTGGTACTTCACTCAGAAGGTGTTCAAAATCTTATATCCAAAGATATGGATGAATTACTCAAGATAGTCACCACGACATCGACAAAAGGTTAGTGTTGAATGTCTACTGCTTTTACAAATTACAACATTTGGCCAAACCGTCTGTGATGAGATTTTCTGTAGTAGTGAGAATTTGTGATAGTTAACTAACTTTAGTTTTTTGCAAACCATGTATACACAATAATCTAGGAGTATTTCTACCTTCTCCAAAATAATGAAAAACTGCAGCCCAACCTAAACTGTACAATTTCTTTGTTGTTCCTGACGGTGTTTCTATTTGTAAACTCCTTCATTACTCATATATATCAAATATCTATAGGCTCGCCTAGGGAAGCTTCGTGAAAATGAAGCTAGGAAGTACTTTCAGCAGCTTATTGATGCCATTGATTATTGCCATAGCAAAGGAGTCTATCATAGAGATTTGAAGGTTTGTTCTAGATAAGAGATACATGTGTCACTTTCTTTTATCTTATTCACTAATTCCATTTTCTCACATTTGACAATTTGAGGTTTGTACTTTTGCCTGAAAACCTGCTTCTTGATTCACATGGAAACTTAAAAGTTTCTAATTTTGAACTTAGCACACTGTCCCAAAATGTATGTTTAGTGATTTCTTTTGTTGATGCTGCCTACTTAAACTTCTATCCTAGTGTTGCGCTGATTAAGAGTTCTTTTTTCTTTGTTCCAGGGAGTGGACCTTCACACAACTTGTGGCACACCAAATTATGTTGCCCCTGAAGTATGTAATGCTGTTCTTTATTTTAAAATACTAAATAGACTACACATGAAGTGGCTGATGAATTCCTTTCCACTGATTTCTTTTGGAACAGAACTAATTGGTAGCTACACTATAAGCAAGAACTGTAAGTACAGGCCCGAGCTTGTTCCATTGCATCATCTAGAAACAGTTAGCACAGTTAGCATTTATAAATAGCAAAGTTATCTTTTGACTTGAAACTTCTAGAGGATTCTGGTCACCAGTTAGTTATTTTAGTCTCTATGTCAACATTAAATTGTATGAGCAACAATGTAGCAAATAACTGAAGTGAATTTCTTCATATTAGTGTTATGATATATGTTAAAGAATCTCATGTACATTTGCAATATTAGAAACTTGCTAAAACCAAATCTATAAATCTAACGCAGAAGATCTTTCAACCTGTTTCAGCTATTTGTATTTGCAAAGTGTTTGTGTTCTGTGAATCTGATTGTGGAATATTGTGTGTAATATGAGATGTGTGAATGTGATATGTGCATACTGTGTATAATATATGCTATTTTTCGTAAGGTGCATAAATAGGAAACAGTACACCCCTCGTCACTATCGCTTCTTTAGAAGAACCGATAGTGATGAGGGACTCCTTCATCACTATCGGTTCTTCTAAAGAAGCGATAGTGATGAGACCCTTATCACAATCGGTTTATTATAAGAAACGATAGTGATGAGGTGCTCTTTATAAGAAGGATTGTGATGATGTATTTATCACAATCGGGTGAAAACCGACAGTGATAAAGTCGCCTCATCACTGTCTAATGACTTTGTATCGCCACCAGAACCAACTGTAATGACGAAAAAGAACTGATTGTGATGTACATTCTTGTAGTAGTGACTGACCCTCCCGATAAGTCTGAACTCGCTATTCTTTCCCTCATTCAGAGCAGAAGAATATGAGGGACATGCCGTTGGATAGGTGTGAGGCCATGTTGCACACACAAATTCCCCATAATCGCACACTCAGTTTGATTATCCTCCCAAGGCATCAAATGTTAAGACTCAGTAACGTACTTAGTTAGGTCCATCCCATTCCAGGCATATGGTTGCATAATTAGCCCATTTCAATGGCTTGAAAGGTTTAATTCTTAATTGACCGAGATAAGACTTCCAACAATTCACTCTTAAAAACCACCTTACATTCACTCATAAAACAACATATCAACCCAATACAACACAGGCCCACCACGGCTCATAGCCTCGTTCCACATGCCCTAGTCTAAATCATTTATCACCTCAGTTGATTATCGTGTAACACATGCCATCAACAACTCATGATCATTATGTGAAAACACATGACAGACCCTTTCATAAATAGGTTTCATATTCTATTAGTCAAATTGAATTTGCACTTTCAAAATGATATCAATAACCCACTGCATGGCTAAGCAAACTATTCACGATCTAACCAACCCACGTTAGTATCTATTAGCAACCAACTAATAATGAACCATCCTAGGATGACAAATAATCATGGCATACAAACGACAAGGTAGGTATAATCTAATTGGGTTGAATAACTAGATCCCAAACTATTTGAAAACAGTTCTAAGTATAAAATAACATACAGTAATTTAAATCAACCTACATTTGTAAATCTAGGTTCAATATGATCAAATCACAACTTATCTTGGAAAAACTCTTGTTCCTGCTTTGAACCTCGCTCTTGAATCAACGCTTCTCCTTCAAACACTCTAGGCACTTCAACTTCTACATTAATCGAGACGAAACATCAAATAAATACAATCTCGATCGCACACGCTACTCGGATCCGATGGCCAATAGATACTAGGGTTTCCAAGACCCATCACAACGGTCCGATCAAGATTAATGGTGTGCTAAGCCCAATAGGGTTTTGGCCCAATAACTATTCAAAGCATTTTCCAAACATTTCCAATTAAAAATAATTTCAAAATTAAATAAATCAAAATAAAATAGTAAAAATATCAGCAAAATTTCAAAAAAAATCAGAATTTTTTTGAGACATTTAGAACTCAAATAAAATATTTTTGATAAAAGTTTATTTAAACTTTTCATATATTTAAATAGTTTTCACCATATGGCTAATTCAAAAATATTAAATAAATTCCATAAAATTCCCAAAATTAATAAATTTGACAAATGACAATATTAAATTATCAAAAATAAAAAATTGGGATGTTACATTAATGCATGATGTCGAGTTTATCAACTGGTGTATTGTTATTTTGCAAGATGGATTGACAAATATTTATATATTAAAGTATACTACGAGAAAATATTGATTGCTATCATTCATTTACAGAATTGTCGCATGTAATGCCTGTTCTACCATGGTTCACTAATGTGATGCTTGTAGATATAAATTTACATGTGTGTATCACTATCGTTTAATTGGTTGATGATTCGTTTTATGTGTTAATGAGAAATATTTTTATTTGTGTAAAATTTAGGAATTTGTTATAACACAGGGACACCCTACCAATGAACATAACCAAGTGAATATGTACTAAGTTGTTAGGACTCGTATACCACACCCACTCTGGTTGTACTGCCGAACGTGCTTTCGCATTGTTCGGGCATGCCGCTGAGCGAAAGTCCTAAAATAGAAGAGAGAGGGAGGTGGTCGTGCGTAACGTCTAAGTGCTAAAAATATGTCCCTCAAAATAAAATAAAAAAATCAGGCAAAATTCACTGGCCAATTATAATCCACTCTTTCCCTTTGTTTTTTCTTCATCATCTCTCGCCTCTGCCGTAATCCCTGTTGAGAAACCCTGAAGCCCACCGAAGGCCCATGTGGTCCCTAATGCCGAAACCCTAGAGAGCGCTATAAAAGGAGGAGGGGGGTCCCCACATGTACACAGAATTCATTAGCAATAAAGAATTTCCGCTTTCGCTCTCCCTAAACACGTGTCTCTCTCTCTTCGTTCTCCACTTCAGATCTGTTGGGAACCGGACTATTCGATAGCGAGGTTCCTTAACACGTTATCGCACGAAGCTCTACCGAGATCGAATTGAAAAGGTGAGAAAGGTGGGATTTCGCAATCGAATCTAAACGCTTGTCGCTTCTATGCATGCATCTACCCTACGATCTGTTTTCTCTTTTTCATCTCGTAGCACGGCTGCTGCACAACAACGAAGACACGCGTCATCTAGAAAAGAAAAAACCGCCGTCTCGGTTTTCGCGACGGCGCGACGATGCCGCCGACGTCGTCCGCCCTTGATCGTGTGCGTGCTCCCGGTCGCAGCGCCCTCGCGTCGGCCATCGCGTGCGCCCTCGTTAGCGCGCCCGCGGCGCGCATGAAGTGCGTCGCCGCCCGCCGCCCGCGACGCAGATCGCTCGGGCGCGCCTGCCTTGCGCGCAGCGAAGCGCATCGCGCACGCCGCCCCCGCCCGCACGACGCCGCCTCCACCTCCGCCAGCAGCGCACGCGCGCGCCACCCACGCACGAGCGCCTAAGACGGCCATCGACCGAGGCGCCGCTCCGGCCGCGCGCGCCCAACCAGCGCCCTCGTCTTGGCCACGCAAGAAGCGCCGCCGTTGTCGCGCCCTCGGTCGGTCGCGCACGGCGCCGCCACCACCGCTCTCCCATCGCCGCGCCCGAGCACGGGCCGGGCGCCCGGCGCTATCGCCGCCGCCTCGCCGTGCCTTACAGCGTCGCCGTCGCTCGCCGTCACCGGTCACCGCTGCACGGCTCGCCGCTGCGCCGCGCCGCGCCATCGCCGCAGCGCCGCCGCCGCCGCCGCTCGGCTCGGCCTCCGCAGCGCCGCCATTGGTCCGCACGAAACCGCTCCTCGCCCACGGCCTTGGGCTCGCCCGCGCCATTGCGCGCCGTCGGTAGGCCGCCGTGCCATCTCGCCAAGGTCGCCGCGCTGCGCGCCGCGTGACGCCACCCGACCCGGCCGATCACGCCCCTCCGGCCTTCGTCGCAGACGCAGCCGCGTCGCCGCCGCCGGCCGCGCCGGCGACGCGCTGACCGCGCCGTCGCCAGCGCGCCAGAAGCGCTACCACCGCCGCCGCCGCGCTCGGCGACTTCGGCCGGTCTTGCCGCCTCGGCCGGTTCGCGCCCGGCGCCGTCGCTATGGCTCGTGACGCACCCGCGCCACGAAGCGCCTCCGGCTCCGCCTCGTTCTTCCTCGGCACCGCGACGGCAGCTCTGCCCGCCTGTTCCGGCTTGCCGCCATCGCCGTCTCGACTTCGACGCTCGACAAGAACCGCCCACGGAGAAGGCAAGCGGCGAGCAAGCGCGAGGAGCGCGAAAAGGCGAGCAAAGCGGGCGACGAGGAGGGCGGACGGCGCACGAGGCGCGTGAGGCGCGTGGTGGGCGCGCAAGGTGCGACATGCGGGCGTGGCGAACCCTAACGCCGGTTTTAAGGCCCATGTGTGGCGCGCCAAGAGAGCCAAGAGAAAGCGCTAGGCCTAAATGGCCATAGGCCCAAGAAAGAAAAGAAAAGAAAACAAAGAAAAGGAAAAGAAAAGGAAAAAAGAGAAATTTGCGAGAAAAAATTGCGTAAAATTTTGAAATATTGCCGTAAAATCAAGAAGATTTATTTGGCTCTGCTTTTAATTTTTCTTGCTCTATTTCTCTGCTTTATGAATTTTCTTTATGAATTTGAATCCGTTGCTTTATTTAATATATTGCAATGCATATGAATTTATTTTCATTCTTTATGCTTATTGCAACCATTTTCTATTAGATTACACGCAGAATCTAATGTCGAATTTTGAAATCATGAAGATGTCCGCATCGTGAATCGTGAGTTTGAAGAATCGCCCGCACGGTCGTAACTACCTCACTTGGGCATCGGACGTGAAGATCGTTCTTGGGGCAAGAAGCTCGTCGTTGCGATTGGTCTAGGGTCCTGCGGGACGCGAAACCTACCGTCGAAAGCGTAACGATCAAAGCATTGCACGTAATTTGTACTAATCTCTCCCTATGTGGCAAGAAGATCACCGATGAGGAGAAGATTGAGAAAACTCTCTACCTTCCACCTAAATGCTATCCAGAGTGCACGCAATTATCGCCGACGCATACAAGGAGTATAGCGAATCGATTGATGTAATGCAAGTTGCGGAATCGCGAGACGATGTTCTACGCAAGAACTATGTCTCATGACCACTGGAAGGGCACATCGCACGTAGTTAATGCCAATAGCTATAAGGTGAGAAAGCCCATTCATAGAAAGAAGGGCGAGCAGGGTGAAAAAGAGAAGTTTCAGGCCAAGGGAAAGTCCAAAGCCCGCTAATGCATGAATCGCATTATTTTTTTTAGATTATGGTTGTTAGCATTTTCTTTTGAATAATGAATTGTAAGCTCTAGAAGAGCATACTTCTTTCATGAATAAATACGCAATTTATTCTTTATTCCAGTATTATTTAATTTGCAAGCAATATTTGAATTATTTTGCCTCTGTTTGATTGGAATTATATTTCTTGCATCTAGAAATCGTAGCGCCCAAATAGAAGAGATATGCATTGTTGATAGTGGCACAACAAATACCATCTTAAGAGAGTCTAAGTATTTCCAGTCGATTACGAAGAACGCTGGAAAGATTACTACGATCGTAGGAAGCGACTCATATGTAATCGGCTCAGGAAGAGCCACAATTATATTGCCTATGGGTACAACTTTGGTAATTGAAGAAGCCCTTTTGTACCCTGAATCAACTCGCACTCTCTTAAGCTTTAAAGACATCCGCGCCAATGGTTTTCACGTAGAAACCAATGAAGAAAATGGCAAAGAATACTTGTGCATTGTGAAGCACGCGGTATGTGAAAAAATGGTATTAGAAAAATGCCCCTCATATGAATCTGGGTTGTACTACACGAACATTCATGCACCCGAAGTGTATACTTCCTTGAAGACTGTTTTTAGAAGCTCTGAGTTATTTTCTTTATGGCATGGTAGATTAGGTCATCCTGATCCTAGAATGATGAGAAATATAGTGAACAACTCACAAGGTCATGGCATTATTGTTAAAAAAAAAAAATTCCCGAATCATGAAGATTTTGTGTGCCCTGCATGTGCCACCGGGAAATTAATAACTAGACCCTCTGTCATGAAAGTGCAAAGTGAAATCCCTGCATTCCTGGAACGCATCCAGGGGGATATTTGCGGTCCGATTCAGCCCCTGTCAGGGCCGTTTCGATACTTTATGGTGCTCATCGATGCTTCCTCGAAATGGTCGCATGTATGCTTGTTGTCAACAAGAAACCATGCTTTTGCAAAGCTGATCTCGCAGATCATAAGAATTAAGAATGCTTTCCCTGATCATCGCGTGAAGTCCATTAGAATGGACAATGCCGGAGAATTTACTTCAAAGGCATTTGATGATTATTGCACAGCAACAGGGATAGCAGTTGAGCACTCCGTACCGCACGTCCATACGCAGAATGGACTAGCAGAAGCACTAATAAAGAGGATTAAGTTCATTGCCAGACCACTTTTGCAGAGTTGTAACTTGCCCAACACTTGTTGGGGACACGCAGTCCTGCACGCAGCAGCTCTTATCAATTTTAGACCGTCGGCCTACAACATCCATTCTCCTATGCAGCTTGTGCACGGGATCATCCCGAAGATCTCCCATCTTAGAAAATTTGGGTGTATGGTATATGTACCTATACCACCCCCTCAGCGGACTGCAATGGGCCCTCTCCGCAAGTCTGGGATATACGTTGGTTATGAGAGTGCATCCATAATCAGGTATTTGGAACCCATGACTGGAGATTTGCATACAGCCCGATTCGCTGATTGCATCTTTGACGAGGATCGTTTCCCGTCATTAGGGGGAGGAAATCAACCTTTGGATGAAAAATACCGGGAAATCATATGGCATTCCACTGGGATCCCCGCACATGACCCCCGCACTAATGAAGCAAATCAAGAATTTAGCAAATGAACTGCCTGATCATTTTTGTGATCTGAAGGGCGTGGTTAAGTCGCATGTACCAGCAAGAAATGCACCAGAGAGGGTGGAAATACCAAAGAAAATAGAAGGTATCCCTCAGCCTGTTCAGAGGCCTCAAAGAAAAAGAACAGGAAACCTGGCTCCTCAAACCCAAAGTACCCGGAGACGTCTGAGAAAATCAAGCAGAGGACTTACCACAACCAATCACGAAAATACCCCAAGGAAAGAAGGGGAGCCAGTTGAGACCTGGCACTGGAAAGAAGCTAATGGAAAAGGCAATTCCAGACTTGAATCTTCCACTGAAGGAAGCCGCCGGAAATAATGTGTGCGCACACATAGGCGATGAAAAGCTAAAGGAACTTGCTCCTGCGATAGGGAAAAGCAGCGAAGAGCAAGTAGAAGTGCATGAAGCACCCCATGAAGAAATGGCCATAAACTTTGTAATAACAGGAGAATCCCTGAATAGAGCAACAGCCAACGTTGATGCATACTTCGCAAAGAAGATTGCCTCGATCATTGATCATGATCCCAAGCTCGCATCTTCGCAGAGTGCAAGAAAAGGCTAGATTGGGAAGAATGGAAAAGGCAATCATCGCAGAGTTAGTCTCTCCGAACAAGAGAGAGGTGTTTGGGCCGTGATGCCGCACACCCCATATAAACCCCGTGAGGTCACAAATGGGTCTTTGTTCGAAGAGAAATGAAAACAACGGTTGTAAGGTACAAAGCAAGGCTTGTAGCTCAAGGTTTCACTCAACGTCCCGGAGTTGATTATGAAGAAACCTATTCTCCGGTCATGGGAGGAATTACCTTTAGATATTTGATCTCAATGGCGATCAACTTGAAGTTGAGAATGAAACTAATGGATGTTGTCACAAAGATATTTGTATGGAAACTTGGATTCGAGATATACATGAAAGTACCAAGGAATTCCTATCCCGAACCAAGATGGAGCAAATAGAAACCTGTGACAGTGTGAAATTGGAGAAATCACCGATGGGTCAAGCGATCAGAAGAATGTGGTACAATCGCTTGAGTGACTTTCTCGCAAGAAAGTCTACACAAACAAATAAGATTGTCCATGTGTGTTTATACAATGATCCACGAATGGATTCTCAGATAATCTCCGTCTATGTAGATGACTTGAACATCATTGGGACGGATGAAGAAATTGAAGAGGCATGCTCATACTTGAAGTCCGAGTTTGAAATGAAAGATTTGGGTAAAACCAAGTTTTGTTTAGGCTTGCGCTTGAACATGTCCAAGGAGGAATCTTGGTACACCAATCAACCTACACGCAGAAAGTGTTGGAAAGATTTAACTTTGAAAAATCATATCCTGCAAAGACTCCAATGGTTGGAAGGTCACTCCAAGCGCACCTAGATCCATACTGCAGACCTGAGAAGAGGGGAGGAAGTCCCGGGAGCAGAATTCCCATATTTGAGTGCAATTGGAGCACTCATGTACCTTGCGAATAGCACTAGACCGGACATTGCGTTCACTGTGAATTTGCTAGCTCAGACAAAGGCGTAACCCACCAAAAGGCATTGGAAAGGGATCAAGGACATCTTCCGCTACCTCCAAGGAAGCAAAGACCTCGATCTGTTTCTTTAGAAGAAATAATGAATTGAATTTGGTTGGCTATGCCGATGTCGGGTACCTATCGACCAAGACATCGGCAAGTCCCAAACCGGCTATGTTTTCCTATGTGGAGGAACAGCAATTTCTTGAAGTCGCCTAAGCACTCGTCTCGACGCCGACAAACCACTCGGAAATCATCGCTTTGTATGAAGCATCGCGTGAATGTGCATGGCTCAGAAGAATGGTTCACCACATCCAGAAGTCATGTGGTTTGAACATTGAGCAAACTCCCACGATAATCTATGAAGATAATGCAGCTTGTGTTGCCCAAGCACAGATGGGTTATGTGAAGAGTAATCTCACGAAGCATATCAACCCCAAGTTCTTCTATGCTCACGAATTGCATAAGATGAACGAGATTAAGATATTGCATACTAAGTCATGTGAAAATCTTGCAGATTTGTTCACTAAATCACTCCCAGCATCTACCTTTGAAAGGTGCGTGAAAGGAATTGGGATGATGAGACTTAGAGAAGTGCAGATTTCAGGGGGAGATATGTCACATACTCCCGCATGAATCCTGAACATGAATTATGAATACCCAACATAAATCTCGAAGATTAGCAATTGAAGTTGGGAGAATTGTACTCTTTTTCCTTAGCAAGTTTTTCATGAAGTTTTCTTGCATAAGGTTTTAACGAGGCAATTCGTGCAACATTGTAAAGCGTATGCTATGTACTCTTTCTCCAAGTATTTTTCCCACTGGGTTTTTCTGGAGTTTTAATGAGGCATATGCATCTCGCGGCAAAGGGCCCAAGGGGGAGTGTTGAGAAACCCTGAAGCCCACCGAAGGCCCATGTGGTCCCTAATGCCGAAACCCTAGAGAGCGCTATAAAAGGAGGAGGGGGTCCCCCCATGTACACAGAATTCATTAGCAATAAAGAATTTCCGCTTTCGCTCTCCCTAAACACGTGTCTCTCTCTCTTTCTGTTCTCCACTTCAGATCTGTTCGGGAACCCCGGACTATTCGATAGCGAGGTTCCTTAACAATCCCAACTCAAATATATAGTGTATGGAGCCATCCAGAATTGCATTTCAGGCTAAAGAATTAATACCGGGCATGATTTATATGACTGTATTCATCAAAGCAAACTTCACATATATATATAACTAAACAATCACTGTAATATTGGTACACTTGCGAAGTTGACTGCTTTTCACACCAATTTATTGCATATAACCCCTCACTAAACATGGGTTGATTCATCTTCCTGCCCCTGTCTGGCGTCGGAGGCCAGAAGAGAAGCTGAAGCCTGCCATCCATCATCAGTGGTTTCGTTGCTGCTTTGAGAGACCTTACTGTTCTTGTAGATTGCATATATAATCAGTTGGATGGTGCCCAGGAAGAAGCCTATTCCATTTGGAATCTGCGGACATAATCGTAGTTAGCATCGATCTCTCACTAACATAATACAAGGTACTACTATTTGACCAGTGCAAGTTACAATAACAAGAAATTTGCTGTTCTTTACTTGTATCAGTGTATAGATTTTGATGTAAGATGTATAGTACTACTAATATATATGCACCTCCCAGACCAAAGCAAACAGAAAAAGGCTTGCAGATATGTAGAGGAACCTTAGCAAATCAGTCCTATAATATAAAAGAAGGGCTATGATGAACGTATGCGTCTTGTATGTGTGACTAGTTCCGATTAATAATCTAAATCGTACTCGTGTGTGGATAATAGGTAGACATCAGGATTTGAACTACGCTGAGCGGTGTCATATACCGACTACTCTACCACTCTACTAAAAAAGTGGTTTCCTGACATATTACCATTTGACCTGTTGTAATATCGAGCATGTGGTTTTCACTGAAAACATCAAAGAGTATAGAGATTTGTTTGCAGTAGGTTAAATTACTTACCCCAAGGAAGATGTCTCTGTCAAGTACGGCATACACAACCCAGACGCCTCCATTGAGGAAAAGGAAGAAAGATAGGAAGAAAGGCATGTACTCCACGCTCTTTGTGGTGATGACCGTTTTCTGTTTGCCACACATTAATCGCAAGTAAACACTTTTTCAGATACAGTTCTCTAGTTGATATATCACATAATATGCAGATCAGAGGCAGATGGTTCAGAGAAAAGGGTAAAATGGTATGCATGAAAAGCGTCAAATGTTATTGAGAAATGGAACAAGTGCAAACAGTTTTGTAGCTTCTGAATGCCAATTCTTGTAGGCACATGTTGCTCTGCTATTTCTTCTTGAGCTTCTGTGTGCGCATGTGAAGCAACAGTGCAGCTCCAACTCCAACCGAAGTGGAAAACAACACCAGAAACAAGGACCAGAAAAACAGCAGGGCAGGCCGGCGTTATTAATATTTTGGACCATTCCGTACCTTGTTAGGAAATTAATCTTGACGTATTCATTTGGAAGGAAAATAATCTTGTCGTATCCGTAATTACTTTCTCAGTTTTATTTAGTTAGGATCATGAGATTTGTTTCCGTTTTGTTTTACAAGAGTTTGTTAGTCCCAGAGCCCTATTTATGCTCCAGTTTTCGTTCGTTTGAATATAGAGAAAATTGCCTCATATGTTTTCTAGCCTCTGTTCTTCTTCCGGCGCATATTTCATCTTGGGTGTATAGATCCTTGCTTCTTTTTTCATTAGGTGGTATCAGAGCCTTGTATATGCCCAAGTATCTTCGTCTGAACCAGATATCTACCTCTGAGCACTCGGCCTCGGCGGCGCGGTCGACGAAGGAGGGCGGAGTGTCGCTCCTGTATCCGATGCTCACCGCCACCAACTACTCTACCTGGGCGATCAAGATGGAGGCGTGCATGGAGGCGCAAGATGTTTGGGAGGCGATTGAACCCATGGACAGGGAGCCTGTGGAGAAGAAGAACAAGATGGCAAGAGCATGCATTTTTCAGTCTGTTCCAGACACTGTGCTGCAACAACTTGTATGCAAGAGAACGGTAAAGGAAGCCTAGGATAGCATGAAGGCCATCTACCTCGGCGCCAATCGAGTGAAGAAGGCGCGGCTCCAAACCTTGAAAAGTGAGTTCGAGGCTCTGAGAATGAAGGACAGCGAGTCCATCGATGAATTTGCTGGGAAGGTGACCGGGGCTAGTCAACAAGATGTAGCAGCTAGATGGCATGATGGAGACCGCCACCGTTGTCAAGAAGTTGCTTGTTTCTGTTCCAGACAAGTTCTTGCAGATTTTAGTCGCCATCAAGCAATTTGGCGACATCGACAACATGTCTGTCGAGGAGGTGATTGGAAGACTGAAGGCATATGAGGAGCGCACATGCAAGCGAGGAAACACCAGCGGTGATCAAGTGCTGCTCACTCACACCGAGTGGGTAGCGCGGATGAAAAAGGGAGGCGGGGAGTCATCTTTTTCACCGAAAGGAAGAGGAAGTTTCAGCAGTACCGGGGAGTACCGTGGCAAACCCCGAGGCCGAGGCCATGGCCGTGGCAGAAGCAACCGCGGAGGGAGAAGTGCTGGGAAACCTTGCCAGGAGCGTGAGGCGAGTCGAGGAACCAGCACGGGCGGACGAGACAAGAGTCATATCCTATGCTTCAACTGCAATAACTACGGCCACTACGCATTAGAATGCCGCAACAGACGCCGTGATGAGGTGGTGAATCTCACATGTGCGCCTGATGAAGAACCAGCACTAATGCTGACAGCACTTCAGGAGGAGACGCACTGCAAGGTGTTGCTCAATGAAGAGAAGGTTCGGCCAGAGTTGCGAACTGACAAGGAGAAGAAGTCATATTCTGATGTGTGGTATCTAGACAATGGTGCTAGTAATCACATGATAGGCCATCGAGAAAAATTCAAGGAGCTTGATGAGAACATCACTGGGAATGTGAAATTTGGTGACGGCTCCAACGTGGAGATCTTGGGAAAGGGCTCCATCCTTTTCCAATGCAAGAATGGTGATCAGCGCTTGCTAACTGAAGTGTATTACATTCCCAGGTTATGCAGCAACATAATAAGCCTCGGCCAAATGACTGAAGATGGGAATAAAGTGGTGATGACTGAAGATTTGTTAAGGATGTATGACAGAGATGGAGTTCTCCTGATGAAGGTGAAACGTTCTGCTAATCGACTCTATAAAATTCAGCTTAAAACCTGCAGGCCGACCTGTCTCTTAGCAGAACTTGATGATCCAGCGTGGTTGTGGCATGCTAGGCTTGGACATGTCAATTTCCATGCTCTGAAGCATTTGGCAGACAATAGGTTGGCAGTTGGGCTACCAAGTATTCATCATCTGAACAAAATTTGTGAGGTGTGCATAGTTGCTAAACAGGCAAGAAGTCCTTTCCTGGTGTAGGCAAATTTTAGAGCAGAGACACCATTAGAGCTGCTGCATGCTGACTTGTGCGGGCCTATTACACCAAGTACACCAGCAGGTAACAACTATTTCTTCCTCATAGTTGATGACTGTAGCAGATGGATGTGGGTGTACATGTTGAAGGAGAAGAGTGAAGCTTGTCTTACCTTCAAGAAATTCAAGGCAGCAATAGAAAATGCAACATGGCACAAAGTGAAAACTCTGAGAACAGATCGCGGGGGCGAGTTCTTGTCAAAGGAGTTTACAGTTTTTGTGAAGAGTTTGGGATCGAGCGGCATCTCACGGCACCATACTCGCCACAGCAGAACGGTGTAGTAGAGCGCCAGAACCGCACTGTAATGGCCATGGCGAGATCTCTTCTCAAAAGTATGCGGGTACCTGGGAGGTTTTGGGGAGAGGCAATTAGACATTCAGTCTATCTCCTAAATCGGCTGCCGACCAAAGCGCTAGGAGAGCACACTCCGTTTGAGATGTGGACAGGGAAGAAACCACATCTCGCACAATTGAGAGTATTTGGATGCACGGCACATGTGAAGAATACAACACCACATATCAAGAAGCTTGAAGATAGAAGCGCTCCCATGGTGTATCTTGGCGTGGAGGAAGGTTGTAAAGCTCATCGCCTCTATGACCCTTTGCGGAAGAGAATTCATGTAAGTAGAGATGTAATCTTTCAGGAAGATAAGGAATGGCGTTGGAATACAGGCGATGATTCCGTCAATTTGTCGGAATTCACTGTAGAAGATGATTTGTCGGAACTCACTGTAAAAGAAGTTCAGGTGCACGATGCTGCAAGAAATACGCCACAGGTTGTAGCAAGTAATTCGCAGAGTATCACTGAGGATGCAGCTGATATACTAGGGAATGCACCAACATCAGAGGCAGGTATGCCATTGAGAGAAACAAGTGCTTCAGGCTCGCCACAGGCCGTGGTAGACGGAGAAAGCACTGGAAATCACATACTGCAAGAGGCAGTGAGTCCAAGTTTACCTGGTACTCCAAGGTCACATGCATCAACTCCTATAGCAATTGCGTCGTCGGGGAGCTTGAATTCATCCGACAAGGATGATGGACCGGTACGCTATCGCTCTCTTGAGGATATTTATGCAGAGACTGCTGAAGTAACGCTTCCTACAGAATTGTTGTTGTTGGAGTCTGAAGAGCCAGCCTCTTATCAAGAGGCAGCAAAAGAGAAGCCCTGGGAGCAAGCCATGCTCAAAGAAATTGAGTCAATTGAAGCAAACAAGACATGGGTACTCACTGAGTTACCTCCAGGCCACATACCCATTGGACTGAAATGGGTATACAAGTTGAAGAAAGACAGTGAAGGCAATATCCTCAAGCACAAAGCAAGAGTTGTAGCAAAAGGATACGTTCAGCAGCAGGGTGTGGACTTCGAGGAAGTATTCGCACCAGTAGCCAGACTCGACACCATACGGATGATCCTTGCTCTTGCGGCCAGTCGTGATTGGAAAGTACACCATTTAGATGTGAAGTCGGCATTTCTAAACAGTGAACTCCAGGAGGAAGTATATGTCACCCAACCTGAAGGATTCTTGGTGAAGGGGAAGGAGCATCTGGTTTACAAGCTATCCAAGGCTCTCTACGGGCTTCGCCAAGCGCCTAGAGCGTGGAATACACGGCTGGATAGAAGTATGAAGGATCTCGGTTTTCAGAGATGCTCTCAGGAACAGGCTGTGTATAAAAGAGGTATGACTGAAGAGGCACTCATCGTCGGTATCTATGTGGACGACTTAATTGTCACAGGAGCAAGTGACAGGGAAATCTGCATCTTCAAGGAACAGATGATGAAGGAATTTGAGATGAGCAACTTAGGTCTGCTCTCACTTTACCTTGGTATTGAAGTAGATCAGAAGGGAGAAGGGATCACACTGAAGCAAACAGGCTATGCCAAGAAATTGCTATCACAGTTTGGAATGCAGGAGTGCAATCCAACCAAAATTCCCATGGAACCAAAAGAACAGCTTCACAAAGATGCCAATGGAATTCAAGTGGATGCAATAGAGTTCAGAAGAATAATTGGTTGCTTGAGATATTTAACTCATACTCGTCCAGACCTTGCTTATGCAGTAGGAATTGTAAGCAGATACATGGAGAAACCAACAATTATGCATTACAAAGCTGTAAAGCAGATACTTAGATATGTGAAGGGAACAACACAGTATGGGTTGAAATACAGGAAAGGAGGTAGCTCTGAAAATCTGATGGGTTACTCGGACAGCAACTTGGCTGGAGACCCTTGATGACAGGAAAAGCACTGGAGGGATGGTGTTCTACATCGGTGACAATTTGATTTCATGGGGATCACAGAAGCAGAGAACAGTAGCATTATCCTCATGTGAAGCTGAATTTGTGGCAGCTACCACAGCGGCATGTCAAGCACTCTGGTTAAGAAGTTTGATGAGTGAACTAACAGGTGGTGAACCTAAACCTGTTAGACTATATGTTGATAACAAGTCTGCTATTGCCTTAATGAAGAATCCGGTGTTCCATGGCCGCAGTAAGCACATAGACACGCGTTTTCATTTCATTCGTGAATGTGTTGAAAGGAAGCAAATTGTTGTGGAGTTTGTAAGCACCAATGAGCAACGGGCTGATATTTTCACAAAAGCACTATCAAGTATCAAGTTTGCAGAGATGAAGCAGTTGCTTGGAGTGAGAGATCTTGAGCCATGTCAAGATTAGGAGGGAGATTGTTAGGAAATTAATCTTGACGTATCCATTTAGAAGGAAAATAATCTTGTTGTATCCGTAGTTACTTTCTCAGTTTTATTTAGTTAGGATCATGAGATTTGTTTCCGTTTTGTTTTACAAGAGTCTGTTAGTCCCAGAGCCCTATTTATGCTCCAGTTTTCGTTCGTTTGAATATAGAGAAAATTGCCTCATATGTTTTCTAGCCTCTGTTCTTCTTCCAGCGCATATCTATACTCCTTTATAATGCACCTAAACATTCTTTTCTACGTCCACTCCAAATAGTGCATCCCATGAGAGATGGCCCAACCTTCGTGCACCCAGCGAAATGTCCCCAGAAACTTGCCTCCATCAAAATTAACCTCTCAGATCTTTCCTCAGCTTTACTCACCCACATCCGATGGCCATTGTTTAGTGTGTCTAATCATCCCTGTGGCCCACAACAAACCTCCTCCCCGCACCTTCATGCAGCATCTTTATTGAAAAGGAAACAATCAAGGAAAAGGAAACAAATATTTTGGAAAAGGAAATAACCGATACATACGTGTTGGGGAAAGGAAATCAAGGAAAAGGAAACAATCAAGGAAAAGGAAACAAATATTTTGGAAAAGGAAATGACCGATACATATGTGTTGGGGAATGGAAATCAAGGAAAAGGAAACAATCAAGGAAAAAGAAACAAACTTTCTTGAAAAGGAAATGACCGATACATACGTGTTAGGAAAAGGAAATGGGAGACGGGCGTATGACCGGGGAGATTGCACGCGCGGCGGGAGAACATACTGTATTCGCCGGGCGCGCGGAGGAGGAGATCCACGCGGCGTTCAGGGCGCATGGAAGAGGAGATCGAAGCGGCTGCCGGGACGAGTGGCGGAGGGCCCGCGCGGCCCTCGACAGCGATCGGAGGAGAGCCCGCGTGGCCCTAGGCGGTGATCAGAGGAGAGCCCGCCTGGCGATCGGCGCGCACGCCCGCGAACGGCGATGCTAGGCCGCACTCGACGGAGACGGGGCAGCGTGGCCGGGAGATTGCACACGACGTCCGGCGGCGCGGCCGGGCGACGGAGGAGATCGACGCGGCAGCTGGGGCGAGCGGAGGAGAGTCCGCGCGGCCCTCGGCGGCGATCGCAGGAGAGCCCATTCTGAAGCTGTGTGGCGAGGCATCACTCGTAGGGTTCACTCAGTGGCGAGGCATCTTCGACCATCGCTGGCGGCGACCAAGTCCATCGACGGGTGCGCGTCAGCGAGCTGGTGCTAATGGTGCCCTCGGTCGGGCCCATCCATGACCGTAGCTCTGCTGGCGGCCAGCCCTAGCTGGTCCCTGTTTTGCTCTTGCTGACAGGCAGGCCCCAAGGTAAGTGACTACTGGTCAGTGTAAAAGCGCACGCGCCACTGAGGAAAGACGCTTTCTGTTCTGCGAAAGTGTATTTTCTATTTTCTTTAGAATTTTCATTACCCGAGAGCATACAAGTATTTGTAACTTTTACATTATATGTTTAAATAAAATGAAACAAAATTCTAAAATCATCTAAAATCAAGTTCTTCCATAATATGCAAAAATATTTTGAAAAATAGTACCGGGTGAATTTGAAATTCAAATCTAAAGAAAAGACCCAAAGATCTGCTACATATAAAATTTTTGCAAAAGAACTGAGAATTGAATGAAACTAATTTTATTAGAATCCTTATACTTCCCAGAACTCAAATATATATAATATTTAGATTTCAACTTTGTTTGAATCATTTTTCATTAGAGATTGTTCTCAATTTGTGATGAATTTGCGATTGTAGCATGGAGCTGACAAAATTCAACGGAGAGGTGTTGGAATTTTTTTCCCACGTCTGAAATTATCCAGCGGACGATGAGAAATTTCAGGCACAAAAAAAAAATAAAAACCAAGCTCTGCCCGGTCGCTGGATAATTTCGCGCATGGAAAAAAAATTACAGTGTTTCTCAACCGCGGAAATAAAATTCCAGCACCTCTCCGCTGATTTTTTCTGTCTCGAGGCTACAATCGCAAATTCATCACCGCGAGAGCCTGATTCGGAAAAAATTATAACGACGATACTAATATAGTATAAAATTCGAGCCTAGGCGCTGGTAAATAATACCGCGCCACCGCTCCGCTGAATTTTACCGGCTCGAGGCTACAATCGCAAATTTATCGTCGCGAGAGTTGATTCAGAAAAAATTATAACGATGATGCCAATACAGTAAAAAATTCCCGAAAAATAAAAAACCAATCAAGCGGTGCCCGTCCGCTTGATAATTTTAACAAAAAAAAGAAATGCTCGGCAATTATTGAAAAATTCAAGCTGGAAGAAAAAATGAAAAAAATTCAAGCGGTGCCTGTTCACTGAATAATTCTGGGAAAATATGAAAAAATAAACTGCGCTCGCCGACCGCTGGATCCGCATGGAAAAAAGATAAAAATTAAACAGCGCTCGTCGGCCGCTGGTTCCGCGAGAAAAAATTGAAAAAAATTAAGTAGCACTCACACAGACCATTGGTTCCGTGGATAAAAAATTAAAAAAATTTAGCGCTCTCTGTGCGCTAAATTAGACTCTATGGGGCTAGATCCGTAAAAAAGTCTCCAGAAGGGTCATATTCGAAAAAAAACGATCACGAGGTCAGGATAGTAAAAAATTAAGTCTGGTTTCCTTGCATGTGGATCCTCCCTGTTTATTTCGTTGTTTGATTGGCTCTCCTTCCAAATATGTGGTACATATACAACCCCTTAATCCCTTATTATATACACCATCTTCTCTTCTCTTGTTAATCTTCTCACGTATTGGTTCCTCTCCCATGCGTCAAACGGGAGTTCTATTCTTGCAACAGAATCCTCTAAAAAAACACAAACTAAATCTATACCTTCCTTTCCCGTGTTCCTTGCGCAGGTCCCGGGAATTCCTAACTAAAGAACGCCCAAATGCTGGGACGGAGGTGCCATACCTCCAGCCGTTTAGCCGTTCGGCGAGGCCACGAGGCTTTTACGTGCGGCAACGGCGACCGGCGACGTCGGCGTACATACATACGTGAACAAATCTTAAGAGCATACGAGAAACGTTTAGTAAAAAATATTATTGAGTGTTATATCTTCATTTTTGTACTCGCATACGGGCACTGTGATTATTTATTATTAAGTGTTATAATATTCATACTTATCTTATCATTTAATTGATAGGCGGGTGTACTGCTATCGTAGCGTTAGCATGGGCACTATACTAGTTTCATCTTGGGCGTATAGATCCTTGGTTCTTTTTTCATCATACCTTGTCAATTTGTCATATGCATTTCAGGCAGCTGATCGATAGTCAAAAGGCACGCTATTGCGCCAAAAAGTTTGGAATCTTGATGACACATTGGCATATTACTAGTAGTACTATATTTCAGTTTTAATATAATAATATATATTTATAAATATACACATATTTAATTATATATATACCAAATTTACTTATAATATTACTCCAAATACATAGTAATACTATCAAACATAACATATAGTTTAATAAATTATATTATCAATTCTACAGGTATGATTGGTATTGATGGACATCGGAACCAATATGGTACATAGGACTGCTTTATATCGAATTAGGTACTAAAATGATATGTACCAGTTATACTGACCGATACCGGTATGGTAACGATAACTATGATATATGCACGTGAATCATTCACACAGCAATGTGTACTGACATAACACTGGAGCCATTTCATCATTAACTATTGATGATTTCCTGAGAGAGAGAGCGAGTAAACTATGCTGTTTTCTAGAGGAAACATATCTGCTAGCTAGATTGATTACAATGTTTTTTTCATAACTGATTGATATCACTGTTAATATATAACATTTCTTGATCCCAAATGGTTAGTTTGATGTTGATTCGAATTAGACTACTGGGCAGATAGTGGTCGGCACGTCGCTACGTGGTGCCTAATGGTACAGACAGTACAATACAGGTTCTTTTTAAAAAAAATTACAGCTTATCCTATCTGATTTTCCTTTAAAAAGTAATACACAGGTAGATATCGATCTCTCCACTTTTCACTTCTGTGTAAGATTTTATTTCATATTCTTGTGTAAGATAAAACATATTAATCAAAATTTGACAGTTCATTGTCATTTCCATGGCACCATGTCGATGGCACTCTCTTTTTTTATTTTTTTGAAACTACACTCTCTCTCTTTTTTTAGATACTACTAATCTAGTGATCGACTAGTTACTTAATTTCGTCATCTAAAAACAGGTTTAGCGTCCAAGTCTATGGCGTGCGTGTTATTCAATATATTCTGCCATATCTCAAAAAATCTAATTTTACCCTTTCATGTTGATGTTACATGATCTCGATCGTGCATTTGTGATTTTGTGTTGCCTTGTTTGGATTAAGTTTTCTTAGGACTTATTTTAATTATAAATGTATCCGTGCATGTTTTCTGTTTCTTTAATTTTTTGAAGTATACGAGTATATATGTACTTTGACCTATGAGTATCTCCTAGTGTGTGCACGGTTAATCATCACTTCATGCAATTCTGCATGCAATATTAGCATATTTTCATTTCTACACCAACTAATGAACTATAGATATGTTAGATGGGTTTATATAATCGATATGTGAAGCGATCAAACCGTGAGTGGAAAAGAACTCTTTGTTCATCTAAAAAGCTTCAGTTCATCACACGATTACTTAAGAGCTAATTAATCACTTGCTGGTTTTGCAAGAAACAAATACCATACAGAAAGTTTTACTGGAGGTTGACCAATATGTCTTGCATATCTCATGAAATCGCAGTTTAAAGTGAATGTATATTTATACGCAAGGATCTGCAGATAGTGCGCGCTTTCCTACCGTCTCAGATCTATTGCCTCCAAGGTAACACGTACCTTTTGATAAAATATGTATCCCTTTGTTCTAGAATACATGTCATTCTAGCTTTCAAATTTTATTCCTAAATACATAGCATTCTACAATTTTGAGATAACTTTTAACTATTTTTTCTTTGCATACCCCTACCATTCATTATTTTCAATGTTATTTATTAATTTGCAATATATAGAGTAAAACACACTATCCATAAGTAATAAGTGAGGTACGGAAGGAGAGTGATTTAGTTATTTCTACATGTGCCTTAGTTGAAGTGTAAAATACTAAAACGTCATCTATTCAGGAACATATGTAATAATGATGATCATAGTTATGGTAGATACACTTTTTTGTTACAAATTAAAATGTTTTAAAACTGTTTTATCTCCTAACAGCATATTTATCCCTTACCATCTAAAATTGGTGCTAAAGTGGGCCCATCAACCCTCTCTCTACAATATCATTGGTGGCTACTTTTAGTTTAACCTTATCATCATTCATATATACTAGATGACTATGCGCGGCGGCACGCCGCGTCAGGATGAGTTTCCGGTTAATCAGTGAAATTTAAACACATCAATAGTATTATCAGAATTCTTAAAAATTGCACAAGCTTGATCATGCTTTGAAATTTTTATGGTAGCTTAGGCATGCTCTCAGGGCCCTCATCAAAAAGTTTCAAAAAATTCCAACATTCTCTAACAACACAATTAAATCAGTGAAGTTGTTTTAAATGCATTAGCACCATTGTCAGATTCTTACAAAATTGCACAATTTTGATCATAATCTGAAAATTTTATGGTAGCTTAGGCATGCTTGCAGAACCCTTCGATAATCAGTGAAATTTAAACGCATCAATAGTATTGTCAGAATTCTTAAAAATTGCACAAGCTTGATCATGCTTTGAATTTTTTTATGGTAGCTTAGGCATGCTCTCACGGCCCTCATCAAAAAGTTTCAAAAATTCCAACATTCTCTAGCAGCTCAATTAAATCAGTGAAGTTGCTTTAAATGCATTAGCACCATTGTCAGATTCTTAAAAAATTGCACAATTTTGATCATAATCTGAAAATTTTATGGTAGCTTAGGCATGTTTGCAGAACCCTTCTAAAAAAATTTGAAAAATCAAATTCGTTTGATGGCACTGGAAAAAAAAAAGTAGCGAAATTTAAATGATTCAGAATTTATAAAAATTGCACAAGTTCAATCATGGTCCAATTTTTTTGTGGTATCTTATGCATCCTCTCAGGACCATTATAAAAAAGTTTCAAAATTTTTTAACATGATTTATTATCTCAATTAAATCAGTGGAGTTGATATAAATGCATTAGAAACATTGTCGGAATTTTGAAAAATTGTATAAGTTTGATCATGACTCAAATTTTTTATGGTAGCTTAGGCATGCTCTGAGTACCGTTGTAAAATTTTTTAAAAAATTTCAAACACTATTTGGTAGCTCAATTAAATCAGGAAAAAAAATTCCTCAACCGGTGGAAGGACCTAAACGTAATTACGCATTTGTTTGAGGAGGTTTCATGGAGGGAGGACACGTGGGAGGGCTCTCCTACCAGGAATTCTCCCAAGTTTAATATAGGTACCATTATGAAATTTTTAAAAAAATTTCAAACACTATTTGATAGCTCAATTAAATCAGGAAAGAAATTGCCTCAACCGGTGGAAGGACCTAAACGTAATTACGCATTTGTTTGAGGAGATTTCATGAAGGGAGGACACGTGGGAGGGCTCTCCTACCAGGAATTCTCCCAAGTTTAATATAGGTAGTATATGTGCTAAAGTGGCACTAATTAAATATTTTATATCCTATTATTTATAAATGATTCACATAAATGATAGTTCATACAGCTGTTAGACAGGTCCAGTTTGTTTAATTTTCTTTTTGTTTGGAGTGTTAGCGCCGACGTCTAACAATTGCTTCGGTGCCATACGCTCATACTGTAGCAACAGTGCCCTCATCACTGGGCCTCGATGCTAACTAATTTCTCTCTTATCTAGCTTCCCTTTAGCCTCGTGTAATGCATATATATGCTCTAACATTTTTTAGCCTCGTGTAATGCATATGCTCTAACATTTCTGAACTCCTCACCACTCCCACTTGTAGGATGGGATTAGTGGATGGTTGGAAAAGCATATGCAAATTGTAAAGCGTACATAAATTACATACACATGTACCATATATATATTTTCACTCCCTCTTCTAGTTCATGCGTAAAACATTTTCGTGAGAACTTCTTTAGGGCATTTTTTAGAGTTTTTAGAACCTTTTAATTAAAGACACAATTTATAGCTCGTTCTTAATGTACATAAGTTGAAAGAGAACATACATTTGCTAACTATTTACTGAAATTTGTCATTTTCCATAATTGCGTCCTACACGTGCTTTTTTTGTAATAGAACTTTTTTAGACCATACGAGTGGTACTCATTGACAAACTGAATATGACTGCGCACCAAATTAGTGGGACACATGTACTAGATGGTGATCGATCTCTCCACAGTTGTGGACACAAGTTGCTTAATTATGAAACCTTACTGATTGTATCTTTGCGCCAGAGAAGCCAGCTCTCTTTATAGAAAATGCTAGCTTGTACGTGGATCAAGTCCGCCCCTTTGTTTCTTGCTGATTGTAATCAAGTTTTGGAAATTTAACAAGACCTTCTGGCTTGATCTCAAAGCAAATAATGATAAATATTCTTAGTACGTAGCTCTATGCCTCACTTAAAGGCAATTTAGAGAACCCATGATAATACACAAAAGCAAGCTTTAACTAATTAAAATTGTTGGCAGAGCAAAAAGGTGCCATCAAGAGTACTAGCTCGATCGATCGTGAATGGTAGTCATTTGCTTATTAATCCTCACATGGCTATCAACTTGATTACTAAACACCGCCATTCTCTGTCTTTTTCTTGACTAAGGGTGAGGTTGCAGTTGTTGTGATTGAAATTCTAACTAGTATTACAAGAATCTTTACCCATGCATTCAAGTAAATTTTGTGATAACGACCTGAAAGGGATGCTTTCGAGTAAATATTGTATTCAAAAAATAGAAAATAAATATGTTCTGGAAATTCAACCACAGAACCAAACAGAGTGAAACCTTACCATGGCAGCGAGTGGAGACCCGTACATAAAAACGTTGAGGCATGCGCATATAATTCCGATCACCATGATTCTCAAGTCTAGCTCACGGTTGGCAAATGTCGTGGCCGCGAACACGACTCCGAAAACGCCGACGTCCAACGCTGCCGCCAACTTTGCGGTCTTAACCTGCGCAAAGAGCAAAAGAGAACTCAGAGAGAGACTGGCGATTTTTCCTTAACAGCTGTAAGCAAAAGCTGTACATATAAGGTTGTAACATCGAGACATCGGCATTGTCACTGCTAAGGTGGGTGTTCGAACTAAGGGTGTGTTTGGTTGTTTGTATCAAATGGTATATGTATGAGATGATTCAAGAAGAAAATTATTCATGTGTTTGGTTGCTTGAATGGAACTATCCCATCCTAATTGGTGGGATACAAATTTGAAAAATATTCTCTATATATAGATGCTGAACCATTCTATTCACCGAAAATAATGGAACCAACTGGTACAAGACCATCTCATTCTATTCAATCTCATCACACTAACCAAACACACCCTAAATTCCTTGTCCCGCATATCCAGACAGACCTAATTATTTTTAAAATTGTACTAGGAGAAACAAGAAAAATCCAATAAAAGCATAGCTCGATTGAAACCACTGCGAAATAGGAAGTAGATAGGGCCAAGTTTTCGAAAGGGAAATTAAGAATTGAAGTATGACCCAACAGAAACATACAGTTTTTCCTCACAAAAAAAATTCAATTTGAAACAAGTGGGACTACAAAAACATTCACTACGAAATTAAGTTCAGCGAATGAAATTAGTTGAACATGTGTGAATAAAATGCACCCTTGTCAAGCAGCTCCTGACTCAGGTTTTCGATCCCTAGTAGCAGGAGGATAGGAGGAGCTAGAGGTGAGAAATTGCTTGTTCAAAAATACATAAACGGAAAGTTAGAATATGGGCTGATCAGCGAATGCAAGTTCGCCTGCACCACATGAACGGTTACAGACCCCACCAGTACCGACCAAAAAGTTCATGTGACTTGATGTTTTTTGAGCTCCATGGGGTGGCTTGATTATGATTAGCACATATATTGTCGATCTATCTATATATATCCTGGTCTCACCCTTGTGGCATGATCGGCGGCGTAGACGAGGAAGAGCACAACGTAGATGGCCTCCATGACGGCCCCGAAGCCGTTGACGGTGGCGACGAGGACGCCGTCGGGCTTGGTGACGCCGTAGTAGAGCCACAGCAGCGCGTTGAGCAGCGTGAACACGTACGGCGCCGGCTCGAACTCCTCCGTCGACCCGCTCCTCACGATCCTCGAAAACGTCTTGCTGCACCATATATATATGCATGCTTCCGTTGTAAGGGAAAAAAAACAGTTATCTTGAACATGCAAGGAAAAAAAAACTACGGCATGATGCATGCTTACATGGGAGAAACGAAGACCAGAACTGAGATGAAGTTGCCTGCAGCAACATACGGAAGAAGAAGAAGAAGAAAAGGTTACGACAAAGAAATCAAAGGGAGAATTAACACCATTGCGGAGAGAGAGAGGGGGGAGGGGGGGGGGGGGTCATGCATGTGTGTGCACTTCGTACATACCTATGATGCCGATGATGAACAGGGTGGAATCCATGGCAGCGGATAGACCGGCCGGCAGGGAGAAGGAACGAACGAAAATGGTAGATCCAAGCAGCACGATCGAGCCAGCTGTGTGTGTATAGCGTATGAGAGAGAGAGAGAGAGAGAGCAGCCGCGCGGTGCGAACTTACTGAGGACAGGAGACACAGGAGGAGCCTGTGCTGTATGAGAGAGACGGTACGAACATGAGCTGAGCCTGATCTGCCAGGGTGTGGGCCATATCAAAGGCCGTAAAAAAGGTTGAGCTTTGCTCACTTTATGCTTGATTCAAGCTCGGCGTGAGCTTCAAACGTGTTAAGCTCGTGAGTTTTGACGAGATTAGCTCGAATAGTTTACGAATCTTGGTAAATTTACTGATCACATATTAATTAAATTATTATAGGTTTGTTTTTATCGAGCTTACTTATTTAAGCTCGAGCTTAAGTCTTTTTTATTATTGAAAATTAGTGTATATTGAATTGTTGATTGTTACCGAGTTTATTCAAATCGACCTTAAACCTACTTGAATTTGGATCAAGTCAAACTCAAGACTAGATCTAAACTTAGATCCTAACTCAGGCTAGTTCATGTTCGGCTTGTTGATAGCAACGATGCAGTCATACAGGTAAGAAACACGCAGACAACACGGGCCTCGATCGTGTAACACTTGAAAATATATGTAAACAACGCCACCGGCTTTACACATCGAGTTGACTAAAAGGCTGTGAGCCTGTGAGTACGTACGTTCTCAATGGAAAAGAATACTATTATTTCTATACGACAACAGGGAAAAATACTGTTGTTAATAACGTGCTCCTCGCAAAAGATTATTCTGAATCTGGAAGGCGTGGATAAATGAGCTGTTGAGATCATGTCGTACTTAAGTTCATTGAAACGGCTTGCTTGCATTGATCGATATCTAATCAAAGAGTATTATAGTTAAATGGTTAGAACCAAGCAACCGCATCTCAACACCAACATCCTTTTAAAAATATATGCAATTGTAATCACCGCGTACAAAAAAAATACACAATAACAATAAGAATATCGACAAAACATCTAAATTGGATACCATAAGTATAGAACGTAGCCAAATTTTAAAATGGTTCAGACATTGTAAACAAAGAAAGTTACAATATATAATACAATACTTCAATATTTGAAAAGAATAGTTGCAACGTAACATTTTACAGTTACTCATACAACAATTGGAGAAAATATTTGCAAACAAATGAATATCAAATTTGTAAAAGGAATGTGCAACAATTGGCAATCCTACTGCAATAATAAATCAGTTGATGCAATAATTAAATGAAACTATTATAGCAAATACCTCTTGTTGCAATATTTTTGATAAGATACAATGCAAAATAACAAAATGTTTCTTCCAACAATGAAGAAAATTCGCCACAACAATTTCCAAAACATATGCAACAGCCCATCGAAGAGGAAGGAAGCAACAATGATGACAAGGAGCCAAGCTCGAAGTAGGACTAATACCATTAGTTGAGAATTGAGCCAAGAAGAACTTAACTCAAAGTCGAGATAGTACGATGTGGTACCTGCATGCGAGTCAAGGAAGAACAGGCAGCTTCGAGTGCCACCTCTAGGGCGATGAACTCAAACGGCAGGTTGTCGGTGTGGTCCACAAGGCAAAACTGTGGCTCGCGGACGTACCTCCACAAGGCCTCCATCGTGGCGCCGCCGTCGATGTTAGGGTCACGCAAGATGAGTGTGTAACATCCCAATTTTTGGTTTATATTAATTTAGTATTTTTATTTATTATTTTTGTGAATTGTGAGAATTTTATTATCCCCAGCAGTCAATCTCTGTGCACTCATTGAGTCTCTGCCTAGCTGGGTCCACATGACAGCATTTCCATTTAAACCAGTTCAAAGCCATGTTTGACTGACATGTTGGCTCTGTCCAATTTAAAACGTTAAAACCAAACCAGCATATAGGGGTAAGTCGCTCACACATGGGCCCCATTTGCCAATGACCGAGTTTATTAAGAAAACCTGAGAAATCTAAAAAATATGAAAGAAGTTCTGCTTTGAAAGCGTATTATGTATTTTGTGAGACCCCGTTTTTGCAAACAGGAATCTCCATGTGATTATTGTACTAGTCCTATGATCAGTGGCTAGCACTCACATGTTTACAACATTCATATCACAACCACAAGATAATAAACTGATAAGTATGTATTACAAGCGGAAATAATTATACAGAGTTTAAAATTTACAAAGACTGAACGGCGGCAAATAGAGAGTTAAAGAACTCCAAAAGCCTCGTGGTTTGCCCGCTAACCCTCAGGCAACTGACTTGGCAAACCTAGGGAAAATCATCGTCGAACACCCTGTGCCCTGCATTAAAGCAAGAATCATCTGGCACTTCGCAAGCTTCGTCCTCTGAGACAGCAGATGCAAGATTGAGTACCTTGGTACTCAGCAAAACTTATAGTGGTTGACAAATGCAATTAAGTAATCATACAGGCTAAGCAAAGGCAGGTTAAGGGTTATTTTGCAGTTGCATAAACATTTAACAGTATGAACATAATAAATTGAAACATCGTATTTTTAAATAGGTAATTGAAACATAAAGCGATAAGCAAATATTTAAGTCTTTCAACCCAGTCTACCCGACTGCAAAGATCCCCAGTGTCTGTCCTTTGACACAAAAGCTAGTTGCAAAATTGGTTTCCATCTTAAATCCATTTTTTCCAGAAAATACCAAAACTCTAACATTAGAATGACTTCACCAAGTGCCCTTGACCGTGGACGCGGCTAATCGATTAGATTTACACTCTGCAGAGGTGTACAGCTTTACCCACAAGGAATGATCAACCTCTTTTGCTAGGCCAGATAACACACTTCCTTTGGTGTGTCGGCAAGGAGATCATACAGAGCCGTTACATTATTTAGACGTGGCTTTAAACCAGCCCGGGACGTTTGACCCTCGCCATGAAAACAGAAACACTCACCCAAGTCGTGGATCCATTTTCATCACACCCAACACCACATTTCTGTTCATGGCAAGGCGTACACTGTTGCATTGTTATGTAGAAACCCCTACAAGCAACCCAAACCAGAATGCCTGTGCAATCTCCCGCCTTCCTTAGATGCAAAGCCACATCTAAACAACTTAATAGGCTAAGACCCGCCCATATAAGCCCTCGTGGTTGTACGAAATTCTTGGATCTATAGCGTCCTATTGCTCGGTCCTTAATCCGACACAGGCGATACTCCACTCTACACTACGTGCAACTCCCTTTGCACCTCTGGCTATTGCCAATAATCGCCCGCGTCAAAACATAGTTTTATTTTGGGTTTTTAACCAAGTACCAGCAACATTTTCCAAATGAGGACCATACATTTGTTGAAAAGACTGAAAGCATACAACAAGTAGCTTAAGCATGTATATTATGCTAGCGGTTATACCCAAAATGACATTTAGCATGTCTAGTTCAAGGTTTGCAAGGTTCACATATTCATACATATTGAGATAAACCATAATTTACAGGATTAACTATGGTTCCAACCCAAATTAGCAGTTCTATGGAGAATTATCCGGATGCATAGTACATAGACAAAAACAACATAATGTAGGTAAATTATCAGGCTCGACATGATCAAGGGGTTGCTTGCCTTGCAACTCGTTGTCTAGAACAGGATCTGGATCTGCGACGGAGTCGTCTTCTTCCTCGAGGACGTCGGAATCTACACGTCGATCGAACGGAAATATAGTAAATCCAAATTTAGTAAGGGCGAAAAGAAAACAGACAGTAAATCAAATAACGATTAACTGCAGAAAACAGGGATAGTTTAGGGGTTGCATTATAGGATTTCAGGACTACATGATTTAGATAATCACATAAACACTTTGTTAGAGACTTTTTAGGATGAACAAATATGGTTCCTTTAATAGATTATCTATCCTTGAATTACGAATTCAAGAGGCTAAAATTATGAATTTTTGTGTTTATAACCTCGAATTATAGATGCTAAAATTATTTGAATTAATAAAACTAAAGACATAAGATAAGGGGTTAATTGCACTAAATCTATTTAGCTAGATACTAGGTTTGCCCATGGTTTGAAACTATATAATCTATACTCTAACCATTTAACTTCCTATGCATATATATTTATATGCATATATATATATATATACATATATGTATATGTATATGTGTGCATGCATAACACTTGGGTTACTTCATATTTCTAAGGGTAGTTCAAAACAAGTTTACTCCTTAATTATTTTGGCAAGTTCAATTATTCTACTGCCACCCTAGAATTCAGAAAATCAATTCTTACTTATTTCATATTCCTTTCGTACACTTATACATATCTAAATTTTTAATGTATTGAAAGCAAAACTTAAATGGAAAGTAGTTCAAACATACATGAAAATTAAATATATTTTCATATATTTGAGCTCCTGGAAACATGGGGATCCTAGAAAAATTAGTTTCATTAACTTCTAAGCTTATTTGCAGAAATTTTGTATAAAGCATATCTTTAGCCACTTTATCCAAATTTGAATTTCAAAATTACCCATGGATCTTTTTCAAAATATTTTTGCATATTCTGAATCTACAGAATTTTTCATGAATTTAGAAATTGATTTCACTATTTTTGGCCAGATGGTTCAAAATTTATTAGTATTTGATTCAAATCGGTTTCTTTGAAAATCACCAGAAATTGCAAAATACGCTTTCCTTGCCGGAAAGCGGCTTTTCACACGCGCGGGTGGGCGATCTGAACCGGCCCGCCCATCGACAAAGCGGAACCCGCTTGCGGTGACCGCCAGCGCGACCGCCGATCGGCAAACGCGATCCACAAGTCGTGACGCGGGTGGAGAGCAACTGGCACGTGGGCCTACGACTCAGTGAGGCTGTCAAGCGAGGCCCACGAGTCAGTGATTCTCGAGTGCTTTGCGACTGACCACCCGGACCCGTCTGTCAGCGACACAGAACTGAGAGGGGTCTACTCCGGCTCGCCGGTGATGAACTAGCACTGGAGGTATGGAATGGATAGCATCTACGGCTTCAGCGTGATGACACGCATCTATTGGTGGCATCCATTCGACCCGAGATGGCTGGGAGGTAGGTCGCCACCGTGGGGGGTGCGGCGGCGCCACGACCGGCTTGGTGAAAGCTTACGCACATGGCTCATTTCTACCGGAGGAAGACACAGTGAGAATCAGTGAACTCTAAGGGTTCCATTTCACCTGAAGATGCGGTCGGAGAAGAGCCGCAGTTGGCTGCCAACGACCGCCGGCCACGAAGAAGAAAGCGGCGAAGGTGGGGTGTTGCTGCAGGCAAAAAGGAACCAAGAGAGAAGTCGGTCAGTAATCTAGTGATGCTAAAGAAGTTCTGTGAGAGATCGATTTGAAGGATTGAGGACAATATGACCCGAATTGCCAAGTTTCCCCCTTTCGGCTCTCTCTGCGGTAATGGCAAGAAACGAACGAGTGAGGTATTGGCTTGTGTAGCTGGTGTGCTGAGGAGAAACGAGGGCCTCAATGTGACGCATGTGGTGTATTTATAGCCAAGAAAGTCTGTCTCCCCAATGTTTGAACACGAGCTCAATATTGCGGCGGCTCTGAACGGAGGGAGGGCGAGCTGGCACGGGATTTTGAGGGCACAGGGCCGCACGGTATGGTCGGGGTATGGTGCGGGAGACTCAAGGATGAGTGTGACGGCGAGCGATTGGACGAGCGGCGCGGCTGTTGCTGAGATGCAGAGGGAGGACGACGAAGGCTCGAGAGGGCTCGGGCTTGACTCGGCCGGGAGATGAAAAAGGAGTGAGGGAGAGCGAGGCCGGGGCTGACGGGTGGGTTCGACCCCACTGGCAGCGAGAGAAACGCTCCAGCGTCACCTACCAGCGCATCGAGCTGCTACAGACCCTGGGCTCACATGACAGTGAGACCGGAGGGAAAAAGGATTTGGCTCAGCTCAGACAGCTCCATGTGAGCGTTAAAATGGCTATCAAATCGTGGTAGATATTTATGAAACTGTCTTACTGACATCTCCTGGAAGTTATAATCTTCCAGTAAAATTTTCGGACCAAACAATTCTATAATGAATTAATTAAAATTCTGACACTGTGCATTGTACAGAATTTGCATTTCGGTATTTTATTTATTTAAGGGTATAAATCATATAAATTATTTTCAAAACTTTATATAGAAGTTCGGTTTGGGTTATGGATATCTCCATAAAAATTTCAAGTCAACATCTTAAGTAAATATTTTATAAAAATTCTGAAATGATAATTTTTAGTTTTTAATTGCCTCTGTTCTTAAATTTTTAGAAGGCTTTTCCGACATGATAAATTCCTGAGATCTTTACCAGATGTATATACTGCTCTGAGGGTAGGGATGAAAACGGATCGGATAGTTTCCGACCGATCCGGATATTTTCGGATACGGATTCTGTCGGATCGGATATTTGTCGGATAGTATCGAATCGGATACGGATACGGATTTTTTTTTGTCGGATACGGATACGGATTCGGTAGCTCACTATCCATCGGATACGGATACGGATTCGGATAATCCGGATATTGATGGATCGGATATCCGGATATACATATGGGCTGGGCCAAAACTACTCTTTTGGCCCAAAAATGTTTTTAAATTTCAAAATTATTTTCTAATTTGATTAATCCATAAAGTAAGTTTCAATTATTAAAATTAGCAAACCAACTCCAAAAATTATGATTTTTTTAGAAAGTTCCAGAAATAATCTAACATTTTAAAAATTATTTTCAAGATTTTATCAGATTTTAAATTTTCTCAAAAATTCAAATATTCCTATTCTTAATAGGAAAATATTTAAATAAGTAGCTAAAAATCATAAAAACTCATAAATACATAATTTATTATTTTTAACATAATTCAACAAAGAATATAAATCTTGGATCATTACATATAAGTGTTATATACGTTTTCTAGAGACATGATATTTAAGTATTATCAAACTTTTAGTGTGTTATGTGTTTGCCTCCATTTGTATCTTTGAGTAAAGATTACCTTTATTTTTGTGTTTTGATGTATGTGTATAATGAACTAATTGTATGTGTGTGATAAACTAAGTCTTATATAATTTTATTTGCGACATGGTATCTACTTATTGTCTAAGTAAATGAAAATGCTTATATTTGTTCTATTTTCAATAACATTTTCATCAAATCAACTAGTTATGTATTTTCGTTGACTTTTTATATACAATCTAAGGGATTATCATGTTCCGATAAAATATTCGAAACCGTATCCGATTCGATTCGTATTCGATCCGTATCTGTATTCGATATTATCCGTATTCGTATTTGTATCCGGACTATCCGTATCCGTATCCACATCCGAGAAAAAATATGAAAACAAATATGGTAGAGCTATTATCCGTCCGTATCCGATCCGTTTTCACCCCTATCTGAGGGTACTATGGTAATTTTTATGGATCCTGATAAGTTTCGATTATTTTTCATTAATTCTGACTTCACTATTTTTAGTCAAAAAGAGACAATCAATTATTTTATTTAATTACATTTCAGCACCTAGGATTTTTACTAGATGATTTAACTGGTTTACCAGCATGAATAAGGTCTCATGGTAATTTTTCCCATTTTTACTTTTACCTCTTTACATTCTTACCATTTCCCATTTAATAATTTTATTTATTGGACTTTTCATATAAAGCATAAATCCAAAGAAAATCCAAATAAAACCGATAATTCTCATAAAACTCAGAAATAAATATATTCAAATCCAAAATATTCATTTTCATTTTATTATATTTTTCGGGATGTTACATATTTTGAATGAATTTCAGAACATTCAAACTTCATCTGCTTATAACTTTTGCATCTTAGCTCCAAATTTAGTCAAACCAGTTTCTAAATTCATTTAAAATCATTATATTTTTGAATATGTTTGTTCAATATTCTAAATATAAAATTTGAATGAAACCTAGAATATTTTTACAAACTAACTCCAAATTTGATGAAACAAATTTATAAAAACTCTAGAGACTATGAGAATTTTATTTCTACAAATGAATTTGAATTTGGTCTTAGTTTGAACTAAATTCCAATAGGGTTAGTATTCAATGTATGCATTGTTCAAATTTGAATAACTTGTGCAAACAAATTCAAAAATTTGTGAAACCAGCTCCAAAAATTTAATAAAAACCAGAGCCTCTGCCTTTGTAAACATATTTGAAATTGAACATTAGTTGCACACATTACTTGACTAGAATGATATTTGCCCTAAGTTGAGAAATTGAATAATCATAACTTATATAAAAGAACCTTAAAATTTGAGAAGCCACTTTCTAAAAATCCATATAAAACTAGAGCCCTCTATTTCTAAAATTTTAATTGAAGTCAACATTATTTGACTTCTTTTGCCTCTTACTGTTGCATGCTCTGCGTCAAAATTCACTACTACAGAATGGTACATCACTATCGCTTTATCTGGGTCGGTTCTTAAGTTTTTAGGAAAAAACGATATTAATAATAATCACTATCGGTTCTCAGGTTGAAGCGATTGTGATGTAGCATTGGGCACATCACAATCGGTTCTCACATAAAAAGTGATAGTGATGTGCACACTTATCACTATCGGTTCTTAACTAAAAAGCGATAGTGATATGCATCTGCATATCATTATCAGTTCTTATGTGAGAAGCGATAGTGCTGTGCATGATTATCACTATCAGTTCTTTTGTAAAAAGCGATAGTGATGTGCACATGCACATCACTATCGATTCTTATGTGAAAAGTGATAGTAATATGGTTTTCATCTATGTCGGTTTTTATTTGGAACCGATAGTACTATGGCCTTCATCTGTGTTGGTTTTTATCTAGAACCGATAGTGATATATTTTTCATCTGTGTCGATTTTTATTTGAAACCGATAGTACTATGGCCTTCATCTGTGTCGGTTTTTATTTGGAACCGATAGTACTATGGCCTTCATCTGTGTCGGTTTTTATTTGGAACCGATAGTGATATATTTTTCATCTGTGTCGGTTTTTATTTGGAACCGATAGTGATATAGTTTTCATTTGTGTTGGTTTTTATTTGGAACCGATAGTTATATAGTTTTTATCTGTATCGGTTTTTCTTTAGAACTGATAGTAATATGTTGTTTATCTATGTCGGTTTTCATTTGGAACTGACACAGATAGCAGTAGTAATAATACAATCGGTTATTTACCAGAACCGATACAGATGTATGTCAATGCAATCGGTTCATTTTAAAAACCGATACTGATAGCAGTACAGAACAGAGTCATATAGGCGAGAGCACATTGAATAGCTTCCACCAATTCATGCCAAGCCCTAGCGCTCCGCCTACGCCCGCTCGACTGTCGCTCCCCGTCCGCCTCTCTCGCCATATCTCAAGGGCAGCCGTCGCCATGGACCTCATCCACTACAACCGCCTCCCTACCAGAGCCACCGCCGCTGCCTCCTCCTCATCCCCTCCACTGGAAGCGGAAGGTCCCATTCCTCCACCCACAACCCACCTCAAACCCTAACACTGACCGTCATTCTCTCTTCTCCTACCCAGGCCAAGGATCGAAAGCGCAAGATCCTCCGCCCCTATAGGAGCTCAAGCTCCTGCAAGACGTGCCAATCTGCCGTGCCGCGTTTGTTTGGTTTCCACCACCTAATTCGTATAAACTCCATGCATTTTGGGCTCAGATGGGGCGCGTGGGGAGGAGATGGAGCCGTCGGCCGTGTCGTGCCGGTGCCACTTCTTTGACGGGTTTGGGGACCTTCCACCACTGCCGCCGGGCGTTGATGGTGGGGAGCATTGGGTCATCGAGGTGCTACGGAGAAGGTTTCTCAGATTGGGTACGAGATACAACAGTTTAACTTGTGGTTCTAACGTTGGATTCGCTTGTGCAAAGAGAAGCCGACTCCTCATCTGCGATGTTTTCTCTCCAGTAGACTTAATTTTGGGTAAGTTAGACTTGTAATGTTATGCCATTAATGAATTTGATCAGTAATCTAAGTTACACATACTGTTTTGTGTGATACACTGAGCTCGGAAGATCGTACATTTACTAACTTTTTTAGATTCGCACATCCTGATCATATGAAGTTACTCCCTAGTAGTTACCAATTCAAGTAGGGTAGAATAGACATCCCGACGCATCATACACGTGCAGAAATAATTATGGTGCTGATAGCTAGCAATGTTTTGACATGGCAAAACAAGGATACGGTTAAATGCGAGCCGAGCAAGTCAATGGTTTGATTTTACTGCATTATTTATATGGTAGGTTGGTGGAACCTCAATTGATCCTGTGCAATGTCTTGTAGTTGGAATATGACTTAATGAAGTTACTTACAGTCTTACGTTTCTGGTTTCTTATGTTTGGTGCTACTATACAGATGAACATATGACACTAAAGCATGAATATCCAAACTCAAAACTGCACAGCCATACATTTTTTTGTTCAAGAATTTGCCATACAAAATTACCAACATATAAACACGATTTTCAATTCATGTTATCTATTCAATTTATATTTGATTGAGACAACCGTAGGTAATCAATTGGTTTATGCCTTTTCTTTCAGCTTCATTAAAAAACATTCTGTCATCGGAAAGGGAAAAGGAGCTAGTTGAGGAGATAATCAATAGTTTAGTGGCGCATTTGATAAAAAGGATGTGCACCGTTCCTGAAAATGCTGGTACTTCAGATTTAGGTAGTACTTATTTAGTTATTTGATATATTCCTAAAGAACTTTGGTTATTTTGTCTATATTCTTCCAGAAAAGTACATGCAAAGTGATGGAAATATGCAAATTTGAATGTAATTTTGGATCACATTTAATCATAAGAATATATAGCCTACAATCGTATATTTTTGAAATATTCGTCTCTTCTTATCCTGTAATCTATGTGTACATTTTAGATTAGGCAATGATGCATACATTTATTTAAGTGCTTTAGTGACTCTAGAACCAATTTGATGCCTTGTGCTATTCTGTTTGGCTAGAAAAGAATGCACAACACCCTATTGAGTTACCTGTCATTGAATCATTTTCTTTCGTAATAGAGAAGGATAATTTATGCTGTGTGAATGTGATATGTGCATACTGTGTGAAATATATGCTGATTGGAGGGCGAATTGAAAAACAGCACACCCCCCAATCATCTCTATCGGTTCTTATAAGGAACCGATAGAGATGAGGGGGTCATCTCTATCGGTTCTTTCTGAGAACCGATAGAGATGACCCCCTCATCTCTATCGCTTCTTCTAAAGAACTGATAGAGATAATCCCCTTATCACCATCGGGCAAAAACCGACTGCGATAGCACCGTCTCATCTCTATCTAATGACTTTGTGTCGCTACCAGAACCGACTGTGATGGCAAAAAAAACCCGATTGTGATGTATATTCATGTAGTAGTGATTGCGTATAGACATCGATGTTCCAAAAACTACAACCATCGACCCCGACTTCACCACTGAACTCAGAAAGCAAGGTAAGCACCCCCTTTGATCATGTTGATCCTAGTATTTCAATTAACTTATATTGTTTTGTCAAAACTATTTATGTATGCGTGTATTTTTAGTAAATTGCTATATTGTGGGTACTGGTAGATATAACCTAGCATTTTATGGAACTTCCTCAATAAATATTGTCATATCAACCTTGATAAACCTAAGTTAGGGTTAGACATCATAAAGATGTCAAATGGGTATATTTGATTTTATATGCAATTGCTTAGCCTTGCTTTAGAATTAGGATGACAAATGGTCAGGTATATTGTTCGTTAAATTTTAAAATATTGGACATGTTGAGAGTAATAGTTGCTGGTATTTTGGTATAAAAATTCAAAATAAAACTATGATTTGACACGGGCGAGACATGGCAATAGCCGGATGTGTATGGGACTTGCACGTTGTTCACTTCTGGATCGGATTAAGGACCAAACGTAGTGTCCACAAAATCCAAGCAAATTAGTACAACAAGTGCTAGTATGGGATAGCCTTAGCCTATTAAGTTATTTAGGTCTAACTTTGCATGTTGGAAGGATGTAGTCGTATGGGCAATCCAGGTAGGTTTGCTCTAAGGGGTGCCCACACCGAGGTGTTGGGAATAACACTTGCCGATACAATGGTGTACGCCTTGCTATAGGGAGAATTGGGGAATCAACAGGGATGGACTGTTGAGAGTACAATGATTGTACAAATATCTTCTGCCACCAGGTTTATCATCATTGGGCTGGTGCAGAGTTAGGTCTAAGTAATGTAACGGTTATGTCATGATCTCTCTGCCGCACACCAAAGGAAGTGTGTAATAGCTTGGCAACAAGAGTTGGTCATGACTTCTAGGTATAGATGTACGCCTCTACCAGGGTTTTAAAAATAAAAAATTCAAAATTTGAACGGTTTTTTATTTTAAAAAATGGGTAAAAATCGAGCAAAACTGAAGACGTTTGAATTCAAATTTTTTGAACTCAGCGGTTAAACAATGGAAGAAAAACAAAAATCGAGTGATTTACCGATTTTTGAGCGATTTTCACTGATTTTCGATCGATTTTCTTCGATTTTCGAATTTCGAGCGGTTTTTTTCGATTTTTGAATGGTATTATTTGCATCTTGACTTTTAGTGTAAAAGGTGTAGCCATTAATATTGTACCTCTGTTATGTCTGTACATTAAAGCTTGGTCCGCCAGCCAACCATTTGACATCCTCACTAACGGAGACCTTTTCCCTTTCTTTGTACCATGTGAGAAATCGATCGTTCTTTTCTCGCGTGATGGAAAGCTCATCTATATGTGGATTCTCTTCCTGTAATATCTACTTGTGATGCTCGATGTATGGGTGAACTTCTGTGTTGTGATGCAAGACTATCAAATGAGCTTTGTAATACATATCAAACCGTGGACTCATTAGTTTGGACCCAATGGTTCCTTTGCCACCAAGTCTGCCCTCAAGACGAGATACGGGAATACCAATTGCTTGTCTTTTACCTAGATATTCCACACAGAACTCAATAACCTCTTTAGTCTCATAACCTTCAACAATACTACCCTCATGGTTCGAACGATTCGTCATGTATGGCTTTAATATACCCATGTACGTCTTGAACGGATACATGTAACGTAGAAATACGGGTCTACATATCTTAACCTCTCTAACAAGTGAACAACAAGGTGGACCATGAAGTCAAAGAACGACGGGGTAAATACATCTCAAGCTGACATAGAGCTTGCACCATCTCACTTTGTAAGTTGTCTAACACATCGAGGTCAATAATCTTGCAAGAAATTGCATTGAAGAAATAATATAGCTTCGTGATTGCTAACCTGACATCCTCTGGCAGAATATTTTTTATTGTAACAGGGAGCATTTGGGTCATCATGAAAGTCGTGGAACTTCATACCAAGCAACTTCAAATCATTCATAGACACAAGCTTCTTAATATTTGCGGAGTAGCCCGATGGAACTTTAATACCTTAGAGACACTTACAGAGTTCTTCTTTCTCCTTCTTGGACAAGGTGTAGCATGCAGCAGGGATGTACAGACCTTTTCTATCCTCCTCTATCACCTCAAGCTTGGACCTGATTCCCATATAGGCCATGTCACGACGAGCATTCACACCATCATTGGTCTTCCCAGGTATGTTCAGCAGGATGCCAACCAAATTGCCGCAAACATTCTTCTTAACGTGCATAAGATCAATACAATGCCAAACATCTAAATCCTTTTAGTATGGTAATTCTCAAAATATCGACCTCTTCTTCTAAATGGTCCTAGGTGTAACATCCCAATTTTGGCTTTATTTGAATTTAATATGCAATTTATAAATTTTCTGAATTTATTGGATTTTTCTGGGTTTATTTGAATTTATTTGATATTTAGTATATTGGACTTTTGTGAAAACTAATTAAATAAAGATAAATTCAAAATAAAGTGCTATCAAAAATATTTTATTTGAGTTCTAAAAGTCTTAAAATATTTTTGAGAATTTTATTGGATTTTTTCTAATACTTTTATTACCTCAATCAAATTAGTTTACTTTTGAGAATTACTTAAAATCGGAAAACCCGCCTTCTAGAAGCTTAACCGACAACCATTGATCATCGATCCGATGGTCGTTTTCATCTAGGGCGAGCAGTGACGTTTGTCCACCATTGGATTTAGATCGTGTGCTCACGATTAAGGCGCACCGGTTCGTGACTCTATCCAATCCCAGTCATTGGAGGTTTACGCGTGTGCGGGTAGGATTAGAACACCCGAAGGAATCGTGACCGTCAGCCGTGACACTTGTGTGGTTCCCGTTCATCATCTTCACGAGTTCAGTTTGAACTCAAACTCGTTGCCATGGCAGACTCTGTGTCCGAGTCGGCCGCACCAGGGAGTCTTAGGCCTTTATAAGGTGAGCAAGGATCACAAGGCCTCGAGCAACCAGAGCCCCAAATTGATTTCGTGAGAACAGTTGAGAGATTGTTGGAATTCAAAGTTTTTTGCCAAGGCCATCGAGAAGAGAAAACTCAAGATTCACCGTCGTCCCTGCGTCCCAGATCTCGCCATTGGTCTCATCAGCTTCACCTCACCGAGGAGCAACCCGTGCACGCATCAATCTCGTCAGAAGGCCATCGGAGCTCGCCATCCGTGGATCTCTAGTCGCCGGTGCTTTCAAAGTTGATGCCGCAGCCGTTGTAATGCACAAAACCCAGATTTGATTGCGTCATTATGTAGGAGAAGTCGAGAGCTTCCTGGAGATGCCCTCGCCGGCCACTGGTGGTGACCATAGGATCCCATGCCAGTGGCGACGACGTGGCTTGATGTTCTGTTGACACGTGTTGCCACGATGGAAGACACATTGGTGCCACGTGAGTTTGTGTTGCTGAGGTGTTGCTCAGGTGGCAGTTTGGTCAGTGTTGCATGTGGCGGTCCAGTCAGCAATGTGAGTCCAACACGTCAGCGAGACTGGTTTTGTGTGAGCCGGGTTCACGGTGGACCAGAGGAGGTCCGTGGATCGGGTCCATGCACCCATGACGCATGGCAACTCCTGGTTGGATTGGGCTAGTGAGACGTCACACTGACATCATGTTGATGCAATAAATTGATTTTGTAGTATAAAAATAATTTGGATAAATGTTGATTTTCTGATTTTTTTTTCTGATTTTTTAATCTTTCGAGAGCCCATTCTCGCACATACGAGCTCTGATTGATGCGATTCAAATTTCTAAAATTTTTAAAATTGAGATCTATTTAATGGTGAATTTTATTTGTTTTTTAGAGTTTGTTTGCTCTCTGTTTTTGTATTTATTTAGTATTCTTTCTCGTTACATGCAAACGTTGAAGTGCTCAGAGTGTCTGAGGAGGATCCATTGACCCAAGACCAAGTTTTAGAGCAAGAACAAGAGCTTTTCCAAGGCAAGTTGTGTTTTGATCATGTTGAACCCAGTTTATAAAATTACTTTGTTGTTTTACTTTATGCATGTTATTTTTTGTGTATAACTGTTTCAAATTAAATTGGGATTTAGTTAATCTACCTAATTGATCTATACCCTACCTTGTCATTTGTATGCCATGATTAATTGTCACCCTAGATTGGTTTATTATTAGTTGGTTAATATTAATAATCAAAATGCGTTGGTTAGACCGTGCTAGTATGCTTAGCCATGCCACGTACATCACATGTCTTGGAATATCAAAGGTTAATCTTGACTAATGGAATATGGAATATGATTATGAATTGGTGTGTCAGGTGTTGTCATACAATGATGTTTAGTTGTAATGACGAGGGATGTCATGCTTGGTAATCAACTGGGGTGGTAATCATTTAGATTGGGGCAAGTGGCAAGAGACAGTGGGCCGAAGGGCAGAGGGTATGTGAAAGTCTTGCCCTAGTCATCTTAAGGACTTAACCTTGCAAGCTTTTGACCTGAGTCAAACATGCAACCACATGTCTGGAATGGGACAGACCTAGTTGATTAATTTGTAATGTCTTAGCTTTGGTGCTACCAGTGGTGGTGTGAGGTTCGCCTTTTTATGAACTCATATGCGCAAGAGGGGGGTCCTGAGTGTGGTAACCAGTCCCTTCAGTGTTGAAACCTTAGCGGCTAGTACTGGGTTAAGACAGATCATTGTAAAGGCTTTGTCATGACATCTTGGCCGATCGCCAAAGGAAGTGTGAAATTAGAGGCTAAAAAGAGATGATCATGTCATGTGGGTAAAGCGCATAACCTCTAAGAGTGTAAAATCTATTCGGATAGCCGTTCTCATGGTATTGAGCAATGCTCGGAAATTATAGTTAAGGGTTAGACTTTATAAAATGAAAACTTGGGTTGGGATGGCAGGTTGCCATTGGAAGGTTTGGAATTTGACTTAGAGCTGGATGCCATGTTTACTTAACAAATGCTGAAAGTTACTTATTACTATTATTTGTTTTACTGTCTTTTCAATCTATTATTGTATTCATCCATAAATGATGCTTTACTGCAAAATAACCATGTTAGCCATTCCATTGGGATAAGCTTTGCATATAGTTATGTTAGAACTGCATTCTGTGTTCAACTTGTTGAGTGCTTTATGTACTCACCCTTGCGAAACAACAAATCACCAATTGAGGAGTCTACACCTGTTCTGGAGGAGTACCAGGAGGATACGAATGTCTAGGGTGTAAGCCTTGTTAGTTTCCTGTGGTAAACTGAAGAGTCATTTACGTCATTCTTTCCGCTGCAATATCTTAGTTTAATATTCTTAGTCTAGCCTTGCGTGGCTTAATCATGTAAGTTGACCATAAGATCATAGAATTAGTTATATTTAATATATGAAGTCTTTATTTATGTTTACGCTGTGTATGATTGTGATATTCATCTATGTTGAGTCTGTGTGCACTAGCGCGATCCTGGACTAGTGCGATATACACAAAGGGTCTGGATTTGCATATTCGGATCCTGACAGAGGTGGTATCAGAGACATACTGGCTGTAGGACTTGGTCCTAGATAGTATGGTTGTCTCCTAGATGTGTCCAAAATTATTTTCTAAAGGGAAATCTAAATTTGACTAATAAGAAACTCTTGACTCTTCTTATTCTCTTACTCTCACCCTTGCTGAATTTTTCGTTTTCTTGCTACCATTTCGAGTGGAGGACTTATTCGAGCTTCTTTTAATAGATGAGGATGAGGCATACCTATGACAAGTGCAAAGCAGGCTATGCTGCGGGACCAAGGGAGTTGTTGGGTGGTCAACGGTGTGGAGCGAGGATTGATTTGCAAGATTCTTATTTATGCTCGAGGGGATGAGAAGGCTAGCAAGCCAATCAACATCACTGGGAGGAGAGACACTTTCGAGATCAGGATTCAGGAGTCTTCACGTCTTGCCTTGTGACGGATCTTGCAGGACTATGCTCGTGAGTTGGAGGACACGGTCTTCAGGCTACATCCCATTGGACATGCTTCTCAGCACCAGCAGATTGATGAAGAGGAAGATGCTACTGTTGTGCACTTGGCCCAGTTTGCTGCTGCTTAGGAGGATCACATGAAGGATACAGCTCAGGAGCTAAAGCAGGTGTATGAGGCTTTGAGAGTTACTAAGGAGGAGCTAAAGCAGGTGTATGAGACTCGCATCATAGCTACTGAGTGGATCATAGAGATAGAGGAGGCCTTGTATGGTGGAGATCAGGCTGTACAAGAGCAAGGTGAGGAGGAAGAAGAAGACCCCGAGGAGCTTGAGACGGAGCCCGAGGAGCACGATATCCATGTGGTCATGGATGTGCTAGTTGCTGATCATCAGGATAGCCCACCCCCGATGTATGCATCGAGAGAGCCTCAGCCTGGGTGGTTGGATGAGTGATAGTGTTAGTTAGTAGTTGAGACTCTTATTTGGAGTCTTGTTTGTTTAAGTTGTCACTACCATCTTAGTAGTCGTTAGATGGTGCGTTTAGGTTGGTTTGGATCTTTTATGTTTGTTGAGTGTGCAGTATGTGTTGCATAACTTTTAGGCTTTTGTAAGCAACCATACCAAGTTATTAATGAAGTTTGCTTAAGTTGTTGGGTTAAACCTGTTACCCTTGCATTAGGATTCTTGTATCTTGCTTATGATATTTCTCCTTTCCCCTAATCTTGTGAAGCAATCAATAGATGGTTAACACTCGTGACAATAATGGAGTTTCTGGTAGTGAAAATCAAGCTAATGATAATGCCAATGATGGAGCAGTACCCCAACCTTCACTGCCAGTAGACATGCAGAACTTGGAAGCTTTTCTAGCTGTTCAAACCTAACTAATGCAAACAATGATGTAGTAGATGCAGAGTATGACAACAAAGCTGCAACCAACAATAACAACGTTGCTCAACTTAACAATGGTGGATCTCGTCCTTACTCAAAGCTGTCTAACTTCATAAGGACCCGTCCAACGATGTTCTCTGGGAATGTCAATCCTTTAGAGGCCGATGATTGTCTTAGAACCATTGAAAGGAAGATGCACATAACCCAGTGTGAGGGTAATGAGAAGGTTCTCTATACCTCTCATCAGTTAGAAGGAACTACAGCTGAATGGTGGGAGAATTACTGTGCTGCACATGAAGCCCCACTAGAGACCCCCTTATTCCACAATTTTACCAAATCATCAATCAGTGGTGCAAGATACACATCAATATCATTTCTCGGCTGTTTGGGTCCCGAGATTAGTAACAACATTATGATATACTTCCGCTTCATGTACAACCAAGGAGGGAGATTGTAGATATACAACAGAACTAGCCAAGTGCTATGATGATTTCTCATATTACCAAACGAATTCATTCCATCGGTACTCAATCCAAATCTTATGTTCCTCATCTCGGCACCAAACTCCTCATATTTCCAATCAATGTTTCTCCATTGAGCTGAATCAGCGGGGTGCCTCAGCTTGCCATCTTCCTTTCGAGATTCATAGCGCTAATGCAACAATTTTGCCTCATTGGGATTTGCAAACAACCACTCCAAACGGGAATGATGGGCAAGTACCACAATACCTTGGTCAGTGCTGTAAGATCGAGGATGCCGACTAGAGGGGGGTGAATAGGTGGTTTTAAAAATTCTTCTCACTAAATACACGCTCTATTGATCTCTATATCAAAACCTAAACAATAATCAATGCGGAAGCGATAAACTAAGGTTTTGACAAATTAAAGCCTAAATTAACTAGGCTCACTAAGTGCACTAGCTAATTATGTCTCTAACAATAAATTACAATCCTAAAGACAAGCAAGCAATTTAATTCTAGGAATGTAAATTGCAACAATACAAATAAGGAATTACAAGCATACACAAGGAGACACACCGATGTTTTACCGTGGTGTCCGGAGAATTATCGGTCTCCCCTAATCCACGTTGAGGCTAGCCCAAACCTCTTTGGACCGGCTCCACGAATTGAGCACCCGTCTCGATTCCACTAGTAGTAGCTCTTTCCCCCTCCTGGTAGGCGAGCTCCGACCTTCACAACTTTGCCGAGCCTTCTCACAATCTCCTTGAGAAGGTCAGCACGCACGACGACTCCACACACCGTCTAGGTGTTGGCAAACACCAAGAGTAACAAGTCAAGCCCTTTAGCTTGATCCTCACCAAGTGCAACACATACACAAGGGTGATCACCGAGTGCAACACATGCACAAGGCTTCCCTCAAGTGCAAGACATGTACAAGAGGCTCTCAATCCTCTCCTAAATTCAACAGATGCAAATAGGGCTCACTCTTAGCTCAAAAACCAAATGGAAGAGAGCAACACATGCACACAACTCCCACAAACCTTCCCAAAGGTCAGCAACAAGCAATTGCCTTCCGAAGGCCTCCTTTTATAGCCTCCAAGCCAAAACTAGCCGTTGGGGGGAAATTCTGGAAACACTCAGCAAAACCGGTGCTACTGCCCTACTAGGCACGGTAGCATCGGCCTTCAGGCCAACGGCTAGAAAAATAGCCGTTATGTAGTGAAACCGGTAGCACCAGCCAACTGGGAGCGGTGCTACCGCTCGAGCGGTAGCACCGGCCTCCACCTCGGAGCACCAGCCTCGAGACTACCACAAAACACCCCTCTCTGGATTTTTCACACCAGGGGTTCATCCGGTAGCAACGGGCTACCATAGCCGGTAGCACCGGCCTTCCTGAAACCCACAAATACCCTCTCGGGTTTTTACACAGCTCACTACGGCTGGTGCTACTACCGGCCGGTAGCATCGGCCACCCAGCTCATAACCAAATTTTTCCAAAAATCTTTTCTTTTCAAATCAAACACCAAAGATTGATTCTTTAAGCCATGTGATGATCAACACATGATCAAGGCAATTTGCAAAACACATTTGCAAACCCTATTCCCATGCTCTAAAGAATATAATTAAAGCTCAACTTATTTGCAAAACATATTTGCAAATAAACCAAGAACCTATGAGATCAATCCTCTTAGCCATGTGATGATCAACACATGATAAGTCAATTTGTAAAACACATTTGCAAACCCTATTCACATGCTCTAGGATCGAAACCCATAACCTCTAGTTCATTTGCAAAACACATATGCAAATAACAACTCCAACTTATTTGCAAGACACATTTGCAAATAAACTATGAACTTATGAGATCACTCCTCTTAGCCATGTGATGATCAACACATGATCAAGTCAATTTGCAAAATACATTTGCAAACCCTATTCACATGCTCTAGGATTAAAACTCATAACCTCGAGCTTATTTGCAAAACACATTTACAAATAACAACTCCATTCAATATTTTGCAAAACACATTTTGCAAACTCAAAACACAATTCACACTTAGCCTTGTGATGATCAACATATGATCCAATCACAAGCTAAAATACCAAAACATGAGCTCTCTATTTGCAACACATGCAAATCTCTAGCACCATGCAAACAACCACTTAAACCAAACTACATGAGCTATCTCCTTTTTGCAACACATGAAAATGTCTAGCACTATGCAAACAACCACTTAAACCAAACTACATGAGCTATCTCCCTTTTGCAACACATGCAAATCCATAGCTCCATGTAAAACCAAATTGATAAGATTTCAAATAGGATGCAAGCATGAGCACCCTTATTTGCAACACATGCAAATACTTAGCTCTTGCAAAATCCAACCAAGAGAGCGAGCTAGAGTGAACCGGATCGAGTTCATCAACACATGATGAAGCTCAAGCTAAAAGACTCAACCCCTCTTAATAGTACGGCAACCTAACTAGCAACCCGGTCTCCTAACCAAACGCCAAAACCGGTAAAAGACTAGGAACACATCCTTAGCCCTAGCTAGTTATACCTTTGCCTCTAGCGATCCACTTGGAGCTTTATGATTTCCAATCATCTTCTCTCCAGGATCGAATCTTCTTCTTCTTGTTCATCAACACATGATGAATCTTCTAGCTCTTCTCTTCACTTCGGGATCACCTCTTGAAGCTCATCAACACATGATGACTTCTCGTTCCCGATTCTTCATTTTCTTGGACTCAACCTACTTTACAAATCATGGAAGATGTTAGTCCAACAAACACGGTTGTCTCAGTCATCACCGCACTTCATTAACACATAATGGATGCCTCCAAGATCGATTGAGCACAACCCAAATCAATTTGAAATATTAATTTTGTCTTGAGTACTTTGATGCAACTAATGCTTCATTATTCTCAAGAACTTTTTGTTTGTCCTTAATCAACAAAGAGACACCATCAACACATGATGAAATGTTCTTTGATTGATTGAAAGACAATTGAACTCAATTTAAATTTTATTTAAATTGATATGAGTATATATAACAACACAAGTTTCATATACTCAATATGATGGAATGTAATGATCCAAATATGTTTGAGTGATGGAAAGAGATCAGTACATTTAGGCCATCAACTATAGAACAAACTCCATTAAGTATGTGCATATAATTAATTGAACATGAAATCAATATGCACATAATTAATCTTAGATTGCATATGAGTTTATCCTATGTTAGCATGAGTATACTTACAACTACACAAGTTATATATACTCAAAAGATTGTTTCAAAGTCTTGATCCTTTATATTATATGGCAAGAGGACATGGATCAATACAATTGAAACATCAAGTTAAATTATTAACTCCCCCTAGATGTGTGTATTCATGTATATATAGAGTTGAAACATTAATGCACATCTTGAGGTCTAAAATAATGGTAGAGTTCATCATTTAACTTGAATCCAAAATATGCATTAAGATATCGTAAAATGAATATGAGTGCATACCTTGGGTTTTCCATTTTTCAATGAGATAAGACTAATCAAAGATATACTCAATAAAAGAGTTAGTCTCATATTTGAATTTATCAATATGATTATGAATATTATATCCAAAAAAATGCAACAAGATATGATAATATGAACTCGAATGCATACCTTTGATTTTTCCATCTTTTCATCCAAAAGAGACTAATGAGAGTTAAGCTCAACAAAAAAGTTAGTCTTATAAAAGATTTGTCATTAATTAACAATTGAGACTAATCAATATTATGATTATCAAAAGAGTTAGTCTCAATATTAGATTTATCATTAACACCAAAACCAACTTAATGGAGCTTAAACTTTCAAGTGCCCCTTTAATAACCTCTTCACCGTCGTCGCCCCGGCTCTTACGTTTCTTGTCATTACACTTCTCCTTCTGTTTGTACCGGGGAACACCACAAACTGGACAAACATGTAATTCCTTATGTGCATTACGGTACAAGATGTAATCATTCGGACATGTATGTATCCTTTCTACTTCCATTCCTATGGGACATAGTAGCTTCTTCGTTTCATAAATACTTGTTGGAAACTTGTTTCCCTCCGGAAGTACATCCAATAGAAGAATTAAAAGTGCATTGAAACTTGTATCTGTCCAACGGTGTTTTGCCTTCAATTTGAACAATGCAAGGACTGAACCCAACTTAGTGTATTCTGCTTTGCAACCCGAGAACAACGGTTTGACATCGTCTTCCATCAAGTTTTTAAATTTTCAAACTCTCTTTTCGTGTAATTTTCCTCCACATCCCGCAACATTTACTCTAAATTATCCTCCTTAAAAATATCACGCTGCAACTTGTGATCTGGTTCCAACATGTCTTCGTTGCATACCGGACGAGTACTACTTGTCTCCCCGTGATGGATCCAATATGTGTAATTCCTCTCGAAGACATGTCAAATTAAGTGGTCTTCAATTTGAGCTGAGTTGTTAAATCTCCTATGATTGGTGCAATCAAAGTAAAGACAATATATGAAGTTTACACCCCTCTTCACCATGTCTTCTTTTGCAATTTTTTCGAACTCCTTAACACCCCCTATGAAATTCAACACTCTCACGACTTTTCTGATACATTCATTCTTCACGGCCCATCTGCAATTAAACTAAATACAATAAATTAAGAAAAAACTGGAGCGACAACTAGTTATTTCAAATATATATTGAGACATTATTTAATTACCTTTGCAAAAAACAGAACGGGTTCCAACATATATAATTTTACTCCCGATACTTTCTTTCGTACTTAAGAGCTTTCAATTCCCTACTCAGGAGACATACATTCAAAACATCAACAATGATATCGAATTACCTACTGTAGTAAGCTTGAAATCCTTTTGACTTCAATGAAAGAAAATAAGGGTGGAAGTATTAACAATTGAATGATCTTGAAGAAACGTCTATCTGTTGACCAGCTAAGTACGTACCAACAATGACTCCTAATATCTAATTAGGTTAGGTCCTAATCCCTTTCGAGGATATGTGGTTTGGGCAATTCCTAATTTGTTGTACAACTCCAGAGAAAATTTTGATAGCCTCTCCCCGCTATTCCCCAAATACACGTCTTGACAACAAGTCAAGAGCGGTGTGTATCCGGAGAACTCCAGGGAGATGCTGGCGAAACTTTCTCTGGAGTTTTACAACATCTCAGGAACTAGCCTGAACCACATTTCCTCAAACTGTCCAAAAACATGGACAATTCGAGAGTGCTTGCTTATAAATATGCCATTTCAACATTTTTATAAACAAACACCCTTGAACGGGAGACGTAAGTTACGCAACCTAAACACTAACATTCATCATATTATAACAACAATAATTCTATATTAACACGAGAGTACTACAAAGATAATTAAATGGGTGTGTGTTTGTCCAATAAAGGGCGTGAAATCTGATAGGATACACACAATTCCAGTGCAACTTAAACTTCTTTACGGCATATCAATTTACCTGGTGCAAAATTGAAGGGGTTTGAAGGAATGCTCACCTTTTGAAGAAAACCACAACTAGGGGAAAATTGATAGGAAATCTCCGCAAGCTAGGGCTTCAACTTTACCCTCTTAACATCCAACCTCAAGGATTTCATAATTTCTCACCCAAGTATTACTTCCAACCAGAGTATGTGGTATTTTTTGGGGTGGCGGCGGTTTTTTTGCCTTTAGAACAACAACAGAGGAGAGTTTAGTCCAAGGTTATAAATAACCTAACGAGGCACATCACAATCGGTTCTGAGAAAAGAACCGATTGTGATGTACGATACACATCACAATCGGTTCTCATGTTAGAACCGATTGTGATATACATGCGCACATCACAATCGGTTCTTAGGTTAAAATCGACTACACAACACAATCGGTTCTTAGGTGGGAATTATATTAGAATCGATTGTGATGTGCCCAATGCTACATCACAATCGGTTCTAATGTGAGAACCAATTATGATTATCATTAACACCAACTACCAATCATCTATCACAATCGGTTTTTCCTAAAAAATTAGGAATCGACCCAAATGAAGCGATAGTGTTGTACCATTCTGTAGTAGTGTTCATGTCTCAATTTAGCTTTATGCAAATAAACAATAGTAGCCTCCTTTGACATAGCCTAAATTTATTATATCTTTGTGATACACTACAAGTCTTACTGAGTATAGAAGTACTCAAACTTGCTTAAATTTTTGATTCAGTGATGAAGGGAGCAAAGTTCCAGATGGCGCATACTATGACACAGATTACGGGGATTATAATGATGAATTTTTTTATGATTTAGTCCTTGTCAGTTGCCTGTGGTATTTTCGATGAAGGCATACTGGTGGACTTTGTATCTTATGCTGCATTTTTAATTTGGCCTATAGGCCATATTGTATGAACTATGTTCCATTAATGTATTATGGACTTGTATATGGAGGTGATAAAAATATTGTGAATATGCGTACTAGCTATTGATCATGGGACTATTGCATTATGCACATGAGACCTTCTTGGTATTCTAAGCCAAAAGGAGGGTCTCGACAAACTTTTGACAAAAATATTTTATTTGAGATCTAAATATCTCAAAGTATTTTTTAGAATTTTTCTAGAATTTTTAGGTATTTTCGTTAATTATTTGAAGTCATTTGAATTTCTATAATTATTTTAAATAGGAAAGTAAATTCTAAACTTTGGATTTGGGCTGAATCCTTCCGGTCCAGCCTAGCCTTTTTCCTGTGTTTTAGCCCATTTGCTCGTGCCGACTCGGTTTCCCTTGGCCAATCTTCTCTGCGTGGCCTATTGGCCTAGCTGAGCTTCGGTCATTGACAGGCGGGACTAACTGTTTTGTCTCCGGGCTTAGACTCTGTCAAGTCTCCGTGTTCATGGAGGACTTCGCCATCGGGTCATGCTTGTCTTAGTCAACCGCTGGTATATAAGGAGTGCATCCGGATCGTCTTGCTCTCGTGAACGTAAACCCTAGATCAATTCCGAGAGTTAAGCCGCCATTTAGCCAAAATTTGAAGGTTTTCCCAAGTGCCGCCACGACGAAGATCCGGCCGATTAACCATCGTTCGTGGAGCTCAGAGGTCGAGATCGGTTCCATTGGAATCATCATCATCATCATCTGTATCTGGTGCACATCTCAATTTCACTAGAAGGTCATCGAAGCTGGCCGAAGATTCAAGTCATCGCAGCCATCATTCGGGGTCACCGGAGTAGGTGAGTGTGTCACTGAGATTGCGAAGACGACGTCTACCCGATGGTGCCCTCGCCGATTGCCACCGGTGATCGTAGGGACCGGACCATCGCCACTTGATGTGGCATGATTCGGCGGTTGACATCTAGTGCCACATCATCCGCGTTGTCAGCGCCACGTCGGACTATGTGCTGAGGTGTTACGTTAGTTAGCTTATGCGTGCGTCGCTTAGTCAGCAAGGTCCAAGCCCATGGGTCGATAGCTGAGAACCATATGAACTGAGTCCACTGTGGACCAATCATATTTCGTAGACCAAGTCCATGGATCCCCGGCCTACATGTCAGCCTCTAAGGGAATTTCTAGATTTATTTTATTCAAGAAATTGATCGCTGACATCAGCATGACGTCATTAATCGATTTTTCTATAGAAAAATAAATTGGAAAATTTCAGATTTTCTATTTTTAGTATTTATCTTTTATTTGAATCTTTTGAGAGCCCGTTCTTTTTCATACGAGCTCTGATTCAGGCGATTCAAATTTCTAAAAAAATTTAAATTCAAGATCTCTTTAATGGTGATTTTTTTTATTTTTGGAGTTTGTTTGCTCTCTAGTTTATATTTATTTGGTATTTATCTCTTGATTCTTGTAGATGTTTGAAAGCATATAGGCCCCAAATTCCTTTTCATTTTGATAATTAATGACAATCGTGTTAAAGGACTAATATTTTCTTTGAGAATATTGAAATGGGTTGGTCCTAAGTTTGGCGATCCGTGTAAGCATGAAAGCAACGCAAAAGAATATCAACGCGTCAAGAAAATGATTAAGGTATAAATTTAAGGACCTTTTCATAGCCTTCTTACCAATCTTGGAGTTTGGAGAAAAGATCGGATTGCTAGAAATAGCGTCGTACTATTAAGAGGGGTCTTGACATTTGTCTTGATGTCGTTTAGGGTTTAAAAGGCTCAACTCTATGCTTAAGATCATGCATTATGTCAAATTAAGTTTCCAATTGAAAATTCTATGAATTTTAAAGTAAACTTCAGAGAGCCCTGTGCTACCGCTCATGGTAGCCTGGTGCTACTGGGCATGCGGTAGCACCAGCCCCTAGAGCGGTGTGTAAAAACCCGAGAAGGGTATTTTGGGGAATCTGGAAGGGCGGTGCTACCGCCCTTGGTAGCATGGTACTACCGGGAGAGCGGTAGCACCAGCCCTCTAGAGCGGTGTGAAAATTCTAGAGGGCTTGAATTTTGGGTATTTTGGTAGTCCGGTGCTACAGCCCATGGTAGCGCGGTGCTACTGGGCGAGCAGTAGCACTGGTCAAATTGCCCGGTGCAAGAATTCCAAAAGGGTGCGTTTTTGGACATGTTGGCGGTCCGGTGCTACCGTCCATGGTAGCCCGGTGCTACCGGGTGTCAGGACCCGGATTTGCAAATCCGAAACCCTCTGTGTATACTGCACTAGTCCAGGATCACGCTAGTGCACACAGTGGAAACATAGATGAAATACCATTCCATACAACGAATTAACTAGGAAGAAGCAATTTATTTTTGAATAAAGCAAACGACCTTATGGTCAATGTTTACACCATTATGCCTTAAGGGCTTAAGAAACAAATACTATTGCAAATGAAAAGATAACTTGAACCATTCGACATGCCACAGCAATCGTCTGGGAACGCCTTCCTAATCCACGTAGTCTTCATAGAATTCCTCCTCATGATATTCATTATCTCCTTCAAAGAATCGATCAACAAGGGCATAAAGCCGTGAGTACAAAGGTACTCAAGAAGCCGTAGGGAAATGATGCAATATATTTATGCGGCTTGACAAGGATGGCTATATAGTTCTTTTGCGAAAGCAATAACTTGAATTGAAATACAATAAATAGATTGAAAGCATATTTATGAAAAGATAAATAAATAAGCGATAGATCAATGATAGACAACAAAACAACGGTGAACTCCCGCTCACATCCCAACAATTCCACATTCCACATTTTATGAAACACTCTATACCCCGTGTGAAATTCCCGGCTTTGTCCATGACCGCGGACGCGGCTATTCGAATAGTTTTACACTCTGCAGAGGTTGTACAACTTTACCCACAAGACATGAACATCTCTTTGTGCAAACGTTACTAACACACTTCCTTTGGTGTGTCGCAGAGATATCATGACAAAGCCTTTACAATGCACTGTCTAAACTCGGTACTGCCCGCTAAGGTTTCGCCCATTAAGGCCCCCTCTTGCGCCTTGCGAATCTACCCGTCCATCCCGGAACCCACACCACCAATTGGCAGTACTCAAGGCTAGACATTGCAAATTAATCAGCTAAGCCTGTCCCATTCCAGACATGTGGTAGTACGGTTAGGCCCAGTTCAATGGCGCACAAGATTAAGTCCTTAAGTTGTCTCAGGCAAGACATCCACATCCCAATGTGCTAGAAAGCACCCCCTTTACTGCACGATCACTTGCCCGAGGGAAACAATTCGTTCAACCAAGACCAATGGCAAACCTCGCTATGGTACAACAAATTTTACAACAGTGGCTAACGGCCACGATTCAATATCTCATTAAGTCAAGATTAACATTATTCAATGTGTGACATGAATCCCAACGTATATCTAAGCATGTCTAAGCATAGCTACGATAACCCAATGTTGGTATAATGATTATGTCCAACTAGTAATGTCCCAACCTAGGTTTAACAATGGATACATGGCATACAACCAATCAAGGTGGCATAATATCAACTAGGTATACATCTACTCCCATTAAATAAACATTGATACGTAAATAGCATGCAAGTGTATAAAATAAATTACTTTGCAAACATAGGATCAATATGATCAAGGTTACGACTTGCCTTGCTGATCTAGTGCTGAATCTTGGTCTTCGAAGTCTTCGTTCGCTCCCTCGGAATTAGCGTCTACCGGAAAAGAAGCAACGAAACCAAATAAATACAAAACAGAGACTCAAACAAGCTCAAAACTGAAAATAAATGGCTCTGGAAGATAGATCTGGATTTTAGAAAAATTTAGAAACTTGAATCGCCTCAATCGGAGTTCGTATGAGCGAGAACGGGCCTCCGAAAGATTAAATTCAGAAAAAATACAGAAAATCAGAAAATCAGAATTTTCGGATTTATTTTTGTACGCGAAAAAGGATTTATTGCGCAACGCTGACGTCATCCGGCTCACAGTGGACTCGGTCCATTGCGCGGGCTCGGTCCACCGCGGCGCCCGGCAAGACGGCCGACGCTATCGCCGATGCAATGCCGACGCGGCGGTGACGTCGGCGCCACGCGCGCTTATCGCGAGAGGCCGACGGACGGCGAAATGGAGCTACGGCGAAGGAGGCGTGGCGCGACGGGAGCGTCGGCCGAGATCCAACGGCGAGCGCCCCTCGAGGTCGACGGCGAAGCGGCGGCGCCACTCACCGAGATGAAGAAGAAGGCACAAGAACCGGCGGAGACGCGGCGGATCGGACCGGGGCCAAGGCGAACCGGGAGAGGGCGACGCGGCAGCTCGGGAGGCCAACGGATGCGGCGAAGGGCACCGCGGCGACGGAAAAGACGGTGGAAGGGCTCGGCGCGGCGAGGACTCGCGAGGTCGCTGGGCAACGGCGGCTAGAGGCGCGAGGTGGGGCAAAGGGCGGCGCGAGGAGGCGATCCTCGGGGTGTGCGCCGGGCTTTATAGCCCTCGGAGGCGTGCTCGATGCGGAAACCGAGAGCGCGGCGGCGTGGCTGTGGCGCGGCTCCGGCGGCCGCGGCGGCTAGGGTTTGTGAGCGCGCGCACGGCCACCCAAGCTAAGGGATGAACGGGCGGCCGAGGCTAGGGCTGGGCCAAGTGGAGTCGGGCCGAGGCGAGCGGGCAGGTAGGAGATATTCAGCCCGGAAGGGTTTTCAGAAATTAAAAACATTTTCCGATTTAAGAAAAACCCAAAAATTCAAATAAATGCAAATAAATTCAAATAAATATCAAATAAATTCAGAAAAATCCCCAAAAATACAGAAAAATTCCTTGGAGCACAAGGAACCCAACTAAAATAGAAATTCTTGAGTTTGATGAATAGTTTAGTCAAATTAAATCCTTACGTTTAAGGAAAATTCAAATTAAGCTGGGATTAATTCAAGAAAATGCAAATGGTTTATTTTTGAAATCAACATTCCAAATCTCAAATTTTGGGATGTTACACCGGGCGAGCGGTAGCACCGGCCAAAATGTTCAGTGTAAAAATTCCAGAGAGACACTCTTCTGGCCGAGAAAATTTAAAGGGGCCCGGTGCTACTGGTCCTAGTTGGGTGGTAGCATCGGACCCTCTGCACAACGGCCTCTGGCAGTGCATTTAATGTATTGCTCCAACCGTTGGGTTGGAGCCCAATACTACTGGTCCTACATGGGCGGTAGTATCGGGCATCCTAACATGAGCATGATTTGAGCTCAAACGGCTAGTTTTGTTGGTGGGGGCTATAAATACCCAAACCTGCATTCTAGAGTAACTCTTGGTCCTCATTGATGATATTGAGCTCTAGAAAGTCTTCTTCACTCCTTAGTGCATTCAATTCTCATTTGAGAGAATGAGGAGCAAATTTGAGTGTAGCATTTAGTGTTGAGCCTTTAGACACTCAATCCGACCTCAAGCAAGCGTCAAGGCTTATTACTCTTAGACGTTGCCGCCTCCTAGATGGCTTGGAGGTGTTCGTGCGCGGTGAGCTTCTCGACGAAGATTATGAGAAGCCCCGGCAAGTTGTGAAGGCCGGAGTTCGCCTACCCAGGGCGGGGAAGTACTACCATAGTGATCGAGGAAGGCTCAAGAGGGTGGAGCCAACTTGAAGTTGTGCAAGTCACCTCAACGTGGATTAGGGGAGACTGGCAAGTCTCCGAGACCAGGGATAAATTCGTGTGCTCTTTTCTCGTGGTTTGCTCTTCTTGATCTCTTGTGCAATTTACATTTCTAGTAAGTTGAGAACATTGATTTGGGTGTAGAATCATTTCTTGCTTACTTGATTTGTTGGAGCATTCAGTGATCACTAGAAATTTTAGTTTTAATTTGTCAAAATTCTAAACCTTGGTTAGTGATTTTAGTAATTGCAATTAGAGAAGAAAATTTTAGAAACCTTCTATTCACCCCCCCACTAGTCGGTTTATTCTTGATCCTACAAGTGGTATAAGAGTTTAGACTCTCTTTTGGGGCTTTACCGCATAGAGAGTAAAGATGGCTAGTGATGGGGTGTCAATAGGTAAAGTGCCATTTTTTGATAGCACTAGTTATACATATTAGAAAATTCGTATGACCATTTAACTCAAGGCCATGAGCCCAAATATATGAAGAATTGTAGTTGAGAGTTTCGCTTCGAGAGTTAATCCCACACTCACAATGGAACAAGAAGAGTGAAACACTCATCTCAATGCTCAAGCTATGAATGCTCTTTTTGGCACTATGAATGCGGATGAGTTCAATCGAGTGAGCAATCTTGAAACTACTCATGAGATTTGGACAACCCTCTCGAAAATTCATGAGGGGACATCCTCAGTCAAAGAAGCCATGCATATGCTTCGGATCAAATATGAGAGTTTTATTATGTTACCCTTTGTGTCGTATGATTGGAAACGTGACACAAGAGGGAGTGGACGCTGGCCGTCTTACGGGCCTACGTCCAAGAGAGAAAGAGTAGACACACGGGTTTATACAGGTTCGGACGCCTAAGCAAGCGCCCTACTCCTGTCAATGTGTTCCCCGCGGGGAGTAGGTAGGGAGCTGGTCCAGGCTCCCGAGGGACACACCAGTGATTTAGTTTCATTCAATGAGAGTGAAGGACCATGTGGAGGTCTATCTAGATTTGTGATGAGTATTTGACTAAATTTGAGCTTGGTTTGTTCTTGTTTGAGTTTGATCTGAAATAGATTTTCAAATGAAAGCAATTTGAGGTCTTCTCTGTTTTCCCCGAGCTACCGGCCATGGTAGCGCGGTGCTACCGGGCGAGCGATAGCACCGGACCAAATGGCTAATGCAATATTTCCAGAGAAGGTGTTTTTAGGGATTCTGGCTGGGCGGTGCTACCGGCCAGGCTAGCCGGTGCTACCAGGCGTGCGGTACCACCGGCCTGAGGAGCGGTGTGAAAATTCTAGAGAGGGGTGTTCTTTGGTTTGCGCAGTGCGGTGCTACCAGCCAGAGTGCGGTAGCATCGGTCCAGCATGTGCGATGCTACCGGCCTGAGGGCGGTAGCACCAGCCAAAACGAACAAAGATGAATTTCAAAGTGTGGACTTTGATGAATTTCTTCCATATCATTGTGGGCATTTCTATGTGAGGAATTTCCTTGTTTTTGATGGTTGCAGGTCGACGAAGCTAGATCATGGTGAGGCAAAGGTTGACCGGGACTAGGCGAGGAGCGTCGGAGGTCCAGACGGTCGGGGATCGCCGGAAGATGATCGGAGACGGAGTCGTGGAAAGCCGTCAAGACAAGGAACTGATGAGATGCTAGCTAGGCACTGCATGGATCAATGAGGACCATTGAATCTTGGTCTAGTTGATAGGTTAGCGGGTCTAGTTAGTGTGCTTTGAGAACCGTGCAAGAAAACACATGTGTGTGGTGGGTTTTGGGTGAACCCTTGCATGGCTGGTTGAGTGGATTAATCCTAGCCCTTAATGGATGATCTAGGGTTTAGAGGCTCATCCAAGGGTAGTAGATAGCCCAAGAGTTGTATAAATAGGGGTGGAGGGGTAGCCTTCCCCCTTGAAGGTTTGAGTTGCTCCTTTGAGCTTTGCCCACATGAAGTGAGGCTTTGTAAACCTTCTATCCAGAAAATACAAAAAAATTTCTTTACCTTATTGTGAATTTAAATTGCGTATTTACATTATGTCTTTACTTTACACAATTTAAATTCAGCATTTACTTTCCTGCATTTACATTCTCGCAATTTAATTTCTCGCAATTTGGATTTGCCTCCCCTCCTTCTAAATGCTGTTGTTCTAAGATGTCTTGAGGGTGTTTATATGGTTTTACACTTCTCTTGCACCCTAGGATAGACTAAAAATCAAGTTTTCTATCAAGTTGTCATTCTGTCCAGAACTTGTTCTTCGCACAGCAGTCAGTCTTTGATTTTTAGAAAAATCTAGAAAACTTCTTTTTGAGTGATTCATATTGGGAAAGGTGCATGACTCATATATGCATCTCGAGAAACATTTGTGAGTCCACTTGTTGCACCGTTTGAGCTTTATGAAGTGAAAACCGAGCCTCAAACTTTTTGGTCGAAGTTCCTAACTATCTATGATACATGATTTTTCATGTCTATTATACAAAGCTTTTTAATGTGATTTTTGGTGGACTATTTTATGACTCAACTGCGCACAACAAGAAAAAGTCCCAAAAATTTTAGACAAACAGAAACCCACCAACCACCTGCTCCAAGTGAGGACAATTCCTAGAAAATCTGCTTTTACTTTTCTGAAAAGAGACTTTGTTGTTTTTAACTTTATCTCTCTTAGAAAAGAAGTCTTTGAATTGATTTCCTTTTTATTTGGACACTTGACAACCAGGATTGTGATTAAAACATCACTAACATGGTTCATAGTTCTCAACCATGTAAGCTAGGGGTACACATAGTTGTCTAGTTGTTCGGGTTTTGGAGGGTGTGCTAATCTGAGAAGCACCAGTTTTAACGAAAATCTTTGGGTGTTTCAGATTTTTATTGTGAGATTGTTTGGATTACTTTGAGTGGGAAAATTTAATTTGGGATCATTCACCCCTCTCTGATCGCTATCTCGGTCTTTCAATTGGTATCTGAGCCGGTTTTGCTCTTTCATAGATCTTGATCGGTCTCAAGAGCCATAGCGATGGACAAGTATTCCACCAAGCCTCCTATTTTTTCTGGAGTTGATTTTCCATTCTGGAAATCGCGGATGGAGTCATACATCCCTACCCAGGGCTTCCTGATATGGCAGAAGGTGAAACTCCCATATGAGGTTCCTGCCGATGAAAACGTCATGGCCGAAAATATGGCTGACGTTGAGGCGAACGCTAAGGCTAGGAACATTCTCATACAGGGTCTTAGCCGCAGTGAATATGATAGGATTTCTTACCTCCGTTCCACTCATGAGATTTGGGAGACCCTCAATGCTTACCATGAGGGCACTACTCAAATCAAGACCGTGAGGCAGGATCAGTACAAGCGTGAGTACAAGTTTGAACAACACGCTGGTGAGAGTCTTGATGAGTGTTTCGGTCATTTTACCAAGATTTTGAGCGATCTTCGAGCAGTTGGTTGCATATACCCTGACTCGGATAATGCTCGATATTTCTTGACCGCACTCGATCTTCGAGTTTGGGAAATGAAAGTGACCACCATCAAGGACACTACCGACTTGTCGACCTTGACTCTTGATGGGCTTTACTCCCATCTCAAAACTCATGAGATCGGCGTCGTCTCTCGCAAGACGAAATCACAGTCGATGGCCTTGGTCACTGATCCCACTGGATCTTCCCTTGATCTTTTTGTTGGTTTCTCTCTTTCTGCCCTTTGCGAGCTAAGCGATGACCAACTGGAAAAATTTCTAGAAAATGAGCTTGCTCTTCTTGCTCGCAAATTTTCACATGCATACAAGAGGGTGAGAGAGAGAAAGATAGGTGGCATGATCACATGCTTCGAGTGTGGTGGCCCCAACCAAATTCGGGCTAATTGCCCCAAACTGGAGAAGGCAAAGAACGACATCGGTAGTTCGGTAAAGAACGACTACATCAACAAGAACAGCAACAAGAAGCCTCCAGTTCATGAGCTGGCGCGTGAGAAGAAGTATGGCAACTTCTCTAAAAACAAGAAGCTCTTCCACCGCGTCCTCGCCGCGCTTGACGACATCAACCTCTCTAACACGGAGACATGGAGCGACGAGGGTGAGGATGGACCACAAGAGAAGAAGGGCTGTGAAGACTTCTCCGGTATGTGCTTCATGGCTGACACCAACGGCATCAGCGACTCCGAGCTCTACAGCGACTCGGATGAGGTACCCTCCTATGACCAGCTCAATGAAGCTTTCTGCAAATTAGGAAAATTTCATGCTAGAGCTAGAGCTAGGTGTGTGGAGCTAGAGAAGGAAGTAGGTACCTTGACTCGAGAGTTAGCTTCTCTTAGATCTTCTCCCTCTCGAGTCACTGATGACTGTTCTTTGTGTGATGCTCTTCTTGTGGAGTTGCAGAACTTAAGGACTATGCATGATAGTGTGTTATCTGAACTAGATAGTCTTAGGTTGAAGAATGCTAGTGATGATTCTATTGATGCTATTCCACTAGATGCTAGTTTTCTTCATGCTCACTCTACTCCATCATGCTCTAATTGCCCTAAATTGCTTGCTGAAATTGATGCCATGAGCGATCACCTTAGGAAGCTTTCTTCTAGAAACGATGAACTTGAAATACGTGCTTCTAAGGACCAAGTCAGCTCATGTAAGGGCTGTAGGCAACTAAAACTTGACAATGAATCTCTACATGTCAATTGTGCTAATCTTGTTAAGGACTTACTAGTTAAGTCACAAGAAAGTTGCTTGCAATGTAATATAATTGAGGGGGACTTGGATAAAATCCAAGTTGAACTTAGGAAGAAATTAGAAGACCAAGACCATAGGATTAGAAATGTGTCTTGCGTTTCTTGTGAGCCCCTCAAGATTGAGGCAGCCGTGCTGAGGGAGAAAAATGCACGTGCTGCTGTTCTTCTTGTGCCTCTTTCTTCTGGGAGTGTGAGTATTTCATGAGCACTCTCGAGAAGTTTGTAGGAGGCAAGAAGAAGCTCAATCTTATTCTAGACCAATCCAAGATTAGCAGATTTAATCACGGTCTAGGATTTGACCCCTTAGAGCACGCTCGGGTGCATCCTCCCACCATTGTGCGCGGCTCCAAGAGTGGTGAGATAGTGGTAGCCCCCAGAGTGAGTACCACTGTGTTTAGGTCTGCCGGGGTTGTCCATGGGATTTCTGATCGGAAGGTTGTTACTCCTATTGCTTCTGCCTCTAGCAAGGCGAAGTACACATGCACCTTTTGTAAGAAGGATGGTCACCTAGTAGATTTCTGTTTCAAGCACACTAAGAACACTTGGCGTGAGCGTGTTGCTTCTCTTAGGGGTATTCAGGGTCATCCCCAGACTCTGAGTGCTCCTAAGGCACACATTGCTTCTAGACGGGTTAGAGAGTCGTCTGTTTTTGGGTAGCGTCCAGGACTCGGTTTTCATGTGGTTTCTTCGAGTTTTAGTCCTGGAGCCGCTCATGGTGAGTCTTTCCGCTGTCCTTCTGATATTCCTCATTTTTCTCATCGAGTAAGATACCAACGGCGTGAGGTGTTTTCTGGTAGGAGATTTAGGCAGTCTCACTGGGATGGTCCAGCCTTTGCATCACGGCGGGCCAACCCAGTTCTAGCTCCTAGATCATCTACTAGAGTTGCTATTGATCTTGTTAGTGTTAAATATCAGAGAGACACTCGAGTTCAGTCTTCTTCTGTGGATGGTACTCTGAGGCGTCGAGTGGTTCAGTATTGGGTCCCCAAGTCTTCACTCTATCCCAGTACTGAGTCATCTTTCTCTCTTGTGTCTTGATAAGGTTCGTCGGATGGGGAAGGGAGATGTTTGGATTGTCGACTCCGGTTGTTCTCGTCATATGACCGGAGATTCTTGATGGTTCTCTTCCCTAGTCCGAGCCCTCGATGATGAGTTGATCACTTTCGGGGATGCTTCTTCAGATAGAGTCATTGCTAAAGGTACCATCTGCATTAATGACAATTTCATTCTTAAAGATGTTGCCTTAGTGAGTAAACTGCAATACAATTTGCTTTCTGTTTCTCAGCTTATTGATGACTCTTTCGAGGTGAGTTTCAAGAGTAGCGCCTATAGAATCCTCGATTCTTCAGGAAGATTAGTTTGTGAGATTTCTAGATATGGGAGAGTCTTTCGTGCTGATTTTTCTGCTTCTTCTAGAGATTCTCTTCGTTGTTTGATTGCTTCAGAGTCACGTGATCTCTCCTTCTGGCATAGGAGACTTGGTCACATTAGTTTTGATCATTTGACCCGAGTCAGCAGCCATGATCTCATTCGTGGTTTGCCCAAACTCAAATTGGTCAAAGACTTAGTTTGCTCTCCTTGCCGACATGGCAAGATGGTTGCTGCTTCTCATCCCCCAGTCACTATTGTGATGACTGATGCACCAGGACAGCTTTTACATATGGACATTGTTGGTCCAGCTAGAGTGCAGTCCAGTGGATGGGAAGTGGTATGTTCTTGTCATTGTTGATGATTTTTTGAGGTATTCTTGGGTGTTTTTCATGTCCTCGAAGGATGAGACTTTTACCCATTTTAGGGGTTTGGTTCATAAGTTGTCTTTTGAGCTCCCTGGTGCCCTAGGAGCTATACGCATTGATAATGACACGGAGTTCAAGAACTCCTATTTTGAGAGTTTCTGTGTGGAGTCTGGTTTAGAGCATTAGTTCTCCTCTCCCTACGTCCCTTAGCAAAATGGCATAGTGGAAAGGAAGAACAGGACCCTGTTAGAGATGGCCAGGACGATGCTAGATGAGTACAGTACTCCTAGGAAGTTTTGGACTGAGGCTATAGCTACTGCTTGCAATGTTTCTAATCGTGTATTCTTGAGAGCACATTTGCACCGCACTTCTTACGAGTTGAGGTATGGGCGAAAGCCTAGTGTTTCTCATTTTCGTATGTTTGGTTGCAAGTGTTTCATTTTGAAGTCTGGTAACCTGGATGAGGTAGAGGCCACTTCTTCTGTGCATGAGGTAGAGGCCACTTCTACTTCTGAACCTCCTCGTCATATTCAACGTTCTCATCCACCAGATCAGATCATCGGTGATCTGTTTGAGCAGGTCACTCGCTCAAAATCAGGTTTGTCCAGTTGATGTCTTCACTCTGCCTTTGTTGCCTCATTTGAGCCGAAGGATGTGACTCATACATTATCTGACGAGTCTTGGACTAATGTTCTGCATGAGGAACTAGAAAACTTCGAGAGAAACAAAGTCTGACAGCTTATAGAACGTCCATCTGGTCATAATGTCATTTGGACCAAGTGGGTGTTCAAAAATAAGCAGAGTGAGGATGGGGTTATCATTCGCAACAAGGCTAGGCTAGTTGCACAGGGCTTTTCTCAGGTTGAGGGTCTTGACTTTGAGGAGACCTTTGCCCCTGTAGCTAGACTAGAGGCTATTAGGATCCTGCTTGCATTCTCTGCATCTCGGGGCTTCAAGCTCTATCAAATGGATATCAAGAGTGCATCCCTCAATGGCTTTATTGAGGAAGAGGTTTATGTCAAACAACCTCGAGGATTTGAGAACCCCAAGTTTTCTAGTCAGTATACAAACTTTTCAAAGCTCTATATGGACTCAAGCAAGCCCCCAGAGCATGGTATGAGAGGCTCAAGTCTTATCTTCTCAACCATGACTTCAAGATGGGCGTAGCAGATAAGACTCTGTTCATCAGACACCATGAGTCGCATTTTCTTCTCGTCTAGATTTATGTGGACGATATCATTTTTGGTGGCTCATCACACTCTCTTCTGTCTCAGTTTTCTGAGGTGATGAGTATAGAGTTTGAGATGAGTATGATGGGTGAGTTGAGCTACTTTCTTGGCTTTCAAATCAAGCAGACTCGGGAGGGTACTTTCTTGCATCAAGGCAAGTATACTCGTGACCTCCTGAGGCGTTTTGATATGTCTGACGGGAAGCCGGTAATGACTCCTATGGCCACCACTGCTGTCCTCGAGCCGGATGAGGATGGTGAGCCCACTGATCTAAAGGAGTTTCGGAGCATGATCAGCTCTCTCTTGTACCTCACTGCTTCGAGGTTGAACATACATTTCGCTGTGTGTCTGTGCGCTCGATTTCAGGCCTCTCCTCGCACCTCTCACCGCCAGGCGGTCAAGCAAATCTTCAGGTACCTTCGTGCTACCACTGATTATGGTATTTGGTACTCTTCTTCTTCTTGTCTGTCCCTTCGAGCCTTTTCCGATGCCGATTTTGCTGGTTGTAGGATAGATAGGAAGAGCACTTCTGGCACTTGCCAATTCATTGGCACTTCTCTTGTTTCTTGGTCGTCTAGGAAGCAGTCCGGAGTTGCACAGTCCACCGCTGAGGCCGAGTAAGTTGCTGCAGTCAGTTGTTGTAGCCAGGTGCTCTGGATGAGATCGACCTTGTGGGACTTTGGGCTAGAGATAGAGGGTGTGCCACTTTTCTATGATAACATTTATGCTATCTGCATTGCTAAGAACCCAGTGCAGCATTCTCGGACCAAGCACATTGATATTAGATATCACTTCCTTAGAGACCATGTGGAGAAGGGGGATATCGTGCTTCAGTTCGTAGAGAGTGATCTTCAGTTAGCCGATATCTTTACCAAGCCTTTGGATAGCTCCAGATTTATTGCCTTGAGGAGTGAGCTTGGAGTCGTGAGTCCTTACGGTCTATCTTGCGGGGGAGCTGGTTTGTATATTATGTATAATATGTTATCTTCTAGCTTTTCTTTTCTTTTCTTTGTGTTTCTTTTGGGTGATTTTGGGCTTATTTTTTTGAGTTGAGTTCACTCACTTAGACTTCTGGCATGCTTTGCATGAACCTCTTATCTTATGCTTTAGGTTGCTATCATGCGTGATTAGCTGTTCTCTCTTCTCTCTAGGTTGAGTTCCCTCACAGTCTTATAAGTCTAGTAGGTATTGGACCTCCTAGGTAGACAGGGTTTGTGTGCACTCTTTAGTTGGGGTCTAGAGTCAGCTTTCCTATGTCAGACACTGGGGAAGATAAGAGCGAGTCTGAGCCGTACTGAGTCTCTTCTACCTTTTCTATGCTCTATAGCCATCCAGTTTTGTAGTTTCTCGACTTCTTCTCCTCATTCTGTTTTTCTAGTTGTTATTGAGTTTATTTGGGTTTTCCTTATACCTAATATTGATAATAACTCAACTTTAACCATATTTGAGTTTAAAATTGATTCATTTGTTGAGGAGGAGTTTGGGAATCTGTTCATGCATTGCATTTAGACTGCATTTTCTGTTTTATGAGCTTTGTCTATTATGCAATTGACTCAATCTTCATGAAATACATCATGCTATATCTTTTGAAGAAAATCACTAGCTTAGATATGTCCAAGTCCATTTATCATGCTAAGCTTATTAAAATCTGAAAATTTTGAAAGTTTTAAATGAAAACTTGATGAAACATATTGGTTTTACTTACTAAGTTTCTTCTTTAGGGGTTTTACCATAAATTGTGAAATTTTGGATTTCTCTAGAGTCCTTATAGCAACTTGGGTGAAATTTGTTTGATCCATATTTGAGTCATTCAGCATTGCTCATATGTGCTAAATAGAAAATTTAAAAAAATTTGACTTTTTTGTGCAAAATTGATCTCAACACTTTATATTCATGAGATTGCTTCCCATTGCACTTGGGATGAACTTGGAATATATTGTGTATGACAAAGATCATTCTCTTAAGAGTTACTCTTGAGATGATCGAAAATGGCTTGAGTCAATAAAAAACAATGCAAATATCAAACACATAAGTGGGTAAAGAATGCAAATAATGTCAAACATTTGTACCCCTCTATGTTTTTCAAAGTCTTAAAGAAAGTTTGCATAAATTGAAAAATAAGCTTGAAGGACCTTATATGCACTTCAAAATTCCCCAAAGTGTTGAGTAGGTTGAACACTAGGTTTCCATTTGATCCTTGAGTGGTTTTGCTTCTAGCTTTGAAACTTTGCTAAGTTTTGCACTTGTCAAATCATGCTAAAATGAAATATTGTAAAACTAAGTTTTTTCATAAAACGTATTGGTCTTGGATATGTCTTAGTTTAGTCATATTCTAAAATTGACAAGCTTGGTGCAATATATTTCCATTTTTATCAATTGGATAATCTTCAAAGCTCTTTAGATTGCATTTCATGCATACATAAAAAATTGATGCCTATATTGCCAAAAGGGGGAGAAAACGTAGAAAAGGCATCACTAAAAAGATAAAAACGTGAATGCTTATTTGGTTATTATGATCTTTGTAAAACTATGCTACTACTTCTTTTGGATCATAATCTCATAATCACATTTGACATGTTTAGTTGGATTTTAGAGTTTTTGTTGAAAACTTGCTCTTTCTTAAATTTAACTCTAAAATCTAAATCCCTGTTGTCAACTTGGTTTTGATTCCAATTCTTATCTTTGGAATAAGTTTGACTTTGCAACTAAAAATTGCTTTCTTCTTATCCTCTTCAAACTCAAAACTTATGCCTTTTGTTGTGTTTGTCAATATAATCATCAAGGGGGAGATTGAAGACCATGTGGAGGTCTACCTAGATTTGTGATGAGTATTTGACTAAATTTGAGCTTGGTTTGTTCTTGTTTGAGTTTGATTTGAAATAGATTTTCAAATGGAAGCAATTTGAGGTCTTCTCTGTTTTCCCCGTGCTACCGGCCATGGTAGTGCGGTGCTACCGGGCGAGCGGTAGCACCAGACCAAATGGTCGGTGCAATATTTCCAGAGAAGGTGTTTTTAGGGATTCTGGCTGGGCGGTGCTACCGGCCATGCTAGCCTAGTGCTACCGGACATGCGGTACCACCGGCCTAAGGAGTGGTGTGAAAATTCCAGAGAGGGGTGTTATCTGGTTTGCGCAGTGCGGTGCTACCGACCTGAGTGCGGTAGCACCGGTCCACCATAGGCGATGCTACCAGCCTGAGGGCAGTAGCACCGGCCAAAACGAACAAAGATGAATTTCAAAGTGTGGACTTTGATGGATTTCTTGCATATCTTTGTGGGCATTGCTATGTGAGGAGTTTCCTTGTTTTTGATAGTTGCAGGTCGACGAAGCTAGATCATGGTGAGGCGAAGGTTGGCCGAGACTAGGCGAGGAGCGTCGGAGGTCCAGACAGTCGGGGATCGCCGGAAGATGATCAGAGACAGAGTCGTGGCAAACCGTGAAGACAAGGAACGGATGAGATGCTAGCTAGGTGCTGCATGGATCAATGAGGACCATTGGATCTTGGTCTAGTTGATAGGTTAGCGGGTCTAATTTGTGTGCTTTGAGAACCGTGCAAGAAAACCCATGTGTGTGGTGTGTTTTGGGTGAACCCTTGCATGGCTGGTTGAGTGGGTTAATACTAGCCCTTGATGGATGCTCTAGGGTTTATAGGCTCATCCAAGGGTGGTATGTGGCCCAAGAGTTGTATAAATAGGGGTGGAGGGGTAGCCTTCCCCCCTTGAAGGTTTGAGTTGCTCCTTTGAGCTTTGCCCATATAAAGTAAGGCTTTGTAAACCTTCCAGCCAGAAAGTACAAAAAATTTTCTTTACCTTATTGTGAATTTAAATTGCGTATTTACATTATGTCTTTACTTTACGCAATTTAAATTCAGCATTTACTTTCCCGCATTTACATTCTCACAATTTGGATTTGCCTCCCCTCCTTCTAAATGCTGTTGTTCTAAGATGTCTTGAGGGTGTTTATATGGTTTTATACTTCTCTTGCATCCTAGGATAGACTAAAGATCAAGTTTTCTATCAAGTTGTCATTCTGTCCAGAACTTATTCTTCGCACAGCAGTCTGTATTTGATTTTTATAAAAATCTAGAAAAATCCTTTTTGAGTTATTCTTATTGGGGAAGGTGCATGACTCATATATCCATCTCTAGAAAAATTTGTGAGTCCACTAGTTGCACCGTTTCGGCTTTATGAAGTGAAAACCGAGCCTGAAACTTTTTGGTCAAAGTTCCTAACTATCTGTAATATTTGATTTTTCATGTCTATTATACAAAGATTCTTAATGTGATTTTTGGTGGACTATTTCATGACTCAACTGTGCACTGGAAGATAAAGTCCCAAAAATTTTAGAGTAACAGAAACCCACTAACCACCTGCTCCAATTGAGGGCAATTCGTGGAAAATCTGCTTTTACTTTTGTAAAAGAAGACTTTGTTGTGTTTAACTTTATCTCTTTTAGAAAAGAAGTTTTTGAATTGATTTCCTTTTTGTTTGGACACTTGACAACCAGGATTGTGATTAAAACATCCAAACATGGTTCATGGTTCTCAACCATGTAAGCTAGGGGTACACATTGTTGTCTTGTTGTTTGGGTTTTGGAGGGTGTGCGAATATGAGAAGCACCAGTTTGAATAAAAATATTTGGGTGTTTCAGATTTTATTGCAAGATTGTTTGGAGTACTTTGAGTGGGAAAATTTAATTTGGGATCATTCACCCCCTCTCTGATCGCCATCTCAATCTTTCAGAGAGCTCTCCCCTTTACATGTATGGGTTACAGTGGGGTTTTATCGACGTCCAGCCTGTTAACAAAATACCATCCTACCCCTGCTACAGTAGCTCAAGTAGGGGTATCTTGGTCATTCCCAGGTGAAGGTAGTGGATCCCACATCATCGCTTCGTGGGGGCTGACCTCTGACTCCACGACCCCACATGGTACTTCCCGTATATGCCCGTGGAGTAGGAGGGTGTCTCTCGAAGACGCCCGCGGAGTAGAAGGGTGCCTCCCGTAGACGCCCACGGAGTATGCCCACGGAGGTAGGAAGTAGCCTCCCGTAGACACCCGCGGAGTAGGAGGGTGCCTCCCGTAGACGCCCACAGAGTAGGAGGATGCCTCCCGTACACGTCCGCGGAGTAGGAGGGTACCTCCCTTAGACGCCCACAGAGTATGCCCACGGAGGTAGGAGGTAGCCTCCCGTAGACGTCCGCGGACTAGGAGGGTGCCTCCCGTAGATGCCCACGGAGGTAGGAGGGAGTCTCCCGTAGACGCCCATGGGCACAAGAGGGAGCCTCCCGTGGCACGCCCGCAGGGGTACGTGGGAGCCCCCTTATCACACTCACGGAGACATAAGGGGACATCCCTCGGGGCATGCCCAAGGGGTGTGTCCGCAGTGCACTAGGGACGTCTTGCGAGGCGTAAGGAGACCTTTCCTTAGCACCCTCCAGAGAGTCTTTGGGACATGGGGGTGTCTCCCAAGATGCACAGACCGAAGTGGTGTCTTCCTCCGACACTAGCCCCCTACCCTTCGGGCGGTTTTAGGGACGCCCAGGGGGAGAGAAGGGAGACACCCAGGTTTAGCATCCCGCAAGACGTGGCGACCCAGTCCATTTAGCGCTTGCTTCTGCGCAAACCATACATGGCAGGTCTCTGTGATTTAAGGCGCCACAAGAACAGCTCTAGGACAAAGAGTGTCGATCTAGGCACCATTAACCCCTTTTTGGTTTCATGTTCACTGGGCATTTTGGTGACCGCCAGGCCCTGCATAAGGAACACTGAAGTGGGCACTAGGGGTGGCGCCCAGTGCCACATGAGAATTGAGCCGAATCGAGGCGATCACGGGTTTAGGTGCCTCTGGGCCATTTCCTAGCTAGCAAATATCTAATTTGAGTCTCTCTAGCTGCTGATCCACACCTCGTTCGGGCATTTAGGCCAATGCCCATCTTGGGAGCTTCTCAGGGCGCTTGGGCTAGCGCCCGTGAGGTGGACCTACCTTTCATCGCCCCTACCTGGCCCACCCATGTGATGCGCTAGGATTGATCTGGGGAGAAGTACGACTTTTTGGGCGTTTAGGCCATCATCTGACACCCTATTTCCTCCCGAGTGGAGGGTTCCAGGAGGGGGGCAGTGGGGGCATAGCTCGGAGTCTGTATGGCTTTCTTCAAGCCAGGGCTTCAACGGGCGCCTGGACACATGCCCGTGAGGGTACTCTTGGGCGCAAAAAAGGAGTAGAAGCAGACGCCTAGAGGAGTTCTTTGGACAAAAAATGACTCAAGAGGTAAAGGCTAGACCCGGACTCCCCTAGTCAATATCCTCCACTCCCTCATGTCCTATCCAGCCGCAGGTGCTTTGGCGTCCTGTTCTTGCTGCTAGGCCTTTATCGGTCTCCATCATCTGGAAAGGGGGCAGGCACAGGCGCCGGCTTGACTCCGCGTCTAGAGTACGAAGTGGGGAGCTCACCGGCAGCTCAGAAGGGACCGGCGATCGACTTTGGCGATGCGCACAGACAGAGGCCAGCCTCGGCGACGCAGGCGGTAGGTTGCCAAAGGCCATAGGGGCCACGGTGACCAAGCCTAGCCCCTGGGCTCCCAGTGGCCGTCGTCATCCGAATTGAGGTAGCCAACGAAGATCTAGTAGCCGAATTCTTCACTGAGGTAGGGCCGCAACGGGACTACCTCCGCGCATGGCGATAGCTTATGACCAGTTCAGCTTGGAGCAAAGGAAAACAACAGTCGGCCTTGGGGGTGCGTGCACCCAGTGGCTAGCCTCGACGATGCACGCTGCCAGCGGCCAAGGGCCTTAAAGGCATTGGTGATCTGCCCCACCATTGAGCTCCTATCTGCCGCCTTCATCCCAATCGCGTCCGCTGGAGGGGACTCAGCAGCCGGATTTTTGGCTGGGGCACGCAGACAAAGGCCAGCCTCGGCGACGCGGGTGGCAGGAAGCCAAAGGCCATAGGGGCCACGGTGACCTGAACTAGCCCCTGGGCTCCCAGTGGCCGTCGTCATCCAAATCGAGGTAGCCAACGGAGACCAAGTAGCCGAATTCTTCGCCGAGGTAGGGCCACGACAGGAATGCCTCCGCGCGTGGTGGTAGCTCACGACCAACCTGGCTCGGAGCGAAGGGAAATGATGGCTGAGCTTGGGGGTGCGTGCAACTGAGATGGTGTGCGCCGCCAAGACTCCATCGCGTCCCTGCGCCCTAGCTCACCGGGGTTCCGCCTTACGCCAGCCTCCCACGGTGCTCCGATGGGCTGTTCTACCTTGGCTTTTGGGTGCGGGCCAGGTCTACGGCTCCCAACCGCTCGCCTCTTACGAATATAAAAGCTCTCCCATTCATTGCCTCCTGCAGTCTGCAAAGAAAGTAATTGGCCTTTGGCTGTCGGGACCCGAATCTGCAAATCCGGACCCTCTGTGTATTCTGTGCCAGTCCAGGATCACGCTAGCACACACAGTCATACAGGGTTGCACATTACAGACATTCACGAAGATATAAGAATAAATAGTGCAAACATGTATATAAATCGAGTTGTACGACCTTATGATCTCCTTACAGATAAGTCAGCCACACAGGGCTTACATTATTCAAAGTAAAGAAAATAGCAGCGGAACATAAGAAAAGGTCGTGGAAGCCTTCATCTTGCCATAGGCAACCGACTGGGCTTGCCCCCTAGTAGTTCGTATCCTCGATGTACTCCTCCTCCCATGCTGTTGTAGTCTCCTCCACTGATGTTGGGGTTGATAAGCAAGGTGGGGTGAGTACACAAGGCACTCAACAAGTAATGCACAGAATGCAGTGCTATTACTACATGCAAAGCTTATTCCAAAGGGTTGGCTTAAATGGTCCTTTTGCATCAAACAGAAATTTTAAACCAATATCTTAATTAGATTAAAGCATTGGAACAGTTATAAGTAATACTAATTTCTTCACATGGTTTTTCTTCGAAGATTCTCGGCACACACCTTAATAGTTCATTTTAACACTTGGCACACACCACCCTTCCCATATTTTGTTTATGAAAATCTACCCTTGATCAGTAATCCCGAGCAATGCTCAATACCGTGAGCACGGCTATTCGAATAGTTTGACACTTTGCGTGGTTGTACACTTTACCCACAAGATACTGACCGCCACCACACGTGTGATTGTCCGCAACAAAGCTTTTCAGAACTTCTACCTTAACTAAAGAACCTCTCCAGATTGCCTTCACTATCACTTCCTCACACAGAGCCAAGTATAGGACCGCCAATCACCGTTGGATGGGCACCAAGCCGTAGTACGTACGCTCCCCATACAGATACACCCCGTGTACCGTCACCCCGAGGTATCAAAGGAAAGATATCGAACCCTAGTCAACTAGGTGCATCCCATATCGCACATGTGGTTGTACGGGTGACTCGGATCAAAGGCTTGCAAGGTGAAGTCCTTAATCGACCAAGGCAAGACTTCCAACACTCAACAAGGGCACACAGCCCAATGTGGCACACAGACTCACATCACTCATCAACCCAAAGCCACACAGCCCACCAGCACACTGACCTCTTGCCACTTGCCCCAATCGAAAACATTTCCCACCTGGGCTTGATTATTGTGCAACACATGCCAAGAATAACTCAACATCGACGGAACCACACAGTCATTGTACCTCAATCTCATCATGTGGCATCATCACACCACCTTTCAAAATACATTCAATATGTCTTTAATCAAGATTGTAGCATTTTTTCTCGAAAGAACACTCATGATTCGTTGCAAGGCTAAGCATCTACTCACGGTCTAGCCTCCCGTGTTGGCACAATATTAACATCCAACTAATATAATCAAACTTAGGTGACAATGATTTAGGCATACAATTAATAATTCAAGGTGGCATAACAAAATGGGTTGATTAACTACATTATCCCAAATTAATTTAAATTCATTTTAAATAATTAGCATGCATAGATTCAAAGCATAAATTACATTTTAAAATCTGGGATCAAAATGATCAAAGCATCACTTGCCTTCAAAGCGCTGCTGGTCGTGTTCAAGCTTGGTCTTGAGCGACGAATTCTTCCTCGAAACTTTCCAAGCAAATTTGCGTCTCACGCGCATAAACAAAATATGCAATAAATAGCTAATACAGGAGACTAAATGACCTCAAAATCAAATAAAATTCACCATTAAATATCTCACAATTTTATGAATTTTAGAAATTTGAATCACTTAAATCCGAGTTAAAATGCAAAAGTTGTAGTCATTTGAAGTTTGAAAAAATCAAAATACGTAAATTAAGAAAATCCGATTTTTCGAATTATTTTTATACCGAAATTCGCATTTATGACGCCAAGACCGCGTCATGATGACGTCGGCACGTAAAAGAAATTCGGTCGAAATATTTTTATATATAAAAAGATATATGACGCCATCGCCGACGTCACCGACACGCGGCACGCCGCAGGCCGCCACGCCACTCGGTCTATGGACTGGGTTCACGGCTCGGCTCGGTCTACCGTGGACTCGGTTCACCAAAGCGAAGGCAAAGAACGGCAAGATCCGAGCCGCTCGCTGAAACAACGGCCGATCTCCTCACGCGCACCGCAGCCCGAGATGCGCGGCGACACGCGTGCCGCGCATCCAGCCGCCACCACGCATCCAACGCGAGACGCCTCGGCTCCACGCCCACGCGTCACACATCCAACGGCGCGCCAGATTCAACGGCCAAGACACGCGCCACATCGCGACGCCTCGGTTCATGCGACGACACGCGCGCAATCGCGACGGCACCGAAATCGACGGCCGGATCTCGGTCTCCGCCGTCAAAACGCCCACGCGTCAGCACACGATTTGGCGAGGGTACGGTGCCATCTCCGCCACACGTTCAAATCTGAACGGCGCGGATCCTTAGGCAAAACCAGATCTAATCTAACGCCCACTGCACCGAGCGGTTTATCGCTCATGGCGCGACGTGGCTCAATCCTACGCGCCCAAAAAGATCCAAGGGTTCGTGATTAAATCTAGCCGCAGATCTAGATCTAATCCCTACCGCATACATCAAGATCCAACGGTCACGATTCAATCTAAACATCTACAGAGATGGAGGCTACGTGGACTCACCGTAACCGAACGATGCAAATCGGACGGCCGGCGCGGTTCGACGAGGTTGACGGGCGAAGGAGCGAAGGTTGCCGAGTCGGGAAGACGACTCGGCGACGGCGATGCGGGCTTCTCCGGCGAGAAGAAGTGGCTCGTTCGACGCGGCTTGGCAGAAGGGTTACTCCAGTGACCTTGGCGACGGCGGAGAGAAACCAGCGGCGAAGCAAACGGCGAAAAACAGCGGCGGCACAAAGAAGCAACTACGGCGAGCACGCGTGCGGGCGACGTGGCACACTCACAGGCGTTCGATCCGAATCGGACGGCTTGGGCTGGCGGCGCTGGGTTTGCGCGCGAATGGGCTAAGCAGCACACTGGCTCGCCCATTATCATTCAACCGATTTTTAAAACATTTCACATTTAAAATAATTCTAGAAATTCAATTAAATCATTTGGAGCTTTTAAAATAGCAAAACAATTCCAGAAAAATTCCAGAAATTACTTTGAGATATTTGGAACTCAATTAAAATATTTGCAATAAAACTTTGCAAAAACTTTTCTATTATTCAATTGTTTTCAAGAAAAACCCTATTTGAATAAATCCAAATAAATTTAAATAAATTCCCAAAAAATCACAAAAACCAAAAATACTCCAAAATTTAAATTAAAGCAAAAAAAAATTAGGGTGTTACACTTGCTCGCTGGCATCATGGTCCTTCCTCCTTTTGCTTAACTCAGGAGACTCTATGTTGTGGCCTTCTCGAGAGCAATACCCCTGAGAGTCCGACTGGGATAGGGACATCAAGGAGGGGGCGCTCGGGTGAGTGCATGTGACTAGCCCTTTGCTACCGAGGGGGTCCTTGGCGACTCCCCTTTGCGTAGATCGCTGCTTCCTGTAGATTAAAGAGAGGACCTTATGCCCCGCGTTCGAAGGCTCTATGACATAATGTGTATGTTCCTTCATTGTGAGCTTCTGATGAACACTAATCGCCCTTATTGTATTGGGTGGTTTTGCAGGTTCCTGGATTACATTACTACCACAATCGTGAAGAGGGCGCAAGGCGTCTAGACTCCATGGGTAAGGCCACAGACAAGACGACAACAGTGTTTTGTGGCTCCTGTTGTTAACTGTCTATGTCAAGGAATTGCTAAGGATGATCTTATTATTGCTTGTAGGTGATCGTCCTCGCGATGCCCTTTCCAAAGGCAAGGGCAAGATGAATGAGGCCGCTCCCGCGAAGGGGAGGGGTAAGAGCAAGCCCTCCCGTGGAGAGGGCCACCATGCGAGGGATGCAGACATGATGGATCCCGTTGGTTTCGTCGCATGTACAGACCCGATGGGCGATGATGGGCTTGTCACGGAGGAAACGAGAGTAGACCCTGGGCCTTCAGAGCTTATCGATGGGGAGAAGATTTCTCTTATCCAGAAGGGGAGTCGTCTCTCCCCCGGGGACGTGGACTTCCCAACGCCAGGGGAGAGCCCTAACCCCCCAACAGGGTACATCGTGGCTCTCAAGGCTTGGGTGGACGTTGGCTTTGAGCTCTCGATGCACCCCTTCATCAAGAGATATACCCAGGCGCTCGGGGTGGAGCTCTCTCACCTTAGCCCGAACCTCTTCGTTCGGCTAAGGGTCTTTTTATGGCTATGTAAGACAGCCATCCCAGGGATGCCCATGGAGCCATCTATTGCCTTGTTTGACTACTTCTTTCGCTCTCAGCGAGGGGACTCCAGGAGAGGTCCCCTGGGGTCCATGTTCACTACCCCACGGCATGAGGACGAGTTCCCTGTGCACGCCTTGAAGGAGTGCTAGCCCTTTGCCACAAAGAAGTGGTTTTACCTGAAGGCCGAGGACTTTGTCTACACTGGGTCTCATCCGGCCTTGATGACAGGGACGTACCCTGAGATGGGTCACCTCACCAACGATGACTGGAAGCTACGCAACGCCATCTGGGAGGTACGCGCAAGGAAGTGTGCCCGCGACCAGATGGAGGAGATGACCCTCCTCAACCTCAGCACCTTTGTTGAGCGTGCTAGGTTGGGGTTCCACGGTGGCCTTCACCCCGGCATTGGGAAGGGTAAGGGCCTTTGAATTGTCTTTACTTTTCTTTGACACTTTATCCCTTTACTTCTCATAGCTTGCTTTCCATGTGCAGTTTGCTCCCTAGAGGTAGCAAGAGAAGAGGCTGAGTTGATCCTAGGGAGGTGGTGCATGTCTGAGGCATGGGGTTACGAGGATGAGAGCATCCCTATGGAGGGAAGGAACTCTGTGGCCGAGGTGTTTGGCCTACGCCTCCTCCTGCGGGGTGACCCCACTCCTGACCAGGCTAAGCGGAAGAGGGCTAGGGCCGCAGCCGTGGGGGAGGGTGCCCGGACCTCACCCGCCAAAGCACGTGCCAAGAGGGCCACCGGGGCGTGTTGGTGGCACCTCTCAGCAGGGCATTTCCCCTCTGTCTCACACCACGGGCGAGAGGGGCCCTCTTCGGGTGGAGCCCCGAAGGCCCCCGCTATCTCCCGCCCTGAGGGGCAAAGGCGCCAGGGGCCCGGAGAAGAAGAAGGCGTCCATCGGGGAGGGCACCGGCCCCTCCAACAATCAGGCGAGCAGGCGTTCACCCTCACCTTCCTCGTCCACGACATCTAGCTCTTCCAGCGAGCCTGCGTCGGACACTGAGCCAGGGAGCTCTACCAGGCGTTCCCAACAGCTCACCCGGGAGATTGAAGGGCTCCTGGGCATTGAGATCGAGGGCTTGGTCACCTCCCCGGCCAAGGCCGTGGCGGGGGAGGAAGTTGGGTATGCCTACCTCGACGACATTGAGTCTTTCTTTCGCTTTCCATGAGGTATGTGTCCGTGGTCATGATAAGTTGTCACGGAGCTTAGATGTTCTCCTAACACACCTAACTTACTCCCCTTCTCTTTTGTAGACCTAGCGGAGCACGAGATGCCACCTGCGGTGGAGCCCCCCATACATGTTGTGCACCCGGGGGCTTCAATGGAGAATGTGGCTACCCCATGCTCACCCATGCAAGCGGGGCCATCACAGGGTGGTTAGGGTGGTTCCTCTAGTGCCCTCCCCGAGTATGCCATACCTCATACGTTAGATGCAGAGGAGATCAAGATGACTCGCCTCTTGGTGACGAAGCAGGTGCAAAGGTATATGACAGACTTGGTGCCTGACGATCCCGGGAGGTTCTTGGAGGTGTTGAAGAAGTTAGCGACCACAGTGACCCTCCAGTACCAGGTACTGTGAGAATTTATTTTTCTCATGTGCTTCCCTAAGCTCAGGATTCTCATGCATAGCTTGCTTTGACACCCCCTACTTTCACCCTTTTGTAGGCTACAGCGATGAGTAGTGTTCTCTTTGACAAGGTCTCAGGAATGGTCAAGGAGATGCTAGCAGCCACCCCGCCGTGTCGTCCTAAGGACGATCCAGAGGCCCTCAAGCAGGCCTTGCTACAGACCCAAGAGGACCAGAGGGCGGTGGAGGACAAACTTACTAAGGCAGAGGCTGAGCTGGAGAAGTCCCGACAGTGAGTCAAGGACTTGGAGGCTGACTTGGAGAGGTCCCATGTGGTGATACAGGCTGTGGGGGCAAACCACGATGCCCATGAGCAAAGGTATGAAGTGGACCGGAAGACAATGGCTATATCTCTCATAAATCTTGTCGTGCTGGTCCAAGTCACTTTGAGGGAGCTTGGGGCCAGAGTGGAGGATCTCCCACCTCCCTCTAAGGATTGGGAGGACTGGGCTAGCATCCTACGGGGTCGCGTTAGTCTCCTTGTCAGGGCAACCGATGACAAGGGCAAGGCCTTTGCCAAAGTCGCCTTGACCGCGGGAGTTGCAGCCATCTCCCGCCTCTTTGATACTGCGGGCAAGGAGGCCATCCTCACTGCGCTTTGGGGGCTGTACACCCAGGAGGTGTGCCGGAGCGCCCGTGAGGTTAGCTCTACCTGGGGGTCCCTTGTTGGAGGTTTTGTGGACATCCTCACAAGGGTTCCCCATGGGACCGGACCCCGAGCACCAGGAGAGGGCCCGAGCTCAGAGCATGCATGACTTCCTCCGTGAAGACAAGGAATGGTTGAGATGCTAGCTAAGGGCTACATGGATCAATGAGGGCCATTGGATCTTGGTCTAGTTGATAGGTTAGCGGGTCTAGTTAGTGTGCTTTGAAAACCGTGCAAAAAACCCATTATGTGTTGTGGGTTTTGGGTGAACCCTTGCATGGCTGCTTGAGTGGGTTAATCCTAGCCCTTGATGAGTGCTCTAGGGTTTAGAAGCTCATCCAAGGGTGGTAGGTTGCCCAAAGGTAGTAAATAGAGGGGTAGGGGTAGCCATCTCTCACTTGAAGGTTTTGATGGTTTTGTGCTCCTTTGAGCTTTGCTCACTTGTTTGTGAGGCTTTGTAAACCTCTCCTTCCAGAAATGAAAATGTTTCCTCAAATCATTTCTTTCCTTTACGCATTTACATTACGCATTTAAATTACGCAATTTAAATTCCGCATTTACTTTCTTGCAATTTTCATTTACGCAATTTGGATTTGCCTCCTCTCCTTCTACATGCTTACGAATCTTTGCTGAGGTTGGAGTTTGATGAATGATTCTTCTCTTGATCTTATATATTCAATCATCTAGGCAATCCATGTGTTCTTCGTGCAAGAAGTTGATTTTTGTGTTCTTGAATGCGTGATCTTATAGCTCGCGATTCCTTGTGTTTTGATTTGATCTCTTGCTTGCTGTGACATGTGGGAGCCTATCCAGAATCTTCTTAATAGGTGCCTGAATGGTTGTAAGGTATTTCTTGGATCCTTGAATTAAATGAGATGATTTACTCTAATGATTTGGTAATTAAATCGGCGATATGCCCTTTTTGTTAATAAAACAAGTCCTTTTGTGAAAGATTCAACATGAACCACCCAAATTAATAGTGAACTTGAGCACACAATCATTTTCACCGCACGAGAAGTGCTGAACACGATATGACGCGAAATCTCAATAGGGCCAGAGAGACCAGACCTTTCAATTGGAACTCGAGGTCGCGGGACATGGAGAGGCAGTCGAACATCAGCATCCGAACGTCGGCGAGGCCATCACCATCCTTGCTGCCGCGGAGCACGCGCACGAGGTCGTCGCCGAGGGAAAGGACTTTGTCCACGTCCACCTGCCTGCCCTCATTCGCTACCATCGGGTAGGCGGTGAGCAAAACCCTAACTCCCGCGGACCGGTGAAGAGCGATGGTGTGCGATGAAATTCAGTTGGCAAACACTCACGTGAATATATATACACGCAGAACAACAAGAACAAAATGAGTTGGTGCGAAAACTCGCTAATTAGTTACAAGCTTACAGCTTTCGTGACCTTTCTACCTGCAAGGGAAATGCTCACGTCGCGCCATCCCACGACCACGAAAATCTCGCCAAGCCACACCTGAACTTTCCTAATGACTCGGTACTACTAGCTAATTTATATCTATATAATAATATCTATATTCTCGGTGATTCCACCCGAGAGCCCGCCATGTGTCCATTTTTTACCTCGGTTACTACAGTGAAGTGCTAAGTAGGCTCATATAATTATTACTCAACATGTTTCGCAAGGAGCTCTTTGCTTAGCTGGCTAGCGCGATGGCCTGTAAGCGTTCGGTCTTCAATTCGAATCCTTTCGAGCGCAATAGCCGTGGTTCAGTTGGTTAGACATTCGGTTGGCAGTAGCCAGTCTCCGCTTCGATTCCGTGATAGCATGAGGCATTGTAGTCTTTTTTTAGGCGAAGTCACGGTACAGGCACTGCAGTGTTTTTTAAAAAACAGATGAACAATTCGTTGATTTTATTGAACTATTAAATCAAGTTGTAAATTTTTCAAACTTTTTCCTACAAAAGTTATTTTTAGGTTTTTAGCCAAATTACCACACTCCAATATTTTTAGTCGTAAGCACCCTTTTAAAGTCATGAAAGACAACTACGTGGTTTACTAAGCATGGTTAATATGTGATCACATATACCCAAGGTGATATTATGTATTGTCTACCCCTTCTCTATAGTTATCAAGGTTCACATGTCCATACTTTCAAGGAAGTTCCAAGAGATAACAGGTATATCTACCAAGCCCGTAATATAGTGTTTTTAGGGAAAGTACGCGCATGCATAATAGTTTTACCAAACACTGGGTAAAGTACTTAATTGAAATAATGGGAGCAAAATGATCAAGGAGGTGCTTGCCTTGCCGTTTGTCGTCTGGTAGGTAGTCGGGGTCATCAGCGAACTCGTCATCAACCAAATCAGAAACGTTGGGATCTACTCGCTGTCCAAAAAAAAAATAATGCGACAAATAATAAACCAAAATAAGGGCAAAAGAACACCGGTAGAAAATCCAAATAAAACTTGCTTATGAAGATAGATGTGGTTATTATGTCTTTTGTACATGTGTTCAAGAAATCTTTATTTTAGCATGTTATCATTAGTAATATTAGTAATGTCAGGATAGCTCAAATGCTGCATTGTTAAAGTGAGTTAGTTGTTAGGTATATTAGGCTAGAGTTACATCTCTATTCAGAGTAGTTGAGATTTTTAAAAGTTGTCATGAGTTCTGCTTTAGCTCCCTCATCATCTTCTTTTCTCTATGTATATATATCCATATATGTACACACTGATGCATATGCGTACAATTATTCTTGGGTATAAGATAAAGCTTATAGCCTATATGCATGACAACCTGTATATGTGAGGATCTCCCAGGGATTATCTAAGTTAGCTCTCTGGTCCTGAGTTCCATTCTACCACATTTTGTGTATATTCCTTGTGGATTTACAGACACATGCATTTATATGCTCTTTACTCCTTAAGACAAGGTCAAGTTATAGGACATATTCAAATTAAAGCAGATTCTCATATACTTCTTTATGCAGCTAGCCTTCTGACATTCTAATATTAAGAAATTGATTCTACTGAAATTAGAGTTCATTTGCAAAGAATATGCATCCTATAATACTTAGCACATTGAAATACATCTTTATTGAAAAGTGGTTCAGGACAAGTCAAAATTTAAATATTTTTACATATTTGGGTTTTAGGTAGCATATGGATTCCATCAAAATTCGTTCCATCTAATTCTAATTATGTTTGTAGAAATTTTACATTGAGCATATATATTTTCTACCATTCTCTTTACATTCAAATTTCAAATTTACACCGAGCGCTCTTTCGAAATATTTTTACATATTCTAAAAGCTCTTGATTTTATATGAATTTATAAATTTGTTTCATCTAATTTGGATTAGAATTGCGAAAGTTATAGGTAATGGCATACTCTCAGTTAGACATAAATACTGCAAATTCAGAAAATACGCTTTCGCAACACTAAAGGCGTATTTTTCAGTTTTACGCAGCTGTGTTTGAATCGGTGGCAGTCACTGACATTAGGACCCCGCAATTGGCAAGCTTGCACTTGGCTCATTTTCTCCGGGAAAGGATTCCATTAATATTAAGAAGGATTTCTCCTTTTAAGCATAATCAAGAAAAACCATGGAAATCAATAAATATTCCAGAAAAATCCAGAAAAGCACAAAATAATAAAATAAAATCTTTGAGTTAGATTTCTTACTTTATTATATTTTCAAGATGTGACAATAACTCAACTCTTCACTACTACACATCAAACTTGTTACGGCACAAGACTCGCACTCTTCTTAGTGGCTGCCTATCTTTGCCTCTCTTCTCTACTCATGCCTTGATACACTAGGGGAGGGAGGCAACTTATATTTATAGGATTACATAGCCGTTGGATTGGTGCCAAGTGGCAACCATCCGGGCATATAACTACAAATATCTCCTCTCTAGAATTCTCTTCTCAAAATATCTAAATTTCTACATTCTTCTTACAAACTATCTAGTTTCTAGATATTTCTTTATTTCACCATGAAGCATGGCAAAACAAATTATTCTAGTAACTTCCTAAGGAAATATCTACCTCATGTAAATTTTCCAACTATTTGCGTACATTTCTCAACATATTGTCCACTGGTGTAGGGAGGACAGCCATATGGGAACTTGGAAATAAAGAAATGCAAAAAATTTCCAACAAGAAGAAAGAACGGTCACCGCAGCCATCAAAAAAACCAAAGAAGAAATTAAGCTTTTGGGGGAAGCAGGAGCAAAACGTATTGAAAGGCTAACCTGCAGTTACGTATTCAAAGGCTAACCTGCAGCTAATCCCTCTCGGCCCCTAAGACTGCTTGTTAGGGTGGGAAAAAACTCGAAACTCGTGAGTTTAACAAATACTTGGAAACTCGACAAAAAAACTCCAAACTCGTGAGTTTAACAAATACTTGGAAACTCGACTCCACTCCACTCGAACTCGTTCCTTAACGAGTCGAGTCAAGTTGGGTTTTGAACTCGTTAAGGTAACGAGTTAAACAAACGAGCTAACGAGCTTAACGAGTCAAAAAAAACACTATAAGTCTGTAACCCTAACCCCGTTCCTTCATCCTTTAGACCCGATTCTTCTTCCCCGGCCCATTCCACATCCGCAATTCCTCAATTCTTGGCTCGGCTGCATCTATGCTCATACAATCATAAAACTATTGAATATTGAAGCTCTGTAGCACCTTGATGAGCAGATAGTCGGAGGCATCGCAACGAGCTAACTCGAGCCAACTCGTTAAGAAAACGAGTCGAGCTAGCTTGTTATCTTAACGAATTTAACGAGTCGAGTTGAGTTAGCTCGATATTCACCCCTACTGCTCGTATAGTTTCTCCTTTTATTTTCTTGTTTCGTCCTGTAACTCTTCTTCTATATTAATGCAATGAAGGCATTTCTCCTGCCTTTCGTTCAAAAAAATTGAAAGACCGATATGGCGACCAGAGGGGGGTGAATGGTCCCAAAATAAATTTTCCCACCTCTTGGACAAATACTAGTCAAAAGATTCAATACTGCTTGTAAAGAACAGAGACTAGAAAACACAAGCAGTGTTCAGAAAACAGCACGACTCCAAAAAGCCAATCTGTGATCTTGGCTTGCTCCTGAGATTCTAATGATCAAGATAGACTTGAATGCCTTCTCACACATCACAGCAAGCAAGATAGTACAAGAGTAAATACCAAAACTCGATCAATTAAGAATTCATCATGAAGGGACAAAAGATCAGTTTCTTTGCAGAACATGAACCAGGGTTGCCTAGAGAATTTGGATATGCTCTGAGTGAAGATTCATCCAATCAATCTCTCATTCTTTGCAACAAGAACCAGAAGCAAATCAAAACTAAAGAACTGCAAGTCACACGTTTTACACACTTCAAGAACACACAGATTCACAACTTGCAACAAGAACAGAAGGATTGCCTAAATGATTGAAAGCATCGAATCAAGAGAAGAGTTCATCAACCATGAATTTCAACAAAGATTCAATAGCATGTACAAGGAGATGAGGCAAATCCAAATTTACGTAAAGTAAATTGCAAGTAAGAAAATGCGGAATTTAGATAGCAGAATTTAAGTGCGTAATGTAAATGCGTAAAGGAAATGAAACTAGAACATAAATGAAGAACATTTCATTTCTGGAAGGGAGGTTTACAAAGCCTCACAACAAAGTGGGCAAAACTCAAATCAGCAGCAAAAACCTCAGAACCTTCAAAGAGGGAAGGCTGCCCCTACCCCTCTATTTATAGTGACCTGGGATCAATCCCCACCCTTGGATGTCTTGCTTCAATCCTAAGCTAATTTCCAATAGCCAGGATTTGATCCTTACACTGTCACTCTCAACTACACTCAGATACTTTCTAGTACACCTGAAAGCAAGCTACACTTATCCACTACTTTATCTTCCAGAACTGCAACCCTACAGCTTTCCTTGATCCAAGTAGTGATAAGCTAGCATCTCCACTGATCTCTTGTCTCTTGGAACTGCACCGACTTCATCTTCGGCCATCTTCCGGCGAACTTCCGGCCAACTTGAACCTCCGGCCATCCCATGCCTAGTTCTAGCCTCCCTTTGCCTCACCATGACCACCAAATGAAGTCCTACATTCACAAAGACAAGAAATCCCTTCTTGGTTCTACCATGAACCCTTCACAACAATTCGATCACGAGTTGGGGTTAGAAAAGACCAAAAACGGACCAAAGCATTTCAACCAAATGCACACAAGCTGTTTTCAATACAGCAGGATCTTCTCAATTTGTTATGATTTTATATGTTGTTCTACTGAAAATCTTGTCAACATAAAAAAGTTGTGTTTCAAAATTCTCTACAACTTTTATGTAGAAAACATAATTTTTCGAGCACGGGAAGACCCTCAAAAATGCATATTACTGCACGCTGGAAAATTGGTCCGTCATACACGTGAAAATCTCTGTTAATCTTCCCGATTTTATATGATTTTTTGTGTTGCTCAAATGGAAAACTTGTCAACATGAAAAAGATGTGTCTTGAAATTATCTACAACTTTCATGTATACCAAATAATTTTTTGAGTAAGAAAAGACCTTCAAAAATGCATATTACTGCACATGGGTAAATTTGGTCCGTCATACACATGGAGGTCACAAAAATTTGATCCGGCCTACACATGAAGATCATAAAAATTTAGTCCGGCCTACACATGAAGATCACAAAAATTTGGTCCGGCCTACACATGAAGATCACAAAAATTTGGTCCGGCCTACACATGAAGATCACAAAAATTTGGTCCAGCCTACACATGAAGATCACTAAAATTTAGTCCGACCTAAATGCAACTCATGCAACATTTGGTCCGTCGCAAATGCAACTCCAACTTGAGATCAAATTTAAATACAAACTCAAATCTAAGCTATCCTAGGTCATATAAAGTCAAATACTCATCACAAACAAGGATGGACCTCCACATGGTCCTTCAATCTCCCCCTTGATGAATATATTGACAAAACTTATAAAAGGCATAAATTTGAGTTTGAGTAAGATAAGGAGAAAGCAATTTGATTGCAAAAACACACATGGTCCAGAGAGAATAGACTGAGAACATGACCAAGTTGGTAAGACATATTTTAGAGCTAAATCAAGCAAAGAGCAAGTTTTCCACAAAAAGCTCTAAAATCCAATCATAAGCGCCAAATGTGATTATGTGATTATGATGCATAAGAATTAGCAAAATTTTACAAAGATCATAAGAACCAAATAAGCTTTCACATTTTTAATGATGCCTTTTCTACGATTTCTCCCCCTTTTGGCAATATAGGCATCAAAATGAAATTTTCTCCCACTTTTTATGTATGCATGAAATGCAACCTAAGGGAGCTTTGAAGATTATCCAAATGATCATAATGACAAGATATGACACCAAGCTTATCAATCTCAGATTATGACCAAACTAAGACATGTCCAAGTGCAAATAACAAATTTTGCTCATAAGCTACGTTTTGAAAATGTATCATTTTTAGCAAGATTTGACAAGTGCAAAACTTAGCAAAGTTTCAAAACTAGAAGCAAAACCACTCAGGGATCAAATGGAAAACCTAGAGTTCAACCTACTCAACCCTTTGGGGGAATTTTGAAGTGCATATAAGGTCCTTCGAGCCCATTTTTCAATTTATGCAAATCTTCTTTAAGACTTCGAAAAACATAGCGAGGTGCAAATGTTTGACATTATTTGCATTCTTTACCCACTTATGTGTTTGATATTTGCATTTTTTTTGTTGATTGACTCAAGCCATTTTCGATCATCTCAAGAGTAACTCTTAAGAGAATGATCTTGGTCATACACAATATATTCCAAGTTCATCCCAAATGCAATGGGAGGCAGTCTCGAGAATATAAAGTGCTGAGATCAATTTTGCACAAAAGAGTCAATTTTTTTTTAATTTTCAATTTAGCACATATGAGCAATTCTGAAGGACTCAAATATGGATCAAGCAAATTTCACCCAAGTTGCTATAGGGACTCTAGAGAAATCCAAAATTTCACAATTCATGGTAAAAGCCCCTAGAGAAGAAACTTAGTAAGTAAAAGCAACATGTTTCATCAAGTTTTCATTTAAAGCTTTTAAGTTTTTCAGATTTTAATTAACCTTAGCTTGATAAATGAACTTGGACATATCTAACCTAGTGATTTTCTTCAAAAGATATAGCATGATGTATTTCACGAAGATTGAGTCAAATGCATAATAGACAAAGCTCATAAAACAGAAAATGCAGTCTAAATGCAATGCATGAACAGATTCCCAAAACTCCCCCTCAATATATGAATCAATTTTAAGCTCAAATCTGGTTAAAGTTGAGTTATTATCAAGATTAGGCATAAAGAAAACCCAATTGAACTCAATAACAACAAAAAAAATAGAATGAGGAGAAGAAGTCGAGAAAACTGCAAACTCGGTGGCTATTGAGTGTAGAAAAGATAGAAGAGACTCACTACGGCTTAGACTTGCTCTTATCTTCCCCAATGACTGACATAGGGAAGCTGACTCTAGATCCCAACTAAGGAGTGCACATAGACCCTGTCTACCCAGGAGGCCCAACACTTGCTAGACTTATAAGACTGTGAGGGAACTCAACCTAGAGAGAAGAGAGAACAGCTAATCACGCATGATAGCAACCTAAAGCACAAGATAAGATGTCCATACAAGGCATGCCAGAGGACTAAGTGAGTGAACTCAACTCAAGAAAATAAGCCTAAAGACACCCAGAAGAAACACAAAGAAAAGAAAAAACTGGAAGAAAACATATATTACATAATATACAAGCCAGCTCCCCCTCACGAAAGGCCGTAAGGGCTCACGACTCCAAGCTCACTCCTCAAGGCAACAAACCTAGAGCTATCTAAAGGCTTGGTAAATATATCGACTAACTGGTGGTCACCATCTATGAACTGAAGCACGATATCACCCTTCTCCACATGGTCTCTAAGGAAGTGATATCTAATATCAATGTGTTTGGTCCGGGAATGTTGCACTGGGTTTTTAGCAATGCAAATAGCTGAAGTGTTGTCACAGAAAAGTGGCACACTCTCTATCTCTAACCCATAGTCCCGTAAGGTCGATCTCATCAAGAGCACTGCTACAAAGAATCGGCTGCAAAGAACATACTCGGCCTCACGTGGATCTGCAACCCTGCATCGCTTCCTAGATGACCAAGAAACAAGAGAAGTGCCAATGAATTGGCAAGTGCCAGAAGTGCTCTTCCTATCTATCCTACAGCCAGCAAAGTCGGTATCGGAAAAGGCTATAAGAGATAGACAAGAAGATGAAGAGTATCAAATACCATAATCAGTGGTAGCACGAAAGTACCTGAAGATGCGCTTGACCGCTTGGCGGTGAGAGGCGAGAGGAGAAGCTTGAAATCGAGCGCACAGACACACAGCGAAATGTATGTCCGGCCTCGAAGCAATGAGGTATAAGAGGGAGCCGATCATGCTCTGAAACTCCTTTTGATCAGCAGGCTCACCATTCTCATCGGGCTCAAGGACAGCAGTGGTGGCCATAGGAGTCATCACCGGCTTCCTATCAAACATATCGAAGCGCCTCAGGAGGTCACGGGTATATTTGCCTTGATGCAAGAAAGTACCCTCCCGAGTTTGCTTGATTTGGAAGCCAAGAAAGTAGCTCAACTCGCCCATCATACTCATCTCAAACTCTGTGCTCATCACCTCAGAAAACTGAGACACAAGCGAATGAGACGAGCCACCAAAAATAATATCGTCCACACAAATCTGGACAAGAAGAAAATGAGACTCATGGTGTCTGATGAACAAAGTTTTGTCTACTATGCCTATTTTAAAGTCATGGCTGAGAAGATAAGACTTGAGCCTCTCATACCATGCTCTGGGGGCCTGCTTGAGTCCATACAGAGCTTTGGAAAGCTTGTATACATGACTCGAAAACTTGGGGTTCTCAAATCCTGGAGGTTGTTTGACATAAACCTCTTCCTCAATATAGCCATTGAGGAATGCACTCTTGACATCCATTTGATAGAGCTTGAAGCCCCGGGATGCAGAGAATGCAAGCAGGATCCTAATAGCCTCAAGTCTAGCTACAGGGGCAAAGGTTTCCTCAAAGTTAAGACCCTCAACCTAAGAAAAACCCTGTGCAACTAGCCTAGCCTTGTTGCGAATGACAACCCCATCCTCACTCTGTTTGTTTTTGAACACCCACTTGGTCCCAATTACATTATGACCAGATGGGGGCTCGACAAGCTGCTATACCTTATTCCTCTCAAAGTTCTCAAGTTCCTCATGCATAGCATTAATCCACGATTCATCGGATAATGCATGAGAAACATCCTTCGGCTCAAAGGAGGCAACGAAGGCATAGTGGAGGCAGAAACAAGACAGACCCGTTCTTGAGCGTGTGACACGCTCGAACATATCGCCGATCATCTGATCAGGTGGATGACGTCTCTGAATATGACGCGGAGGTTCAGAAGCAGAAGTGGTCTCTACCTCATGCACAGAAGAGGTAGGAGCAGAGCCACTAGCTGCATGAGAATCAAAAGGCAAGGGCTGGCCTTCCTGGGGTGCAGAAATGGAAACAGAAGGCACCTCAGGTGTAGAGGGGACTGGATCAGGTGGAACACCATCATCTCCATCATCCTCATCCTCTACAAAAATGGTCTCAAGGAAGAAGAAGAGCTCAAACATCGTGTCTAGCTCTGGCTAGCCTCATCAAAGGTCACAACACAGTCTCTATAATCCTATGCGCATCAACACCTGCACCTATAGTTACGAGAAGAAGTCGAGTAACCTAGAAAGATACCATCGTAAGAGCGAGACTCAAACTTATCTAGGTTACTGACTTCAAGATAAAACACTTGCAACCAAAACGCGAAAATGAGACACACTGGGCTTTCGCCCATACCTCAACTCATAAGAAGTGCGATGCAAATGTGCTCTCAAAAACACGCGATTAGAAACATGGCAAGCAAGAGCTATAGCCTCACCCAAAACTTCCTAGAGTATCAGACTGCCTAGCATCGTCCGGCCATCTCAACCAGTGGTCCTGTTCTTCCTTTCCACTACGTCATTCTCTCAAGGGCGAGGGAGAAGAGCGATGCTCTAAACCGGACTCCACACAAAAACTCTCAAAGTAGGAATTCTTGAACTCCGTGCCATTATCACTACATATAGCTCAGAATGCACCCGAGAGCTCAATAGACAACCCATCGACCAAACCCCCAAGTGAGAAAAAGTCTCATCCTTCGAGGCCATGAAGAATATCCAAGAGTATCTAGAAAATCATCAACGATGACAAGAACATACCACTTCCTCCCGCCGATCGTGACTCTAGCCGACCAACGGTGTCCATATGTAAAAGCTGTCTCGGTGCATCACCATCACTACGGTGGATCGGAGGATGAGAAGCAAGAACCATCTTGCCATGTCGGCAAGGAGAGCAAACTAAGTCTTTGACCATCTTGAGTTTGGGCAAACCCGAATGAGATCGTGGTCGCTAACTCGGTCAAATGATCAAAACCAATGTGACCAAGTCTCCTATGCCGAAGGAGAGATCACGGACTCGAAGCAATCAAACATCAAGAGAGTCTCCGTAAGAAGCGAAAAATCAGCACGAAAGACTCCCCAAATCTAGAAATCCAAGAACTAACCCTCCCGATGAATCAAGGATTCTACAGCATTACTCTTGAAGCTTACCTCAAGGAGTCATCGATAAGTCGAGAAATAGAGAGCGATTGTATTGCGTTTACTTACTAAGGCAACATCTTTAAGAATGAAATTTTGGTTAATGCAGATGGTACCTTTAGCAATGACTCTACTCAAGATGCATCCCCAAAAGTGATTAACTCATCACCGGGGCTCGGACTAGGAAGAGAACCAACGAGAATCTCCAGTCATATGACGAGAACAACCGAGTCAACAATCCAAACATCGCCCTTCCCAATCCGGACGAACTGATCAAGACACAAGAGAGAAAGATGACTCAAGATCGATAGAGTGAAGACTTAGGAACCCAATATGAACCATACGACACCTCGTAGTACCACCACGGAAGAATCATCGACTCGAGTGTCTCTCTCGACGCCAACTCTCACACGATCAGAGCAACTCGTAGATAATCTAGAGTCGAATCGGGTTGGCACACCGTGGTGCAAAAGCCGACCATCCCAATAAGCCGCCTAGATCTCCTACCAAGAACACCTCACGCCACCGATATCTACCTCGATGGGAAAACGAGGAATATCAAGAGGACGACGGAAAAGATCGACCATGAGCACTACAGGACTAAAACCCAACCGAACAAAGATGAAAACCAAGTCCTGAACGCTGCCCAAAAACAGGCGACTCTCTAACCTGTCTAAAAGCAGTGCGTGCTTTAGAAGCACTCAGAGTCTGGGGATGACCCTAAAAACCTCTAAGAGTAGCAACATGCTCACGCCTGATGATCTTGACGTGCCTGAAGCAGAAATTCACTAGGTGACCATCTTTCTTACAGAAGGTGCATGAGTACTTTGCCTTACTAGAGGCGTATAACAGGAGAAGCACCTTCTGCTCAGAGATCCCATGGTCAATCCCAGCAGACCTAAACACGTGAGTACTCACCCAGGAGCTACCACGATCTCACCACTCTTGGAGCCACGCACAATGGTAGGAGGATGAGTCCTAGCGTGCTCCAAGTAGTCAAATCCTAGACCCTGATTAAATCGGCTAATCTTGGATTGGTCTAGAATTAGATTGAGCTTCTTCTTGCCCCCAACAAACTTCTCGAGAGTGCTCATGAGATACTCACACTCCCGGAAGAACGAGGCACATGAAGAACAGGGGGAAGGAGAGGAAGAAGAAGAACCAGAAAGAGTAGATCTCTCAGCATGTGCTTTTTATTCCCTTAGCACGGCTGCCTCAATCTTGAGGGCCTCACAAGAAACGCAAGGAGCATTTCTAATCCTAAGGGTTTGGTCTTCTAATTTCTTCCTAAGCTCAACATGGATTTTATCCACATCATCCTTAATCCCAACACACAGCAGGCAACCAGTTTTTGACTTAACTAGTAAGTCCTTAGCAAGTTAATCACACTTGACATTCAAAGCATCATTGTCAAGTTTTAGTTGCCTACAGCCCTCACATGAGCTGACTGGGTCCTTAGAAGCATGCAATTCAAGTTCATCATTTCTAGTAGAAAGCTTTCTAAGGTGTTGCGGTTCTTGTCGGTATAATTGTTCTTGCCCGAACCGCCTTGTTCGCTCTTGCCCTTCTCCAGCTTGGGGCAGTTCGCTCGAATGTGGTTGGGGCCACCACACTCGAAGCAGGTGATCACGCCACCTCTTTTCCTCTCTCTCACCCTCTTGTAGGCATAAGAAAACTTGCGAGCAAGAAGACCAAGCTCATTTTCTGGAAAATTTTCCAGTTGGTCATCGCTTAGCTCGCAAAGGGTGGAGAGAGAGAAACCACAAGAAGAGTCAGAAGAGGAAGATCCAATGGGATCGGTGACCAAGGCCATCGACTGAGATTTTGTCTTCCGCGAGACGACGTCGATCTCATGAGTCTTGAGACGGGAATAAAGCCCGTCAAGAGTCAAGGTCGACAGGTCGGTGGTGTCCTTGATGGTGGTCACCTTCATCTCCCAAACACGCAAATCAAGTGTGGTCAAGAAATGTCGAGCATTATCCGAATCAGGGTATATACAACCAACTGCTCGAAGATCGCTCAAGATCTTGGTAAAACGACCGAAACACTCATCAAGACTCTCACCAACGTGTTGTTCAAACTTGTTGAACTCACGCTTGAATTGGTCCTGTCGAACCATCTTGATTTGGGTAGTGCCCTCATGGTAAGCATCTAGGGTCACCCAAATCTCATGAGCAGAACGAAGGTGAGAAATCCTGTCATACTCACTTCGGCTAAGACCCTGTATGAGGATGTTCCTTGCCTTAGCGTTCGCCTCAACATCAGCCATATTGCCGGCCGTGACGTTTTCATCGGCAGGAACCTCATATGGGAGTTTTGTTAGTGTTATGCCCTTGAGGCAATCATTTAGATGATTGTAACATGACTATGTTTATGAATAATAATATGATTATTGGTCCAATGAATGTATATCATTGTATTGATCAACAAGTATGTGACTTGATTATGAAGCTCTTTACTTAATGATGTAATTCGATAAATATCTCTGATCGGATATCATCGTATAGGACTACGATGAATAGATCAGCACATGTAGTGATCGATGATCATGCTTCATAGATCATGGGATATGGAGATATCATATCTACATTGTGGACCATGTTGAAGAACATGGGTTAGATAGACCCGCTATGGGACATCGCGAGAATGTTTCATTCTTATGTGTCATCGATGTATCTCATACCTAGAAGATGTATGATCCTTAGACACGAGATTGTCATTTTCCTACATGTGTAATAGTTTTCCTTGGGGCTATCAAACACTACTTCCTAACCGGATAGTTATAAAGGTAGCTTTCATGTTTACTATGAAACGTGCGAGAGGAAGTGAGCAAATAAGATGGAATTTGCCACTCCAATGAAACGGAGATATATGACAAGGCCACTCGTGTGATATGATTAAGAAAGTGCATGGCCATGCCGTGATTGAGGAGTCAATCACAACTTATTAATATATCACGGATACGAGAGATGGATTGAATCATCAAAGGATGACATGCTTCTCGCCTTGAGATCAATCTTCATATACTTGGCAAAGGGATTATTACATGAGTTCTTTTGATAGGTTCTATTCGATTTGATCACAGTATGTTTGGGAGTTGGCATACTTTGCAAGAAGTCGCTACCAACTATTGGATTGAAAAAGTGTTTTCCGAATCCATGTCCAAACGTATGTGAACCTGCAGGGTCACACACTTAATGGGCTGGGACGCATTAATTTGGATTGGATCCGTAATTAATGAACCTCGTGGGCTTAGCATGCTGGTGGGCCCGGTTTAGGTTTCATCTCGTGGCTATATAAGGAGGGGAGGAGGAGGCGCAGAGTGTGCTTTCCACGATTTAGGTTTGATTCACTTGAAACCCTAGCCTCCTCCTCTCGCGCCGCCGAGCGACTAGGTGCTTGCACACACGCACGGCGTTCCATCTCGGACGTGTGGACTCATGCGGTGACGCTGCTGCGATCGGCGTGGGAGGACGATCCACGGCGAGGCGAGGACGATCCACTACATCGACGCAACGACTGCGGCGAGGACGAACCACTACATCGACGCGCGAAGGATTCCGCAACTGCGCGTCTAGTGGTAATCTTATCTATGATCCCCTTCTTGCGAGTAGCTTTCTGGTTGCGCGGTAGTTTTTTTTTTGTGCTAGCGTAGCATACCGCGTTTCCCTTCAAGTTTCACCTTCTGCCATATAAAGAAGCCCTCGGCAGTGATGTATGACTCCATGCGCGACTTCCAGAATGAAAAATCGACTCCAGAGAAAATGGGCGGCTTGGTGGAATACTTGTTCATCGCCATGGCTCTTGAGACCGATCAAGATCTATGAAAGAGCAAAACCGGCTCTGATACCAATTGAAAGACCGATATGGCGACCAGAGGGGGAGTGAATGGTCCCAAAATAAATTTTTCCACCTCTTGGACAAATACTAGTCAAAAGACTCAATACTGCTTGTAAAGAACAGAGACTAGAAAAACACAAGCAGTGTTCAGAAAACAGCACGACTCCAAAAAGCCAATCTGTGATCTTGGCTTGCTCGTGAGATTCTAATGATCAAGATAGACTTGAATGCCTTCTCACACATCACAGCAAGCAAGATAGTACAAGAGTAAACACCAAAACTCGATCAATTAAGAATTCATCATAAAGGGACAAAAGATCAGTTTCTTTGCAGAACATGAACCAGGGTTGCCTAGAGAATTTGGATATGCTCTGAGTGAAGATTCATCCAATCAATCTCTCATTCTTTGCAACAAGAACCAGAAGCAAATCAAAACTAAAGAACTGCAAGTCACACGCTTTACACACTTCAAGAACACATGATTCACAACTTGCAACAAGAATGTAAGGATTGCCTAAATGATTGAAAGCATCGAATCAAGAGAAGAGTTCATCAACCATGAATTTCAACAAAGATTCAATAGCATGTAGAAGGAGATGAGGCAAATCCAAATTTACGTAAAGTAAATTGCAAGTAAGAAAATGCGGAACTTAGATAGCAGAATTTAAGTGCGTAATGTAAATGCGTAAAGGAAATGAAACTAGAACATAAATGAAGAACATTTCATTTCTGTAAGGGAGGTTTACAAAACCTCACAACAAAGTGGGCAAAACTCAAATGAGCAGCAAAAACCTCAGAACCTTCAAAGAGGGAAGGCTGCCCCTACCCCTCTATTTATAGTGACCTGGGATCAATCCCCACCCTTGGATGTCTTGCTTCAATCCTAAGCCTACTTTCTAGTACACCTGAAAGCAAGCTACACTTATCCACTACTTTATCTTCCAGAACTGCAACCCTACAGCTTTTCTTGATCCAAGTAGTGATAAGCTAGCTTCTCCACTGATCTCTTGTCTCTTGGAACTGCACCGACTTCATCTTCGGCTATCTTCCGGCGAACTTCCGGCCAACTTGAACCTCCGGCCATCCCATGCCTTGTTCCAGCCTCCCTTTGCCTCACCATGACCACCAAATGAAGTCCTACATTCACAAAGACAAGAAATCCCTTCTTGGTTCAACCATGAACCCATCACAACAATTCGATCACGAGTTGGGGTTAGAAAAGACCGAAAACGGACCAAAGCATTTCAACCAAATGCAGACAAGCTGTTTTCAATACAGCAGGATCTTCTCAATTTGTTATGATTTTATATGTTGTTCTACTGAAAATCTTGTCAACATAAAAAGTTGTGTTTCAAAATTCTCTACAACTTTCATGTAGAACACATAATTTTTCGAGCACGGGAAGACCCTCAAAAATGCATATTACTGCACGCTGGAAAATTGGTCCGTCATACACGTGAAAATCTCTGTTAACCTTCTCGATTTTATATAATTTTTTATGTTGCTCAAATGAAAAACTTGTCAACATGAAAAAGACGCGTCTTGAAATTATCTACAACCTTCATGTAGACCAAATAATTTTTTGAGCAAGAAAAGACCTTCAAAAATACATATTACTGCACACGGGTAAATTTGATCCGTCATACACATGGAGGTCACAAAAAATTGGTCCGGCCTACACATGAAGACACAAAAATTTAGTCTGGCCTACATGAAGATCATAAAATTTTGGTCCGGTCTACACATGAATATCACAAAAATTTGGTCCGGCCTACACATGAAGATCACAAAAATTTGGTCCGGCCTACACATGAAGATCACAAAAATTTGGTCCGGCCTACACATGAAGATCACTAAAATTTAGTCCGGCCTAAATGCAACTCATGCAACATTTGGTCCGTCGCAAATGCAACTCCAACTTGAGATCAAATTTAAATACAAACTCAAATATAAGCTATCCTAGATCATATAAAGTCAAATACTCATCACAAACAAGGATGGACCTCCACATGTTCCTTCAAAAATATATATTACGAGCACACGCTAATACAAAGACCTTCTCCGTTGTTTATTGAAGAGAAAAAAAACAAGACCCTCCGTTGTAACTGAATGGTTGAATGTAGCAATTAGAAATTTAGATCAAAAGGAACGTAACTAGCCATTTAATCGATGTACAGAGCTAATCCACACACACATGCCAACACAAAACCATATACTCAAACACATGTGAGTGTGACCAGCTCGGCTCCTACAATCAAACTTTCCAGCTCCACCCAGCTTCTCCCCGCTGGCCAACTTTTCCAAGTTCTAGCTCGCACTCAAGGCTTACAGCAGCCGAGGCAGTTAAACCAGCTTTATATATATTACACGCCCAACTGCAGTGGAGCATCACAGACGCAGTACGCAGCAGCGCGCAGATACGTATAACACGCCCAACGACAGCGAAACAGCTGCAGAAATTTCAGCAGAAGCGCAGCGAGTCACCTGTGCGCGTGAGCGGGGTGATGGCTGGCGAGGGAGCGAAGAATGCGGAGGTGGAGGCGACACCGGTTGTAATGGAGGCAGCGAAGGACGTGGCGGAGGAGAAGGCCATGCATCATCCCGGCTCCCGCACCACCGGCCTCAAAGTCTGAGGACAAGAAGCCACCGGCCAATAACTCCAAGGCTCTTGTCGTCGTCGAGAGTGAGTACCACTTTGCCACTACTTTTTGTTCTGTTACTGGTACTTACGGTTGTGAATTTTATTGTACTTACGGTCGAGAGTAACATGCTAATTTCCGTCGTGAAATCCGGAGCACTTACGGTTCGTCGAATTTTATGTGCAATCGTTTTCTTCTGAAAATCTCCATTTCCGTTCCAAATATAAATTATGTTAGTCGATAGTTTTGTTGGTTGTTAATTATAGTCCTTACAATACCTTAATGTTGAGGAGCTGTGATTTCCAACACGTCGACATAACGGAAGTACGGACCTTTCTAGTTCCATATATAAGCAGGAAGAATTCTTGTAGTGGTAATCCTAAAGAAAGAAACTGAAACATGGTACCTAGAGAACTTCGGTGCGCAGGTTTGATAGTAACTGACTTCCACGACAAGTTGCCTACCTTTCGGTGAACAATCACATCCTTCCAAGCATCCAATTGTACTCCAAAACCTCAAAATAGTTAAATATAGAACCCATCCATTACAAGGCACTCACTCTATGAGACAAGCACACCTACTAATTATGCGCTGTGCTGATCATTTTAGACGCCATCAACTGTTGGCAAAAGTACTAATTCCATCCTATTAATGGTGTTTCAGAAAGCCTTATTTTGACACCAACTTGGAAGCCGTTAGCCCGCCGTTAGTCAGCCATAGAAGGCAGCCATAGAAGCTCAACTGAAAAAGACGGAAGTAAGTTCGCCGTTTTATTTTATTTTGCTACATTTTGCTTTGTCGGATCATTTTCTTTTGTTCAGGTGCTTTATTCGAGTGCCATGCCTATCTCATGTAGTTTTTACTGGTGATATTTGATTGCAACGCAAACAAGGCAGATCATAATATATGAACAAATATACATAAAAGAATTGAATTTTTGTCTTCTGGTGGCATTGAATAATTCAAGTTATTAGGAACAATATCTTGTTAGGGTGGTGGAGTTGTGGGCGTATGAGTCTATCTACCAAATTCAAATCCTAGTGTCCATCTATTTATGTACACGTAAGTGCGCTTCAGTAAGAATTTTATGAAGCCGCAGATTTATGCCCAATCTAAGGGGGTACACTCGCGTGTGTGGTGATGTGTGTGCATGTGCATTTTCCTTGTAATCGCAAAAAAAAAAAGAATAGGTCAAGTTATTGTTCATTCCATAGGCCATGTAACAGCTTTTCTGAAGGTAGTCCGTATAACATCTTCTGAGCTAATGTTCTGCAATTTACGAGTGTTCAGGAAGAGTTAGAAAAGAAGAAGGCTGAATATGCTGAGAAGATGAAGAACAAAGCAGCAATCGCCCACAAGGAAGCTGAAGAGAATAGAGCAACGTAGTGGGCCGGCGTGGTGAAGAAGTTCTAGGCCGAGGAGATGGCAACTAAGGGTGCGTTTGGTTGATTGGATGAGGTTGGATGGGATATGATCATCCAAGTTGGATGTGATAGAGCTATCCAGGTGGTTGTTTGGTTGGGTGGATAGGTTGAGCCAATTTTTTGTTTGGTTAGATGGATGAGAATGGATAGAATGAGTTAATTTTTTGTTTTGTTGGATAGATGAGGATGGATGGGCTAGTTATAATCAAGATTTCGAATTTTGGTTTGAAATTTTTGGATAAAATTTGACTTAGATTTGAATTTTTTGAACAAAATTTGACCAAAAATTGAATTTTAAAAGGAAAATTTGACCAAAATTTGATTTTTCAGAAAAAAATGAATTTTCGGACAAAAAATGGCAGAAATTTGAATTTTCAAAAAAAATAATTTTTGAACAAATTTTGAATTTTTGGTCAAAGTTTGACTAAAATTTGAATTTTCGGACAAAATTTGAATTTGACCGAGGGTCAGTATGTAACCATAAGCCATAAGACGTAATCCTTAAATCAATGTGAAATTTCTAACCAGAACTTCTTGTTGGTTCCATTTTGATTAGAGAAGCTATGGGAATGACACATGACTATAATCAACTTTGGTCGGTGTAACATCCCGAAAATCCTAATAAAGTAAAAATATACATTTTGAATTTGAATATAATTATTTCTGAGTTTTCTTGGTATTAATTGTTTTTATTTGGATTTTTCTTGGATTTATGTATTGAAAGGAAAATAAAATAAAAGAGAAATGATGAATAAGCAATGGTAAAAGATAAAAAGGTAAAAGTAAAATTTTGAGAAACTTTCCATAAAAATCCTAAGCATGCAGGTCGATTGTCTCAGCCAGAAAATAAAATTTTTGTGCACAGAAATGTGAATAGATAAGTGAAATGATAGCTGAAAACAGTGCGAGACAGAATTAGTATAAATTTTTTGAAACCTATCTGAAGTTACAAAAAGATTACCATATTGTCATCAACACGATATCTACTCCTGCTAAAAATCTCAGAGATTTACCATGTCATAAAAGACTTTTAAAAATTCAAAAACAGAAGCTTTAATAATCTGAAAAATAAAATGTTATAATTTTTATAAAATAAATAGACAAGATAGTAAGCGGAGAATTTTATGAGATCACCATAAATCCAAATACAACCTTTATAAAAAGTTTCAAAAATGAATCTTATCAATTACGCCATTAAATAAATTAAAACCCGAAAAGATAATTTTGGACAGTGCCTAATGTCAGAAGTTATGTAAGTTATATATAGAACATTTTGATTTAGGGTTTTTACTGGGAGATAAAAACTACCAAGAGACCACGGTCAAAAAGTTTCAGAAAATGTGACGTTGAATTGATGGGAGAATTAATGCAAGTACTAGTTGTCTGAGAGCAGCTTATCTCCTTATCTCGTGCTCTGACACTGCCTTGTGGGCAACGGTCACTGTACCGTACCCATTTGCTGGCAAGGCAACGGGGAAAACCCCGCGGTCACTGTCCAGTGGACCTGGTCCCATCTGTCAGTTGCAAATTCCGTCGCCCCCCTTTTCTTCTCTCCCTGAGATCGAGTTCATCTACTCAGCCTTCTGTCTCGCGCCTTTCTCGCCAATTCGTCGCATCAGTGGTACCGCCCACACTCGAAGGGCAACACGTCCAGCCTCGGCTCTTTCGCACTGTACTCCAGTCATACCGAGTCACTCGGTGCTGGCAAAAAATCACGCGCCACCTCGCCCTGCGCTCAGAACCGATCCGCAACCTACAGCGTGCGTTCAAACACCGGAGCAGACGGTCTCCTTTGGCTATAAGTACCTCTTCAACATCATAATGAGTCCCTCTTCTCTCTCGCACATTTCCTGGACTGAGCACTAGCTGAAGCTCTCTTCTCTCCATTCTGCCTCAGGAGCTAAAAACGGGGAAACCGACAAGTTGTGACAATCCGGTGGTAATCTTTAGAATCAGTTCACCCTAGAGCTTCGCAACACTTCCTAGATTACTCATCAATCTTGTTCTTTTGACATTATTGCCTGCAGTCTCTCTTCCGCGGTCACTCCTCTTCCCCGCAGCCGGCAACCGGTGGTAGCCCCCTTCGGTAGGTCTCCGCCCGTGCTAAGAGGTAAAATGGAGTACTTACACACCACTGATGCTTGATAAGACTTCTCTTCGGAGAAGCAAGCTCGCCGGTGAGCTTTTGCGCACACAGCCATCGCGGCTGCCGCACCTCCATGGTGGCGACCACCTTCCCGACCACCTCCCGACGAATGGGTGCCATCCCTGGGTGCGCACTGTCATGCTGGTGCTCGAGGTGCTGCCCATTCCGCTGCTCCAATGCTAGTTCGCGGACGGCGAGCTAGAAACCGTGCACTCTGTTCTAGAAACCGTGCACTCTGTTCTGAGCAACTAACCGTTGGGCCATCCTAGTCAGTCTCTACGGTTGTTCCCCATTGCGTGCGCGCGCCGTCGTCGACAGGCAGGCCCCACCTATCAGCCGTATGTGCAGAATGCGCGACTGACTCGCGGGCCTGAGTTGTTAGTGTGTGTGTGCCGATTCAAAAGAGCCAGCGTGCGCGCGACAAAAGTCGTTTTCCAAACGAGAAAGCGTATTTTCAATTTTTAAATTATATTCAGAAACCAAATTAAATCAAATGGCTATAACTTTTGAACCATAACTCCAGTTTTGGTGAAATAAGTTTCTAAAGTCTTGTAAAATCCTGTAGATTCAGAATGTGCAAAAATATTACAAAAATGTTTATTTTGTAATTTTAATAATAAGAATACAAGAATGGGTTAGTAATATGTCTTATGCACAATTCTTGTAAATGAAGACAAAATAAAATAAGATAGATTTTATCTGAATCGTCATGCTGAAATAAGCCTAAAAATGTAGAAACAACAGAACTTCAAATTGATGTGCTGCATTTTCTAATAGTGATCATATCCAATGCATAAGGTGTAAAAGAAAGTATAGGTTTCGCTGAATAGAATAAAAATGAATAAACCACGTAATTAGAGGTTGATGTAGCGATATAAGCCTTGCAGTATAAAATGTCTTAAATCATGTCTGGGGCCAATTATCAAGTGTATCTGTTAAGTTGGCTATGATGTAGCTATATACACTCCTATGCATATATGTATATGTATATGTATATGTATATGTATATGTATATGTATATGTATATGTATATGTATATGTATATGTATATGTATATGTATATGTATATGTATATGTATATGTATATGTATATGTATATGTATATGTATATGTATATGTATATGTATATGTATATGTATATGTATATGTATATGTATATGTATATGTATATGTATATGTATATGATGAATCAAAGATTAGTTTTTTTAAATAACTTGAAGTTTAATTAAATATTGCTTTGCATCTGAATCCTTAATTAAAAGAAGAAATTGTTTTATGCTAAGATTAATGTTCATAATAATGCAAACTTAAATAATTTTAGCATCTAGGATTTGAAAATAAAAATACAAGAATACATAGTTTTTGTATCTAGAGTCCGTAAAATGAGAATAATAATTCATAAGAGGAATCTCCTGTTCTTGAAGTGAGTTTTTATTTGTTTTCTTTTTGCCCTTTTTGGAGTTTACTGATTGTTATTTATTTTCTGTTACGCCACGTGTAGACACCGACGTCCCAGAAGGTGAAGAAGAAGACCTCGTCGCTGATCCTGATTTTGATCCCGACATCGATCAGCAAGGCAAGCACCTACTTGAGCATGTTGAGCCCGATAATTTACCTACCATATGTTGTTTTTGTCAATGTATTATGCATCCGAGTAATTCTCCGTAAAAATGCTATGTTGGGTGGAAACTGTAGTTAACCCTGCGAATTATGGTTTTTCCTTAATCTGTATAAACTTGTGAACCTTGTAACCCGGCCCTAGTGTGGACTAAACATAATTAATGTCATTTTGGGTATGATCGCTAGTGTAATATTTCTGCTTAGCCATGCTTTAATATGAATTCAATCATTTCAACTGTTTAAATGAATGGCTATCATTTGGAAAAAAGGTTGCTGGTATTTTATTAAAAACACAAAATAAAACTATAGTTTGGATGCGGGCAATTATTATAGCACTAGCCGGTTGTGCAGAGGGAATTGCACGTAGTGTAGGGTGGAGTATCGTCCGTGTCGGATTAAGGACCGAGCAATGGGACGCTATTGACCCAAGAAATCCGTACAACCACGAGGGCTGGTATGGAACGGCCCTAACCTATTAAGTTATTTAGATATGGCTTTGCACATTGGAAGGCGGAAGATAGCACAGGCATTCCGGTCAGGTCTGCTTGTAAGGGTTTCTACATACCAATGCAACGGTGTACGCCTTGCCATAAACAGAAACAGGGGTTGCGTGAAAGAAACCACTTCTTGGGTGTGTGTTTCTATTACTATGGCGAGGGTTAACGTCCCGGGCTGGTTCAAAGTCATATCTATATAATGTAACGGTTATGTATGATCTCCTTGCTGACACGCCAAAGGAAGTGTGTTAATTGGCCTGGCGAAAAGGTTGATCATTCCTTGTGGGTAAAGTTGTACACCTCTGTAGAGTGTAAAATCTAATCGATTAGCCACGTCCGCGGTTATGGGCACTTGGTGAAGTCATTCCAATGTTAGAGTTTTTGGTATTTTTTGAAAATGAGTTTGTTTTGGAAATTAATTTAGCAACCATCATTTTATATCAAAGGATCGACATTGTGGGCTATGCAGTCGGGTAGGCTGTATTGTGGGATATGAATACTTATTTATGGTTATTAAAATTTTCCAGCAGCTTTATAAACTACGGTTTGCAATCTATCATAATCATATGTTTTCATTTTAATGCATTTGCAAAATAACCTAGAGCTTGACTTTTGCTTTAGCCTGCATATTTACTTAATTGCATTTGTAAGACACTACAAGTCTTGCTGAGTACCAATATATTCAAACTTGCTATACCTACTGTCTCAGAAGATGAAGCTCTCGATATGTCAGATGACTCATATTTCCAAGTAGGCCACGGGGTTTTTGACGATGATTCTTCTAGTGTTTGCTTTGTCAGATGCCTGCGGGTTGGATAGGCATTCCACGAGGCTTTTAGTTCTTTAAGTCTTTTCCGTTGTACTAAATTATTATGTAAAAGCTTTGTATAACTAACTTTTGTTTCAGGATGTAATATATTCTGTGTATGGATGTAATATTGATGTTGTAAACATGTGAGTGCTAGCCACTGATCATGGGACTAGTATAGTAATCACATGGAGATTTCCGTTCTTTTGGATGGGGTCTTACAGTCGGACTATAACCGTGTGTCACAACATAATCCCAAAACATGACTACAGTTCCAAACCGTATCACCTTTGGGTACGAAAGTAAATGCGGAATTTTAATTGCGTAATTTAAATGCGTAATGTAAATGCGTAAAGGAATGAAATGATTTGAGGAAACATTTTCATTTCTGGAAGGAGAGGTTTACAAAGCCTCACAAACAAGTGGGCAAAGCTCAAAAGAGCACAAAACCATCAAAACCTTCAAGTGAGGGATGGCTACTCCTACACCTCTATTTATACTACCTTTGGGCAACCTACCACCCCTTGGCCGGCAGTACCGCCTCCTCATGGCTGGTACTACCGCTTGGCCGGCACTACCGCGCCCACATGGCCGGTAGTGCCGCCCTTGGCAGAGACAACTCAAATTGCTACATTTTGACAATCCAATTCAAATCAAACTCATATCCAAGCAATCCTAACTCAAACACAGTCAATAACTCATCACCAACAAGGATAGACCTCCACATGGTCTTTCACCCCATGAGCCCCGGTATCTTGAGGCATAGGTAGTTTTGGTGGATTGCTGCACTGAAGCGGTTGAGAGTTACTCATCCCATGATGGCATTGAAAGGTGAATCGACGTCAATGACGTCAAACCTAATCACTTATGTGCGATGGTTCTCCCGCGAACCGAAGGTCATGAGGAGCTCCATCCTCCCCAGATGTTGGATAGATTTCCCTGGAACGAAACCCATGAGAGGGCGATCGGACGGGAGCAAGATGCCCTGGTGGTAGCCCCCCGTGATTCGCATAACTCCTTGAGCACACGAAGATAAAGTATGTCCGCGGAGCTAGCCCCATCGACAAGTATGCGGGAGACCTCACAGTTGGAGATGGTGGCAGTTATCAGGAGAGCGTCATCATGGGGGAACCTTAGGCCTTTTGAGTCTTCCTCAGTGAAGCTCAGTGGGATGCTCTCCCATTTGGGAGGAGCACTTTGAAGGTTCACCCCCACCATATTGACTTATCATACGTACTCCTTTCTTTGGCGCTTGGACTCATGCCCATAGGCTGAGCCTCCCATTATGACATTCACTTGTTTATGTGGTACTTGGAATGGGAGCTCTTGTTCAGCATTTTGTAGAGGTTCTACTAGGGGAGGCCCCCCAGGAGGCAGTGCAGGCACAGGGTGGATTGCTTGGAGAAGCATGGCCTCTACAGCCACGGGACGAGGCGGATACCCCCGATGTGGCTCAGGATCACGCTTGAGGAGCTTCACCACTTCGACGGCGTATTAGTGGCACTCACTTGTGTCGTGCCCGGCCGTCCCCTTGGTCTTGGTTGCCCCTTTTTTCCCCGAGACCTTTGTCACGAGCCCGAGGGGCCTTAAGCTTTGGACCCTTCTTTGGTCCTTTGGAAGCACCGTTCCCCTAGGGCGGGGCGTCGGCCACAACGAGAACCTTGGGGTCACGACCTCCACTGGAGCGGTCCCCCCACTCCTTGTTCTTTTTCTCGGAGGAGCCTTTTAGCCTTCTCCCTGGGAGTCTCCCCTAGCTTGTGGGAGGAGCCCCCTTTTTACCAAGTCGTCCTCCTCCCCGTGGGCATACTTCTCAACAACCTCGAAGAGCTATTGAGTGGGTTTTGGGGGATCCCTTCCAAGTGCCCGGTTCAATTCATCGGGAAGAAGCCCTTCCTTACACGCGTTAATGACCGTGGAGTCGGGGGCGTCCGCCACTTGGCTCAGCACCCGGGAGAAGCGCTTGAGGAAGTCTCGCCTGGACTCATCCTTTTGTTGCGTGACCATGAAGAGCTGATTGGGAAGCATGGTGCGCTTGTAACTCCCCTGAAAGTTCACGCTGAACTCTTCACGTAGCTGGGCCCAAGAGCGAATGGAGCCCCTCTTCTGATTGAAGAACCAAGACCGAGCGGTTCCTGAAAGGAAGAGCGGGAGGCGGTTGCACATCTCTGTCTCCCAGCCTCCTCCTGCTCGGATAGCCGTGGCGTAGACCTCCATGAATTGATTGGGATCGGAATCCCCATCATATGGTGCAATATTCGGTTGGCAGAACATGGGTCAAAACGGGGTCTCTGAGATGCTTCGCGCGAGAGGGTTCATGGCCCTGGGGCTACTTATATCTTCACACCGATGGGGAGAAGGCGACCTCGAACGGCGGTGGTGGTGACGGCGAGAGTCCTCAGAGCTGGAGGAGCTGGAAGCTCGGGGTCGGTGACGACGCCCCCGCTCGGGAGAGTTAGAGCGCTCCCATCGATGCGCAGATCTGGGAGCCCACGAGACCCCGGACTCAGCCTCCCCTCCCCGGTGGTGGTCATGGCGGCTGGGAGAGGCAAGGGCCCGCCCCGGGCTAGCAGAGCGAAAACTCCTCCCTTCCACTTGACTTAGCTAGGCTAGACAATGATCACCTGAGCCTTGTGAGTGCCCGGGGGCGGCTACGACTTGATTTCCCTGTTCCCCAGGTAGCGTCCTTGGAGGAGTAGGTGCCTTCGGCCTCAGAGGTTCCCCCTCCGCCCCGGGCCACGTCGCTCCTCGAGGGTTAGAGTCAACTCCAGCTGGTGGGAGTTGATTCACCATCTCCAGGTGCAGGCGCATCTGCCCAGGAGGAGGAGCTTGTGGGGGAGATCTAGGGGCCCTCACCGGGCAAAGTGCAAACTCGGGCCTCGGGAGTTGCGATGAAGGTACGAATTGCAACGGCATGGTAAGTGCTCCTCCAAAACCTGGGCTCGACGGGCGTAGCGGCTAGAATGGAGCCCCGCTAGTGACCATCGCATGAGTAAGGGGAGGAGGATTGTAGAGATTACCTCCTTGCTCACCCCCGGGGGTGAATGCTGGGCCCCCACGCGCCCCTGGATCAGTGGCGATTTGGACTGAGGGCGGTGGTAGGAGTGGAAAGAGGTGTGGATGGACCCCTTGAGGATGGTAGGAGGTCATCTGTAGTCCATGGTCTATCTCGGGGGTGAGGGCTGGCCCCAGAGGTCCCAACCCTACAGCGACGGTAATGTCCTGAGACTGTTGCCCTTGGCCCACGGCAGCCAGAGCAAGGGAGGAGGAAGTGTCCTCAGGTCCCAAGGCTCGAAGGACGTTGTCTTCCCCGGGGTGGACGGCTCCGATCTCCGAGGGAGGCGCTCGCCTGGAGGTCCGGCGAGGAGGGTTGTCGACTTGCTCCTTATGCTTCGGGGCTTGAGGAGGCTTGGTGTGCTTCTTGGTAGGAGCCATAGCCTTTGATGTTAGCTACGGGTCCCTACCAACGGCGCCAAATGTCGTATGTTTGGAAACGTGACAAAAGAGGGAGTGGACGTTGGCCGTCTTACGGGCCTACGTCCAAGAGAGAAAGAGTAGATACACGGGTTTATACAAGTTCGGGCGTCTAAGCAAGCGCCCTACTCCTGTCGGTGTGTTCCCCGGGGGGACTAGGGAGGGGGCTCCTGGTCCAGGCTCCCGAGGGACACACCAGTGATTTAGTTTTCATTCAATGAGAGCTCTCCCCTTTACATGTATGGGTTACAGTGGGGTTTTATAGGCGCCCAGCCTGTTACACAAAATACCATCCTACCCCTACTACAGTAGCTCAAGTAGGGGTATCTTGGTCATTTCCGGGTGAGGTAGTGGATCCCACGTCATTGCTTCGTGGGGGCTGGCCTCTGACTCCAGGACCCCACATGGTACTTCCTGTAGACGCCTGCGGAGTAGGAGGCAGCCTCCCGTAAACGTCCGCGGAGTAAGAGGGTGCCTCCCGCAGACGCCCACAGAGTATGCCCACAGAGGTAGGAGGCAGCCTCCCGTAGACGCCCGCGGAGTAGGAGGGTGCCTCCCGTAAACGTCCGCAGAGTAGGAGGGTGCCTCCCATAGACGCCCACAGAGTATGCCCACGAAGGTAGGAGGTAGCCTCCCGTAGATGCCCGCGGAGTCGGAGGGTGCCTACTGTAGACGTCCGCGGAGTAGGAGGGTGCCTCCCGTAGATGCCTACGGAGGTAGGAGGGAGTCTCCCGTAGACGCCCATGGGCACATGAGGGAGCCTCCCGTGTCACGCCCGCAGGGGTACGAGGGAGCCCCCTTAGCACGCTCGCGGAGACATAAGGGGACATCCCTCGAGGCATGCCCAAGGGGTGTGTCCGCAGCGCACGAGGGACCTTCTGTGAGGCGTAAGGAGACCTTTCCTTAGCACCCTCCGGAGAGTCTTCGGGACATGGGGTTGTCTCCCATGATGCGCAGACCGAAGTGGTGTCTTTCTCCAACACTATGAAAACATCAATGAGATGTATTCACGGTTAAATAACATAGTAAATGAGCTCAAGGGTCTTGGGCATCGCTAACCGATCTTGATATTATTCGTAAGATGCTTAGGGCTCTTCCGGTCAAGTATGAGACTTTGGTGATGTTGTTTCTCAACTCACCGGAGTTACCAAGGATGACACCCACTGGACTTCTCAGAAACCTTATCACGAATGAGCTTTACAAGAAGGATAAGGAAGAGCTCTTGGAACAAAGCTCTTCAAAGAAGAAGAACATCGCCTTAAAGGCGAAATCGGAGTCAAGCGATGAGCCGCTTGAGGACTCCGATGAAAATGACACCGAGGAGGAGATGGCACTCCTCGTAAGAAGAATGAGACGATTTATGAAGAGGTGCCCAAGCTCAAGGGCCCCTCATAAATTCAAGAAGGGACATCACTCTAGCGCCAACCGATATGCAAACATTAGGTGCTATGAGTATGACGAGAAGGGGCATATTGCCTCTCATTTTCCTAAGAAGAAGGACGACATGAACAAGTCGCCTAAGAAGAAGGTCTTCCAAGGGAAGAAGAAGCTTTTCAAAAGGCTTCACAAGGACGTCAAAGGCGAGGCTCACATTAGAGAGTGGGATTCCGAAGAAGAATATTCGGATTCTGACTCCTCCAAAGATGACACACCTTCATAGAAGAAGGGTCTCGCCGGAGTTGCAATCAAGGAGGTCTCTTCGCCCTTCGTCACTCCATTTTGTCTTATGGCAAGAGGAGAAATTAAGGTAAAATCTAATGACGAAGATGAACCTACTTATGATGAGCTAATGGATATGCTAGAGGACTTGAATGAGTACTTAGGCAAGGAGAAGTCCAAACATAAGGCTTTGAGAAAAGGATATCTTTCTCTCAAAGATTCTTATAAGGAGCTAAAGGAAGCTCATGAGTCTCTCCTTGCCAATGACCATTCAAAACCTCAAAATGATGTTGGCATTGAGTGCAATATTATTGATGATGTCTAGTTTAGGAATTGATTTATATTATGTAGCAAAAATTAGCATATCTACTTCTTGTGATGATTTAATTGATATGCCTTCAATTTCATGTGCTAGCTCAATTTCTTGCCATGAAAACTTAATGGTAGAAAATGATGAACTTAAAGAGCAAAGTTTAGATAGATGCTTTAAGGATAAGGACACTCTAAATAAAATTTCAAATAGTCAAAGATGTTCCTACAATAAAGAAGGTCTTGGATATATTCCTAAGAAGGGCAAGAAAATTAGTAACAAAGCTCCTCGGTTTGTAAAATAAAATGGGAAGCTTTGTTATAAATGTCATGATATAGGGCATTTAGCAAATGATTGTCTTTTAGGCAAAGAATCAAAAAATAATGTTTATGATTCATGCTATGTTCTTAAGATGGAAATGGTAATATTGTTGCTAAATTTGTTGGGAATCCTCTACTTGGCAAAAGAAACAAAGCCATTTGGGTGCCCAAAACCTTGGTTACTAACCTCCAAGGACCCAAACAAATTTGGGTACCTAAAAGGGTTTGATTTTCTTTTGTAGGTGAACTATAAGACCGGTGGACGGTATTGGGTGTTGGATAGTGGATGCATTCAACACGTGACCAGCGATCGAAAAATGTTCACTACATTCGAATCAGGGAATGAGCAATATGACAAGAACACATTTGGTAATATAGCAAAGGATAGGTATTTGGATTGGGTAAAATTGCTATCTCAAATGACCTTTCTATTTCAAATGTCTCCTTAGTTGAAACATTGAATTTGAATCTATTGTCCGTTGCTCAAATTTGTGATCTTGGTCTCACTTGCATGTTTTCTAAGAATGGAGTAGTAATTTCTAAAGAAAATGATAACTCTTTGATATTCAAAGGTTTTAGATTTGGAATTTATATTTAGTTGACTTCACCTCAAATGAGTCGTGTCTTCAAATATGTTTAATTGCAAAAACCTCTTTGGGTTGGTTGTGGCATAGAAGACTTGCTCATGTAGGAATGATTCAACTTAAAAAGGTTTTAAAAATGATTTAGTTGTGGGCTTGAAAGATGTGAAGTTTGAGAAAAAATAGACTTTGTAATGCTAGTCAAGCCGGCAAGCAAGTGGCTAGCTCTCATCCTTCAAAGAGTATCATGTCCACATCTAGACCATCAGAGCTCTTACATATGGATTTGTTTGGCCCGACAACCTATAAGAGCATCGAGGGCAATTCTTATTGTTTAGTCATTGTTGATGATTATTCGAGATATACTTGGTTTTTCTTTTTAGATGGTAAATCCGAAACCTCCGGTATTTTCAAAAGTTTTGCAAAAATGGCTCAAAATAAATTTGAGTTTAAAATAAAGAAAATTCATAGTGACAATGGTTTCGAGTTCAAAAATACAAGAATTGAAGATTATTGTGATGAACATGGAATAAAGCACGAACTTTCCGCTACCTACACTCTGAAGCAAAATGGAGTTGTAGAATAGAAAAATCGAACATTAATTGAAATGGCAAGAACAATGCTTGATGAATATGGCACTTCCGATAGCTTTTCGATGGAAGCCATTAATACCGCTTGCCATACAACGAATAGGCTTTATTTGCATCGTCTTTTGAAAAAAGACTTCCTATGAGCTTCTCATTAGAAGAAGGCCGAACATTTCTTAATTTCGAGTTTTCGGTTGCAAATGCTATATTTTGAAAAAGGGTGTTCGGCTTTCAAAATTTCAAAGTCGTTGTGACGAAGTTTCTTGCTTGGCTATTCTTCAAATAGTAAAGCCTATCGTGTTTTTAACAAAAACAAAGGTTTTGTTGAAGAAACTTGTGATGTTGAATTTGATGAAACTAATGGCTCTCAAGAAAAGAAACAATATTTGGATGATGTAAGTAATGAAGGCTTAAGAGAAGCAATGAAGAATATGACGCTTGGAGATGTGAAGCCGGAAGTGGACAAAAAAGATCAACCCTCATCCACTCAAGTTGAACCATCTACTTCCGCTACGCCAAGTCAAGTTCAACCAATTGATGTGGATGAGAAGAGTGATCAACAAGTTCAACCCCTACCTCAAAGAGCCCATCATGGACTCTCCAAAGATCATTCAATAGATCAAATATTGGGTGACGTTTGTAAGGGTGTTCTAACTCGATCTCGTGTCGCTTCTTTTTGTGAACATTACTCTTTTGTGTCCTATCTTGAACCTGCTCATGTAAATGAAGCTTTAGATGATCCGAATTAGGTGAACTCAATGTATGAAGAGCTCAACAATTTCGCTCGAAATGATGTATGGACGCTAGTCGAAAGACACAAGGATCAAAACGGTATCGGCACAAAATGGGTATTTCGAAACAAGCAAGATGAAAATGGTATTGTGGTAAGAAATAAGGCAAGATTAGTGTCGTAAGGTTTCACACAAATCGAATGACTAGATTTTGGTGAAACTTTTGCACCCGTAGCTAGATTAGAAGCTATTAGAATCTTGCTTGCATTTGCATCTTGTTTTGATATTAAGTTATTTCAAATGGATGTGAAGCGTGTATTTCTAAATGGACAAATATCCGAAATGGTATTTGTTGAACAACCTCCCGGTTTTGAAAGTCCTAAATACCCAAACCATGTTGACAAACTCTCTAAGGCGTTATATGGTCTTAAACAAGCTCCTAGAGCATAGTATGAGTGACTTAGAGATTTTCTACTTTCAAAAAGTTTCAAAATTGAGAAGGTTGATACAACACTCTTTACTAAAGTAATAGATGGAGATTTCTTTGTTTGTCAAATTTATGTTGATGATATCATATTTGGTTCTACTAATAAAGATTTTTGCAAAGAATTTGGTGATATGATGTCTAGGGAGTTTGAGTTGTCAATGATTGGAGAATTGAGTTTCTTCCTTGGACTTCAAATCAAGAAACTCAAGAATTGATGTCGGGCCCCGAATCTGCAAATCCGGACCCTCTGTGTATTCTGTGCCAGTGCAGGATCACGCTTAGCACACACAGCATACTGTGGTTGCACATCATGCATAATCACAAGGATATAAGAATAAATAGTGCAAACATGTATATAAACCGAGTTGTACGACCTTATGGTCTCCTTACGTATAAGTTAGCCACAGGGCTTACATTAATCAAAGTAAAGAAATAGCAATGAACATAAGTAAAAGTCGTGGAAGCCTTCATCTTGCCACAGTAATCGACCGGGCTTGCCCCTAGTTCATCGTGTCCTCGATGTACTCCTCCTCCCAAGCTGGTGTAGTCTCATCCATCGATGTTGGGGTTGATAAGCAAGGTGGGGTGAGTACACAAGGCACTCAACAAGTAATGCATGTAATGCGGCGCTATTACTATATGCGAGCTTATTCCAAAGGATTGGCTTAAATGGTTCTTTTGCATCAAAGCATTTTTAACTAATATCTTAGTTAGATTAAAGCAAATGGAACAGCTTATACGTAATAATAATTTCAAAAGGTTTTTCCTCGAGGATTCTCGCTACAGTATAACATTCATTTTTAACACTTGGCACACAGCCACCCTTCCATGTTTTGTTTATGAAAATCTACCCCTTGATCAGTAATCCCGAGCAATGCTCAATACCGTGAGCACGGCTATTCGAATAGTTTTGACACTGCAGAGGTTGTACACTTTACCCACAAGATACACCGCCACCACACAGTGATTGTCCGCAACAAAGCTTTTCAGAACCTCTACCTTAACCAAAGAACCTCTCCGGATTGCCTTCGCTATCACTTCCCTCACACAGAGCCAAGTATAGGACTGCCAATCACCGTTGGATGGGCACCAAGCCGTAGCACGTGTACGCTCCCCATACAGATACACCCCTGTGTCTTGTCACCCGAGGTATCGAGGAAAGATATCGTAACCCTAGTCAACTAGGTCCGCCCCATATCGCATATGTGGTTGTACGGTGACTCGGATCAAAGGCTTGCAAGGTGAAGTCCTTAATCCACCAAGGCAAGACTTCCAACACTCAACAATGGCACACAGCCCAATGTGGCACACAGACTCACATCACTCATCAACCCATCGCCACACAGCCCACAGCACACAACCTCTTGCCACTTGCCCCAGTCTAAATCATTTCCCACCCAGTTGATTATTGTGCAACACATGCCGACAATAACTCAACATCGGTACGGAACCACACAGGTCGCGGTACCTCAATCTCATCATGTGGCATCATCACACCACTTTTCAAAATACATTCAATATGTCTTTAATCAATATTGTAGCATTTTTCCGAAAGAACACTCATGATTCGTTGCAAAGCTAAGCATTTACTCGCGATCTAGCCTCCCGTGTTGGCACAATATTAACATCCAACTAATATAATCAAACTTAGGGTGACAATGATTAAGGGCATACAGTTAATAATTCAAGGTGGCATAACAAAATGGGTTGATTAACTACATTATCCCAAATTAATTTAAATTCATTTTAAATAATTAGCATGCATAGTTTCAAAGCATAAATTACATTTTAAAATCTGGGATCAAAATGATCAAAGCATCACTTGCCTTCAAAGAGTTGCTGGTCGTGTTCCGAAGCTTGGTCTTGAGCGACGAATTCTTCCTCGAAACTTTCCGGCAAATTTGCGTCTACGCATACAAACAAAATATGCAATAAATAGCTAATACAGAAGACTAGATGACCTCGAAAATTCAAATAAAATTCACCATTAAATAGCTCATAATTTGATGAATTTTTATAAATTTGAATCACCCAAATCCGAGTTAAAATGCAAAAGTTATAGTCATTTGAAGTTTGAATAAAATCTGAAAATACAGAAATTAAGAAAATCCGATTTTTCTGAATTATTTTTATACTCGAAATTCGCATATATGACGTCGATCGCGTCATGATGACGTCAGCACAGAAATGAATTTCGGTCGAAATATTTTTATATATAAAATATTTATGACGCTCATCACGACGTATCTCGACACGCGGCATGCCCGCAGGTCGCCACGCCGCTCTGGTCTATGGGCTGGGTCCACGGTTTGGCTTTGGTCCACCGTGGACTTGGTTCACAGAACAGTGCAGCCACGCGGCAAAATCCAAACCGTTCGCTAAAATCGACGGTCAGATCCTATGCCTGCGCGGCTCGACGACGCCTCGATTTCCGCACGACCACGCGTCACGCATCGAACGGTCCCCTCGGATCCAACGGCCAACGCACACACGGACTCGACGACGCTTCGGATACGCAGCGACACGCGGCGCAATCGCAACGGCTCGTTTGAATCAACGGCCGAGATTGGTCACGCTTCGGTCAAAGGAAACACGCGGCCGCACGCGATTGGTTGGAGGTGCGGCGCTATCACCGCCAAGACGCTCGAATTTGAACGGCGCGGATCCTAGGGCAAACCCGATCCGAACTCAACCGCTCAGATCCGATCCAACGGCCAGTTACGGAGTTGTTTACTATTCATGGCGCGACGTGGCTCAATCCTACGCGCACACTAACGATCCAACGGTGAGATGAAACTAAGATACAGAGACTAGATCTAATCTCTACCGCTCAATCCGATCTAAGCATGCAGATCTACACTAGAAGAACACAAAGAAGGGTGACGTGGGACGAACCGAGCGTGCGATGAAGATCGGACGGACGACGAAGCTCGATGAAAGGCGATGGCGCGCGAGAGAAAAGGTGCCGGAGAAGATGACGCAGCCCACGGTGCTCTGAGGCTTCTCCGGCGTGATGAAGTGGCTCGCTCGACGCGCGTGGCGGAAGGATTACTCCGGTGACCTTGGCGACGGCGGAGAGAAATCGCGCGAAGCAAACGACGAAAAACAGCGGCGCAAAGAAGCAACCACGGCGAGCTCAGACGGCGCTAGAGGGAGTCTCGGCGGCGCGGCGAGGAGTCAAAGATGCGAGTGAAAGCCTCGCACGACGCCTTCAACGGGACTTAAGGGCTGCCTCGACGGCGCGAACGGCCGGCGAAGTCACGGCCATCAACGCCACGCTCTCCGATGATCTCGTGGGGACGGCGACGTGGCGCGATCTCGCGTGCGTTCGTGCGGTGACGATCAGAAGGCTCACGCGCGCGGCGACGTGGCACACGACAAAGCGCGATCCGGACGGATGGCTTGGGCTAGGCGACGCTAGGGTTTCGCGGGTTGGTTGCGACACGCAAAGAATGGGCTCGGCCCATTATTATTCATGTGATTTTAAAACATTTCACATTTAAAATAATTCCGAAATTCAATTAAATCATTTGGGGCTTTTAAAATAGCGAAAAATTCTAGAAAATTTCCGTAAATTACTTTGAGATATTTGGAACTCAATTAAAATATTTTCAATAAAACGTTGCAAAAACTTTTCCTTTATCTAATTTGTTTTCAAGAAAGGCTATATTTGAATAATTCAATAAATTTCAATAAATTTCCAAAATTTCTCAAAATCAAAAATACTTCAAACTTTAAATTAGAGCAAAAATTAGGTGTTACAAACCTCCCCCTTAATGTAATCTCGCCCCGAGATTCGTGGTCGCCTACGTAAATAGGTTAGGAAACTCCTTCTTGAGTCTTCTTCACGCTCCCACGTGGCTTCACTTTCCGAATGGTTACTCCATTGAATTCGCAGAAACGTGTTGACTTGTTCCTTGTCTCTCCGTCCATTACGCCCGTAATCTTCATCGGATGTTCTTTGTAAGTCGATCTTCTTGCGGATCAATTGCCTCCAAAGGTGTTTGCTCCTCCGTGCTTGAAGACACTTCTTCGCCAGATACATGAAATACATCATGCACTCCGCCAAAGACTGTGGTAATTCCAATCGATAAGCAACTTCACCTCTGCGGCTCAAGATCTTGAATGGTCCGACATATCGGGTGCGAGTTTCCCTTTGCATGGAACCTCCGACTCCTTTGAGAGGTGTGACTCTAAGGTACACAAAATCTTGGGTTCAAAGCTCGGTTCCTGCGACGGTTGTCAAGATAACTCTTCCGCCTTGATTGTGCAATCTTCAATCTTTCCTCGATCGTAGCGATCTGTTCTTCCGCTTCTTGAAGAACGTCTGGTCCAAAAACATGTCGTCACTGTCTCATTCCAATTCAATGGTGTTCGACAGACCGACCATACAAAGCTTCAAATGGAGACATCGTAAACTCGCCGATAATCGTTGTTGTAACTAAACTCAAAGATAAGGCAAACACTTGTCCCATGAGGTGGAATATGCTAAAGCGTAGGCTCTCAACATATCTTCCAATATCTGGTTAACCCTCTCAGTTTGACCATCTGTCTGCGGATGGTAGGTTGTACTGAAGTTCAAACGAGTCCCCATTGCCTCATGTAGCTTACCCCAAAATCTGGAGGTAAATTGGGTACCTCTGTCTGACACTATCTTTTTCGGTACTCCATGCAAGCAGACGATCCGTGCCATATAAAGTTCTGCTAACCGGTCTCCGGAATAAGTGGTCTTTACTGGTATGAAATGTGCCACCTTGGTTAAGCGATCCACTATGACCCATATGGAATCATATCCACTTTGTGTTCTGGGCAATCCGGTTATGAAATCCATACCAATTTCTTCCCATTTCCATTCAGGTATCTTTAAGGGTTGTAATAGCCCTGCTGGTCTTTGGTGCATAGCTTTGACTCTTTGGCATGTGTCACATAATGCAACATATTCGGCGACTTCTCGTTTCATGCTTGGCCACCAAAATCTTTCCTTTAAATCTTGGTACATTTTCGCACTTCCTGGATGAATTGAGTATCTGGAGTCATGAGCCTCCTCCAGAATTAACTGCTTCAACTCCTTTTTGTTCGGTACACAAATGCGCCCTTTAAACCACATAGTACCTTGTTCATCCAGTTTGAAATCTTTTGCTTTGCCTTCATCCATTTTGCCCTTAATTCTTTTGATCTTATCATCATCTTTCTGCCCTTCCTTGATCTGATCTTCCAGGGTAGGTCTTACTTCCAAGGTTGCTAGGAATCCTTCTCGTACTATTTCCAGTTCTAATTTCTGGAATTCCTTACACAATTCGCTCGACTGCTTCCATCAAAGATATTTACACTGTGGTTCTTTACGCTCAATGCTTGCCACCACGCTGGCTTTACCAGGTGGTAGTGAATTCCTATATTATAATCCTTGATTAACTCTAACCATCTTCTTTGCCTCATATTTAGGTCACTTATGCGTGAAGATATACTTAAGACTTTTATGATCTCAGATACACTTCACATCTATTTCGATGAGATGATGACACCATATTTTTAGTGCATGCACCACGCAGCTAATTCCAAATCATGAGTCGGATAGTTCTCCTTATGTGGTCTCAATTGCCTCGATGCATAGGCAATTACCTTCCTATTTTGCATCAACACGCATCCCAATCCCTAACGCGATGCATCACAATAAATGTCAAGTCTTGATGAACGCTGTAAAACTAGTACAAAGCCGATGTTAATCTCCTCTTCAACTCCCGAAAACTCTTCTCACACTCAGCGCCCATAAGAATTTCCTTTCCTTTTCAACAATTGCGTAAGAGGTCTCATAATCGAGAGAATCCTTCGATGAATCGACGGTAATACCCGCCATTCCAAGGAAACTACGGATTTGGGTTACCGACTTGGGTTGCTCCCAATGCGAACTGTCTCCACTTTCTTTGGATCTACCGCAACTCCGCCGCAGTCATTATGTGTCCAAGAAATTCAACCTTATTCTTCCGTAAATCACATTTGCTAAATTTCGCAAACAAGCGTTGCTCTCTCAACTTTTCAAGGACTAGCCTCACATGCTCGGCGTGCTCTCTTCTCGCCTTGGAATAGATAAGGATATCATCTATGAATACGATTTACTAACTTGTCCAAGTATTCCATAAAAACCTTATTCATTAAGTTCATAAAATATGCCGTGCATTTGTCAAACCAAAGGACATCATCAGAAACTCAGTAGTGCCCATATCTTGACGAAAATGCGGTCTTGGAATATCCTCCGATCGGATCTTCAATTGATGGTATCCCGATCGGAGATCAATTTTGGAGAAGACTCCTGCTCCTCTTAACTGGTCAAACAAATCATCGATCCTAGGTAGAGGATCCTTATTCTTTATCGTCACATCATTGAGTGCACGATAGTCTATACACATCCTAAAACTCTCGTCCTTCTTCTTGACGAATAAGACAGGTGCTCCCCATGGCGATGAACTAGGTCTTATAAATCCCTTTTCTAGCAGCTCTTCAATTTGCTTCTTCATTTCCACCAATTCCTCTGTGGACATCCTGTAAGGTCTCTTAGATATGGGAGCTGTCCCTGGAACCAGCTCTATCACGAACTCAATATCTCTATCTGGCGGCATTCTAGGTAAATCTTCCGGGAAAACATCCGGATATTCATTGACTATGGAAACTTCTTCTAAGCTGACAGTCTTCATGCTGTTGACCATCAATTGTCCATCTCGCACTGATTTTGCTTCAAATTCAATCTTCTTTCCATCCGGGCTCTCGACCGATATGACTCTTTTTCCACATCCAAAGATCGCTTGTGATTGGTTAACCAATCCATTCCCGTGATAACATCCAAGGTTTGGGTATTAAGGACGATTAAGTTTGCTAGGAACTCAACTCCATTTATTATTAGTCTTACCCGTAACATCCTACTTTAGATCGGAGTTCGATCCAGGATTGACTATAAGCACACATTTAAGATTCACTATATCCATATCATTTTGAACAGCAAAATCTCGGAAATAAATGAATGTGAAGCTCCGAATCGAATAAAACAAGAGGTGGCATCGAGTTTACTAGAACTTACCCAAGACAACATCCGTGGCATTCTCGACTTCATCCGTTGTAATGTGGTTGACTCGGCCTCGTGCGTTCCTTGGGATGGAGTTCTTCTTTGTTGATGCCCCGATGTTCACGATTGGCGGGAGTCCTTGCGGTGTGTTCCCTGTGTTAAAGGCACGGGTGACACCTCCTTCTTAGGGCAATTATTGGCAAAATGCCCCATTTCATTGCAATGATAGCAACGTCTTCCCACCGCTCGAGAGGTTCCTCGACTGTGCTACGATTCTGGCCGAGTCTCGAACATTTCACCCATCGGGCGATTTGCGTAGTGGTACCCTATCATTTCTCCGGTGGTACCGATGAATCTGCTGAGGTGCCGTCCTCCGCCTCGCTGGCCTCGACGACCTCCTTGTTGCGCCATTCTGCGCTCTGTTGTCATCCAACTCTCGGCGCTTGTCCTCTAATATAAGAGCTTTGTTAACTAGCTCTTGGAAGTCGTGGAATGTGTGGGTGATCACCCCACTGCAACCCCGCATTTAATCCCTTCATGAAGCGGATTGTCCGCCTTATCCGTAGCCACGCCCTCCAGTGCGTAGCATGCCGCTTGGGTGAACTTGTTCGTAATCGCCACCGACCGCCACCTCGCTTGAGCTCCGAATTCCTCCTTTTGAGATCCATGATACCCTGTACATGGTAATCTGGCGAAAGTCGAGGTGAATTCCTCCCACGTGATACTGTGGGTCCTCATGAGCCGCATGTAAGTTTTCCCACCATTCTGCGGCAGTCCCTTCGAGTTGATGAGAGGCATAGAGTACCTCTCATGTCCTACACACTGGGTAATGTGCGCTTCCTTTCAATTGTCCTTAGCCAATCGTCCGCTTCGGTGGATTGGCGCATTCGAGAAAGTAGGTGGACGGGTTCTCATAAACTCCGACAACCCGAGTAGGGTTGTGGTCCATGGTTACCCCTGTGTTGAACATTCGCAGCAGCTTGGTTGGATATCTGCGCATGGTTTGAACCATCGTGTTCATAAGTTGAGTCCGGATACCAAGAAGGCTCCTGTGTTCTCGCATATCGACTGCGGCGGTTGAGGAATCGGCTCTTCATTCCGTTATCCGCTGGTTAGCTCCACTCACTGGCTCCAACATTTCCACGTGTCCTCACCATCTGTTGCAAGCTTCCAAGGTTAAGAAAAGAAGAAAGCATAGACAAGTAGAAGAATTTATGTGGGGAAACAGGTGTAACTTAATTTATTTAGCCACTTTATTGATATAATATAAAGTCGTATGGTTGCTCACAAGTGCCTAAGGGCAATGCAACGACACGGACACTCACAACCAAAACAAGTAAGCAAACATAGGAACCCATGACGACTCACACCTAATGGTGACTCTGAAGAAAAAGACGCGACTCAACCTTCGAGTCTCGACACTATACTCTACTAGACTCGATCACTCATCGAGCCAACCCGGCTGCGGCTCCCCCGGAGCATACACCAGTGGGTGCTCGCATCGGGCAACCGGTCCCGTGACTCATCGCACTGGTGCAAAAGACCTCATCGACTCCATTGGTCCCGGGCTGCTCGCTCCCAGACCGGTGCCTCTGCCTGGCTCCTCCGATCTCGATCGTAACTCAGGATCGCTCAGTGCTCGGGTCCATACTGAGCCATCTCCAACTCTGGATTTTACGCATGGAGTGAGCTAAGCCCTCCGCAGTGGATCTCGCCTCTGTGACCTCGGCGCGGGTCCTCTGCAACTCCGGATCTGCCTCGCCCAAGGCGTCCTCCTGGCGATGGCGACGCACTCGCCAGTGGGTGATAGTGGCGTCCTCCTCCACAAGCTCCATCTGTCAAAATGATTGTCTCGACGCGGATGGTGACGAAAGACGGTGCCTCCAACTCTGCGGAGTAAGTGCGGGCAACCGCCGATCGCTCGTCGCGCCGCCTCGGATTCCAGCCTCAAAAGAAGACCACTCGACCGAAATGTAGATAGGACGGCTCGCCTCGCCCTCTCCCGAGCATACATCGTGATCTTGACATCCCAGCGACGCCAAGTCCCGCCTGCACCACCAAGTCCTCGACATGCTGGTCTCATCAAAACCTCCGAGCAATCGTGATCATACGCCATAACTCCATGGCGATCCTCCGGGCGCTCTCCATAGGTGTGGATCATCCTCATCGCCAAAACAAACCTTGTTTAAATTAAACAGAGAATAATAAAAATTCAAAGATAGGTATGAAACAAGAGAGAAGAGATAAGTCAAGATTTCATTGATATTCTTGCTCAAGTTGATTAGGTCTTTAGAAAATAGTTTTACCCTCCTAGGCGTAACCAAACTAGGGTCAAGACCTACACCAACTGCTCGATACCACCTCTCGGCCCCGACCGCAAATCCGACCCTCTGTGTATTCCGTGCCACCCAGATCACGCTTAGCACACACAGCATACAGGTTGCACATCATGCATAATCACAAGGATATAAGAATAAATAGTGCAAACATGTATATAAACCGAGTTGTACGACCTTATGGTCTCCTTACGGATAAGTTAGCCACACAGGGCTTACATTAATCAAAGTAAAGAAATAGCAATGAACATAAGTAAAAGTCGTAGAAGCCTTCATCTTGCCACAGCAACCGACTGGCTTGCCCCTAGTTCATCGTGTCCTCGATGTACTCCTCCTCCCAAGCTGGTGTAGTCTCATCCACTGATGTTGGGGTTGATAAGCAAGGTGGGGTGAGTACACAAGGCACTCAACAAGTAATGCACAGAATGCAGCGCTATTACTATATGCAGAGCTTATTCCAAAGGATTGGCTTAAATGGTTCTTTTGCATCAAAAGCATTTTTAACCAATATCTTAGTTAGATTAAAGCAAAGGAACAGCTTATACGTAATAATAATTTCAAATGGTTTTTCCTCGAGGATTCTCGGCACACAGCCTTAACAGTTCATTTTTAACACTTGGCACACAGCCACCCCTTCCATGTTTTGTTTATGAAAATCTACCCCTTGACTGTAATCCCCGAGCAATGCTCAATACCGTGAGCACGGCTATTCGAATAGTTTTGACACTCTGCAGAGGTTGTACACTTTACCCACAAGATACAGCCGCTCACCACACAGGTGATTGTCCGCAACAAAGCTTTTCAGGAACCTCTACCTTAACCAAAGAACCTCTCCGTATTGCCTTCGCTATCACTTCCTCACACAGAGCCAAGTATAGGACCGCCAATCACCGCTGGATGGGCACCAAGCCGTAGCACAGTGCGCGCCCCATACAGATACACCCGTGCATCGTCACCCCGAGGTATCGAGGAAAGATATCGTAACCCTAGTCAACTAGGTCCGTCCCATATCGTATATGTGGTTGTACGGGTGACTCAGATCAAAGGCTTGCAAGGTGAAGTCCAGAATCGACCAAGGCAAGACTTCCAACACTCAACAAATGGCACACACCCCAATGTGGCACATGACTCACATCACTCATCAACCCATCGCCACACAGCCCACTGTGCACACACCTCTTGCCACTTGCCCCAGTCTAAATCATTTCCCACCCCATTGATTATTGTGCAACACATGCCGGCAATAACTCAACATCGATGGAACCACACAGTCGCGGTACTCAATCTCATCATGTGGCATCATCACACCACTTTTCAAAATACATTCAATATGTCTTTAATCAATATTGTAGCATTTTTTCGAAAGAACACTCATGATTCGTTGTAAGGCTAAGCATTTACTCGCGATCTAGCCTCCCGTGTTGGCACAATATTAACATCCAACTAATATAATCAAACTTAGGATGACAATGATTTAGGGCATACAATTAATAATTCAAGGTGGCATAACAAAATGGGTTGATTAACTACATTATCCCAAATTAATTTAAATTCATTTTAAATAATTAGCATGCATAGTTTCAAAGCATAAATTACATTTTAAAATCTGGGATCAAAATGATCAAAGCATCACTTGCCTTCAAAGAGTTGCTGGTCGTGTTCCGAAGCTTGGTCTTGAGCGACTAATTCTTCCTCAAACTTTTTCAGGCAAATTTGCGTCTACTGCGTACAAACAAAATATGCAATAAATAGCTAATACAGAAGACTATATGACCTCAAAAATTCAAATAAAATTCACCATTAAATATCTCATAATTTTATGAATTTTTAGAAATTTTAATCACCCAAATCCGAGTTAAAATGCAAAAGTTATAGTCATTTGAAGTTTGAATAAAATCTGAAAATACAGAAATTAAGAAAATCCGATTTTTCTGAATTATTTTTATACTGGAAATTCGCATATATGACGTCAGCATCGCGTCATGATGACGTCAGCACAGAAATGAATTTCGGTCGAAATATTTTTATATATAAAAATATTTATGACGTCATCGCTGACGTCATCTCGACACGTGGCACGCCCAGAGGCTGCCACGTCGCTCTGGTCTATGGGCTGGGTCCACGGTTCGGCTCTGGTCCACCGTGGACTTGGTTCCTGAATAAGACAAACCACGCGGCAAAATCCGCACCGCTCGCTAAAATCGACGGCCGATCCTATGCTGCGCGGCTCGACGACGCTCGATTTCCGCGACGCCACGCGTCCACGATCGAACGTCCCCTCGGATCCAACGGCCAACGCGAGCGGACTCGACGACGCCGGATACGCAGCGACACGCGGCGCGAATCGCAACGGCTCGCTTGAATCAACGGCCGAGATTGGTCACGCCGGCCAAAGGAAACACGCGTCGCACGCGATTGGTTGGAGGTGCGGCGTTATCACCGCCGACGCTCAATTTGAACGGCGCGGATCCTAGGGCAAAATCGATCCGAACTCAACCGCTCGATCCGATCCAACGGCTCAGTTACCGGAGCTATTTACTATTCATGGCGCGACGTGGCTCAATCCTACGCGTACACCAACAATCCAACAAACCGAGATGAAACTAAGATACGAGACTAGATCTAATCTCTACCGCTCAATCCGCATCTACAGATGCATGATCTACTCTAGAAGAACACAAAGAAGGGTGACATGGACGAACCGAGCGTGCGATGAAGATCGGACGGACGACGAAGCTCGATGAAGGCGATGGCGCGCGAAGAAAAGGTCGCCGAGTCGAGGAAGATGACGCAACCCACGGCGCTCTGAGGCTTCTCGGCGTGATGAAGTGGCTCGCTCGACGCGGCGTGGCGGAAGGATTACTCCGGTGACCTTGGCGACGGCGGAGAGAAACCGCGGCGAAGCAAACGATTTAAAAACAAGCGGCACAAAGAAGCAACTACGGCGAGCTCAGACGGGCGCTAGAGGAGTCTCGGCGGCGCGGCGAGGAGTCAAAGATGCGAGTGAAAGCCTCGCGACGACGCTTCAACGGGACTTAAGGGCTACTCGACGCGGCGCGAAACGGCCGGCGGAAGTCACGCCATCAACGCCACGCTCTCCGATGATCTCGCGGGGACGGCGACGTGGCGCGATCTCGTGCGTTCGGCGGCGACGATCCAAGGCTCACGCGCGGCGACGTGGCACACGACAGCATGCGATCCGGACGGATGGCTTGGGCTAAGCGGCGCTTAGGGTTTCGGGCGTATGGGTTGCGACACGCGACAAGAATGGGCTCGGCCCATTATCGCTCATGTGATTTTTAAAACATTTCACATTTAAAATAATTCCAGAAATTCAATTAAATCATTTGGGGCTTTTAAAATAGCAGAAAAATTCTAGAAAATTTCCAGAAATTACTTTGAGATATTTGGAACTCAATTAAAATATTTTCAATAAAACGTTGCAAAAACTTTTCCTTTATCTAATTTGTTTTCAAGAAAGGCTATATTTGAATAATTCCGAATAAATTTCAATAAATTTCCAAAATTTCTCAAAAATCAAAAATACTTCAAACTTTAAATTAGAGCAAAAATTAGGGTGTTACAATTGAACATTCGTGAGCTAAGCCAAGTACATAAAGTATCTACTCAAAAGGTTTGTCATGGAGGATGCAAAGCCCATCAAGACTCTAATGGCATCCAACGGGCATCTAGACATCAATGAGGGAGGTAAACCGGTAGATTTAAAGCATTATCATTCTATGATTGGTAATTTACTTTATCTTACCACATCTAGGCCCGATATCATGTTTAATTTTTGCATGTGTGCACACTTTCAAGCTTCTCCTAAAGAGTGTTATTTAGTTGTCGTCAAGAGAATTCTAAGATATTTAAAGCATTCCTCAAATATAGGGTTATGGTATCCTAAAGGTGCTAAATTTAATTTAGTTGGATATTCGGATTTGGATTATGCGGGTTGCAAAGTGGATAGAAAGAGCACCTCGGGAAGTTACCAATTGCAAGGTAGATCCCTAGTTTCATGGTTCTCCAGAAACAAAATTCCGTAGCCCTATCCATCGCCGAAGCCGAATATATTTCTGCCGGTAGTTGTTGTGCTCAATTGTTGTGGATAAGGCAAACCTTAATGGATTATGGAATAAATTTCTAAAATGTGCCTCTATTATGTGATAATGAAAGTGCCGTTAAAATAGCCAACAACCCGGTCCAACACTCAAGAACCAAACATATAGATATCTGTCACCATTTCTTAAGAGATCATGTTAGCAAAGGGGATATTGTAATTAGTCACATTAGAACCGAAGATCAATTAGCGGATATCCTCACCAAGCCCTTAGATGAAGCTTGTTTTTGTAAATTGAGGAATGAGTTAAATGTCATAGATATCTCTAATGTGGTTTAAATGTTTGCACCTTAATTGATTTTTTTATTATGGTGTTTGTTGAATTTTAATTGATTCTTGGTTTGGTTAGATGAGAAACATATTAAGGGGGAGTATTATACCTTTCATATGTATTCTACATCCCTAAAATGTGAAAACACCAAAATTAGTGCTATTATTCTTCAAAAAGTGATTCTAGACCATATTAGGTCAAAATACTTGAAATTATTCTATTTTGGGATTTTAAAGTGTAAACTTCCTTAAAACCTTCATTTTCAATCTATTAATATATAAATATCATCTCTTGAAATACTTATCTTAGTATATTCTCTATATATTGAAAATAAACTCAAAAATGTTGCTTGACAAAATCTTGGTTTTCACCAAATTACCATCAATCAAAATCTTAATCTATATTGGTCAATTTGATGCACATTGTTTAGTTTTTCATCTTTGGAACTAGAATCATATAGTTTCTAGTCTACAAAAAGGTATTTTTCAACTCATACATGCAAATGAACCTTATTTTTGCTAGTTAAGTGTTTTGTTTCAAAGAGAATGTTTTTGAAGCAAAAGGGACCTATCTCATGTAAAAACTATTTGTAAAATAAATTTCTCGATTGATTTATAAGGTTGGAGTGCTCATATATGTTTTCCATCAAAATTTGCAAACATATGAGATATTCAACTCATTTGGCACTTTTGGATCAAATTTCAGCCTGTCAGGCTGTCAGTTCCGGTAGCACTGCCCTACATGAGCGGTAGCACTGGAGCCCGGTACTACCAGCCTGAGGGCGGTAGCACCGAATCAGTCGGTTTTTAGGGGATAATTCAGGTGCGGTGCAACCGCTCTACTCTTCCTCCTCATACCGCATAAGGTTTTCTCTCTCCTCTTCTTCTCCACTTCTTTCTCCTCTCAAAAAAAATCTTCAAGAATCTCAAGGATCTTCCTCACCCCTTGTTCCTAACCCGGTCCTCCTCCAAGGTACTTCTTTTTCCTTCAAATATTGGGATCCTTTTATGCCCTAGGTTCCATTTCATAGGTTTTTAGGGTTCTTGTGAAATGCGGTGAAATTTGTGCAACTTTTGATAAAATATGTGGCTAGATTGAGTGATATGAAGATTCTCTGAGTCATTAAGTTATTTTGTTTGAATCAAATCACTCAAAATCACAAGATTTATCAAATTTAGGTTTGAACCTCTTGTGGCCGGTGCTACCGGTCCAGCATGGGCGGTAGCACCAGGATATCATATCTGTAGGGCATATAACCTTTGATCTCACTCCTTGCAATCTTTGTATATCCAGCGATCATGCCAAAAACCAGAGGTGTTACCATTCCTTGTGGTAGTGGTTCTCGCCGAAAGGTGATGGCAAATAGAGGTCATGCTCCTCCTCCTCAAGCGACTGATAGTCAGGATGACATACCAATCGCTGCAAGACATCGTGACGTCAGGCAAAAGAGTCAGCATGACATTGGAGGTAGCTCCAGGACAGATAAAAGAAAGCTAATTGCATTAGAATCTAGCAATGAAGAGACAGAAGAGAATGATTCTATGGAGGTTGATGAAGGTGGCAATGAAGATGAGGGATCGGGGGAAGAGCCTGAAAATTTTGATGAATTTGATCCTTCTGCTGATCTGAGGACAATCAAATGTTACTCCTATTTTTCTCTCAAACAAGCAAATCAATATATGTTGCCTAGGAATGCCACTGAGGATAGATTTAGAACCATTTTTCAGCAAAAAGTATATTATGAGGTTTACATGAACAAGGAATTTGTTGATCATAAATAGGTTAACTGGGAGCACATAAGGAAGATTCCTCTGTTTATAGGAGTTCCAGAGCTGTTTCAGGGTACAGGCATGTCAGATTTTGTTAGCCGGAAGTGTGGTTACAATGAAGATATGATCAGACAATTTTATGCTACATTGCACATTTCTGAGTCATTTGATGTTATTACTTGGATGACTAATGCCGCTGTACAACTTCACCAAGGATGAGGTAGAGGAGGTTTGGGGGATTTTCCACAGTGGGTATCTGAGAGTACACAGTGACAGAGTACTCCTCCTTGCTAGGCGGCTTGAGTTCTATGATCCAGCTGCTCCGATCAAGCATCGAGGTAAAATGGTGCATCTTCTTCCCTAGTCGAGCCTCATCAACAGGATCGTCAGGGTTACCATTCATCCAAAGAGCGGGAATCTTGATGAAATCAGAGGGTATGCATGGAACATCATGAACAAAGTCATGTACAATCACAAGTTTGAGGTCGCTGACTTTATGATCCGTGAGATGGCTTCATCTACCTGCGATAGAGGTAAAAGGATCTACTTTGCTCCTTTCATTATGATGATAATTAAGAGAGTGACTGGATATCGAGGAGGGTGTGGCAGTGTTCACAATCCATACCAGCCTCATGAGGTGGCTCCTTAGACCATTAGTCAGAGAGGCCAGTCATCCTCTCAGTAGTCGTAGCAGCAGGAGGACCTAGAGGTAGAGGAGCACCCTCAGGCAGCTCAACAGGCTCCCCATGATCAGTTCTTTGATAGTCTGAGAAATGATATGATGAGCAGCCTAGCAAGTATCAGGTCTGACATGATGAGCAGCTTTACTCGAGTAGATGAGTATCAGACTCAGACCAGGCAGATTGTTGAGGAGGTCAGAGGGCGAGTGAACTCCATTGATTCGACCATTTCCGAGCTTCTCTCATCTTTAGAGGAGTTTCACGCTCAGCAGGCACCTATTGCATTCTAGCGCTATGGGTCTCGCACTCCATCTACCCCTCCTCCTCATCCTCCCTCTTCATGAGCTCATCGGTGATCTTCTCTATTTTTTTGGTACTTGATGCCAAAGGGGGAGAAATATGATAAACACGACAGAGTTAATGAAGTTGAAGTCAAGATGTTAAGAATTAGCTTATGCTTTTAAAAGCTTTATATATTTGTATGTAAGCTTATGATCTTCTAGATGTTTTGGATGCTTATGATCTTTTGGATGTGTTGGTTATTATGGTTGTTTATGGTTGCTTAAAATTGCAAATTGCTTATCTTTGCACATATATGTTTTTGATTGTTCATCCACATCCCTAATGTTTAAATGGAACTCCATCAAAATTTTCAATTTTCTCTATATGTGCAAATTTTCATTTTCTACTCATATGCACATCTTTAGGGGTAGTTTTAAATTAAACATTATGTTTTAATAGTGTTTTGCTTCAATCCTCTTCTCACATATCAAGAAGCAAAATTTTATTAAAACTCAATTCCTGAGTATACAATATATTCCGCTTGTTGCATACTCAAAATCAATTACAATTTAATTCACATACTGAGGTTGTCATAAATTACCAAAAATGGGGAGATTGAAAGCATGTAGGCTCCAAATTCCTTTTGGTTTTGGTAATTAATGACAATCGTGGTTAAAGTACTAATATTTTCTTTAAGAATATTAAAAATCGGTTGGTCCTAAGTTTGACGATCAGTGGAAGCATGAAAACAACGTAAAAGAAGATCAACGCGTCAAGAAAATGACTAAGATATAAATTTAAGGACCTTTTCCTAGCCTTCTTATCGATCTTGGAGTTTAGAGAAAAGATTGGATTGCTAGAAATAGGGCCGTACTATTAAGAGGGTCTTGACGTTTGTCTTGATGTCGTTTAGGGTTTAAAAGGCTTAACTCTATGCTTAAGATCATGCATTATGGCAAATTAAGTTTTCAATTGAAAATTCTATGAATTTAAAGGAAACTTCACAGAGTACGGTGCTACTGGGCATGCGGTAGCACCGGCCCCTAGATTGGTGCGTAAAAACCCGAGAATGGTATTTTGGGGGATCTGGCTAGACGGTGCTACCGCCCTTCGTACCGCGGTTCTACCAGGCGAGCGGTAGCACCGGCCCTCTGGAGCGGTGTGAAAATTCTAGAGGACTTGCATTTTGGTAGTCCGGTGCTACCGCCCATAGTAGCGCGATGCTATTGAGCGAGCGGTAGCACAGATCAAATTGCCTGGTGTAAGAATTCCATAAGGGTGCATTTTGAGACATTTTGGCGGTCCGATGCTATCGCCCATAGTAGCCTGGTGCTACTGGACAAGCGATAGCATCAGCCAAAATGTCCGATGCAAAAATTCCAAAGAGAAACTCTTCTGGCTGAGAAAATTTAAAGGGGCCCAGTGCTATCAATCCTTGTTGGGTGGTAGCACCGGACCCCCTACACAACAGCCTCTTCTCCAACCGTTGGGTTGGAGCCCAGTGCTACCGGTCCTACATGGGCGGTAGTACTGGGAATCCTGACATGAGCATGATTTGAGCTCAAACGGCTAGTTTTATTGGTCTGAGGCTATAAATACCCCTCACCTGTATTCTAGAGTAACTCTTGATCCTCATTGATGATATTTGAGCTCTAGCAAGTCTTCTTCACTCCTTAGTGCATTAAATTCTCATTTGAGACATTGAGGAGCAAATTTGAGTGTAGCATTTAGTGTTGAGCTTTTAGACACTCAATCCAACCTCAAACAAGTGTCAAGGCTTAATACTTTGGAAGTTGCCGCCTCCTAGACGGCTTGGAGGCGTTCGTGCGTGGTAAGCTTCTCGATGAAGATTGTGAGAAGCCCCAGCAAGTTGTGAAGGTTGGAGTTAGCCTACCCGGAGCGAGGAAGAACTTACCATAGTGATCGAGGAAGGCTCAAGAGGGTGGAGCCGGTTTGAAGTTGTTCAAGTCACCTCAACGTGGATTAGGGGAGACCGACAAGTCTCCGAGACCATGGGATAAATTTGTGTGCTCTTTTCTCGTGGTTTGCTCTTCTTGATCTCTTGTGCAATTTACATTTCTAGCAAGTTGAGAACATTGATTTGGGTGTAGAATCATTTCTTGCTTACTTGATTTGTTGGAGCATTCAGTGATCACTAGAAATCTTAGTTTTAATATGTCAAAATTCCAATTCTTACTTAGTGATTTTAGTAATTGCAATTAGAGAAGAAAATTTTAGAAACCTCCTATTAACCCCCCCTCTAGTCGGTTATCCTTGATCCTACAACGTTGAAGTGCTCGGATCGTTCGAGGGTGAAGCGTTGACTCAAGATCAAGTTCCAGATCAAGACCAAGAACTTTTTCAAGGCAAGTTGTGCTTCAATCATGTTGAACCCAGTTTTGCAAATGCAGTGTTGATTTAAATTACTACATGTTATTTTATGCTTAGAATTGTTTTCAATTAGTTTGGGATTTAGCCATTCAACCCAGTCGGATTATACCTACCTTATTATTTGTATGCCATGATTATTTGTCACCCTAGGATATATATTATTAGTTGGTTGCTAATAGATACTAATGTGGGTTGATTAGATCATGAATAGTGTGCTTAGCCATGCAACGGGCTATTGATATTTTTTGAAATCTCATATTCAATTTGACTAATGGAATATGAAACATGTTTATGAAAAGGTGTGTCATGTGTTGTCACACAATGATGTTGATTTGTTGATGTCATGTGTTGCACGATAATCAACTGGGGTAGTAAATGATTTAGATTGGGGCAAGTGGTAAGTGGCTATTATGAGTCGTTGTGGGCCTGTGTAGTATTGGGTTGATATGTTGATTTATGAGTGAATGTGAGGTGGTTTCTATGAGTGATTAGAAGTCTTGCCTTGGTCAATTAAGGACTTAATCTTGTAAGCCATTAAACTGGACTAATTATGTAACTACATGTCTAGAATAGAATAGACCTAACTCAGTAAGTTAGCGAGTCTTGATCTAGAATGTCTCAGGTGGAAGACCAAACTATGTGTGCGGTTAAGGGAGGGTGTTTGTGTAGGCATCTTGAACAAGGATTGTTCCTAGTCCAACGATAAGTCTGTCCTATTTCTCTGTTGTGTGTGAGGTGAGGAATGGTGAGACAGGCTTATCGGGAGGGTCTAAGTTTTGATAGAGTTTCCGAAATGTTTTGTTATGATCTTCTTAGCCACACGTCGATGGGTACGTGACATTGCATGGCAGTATAAGCTTGATCATATCTTGTAGGTAAAATGTATAACCTCTGCAGAGTGTAAATCTATTCGGATAGCCGTGTCCCCGGTTATGGATAATACTCGGGAATTTCTATCAAGGATTACATTTTATAAAATGGAACTTAGGAAGGGAGGCTGTGTGCCATTGGAAGTATTGGAAATTGGTTTAGCATGTGTGCCAATTTATTCTTGAGAAATATCTAAAATTTAATTACTATTGTTATTTGCTTTACTGTTATTTCAATATATTTATTGTATTAAATTGTAAATACTGATTATCTGCAAAATAATTACACTAGCCATTTATTTGGAATAAGTCTTGCATATAGCTATATTAGACTTGTATTCTATACACAACTTGTTAAGTAATTTATGTACTCACTCTTGCCACACCAACATCATCAATTGAAGAAAAGTCTGCAGCTGCTTTAGAGGAGGGGTATCTAGAGGAAGCAAATTTCTAGGGTGTGAACCTTATTAGTTGCTTGTGGCATATTGATAGGTTATTTACTGCGTTTTCGTTCCACTGTAGTTTTAACTTTTATAGTTGAGCCTTTCGTGGCATAATCATGTAAAGTCGACTATAAGGTCAATCAACTATTTTATAGTTAACAAATGAAATCTTTTATTATGTTTTCGCTATGTATGATTGTAATAATCATCTATATTACCACTGTGTGCACTAGCGTGATCATGGACTAATGCAATATACATAGAAGGTTCGGATTTACATATTCGGGCCCCAACAAAGCGCCTTGTCGGTGGTGATGATGCACCGTATCCACTCGAGGTTGCAGACGACGGATTGCTCATGGCTGAGGATGATGGAGGGGTAGACGAAGAGCGGGTCAAGAAGGCGGAGGTCATGCGTGGGTAGGTCGAGCCGCCGCATGAATGCTGGCTTGACGACCACCACTGGGTATGAGGATTGAGATAGGGAGAGAAGAGCAAGTCCGTGTGAACGGTGGTTGGAAGCGATAAGAACAATTGAGTAGGTAGATGGAGATAAGATCATCTTTTTTTTCTCCCCTCATCAGCACAAATGAGGATAGTGGTGGGCCATGGGCCGTCCGAGCGAACAGTGGGCTAGGGAATTGATGAAGCGCGTCCGATAGTAACGAACATATGCTTCATAGAAATCCTGTATATATTATGTAATGTCAGCACTAGGTATGAAACGAGTCCTTGATTAAGAGGTCAATTGTTTTGTCACTTTTCAAATGCAACTCTTCCAGGCTAATACAAAATAACCATGCATGAGAGGCTTTCGTTCCCCTGTTGTTTCTTAAAACTGAAGCCACAATGTATGTATTCCAATACAGTTAAGTAAATTTCATGAAACTAAAATTTTACTAGTGAAACTATCAATTTGTTGCAACTTTATCGGCAATTTTACTGAGATGCAATGTTAAGAGGGATGGTTCTAGGTATCTACTGCTTATATGTTGTGTTGTCGAGAGCGTGAGTCCTTAAGGGGATAAATGTAATACTCTAGTCCATCAGTGTGAAGGTCTATGTAGCCTATGTGGAGTAATATAAGATTAGTCCTATATTGTTTATATAAAGTGAGTTGTAGTAATATATAATGCATATTGGGTCCAAACGCAGGTTGGAGATATCCATGTCCTCACAAAATTCCTACTAAAACACATTCATGTGCGTAAAAATGGTCGGATATATCCATTCCTCGTAAAATTCCTACTAAAATGCACTCATCTGTGTAAAAGTGGGAATCAGAATTTAAACCACGGATAATAACATGATTGTAGGCGCTATGGCAGATAACCCGATTAAGGGCCTGCTTGTTTTTTATATGGATTCTGGATTTTGACCCAAAAGATGAATCAAAAACAACCAGCCCGATTCTAGGAATTGATTCTTATAATTCAACCCACCCATATACACTAGAATCCACAATGCACTTCATATGTGCTTCTGTGGATTTTAAGGAATACAAATATGAGAATGTCACTGAAAGTTCCAAGTAATTACCCACCAAATGCTATCCTAGAATCCAGAATCAACTTCTCTATAGCCATAATCTAGAATCAGCTTTTGAAGAATTCACGGTAAAAACAAACCGACCCTAATTGTCATGTTGGCTTTTAATTAATAGACAAAATATCATATATGGGCGCATCATGGGTCAACTGGGCCACCTAATAAAATTTGGAACAGCATTTGAATTCGATTGGAGTATAATAATATACAACAAGCTTTCGTGATCCTAGCATAGTGGCATATATTTTTTGAACTCTCGAGGATGTAGCACGAGAAAGGGACAGGAACAGAGTGATCGATAGAAAATGTTTTTCTTGTCGTTTTTCTGAATCTCTAATATCGCTAGACATTTTTCTTTTCCTTCAATTATCGTAACGGATGGTTGAGCAACTGGTTATATTACGAATACAGCAGTTTTTGTGGTTATCTCATAATGAAATGCTGATCGTGCTCGCTATATTGCGACAGGAATGCTAACACAAACGACTAATATGATCACACAGAAACAAATTGATCCTGCTACCAGAGTGATTATTAACCTAACAAAATTGCAAAATGGAATGCAAAGAAACGGACACGTGCGACCAGGGTGTCCGATTGAAGCGAACCATCGAAGCTTTGGCTCCACATTTGACAACAGATTTAACAGCAACAATTGTAATCCATCCGATAATTTGGCGCAACATTTGTTGCAACAATTTCATTCGACAATGTGCAGAGAGCTAGCATGCTTCTCTGTTTGTGCCGCTCGATGCTTCACTTCAGACGTTTTGCTTCCTTTTGTCTTGTGCCACTTGAAAAATCAAGAAATGTGGGATTGGCCATTGAGCTTGTCATTTTGTTACAAGATCAGTGACCGTCCAGCTTACATGACTGTAGGTTTTGAATGAGTAGTTTCAAAGTCATAAAGCCCACGAGTGCACATTTAGGCCACGTTTGGAACGCATGATTCCCACGGAAATTGAAGTGTTTTCTACGAAATTTTTACGTACGTTGCAAACAAGCTTTACTATCACGTATGTCTTCATGCACCGTACCTGTAGTTTAGTATTTAGTGCTGAGCATATAGTATTTCAAGAGCATGTAGTTAAACATTTTTAACTTTGACGGCTTATACAGGAAAAAAAAAAAAGGAGCAATGCTTTATGCTTTCCCTCCTAATACGAGTTGTACAAATCTTAAAGCAAACGAAGAGGTAAGTAATCACCATCTACTCTTCATTCATGCTTTAATATTTGTACAACTTTACAAAAAAAAGATAAAGGCACCTCTGAAAAAAAAAACATGGTACATTTTTTTAACAAAGAGAGTAGCTTTTGCAGTACCTCTGTAATGTTAGGCATTTTACACCCTTCCAACCAGGACACGATGACAAATGTGTAACAGTTAAGTTAGCACATGAGCTCCTCAATCCTCATGGCAAGCGGCCCAATGGATGAAAATGGGCCTGGTCGGCTCACTAGCCCAACTCTCAAAAATGAGCCCAGTGGGCATTTGCTCGATAGCCCATTTGAATTTTCGTCCATGATGACCCATACATGGGCCTACCCATCCTTTCGTGTTAATCAGTCTCACGTCACGTCTCGCACGCCCACTCTGCGCTGCTCCGATCATCCTAGCCCACCACGACGACGGCCCAAAGCCATCCACCGCCGCATCTCATGAGCTCTGTTGCTCTGCTCCACCACCCCGGACGTCGCATCGCAATCTCTCCTCCGCTCCCTTCCTAAGCCGAGCAAGAGCAAGAGAGGAGAGGAGAAGAGGCGCAAGAAATCTCTGCACCATGTTCAAGAAGTGAGTCCCCCTCCTGCTCCCCTTCTCCATCTCCCCAATCCCCCCTCCAAACTCCCCGTTCGGTCTGATATTCTGTTGCGCTGTATCACCGATCTGATCCTTTCCGCTGTGATGACTTTGCGCTGCTAATCTCGCCCTACGGCGACAAAACCTCGGATTGTTTGTTATGCATGCCGGCACAAGTTGTTATCTATTTTTGTGTGCTGAATCGATGCATAAGATGTGTGTTCTTGACTGCAAGTGTGTAGAGCCAGCGATCTTTCTCTCTTTTTTATCTCCTTTTTCGCGCCGCCGGGTGGTGGGTGGGTGTGGATTGGTGGATTGCTATAACCTTTGGTCCTTTATCTTGCACGAAACAACCAACGAAGACAGCAGCAAGCTCCTATCGAGAACATGATGACAGATGACCAATTTCTCTAATATCTCGGCCTCTCGATTGTATACGTGAAAATGTGTTGCTTAGCTCAGTTAAGGCCCTGTTTGACAGATAGAACTCCAGATTCTAGCTCCACCTCAGATCTGGAGCTTATAGGCTAAAATAAAGTGAATTAAGTTTATATTTTTAGTCTAAAATGTAAACAAGATGACTCATCTAAACACTCTTAATGTACCTACAGCTCTACATCCATAAATTTTTGGAGCTAGGAATATCCTGCTCTACCAACCGACGGATTTTAGTGGAGCTGGAGCTGTGCCAAACCACCCCTAAATGGAATAAGGAAGAGAAAGTGTAGTGTGATAACGGAAGATGCAAATCAAATTTTAGGTTTTGATGCAAGGGTTGAGATAGACGAATGTCCACTCCCTTTGCGGTTAAGGCAACAACAACAACCAAGCCTTTTGTCTTAAACTTGTTGGGGTAGGATAGGAAAGAAACCCAATCAAAACTTTTGGGTTTAATTCCATGAAAGGAGGCTGTTTTATTTTACATTGGCTTGCCAAGCCTAACTCAACCCTCCTCCTTTTTCCTATCTTGGGACAGGCTATGTAGAAAAACTACACATGCAGAGTTTCCCATTGCGGTAAGGCATTTGAGAATATTAGCATTGGGCACTCTAACACAAAGGAAGAAGCCAAAGCCAATCCGGTAGCTCGAACTCAGACTATCTACGAAAAAGATGGCATTCTCCCTTAATCTTCCTTGTTTTGAGAAGCGGGGAGAGGTAGTTTTGTCAAGCTCGTTAAACGCAACGACAGTTAAAGCTAGGGAGATTTTCCAGGCCAGCCAACAAAGTGGGATATTCTTTGGAAGAAAGCCTGTATTGTTTGACAAGATCGTTAGGGCGGTCTCAACACTCTGAAATTATTTGTAGATGCGGCATTGGTTCCTTGCGTAGCTATTCAAGTGAGTATGTATGACTCTATGGTGGAGATTGATGATGCTCTTCTATAGGTTGGAGTTTATAGCAGCATATGGTGGAGTTTGATGATGCTATTTATAGGACGTGATGATATGATGTTCATAGCAGTACTGCTGTAAATGTGGTTTATGCTTGAACTATGCTGTGCAATTTACTTGGCACCTACTGCTCCTCAGAAATGTTTTTTAGGGGTGGTACATTTTTTTTTGCGCGCAGACAGGATGATTTGATGTTCGTAGCGTTACTGCTGTAAATACAGTTTATGCTTGAACTGTCTTGGTACTTATCATTCCTTGGAAACCAAGTTTAGGGGTGGTACTGCTGCAGCTCTAAATGTAATTCTTGGGATAACTAGTTTATACCTAAGGTATCGTGGCTTGGCTTTATTGAAGCTATGAAATTTCAGTGCAAGTTACGTATACAACTGGTGTCTGCTGTAGTGGAGTAGCTTGATGCACCCCCATCAAATGCCTTGTATTATAGGACTAATGGGAGAGAAGTGGCAGAGTAAACATTAGATTTAGAGGCACTATTGCTCTGTCAAAGCATGAAGTAGTGTATCTTTCAAATATGTTGCTTTGCAGGAGAACTTGACCTTTTTTAAGTTTTATTTTGGGGGAACATCTTCTTAAAATTCCAAGAGACACATTATAAAATTTTATTTGGGAATAGTTCTTATTGCTTATGTTCATCCTAGTCACATATATGCATTGCCTACTAAGTGCCTACCAATTGCACACTGCAGTTGGTTGCACCAAATGTCACTGATATGCACTGCGCCCTTGCCCCTGGTACTCACACGTGTGCCTAATAAAGCTTTCATGCTTCGGTTGCTGGGCATCTCTTGCAGTTCACACCATCTTGTTGCAGAACTTGTTCATTGGAGTGGCATTTTTGAAATGGCAATTTAGTCATTTGTCTTATTCTAGCCCTTTAATCAACCAGTTTTGACTGAGTGACAAGAAGTATGAATTGTCAGTTTTCTAGAGGCATAACATGGCTATGTTATTTTGGAGTGGCATGTCTGGAATTTCCAACTTGGCTTAGTCAAGCCCTTTAACCAACCAGTTTTGCTTCTTTTTTATCTGAGTGACAAGAAGAATTGAATTGTCTGTCTTGTAGCAGCATAACTTGACTATGTTATTTTGGAGTTCCATGTCTGGAATTTCCAGCCTTTGATGTGAATACCCTGTCTTTTAACTTTCTACTTATCTTGCAGTACATTGTCCTTGCACTCCACTAGTCCCCATTTTTTCCTTCAATGAAACTGTTGTGATGTTTGTTTTCACTTCAATGGGTTAACTTTTATACCAAAATTGCTGGTAGTTTGTGTATCTTCTGAACCAGTTTGGTCAAAATAGAAGTGTGGTCCTGTTGATGACTTGATGTTTGAACTAGACCAGGAACAAGGTCAGCATGAGTTCTTTTCTTCTCTAGTTCCCAGATTTTTATATGTTGCTGCAACTATCAACGCTTCTACAATCATATTAAGCAACTAACATTTGCTTCTTGTGCAAATATAAAGCTTTGGCTCCCATGGTGATTGCTTTGAACATTTTTTTCCCAGATTTTTGTGAGCTTATGATGTTAATGGTTGCTTAATTGGGGAAAACTTTCGGTTAACTATGATGGTGTTATATACTTTTATATGACATAATTGTGTGTTGTCTCTTTGAATTATGTTCTTATGCTGAAAATTATACAAAGGAACTTGTTTAACCTAACAGTGTGATTTTCTTTAAATGGTATTGCATATCGAACGATTATATACATTATCGACAGAATGATTCATTGTCTGGACTCTGGAATATCATTATACTCTATGCAATATTTTTGTATATTTTATTGCACGTTGTTTGGTAAAATAACTTGCTCTTTTTTTAATCTCCAGGTTCTCGTTTGAAGATATTTCTGCACAGAATCAAGTTAAGGCCTCTGTACAGCGAAAGATTCGGCAAAGTATTGCTGATGAGGTTGTGTTACATCAAAGAATATGCTTAACCCTCCATTTCTCTTTCACTTCAGTTGCAATGTCTGTTGTTTAGCTGTACTGAATTAACTCCATTGCAGTACCCTGGCCTTGAACCTTTGCTAGATGACTTACTTCCAAAGAAGTCACCTATGATTGTTGTTAAATGGTTAGTAGTTTCTCTTTCTGGTTCAACATTCTTGATAGCCTATTGTTATGTTTGCTCTATGCTATTGACATACTCAAGATTACATTTGCCATTCCTTTCTTCCTAATTCTTTCAAATTCAGAAATGTAAAGCTGCATGTAGCTGTTGGTAAAATTGTTTCAAGTAAATCTACTTTTTTTGCTTTCATTTGCAAGATTGTGGCCTTGCCTTTCGATGTGCACTGATCACATTTGTTTTCTCCCTCTAGCCAAAATCATCTGAATCTTGTGGTGGTGAATAATGTTCCACTGTTTTTCAACATCCGTGATGGCCCTTACATGCCAACCCTTCGCCTTCTTCATCAGTGTAATTTTCTTCTTTCCATTTTCCTTGCACGCTATCTCTGCAGTCTGCACCTCTTTTTTTCATGATGTAAAACATTATGTGTGAAATATTAGGGGTCCATCTTTTTATGATTTGTTTGAACATGCATATCTGTTAGAGTGCAATCATTCTTAAAGTTTACCTGTTGGAGAATATCAACTTGAATGGAAATTATGTGATATTTGTTAATGCAAAACATGAAAGTCTTCCCCTTTTTCATGCTAACTGATGCTTGCATTTTATCAGATCCTGATATCATGAAGAAGTTCCAAGTGGATAGAGGTGCTATCAAGTTTGTTCTCTCTGGTGCAAACATAATGTGCCCTGGACTGACATCACCTGGTGGTGCCTTGAATGATGAAGTTGAGGAGGAAACACCAGTGGTAAAAGACTTGCCTCTAAACCTCTAAATAATCATTTATATATACTTTTGAGAATGTTTATCATCTACTTGAGTAGGTACTTGTAGTTAGCAATAGAACATGTCTATATGTTGTGTTTCTACTTTTTTTTTCACTTTTGAGTAGATTTTGCAGTCTGCAAATGAGTACATCCATTTTTAGCTAGTACCTATTATGATTTTTTGTTTGGTACTATTGATTTATGCATCATAATTCACATTAAATTTATGGACAAGCTTTCGCTTCCTCCCGTAAACATGCCTAGCACAAGACTAATGTTTTATCTGTTCAAATTTGTAACTGGCAGGCTATAATGGCTGAAGGCAAACAACACGCATTGGCAATTGGATACACAAAGATGTCAGCGAAGGACATGTAAGTTCCTTTCTGAAGGATTAATCACTGATGATATTTCCCAGGCTGTCAATCTGTAAATTTTATTAGCATAAGAGATGTTGTTGCGTCCTCAATGAACAGGGTTTGAACCTCGGTTCTGCCCTGGTATCTCCTCTAATGAATTGGCAAAGGACCTGCCCTTGTTTTTTTAAAAAAAAAATTGTGAACCTTGCACATGCTTGCTTCTTCACTCTGTTTTTGAGGGTTCCGTGAATCAATATAATTGTAATCTATGTGGTTTATGTTTACTTGTGGTAGTTTCCTTATGATTGACTACCTTGTTTTTTTAATGGTGCCTACCAATTCATTCTTAACTAACAGAACTTCGTGCAGATATGCTAACAAAATTTAAGCTTTCTATAATATTACATCCCCACATATTCGTTGTTAGTAACATTCTTGTGTTGGCGATGCTGCTCCTGAATTTTTGTAGAAGGACTATCAACAAAGGAATTGGAGTTGATAATATGCACTATCTAAATGACGGCCTGTGGAAGGTACTCTGCTTTCCCTATTCCCCCCTCGCATTATCTTCCTTTTCAAATAGAAAAAACTAAATTATTGAATTAAGTTGTCGTAATTGAAGCATAGCAAGTGGCTCAGCTTCGATGGTAGTGACAATCTTTCCTTTGACAGATGGAACGGCTTGAATAAGTAGAATTCTCTGCACGCGGCAGAATTTGCGGCATGGCCATATTGAGATATAACGAATAGTGGAACTATGTATCAACCCCCATCTGGTGTCGTTTAAACAGAAGGGGCAGCAGCTACATTTGCTCAAGGAAAGTCGAGTTTACTTTGTGACCCTGTTAGATATGTTTGGTGAAGCATTTGACTGATAAGGATGCAGTGTTTAATGCTTTTTCTTTGGCGCTATGCTGCTTTTTATTTGGCACTATGCTGCTGAGATCCATTTATAGTGCTGATACCATAGCACTAATCATTTGTGCTTTCACCAATAACATTTCAGCCCAAAGGGAAGAAAAACCTGCCGATTTTCTTTTACCAGCTGAGTGCTTGCGCGTTGCGAATATGCATAAACATTAGATGTCCAAGTTATATGGCGGTAAAAACATGATAAATATTCCGCTAAATTTGTTTCTTTCTTTCTTTTTTCTCTGCTTTCTTCTCTTGCTCCACTTTTCTCTCCTTGTCAAATCCACACTTCTTCTAAAGATCAGCACGCGCACGTCATTAGCTGAGCCTGTGAGGCTGAGTACAGAAATTCCTGACGAAACTGAACCTATCAGTGCATCAATCTCTGCTAAACCCTGTAACTTAGCAACAAGACAATAGAACAGACATATCCACACTCCCGTCAGACACATCATCTTGAGCTCCATTAATAGCCTTTTTGCACGAGACAGATTCTCAGATGGGCGACTAAAGTAATGGTAGGAACGCCGTGGGCTAACCAAATCAAAGCATAAAATTAGGTAAAATTAGCTTCAGGACATCGCAATCGTCGAATGTTGAATCGCAACCGATTTTCACGCAAGTGCCCATAGCGATTTGTGATCATTTACTCCGACCCGTACATGTTTTCGAGTGACAAATCTAAGCAATCATGGAACAAGATAATCTCTGAACTGCGTATATAGCACAACCAGTATAATCCACGATCCTATTATGTGGGCAAGTGAATACGAACTTAACAAAATGAAAGGGCATATCCAGGTGGGATGCGCCAATGGGCAACTGATTGGTTAGATTATTCTTGAAGATGACCTAAAAAACAACCAGATGGCCTCAATAAACTAACTGCTGGTTTGCTAGATTATTTCTTACCAGCACCTGAAAAACAATCAGGAGGATAAGCTAGTATGCATAATGATGAGCAAATTTTCATACCAGCGAAACTGTTAACATTTTCGCAAGAACCAATGATGCATGGGCACTTAGGTTAAAATTGAGCATTCCAAAAGATGGTTTTTATTAACTCAGCTTTCTTAACACCAGTTAATAAAGTACCTTTTGTTTAAAAATGAAGGTGGTCTTGTTTAAAATATAAGGACTCTTACTTGTGAAGCCTAATAATAAGTCTATATACAACAGTAATGATAACAAAAGCAAAAGAAAGATAAAAAACTATTTGATTCAAGAATTGCATATGGAACTTCGGTGCTGCCTTTGTCCTAACCGGTTTTTTTAAATGCACATCCTAACAAATTATAGACTAACAGAAACAGTTCTGAGGGCCGCATAATGGCATATAAAAGTCTATAGAAGATTAGTTGGCAGGATAGTTAAAATGGAAGTGGCATTAGTTTGAAACTAACAGCGATTGATCAATCCTCTTGAATAATTAGATACTCCCTCCATTTATGAATATATGTTGTTCTACCATTTAAATTTTGTTTCTAAATATATGTCATTCTATAATCTCGATGTGACTTTTTACCTTTTTTAACTATTTTTAATGTCATTTACTACCATAGATTAGAGTAAGACACATCATCCAAAGATATAATGAAGAGGGCTAATGCAGTTTTTTTATTTGTGTTTTGGTGAAAGTACGAGAACCTAGGATGATATCTATTCAATTCAAGAAGGGATAAAGTAGATATTAAAAACATTGTTGGTATTTCCTAAATTTGCCACAATTAAAAAGGCATGAAAGAACGAAGCAATTAAATGATCAAATAATATTTGTTGGAACAGCAACCTGCACTAACCTTTATTGTCTTGGGAACACAGATGGTCTAATCCAAATCGGAATAGGCCAATTGAGCCGTTAATTCGCAACATATCAGTGAAGCTTGTATCTCCATGTTGAAGACCAAATCTGTGGGAACAGATGCAGTCCATGTTGTCATCTGTCAGGTAGATGCAGTTTGGGGTTAACATGGTGTTGGCGTCAAAAACTTGATGTAGGGTTTCGACAAAGAAGACACCGCATTTAACACCGGGTCAGAGCGTATCACCGATTTGACTCAGAATCGACAAGGTAAAAAATATAAAATCCACATAAAGCCGATCGTGATGATCAATCGGCTTAGATCTAATCAGCTTGAAGCCGATCAAGATCAAGGTAACAGGATAAGTCTAACTAGCCGATTAAGGCTAATCAAAGGATAAAGGCAGATCGATTCTGAAGAAGGCGATGCGCAACAAAATCGTAACAAATCAAACAGGGTGTAATTGACGAAGATCAACAATCGGCGATGCGCAACTTTATTGATCAAAATCGACACGAAGGCTAAATTACGAAGGTTACCCTAGTCGATGTGAAAAGTAGAAAAAGTAAAGACTAGTTGATTGTATTGTGTTTGTTCCTCTGCAGTTCGCTTTGGTCTTTCTTTTATACCCGCGGCCGATCGTGTCCTGATACAACACGCTTCAAGTCCGTTTCGTATCGGCCTTATCTCGGACGGTTGTTTTAAAATATGGCAGTTACCAAAATATCTCCAAACCTTTCCATCCTGTCCGTTAATTCCGTATCTCTGACTTTATTGCCGATTTTGACCAAGTTTGCCAAATTTTGGTGCAAACATATGCCCCCTATTTTTGAGAGATGACATGTCATCTTTCAAAAATATCAATAATTGGCTTTTCAATCGGCTAACGTTTGAACTTCACTCATTAACTGTTGCTTTTACTCGCGCCGTAATTTTTTGACATGCGGGTAGTGCGTTTTAACTGCTCGCGTCTTTTGAGATTCACTTCCCGCCGCTTCAAATTTTCACCACGCTATAAAATGCGTCCCACACCTTAGTCATTCCTCACGCGCACAAGCTCTCGAATCACCTGCAATCGGCTTGAACTTTCGTTTGAAGTATTCTCGAGGCAATCCTTCAACTCATCCAGCTTTCTTCATCGGCTACCATGGATTCTAGCCAGGTACTTATTCCGATTCCGAACAGCAATGACCAATATTTTTTGGGCCCATTGGGAAATCTAGACGTCCATACCGTAACAAACCAAGAAGTCCCTCGATTGCCTCTGTCGGCTGCTGGTCATAACATAGAGGGGTGGAATAAGAGTTTCAGGGCTTGGCCGACAGCTCTCAAAGGATGGAGAAATTGGTTTATCAGAGTAGCAGCCCAAAAGAGGAGTGAATGGGAAAGAATGGGTATAGCCGAGTGTATCTCACTTTCCTTAGCCGACCCTGAAGCCAACGAGCCCTTAGTGGCCACGGCCTGTTATTTTTGGTCGGACTGTTTTAATGCTTTTTTATTCCGCACTGGTCCCATCGGCCCAACTCTTTTAGATGTTGCTCAATTGTGTTGCCTTCGGCCAGATGGAGATCAAGTATCGGCTTTTAGTGGAAAACCAAAATATAAGATCATCCGATCTAAGGGAGAGGGTTGGGCCAAATACATTGGAAATAATAACAAAGTTAATGGCCTAGTATCGGACGAAGAACATGTTGCTTTCCTGAACCTTTGGCTAGACCGCTTCGCTTCATGGAGCATCTCTTGACCAACTCGTATATCAAGTGAAAGCAGAGCGACTTGTTGAGGGTCGTCGGCTAGCTCTAGGAAAAATCTTCCGGTGTTGTGTATCGATGCTTTACATAATAAGGAGTCGGCTTTATACGGTTTTGGAAAATTTATCGTTGGTAACGAGGTGGCCCAATGTGGTTCGTACAAATATGGTAGATATCTTATTTATTAGTTGTTCTTTTAACTTGATTCATTGATGATACTCCTTTTCCAAGGGAAGATATACGAAGGAGCACCTATTCGCTTTAGAGCATGCCGATCCTTTGGTGAAAGATTTATGATGTGCTCCTAAATGAGACAAGGGCCTTTCCGACAGTTGCAAAAGGTTTCTATCATTCTTTTGCAATTGAACATCAAGACTTCAAGCAAGCAAGATTTCTTTAGTTATGGTGATGCACCGATTTTCCCGGCCTTCTTTTCTTCATCCGAAGCCGATGACTCTATGATGCCTCAGAGACTCGTCTTATATAGAATTTTCATCTCTCCATGTATATTCCATGTCGGCCTTCATACTCGGAATCGGACTTTTCAACCTTCATACGAATTTTACCATCCTTCAGTATATGCAAGACAGCTCGGCTTCGCCAGTGATCCCAAGTTTGCCGCTTCTAGATCGGCTTCAGCCCAGAGCCAGGGTCCGCAATGCCACATCGGCAAGGCTAGTTTTGGAGTTAGCCGACGAGCTACAACTTCGCAATCTCCCCCACTTCCATTTGAATGCTCACCGCGCAGGGGGTTTCACGACATGGTGGTCGGCTATCGCAGAGTGTTTGTACATGGAGAAGACTCCATCAGTTATCATCAAAGAATTTTTTCCAAACCTACCAGAGCCATCCTTAGTATCTAACAGCGAATCTAGCAGTGAAGCTAGCTCGTCGGGTTATACTAACTCAAGTTTAGTAGATAAGGTATCGGCTTTGAATAAGCTTTATCTTGTACATCGGTCTTTTTCCAGATGCACTTTTCTAATTATTTTTACTGTGTATTTGCAGGCTAAGGATGTCGGCCAAAAACCTATTTCTAGCCAATCCGGGAATGATCAGGGCAAGAGAGCACATCAATCGACCGCCTTACGGGCTATACCTCCGTACTTTAGGGGTTCACACCCATCCTTATCGGATATCGAGAAAAACAACCAAGTAAGTGTTAACATAATCGATTAATACCATCTTCTTCTTTTCTTTCAAACTAACCTTTATCCAATTTGTATCTCCAGAAAAGAAAAAAGTAAAGTATACCAAGGCTCCAGCAAAGAAGGGGCCCAAGACTAAAGAACAAAGCGGCGAGAGTTCGCCCCATGTATCGGCTATCGAGAAGTAAGCTACGATACTTTGTATAATAACTTATGTATCTTAATGCATTGGCTCACCCTTTGTCTTATTTTCCTTTAGCCAACGCAATCCACTCAAATCGCAAGATCTTAGCCGATCTTCCAAATATTTCAACCGAGCCAATTCCAACGCCGAAGCCGACTCAACCCACTCCAATCGCCGATTGGTCAGAACCGTCAGATCCAATGAATTTGCTCGGATTTTCTTTGGCCGATCTTGACGACCCGGAGATTATGGCCACCGATGACTATGATGCAGAAATTAGAAGAATCCTTCAAGTATCAGAAAAAGCATCGCCATCGTCACCTCCGTCTTGGGCATGAAAGAACGCCTTGATAATCTTTTCAAACTAGTGATGCAACCGCAATCGGAAATCTTGGCTAACAATCAACCAATAAGAGATGCCATGGCTGCTGTTGAAGCCGATCTCCCTCCGGAAGCAATGCAAGCCCTCCTCAATGTGTGTCACCTGGATGATAGAAAAATTGAAGTGGAGGAGGCACAAAATCGGATTCAACGTCGTGAAGCCCAAGAGGCCGATCAAAAACTTTTGGAGGAATTGGTTGCTGATGCCAAGGCAAAAAAGCGCAAGTTTGATACTGGTGCTCAACATCTTAAATCGACCAAGGAATCCCTCTCTAAATTTGAAAAAACAAAGAAACTCCTCTTGGAAGAGTTGGCCAAGCTTGAAAAACAAATCGAGAAGGCCAACAAACCTTGAGACCAACGACGGAGTCAAGAATCAAAACTTAGCATTGCAATGGTGTTGAAAATGTGACCAAACAATCTGCCAAGGTAAAACCAGTGCCCGGGAATCCCAAGGACGATGAACGCCTGCTAAACGAAATTCAAGACATCATCGCCAAGGCGTGGTGCTCTGTCGGCCTTGGGCGCGACACTTCCAGGATCGGGCATCCAGTATTGAATTGTAAACTCTGGTGGTTGTTTTGAAAACACTTGTTCTGAATGCTTGTAACTTGTTATGTTTATAATCGGCTGTTTAACCGACTCTTATTCTCTAAATTTGCAATTCTTTCAGCCAATTAACAGCATCGTGTTAATCTCGGCTTTGAACATGATTTTTAGTCGGCTAAGCTCCGATCCAAACGCTAGGATAGTATTTCTTTAGATATTTCCCATTAATTGCTTTAGGCAAGACATACCCTTCCAGTGTTTCCAGTAAGTACGAGTTTCCACCGACTAGCCGATTAATTTTGTATGGCCCTTCCCACGAAGGTGACCATTTTCCAAATCGGTTATCCTTAGAACCAACAGGCAATATCGTTTTCCATACTAAATCGGCTTGAACAAAAGATTTAGGCATGACCCTTTATTGTATGCCCTTGCAACTCGATCTTATTCTTCTTAAGCCGATCAAGCGAGACAAACGTAATTCGCCTAACTCATCCAAGCCGTCGACCATTAAGTCATTGTAATCTTGAGCCGACAAATCATTACGTCTGCTATTCAGACGACTCAATGTTGATTTCTACAGGCAAAACAGCTTCTTGTCCATACACCAATTGGTAAGGTGAAAGTTTTGTCGCTCCATGATAAGATAGCCGATAGGCCCAAAGTGACTCTGATAAAGTAGAATGCCAATTCCTTGGCTTCTCATCAATTTTTCTTTTGATCAACTTAATTAGTGTTTTATTAGACGACTCGGCCTGTCCATTAGCCTGAGCGTAATAAGGCGAAGAGTTTAACAATTTGATCCCTAGGCTTGTGGCGAACCTTGAAACTCTTTAGACATGAATACTGTACCTTGATCGGTCGTGATTGTTTGTGGTATTCCAAACCGATGGACAATATGTTCATTCACAAAACTAATCGCCTCAACACTAGTCACCTTCTTAAGTGGGATAGCCTCAACCCACTTTGAAAAGTAATCGGTTGCGCCAAAATAAATTTGTGGCCTCTACTCAAGCAGAAATATTTGGCCAATTATATCTATTCCCAACCCCTAAACGCCAAGGTTTAATAATTGGATGTAAAGCCGATGTCGGGCGCTTAGTTGTATGTTGCCAAACTTTTGACATGTTTGACATCCTTTATAGTACTTGAAACAATCCTCTAGCATCGTCGGCCAAAAATAACCTGTCGTCTCGAGCATCCATTTCATCTTGTGTGCCGATTGATGAGAACCACAAATGCCTTCGTACTTCACCCATCGCCACTCGGGCTTCTTCACCTCAAGACATCTTAGCAACAAGCCTTCCATAGTCCGATAATAAAGTATATCGTCCATGATAACGCATTTAATGCTTGTTGCCGTATCCTTCGCTCCGTCGGCTTAGATGGGTCGACTAGATAGTCTTTTATTTTCGTCCTCCAATCAAGAATATCCGTGCACATTATTGCTTTATCTACGATTCAGCTTTCGACTTCGCCAACATCTTTATACCTCGATGCTTGTTGGGCCAAAGATTGGCTCTATCGCTCAATTCTCGAGGAACATGACCGATAGAAAATGATGCAAAAGAGTCGATGATTTCGTGCATTGCCCTAAATATTTTAATAGCACTTCATCTCGACATTGGTATTCTCCTTTATTTGTTGTACTACTAATAGTGAATCACCATATGCCTCAACAGCACTTACTCCAATATTTTCCGACAACTGTAAGCCTTTGAGTAATGCTTCGTACTCGGCCTGGTTGTTTGAACATCGACTATTTAGCCGGAATGCAAATTCGAAGCTATGTCTTCTAGGTGAAGTGAGCACAATACCGATACCATATCCTTCCTCGCATACCGATCCATCAAAGAACAACTGCCATGGTGCCACCAAGACTAAGTTTGCCGCTGTGTCATGTCCTGTTATGAAATCGGCTAGGACTTGTCCTTTGACTGCTTTGACCGATTCATATGATAAGTCGAACTCGACCAAGGCGTAAGCCCATTTGCCAAGTCGACCTCGCAAAATTGGAGCTAACAATATATATTTTATGACATCGGTTTTGCAGATAACTTTACAAGCCGATGCTAGTATGTAGTGCCTTAGCTTTGTGCATGAGAAGTACAATGATAAACATAGTTTTTCGATAAAAGGGTACCTGACTTCTGCATCTAGCAACCGTCGGCTTAAATAAAAGATAACCTTCTCTTTACCATGTACCTCTTGCGCCAAAACAGCTCCAATAGTATCTTCTTGGTATGAGAAATACAATCAAGGAATACCTTTTTCGGTGCACCAGGATCGAGGGTTGATAAATACCTTTTACTTCGTCAAAAGCTTTCACGATCGGCTCCCATATAAATTCCTCGTTTTCTTTTAACTTCAAAGAATGGTGTAAAAGCACGGATCCTACCGAGAGGTTCGAGATGAACCGTCGGAGGTAGTTAATTTTGCCGATCAATTTTTGTAATTCGTTTTACATGTTGGTGGCTTAGTATTGGCTATGGCCTTGACCCTTGTTTGGCTAACTTCGATCCTCTTTCATGTACCATAAAGCCTAAGAATTAGCCACCGACACACCAAACGCGCACTTGTAAGGATTCATCTTCAAACCGTGCGATCTTATGTTTTAAATACCCTCTAAGTCGGCCGGATGTTGGAAATCTTCCGCAGATTTTACCACTACATCATCTATATAAATTTCAACAATGTGGCCGATTAAATCGTGGAAGATCAGATTCATTGCTCACCGGTAGGTTGCTCCGGCGTTTTTTCGCCGAAAGTCATTACACCACTCGAATAGCCCTATTGCACCGGACATCCAAGGTGTCTTTGGTATATCGCTTCGCCATGAGTATCCGGTTATACCCGCATTACCATCCGTAAAGCTTATGATCTTGTTTCGATGCAAGATCGATAAGCATATCGGCTATTGGCATGGGGTATTCGTCTTTTGGCGTCGTCTTGTTCAAATCTCTGAAGTCGACGCACACTCGAAGTTTTCCATTTTTCTTCATTACCGGAACGATGTTGGAAACCCATTCAGCGTATCGGCAAGGCCTGATAAATTTTGCTTCCAACAATCGTTCTATCTCCTCTTTTATGACTTGGTACAAGGCTGGATTAAAACGTCTGGGATACTGTTTAAATGGCCGATAGCCCGATTTTATAGGTAGCCGATGTTCCACCAGTTGACGGCTTAATCCGGGCATTTCATGATACTCCCAAGCAAAACAATCTTTATAATTTCTAAGTATTTTTATTAGCTTTTCTTTGTATTTCATATCTAGATTTGCACTAACAAAAGTTGGTCTTTTTCTATCACCGCTTCCTATATCGACTTCTTCAAGCAAATCGGTGGATGTGAACCCTTGACCTAACTTTTCGATTTCTTCGAAGTCTTCTATGGCTTCGTGGCTATCCGTTGTTTGCCGATAGCTTTGCATTTTGTCCTGTAGCGCCTTCAATGTTTTTCTTGTCCCCATCGGCGCAACACTTCGTTTGCCCGATCAAAGGTGTCAGGCTTGACACTGATCGGCATAAGTCCAGATTTGCTTACGCATATGAAATCGCAGTCGTCCAGCGCCTTACCCGATATACAGCCAGCTTCTTCGTGTTGCCAATTCGCATCGGAGCTAGCCATGGCGATGTGCGCTGATGTATCGGCTGTAACGACCTCGACTTCTTCTCCGTTCCATTGAACGAGCGCTTGATGCATGGTCGATGGGATACAACAGTTTGCATGAATCCAATCCCGTCCGAGCAGCACACTGTAATTTCCTTTGGCATCAATTACAAAGAACGCTGTCGGCAAGGTCTTGCTACCGACAAATACTCTGTGACTATGACACCTTTTGCTTCGTAGGGTCGCTCGTGAAGTCATTCGTAACCATGTTAGTTTTGATTAAGTCTTCGCCGACTTACCCGCTTTTTTACATGTTGTGTATGGCATTAGATTCACCGTGGCGCCCGTCTACCAAAGATCCTTGATATCGGCTTGCCATTTATATATCCTTTCAGTACAGAGGTTTCAGATGCCGTGATCGCCTTTGGGTTTTCAAAGATGGCGCTCAGACTCCGAGCATAATCGAGCAATCGCCTCTTTGGCCGATTCGATTCGACTTTGAACTTCGGCGGCAATGTGAACACAATGTTGACATCCATGGAGGTGTGTCATCCTCAATCATGGGAGAATCCAAGTCGCCACCGATTCAAATCTTCTTCGCTTGCTCTTTTCTTCTCCACTCTTTCTTGGCGATCTCATTGGACGGTTTATTAAACACTTCGTCTCTCTCTTTCTCGCATCGGCTTCACGAATTTCTTGTGTCCTTAGCCTCAAGCCGCTGTCGTTGTGATTTGCTCAGCTCGATGGGCACCACTGGTTTAGGTTCCACCGGCCAGAATCGCCACCAAGTCTCCTTGATCGAATCGGTCTTGTGTGTCTTGGTTTGACTTTGTTCTTGATTCGTTTAGATAATCTTTCATGGACCGCCCTCGTGACTTTTGTCTTGCTCTCTAATCGCCCAGATAGTTTATGTCCGGCCGATTGCCTTGGCCAATCGTCTGGGGATAATGTTCCATCAGGCGGTGTACGGTGATGGCAACGCTTACTCTTCTTTCCCAAAGAAATCGCCAAAAGGGACACCTTCTATGCGCCCTCTCCACATTCTCTGTACGGTACAAATTGTTCGACCGGCGGGTATTACTCCGTGGTCGGCTATTCATCCTTTCGTATTTCTTCATTAATTGGGAGAACGTTGGACCTGACCTTTTCGTTGGATGCCTTGGTGGAGATTTCTCCGCTTTGTACCATTTACCCACCTGGGGATTCCCTTTGGGTTTAATGGTTCTTGAATTTTTTCCTTCTCGATCGGCTTCTATTTGTAAGGAACCGATGGTAATCTTGATGTTTGACCGCCGATCGAGTTTGATTGTATGTCGACTTGTCGACCTTTTTTCGCTTCGTCTTGCATCGGCTCTTTTCCTTTAGCCGAGCAATGTACCATATTGATAGGAAACGGATCGACATCCACCGCATGGTCGGCTCATCGGCAAACTTCAACCGACCATCTTCAATAGCGCATCGGATCTGCTGATGGAAGATATTGCGATCATTAGTGTTATGTGAATAAGAATGATGCCACTTGCAATACTGCGTTTTTGATCTCATCGGCGACGGTATCACATGTCCCTCCGCAATCGTATTATCTTTTCTTGCGTAGTAAATAAAAATACGATCGCACTTGGAAACATCGAAAGAGTATTTGACCTCCGATTTGTTCCTAGTTGGCTTAAGCCAAGAAATGTACTAAGGATTTCTTGGATCCTTTTACCCATTCGCTATGTTTATTTTCGCTTCCTCGTCTTCCGACGAATCACTAGGACAATATTCAACCATATTGACCTTAGCCTTATCATTTTCTTTGTTATTACTATTTTTAAATCTACCATTAAACACCTTATTGTCAGTGAATCGGCTTTCTTGAGCCGATACGCGATGCAATAAGTGGCTAAGGTCGGTGAATTCTCGCTCACGAATTTCTCCCTAAGAGGAGGGATCAAACCTTGAAATGCTAAATCGGCGAGTTGATTGTCAGGTAACGTAACGCTAAAACACCGATTCCCGATTTCTCTAAACCTTTTGATGTAATCTGTTACCGATTCTCCAAACTTTTGGCGATGTAACTCGATCCAAATTCTTAACTCTAAACCGTCCAAAAGAAGTATTCATGTAATCGGCTTTCCAAATCGCTCCATAAATGGACCGAATTCGAGGCAAACAAGTGAACCAAGTAAATGCTGCCCGAGATAAAGATAACGGAAATAACCTAATTTTTAACCTGTCGGATCGGGCCGCTTCACCGCATTGTGCGATAAAGCGCCCAACATGCTCCAGGTAGTGATAGAATCATCCCTAGAAAATTTGGCAAAGTCCGGACTCAAATTATGAGGGTAAGGCATGCGATCTATGTAATCGGATACGGCTTTCTATAGCCGATCACTTTTCCTTTTGGTTGTATGCCAAATCGATCCTCAAAACGGTGCTGATCCGATCGGTCCAATTGGCATTATCGCCATCGCACAAGGGCCCTTGATAATGTCGATCATAATCAGATCCCGCCCCGAGTGCAAGCTCGGGTTGCCAATTATGCCGCCGTCGGCATTCGATTATCTTGATCGTGCCGATTATGCCTAATTTGTGGTTCCGCACCGGATAAATGGTTACGATACGTTACTACCTGTGTGGACCCGGGTTTCTAAGCGGTGGTAGGCTCTTGGGGATATCTCTGAGCCAATCGGTGTGAAATCGATTGGGAAAAGCGTAAAAAGGAGCCGACGGTGGTAGATTGATGGATGGATCATACTTAGCGCGTCGGTATAGGCGTGGTAATGGCTCACCCCACTTGACCGAGGATCCCTAGGCAATATGACCGTAGGTTGTGTGGGCATCATCGTGGGAGGTGAGGTCATAGCCGATAGTTTAGGATCAATTTGGTGTGCTCTGCGTGTTTTGTGATCTTGAAAAAGCAGGATAATTTGGCGAGCTTGTAGTGGGTCATGCGAGCTTCTCGACGAGGCTAACTCTGGGCTATAGATTTAACGCTATTTGCTATCATCGGCTTAAGAGTCGTTACAGAGCCGATGATTGGTTTATTAAAGCATGGTGCATGATTGGTTAATCATAGCCGATAATTCGGCTGGCGGGTAGATATCGACTTACCGCTTCTGCGCACTGTGTCTCCCGGTATTGACCGTCGTCGGCGGATTTGTAACGCCACGTCTAGTCTTTTGGTAGCAATTTAGCATCATCTCTTCTAACGCGGCTTTCCGATCTTCAATCTCTTGACGTTGTTCTGCGGTTAAATCGTCCATTGTTGGGACGATTATAGCTTCTGTGTTGAGATCGGACGGCGGAATCGACTTCCGGCGTAGACATTGTCCCACCGGCGTGCTAAGAGTGTGTTGGCGTCAAAAACTTGATGTAGGGTTTCGACAAGAAGACACCGCATTTAACACCGGGTTGAGCGTGCGGTCGATTTGACTCAGAATCGACAAGGTAAAAAATATAAAATCCACACAAAGCCGATCGTGATGATCAATCGGCTTAGATCTAATCATCTTGAAGCCGATCAAGATCAAGGTAACAGGATAAGTCTAACTAGCCGATTAAGGCTAATCAAAGGATAAAGGCAGATCGATTCTGAAGAAGGCGATGCGCAACAAAATCAGAACAAATCAAACCTGGGGTGTAATTGACGAAGATCAACAATCGGCGATGCGCAACTTTATTGATCAAAATCGATTACGAAGGCTAAATTACAGAAGCTACTCCTAGTCGACAGGAAAAGTAGAAAAAGTAAAGACTAGTTGATTGTATTGTGTTTGTTCCTCTGCAGTTCGCTTTGGTCCTTCTTTTATACCCGCGGCCGATCGTGTCCTGATACAACACGCTTCAAGTCCGTTTCGTATCGGCCTTATCTCGGACGGTTGTTTTAAAATATGGCAGTTACCAAAATATCTCCAAACCTTTCCATCCTGTCCGTTAATTCCGTATCTTTGACTTTATTGCCGATTTTGACCAAGTTTGCCAAATTTTGGTGCAAACACATGGGAAGTCATCCGCGGGAAGGAAGAATGGGGCATTCAAAATGATCAAGATACCCTTGATAATTAATCTAATTGATCCGAGACTCACCAAATGTGTGGTGAAGAAGGGAGGAGGAAATTAGCGATGATAAAATGGAAAATAGTGCATTGAGAAACTTAGTGTTAAATATTTTCAAATAAATAAATCGGTAAAAGTAATAAGTATTTATAAACAGAGTATCACGTGGTTTGGTCACCAAGTAATAGCGGGTGTTGTTTTTGTTGGATACCATGTGGCCCAATAGAAAGCCCACGATGGTCCCTTAGCCGAAACCCTAAGAGAGCGCTATATAAGGAGGAGGGGGGTCCCCTCCTATGTACAAGCAATCAGAAATCAATAAAGAATTCTGTCGTCGCTCCCCATATACCTGTGTCTCTCTCTCTCTGTTCTCCACTTTAGATCTGTTCGGGAACCCCGGACTATTCGATAGCGAGGTTCCTTAACACGTTATCAGCACGAAGCTCTACCGGAGAACAGAATTGAAAAGGTGAGAAAGGTGGGTTTCGGCGATTGAATATAATCGCTGTTGTTTTCCATGCATGCATCTAACCTACGCATCTAGTACTGTCCGTCACGTGGCAAGAAGCTACACGACATGAAGCTACAGTACAAGAATCTACTGTTCATCCGGGAAAAAAAACAACAGTATGGCGCTCGAAGCGCTGCCGCCTCGGCTTTCGCACCCGCAGCGAGTCGTCACCTCGACAGACGCGCACGAAGCCGCCGGCCGTCGCCTCGGCGTTCGGCTCGCAGCCGCCGCGATCGCCCGCCCGCCGCTGCTCGTCGGCGCCCGCCGGCGCCCTCATTGACGCGCATGGTCAAGCATCGCGCCATCGTCTCGGTCCGCGTCTTGTCGTCGCGACGGCTTCGCATACGCCAGCCGCCGCCGGCGCTGCCCCATCCGCCCTACCGCCACCGGCCCGCGTGTCGTCGCCCGGCCGGCTCGAAGCCCGCCGCCATTGTATAGCGAGGCGATTGATGTATTGCAAGTTGCGTAATCGCAAGACGATGTTCTACGCAAGAACTACGCCTCGCGACCACTGGACGAGGCACCGCACGTAAGTCAATGCCAATAGCTACAAGGTGAGAAAGCCCATTAATGTAAAGAAGGGTAAGTGGTGGGAAAGAGAGGACTCGGGCCAAAGGAAAGTCCAAAGCCCAAAGTGAAAAGGATGACAAAGAAAAGGCGCACGCCAAGCCGTATGGACAGCAGAACCAAACGTGCTTCAGGTGTGGCACTTGGGGACACTGGTCGAAGATATGTCGAGAATCCAAGGAAGTGATCAACGATATCGGGCTAAGAGGAAGGCAAAAGAAAACGCCCAAAGGCGCGCCGTAATATCGGTGATGATGATGCCATGGATGAAGATACCCTACTTGTCTCATCCTCACAGAATAGCCTGGACATCGACGCTGCAGTCAATATTATGGCAAATGAAGAGAAAACTTCTGTCGATGACATAGAAGTAGAAATTAATGCATATTTTACAGATTCTGTTTAATGCATTTTTTTAGATTATGGTTGTTAGCATTTTCTTTGAATAATGAATTGTAAGCTCTAAAAGAGCATACTTCTCCCATGAATAAACATGCAATTTATTCTTTATTCCAGTATTCTTCAAATTTGCAAGCAATATTTGAAATATTTTGCCTCTATTTGATTGGAATTATATTTCTTTGATCTAGAAATCGTGTAGCGCCCAAATGGAAGAGATATGCATTGTTGATAGTGGCACAACAAATACCATCTTAAGAGAGTCTAAATATTTCCAGTCGATCACGAAGAACGCTGGAAAGTTTACTACGATCACAACAAGCGACTCATATGTAATCGGCTCAGGAAGAGCCACTATTATATTACCTATGGGTACAACTTTGGTAATTGAAGAAGCCCTTTTGTACCCTGAATCAACGCACACTCTCTTAAGCTTCAAAGATATCCGCGCCAATGGTTTTCATGTAGAAACCAACGAAGAAAATGGCAAAGAATACTTGTGCATTGTGAAGCACGCGGTATGTGGAAAAATGGTATTAGAAAAATGTCCCTCATATGAATCTGGGTTGTACTACATGAATATTCATGCACCCGAAGTGTATACTTCCTTGAAGACTGTTTTTAGAAGCTCTGAGTTATTTTCTTTATGGCATGGTAGATTAGATCATCCTGGTCTTAGAATGATGAGAAATATAGTGAACAACTCACAAGGTCATGGTATTAATGTTAAAAATTTCCCGAATCACGAAGATTTTGTGTGCTCTGCATGTGCCACCGGGAAATTAATAACTAAACTCTCTGTCATGAAAGTGCAAAGTGAAATCCCTGCATTTCTGGAATGCATCCAGGGGGATATTTGCGGCCCGATTCAGCCCTTGTCAGGGCCGTTTCGATACTTTATGGTGCTAATCGATGCTTCCTCGAAATGGTCGCATGTATGCTTATTGTCAACAAGAAACCATGCTTTTGCAAAGCTGATCTCGCAGATCATAAGAATTAAGAATGCTTTCCCGATCATCGCGTGAAGTCCATCGAATGGACAATGCAGAGAATTTACTTCAAAGGCATTTGATGATTATTGCACAGCGAGGATAGCGATTGAGCACTCCGCACCGCACGTCCACACGCAGAATGGACTAGCGAAGCATTAATAAAGAGGATTAAATTCATTGCCGGCCGCTTTGCGAGTTGTAACTTGCCCAACACTTGTTGGGGACACGCGATCTCGCACGCATGGCTCTTATCAATTTGGACCATCGGCCTACAACATCCATTCTCCTATGCGGCTTGTGCACGGATCATCCGAAGATCTCCCATCTCGGAAATTTGGGTGTATGGTATATGTACCTATACCACCCCTCGGTGACTGCAATGGGCCCTCTCCGCAAGTCTGGGATATCGTTGGTTATGAGAGTGCATCCATAATCGTATCTGGAATCCATGATGGAGACTTGCATACTGACCGGTCGATTGCATCTTTGACGAGGATCGTTTCTGTCATTAGGGAGGAAATCAACCTTTGGATGAAAAATGCCGAAATCACATGGCATTCTCTTTGGGATCCCGCACATGACCCCGCACTAATGAAGCAAATCAAGAAGTCAGAAGATAATTGATTTGCGAATTTAGCAAATGAATCGCTGATCATTTTGTGATCGAAGGCGTGGTTAAGTCACATGTACCAGCAAGAAATGCACCGAGAGGGTGGAAATACCAAAGAAAAGAAGATATCCTCATCCTGCTGTTGAGGCCTCAAAGAAAAGAACAGAAATCGGCTCCTCAAACCCAAAGTACCGAGACGCGTGAGAAAAGCTGGCGAGAGGACTTACCACAACCAATCACGAAAATACCCCAAGGAAAGAAGGAGAGCAGTTGAGACTGCAGCGAAAGAAGCCAACGGAAAAGGCAATTCCAGACTTGAATCTTCCACTTCAGGAAGCCGTCGGAAATAATGTGTGCGCACACATAGGCGATGAAAAGCTAAAGGAACTTGCTCCTGCGATAGGGAAAAGCAGCGAAGAGCAAGTAGAAGTGCATGAAGCACCCCATGAAGAAATGGCCATAAACTTTGTAATAACAGGAGAATCCCTGAATAGAGCAACAGCCAACGTTGATGCATACTTCGCAAAGAAGATTACCTCGATCATTGATCATGATCCCGAGCCTGCATCTCTCGTAGAGTGCAAGAAAAGGCTAGATTGGGAAGAATGGAAAAAGGCAATCACTGCAGAGTTAGTCTCTCTGAACAAAAGAGTGGTGTTTGGGCCCGTATGCTGCACACCTCCCCATATAAACCTCGTAGGTCACAAATGGGTCTTTGTTCAGAAGAGGAATGAAAACAACGAAGTTGTAAGGCACAAGACAAGGCTTGTAGCTCAAGGTTTCACTCAACGTCCTGGAGTTGATTATGAAGAAACCTATTCTCCGGTCATGGGAGGAATTACCTTTAGATATTTGATCTCAATGGCAGTCAACTTGAAGTTGAGAATGAAGCTAATGGATGTTGTCACAACATATTTGTATGGAAACTTGGATTCGGAGATATACATGAAAGTACCAGAAGGAATTCCTATCCCGAACCAAGACGGAGCAAATAGAAACCTGTAAAGTGTGAAATTGGAGAAATCACTGTATGGGTCAAGCGATCGGGAAGAATGTGGTACAATCGCTTGAGTGACTTTCTCGCAAGAAAGGCTACACAAGCAATGAAGATTGTCCATGTGTGTTTATACAGCGATCCCCGAATGGATTCTGTATAATCTCCGTCTATGTAGATGACTTGAACATCATTGGGACGGATGAAGAAATTGAAGAAGCATGCTCATATTTGAAGTCTGAGTTTGAAATGAAGGATTTGGGTAAAACCAAGTTTTGTTTAGGCTTGCAGCTTGAACATGTCCAAGGAGGAATTTTGGTACACCAATCAACCTACACGCAGAAAGTGTTGGAAAGGTTTGGATTTGAAAAAGCATATCCTGCGAAGACTCCAATGGTCGGAAGGTCACTCCAAGCAGACCTAGACCCATACAGACCTAGAGAAGAGGGGGAGGAAGTCCTGGGAGCAGAATTCCCATATCTGAGTGCAGTTGGAGCGCTCATGTACCTTGCGAATAGCACTAGGCCGGATATTGTGTTCGCCATAAATTTGCTAGCCCGGTACAGTGCAGAACCCACTAAAAGGCATTGGAAAGGGATCAAGGACATCTTCCGTTACCTCCAAGGAAGCAAAGATCTTGGTTTGTTTTTCAGAAGAAACAATGAATTGAATTTAGTTGGCTACGCCGATGCTGAGTACTTATCAGACCCGCATACTGGCAAGTCTCAAACTGGCTATGTTTTCCTATGTGGAGGAACAGCAATTTCTTGGAAGTCGTCTAAACAGACTCTCGTCTCGACGTCGACAAACCACTCGAAAATCATCGCTTTGTATGAAGCATCTCGTGAATGTGCATGGCTCCGAAGAATGGTTCACCACATCCAGAAGTCATGTGACTTGAACATTGAGCAAACTCCCACGATAATCTATGAAGATAATGCTGCTTGTGTTGCCCAAGCACAGATGGGTTATGTGAAGAGCAATCCCATGAAGCATATCAACCCCAAGTTTTTCTATGCTCACGAATTGCATAAGATGAACGAGATCAAGATATTGCATACTAAGTCATGTGAAAATCTTGTAGATTTGTTCACTAAATCACTCCCAGCATCTACCTTTGAAAGGTGCGTAAAAGGAATTGGAATGATGAGACTTAGAGAAGTGCAGATCTCAGGGGGAGATATTTCACATACTCCCACATAAATCTTGAAGATGAATTATGAATACCTAACATGAATCTTGAAGATTAGCGATTGAAGTTTGGGTGAATTATACTCTTTTTCCTTAGCAAGTTTTTCATGAAGTTTTCTTGCATAAGGTTTTAACGAGGCAATTCGTGCAACATAGTAAGCGTATGCTATGTACTCTTTCTCCAAGTATTTTTCCTACTGGGTTTTCCTGGAGTTTTAATGAGGCATATGCATCTCGCGGCAAAGAGCCCAAGGGGGAGTGTTGGGATACCACGTGGCCCAATAGAAAGCCCACGATGTCCCTTAGCCGAAACCCTAGGAGAGCGCTATATAAGGAGGAGGGGGGTCCCCCCTATGTACAAGCAATTAGAAATCAATAAAGAATTCTGCCGTCGCTCCCCATATACCTGTGTCGCTCTCTCTCTGTTCTCCACTTTAGATCTGTTCGGGAACCCCGGACTATTCGATAGCGAGGTTCCTTAACAGTTTTTTCAGAGAGGAGAGGAGACGAGCTGCATCTCTCCCACGTTTCCCACCCACCGCCTTAAGCCCAGTACAGCCAGCCGGGCCTACCGTTGATATGTCAACGGTCTTGTAGTCTTTGCTAATCACCTAGGTGGTTTTGATTGGGTGGATAGAATATAGTTATTTTTGAGTTTAGAGTTATTTAATTGTTTGGATAGGTGGATGGATGAAATATGCTTATCTAATTTTTTAGAATATTTTCTCAAGATGCTGGATAGAGCTATCCTAAAAAAAATACCGGACGACCTCGTCCAGTATGTTGCATGAAAAGTTATACTCGGTCAAATTCAAATTTTTATAAAATTGTGGTCAAATTTTGTCTGAAAATTCAAATTTCTTTGTAAAATTCAAAATTTAGTCAGATTGTGTCTAAAAATTCAAATTTCAGCCAGATTTTGTCTGAAAATTCAAATTTTGGTCAAATTTAGTCCAAAAATCCATATTTTGGTCAAATTTTATCCACAAAATCCGAAACCTTGATTACAACTGGCCCATCTATCCTCATCCATCCAACCAAATAAAAAATTAGCTCATCCTATCCATTCTCATCCATCCAACCAAACAAAAAAATAACTCATCCCTATCTACCTAACCAAACAGCCACCTAGATGGCTCCGTCCCATCCAGTCTAGATGTCCATATCCTATCTAACCTCATCCAGGCAATCAAAAGCACCCTTAGTTTACAGGGGTGTTTGGTTCGAGGAACTAAACGGTGAATGACTTTTCGATCTAACTCTGAATCTAATTTATTTGTTTGGATCGAGGAATGAAATAAGTTGGTCTATTATTATATTATCTATCCTGAGAAAAAGAATTGTATGAAATAAAGGATCAGATCATCCCACCGAATTTGAGAATGATAACATGGTAGATCAACCTATACTTAGATGAGGTGATCCTTAAACCAAACATTAACCTTTGGCATAATTGGCCCTATTGCCACTTTTTTTTTGTAAATCTAACCTTCGTGCGAACATAATTACAAAATTAGCCCCTCCCAGATGGTGAAAGCGTCGATAAGTGACATGTGTCACCTATCACATCCCGTGTACCATGGCAAGAGGCCAGGGCCACGGTAGGTCGATCGACCGTGATAATAGCTGGTGGGCCCACCGCGATAGGCTTATTGCCACGCTCCTCTAACTAGCAGCAAGGTAGTGAGCACCATGAGCGTGGCAGCAAGGCGGCGGAGCAATTCGGTGGGGGGACCTCTTGGTTGTGGTGCCCTGTCGTGGTAGGTTTCCTGTCACGGTTGTCATCTTGCCGTGGCCCTAAATTTCTACTACGCGATATATGGGCATGGCATGTGACACATATTACCTACTGTTTCTAACTCAGTCGGAGATGAAACTATTTTTATAAATATATTCATACGATATACGAGTACAATATCGGAGATGAAAAGATAAGGTTTCCTCTTCCTCTGCCGCTTCCACGGCCGCCGTAGTACTCATTCGAAATTCCAAACCCCGATACCGCAGTATAAGGTGGTGTTTGGTTGGGTGGTTGAAGGTGGATGCGGTATGGCCATCCATGGATTTAGAGTTATCCAATTGTTTGGATAGGTGGATGGATGGGATATGGATATCCAATTTTTTGGAATATTCCCTCAAGATGCTGGATAGAGTCATCCAAAGAAAAATGCCGGACAGGCTCATCCAGTTTGTTGCATGAAGAGGTGTACTCGGTCAAATTCAAATTTCGCCGAAGTTTACTCATTCAAATTCAAACTTTGGTCAAATTTTGTCTGAAAATTCAAATTTTGGTCAAACTTTGACCGAGAATTCAAAATTTGTCCAAAAAATATTTTTTTTGAAAATTCAAATTTTTGCCAAGTTTTGTCCGAAAATTCAAAAAAAAAAATCGAAAATTCACTTTTTGTTCAAATTTTGTCCAAAAAATTCAAACCAAAATTCAAAACCATGATTACAACTAGCCCATCCATCCAACCAAATAAAAAATTGACTCATCCTATCCATTCTCATCCATCTACCAAACAAAAAAATGGCTCATTCCTATCCACCTAACCAAACAATCACCTGGATGACTCCATCCCATCTAAGTTGGATGGCCATATCTCATCCAACCTCATCCAATCAACCAAACGCACTCTAAAGGTGTCGTGATGAAGCAGCTAGCTACGGGATTAGCCTACCCTCCCCAATCCCCACATGGCCTGGAAAACTTTCAGATGAATTCAATCAAAAACTTTCGGTTTGAAAATCACACTCTCTGTTTGAAAATTTTTTATTTGAAAACTTTCAACTCAAAAAACTTTCGGTTCAGAAAGTTTTAATTCGAAAAACTTTTGTTTCGAAATGTTTCGACTCAAAAACTTTTGATTAGAAAAGTTTTGATTAAAAACTTACAAAAATAATTTAAAATACTTTCTGTTAAAAAGATTGAGGGAAACTTTGAAAAAAAAACCGAAGTCCCAATGAAAGAGCCTTCGAATGAAAAGAGAAGTGAGAAAAGAACAAGACACCGCCATATGCCACAACGAGCGATCTCACCGAAAATTCCGCAAATTGTCAATTCCTAAGCTTCGTTCGTCTCACCACTTGCGACACTAGAGCCAAAAATTCTACGTACCAGAAAATATCACTGTCATCTTATGTAAATATCCAAGGAAATATCTCAGGTTTCAAAGCGAGCAAGTTACTAACAGATTCTAGGAACTACCCCTGTGACCCTGTCATCCATCCAAAAAATATGGGAGATGGGTCCTACTGCTATCTTATTTGGGCAGAAGGGATCAAGGGAAGATGCCAATTTGGCATCACTTTCCTGGTCTCAGGCAAGGTTTCAAATTTCGGTTTTGGAATAAATTTCGCTCCAGACCGGATAATGAAATTTCGGAATTATTTCGGACAAAATTTGAATTTGAAAATTCAAATCCGGTTCAATCCGGAAAAAAAACCGAAATTTCGGACAAAAAAACCCGAAATTTCGGGCGAAATATCCGAAATTTTGGGTTTTTTTGCACTGGCTGAAAAGTGGTCTAAAAGTTATCGAAAAATTTTGAAATTTGTTTTGGAGGTTCCTGACACAATTCTAATGTTCTCACAAAAATTTCAGCTGATTATCACACCTGAGGAATTTTTAAAAATTCGGAGAGTGGTATTGTCCTGATAAAACACTGACCGACAAGTTTGATCGGAATGGAAAATGGTACAAATCAAGTTATAAACTGTTGAAATTTTTTGTGCATGGTTATTATCCATAACTAATGTTCTCATAAAAATTTCCGCTGATTATCAAATGTGAGGAATTTTTAAAAATTCGGAGAGTGGCGTTGTCCTGATAGAACACTGACCGACAAGTTTGATCCGAATGGAAAATGATACAAATGAAGTTAGAAACTGTTGAAATTTTTTTGTGCATGGTTATGATGTATCTATAATGCTCTCATAAAATTTTCAGATGATGATCAAACTGTATGAATTTTTAAAAATTCGAACAGTACTAATGCCATGTTAAAAGGCTTACCGACAAACTTGAACAAAATGAAAAATTATGTAAACCATAATTTTTTTTGAAAATTTTAAAGAATGGTGATAAGGAAGTTCTTAATATCCCATAAAAATTGTGATTCACGATCACACTCCAGTGAATTTATAAAATTCTTACAAGACACACTACCATTTATGTTCTTTTCTTTTTTATTTTTGAAATATAATATAACAAACGAAGTTCAATGCTTACATAGATTTGATTGACCAAACAAACAAAGTTGAATTTTTTTAAAAAATTTATATAATGTTACTGAGTCAATTATTAATCTCTAAAAAAAATTTTAGATCATAATCACACTCAAGAAAATTTATAAAATTCTGACAATATAACTGTCCCAATTATGTCCATTCTGTTTTTGATTTTTTAAAGATAACAAATGAAGTTAAATTATTTTGAAATTTTTTATGTATGATCATAATCTACTAAGTATAGTACCATAAAATTTTAAGATTATTATAATGCTTGTACAATTTTATAAAAATCTGACAGTGTTTCTGCCAAAATTTTAAAATGTTTAAAAATTAGGTTTTTCAACAAATTTTCATAGGAGATGACTTTCCTAAGGGTTATTGTACCAAATCCGGTCAAATCCGGCCCTAAAACTTTCGAAACCGGCAAAAAAAGCACGAAATTTCGCCTAAAAAAACCAAATTTCGGATTTACTGTAGCAATTTCAAATTTTTTTAATTTTTTTTCCGGCCGGTACTTGAGATCTTGGGGTGGTCCGAAATCCGAAATTTTGGCGAAATCTCGCCGAAATTTGAACCTTGGTCTCAGGGGTGGGTTGGTCGTCATCATGTTCATATTTTTGTTTTGTATCCGAAAATCGGTATCTGGTCTACACCAATTTTTCGGGAAAACCGATCGAAATTCGGTAAAAACCAATCGGTTTGCGAAAGTAAAACAAGCTGTTAAACCGATTCAAAAAAACCTAAAACTGGTCGAAAACAGGTCGGTTTTTGTTGAAAACCGATGACATAAGGAAAAATGGTGAAAATGCAAGAAACATTGCAAAAATATTTGAAAAAATTACAAAAAATCCCAATTAATCTATCAAACACCTCAGAGAAATTTAAACAAAATTTTAAATCATTTATTTCTTCTAAACAATTCAAAACTGCAATTAATGAAATGGAACATAGACACTGTCATATTTTTATAAATAATTAAAAGATTTTTTATATTCTGAAATTTTAATGTAACATAATTAGTGCGAAAGGATTATGTAATAAAATTTTCATAAATATTAGACTTCATAGTACCCATATAAAATCAAAAACAGAAGAGCATATACAATGATAATAGCACTTTCAGAATTTTTAAAAAATACACATATCTTATCATCATCTGAAAATTTTACAACATAATTTTAATTACGTTATAACATCACACAAAAAGTTTGAGAAATATTAGACTTCATTTTGTACCCCTAGAAAATAAAAAACTGAAGAGCATATATTGTAACAGTATCACTGTCAGAATTTTAAAAAAATACACAGATCTAATAATCATCTGAAAATTTTATGGCACCATTAACATTGCCTCAAAGACCTTACACAAAAATTTTCAAAATATTTTAACACATTTTGCTAAAATTTCTAAATTTATATTTGAACTCCTCGATTTACTCGATTTTGTTGCCGAACCGGCTCGCGCGACCAACCAGTTTTTGTCGGCTTTACCTTGCCCCGTTTCCCAATTGGTGTTCCGGTTTGCGGCCGCGGCCCCGAAACAAGCGGCTGCCCCCACGGAATCCTCAGCCCACGGGAAGCGGCTGCCCTCCGCTGCAAGCAACATCCACCACGCCCACGAGTCAAACGTGTCGCCCTTACCGCTGCTGATGCAGCCGTACTAGTTAAGTACAAGCGCAAAACAACGGGCCGTGAAACGGCGGCTCCTCTCCTCGGGGCCAGCGGCGGTGCGCACCGCTAAACCGGCACCGTTGGTATGGCTCGTTACCACGCTGGGTGAGTGTATTGCTCCGCTGCCCCTTTCTCTACTGCTTTTCAGGATCGGATTGTGTTTTCTGTTCCGAGTTGAACTGAGCACTGGCCATCAACTTCTAGGTCAGGTCTATTTTTTTTCTCTCGCAAGATCAGTGCAGATGTGCAGTGATCCATTTTCGCCCTCCGAATCAGATGATGCACCAACAATGGTAGGCGGCAGGGTTTGTAAAATCAAGACGATCTCAGCGATATAATTAGCATCAATGAAATGATTCCTCGGCAGAAAGAGAGGAAGCATCAGTTGCTGATTAGCAAACAGAGTTGATTGCTGCAAATTGTTGTTTATATACACAGAGAATTTGCGGATTACAAAAATGCCAAACGAACACCGATCACAGTTACAATTAAGCAATGGAATCAACGCCGAAACCTAAGAGTTGGACGCTAATTACTGCTGAGAGTAGTACATACGAGTAGGAAAAAAATTTCACATGTTATCGGAGCACATTATTCAGAGCGCCAGCCACGGCGGGTAGTAGTCCTCGAAGCTCCACAACCCGGCCGGCGTGCGCGCCTCCTCGCCAGCAGTGGCGGCCGCGTCCCCGCCCTCCATGTAGGGGATGCCGAGGAAGTTCATGTAGTTCTCGTAAGCCATCAGCTCCTCGGACAGCTCCGTCACCTCGTCGGAGAGCGCGGCCAACTCCGACTCCGCTACCAGCTCCTTCTTTGGAGGCGAGAGAACAGCCGGCCGGGCCTCCAACGTCTCGTTGGACGTGGGCGCGCCGACAGGGACCTCATTGGGGAAGTTGACCTTGGCCTTGGCGCCCCTGACGCGGCGCGCGGCGCGGTCGTAGGCGCGCGCCGCCGCCTCGGCGGTGGTGAAGGTGCCTAGCCAGACGCGGACGCCCTTGACGGGGTCGCGGATCTCCGCCGCCCACTTCCCCCAGGGCCGCTTCCGGATGCCGCGGTACTGGTTCTTCCGCTTCCGCTCCCGCTTCGCGATCGGCGCTGCACCATTAACGCACACACACAAAAGCAAACGTCAAACACACTGTTGCACCGACGATCGAACGGGATGTTCTGGTCGAAAGAAAGAAAGAAAGAAACGGGAGGAGTACGTGCGTACCTTTGTCGGGGGCGGGGCCGCGGGGGTCGGAGTCTTCTGCGTTTGGCCAGAAGTCGGCGGCGGACACCCGGCGCCGCGCCGGGATGTAGTCGAAGATGACGGCACCGCCGCACATGGATTCCTCAAGTGATTAGGGAGGGAAAGGCTCGATCGATCGAAGTGCAGTGGAAACAAGGGAAAGAAGACGAGACTGGTGGCGTGCGAATGTGTTTTTTTGGCTGACGTTGGATTAGGGTTGGGCGGTCTGAGGCAACCAGTGGTGCCGGTGTATATATACAGCCTGGGGCGCAGTGGGGGCCAAATGACCTGGAACTTTTGGGAGTGGAGACTGGAGACCAGCTGGACCGCGTCCAGACTGACTCCACACACTACCGGAAGCGTCTCGCGCTTCTACTACTACTAGTTCAGTGCCCGTGCATCGCTACGAAAAATAAAATTGATAACGAAACATAAAGGTCAAGCAATAAAAAAAAATTGCCGTGTGTTGCTACGAATAAAATAAATCATGTTATCTAACACATTGAGTTAGCTTATATTAAGTCATCGACTCAGTTGAAGTAACCAGCTGAACTCTGCTCGATCCGCATCGTGTCTTCTCCACTGTACTTGATCTACACTTCTCTTGGTCTACACACCTCCTCGACCTCATCGCCACGCCTGACTATGCTCTGCTCTGTGGCAGCCTTTGTCAGGCTTATCCCGCTATTCCTAGCCGGAATCATAAAAAAACCTAGGAATTATGAAAAAAAATCATATTTGATGATAACGTTTTACTATATATATCACCTTCTTTTCATAATCAGGTGGTAGACAAATCGGAGAACCGTAGAGGGGTCAGAAAGGGAACCTTACCGAGGACGAGGAGCTACAGTTGTGCATCGATTGGCTAGTGTCGCTCCATAGCCACCTTCCACGTGGGCACGGCCATCGGTAGTTGTGCTTGCGCGCGCAGAACCACGAAATCCGACTGAATTGCCCAACGCGTGGAGAGAGTCGAAAGCTTCGCAAACTCAGCTTGAAAATTTTTCATATTAGAAAAATTTTCAAATAGAAAATTCTCAAATTAGAAAGTTTCAAGTTGAAAATTTTCAAATAAAAAGTTTCGATTAAAAACCTTTCAATTTAAAAAATTTCGGTTTAAAAACTTTCAAAAACGGTTAAAAAATAGAGAAGGATGAATGGGATAACGCTGAGTAAGGAAAAAAGTGATAAAAGAAATGAAGTGATGTTACTTATCATAACGAGTGGACATCCTAACCGCATCATCAAATTAGCTATTCCCGAACATTTTTCCATTGCACTAACGCCTCTTCTTCTTTTCCAGAAATCATTCCATAGCGTTATTAACACTTGGTCAAGAGCCTTACAAAAAGCAGCAATATTACCATCACCACCGTTACGACTTGCATGGCTAAACGAATCGTGCACCGTCAAAATCATTAGGTGCACGACATCTGCCTGAACCTGAGCCACCGGTTCCGGAGGTCGAACTCCCAGAGGTGCTCCTGCTACAGGATGTCGCTGATGACGGACACCCCGGGCCACGCGCCCTCCTGCAACCCAATGCATTTCACGCCGGGCGTAGCGTCGATCACGTAGCTCTTTGTTGGCGGTTCCAGTTACGCCGACCCAGCGAACTGCACCGTTAGCTTTGTGATGACCGGTGCACCAGCTGTCCAGTTGTAGCAGTAGTCGAACGGGTCCATGTTCACCTGCGGCAGACCGGCGAGTTGCTTGCTCAGCGCCGAGACCACACCCTTGTACGCCGTGGTGGCGAGGATCGTTAGGCTCGTGTCGGAGTCCAGTATCGCGCCGCCCTTCCTCTCGACGTTCCACACTTCGCCGAGGATGTCGAGGGCCTCGCCGGCGATGGAGATGGCCTCCACCGTCAGGGCGTAGAACGGGCTCGTCCGGTCGTCGAGAAGCAACGGCGTCTGCGACGATGACGCGGCAGCGAAGCTGGAGGCCGTGTCTGGGCCTGGGCCGAAGGTGAGGTAGCTCGTAGCGTTGCGCGGGGCGAGGTGATCAACCAGGTAGTAGGAGCAGCGGCCGCCGAAGCGCGCGGCGGCGTGGAACGTGAAGGAGATGTTGTTGTTGCTGAGGCTGAGCACGCCGCCCGAGGCCTGGAAGCTCTGACCATCGTACGAGGTGGTGCACCCCAGCACCACGTCTTGGAGCTTTGCCTTCTTGTCTGGCCCGCCACCGGACAGCGCAACGGTCGTCGAATCGGTGTCGACCAAGCTGCACGCCGACAAGCCGTCTTTGTACCTGCCACGTCCACGATTAGGTGACGTTAGTTTAGTTAGTTAGGATGAGGACGGGCACACGGCGGCGTCAACGTCGACAGCTGTGGTGTCGCCCATGGTTCTCGCTCGGCTTGCTCTGTTTCTTGCACGCACGAGGTGAGGCGGGGTGGGGCGGATGGCTACGGTTGCATGCTTATAAGACCACGGCACGTACGTACGTTTCCTTGATTTGCGCGCTGTGATGGCGCCATCACAGATTCACGGCTCAAGGTAAACAAAGTAAAATTTTCTTTTCTTCTATCCAAACTTTACATAATCTTCTACAGAGATATCAATTTGTAATCAATTATCAAATTGTGGTATGATACACTACTACATTCCTTTTCTTCTGTCCAAATTTACGTAATCTTTTATAGAGATATCAATTTCCAATCAATTATCAAATCGTGATATGATATACTACTACTTTCCTTTTCTTCAATAGAGATATCAATTTTCAATCAATTATCAAATCGTGATATGATACACTACTACTTTCGTTTCAAATTTTACGTAATCTTCTATAGAGATATCAATTTCCAATCAATTATCAAATCGTGATATGATACACTACTACTTTTCTTTCAAATCGTGGAGAACGGACCACCGCCACCAACTGGTAATTAGAAGTAGTAGAGATAATGAAGCTTTTTTTAGCCGCACTGTATTTTTTTTTCTTTTTCCCCTCCTTCAAATATAATTATATAATTAGTCTTTCTCCCTGCCGTAAAATCAGAGATATGTGACATATTGCCGTGCTTTTCCATCACGGCAGATAGCCGGTTCCATGATAGTGGCGTGCATCGCGATAGATGGGGCGAGCCTACCGTAGCAGGAGATTCCACAGATTGTTGCCGCGGTCTCTGTGCACGGTAGGATCATCAGCAGTAGCAATATAGTAGGACCTACCACGGTAGCCCGCACCTACCGACTGATTAGAGCATGCGTCACAATCGAGGTGACTACCACACTATCGGCGAGGCATAATGGTTAGAGCATGCGTCATCGCTCCTTCCGCGGTTGAAAGAGCCAGATTTAAAATTTCGTTCCATGAACCAAATATGAAAATAAAATATACCAAATAAACAAATATTCTACTGTACTACAGTCGTACTATACGATGAATGTGTAAGACTACTCGTGTGATTTCTATTTATTCTGTTTTTCATTTTTTTATGGCTACATGTTATATACACCTACTCCGGAATAGCAGCACATTTTTTTAACCAACGGGCCGTAGCGTATGTGTGCATCCCTAGTTTCCCTAACATAAAAAAGATGGAGACGGGAATGCACCTAGCTACCAAAGGTGACGTTGTGCATGCAGAAATAAACCAATGTTACATTTAAATTGTTTTCTCATTTCCCTGAACTAATGGTCCCGTTTCCCAAATGCGGTTTCGTTGCGAATGGTTTTTGTTTAACGAGAGTAGATCGATGTTACAGGGCCTGCACAGCAAAGTGAATCACCAGATGCATCGCTTGTCACAGTCTCAACTCTCAACTCTCAATACTGCAACCGATCATGTGGGAGGATATTTTAAAGAATTACTTGAGGCATTAATGAACTGTCCGGATAAAAAAAAGCACTAATTATCTATAGGTACGTAGGTAGAAGGCACATCGTTCCTTAGCCGCTGTTTTGATTAGTTGTGCTTAGTCCATCTTCTATCTATATCATCTAAAGTAAACACTAAAATCAGCTTGTATAATAGTTATCTCTAAAGTTGACTCTAGATACCATGCATTAACTATCTCTTTTCTCTTGTACTCTCTCTGTTGATAAATACAAGACGTATTTTGACTTGGCACAAAGATTAAGGTTGTGGTGAAATTGAGAAAGATATGAGAAGAAATGACTTACATATCCCTCTTAATTGTCTTGGAAGATGAGAGATAATAGTTTATGTAGGTGGTAATGAATAAATGCATATGGTTAAGAGAGAATAAATAAAGGTATAGGTAGAAATGCTCATTAAATCTACATGCATGCCTTATATTTTTCAACAAGACCATTCAAATTATAGGACTTATATTTATCAACGGAGGGAGTACATAACTAATCTATCTATACTCCCGTGCAATGCTTATTACTAAATAAGAGTCAACTCTCTCTATCTCCTTTTTCTCCCATTCTTTCACATAAGACAAAACTGATATAGACATACTAAAAAAAGCCAGGGTAAATTTATTACACATGCCCTTAGCGAAACCTCACGGAACTCACCTCTTATGTTTGAGCAGGAATAATGTATGGAAGCACCAAATCAACCGATGATTGATTGTGGTGAGCGCACAGCGTCCTGGTTGCGAACATGGCGGCACTTGCCAGCGGCGAATGCACGGCCACTACTACAGAAAGGCTTATATTAGACGCCTCAATACAGACGGTTTGAAAAAATCGTCTATGCTAAAGAACATCACTGACGGTTCTATAGTGAAACCGTCAGTGATATAATCACAGACGGTACTCTTCATGAACCGTCATTGATATACATTCATATCACTGACGGTTTTAGTTAAAAACCGTCTGTGATAATATCACAGATGGTTTTAAATACGAGCCGTCTGTGATAATGTCACATCACAGACGGTTCTAACTACGAATCGTCTGTGATATGACCTCAGACCACTATATAAACATATCGATAGAGGTTCGTAGCGCAGACCTATGTGTTTCATCTCCCGCAAACCCTAACTTGCCCCCCAGCGATTCTCGATCTCCTCCCCGGCGCTTCGGCCTCCTCGATCGAACAAGGGACGCCGACGCCGCCGCTCGAGGGCACGTCTCAGATGGTATCTCCGGCGCCGCCGCTCAAGGACGCCGTTGGCGGCCTTGACCGTGACCCCTTCGTCGCCCTCCTCGCGAGGCTCATCTGCGAGTCCCAGCGGAAGGTGAGCTATGCCGAGGGCCGGAGCAACGTCATCATCGAGTACCCGACACCATCCTCGGCCTCGTCGTCTCCTTCGTCGGTCGTCACATGGACGTCGTCCTGTCCAACTCCAACGAATGGGTGGGTTGCTACCAGATTTTTCTTTGATGATATATGTTGAGTGTTTAATATTGATGTATGTTCTAAGATATACGGTTCTTGGGCGAAGAAAATCGCTTCTCATGTTTAATATTGATATATGTTGCAAGGATTGATACCATGTATCATTCGAAGTGTGACCAAAGTATATCTTAGAACATACATGATTCGTGAAGATAAATATTTTTATATATGATTCCTGAAGACAAATATCTCTTAGAACATACATCTTTGCATTTGTCTTTTCAATTTCACATGGATTATGTATACTCGTGTACTTGAAAATAGAGCCATAGAACCAGTAGGTATATTTGTCGTTGTGTTTGATGATTGATCAAGAAAGAGGAGCTTGCTAAAGCATAGCTTTTTGTAAAACTGATAGAATCGAAATTGAAACTAATTGACAAGTATCAAATAATTGTTCGTAACATGCATTAAGCTAATGATTATGTGACCATGTGTTGTTGATGTGAATATGTGATCATGTGAAGTACATATTGTGTGAAGTAATCACAGAGGCAACCACATGTTAAGTTTTGGATTAAAACCTTTGACATATGGGTTGTGAGAAAGATTATTACGTTAGCCAATTGTCCTTGCTCGAAAAATAATAATGACGTGAAATCAAACTAGTTTAAGAATATAATTATTGTCGATCACCAAATTAATTTCTTGTAGCTTCTCTTCTCCTCTTCACATGGCTACTATTGCACTTCTTTCTTACCTAATCCAATTCTTACCTAATCCAAAACTATCTTTCTTACCTAATCCAATTCTTCAAAGACGCTTAAATGCGTGATCCTCTATTTTCCCTACACCGAGCGAACTTCTATCATTAGTATCATTGTTGAAATTTTCTTACGCTTAGGTATTTACATGAAATTTACAAGGCACAACGAAGTTATAGATTTAGTAATTGAACATCTAAACTTCCTAGATGCATCGAGTATGACTTGTCGATCGGGATCGTCTTAAAATGTGAGTTTTGTAGCACTTTCATCTCTTTCTTATTATAATATTGATGGATTCTAAGGTAAAATCCATTTCATTCCACAGTTCGTCCTGAAAGGTGTCAGACGCTGATTTATTGTTATCACTTTATCCTCATCCCCGAATAAGAATATCATTGACAGCCATGCTTCTTGAACTATAGAGTTGATTAAGTCATCATATGGAGTTGATTAAATTATCGTATAGAGTCGATTAAATTATCGTATAGAGTCATACGATAATTTAATCAACTCAATATGATGACTTAATCAACTCTATAGTTCAAGAAGCATGACTACCAATGATATTCTTATTCGGGGATGAGGATAAAGTGATAACGATAAATCAGCGCCTGACACCTTTGAGGACGAACTGTGGAATGAAATGGATTTTACCTTAGAATCCATCAATATTATAATAAGAAAGAGTTGAAAGTGCTACAAAATTTCATATTTTAAGACGATCTGATCGCATGTCGCTGCCTCGATGCATCTAGGAAGTTTAGATATTCAATTACTAAATCTATAACTTGGTTGTGCCTTGTAAATTCAAGCTGCGTAAATACCTAAGGTAAGAAAATTTCGAACAACAGATACTAATGATGGAAGTTCTGCTAGAGGATCATAGACGGTTCTATTCATAAACCGTCTATAATGTTTATGTATCACAGACGGTTCTACATGAAAACCGTCTATGATGAGTACTCATCACAGACGGTTATAATGTAGAACCGCATGTGATGGAAATTTTCACAGACGGTTTGAAAACCGTCTATGATGTGCCCTTACATCACTGACACATTGTTAGTGATGGTTCATAAAACCGTCTGAGATGACAATTTTAAACAGTCTGAGATGATATTTTCTGTAGTAGTGGACGCGCGTCGAGTACTCGAGCTAACGCTCCTCAAGTTAGGGACCACGCAAGCCTAAAAGCGTGGCCACCTTTTAATAGTAGTACAAGTGTACAACCTTACTGCAAACCACTGTGACCAAATTAATAGATGTCCACGTTTTCACTCTTGTTTCTCATATAGTATGGCTTGGTTTTACCTCGTGTCCGCGAGTATCAAATGATATGATTTAGATGTTTGAGAATATGTTTATGTATTTTATAGGTTTTTTAGATTTTAAGATATCGTAAACATTAGAAATGACAATAGAAGTTTGAAGGAAAATATAACTTGAGAAATGTAATTGAAATATGAGTTTGACGAAAGAAAATCATTGAGCATACTAAGACCCTGTTTGTTTCGGCTTTTTCATTGGCTTAAAAGCAGAAAAGCTAAAGTCGAAACAAACGACTGACTTTTAAGCCGAGCTTAAAAAAGCCAAAAGCCTCCATATAACTATAAGGCCCTGTTTGTTTTGGCTTTTTCATTGGCTTAAAAGCAGAAAAGCGGAAGCCGAAACAAACGACTGACTTTTAAGCTGGGCTTAAAAAAAGCCAAAAGCCTCCATATAACTATAAACCAAAAGCCAGGTGGGAGGTGCTTTTTTAGGCTTTTTTTGATGAAATAGCCTTTTGCCACTAGAAGTCTCTAAAATTATCCACCAAATGCCATCATATATAAACTCAAGAATCATTCTCCCATCTCCTCATTTCTCCTCGTCTTCTCTCGCTCTCCTGTGCGACATGCCTTCTCCCTCCGCCGTTTCGGTCTCTGCCGTCCCCGACCTCCTCCCTCCTCCGCTGTCCCCAGCCTCCTTCCTCCTCCACCGACCCGGATCAAGTTGATAAATAATTATGCTCAGAATGAAGTTTGATCTCAAGATTAATCTATATTTTTTAATACGACATTCCGTAAAAAAAGTATGAAATATTTGTATTAGATAAATTAGTATATAAGAAAAGTCCTTACAACCCTTAAAGGGTATTTCAAACTTTCTAGTAATAAGCTACACCATCTAACCCATCAAAAAGCCAGAATACCAAACAACATGTCTTGGCTTAAAAGCAGATGCCTTAAAAGCTCGTTAAGCCAAAAAGCTAGCTTTAAGCCAAAAGCTAAAAAGCCTAAGCCGAAACAAACAGGGCCAGCCAAAAGCCAGGTGGGATGTGCTTTTTTAGAATGAAATAACCCTTTGCCATTGGAAGTCACCAAAATTACCCACCAAATGTCATCATATATAAACTTAAGAATCCTTCTCCCATCTCCTCATTTCTCCTCGTCTTCTCTCGCTCCCCTGTGCGACATGCCTTCTCCCTCCACCGCTCTGGTCTCTGCCATCCCCGACCTCCTCTCTCCTCCGCCGTCCCCAGCCTCCTTCCTCCTCTACCGACCCGGATCAAGTTGATAAATAATTATGCTTAGAATGAAGTTTGATCTCAAGATTAATCTATATTTTTCAATACGACATTCGATAAAAAAAGTATGAAACATTTGTATTAGATATATCAGTATATAAGAAAAGTCCTTACAATCCTTAAAGGGTATTTCAAACTTTAGTAATAAGTTACACCATCCAACCCATCAAAAAGTTAGAATACCAAACAATATGTCTTGGTTTAAAAGTAGACGGCTTAAAAGCCCGTTAAGCCAAAAAGCTAGCTTTAAGCCAAAAGCCAAAAAGCCTAAGCCAAAACAAACAGGGCCTAAGTTATCGAGGCTTTTAAAAACGTAAGCACTTTCTATCATGCATGGATCATATAGTTGCATGCCCATATTTTTCTCCATTAGTTACTATTTTCCAAAATGTATGCATTCACATGTAACTCTATTTAATCTCAAAGCAATATGAGAAAATTATCTTATTAGTTTATATGGTATTATAGTATATTGCTCACGCATACACCGATGCAGCATGGCGACATACCTTGAATTCGTAATCCCTCATACACCGGCTACCCCACGGAACCGTATGTCTTCTATCTTAATTTAACCTCCAACAATGTGCTCAATTCTTAATCAGTCCTTCTTGGCTGTTACCCATTCCAATCCAATTTCTTAGCTGTTACCCATTCCACTGCATAGTTTTCTTCTACTTCTCTCTCTGATTATTGCTTAAGGCTAACCGTTGCAACATCAAACATGCAAACACGTGCAATCATCGCTGATCCCCCTAGGGACAACCGTTACATTCTCTTGGGTGGCCATAAGTCTATTCCCTATGGTTGCACAATCTCTTCTTCAAGCTCTTCACTCCTCTGCTTATGCACGTGCTTCTATTTGTATAAATACATGCATATATACACATGCATGATGTTATACATACTTGATGTCCATCTTCTCCCGTGTTGATTGCTCTTGTTCTTCAACATTGGCCACCTCAACGCTATGGCTTCCTCACTAATCGCGATGACCTTGTATCTTCATTGATGTCGGCATATCTGTTTTAGTCGTTGTCTAACGATATAAAGAATCTTCTCACCATCGTTGATGACGTCGTCCCTCTTGCTAGTGATGACATGCTCATAGCTACCTGATAGCCTCATATCGTTATAGCTCATCTTCAATACAAATTTTTATCTCCTCTGTACCAAAGCTTCCTATTATCAAGTTTATTTAGACACTGATTCTTTCAACAATGGTGACGTTCATCACTCGTTGCTATGGCCCTTGACTCCTTTTTATCTCCTCTGTACTAAAGCTTCCTATTATCAAGTTTATTTAGACACTGATTCTTTCAACAATGGTGACGTTCATCACTCGTTGCTATGGCCCTTGGCTCCTTTTTATCTCCTCTGTACCAAAGCTTCCTATTATCAAGTTTATTTAGACCTTGATTCTTTCAACAATGGTGATGTTCATCACTCGTTGCTATGGCCCTTGGCTCCTTCAATTTTGACCTTTCTCTTCAACGACTTTGACGAGTAGCACGACATTGTCCTTGTCGAAATGGCTAAGGTTGGTAGCATAATATTTTTCTCGATCATCTCCCTCGCCATTGCCACAGCTCTTCGCTTCCTAGAGGGTCAATGTCTTCATTTGGACAAATCAACATCACTATAATCTTTCGTGATCTCCTCCGATATCATTCATGCTATCATTGTTATAACTTTTATTTTTTATTGAAAATTTTAGTTGTTTTTTATTGGAGTTCGTATACAAATTAAATTGCTAATTTTTATTTAATTTATTTTGTGATCCAACATATACACCTAAATGTTTTAAACAAGCAAGCTGAGTAGGCTAAACAAGTAATAGTACCTGATTTGCCATTGGCCCTATCATTAGGACATATGAGCACGACCTTTCTTTTTCTTTGCAGAAACACAGTCATTAATTTCTTTAACTATGAAGAAATATAATTCGATACACAAATTTCCATCTCAAGTATAATTTAAATGTATATACGTACAAACCTTCAATCCTATAATATAAATCAGCTTAAATGTGTAAACATTAGCTAATTTTAAATTAATATTGAAATAGAGGACTTGAATTAATAGAAATTTTTGCAAAAGTTAGTTATTATGAATATGAAGATTGCTTGTGTGATAGCTGCTGGACTCATGTAAATTGGGAAAAAAATCCTACAAACACAGACAATTTAATTTGACCTATTTATAATATTCTAAAACACCTAAATTACTATCTTTGATAAAAAATAATTTATAGAAAATATAGCCGTGCAAATACATGCAGAAGATACAACGATAATCTAATCGAATTACGAAATGGAAAATCTTATCCCTTAAATTTGGTATGTGATTCCCTAAGTTACGTAAATCTACTACATATATCACCTATTCGTTGCCCTGTCCTTCCTTGCCGCACCATTGAAGCACTGAAGAGCTCCATCGGCCGCAAAGAACAGAAAGCACAAGCAATCTCGAATCTCCTTCTTTGGTGAGCCATCTTCCAATTCCCTCTGGTTGAAGCACCTCTAGCATTCCCTAATCATGACTCCCACCTCTTTTGCAACTCAGGACATCGAGAACACTGCCGCCATGACCTTCTTCCTTAGCTCCGGCCACCATTGCCAAGTACACTCGGTGAGTCACCGTTGCTGCCAATCTCCAAAATGGAGTCACCATCGCTGCCAATCCCCAAAAGGTAAAACAAATAACAATAAGTTTCTCAGGTATTTCTCAAGTTAAACTAGCACACATCTTAATCCAATTCTATTATTTTAATTGGCACATAGCCTCCCTTTTCAAATTTAGCTTTTAACAAAATTGAACCCTTATGTCAAATTTCTGAGCATTGTCCATAACCGGGGACATAGCTAGTTGAATAGGTTGTACATTTTACAGAGGCTATGCACTTTACCTATAAGATATATGTCGATATCCAAGTCCTAGCTAGGGTCACTTAATCGAACTTACAAAAATATGATTGTGAACTCATAGTAAACAAGATGAGAAAAATAGTATATAGGGATTGCTCCTTTATTATCCAAGCGGCTTTACAGAGTATACAAATTACAGAATGATTGCAAGTTCTGGTTGTGAGTCAGACGAGATGAGATGTGAGATTCCGGATGTCTAAATGCCCCTAACAGCATGAATCGGCCCTCTATTTATATCGGTTGAAGAGGCGGCAGTTGTTCTCCATGGGGGCGTCGTGTTACTGAGAGGTGTCTTCCCGCCAAATAATATTTTCTTGCCAAAGGGTGTCTTTTTCAGAGATAACTTTCGGGTAGTTATGTATACCTGTTAGATAACTCTCCGTAAGGAGACATGTGCTAGTAACCACTTGTCCCCGACCAGTTCACTGGTCGAGGTGACTATTTCACTGGTCGGGGACGACCAATGTGAAGCAAAGTTTATTGACCAGCTTGACTAAACTAGTCGGATACATAACCATTCGGATAAGGGTGGGCTTCGTTCTATATATTATGGGCTTTCTGAATTGTAGGCCCATTAATAGAGTATAGTCACGAATAATTGAGCACCCAAATAAGTGACAGACTTTTAATCCTCGTCAACTAGCCTCTAAGTATTGAGAAATAAAAGTTTATTACTCAAATCTTTTCGTCTTCTATGACCTTATGGGGTTATACGACAATTTTCTGACTACTTTAAGTGCCAATAAATGAAAAATCTTCTGACATTCCCCTTTGTCTAGGGTGAGAGTGAGGATTCAGAGGATAATGTTCCTTTGATCATAAGGTGAAAAAAGAAGACTCAACCTGGATGTTGGGACATCATCACTTCCTCTAATATCTTGGAAAATGGACTCAAGACTTCATTGAAGGTATGCACCTTTTTATGGATATTTTTATTTTCGAGTACTTGTCTTCAGAATCTAAGAGAGCTTTTGTTGTTGTCTTTATTCCTTAGGCAACTGCTCCTGATTCCTCTATGGATCAAGATGTGGCTGCCCAGATTGGTGCTGAGGCCAACCTATTGGTCACACTAGCAACAATCAGTGTGGAACAAGCCTTAGCACCCACTGAGCGTATTGCTCAAGATGCCTCGACCAGTGGGCAAGTGAATATATCCAGCGTTGAAGGTGAAAATCCCTCGTCTGCTGGTGATGACCCACTGGTCGGTCAAGTTCCATTGACCACGGAGGAGGTTGGTCCCCCTCCTATTACAACGACTGAGGTGGTCGGGACGACCACTGTTGCTGAAGAAACCACTTCTGCTAGGGAGACCGAAGACCTCCTTGCTGTAGCAAAAGATTCACTGGTCGTTCCGACTAGTGAAGTAGAGGAGATGGGAGTAGTGCCTATAAAGGTCACGACTACTGACATCATTAATCTAGCGGCTTTGCCACTAGCATCTTCCTCTGGTCACCCTGATAATGGGGACTTCAAGGAAATTTTTAATGACTTGCAAGTGAAGGTATTCATCTTATCTCATTTCCTTCTTTTTTTAGAAAAGGTAGTTCTTAATTCATTTGCTATTTTTCTTTTTACAACATTCTCAAGAACCGCTCGACCTACTAGGTCAGCAGTCAAAGATTTTGGCTAATGCCGAAATTGGAACAATAAAAAAGTATGAATCAACTTTGTTATTGTTTTTCTTTTTTCGCTATCTTCTTTGTTCTAACAAAACTATTTTGACACAGACAAAGAGAACAAATAAAGGAATTGGAAAATCAACTCTTGGTGGCTCAAAATACCGCAAAGGGTTATAAATTTGATCTTATCGAGGATGCCGACAAGGTCAAATACCGTGAAGAAAAGACTGCTAGGCTCCATAAAGCCTTCAAAAGAAATAAAGACAAGGTCCAAATACTCTCCGAAGAATACAAGATTACCCTTCAGGCAAAGGAGTCTGAAATAGCAGAAAAGAACTATGTACCAATATACTTTGAATTTACTATTTAGGAAAACTGAAAGCAATTTTCAATTCAATCTTTGTAGAATTAAATAATACAATAAAGGCCAGAGAATCTCAACTTTTTGAACGAGAAGAAGAGATTATGAAATCTGAAAAGCAAATGTTAGTGATGAAGAATGAAATAGACAATCTAACTAATAAAATAAAGCTCTTTGTAAAAGATTTTGCCACAGTTCAGAGATGTAGGAAAACCACTATGAACTTTATTTTTGAACAGCTTCAGAAAATCACCACAAATTTAAAGGGGAAAGAAGTAAAAATTATAACTCCTGATCCGTCGGTTGATGACCTGGTTGCATAGGTGAACAACCAATTGAAGATCATCCAAAGCCAAATCCCCACAATGGCGCAGACCATCAAGATAGCGCTCCAAACTTCAATCGCCGTCCAAGTAGGTACCCGCTTCGTCAAGTTGCGGTACTTTTACAAGGATACAGTTGAGTTGAAGAAACTAGCGCCTGACCTGAAACTGACTACTCAAGAAGAGATTGATAAGAAATGTGCAGAAGTAGCCTCTGCCGTTGAGACATACATGAAAAATATAAAGATTACATTTAAGCAACATGTATGACTTATTTGAATGAATGAATGAATCAAAATATTTCTTCTTGTGTTATATTTTATCTTGTATCTAATCTGCTTGCATATTTTTCTGAGTATATCACTAGCCCCCAACTATTTGTGTGCTGACCAGCAATGTGTTCGGAATACAAATAGTTATAGGATTGACGACATGTTCTTTTCACGTAGTACTTGGTATTAACCAGCAGTAGAATGGAGATAAAGTCATTGTAACGAGTTTCAATACAGTATAGACTGGCTTACAAGAAAAGTCTCTATTAGATGTTATCTCACAATTCAACCAGCAACCTTGTACGTTGTTTATAGAGAGGTCGGGCAGATTATAACTTTGTGAATTCTCAGAGGATTATCATAATAGAAACAGTTTTGATATACAATGCCTTAAAGAGATACTTTATGTAAATGAAAAATATAGAAATAAACTTATTTACACAAAAAACCTGCGAAGATGCTGGATGTTCCAAGTATTTAACAGAATTCTTCCATCTTCCCTATCAAGTCGAACAGAACCTAGTTGTGTGATTGATATTATAGTAAAGGGACCTTCCTGTTTTGGAGATAACTTATGTAAGTTAGACTGATTCTGGATACCCAACACATGTCTTCGTGCGGATAAGCGGTTACCCAGCAGATTCCCTGACCAGTGAAATAGTCACCTCAACCAGTGAACTGGTAGGGGACAAGCGGTTACCTAGCACATGTCTCCGTGCGGAGAGTTATCTGATAGCACATTATCTGGCAGAGTATGTGTTTGTCTAAGATGTGTGATTAGCTATATTCAGAAGTCATGTGATATTAATACCGTTGATACCCCCATAATTACCTATTTAGATAATACTGTTTGTGTTACACAAATGCAAATGGGTTATGTAAAGAGCAATATCACGAAGCATATTACCCCTAAACTTTTCTATCCTCACGAACTGTGGCGACCCGCATAATTAGCCAATGGTAACGACAGTAACACCGCCATTACTCTGAGATAATTACACGAACCTTAGTATATTAGCTAACAAATTATCGAGCACACCTGATATTTTATCTGATAATGCACCGTATTCAGAGTGTTGCAGCAGAACAATAATTAGAGACTGAAATAGAACATATTACAATTCATTGCCACACAGGCTACAGATCTATATTTATCAAGTCTTACATAATGTACATATCACATCCAAAATTAATTTATATAGTAACTAGGTACCTAATGGATCGACGATCTCAACTGTACGGTCTATTACTCCACCCAGTCCTCCTGGTGATCCTCCGCCGCCTCGTTACCCTGACCCAGTGGGTAATCCTCCACCCATTCCTCACTGGTGGATCCATATTGCTCAGTTTCTAAGCACAGAGGGAGTTAAGCAAGGGTGAGTACAAAAGTACTTAGTAAGCATTAACAACAAATGCATATATGAATTTATCTCATAACCATCCAATGCACTCCTTACCTCAAAATCCATTTTTACTGAAATTAGGTGTTGGGTTTTCTTTAAGGTTTGAGTATTTTAATTATGAAAATTTCTACTAGCACTCGTATATGAGACATACTTAGCTTCCGTATCCTCCAATCTAGGAGACATGCATGAATTCATGATTTGACCTTGCGTAGATTTGTACCACTTTATCTATAGTGACCCCATCCTGTGAGGCTCCATAATGTTTATCACTAATCCAGTATTAGATCTTGTCGGGACCCGAATCTGCAAATCCGGACCCTCTGCGTATTCTGTGCTAGTCTAGGATCACGCTAGCACACACAGTCTTACAGGGTAGCACATCACAGACATTCACAGCGATATAAGAATAAATAGTGCAAACATTTATATAAACTGAGTTGTACGACCTTATGGTCTCCTTACATAAAATCAGCCACGTAGGGCTTACATTATTCAGAGTAAATGAAATAGCAGCGAAATAAAATAAATATCATTGAAGCCTTCATCTTGACACAGGCAACCAACTGGGCTTGCCCCCTAATTGCCCGAATCCTCAATGTACTCCTCCCACGCTGGTGTCGACTCCTCCACTGATGTTGGGGTTGATAAGCAAGGAGGGGTGAGTACACAAGGCACTCAACAAATAATGCATGAATGCGGCGCTATTACTATATGCAAAGCTTATTCCAAAGGATTGGCTTAATTGGTTCTTTTGCATCAAACAACATTTTAAACCATTATCTTATTTAGATTAAAGCGTTGAAAGCGATTATAATTAATACTAGTTTCTTCAAATGGTTTTCTTCAAGATTCTCGGCACACACCTTTATGAGTTCATTTTAACACGGCACACAGCCACCCTTTCCACATTTTGTTTTGAAGATCCACCCTTGATGTAATCCCGAGCAATGTCTGCATGCGGACACGGCTATTCGAATAGATTTGACACTCTGCAGAGGTTGTACACTTTACCCACAAGATACAACCATTCACCACACAGGTGATCGTCCGTAACAAAGCCTTTCAGGAACCTCTACCTTAACAAAAGAACCTCTCCGGTATTGCCTTCACTATCACTTCCCTCACACAGAGCCGAGGTATAGGACAGGTCAATCACCGTTGGATGGGCACCAAGCCGTAGCACAGGTACGCTCCCCGTACAGATACACCCCGATGTACTGTCACCCTGAGGTATCAGAGGAAAGATATCAGAACCCTAATCAACTAGGTCTGTCCCATATCAGACATGTGGTTGTACGGATGACTCAGTTCAAAGACTTGCAAGGTGAAGTCCATAACTTGACCAAGGCAAGACTTCGATCACTCATCAGTGGTACACAGCCCAATATGGCACACAGATTCACAACTCTCATCAACCCATTGCCACACAGGCCCACCTAGCATACAGTCTCTTGCCACTTGCCCCAGTCTAAATCATTTCCCACCCAGTTGATTATTGTGCAACACATGCCAGCAACAACTCAACATCGGTACAGAACCACACAGGTCTCTGTACCTCAATCTCATCAGGAGGCATCATCACACCACTTTCAAAATAAATTCAATATTTTATTAGTCAATATTGTAGTATTTCCCGAAAGATCATTCATGATTCGTTGCAAGGCTAAGCATCTATTCACGGTCTAGCCTCCCGTGTTGGCATCATATTATTATCCAACAAATACAATCAATCCTAGGGTGTCAAAGATTTCAGGGCATACAGATAATAATTTCATGGCGACAATAACAATATGGGTTGATTAGCTACATTACCCAATTTAATTTAAATTCACTTTAAATAAATTAGCATGCATAATTTCAAAGCATAAATTACATTTTAAAATCTGGGATCAAAATGATCAAAGCATCACTTGCCTTCAAAGAGTTGCTGGTCGTGTTCCGAATCTTGGTCTTGAGCGACGAACTCTTCCTCGAAACCTTCCGGCAAATTTGCGTCTACGTGTACAAACAATATATGCAATAAATAACTAATACAGGAGACTAAATAACCTCAAAAATTCTAATAAAATTCACCATTAAAGAGGTCACAATTTTATGAATTTTTAGAAATTTGAATCACCCAAATCCGAGTTAAAATGCAAAAGTATAGTCGTTTGAAGTTTGAATAAAATCTGAAAATATAGAAATTAGAAAATCCGATTTTTTTGAATTATTTTGTAGTGAAAAATCGCATTTATGACATCAGCATCGCATCATGATGACGTCAGTACAGAAAATAATTTCGGCCGAAATATTTTTCTGTAGAAATGACGTCAGCATGACGTCAACTAACACGTGGCATGCTCTGGGGCTGCCACGTCACCTCGGTCTATGGACCCAGTACACGGCTCGGGTCGATCCACCGTGGACTTGGTCCACAGAACAGTGCGCGTGGCCCCCCACCAGATGACGTCAGCATTGACGTCACTGCTGACGTCAGCCGATTGTCACTGCTGACGTCAGCCGATTGCCATCATCGCAGCGGTCCTTAACTAACGATCGGATCCCTTCCACGCGGTGCAATCATGGCCGTCAAAAGATCAACGGCCAGATCTAACATGCTGCGCCGAAATCCGTGTGACACGCGTCGGCCATCGAACGGGCCGACGGATCAAACGACCAGCGCACGGGCGGCTCGGTGACGCCTCGCACTCCGCACCCCCACGCGTCACGCATCCGACGGTGCACCCGAATCCAACGATCCAATCCAGCGCACGTCTGGCGACGCCTCCGCTCCGCAGCGACACGCGACGCAATCGCAACAGTTCGCGGAAATCGACGGCCGAGACTCGGTCACGCTTCAGTCAAAGGGGACACGCGGCCGCACGCGATTCGACAAAGGCGCGGTGCAATCACCGCCAATTGTTCAAAAATGAACGGCGTTGATCCACCCGACTCAGCCCAAGCTCACTGGCACCGCACAGATCTAATTCGACGATCCCCGATACCCGAGCGGTTTACTGTGCAAACTAGCGACGTGGCGCAATCTCACTCATCCATCAACAAAACAACGGCCAGGATCTACCCTAGTTAAATCTATACATACGCATCTGAGCCGCACATCTATAGATCTAACGGTACAGATTAAAACCAAGGAAAGAACTGAGATGGCTACGCGGCCTCACCTGAACGGTCAGATGAAGATCGGACGGCGGATGAAGCTCGCGAAGGTTGGCGACGGCGTAGCAGATAGAAGTGGCCTGAGCTGAGGAAGACGACGCGGTCTACGGAGCTCCGGTGGTTCTCCGACGTGAAGAAGTGGTCCACTCGATGCGGTTTGCTTCGGTGAACTCGGGACGGGGTCGGAGGAAGCAAAAACAACGACGACGAGAGGAAGCAAAAACAACGGCGGTGAAAGAAAGCAACTACGGCAAGCAACAGCGGGCGCTAGAGGGGGTCTTGGCGTGCGTGCAAGGAGTCAAAAGACGCGGCGTTGAGTCCTCTGCAGAACGCGCTCACCAACGCGGCTTAAGTGCCTCGACGTGCGCGAAATTGCCGGCGGTAATCACGGCCATCAAAGCCCACGTCCCTCCGGCGATCTCGCGGGGACGAAGCGACGTGGCGAAATCCCAAGCGTCCGCGCGCAGTGATCCAACGGCGCACGCGTTCGGGCGATGTGGCGCAACGGCAGCCACTGGATCTCAATCGGATGGCTTGGGTGCGTGGCGGTTAGGGTTTGCGCGAATGGGCGGGCTAAAGCGATCTTTGGGCGGGCTAAGCACGATCTTTGGCTACCCAATACTATTCACCCGATTTAAAAAACATTTCTGATTAAAAATAAATCAGATAAATAAACAAAGCCGAAATAAATAGTAAAAGTACCTGGAAAAATTCAGAAAAATTCTGGAAAATAATTTGAGACATTTGAAACTCAAATAAAATATTTTCAATAAAACCTTACATAAAATTTTGCATGAATTTAATTGAATTCAAGAAAGGTCAGAAATGAATAAATCCAATTTTAATTCTAATAAATTCTCAGAAATTCTTAAAATAAAAAATACTAAAAATTTAAATTAGAGCAAATTTTAGGGTGTTACAAACCTCCCCCCTTAATAGAATCTCATCCTCGAGATTCAGGGCTGTCTACAGAAATAGGTTGGGGAACTCCTCCTTCAAATCTTCTTCACGTTCCCAGGTTGCTTCACTTTCTGAGTGGTTACAACACTGGACTCTGCAAAAGCGCGTTGACTTGTTCCTTGTCTCTCTGTCCATTATGTCCAGAATCTTCACCGGATGCTCTTTATAAGTCAGATCTTCTTGCAACTCGATTGCCTCCAAAGGTGTTTGCTCTTCCGGTACTCGGAGACACTTCTTCAATTGGGACACATGGAATACATCATGCACTCCTGCCAGAGACTGTGGCAACTCCAATTGATATGCAACTTCACCTCTGCGGCTCAAGATTTTGAATGGTCCTACATATCTGGGTGCGAGCTTCCCTTTTGCGTGGAATCTTCTGACTCCCTTGAGTGGCGTGACTCTAAGGTACACCAAATCTTCAGGTTCAAAGCTCAATTCTCTGCGACGATTGTCGGCATAACTCTTCTGCCTTGATTGAGCAATCTTCAGTCTTTCCCTGATCAGGGCGATCTGTTCTTCTGCTTTCTGAAGAATATCCAGTCCAAAAACATGTCGTTAACCTGTCTCATTCCAATTTAACGGGGTTCGACAGGATCGACCATACAGAGCTTCAAATGGAGACATCTGTAAACTCGCTTGATAACTGTTATTGTAACTGAATTCGGCATAAGGCAAACACTTGTCCCATGAAGTAGAATATGCTAAGGCACAGGCTCTCAGCATATCTTCCATTATTTGGTTAACCCTCTCAGTTTGACCATCTGTCTGCGGATGGTATGCTGTACTGAAGTTCAGACGAGTCCCCATTGCCTTATGCAATTTACCCCAAAACCTTGAGGTAAATTGGGTACCTCTGTCCGATACTATCTTCTTCGGCACTCCATGCAAGCAAACAATTCTTGACATGTAGAGTTCTGCTAACTTATCGCCCGAGTAAGTGGTCTTCACAGGTACAAAATGTGCAACCTTGGTCAAACGATCCACTATAACCCATATAGAGTCATATCCATTTCGAGTCCTGGGTAAACCGGTTATGAAATCCATACTGATCTCTTCCCATTTCCATTCAGGTATTTTCAGGGGTTGCAATAGTCCTGCTGGCCTCTAATGCATAGCTTTGACTCTTTGGCATATGTCACATAATGCAACATATTCGGCAATTTCCCGCTTCATGCTTGGCCACCAAAATCTTTCCTTTAGATCCTGGTACATTTTGGCACTTCCTGAATGAATTGAGTACTTGGAATCATAGGCTTCCTCCAAAATTAGCTGCCTTAGCTCTTTCATATTCGGCCCACAAATGCGCCCTTTAAACCACATAGTACCCTGCTCATCCAGTTTGAAATCCTTTGCCTTGCCTGCATCCATCTTGTCATTAATTCTCTTGATTTTGTCGTCATCTTTCTGCCCTTCCCTGATCTGATCTCTCAAGGTATGTTTTACTTCCAAGGTAGCCAAAAATCCTTCTGGTACCACTTCCAATCCTAGCTTCTAGAAATCCTTACACAACTCGGTCTGACTTGGTTCTAACAGCATATTTACGCTGTGGCTCTTCCGGCTCAAGGCATCGGCCACAACATTGGCTTTACCCGGGTGGTAATGAATTCCAACATTATAATCTTTGATTAACTCTAGCCATCTTCTTTGCCTCATATTCAGGTCAGCTTGCGTGAAGATATACTTAAGACTTTTATGATCGGTATACACTTCACATCTGTTTCCAAGGAGATAGTGACGCCATATTTTTAGTGCATGCACTACAGCAGCTAATTCTAAATCATGAGTCGGATAGTTCTCCTCGTGTGGCCTCAATTGCCTTGATGCATAGGCAATTACCTTCTTGTTTTGCATTAACACGCATCACAATCCCTGACGCGATGCATCACAATAGATGTCGAAGCTTTGATGAACGTCAGGTAAAACTAATACAGGTGCTGATGTTAATCGTTTCTTCAACTCCTGAAAACTCTTCTCACACTCAGGTGTCTATAAGAATTTCTTTTCCTTTTTCAACAATTGCGCAAGGGGTCTCGCAATCGTGGAGAATCCTTCGATGAAACGACGGTAATATCCCGCCATTCCAAGGAAACTATGGATTTGGGTTACCGTCTTCGGTTGCTCCCAATGCAAAACTATCTCCACTTTCTTTGGATCTACCGCAACTCCTTCTGCAGTCATTATGTGTCCAAGAAATTCAAACTTATTCTTCCAGAAATCATATTTACTAAATTTTGCAAACAACTGTTGTTCCCTCAATTTCTCAAGGACTAGCATTAAATGTTCGGCGTGCTCTTCCTTCGTCTTGGAATAAATAAGGATATCATCTATAAACACGACGACGAACTTATCCAAATATTCCATAAAAACCTTATTCATCAAGTTCATGAAATATGCTGGTGTATTTGTCAATCCAAAGGACATAACTGTGAACTCATAGTGTCCATATCTTGATGAAAATACAGTCTTTGATATATCCTCTAATCGGATTTTCAACTGATGATACCCTGATCGAAGATCGATCTTGGAAATGACTCCCGCTCGTCTCAGCTGATCAAAAAGATCGTCGATCATAGGTAGCGGATACTTATTCTTTATCGTCACATCATTGAGTGCACGATAGTCTATACACATCCTAAAACTCCCGTCTTTCTTCTTGACGAACAAGACAGGTGCTCCCTATGGCGATGAACTAGGTTTTATAAATCCTTTTTCCAACAGCTCTTCAATTTGCTTCTTCATTTCCACTAATTCCTCCGTGGACATCCTGTAAGGTCTCTTAGCTATTGGAGCTGTCCCTTGAACAAGCTCTATCACGAACTCGATATCTCTTTCCGTCGGCATTCCAGGTAGATCCTCTGGGGAAACATCTGGATATTCATTGACTATGGAAACTTCCTCCAAGTTGACAGTCTTCATGATGTTGACCATTAATTGTCCATCTCGTACTGCTTTTGCTTCAAACTCAACCCTTCTTCCTTCTGGGCTCTCGATTGATATAACTCTTTTTTCGCAGTCCAGTACTGCCTTGTGTTTGGTTAACCAATCCATTCCCAGGATAACATCCAGGGTTTGGGTATTCAATATAATTAAGTTCGCTAGAAACTCTATTCCATTAATTATTAGTCTCACCCCAGAACATCCTACATTGGATCGGAGTTCTGATCTAGGGGATTGGACTACAAGTACACACTTAATTTCCACAATATCCAAATTGTTGCGAACAGCAAAATCTTGAGACACAAATGAATGTGATGCTCCGGAGTCAAATAAAACAGTAGCTGGTACTGTGTTTACTAGGAACTTACCTAGTACAACGTCTGCGGCGTTCTGGACTTCATTCACTGTAATGTGGTTGACTCGGCCCCGAGCAGTTCCTTGAGATGGAGTTGCTGATGTCGATGCTCCGCGGTTCACAATTGGTGCCGGAGTCCTTGTAGGAGTATTTCCCAGGTTAAATCAGACCGGGGTGACACCTCCCTTCTTCGGGCAATTGTTGGCGAAGTGCCCCAATTCGTTGTCGTGATAACAACGTCTTCCCGCTGCCTTTGAGGTTCCTCCAGTCTGTACCACAGTTTTGGCTGGAGTCTGGGCATTCTAGCCTACTGGACGATTTGTTAGCAGTGGTACCCTGTCACAGCCTCTGGGTTGGAACCGGATAAACTGTTGGGGTGCCGTCCTCTGCCTCTGCTGGCCCGGATGTCCTCGTTGTGCCATTCTGCGCTTCCGGTTGTCCTCCAACTCTCGGCGCTTGTCCTCCAGAATAAGAGCCTTGTTAACCAGCTCTTGGAAGTCGGGAAATGTGTGAGTGATCAGTCCCACTTGTAGTCCTGCATTCAATCCCTTCATGAAGCGGGATTGTCTGGCCTTGTCCGTGGCTACATCCTCTGGTGCGTAGCGTGCTAGCTGGGTAAACTTATTCAAGTAGTCGCCACCGGTCGCCACCACGCTTGAGATTCCGAATTCCTCCTTCTTGAGATCCATGATACCCTCCGGTACATGGTATTGGCGTAAAGTCGAGGTGAATTCCTCCCACGTAATACTCTGTGGGTCTTCATGAGCTCTTGCAGGTTTTCCCACCACTCTGCGGCGTTCCTTCCGATTGATGAGAGGCATAGAGCACCCTCTCATGTCCTACACTTTGGGTAATGTGCGGCTTCCTTCGATTGTCCTTAGCCAATCGTCCGCTTCCATCGGATTGGTGTTGCCTGAGAAGGTGGGTGGACGAGTTTGCATAAACTCCAACAACCTTGAATAGGGGTGTGGTCCATGGTTACCCCCAGGTTGAACATTCGCAGCAACTTGATTGGAGATCTGCTGTATGGTCTGCACCATTGTGTTCATGAGTTGAGTTTGGGCAGCCAGAAAAGCTCCCAGATTCTGCATATCAACTTGCGGTGGTCTAGGAATTGGCTCCTCATTCTGGTTGTCAGCCTGATTAGCTCCACTTCCGCTAGCTCCAGCGTTTCCGCGAGTCCTCACCATCTGTTGCACACTTCCAAGGTTAAGAAAAGAAGAAAGCATAGACAAGTAAAAGAACTTATGCGGGGGAAACAGGTGTAACTTAAATTATTTAAATATTTTATTAATATAAAATAGTATGGTTGCTCACAAGTGCCTAAGGGCAATGCAACACATACCAGACACTCACAAACAGAAACAAGTAAACAAACATAGGACTCCACAACGACTCACACCTAATGGTGACTCTGAAACAAAAGACACGACTCAAACACTCGAGTCTCGACACTACACCCGACTAGACTCGATCACTCATCGAGCCAACCCGGCTGCGGCTCCCCCGGAGCATACACCGCGGTGCTCGCATCGGGCGGCGGGTCACGATGACCTCTGCGGTGGTGCAAACGACCCCATCGACTCTGCTGGTCCTGTGGCTGCTGCTCTGTCTTGGCGGCTCTGCTGCTGGTGCCTCCTGCTCTGGCTCCTCTGGATCTGGATCGTGCAGCTCCAGGACTGGCTCAGGCTTAGGTCCATACAGGGCCATCTTCGGCTCCTGGATCCTCTGCATGGAGTGAGCTAAGCCCTCCCGCAGTTGAGTCCTCGCCTCCATGACCTCGTCACGGGTCCTCTGCAGCTCCCGAACTGTATCATCCATGGCGTCCTGACATATCTCGCCAGATGAGTGATCGTGGCGTCCTCCTCCATGAGCTCCACCCTATCATAGCGATTATCTCGGCGCGAGTGTTGACGAAAAACAGTGCCCTCCAACTCGGCGGAGTAAGTGCGGGCAATCTGCCACATCGCAAGACGTGCCGTCTCCTGGATCCCGGCCTCAAAAGAAGTCCCCCTGGTGGTGATGTAGATAGGACGGCTCACCCTTGTCCTCTCCCGGGCGTAAACAGTGATCTTCACATCCCAGGCGATATCAAGTCCTGCCCGCACCACAGTGGTCCCCTGATAAAGCGGCCTGTCGAAATCTCCGAGCAGCTGCATCATACGCCATAACTCAGCGGCGAATCCTCCAGTGCGCTCTCCATAGGTGTGGATCATCTTCATCTACCAAAACAAACCTCGTTTAAATTAAACATATAATAATAATAAGATTTCAGCATAGATGTGAAGCAAGAGAGAAAAGATAAGTCGAGATTTTATTGATATTCTTGCTAAAGTTGGTTAAATCTTAGAAAGTAGTTTTATCCTCCAGACACAACTAACCTAGCTAGGGTCAAGACCTACAGTCAGCCTGCTCTGATACCACCTCTGCCGGGACCCGAATCTGCAAATCCGGACCCTCTGTGTATTCTGTGCTAGTCCAGGATCACGCTAGCACACACAGTCTTACAGGGTTGCACATCACAGACATTCACAGCGATATAAGAATAAATAGTGCAAACATTTATATAAACTGAGTTGTACGAACTTATGGTCTCCTTACATAAAATTAGCCACGCAGGGCTTACATTATTCAGAGTAAATGAAATAGCAGCGAAATAAAATAAATATCGTGGAAGCCTTCATCTTGCCACAGGCAACCGACTGGGCTTGCCCCCTAATTGCCCGGATCCTCAATGTACTCCTCCTCCCACGCTGGTGTTGACTCCTCCACTGATGTTGGGGTTGATAAGCAAGGAGGGGTGAGTACACAAGGTACTCAACAAGTAATGCACATAATGCAACGCTATTACTATATGCAAAGCTTATTCCAAAGGATTGGCTTAATTGGTTCTTTTGCATCAAACAACATTTTTAAACCAGTATCTTATTTAGATTAAAGCAGTGAAATAGTTATAATTAATACTAGTTTCTTCAAATGGTTTTTTTTCGAAGATTCTCGGCACACAGCCTTAACAGTTCATTTTTAACACTGGCACACAGCCACCCTTTCCACATTTTGTTTTTGAAGATCCACCCCTTGATTGTAATCCCGAGCAATGTCCTGCAGCGGACACGGCTATTCGAATAGATTTGACACTCTGCAGAGGTTGTACACTTTACCCACAAGATACAGCCATTCACCACACAGGTGATCGTCCGTAACAAAGCCTTTCAGGAACCTCTACCTTAACCAAAGAACCTCTGCGGTATTGCCTTCACTATCACTTCCCTCACACAGAGCTGAGGTATAGGACAGGTCAATCATCGTTGGATAGGCACCAAGCCGTAGCACAGGTACGCTCACCCGTACAGATACACCCCGATGTACTATCACCCTGAGGTATCAGAGGAAAGATATTAGAACCCTAATCAACTAAGTCTATCCCATATCAGACATGTGGTTGTACGGATGACTCAGTTCAAAGACTTGCAAGGTGAAGTCCTTAACTTGACCAAGGCAAGACTTCCATCACTCATCAGTGGCACATAGCCTAATGTGGCACACAGACTCACAACTCTCATCAACCCATTGCCACACAGGCCCACCTGGCACACAGCCTCTTGCCACTTGCCCCAATCTAAATCATTTCCCACCCAGTTGATTATTGTGCAACACATGCTAGCAACAACTCAACATCAGTACAGAACCACACAGGTCTCTGTACCTCAATCTCATCAGGAGGCATCATCACACCACTTTCAAAATAAATTCAATATTTCATTAGTTAATATTGCAGTATTTCCCGAAAGATCATTCATGATTCGTTGCAAGGCTAAGCATCTATTCACGGTCTTGCCTCCCGTGTTGGCATCATATTATTATCCAACAAATACAATTAATCCTATGGTGACAATGATTTCAGGGTATACGGATAATAATTTCGTGGTGACAATAATAATATGGGTTGATTAGCTACATTACCCAATTTAATTTAAATTCACTTTAAATAAATTAGCTTGCATAATTTCAAAGCATAAATTACATTTTAAAATCTGGGATCAAAATGATCAAAGCATCACTTGCCTTCAAAGAGTTGCTGGTCGAGTTCCGAAGCTTGGTCTTGAGCGACGAACTCTTCCTCGAAACCTTCCGGCAAATTTGCGTCCACGCGTACAAACAATATATGCAATAAATAACTAATATAGTAGACTAAATGACCTCAAAAATTCAAATAAAACTCACCATTAAAGAGATCACAATTTTATGAATTTTTAGAAATTTGAATCACCCAAATCCGAGTTAAAATGCAAAAGTTATAGTCGTTTGAAGTTTGAATAAAATCTGAAAATATAGAAATTAGAACATCCGATTTTTCCGAATTATTTTTATACTGAAAAATCGCATTTATGATGTCAGCATTGCATCATGATGACGTCAGCACAGAAAAGAATTTCGGCCGAAATATTTTCCTGTAGAAATGACGTCAGCATGACGTCCTCTGACACGTGGCATGCTCTGGGGCTGCCACGTCACCTCGGTCTATGGACCCAGTCCACGGCTCGGGTCGATCCACCGTGGACTTGATCCACGTAACGATGCGCTGGCCCCACCGGATGGCGTCGGATCGACGCCGTCACGACGTCAGCCGATTGCCTTGAGATTCGAGCGTGGACACGTGCCATCATCGCAGCGGTCCTTAACCAACGGTCGGATCCCTTCCACGCGGTGCAATCATGGCCGTCAAAAGATCAACGGCCAGATCTAACGTGCTGCGCCGAAATCCGCGTTACACTTGTCGGCCATCGAACGGGCCGACGGATCCAACGGCCAGCGCACGGGCGGCTCGGCGACGCACGCATCCGACGGTGCACCCGAATCCAACGGTCCAATCCTGCGCACGTCTGGTGACGCCTCCGCTCCGCAGTGACACGAGGCGCAATCGCGACGGTCCGCGGAAATCGACGGCCGAGACTCGGTCACGGTTTGGTCAAAGGGGACACGCGGCCGCACGCGATTTCACAAAGGCGCGGCGCAATCACCGCCACTTGTTCAAAAATGAACGGCGCGCATCCGCCTGACTCAGCCCAAGCCCACTGGCACCGCACAAATCTAATCCGACGATCCCCGATACTCGAGCGGTTTACTGTGCAAACTAGCGACGTGGCGCAATCTCACTCATCCATCAACAAAACGACAGCCAGGATCTACCCTAGTTAAATCTATACAGACGCATCCGAGCCGCACATCTATAGATTTAACGGTACAGATTAAAACCAAGGAAAGAATTGAGATGGCTACGCGGCCTCACCTGAACGGTCAGATGAAGATCGGACGGCAGATGAAGCTCGCGAAGGTCGGCGACGGCGTAGCGGATAGAAGTGGCCGGAGCTGAGGAAGATGACGCGGTCTACGGAGCTCCGGTGGTTCTCCGATGTGAAGAAGTGGTCCAATCGATGCGGCTTGCTTCGGTGAACTCGGGACGAGGTCGGAGCACGGCCGAACGGCTCGGACGACGACGAGAGGAAGAAAAAACAACAGCGGCGAAAGAAAGCAACTACGGCGAGCAACAGCGGGCGCTAGAGGGGGTCTTGGCGTGCGTGCAAGGAGTCAAAAGACGCGGCCTGAGTCCTCTACAGAACGCGCTCACCAACGCGGCTGAAAGTGCCTTGACGTGCGCGAAATTACCGGCGGTAATCACGGCCATCAAAGCCCACGTCCCTCCGGCGATCTTGCGGGGACGAAGCGACGTGGCGAAATCCCAAGCGTCCACGCGCAACGATCCAACAACGCACGCGTTCGGGCGACGTGGTGCAACGGCAGCCGCTGGATCTCAATCAGACGGCTTGGGTGCGTGGCGGTTAGGGTTTGCGCGAATGGCTGGCTAACGCGATCTTTGGTGGCCCGATACTATTCACCGATTAAAAAACATTTCTGATTAAAAATAAATCAGATAAATAAACAAAGCCGAAATAAATAGTAAATATACCCAGAAAAATTCTAGAAAATACTTTGAGACATTTGGAACTCAAATAAAATATTTTCAATAAAACTTTGCATAAAATTTTGCATGAATTTAATTGAATTCAAGAAAGGTCAGAAATGAATAAATCCAATTTTAATTCTAATAAATTCTCAGAAATTCTTAAAATAAAAAATACTAGAAATTTAAATTAGAGCAAATTTTAGGGTGTTACAGATCTCCAACCCTGGCATACCGATGAGCCGTAGTGTTCTACACCAACGTTCCCCACCCCTCGCAGAATGTCAGTTGTACTCCTATCTAACATCAGAGATACTCCACCCCAGGCTTTAAATATAGCGTCTGAATCAATCGCAACTGATGTTGTGTCCCTCATTGGGCCTTTTCGGCATTTTTATAGCTTCACACTTCCTAGTTATCTACTCTTACCCAATATAGAGATCATAATACCTTCATATGATAACCTTTCCTGATTGATTTCACACACTATGGTTGGTATTGTAATTACGGCTCATTTTCTGAGTGTAGTTATTCGACCTAATATTATAGCCTATGTAGATGGCCTTGATTTCAAAATATTGTGTGTATGTCATGTTTATGTTTCCATGTTGTTTGCTAACTATTTTTTACTTGCATAATGTTTCTATTTCTATGTTATTTGCTAACTATTTTTTGCATGATGTTTATATTTCCATGTTATTTGCTACCTGTTTTTTATTTGCATGGCAAGTATGGCGGGCGACAGTGCAGCTTCCGCGTGGAAAATGAGCTGATCGACCCTATTATAGATGCATTGCACCATAGTCGGTTGGCCACATAAGCCCCGATAGAGGGCCAGGTGCCTGTTGAGTTTTCATCCCTACGCTTGGGCACCCCATGAGAGCATAGAGAATCGACGTGTGGTGGATACCGAGGTTTGTGCAGTCATTTCAGTGTTACCATTGGATTGTACTGTGAATGCATATGAACTTACTATCTTCTTTCTCACGTAGGTTGCAAGCCGTTGGATTGTGTAACACCCTAATTTTTGCTCTAATTTAAATTTTGGAGTATTTTTGATTTTTTTTGAATTTTTGGGAATTTATTTAAGTTTATTTGGATTTACTCAAATAGGACTTTTCTTGAAAACAATTAAATAATGGAAAAGCTTTTGCAAAGTTTTATTGCAAATATTTTAATGGAATTCCAAACATCTCAAAGTAATTTCTGGAATTTTTTTGGAATTTTTCTACTATTTTAAAAACTCCAAATGATTTAATTGAACTTCTAGAATTATTTTAAATGTGAAATGATTTAAAAATCAGATGAACAGTAATGGGCCGAGCCCATTACTGTGCGTGTCGCCGGCCCAACCGCGCCGAAACCCTAGCGCCGCCCCAACCCAAGTCGTCCGATCCGGATCGAGCGCTGTGTGAGTCGCCACGTCGCTGCATCGTGAGCCTTCGAGAGACGTGGGCTTTGATGGCGTGATTTCCGTCGGCGATTTGCGACGCCGAGGCAGCCCTTAAGTCCCGTTGATGGCGCGTGCGAGACCTTCACGCCGCGTCTTTTGACTCCTCGCACGCACGCCGAGACCCTCTCTAGCGCCGATCGAGCTCGCCGTGAATTGCGTCTTTGTGCCGCCGCGGTTTTTCGTCGCTTACTTCGCCGGTTTCTCTCGCCGTCGCCAAGGTCACCGGAGTAATCCTTCCACCAAGCCGCGTCGAACGAGCCACTTCATCACGCCGAGAAGCCCCGTGGCGCCGTGGGCTGCGTCATCTTCCTCAACTCGCGCCTTTTCTTCTGCGCGCGTCGCCTTCACCGAAGCCGTCGTCCGTCCGATCTTCATCATGCGCTCGGTTCGCCCACGTCACTTTTCTTTGTGTTCTTCTAGAGTAGATCATGCACTGCTAGATCGGATTGAGCGGTAGAGATTAGATCTAGTCTCGTAACTTGGTTACATCTCGATCGTTGGATCGTTAGTGTACGCGTAGGATTGAGCCACGTCGGGCCATGTATAGTAAACGACTCCGTAACTCGAGCCGTTGGATCGGATCTGAGCGGTTGAGTTCGGATCTGGTTTTGCCCTAGGATCCGCGCCGTTCAAATTTGAGCGCGGCGACGGTGATAGCGCCGCACCTCCAACCAATCGCGTGCGGCGCGTGTTTCCTTTGATCGAGCGTGACCAATCTCGGCCGTTGATTTCAAGCGAGCCGCTGCGATTGCGCCGCGTGTCGCTGCAGTATCCGGCGCCGCCGAGTCCGCGTGCATTGGCCGTTGGATCCGAGGGGACCGTTCGATGCGTGACGCGTGGCGTGCGGAAATCGGCGTCGCCGCCGAGCGCGAGCATAGGATCCGACCGCCGATTTTAGCGAATGGTGCGATTTTGTCGCGTGGCGCGCTGTTTCGTGAACCAAGTCCACGGTGGACCGAGCCGAACCGTGGACCCATCCATAGACGAGCGACGTGGCGGTCTCTGGCGTGCCGCGTGTCGAGCCGACGCCGATGACGTCATAAATATTTTATATATAGAAATATTTCGACCGAATTTCATTTCGTGCTGGCGTCATCATGACGCGCGTCTTGGACGTCATAAAAGCGAATTTCCAGTATAAAATAATTCAGAAAAATCCGATTTTCTTAATTTCGTATTTTGATTTTATTCAAACTTCAAATGACTATAACTTTGGCATTTTAACTCGGATTTGGGTGATTCAAATTTCTAAAAATTCATAAAATTGTGAGTTATTTAATGGTGAATTTTATTTGAATTTTTGAGGTCATTACTCTTCTGTATTAGCTATTTATTTCATATTTTGTTTGTATGCAGAGACGCATAAATTTGCGTAAAAGTTTCGAGGAAGAATTAGTCGCTCAAGACCAAGTTTCGGAACAAGACCAGCAACTCTTTGAAGGCAAGTGATGCTTTGATCATTTTGATCCCAGGTTTTTAAAATGTAGTTTATGCTTTGAAACTATGCATGCTTATTTATTTAAAATGAATTTAAATTGATTCGGAAAATGTAGTTAATCAACCCATTTTGTTATGCCACCTTGAATTATTAATTGTATGCCCTAAATCATTGTCACCCTAAGTTTGATTATATTAGTTGGATGTTAATATTGTGCCAACACGGGAGGCTAGACCGTGAGTAGATGCTTAGCCTTGCAACGAATCATGAGTGATCTTTCGGAAAAATGCTACAATATCGATTAAAGACATTGAATGTATTTTGAAAAGTGGTGTGATGAAGCCACATGATGAGATTGAGGTACAATGACTGTGTGGTTCCAGACGATGTTGAGTTATCTTGGCATGTGCCGCATAATAATCAACTAGGTGGGAAATGATTTAGACTGGGGCAAGTGGCAAGAGGTGTGTGCACCGTGGGCTGTGTGGCTTTGGGTTGATGAGTGATGTGAGTCTCAGATGCCACATTGGGTGTGTGCCACTGTTGAGTGTTGGAAGTCTTGCCTTGGTCGATTAAGGACTTCACCTTGCAAGCCTTTGATCCGAGTCACCCGTACAACCACATATCCGATATGGGATGGACCTAGTTGACTAGGGTTCGATATCTTTCCTCCGATACCTCGGGGTGACAGATACGTGGGTGTATCTGTATGGGAGCGCACTGCTACGGCTTGGTGCCCATCCAACGGTGATTGGCCGGTCCTATACTTCGCTCTGTAAGGGAAGTGATAGTGAAGGCAATACTGGAGAGGTTCTTTAGTTAAGGTAGAAGTTCTGAAAAGCTTTGTTGCGGACAATCACCGTGTGGTGGCGGTCAGATCTTGTGGGTAAAGTGTACAACCTCTGCAGATTGTCAAACTATTGAATAACCGTGTTCACGGTATTGAGCATTGCTCGGGATTACTGATCAAGGGTAGATTTTCATAAACAAAATATGGGAAGGGTGGCTGTGTGCCAAGTGTTAAAAATGAACTATTAAAAGTGTGCCGAGAATCTTCGAAGAAAAACCATTTGAAGAAATTAGTATTACTTATAACTGTTCCAATGCTTTAATCTAATTAAGATATTGGTTTAAAATTGCTGTTTGATGCAAAAGAACCATTTAAGCCAACCCTTTGGAATAAGCTTTGCATGTAGTAATAGCACTGCATTCTGTGCATTACTTGTTGAGTGCCTTGTGTACTCACCCCACCTTGCTTATCAACCCCAACATCAGTGGAGGAGACTATACCAGTTTGGGAGGAGGAGTACATCGAGGATACGAACAACTAGGGGGCAAGCCCAGTCGGTTGCCTGTGGCAAGATGAAGGCTTTCACGACCTTTACTTATGTTCCGCTGCTATTTCTTTACTTTGAATAATATAAGCCTGTGTGGTGACTTATCCGTAAGGAGACCATAAGGTCGCATAACTCGATTTATATACATGTTTGCACTATTTATTCTTATATCTTTGTGAATGTCTGTAATGTGCAACCCTGTATGACTGTGTGTGCTAGCGTGATCCTGGACTGGCACAGAATACACAGAGGGTCTGGATTTGCAGATTCGGGTCCCGACAGATTGCTACCATTTGCCATGATGGTGGACACCACACGCGTAGATGACGTTGACAAGCGCGGTGCCTCCCGGAGGTTCCCTTACGAGAGGGGTCTACTCACGGCTCTTGTCGACCGTTGGCGACCGGAGACGCGCACCTTTCATCTCCCTTGCGAGGAGATGACGCCGACACTCGAGGACGTCAGTTACCTGACAGGCCTTTCATGCACCGGGCAGGTGGTTGTCCCCGACGACGTTGGCCCACACTGGTGAGTTGAGATCCTCACAAGGTTCCAGGGTGTGCTACCCACTGAGGCTAGTTATGAGACATTCACCGAAGGCCACGACCCAACGCGGAAGTGGCTGACGCAGTTCTGCGTAAGTTGTGTTTTGTTGGCATTTTATTTGTTCCTATGATGCGGCACAATTCGTACTTACTAACGTGTTGTTTTTATAGCCCGAGAGGATGGCTGCCGGTGTTGTGGACTACATCATGTGATGCCACTTTCAGGCATACCTATTGTGGTTCTTCGGCTGGATCCTGTTCTGCTCTTCCCACGGGGATAGCATGGACAGGCACATGATCCAGTACGCGAGGACGAGAGCGGATACAGAGTAGGACAATATCCCACAGCTAGCTTAGGGCCTGGATGTACTGTGATCCACCTACAGGGCCCTCTGCGATGGTTGTCGGTGCGTCGCCAATAGTTCGGTCCTCATCAGGTGCTCGCTCGTCCTCCAGCTGTGGTTCATCGAGCCCTTCCAGGTTGGATGTCTGCACATCGAATTGGGACCTTACGAGGATGTCCTATACGGGCCAGCGGGGGACGACATCGATCGTTCGACGATGGGATACTGTGGTGTCACCGATGGGTTAGTATCTCGCCTCTGTCGTATGTTACGGTACAATTCAGAATGGTGTTTACAATCGTAACATATACTACTACTTGTGCAACCCACGTTCACTCTAGTTACATCGCAAGCGTTGTACCCCAAGTACGTCCCGATGTTCAACCAACTGACAGACGATCGTGCTATCTAGAGGCCATACCTATCGAAGTACGTAGCCACGTGAGCACCCTCTAGCCTCTCTGTGTAGTGCACCCGTGACCACATTCTGGCTCACCCATCGTCACCTAGTGTTCGACATGTTCGTGGAGACATACGTGGTTCACCGGGTGATGCACCAATTTGGACTTCGCCTGGTTTTCCCAGTCCCCATGGGTGTCATCGTACCACTACACGTCCACTCGTGAGTTTTCTATTCCACCTTGTTTCGATTGGTTATATGTTTCTTTAATGAACTAATGATGTGCACATGTTACTTATTTTTGCAGGCAAACAAGGAAGGGTCTCTCAGAGTGTGGAGGTTGGGCACAACGCATGTAGACTCATGTTCAGCAGTGATCCCATACATTGGTGGACGTCCACCAGGAGGCCGCCCCTTAAGACAACGGCACGTACGACAACTACATTCGGTGGTACGGTTCACGAACATTCGTCAGAGTCGTCCGTGTCGTGGACGACCCTCCTAGGCATATGGCTATGATGGCGAACACGTACCCAACGTAGCCAGACTTGGCCTTCCATCACTCGGTGAGTCAATTGATGTGATTAAAAATATGTACATACGCATGCTTTCTTCTAATGGAACTTATTTATATTTGCATGTAGAGCGACCTTGTTAGAGAGGTGCACGCTGAGGCAATCGCACTTAGGTCCGCACTTGGCTTCGGTCACGCATTGGAGGCCCCGCTGGATGAGGTGCGTGGTATGGTGGATCGAGTGATCGCGAAGTCTCGGTGCATCTTCGAGCTGACATCATGTAGGAGGCCTAGGGAGGAGGACATCGTTCCATGTGTCGGCCGCTCATCCTCAATACGCGGACGACATACCCAGCACACGCCAGCTTGCGCACCACGTACTACACCTCCTCCTGACGTGGCGAGGGGCTCCAGGTGGCAGCAAAACACACCGTACAACCGGATATTCCCAAGTAAACCTTTAGTGCTTATTCCTACTTAACGAATTCTTCATAATTCGCACATGTAGTTCTAATGTCGTCAAGTTTTTTCGTATGCATCCAACGTTCTGGACGTCGGCGATGACGACGGCCTGCAGTACGGCCATACCACCTTAGACGCCGTTGATGATGACGTTGACTACCACTGGACTGTTGACCCCCCAGGAGTCCACAGGGGTTGTGCTTGGTCTGTCGCAGCTATCCGGTGCACCTGGAGCTAGCCAGTCAGCACAGCCAGCATACACTAGCTATTTCTTTGTTAGCTCGATTTGACAACACTCTGCCCACTGTTTTCTCAGACCTAAGCGACAATACGCTACAGTCAGCTTCATCATACCAAAGTGAGGACACGCTACCCCCACTCTATCAACCCTGCATTGACTACACACTGCCTATAAAACCACTAGCCACCCAGGAAGCACTTCTTCAGTACCCCAACCTCCACTCCATTGCAATGATAGACAGAGGAGGTACCTCAAGCTGTGGGAGGTGTAGGTGGGGAAGATAGGGTCAGACCGCACCTCAAGGCACCGACCCTTCACTTGAGGCCTATGAAATCTACAGTCCCCAAGACCGCGATCCTCCTAGCCCAAGTCTTCCTATTCGAACAATGGACTACTACACCCCCAAAAATCTAATCCACGACGGGCTCCCACTCTGCCCCTTGAAGTGGCTGACATGCAACCAGAATCTCGACGCCGTTGTGCAAGTTTGCGACGAGTTCAATTCCAGCCTAAGACATCGTTTCTACCGATGTCCTCTATTCATGGTAACCGTTACAACTTTTACATACCATTCACCGTATGTCTCGCTATCTGACACATACTCATGCTTACAAATCGCGGATTGTAAATTCACTGAATGGGTAGACCCACTATATCCATAGATGCCCAATGTTACATCCACACATTGCTATATCGCCTCGACGAAATGCAAGAGGACCTCACCGAGGTCAAGAATGAGAACGAACAGCTCCGCAGGCAAAACTTAGAGCTTCAGACCTAGAACGACGACCGACGCCGTCAAAGGCTTGGGGAGAGGAACAATGAGGAGGTCGTCCACCTCGGCAGCGATTACCACACTTATTGTTACTGCGGCAATGTCAGCTGCAGTTGTGCTTACTACTACCATGACCAGCAACCCCGTCCATGCTGTCCTGGCGATCAACACACCCTGTGGGTGCTGTACGGTTACCTATTCGAGTCTTAACGTCCTCCGCCTATAAAGCGTAGTCCATCTCGCCATTTTACAATTTCAAAAGGCGCACTTGTATCGTACTTTTGTCTATGTTCGTGGTTGCTTTGTACCGTCATTTGTACCATCCAAATGACCAACACGTACATGGGCACTGAACCAAACTATGTGCACCATGTAATCCCCCGTTTATTATGAAATGGTATCATTCATTCATTCAGTTGTTTTCGAACATTAAACATGTAATGACTTTACCAATTTCAAGAACAACATCAATGGATATGACAACACAAATCAACCTCCTTCCCTCCATGTTGCCATTTTGACTGGAGATAGAACTCTGTCCCCAGTTCAAACGGCGATAGAGTTATGTCGCCAGTTCAAGTGGCGACAGAGTTCTATCACCAATCAAAATTGCGACAGAGATCCTAAGCGGCGCCCACATAATTAAATCGTCATTCTGAATGGCGACATAACTCTGTAGCCATTCAGAACTGCGACAATGGCCTATTTCTGTTTTTTTTTCGGCTTATTATTTTTGTAATTTTTATTTTTTCATGTATTATTTAAAAAAATTCGAAGTTGCTAACTGCAGAGAAAATGTTTAAGCGCAAATGATCCTAGCAATTTGGTTAGTTTTTTTTTCTATATTTAATCTAAACTCATTCCAAGACTCAATTGCATAACACACCTATGTTTGGTTTACAAGAATTTTACAGAAACATTTTGATTCCTTAAAACACATGGAAAAATTACCGTATTCTGTATTTCAAATGGATTTTATGGTCCGTCTGGAAGAGGAGGATTTGGCTGGTTAGAAACAAATTAGGAAAATTGTCCCCGAATCGAATCGAGACGAGGGATGAGCAGATTGGAAGGATATAGTTTGGATCTAATTAACTATATGACACATAATCCATAGCCGAGGTGGCACACCACGAAATTCATGTCAATAAAAAGAAGTCGAGTCAGCGGGAAGGAGGCACCACAGGGCTGCGTTTCAATCTATCATGCACTTGAGAAGAGGGCCATGGGTAATCGAAATTTGACCGACTTTTAATGGTGTATTTGCAATTTTTCCTTAAAATTTGGTACTTGAGACACTCGATAAAGTTTAGAATAAGATTCATATGTGCCTTTTTAGCGAGGATACAAAGAGGACACCCCTCACGCCACATGTATCTGTGCATCACTACACACGCTTGAAATTTTATAAAGGCCCCAGGACACACATATGATTTTGATTCTTCAGTTACTTCAAGAATCAAGAACACGTATGAACTCGCAAAAAAATTATGAGAGGTATATGACAAGATCAGCAGTTGATTAACAAAGCGAGGATAAGATTAACAACTAGAACTACTCGTACATAGCGTAGCAAGGTATGGACTCCGTTGCTGTTCGTGCATCAGTGCAAACTGAATTAGCTCAGGGTTAACTGATTATCGACTCGAATATCACAATAATAGACCGTATTGATTCGGCTCGTTATTTGAAACCGTTCTAATTAAAAAAAAATTAAAAATTCAGAAAAAATTTATGCTTCGTAAACTGGTCGAAAATCGGTAAAACTTGAGCAATTTTCGATGAAAATCGACAAAAATCGCTCAAAAATTGGCCTCAAAAGAGTTCAATTGGCCGGTCGATTATCGCTGAATATCGACCGATTATCGGTGAAAATCAATTTTTTTTAAAAGAGTTTGATTTCGAAACCCTTCGATTTTTTTTTTATGATTTTCAACCGATTATTGATAAAAATCAGTACCGGCCATGGGGCGATTTTCAAGGTCAAATCGATAATGTAAACCCTACATCGTTGCCACATGATTTTCAGGAAGACTTCTTACAATTCTTTCGTCGTGCGTTGGAACAATCGGCATAAATCGACATTGCTCTGCTTGTCAAATGTCAACTTGGGACGTGTATCTTGGTTTGGGAGCTGAGTTCATCTGTCAATTGGACATTGTGAAGGAGTACGCAAATGTTCACTGTCTTCTCCAGCTTCTTGTATTGCTCTATTTGTACGCTCGCCAGCTTGTGAATTTACAGGACAAAGAAAACAGAGCTTCAGACTTCTATTTTGGTTTTACTTAGAGCTTAATGCAGGAAATTGTTATGAAATTCTAGCTCCTTCTCCTTGGTCAGTACCGCCCCAATGAAACAAGCTTTTAGTTTCCAAAAGCATCGTTAGCCATATTATAATCTCCGGGATAGCAATCGAGTTGATTTTGAGATTGCTAACCAGCCTTTTCGGGTGGTGTGACTTATCCACATTTGCTATAGTCCACGACCTTGATTGTTAATTTCTTTCTTGTTTTGGCCAAATTACGCCAGTATGTAGGCATGTCAACTTCAGCACTGACCAAGTCATATATCATGCTCCAATAAGATTGGTATCATCTTTCAAGGTTTTGCCGATGACCATCAATTTAATTATATGATCATATGTTATTGAGAAAATAAGAACAAAAATGTAAGATTATGGAACCACTTTTGATATGAAATTTGATGCAATCATTTCATTATATAAGTCTATATATTTTTACAAATATTACTGGTAAAATTTAAGTAAGCAGCTAGCGGATGATAACCCGCTGCCACCATTTTCGTTGACGGCGATATGCTCAAGAGTCAAAGGCCTGTTTGGGGGGCTACGGCTGAGCTGAAAAGTTATTTTTGGTTTGTTGGGCAGTAAAACAGCTGTAGTTGGCGACTGTGATTTTTCTTGTTTTGCCGTTTGGTAAATTGGCTGCTGCAGCTGTAGCTTTTGGGGGACAACTCGCCCTCCTTCGCGCTGCCATCTGCCTGCCTCCTGGTAGCTCCCATTCGAAATTTCTGTAGAAAATAGTCCTAATTTTTTTAGAAAATAAAATGTTTTATGTTAAATTCATGTGGTCTAATTTCCAAACACGCCTTAACCTGTTTTCTAAAATGAAAAAAACTTCATATTTTCTACATTCTCTCCGTGCAATACATGCATATTCTTCAGCTATTCCAGCTACGGACAGTTTCCACCAACGAGCTGCTTGTACCATTGTACTTAGAGCGAATTGACTATTTGCCCCACATTATATTTGTCTTTGCTAGTTAGGGACTAAGGGTGTGTTTAGTCCGTGAGATGAGATTGAATGAGATGGAATGATGGAGTGATCCTGTACTATTTGGTTCCATTGTTTTGAGCGAATGGAATAGTTCAATATCTATATGGAATATTCCTCAAATTTGTATCCACCATTCAGGATATGATGTTTCCATTCAAGTAACCAAATATATAGATGACTTTTTTCTAGAAACGTCTCATATATATGCCACTTGGTACAAGCAACCAAACACACCCTAAGTTTTAGATAATAAATTATTTGCTCAACAATTGAAGAGCCAATTGATTATTTGCCCTTTTGGACAAAAAAATGCTAATTTTGCCTCTCTTCTTCCCCCATTATTTGCCCTTTTGGACAAAAAAATGCTAATTTTGCCTCTCTTCTTCCCCCTTCTTGCTTGCTCCAGTCTAGACTTGGGTATCGTGCTGGGCCGAACTGGCATGGCACGGGTACGATGGGCTATGGGCCTAGACCATGCTGTGACGCCATGGCCCAGCCATCCCAGCTTGCCCTGCCAACATGACTCGCTTCTGGCGAGCCCAGACACGGCCCATTTGCAAGTCGTTTCACTTTCGTGCCGTGCCGGCCTAGGGCTGGTCCATTTGCACCATTGCAAGGAGATGAAAAGAGCCGAAGACGCACGAAGACAAGGCATTGGACACAAATATTGGGGAAAAAGAACTAAATTTTATCTATTCCCCATAAAAGACGTGTTGAGATAGTGACTGATCTTTACTAATGGATTCCATTGTGACCTGCTCAGCGCTTCGAAAGACAAATTAGATGTCTTGCCTTTTAGCTCCTTCCACACGCTTGAAACACTTGAACTGCCTCGTGCTTGTGCATTGTTGATGCAGTTCTTCTTACTGCCAAACTTTTCATAATTATTTATCAAAAACTATAAAAAACTCTTGCCAAAACCGTATTATGCCTGTGTTGTGCCCGTCGACCTTGTAGCATGCCATGCCAACCCAAACACGGTTCTTTGAGGCTTGCCATGCTGTGCCGCCAACATGGCCTTGACAATCATACCATGCCGGTCCAACCCATACGTATGCGTACCATATCATGTCTGTCTTGCCATAAGCTGGCCCCCAAAAGCCAAGCCCAATGCCCACGTATACTCCAGTCATGGCCGCCAGTGAACTCCCCTGTGGTCGGCAAGCTCAGGACTTGACCCCCCCTCTCTCTCTCTCTCTGACTAATCACCCCATGCCCCTAAAGTGCTAGCTCGCTGGCCACCATGCACTCCTCTGCCTTCACCACACCATGGAGACCACAACAAGAAAAAGAGAAGATAAGAATATGAAGAAGATGTTAGAATTACATGAGCTAGGCCCAAATAATTCAGAAATAATTTATGAAAAATCCCAAAGGCCCATTAGGTGGAAGAGAGGTGAAAATGCAATAGTCCTATATTGCTAGTGGAGGTGGATGAAGACCACATTATAAAGGAAGCTTCTTTCACCATGCTTGAGCATGAGAAGGAGAAAAGAGAGAACACACGCGCGTGCTCGCTCGCCTCGCCAGGCCACGCCACGCCACCCCATGCCAGGCGACGCGCGTACACGACATGCGCGTGAATGGTGCAGTGAAATCGAGTCCGATGGCTTGCACAGGCGCAATTCTCTTTTACAGTTTTTGCAGCGTGAGACTAAGTGGTCAACGCGTTTACGTTGTGCGGAATTAACTGCATGCAGAATCCGTAACAGATTCAAATCATGGAACAGATTTAACGCGGTATCCATAACCGACTCGTAACGTGCTCCACGATCCTCTCTCTGTTATATATACGCAGAACAGAGATCAGATCAATCTCTCTCGAACCTTTTCCTTCCCGGCAATCTTCTTGCCGCTTCCGTCTTCCCCATCCCTCCACCGGCGTGCACCGACCGTTGGGAGAGCAGGTCTCCGGAACGTCCGCCCTTGAGATCCTGCACCGGGAGAGGGCGAATCACGTTTTTGGGAAGCGTCTTCACGTGACTGCTCACTGGTTTCTTCACCGACAATCGCTTCGCCTACATCGCCTTCTGATCTTCATCAGCATCTACTACCGGGTTCGGCACGTCTTCGTGTCATCTCGGTAACGCAGACGAACCTCATATGTGTTCTGTTTATCTAATAATATGGATGAGATAGGCATTGCAATTGGCATGCTGCTTCTGTCTAGTTTATTTTTTTTCATCTGTTCTAGCTTCAATTATTGTCATATCTTATTTTTGGAATAGATTCATCATTAATATGCCTAATTATCCAACAATCCTAAAACGTGATAGGCTTTTCATGGTGAATATGATTAAAGCAGCTGGTTTTGCTAAGGCAATGAAACCAGATAGATTTACCGGTGTTCACTTTAAGAGATGGCAGACGCGAGCTACTCTATGGCTCACGGCTATGAACGTCTACTGGGTTGCGGCTGGCAAACCTGAAGGAACCTTTACTGCTGAGCAGGAAAAGGAGTTCAAGGATGCCACCACAATTTTTGTAGGATGCGTTCTTAGCTTTCTTTCAGACCGCCTTTGCAACGTGTATATGCACATGTCAGATGCAAAGGAGCTGTGGGAGGCACTTGAAAATAAATTCATTGTCTTCGATGCTGGTAGTGAACTGTATGTTATAGAGCAATATCATGACTATAAAATGGTTGATGGCCGTTCTGTAGTTGAACAGGCTCACGAGATATAGTTCATTGCGAGGGAACTTGGTCACCTCAAGTGCACATTACCCGACAAGTTTGTGGCTGGTGGCATTATTGCCAAATTACCTCCCTCGTTGAGGAATTTGCCACATCTCTAAAACACAAGAGACAAGAAATCTCTATTGAGAGTTTGATTGCGTCTCTTGATGTTGAGGAGAAAGCTCGGGCGAAGGATGTGCTTCCAAAGGTGGTTGAGGGACAAACCAGCGCTAATTTTGTACAACGTTCTGGTTCTGGAAAGTTCAAGTCAAAGGGAAAAGCTGTTCAGACTACCAACTTTAAGAAGAAGAAACAGCAGAATGACAAGCCTTGCTTCGTGTGTGGTGAGATTGGACATTGGGCAAAGAAATGTCCAAGACGCAAACGAGGAAAGGATCAGCAGGGACAGAACTCCAAATCTGTCAATGTACCTATTGGCAATGGCGAGAAGGAGACACCTGGGTATGGTAATTTACTCACTGTTCTTTCGGCTATTCAATCTATGGATTGGTGGATTGATACTGGGGCTAATATTCATGTATGTGCTGATGTATCTTTTTTTTTCTTACCAGGTTGCTCGGGATTCCTCCGTGTTGATGGGGAATGGGTCATATGCTTTTGTTCTTGGTGTTGGCACAGTAGATCTAAAGCTTACTTCGGGAAAGATCGTGTGACTAAAGAATGTGTAGCATGTCCCTTCAATCAACAAGAATCTCGTTAGTGGTTCCCTTCTTTGCAGAGAAGGGTATAAGTTGGCGTTTGAGTCGAATAAAGTAGTCATATCAAAATATGAACTATTTATTGGTAAAAGCTATGACAGCGGAGGCTTGTTCCGCTTTTCCCTTGAGAACATCCATAATAAACTTGTGAATTATCTTTGTGACAATGTTATTGGTAGTGAGGCAAGTGTTTGGCACTCACGACTATGTCATCGTAATTTTGGTTCTATGTCTCAGCTTTCTAGTATGAAATTAATTCCGAAATTTACCATTGTCAAAAGTTCTAAGTGCCAAAGTTGTGTGCAGTCTAAGCAACCTCGCAAGCCTCACAAGGCAGCCGAGGAAAGAAACTTGGCACCATTAGAACTCATACATTGAGATCTCTATGAGATGAATGGTGTGTTGACGAAGGGTGAAAAAAGATACTTCATGACTTTAATTGATGATGTGACTAGTTTTGCTATGTATATCTCTTAAAAATAAAAGATGAGGCTTTAGACTACTTCAAAATCTATAAGGCAGAAGTTGAGAATCAACGAGAAAGAAAAATCAAAAGAGTTAGGTCGGATCATGGTGGAGAGTATTTCTCCAATGATTTCTCCCAATACTGTGCAGAGCATGGTATCGTCCATGAGAGGATGCCTCCCTATTCGCCCCAATCCAACGAGGTTGCCGAAAGGAAGAACCGCACCCTGACTGACTTGGTTAATGCCATGTTGGACACTGCGGGATTATCTAAAGCATGGTGCGGGGAGGCCTTGTTGACCTCGAGTGATGTCCTAAATAGAGTTCCCACTAAGAATAGTGAGGTAACTCCATATGAGGGATGGGAAGAAAGAAAACCATCACTATCCTACTTGCGCACTTGGGGGTGCTTGGCGAAAGTCAATGTGCCGATAATAAAGAAGCGCAAACTTGGACCTAAAACTGTTGATTGTGTCTTTCTGGGATATGCTCATTGCAGCATTGCCTATAGGTTTCTAGTAGTTAAATCTGAGGTATCTGGCATGCACGTCGGTATGATAATGGAGTCTCGAGATGCAACGTTTTTTGAGAATATATTTCCTATGAAGGATATGCATAGCATTTTGAGTCAAGCTTGTGATACAACTCCTGAACCTGCCATACCAGTTGAGCGTTTTGAACAAACACATGAACATACTCCTGAGGAGGATGACAGTGATGCTCCTAGAAGGAGCAAGAGACACAGGACCGCAAAATCCTTTAGTGATAATTTCACTGTGTACCTTGTGGATGACGTTCCCAAGATCATTCAGAAGCATATGCATCTCCTGATGCAGACCGCTGGAAGGATGCAGTTCGTAGTGAAATGGATTCCATTCTCGCTAACAAAACTTGGGAAATCACAGATCGTCTTTATGGTTGTAAACCAATTGGATGCAAATGGGTGTTCAAAAAGAAGCCTAGGCCTGATGGTACTATTGAAAAGTACAAGGCCTGGCTTGTAGCCAAGGGTTACACCTAAAAAGAAGGCGATGATTTCTTTGATACTTATTCACCCGTTGCTAGATTGATCACAATACGTGTACTACTGTCCTTGGTTTCCTCTAATGGTCTTCTCGTTCATCAAATGGATGTTAAGACAGCTTTCCTTAATGGAGAGTTAGATGAGGAAATTTATATGGAACAGCCCGATGGATTTGTAGTAAATGGTCAAGAGAACAAAGTGTGTAAGTTGCTGAAATCTTTGTATGGCCTTAAGGAAGCACCCAAACAATGGCATAAGAAGTTCGATAGAACTTTAACATCTGAAGGCTTTGCTGTAAACGAATCTGATAGATGTGTATACTACCGCTATAGTAGGGGTGAGGGAGTTATTCTATACTTGTATGTGGATGATATTCTAATATTTGGAACAAATCTTGATGTGATTAATGAGGTCAAGATGTTTTTGTCCCAAAGCTTTGATATGAAGGATTTGGGAGAAGCTGATGTAATTCTGAACATCAAGTTGATCAAAGGTGGGGATGGGATTACACTTGTGCAATCCCATTATGTGGAAAAGGTCTTCAGCCGTTTTGGCTATATGGACAGTAAGCCTTTTCCAACACTTTATGATGCTAGTATAATACTTCGAAAGAACCGAAGAATTACTAGGGATCAACTAAGATACTCTCAGATTATTGGTTCACTAATGTATCTAGCTAGCACTACAAGGCCTGATATCTCTTTTGCTGTAAGCAAATTGAGCTGGTTTGTGTCCAATCCGGGTGATGATCATTGGCGTGCTCTTGAGAGAGTAATGCGTTATCTGAGAGGTACTATGAGTTATGGAATTCACTATACTGGGTATCCTGGTGTACTTGAGGGATATAGTGATTCTAACTGGATATCTGATGTTGGCTATCCTTATGAACTGTGATAATCAAATGGTTATCGTGAAAGTAAACAGTGCGAAGGATAACATGAAGTCCTCAAGACACGTAAAAAGACGGTTGAAATCTGTTAGAAAATTGAGAAACTCCAGAGTGATAGCTTTGGATTACATCCAAACCGCTAAGAATCTGGCAGATCCGTTTACAAAGGATCTATCACGAAATGTGGTAGATAGTGCATCGAGGGAGATAGGAATGAGATCTACCAAGTAGTTAATCATAGTGGTAACCCAAGCTATGTGATAGGAGATCCCGTGAATTAGTATCTGGGTAATAACAAGCTGTTGGATTAACTGAAGAAGAGTGCATTCTATATCCCACTTCGTGAAAAGATGTTGTACTCTTAAGAACTGTGTGGCAGGTTGACTACGGTCTCAATGTGTTTTGTTAGTTTTTACACAAACAAAGATGCTGTCCCACAGAGCATTCTTGAAAGAACACACATATATGAGTCCGACTGTTGGTCACAGTCCGTGAGACGTGGGTACTCTCTAAGAAACTCATGAAGAGGCTAAGGAGTATGGCTTATATGCTCCACCCGAGGGGTAGACTGCCGACAGCCCAGTATCAGTGAGGGCCTTAAGTGAAACTTGTCTGCACAAAATTTGCAATTCAAGGCATAGTCCATTGTTCAAGTTGTAGACAAATGTAGCTTGAAGTCCAGGTGCAATTCAAGGCATAGTCAATTATCACCGAAAGCTAGTATAAAAACAGTACTTTGGAACAGGCAAAGACCTATGGGACCTCTGGGATATGGTGGGGGATTGTTAGAATTACATGGGCTAGGCCCAAATAATTCAGAAATAATTCATGGAAAATCACAAAGGCCCATTAGGTGGAAGAGAGATGAAAATGCAATAGTCCCATATTGCTAGTGGAGGTGGATGAAGACCACATTATAAGGGAAGCTTCTTTCACCATACTTAGCATGAGAAAGAGAAAAGAGAGAACACACGCGCCTGCTCGCTCGCCTCACCTCGCCTCACCACGCCACGCCTCGCCTCGCCTCGCCACGCCACGCCAGACGGTGCGCGTACACGACATGCGCGTGAATGGTGCAGCGAAATCGAGTCCGATGGCTTGCACAGGCGCAGTTCTCTTTTACAGTTTTTGCAGCGTGGGACTAAGTGGTCAACGCGTTTACGTTGTGTAGAATTAACTGCATGCAGAATTCGTAACCGACTCAAATCGTGGAACGGATTTAACGCGGTATCCGTAACCGACTCGTAACGTGCTCCACGATCCTCTCTATGTTATATATATGCAGAACAGAGATCAGATCAATCTCTCTCGAACCTTTTGCCTTCCCAAAGTACTGCGCTGCTTCCGTTCTCCCCATCCCTCCACCGGCGTGCATCGATTGTTGGGAGGGCAGGTCTCTGGAACGTCCGCCCTTGAGATCTTGCACCGGGAGAGGGCGAATCACGTTTTTGGGAAGCGTTTTCACGCGACTGCTCGTTGGTTTCTTCACCGATGGTCAGCTTCGTCTACATCGCCTTCTGATCTTCATCAGCATCTGCTACCGGGTTCGGCACACGTCTTCGTGTCATCTCGGTAACGCAGACGAACCTCATCTGTATTCTGTTTATCTAATAATATGGATGAGATAGGCATTGCAATTGGCATATTGCTTCTATCTTGTTTATTTGTTTCATCTGTTCTAATTTCAATTATTATCATATCTTATTTTCGGAATAGATTCATCATTAATACGCCTAATTATCCAACAAAAGAATGGGAAGATGTGGACAAAAATTATTTAAAAGGGTAATTGATTATTTGCCACACCTAAGTTGGTGTAATTGATGATTTGCTACGTCCTGTAGGGTATGGCAAATCATCAATTGCACATTAATTTTGTGGATAAAATCAATTATGCCTTATTCAAAAGAGCAAATGATGCATGGGTGAATATAAGACGGGGCATATAAGCAACTACATGCATGGAACTTAGTCCCAAATTATTGAAACCACATGCAAGATGTGGCATACGATCAATTTCCTCTTGTACATACCCAGAAAAACAACCAGCATTCACGCCCGGCAAGTTCGACTTACATTTTTCAGAACCACATATTTTCAAAAAAAATCTCACAAGGCCAGCTAGGACCAAGCTGAGCCAAATGTACACAAATCATGCAAGAAAGTTAGAAAACTCCCAAAAGAAGTACTAATGAAAACCAAAATTGCCATGCAATCAGGGTTCACAAAATCAACAATTTTTGATCGAAAATCATGATTTTTGCCTGTATCAAGACGGCTCGGCAATAAAAACCGCTTGGTAAACCGTAGAGTTCAAATGCAAATTTAAAAAATTTGAAAACTTTTAGCAAAAAGTGTTAAATTGTCGGGACTCGGATTTGCAAATCCGAAACCCTCCGTGTATACTGCACTAGTCCAGGATCACGCTAGTGCACACAGTGGAAACATAGATGAAATACCATTCCATACAACGAATTAACTAAGAAGATGCAAATTATTATTAAATAAAGCAAACGACCTTATGGTCAATGTTTACACCATTATGCCTTAAGGGCTTAAGAAACAAATACTATTGCAGCGGAAAAGATAACTTGAACCATTCGACATGCCACAGGCAATCGTCTGGGGAACGCCTTCCTAATCTACGTAGTCTTCGTAGAATTCTTCCTCATGATATTCATTATCTCCTTCAGCAACTGATCAACAAGGGCATAAAGCCGTGAGTACAAAGGTACTCAGCAAGCCGTAGGGAATTGATGCAATATATTCATGCACGGCTTGACAAGGATGGCTATATAGTTCAATTGCAGAAAGCAATACTTGATTTGAAATACAATAAATAGATTGAAAGCATATTTATGAAAACATAAATAAATAACTGGTAGATCAATGATAGACAACAAAACGACAGTGAACTCCCCGTTCACATCCCAACAATTCCACATTCCACATTTTATAAACACTCTATACCCCGTGTGAAATTCCCGGGCTTTGTCCATGACCGAGGACGCGGCCATTCGAATAGTTTTACACTCTGCAGAGGTTGTACAACTTTACCCACAAGACATGAACATCTCTTTGTGTAAACGTTACTAACACACTTCCTTTGGTGTGTCGCAGAGATATCATGACAAAGCCTTTACAATGCCTTGTCTAAACTTCGATCGCTCGCTAAGGTTTCGCCCATTAGGGCCCCTCTTGCGCCTTGCAAATCTACCCGTCCATCCGGAACCCACACCACCAATTGGCGTACTCAAGGCTAGACATTGCAAATTAATCACTAAGCTTTGTCCCATTCGGACATGTGGTAGTACGGTTAGGCCCAGTTCAATGGCGCACAAGATTAAGTCCTTAAGTTGTCTCAGGCAAGACATCCACATCCCAATGTGCTAGAAAACACCCCCTTTACTTCACGATCACTTGCCCGAGGGAAAACAATTCGTTCAACCAAGACCAATGGCAAACCCCGCCATGGTACAACAAATTTTACAACAGTGGCTAACGGCCACGATTCAATATCTCATTAAGTCAATATTAACATTATTCACATGTGACATGAATCCCAACGTATATGTAAGCATGTCTAAGCATAGCTACGATAACCCAATGTTGGTATAATGATTATATCCAACTAGTAATGTCCAAACCTAGGTTTAACAATGGATACATGGCATACAACCAATCAAGGTGGCATAATGTCAACTAGGTATACATCTACTCCCATTAAATAAACATTGATACGTAAATAGCATGCAAGTGTATAAAATAAATTACTTTGCAAACATAGGATCAATATGATCAAAGGGTTACGACTTGCCTTGCTGATCTAGTGCTGAATCTTGGTCTTCGAAGTCTTCGTTCGCTCCCTCGGAATTAGCGTCTACCGGAAAAGAAGCAACGAAACCAAATAAATACAAAACAGAGACTCAACCCAGCTCAAAACTGAAAATAATTAGCTCTGGAAGATAGATCTTGATTTTAGAAAAATTTAGAAACTTGAATCGCCTCAATCGGAGTTCGTATGAGCGAGAACGGGCTTCTGGAAAATTAAATTCAGAGAAAATACAGAAAATCAGAAATTCTGGATTTATTTTCGTACTGGAAAAGCGATTTATTGCGCAACGCTGACGTCATCGGGTTCACGGTGAACTGGGTCCACGGCACGACGGTTGTCCACCATGCACCTGGCTCACGGCCGTGACGTCAGCGCTTGCGTCGGCGAGGGCTGAGGTGGCTGCTGACACGGCGCACACGTGGCGGCTAACGCGGCGGGTGATGCGGGCGGACACGCGGCGCGCATCCAACCGCGACGCAAGATCCGACGGCAGAGGAGCCAAGGCACGGGAGACGGTGACGCGGCGAAATCTGGGACACCCATCGAAGATCGGACGGTCAAGAACGTCGACGGGGACCGACGGCGAGCAGCGGCGCACGGGGCTTACCGCAGGCAAGGAAGAAGGTGCGGCGAACGGCGCACGGCGATGGATCGGGCCGGGGACAAGGCGGACCGGGAAGAGGGCGATGCGACGAGTCCAGGCGAGCAAGCTGCAACGGCGGAGGGGAACCGGCGGCGGCGATTGGGGCGGCGGAAGAGCTCAGGCAAGGCGAGGAACTCCGGTGAGCTCGCGCGAAGAACCGGCGACGTCTCGGGCGGTGAGACAGAGGGCAAAAGGGGCGGCGCGTGAAGGGGATTCTCGGGCAGCGTGCGGCGGCTTAAATAGGGGCCTCAACGGCCGTGTCCGACACGAACTCCAAGGGCGGCGGCGGACGCGGTTTCGACGTGGCGGCGGCTAGGGTTAGGGCACGCGGGCGCGGCGATGTGGCGCAATCGCGACCACACGCGCGCATCGCGCATCGGACGGCCGTGATGGCGCTTGGCAGGGCCGGGCCGCGAGGGAAAATCGGGCGGGCGAGAGGGTGGAAAACCGCGCAAAGCGATTCGCCCGAGGGCTTTTGAAATAAAAATTCATTTTCCGATTTAAGAAAAATCCAGAAATTCAAATAAAAGCGAATAAATTCAAATAAATAACAAATAAATTCAGAAAAATCCCCAAAAATGCAGAAAAACTCCTTGGAGCATAATAATCCCAACTAAAACTGAAAATCTTTAGTTTGATGAATAGTTTAGTCAAATTAAATCCTTTCATTTAAGGAAAATTCAAATTAAGCTGGAATTAATTCAAAAAAATGCAAATGGTTTATTTTTGAATTCAAACATTCCAAAACTCAAATTTTTGGGATGTTACATAAATTTTCTTGAATTTGTTTTGAGATCCAGAGGCAATGCTAATGATGTTATAAAATTTTCAGATGATTTCGAGACCTGTATATTCTTTAAAAAATCAGACAGTGATACTGTCATAATATATGCTTTTCAGTTTTTGATTTTATAGGGGCAATAAATCAAGTATAATATTTCTTAAACTTTTTTTGTGATTTTTCAATGTAATTCTAATGATGTTTTAAAATTTTCAGAAGATGTTCAGACGTGTATATTTTTAAAAAATTCTAAAATTTCTACTGTAATTGTATATGCTCTTCTGTTTTTGATTTTATATGAGCAGTAAATGAAGTCTAATATTTCTGAAAATTTTAGTACATGATCCTTAGATACTATTTATGGTTACATTAAAATTTCAGAATATAATAAATCATTTATATGTTTATAAAAATCTGACAGTGTCTTTGTTCATTTTCATTAATTGTTGTTTCGGATTTTTTAGAAGCTCTAAATGATTTAACAAATTGTTTAAATTTCACTAAGGTGTTTTATAGATTGATTGGGATTTTTTTATTTTCCTTTGGTGTGCTGAAAATTGATAAAATCGCACAAAAATCGAAAAAACACTTGAAAATTAAAAAATCCATCGAAAATTGGTAAATTTGCTCAATTTTTGTTTTTTTCGGGCGTTGTTTGACCACTGAGTTCAAAAATTTTGAATTCAAACTTCTTCGATTTCTACCGATTTTCGCTCGATTTTTACCGATTTTCAAAAATAAAATATAGTTCGAAAGTCTAATTTTCAATTTTGTTGACCTGCATGCAGCCATGCTTCACCAACATCTTGGATTGGTAGTTATCCAAAGAATCAAATGCCGATACGACAAGCTATGATGCCAAAAGATATCCATACGTGACGTCCAAATTTTCTCCCTTCGCACGCACTTAGGGGCGGGCACTTTTAAACCGAAACTGAAAAACCGAACCGAATTAACCGATTTTTTCGGTTTTTGGTTCGGTTTTTGTTTTGCCACTATTCGGTTTTCGGTTTACGGTTCGGTTTTGTGATTTCAGAAACCGAAAAACCGGTAAACCAAATAAACTGATCTCTCGCTCGGTCGGTTCCCATAATCCCATCCACGCATCGGCATCGCACTCGCATCAGCCATTATTCCCCAATTGCCAAGACGCCATCACGCCAACCCTAGTTCCCCAGTGACCAGCGGGTAGCGGCGACAGCGCCGCACCCTCCTGTGCTCCCGTAGTCCTGGCTTGGTGGTTCCCCTCCTGGCATAGCCCCAAGGACTCACTGGCCGCCTCTGTCGGCTATGTCGCTGCGCACCCCCAATTCCAGCGTTTCAACACCGCAGGCCGTGTCCACCCACGCCTGAGCCCAGTAGTTGTAGAACGCCCTCTGCGCCAACACATCATTTCTTGCTCTTCCGCGATAGCTCTAGGGGTCGTCACCTGACTCCCAGCCATTCCTTGCACCAGATCCTCAAGTAATCTTTCTCTCATCTGAGTAAGATCTTTCTGGGTTCCATTATTTACTTCCTACGTTGCAAGTAAGCTAATTGATTGCGACAGTATATGTTCCTTTTGCCTGTAAGTTAAATTAATTGATACAGTTTTCTTTCCATTGCGTGGAATCGATTCGCTCCGATTGCCTTAATTGTTCTTTTTCCTTAATTACCTTGTACGATTGGAAAATTTGGAACATTTTGTTCAGTTTCTTCCCTATGTAGCCAATTTCAATTTCCTGATATGTCGTTCTCACGCTCTTTTTCCATTTTTTATTTCTTGCTTCCTATGAGTTTACACTGTTTATCAATCTAGCTTATGTTTTTATCTTCCATTGCAGGAGATTTTAAACAAGAAAATGAAGGTGCTACTTTTTTTTGCTGCTGATGAAAACTAAAATAAAAAGTTTCCAAATATCAAAGTAGTACAGGTAATAATGCAATGGTAAAGTAGTCTTCTATAAGCTTTTGCTGCTGATGAAAACTGAGTATTATCATTAATTAGAAGCAAGTAACATTATCTTGGAGGTTCTGTGTCCATTTAAGCACCGGCCTACTATTAGCTTCTAGCCTTCTACATACCTGCTAACATAGTAGTCGAAGTCTTGTTGGAACAGTCATTCACAAGTAATCTACCTCACTCGAAACATAAATAGATGGGCAATATCATGATGCATTATCTGAATATGGTTTTTCACATGTACATGGTTCTGTTTATTGATCTATGCTTGTGACCATTCAAGTGCTTCCTTTTCATATAAAGCACAAAATAGTTGATTCTCTGACAGTTCCATTGATAGTATAGAAACAAGTGGATTGCTTCTTTTTAGAAGCAACTTTGTGGAAGCTTTGGTAACACATAGTATATTAGTATATATCAGTTTCCTGTCTTTGTTGATTGCTTATGAATTTATGTGTCTTTGTTGTTGTACAAGATGGTTGGATGCCTGATTGGGACAGTGTCACAGTGCAGTGGTGAATGGTGACTGCCTCTGCCTGAACATTCTATGAGTTCGTGCGGACATGTATTGCCAATGTGGGTTAGTTCTCATGATGCCTGTTGTTGTGATTTGCATTTTGTAGGATAAGAGCTTCAGATTTATCTTTGATTCTTGAAGACCCCTCCTCGCTCCTGCCTCGGTGCTGCTCCTCATTCCTCAAGGCTACAGGCATGCACGGTGCACCCTGTTAATTAGCATCTTTGGCCTTCCAGAGTTCTAGCCTTCCTGAATGGCTGAATCCTCAGTGTTGTAACTGCATTTCACTGGAAGATCACGAATAAGGAAGTCATGTAATGAAAATACCTTTGGTTGTATTATTAGCTTTAATTTGTACGTTGTAACTGCAGTTTATTAACACTCTTGTTGAACAAATTAACTTGGAGATCATGTATTTGAAGTCTATATTATGCTGTAACTGCTGCAACCCTCCTGAAGAAATTCGGTTCAGCGAAAAACCGAATTAACCGAACCGAATTATTTTCGGTTAATTTGGTTCGGTTTTAGCATTTGAACCGAACAATTTCGGTTTTGGAATTTCAAAAACCGAAACTTTTCAACACCGAAAAAACCAAATAAAAAAACCGAATGTCCACCCCTACACGCACCCCCACACGCTAGTGACTAGACTGGCGCATCCATATCCTCCACAGCCGCCATCGTGTTCGGCAAGCCACCTTTGGGCACCGCCTCTGGGGCCAGCACGATGACGCTTGCCCGGCAGAGCGGACAGGTGGTGTGAAGCCGCAGCCACGCGTCGACGCACGCCGCGTGGAACCAGTGGCCGCAAGGCGGTAGTGCGCGGCCCTCGTCGCCGTCCCTTAGCTCCGCGATGCACTCCGCCGCCTTCTCCCTGGCGGCGCCGACGGAGTGGACGAAAGTCGGTAGCGACGCCACGACGCGGTCGTGCTCGCCCCGGTACTGGATCCTTGGAGGCGACGACGGCGCTGAGGCAGAGGACAACGCGTCGTCGCTGTCGTCGCCGCCGGGCTCGGGAGCGCCGGAGGAGGACGTGACGGGACTGCGCGATAAGACCCTCCAGAAGTAGAGGTAGACGAGGAAGACGTTGATGGCGACGAGGCAGGCCGTGAGCCCACGGCCGTGCGGCGCCCAACGGGAGGCGGGGGTGGTGGGTACTGTGCCCATGTCAGTGTCTCCGGAGAGGCTCGAGCTCGGGCTCTGATCTGACATGGCGACGGTTCGCCAACTCCCAACAACTTCGGTGTTCATGTACAAGAATTCTGAGACGTTGAGGCTTGCGCATAAATCGGAAAATTTCAGTAATGGATAGTTGGGGAAACCGGGAAACGGGGAGAAAGAGGGAGGAAAGAATGACAACACTGGCAACAAGATACTGAAAGCTTGTGTGCGGTGAAGAATGTCTTGGCGCTGGGAACAGGGGTTAAAATTTCGATTTGGATAACATTTTGCCGATAACTAAAATTCAAAATTTTGGCGAAATATCGTTATTTCGGATAAAATCTGGATGAAATTCAAAAGGAAAAATTCAAATCCGGATTTTTTGAACCAAATTTCGGGCGAAATATCCGAAATTTCGGACGAAATTGCCGAAATTTTGGCAAATTTCAACTGAACAAAAAATGGTTCAAAGTATGTCAAAACATTTTGAAATATTGTTTGGAGTTTCCTTACATATCCGTGATATTCCCATAAAAATTTTAGAAGATTATAAAGTTTAAGGATTTTTTAAAAATTCGAACATTGCTATTGTCCTGATAAAACGCTGATCGGCAAATTCGAACCAAATGAAAAATGGTGTAAACTACGTTAGAAAATTTTTAAATTTTTTGCGAATGGTTATGATGCATTACTAATGTTCTCAAAAAATTTTCATATGATGATCAAGCTTCATAAAGTTTTAAAAATTTGAAGAGTGCTACTATCCTGTTAAAAGGCTTACTGGCAAACTTGAACAAAATGAAAAATAGTTCAAACCATGTTAGAAACTTTTTTAAAAAATTTTGAATGGTCCTCATGTAACATTAATTGTTATTTAAAATTTTTAGATGATTATCATGCTTAAATAATTTTTAAAAATTCTGACAGTGCTACATCCTGATAAAAGCCTGATGATCAATACATAGATTTTGCTTTAGCAATAAAAAAGGTTTAAAATTTTTGAATATTTTACAGAAGGGTGATAAGAAATTCTTAAGATCTTATAAAATTTTTTAATCATGATCACACTCCAGTGAATTTATAAAATTCTTACAAGGCACAGTACTATTTATGTTCTTTCTCTTTTTGATTTTTGAAATATAATATAACAAATGAAGTTCAATGCTTACATAGATTTCATTGACCAAACAAAAAAATTAAATTTTTTTGAGAATTTTATATAATGGTACTGAGACAATTATTAATCCCTCATAAAAATTATAGTTTATGATCACACTCGAGAAAATTTATAAAATTCTGACAAGGTTACTTGTCCCAATTATGTTTATTCATTTTTTGATTTTTTAAAGATAAAAAATAAAGTTAAATTATTTTAAAAAAATTATGTATGATCCTAAGCTACTAAAGATTGTACCATAAATTTTTTAAATCATTATCAAGCTTGTACAATTTTATAAAAATCTGATAGTTTTTCTGCAAAATTTTTAAAATATCTAAAAAATTCGGTTTTTCAACAAATTTTCATAGAAGATGACTTTCTTAAAGGTTATTGGACCAAATCTGGACAAAAATCATGAAATTTCGGGGGGAAAACAAAATTTCAGTGGTTAATGTAGCAATTTCAAAACAATTTATCTGGCCGGTAGTTTGGATTTCATGGTGGCCCGAAATCCGAAATTTAGGCGAAATTTGTATCCCTGGTTGGAAAGACTCAATTATATGCTGCTCAAGTGTTCATGGACAGTAGGACACTGGGGCAGATTCGGCTAAACGTTTAATGTATCGTCCAGCGAGATTCTGAGTTTTTTCTTTGCTAAATAGTATTAAAATTTTAAGCCTTCATATCTAGATTCAATAGATGAAATCAATTTACCTCCTCTCCTCATATTTAAGTACTATTTTATCAATAAGTACTCAATTTTTTAGGTATTTGATGAGGAACATTATTCTTTTCTTTTACATAAATTAAATTATGTAAAAAATGATGTGATAATTTGTTAAAAAAGAGCATTATTATTTTCTACATTATCTTTTTTATAGCAATTATATAATAGTTTCACGTAAATTAAATTATGTAAAAAAATAATGTGATAATTTGTTAAAATAAGAAAAAACAAACTATAAGGAACACAACAAACAAAAATATGAATCACAAAGTCAAATTTTAACGAAGTCAAAATGATAAAGCACGACATGAATCACAAAGCAATATCTAATAGATACAAAATTTGAGTGCTCACAAAAAATAATCAATATCTAATACATAAAAAAAATTAAATGCTTACAAAAAACAATCCTCGAGGGCTACTTAGCAATTCCCAAGTTTAATTCGGTGGCATCAGGTTATCAGATGCTACTTGGCTATTGGAGGCCATGAACAGGCAATATATGGTGGAAACTGTGAATATGCTAGTGGGCATTTCATGAATCTTTATCCCATAGGTAATTGATTTTTATGCATGTGTTAATTGTTGGTAGACGGACTAGCTAGAAAGAAGCAGTTTTCACGAGTAAATGTCCACGCACAAATATGCATCGTCTGACAAAACTATCAGCATGAAGCCATTTGTTGGATTAGAGAATGCAGTAACGGACAGGCGACTACATAACGACGACTAAAATTTGACTTGCCATTTTTTTCTGCCAAAAACTTGGGTCCGGTCCGGTAGCCAAAAGATTGGCCAACCAAATTTTGGCACAAGGACTGTAGTTTGACACAAATCGTAGCTAGCCAGTGTTTTGATCGCTATTTATTTGATTCATGACCAAATATTTCGTTCATACCCTAAACTTGGAACTAAATAGTTTCGGACAAATATTAGTCGACAAATTGGGTATTTGCGTGTCTTTGCGTTTAAACTAGCAGGGTGGCCTGCACATTTGTATGGCTAGATTTGTTACATATAGTGTATAACTATTTGATTTTTTCCCTAATTATAAGTTTATTTTACCGGTAACTAAATTAGCTTTGAGATATTTATATGAAATTAGAAAGGTATTTATAATTATAAAAAAGCTTTGGTATAAAATTATTCATCCAGTGTATTACGTTTTTAAAGTAATAGAAATATATTATTTAAATACGTCGTTAGTTAAAAAGGTTCTTTTAGAAAGCTACTATTGTACCTGGTGATCCGAGAGCTCAAGGTGTATTATGTGGGGATGCTTGGCAAGATCTGGTGCAGCAGTACCAGATTGATTTCGGTAGCACCAAATTCACTAATAAGGCAAGCTACGCTTTCATCTTTGTAACATCCTAATTTTTACCTCTTTGAAGTTATTTAAAATATTTTAGCCCTCCAAAAAAATTTCATAATTTTTATTGTTAAATTAAGCTTAATTTGGAATTTTCTTAATTCAAAACATATTTAATATGATTAATGCTCAAATGAATAATTATCAAAATTATTTTATTTCGGTTCTATACACCCTAAAGTATTTTACAGAATTTTTAGAAATTTTTTTGAGTCTATTTGCTATTTAGTTGGAGTTCATTTGCATTTTTCTATATTTTTAAAAAGAAAAACCAAATAAAAATGCTCTAATAGTTTTTGGGGGCAAAACCAAACTTAGCCAGCCCAATCCATGTGGCCCAGCACAGCCAACCTGTGTGTGTGCCAGCCTATTTCACGTTGCAGCCTAACTCAGTCTGCGCCACATGAGTTGCTGACAAGTGGGGCTAACCTATCAGGTTCGTCATCTCCGTGCGCGAGCCGAACACAGTGTCCGTGTCGTAGCTGCTGTGGATACCTAACCTGATTCGAGTGATTCGAGTGCTACACGGATGCTAAGGCTGCTATAAAGGGAGTAGCAAGATCATAGCAAGATCTCAATGAAAGCCCTAACCCTAGAAGTTGCTAGTTGCCATCATTTCATCATATTTTAGAGTTTCTTGAGCACACCACCATTGGAGTCTTCGCCAGATTGCATCGTCGTCGGTGAGTCTTCGTTCCCTTGGTCTACGCTATGAGGTTCCTCGTCTCGTGTTCTATCCTATGCGCATCATCTCTCAGAGCGTGGCTATCAGTTACTATCACCGTGAAGGTCGTCGCCGCAGTCGCTTCTTCCACGCCACCACTTGCCACCGATCACCATTAGTCGTGACACCACTTCAGCATGATCATCGTGCTATGCTCTTGCTGGTGGTTTGACCTAGAGGTCACCGGAGCCATGCTGCTGGTCATCGCTGCTGACCCTAGGTCTCTACGTTCTGCTGCCGATGTGGCAGCTACGTGGTGCCATGTCATCTGCCACACAAGATAGTTCAGATCTAGGTAAACTGGCCTAGTTCACCGTGAACTGTGTCTCTACCATGTGGGGTCCACATGTTAGTCAAGTCCGCTAGCTGTGTCCACCATAGACTAGGCTTAGTGCTTGTGGACTTTGTCCATAGATCAGTGGCCCACATGTCAGCCTTTGTTAATTTTTTAATTTCAAAAATTAATTAGAAAAAAGAAAATCTGCCCGAGCCCGCTTGTTAGTCTCTCATAGAGGAATATTCTCCTTTCTCTCTCTTTTTCCAGGATTTATTGTTCGATGGATTTTTCTAACGTTCATTTTCTTTCATACGAACTCAGATTGAGTCTGTTCAAGTTTTTAAATTCATCTAGAATCAAGCCCTACACTCCATTATATATTTTTCATTTTTAGAGTTAGTTTTGTCTCTATTTGTATTTATTTTGTTTTTCATCGTTCGTTTCACTTAGATGTTGAAGTACCGGGATTTTGTTGTGTCATAATTATTTATCATCCTAGGATGGATATTTATTAGTTAATTGCTAATATATGCCAATGTGGGTTGGTTAGATCGTACTTAGTATGCTTACCTACACCATGAATAACTGGTATCTTTTTAAAAGTGCAAATTCAAACTTGACTAATGGTCTATGGTACATGCTTTTGAAAAGGGTGTGTCACGTGTTGTCACATAATGATATCGATGATTGTTGATGGCATGTGTTGCACGATAATCAGCTGGAGTGGTAAATGATTTAGATTCAAGCTAGTGGCAGGCGGCTGTGTGCTATAATGGCGAGTCTGTGTGACATTTGAGTTAGAGGTTCTGTGTGAATCGATTGATATTGGTAAACTGAGATTAATTAGAAGTGTTGCTTCGGTCAATTAAGGATTTAACCTTGTGAGCCATTGAACTGGACTAAATCATACAACCACATGTCTGAAATGGGACAGACCTAGTTCAGTACGTAATTGAGTCTTAACATATAATATCTCAAGAGGATAATCAAGTTGTGTACGTGGTTGAGGAAAGTGTGTATTGTAGTGGCTCCATATCTTGAACAATGATTATTTCTAGTCCAACGATGAGTTTCTTTTATTTTTCTACTCTGTGTGAGGGAGCGATAGTGAGACCAGGCTTATCGGGAGTGTCTATGTTTGGATAGAGTTTAATGATTTTGTTATGATCTTTTTAGTCACACGCCTAAGAAAGTATGTCAATTGCATGATAATAAGAGATTGATCATACGTTGTGAGTAACTTGTATAACCTCTGTAGAGTATACAACCTATTCAAATAGGCATATCTCCGGTTATAGACAATGCTCGAAAATTTCATACAAGGGTTAGATTTTGTTAAAAACTAAACTTGGGAAAGGAGGATGTATGTCAATGAAAGTAATTGAATTAGAATAAGCTATATGCCAGTTTAACTTGAGAAATATCTGAGAATTCTATTATTAATGTTATTTATTTTAATCTATTTATTGTATATGTTTGAAAAATGATGGTTTATTGCAAAATAGCCATGGTAGTAATTCTTTTGGAGTAAGCCTTTTATATAATTATAATAAATTTGTATTTTTTGCATAACTTGTTGGGTGCTTTATGTACTTACCTTTGCAATAATAAATCAATCAGTTGAAAAAGGGTCTACACCTACTCTAGAGAAGGAGTTCCACGAGAAAGGAGTTATTAGGAATTCAGCCTTGTCGATTGCCTATGGCATGTCGATAGGTTATCTACCATGTTTTCCGTTCCGCTGTAGTTTTCTTAGTGTTAAAGCCCTTTGAGGCCTAAATAATATAAAGTTGATCTTAAGGTCATCAGACTATCTTCTTATTTATTAAATATAGTCGCTTATTATGTTTTTGTTATATATGATTTTGATATTATATCTATGTTGTCACTGTATGTATTAGAGTGATCCTATACTAGTGCATTATACACAAAGGGTCCGAATTTACATATTTGAATCCTGATACCTGTGCACTTTAATTCAACCGCATTTAAATTATTTTGCTATTTCTCGCTCCAATATACGTGGTTGTGATATATATTATTGCATATGTATCGTGTTGGAAGTGGTTGCGATGCAGTTCACATGCCTTGAACTGTATTGCAAGTACAACTCACAGGTGATCGACACACGCGTAAGCGAGGCACATGTGACTAATTGAGAGCTGGTATAAGCAGAGTTGGTTTGATACCATTTATTGCATTAATCTTCGTGTGCTTTCTGCAATGGTTGCTTGTTTACTCTCATATGAATTATTATTGCATGGTTGTTGCATTGCATGGCGAGCGTGCTTGTCATATATCGAAATGTGCGCTCAATTAATCAATGTTTCTGTTCCAGGCTGAAATAGATTGTGTGGCCAAATCTATATTCATCATAGACTATCCTCGAATGAGGTGTCCCCGCTCTAACGAGAGCAGCATGGGAAAGTGACCCGCGCTCTAAGAGGGCAGCATGGGTCAATCCCAGTTCAAGATTAGCTCGTAGGGAACAACTTCGCTAGTACCACCTGAAGGCTGAAGCAGGGTGTTACTTTACCCTGGAGCATTGGGAGTGTCCTTCTCTCCTAGGGAGTGGCTCAGTGGTGTAATAGGGGTGGATTTGATTAGATATTGTTTTTTTTTTCTATCTTAAATCATATTTTTTTATCGAATTAGAAGTCGGATACGGATAGGACCAGATACAAATACGGCACGAATAATATCTACTTTACCCTGGAGCCTTGGAAGTGTCCTTTTCTCCCAGGGAGTGGCTAGCAGGGGTGCAATCGGCTCGGTTTCGATTAGATTTCGTTTTTTCGTATCTTAAATCATATATTTTTTTATCGAATTCGAAATTGGATACGGATAGTGCCGGATACGAATACGGTGTGGATAATATCGATCACGGATCCGAAGCGAATACAGAGCGGAATCGATACGATGTCGAATATTTTTTGTCGGGTATCGCACCAAAGCTAAAGCATAGGTGCACACAAAGCACTAAAATTTTAGACAACCGATGTATCGGCACCCATAGGATCCTCATCCACCTGCAAGACATACTGATGTTGTATAGCAACAAATGAGATCCGAGACCTTATTTCTTTCTTAGAAACACATCATTTCAAACTAGTGATGATTTTTTTTCCTAATCATCAAACTGCTAGAACTAGCTGCCATGCCTCCCAATTTCTCCAAAAGCACTTATTATTTCTCGCTGGCGAAGAGGCCCGGAAGGACTGAGACGCCGGCGGCAGCAAAGTGAGCCAGGACGGCGGAGTGGGATGGGGCTCCCAAATAACAATATATTGTAACTATCACCTGACGAAAGAACAAAATGCAGAGCTCAAGCTGTGGCAGCCGATTAGAAGCCAAAGAATCAGCAGTCATCCAAACCAAATGTGATCAAACATGTAGCAATTAATAGCGCAGCTAAATTTATCTGCGAACCCTTCGTTCCATCCTTTCAAACTAACATTCCAACTATATATACATAGCAACAACTCATAAGTAACTCCAGCTTCACCAAAAACCGTAGAGTTGATGGAGCAGGGTATTTCTAGCTCTAGAAATTTATGGAGCTAGAGTTGTGGGTACATTAAGAGTGTTTAGGAAGGTCATCTTGTTTACATTTTAGACTAAAAATATAAACTTAATTCACTTTATTTTAGTCTACAAGCGCCAAATCTGAGGGGGAGCTATGATCTGGAGTTCTGCCAAACAGAATTGCCCCCAACAGCTGTATACATACAGGAACAAGAACAAGAACCATGGTACATCAAGCCATGGCAGCGGTGCATTCCTCCACTCTGAGAGCATCTAGACTCCCTATTTTTGTCAATTATACTTATTATGTAGGTTTTGGTGTTGATGATCAAAAGGATACTAAGAAAAAGCCAACAACAACTGTTTTTAAGATCAAGGCTAAGGTGTTTATTTTTAGTTTTGGCTTGAAATTATTTCAAATCATATAGCTAGACTCACCGTACTATTAAGAGGGATTATACATAAGAAATGATCTTGGTTCATATGCAAAATCACTAAGATTACTTGGAGCATAGGACATTTCAAATTTCTCATTCAAAATCCAAGACTTCTCTGTCTTAGCCAAAAAGAATTCTCTCTCAGACCAAACATCTTTTTGGCGCTCAAACCTTATCAAAGTTCAATTCCAACCGAGCGCACACCATGTGCGCCGGACCGATATTTTCGGTCCGGCGCTAAGAGTTCTCTTCACCGAGCGCACTCCATGTACGCCGGACCGACTTTTTCAGTCCGGCGTTAAAAATTCTTCTTTGATTCTTTTCGACCAAGCGTACACTATTTACGTCGGACCAATCTAAATTCTTTCTTAAATTTAGTCCGGTATAAGTTATATTTTCACTCTAAATAAAATTCTAGTCTGTGTTAAGAATTATTTTGCTTAAATCTTAACCAGAAATATGAAGGTTGATGCGGACCAGAATTCTACGTGTACGCTGGACCAACTTTTTCAGTCCGGCGCAAACATACTTCTTTCAGATAAAACCAGCCGTTTTCCCATGTTCTCCAGACAAACTTTTTCGGTCCGGCGCAAACGTTACTCGCTAGTATTCAAATGGAACAAACCATGTGTACGCCGCACCAACTTTTTCAGTCCGACGCAAACATTGTTTTGCTGATATCAACATAAATCAAAGTATGTATACATCAGACCATATTTTTCAGTCCGGCACAAACTACCTTGACAAGTATATTTACGACGGACCGATATTTTCGGTCCGGCGTAAATGGGTCACTATGAGAGTACAATAATGCTTCTCAAATCCTATGTACCCCGGACTAAAAATTTCAGTCCGACGTGTGTGTATTTTGACTTATGACTCATACACCTTAAAATTCTTATAAAAAGGTAGTAGTTGACCTACCCTATCTATCTTACCAACCCCCAACGGGCAAATGGCAGATATAACGGTTATTTTTGTTCAGGCTCTATATATACAATGCTTTGAGCTCACGAAAACATAGAGCTTTTGCACATATACATCCTTGACATCCTGAGCACCGTTGACATCTTTCAAATCACAAAAAACTCTTTGATTTTTAGAATTCCTGAGCTTCATTTCATCAAAAAGTTTGAACTCTAACTCAAAAACTACAAACAATCTTTCTGAATAGTTAGAAGTCTTGCTCCAAGCTAAGTCTAGTTTGCATTTAGTTACTGAACCAAGAGACAGGGCTTGTGGATAGTCTATTACTCTTGGAACTAGCTGTTCCTAGACGGTTGGAGAAGTTGTTGGTGCGACCTATCCAACAGAGATTTGTGGAAGGCCACCATTACTGTAAAAAGTTGAGACTCACCTCACTAGAGTGGTGAAAGAGTCAAGATAGTGGAAAACCAAAAGCCATTGTGATTGGCCATTTGGTAGAGCAATACATCTGAAGAAGTGCTTTTGGTTAAGCTATACTTCTGAAGAAGTGCTCTAACGGGGACGTAAGAGATTGAGCTCTGAATCTCGGTAAAAAAATCTTTGAGTCTCCCTGTTATTGATCTATCTTCATTTTGCTGTTCTTATTGTGAATTCTATTTCAAATTCTTCTCTATACAAGTCTTACTAAATCAATGATTGTGCTAAATCTTTACAATAATTTTTGTTGTTGCTGTTTTATTGAGAAATGTTTTTCCATAAATTTTAAAAAGTTGCCTATTCACCCCCCTCTAGGCCAACTTGATCCTTTCAAGTGGTATCAGAGCAAGGTTACCCCTCTAAAGGCTTAACAGCTTGGGTAAATTGGCCGAGGGAGCTACAGTAAGTGTAGGAAGAGTTCTTGTTTTTGATGGCACTAATTATGCTTATTGGAAGATTAGAATGAGGTGTTATCTCGAAGCCATAAGTTATGATGTGTGGAGGGTTACAGAAAGACCTTTGCCTCCACGGGTCATACCTGAAGGGCAATCCACATCCTTAGAACCCACACCTGGAGAAATAAGAAATTTGCAATACGATGCTCGGGCTAGAAATGCTATCTTTTTGTGTCTTAGTGTTGAAGTTTTTGATAGAGTCAGTAATCTGTCAACTGCTTATGATATATGGACTACTCTTCAAGAAATTCATGAGGGTACCTCTGATGTAAAAGAGGAAAGATATTTTGTAGTCAGAGAAAAATTTGATCAGTTCAAAATGCTTTCTCATGAAAATGCTAATGATATGTTCTCTAGATTAAATCATATTGTAAATGAGATTAAAGGTCTAGGAACTAAAATTGATGATGTTGAAGTATGCAGGAAGATGATCAGGGTTCTACCTCGAGCCTATCACAGCCTGATCACTTATCTATCCAATAGTGGTGATCTGAAGAAACTCACACCCACCAAACTATTGGGGAAGATCTCAGCTCATGAGCTTACCTTGGGTGATGAAGTTGAGACCAAGAAGAAATCTATTGCACTCAAGGCCAAGGAGAAATTTCAAGATTCCTCTGATGATGAAGAAGAAGAAAATTCAAGCTATGAAGAGGATGAAGATGTAAGAAAATTGGCATTACTCATGAGATCAGCAAACAAGATCTTGAGAAGGGTAAATGCCAAAGGTAAGTCATACAACCACTTCTCAAAAAGAAACCCCTTCTCTAACATTATCTGCTTTGAGTGAAAAAAGAAAGGACACATAGCTGCCCGTTACCCAAACAAAAGTAACAAAAAGGGCAAGGGCAATAACAAAGATGACAATGATGAAGAAAAAGCTCAAGGAAGCTACAAGAGGAGTCATCGCAAGAAGAGCTACTTCAAGAAACATTGGAGGAAAGGGAAGAAGGAGGCACACATCGATGAATGGATCACTGATGAAGAAAATTCAAGTGAAGAATCCTCTTCCTCCTCAGATGAAGAAGTGCCAAGGTCCAAGAGACTAGCAGGGCTCGCTTTGGATGAATCTACACCACCTTCACCTTCAGTTTCTCTACCACTGTGCCTAATGGCCAAAAATGATGAAGACAAGGTAAACGATTCCCCTTCGTATGAAGAGCTTGTAGAAATTATTAAAGAGCATAATGATGTTTTATATGTTAAACCTGCTAAAGACAAAGCTCTAAAGAAAATACTACAAGCTTGATGAATAAAGTTGAAACTCTTGAATCTGACATCAAGATCATGCATGAAAAATATGATGTGTTAGAAATTAGTCAAAATGAGCTTATAAATAAACATGAAAAACTATCACATGCTCATTCTGTACTAAATTCCGATCATACTCTTCTTGCTGATTCTCATGATTCTTTGAAAGACACACATATACAACTTGTTAAAGCTCATGATGAATTACTTGATAAATACTATGAGCTGAAAATTGATAATGAAATGCAGAATAGCAAATCTAAAAATGGTTCATCTTGCAATGTTTCAATCAGCTGTGATTTGCTATCTGATGAAATAATTTCTCCCAGCTCATCTAGTATGTGTAGTAAAAATTGCAAAAATGGTTTATATGCTAAAGAGCTTATGACAGAAAACAATGAACTGAAATCCAAGGTAGCGAAATTTGACAAAGGATTAGAAAAATGCTTCCTTGGTAGTGCTACTCTTGATAAAATTCTTGGGGAGCAAAAGATTGTTCTGGGTAAAAAGGGATTAGGTTATAAAGCTAAATCTAAGCTCAAAAGGAATGAAAAATCAAAACCCAAGATAAATTTTATCAAAAGTAGGACTAAATGCTGTTATTGTCATAACTACAATCATGCTTCTAAAAATTGCGAATTTGCTTGTGCTTCATATGCGAAGATTAACAGAAGATGCATGGTTGATGCACATTATATGTTGTTTAAGGATTTTAGGGGTAAAATGAATGTCAAATATGTTAGCCCCTCTAATATGGATAAAAATCTTAAAGCTATTTGGGTGCCTATATTCTTACTTACTAATCCTTTTGGTCCAAAAATTGTTCAGACTAACTCTAATGGACCCAAAAGTATTTGGGTACCTAAAATCAAGAAAAATAAACATTCTTTTTAGGTAAATTACAAGAGTGACGGCCGGCACTGGGTTATTGACAGCGACTGCACACAACACATGACCGACACATCAAGGATGTTTAGCTCAGTTGAAAAGGAAAATGATCCAAGTCAAAAAATCACATTTGGAGATAACAGTAAAAGAAAGGTAAAGGGAAATGGTAAAATAGCTATCTCAAATGATCACTCTATTGAAAATGTATTACTTGTTGATTCTTTAAATTTCAATCTTTTGTCTGTTGCTCAACTTTGTGATTTAGGATTCCTTTGTATCTTCTCCAGTGATGGAGTAATAGTTCATGAAAAAAATGAGAAGCTTATTTTTAAAGGTTTCAGATTTCAAAATCTCTACCTTGTTGATTTCAATTCTAACTCCTCATGTATTACAACTTGTCTGCTTGCTAAAGTTTCATATGGTTGGCTTTGGCACAGACGACTTAGGTATGTAGGTATGTCTAATCTCAAAAAGCTTTTCAAAAAATGAGTTAGTAGTGGGCTTGAAGGATGTTAAATTTGAAAAGGATAAATTTTGCAGTGCTTGTCAAGCTGGCAAGCAAGTGGCAAACTCTCATCCTGCCAAAACTATCATGTCCACTACTAGGCCCCTAGAACTTCTGTACATGGATGTTTTTGGTCCTACTTCATATGCAAGTATAGGTGGCAACTCATATTGCCTTGTAATTGTGGATGATTTCTCTAGATTTACATGGGTATTCTTTTTTCCAAATAAAGTTGAAGTTGGAAAAATATTTAAAAATTTTGCAAACAGGGCTCAAAATGAATTTGATTGTCCCATTAAGAAAATTAGGAGTGATAATGGATCTGAATTTGTTAACACTAACATTGTTGAATACTGTGATAAGTTAGGTATAAAGCATGAACTTTCAGCCACATACACTCCTCAATAGAATGGTGTAGTTGAAAGGAAAAATAGAAATCTCATAGAAATGGCAAGGACAATGTTGGATGAATATAACACTTATGATGTTTTCTGGGCTGAAGTTATCAATACTGTATGCCATGCAATCAACAAGCTCTATCTCTACCAACTTCTCAAGAAGACTTCATATGAGCTTCTGGTAGGAAGAAAACCTAATATCACATATTTTCGTGTGTTTGGATGTAAGGTATATATTTATAAAAAGATAACACACTTAGGTAAATTTCAAAAGAGGTGTGATATAGGTATCATGCTAGGTTACTCTTCTAAATCTAAAGCTTATAGAGTTTTCAATAATACAACTGGGTTAGTAGAAGAAACCTATGATGTTAAATTTGATGAATCTAATGGCTCTCAAGGTGAGCATGAGAATCTAGCTGATTTAGGTGAAGAAGCTCTAAAAGAATCCATGAAGAAAATGGAAATTGGTGAGATCAAGCCCAAAGAAAACAAAGATGATCTACCACCAATGTCCATAATACCTCAAGATGGATCACAAATTGAAGATAATGAAAAGAAGGATGAAGGATTAAACTTCATAAAGAGCCATCACACCATCTCAAAAGATCACCCTGTAGATAAAATCATTGGTGAATTTGGTAAGGGTGTTCAAACTCGTTCTAGACAAGCTTCCTTCTGTGAATATTACTCGTTTGTTTCATGTGTTGAGCCCAGATCAGTAGATGAAGCTTTGAAGGATGCTGACTGGATTGTGGCAATGGAAGAAGAGCTTAACAACTTTGAAAGAAACAAAGTCTGGAACTTAGTAGAAAGACCCACAGAACATAATGTCATTGGAACAAAGTGGATTTTTAGAAACAAACACGATGAAAATGGTGTGGTCACACGCAATAAAGCAAGGCTAGTTGCTCAAGGATACTCTCAAGTTGAAGGTTTGGATTATGAAGAAACCTATGCACCTGTAGCTTGACTTGAAGCAATACGGTTCCTTCTAGCCTTTGCTTGTCATTTTAATATTACTCTCTTTCAAATGGATATTAAAAGTGCTTTTCTTAATGGAATCATTGAAGAAATTGTATATGTTGAACAACCTCCTGGTTTTGAGGATATGAAATTTCCCAATCATGTATATAAGTTATCTAAGGCTCTATATGGTTTGAAACAAGCCCTTAGGGCATGGTATGAGCGTCTTAGAGACTCTCTATTAGAAAAGAATTTCAAAATTGGGAAGATTGATCCAACATTATTTCTAAAAGACTTCAATGGTACATTAATAATTTGCCAAATCTATGTTGATGATATTATCTTTGGGAGTACTAATCTATCTCTATGCAAGGAATTCAGTAATCAAATAACTAGAGAATTTGAGATGTCAATGATGGGAGAGCTTACATTTTTTCTGGGATTTCAAGTCAAGAAATTGAAGGAAGGGACTTTTATCTCACAAGAAAATATATTAAAGATCTTCTCAAGCGCTTTAATCTGGAAGAATGCAAGCCTCTTAAAACTCCTATGGCAACCAATACATATCTTGATCAAGATGTGAGAGGTAAATCTGTTGATCAAAAGTTATATAGATCTATGATAGGTTCTTTACTTTATTTGACAGCATCTAGGCCATATATCATGTTTAGTGTATGCATGTGTGCTAGATTTCAAGCTGCACCTAACGAAGTACATCTTAGTGCAGTAAAAAGGATTTTCAGATACTTAAAGTATACTCCTTGTTTTGGCTTATAGTACCCAAAAGGTGCTTCTTTTAAACTTCTTGGCTACTTAGATTCTGATTATGCCGGTTGCAAAGTTGATCGAAAAAGCACTTCTGGGGGTTGTCATTTACTTGGAAGATCTTTAGTGTCTTGGTGTTCAACGAAACAGAATTCGATAGTTCAAAGAAACAGAATTTAGTAGCACTTTCAACTGCTGAAGCTGAATATGTTGCTGCAGGCGGTTGTTGTGCTCAAATTGTTTTTATTAAACAAACCTTTTTGGACTATGGTATTAAGTTTGAAAATGTGCCTCTGTTATGTGATAATGAAAGTGCAGTGAAAATAGCCAACAATCTAGTCCAGCATTCCAGAACTAAGCAATTGAAATCAGACATCACTTCATACGTGATCATGTTGCTAAAGGTGACATTATGCTTAGTCATGTAAGGACTGAGGATCAATTGGCTGATATTTTCACTAAACCACTTGATGAGGCCAGATTTTCAAAATTAAAAAATGAACTGAATATTCTTGCTTCTTCAAAATTTGTTTGATTCTTTGAAATATCACACTAAGGGGGAGTCAAGTTTGCCTACCATGCATGTCTTGCTACCTTTATGTGAACAAAATAATTATCAGTGCTAAAGCAGAAATAATAAGATTATATTAAAAAAATTAATTAATTATATAATCTTCTTGAAAAATGAAGTCATAAAAATGCTGCTGAAAGCCTTTTCTTTCCCTATTTCTATGTTAAACTTTCCTAAACACACAGAAATTAGGTAAATTGAATTTCAAAAAAATAATAATAAAAACAAATAATATATTAATATACACTTTAATGAAATATTTAAAATACAAACTATTCAGCACATGAGTCCTTTTCTTCGAGCTTGAATTAATCATATTCATGCTTTTAAAAAAAGGGGGGGGGGGCTCATACATTCTCATTTGAAATCCAACATCTCCTGAATTTATTGGTTGATTGATTTATATATTAAGATTATTCTAAGATCCCTCTACAAATTTGTGTGTTATTCTTAAAAGAGAGATCTCATAAAATCTTTAAAAAATTAGTTATATCTGTATTTTCAAGTTCAAGACTATGTCTATGTACCACGGACTGCTGGCCAAACCAAACCGAGAGCTTTCCAACTACGGCGGACCAAGTATGTCTTATACGGATATGGTCCGGCACAGATGGAAAATCATCAGGACTCGGTCCGGCGCAGATAAAGGGTTTTCAAATCCAACTGAAAAAGTTGTCCGAGGCACGTGCGACAATAGCTCTGTCATCTAAGCACTTATCTTTTTCAAATCGTGTTCATATCAAAATTCTAAAAGATCTTATCCTTGATATATATGTCAAAATCTTTCCTATTCTTAGGACTTATCTCTGCTAAACCTATCCGAATTTGGTAACCATATTTCTTGATTTCTCTGATTTCCGACCCCACCCCATAAAGAAACTTCCTACAAAACCGGGCAGTTGCAGTCGTTACTTTCCCCATGTGTTATCCGTATTCAAAACGACTGCAATAACTTCCGTATTTTATTCCTCGCATCGTGTGCTACTTATAGCTTCATCTTCTTCAGAAGCCTCTCAAGCTTTTTGATCCACAAATCCTCTCGCTACCTGTTCCTGAGCGTAAGACCTTCTCTTCACCGAAGCACATCTTAACCAGGTGGTTGGCAACGGTGCTCCTGTGTGCTCAAGACATTGCTTTTAAGGTTCTGTAAGTTCTTCAATCTTTATCTCTTCTCTTTTCTTAGATTGAAATCCTAGTTAGAAATCGTCTCTTAAGGTCATCTCTATGTTCCTTAGGCTGTTCTTCAGTTTTTGCGAGTTGCATTGTCAGTTTAGCAGTCTGTTTATTTGTCAACCAAGTTAGCACAGTTTTTCTGTATGAAAAAGGAGTCTTAGTCAAAATGAGCTCAGATAACCCAAACAAAAGAAGTCTTCTTGGGAAAATTGCTGATAAGGTCAAAAGGAAAAAGAAATCAAGAATAGATAGCTCTAGCCAACAGCAATCTGGTGTAGTAAAGAAAGTAACATCTAAACCACCAAAAAGGGGGAAACAACCAGTGCCACATGATTCCCCTTCTTCAGATGACAGTGACTATGAGCCTAGTGCAGACATATCTTCTGATGAAGAAATAGAGCTTGCTGGTGAAATTGACATGATTGTTGGGCATGAGCTAGCTACTCTGGGAGGAAAGAAACTAAGAGCTGCTAGATTGGTGCCAGAAAGGGTTTGGTTTCCTTTTGATAGACCTCCCTTTAATGAGCAATTCATCACCACATTCCGGAAAAACATATATATGGGCTACAAGAACAGGAAAAATAAGAGTGGTAAACTCTTGTCAGCTTTGTGCAAGCAACAGTATGTGGACTGGAACTAAATTAGCTTAGTTCTAGTCTCAAATAGAATTATGGATTGTGTAAGATCAACCCCTGGTCTTGCTGCTCTTACGTCTTCTGCTGGGCCAGCTTGAAATGAAAGCAGAATATTGGAATTCTATGCATCTTTGTTAGTGAACAAGAATAGGCACTATATCCTGTTTACTATTGATGGGAAAAAGAGAAAAGTGAGATCACCTCAATTTGAAGCTGCCATTGGTGCCTCAAGTCCCTTACTGAATAGAACCAGAATTCATGACAGAATGTTTTCTGGCAATAGATGGAGGCATGTGGGTGATATGCTAGATTTGCAAATATCAGCCCACATTTACAGAAACATCAATGAGGCTGGGTTTAATGCAAATAGGGTTAAATGTTTGTCTGCTGAGGCCAAAGCTCTGCTCCTGATACTTAGGCATACAATTTACCCTAAGACTGGATACAAAGAGGGAGTAACTCCATGTCTTGCTTGGCTGCTACATTTGATTTTGTCAAGACAACCCATTGATCTGACAGATTACATTTTTGGAGAAATGGAAGAAGCCATTTGCAGAAAAATGGGCAATCCTCTTCCTTTTGCCATGCAGATCACTCAAATGTTATTGGCTCAAGGAATCATCTCCCAGCAGGAAATGAATAGGGACTTCAATTGTCGACCTAAACAATACAAGATGCCTAAGCCAACAACTGATGCAGAAAGGCTAGTCAGACTTTCTACTCCTCCACTTCCAGCAATACATGAGCCGAGTACTCAAGAAGGCACTGAGATAAATACCAGTTCAGATGATGATGGCAGAGCTCCAAGTCTCAGTTACATACTCAGGAACATTTTTCTCCAGCCCATCCACATACACCTACAGAAGTTTTGGGCTATGGCTCTGAGAGTCTGAGTCATCAGATTTTTGGACAGCATGAAGGCACTGAGATTCTTGTCAGCTCTGAATCTCATCATGAAGATGAAGAAATACACAAATTATAAGAACTAGCAGCTACAGTTAGATTCATCGAAGCTCAAAGATTTCCATCAGCAACCCATGAGCATGAAGCAGGTGGTTCTAGGCCACCTGAGGGATATACGCCAACCTTTACTCAGCAATCTTCTGAGGACTATCACCATTCACATCACTCTGAATTTGCTGAGCCTGAATTTTCACAAGATTATGGTCAGCAACCATCTTGGTGGGAGTTACAACTAGGTTGGTTCACTTCTTTTGAGCAACAATACAACTCTGACCTTAGACATGCTCAAGAGAGTTTTGAAGAAGGAAGGTTGGCAGCCCAGAGACATAATGAGCAAATGACAGCCATTGAACAACAGCAAGAAATGTTGCAAAAGATCTATCAAGACTAAGCAAATCTCATAGATGAAACTTATAAGAGGTTTGATATGATTAGAGGAAATCAATGGGATATGAGGAAGTGGTTAGGTGAGATCAAAACTGAATAACTGGTGATCAAGGATAGAATGTATGATCTCAACAAAAAGCAGAATGCTCAAGATGCAAAGATTGACAAGTTTGCTCAAACTGTGTACAAGAACTTAGAGAAGACTAGCAGCTGCTTGGATTTGCAAGGGGATCAATTGGATTATCTTAGGGATTACACTGAAGATGCTAGAAATAACTTGGTGTCCAATCAGGAACAAATTGCACAGCTTCTGTTGGATAAGTCTGATCAGACTCAAGAGCTGATTAGAGATGTCCAATATGATTTCAGTGAACTTACGTTCAATCCTCAGCCTGGTGATCCTGATTATCCTAGTTGGCATGATCAAGCAATGGCTACTCCTCACTCAGATAATGACCAAGAGCAATCATCTCCTTCTCCTCCAAGAAGAAGCACAAGTTCCAGGATAGCAAGTATGCTGAAAAGGACATTTTCAAAGCGCAAGAAGTAACCTTTTTGGCTATTGATGCCAAAGGGGGAGAAGAATAGAATAATTAAGAATGAATTAGTTTAAGGGGGAGAAAAATAAAATAGCTTAAGGGGAGAATGTAACATCCCAAAAATCTGCCAAATTAAGTTTTATTTGCTTAATTGTGCATTTGTGATTTTCTGGAATTTATTTGGATTTTTCTGGATTTATTTGAATTAAATTCAAATCAAGTTTATTGCCTTTTATTCAAATCTATTTAAATCTGTGCAAAGTTAAAATAAAGTTTTGCCAAAAATATTTTATTTGAGTCCAGAATGTCTCAAAGTATTTTTGAGATTTTTCCTGGATTTTTCATGATAGTTTTATTGCCCAAAATAAATAAAATGAATTTCTGGGATTATGTTAATTGGAAATCCTTTAAAACCAGAGTGAACAGTAGTGGGCTTGGCCCATTTTCCGCGCGGAAGCGGCCCGGAGCAGCGTGGGCCTTTCGGCCTTTTTCTAGAAGCTTCACTCAGAGCCGTTGGATCATGATCAGGCGATGGAGCAGTTCTGGAAACCCTAAAGATCTACGTCCGTTGGTTTTGTGTTGGACGGCTCGGATTAAAGGATCAAAAAAGGGAAGGATTTAGTTGCAGCCGTTGGATGCCGTGTCCGGACCGGATTGTGCCACGTCTTTGGCAAATCTGGTTCGTTGATTGAAGATCGGACGGTCGTCGGGAGTTCGTCTCCGAGCCGCCGCCGGAATCCATGTCCGACACGTCGCGCCGTTGTGTCCGCCGTTTGCACGCCTCCCTAGGCCCTATTTAAGGCGCCGCCCTGCGCAGCGTGAAGCCCGAGTCGCGTCGTTTCTTTTGCCCTAGCTCGGCAAGCCGAGACGCCGCCGTTGAGTCGTGGTTGCTCGTCGGTTCCGCCGCTCACCGTTGCGTTCTTCCGCCGTTTCCAGCGCCGGAGAGTCCTTTCTGGTGGTGTTGAAGCCGGAGTTGAACTCATCGCGCCGAGGCCCATCCAATCGTCAAGTTCGCCTCGCCGTTGGGTCACTGGATTGCTGCGCCGCCGTCTTCTTCCTCTTCTCGGTGGACTTCTTCGCGTCGCACCGCCATTTGTTCTCGGGTAAGTTCTTGACCGTCGGATCCTCGTGGAATAGCCGGATCGTGCCACGTCGCTCGTGAATCGAAAACCCATCTTCTAACCTCACCGTCCGATCCGAGTGAACGGAATAGATCGTGCCACGCCGCGTGTGTGCCGCCGCCGCTCGATCGGATCGGGTGTGGATGCGCGTCGCGTGTCGCGCGATCGGCGAGGTGGCGCTGCGACCAATCGGGTCGAGACGCGTGGCGCTGCGGGTACCGAGGCGTCATACGCCGGGTTCACGGTGGACCAGAGGGGGTCTCGTGGACCAGGTCTATGCGCCGAGGCCACGTGTCGAGTTCTGATTGGTCCGGTCCAGCGCTGCGTCATGCTGATGTCACGCTGACGTCATAAACCAGTTTTTCAGTATAAAAATAAATCTGTTAATTTCGAATTTCTGATTTCAGTATTTATTTCAAACTTCAAAAGGCTATATCTTTTGCATCGTAACTCGGATTTGAGTGATTCCAGTTTCTAAAAATTTGTAAAATTGAGATCTATTTAATGGTGAATTTTAACTGATTTTTGGAGTTCAATTGCTCTCTGTTTTGGTATTTATTTGCTTTTCTTCTTCGGTACGCGTAGACGTTGAATTGTGCGACGCTTCGGAGGAAGATCCAGCAACTCAAGAGCAAACTTCATATCAAGATCAGGACCTATTCCAAGGCAAGTTGTGCTTTGATCATGTTGAACCCATGTTTGTAAAATTGCTATGTTTGATTTACACTATTGCATATAATTCAATTATACAACTGTTTCAAATTAGTTTGGGCTTAGCTAAAATACCAGATTGATCTATACCCTACCTTGTCATTGTATGCCATGATCCATTGTCACCCTAGATTGGTTTAATATAGTTGGTTAATAATTATAATCAACATTGGAGGTTTAGTTCGTATTAGTTGCTTAGCCATGCCACGTCATCACATGTGTCATCACCATTGATAATTAATCTTGATTAATGGAATATGGAACAATGTTATGAACTTGTGTGTCATGTGGGATCACACGATGAGATTGAGTTGTTGTGGCGAGTCATGTCACGCAACGATGTTGAATTGTTGATGGCACGTGGTGCTTGGTAATCAACGGGTGATAATCACTTAGATTGGGGCAAGTGGCAAGGCGAGGAGGCCAAGGTGGGCCCGATGGGCGATGGTATGTGGAAGTCTTGCCTTGATCACACTAAGGACTTAACCTTGTAAGCCTTTGACTGAGTCAATCATGCAACCACATGTCCGTATGGGCCACCTTAGTGAGTAATTTGCAAAGTCTTAATGTTGATACTATCGTGGTCGGTGTGAGTTCCGGGTCAGGTGTAATTCACATGGCGCAAGAGGGGGCCCGGATGTGGTTTACAGACCGCTTGATGTTGAAACCTTAGCGGGTAGTACCGGATTAAGATAGAGCATTGTAAAGGCTTTGTTATAATCTCTCGCCTTTGTGGTGTTTGGTTGTATCACGTGGGTAAAGTGCATAACCTCTGCAGAGTGTGAAACTATTCGGATAGCCGTGTTTCGCGGTATTGAGCAATGCTCGGAATTACGATTAAGGGTTAGTTTAATAAATCGGACAACTTGGTTGGGATGGCAGGATTGCCATATGGAAGATTGGAACTTGATTTAGGATTGGAAACTTGGTTTACTTGAGAAATACTGAATTTATTTATTATTGCTATTCGTTTTACATTCTTTACAATCTATTATTGTATTTGTTCATAAATGCTGCTTATTGCAAAATAGCCATGATAGCCTATCCTTTGGAATAAGCCTTACATATAGATAAATAGAAGCGCATTTCGTGCACAACTTGTTGAGTGCTTTAAGTACTCACCCTTGCCAAACAACAATAATCAACAGTTGAAGAATCTACACCTGTGTTGGAAGATGAAGTCCAAGAAGACACGAGTCATTAGGGTCCGAGCCTTGTTGGTTGCCTGTGGTGAACTGATGAGCTATCTACGTTTCTACTTTCCGCTGCTTAATTATTAGTTCATATCCTCAGTCTTGCCCTGCGTGGCTTAATAATGTAAGTTGGTCATAAGATCATACATTTAGCTATATCAATAAATGAACTATTATTCTATTATCGTTGTGTATGATGTGATATGTACCAATGTTAAGCTGTGTGCACTAGCATTGATCCTGGGACTAGTGCGGTAAACACAGTGGGTTCGAATCAGTGGATTCGGGTCCTTACAGAGGTGGTATCAGAGCATACTGACTGTAGGTCTTGGCCCTAGATAGTATGGATGTGTCCAAAACTATTTTCTAAAAGAAAATCTAAACTTGACTAATAAAACACTCTCGACTCATCTCATTCTCTACTTCTCGCCTTTGCTGAATTTACCGTTTTACTTGCCGTTTTGGGTGGAGAACTTATTCAAAGTTCTTGTGGAGCAGATGCCGATCGTTCCGACCTTTGAGGAGTCAGCTGGCGGCTACGCCATGGAGCTGTGGAGAGTACTTCAGACGCTTGGAGGCTTCTACCGCCCACTTTACCGAGGAGGCAGCTGGACAGTGAACGGTGTACACCGAGGTTTCATTTGCAAGGTAATCATCTACGCTCGGGAGAACGAGGAAACCAGCAGGCCAATCAACGTCTCCGCCAGAAGGTTCTCGTATGAAGTTGCAATTCAGGAGGTTGCTCGACTTGCTCTTCGCCGTGTCTGCCGCGACTACGCCGACGAGCTTCACGACTCAGTGTTCCGCCTTCACCCAGACGTTCAAGCATGCCGACGCCGACGGATCGTGGAGAACGAGTGTGCCACCGCGGTACACCTTGCAGAGTTCGCCCTTGCCCAGGAGGATCATATGAGAGATACTACTCAGGAGCTGGAGACTGTGTACGAGGCACTCAGAGTGGCAGAGCAGGAGCTTGAGGTGACCCGTGCTTCAGCCATCGGGATGATCACTGAGCTGGGAGAGGCCCTGGAGGCGGTCGAGGACGAGTTGGAGCGCGTGACTCGAGAAGTTCAGGAGCCAGCCGAGGAGTCCGAGGAGGATCCAGAGGAGCGAGAGTGGGAGCCAGAGGGGAGTGCAGACCCCGTTGTTGCAGAGGATCTAGTAGTAGGTCACCGTGATAGGTTCGCCCGATGCCCGCTCATCCACCGGTGTATGCGCGGGTCACCTCACCAGGTGGTGGATGAGTGAGTGTCACCTTGAGCTGTGTTGAGACTCGAGTGTGAGTCACGCCTTTAAGTTAGTCTTTACCTTTTAGTTGACGTTAAGGTTTCGTGTTTAGTTTGCTTCTTTGTATTGCTGAGTGTGCAGTATGTGTTGCAAAGCTTGTAGGCTTAAATAAGCAGTCATACCAAGTTAAATAAAGAATTGTTCAGTTTGGGTATAACATATCTCCCCGCTTTAGAAATTCTTACTTCTTATCTATGCTACATCTACCTTTCCTAACCTAAGAGGCAATCATCAGATGGTGAATACTGAGGAAACAACGGTGCTTCAGAAGTGGATCGTCGAATGACAATCCCAATGATGGAGGCGACCCTCAACCACCGACAGAGACATGCGAATCTAGGAGCATTTCTGGCAGCGCAGACTCAACTGATGCAGACAATGATGCAGCAGATGCAGCAGATGACCAATGCAAGAGTTAAATCACAACAACCCTGCAACTCAAAACAATCATGGTGGACCTCGACCTATGTCAAAGCTATCGATTTTATGAGGACTAGGCCACCAACTTTTTCGGGAAATGTGAATCCTTTGGAAGCCGATGACTGGCTTAGGACAATTGAGAAAAAGCTGCACATCACACAGTGTGAAGGAAATGAGAAGGTGCTTTACGCCTCTCATCAACTGGAAGGGACCGCCGCAGAGTGGTGGGAGAACTACTGTGCCGCTCATGGAGCCCCACAGGAGATAACCTGGGAGGAGTTTACTAATGCTTTCCGCCAGCATTCATGTCCCTGAGGGAATGATGGATCTTAAGAAGGAGGAGTTGAGCTTTGAAGCAAGGAGGCCAACCAGTGGCCGAATACTTGAACAAATTTACTCAGTTAGCTCGCTATGCCCCTGAAGACGTAGCGACAGATAAAGCCAGACAGTCTCGTTTCATGAAGGGATTGAACTCAGGACTACAGGTGGGACTGATCACCCACAATTTCCTGATTTTGTGAGTGGTAAATAAGGCTTTGATCCTAGAAGATAAGCGCAAAGAGCTAGGTGAAAACCGTAGCGCTTGATGAATAATCGAGGTGGACGCCCAAACCATCTACGCTTGAGGATGTCACCACAAAGAATTTGCTAGATTCCAACCACTAGCCGGAAACAAGACATCAACCCCCGCACTCGCCCCGCCAATCGAGCTTTCAGACACCAAAGACAGGCAACAATGCACCAGAGGAAATCAAGAATCCGCAGTGAAGAGATGCTATACTTGCAACGAGCCAGGCACTTTTCCAATAGGTGTCCACAAAGGGAGGCATCACGCCATTCGTTTCAACACAGGAACAACACCCGCTAAAGCACCAAAGATCGAGGAAATCGTGCACCAAGCCAAGCCGAGCAACGCCGCGATCAACGGGCGTGGAAGGATCAACCACATCACCGATGGAGCTCAAGAGGCAACAGACGTCGTCGGGTAAGTTCTGGTCAACTCAAGACTGCTTTCTGCTTTGTTTGATTACGAGCTTCGCATTCGCTTGTGTCTCAAAGTTTTGCAACCAAGAATGGATTTAAAGTGGTGAATCTTAAGTGTGTGCTCTTAGTCCAAGCCCCGGGATCGAGCTTAGATCTAGCCTTGGGTGTTTGGGAGCTAAGTTGCTTATGGATGGGATAGAATTCTAGCGAATCTTATCTTGATAGATGCGCAATCCCTAGACGCCATCCTTGGAATGGATTGGCTGTCTAAGCATAAGGCCGTTTTGGATCGTGTGGCGAAGGATCGTGACTTTGGAAGGCCCTAGTGGCAAGAAAGTAGAGTTTCAAGCAACCGCAGATTCGAGATGGGCGATTAATGGTCAACAGCGTGAAAGCCATCGGCATGGAAGATGTGCAAGAGCGTGGAATACCGGATGTGTTTCGTAAGATTTGCGGGATTGCCACCGGACCGTGATATCGAGTTCGTGATTGAATTAGCACCGTGTACAAGACCGATATCAAAGAGACCATATCGGATGCCTACCGACGAGTTAGTGGAAATGAAGAAGCGATTGAGGAACCGCAAGAAAAGGTTTCATTAGACCAAGTTCATCACCGTGGGGAGCCCCGGTTTTGTTTGTTCGCAAGAAGGATGGAAGTCTTAGAATGTGCATTGATTATCGTGCACTTAATGAAGTAACGATCAAGAATAAGTATCCGCTGCCGTGATCGATGACTTATTTGATCGATTAAGAGGAGCTGGAGTTTTTCCAAGATAGATCTTCGCTCGTGATACCATCGATTGAAGATCCGAGCGGAGGATATACCTAAGACCGCGTTTTCTACGCGATATGGACATTATGAGTTCACAGTCATGTCATTTGATTGACTAATGCCCCAACAGTATTTCATGAACATGATGAATAAGGTTTTCATGGATTACTTGGATAAGTTCGTTGTGGTCTTCATAGACGATATTTTGGTTTACTCAAAGACCAAGAAGAGCATGCGAACATCTAAGGATGGTTTTAGACAGTCATGAGAGCATCACTATATGCAAAGTTTAGCAAGTGTGAATTCGGAAGGAGAAAGTCGAATTTTGGGTCATGTAATGACTACCAAAGGAGTCGCAGATTGATCCCAAACAAAGTGGATGCGATGTTGCATTGGGAGCCACCAAGTCATTACTCAGATTCGTAGTTTTCTCGAATGGCGGGATATTACCGTCGGTTCATAGAGGATTCTCAACAATTGCTAAACCCTTGACACGCTTGTTGAAGAAAGAAAAGAAGTTTGCATGGACGCCAGAGTGCGAGCAAAGTTTTATGGAATTGAAGAAACGCTTAACAACGGCCCCGTATTAGTGTTGCGGATGTGCGTAATGGATTTGACATTTACTGCGATGCTTCGAAGCAAGGCCTGGGATGCGTGTTAATGCAAGAAGGCAAAGTCGTTGCTTATGCGTCGAGACAATTAAGACCACATGAAGTGAATTATCCAACGCATGATTTGGAATTAGCTGCCGTGGTGCATGCTTTAAAGATATGGCGTCATTATCTCATAGGAAATAGATGTGAGATATATACGGACCATAAGAGTCCAAATACATATTCACTCAAGCTGACCTGAATATGAGACAGCGAAGATGGCTGGAGCTAATTAAGGATTATAATGTGGGAATCCATTATCACCCTGGAAAAGCCAATGTGGTGGCAGATGCTCTGAGTCGAAAGAGCCATAGCGCGAATACCTTGTCAATTGAGGATCAACCGGAATTATGCAAGGAGTTTCAGAAGTTAAGATTGGAAGTCGTTCCGCAAGGAATGGTAGCTGCACTTGAAGTAAAGCCAACGCTGGAAGATCAGATTAGAGAAGGCCAGAAAGATGACGATAAAATTTCTAAAATCAAGGCTAAAAAGGAAGAAGGCCTAGCCTTAGATTTTACTCGATGAGCAAGGACCATGTTCTTCAAAGGCGAAGTTGTGTACCGGATAAAAAGGAGTTGAAACAATTGATTCTTGAGGAAGCTCATGATTCAAAGTACTCGATTCATCCAGGAAGCGCTAAGATGTACCAAGATTTGAAAGAGAGATTCTGGTGGCCAAATATGAAGCGTGAAGTGGCTGAGCATGTTGCATTATGCGACGTATGTCAGAGAGTAAAGGCTATGCATCAAAGACCCGTTGGTTTGTTGCAGCCGTTGAAAATTCCGGAATGGAAGTGGGAGGAAATCGAATGGATTTTATCACCGGTTTACCTAAGACTCGTAAAGGTTACGATTCCATTTGGGTTATAGTGGATCGCCTAACCAAGGTCGCCATTTCATCCCAAGAAAGACCACCTACGCGGAGATCGTTTGGCGTAATTGTACATGTCAAGGATTGTATGTTTGCATGGAGTGCCCAAGAAGATTGTGTCGCATGAGGTACCCAATTTACCTCAAGGTTTTGGAATAAGTTGCACGAAGCAATGGGGACCCGCTTGAATTTCAATCTAAAGATATCACCCGCATGCATGGTCGACCGAAAGAGTAAATCGATTTTAGAGGATATGTTGAGAGCTTGTGCTTTAGCTTATGCTACGACATGGGATAAGTGTTTGCCATATGCGGAATTTAGTTACAATAATAGTTATCAAGCTAGCCTGAAGATGTCACCGTTTGAGGCGTTGTATGGACGTGCTTGTCGTACTCCATTGAATTGGAATGAAACAGGAGAGCGATTGGTTTTGGGCCGACATTCTCGAGGAAGCCAAAGTCAAGTCGCAATGATCGAGAGAGGTTGAAGATAGCACATCAAGATGAAAAGCTACGCAGATAACCGTCGTCGAGATTTGAGTTTTGAACCGTAAGATCATGTGTATCTCAAGGTTACCCTCTTAATGGCGTTAAAAGATTTCACGTTAAAGGGAAGCTTGCACCAAGATATGTTGGTCCGTTCAAGATTCTGAGCCGTCGAGGAGAGGTAGCTTATCAGTTAGAATTGCCTCAGTCCTTGGCAGGAGTGCATGATGTATTCCATGTGTCGCAGCTTAAGAAGTGTCTCAGAGTGCCAACAGAACAAACCCGCTGGATGCGATAGAGCCTGCAAGAAGATTTGACTTATAAAGAGCAACCGATCGTAATTTTGGATGTTATGGAGCGCAAGACCGTAAACAAGACTATTCGCTTTGCAGAGTTCAAGGAGCAATCATTCGAGAGTGAAGCCACTTGGGAGCGTGAAGAAGATTTGAAGTCGAATCTTTAACCTATTCTCTAGTTAGCCCGAATCTCTGCCGAGATTCTGTTAAGGGGAGGTTTGTAACATCCCAAAATCTGCCAAATTAAGTTTTATTTGCTTAATTGTGCATTTGTGATTTTCTGAATTTATTTGGATTTTTCTCGATTTATTTGAATTAAATTCAAATCAAGTTTATTGCCTTTTATTCAAATCTATTTAAATCTGTGCAAAGTTAAAATAAAGTTTTGCCAAAAATATTTTATTTGAGTCCGTAATGTCTCAAAGTATTTTTGAGATTTTTCTGGATTTTTCATGATAGTTTTATTGCCCAAAATAAATAAAATGAATTTACGGGATTATGTTAATTGGAAATCCTTTAAAACCGAGTGAATGAGTGGGCTTGGCCCATTTTCTGTGAAGCGGCCCGAGCGGCGAGGCCTTTCGGCCTTTTCTAGAAGCTTCACTCGAGCCGTTGGATCATGATCAGCGATGGAGCGATTCGAAACCCTAAAGATCTCGTCCGCTGGTTTTGTGTTGGACGGCTCGGATTAAAGGATCAAAAAGGAAGGATTTAGTTGCGCCGTTGGATGCCGTGTCCGACCGGATTGTGCCACGCCTTTGGCAACTGGTTCGTTGATTGAAGATCGGACGGTCGTCGGAGTTCGTCTCTCGAGCCGCCCGAATCCATGTCCGACATGTCGCGCCGCTGTGTCCGCCGCTTGCACGCCTCCCTAGGCCCTATTTAAAGCGCCGCGCCGCGCAGCGTGAAGCCCGAGTCGCGTCGTTTCTTTTGCCCTAGCTCGCAAGCCCGAGACACCGTCGTTGAGTCGTGGTTGCTCGTCGGTTCCGCCGCCACCGTTGCGTTCTTCCGCCGCTTCGGCCACGGAGAGTCCTTTTCGTGGTGTTGAAGCCGGAGTTGAACTCATCGCGCCGAGGCCCATCCAATCGTCAAGTTCGCCTCGCCGTTGGGTCACTGGATTGCTGCGCCGCCGTCTTCTTCCTCTTCTCCGGTGGACTTCTTCGCCGTCGCACCGCCATTTGTTCTCGGGTAAGTTCTTGACCGTCGGATCCTCGTGGAATAGCCGGATCGTGCCACGCCGCTCGTGAATCGAAACCCATCTTCTAACCTCACCGCCGATCCGAGTGAACGGAATAGATCGTGCCACGCCGCGTGTGTCCGCCGCTCGATCGGATCGGGCGTGGATGCGTCGCCGCGCGGTCGCGCATCGGCGAGGTGGCGCCGCGACCAATCGGTCGAGACGCGTGGCGCTGGGTACCGAGGCGTCATACGCCGGGTTCACGGTGGACCAGAGGGGGTCTCGTGGACCAGGTCTATGCGCCGAGGCCACGTGTCGAGTTCTGATTGGTCCGGTCCAGCGCTGCGTCATGCTGATGTCACGCTGACGTCATAAACCAGTTTTTCAGTATAAAAATAAATCTGTTAATTTCGAATTTCGATTTTTCGATTTGAGATTTATTTCAAACTTCAAAAGGCTATATCTTTTGCATCGTAACTTGATTTGAGTGATTCCAGTTTCTAAAAATTTGTAAAATTGAGATCTATTTAATGGTGAATTTTAACTGATTTTTGGAGTTCAATTGCTCTCTGTTTTGGTATTTATTTGCTTTTCTTCTTGATGCGCGTGAGACGTTGAATTGTGCGACGCGGAGGAAGATCCAGCAACTCAAGAGCAAACTTCAGATCAAGATCAGGACCTATTCCAAGGCAAGTTGTGCTTTGATCATTTTGAACCCATGTTTGTAAAATTGCTATGTTTGATTTACACTATTGCATATAATTCAATTATACAACTGTTTCAAATTAGTTTGGGCTTAGCTAAAATACCAGATTGATCTATACCCTACCTTGTCATTGTATGCCATGATCCATTGTCACCCTAGATTGGTTTAATATAGTTGGTTAATAATTATAATCAACATTGGAGGTTTAGTTCGTATTAGTTGCTTAGCCATGCCACGTCATCACATGTGTCATCACCATTGATGATTAATCTTGATTAATGGAATATGGAACAATGTTATGAACTTGTGTGTCATGTGGGATCACACGATGAGATTGAGTTGTTGTGGCGAGTCATGTCACGCAACGATGTTGAATTGTTGATGGCACGTGGTGCTTGGTAATCAAGCGGGTGATAATCACTTAGATTGGGGCAAGTGGCAAGGGCGAGGAGGCCAAGGTGGGCCCGATGGGCGATGGTATGTGGAAGTCTTGCCTTGATCACACTAAGGACTTAACCTTGTAAGCCTTTGACTGAGTCAATCATGCAACCACATGTCCGTATGGGCCACCTAGTGAGTAATTTGCAAAGTCTTAATGTTGATACTATCGTGGTCGGTGTGAGTTCCGGGTCGGTGTAATTCACATGGCGCAAGAGGGGGCCCGGATGTGGTTTCTGAGACCGCCGATGTTGAAACCTTAGCGGGTAGTACCGGATTAAGATAGAGCATTGTAAAGGCTTTGTTATAATCTCTCGCCTTTGTGGTGTTTGGTTGTATCACGTGGGTAAAGTGCATAACCTCTGCAGAGTGTGAAACTATTCGGATAGCCGTGCTCATGTATTGAGCAATGCTCGGAATTACTGATTAAGGGTTAGTTTAATAAATCGGACAACTTGGTTGGGATGGCGGGATTGCCATATGGAAGATTGGAACTTGATTTAGGATTGGAAACTTGGTTTACTTGAGAAATATGAATTTATTTATTATTGCTATTCGTTTTACATTCTTTACAATCTATTATTGTATTTGTTCATAAATGCCGCTTATTGCAAAATAGCCATGATAGCCTATCCTTTGGAATAAGCCTTACATATAGATAAATAGAAGCGCATTCGTGCACAACTTGTTGAGTGCTTTAAGTACTCACCCTTGCCAAACAACAATAATCAACAGTTGAAGAATCTACACTGTGTTGGAAGATGAAGTCCAAGAAGACACGAGTCATTAGGGTCCGAGCCTTGTTGGTTGCCCGTGGTGAACTGATGAGCTATCTACGTTTCTACTTTCCGCTGCTTAATTATTAGTTCATATCCTCAGTCTTGCCCTGCGTGGCTTAATAATGTAAGTTGGTCATAAGATCATACATTTAGCTATATCAATAAATGAACTATTATTCTATTATCGTTGTGTATGATGTGATATGTACCAATGTTAAGCTGTGTGCACTAGCGTTGATCCTGGGACTAGTGCGGTAAACACAGTGGGTTCGAATCAGTGGATTCGGGTCCTTACAGAGAAGAATAAAGGGGTTAAGATTAGAATAGCTCTCTAAGCTTGTTATAGAGAGTTTATTATAAGAAAACTCAAGTCTTTTATGAACTTTGCTTTATACATATGCTTCTCTTAAATCTACTAATATTTGTTTGATCTTATCTGAAAAACCCCTTCTGAATGATTCTGATATTACTTCATGTGTTCAATTGAAATTCATCTCATGCATTCATTCAGGGGGAGTATAAAATACTTAAGTCATTTAAACATTATCTGTTCTATCAGACTAGCTTTTATCTGCAGGAAACGTAATCCTTTTTATAGTTCTCTGAATATAATGTCAAAGATATTGTCATCAATCACCAAAAAGGGGGAGATTGAGAGCATCTAGGCTCCCTATCTTTGTCAATTATGCTTATTATGTAGGTTTTGGAGTTGATGATCAAAAGGATACAAAGAAAAAGCCAACAATAGCTGTTTTTGAAGATCAAGGCAAAGGTGTTTGCCTTAGTTTTAGCTTTAAATTGTTTCAAGTCATATAGCTAGACTCACCGTACTACTAAGAGGGATTATACATAAGAAATGATCTTAGTTCATAAAAAAAATCACCAAGATTACTTGGAGCATAGGACATTTCAAATTTCTCATTCAAAATCCAAGTCTTCTCTGTCTTAGCCAAAAAGAATTCTCTCTCAGACCAAACGTCTTTTTGGCGCTCATACCTTATCAAAGTTCAATTCTAACCGAGCGCACACCATGTGCGTCGAACCGATATTTTCGATCCGGCGCTAAGAGTTCTCTTCATCGAGCGCACTCTATGTACACCGGACTGACTTTTTCAGTCCGGCGTTAAGAATTCTTCTTTGATTATTTTCAACCAAGCATACACTATTTACGTCGGACCAATCTAAATTCTTTCTTAAATTTAGTTCGGCATAAGTTATATTTTCACTCTAAATAAAATTCTAGTCGGTGTTAAGAATTATTTTGCTTAAATCTTAACCAGAAATATGAAGGTTGATGCGGACCAGAATTCTATGTGTACGCCGGACCAAATTTTTGGTCCGGTGCAAACATACTTCTTTCAGATAAAACTAGCCGTTTTCCCATGTTCTCCGGACCAACTTTTTCGGTCCGGCGCAAACGTTACTCGCTGGTATTCAAATGGAACAAAACCATGTGTACGCCGGACCAATTTTTTCGGTCCGGCGCAAACATTGTTTTGCTGATATCAATATAAATCAAAGTATATGTACATCAAACCATCTTTTTCAGTCCGGCATAAACTACCTTGACAAGTATATTTACGACGGACCGATATTTTCAGTCCAGCGCAAATGGGTCTCTATGAGTATAATAATGCTTCTCAAATCCTATGTACCCCGGACTAAAAATTTCAGTCCGGCGTGTGTGTATTTTGACTTATGACTCATACACCTTAAAATTATTATAAAAAGGTAGTAGTTGATCTACCCTATCTATCTTACCAACCCCCAATGGGCAAATGACAGATATAACGGTTATTTCTGTTCAGGCTCTATATATACAATGCTTTGAGCTCACGAAAACATAGAGCTTTTGCACATATACATCCTTGACATCCTGAGCACCGTTGACATCTTTCAAATCATATAAAACTCTTTGATTTTTAGAATTCCTGAGCTTCATTTCATCAAAGAGTTTGAACTCCAACTCAAAAACTACAAACAATCTTTCTGAATAGTTAGATGTTCTTGCTCCAAGCTAAGTCTAGTTTGCATCTAGCTACTGAACCAAGAGACAGGGCTTGTGGATAGTCTATTGCTCTTGGAACTAGCTGTTCCTAGACGGTTGGAGAAGTTGTTGGTGCGACCTATCCAACAGAGATTGTGGAAGGCCACCATTACTGTAAAAGGTTGAGACTCACCTCACTAGAGTGGTGAAAGAGTCAAGATAGTGGAAAACCAAAAGCCATTGTGATTGGACATTTGGTGGAGCAATACATCTGAAGAAGTGCTTTTGGTTAAGCTATACTTCTGAAGAAGTGCTCTAACGGGGACGTAGGAGATTGAGCTCTGAACCTCGGTGAAAAAATCTTTGAGTCTCCCTGTTATTGATCTATCTTCGTTTTGCTGTTCTTATTGTCAGTTCTATTTCAAATTCTTCTGTATACAAGTCTTACTAAATCAAAGATTGTGCTAAATCTTTAGAATAATTTTTATTGTTGTTGTTTTATTGAGAAAAGTTTTTCCATAAATTTTATAGTTGCCTATTCACCCCCCTCTAGGCCAACTTGATCCTTTCACCCTCGAGCTCTTCAAGATCAAAGGTGATGAGCCTATCCCATTTCCCCCCCCCCCCTCAAACAACACCGTGACCTTGCTATCGGTGACACGCTGCATGATCCGGTGAACTTGGCCGCTCCATCGGCACGACGACGGCAAGTCTGGAGGTCCCGTGTTTCCTCTAGGCCTTGGGAGGTGGCGGGTTCTTGGTGACGAACTCTTTGAGGCCGACCTCGCCACTGGGGAAGCCGTCCTTGAGGCCCATCATCTCCTTCTCGAAGGCGTTCAGGTCCACCCTTCAACCTCGAGTCGCTGCCTCCTCGCTCGCTTGCTGTCGGCCAACCTCCAGATGCTCCCTCCTGGCTTGCTCACCGTCTGCCGAATTGGGGATGCCTACTTGGCTCTGCTCGCTCTCTCGTCTGCTCGGCTACTCTAGTGGGGAGGAGGAGGGCAGCGGGCAGGAGGGGCGGAGGGAGGGATAGAGGTAGGGGCAGAGGACGGCGGGGGTAGGGTGCTGGCTGCGTCAGTGATGCCAATTGCTGAGCGGGGGATTGGGGGATGATCGGAGGAGCCAGGACTGACCGAACTTAGGGTTTTGCTTGTTCTTGTGCATATGGGTTTGGGCCGGGCATAGTGCTACTGGGCCAGATTCGATTTCGGATATCCGAATGAGTTTATTCAGAAATATCCGAAAATCAACTCGAAATATCCTGATTCGACGGATAGTACTCTTCTGAATCCGAATCCAAAATAAAATATCCGAAACCGATATCGAATCCGACAATTATCCGATATAACTATCCGAATTCGATCCGAACACACCGGTCGGTCAGAAATTATCCGATCTGATTGCACCTCTAGCGGCTGGTGAGTGTTGCAGTATTTTGCAAATGGAGTATCACACAATTTATCTTACTAGACAGCAAAATTCTGCAGAGTAATGAATAAATCTTGTGCATGACGTATATTGATGTGTGTGAGCATAGCACTTTACCCTTCCAATGTTACTAATGCTTTATTTGATTACCTTTATGAATTTGATTCATATAAAGTTCTTTTACTTTGCTTCTTAATCTAGCTGAGTATATTTAAGCATACTCATATGCTTGCTTGATTTGCGCAGCGGGAGCGTGGGGGTGTGATGTTAGGTTGACGATAGCGGACTTGTAAGACCGATGATCAATACCCTAGATATATTACTTGTTTATTTGTGTCACTTGTGCTGTGATATACTACTGTTGGGTTTTTGTGCAGTGCTTGTTGGTTAAGGCTTCCTAGACCGTGTTCTGGGACAAGACAGTAGGCGTGATGCCTTTTACCTATCCCCTGTTTCAATGGCAACGCACTCAAATCCCATGACAAACCCGAAGAAATCATACCTATACTATAGTTTGCGGAAACGCCGCGCTCTGGCCGTTTTGAGCTGGGAGGGAGCCTGCTCGGCTCGCGGCTCGAGCCGAGCCGGCCAAATTTTGTTTACATCCGGGTCCTTTTTTAGGAAAAAATATTACGGATAGGTCCTTTTCGGCAAAAATTATTACAATTGGGTCCTTTTTTGAAAAAAGATTACATATTACGTCCATGCCCTTTTATCGTTTTTAGGAGTAGCGCTCGGGTCCTTTTTTGGAAAATCAAAATTACGTTTAGATCCTTTTGTAAGAAAAAAAATCATGTCCTTTTTTTTAAAAAAAAAGTATGCGTTGCATTTATGTACTTTTTCCGCTTTTCTAGAACTACGTTTAAGCCCTTTTGCGAAAAACGCAAGCTTATTTTTAGATCCTTTTCGCGAGTTTTCTCGATTTACTCGTGTATGGAGCGTCAATCGCGTGTTTTGTCGATTTTCTCGCGTGGAGAGTGACGCCCGCGGCGTGGCACGCCGCGCATAAATTTCTAGTACTACCAAGATCTGGCTGATTCAGGGCCGTGGTGACATACTTTTGAGTATTGCTGCTCGCTGGCCTCAATGGAAATAACGTTGACATCAGAATTTTTTTTCTTTAATATTTTTTTAATCTTTTTTTCAAAACTAGGCGCCGGGTGAAAAATCGCTTTTGGGCCCTCGTCGCCTCAAGATCGGGCGATCGCTTCAAAGATCGGGCGACAGGCCCCCAACCCTAACGGCAACTAACGGGAACAAACTTGTCGCCCCATACTTGGGCGACAGGACTGATTTTTTTTTTGTAATTTTAATTCCTAAATTTGTTTCCGAGAATAATCAATAGGAGAAAAATAACGGAAATGGTCATAGTTGTGATATACTTTAATATTTTATATCTTTAAACAGTTAATACCTCTTAGTATTGATTAGAAATAAATTTTAGCGAAAATACCGATCTTTAAGTACGTGATACTTGTTAGTATTATTTACTGTAATTTTTTGTATGTATTAGGCAAAAAAAACCATAAGTTGAAACCACTAATCTTTAGATTATTGATACCTCTTAGTATCGAGTTACTAACATATGTTATATCTAAGTGACTCGAAGTCGTATCTTTCGCAGGAAGTCGGAAGCGAGCCTTTATCTTGTCAGTCGCGCGCGCGGTACCGCAGCGCCCGACTACATCCGACGTGCGCCGCTCAATGATCCCACGCTCATGGTATATTAAGGCTATTAAAATCTCGAGAACTACCGTTAAATGTCGTCGCATTACTAGGAAGGTCCAACTAGAACAAGTTAAATTTTAAAATATTAATTAATATATAAGCATTTGCATTACATTGTGAAAAGTACGATGTGTCGTGCAAATTTAAATTGTATAAATCAATTTTACTTAAATGCCACTTAGTGTATTGTGAACAAATTATACGAACCATGGCTCGAAAAATCCTGAAATAAATCTGTCTTGTTCGTAGGGTGTTAGGTGTCCCACTTTTGAAAAAAAAAATTAGGAATGAGCTCAGTTGAATAAACCAAATGATTGTAAGTAGCCTCACTTGCATGACACACTAAAGCCTTTTCAGCAGCCCGCGAAATATCATGTTCAAATGTAATTTTAGGGAGAACGGCCCAGGTTTGCTCTTCGATATATGTAGTACCATATGGCGGGAAAATATTTTATTTACACCTTTCTTTGCATATTAATCCTGCCAGTGCAATAACCCAAAGTATTATGGTCGAGACAACAATGAAACGCTTAAGCCTTTTCGGTAGCATGCGAAATATCATAACAAAGGTCGAATCATAGGTTACTGCGAAAAATAAGGTAGGCCACACTCTTTATTACGGCTTAAAACTGGAAGGAGTACCACGAGCAAGGAATTTGAAAGTTAAAATTAGATGTCTACTGAGTGCTTCGAGGCCACTTCCCATTCACCCATGCCTCCAGTGGGGCATCTCCAGCACGCCGCGCCCTCTCTCGTTTCCTCTCTCTGTCAGCCTCTTTCTCCTCCGCTTCCTTCCTACGTGTCTCCTCGCGTGCGGCATCGCGCTGCTCTTGAAGCTGCCGCGTGAACTCCTCCTGCCGGTTGGCTTGGTCAAGAAGCTGTTGGTCGTCGGGGTTGATCTCCGTATCAAACCACTGCTCAAATTCACACAGTGGCAGAGGTGACTGCATGAAACGTAAATTAGCAAAGTTTCATTCACAAATATTACGTAACCTGTACGATTGTTACCATACGGCGATCCTTCAGGCTCTTCTCCGGCGGATCGAAGGCGTAGTTGCGGCACTTCCAATACCTCCTCTTCCAAGTTGGAATTTCCCAAGAGCGGACAAGCCTGCAAGGATCTCCACACATACACATGGGTGCTACAGCTCCACGAGGTAGGAAGAGATCTTGGTACGCTAAATTGCGCGAGCATGCACTTGCTTCTTCCTTTGCTTTCCCCTTTCCCTTTGCACTTGCACGCCTCGGCATTTTCGATTGCTTTTTCCTCCCTCCTTCCCTCCTCTCCTCTATTCTTTCTTCCTCTCTCGCTACCGTCTTTGTGAGACCACGAGTGAGAACGAATGTTATAAAGGGCAGATGTCGCCAGGGTATGGAGCGATCGCCCCAACTAGAGGCGATAGGTGCACCGAGGCGTTGGTGTGTTGTCACGTCGTGTGGCATAGGCAAAGCAATCTCCGCACAATTAATAAAACATACATGGATTTGTACAATTTAAAGTGATAAGGCACTCATGTTACTAACTCAGACAGTTATACAATATGCTGCTGAACGTAAAGGCATTACAAAAATACGTCTGTACAACTAGTCAATCACGGCCACGCTTCCTGATCTGGCCCGTGGGGTATGTGAGTGGCGACGGTGGACGGACGTCCCTCCTAGGTCGGCCCTGCGACGCAGGGGTAGAGTAGTGTAGCGGCGACAAGGGCATGTCCTGTGGCGGCGCTCCCGAGAGCTGAGAGAGGGCGAGGTAGTCGGTCGACAGGTACTCCTCCAGGTCGAACTCGAGGTCCACAGGGTCATCAAAACCACCCTGGGGTCTTGCTGGGGCGCGAGACGACGAGGGAGCCTCCGCAGCCCACTGTCCCCACTGCTGTTGCGTGGGAGCGTAACGAGGAAACGGCAGGGTAGGGCGAGACGAGGAAGGAGCCTCCTCAGCCCACTGTTTCCACTGCTACTGCGTGGGAACGTAACGAGGCACCGGTGGGGTAGGGCAAGGTGCTGGGCTACGGGGATGTGGTGTGTTGCGTCCGCCGACGTCTCCGCGCCCCCGGCAGGTGGCCAAGCGACCCAACCGCCCCATCCTATCGAGGACCCGCTCCCAAGCTGCCTCGGCCTCAGCGGTGGTCAGCTGTATGCCCGCCCGATGGCGCGCCAACTTGGACATAGCCTCCACCTCAACCTCCCCGACGAGATGTGCCTGCATGTAACGTCAGATTGGTATTAAGTAATTTACATGAAAAAGACGTGCTCATGTAGCTTCGATTGCGACACTTACCGCGGAGTTATCCCTCTGGGACATCTGTGAAGGGTATGTGTCTGTCACCGAGGCCTGCCGTGCAACATACGATGCTTGTGTGTACCCCACTCTGAGGCGAGTGCGCGGTGCGAACCACTCCATGTACTCATTGTACATGTCAGGGTCGTACGGCCGGGTCTCGGTGACCCTCTCGTTGAGTGCAGCGTCCCACTGCACTGCCCATGGCTGCAAACGGTGCGCTAACTGAATGCCCACTGCAGCACCCATACGGGTCATCCTGCAATGCAAAAACAGGAAGTACACACCACATTCATTCTGCAGAGATGCGGAGTACTAGGTTCAGGAGAAGTACCTGTGAGTGCCACGTGTGACAACGTGACGAGGCGGCAAAGGAAAGGACTCGAACAGGCCGAACTGCCGTAGCACTCGGTGTGGGGAGTACTCCTCGACACACAGGTCAAAGATGAGAACCATACGGGTGAGCCAGAAGGCCTCATCTCGCGTGCAAAGCAACCCCGTAAGGTGCTCGGACGTGGACGTCGTACGCGGTGTATGGCGTCCACCGCACGTCCTCGTCGTGGAGGCGGTCAAACTCCCGAACGAACTCGAGGTAGGACCTCCTCACCTGTCGGTGCGCGTACGTCCGCTGCGAGGAAATAAGAAATGGCGGAGCTTATTAAAGTGCGTAAGTGGGAAAAAAGATACGAGAGAGCATACTTGTCGTCGGACCCAATAGTGGCCCATGTTGGGTCAATCCACCGGGCCGTCTCCGTAAAGGTCCTGGGGGTACGGTGTGGTGTCAACAGCAGGCCTACCGACGGAGAAGCGCTCCCAGGACCACAACTGAAGGAGTAGGACGCAACCCGACATCGCCGCGCCCCGCTTCCGCCGAGAGACAGCGCCGCATGCACTCTCAGACGTCGCCGCAAGCACAGCTAAGGCCCACGACCACTGCATCATCTGTTTACAATGGGGAAGTTAGACGTGCTCCGCTGAGAGGAGAGTTGAACTGAGTGTGTTACCTCAACCACCGGGGTGTCGGCGATGTGTTGGGCGTACTCGATCAGGTGCCGGTCCACCGTGTTCCCGTGGGAGGATGGGAACATCACCCAACTGAAGAACAACAGGAGGTATGCCTCAAGATGGCGGGCCACGTCCTCCTCCTATGCGTGCGGGTGGAGCAGCTCAGCCTGCAGCGTTCATAACAAACATTATCAGCAACTTAGCGCTTCTCTATTAATTCGCAAAGAAAGAGGTACTCACCGTGAACTGAAGCAGCCACGCCTTTGTCGGTCTGTGCCGCTCACCCTGCCTGAGGGGCCGGTAGGGGGCTGCCCGGGGGTGCCGTTGTACCTCGGCGAACCGCGCAGACAACTCCGCGTGCCACGTGATGGAGGCGTCGTGCGGCACAGCTGCCGGACCCGCACAGGGGAGGCCTAGGAGGTACGACACGTCCTGCAGCGTCGGAGCCATCTCTCCTCACGGAAGGTGGAACGTGTGCGTCTCCGGTCTCCACTGGTCCACGAGTGCGGCCAACAGGGACCGGTCGTACCTGAACCGCGGGACCTTCCTGCCCTCTAACGGGAGAGTCACCTGCTCCACCATCCTACAGAGGGGAAGTAAGCCAGCCACTCGCAACCTGCATGTAGTGCATTGCGTCATTAGAATTGTATTCACAGGTAAGTACATGTACGTAAAAGATTGCAAGCGCTGGCGACCACCGTGGAACCCGCGTGGGTCAATACGGCGGCTCGTTGGGCACTCGAGGTCGGAGTGTCCCTAGCTCTCGCTCGCGCTCTGCAGAGTACCTAGACCGTGGGTCGATCCACGGTCGCTCGGCGAGCTCAGGGCAAGGTCGCGCCATCGTCGCCTGTTACAAAGCAAATACAACAAATTTGTCAGTAATTAAATGTGCACACAAAATGAAATGCGAAATAACGAATTGTACCATACTCAACAAACAATACAAAAGATGAAGACATGGTCAATGAGGCACAACGCTGAGAATTACAATATCCTCGTAGCAATTAACTGGTACATCGAAAAAGTACATGATGCGAATAACAACTAACTGGTACATTGAAAATTAGATTATCCTCATAACAATTAACTGGTACATCGAAAGATTACATGACGCGAATAACAACTTACTGGAAGTGCGAAAATTACATGATTGGAACAACAGTTCACTGGTACATGATCGAATCTTACAAGATGCGAAGAACATCGAAAATTACATTATCCGCGGTTGCGACGCGCCTCGGACTCGTCCATATCGTTCCGAATGCGCCGTGTCCTTCGACGCCCGACCTTCAGCCTCAACATTCGGATGTTCGGTACCCATCGATGCTCCAGAGGGGGGGCGGTTGTGAACGATCCATCCACTCGATACCCGTACACCTCGTGATGCCACGTGTTGAGAACACGTTGCTTGTAGTAGTAGGGGGAGATGTACGGAAGACATGATTGATGTGTCTCCGGGGCTGTGGCAATGACGTGCGAGCACGGCAAGTGCAGCAGGCGTGGTTTCTAGCAGGAGCACTCGCAACACCGCTCGAGTATGCATAGATGGAAGTCCTCTCCGGTGGCACCCTGCGACTCGGCCACCGCGATGCACGTGGTATCTCCGTTCCACGCCACTCTCCGGTGTCACCCGATGTGTCTACGCCTTTTTTGTTTTCTTGGACATGTACGTAGGTACAACCGTTGAGTTCGACAGTCGATTGTCCGACATACATGCTGCGGAGCTCTTGTATCGCTCAATGAAATATCTCTGTGTCCCTAGTAAGACACCTTCAACTATACCCACCAGTGGAAGGCATCTAGTGCCTTTCATTACCCAGTTGTAAATCTTCGCCAGGTTCGTTGTCATGATTCCGTAACGCAAGCCGCCCTCGTCATGTAGAAGGGATCATTTCTCCAAAGGCTCGTGCCGTATCTAGTCGGTGAAACTCTTTATGCTAGTCCCCGGCCTACGCCAAATGTTTGGGGCGTCTGTCGGGAGCGCACACAAGGCTGTGGGGTCCTCTCCTTGCTCATGGTATACCATCGGGTTCCTTGATGAACTAGCGGTATCTCTTGGATTCATTGACTGCTTCTTCGTTAGTTCATCCAACGTCCTCCAAAGCGCGTCGAACTTCCTCCGTTGGTTCTATTTGCCACGCTGAACATGTTCATAAGCTCCTTGTTCCCGAATCGACGAAAAAATTGGCACCCATGTGCCTCATGCACCACCGCTTCTTCGTGTCCGCCACTTTGTCGCTTCCCACGACGGTGGACCCTTGTTGCATATCCACGATCGCTCTTAGCATTACCTCGCATGTCGGTCATGGATGACACAAATATATCGCCCGCCCGCAACAACCGCCACTTCACTCTTTCAAGGAACCAGTACCAGCTCTCCGTGTTTTCCCTTCCACGAAGGCCAATGCAACCGGTAGAACCTGGTTGTTGGCGTCCACCATGATCGCAGTTAGAATCTGACCCTTGTACTTCCCCGTGATGAATGTACTGTCCATGCAAATGACCGGGCGACAGTGCCAGAACGCATTTATGCATGTGCGCCAGGGCGAAGAATGCATGCTGCAAGACCCACTTACCCGTCGAGTTAATAGGAATCAACTCTCCGTAAAAACAGTCTTGCGCACGGCTCACTACTGCTCTGACCCGCAACCGAACAGTCTGGGCATCCAAACTGAACATCCGTGACATCTACTCCAACAAACCCCTGTATGTCCTATTGCTCGGTCTACATATGCCCCGTACGACTCTTGAAAATGATGATAAATCCACCCCATCCGCCCCCTATGCTATCTCCCCATCTCCATAAAATATTTGGAAATACAATTTCTTCGACAAGCTGCAATGTCCGAGGGAAAAATATTACTCTAAAACACAATATACGAAAAGTACATTGATCGTACTACAAAATACGACTATAAATAAGTGATTCGACTATAAATAAGTAATTCGACTTGCCTACCATATGGCCTAACATTATATTTGTGCCACATTACATTAACCCTACCAAATTAAATTTGTAAATATTGCCTACTATTTTCACTGTATTCAATTTCTATATACTGAATACTACATTAAATTTGTAGCGTACTAAATACTATACAATCCTGAAATTTCTAAAAACAAAATTCTACACTAAAGTTCTAAATATGAACTGCGACATTAAATTTCTAAACAACACTATCCAAGAAATTCTAAACGCTACACAATCCTAAATTTTCTAAATAATATAATAGATTTATAATACTACATTAAATTTGTAGCGTACTAAATACTATACAATCCTGAAATTTCTAAAAACTAAATACTACACTAAAGTTCTAAATATGAACTGCCACATTAAATTTCTAAACAACACTATCCGAAAAATTCTAAACGCTACACAATCCTAAATTTTCTAAACACTACAATAAGTTTCTAATACTACATTAAATTTGTAGCGTACTAAATACTATATAATCCTAAAAATTCTAAAAACTAAATACTATATTAAAATTCTAAATATGAACTGCGATATTAAATTTCTAAACAACACTATCCAAAAAATTCTAAACGCTACACAATCCTAAATTTTCTAAACACTACAATAAATTTCTAAATATTAAATGCTACATTAAAATTCTAAATACCACACAGTCCTACAAAATTTTCTAAACACTACAAAATCCTAAAATTTATAAATAATAAATGGTACATTTAACTTCTACATAACTAAACAATCATAAAAAAAAATTTAAATATACCTTCGCAGAAACGACGAATCGACTTTTCCCCCCTCTTCTTCTTCTTTCTCTTCTTCTCTTCTTCTTCTTCTTCTTTCTCTTCTTCTCTTCTTCTCTCTTTGCTGCCATTTCACCGAAGAAAGCACGACATTTATATGTCCCCGTCACCCCAACATCGGGCGACGCCTCAAAGACCGGCATGTGGAAGGCTACGGTTATCGGCCGCTTGTGGTCGTTAAGAGCCGTTAGGCGTGGACTGTCGCCCAATCTTTGAAGGCGACAGCGCCAAAAAGCGATTTTTTCACCCCGCCGCCTATTTTTGAAAAAAAAGAATAAAAAGAAATATTAAATAAAAAAAATTCTCGGCATCACCGACGTTGCATACCTCCTCACGGGCCCATGGAGGATGCAGTGGACTTTCTACCCATTACCCCTCTCTCTTTTTCTTGGCAAATCTAATCTCTTCCTGAGCGGAATTTTGCCTCCCTGTCTCTGCTACGGAAGGTGCCTCTAATACTCGTCGGCCGCGGCAGACCCTCTGGTGCTCACCTACTGCTGGAGGCCACCTCCCGCACCCATCATCCGCTGCTCCCGCGCTCATTCCAGCCAGCCACATTCATCGGTTGCCGCGCACCCTAGGCACGGCAGGTGATAGGTATCGCTTGCCGCACTTTTCACTGTAGAGAGATGACTAGATTTGCAATTTCACTTGAAAATAAGTTAGTTTTGCGAAAAATTAAACAAATAAGGCTAGAAAAGTGATCACTCCGGTCTCTTCGGACAGGCGCACAGCGGTCTCATGATGATGAGCTATGCCTCTTGCCTCCTTGCCATGGTTATCACCGGCCATCACCAAAAACTTCGGTGAATTTTTTTGAGAAGGTCCAGCCGGCCATCACCCCAACCTCTGGCGAAGTCAAAGAAAAGTCTTAACGGCCGGAATTTGCATCTCTGGCAAAAGGCTGCTGGCCACATCCATAATCTCTGGCAGTCTGGATGGCTGGCTGCTCCGTGTCTTGCTCATCGCCGTCACACTCCACCTCTGGCGAAGCTATCAACGTTCTCTAAGCAGGGCCGGTTTGTAATTTTTACTTTATGTCATGGGGATGCATCATCTTCTGCCTATAATGTAATGAAATGGGGTTAGGCCCGTAATGGCACGGGCGAAGAAAGAATAAAAATAGAAGACGGGTTCAAACGATTAGGCTCAATTGAGATAAGTATATTAAACAGTTTGTATTGTGTTCTCATCGATTCGAGGGTTACTACTAGTACTTCATTTTTCTTGAAATATTTGTGCAACATTCGGTTGTCAAACTTTTAGAAATCTATAAACAAGTTAACATCAATCAATCAAACAAGTCGGCTATTATCTCTATTCAACTCATTGACATTGTTACAATCTATTATATATTAAAAGCTCACGGTATGTCATTTAGAGTTGCTAAGAAAAAAAATACTAGAAATTCTCACAAAAAGCAAAATATATAACACTTAATCTGGTGGACCTAACTAAATTGAACTATAGAAGCCATTAAATGCTATTATTTAAAGAAAAACATCTAACCGCCTATTTGGCGGACCTCAGTTATAACAGTTTAGATTAAAAGAAAGAGTCCAAACCACGTATAATAGAAATAATATAAATTTGGTATACAAAATAAAAAGAAATTAGCAATTTGTTTTCATACAAACTCCAAATTAAAACCTATACATAGCTAAAACTCAATATTAAAATTAGATAAAAATAGTGGTTTGATTTGTATATGAATACTAACCTATTCAGAATTAAATAAAAAATCTATTATATATTAACAGCTCGTGACATGTCTTTTAGAATTGCTAAGAAAAAAGAGAGAAATAAACTAAAATTCTGATAAAAAGTAAAACATCTAGCCCGTAATCTGGAGGGTTGCTCGTCGCCGCGTGCCCACTCCTCGGCATCCACTCGATGCCCTTACCTTGCCCTCGCAATCGCCAACTCCACGTGACATGCGTCAAGAGCACCCAACTCGATGGGTTGCCACCCCCTCTCTATAGTCTCTGCGTACATCTAGGGTTCAAGTCTAATTTTGTAGACATAAACGAAGTTGTCAATTGCCAAATTAGGCCTTCAATAAGCAGCGATCCACCAAGCCACATGGCCCAAGAAATAACTCACTATCTAGGAAAGTTTCTTCTTTCTCCAGCAACGCTCGAGCGCATGTGTATCCGCTGTCACTATGCGAAAAATTGAACAGTGGTGTTACAAAGAGACCTTCAACTGCCGCTAGCAGCATGAAAGCCGCCGGTCTTGGCCTCCTTGCAGTCAAGCCGGCATGACGAGTGGGCTGTTGCACGCCAACGGGACAACTAGCGGGCCAAAGTACCAAAGCCCACAAACCAACACTACTACAGAATTGTACATCAGAATCGGTTCTTTTTTGTCATTACAGTCGGTTCAAGTGGCGATACGAAGTCTTTAGATAGTGATGAGGTGGAGTTATCATAGTCGGTTTTGACCCGATTGTGATAAAGCATTATTAGAATCGGTTATTAGGTGAAACCGATTCTGGTGAACACTTTATCACAATCGGTTTTGACCCGATTGTGATAAAGCATTATTAGAATCGGTTATTAGGTGAAACCGATTCTGGTGAACACTTTATCACAATCGGTTTTTTCGAATAACCGATTCTGATAAAGGTCATCAGAATCGGTTTTTCAAAGAAGCGACAGATGACTTATCATCGAATCGTTCTTTCAAAGAAGCGATTGTGATGACGCCTCATCGTAATCGGTTCCATACAAGAACTGATTCTAATGATGTGGTCATCACAATCGCTTCCTTGAAAGAACCGATTCTAATGATGGATCATCACAATCGCTTTCTTCCAAGAACCGATTGTAATGGTATGGTTATCACAATCGCTTCCGTCAAAGAACCGATTCTACTGATATGGTCATCACAATCGCTTGCTTAAAAGAACCGATTTTGATAAGAGGTCATCAGAATCAGTTCCTCTTAAGAACCGATTCTAATGATGGTGTCATCATAATCGCTTTATTCAAAAAACCGATTCTGATGAGACGTCATCAGAATCATATATACAAGAACCGATTCCAATTATGTGGTTATCAGAATCGGTTTCACAGTGGAACCGATTCTGATGACCCTTATGGGGTGTTGCAATTTTGCACATTACCCAAAATAGCACATATTAACAATGGGCATATATATATCACATTCACAATACAGAACACGAACACTTAAATTACAATACATATAGCCCATTCGTTCACAACATACAAACAAAAACATGCTTAACAATCAGTACACGTACATATATATCACATTGACATATACAATTAATATTGTTTCCATATGGACTAGTAGGACGCTTCAGGATCTCTAAACCTACCGTCCTCCGATATAACTTCTAACCAGTACCATTGGCATAAGTGGTCTCATAAATTGTTGAGTGCTTTGTTGTCTAAGCTCTTCCGGGGATATTGATCATCCGCAAAACATAAATGAGTGCATGAATTTAAGTTTCAAAATTTGTATGTGAAAGGCTAGTATGCATGTACATATACCTTAGGAAAAGGTGTGAGCCACGACCACAACCAACATGTGTTGCATGACATAGAAGCCGCATGTGTCATCGCTGCCCCGTTGATGACACTGTGAAGAGAGAAAAGAAATTAACACACGAAGATTAGATGTCAGAAAAAATTAATCGTATATATGCTAGGCACTTGTACCGTGAATTTCTTATAATCCAGCGTCTTGCCCTTTTTGTTATCATGTGACCCTCCTTCATCGACATAGTCCGAGAAACCCCTACATATATTGGAGGGATGCCATTGAGTAAAAAAAATATAGTTACATTCAGAAAGTGTTAGGTTACGGTAATGTACTTACTTCGCAAAGGACACTTGATCGCAGAGGCCATCGGTCTCTTCTTGATTGAGTTAAAAATGTAGATGTGTTTTCACTCTAACGAGGACGAGTAGAACCCAATGGTTGCTTATTAAATGGAATGTAGTGCAAGGAAATAAGTTCTCATACGGTTTAAGTGCGTACAAGTAATTGAAGGGTTTGTACTACTTACTCCTTGTGGTATGATATTACAACGAAGTCCTTCGTCGACTCAGTATGCAATACCCCCTTGATGTAGCCAGCAACAAAAACCGGATGTAGCCTAGCCGTGGTCGAGACACAAGCTCGGGTCGATTTAACCCAACTTGGTTTTGATTCACACGGCCACGCCTCATTGCCCCTCGCAACTCGTGTTGATATTAGAAAACATAATGAAAAATCCTATAAAAGTCGTCAGTTCATGTTGTATGGTGCGATACTCACAGAGTCCAGGATCGTAAAGTAGAAATATCAACGGCAGTTAATTGGTACACACGAAACAGATCCTCAAAACTGACAGTGAATATCCCATTCTCAAATCCATCGTGGAAATGTACCCTTTTATACATCACATTGAAGTCGACTCGACGCTCTTCCTCATTCACCTTATCAATATACCATCCATGGAGCATGCGAGTCCACCTGCCTAGCTCATTTAGTTTGTTGGATGCAATCAGGGGCTTTCCATGTACGTAGTCCTTAAAATCATAATGGATGTCTTTGGCCTGTGCTGACTTTCCTTTCTGGGCTGAAGGAGTCTTCGAGGTGAGGGTAGTGGGCTTTTCAAGTACCTCAAGGGGAGTTGTGGCCTTTATCAGCTTTGCCTTCTTGGCGGAAGGAGTCTCAGAGGCCTCTTGTGGTTCTGTTGGTGTCGTGCTTGTCCTTTTACACGTGAGCTCTCCACTCTGTGTAGGCCTCATCACGGTGGTGGGAACAGAAGCAGGAGCAGGAGTAAGCACAGGTACGGTAGGACCCTACAAAGCATGCGCATATTTAACTTATTGCAGTACTACTGGATGGTAGAGAAGACGCGGGGGATTTTTACCTTGACCAGTACGACACCTGTCGTGGACCACTTGATGAACGACATGCGTGCTTGCCCGAGAGTGCTGATATCTTTGTTGGGGGGGAACTCGAGCACATGTGATAAGAAGGGTTCGTGGACGTAGTCCACCTGCACCCTCATGTAGCCCTTCCCCAAAGGCTGACCATGCACAGTGTCGGTCTCCTTGCATGGAAATGCAACCCCGCGTGCAGCCTCGATAGGAAATCCGTCCTCCGTCGGGTGGTCACCGCACTTAGCAGGGGCCTGCAAGATGTACGCAACTTGAGGAGAAACATTGTGGCAATTACACTTGTAGCTTTAAGTTAGGAAAAATTAATTATTACCTTCAGCTGGGGCTCGGTCTTATCATTTTTGGAACTACAACTGCTAGGTCGGGGCACAGGCTTCTCTATAATAGGCGAGGGCATCTGGCTCTGACTCTGAGAGATCATCGCCATCATCTCGGCCCTCAGGTGCTCCTCACGTGCCATCATCTCCCCCCTTATCTCATCTTCACGTGCCATCATCTCCCCCCTCATCTCATCCTTAATCTCCTCCCTCAGCTGCTCCCTGAGCATCTCCTTGAGGCGCTCCGCACGTGCCTTCTATGATTTTGGTCTAGCACTCGAAGCGTCATCATGGAAGTAGGACTTCTTCGTATGCCCCGACCCTACGGCAAGCACCCGGCCCTTATGGTCGGGCTTCCCGATCATAGACGACAGGATATCCTTCGACCCTTGGCTCTGGAAGGTCCCCTGCTCTTTCCGCTGGCTTACCTCCTCCTGTAATAAGCGAGTACGAATTAGATCTGAAATACAACAAGCTAGGCCAACTGCAATGTACTAAGTCAGATGTCTTACGATGGCGAGACGACGCGGCGCAGAGCGGATTTGCGACTACAAGCTGCCCATCGGGGTTTTTTGTCCTCGCTAATACCCGGCCATGCGTGCTGCACTCACATATGTGGGAGTAAGGCATCGTCGTCCCGAGTTCGCGCACTCCTCGGCTAGTCGCGCCCACTCGCCTTCTTCCCTCATAGCCGCTGTCATCGAGGTGGTGCGGTGCGTGTTGTGCCTCTAGATAGCGGTGTTCCTCTCTCTCAGCTGCTCTGCCTCGGGCGTACCCTTCGTCGCCGTGAACTCATCCCAAACATCTGAAGTCACGAATGGATACCTCTCGAATGGTGTACAACCTTTCAGTACATACTCACTGTGCATGAGGACCCTGAAGTGCCTCAAGGCCACACCCATCCTCTTCAAGGCCGACCATAAGGGCCGGGTGCTTGCCGTAGGGTCGGCCCTTATGGTTGCGTTCATCTTCCTCCTCTATAATCCATTAGCCCTTAACCTCGTCCCACAACGGATTCTTCTACTCGGCGTTGACTTCCTTCCTCCAATCCTTAATCGTTATGGGCACTCTCTCACTCACCAATTGACCGAGGAATGACCGTATCGCCCTTGTACTTGGGAGGACCGTGCGGCACTTCGTGGCATTGAAGTGGAGAACTTGCGGAGTTCTCTCTGTGGCCCCTTTGTTCGGTCCTCGGTCTTCCTCACCTTACTCGCCCCTCAACATTTGGAACTTGGCTCGGCCCTCAGAGCACCTTCTACTCTATCTCAAGCAGGAGACGATGCTCTCTAATTGTGACATTTTGAGTTTCAGATCGATAAGGTCATATATTTGACATGAGCGAAAGCAATTCGTACCTATTTTGTGAACTTGACAATAAATCATGTAAAGCAGTAGCTGAATAGATTAGTAATAAGATGTAATTGTTCTAGCATATTTCAGTACAGTAACAGATGAACGAATGATCTTCAAGAAAAGTCTATCTGATGACTAACTAAATACGTACCAACGATAACCCCTAATCTCTAAATAGGTTTGGTCCTAATCCCATTCGAGGATATGTGGTTCGAGCAAGTTCTTAAGCCGTTGTATAACTCCAGAGAAAATTTCGGCAGCATCTCCCCGCTGTTCTCCATATGCACGTCTCGACAACAGGTCAAGTGGGGTGTGCATATGGAGAACACCAGGGAGACGCGACCGAAATCTACTCTAAAGTTGTACAAGACAGCTTAGGAACTTGCCCGAACCACATATCCTCGAACTGTCCAAAAAACGTGGACAATTCGAGACCGCTTGCTTATGAATGTGCCGAAATGGCATATTCATAAACAAGTACTCTCGAACGGGAGACGTAGGTTACGCATTGTAAACTCTAATGTAGATCATATTACAGTAACAATAATAACATGTAGGTAAAAATTAATTAGTGTATTTGCAGTAGATGATGAAAGCATGCATTGTGAAATTTGAACTCAGAAATGTTTGCAAAAGAATCACAAGCAAGTAGATGTAAAGTGAACATGATAATTGAAGCATTCGAACATATATCCATGTCTTACTTGAAGATTGCGTAAGATCACCAAAGGCACATACACAATGAATGTAAACAAGTTTCTTCATTCATAGCAAAAGTTCGAAATGTCATTGAAACACTTCAACTCGTGATATACATTGGCAATGCAGTTTACAAAGTAAACCCCAAACATTTGAAACACAACTACAAAAGCTATCGGATGATTGTTAAGGTAATGGAACCAAGTCGGCTAAAGTTCTAGCGGAAGGTGGCTATGAAAGAATATTTAAGCGCATAACCTCTACCATGATATACTTGAGGATAATAGGGTGTTGCTCACCGCTTATTTATACAATCGTTGGTCTAGAGAGTTATCGCAAATGCATTGCTAAATATGCAGTTTTATAGAAGAAAAAATTACTAGATGATTCATTCTGAAGAATTTGGCGATGATACAGCACGTACTAGTATTTTACAAGGTAAATGAGATGGTTTCACTATCCCATTTGAAGCACATTTTTTTCTGAGGTCTTGTTCCTGGCCAGAGAAATACTAATACCCAATAACCCTTCTACTAAACCCAAAATGGTTAAAACTTAACCAGAAGTATCAGTATCACCTATGTAGACATGGACATACCAAGGCAATGCATATGATTCTCATGTTAGCAACATTATGACAATCTTTGCTACTGATCTAGCATCATGTTCCACACTCTTAAAAATAATATATGCAAATGTTGATACTTGATAGTTTTACGTGTTAAAACAAAATGAAGTTTTGTTTGGAATGTGCCTTTTCTTACCTTGAAGTTACAGATATGAGAAGCTGGCTAATGTCCTATACTTCTTGATTCTCTAATTATATAAGTTTCTTCTGTGGGTTGTTTATCAGATTGTGGTGCTCATTTAGGTGGCAAGAGTGAGAAATGCTCCGCATATGCAACTCATAATTTTTTTCAATACAATGGATTTGTTTGGGTATCGAGCCCTATTATTACTGCCTCAGATTGTGAAGGGGCAGGGGAGCAGTTCTATGTGACTACTTTGGTTAGTATTTCTTCAATTGGCCTCTATAGCGGTTCATAAGAGTTCTAAGATGTCTACAAGTATTTTGTGCCAAAAAAACAACAACTTGAATTGAGATACTTAGAGTTACAGTGCTTCCATGGAGAAAGACTTACATCTTTGATGTTCCTGCAGGCAGGTGCATTTTCTCCGACAAAGCTAAGGATGAAGCTTCTGGGAGCCCACAAATCTTGCTCTGCTAACAGTTTCAGACAACTCTAATGGCTACAAATGCCTTTCAGCAATGAACAAAACTGAAGCCTTAGAAAAGGATTCGCCATTGGATATCAACAAGACTCAGAACATGTCCAAGAGTTCACCACCAACAAGGGCGGCGGGCGAGGTGGTCAAGCGCCGGGATGAGGAGGCGTCGGGCGAGGAGGGGCGGGCGGAGGAGCGGGCGGAGGGGCGCGCGCGGTGGTCGGCGGAGGGGCATCGCAGGTGGGGCGGGGCGCCGCGCAGGTGAGGCGGAGGAGCCGCCGCGCAGGGCGTTGGGGTGGGGAGGCGGGAGGTTGAGTGGTCGGGCGGGCGCGCGCAGGTGAGGCGGAGGAGCGTCGCGGCAGGAGCGTTGGGGTGGGGAGGCGGGAGGTTGAGTGGCGGGGCGGGCGTCGCGGTAGGGTGAGGCGGAGGGGCGTCGTGGCAGGGTGGGGCGACGGGGCGTCGCGGAGGGAGCTAGCTAGCTAGGGTTAAGCGGAGGGGCTGCGCGAGAATCGGCCGGGTGCTCGCGGGAATAAATTGGGGATGGAGTATTAGTATCGCTTTTTTTCTTTCAGAAAACCGATACTGATATTAGTCATCAGTGTCACTTCAAATAAAAAACTGACACTGATATTAATTATTAGTATCGCTTCAATTAAAAAACCCGACACGGATATTTCCATATCCGTATCGCATTTATAAATAAAACCGACACTGATGATTAATATCTGCATCGCTTTTTTTAGTAAAACCGACACTGATGTTAGTCATTAGTATCGGTTCACGTAAAAAACATTTAAGGCTCTTTCCGTACTGAAAATCGATATCCTCTACACGTGAATATACTTGCCTTCCACTCATAGGCTGCGGTGCCGAACGGGCTTCCCTCTTCCCATCAAATTTGTCATCCATCTTACGGTATCGATGACTTCGAGGTAGAAACCTACGGTGACCCATATACACAGTTTTCTTGGAATTCGGCAGCCATAGACTCTCAGTCTCCTCTTCACAGATAGGACACGTTTTGGCTCCTTTTGTACTGTAACCCGCCAAATTACCAATGGCCGGGAAATCATTTATGGTGCAAAATACCATAGCCCGTAGGGTGAAATGCTCTCTTTTGTACGCATCCCACACCACGACCCCCTCATTCCACAATTTTACCAAGTCCTCGATCAGTGGTGCAAGGTACACATCAATATCATTTTCCGGCTGTTTGGGTCCCGAGATTAGTAATGACATCATGATATACTTCCGCTTCATACATAACCAAGGAGGGAGGTTGTAGATACACAATGAATCGCCAGTGCCGTGACGATCGCTCATGTTACCAAATGGATTCATTCCGTCCGTACTCAACCCAAATCTTATATTCCTCATTTCGGCACCAAACTCCTCATGTTTCCGATCGATGTTTCTCCATTGAGCCGAATCAGCAGGGTGTCTCAGCTTGCCATCTTCCTTCCGAGACTCATAATGCCAACGCAACAATTTTGCCTCTCTGGGATTTGCAAACAACCGCTCCAGACAGGGAATGATGGGCAAGTACCACAATACCTTGGCCGGTGCACCTTTAATGACCTCTTCACCGTCGTTGCCCCGACTCCTACGCTTCTTGTCGTTACGCTTCTCCTTTTGTTTGTACCGGGGCACACGGCAAACTGGACACACGTGCAGCTCCTGATGTGCGTTACGGTACAAGATGCAATCATTCGGACATGCATGTATCCTTTCTATTTCCATTCCCATGAGATATAGTAGCTTCTTCGCTTCATAAATGCTTATTGGCAACTCGTTTCCCTCCGGAAGCAGATCCGATAGAAGAACTAGAAGTGCATTGAAACTTGTATCTGTCCAACAGTGTTTTGCCTTCAATTTGAACAATGCAAGGACCGAACCCAACTTGGTGTATTCCGCTTTGCAATCTGTGAACAGCGGTTTAGCATCGTCTTCCATCAAGGTTTTAAACTTTTCAAACTCTCTTTCCGTGTAATTACCCTCCACATCTCGTAACATTTGCTCCAAATTATCCTCAAACATATCAATTTGCAACTCGTCATCCGGTTCCACTGTGTCTTCGTTGCATATCGAAACGGTTCTACCTGTCTCCCCATGATGGATCCAACATGTGTAATTCCTCACGAAGCCACGTCGAATCAGGTGGTCCTCAATTTGAGCTGAGTTGTTAAATCTCCTCAGATTGGTGCAATCAATGCAAGGACAATATATGAAGTTTACACCCCTCCTCACCATGTCCTCTTCTGCAATTTTTTTGAACTCCTTAACACCCTCCAAATTCAAGACTCACACGGCTTTTTCTGATACATCCATTCCTTACGGTCCATCTGCAATTAAATTTCGCACAATAAATTAAGGAAAAACTAGAGCGACAACTAGCTAGCTATTTTAAATATTGAGACATCATTTCAATTAGTATTACCTTTGCAAAATAGAGGACAGGTTCCAAGATATGTAAATGTACTCCCGATCGATACCTAGCTTCTTCCCTGGTTTAGAGCTTCCAATTCCCTAGATAGGAGACATAAAGTTTTAAAATCAACAATTATATCAAATAATCTAATTACATAGCTAGTGCAGTAGCTTGCAAATCTTTTTATTACAACGAAACAAAACAAGGGTACCAACGATGACTCCTAATCTCTAAATAGGTTAGGTCCTAATTCCATTCGAGGATATGTGGTTCGGGCAAGTTCCTAAGCCGTTGTACAACTCCAAAGAAAATTCCGGCAGCATCTCCCCGCTTTCTCCATATACACGTCTCGACAACAGGTCAAGAGGGGTGTGCATATGGAGAACACGAGGGAGACGCTACCGAAATCTACTCTGAAGTTGTACAACACAGCTCAGAAACTTGCCCGAACCACATATCCTCGAACTGTCCAAAAAATATGGACAATTCGAGACTTCTCGCTTATAAATATGCCATTTCATTCGGCATATTTATAAATAAGCATCCTCGAACGGGAGACGTAGGTTCCGCAGCCTAAACTCTAACATTTATCACATGATAGCAACAATAATTCCATATTAGCACGAGAGCACTACAATAATTAAATAGATGTGTGCTTGTCAAATAAAGAGTGTGAAATCTGAACGCACGTACACAATTCCAGTGCAACCTGAACTTTATTCACGACATATCGAAATTACCTAGTGCAAAATTGAAGGGGTTTAAAGAATTGCTCACATTTTGAAGAAAACCACAAATGAGGGCAAAAAGAGGGGAATCTCCTCAAGATTTGGGTTTCAAATTTGCCCTCTTAATACCCACCCATGAGGACTTCAAATTTTCTCACCCAAGTATGTAAGGACCCGAATCCACTGATTCGAACCCACTGTGTTTACCACACTAGTCCCAGGATCAACGCTAGTGCACACAGCTTAACATTGGTACATATCACATCATACACAACGATAGTAGCATAATAGTTCATTTATTGATATAGTTAAATGTATGATCTTATGGCCAACTTACATTATTAAGCCACGCAGGGCAAGACTGGAAATATAAACTAGTAATTAAGCAGCAGAAAATAGAAACGTAGATAGCTCATCAGTTCACCACAGGCAACCGACAAGGCTCGGACCCTAATGACTCGTGGTCTTCTGGACTTCATCTTCCAACACAGTGTAGATTCCTCAACTGTTGATTATTGTTGTTTGGCAAGGGTGAGTACTTAAAGCACTCAACAAGTTATGCACAGAATGCAATTCTATGTATCTATATGTAAGGCTTATTCCAATGGATAGGCTATCATGGCTATTTTGCAATAAGCAGCATTTATGAACAAATACAGTAAATAGATTGTAAAGAATGTAAAACAAATAGCAATAATAAATAACTTCAAGATTTCTCAAGTAAACCAAGTTTCCAATCCTAAGTCAAATTTCATCTTCCATATGGCATTCCGCCATCCCAACCATGTTGTCCAATTAATTAAGCTAACCCTTAATCAGAATTCCGAGCATTGCTCAATACCGCGAGCACGGCTATCCGAATAGTTTCACACTGCAGAGGTTATGCACTTTACCCACGTGATACAACCAAACACCACCAAGGCGAGTGATTATAACAAAGCCTTTACAATGCTCGCTTAACCCGATACTACCCGCTAAGGATTCAACACGGTGGACTGGTTACTACATCCGTGGCCCCCTCTTGCGCCATGTGAATTACTCCATAACTCGAACTCACACCGACTACGATAGTACCAAAATTAAGACATTGCAAATTACTCACCTAGGTCGCCCATACCGACATGTGGTTGCATGATAGACTCAGTCAAAGGCTTGCAAGGTTAAGTCCTTAGTGTGATCAAGGCAAGACATCCACATACCCTCGCCCATCGGGCCCACCTTGGCCTCCTCGCCCTTGCCACTTGCCTCAATCTAAGTCATCATCACCCGCTGATTACCAAGCACCACGTGCCATCAACAATTCAACATCGTTGCGTGACATGACTCGCCACAACAACTCAATCTCATCGTGTGATCCCACATGACACACAAGTTCATAATATTGTTCCATATCCCATTAATCAAGATTAATTATCAATAATTCTGACACATGTGATGATGTGGCACGGCTAGGCAACTAATACGAACTAAACCTCCAATGTTGATTATAATTATTAACCAACTATAATTAACCAATCTAGGGTGACAATGGATTATGGCATACAATGACAAGGTAGGGTATAGATCAATCTGGTATATTAGCAAAGCCCAATCTAACTTGAAACAATTGTATATTTGAAATATATGCAATAGGGTAAAACAAACATAGCAATTTTATAAACATGGGTTCAACATGATCAAAGCACAACTTGCCTTGGAATAGGTCCTGATCTTGATCTGAAGCTTGCTCTTGAGTTGCTTGATCTTCCTCAAGCGTCGCACAATTCAACGCCTACGCTGCATCAAGAAGAAAAGCAAATAAATACCAAAACAGAGAGCAATTGAACTCCAAAAATCAAATAAAATTGACCATTAAATAGATCTCAATTTTACAAATTTTTAGAAACTGGAATCACTCCAATCCGAGTTACGATGCAAAAGATATAGCCTTTTGAAGTTTGAAATAAATACTGAAATCAGAAAATCAGAAATTACGAATTAACAGATTTATTTTTAATTCGAAAACCGACTTATGACGTAAGCATAACGTCCTTATTTGGCGTCTGCCGCTGGCGTCCACCAATCGATGGCGACACGCGTGTCTCGGCGCATGGACTGGGTCCACGGCCCGCGCCAGCCCACGGTGGACTCGGCTCACAACGCTTCGGGTTCTGCGCCTGACACGCGGCACGATCTGGTTGGCTCAACCAACGGCGCAATCTGGGCCTTCCATCACTGATCCGACGGCTCACGCTAGCGATGACGTGGCTTACCGACACGTACTCCACGCGGCGAGATCTGACGCTCTCAGTCCAAGATCCGACGGTTGCAAATGCTCGCGAGGTTCGACGATCAGCTCGGCGGCGCGTTCACCGGAGACCGAGACGAAGGCGAGCCCGACGGCGCTTTGGCGATCAACAGGCAACGAAGACGCCTGGAACCGAAGCATCTCCCCGCGGCGATTCCAGATCTGCCCTCAACGGCGGCGGAAGGACACCGGTCGGCCACGAAAACGAAGAAAACGACGGCGGCGGCGCTCGGTGTTCAACCCAAAATTCCAACGAAAGGCTGCGGCTCTCGGGCTACGTGCTTAGGGCTTTTGCTCACGGCCTCCCAGCGAACACGGCGCACCCCCTCTTATAGCCATAGGAGTCCGTGCCGCCGGTTTCCGCGCGGTGTCCATGGTCGACACGGAGCCGACTCGAGTCCTCATCCGAGACGACGATCGTGCAATCGACACGTGGCGGGGTGAATAAACGATTGTCTCGCGACGCGTCTTCATCCGGACGCTAACGGATCGCAACGCCGAGATCTTCCGAAGGAACCCACGGCCGAGCTGAGCCGGGGGAAGGAAGTAATGGGCTCGGCCCATTATCGCTAAATGAATTTTTCCGCATTTTCTTTAAAAACAAATGCGTAAATTTATTTAATTGGTTTTAGGCAAATAAATATTCAGGAAAAATCCAAGAAAATTCTCAAAAATACTTTGAGACATTCTGGACTCAAATAAAATATTTTTGGCAAAACTTTATTTTAACTTTGCACAGATTTAAATAGATTTGAATAAAAGGCAATAAACTTGAAATAAGAATTAATTCAAATAAATCCAGAAAAATCCAAATAAATTCCAAAAAATCATAAATGCACATTTAAGCAATAAAAACTTAATTAAGCCAAATTTTTGGGATGTTACAAAGTATTGCTTCCAACCACACATGTGAGATGTTTTCTAGGGTGGCGGTGGAGAAATCTCCTCTGGAGCAACAACGACAGAGAAGAGTTCAGCTCGAGTGCTATATATGACCTAGCGAGGCACATCAGAATCGGTTCTTTTTAGAGAAGCGATAGTGATAATCACGTGGACATCAGAATCGGTTCTTTTCGAGAAGCGATAGTGATGTGAATGGTCATCACTATCGGTTCGTTTTAGAGAAGCGATAGTGATGAGCACGTGGACATCAGAGTCGGTTCTTTTCGAGAAGCGATAGTGATGTGCATAGTCTTCACTATCGGTTCTTTTTATAGAAGCGATAGTGATGATCACGTGCACATCACTATCGCTTCTTTTCTTAGAACCGATAGTGATGTGTATAGTCATCACTATCGGTTCTTTTTATAGAAGCGATAGTGATGATCATGTGCACTTCACTATCGCTTCTTTTCTTAGAACCGATAGTGATGTATATGCACATCACTATCGCTAATATTAAAAGAACCGATAGTGATGTGAACGTGATCATCACTATCACTTCTTTTGTTAGAACCGATAGTTGTAACGTCCCAAAATTTGAGATTTGAAATGTTGAATTCAAAAATAAAACCATTTGCATTTGTTTTGAATTAATTCCAGCTTAATTTGAATTTTCCATTAATGAAAGGATTTAATTTGACTAAACTATTCATCAAATTAAAGATTTTCAGTTTTAGTTGGGTTCATTGTGCTCCAAGGAATTTTTCTGTATTTTTTGGGATATTTCTGAATTTATTTGCTATTTATTTGAATTTATTCGCTTTTATTTGAATTTTTGGATTTTTCTTAAATCGGAAAATGAATATTATTTCCAAAAGCCTCTCGGGCCGAATCTCCACTGGCCCGTTTCTCTCAGCCCGCCTTGCCTCGGCCGCTCCGTTTCTTCTGGCCCGCTCCTCCTGCGGCCCGGCCGGCCCCAAGGCCGCTGTTGGATCTGCGCCACGTGTGCGGCCAAGAAGCCTCCACGTCGCCCCGCCGCCGCCGCCCCGAATCCTAACCCTAGCCGCCGCAGGAGTCCGCGCGTCGCTGTCTCGGAATCCGGATCGGGCACGCCTCCCGAACCCTCTATTTAAGCCGCCGCGTACCTCCCGAGGTTCCCCGATTCGCCCCGTAGCTGCTGCCGCCTTTCTCGCCGCCCGAGATCCGCCCTTCGCTCGTGCGCCCTCGCCGGAGTTCGCCGCCTTGCCGAAGCCTTCCACCGCTCGTATCTCCATCGCCGTTGCGTCTCCGTCGTCACCGGTTGCACCATCCGTTGCCTGCGTCGTCCTCTTTCAGATCCGCCAGGTCTCGCGCCCGATCCGGTCATCCTTCGCCGAACGCCGGGTCGTCTTCCCCATTGCCGGTGAGCCTGCGTCGTCGCTCGTCGTCGTTCCCCTTCGCTTCTTGGCGGTCGTCCGATCGCCTGCGTGCGCTCCAGATGCGGCCACGTCTCCGTCGGCCGAGCCCTTGCGTCCCCGCCGTCCGATCCAATCCAATCGATGGATTCGCAACATGTGGCCTCCCATGTCAGCATGTTGCGTTAGCGCTGACGTCGGCCGTGAGCCGGGTGCACGGTGGACAACCGCCGTGCCGTGAACCCAGTTCACCGTGAACCGATGACGTCAGCGATTGCGCAATAAATCCTTTTTTCGTATAAAAATAAATCCAGAAATTCTGATTTTCTGTATTTTATCTGAATTTAATTTTCCAGAAGCTCGTTCTCCCTCATACGAACTCCGATTGAGGCGATTCAAGTTTCTAAATTTTTATAAAATCAAGATATATCTTCCAGAGCCACTTATTTTCAGTTTTGAGCTTGTTTGAGTCTCTGTTTTGTATTTATTTGGTTTTGTTGCTTTCTTTACCAGTAGACGCTAATTCCGAGGGAGCAAACGAAGATTTCGAAGACCAAGACTCAGCACTAGATCAGCAAGGCAAGTCGTAATCATTTGACCATATTGATCCTATGTTTGCAAAGTAATTCGTTTTATACAATTGCATGCTATTTGTGTATCAATGATTATTTCATGGGAGTAGATATGTACCTAGTTGTCATTATGCCACCTTGACTTTTGGGATGCCATGTATCCATTATTAAACCTAGGTTGGTACATTACTAGTTGGACATAATTATTACACCAACATTGGGTTATCGTAGTTATGCTTAGACATGCTTATATATGCGTTGGGCTTCATATCACAGGTTGAATAATGTTAATCTTGACTTAATGAGATATTGAATTGTGGCCGGTAGCCACTGTTGTAAAATTTGTTGTACCATGGCGGGGTTTGCCATTGGTCTTGGTTGAACGAATTATTTTCCCTCAGGCAAGTGATCGTGCAGTAAAGGGGGTGCTTTCTAGCACATTAGAATGTGGATGTCTTGCCTGAGACAATTAAGGACTTAATCTTGTGCGCCATTGAATGGGGCCTAACCGCACTACCACATATCTGGAATGGGACAGACTTAGCTGATTAATTTGCAATGTCTAGCCTTGAGTACTGCTAGTTGGTGGTGTGGGTTCCGGGATGGACGGGTAAATTCGCAAGGCGCAAGAGGGGGCCCTAATGGGCAAAACCTTAGCGGGCAGTACCGAGCTTAGACAGTGCATTGTAAAGGCTTTGTCATGATATCTCTGCGACACACCAAAGGAAGTGTGTTAGTAACGTTTGCACAAAGAGATGTTCATGTCTTGTGGGTAAAGTTGTACAACCTCTGCAGAGTGTAAAACTATTCGAATAGCCGCGTCCGCGGTCATGGACAAGCCCGGGAATTTCACATGGGGTATAGAGTGTTTCATAAATTTTGGAATGTGGAATTGTTGGGATGTGAACGGGGAGTTCATTGTTGTTTTGTTGTCTATCATTGATCTACCAGTTATTTATTTATCTTTTCATAAATATGCTTTCAATCTATTTATTGTATTTCAATTCAAGTTGTTGCTTTCTGCAAATGAACTATATAGCCATCCTTGTCAAGCTGTGCATAAATATATTGCATCAATTCCCTACGGCTTGCTGAGTACCTTTGTACTCACGGCTTTATGCCCTTGTTGATCAGTTGCTGAAGGAGATAATGAATGTCATGAGGAGGAATTCTATGAAGACTACGTGGATTAGGAAGGCGTCCCCAGACGATTGCATGTGGCATGTCGAATGGCTCAAGTTATCTTTTCCGCTGCAATAGTATTTGTTTCTTAAGCCCTTAAGGCATAATGATGTAAACTTTGACCATAAGGTCGTTTGCTTTATTTAATAATAAATTGCTTCTTCTTAGTTAATTCGTTGTATGGAATGGTATTTCATCTATGTTTCCACTGTGTGCACTAGCGTGATCCTGGACTAGTGCAGTATACACAGAGGGTTTCGGATTTGCAAACCCGGGTCCCGACAATAGTGATGACTGTTCACATCCCTGTCGCTTTTTAGTTTAGAACCGATAGTGATATGCCCAATGTTACATCACAATCACTTATAATCTCAGAACCGATAGTGATTAGTACTAACACCTCTCCGAAGTTATTTATCACAATCGTTTTTTCCTAAAAACTTAAGAACCGACACGGATAAAGCGATAGTGATGTGCCGTTCTGTAGTAGTGCAACTCATTCTAGATCTAAAATCCCCAAATCCCTTAAATCCCCGGTCTGCTTCCTGTGATCCCATCAGTCTCCCATACCAATGCCGGTGGCTCGTGGAGGCGGCTCTCGGTGGAGGCAGCTCGTGGAGGCACCTCAAATCCGTAGGCTCAGGGGGTGTAGCTCGTACGAGCTGGAGGGCCTCAAATCCGTAGGCAAGATTGCGCATTTGGGTTGTGCATTGCCTCCTAAGTTTGTAGCTGCGGGCATTGTTACCAAATTTCCTGCATCTTGGCGGGATTTTGCAACTAACTTAAAGCACAAAAGGGAAGAGATTTTTGTTGAGAATCTCATTGCAGCCCTTGATGTGGAATTGCAAAAGATGCACTAAGAACCACTAGTCATAACAATGCCAATGTCATCGAGAAGAAGTCATATGACAAGAAATTCAAAGGCTATAAACCAAATAAGACAACTAACTTTAAAAGAAGAAAATTGAGAAAAAGGACATGAAGACCATCACTTGTTTCGTGTTTGCAAAGGACGATTATATGGCAAAAGATTGTCGTCACCACAAAGATAGGACAAATGAACCTGGCAAGAAAAATGCCAATGTGACCATAGGCGAAGCCTCGACTTCAAGAGGGTATAGTAATTCTCTTGTTGTTTTTCAGTATGTCAATCCACTGATTGGTGGGTTGATATCTGTGTTAATTTTCATGTATGTTATGATGTTTTCTTGTTTTTTCTTACCAGGCAGCTGGGGCTTCCTCCATCCTAATGGGGAACGGGTCGCATGCTTCTATTCTTGGTGTTGACATGGTGGATCTGAGGCTTATTTCAGGAAAAATTATCCACTTGAAGAACATGTATCATGCACCAACAATAAAAAAGAACATCATTAGTGGTTCTCTTCTATTCAGGAATGGTTATAAACTAGTATTTGAGTCAAATAAAGTTGTAATGTCTATGATTTAGAACTTTGTTGGTAAAGGCTATAAGAGTGGAGGCTTGTTCAGCCTAAGTACTCTAGAGTCTTGTTATAATATGAATATTGCAGCTGTTCTGAATAAATATGAGGCTAATATTTGGCATTCTGGCTTCTGTCATATTGGTTTGATAGTATTGCTCGAATGTCTAGATTATAATGAATTCCAAAATGTGATATTGTCAAAGGATCAAAGTGCTAATCTTGTGTGCAAGCAAAGCAGCATCCAAAACCCTTTAAGGGATATTAGAGAAAGAAAAGAACTTAGCACCATTGGATCTTGTCCATTCTGACCAGTGTGAGATGAATGGATTGTTGATAAAATGAGGCAAAAGATATTTTCTAACTCTTATAGTTGATGTGACGTGTTATTGTTGTGTATTTGCTGAAAACAAAGAATGAAGTTTTAAACTACTTCAAAATTTATAAGGACAATGTTGAGAACCAACTAGAAAAGAGAATTAAAAGACAAAGGTCTGATCATGGAGGAGAGTATATCTCTCATTGTAGGATCAAGGAAAACAGACTAGAGGGGGTGAATAGGAGGTTTTTAAAATTCTTCGGCTCTAATTGCAATAAATGATCAAGCAAAGCTAGAATAAATATTTTTAATAATCAAAGCCTAAATCTCTAGGTTTCACTAAGTGCACCAACAAGGTATGTCTAAGCAAATTGACAATCCTAGGTACAAGATCAATTGATGAGAAAACTAGAAATGTAAATTGCTCAATTTAAATTCAAGATATCAAACCACAAGGAGAGGAACACAAATTTTTATTTCGTGGTCTCGGAAACTTGCCGATCTATCCTAATCCACGTTGAGGTAGCTTGATCAACTCAAGCTAGCTCCTTGCACAAATTAGCCTTCCTTGATCACTATTGATAACTCTTCCCCGCTCTTGGTAGGCGAGCTTCGGCCTTCACAAACTACCGGACCTTCTTACAAACTCCTTTGAGAAGATCATCGGTTTTCACGCCTTCAAACCATCTAGGAGGAGGTAACCTCCAAGAAAATAGACCTTGACGCTTGCTTAAGATTGATCAAGTGTCTAAATGTCTCAAACTTTAAATGCACACTTGAATGCTCCTAACTCCCTCAAAATGTGAATTTAATGCATAAAAGAAGAGAGGAGACTTGCTAGAGCTCACAAGGCATTCAATGAGTGTCTAAAAAACTCTATTGATGCAGGTGTGGGGGTATTTATAGCCTCTACCCACAATTCCAATCATTGGGGTCGAAATCCATAAAAAATTAGTGATTCTGGTACTACTGCCCATGTAGGACCGGTAGTACCGGCCCCAACTTAGCAGTCAGAATAGTGCATTAAATGTACTAAATGTAGCCGTTGCTATAGAGCCCCGGTACTACCGCCCATGTAGGGCCAGTAGCATCAGCCTCAAAATCAACAAGATCGCCAATTTTAGTGCTGTTCTGGAAAAGACGTACCGCCATTTGGGGCCGGTACTACCGCACCTGCGGTAGCACCGCTCTCACATGGACGGTAGCACCGCTAGGCAGAGACCAAAAATCGACGTTCTATTAAAACACACCGGCCACTTGACCCGGTGCTACTGATCTTGCGATAACATCGCTCCCGTATGATCGGTAGTACCGGTGTTAACAACTATTTTTCAGATTTTTCAAATGACTCAAAGAAAACATCTATGACTTAGTGTGAGAATGATTTGAGCTATGATGCTTGATCTACATTAAGCTACTAACCAAGGTCCCCTTAATAGTATATCACCTAATCTAGCAATCCGATTGTTTTCCCCAAAACACCAACATCGGCAAAACTTATGTAAAGGTCCTTAAATATTATACCTTAGCAATTTAGTTTGATGCTTTGATTTTCTTTGAACCTCGTTTCCTTACTTCATTACATGCCATGTGCAGGGCCAATCTATTTTCATAACCTCAAGAGAAAAATGTTAGTCCTTTAGTCACGATTGTCATTAATTACCAAAATCAAAACGAATTAGGGGTCTAGATGCTTCACTCATGAATTTTCCTAGTTCTATTCCGATCATGGTATAATCTATGAAGTTAAATTACCATATTCTCCCCAATCAAGTGGGGTAGCTGAGAGAAAAAATCGAACACTAACAAACTTAGTGAATGCCATGTTGGAGAGTGCCGGTATTCTAAGATGTGGTAGGGAAAGCTATATTAATAGCAACTTTTCTCCCAAATAGAGTAATAACTAAAAAGCGTGAGAGACTCCATACGAAGGATGGAAGGGAGAAAGCCCAATGTCAATTTTCTGCGAACTTGAGGGTGTTTAGCAAAAGTCAATATACCATTGCAGAAAAAGACAAAGTTCGGACCTAAAACAGTCGATTGTATTTTTCTAGGATATGCACATAACAGTACGGCCTATAGATTTTTAGTACTAAAATCCTATACTCCTAAGATTATCGCTAACACAATAATGGAGTCCAGAGATGCTTCATTCTTTGTGGATATTTTTTTGATGAGACCAGTAGGCTGTACTTCACGAACTGAGAATACTCAAACTAATAATAATAATAATAATAATAATAATAATAATAATAATAATAATAATAATAATAATAATAATAATAATAATAATAATAATAATAATAATGAACCTACCACTGTTTCTGAACCAATGAGTGATACACAACCAGTAGAAGATATTATTGAGGAGGATAACAATTTAGCCACAGAGGCTCCTCTTAGGAGCAAGAGACAAAGGGTTAAGAAAACCTTTGGCGATAAATTTATTGTATACCCTATGGATGATGTGCCAAAAACTCTTTAGAGGCTTATGCACTACCTGATGTTGAGTATTGGAAAGAGGCATTCCGTAGCGAGATGGATTCCATCATGGCTAACGGGACATGGGAGATCACTGTTCATCCTAGTGGGTACAAACCTGTTAGATGAAAGTGGATCTTTAAAAAGAAAATGAAGCCTGACTGTACTATTGATAAGTACAAGGTAAGACTTGTGGCCAAGGGTTATACCCAAAAAGGAGAGGATTATTTTGATACTTATTCTCCTATTTTCAAATTAACCGCCATTAGAGTACTTATTGCATTAGTTGCTTCCCATAGTATGCACATCCATCAAATGGATGTAAAGACAGCTTTCCTTAATGGAGAGCTAGAGAAAGAAATATATATGGAGCAACTAGATGGTTATATGATTACTAGATAGGAAAATAAAGTATGCAAATTATTAAAATCTTTGTATGGCCTAAAGTAAGCATCTAAGCAATGGCATGAAAAGTTTGATAAAACTTTGACATCTACTAGTTTTGCTGTTAATGAGGTAGATAAGTATATATATTATCGATATGGTAGGGGTCAAGGTGTGATTTTGTGTTTGTATGTTGATGACATACTTATATTTGGGACAAACACTACCATAATATACAAGGTCAAAACTTTCTTGTCTCGATGCTTTGATATGAAAGACTTGGGGAGGCAGGTGTTGTTCTGAATTTTAAATTGATCAAGAATGAGGATGAGATCATTTTACACCAATCCCATTATGCTGAGAAAATATTGAGCTTGTTCCGCTTTGAGAATTGCAAAATTTCCTCAACACCTTATGATCAAAGTGTTAAGCTTCGAAAAAATCAAGGGTTAAGAAAAGATCAATTGAGATATTCACAAATTATTAGGTCCCTTATGTATCTAGCTGGTGCCATAAGACCTGACATCTCAATTGTTGAGAGCAAATTAAGCTGGTTTATTTCTAATCCAGGAGATGATCATTGAGAGGCAATTGAGATAGTGTTGCGCAACTTGAGAGGCACATCTTATGGAATTCACTATACTAGATATCCATCTGTATTAGAATGATATAATGGTTTCAATTGGATCTCTGATGTGGATGAGATCAAAGCCACAAGTGGCTATGTTTTTACCTTAGTTAGTGCTGCAGTTTCATGGAGGTCTTGCAAACAGACTATATTTACGAGGTCAACCATGGAAGATGGACTTTTAGCACTAGACACAGGCACTGTTGAGGCTGAATGGCTTAGATAGCTACTGTTGGACTTGCCATTGGTTGAGAAATCAATACGGGTGATCCTAATGTACCGCGATAACCAAACAATGTTGACTAAGGTTATGAGTACTAAGGATAACATGAAGTCCTCCAGATATGTGAAGCATAGGCTCAAATCTGTCAGAAAATTGAGAAAACTCTAAAGTAATTTCTGTGAATTATATTTCTATTGAGAAAAATCTGGCAAATCTTTTTACATAAGGACTTGCAAGGAGGCGATTTCCATTGCGACTATGGAAATGGGCATGAGGCCCATTTGAGTTACACCACAATGGTAACCCATATCTTCCTGATCAGAGATCTCGTGAATTTGGTAATGGGAAAAATAAATTGATGTTGTAACAAGAGAGTATGTATTATTAAATTGTACCTATGTCCTAATAGACAAAGTACTCTCAACAGTATAGAAAGTTGTCTTAAAGCCTTAATGTATTCTAGTGTCAAAATGAGAAAAAATGTATTGGCCTACAGGATACCTATAATGAATACAGCTACATGAGCATAACTGTGAGGTCACAGTTTACGAGGATGGGGCATTATCTAGAAAGCTCATGAGCAGATAAGGGAGCATGACCATATAACGCTCCATTTAGACAAGGTTTTTTGGTAGCCTAGTGACGAATACTCGTACCAGGGGTACCCCAGCGGCCCAGGATGGCAAGCAGGCCGCGTCAAGCCCAGCTCCGACCTGACAAGCAGTCCCCCGGCCCAACTCCGACCAAGGGACCTGCGGGGCCGCGAAAGGACGCCCGTCCCGACAGGCGGGCGAGCAATCCCGCCAAGTGGGGCGCCGACCCTCGTCCTGAGTCGGGCTCTCCCGAGCCCGACCAAGCTAAGGCGACCTACACCAAGGGCCATGTGTCGAGCCTCCGCCGGATGTTGGCCACGTGCCCCGAGCGAGATCGTTCAGTGACCGTCTGAGGCGGTGGCCCTTCCCAAGCAAAGACGAGGGTGTCAAGTCAAAACTCCTGTCCCATCGCCTAGCCACACGAAGCATGGGGACACGCTCTCTCCCGAGGTAGCGCGGAGGCTACGCCGCAACATCGGCCTGTCGGGTTCTCGGAGGCGGTCGGCTGTTTCCCAAGAAGCGGCGGCTCGCTCTGCTCAACAAGCCTACCAAACCCGGTGTGGGCGAGGCGGACGGACGACCAATCACCAAGGCGAAAGACTAGGGCTCCTAGTCTAGTTTTCTCCTTCCTTCCTTCTCCCAATTCTCGATGTAACCTACCCCTTCCGCCTATATAAGGGGGGGCAAGGCCCTCCGGGAGAAGGAGAGAGGAGACAAAACGGATTGAGCGGATAGACACACGCACACTGCGGGACAACAAGAAACACTCTTGTGCTCAAACCCTCACTTGTAATCGTTATGCGACCTCCTGCACCAAAAAGCAATACAACATCGTCACCTGGCTGGAGTAGGGACATTCGGCCCGAACGATTATCATGTTGGACTTTTGAGTCTAACTATTGGGGAGAGAACGCGTGGCCTTAGACTTACAAATTTACTTCTCGGTGCTCAAAGCGCCGGCGGTTGGCGCGCTGGTAGGGCCTTGCGCGTCTTCATCGACATCTCGGATTCCGCTTTGTCTCACGATGGCTTTCTTCACCCGGCGGCGTGTCGCGTCGAGGCCGGATCCATTTCGGCTCACTCGACTTCATCACCACCTCGGCAGGAGAGCTCGCGCTCATTCCCGTCACCTCTGAGGACCGAGCACCCGCTAGGAGCCTGGACTCCGTTTCCGGCGACCGCGGCCTCGGCTTGGGGCCCCTCACGGGCCCCAAGGCGAGCTCATGGCGCCCTCGCCCTCCACGGGGCGGCACCGCGAACTTCGGGATGATGACCGCATCACCTCCGTGAGGCTCACAACTCGTGGCCATGGCGGCTATATGCCGGCCTGCATTCACGACTTCTTTGGAAGACTCTTCTGCAGCGATTCCGGCTCAGACATGGAGCCGCTGCCCATGACGGCACTCGTGAGTGCAACATGGTGAGCGCGATCGACTGGCCGTAACCCCACGGCTCTGAGCGCCCTCATCCCGGCACCGAGCGCGGGAAGAGGAATGTCGACCGCAGCTGCGTACTGGCGCTTAAGCCCGCCGCCGAGCTCCAACAGCATGCGACAGTGGAGGCAGAAGGGCCGAGCTCGGCGAGCTCTAGGCCAACTGAGGCGAGATCGGCCCAAGCCCCGCTTGTGCTCGGTGGTGTGCGTGGGCGAGCCGGCGGAGTACACCAGTTTGGTGGAGGAATCGATGGCCCTCGGTTCTTCCCCATGCAAGCCAAAGCGTGGCGCGGTGCTATCTTTGCTCGCGGCCTTCTGGTGGCCGACCGGAGGCCAAGGCCACATACCGAGAACCTCCGGGGTGGTGGAACATGCCATTGTGCAGCACATGCGAGCCTCGGCTCTCATCACTCGGGCGCCACCTCCGCGCGCCCGGACCACGCCTGCTGCCGGGCCGGATGGGTCGGCAAAGCGGCGGCGCACCGCCTGAACAACCCGGGCCTCGCGCGCCCGATCGCGCAGCGCCTCGGCGGCGACTCTGACGTCCGTGCCACCCTCGAGGCGCGGAGGAAGCGATGGGCAAGCGGTCGGTCGCGAGTCGTGATGAGCAATTGCTGCGACACCACGGCCCCGACCCCAATGGCCCGGGGCCACGGGCTTTGTCGAGGGGATCGCCATGCGGTTTCCTGCGGATTTAGGGCACCTACCAACATAGCCAAATGCTGGGGCCATGAACCGGTGTGTGCGGTTGAAGATTCTGCGGCTCGCATCTTAGGCGGGAGGAGGCTGCGGATGATCTCTTCATCATCCAATACCTCCCCATCTATCTCGCGGACTCGGTTCGAGCACGGCTCGAGTACCTTCCGCAAAAACCATCGAGAAGCTGGGCGACTTGAAGAGCCTCTTCGTTGGCAACTTTCGGAGAACACACAAGCGCCAGAAAACTCCTAGGACACGAAGAGTCGCAAGCGCGGCCGGCGAAACCCTGCGGGATTACATCAGGCGCTTCTCCGGCGTCTGCAATGATTGCCGACATCTCAAGCGCCGATGTCATAGGGGCATTCATCTACGGCACCTCCTGCAAGGCCTTGGTGCACAAATTGGGCTGCGTTAAGCCTAGAACCACCAAGAAACTTCTGGACATCGCCACCAACCACGCCTCCGGCGAGGAGGCTGTGGGGACCATTTTCGAAGGGAAAGGCCAAGCAAGAGCCTAGCCCCGAACGGGTCCCCTCGGCCGCCGACAAGCGGAGGCGGCGCGGAGCGGTCCGCGAGTCGGTGGTATGGCTGTCGACCCATGCTGCTTAGCGACAAGCGAGCGGCCGTCGCGCGCGCGACCATTTCGAGGCGATGGATAGCCGTGTCCACACCACGGGTTCCCGTCAAGCACAAATCACGGGACTGCGAGGTCTGAGGCGCTTCCTCTCCGGCACCACGACGCCGCGGGGCAAAGGAAAGAAGCAAGCCCGGCCCCGGGCCGAGGAGAAAAGAGCGGGCGCGAGTTCCTGAACCCGGCGGTGCCTCATGATCTTTAGCGGGCGGCGTGCTATCGCGAACAAGCAATGCAAAGCCAAGCTCGCCTTCGCGAAGTCCACGCGCAACTCGGCCGTCCCCCAATTTCTTGGTGGTCGGAGTCCCCGATCACTTCGATCGGATGACCACCCGACCACGTTCGCGGCCGGGAAGAAGCGCCTCGCGAAGGTGCTTATGGATGGCGGCAATGGTCTCAACATCTTTATGTTGAGACACTCGGCGCCATGGGGATCCCCGCTCGAGTCTCCGGCCAGAGCAAGGCGTCCCTCTCTGGCGTCATCCCGGGCCGCCAGCCCACCGCTCGAGGCGGATCAATGCCGTCACCTTCTGGAGGACCGGAAAATTTCCGCACGAGACCCTCACCTTTGAGGTCGTGGATTTCCCGGATCCTACCACGCCATCCTAGGGAGGCCGTGCTATGCCAAGTTCATGGCGGTCCCCGGCTACACCTATCTCAGGTGAAGATGCGGCCCGAGGAGTCATCACCGTGGCCTCGTCTTTCGGCTTGCTTACAATGCTGGCGAAGGCGATTGCGAGCTAACGTCGGCGGTCATCGCCTCGCCGAGCTCGCCCGACCTCTGGAGGAAGTCTCGAGTCCGCCCGAATCTAGCAAGGCGAGGCGGGATCCTTCAAGTCCGCCGAGGACACGAAGAAGGTCACGATCGATCGCCGAGATCGACCAAGACCGTGCGGTCGAACCACACTCCCGCCAAATAGGAAAGCGCTCGTCGACTTCCTCTGCGCCAACAACGGCGTCTTCGCATGGAGATCCTCAGGCATGCCGGGAATCCGAGGAAGTCGCGAGCACTCCTTGAGCATCAGACCGGGCTCAAGGCGGTCGCCCGCGCTGTTGCTTTGTGAAGAGAAGTGCGAGAATCATAGGGAGGAGATCGCCAAGCTTTTGGCTGCGGGTTTGTAAAAAAAGTGTGCCACCCCGGTGGCTTGCCAACCTGTACTTGTAAAAGAAGAATGGGCAATGGAGAATGTCGTTGACTACACAAGTGCGAACAAGGCATGTCCCAAGGACCCGTTCCCTTACCCGCGCTCGACCAAGTCGTTGACTCCATTGCGGTCGCGAAACCACTGTCGCTTCGGATGCCTACTCGGGCTATCACGGATAAGCGATGAAGAGTCCGACCAACCCGCGACTTCTTTCATTACCCCTTTTGGCTCCTTTTGCTACGTAACAATGCCGTTTGGTGCAAAAGCGGGTGCTACATATCAGTATTTGCATGCAAACGTGTTTCAACGACCAGATCGGCCGTAACATCGAAGCATACGTCGACGACATTGTCGTACATCGGCTTCATCGTCTCCGAGCGTGGCATCGAAGCCAATCAGGAGAAGATCTCGGCGATCACAAGGATGGGCCCGATCGGAAACCTAAAGGGAGTCCAAAAGCTGACAGGATGCCTTGCGGCCTTGAGCCGTTTCGTGTCTCGCCTCGGCGAGCGCGGGATCTTAGCTCTACGGTGCTCGAAAATCCGACCACTTGGTGGACCCGGGAGGCTCAGGAGGCCCTCACCCGCTAGAAGGCCTTCCTGACCTCACCTCTAGTCCTGGTCGTCCCGGCACCAGGCGAACCGCTACTCCTCTACATCGCCGCCACGACCCAAGTCGTAAGTGCGGCCCGCAATGGTGGAGCAGGCGGAAGAAGGCCGCGACTCAAGGTACAGCGGTGATCTACTTCATCGGCGAGTGCTTTTGAGTCAAGGCTCGGTACCGAGGTCGCGAAGCGCTCTACGCGGTGCTCATCGCGAAGAGGAGGCTGGTCCATTACTTCAACCGGCACCCGTCACCGTGGTGACCGCCGCCACTCGGCGAGATCATCACAACGCGATGCCTCGGAAGGATATCCAAGTGGGCACTCGAGCTCAGCGGTCACGACATATCGTGCGTTCCCGAGCAGCGATCAAGTCGCGAGCCACAGCCAACCGTCGCGAGTGGACGAAGCTTAGGCGCCCGGCGCTTCGAAGACCAATCTTGGGCGATGTGTTTGACGGGTCTTACACCAGAAGCGGTGTGGGCGCGGGAATCGTCATCGTCTCCCTTGCAGGAACAAGCTCGATATGCCATTCGGGTCTTTGTTCGCCGCGACCAACAAGCGTCGCGCGTCACGAGGCTCGTCAGCGGACTCGGATCATTTGCCGACCTCGGCGCTCACCGACTCTCGTCCGGGGACTCCAAGCTTGTCGTCGACCGGTCATGAAGGCTGCGGGCCAGAGGCGCCGCGTGGCGCATCTTGTCAAGAAATGCGCGAGCTCGAAGAAGCGGTTCAAAGGTTTTGAGCTTCACCATAGCTCTGAGCGCTACAATGGTGAGGTGACTACAGCCAATCTCGCCTCCGGCGGAGTCGATCCACTTTGGGATTTTCGTCCGGCCTTAGCGACCTTAGTCAAATGGACCCGGCAGCAAGCGGCCTCCCAACTGTCGGCGGTATTGCTCGGTCGCCGGGCGGTCGGACGTAGAGCCGCCCGGGTCGAGCCGCGACATGCTGACAACCGAATCCGACTGGATGAGACCCTTTATCGATCGCCTGACAGATGGGTCGCTCCCCAGCGACACAACTGAGGCCCGGCGCCTCGCTCGTCGGGCAAAATCTTTCGTCCTGGTCGGGCCAGACCTATACAAAAGGAGTCCCTCTGGAGTCCTCTAGAGATGTGTCCTGTCCAACCAAGGGAAGCAGCTACTGCTCGACATCCATGGCGGTGTCTGCGGCCACCATGCTGCGCCTCGATCCCTGGTAGGAAAAGCCTTCCGACAAGGTTTCTACTGGCCGACCGCCATATTCGGCGCCGAAGCGGATCGTGCGCACTGCGAAGGATGCGATTCTTCACCGGCGGACACATCTCCGGCTCGGGCCTTCTGAGCGATCCCCATCACATGGCCATTTGCGGTCTGGGGACTCGATCTGGTCGGGCCCTTCAAAAAGGCGCCCGGGGGCTTTACCCACCTCCTTGTCGCGGTGGACAATTTCACCAAGTGGATAGAGGCTAAGCCGGTCGTAAGCATCACGTCGGTGCAAGCGGCCACCTTCTTCGCGACATTGTCTTTCGATTGAGTCCGAACTCCATCATCACCGACAACGAGGCGATTCACGGGGAAGAATTCCTCGAGTTTGCGACAACTTCAATATCTGCGTCGATTGGGTGGCGTAACCCATCCGCGAACGACAGTCGGGCGAGCGCGAGCGGCATGATCCTCCAGGGCTCAAACCAAGGATCTTGATCGGTGAAGCAATTCGCGAGAGCGATGGGTGGCGAGCTACCCTCCGTCCTTTGGAGCTTACGAACCACACCAACAGGCGGCCGGGTTTACACGTTCTTCATGGTGTTCGGTCGGTATCTTGCCAACCGACACGGAATCTGGCGCCTCAAGGTTACAAGCCGATGAGGCTCGAGGCTCGTCTGCAACAAGGCGCCATCGACCATTTCGTAGAAGCGCGCGATGTGGCCATTCTACGATCGGCTAGGTGTCAACAGACACTCTGGCGCTACCACGATCGCCAAGTTCGATAATGATCCTTCAGCGTTGGCGACACGGTCTGCGCGGGTTCGAGCCAACAAAGACAAGCACAAGCTCGCCGCATACAGGAAGGCCCCTTCACGTCGTGGAGGTTCTCCGACCCGGCACCTTCGGCTCAAGGCGCGGGCGGCCACGTCCTCTTCAGCGCATAGAACATAGAAAAGTTAAAGCGATTCTATCCCCAAGATCTTTTCTTGTCCCTTGCCGTCTTTTCCTTTTTAGAGCACCGGTGGCGTCACGATGCTCGGGGGCTGTCGTTAGCACCCTCGTATGGGTCGCTTTTGGTCGGTAGCGCTAACGTGGGTCGGTGACCGAGCCGACCCAAGGTCTCTCGAGCGGCAACCATCTCAGCAGTGCTCGACCTCGCCCGGCTATGGTTGCAGTAGCACTTCACGGAAGAAAAGTACCCAAGCGAGGCGACCTTTGGTGTCGGGAAAACTCCTTTCGGCGTAGCTAAGTCACGTACTCACGTGGGTCGGTGACCGATCGACCACGGGGTCCTTCGTGGTAACCCTCTCGACCCAAGTACTCGGCCTCGCCCGGCCGGCTATGGTTGCAGTAGCACTTTGTGGCGAAGGAAGTGCCGGCGGGCGACCTTTGAGTCGTCGATAACACTCCTATCCCGCAAGTGCGCATGAATCTTTGCTAAGCGGAGTTCCTATCCTCACCCTTCCCTAGCAAACAATCAGACCTCACATAGCGAGCCCCACGGTCCTCAAAGCTATAGTCGGACAAGTACTCAATAGCATAAAAGGGCAAGAAGCGGACCAGAAACTTACTAAAAGCTTTAAGATTATTTGCATAAAATAGTCTTTTACAATCGAAGGATATGCCTAATCTTCTCTGCTCTTTGTGGAGGATGCTCTGGCGGTATGTGACGGCGATCTCAGCGTGTGGCTCGACACGAAGCTCGAGCCTATCCACCTCTTCGTCGTCGGTTCCCGGCAACCCCATTATTCACCACCGCAAGGTCAATGCCGTCATAATAGGAAGCGGTGTTGACCAGCGCCATAAACCCGGCGCGGCGCCCTCGCCTCTGGCGCTCTCGGCGTGCCCGGCACTTGGGTTAGCGCGATGGCGGCGAGCTCGAGCCGGCACGCGTCTGAGCGCTCGATCATGAGGGCGTCTGGCCGACCCTCCGAAGGGCCTCGGCTCTGCGGCCAGCTCGGACCGACCTCCTCGGCCTCCGGAGCGTTGCCAGCGCCACATCCGGCGTGGCTGAGATCCACGGGCCTCGGGCGTTTTCGCGCCTCTGCGGTCGGTGAGATTTTTCTACAGCTCTGCGGTCGGGGTAGCGTCGAAGCCACGTCCGCGGCGATCGCAATATTAACAAAGGATCGGGACTCTTCTGGCGCGAGCTCGTCGGTCGTGGAGGTCGACCTCCATTTAGTTAGCTCCTCGGCGGCGTCGCCTCGCCCGCGCCCGGCTCGGCGCCCCTCGAGCTTAGTCGGCTCGCCACAGGCGGGCCGCCTCCGACCGTGCGGTCGCCTCAGCGGCTACGGCCATGTCCTTGGCGTCGCTCGCCCCCGCTAGGAGGGTCTCGAGCTCTGCCACCCGTGTCGCCAGGGACTGGTTCGCCTGGCGCTCGTCAAACAGGGCCTGGGCGGATCGAACCAGCTCTTGACGGGCCTCCTCCGCTGCCTTCTGCTCGCGGCCCAAGGCCACCTGAGCGTCGTGTATCTCGGGGCACAGCCGATCGCGATCTTCCTCGGTGGCCAACCTCCGGCCGTGCAGCCCCTTGATAAACTGCGATTTCTCCCCCGAACGGGCACGCAAGCGCTGCGAGACACAACACTCCATTAGCTCGCGGCGAGTCCATCAAAAGCTACAAAGCCAAGTTTTGATCGACTTACCGTGCCAGCAGGGAGAATCTGCGTCGGAAACGCATGACACTCCATTAGAGCACTCGAGAGCGAGGGCCAGATTCTCTTGGATCCGCTTCGTCTCGGCCACTATACGCTTAACACCGTCTCGGAAGACGCCCCACTCGCGGTTTTCGCGGGTAAATCCATCGAGATGGTCGCCCACCGATCTGAGTGTCCCGCGCCGAGCAGTATAGCGGCGACGCACCGAGCGAGCCGCTTGTCGGCCCTAGCAGTCTCGCTGAGGAGATCAGCGGCGCCTCCCTCTGCAGCTCCGGGGGGACCACCTCCGATCCTTGGATTACCTCGTCTCGGTCCCGGCGGCGGCCTCACCATCACCGAGAGCACAGCGCGCCTGCGGCGGGCTCCGGTGGTGATGGCGGCAGCTCGGACCGACCTCCCTCGGCCAAGGGAGGGAGGCCCGTCTCGCCAAGCGATCGGGCTGCCCGCTCTCCGGCGCTCGCTGCGCGGCGTTTAACCGGCCGGATCGACCGAGCGTCTCTTCCTCGACCCGTGCCACGCCGATCGCCGCCCGATCGCGCGCCCGATCTTTGAAGTCGGTCGCGATCGCGATCGCCTCGAGTATTGCCGCGCGCGAACAATCAATAAATTGCTCGGGCAACCTAGTTCTGAAAAGTTTGAAGGAGGTACTTATCTGCGTCGATCGGACCTTGGCGGTGTTGCTTTTTCACGGCCCTCCTCGCGAGGCGAGTCGACCTCCGCTTCCCAAGACGACTCCAGAGACATCTCCGCTTAGGGCGCTGGCGGCAGCCTCTGGCGCTCTGCGCACCCGCCACCGCCGCACCGCTCGGGTTGCCACCGGTCGGCCGAGTCGGGGAAGACCAGCGGTGCGGGTTTCTGCGCTGCCCCAGCTGGCCGTTGGTGGTCGATTCCCCCAGCGGTGGTCTCAGATACGTCTTTGCCGCGTGCGGCCCTCGCCGCGCGCTCCCTCTTCCTCCTCGTCTCCTCTTTGCGCTTTTTACGCGCAACCTCCACCTGTGCGAGCTTCGCGCGGGCCTCCGCCCTGAGCTCTTTCTCCCCCGGCAACAACGTCCAGGAGGCAGACCAACAAGCCCACGGGAATCTGGTCGTGAGTCGGTGATCGCGAAGCACGGGGAAGGCCACAAGAAAGAGGAAAAAAGTTACAACTGGCTTACCAGATTTGGCGGGTTCCGGGCCGACCACCGCCTCGGTCGCGCTTCCACCCGTGACGGTGGACACCCGCGCCCCGACCTCCGACTGGGGGAGCTCGTCCTCCAGCATCCTCGCCGGGTCGGACCGCCCCCCGAACCGGAACATGGGGTACGGCCGATCCATCAGCGGTTGCACGCGCATCTCCATGAACGCACGAACAACTGCATCGCCGGTCAGACCTCGCCCCTTTTGGGTCTTGATCCGATCGATTATTTCCTCCACCCGGCTCCTCTCCTTCCGTTCGACGCCCCAGCCCCACTCGGGCTTTACCTCGGGAAGTCGACCGGTGTAGACGGGAGCGCTTTTTCCCAAGTTCTCGGCGTAAAGCCACTCGGAATGCCACCCCCGGTTGGACGACGGTAGCTTCAGGTCGATATAATCCGTTGCGCGCCCCGCGTGCAGTTGGAAAGCCACACCCGATGGGCACCGGCGCATCCGAGGGCTTGTCCTTCCTCGGCCGGGCCTGGAAGAAGTGCCTCCACAGTGCCCAATGGGGTTCAATCCCCAGGAAGGCCTCGCATAGCGTGATGAAGACAGCGATGTGAAGGAACCCTTTGGGGTTGAGGTGGTGGACCTCCGCCTTGTAATGGTGCAGGAGCCCGTGCACGAACGGGTGCAGCGGAAGCCCGAACCCGCGCTCGTAAAACGAGGTGGGCACGACGACCTCGCCGTCCCCCGGCGCGGGGTCGGCGGCCCCAGATGTCACCCTCCAGCCTGAGATGGCCTGCGGGGGCAGGAACCCCTTCTACACCAACCCCAGTGCGCGGCTGGTATGGATGGAACACGTTGGCCACGACATTTCCGACGGAACTGCGAAAAGGTGAAGGGGGAAAGTTGGAGGTTCTCTTTCTGGCTTTCGCTGTTTTCTTTCTTGACTCAGGCAAGCGAGGGAAGACGTAGAAAGCAAAGGCGGGAGGTTTGCACGAATGCCCCCGCACCCTATTTATAAAAGCCAAACGGGCGCCAGCCTAACAGACACCCCCTCGGGCGAAGCGTCGCGGCCGCCCTCGTCTGCCTGCCAGCTCTGCGGCGTCGGCGTCGGCCACCAACCGGCACCTGGTAACTCTCAGTTTCCAATTCCTCTCTGCATTTAATCCTGACAGGAGCCAAAAGACACCGCCTTGGGCCGTGCGTCCTGTGACACCCGATCTCGCCGGGCGGACGCGGCCGCTCCAAGGCTTGTGCGAGAGGCCCCATGGGCGTGCTGGCCGAAAATGGCAGAGAGTTGGCGACTCATGCTAGGCCCGACCAGTGTGGGTTCTAAAGCCATCCCACCAAGTGGGAATAAAACGCCCTTGTGAAAATTGGCGAGGGGCGAGTGCAGGCGAGCCCCGGTGGGCCTCTAGTTGGGGTGCAGCTAACGGCCCAATCGTCTTAACTCGTGTCCGAGACCATACTTCACACTCTCCCACGGAGCCCATCAATGGGTGATGACCACGGGTGCTCTGGGTGCGAGCGACCCGGTCCGATACGGGATCGAGTAAAGAAAGGTTTTTCATGGGTCACCCCACAGCGGGCCAGGACACCCTACTCTGGGACCGTCCGCTCGGAAGGGTCCCCCTTGGGAGGGACCTCCCAGGACCCACTCGGACTACCCGTTATTAGCTTCACGAGCACGGCGTTCAAACCAACGCGGGTAAACGCGCGTCGCTCACCCCCTCCAGGTCCCACACCTGCGGACGGGGCGTACACGTGTGATAGACAGCGGCCGTTCCTTTCGCAGCTACCCTCGCCGGACGAGGACTCGGGAGGGACGCCCAACGTCCAGCTGCGACGTTAAACGAGCACTCGGGCACCAGAACCTCCCGAGAGGCATCTGGTCGCCCCTGCCGACCAAGGCACCGTCAAGCTGCGACGTTAAACAAGCACTCGGGCACCAGAACCTCCCGAGAGGCATCTGGTCGCCCCTGCAGACCAAGGCACCGTCAAGCTGCGACGTTAAACGAGCACTCGGGCACCAGAACCTCCCGAGAGGCATCATTGCGCCCTGCGAGACCAAGGCACCGTCCGGTGCGGCGTTAAGCGAGCACTCGGGCACGTAAACCTCGAGAGGCATCTGGTCGCCCCTGCCGACCAAGGCACCATCAAGCTGCGACGTTAAACGAGCACTCGGGCACCAGAACCTCCCGAGAGGCATCTGGTCGTCCCTGCCGACCAAGGCACCGTCAAGCTGCGACGTTAAACGAGCACTCGGGCACCAGAACCTCCCGAGAGGCATCCGTCGCCCCGGTGACCCGGTGAGTCTAGTCACGACGTTAAAACAAGCACCCGAAGCCTCCCGACAAACATTTGAGACTACGAGAAAGGCGTCCGACCGCCCGCGCACAAGAAGAGCAATCTTCCACCGGCTGCCAAACCCTGAGGGGGTTAGTTGGGGAAAACGTCCAAGACAAGCTCATCACAAAGACACAAACAGTCACAAAGGAAAGGAAAATTTTATTATTGGCCTTACAGGCTCAAGCTTTACAATGCTACATAAGGTGGCCAACAGGCTCAAACACTACACAACGCTACGCAAAGCTACATGATATGGTGGAGCTATCTCAACACCAATCACTATATTACGATTTTCGGATCGCGCCAGTGCCGCCGCACTGACGGCTACCGGCGGCGCACCCGCGCCATCGCCTCCAGAAGGACCTCCCTCACCTCGAAGAGCCTCGGAGCAACCTCGAGCAGCGCGTCGACCGTAGCAATGTCGCGGGCCACGGCCTCCTCCTCCGATAGTTCGGCCATCGCCTAATCATGCTCGGCCTAGAGCTCGGCCAAAGGATCTTCTTCCTCCGCCTCACTCTCATCACCGAAGCAGAAGATCAGCGGGTGCCTCGAAGCCATTAGGGATTCAAGAAAGCAGACGCTGGGATGGGGACAACCGTTCAAGCAAGCGGTGGTGCCCCTATATACCCGGATGCAGGAAAATCAAACGACTGCGCATAAATGTCAAGCGTAGGAAAACGAAGCGCCCTTCGCCGGGTCCCGAAGTGGCGGAGAAGACGAATGGTCACGACGTACCAAGCCATGCGGGGCGCATGCAACGAAGCAATTAAAAGCTTCCGGCGGTTCGAATGCCTTTGGCAACTTTTAGGCAGCCGCGGATGCGCTAGAACACAACCGAGCTCAACCCCGACCGATGTCGAGCGAACTTCGCTCGGGGTTGGGGCTCTTGGCGAATACTCGTGCGAGGTACCCGCCGCCCAGGATGGCAAGCGGGCGCGTCAAGCCAGCTCCGACCGACAAGTCGTCCCGGGCCCAACTCAGACCAAGGGACTGCGGGGCGCGAAGGGCCTTCGTCCCGACGAGGCGGGCGAGCAATCCCGGCCAAGTGGACGCCGACCCTCATCACGAGTTGGGCTCTCTGAGCCCGACCAAGCTAAGCGACCTACACCAAGGGCCATGTGTCGAGCCTCCGCCGATTGTTGGCCGCGTGCCCTACGGACGAGATCGTTGAAGTGGCCGTGCAGGCGGTGGCCTTCGCCAAGGCAAGACGAGGTTGCCCAAGTCAAAACTCGACCCCATCGCCCACCACCGAAGCATGGGGGCGCGCTCTCCCGAGGTAGCACGGGGCTACGCCGCAACATCGGCCTGCCGGGTTCCCGGAGGGCGGTGCGTTGTTTCTCAAGGAAGCGGCGGCCCGATCCGCGCTCGACAAGCCTTCCAAATCCGGTGTGGGCGAGGCCGGACGGCGACCAATCACCAAGGCGAAAGACTAGGGCTCCTAGTCTAGTTTTCTCCTTCCTTCCTTCCTTCCTTCTCCCAATTCTCAATGTAACCTGCCCCTTCCGCCTATATAAGGGGGGGCAGGGCCCTCCGGGAGAAGGAGAGAGGAGACAAAACGGATTGAGCGGATAGACACACGCACACACACGGGACAACAAGAAACACTCTTGTGCTCAAACCGTCACTTGTAATCATTTGTGCGACCTCTGCACTAAAAAGCAATACAACATCGCCACACGAATGGAGTAAGGACATTGGCCGAACGATTATCGCCTTGGACTTTTGAGTCTAACCATTCAGGGAGAGGGAACGCGTGGCCCCTTAGACTTACAAATTTACTTGCCGGTGCTCGAAACGCCGACACCTAGTATCAATTGTGATTTTCAAGTGAAGTATGATCACAAAAAGTTGTGAATTCACGGCATAGTTCATTCATCAGTTGTGAGAGGATGAACCTTGCTAATCTAGGTGCAAATTCAACCTATGCGGGACTTACACCAAAAGACCGGTATATTAACAACACTTCAGTACAATGATCTTTGATATCTTTTCTGTTGTTGGCTTTGAAATTGGTGGGGATTGTTAGAAATTGGCCCATGAGAGGTTTATTTTCTTTATTCCAAAGCATACATGGTTTAGTACCATATTGTCTAGCCAAGTAAAGGAAAGTTAATTTATAAAGTGGAGTTCTTGCCACTACTTGAATAATGTGGTATATGGCATGAGGATGATATAGGGTGGACATTGGCTAAAGATATACGCACGCATGCGCGTATTCACGTATTTTCACATAAAAATTCTTGTGACTTGTGACTTGCGACTGTGTCGTGTCGTAGAGTGTCTCCTGGCACTTTGAATTCACCTTTTATTTTACTAAATCTTGCAATTATCTCTTTATTCATTCTGTTTAAATGAGATTTAAACATCAATTTTAATTTGGTGTAAGTGTCATAACACCATCAGTTTCGAGTGAGTTAATTGATATTATGCGATCGATTCACACGGTAATTCTTTGCATTCAATCGACATAATCTTTGTCGATTCTTGACGACGCGTTGTAAATAAACACCTAAAGACGTCTAGGCCAGAGACACCGAATTCCTTCTCCATTCTTCCTCCTTCTCTCTAAATTGTTGTACTGTTGTGTTGAGCTGCTGAACCCCACTGGCCTTCCTCCTCGGTGTGCATTGTGAAGGAGGGTGAGCAGTACTTTCAAGCCGCTGCCGCAGAGATCACCTGTTCGGGCCGGTAATAAGGTTTTGGATAGCGCATCAGCGCGACCGCTTTGCTTCTTCCTCAACATTGACTACTTCCATGACCACGTTTGCGCTACCCTGCTTCATGTTCTTTATTAAGCCCAATTGTAAGTCGTTCGTGTGATCGATCGACTCTGTTAATTTATAATACTTGAGCATACTCTGAAGTACAATATATTGTCTATTTTTTTATGCATATATAGTCTTTTATTATATTTGTCTCCGAATAAAATCTAGAATAAAAATATTACGTATATTTCCAACAATTATGTCCACGGGATTAACACAAGATCCAGAAATGTAACTCCATGTGCCAAAATTGTACAAAACCAGGTACACCCAGCGTCACCAACAACAAATCTATGTACAATCAAATGGGAGAACGCTCCAAAAGAAAAAAAAAACGATGGTCCTCAGCGCGCGCTGGTGATCCGTGCAGGAAGAAGCAAGGAGGAACCTTCCTCCATCCAATCCTAGCCTGTCAGAACTCAGATGGAAGCGGATCGGGTCGAAGCAAATATCTGCCTCGTCTTCTCAAGATCTGTGCCGCTCGGCAGCCTCCCCATCGCCGGCGCCGGAGCCCTGCCCTTCGCCGCTGCCGCGGAGTCCCCGGCCACATTTATGCGCACCTCCGGCTGGGCCTCGTTGGTCGCGGCGTCGTCCAGGTCTGGCGCCTCGACGTCCGCGCGGCACAGCGGGCACGTGGTGTTCGCCCGGAACCACGCGTCGATGCACTCCACGTGGAACTGGTGTCCGCACCGCGGCAGCTCGCGCGCCTTCTCGCCGGGCTCGAACTCCGCGAGGCAGACCGCGCAGTCCCCGGCCCCGGCCCCCGCGGCGACGACGGGGAGCACGCGGAGCACCGCGGGGTCGAGCCCGCGCGGCGACTGGGCCGCGGCGCCGTCGCGCTCCTCGTCGGCGCCGCCGGAGATGGCCAGGCTCCGGAGCAGCCGGCGGCGGTGGGGGAAGTGCCGGCGCCGGGCGCTGTTGTACAGGTGCAGCGCGACGAGCGCCAGGAGAATGCCCGAGAGCGCCCCCGCTGCGGCGAGCAAGACCTTGCCGGCGATGGCGTAACTCGACGGCGCGTCCACCTGTCCTGCTACGTGGGTCGGGTGATTTGGAAGTTGATTCTCCCATGAAGCATTGCAGGGGCCCACGACACATGGGATCTTCGGATGCGGTAGATCGGCGTGTGTACAGTCACCATCTCCTGCGGCCATGGCCTTCACTGTACTGAGCTGCAAAGCAAACGGCTACGAATTCGTCGCAGATTTGGTGTTTGGGGAGTGTGCAGTTTTGGGTTAGTTGCGGCATCTTATACGCAGTATTAAGGACTAAGATGCGCTCCTAATACTGCGAAAACATAAGGAAACGGAAGGGTATTATCGGGGTTTCGATTTTGGCGGGCCGTGAGGGGCACGCTCGGGAGGCCACAGACCCGCTCGGTTGGCTGAGCTGACCGTCCGTACCTCGATGGCGGTCAAACCAACGGCCGTGATGTGTCCGGCGCAAGGACGTGGGGGTAGCTAATTAGGGATGAAGCGTTTGGTCAAGGCCAGGGTTGACGAGCAATGAGTCTTTTCTTTTCTTAGCTGGATTGGAAGTCATTTTCATGACTTACCAGCCACTTGGAAGTCGTTTCTCGTCGCGACTTGGACTTCGGCAAAATGTCCGTGGGAGCGATGGGAACAGAGAACGCGCGGACCAACGCGGGCCGCGGGCGCTCCCCGTTTCCGAAGTCGAAGCTTTGCTGGCTCTCTGCACATTTTTTTTTTACTCCGCTCTTTTATCGAGCAAAATTGTAATTCTAATAATCTACCTGACTAGAGGTGGGCGTCGTGCCAGGCCGGACCGGTCCGGCACGGGCCCATCGTGCTTCGTGTCTAAACCGTGTCGGGCCACGACAGCTCATCGTGCTCGCCGTGCCGTGCCATGTCGGCCCAACTCGCCTTCGATGAGCCCAGGCACGGCCCATTTGCGCTTCGTGCCTGCTTCGTGCTGTGCTGGCCTAGGCCCGACCCATTTGCACTATTGTAACGAGAGGAAAGGAGCCAGAGATACATAGAATTAAGGCAGTGAATGCAAATATTATGAGAAAAAGAACTAAAATTTATTTATTATCGAACAGTTATATAGAGCGAGAAAGATGTGCTCAACACAGACGAGAGAGGGGACAATGGGCGAGAAAAAGAGTGAGCGAGACAGACGAGAGAGATTGTGAGGGAGATTGAGAGAGACTGGTGAGAGAGAGAGAGAGCTGAGAGAGATTGAGAGGGACGAGCGAGAGAGAGCAGCTTCTTGTACCGTTCTCAATCTCTCTTAGCTCTCTCTCTCCTGTTTTATCTGTCTTTCTCAGGCGTCGACGATAGGGGTGACGTTCATGCTACTGGGTGCATCTATGACGGTCATGTTCTGTGAGTCAGTGACTTTTATGCTAAGCTTCTTCCTCATGCTCTGGATCATCAGGCCCAGTATAGCCCACTCTACAGTGTCGTGCCGGGCCGGGCCGTCCATCGTGCCTGATTCTCGAGCCCGGCACGGCCCGTGCTACAGTATCGTGCCGGCCCGGCATGGCCCACTTCGTGCCGGGTCGGGTTTCGTGCCGGACCGTGACGTCGTGCCTCGGACCGGCTCAAAAGAGCCCGGCCCGAGTGCCCACCTCTATTCCTAACCATAGATGCATACCGTGCCCTCCTACCTGAGCAGAACACTGATACCGTAGCATCTCCCATCATCGTAACATGTCGAGAGGAACCACCACGACAGATAAGCTACTGCGGTACATGAGCTCAATAAAAAAGTAGTGCTGCTACCTGCTGTGTTTGTCATAAAGCTGCCACAGTGGACAGAGCCGATACAGTGCTAACGGTCTGTTGTGATAGAAGAGCACGATAAATCACACGTGTTGTCTGTAGATGTTTTCACGGTTGAGAACTGACACAGACAAATACACGGAGACTTCCCCGAAGTCGGTCGTCGTTTGCGTGGCCGGATGGATGGATTAGCAGCTTGCTTGGTCGTACCAGTGCAGGGAAGTTCCTGGAAACACCGCGGTCGTCGGCATTACCTCGGATGCGACGGCAGGAGGATTTTTCTAACACGGCACAAAGTGGAAACGGATCTCACTACACCGCTGGACCTATGGAGGCAAGTGTGGACGGAGCCCACGCTATTCCGACTTCCCAGTGGTATGCTACTTGGGCCAGGCAATTAGCTTTGCAAATCATGATCAAGTTATTCATCATACAATTTGCGACGGCCAACAAGTGCCATGTAATCTAAAAAAACAGCTTATTTTTACTCATTGATTACAATAAATTAATTTATATTGTTTTGTGATGTTGCTCACAGTAGGTATCGCTGAAGTATAAAAAATAAAATGTAAAACATGGCAAATGTCATTTTGTAGAGTAATAATTTATAATAATTTTAGCTAAATAAAATGTTTGTAATTAATACTAAATATAAATACAAATATCAATAAGCGTGCATAGTCGTCCTCTAACTTCCCTATTAAATGGTCATATCGTGATTAATTCCTTAGCAATACCCACTGTTTGAAATCTCGATACCGCTCTAAATACCGTCCATGACCGGAGAACGAAATCTCGGCGAGATCATGATTTTTCAAATAAATTCTGGCCGAAATATAAATTTTGAATTTGAATTCCGGTTTGTTTGGAACCGAGATCTCGCCCAAATTACCGAGATCTCGGTTAATTTGGGCAGCGAAAAAACGGGGTCAAACGGAGTCCAAAAATTTTGAAATTTTTTCTGGAGATTACTAACACGTTGTTTATATTGTCATAAAAATTTCATATAATTAAAAATCTTGTGTAATTTTTAAAAATTCAAATATTGGTTGTGTGCTAATAAAACGCTAACCGGCAATTTCGAACCGAATTAAAAATGACAAACCACATAATAAATATTTGAAATTTTTTGTGCATGATTATGACATACCACCAATCTTTTCATAAAGTTTTCAGGTCATGGTGAAGCTTGAGAGAATTTTTAAAAATCGGAGAGTGTTCATAGCTATATGGAAAATGCTTGAACGGACGTTCGAAAATTTTCAAATTTTGATTGGATGGTCGTGATGTATCATTAACCTTGCCATAAAATTTTGAGGTGATTATGAATGCGTGGAGTTACAAATTTCGGTAACATTTCAATTGAAATTTCGATTTCGAGAGTCACAATTGGAAACAATCAATGTATATTTGCATGGCATTTAATAGGTATGAAATAAAATTGATACATATGAGTATATGACAAATTATGACATATGTGCATCGCAATAAACTCAACGTATATCTACATCACGTACCTACGAGTAGTAGTAAGCCTGCGGTGCAAACTCTATCTCCGCGTTATCGACAATGACCTCGTGATACTTCCTCTCGTGTTGTTGCTTGTATTCTTCCCAAGTCATGTCCCGCGGTAGGTAGGCAGACTTCCAATGTTTGTAATGAGCCATCCAAGAGCTATAATTCTCGGACTGGTGAAGGTAGTGAACACTGACAGATGAATGTCGTGCGTACGGATCGGCGTATGGATCAGTGTAGTCAAACGGCCAAGAGATGCTCGATCCGTCATAACTCTGTCTGTAACCGTACCCACCCTAATCCCCTCCATAGGGTATTGAACCGTACCCACTATGGTCAGTTGGGAAACCCAAATGGCTCTCAGACTGGCTGCTACACCATGAGCTTGCGTCATCCTGTGGTTGTGCTGCCTGTCACCCACCCCCACCACTCGATGCACCCTTCCCCTTACTACGGGTCTGCCTCTGTGAGCCCCTCCTCGACGGGCTAACCCCCTGTTGCGATTGTGGTTGTAAACGGAGGCACGTAGTAAATCAACCAATTTCCGTCCCATCATCGCTGGGAGTGTCTGTCTTTGTCGCTGAGCTACTACTGAGGCACTGCTCATTATCAAAAGGTGTATTTGTTTCATCATCACTACCGACATAAGGCTCATCATCCCCTATTCCTTTTCCTTTTCCCTTAGGATGTTGGCTGCCCGATAATTTCTCCAAACCACGTAAAGCTCATGTCAGCATGTCGTCGTCGGCAGCGTCGTTACCACGCTTTCTCTTCCCTTTGTGCGTGTCACCGACCATGCGCTCGGCCCAATCTGGGAGGCTCTTCCCACCTGTGGCCAATTGGAAGTAATATTAACACCGTTGCGAGGTTTCAACATACATGATTGACAAGTCGAATGGAAAACAATTACATTGGTTACTTGTAGCCTTGTTCATCTCTTCTGGTGGGATGGAATCTACCACGAATCTAGCAGGGAGAGGTGGGTCGATCTTGTCCTTTTTCTTCTCCCGACCTCCATAGAGGTCAACTAGCATGGCCTGCCTAACCACTTTAGGCACGCTTGGGCAGGCCCTCACATCGCCGACGCGTTCAGCCAGATGTTCCTTCAGACGGATCACCCCTCCACTCTTCATGACATGCCTGCAGTAGTTACATTTCGACCCAGCAGGTCCGACGCGCTCCCCATGCTCCCATATGGTCCCTGTACGATCTGCCATCACGAGAAACTGCAAAGAAACAAAAAAGGATGTACTAATGCATGAAGTGGTACTGCACCCTTAATTGTAGGAAAAATAATGATTAGGTACATGCAACGGGAGTTCAATGTACATACGCATGGGGGATAAAAATATCAGAGCATACATCCCAACACCAACCATACGTGTATACATAGGCTAGCATTAGTTAAGCTTTTGCATGTACAAACTTTAAATGCATGATTAAACATTAGAAGATGTGTGGCATCCCTGTGATTGTGATCATCACACTTATGCAGGCTACATCAAGCAGGCTACACTGATGCAGACAGGCCGTAGGCCATGACTCAAATCACAGTAAAAGAAGCAAGTGTAAGCACTGATATTTCATTTGTAAAGACACGAGAGATCACCCAAAATACACATATTCGACATATATGTTCACTAATCCAGCCATACATACTGATATATCACCCAAAATACATGAGATCTCGGCTTTGAAAAGATTTTTTTTCATCACCTGAAGAGTTCCTGGACTGGGCGAAATCTCGCCAAAATGAATCGAGATCTCGTTTTCTCCGGGCGAGATCTCGGTCTGCACCGTCGGATATGGCCGGAGATGCGCCGGAGTTGGCCGGAGATGCACCGGAATAGCCTGGAGGCAGTGAAGGCGATCTTCATCTTCGGCTAGAGCTTCTGTGTATGAATGGGTAAAGTGTGAGGGTGAATCATCTATACCCCTTTATAATGCATCTAAACAAATTTTCCTACATCCACCCTAAATAATACACCTCATTAGAGATGGCCTAATGTTCGTGCACCCAGCAAAACGTCCCCAGAAACTTGCATTCATCAAAATGAATGTCTCAGATCTTTCCTCAGTTTTACTCACCCACATCCGATGGTCATTATTTAGTGTGTCTAATCATCTCTGTGGCCCACAACAGACCTCCCCACCTACATATTTGGAAGGAGAGCGAATCAAACAAGGAAATAAATAAGGAGGATCCGCATGCAAGGAAACCAGATTTGAATTTTTTGCTGGCCAAAATTGTACGTACTACATATTTGGAAGGAGGTGAATCAAACAAGGAAATAAGCAGGAGGATCCGCATGCAAGGAAATAAGACTTGAATTTTTATTGTCACGGCATTGTGATCGTATATTTTTACGAATATGACCTTTCTCGAGACTTTTTACGGATCTAGCCTCATAGAGCCTAATTTGGTAGACGGAGAGCTTTGAATTTTGTTTTCATTTTTATCTAAGGAACCAAGCATGCGTGAGTGCTACTTAATTTTTTCAATTTTTTCATATTTTTCCGAAATCATCCATGTGGCCCACAATGACCTTCCTCACCTCCAAAGCATCAACAAGGAAAAGGAAACAAGCGTCCCGGAATCAAGGAAAAGGAAACAAACGTCACGGAAAAGGAAAGGACCATACATTACGTCTTTGGAAAAGGAAGCGGGAGATGGGGCGTGGCCGGGAGAACGCAGTCGCAATGGCTCCACAGTCGCCATCGAGTGGTTTTGCCGACGCGGCGATGGTTCTGGTCAGCGACCTCGCGGCGCCGTGCCTCGGTAAATTTATAATTTATTTTTTTTGAAAATAATTTTATTAAGTACAAAATAATCGAAAGTTTTTTGAGAATTTTTCTAGAATTTTTAACCTAATGTGCTATCTTTTAAAAATCCTTCTATATTTAAAAAAATGAAGGCAACTCACCAGTAGCTTCTTTTAGTGCGACCTGGACTGCAGAAGCTTCTTCTCTTCCCTCCTCCATTAAAGCAAGAAAGAAGCTCCAAAGCTCCATCAATCCCGCACCAAATCTCCTCTTTCCATCTATGGTATTAATTCCCCAAATTTAGTGCTCTATTGCCAAAATTTTCTCCCAATCGATTTGATCCTAAATTATGGTTTCCATAAATATGCTTGTTTGGTGCTATAAAAGCCGTGAGCTCTCCTCCACCCCATCGCATTGCGTAAATCCCCAAGTGCTCCCTCTTGTAAAGATCGCCGGATTTTGGAGGTAACCCAAGCCATCACCGTCATCTTTCCCGATGAAATTCACCGCAACCGTGACTCCTCCCCATGAAGCGTCGGTCTTGGCGATCTCGCCGCACTGCTCGACCACTGCGATCGGCCGGCCACCTGGCCTTCCTCCCCTGCACTGGCCAAGCCGCAGAGCACGCTATGCTCTCTGTGGAAGTTGCCAAAAAAATAATTTAAGATCAGAAAATTCTTTTTTCTTTCTCTTTCTTGATTTAAAATCTTTTGGGAGCTCGTTTTCCGCCTATTCGACCTCCATTTAGTTCCGTTTTCTTTCTAAATTCATTTAAAATTCTAAATTTCTCTTTTATTATTAAGTGTTGTATTCATACTTATCTTCTCATTTAATTGATAAGTGGGTGTACTGCCGTCGTAGCGTTAGCACAGGCACTATACTAGTGATTGTAATGTGTACTAAAGTAACTAGGTTTGCAAGACATAGATAAATAAATTAGTAACTCAATGTTGTTAAGCAACACAGCATTAGCCTAGTGGTAATGTCTCAAACATTTGAAGAGGAGGTCTTGGGTTCGAGTCACAACTATGACGCCTTTTTTTGCAAGATTTTTTGGCATAGTTCTAAGGATGCAAAAAAAATTGAAAATTTCTGGACAGTCCTCAAGTATCCATAATGTTCTCATAAATTTTTCAGAACATGATCAAAGCTAAACAATTCCCAAAAAATGTGATAGTGCTACTTCTCACTTTTCGGACTTTAGAGCGCGTGTCGATAGAGTTTACAGTTTTTTATTGACCAACAAAATAGATTCAAATTTTTTGAAACTTTTATAAAATGGTTATAACGAAATTCTTAAGCTCTCATAAAAATTTTAGGTCATGATCAAACTGGGAATTTTTTATAAAATTCTATCACGGTTACTACCTCATTTATGCCTATTCTGTTTTTTATTTTTAAAATATAACAAATCAACTTATAATATTTTGAAAATTTTTCTGTATGATCCTACACTTGTTATGATGGTGCCATAAATTTTTAATACCATGAAGCATATTCTACCATTTTATAAAAATCCAACAGTGTTTCTACTGAAATTTTAAAATGTCTCAAAAAAATATTTTTCAACTAATTATCATGTAAGATCACCTTTTCTAGAGTAATTGACCTAAATCCGGCCAAATCCAGGTGTAAAAAATAAATTCCGGACTAAACTAGAGAGATCTCGGGCGGTTAGGGCGAGATCTCACCGAGAAAAACCGAAATTACTGTAGCATTTGAATTTTTTTATTTTTCCGAATTCGGCCGGGAGTTTAAATTTCGTCCAGCTCCGGAAAACGGGATCTCAGCGAGAAATCACGAAATCTCGTCGAGATTTCTAACCTTGGCAATACCCCATCCGTCTGTCAAGCTTATACTATAGACTGTTGGGAAACCATGTGGCCCATGCAGGTCCACGATGGCCCCTTAGCCAAAACCTAGGCGACTACTATATAAGGAGGAGGGGGTCCCTCATTGTACAGACAATTGAAAAGCAATAAAGAGTTCTCTCGCCGTTCCTCCTATATCCTGTGTTCATCTTTCTCCCTCTCTGTTCTCCACTTCAGATCTGTTCGGGAACCCCGGACTATTCGATAGCGAGGTTCCTTAACACGTTATCAGCACGAACCTCTACCGGCGAACGGATTGAAAAGGTGAGAAAAGGTGAGGTTCGGCAATTGAATCTAGTCGCTTGTTATTTCTATGCATGCATCTAACCCACGCATCCGTACTGCGTTCGTCACGTGGCACGAAGCTACAGCAACATGAAGCTACAGTACACAGTTTCTGTTCATATTACGAAAAAAACCACTAGTCGTGCGCGCCCGAAGCACCACGCCACCACCTCGGCTTGCGCGCTTGAAGCCTTCGCTGCGGTCGTGCATGCTCGAAGCCGCTCGTCCCGCCATGCGCGCCTGTAGCGCCATTGCTGTGGTCCCCGTGCACGAACCACCGACCGGCCGCTTCGCCTCGGCTTTCTTGTCGTCGTGCGCCACCTCGCCCAAAGCGAGCTCGCCGACGTAGAAGTAGCGCCGCCGCCGCATGGTTCCCATCGCGCCCGAGATGGCAGCCTCGCGCTTTGAAGTCGCCGGCTCTCCCCACCACGCACGAAGCGTCGCTCTTCGGCTCCGCCGCGCGCCGCTCTTCTCCGCGTCGTCGGCTCGAAGCCGTCGCCGCCACGCGCCGCCCTTCTCCGCGCTGTCGCCACGCGCCGCTCTGCTCCGCGCCACTTGGCCACGCCGCACAGCCCATGCGGAAGAGGAATGGCGGCTAGGGGTGGGAACCCTCGCTGATGAGGACATCAACCCGAAGGATACGACCGCTGCCACTACTCCCTCTCCGACTGCGACATCTTCATCGCAAAAGGGCCTTAATCCAGAAGCTCAGCCTTTCAAGCCCATGACAAAGAACCAGCGCCTCAAGCACACACGCCAAGGACAGCCCATACTCAAGGAAGACTCGTATGGAAACCCAAGATGCCAAAAAAACCGATTCGGCCATCGAGCAGCACGCCAACTTCAAATGGGCGTAACTCGGGCTCCCGAACTCCGTTTTTGGCGTGTGACCACCCGTTTGAAAGCTTAGGAGATAAGATTTCCAATAGATTTAGCCTCACCTTCCAATTCACTCCAGATAGACAGGAACACGCAGAACAATATCACAGGCCAAATCTGTCAAGTGCTGCGTCACCGTATTTTTGGGCCCATGGCCTATGTATGGTAAGAGTTGCGTAGTGGCCGACCCTATTTTGGACGTCTCAAGTCTGGTCTCTACCCTATATAATGCACCTGCCGTCATACTTTGGGGTTTAGGTTTTGTTGTGTTTTGGTAAACCCCGTGTGCGTCCCTCCTCAATTTTGCGTGTGTCGACTAAACCACCCGAGTTGAGAAACAGAACCTCACCTTGTTTTCTTTGAGATTATTGGATTGAAATTGCTATCACCTTGTTCTTGCATGTTCTTGGTTGCAATAGGTACAAGGATCGATCAGGTCTTTGATTCGGTTGATCGCCTCGTGTGGTGATGTTGCAATTGTTTGGTTGTTGATCTTGTGGTTCCAAATCATCGTATCGTTCTCATCAAAAGATCGGGACAACCCTATTGCACATCACTCGTCGCCGCGCGTGTTATGGGCCGAAGGAAGAAGAAAAAAAGAGAGAAAAAGAAGAAAAAATAGCAGAAAAATTTGGAAAATTGCTAGAAAAATCCAGAAAAATTATTTGACTCTGTTTTAATTTTCTAGCATTATTCTCTACTTTTATGAATTTTTTTATATGATTTTTAAATTCGTTGCTTTGTTTAGTATACCGGAAATGCATGAGAATTTAATTTCTGCATTTTATGTTTTTTAGATTACACGCAGTAATCTAATGACGGAATTGTGAAATCATGCAGATTTCCGGCATCGTGAACCGTGAGTTTGAAGAACTGGCCCCGCACAGTCAGAACTACCTTACTTGGGCATTGGACGTGAAGATCGTACATGGGGCCAAGAAGCTCCGTGCTGTGATCGGTCTAGGGTCCTCGAAGGACGTGCAACCTATCGTTGAGCAGAACGATCAAGCCTTGCACTTTCTCAGGCACCACCTCTCAGCCACTCTGAAGAATGAATACATGGCTCAGGAGAGTGCATTTGAGCTTTGGACTGCACTTCAAAAGCGGTTCGAGAAGCTCAAGTACACCATCTTGCCCCAAGCACAGCAAGATTGGGTCCGTTTGAGGTTTGCGGACTACAGAACAGTGTCCGAGTACAATTCTGCCTTGCACAGAATTTGTACCAATCTCTCCCTATGTGGCAAGAAGATCACTAACGAGGAGAAGATTGAGAAGACTCTCTCCACTTTTCACCCAAATGCTATCCAGAGTGCCCGCTGCTATCGTCAGGACGCATACAAGGAGTATAGCGAACTGATTGATGTCATGCAAGTTGCGGAGTCACAAGACGATGTTCTATGCAAGAACTTCGTCTCACAGCCACCTGGAAGGGGCATTGGCACAGAAGTCAATGCCAATAGCTATAAGGTCAAAAAGCCCACTCATAGAAAGAAGGGCAAGTAGGGTGGAAAAGAGAAGTATCAGGCCAAGGGAAAGTCCAAAGGCCCAGTGAAGGATGACAAGACACACGCCAAGCCATATAGACAGTAGAACCAAACATGCTTCAGGTGTGGTACTTGGGGACACTGGTCAAAAATATGCCGGGAATCCAAGGAAGTGATCAACGCATATCAGGCCAAGAGGGCAAAAGAAAACGCCCCAGCAGAGGCGCACTTCGCCAAGATTGGTGATAACGATGCCATGGATGTGGATACCCCACTTGCCTCATCCTCACAGACTAGCCTGGACATCGATGCTGCAGCTAAGCTCGTGGCAAATGAAGAGAAAACTTCTGTCGATGACATAGAAGCAGAAGTCAATGCTTATTTTATAGATTTCACTTAATGCATGAATCGTTTTTTTTTTGCTTTTTTTAGAATATGGTTGTTAGCGAATTTCTTTTGAATAATGAATTGTAAGCTCTAGAAGAGCATACTACTCTCATGAATAAATATGCAATTTATTCTTTATTTCAATATTCTTTAATTTGCAAGCAATGTTTGAATTATTTTGCCATTGTCTGATTGGAGTTATATTTCTTTTTTAGAAATCTTGTAGCGCCCAAATGGAGGAGATATGTATTGTTGATAGTGGCACAACAAATACCATCTTAAGAGAGTCCAAATACTTCCAGTCGATCACGAAGAACGCTGGAAGGATTACTACGATCGCAGGAAGCGATTCCTATATAATAGGCTCCGGAAGAGCCACAATTATATTGCCAATGGGTACAACTTTGGTAATTGAAGAAGCCCTTTTGTACCCTGAATCAACGCGCACTCTCTTAAGTTTCAAAGACATCCGCGCCAATGGGTTTCACGTAGAAACCAGTGAAGAAAATGGCAAAGAATACTTGTGCATTGTGAAGCACGCGGTATGTGGGAAAATGGTATTAGAAAAATATCCCTTATATGAATCTGGGTTGTACTACACGAAAATACATGCACCCGAAGTGTATACTTCCTTGAAGACTGTCTTTAGAAGCTCTGAGTTATTTTCTTTATGGCATTGTAGATTAGGTCATCCTGGTCTTAGAATGATGAGAAATATAGTGAACAACTCACAAGGTCATGGCACTAATGTTAAGAATTTCCCGAATCATGAAGATTTTGTGTGCCTGCATGTGCCACCGGAAAATTAATAACTAGACCCTCTATCATGAAAGAGCAAAGTGAAATCCCTGCATTCCTGGAACACATCCAGGGGATATTTGCGGCCCAATTCACCCCTTGTCAGGGCCATTTTGGCACTTCATGGTGCTCATCGATGCTTCCTCAAAATGGTCGCATGTATGCTTATTATCAATAAGAAACCATGCTTTTGCAAAGCTGATCTCGCAGATCATAAGAGTTAAGAATGCTTTCCCTGATCATCGCGTGAAGTCCATTAGAATGGACAATGCCGACGAATTTACTTCAAAGGCATTTGATGATTATTGCATTGCAACATGGATAGCAGTTGAGCACTCCGTACCGCACATCCATACGCAGAATGGACTACTTGAAGCATTAATAAAGAAGATTAAATTCATTGCCAGATCGCTTTTGCAGAGTTGTAACTTGCCCAACACTTGTTGGGGACACACAGTCCTACACGCAGCAACTCTCATCAATTTCAGACCTTCGGCCTACAACATCTATTCCCCTATGCAACTAGTGCACGGGGTCATCCCGAAAATCTCCCATCTCAAAAAATTTGGTTGTATAGTATATGTTCCTATACCACCCCTACAGCGGACTGCAATGGGCCCTCTCCGCAAGTCTGGGATATACGTTGGTTATGAGAGTGCATCCATAATCAGGTATTTGAAATCTATGACTTAAGACTTGCATACATCCCGATTCGCTGATTGCATAGTTCACGAGGATCGTTTCCCGTCATTAGGGGAGGAAATCAACCTTTGGATGAAAAATATCGGGAAATCATATGGCATTCCATTAGAATCCCTGCACATGACCCCCGCACTAATGAAGCAAATCAAGAAGTCCAGAAGATAATTGATTTGCAGAATTTAGCAAATGAACTACTGCTCATTTTTGTGATCTCAAGGGCGTGGTTAAGTCGCATGTTCCCGCAAGAAATGCACCAGAGAGGGTGGAAATACCAAAGAAAGCAGAAGGTATCCCTCATCCTGTTCAGAGGCGTCAAAGAAAAAGAACATAAAATCTGGCTCCTCAAACCCAAAGTACCCTGAGACGTCTGGAGAAAACTGGGCGAGAGGACTTACCACAACCAATCATGAAAATGCCCCAAGGAAGGAAGGAGAGCCAGTTGAGACCTGGTATTGGAAATAAGCCGACGGAAAAGGCAATTGCAGACTTGAATCTTCCACTGCAGGATGCCGCCGAAAATAATGTGTGCGCACACATGGGCGATGAAAAGCTAAAGGAACTTGCCCTTGCAATGGGAGATAGCAGCGAAGAGCAAGTAGAAGTGCATGAAGCACCCCATGATGAAATGGCCATAAACTTTGTAATAACAGGAGAATCCTTGAATAGAGCAACAGCCAATGTCGATGCATACTTTGCAAAGAAGATTGCCTTGATCATTGATCATAATCCCGAGCCTGCATCTCTCGCTGAGTGCAAGAAAAGGCTAGATTGGGAAGAATGGAAAAAGGCAATCACTGCGGAATTAGTCTCTCTGAACAAGAGAGAGGTGTTTAGACCCGTATGCCGCACACCTCCCATATAAACCACATGAGGTCACAAATGGGTCTTTGTTCTAAGAGAAATGAAAACAACGGTTGTAAGGTACAAGGCAAGGCTTGTAGCTCAAGGTTTCCCTCATCGTCCTGGGGTTGATTATGAAGAAACCTATTCTCCGGTCATGGGAGGAATTACCTTCAGATATTTGATCTCAATGGCAGTCAACTTGAAGTTGAAAATGAAGCTAATGGATGTTGTCACACCATATTTGTATGGAAACTTGGATTGTGAGATATACATGAAAGTACCGGAAGGTATTCCTATCCCGAACCAAGACAGCAAATAGAAACCTGTACAGTGTGAAATTGGAGAAATCACTGTATGGGCTAAAACAGTTAGGAAGAATGTGGTACAATCGCTTGAGTGATTTTCTTTGCAAGAAAGGCTATATGAACAGCGAAGATTGTCCATGCGTATTTATACAGTGATCCCCGAATGGATTTTGTATAATCTCCGTCTATGTAGATGACTTGAACATCATTGGGACAGATGAAGAAATTGAAGAAGCATGCTCATACTTGAAGTCTGAGTTTGAAATGAAGGATTTGGGTAAAACCAAGTTTTGTTTAGGCTTGCAGCTTGAGTATGTCCAAGGAGGAATCTTGGTACACCAATCAACCTACACGCAGAAAGTGTTGGAAAGATTTGATTTTAAAAAGGCATATCCTGCAAAGACTCCAATGGTCAGAAGGTTACTCTAAGTAGACCTAGACCCATACAGGCCTAGAGAAGAGGGGGAGGAAGTCCTGGGAGCGGAATTCCCATATCTGAGTGCAGTTGGAGCACTCATGTACCTTACGAATAGCACCAGGCTGGACATTGCGTTCGCCGTGAATTTGCTAGCCCGGTACAGTGCAGAACCCATAAAAAGGCATTGGAAAGGGATCAAGGACACCTTCCGTTACCTCCAAGGAAGCAAAGATCTCGGCTTGTTCTACAGAAGAAACAATGAACTGGATTTGGTTGGCTACGCCGATGCTGGGTACTTATCAGACCCGCATACTGGCAAGTCCCAAACTAGGTATGTTTTCTTGTGTGGAGGAACAACGGTTTCCTGGAAGTCGTCAAAACAAACTCTTGTCTCGACGTCGACAAACAACTTGAAAATCATTGCTTTATATGAAGCCTCCCGTGAATGTGCATGGCTTCGAAGAATGGTTCACCACATCCAGAAGTCATGTGGCTTGAACATTGAGAAAACTCCCACGATCATTTATGAAGATAATACAGCTTGTGTTGTTCAAGTGCAGATGGGTTATGTGAAGAGCAAACTCACGAAGCATATCCACCCCAAGTTCTTCTATGCTCATGAATTGCATAAGATGAACGAGATCAAGATATTGCATAATAAGTCATGTGGAAATCTTGCAGACTTGTTCACTAAATCACTCCCAGCATTTGCCTTTGAAAGGTGCGTTAAAGGGATTGGGATGATGAGACTTAGAGAAGTGCAGATTTCAAGGGGAGATATTTTACATACTCCCACATAAACCTTGAACATGAGGTTTGAGTACCTAACATGAATCTCGAAGATTAGCAACTGATGTTTGGGTGAATTGTACTCTTTTTCCTTAGCAAGTTTTTCATGAAGTTTTCTTGCATAAGGTTTTAATGAGGCAATTCGTGCAACGCAATAAGCGTATGCTATGTACTCTTTCTCCAAGTATTTTTCCCACTGGATTTTTCTGGAGTTTTAATGAGGCATATGCATCTCGCGGCAAAGGGCCCAAGGGAGAGTGTTGGGAAACCATGTGGCCCAAGCAGGTCCACGATGGTCCCTTAGCCAAAACCTAGGCGACTACTATATAAGGAGGAGGGGGTCCCCCATTGTACAGACAATTGAAAAGCAATAAAGAGTTCTCTCGCCGTTCCTCCTATATCATGTGTTCATCTTTCTCCCTCTCTATTCTCCACTTCAGATCTGTTCGGGAACCCCGGACTATTCGATAGCGAGATTCCTTGACATAGACTTTCTCTGATGCTTAGGAGATACGTGAGCTATTTATTAGTTGCAATCCGATGATCCATAATTAAATGTAACTACGCTAAGGTAATTAAATTGTATGCCAGGTATTAATTAGGTGGATGGTTAGATAATTGATTTTGTTTCTTTATCAAATCAAAAGGAGAAGGGTGAGTTGGTAAAAGCATATGTCTTTCTAATCGTGCAAACCCTCGTGATTATCATTTGCAAATTGAATCTTTCTTCTGCATGGGCGGTGGCCGGACTAGGAGAGGGAGAAGCATGCACACGAATGGGGAGTAGGGTGGAAATGGGTCAGGTATGGGCAGATATTGTTTTTTCTGTATTCTAAACTATATTTTTTTTCCTAGATTCGGAACTGGATACGAGCTAGCCGGATACGGGTACAAATCCGGGTTATTCGGGATATGGACACGGGACGGATATGCGATGGATTCGAGTCGAAAACAGATAAAGATATACAGATGGTGCACACATACATAAAGTAGTATATATTGAATCGAACCACATGAGTACATGACCATAATAACAAGTTACTCTGTGCGGTCAAAAATAGTTGTCGTTTTAAACTCCAATTTAAATATTTTAAAAGATATTGACAGTAAAAGATTTGAAAGATTGACTGTATCTGTGTCCAAAACAACAACTATTTATGACGAGGGAGTATAACATCAACCAAACTGCATTGTTCCTTATTGACGTAGATTGAGTCTGCTAACTCTTAGATTAACGAGCAATAAGCTCCAACAGGCTAGCGAACACGTCCATGTTATAGCACAAATAACATTGAGACAAAATCCTAAGATGAAAATTGAGATTTCATGATCGGCATATGCATGTCAACTTTGAAAAACTCTCCAAAACTAAAAGAGTAGTGAAACAGGACTTACTGCTACCACTTTGGAGGTCATGACTACAATTGCTGAACCCCTACACTTTTGATTTCCTAGTCTTGATTACAATGTCTTCAACTTTGCAAACTGCTTAAAGATCTCCTGCAACAAAGCTGTAGTGTAGTAATCTGCACCCCCTTCCCACGAGATCCAACTTAGAGATCTGGAAGCACTACAAAAAGCACACAACCTGGAGATCGAACCAAATTAACCCAACAAATTGTATCCTTTAAATAATGCAAGTTTGTTACTGCTCAAGGAATGGGAAATGCTGAAGTTTCATTCTGAAATCTAACAGCCAACTAAAATAATTTTGTCAACTAGTTTGTGAATCTACAAACTGAGTACATGAACTAGATTGCATTGAGTGGACACCTGACAGCATCAATCATCCTATCAAACACTTAGGTTTGCACTGATCGTATGTAATGACTCCTGTATTTTAATTTTGAAGGGTCAACACAAAACACCATGCTTAGGTCTCAGGTTTGGTGATGATGAATATCTGAAGATGCATGGAGATAGCAATACAAGAAGACATCACGAATAGTCATGTCAAATCAAGAAGCGTACCTGTTGTGTAATATAACAGAACCACTACTACAGTGTTACGGAGCATCAGCAAACGGTTGATGAATTTCTTGAACAGGACTCGGAGGCATGGGGTCAGGGCTCGGAGGCATTTGGTCGAGCAGGTGGTGTGCAGAGAAGCTGCAGCAAGGAGAGATCAAGAATTGCAAGGTCATGAATACACATCCTGAAACAAGATCTAAGATGTTGCTAGAAGAAATAATTGAGCTGAAATTGTTGGATAAAGCTTGGAGCAATGTCGGAGAAATTTTGGTGGTGGAAGAGCCGGCAGAAGGAAGCGCGAGCATACGTGATAAAGTGAGTGCATACCTGATAACCTCATATCTACAAAACTTCCTATGAGACTATGCCATCATTTCTCTATGATGCTACACTCTAAAAGTTTCAAGAATTTAACCTGACCAAAGTCAGCAACCTTGAGCACCCCGTCCTCGGATAATAGCAGGTTGCCAGGCTTGAGGTCGTGGTGCACGAAGCTGGCGCGGTGGCAGGTGGCGACGCCTTCGAGCACCTGCAGCATCTAGTGCTTGAGCTGGGCGGCGGGGATGCCTATCGCGCGCCTCCCGTCGCGTACGCCGGCCGGTGAAGAAGCAGAAGGTCGATGACAGGTCGCAGGCGGCGGAGCTAGGCCCGGCGAAGGGGAACAGCAACGGCAAGAAGCTGATGCAGCGGGGGCCCGGGGAAGACGTCGCCGGTAGCCTGAGGATGGGGGGCGACCAGGCGACTGGGCAAGGCATATCTCTAGCGACGAGGAATGAGGCTAGAGATGGCCAAACGGACGGCTCAGCCCGACCCGTCCCGATTAAAAAATAGCACGGCTCATTTCATCTCGGCTATTAAACGGGTTATGCCGTGTCGGTCCACGTGCCGGGGAGATGACTCAAGCATGGCCCGCAAGGTTAACGGGCTGTGCCGTGCTGGCGCGGGCCCGACAGGCCGAAATGGACCGGGTCGGCCCGTTAGCGCCAAAAAAATTCAAAAATAATTAGAAAAATAAAAAAGTATGAAAAAATGCATAAAAGTATGAAAAAAATTCAGAAAATGGGGGAAATTTAGAATAATTAGAAAAACTCGAAGGATGTAGAAAAACTTTTTAAATATATATATAAATTAAGCAAAAGCTAAAATATAAGATAAATTCTAAAATGAGACAAATAATTTGAATTAAATAATGAGCTTTATTGATGTTTGGCTGCCTCGTTAAAAACTTTGTCAAGTAAAAACTCAACACGAGAAAACCTTGACAAAGAAAAAAGAGTACAACCTATGGCTTAGTGATACAGGAAAAAAATGAAGATTACAATTATTCTTCCTCATTATCTAGATAAAGATTTTTGAACGTTTCCGCCATCTCATCATTTTCTGCAGTATGTTGAGCTCGTTGATCAGCTTGTTCCCAATCTTACACAGTGAGAAGTATTTTCACCATCTCACTTGTCAGATTTGTTCTTCTCTCCTCGATTATTCTTCTGGATAGACTGAAAGCAGACTCCGAAGAAACCGTGGAGATAAGAACTGTTAACACATCCCGTGCTAATATGGAAAGCACCGGATATGTTATCTTGTGCTCATGCCACCACTACAAAATGCTGAAGTCCTCTTGCTGCTCTTGGTAGTTGACAGTGTTGCTGTTGAGATAGATAGTTAGCTCTCCACCACTTGATGTGTCCGCACTTGTCGTTGATGTAGTCGAACTCCTTAAGGAAGAGCCACCTGCACCCCATATCTTTCCCCTGCGGTTTTCTTCTTACCTGTTGTGGGTGCTGGCGGAGGTCCCTGCATGCGAACTCCAGCAAACTTCCGATCATACTTGTCATAAACTTGAGATAAGTTAGTACGGATATTTAAAAAATAACTAGAATAATTAGTACCTACCGCATCACTTAGAAGTGAGAGAACATTCACTACTACACGAATATACATTACAATCGGTTCTTTTTCATCATCACAATCGGTTCTAGTGGTGACACAAAGTCATTAGATAGAGATGAGACGACGCTATTACCGTCGGTTCTTGTCCGATTGTGATGAGGAGATCATCTCTATCGGTTCTTTGTAAGAAGCGATAGAGATGACTATCTCATCTCTATCGGTTATGTAGAAGAAGCGATAGAGATGAGGGGGTCATCTCTATCGCTTCTTCTAAATAACCGATAGAGATGAGATAGTCATCTCTATCGCTTCTTACAAAGAACCGATAGGAACCGATAGAGATGACGGGGCTGTCTCTATCGCTTCTTCTAAAGAACCGATAGAGATGAGATGGTCATCACTATCGGTTCTAGCTCAGAACTGATTGTGATGTTCATTTGTTCTGAACCAAAAGTAGTTATCTATATAATATATGTACTGATTCTATGATCAATCATAATACATATCCAGGTGATTTCACAATTATTGATTGGTCATACATCTGGTATCATACCGAAATGCAACGCCTAAGTATCCACAAGTGACAATTTGAGTGGCTAGATTGATAGTTGAGAATGACCTAGCTAGTAGTTAAGTAAATATCAAGACAAATACCATGCAAAGTCAGTAACTAATTTCAAATTTACCTAAGCTTACATCCATAATTGGGACAAGTAACCAATGCCAGTCCCAAGGGCATTAATTACATGTTATAGTTAAAGTATGGTGAATAAAATAAGGCATTTTGCAGGGAATGGAGGAGGAATAAAAAGATTGGGATTTGGGACAATGGTGCCTTTTTGCAAAGAGCCTCCCAGCCTAATCCTCATATAATCAAATGCTGCAAACTTGAGGAATAGGGTCTTCAAGAGTTGTGTTTGTTGCATTATAACAATATTTGAATAAAGGTTACTTATGCTCAACAGCAGTGGCCAATCAAAATTTAGTGCACTAAGAAATAAGAGATTAAATCTCAGTAAGGCATTAACATAGAAGTGGAGTAATACAAGTCACAGTTACTATTGCAGTAAATTGTTATGCTTACAAGTTAGAACAGAACATGATGTTCAGTCTATGGCAAATTGTATGTTAAATAGACAATTAGGCTCAAAACAACCGAGCTATCTTCTGTGAGCTAAATGTTAAGTTAACTACATTTATTAGAACTCGAGGATCATCAGAGTAGTAATGTTCAGCTCAGACTATGATCAATTTATGTGATTGTTCATCATATTTACAATATCTAGAAGGTGGCGGCACATCTCACAATTGTTCAATCTACACACACCTAAAAGGGAAATCAGCCTAACAGAATTTGCAGAAAGTTAAGAGATCACAACTATTTCCCTAAAAAAGGGAGCACAATTGCATAGATCCTTATATAGCTTAGAAGGATAACTAATATGGAACAAGCAACTACTGAATTAAGTCCAAGTACGTACCTTGAATGGCTTGAGCCAGGAAGGGGTGATCCAAATTCTGAATGAAACAGTTGGTGGAAATAGATTAAAAAAGAACCCAGCATGTCATTAGAAATCAGGTTGTGAGAACTGCCAGGTTTTCTACCAATATTTGCAACCAAGCTATGCATATCTCTTTCGACAGGCCACAATCAAATCATATCTGAAAATCACAAAGGGATAAATGCAATACAATATTATTTGAGAGTACCATTCTCCAGCAGCTTACTACTACAAAAAAAACTAGCACATCTTCTATTATTCACCACAGAACTTACCATGGTGGGAAGAAATGGAAGAGCATTATAGATATAAAAAAAATGTTAGAGGCAAAAAATAGTAAAGGTAGACCATTGCCACCTGTATAACTCAACATGTATATTAGATTGGTTGGATCTGGAGAGGGTCAAGAGTTAATTTATTATCTCCTAATAAAACTTTTTTATATATGAAAACTGAATATGCTATGAATCTAAAGTTGAATTAAAACTTAACTATTGCAGCATCTAATAATTGTCCACCTGCATACCTTCATCAATCTGGCTGACACTAATAATTTGTGATGATCTGAAACATCAGTGGCAGGGGCCAACAAGGGCGGCTAGGGTTAGGAGCGAGGGGCTCTGGGGGAGGCGGCGGGGAGTAGAGGCGGCGGGGGGCTCTGGGGGTGACTAGGGTTAGGAGCGGGGGGCTCCAGGGGCGGCGTCGGGTTAAGAGCGAGCGGGGGCGCGCGAGTTTGGATTCAGTGAGCGGTGAAATAACATCAATGTCGGTTATTTCAACGAACCGACACAAACACATCTAATATTCACTATCGGTTCAGAAAAAAAACCGATAGTAATGTTTCAACACAAGCTTCACTATCGGTTTAGAAAAAAAAAACCCGACACAAATGTTTCAATATGACTATCGTTTTTTTAAAAAAACCGATACAAATGCTTAGTAATCACTATCGGTTTTATAAAAAACCGACACAAATGATGCAATATCACTATCGGTTTTTTCAGAAAACAGACACAAATAATTGCCATAGCAATGTATTGTTTTTTTTAGCAAAAAGCGAACATCACTATCAGTTATTGATTAAAAACTGATACAACTAAAAACCATATCACTATCGGTTTCTCAAAAAAACTGATACAAATGACACCAGTAATCACTATCAGTTTTCAAGTAAAAACCGACACAAATGACAAGACAATCACTATCGATTTTTTTAAAAAACTGACACAAATGACAGAGAACCATCACTATCAGTTATTGATTAAAAACCGACACAATTAAAAACCACATCACTATCGGTTTCCAAAAAACACCGACACAAATGACACTCGTAATCACTATCGGTTTTCAAGTAAAAACTGACACAAATGAGAAATTAGGTACTACATCACAATCGAGCACCTGTCATTAAAATGACTATAACTTTTACATACGGTGTCCGTTTTCGACGTATGAGTACTCGAATCGAAGAGGACGAAGAGATAGATTTGAAAATAAGTTTAAGTCGCAAATTATTCGCGAGGTTTTGGAAAAAGTGTCGACCGCAAAAAACGACGTTTAAGGCCTCAAAACAGCCTCTGAACTTTTGGAACCCATTTTCGTCGATTATTCGTTGCTAGTTTGAATTTGTTTTCATTATAGCTTTTGTAATCCTTGTTTCCAGTCTATATTTTAGAGTATGCTCATTTGTGAGAGTTTGATTCTGAATTTTTTTATATAAAATAGATATTACATATAATATCAATAGTTACAATCCGTTCTTTTCAGCACAGATATTACACAATATCAACAGTCAATTCTTTAAGCACACATAGTCCACATTAGCAATATCTAACACAATATCACATAACATTACCAAATATATGTACATTCACAACAAAAGCATATCACATTCACAGTACACAATAAAACCTAGCGAGGCTCATCACAATCGGTTCTTACTCAAAACCGATTGTGGTAATACGGTGTCATCCCAATCGGTTTTGATATAGAACCGATTGTGATGAGGTGGTATTATCACAATCGGTTCTTACTTAGAACCGACACAGATGAGGGAGCCCCTCATCACAATCGGTTCTTACTCAGAACCGACACAGATGAGGGTGTCCCTCATCACAATCGGTTCGTAGCTAGAACCGATTGGATGACACCCCCTCATCACAATCAGTTCTTACTCAGAACCGACACAGATGAGGAACCCTCATCTGTGTCGGTTCTGAGAAAGAACCGATACAGATGAGGGGGTGTCATCACAATCGGTTCTAGCTAAGAATCGATTGTGGTGATGGGCACCTCATCTGTGTCGGTTCTGAGATAGAACCGATTGTGATGACACCCCTCATCATCACAATCAGTTTTAGCTCAGAACCGATTGTGATGACCCTGTTTCCAAAAATTACAAATTACATACACATATCACAATCGGTTTTTTCTTCAAAAGTTAGGAACCGACACAAATAAAGCGATAGTGTTGTACTATTCTTAGTAGTGATTAGAGAATCCTCGAACTTTAGCTCTAGGATCCAAAATAAAAGCAAATGCATATAACATAGGAATTTCTTGCCAATATTTCAAAATTTTAGTTTTCATAGCATGAACAACTTCACGTAAGATATTATCATTTTTGTGGCTCTTTAAGTGGGTAGCAATTTCTAAATATGATGCACAATTAAAGGAGAGGTTGCGTAATAAACTCCAGATAAAGCAACAGTAGATTCAAAAAAAATTCTAAAAATGACAGCAAGTATTTAATAATATACCAATGTTGCTCTGTGAGTAGCAGTTGACCATCCTTTGGACGACAGTGCGTGTTAATAAAAACAGAAAATATGCTCTCATATGGTATGAGATTCTTAAACATAAGTAAGTAGAGTACCATCTAATAGGCATATCTAAACCAAACTTACGCGGGCGCACATTCATTGCAATACAATAAGTATTAAATGCTTCTACTCGTTGATTAGAATAATTTAAGTAAGATATTGCAGTGCGAAAAGGTTTAAGATATTGATCTAACGTCTTCAAACCAGATTTTAATATAAGATTAATAATATGGCAAGCACAACGCTGATGTAATAAGAAAGATTCAGCATAGGAATTGAAAAGCGGAGTAAGAATGTTCATGGCAGAAGTATTTGCAGAAGCATTATCTAATGTTATTGCAAAAATCTTATCACTAAGACCAAAATCTTCCACAACTTTTACAATACAATTAGCAATATTTTCACCCGTGTGTGCTACATCAATTAATTTGAATCCTATAATTCTCTTTTCTAGTTGCCATTCATTGTTTACATAATGAGCAACTACACTAAGGTAATCCTCTTTAGCTCTACCACTCCATATATCAGATGTTAAAGACACAGAAAAAGTACAAGTACTAAAATTTTCTTTTAGCTTATTGCGATAATTATTATAATATTTAATCAAATCTCTAGTTGTTGTCTATCTAGAAATTGCAGAAAACCTAAGATTATGAGAGGTCCTAATATAGCTTTTAAACACAACTAACTCACCAAAATTTAAAGGAAGATCTTCATAAGCGATTAAACGACAAAGAGATTCACGAGCTACCTCAGGATTGTAGTCCCAGTTATGTACCATATCGTTGGGGTTGTAATACAGTTTTGTCTATCTCAAAGCCATCCCCGCTTTTTTTCTACAGCTCTCAACATGCCACTTCAAGTGTCCCATTCCACCCGAAGATTTCGCAGTTAATTTATGCTTAAAATATTTACAAACAATATACCTGCTCTGGACGTTGTCTGATGTCTCAAAAATTTGCTCAAAATCTTCCCAGACTCTCGATGTACCGCGTCTTGTTCTTTTCACACTGGTGCTTGCCGACGCAGTAGTACTTGTAGAGCCTGAGGATAGCACGGCTCTGCAGCTTCTTGCACATCATATGATGCAAGAAGCTCCTCGGGTGAAATCCTAAAATCAGAAACTGGGAACGACGGAATATCCCCGTGCTCCATAAAGCAAATTACGCGAAATAATTACGCTATTAATATTAAAATATGATTTAAAATATTAACAAAATGAAAAAATAAATCACAATTGTCACCTTGATTTATTGACAGAAGTCGAAAGCCAAATTTCGGATTTTTGGATTTTTAGCAAAACTATTTTGAATTTTGCCAAATTACCACCTAGAGCAAAAGAATTTCCACAATAGAATGAATAGAAGAGAATGCAAGATTGCTGGTGTGGAAATGGAGGGCAGCCACCTATTTATAGGAAAATTTCAGGATTTTTTCGATTTTTTCGGATTTGTTTCGAATTTTTGAAGTCTCCAACAGCTATAAAACGGCTATTTTTCAAATTAAACGGGCTAAACGGGTCATGCCAGGCCTTACCGGGCCGTGCCATGCCGTGCTCGGGCCATGCTGGGCCAGGCCCGCCATGCCACTGTGCCGGCCCAAGCACGGCACGGACGAGTGGGCCGTGTCGTGCTCGGGTCGGGCCAATAGTATCGTGCCTCGGGCCAGCCTGTTTGGCCATATTTGGAAATGACCGCGAGATGGGATGGGCTAGTAGACTAGGTCCAGGTCCGAATATCCGAATAGGTTAGTATCTGTATATCCAGTTCCCAACCCATATTTCCTGGATACCGAATGCTCCAACTCCGATTCGGTATCCGGATCTGGTCCTGAATCCAACTGGATATCTAGATTCCATCCCGAATCCAGTCCCGATCAGATCCGGATCCGGATCCGGATCGGGCAGATAAAATCCGACCCGTTTTCACCTCTAATGAGGAGTGTGTTGTTGAATATAAACTAAGTAACTCGGTATAGATTATATAATTTTTCCATGACTTACTAATCATGGAAGGAAATTGCCATATGACTTAGTAATTGAATACTAGACTAAGTCAACATGGATTACATACATTTCCCGTGACTTACTGATTGCTAATGAGGTAGAGGGAAATTTACATGAGGGATCTCCGCCCTCATATTGAGGAGTCCAATATAGTCTTATCCTGGATCGTGGCAAAGGAGAGTAGTATGAAAGAGGGCCAGTGGAGAAGGGAAGGGGGCAAAGTGTGGCTGATCGCAGTTGGTTTGGGCAAGCCGCCGCAACAGATATATATGGTGATGGGTGAGTGAGGGGAGACGAGGGTTAGGATGATCACAGAGGGTTAAGTCAAATAACAATTACTAAATTATCTATGTTTACAAAGTTTCCTCTTTCTAAGTTTCCCTTACGCAAATCAACAGTTTATATTTTTGGAGAGAAGGTACCTTACCCACGACACCGGTAAATCAACAGTAGTTGTTCATAGATATATAGATTGGGCATTACCGGGCCTAAGCACCCAAAGAAGTCTCTTCCACAACACCGGTCCAAAGTCAAAAAGATAAGGAAGAAATTGTCAACAGTGAAAAGTAGTAATGCCCGATCTATATATCTATGAACAACTACTGATATTTCAAGGCACCAAAACGTTTTAGGATCTAGAAAATTTCACAATAATCCTTAAATAAAAAATACAATTTCTTAGAATTCCCACTAATCTAGAGAAAATCTACACTATTTATTTTGGTACAGCCAGATTATAAATGTGCGGAATAATTATGTATAAATATTATATTTATTACAATTATTTCCCATATATATTTTCGAAGACGATAGAGTTATAGAACAAATATAATATATTGCATTATTATAACAATAGAGAAATTTCGCTAGTTAAGGAAACTGATCGATTATGCTTCTGTCCTAATCGAATGGACGACATGGCAGGCCTGAGTGTGCACCCTAAAGAACATCTCCTATCAGCAAATTTACATAGGCTACGACAGAAACAGATCTTACTGTTTCACTTCCACAGGATGATGCAATCATAAACTAGTATAAAACAATGATTTAAATAGCCTACTACAGCTCCGTGATAGCTTTTTCAGACATAAAACGCTACGCGATTGAAAAAAATACCGCAAACACAGCTACAACTGCTATAGCCGCTATATTGACTACTATTTCTACTATTTTTACAGCCGTGATAGCTCCACTGTGCTACATTTGTCAATTCTTTTTATATTCTAAAAATTAATTGTGTTTTGTTCATGATTTTCCTCTTTTATCATATTTGTTATACTTAAATTTAATTAATTTGGCTCAAAGAAATAATAAATTTTAGTTAAAATTCAAATCCAAATCCATCTCCAAAATTTACATAATTATATAGATTATTTTCTATTACAAATTATACGACTAATATATAACAACCATAACATGTACTGCAAAATTTAATATAGTTTATTATATATAAATTATTGATACCACATAAAATATTAAAATATATGTATATTGTAGTAAACCACGACATGTAGCATAGTTTCCACAATAGCTTTTTCATATCTCCCACTACGACTGACTGCAAATCACGATTTAAATCCTTGGTAGAAAATGATACTTTTGAAAAATTAAAGAGTGAGTAGCCAAATTGGTCCCTAAACTTTCATGAAATGGTCACTTTGATCCCTCACCTTTCAAATCAGCCAAAATCAACTGTCAATTTTTCCTATGTGTCAACTTTTGTGGTCGGCAATGAATTTATGGGGTAGACGCTAGATCTCAAACTCGAAGGTCACACAAGACAAAGGTTTAGACAGGTTCAGACCCTCGACGGAGGAGGTAATACCCTAGTCCTGTGTGCTGGGATTATCTGGATCTCTTGGATCTAAGATTGCTCCTCTCCCTGTTGTTGTCCGCCCTCTCCCTTATATAATGGGGGTGGGGCGGTTTACAGAGTCCCGATCGGTTAAGGGATTCCGATCAGTTATTGGATACTAATCGGTTACAGGATAGAGTTTACATCTTTATCTTACCCTGCTAACAACTCGGATTACAATCGTATCTCTTATATCCAAATACTTGTTCAACTATCTCTAGGATATATCCCCTTCCGCACGGCAGCAAGGCTTAGCACGAATCTTATCCTCTGAGCCTTCTACTCGGCCCTGTCTCTCCCTTAGGCACTTCTGGGCCGATTATGAAGACACCTGGGTTCTTATATTTCACACTATGTATTGAGTTGGTAGCGAGAAGTAGGAGATAACGGTTGCTGGCATGGCATAAACATGTGACGAGACATGTCATCCTAGGGGTGTCTTTGGCGCAGATCCAATCTATCACCGTGAGAGTATAGTACGCATTTATGCCATGTCAACATCTATTTTGTCCTACCTCTCTCTACCAACTCAATACATAGGAAAAGTTAGGGATGTTTTTGGCCGATTTGAAAGATGAGGGATCAAAGTGGCCTTTCAGTGAAAGTTTGAGGAGCAATTTTCATAATTTGTGATAGCCAGGGCCCACTTGTCAGTTCTCTTGAGTCACTTTCCACCGGTCGCCTTCCTCGCGCGAAGACGCCCAGGTGCAAAACCGTTTCCTATCCGTGCCTTTCTCTCCCTTTGCTAACTAGCCTAGGCCTAGTTGCAGGTTATCATCTCCACGAGGCTCGTGGCCATGGTTGAGCAGAAGATTTACCTGCTTTGCCTTATAGCATCGCCCGCCTGCCAGCAGATCCATCCCATAGCCTCTAGCAACCTACTCGACACCACTGTCGTGCCACCAATGAGCCGCTGCCGAGCGTGAGAAAACAGGGCATCATGTTTGCGGCTGAGAGGAAGGTGACAAAGGAAGTCACCCTTCCCTGCCTACTTAAAATCCCTACCTTGCCATTCTTCTTCAGTGCGCAACACTAAACTCATTTTGCCCGGTTTTAGTGTCTTTCCCTCACGGAGCAGCCTAGAACACCATTGTCGCCTTGAGCCCTAGTGCGTGCGCTTCACCGTGCTCCACCGAAGAAACACTCTCTCTCGATAAGTCCTATCCTTGACATCCACATCATTCTGTGCCTTTCTCCTTCCTCTTCAAAAGCCCTAAGTTGATGTGACCTATTGTGTATTGTAGTGCTGGACTCATGTCTTCTTTCCCATCTCCAGTTGTTGCTTCACCAAGCGCACAATTCCTTTTTGTTGAGTCTCCGCCTTGAACATGGTCCATTTGGGCATCTTTGTGACCCCCTGAACCCTTTACCATGCTCCATTTTAGCTGCCTCCCTTTGTGCTTGGCTGCCACCGTGAAGCTTACTGCTGCCGTTATTATCCATCGCTGTCTAACCGCTCTAGACCATCTCTGTCGCTTCTGACCTTGTCCTGGTGATCTTGGTGAGCTCCTAAAGCTAGCCTTCTACTTGTTTATCCCTGAAATCATTGTTTGCACCACCACCATTGCTGCCATGTTCTGTGCTGCGTACCACTTACTCACCTTCAATGACCATTGGTCCCCAAGTCGACCCTTGTAGCTTTGCCTGAAGTCCCTTGTTCTAATGCGATGACCCAGTTGGGTTCAATCCCTCTCTCTCGCCTAGTCCCTCATTGGGCCAAGAGCACTCGCCGGTAAACTCCATCGTGCCGCTGCGTCCATCCACCTCTCCGGCCACCATGACCACCCGAAGCTTCGTCATAACCCCCTCTTTCTATCCCCAGGCTCACCCATGCCTTTCTGCAACTTCCTCGTCACCGGCGAGCTCGAGAGTGAGCTCGACCATGGCACTCAGCTACACTCTCTATTCTATCTCTATAACATTGTAGACCCCACCTGTTAGAACCGTCACTAGGATTAAGTTTATCTAGTTTAAATTAATCCTGTTTAAAACGTATGAGTCTATGACATGTGGACCAGTTAGGATTAATGACGTGGTTTATATTTCAAACCAGTATTTAGATGTGAGTAACTGACATGTAGACCCTACTAGTTAGTCTTTCAAAAAATAATAAAATCCTAACAAGTAGGTCCCACATGTCAGTCTCTCTAAAAGATGAAAAAAACGCTTTCAAACTAGATGAGAATACACCTTCTCTTTTGGAAGACGTGATCTCTGAGGTTACATCTTCTTCGACGTCACCCCCTTCTTTTCTTTTAAGAATTTTCTAGCCAATTTAAATTCAAATGCTCATAATTTTTTCATACAAACTCCAAATCAAGTGTAACCGGTTTCTAATTTTTTTCGAAAATCATGTTCTTTCTTAATATGCAAAAATATTTGAAGTTGGTCTCTATTTGTATTTATTTGGTTCTTATTTATACTTTACTATATAATGCGTGTAGACACCGACATCCCGAAGACCTTCATCATCGAACCAGAACAAGCCCAAAAACTCAACGAGTAAGACAAGTACCTCCTTTGATCATATTGATTCTATAATTTTACTTGATTTATGTTGTGTTACAAATTTATGTATGCATTCATGTAATTTCATTAAATTGGCTATATTGTAGGTATCGGTAGATAGTCCTACTTGTTGTATAGAATTTTCTTGACAAAAACACAACCTTACTATTGAAATTTATAAGATAGGGGTTAGACAATAACTGATGTCAACCTTGGTTATACTCGATTATACATACATATAGTTAGCCATGCTTTAGGTTTAAAAAGAACAAATGATTGATTGAAATATTTGTTTCGAAATGGAAATTTCAACATGATGAACCAAAAGGGGTTACTTATGTTATTTTGGTATAAAAAACAAAATTGAAAACTAAGTTTTGAAGCGGGTGAGTTAGCGAGTGATGGACTTGCACGTAGTGTAGAGGAAGTTCTCGCCTAGGTCGATATTGAACTGGTGTTGTAAAATTTGAGATAGTCGTGCAACCATAAGTGCTATTTATGGGGCAGCTCTAACCTACTAAATTTTCTAGGACTAGCTTTGCACATTGGAAGCCTAGAGTAGTACAACCATTTCAGGTAGGTTGCTTGAAGGGTTTCCTCACTGAGGTGTTGGCTTACCGATACAACGGTGCATGCTTTGCTATAGGGGAATGGTTATGATATGGATGGACTGTCATTGTTATTATATGTATGAGAATTTTATTTCCGCCACCATAGCAAGGGTTGAACATCACCGGGCTAGTGCAAAGTTAGGTCTAGGTGATGCACACGCCAAAAAAAGCGTGTAATGGCTGACAATATGAGATGACCACGTCTTATGGGTAAAGCTGTACGCCTTTATAGAGTATAAATATTTTTGGAAAGCCATGCTCGCGGTCATGAGAGACTTAGTGCATTGACACCTAGTTAGTTTTGAATTCTAAAAGATTTGAGTTGAAAAATAGTGGGTAGCCATGATATAGATGTTATGCCAGGTGTATGGTTAGGAATGAATCGTTAATCACAATCATGGAGGATTGTGATTTCTTGATATTTACGTTACATACTTGACAACTGCTCTTTACAAATTCGGTTTGCAATCTATTACTTGATATTGTTGAATAAATCTCGCTCTATGCAAAAAAATTGAGAATATAGTAGGGTAGCCATTCGTTTGACATATCCATGCATATACTTATGATTGTGATACTCACCCTAGCTTGTTGATACTCAGTGGATGGAACCAGCAAGAAGATAACGCGTCTAGTATGTTTTTTCCCTCGTTGACTCTCCAAATACACACGAAGAGCATCTGCATCTGGTAACAGGCAAATTGGAGGCCGCATGGCCGTGTTTTTAACTATGATAAATTTCAAGTAAGCACACATATATTACCTGGCAGTAATTGCGATACAGGCAAGCCACCTCTCCCTATTTTGCTAGTCTAGTCTTGATGTGCAGTTTTCACATGGATTACCAAGGAAACAAATCTTAGAGATCTCCTTCAGACTAACGGGCATGTGGTAACTAAAAAAGTGGGCAACAACTATAACCTGCGATCCTTCAAAGAAAAGGAGATAGAACACATCACCAATGGATATAACACTTTGCTTGGCAGTGGCTGATTCGGTGGCGTTTACAAAGGAGCATTAGATGATCAACGTCCAGTCGCAGTGAAGAAATACAACGATGGAACCCGGAAAGAAGAGTTTGCCGAGGAGGTGATAGTGCATTCTCAGATAAACCACAAGAATGTTGTTAGATTCTTGGGCTGCTGCACGGAGGAAAATGCTCTAATGATTGTTATGGAGTTTATCAGTAATGGGAACCTGTACAACCTTCTTCACTGCAGCAATGCTAATGGTCTTGTTCCCTTTCGCTTGGACAAACGTTTGGATACTGCCATTGAGTCAGCTGAAGTACTATCATACATGCATTCAATGCATAGTCCTGTTCTTCAAGGTGACCTCAAACCTGCTAATATACAGCTAGATGAAAATCTTGTGCCCAAGATACCAGATTTTGGAATAGCTAGATTGCTTTCTGTAGATGAGACCCAGCATATCGAATCTATCATTTTGTCAGAGTGGGATTCTAACTCCAAAGAGTGATGCACCACTATTTAAAAGTTGCAAAAATATTGAAGCTAGAATAAAAAATAGTTGTTGATTACTTACCTCTTTGCCTGCGTCAAAATTTATGTAACTTATATTGAGATAGTGATGCATAGAAGTACTACTCATACACATACAGTTGGAGTAGTTTTGCTGGAAACAAGGTTTCAAATTTCGTTTTTGGATTATATCTTGGAGGGGACCGAAATCCGAAATTTCGGCAAGATTTTGAAATTTCAGCTTAAATCCGGACGAAATTCAAAAAGGAAATTTGAAATACAGCAAATTTCCAATCGAGAAAACCGAATTTTTTTTGGCCGAAATTTCGACAATTTTTAAACTTCCGTAAAATAATCTCCGGTGGCTAGAAAAAATATGAAAAAATTCATGCAAACATTTATCCACAATATTACTGCGATTTACGTCCAGGATGTGCACGCTTTGATGCGGTTTGGGCCATTTTTTGGTGTGCGCAAGGATCATGACTGACGAGCTGAGGAGCATCCTGGAGCTAAACCCGCCCAAGCCCAAGGAGGGGAAGAAGGCCAAGTACAGCCTCGGCTTCGTCGAGCCCAAGGTTGGCTCTCACATCTCTGAGGTCACTAGCATCCCCTGCCCTCCACCAACAGGCCCTCCTGTTCCAGCGTCGGGAGAGAGCGCGAGCGCCGCGGCCACGCCGGTCGTAATGCCGCCGATGAGCACCCACATCGACAACGTGCATGTCCGGCTGCCTCCATCCTCCTCGTTCGCGGGTTTTTGGGGTTGCTTCTTGGGCGTCGCTTCAATGTTTTCTTGAGACGATACGATCATGGATAGAGGTAGGTATCATGCCGGGCTGGGTCGGCCCGGCACGTGCTCATCGTGCTTCATGTCTGAACTGTGCCGGGCTGCCACGGCCTGTCGTGCCCTCTGTGCCGTGCCGTACCAGCTCGGCTCGTCTTTGGTGAGCCTAGGCACGGCCTATCTGCGTTTCGTGCCTACTTTGTGCCATACCGGCCTAAGCCCAGCCTATTTGCACTATTGCAAAGAGAGAAAATGACCCAGAGATGCACAGGGGCTAAGGCAGTGGTCTCTCAGGTAAGTCACGTACTTCATAGTACTTAGTGTTTTCGGTTGTAATTCAACGTGAGTGGCTTAACCGCACATAATCACTGGTGGCTGTTCGGAAGCTATACGGTCCTGGCTTCAACGTGAGCGAGCTAAGAGCGGCTCAACCATCCGAAAGATAGATAGTCTTGGCTTCAACATGGGCGAGTTGAGAGCAGCTCGACCGTCCGAAAGCTAGAAAATGTTGGCTCGGCATCAATTTTTCTTCTTCTCCTTGCCGTTTCCCATCTCCTAATAGGTTTGTGACTTGTGAAATGAATGAGCTAATGGCAATGAATGTCTCATCCAAACATTTCAGGCACCGCAAGTCTGCAATCATATGAATACTCAGGTGATGACGTGATGCTTGTATGCATAGTACTAAACGTTGGTCGAGGAGAGAACGATAGAGAGAGAGGTAGAGAGAGACGAGCGAGTGAGCAGCGAAAGGAGCTAGGCGCGGTGCCGATCGAGGAGAGGGAGAGAGAGGGACTGAGAGAGTGAGAATAAGCCAAACCAGAGAGAGTGACATAGAGAGTCGAAGGGGGATGAGCAACGGTCAGGACGGATTTCCATACGAGTGAGGCAATTTTTTTTCAGAAATCAGAATATTTAAGCTTCTATAATTTTATTTAATTACTTTAATTTTACAATTTTATTTTATTTTTCTCTATTTTTCTTTCTACTTTACCCCACTTCCTCTTGTTTTTCACCAATTTTCTCCTTTCCCCTTTTTTCCCTCTTTCTTTTTCCTTTCCCTCCACTGGCTCCTTTTTTTTCCCACACTGGCACCCTTTTTTTCCCATTCCCTCCCTTTTCCCCCGAGCCAACCACGCCCACCTCCCTTGGTCCCTCTGCCCGGCTCCCACCTCCCCTCCCCTGCCCACTGCCTCGTCTTCCCCGCGCCCACCTCACCTCCCCATTAGCCACCGCCTCGCCTCCCTCTCCACCGCCTCGCCTTCGCTTCGTCTTCCCCACACCCGCCTCGCCTCCCTACCGCCTCACCGACGCCTCCCCTCTCCTCCCCACTGGCACGGGTCGAGCTCCCCTCCTCCACTCACCCGCCGAGGCAGACGCGGTGTAGCGAGGGAGGTGAGCAGCCCGGGAGGAGAGGCGGCCGCAGCGCGGGAAGTGATTGGCCTCGCGAGAGGCGAAGCAGTAGCAGTCGCGGGAGGCGGAGCGCCGCGTGGGAGGCAGGAGGCTGAGCGGTGGCACGGGAGGAGTCGAGACGGCGGGACGCAGGTCCACGATGGCCACAGTGATGTAGCCAGGTACACAAAGAGGGGATGGACAGGCGGGGAGGGGAGGGATGGGTGGGGCGGGCGCGCGAGCACTACGAGGCGGCGGCCGGACGGGCAGGGCGGGCGCTTCATGGCAACCACGGCCAGGTACGTGGGGAGGAGAGTGATGAGCTGGGAGGGGAGGGACAGGCGGGGATGTGAGGCGTCGGGACAGGTAGGTCGGGCGCGCCCGCGTGAGCACGGTGAGGCGACGGCGGGACGGGCGGGTTGGCGCCTGGATGCGAGGCAAGGCGATGGTGGGGAAGTGAGGGACGTGAGGCCGTGCCTTCGTACCGGTGTGCCACCACTGTGCTGGGTTGGCACAGACCCGGCTCAAACGGTCGTGCCGAGCCGGGCCGCCTACCATGTTCGATACGGTCTAAGGAACAGTAGCGTGCTGACCCGACACGGCCCACTTCTTGCCAGACCGGGCTTTGGGTCGGGCCGTGCCACCGTGCCTCGGGCCAGCCCACAAAAGCCTGGCCTGAGTGCCCACCTCTAGTTATGGATGCCTCGCAGATCAGCGACCATGACGACGACAGTGGCGACCTCCCGCGCTCTCATTTCCTTGCTGCTCGTTGTCGTTACGAGATCTCGGCTTCCACGGCCGAGATCCCTCTTCTTGCTGACCGGAGATAGGCATTCCTAGCTGGATTTGCATCGAAGTTGGCCGAATGAGAGTGAACTCGAGACGGGAGAGTCAGGGAGTGAGTGAGGGCATAGTATATTATTGTGACTTCCTGATAAGCATGTGTACTAAAGCTCTTTTTTCCACTCCACGTCATTATTGCTCCTTACATTTACAGCATGTGTACCGAAGCATCCCATTAGAGGTGGGTGTCATGTCGAGCCAGGTCGGTACGGGTCTATCGTGCTTCGGGTTTAAATCATGCTGGGCCGCGACAGCCCGTCGTGCCCTCTGTGCAGGGGCGGGACGACCCAGTTCACCTTCGGCGAGCCCAGGCACGACCCATGTGCGCTTCGTGCCTATTTCGTGCCGTGCTGGTCTAGGCTCGGTCAATTTACACTATTGCGATGAGAGAAAATAACCCGAAGTTACTTGCAGTAGCATGCGTACACGATGCTACGGTATGCAGCGAATGTATAGCCACCTTGATCAAAGAAACATGTAAATCTACAATCGAGCAACACGCATTCGCTTGGATCATCCAAAATAAAGTGGGGCCATGCATTATGCCAATTAATTAAATCATTATTAGCGAACACGCATTCGTTCCCTTGTGTATCTATGGACAAATTAGCAAAGTAAGTAAATAAATGACGAGAAGAAATGTGCACACAAAGCAAGGACCAAAAGAAAGAATGCGAAAGAAACATCCTGTGTGGATATCCATATTGCTAGCAATGGATGCAAATATTTAGTGAAAAGAAGTAAATTTTATTAAATCTTGAATATGTACAAAGTTACTGCCTCGTTAAAAACCTTATACCCGGTGTGGGATACCTCCGGTAAGGAAAAGAGTACAATAACTACGTTTATATACATAGACTACCGAGGCTAAGATTGTCAAAGTCGGCTACCGTGTCTGTGATCTCCTGATCCTCGGGATAATGTTGTGTCCTATCATCTCCAAGCTCCCATTCTTTAAGGCATGTTATTGCCTTAACCATATCAGGTCTGAGAGACGACCTCCTCGGCTCAAGTATCCTCCCCACTAAACTGAAAGTGGATTACGTTGAGATAGTGGACATCAGAACCGTAAGTACGTCCTGTGCGAAATGGGATAGCATGGGGTAAATACGTTGGTTATTCTTCCACCACAAGAGCAAGCTGAATTGATTTTCCTCGTCCATGTCAAGCTCGGTCTCCACGAAAGGCATGTCGAGGTAGCGGTTGATCTCTACCCATGGATTCCATTGCGACCTGCTTGATGTCTCGGAAGACGAACTAGATGACTTGCCTTTCAGCTTCTTCCACATGCTTGAAGCCGTCGAATTGCCTCGTGCTTGTTGCGTTGTTGAGTTAGATCTTCGTGCTTTACTTCTGGTGCCAAACTTCTCATAATATTTGTCGAAAACTTTAAAAAACTCGCTATAAACATGAGTATAGGCATCGGAGAAATCAAGATCGAATGCCTTACCTATTCCCTCGAAAGCGCCTTGCAAGTCAGGAAATTTTCTGAGGATTTAAAATAGTAGCAAAACAGTACATATGTGGAATAGCTTGTAAATATTTAAATTTTTTTTGCTCTATTGGTTCTATAATGCGATATAAAATATAATTATCTCTATTTTCTTTTAAAGAATTAGCAATAAGCCAAAGCCACTGTAACATCCCAGATTTTCTGTTGTTCCGAAAATTATTTTAAAATTAATTAAATTCAAAATTTGGATTTTCCTTGGTGTTCTAATTAACCTGGCATCCATATCCTCCTGAAATTGGAGTTCAATTCTTTATCGTCCGCAAAGTTAAAATTTCAATATTCAGGTCCTTATTCGAAATTTCACCCGAGTTCCAAAATGCTCCAAAAATCTCAAAATACATTGAATTAGGTTTCAAATATTCTGTAATGATTTTGCGAATTTTTCCAAGATTTATAGAATCTCTTTGCTATTTCATCTCTCGCGCTTTCATCAAATCCATTATATTCGTCCTGAAATTATTCAAATTTCAAAATTCATCCAAAATAAGTGAAACCAATTTTGTTGGGTTCCATTTTACTCATTAGGATTTTTAGGATCTTTTCCAGTATTTTTAGATCTTTTTATCTATTTTATCTCGCGCGCTTTATTCTCAGTACTATTCACTTGCCCCACCTGTCACAGCTACAGGATCATCTTCAACCTCTGGCCTCTGTGTTTTATTTGCACGTTCCTCTCCTCTTCAATGTTCAAAAGAAGAATATTTATAACTTCTTCATTTTCGTATCAAATCAAGGGAGAGTTGAAGCGTTGCGACCGCATTGATGCGAGGATTCAATTCCCTGCTGTTACCCATCCTTAATCCGAGCGAAACGGCCACAATTAAACGTTAATGACAATTTATTGCTCGGTCATTATCTCGGGCGTTTCTTCACCTCACCGAGCATGTGAGTACTCAAAAGTTTCGTCTTGTTGTCCTCTACCCCGTGCTCACCTTGCCCCATTGATTCAGTGCCATTTCCCTTTCCGAAATTCGAGAAAAACCGACGCCCGGTGTTCTCCAAAGACACCGGCGAGTCATCTTTTGCTCCGGTGAGTTTTCGGGTAAACTAACCGCGTCACTTTGTGCCTTTTGCTTCCATGATCACAACCATTCAATCGGATTTGATTTTCGTTGCGATTTGACCCGTATTTGAGTTTGTTCATCGTCGATCGTCGCTCCGTTCATCGTCGATTTCTCTTGTTTAGGTATGATTCAATTCAATTCCTTGCACCCTTAGACTCCCTTGATGCTAGCTATCCCGTGCTAACCTTAGTTTTGAGAAATTTCGTGTTTTGGCCGTCGTCGCCGGCTCGTTTAGCGTCGCCGGTTTCACCTCGTCATTGCCGCGACCGACCTCCGCCGCCCCGCCGCGGCGCTTGCCACCATACGCCGAGCCGCTCCTCACCGTTGCCGCCGCGTCTCTGGCCGGCCGGCGAGCCTCTCTCTCCCGCCTCTCTCCCCATGCGCCATGAAGGAGCGACTCTCATTATTCGTGAGTGAGCAGTCTTTGCTCTGATGTTTCTTTTCTTTTTTGTGATATTTCCTTTCTAATCTAACTTCAAATGACCCGTTCGCTTCCGTCGTAACTCCGAATGGAGTGATTCAAATTGTTAAATTCATCTAAATTCATCTTCTATCTGCCAGTATTTTTATTATAATTTTTAGTTTCTACCTATTTTCTTTTATTCATTTCGTGCACCATTTTGCGCGTAGTCGAAGAAGCGGTCGTCGTCGCCGACGAAGGAGAAGACCTCGAGCAGCGCAATGCGCGCCGTCGGCGAAGGCAAGTCTCCTTGACGACGTTGATCCCATTGTTTATAATCTGTTTTATAAAATGTTTACAACTTGCATGGCTATTTACATAAACCGATGATGTTAAAATATAGAATGTTAGTTATACCCATTTCGAGATAACATCCTTGCTGTTTGATTACCATGTCTTTGTAGCCTTAAGATTTAATCATGAAATCATGTATTATGTGATTAACCTTGTTTCGCATACGATAGACTATGCTTAGGATTGACGTTGATCAAAATGCCTATGGTGGAAAAATTCTAAAATGTTGTTGAAATGTGTTTTATCGAAGCTGTAGCAAGGTGATTGCTGCTGTGATTGTAAAATAAAAATAAAATAAAAATAGTTTAGATTAGGCGGAATGGTTTGTCGGGCGGAGTGCGGATGGAGCACGGTTACAGTTTGTGAAAGCCGCCTAATCAATTTAAGGACCGACGCTTATAAGCTGTCCATTCTAAGCATTACCGTGCAACCACAAGTCTATAATGGGTACGACTGGCTGAATAATTTGTAGAAACCTAACTTAGACTACTTGGTTGGTGGAATGTGGGTGCTGATGGAGGCAAGTCGTATTTCTCACAGCGCAAGAGGGGCTTCAGATGGGTGGATGGAACCCTAACAGCGGTGAAACCTCAGCGGGTGAGTCAGGTTAGGCGTATACATTGTAAAGGTCTTGTCATGATCTCTCTGCCGGCACACCAATGGAAGTGTGTTCGTAGCGCTTGGCATTAAAGAGATGATCATGTCTTGTGGGTAAAGCTGTACACCTCTGCAGAGTAAATCTATTCGAATAGCCGTGCCTACGGTCAAAGGCAAAGCGAAGAATGCTTTCATACTGGTAGACTTGGTTTTGGTTTTCAAAATAACTGATGTTTTGGGATTCGGTAGTGGTTAGAACTCTCGAATGTTTATTTGGCGGATTGAGCCAATCAAGTAGATGGAACCTGTTTTTGAATCATGACAGATGGAGTCATGTGATGGTTTAACAAGATCTTTCAAAATGGGCGGTTAGAGCCTGTGTACTAGTGTTGGTAGTTGGAACCTTCACTAGAGTTAGAAATAATTTTTTTAATTGTACAAATAATTGTTAAAACTGCTTTGTGAAAATTATTATTAATAATGTTTGTTAAATCCGGCTTTGTGCAAAAGAACCCTATTAAGCCTTCCTTGGAAAGCCCTTCATGATGCATTTTCGGACTTGAGTACGTTTGTACTCACATGCTACACAAAATTTTGTCATCGAGAATTATCAAGATGCGATCGAAGACAATGAATTCTATGGCGAGGAGTTCATTGGACATCGCCAAGATAACTAAGCTTGCGCTCCTAGTCGCCTTTGTGGTGTCTTTTGGGTTTTATCTTGTTGTTTTTGTTTCATTGCTTGAGAACTCGGTCATGTGACCGGAGATGTAATAAATAGCCATGTGGTGGTAATTTATACTTATGCTATATTTTTTTCGCTCATTCAGTTATGATCATCACTGCTTCACTTTGTGTGTACTAGCAACCGATCCGGGACTAGTCTGAAATACACAGGAGATTCGGATGGTAAATCTGGGTCTCACAGAGGTGGTATCGAGCACAGACGATGTAGGGACGAACTTAGTTAGAATGGCAAAGCCTTAAGGATTAATATTTTCTATAAAAATATACTTATAAATTTTTTTTAGGTTCCTTTGCTTCTACCTTTCCTGTCTTAGCATCTGGTCTTTAGCTCATCCTTCATTGGAGATTTGTTTACTGTCCTTGTCCCGTTTCAAAATTTGTAGATGTCAGTTTACACCATCTTTGCCGCATCAGCTGGAGGATCCCTCCCCTCGTGTTTTTGTGGAGAGCAGGGGGAGTAGTTAGTCTGGCTTAGCACCCTTCCTTTTGTTCACGTTTAGAACGATGAATAAGTTGTGCGATGGGTCATATCGTGCTTTTATGCATTTGTGATACAGCCATTTTCTCTTTAAAAGCTATTTTGGTTTAAATAAAGATTTTAGTTGGAGTTTCCTTTCTATTGTTGTGTTTTTGTTTCGGTGGATGTTGTGTAGTCCTCTGTTTTCTTATCTTTGCTTTTCCCTCTTTCCTCGTGCTTTTTCCTATCCTTGGTTTCAGATGGAGAACCTTGGCAGAGGTCGTGGCAGAGGAAGAAGAGGAGGCCGCGGTCGTGGTCGCGGAAGAGTGCAGATTCAAGAGGAAGTTCCTGTGGGCAGCAGAACCAAGTGCCACCTCAACACATGTGAGTAACCAAGTGCCACCCCCACCCCCGAACCAGCCGCCAAGCATGGAGCAGATGATGGCCATGCAAATGCAAATTCTACAAGCTTTGGCACAAAATGCGCTGAATCCACCTCAAGCAGTCCCAGCTCAGGCCGCAGCTCAGCCACCCCAGTCTAAGTTCGGGGAATTCATGAGGACCAGACCCCCAACTTTCGCAGGATCAGTGGACCCTTTGGAGGCTAACGATTGGTTAAAAGATGTAGAAAAGAAACTTTACTTAGCCCAGTGTGATGAATTTGAGAGTGTCCTATATGCCTCTCATCAGCTGAAAGGAACCGCTGCAAGTTGGTGGAAAAATTACCTCGCTGCCCACGAGGAAGCCCATAGCATCACTTGGAATGAATTTGTGGAAGCTTTTCGGGCTACCCATATTCCCAAGGGGATTATAGAAATGAAGAGGCGTGAGTTTCACAAGCTGCAGCAAGGAAACCTTTCAGTCTCAGAATATCTGAATCGGTTCACCCAGCTTTCTCGTTATGCTACCGAAGATGTTGCCTCGGATGAGGCTAAGATTTGGCGCTTCATGGAGGGCCTTGACCCCAATATCAAAGTTCAGCTGGTATCAAATGACTTCCCTTCATTCCAGCACATGGTGAACAAAGCTTTGATCCAAGAGGATGCTCAGCGTCAGCTGTTTGAATCAAGAAAGAGGAAGTTGATGTTTCAAACGCAGCGTGGTGCCAGTAGCTCCAAACCACGTTTCTTCCAACCTCAGTCCAACAGGCCAGTAGCCACCAATACTTCCAGGACCCCAATGTCCACTCCTCGTCAGTTCACTCAAGCCCCTACTGACAATACAGGAAATCAAGTTCAGAAGAGCAACGCAGCAACTGCAGGAGTCTAATGCTTTAATCAGAGGAGATGGGACATTACGCAAATGCTTGTCCCGAAGCGTCAGTCGTGACCCGATTCGGTTCAACAGGATCTACTCTAGCTCGCGCCCCAGCACCAGCTCTGGGAAGAGGAACGCCGCAGACTCCGCGTACTTCTCGCACCATCGGAAAAGGACGTGTTAATCACGTCACTGCTGAAGAAGTTCAGGACGCACCTGATGTGGTGTATGGTAAGTTCTTCGTCAATTCAGTTCCTACTTCAGTATTGTTTGATTCTGGTGCTTCGCATTCATTCATATCAGAGTATTTGGTTAGAAAGCATGGATGGGATACAATTCAGCTTAGAAATCCCTTTCTAGTTCAATCCCCTGGTAAAGAGCTAAGAACAACCGCTATTTGTCCAAAAATAGATATAATTATAAAAGGGGCAAAGTTCCTAGCGAACTTAATATTATTGGATACTAAGGGTATAGAAGTAATCCTTGGAATGGACTGGTTAACCAAGTACAAGGGTCAGATAGACTGTGCTAGTAGAGCTATCTCTCTTACTAGTCCTGAGGGAATTCGAGTGGAGTTCTTGTCTAATCTCTTCTCTAAGGGGGGTAGTACCCTGAACCGACTAAAAGGTACATCCTTGGAAAATGTGCCCATAGTGAATGAATACCCAGATGTATTCCCAGAAGATTTGCCTGGTATGTGTAACACCCTAATTTTTGCTCTAACTTAAATTTTGGAGTATTTTTATTTTTGTGATTTTTTTTGGGAATTTATTTAAATTTAATTGGATTTATTCAAATAGGGCTTTTCTTGAAAACAATTGAATAATGGAAAAGTTTTGCAAAGTTTTATTGCAAATATTTTAATTGAGTTCCAAATATCTCAAAGTAATTTCTGGAATTTTTCTGCTATTTTAAAAGCTCCAAATGATTTAATTGAATTTCTAGAATTATTTTAAATGTGAAATGATTTTAAAATCGGTTGATAAAGAATGGGCCGAGCCCATTATCGTGCGTGTCGCCGCCCAACCGCGCCGAAACCCTAGCGTCGCCCGGTCCGAGCTGCTCGATCGATCGATCGGATGCTCGTGAGTGAGCCACGTCGTCGCGTGCGCGCGCGCCGGATCATCGCCGCACGAGCGGTGGGAGAGAGGCCACGTCGGTCGTCTTCGCGAGATCACGGAGCTAATGCCGCCGACCGTTTCCGCTCGTTCGCCTTTGAGCGCATACGCCGAGGCCCTTAAAGTGCACCGAGTAGCGCGTCGACAGAGCTCCTTCGCTGCGTCTTTTGACTCCTCGCACGCGCTGCCGAGACGCTCTAGAGACCACGGAGAGCTCGCGCGTAGTTGTTCCTCTGCGCCGCCTTGTTCTCCGCCGTTTGCTTCGCCGTCGGTCCATTTCCGCCGCCGCCGAGGTCACGATGCTCTGCCGAGTCAAGCCTCGTCGAATCGCTAGATCTTCTCGCCGGGAACCACCGAACGCCGTCGACTACGCCGTCTTCCTCATCTCCGCAAGCTTGCACCGCCGCACGCCATCGCCGGACTCGAGCACCGTTGACCGTCGGACCGCAAGGAGGGTAAGGATCGTGCCACGTCGCCCTTCTCTCGTTACATTTAGTTTGTATCGTGCTGTTAGATATGTTATGGACGATCCGGTTTAACCTAAGGTTTACACGTTAGTTGATCTTGATCGTTAGATCTAGAGCGAACGGCTTGGATTAGATCTAGTTTCGCGATATGTTTTTGTCTTAGCCGTTGGATCGTTAGTGAACGCGTGAGATTGTGCGCGTAGCGGCTAAATAGTAAACGGCTTCGGTACCGTGGGCCGTTGGATTTAGATCGAGCGGCGGTGTGAGTAGATCGGTGGCGCGCGGATCCGCGCCGTTCAAATTTGAACGTCTGGCGGAGATGACGCCGCACCCCATCGAATCACGTGCGACGCTGCGTGTGGCGTTGATCGAGGGTGAGACGGATCGACCGTTGAGTTCGGGCGCACTGCTGGATGCGTGACGCGTGGGGGCGTGGAGTGCGAAGCGTCGCCGAACCGCGCGGGGGTGAGATCCGACCGTTGGATGAGCGAGCGGTCTGGATCTTGCCGCGTGTCGCGTCGGGATTGGCTGCACATCGTCGCTGACGCCACGGCCTGCGTCACCCGGTGCATGAGCACAGTGCTGCCAGTCCACAGTGCTGCCAAATGACTATAACTTTTGCATTTTAACTCGGATTTGGGTGATTCAAATTTCTAAAAATTCATAAAATTATGATCTATTTAATGATGAGTTTTATTTGAATTTTTGAGGCCATTTAGTCCTCTATATTAGGTTTTTATTGTATATTTTGTTGTCCGCGTAGACGCAAATTTGCCGGAAAGTTTCGAGGAAGAATTTGTCGCTCAAGACCAAGCTTCGGAACACGACCAGCAACTCTTTGAAGGCAAGTGATGCTTTGATCATTTTGATCCCAGGTTTTTAAAATGTAGTTTATGCTTTGAAACTATGCATGCTTATTTGTTTAAAATGAATTTAAATTGATTTGGGATAATGTAGTTAATCAACCCATTTTGTTATGCCACCTTGAATTATTAATTGTATGCCCTAAATCATTGTCACCCTAAGTTTGATTATATTAGTTGGATGTTAATATTGTGCCAACACGGAGACTAGACCGTGAGTAGATGCTTAGCCTTGCAACGAGTCATGAATGATCTTTCGAAAAATGCTACAAAATTGACTAATGGAATATTGAATGTATTTTGAAAGTGGTGTGATGATGCCACATGATGATATGGAAGTATGGTGACTGTGTGGTTCCATATTGATGTTGAGTTATTCTTGGCATGTGTTGCACAATAATCAAGCTGGGTGGGAAATGATTTAGACCGGGCAAGTGGCAAGAGGTGTGTACCGGTGGGCTGTGTGGCATTGGGTTGATGAGTGTTGTGAGTCTGTGTGCCACAATGGGCTATGTGCCCTTTGTTGAGTGTTGGAAGTCTTGCCTTGGCCGATTAAGGACTTCACCTTGCAAGCCTTTGATCCGAGTCACCGTACAACCACATGTACGATATGGGACAGACCTAGTTGACTAGGGTTCGATATCTTTCCTCCGATACCTCGGGGTGACAAGACATGGGGTGTATCTGTATGGGGAGCGCACTGCTACGGCTTGGTGCCCATCCAACGGTGATTGGCGGTCCTATACTTGGCGCTGTGTGAGGGAAGTAATAGTGAAGGCAATCTGGAGAGGTTCTTTAGTTAAGGTAGAGGTTCTGAAAAGCTTTGTTGCGGACAATCACGTGTGGTGGCGGTGTATCTTGTGGGTAAAGTGTACAACCTCTGCAGAGTGTCAAAACTATTCGAATAGCCGCTCATGTATTGAGCATTGCTCGGGGATTACAGTCAAGGGGTTGATTTTCATAAACAAAATGTGGGAAGGGTGGCTGTGTGCCAAGTGTTAAAAATGAACTGTTAAGGCTGTGTGCCGAGAATCTTTGAGGAAAAATCATTTGAAGAAATTAGTATTACTTATAACTGTTCCAATACTTTAATCTAATTAAGATATTGGTTTAAAATTGCTGTTTGATGCAAAAGAACCATTTAAGCCAACCCTTTGGAATAAGCTTTGCATGTAGTAATAGCATCGCATTCATGCATTACTTGTTGAGTGCCTTGTGTACTCACCCCACCTTGCTTATCAACCCCAACATCAGTGGATGAGACTACACCAGCTTGGGAGGAGGAGTACATCGAGGATTCGAACAACTAGGGTGCAAGCCCAGTCGGTTGCCTGTGGCAAGATGAAGGCTTCCTCGACATTTATTTATGTTCCGCTGCTATTTCTTTTTCTCTGAATAATGTAAGCCCCGTGTGGCTGTCTTATCTGTAAGGAGACCATAAGGTCGTACAATTCGGTTTATATACATGTTTGCACTAATTATTCTTATATCTTCGTGAATGTCTGTGATGTGCAACCCTGTATGACTGTGTGTGATAGCGTGATCCTGGACTGGCACAGAATACACAGAGGGTCCGGATCTGCAGGTTCGGGTCCCGACAGAGGTGGTATCAGAGCAGGCTGACTGTAGGACTTGACCCTAGTTTGGTTGTGCCTAGGAGGGTAAAACTATTTTCTAAAGACCTAATCAACTTGAGCAAGAATATCAATGAAATCTTGACTTATCTCTTCTCTCTTGTTTCATACCTATGCTGAATTTTTATTATTCTCTGTTTAATTTAAACAAGGTTTGTTTTGGCAGATGAGGATGATCCATACCTATGGAGAGCGCACGGAGGATCGCCGTGGAGTTATGGCGTATGATGCGATTGTTTCGGAGGTTTTGATGCACCAGCATGTCGAGGACTTGGTGGTGCAGGCGGGACTTGACGTCGCACGGGATGTCAAGATCACGATGTATGCTCGGGAAAGGACGAGGGCGAGCCGTCCTATCTACATCACGGTCGAGGTCTTCTTTTGAGGTGGAATCCGAGAGGCGGACGACAGCGAGCGCGCAGATTGCCCGCACTTACTCCGCAGAGTTGGAGGGCACCGTCTTTCGTCACCATCCACGTCGAGACAATCGTTTGGAGAGGATGGAGCTTGCAGAGGAGGACGCCACTATCACCCACCTGGCGAGGTACGTCATCGCCCAAGAGGACGCCTTGGACGAGACAGTCCAGGAGCTGCAGAGGACCCGCGGCGAGTCACGGAGGTGAGGATCCGGTGCGGGAGGGCTTAGCCCACTCCATGCGTAAGATCCAGGAGTTGGAGATGGCTTTATACGGACCGAGCCCGAGCGATCCCGAGGTTACGATCCAGATCCGGAGGAGCAGAGCAGAGGCACCGGCAGGAGCGAGCGGCCCGGGACCGGCAGAGTCGATGGGGTCTTTGCACCAGTGCAGAGGTCTTGAGGATCGTTCGCCCGATGCCAGAGCACCCACCAGTGTATGCTCAGGGGGAGCCGCGGCGGGTTGGCTCGACGAGTGATCGAGTCTAGCCGAGGGTAGTGTTGAGACTCGAATAATTGAGTCGCGTCTTTTCTTGAGTCACCATTAGGTGTGAGTCGTCATAGAGTCCTATGTCCGCTTACTTGTTTTTCGTTGTGAGTGTCTCGTATGTGTTGCATTGCCCTTAGGCACTTGTGAGCAACCATCTTGCCTTATATTATATCAATAAAGTGGCTAAATAATTTAAGTTACACTGTTTCCCACATAAGTTCTTTTACTCGTCATGCTTTCTTCTTTTCTTAACCTTGGAAGCTTGCAACAGATGGTGAGGACACGTGGAAATGTTGGAGCCAGTGGAAGTGGAGCTAACCAGGCGGACAACCGGAATGTAGAGCCGATTCCTCAACCACCGCAGGTCGATTTGCAGAACCTGGGAGCCTTCTTGACTGCCCAGACTCAACTTATGAACACGATGGTTCAAACCATGCAGCAGATATCCAACCAAGCTGCTGCGAATGTTCAAGCTGGGGGTAACCATGGATACACCCCTACTCAAGGTTGTCGGAGTTTATGAGAACCCGTCCACCTACCTTCTCAGGCAACGCCAATCCACTGGAGGCGGACGATTGGCTAAGGACAATCGAAAGGAAGCTGCACATTACCCAGTGTGTAGGACATGAGAGGGTACTCTATGCCTCTCATCAACTCGAAGGGACTGCCGCAGAATGGTGGGAAAACCTGCGCGGCTCATGAGGACCCACGAGTATCACGTGGGAGGAATTCACCTCGACTTTCGCCAGCATACCATGTACCCGAGGGTATCATGGATCTCAAAAAGGACGAATTCCGGAGCCTCAAACAAGGGGGCCAGTCAGTGGCCGATTACCTGAACAAATTCACCCAACTGGCACGCTACGCACCAGAGGACGTGGCTACGGATAAGGCCAGACAATCTCGCTTCATGAAGGGATTGAATGCAGGGTTGCAGGTGGGACTGATCACCCACACATTCCCTGACTTCCAAGAGCTAGTTAACAAAGCTCTTATCTTAGAGGACAAGCGCCGAGAGTTGGATGACAACAGGAAGCGCAGAATGGCGCAACAAGGAGGTCATCGGGCAGCAGAGGCGGAGGGCGGCACCCCAGCAGTTCATCCGGTACACCCGGAGGCAATGATAGGGCACCACCGCCGCAAATCGCCCGATGGGTCGAATGTTCGGACTCGGCCGTAGGCGTAGCACGGTGGAGGAACCTCTCAGGCAGTGGGAAGACGTTGCTATCATTGCAATGAAATGGGGCATTTTGCCAATAACTGCCCTAAGAAGGGAGGTGTCACCCGGTCCGCTTTAACACGGGAACACACCGGCAAGGACTCGCGCCAATCGTGAACCGCGGGCATCAACAAAGACAACTCCATCCCAAGGAACCGCACGAGGCCGAGTCAACCACATTACGACGGATGAAGTGCGAGCGCCATGGATGTTATCTTGGGTAAGTTCTAGTAAACTCGATCACCATCGTTTTATTCGATTCGGAGCTTCACATTCATTTATTTCCGAGATTTTGCTGTTCAAAATGATATGGATATAGTGAATCTTAAATGTGTGCTTATAGTCCAATCCCCTGGATCAGAACTCCGATCTAAAGTAGGATGTTCTGGGGTAAGACTAATAATTAATGGAGTTGAGTTCTAGCAAACTTAATCGTCCTTAATACCCAAACCTTGGATGTTATCACAGGAATGGATTGGTTAACCAATCACAAGGCGATCTTTGGGTGTGGAAAGAGAGTCATATCGGTCGAGAGCCCGGATGGGAAGAAGATTGAATTTGAAGCAAAATCAGTGCGAGATGGACAATTGATGGTCAACAGCATGAAGACTATCAGCTTAGAAGAAGTTTCCATAGTCAATGAATATCCGGATGTTTTCCCGAAAGATTTACCTGGAATGCCGCCAGATAGAGATATTGAGTTCGTGATAGAGCTGGTTCCAGGGACAGCTCCAATAGCTAAGAGACCTTACAGGATGTCCACAGAGGAATTGGTGGAAATGAAGAAGCAAATTGAAGAACTACTAGAAAAAGGATTTATAAGACCTAGTTCATCACCATGGGGAGCACTGTCTTATTCGTCAAGAAGAAGGACGGAGTTTTAGGATGTGTATAGACTATCGTGCACTCAATGATGTGACGATAAAGAATAAGTATCCGCTACCGGGATCGATGATTTGTTTGACCGATTGAGAGGAGCAGAGTATTCTCCAAAATTGATCTCCGATCGAGGATACCATCAATCGAAGATCCGATCGGAGGATATCCCAAGCGCATTTTCGTCAAGATATGGACACCACGAGTTTCTGATGATGTCTTTTGGTTTGACAAATGCACCAAAGCATATTTCATGAACTTAATAAATAAGGTTTTATGGAATATTTGGATAAGTTCGTCGTCGTATTCATAGATGATATCCTTATCTATTCCAAGGCGAGAGAAGAGCACGCCGAGCATTTGAGGCTAGTCCTTGAAAAGTTGAGAGCAACAGATTGTTTGCAAAATTTAGCAAATGTGACTTACGGAAAAATAAGGTGGAATTTCTTGGACACATAATGACAAGCAGAAGGAGTTGCGGTAGATCCAAAGAAAGTGGAGACGGTTCTACATTGGGAACAACCCAAGTCGGTAACCCAAATCCGTAGTTTCCTTGGAATGGCGGGTATTACCGTCGATTCATCGAAGGATTCTCTACGATTGCGAGACATCTTACGCAATTGTTGAAAAGGAAAAGAAATTCTTATGGGCCTTTGAGTGTGAGAAGAGTTTTGGGGAGTTGAAGAGGAGTTTAACATCGGCTGTATTAGTTTTACCCGACGCGTTCATCAAGGCTTGACATCTATTGTGATGCATCGCGTCAGGGATTGGGATGCGTGTTGATGCAAAATAGGAAGGTAATTGCCTATGCATCGAGGCAATTGAGACCACATGAGGAGAACTATCCGACCCATGATTTGGAATTAGCTGCCGTAGTGCATGCACTAAAGATATGGCGTCATCATCTCATCGAAATAGATGTGAAGTGTATACAGATCATAAGAGTCTTAAGTATATCTTCACATAAGTGACCTAAATATGAGGCAAAGAAGATGGTTAGAGTTAATCAAGGATTATAATGTGGGAATTCACTACCATCCTGGTAAAGCCAACGTAGTGGCGACGCCTATGAGCGAAAGAACCACAGTGTAAATATCTTTGTTGGAAACCGGTCAAAGGAATTGTGTAAGGATTTTAAATTAGAAGCGAAATGGTACGGAAGGATTCCTAGCAACTTTGGAAGTAAGACCTACTGGAAGATCAGATCGGGAAGGCGAAAGATGATGATAAGATCAATAGAATTAAGGGCAAAATGGATGAAGGCAAAGCAAAAGATTTCAAACTGGATGAACAAGGTACTATGTGGTTTAAAGAGCGCATTTGTGTGCCGAACAAAAAGGAGTTGAAGCGATTAATTCGGAGGAGGCTCATGACTCCAAGTACTCAATTCATCCAGAAGTGCGAAAATGTATCAAGATTTAAAGGAAAGATTTTGGTGGCCAAGCATGAAACGAGAAGTCGCGAATATGTTGCACTATGTGACATATGCCAAAGAGTCAAAGCTATGCACCAAAGACCAGCAGGCTATTACAACCCCTAAAGATACGAATGGAAATGGGAAGAAATTGGTATGGATTTCATAACCGGATTGCCCGAGCGCAAAGTGGATATGATTCTATATGGGTCATAATAGATCGTTTAACTAAAGTGGCACATTTCATACCGTGAAGACCACTTATTAGGAGACCGGTTAGCGTAACTTTATATGGCACGGATCGTGCGCTTGCACGGAGTAATCAAGAAGATAGTGTCGGACGAGGTACCCAATTTACCTCGCATTTTGGGGTAAGCTACATGAGGCAATGGGGACTCGTTTGAACTTGATCTGACCTACCATCCGCAGACGGATGGTCAAACCGAGAGGGTTAACCGGTATTGGAAGATATGTTGAGAGCTGCGCTTTAGCATATTCAACCTCATGGGACAAGTGTTTGCCTTATCTGAGTTTAGTTACAACAACATTTATCAAAGCGAGTTTAGATGTCTCTATTTGAAGCTTTGTATGGTCGGTCTTGTCGAACACCATTGAATTGGAATGAGACAGCGAACGACATGTTTTTGGACCGGACATTCTTGAAGCGGAAGAACAAATCACCCGATCGGGGAAAGATTGAAGATTGCACAATCAAGGCGGAAGAGTTATCCGACAACCGTCATGAGGAACCGAGCTTTGAACCGAAGATTTTGTGTACCTTAGAGTCACACCTCTCAAAGGAGTTAGAAGGTTCCATGCAAAGGAAAGCTCGCACCAGATATATCGGACCATTCAAGATCTTGAGCGCAGAGGTGAAGTTGCTTATCGCTTGAGTTACCACCATCTTTGGCAGGAGTGCATGATGTATTCCATGTATCACAATCAAGAAGTGTCTTGAGTACGGAAGAGCAAACACCTTTGGAGGCAATTGAGCCGCAAGAAGATCGACCTACAAAGAACATCCGATGAAGATTCGGGCGTAATGGACCGAGAGACAAGGAACAAGTCAACACGTTTCTCGCAGAATTCAATGGAGCAACCATTCGGAAAGTGAAGCAACATGGGAACGAGAAGAAGATCTCGAAGAAGGAGTTCCTAACCTATTTACGTAGACGACCACGAATCTCGGGGCGAGATTCATTAAGGGGAGGTTTGTAACACCTAATTTTTGCTCTAACTTAAATTTTGGAGTATTTTTATTTTTGTGATTTTTTGGGAATTTATTTAAATTTAATTGGATTTATTCAAATAGGGCTTTTCTTGAAAACAATTGAATAATGGAAAAGTTTTGCAAAGTTTTATTGCAAATATTTTAATTGAGTTCCAAATATCTCAAAGTAATTTCTGGAATTTTCTAGAATTTTTCTCGCTATTTTAAAAGCTCCAAATGATTTAATTGAATTTCTAGAATTATTTTAAATGTGAAATGATTTTAAAATCAGTTGAACAGTAATGGGCCGAGCCCATTACTGTGCGTGTCGCCGGCCCAACCGCGCCGAAACCCTAGCGTCGCCCGGTCCGAGCCGTTCGATCCTGATCGGATGCCTGTGAGTGAGCCACGTCGTCGCGTGCGTGCGCCTTCGGATCATCGCCGCACGAACGGCTGGGAGAGGGCCACGTCTGTCGTCTTCGCGAGATCACCGGAGCTAATGCCGCCGACCGTTTCCGCTCATTTCGCGCTTTGTAGCGCTGCGTCGAGGCCCCTTAAAGTGCACCGAGTAGCGCGTCTGACAGAGCTCCTTTCGCTGCATCTTTTGACTCCTCGCACGCGCGTCGAGACGCTCTAGAGACCACGGGAGAGCTCGCCGTAGTTGTTCCTCTGCGCCGCCACTGTTCTCCGCCGTTTGCTTCACCGTCGGTCCATTTCCGCCGTCGCCGAGGTCACCAGTGCTCTGCCCGAGTCAAGCCTCGTCGAATGCGCTAGATCTTCTCGCCGGGGAACCACCGAAACGCCGTCGACTACGTCGTCTTCCTCATCTCCGGCAAGCTTGCACCGCCGCACGCCATCGCCGGACTCCGAGCACCGTTGACCGTCGGATCTGCAAGGAGGGGTAAGGATCGTGCCACGTCGCCCTTCTCTGGTTACATTTAGTTTGTATCTGTGCCGTTAGATCTGTTATGGGCGGTGCGGTTTAACCTAAGGTTTACCGTTAGTTGATCTTGATCGTTAGATCTAGAGCGAACGGCTTGGATTAGATCTAGTTTCGCGATATGTTTTTGTCTTAGCCGTTGGATCGTTAGTGAGCGCGTGAGATTGTGCCGCGTGGCGGCTGAATAGTAAACGGCTCGGTACCGTGGGCGTTGGATTTAGATCGAGCGGCGGTGTGAGTAGATCGGTGGCGCGGATCCGTGCCGTTCAAATTTGAGCGTCTGGCGGAGATGACGCCGCACCCCATCGAATCACGTGCGACGCGCGTGTGGCGTTGATCGAGGTGAGACCAGATCGGACCATTGAGTTGGGCGCACCGTTGGATGCGTGACGGCGGGGAGTGGAGTGCGGCGTCGCCGAACAGCGGGGTGAGATCCGGCCGTTGGATGAGCGAGCGATGCGGATCTTGCCGCGTGTCGCGTCGGGATTGGCTGCGATCGTCGCCGACGCCACGGCTGCGTCACCGGTGCATGAGCGCGATCTTTGCCGATCCACGGTGGACGAGCCGAACCGTGGACCCGACCCATGAATCGAAGCAGCGTGGCGGCACTAGGAGGCGCCGCGTGTCGTCGGCCGACGCGTCATCACGCGTCATAAATATGTTATATATAAAAATATTTTGACCGAAATTCTTTTATGTGCTGACGTCATCATGATGCAATGCTGACATCATAAATGCGAATTTTCAGTATATAAATAATTGGGAAAAATCGGATTTCTTAATTTCTGTATTTTCAGATTCTATTCAAACTTCAAATGACTATAACTTTTGCATTTTAACTCGGATTTGGGTGATTCAAATTTCTAAAAATTCATAAAATTATGATCTATTTAATGATGGATTTTATTTGAATTTTTGAGGCCATTTAGTCCTCTATATTAGATTTTTATTGTATATTTTGTTGTCCGCGTAGACGCAAATTTGCCGGAAAGTTTCGAGGAAGAATTCGTCGCTCAAGACCAAGCTTCGGAACACGACCAGCAACTCTTTGAAGGCAAGTGATGCTTTGATCATTTTGATCCCAGGTTTTTAAAATGTAGTTTATGCTTTGAAACTATGCATGCTTATTTGTTTAAAATGAATTTAAATTGATTTGGGATAATGTAGTTAATCAACCCATTTTGTTATGCCACCTTGAATTATTAATTGTATGCCCTAAATCATTGTCACCCTAAGTTTGATTATATTAGTTGGATGTTAATATTGTGCCAACACGGGAGACTAGACCGTGAGTAGATGCTTAGCCTTGCAACGAGTCATGAATGATCTTTCAGAAAAATGCTACAAAATTGACTAATGGAATATTGAATGTATTTTGAAAGTGGTGTGATGATGCCACATGATGATATGGAAGTATGGTGACCTGTGTGGTTCCATATTGATGTTGAGTTATTGCTGGCATGTGTTGCACAATAATCAACTGGGTGGGAAATGATTTAGACTGGGGCAAGTGGCAAGAGGCTGTTGCAGGTGGGCCTGTGTGGCATTGGGTTGATGAGTGTTGTGAGTCTGTGTGCCATAATGGGTCTGTGTGCCATTGTTGAGTGTTGGAAGTCTTGCCTTGGTCAGTTAAGGACTTCACCTTGCAAGCCTTTGATCTGAGTCACCCGTACAACCACATGTCTGATATGGGACAGACCTAGTTGACTAGGGTTCTGATATCTTTCCTCTGATACCTCGGGGTGATAGTACACAGGGGTGTATCTGTATGGGGGAGCGTACCTGTGCTACGGCTTGGTGCCCATCCAACGGTGATTGGCCGGTCCTATACTTCGGCTCTGTGTGAGGGAAGTAATAGTGAAGGCAATACTGGGAGAGGTTCTTTGGTTAAGGTAGAGGTTCTTGAAAAGCTTTGTTGCGGACAATCACACGTGTGGTGGCGGTGTATCTTGTGGGTAAAGTATACAACCTCTGCAGAGTGTCAAAACTATTGAATAGCCGCGCTCATGTATTGAGCATTGCTCGGGATTACTGATCAAGGGTAGATTTTCATAAACAAAATGTGGGAAGGGTGGCTGTGTGCCAAGTGTTAAAAATGAGCTGTTAAGGCTGTGTGCCGAGAATCTTTGAGGAAAAATCATTTGAAGAAATTAGTATTACTTATAACTGTTCCAATGCTTTAATCTAATTAAGATATTGGTTTAAAATTGCTGTTTGATGCAAAAGAACCATTTAAGCCAACCCTTTGGAATAAGCTTTGCATGTAGTAATAGCATTGCATTACATGCATTACTTGTTGAGTGCCTTGTGTACTCACCCCACCTTGCTTATCAACCCCAACATCAGTGGATGAGACTACACCAGCTTGGGAGGAGGAGTACATCGAGGATTCGAACAACTAGGGTGCAAGCCCGATCGGTTACTGTGGCAAGATGAAGGCTTCCTCGACATTTGTTTATGTTCATTTGCTATTTCTTTTCTCTGAATAATGTAAGCCCGTGTGGGTGTCTTATCTGTAAGGAGACCATAAGGTCGCATACAACTCGGTTTATATACATGTTTGCACTAATTATTCTTATATCTTCGTGAATGTGCGTGATGTGCAACCTCGTATGATTGTGTGTGCTAGCGTGATCTGGGATCGCACAGAATACACAGAGGGTCGGATCTGCGAGTTCGGGTCCCGGCAAAGATGCCACCGAGGCCAAGGATATTGAGTTTATGACTGAGCTTGTACCTGGTACATCTCCTATCGCGAAGAGGCCTTATCAGTTACCTGCTAATGAATTAGCAAAGATGAAGAAACAGATTGAAGAACTGCAGGAGAAAGGATTTATAAGACCAAGTTCATCACCTTGGGGTTCACCGGTAATCTTCGTTAAGAAGAAGGATGGCAGTCTGAGAATGTGCATAGACTACAGATCACTGAATGAGGTCACAATAAAGAATAAGTATCCTTTGCCAAGGATAGATGATCTATTTGATCAGTTGAAAGGAGCTCAAATTTTCTCAAAAATACACTTAAGATCGGGATATCATCAGCTCAAGATAAGAAAAGAAGATATTCCGAAGACAGCCTTTACTACCTGTTATGGATTGTACGAGTTTACAGTGATGTCCTTTGGATTAACAAATGCACCGTCATATTTCATGAATTTGATGAACAAGGTGTTTATGGAGTTTTTGGATAAGTTTGTTGTCGTGTTTATTGATGACATTCTTATCTATTCCAAGAATGAGAAAGAGCATGAGGATCATTTGAGGATAATTTTGGAAAAGCTCAGAGAGCATCAGCTTTATGCAAAGTTCAGTAAATGTGATTTTTGGTTGAAGGAAGTTGCTTTCTTAGGTCATGTCATTTCTGCTGGAGGAGTAGCAGTAGACCCTGCGAAGGTGAAGGATGTTTTGGATTGGAAGCAACCCAAGTCAGTTCCGGATATTAGAAGTTTTCTTGGATTAGCAGGCTATTATCGGTGTTTTATTGAAGGTTTTTCCAAGATAGCGAGACCTCTCACTCAACTTTTGAAAAAGGAGAAGAAGTTTGAATGGACTAAATCTTGTGAACAAAGTTTTTAGGAATTGAAGAAGAGGTTAACTTCAGCACCAGTACTTGTTCTGCCGGATATTCATAAGGATTTTGAAGTTTACTGCGATGCCTCAAAGCAAGGTCTCGGATGTGTATTGATGCAAGAAGGTAAAGTCATAGCTTATGCCTCAAGACAACTGCGACCCCATGAAGAAAATTACCCAACTCATGATTTGGAGTTAGCAGCAGTTGTGCACGCACTCAAAATTTGGAGGCATTATTTGATTGGGAATCAATGTGAGATTTATACGGATCATAAGAGTTTGAAATACATTTTTACTCAGTCGGATCTCAATTTGAGGCAGAGAAGATGGTTGGAATTAGTTAAAGATTATGATATTGGTATCCATTATCATCCCGGAAAAGCTAATGTTGCTGCAGATGCTTTGAGAAGGAAAAGTTATTGCAACAATGTTATGGTTCAGGAAAGTCAGCCAGCACTTCATGAAGAGTTCAGACGCCTCAACTTGGAATTGGTAAATGAAGGTTGCGTTTTCAATGTCGAAGTACATTCAACCCTGGAAGATCAGATCAGAGAGGCTCAAAAGAATGATAGTGGTATCATAGACCTAAAAGATGGTATGAAGAAAGGAAAATTTCCTGAATTTTCTGAAGATGAGAATGGTACTGTTTGGTCAGGGAAAAGAATAGTAGTCCCTAATCAAAAAGAGATCAAAGATGTAATTTTGAAGGAGGCCCACGATTCAGTTTATTCTATTCATCCGGGAAATACCAAGATGTACGCAGATTTGAAGGAGAAATATTGGTGGACCAATATGAAAAGAGAAGTTGCTGATTTTGTGGCACATTGTGATATTTGTCAGCTTGTTAAGGCAGAACATCAGAGACCAGCCGGTTTATTGCAACCCTTGCAGATTCCTGTTTGGAAATGGGAAGAAATAGGAATGGATTTTATCACCGGACTTCCCAGAACTAAGTCCGAATATGATTCAATATGGGTTATTGTGGATAGATTGACTAACGTTGCACACTTTATTCCTGTGAAGACAACATATTCTGGTGATAAACTCGCAGAGCTATACATGGCCAAAATTGTATGTTTGCATGGTGTGTCAAAGAAGATCGTGTCAGATCGAGGTTCCCAGTTTACCTCGAGGTTTTGGCAGAAGTTGCATGAGGTTCTGGGCACAAAACTAAACTTCAGTACTGCTTACCATCCTCAGACAGATGGTCAGACAGAAAGGATAAATCAAATACTAGAAGATATTGTAACATCCCAAAAATTTGGCTTATAATTTCGCTCATATGCTTTTTGGTGATTTTCTGAATTTATTGGATTTTTTTTTCCAGAAATTAATTGAATTGAATTTAATTAAGTATATTGAACCTTTTGTGAAAACTAAATATATATAGATAAAGTTAATATAAAGTTTTACCAAAAATATTTTATTTGTGCTCGAATGTCTCAAAGTATTTATGAGAATTTTAAGGATTTTTCCGATATTTTAATTGCTTAAAGTAGATTAATCTAATTTGGGAATTATTTTAAATCAAAAGCTTTTGAAAATCGAGTGAGCGATCGGGCGAAGCCCGAGACTATGCGTGTGAGGCCCATCGACGTGCGGCCCGATCGGCTGCCGCCGCCGCCGCGCGTGGCCGTTGGATGAAGATCGGACGGTGTCTCCTTCGCGAAACCCTAGCGCCTTGGCCGTTGGATTGAGATCGGCGGTCGGGATCGTTTCGCGTTGTTTTGGTAAGTTTAGATCTCGCCGTTGATTTTGGAAAGAGCGGATCGGATCGTATCACCGGATCTAATCTGGCCGCTCGTTACCGTCGGACGGTATCGTACCTTCGTCTCGATTCGGTTTTCGAATCCGTCGCCGCTGCCGCCGCCGCCGCGTGATTTAGGGTTCTTGTTTTAGCGCGCATGCCGAGGCTATAAAAGCCGCAGCCCGCACACCGAGGTTCCTCATCCCGAGCGCATCCGCGATGCTAGCCTTCGCCGTTGAGTCACCGCCGTTTAGCCCGAGAGCTCGCCGTAGTTTTCTAGCGCCGCTTTCGTTTTCGCCGTTCCGCCGTCGTCAAGCCGCCGTTCGGCGTGTAGGTTCGAGCGGGTTCGCCACGTCGAGCCGCACCGGGCGACTACCTCTTCGTCGCCGGCAGAGCGAACGCCGTCTGGTCGTCGTCGTCCTCGTCTCCGGGAACTCAGCGCCGCCGCGACATCGCCGTGCTGAGCTGCGACGGCCGTCGGATCTCGGCGGACCATCAGATCGAGCCACGTCGCCGTCTGCAGAAAGCGGCTTCGGGTAAGCGTGACCGTTGGATCGGGGTTGTTCGGGTGAGATCGCGCGCGTGTGCGATGAGAGCGTTAGCCGTCGGATCGTCGCGCAGATCGCGCGCCGCGTGTCGAGCATCGACACGGGCGGCGTCGCGACCAATCGATCGCGCGCCGCGTGTCGGGCGCGTGGTGCGGCGCGCGTGGGCGCGTCCACGGTGGACGAGGCGGTTACGTGGACCGAGTCCATGGACCAGCGACGTGTCGATGCTCGATTGGTCCGAGTCGGGGCTGACGTCGGCGTTGCGCAATAAAATCTTTTCCAATAGAAAATAATTGAGAAAAATCGAAATTCTATTTTACGTATTTTGATGATTTATTCAAACTTCAAAAGGCTATATCTTTTGCATTTTAACTCGGATTTGAGTGTTTCAAATTTCTAAAAATTTGTAAAATCAAGATCTATTTATTGGTGAATTTTATTTTATTTTGGAGTTTGGTTGCTCTCTGGTTTGGTGTTTATTTGCTATTTTGGCATCGTTTCACGTAGGCGTTGAACCGCTCGGTGATCCGGAAGAAGATTCGTCGCCCAAGACCCAAGCTCAGATCAAGACCAGCACCTACTCCAAGGCAAGTTGTGCTTTGATCATGTTGCACCTAATTTTCACCAAATTACTATTTTGTCTTTTAAACTTTATGCATGATATTTTATGTGTATAAATGATTTCAATTAATCTGGGAATTAGATAATATGCCTATTTGAATTAAACCATACCTTGTCAATTATATGCCATGATCTATTTGTCACCCTAGGATGTGGAATTATAGTTGATAATCAACATGGGCTAGTTAGATCGTCATAGATTGCTTAGCCATGCCACGTCATCACATGTGTCCGAATGTCGATACTTAATCTTGACTAATGGAATATGGAACAATGTTTATGAATTGGTGTGTCATGTGTTGTCACACAATGATATCAAGTTGTCGTGGCGAGGAGGTCACACATCGGGATTGAAATGTTGATGGCATGTGGTGCTTGGTAATCAACCGGGTGGTAATGATTTTAGATTGAGGCAAGTGGCAAGGCGGTGTGCCAAGGTGGGCCAGTTTGGCGGGGTATGTGGAAGTCTTGCCTTAATCACCTTAAGGACTTAACCTTGCAAGCCTTTGACTGAGTCTCTCTTGCAACCACATGTGCGGAATGGGACTGACCTTATTTGAATAATTTGTGAAACCTAGATTTGATCTTGTCGTGGTGAATAGTGAGTCCGGTTACGGTTTAACTCACATGGCGCAAGAGGGGGCCTGTTGTGGTGGTTTAACCCTTGATGTTGAAACCTTAGCGAGCGATCTTGGGTCTAGGTGTAGCATTGTAAAGGCTTTGTTATGATCACTCGCCTTGGTGGTGTTTGGTTGTATCGTGTGGGTAAAGTGCATAACCTCTGCAGAGTGTACAATCTATTCGAATAGCCGTGCTCACGGTATTGGGCAATGCTCGGAATTACAGTTAAGGGTTAGACTTTTGTTAAACAAAAACTTGTTGGGATGGCAAGGTGCCATGGAAAGTGGAAAATTAATTTAGGATTGGAAACTTGGTGTATTTGAAATCTGAATTTATTAATTATGTATTTGTTTTATTGCTTTCCAATCTATTTATTGTATTCTTGTTAAATGTCGCTTTATTGCAAAAATACCCTTACTAGCCATTGCTTTGGATTAAGCCAAACATATAGAATATTAGACTTGCATTATTTTGCACAACTTGTTGAGTGCTTTATGTACTCACCCCATCAACAACAACTTCGAAGAGGAAGAATCTACGCTATCATGGATGAGGATTATTTGGATCACGAATGCTTAGGTCCGAGCCTCGTCGGTTGCACTGTGGCGAATCGAGCGCCATCGCGTTTATTCTATTTCGCCGCTTCTCATTGATACTCTTTTTAAGCCCTGTGAGGCATTATTCATGTAAGACAACAGTTATTATTAATTAATGAAGTTTATGCTATATTTATTTGTGTGTGACTATGATAGCATCTATGTTGAGCTGTGTGCACTAGCGTGATCTGGACTAGTGCGGTATACACAGAGGGTCGGATTTGCAAATTCGGGTCCCGACAGAGGTGGTATCGAGCCATACCGACTATAGGTCTTGGCCTAGGTAGTTGGTATCTCTTAGGAGTGTCCAAAATTATTTTCTAAAGAAAACAGTAAAATTGACTAATATGAAACTCTTGGCTTATCTCATCCTCCTACTCTCATCCTTGCTAAATTACCTTCTTTTCGTGTTGTTCGAGTGGAGATCTTATTCAAAATTTTGTTTTGAATAGATGCCGATCTTCGATCCTTCGAGTCAAGACAGGTGGCTATGCCATGGAGCCGTGGAGAGTTCTTCAAGTGATTGGAGGCTTTGATCGTCCGCTCTACCGAGGAAGCAAGCTGGGCGTCAGCGGTGTGCATCGGGGTTCTTACGCAGTCGATCATTTTCGCTCGAGAGTGCGGCGAGACCACGGACCGATCCACATCACCGCCCGGAGGTTCACTTACGAGGCTGGAGTTCAGAGGTCGCTAGACTTGCTCACGACGGATCTCGCCACGACTACGCCTACGAGCCGCAACACCGTATTCGACTTCACCCGACGGTGCGGCGTGCGGCGTCGACGGATCGTGGAAGGAGAGTGTGCTCTGCAGTACACCTTCTTGAGTTCGCCACCGCCGGAGGATCACTTGAGGACACTGCGCAAGAACCGGAGACAGCGTGTGAGGCGTTGAGAGTGGCGAGCGGGAGCTTCAAAAGACCCGCGACGCAGCAGCCGAGTCATCGGCGAGGTGGAGGAGGCCTTGCGGTAGCCGAGGAAATAGCGGACCAAGTCGCCCAGAGCGGATGAGGTCGCCAAGAAGAAGAAGAAGAAGACCGGAAGAGCGTGAGTGGGAGCCCGAGGAGCCAGCAGAGGGTCACGAGGATAGGTTCGCACCCATGCCACCCACCCACCGGTGTATGCCGGATCGGTCTCGGCCAGGTGGTGGATGAGTGAGAGTCGATCTTAGAGTTGTGTTGAGACTCGAGTGTTGAGTCGCGTTTTAAGTTAGCCTTTACCCTTTTAGTAGGCGTTAAAGTTGCATGTTTAGTTGGTTCTTAATTGTTTGTTGAGTGTGCGATTATGTGTTGCAAAGCCCTTAGGCATTGTAAGCAACCATACCAAGTAATAATAATAAAGATTATTTAAGTTGGGTTTAACTGTTTCCCCGCCTTAGAAATTCTTGCATCTTATCTATGCTACATCTATCTTTCCTAACCCAAGAAGCAATCAAGCGGATGGTGAACACTCGCGACAACAATGGGGCTTGAAGTGGTCTACGCTCGAGCAACAATCCCAATGAAGGAGTACCACCGCAGCAAGCACCGCGATGGATATGCGAGAACTTGGGAGCTTTTCTCTGCGCAAACTCGGTTGATGCGACTATGATGCAGAGATGACCAATATGGCTGCGATCAACAACCCATTGAGCGAGAACAACAATGGCGGGCCTCGTCCTTACTCCAAGTTGTCGGACTTCATGAGGACCCGACCGCCAACATTCTCGCAACGTCAACCCCTTGGAAGCGGATGATTGGTGAGAACCATTGAGAGGAAGTTGTACATCACACAATGTGAAGGGCATGAGAGGGTTCTTTACGCATCCCATCGCCTAGAGGAACATTGCAGAATGGTGGGAGAACTCTTGTGCTACTCATGAGGCACCCATGGAAATCACGTGGGAAGAGTTCGCAACGGCCTTTCGCGATTACCACGCACGGAGGGAATGATGGACCGAAAAGGAAGAATTCAGGCGCAAGCAAGGAGGCCAACCGGTGGTGATTACTTGAACAAATTCACACGTTAGCACGCTATGCTCTCGAAGATGTAGCGACGGACAAGGCTAGACAGTCCCGCTTCATGAAAGGACTAAACTCGAGGTCGCAAGTGGGTGATTACCCACACTTTTCCGATTTCCAAGAATTGGTAAACAAGGCTTTGATTACGGAGGATAAGCGCAAGGAGCTTGGGAAAATCGCAAACGCTTGATGACTAACCCAGGTGGACGCCCTAACCACCTACGAATGAGGATGACCCCGCAACAGTTTGCTAGGTTCCAACCACAAGCTGTTAACAAGCCAGCAACACCTGCACCGCGACCATCAGGACAAGGTTATCAGACGCCGGCCCAAGGTAACAATGCTCAAGGGGGAGTGCAGCAGTCAGCCGCTAGAAGGTGCTACAATTGCAATGAGCTGGGGCATTATGCTAATAGATGTCCCGAAAGGAGGAATCACGCCGGTGCGTTTCAACCTTGGAGCGACACACTGCTAAGGCACCGATGACGGAGCGAATCGAGGAGCCGGACAGCAGGAGTAGCGCCTCAAGCTACTATTCGAGGCGAGTCAACCACATCACCGCCGATGGAGCCTGGAAGCATCGACGTCGTCTTGGGTAAGTTTTGTAAACTCAAGACTGCAACAATATTATTTGATTCAGAGCTTCACATTCATTTGTCTCTCGAGCTTTTGCATCTAAAAATGGTTTAAGCATGAAAAATCTCAAGTGTGTGATGCTAGTTCAAGCCCGGATCCGAGTTAAGATCTAATATTGGATGTTTGGGGTAAAGTCGATAATTAACGGGTAGAGTTCCTAGCGAACTTAATTATTCTAGATGCCCAAGTTTTAGATGTTATCCTTGGTATGGATTGGTTAACCAAGCATAAGGCGGTATTGGATTGTGGTCGAAGGGTTGTATCCATTGAGAGCCCTACGGGAGAAAAGGTGGAATTCGAGCGACATCGGTTCGCAAGGGTCAATTAATGGTTAATAGCATGAAAGCCGTCGGATTGAGGGCGTGCGGTGGTCAAAGAATATCCGGATGTATTTCGGAGGATCCGCCAGAATGCCGCGGACCGTGACATCGAGTTTGTCATTGAGTTAGTACCGTAAAGCACCAATAGCAAAAAGACCTTACGGATGCCTACCGATGAGTTAGTAGAGATGAAGAAAGCGGATCGACGAGTTATTAGAAAGGTTTTATAAGACCAAGTTCGCCGCCATGGGGAGCGCCATTTTGTTTGTCGGGAAAAGGATGGAAGCCTTAGAATGTGTATTGATTACCGTGCACTTAATGAAGTGAGCGATTAAGAATAAGTATCCGTTGCCAAGGATTGATGATCATTCGACCGGTTGAGAGGAGTGGAGTTTTCTCCAAGATAGACCTTCGTCCGGATATCATCAACTAAAGATTGGACGGAAGATGTTCCAAAACCGCATTTTCTTCAAGATACGGACATTATGAGTTCACGGTCATGTCTTTTGGATTGACCAATGCATGACCTATTTCATGAACTTGATGAATAAGATTTTCATGGAATACTTGGACAAGTTTGTTGTTGTGTTCATAGATGATATTTTGGTATATTCGAAGACCAAGCGAGCACGCAAATCATCCGAGGCTAGTGTTGGAAAAGCTGCGTGAGCAAACGTTTGTATGCTAAATTCAATAAATGCGACTTTTGGAAGGAAAAGGTGGAATTTTCGGTCATGTCATGATGCAGAAGGAGTTGTTGTCGACCCAAGCAAAGTGGAGGCGGTGTTGCATTGGGAGCAACCAAAGTCATCACTCAAGTCCAAGTTTTCGGGAATGGCGAGGATATTATCGCGGTTCATAGAAGGATTTTCGACGATTGCTAGACCTCTTACTCGATTATTGAAAAGGAAAAGAAATTTTCATGGACGCTTGATTGTGATAAGAGTTTTGAGGAATTAAAGAAGCGTTTAACAACTTCCCAGTGTTGGTTTTGCCTAATGTTGTAAACGACTTGATATATATTGTGATGCGTCAAGACAGGTCTTGGATGCGTATTGATGCAAGAGGGTAAAGTGGTCGATATCGTCAAAGGCGATTAAGACCGCATGAAGGAAATTATCCTACGATGACTTGGAATTGGTGCCGTGGTGCATGCCTTGAAATTGTGGCGTCATTATCTCATTGGAAATAGATGTGAGATATATACGGACCATAAGAGTTTGAAATATATTTTCACTCAATCGATCTCAATATGAGGCAAAGGAGATGGTTGGAATTAATCAAGGATTATAACATGGGAATTCATTACCATCCGGGAAAAGCAAATGTGGTAGCTGATGCCTTAAGTCGCAAGAGCTACGTGGCGAATATGATGGTGCAGGAAGGACAGTCAGAACTGTGCAGAGAATTGCAAAATTTAAAATTGGAAGTAGTTTTAGAAGGATTCCTAGCTGCTTTGGAAGTGAAGCCAATGCTCGAAGATCAAATTCGGGAAGGACAAAAAGATGATGAGAAAGTCAACCGAATCAAGGCTAAAAAGAATGAAGGATTAGCAAAGGACTTTACCGTGGACGACCAAGGTACCATGTGGTTCAAGGGTCGCATTTGTGTGCCAAACAGACTAGAACTTAAGCAGTTGATTTTGGAAGAGGCTCATGATTCCAAGTATTCAATTCATCCTGGAAGCGCTAAGATGTACCGGGACTTAAAGGAGAGGTTTTGGTGGCGAATATGAAGCGCGAAGTCGCCGAAACGTTGCCTTGTGCGATGTATGCCGAGAGTTAAGGCAATACATCGAGACCAGCAGGTTTGCTACAACCGCTAAAAGTCCCTGAATGGAAGTGGGAAGAAATCGGTATGGATTTCGTCCTTTGGATTGCCAAGAACTCAAAATGGGTATGATTCTATATGGGTTATCGTGGATCGATTGACCAAAGTTGCTCACTTCATTCGATCAAGACCACTTACTCAGAGACCGGTTAGCGTAACTATACATAGCAGTCGTGTGTTTGCATGGTGTACCAAAGAAAATAGTGTCGATAGAGGTACCCAGTTCACCTCGAGATTTTGGGATAAATTGCATGAAGCTATGGGAACGCGTTTGAACTTCAAAGACAAAGATATCATCCGCATGATCGATGGTCAAGCAGAAAGGGTAAATCAAATTACGGAGGATATGCTAAGGGCTTGTGCATTAGCCTATACTACATCATGGGATAAGTGTTTGCCATATGCGAGTTGATTATAACAACAGATTACCGTGCTAGTTTGCGATGTCGCCATTGAAGCTTTATATGGTCGTGCTGTCGTACCATTGAATTGGAATGAGGACAGGAACGTATGATATTTGGCCCTAATATTCTCAAGGAAGTCAAGAGCAAGTTGCCATGATAAGAGACGGAGTTGAAAATCGCGCAATCAAGACAAAAAGTTATGCGATAATCGACGCCGTGATTTGAGCTTGAACTCGATGATTTCGTATATCTTAGGGTTACCCTCCGAAAGGAGTTAAAAGGTTCCACGTTAAAGGAAGCTTGCCCCAAGATATGTTGGACCGTTCAAAATTTTGAGCCGTCGAGGAGGTTGCTTATCGATTAGAATTGCCTTGATCACTAGCGGCGTGCATGATGTGTTCCATGTGTCACACTCAAGAAGTGTCTTGGTGCACGAGCGACGCCTTTGGGAGAGATTGAATTGCGAAAGATCGACCTACAAGGAACAACCAATCGAGAATCTGGATGTTATGGACCGCAAGACCGAGGACCAAGTCGGTTCGCTTTGCGAGTTCGATGGAGCAACCATTCGAGAATGAAGCAACACAGGAGCGTGAAGAGGATCTCAAGTCGAATTTCCAAACCTATTTCCTAGTCACCTTGAATCTCGGGTCGAGATTCATTAAGGGGAGGTTTGTAACATCCCAAAATTTGGCTTATAATTTCGCTCATATGCTTTTTGGTGATTTTCTCAATTTATTGGATTTTTTTCCGTAAATTAATTGAATTGAATTTAATTAAGTATATTGAACCTTTGTGAAAACTAAATATATATAGATAAAGTTAATATAAAGTTTTACCAAAAATATTTTATTTGTGCTCAGAATGTCTCAAAGTATTTATGAGAATTTTAGGATTTTTCCGATATTTTAATTGCTTAAAGTAGATTAATCTAATTTCGGAATTATTTTAAATCAAAAGCTTTTGAAAATCGAGTGAAGCGATCTTGGGCGAAGCCCAAGATACTATGCGTGTGGCCCATCGACGTGCGGCCCGATCGGCACCGCTTGCCGCCTCGTGGCGTGGCGTTGGATGAAGATCGGACGGTTGTCTCCTTCGCGAAACCCTAGCGCCGGCCGTTGGATTGAGATCGGCGGTCGGGATCGTTTCGCGTTGTTTTGGTAAGTTTAGATCTCGCCGCTGATTTTGGAAAGAGCGGATCGGATCGTATCACCGGATCTAATCTCGGCGCTCGTTACCGTCGGACGGTATCACCTTCGTCTCGATTCGGTTTCGAATCCGTCGCCGCTGCCGTCGCCGCCGCGTGATTTAGGGTTCTTTGTTTTAGCGCGCATGCCGAGGCTATAAAAGCCGCAGCCCGCACACCGAGGTTCCTCATCCCGCAGCGCATCCGCGATGCTAGCCTTCGCCGTTGAGTCACCGCCGTTTAGCCCCGAGCTCGCCGTAGTTTTCTAGCGCCGCCGCTTCGTTTTCGCCGTTCGCCGTCGTCAAGCCACCGTTCGACGTGTGGGTTCGATTCGGGTTCGCCACGTCGAGCCGCACCGAGCAGCTACCTCTTCGTCGCCGGCAGAGCGTAACGCCGCTCTGGTCGTCGTCGTCCTCGTCTCCGGAACTCAGCGCCCCGCGCGACATCGCCGCAGCTGAAGCCGCGCGGCCGTCGGATCTCGGCGGACCATCGGATCGAGCCACGTCGCCGTCTGCGAGAAAGCGGCTCGGGTAAGCGTGACCGTTGGATCGTGGTTGTTCGGGTGAGATCGCGCCGCGTGTGCGATGAGCGTTAGCCGTCGGATCGTCGCGCAGATGCGCGCGCCGCGTGTCGAGCATCGCACGCGGCGGCGTCGCAGACTAATCGATCTTGCGCCGCGTGTCGGGCGCGTGGTGCGAGGCGCCGTGGGCGCGCCCACGGTGGACGAGGCGGTTCGTGGACCGAGTCCATGGACGAGCGACGATGTCGGCGCTGATTGGTCCGAGTCGGCTGACGTCGGCGTTGCGCAATAAAATCTTTTCCAATAGAAAATAATTGTAAAAATCGAAATTCTATTTTCGTATTTTGATTTATTCAAACTTCAAAGGCTATATCTTTTGCATTTTAACTCGATTTGAGTGTTTCAAATTTCTAAAAATTTGTAAAATCAAGATCTATTTATTGGTGAATTTTATTTTATTTTTGGAGTTTGGTTGCTCTCTGGTTTGGTGTTTATTTGCTATTTTGGCATCGTTTCACGAGACGTTGAACCGCTTTCGGTGATCCGGAAGAAGATTCGTCGCCCAAGACCCAAGCTCAGATCAAGACCAGCACCTACTCCAAGGCAAGTTGTGCTTTGATCATGTTGCACCTAATTTTCACCAAATTACTATTTTGTCTTTTAAACTTTATGCATGATATTTTATGTGTATAAATGATTTCAATTAATCTGGGAATTAGATAATATGCCTATTTGAATTAAACCATACCTTGTCAATTATATGCCATGATCTATTTGTCACCCTAGGATGTGGAATTATAGTTGATAATCAACATGGGCTAGTTAGATCGTCATAGATTGCTTAGCCATGCCACATCATCACATGTGTCCGAATGTCGATACTTAATCTTGACTAATGGAATATGGAACAATGTTTATGAATTGGTGTGTCATGTGTTGTCACAATGATATCAAGTTGTCGTGGCGAGGAGGTCACACATCGGGATTGAAATGTTGATGGCATGTGGTGCTTGGTAATCAGCCAGGGTGGTAATGATTTTAGATTGAGGCAAGTGGCAAGGCGGTGTGCCAAGGTGGGCGAGTTTGGCGGGGGTATGTGGAAGTCTTGCCTTAATCACCTTAAGGACTTAACCTTGCAAGCCTTTGACTGAGTCTCTCTTGCAACCACATATCGGAATGGGACACCTAGTGAATAATTTGTGAAACCTAGATTTGATCTTGTCGTGGTGAATAGTGAGTCCCGGTTACGGTTTAACTCACATGGCGCAAGAGGGGGCCTGTTGTGGTGGTTTAACCCTTCATGTTGAAACCTTAGCGAGCGATCTTGGGTCTAGGTGTAGCATTGTAAAGGCTTTGTTATGATCACTCGCCTTGGTGGTGTTTGGTTGTATCGTGTGGGTAAAGTGCATAACCTCTGCAGAGTGTACAATCTATTGAATAGCCGTGCTCACGGTATTGGGCAATGCTCGGAATTACAGTTAAGGGTTAGACTTTTGTTAAACAAAAACTTGTTGGGATGGCAAGGTGCCATGGAAAGTGGAAAATTAATTTAGGATTGGAAACTTGGTGTATTTGAAATCTTGAATTTATTAATTATGTATTTGTTTTATCGCTTTCCAATCTATTTATTGTATTCTTGTTAAATGTTGCTTTATTGCAAAAATACCCTTACTAGCCATTCCTTTGGATTAAGCCAAACATATAGAATATTAGACTTGCATTATTTTGCACAACTTGTTGAGTGCTTTATGTACTCACCCCATCAACAACAACTTCGTAAGAGGAAGAATCTACATGATCATGGATGAGGATTATTTGGATGCGAATGCTTAGGTCCGAGCCTCGTCGGTTGCTCGTGGCGAATCGAGCGCCATCGCGTTTATTCTATTTCATTGCTTCTCATTGATACTCTTTTTAAGCCCTGTGAGGCATTATTCATGTAAGACAACAGATTATTATTAATTAATGAAGTTTATGCTATATTTCGCTGTGTGTGACTATGATAGCATCTATGTTGAGCCTGTGTGCACTAGCGTGATCCTGGACTAGTACGGTATACACAGAGGGTCCGGATTTGCAAATTCGGGTCCCGACAGATATGCTGAGAGCTTGTGCTTTGACATACAGTTCATCTTGGGATCAGAATTTGCCATATGCAGAATTCTCGTACAATAACAGTTACCAGTCAAGTCTAAAGATGGCACCGTTCGAAGCTCTCTACGGAATAAAATGCCGAACACCGTTGTATTGAAAAGAGACAGAGGGGGACAAGTAATCGGGCCTGATATTCTGAAAGAAGCAGAAGAGCAAGTGAGAGTGATTCGTCAGAATTTAAAAACAGCTTAGTCAAGGCAGAAAAGTTATGCTGATAATCGTCGTCGGGATTTAAGCTTTGCACCTGGTGATCATGTGTATCTGAAAGTTTCACCCCTAAAGGGAATGCGTCGTTTCAGAGTTAGCGGGAAGCTTGCACCTCGCTATATTGGTCCATTTCCAGTGGTTGCCAGAAGAGGAGAAGTTGCTTATAAGTTGAAACTTCCTCCGCAGTTGTCTGATGTGCATGACGTATTTCACGTGTCTCAGTTGAAGAAATGCCTCAGAATTCCAGAAGAACAGATGTCTTTGGAGAAATTGGATTTCAAAGAAGACTGTCGATCGAGTATCGATCAAAATCTTGAATGAAGCCGAGCGTCGAACGAAGCCGAGTGATCAAGTTTTGCAAGGTTGATGGAGCAACCATTCGAGAAAGAAGCAACTTGGGGCGAGAAGAGGACCTCGAGCCGAAGTTTCGATCTCTTTCTTTCTCCGTCCGAATCTCGGGGTCGAGATTCTCTCTAAGGGGGGTAGGTTTGTAACATCCCAGATTTTCTGTTGTTCCGAAAATTATTTTAAAATTAATTAAATTCAAAATTTGGATTTTCCTTGGTGTTCTAATTAACCTGGCATCCATATCCTCCCGAAATTGGAGTTCAATTCTTTATCGTCCGCAAAGTTAAAATTTCAATATTCCGATCCTTATTCGAAATTTCACCCGAGTTCCAAAATGCTCCAAAAATCACAAAATTCATTGAATTAGGTTTCAAATATTCTATCATGATTTTGGGAATTTTTCCAAGATTTATAGAATCTCTTTGCTATTTTATCTCTCGTGCTTTCATCAAATCCATTATATTCGTCCTGAAATTATTTAAATTTCAAAATTCATCCAAAATAAGTAAAACCAATTTTGTTGGGTTCCATTTTACTCATTAGGATTTTTAGGATCTTTTCCAGTATTTTTAGATCTTTTTATCTATTTTATCTCGCGCGCTTTATTCTTAGCACTATTCACTTACCCCACCTGTCAGAGCTACAGGATCATCTTCAACCTTCCTCTCCTCTTCAATGTCCAAAAGAAGAATATTTATAACTTCTTCATTTTGGAATCAAATCAAGGGAGAGTTGAAGCGTTGCAACCGCATTGATGCGAGGATTCAATTCCCTGCCATTACCCATCCTTAATCCGAGCGAAACGGCCGCAATTAAACGTTAATGACAATTTATTGCTCGGTCATTATCTCGGGCGTTTCTTCACCTCACCGAGCGTGTGAGTACTGTAAAGTTTCGTCTTGTTGTCCTCTACCCCGTGCTCACCTTGCCCCATTGATTCAGTGCCATTTCCCTTTCCGAAATTTGAGAAAAACCGACGCCCGGTGTTCTCCAAAGACACCGGCGAGCCATCTTTTGCTCTGGTGAGTTTTCGGGTAAACTAACGCGTCACTTTGTGCCTTTTGCTTCCATGATCACAACCATTCAATCGGATTTGATTTTCGTTGCAGTTTGACCCCGTATTTCGAGTTTGTTCATCATCGGTCGTCGCTCCGTTCGTCGTCAATTTCTCTTGTTTGGGTATGATTCAATTCAATTCCTTACACCCTTAGACTCCGCTTGATGCTAGCTATCCCGTGCTTACCTTAGTTTTGAGAAATTTCGCGTTTTTGGCCGTCGTGCCGCCGGCTCGTTTTGGCGTCGCCGGTTTCACCTCGTCATTGCCAAGACGACCTCGCGCGCCCGCCGCGCCAGGCGCCTTGCCACCGCGCGCGCCGAGCCGCTCCTCGCCGTTGCGCGCGCTCTCGGCGGCCGGCGAGCCCTCTCTCTCCTCGCCTCTCTCCCCATGCGCCATGAAGGAGCGCTCTCTGTTATTCGAGAGTGAGCAAAGTCTTTGCTACATGTTTCTTTTCTTTTTGTGATATTTTCTTTCTAATCTAACTTCAAATAACCCGTTCGCTTCCGTCGTAACTCTGAATGGAGTGATTCAAATAGCTAAATTCATCTAAATTCATCCTCTATCTGCCAGTATTTTTATTATAATTTTTAGTTTCTACCTATTTTATTTTATTCATTTCATGCACCGTTTTGCGCGTAGTCGAAGAAGCGGTCATCGTCACGACGAAGGAGAAGACCTCCGAGCATAATGCACGCACTTCGTCGACGAAGGCAAGTCTCCTTGACGCACGTTGATCCCATTGTTTATAACTGTTTTATAAAATGTTTACAACTTGCATGGCTATTTACATAAACCGATGATGTTAAAATATAGAATGTTAGTTATACCCATTTCGAAATAACATCCTTGCTGTTTGATTACCATGTCTTTGTAGCCTTAAGATTTAATCATGAAATCATGTATTATGTGATTAACCTTGTTTCGTACGATAGACTATGCTTAGGATTGACGTTGATCAAAATGCCTATGGTGGGATAAATTCTAAAATGTTGTTGAAATGTGTTTTATCGAAACTGTAGCAAGGTGATTGCTGCTGTGATTGTAAAATAAAAATAAAATAAAAATGGTTTAGATTGGGGCGGAATGGTTTGTCGGGCGGGTGCGGATGGAGCACTGGTTCTGGTTTGTGAAAGCCGCCCTAATCAATTTAAGGACCGACGCTTATGACTGTCCATTCTAAGCATTACCGTGCAACCACAAGTCTATAATGGGTACGACCTGGCTGAATAATTTGTAGAAACCTAACTTAGACTCTTGATTGGTGGAATGTGGTTGCCGGATGGAGGCAAGTCGTATTTCTCACACGGCGCAAGAGGGGGCTTCTGTACTGGGTGGATGGAACCCTAACAGCGGTGAAACCTCAGCGGGTGAGTCAGGTTAGGCGTATACATTGTAAAGGCCTTGTCATGATCTCTCTACCGGCACACCAATGGAAGTGTGTTCGTAGCGCTTGGCATTAAAGTGTTGATCATGTCTTGTGGGTAAAGCTGTACACCTCTGCAGAGTAAATCTATTCGAATAGCCGTGCATACGGTCAAAGGCAAAGCGAAGAATGCTTTCATACTGGTAAACTTGGTTTTGGTTTTCAAAATAACTGATGTTTTGGGATTCGGGAGTGGTTAGAACTCTCGAATGTTTATTTGGCGGATTGAGCCAATCAGGTAGATGGAACCTGTTTTGAATCATGACAGATGGAGTCATGTGATGGTTTAACAAGATCTTTCAAAATGGGCGGTTAGAGCCTGTGTACTAGTGTTAGTAGTTGGAACCTTCACTAGAGTTAGAAATAATTTTTTTAATTGTACAAATAATTGTTAAAACTGCTTTGTGAAAATTATTATTAATAATGTTTGTTAAATCCGGCTTTGTGCAAAAGAACCTTATTAAGCCTTCCTTGGAAAGCCCTTCATGATGCATTGTCCCAGACTTGCGGAGTACGTTTGTACTCACATGCTACACAAAATTTTGTCATCAGAGAATTATCAAGATGTAGTCGAAGACAATGAATTCTATGGCGAGGAGTTCGTTGGAGATCGCCAAGATAACTAAGCGCGCGCTCCTAGTCGTCGCCTGTGGTGTCTTTTGGGTTTTATCTTATTGTTTTTGTTTCATTCTTGAGAACTCGGTCATGTGACCGGAGATGTAATAAATAGCCATGTGGTGGTAATTTATACTTATGCTATATTTTTTCGTTCGCTCGTTATGATCATCACTGCTTCACTGTGTGTACTAGCAACTGATCTGGGACTAGTACAGAAATACACAGGAGATTCTGGATGGTAAATCTGGGGTCTCACAGCCACTCGATGACTAAGCAAGAAGTTAGGTAGTACACACCGTATAATTGTTTAGTTGCATTGTAAAAACTTTCTAAAAAATTACGAAAATAACTAGCAATTTGCCAATCCTCTTCAGTAAGCAATGCCTCACTATTATTGCAGTTGACGAAGACAGTAATAATATGCTCGTAGCCTTTGCACTGCTGAGCATAGTATAAGTTGAGTTCCATCTAACCTTCATATCAAGGTTGAATCTTCTTGTTATTGTTGGCCCTGCAATACTCTGAGAACTGGGCAAATCTTACGGGTGAATTTGTAATAAAATCGATAGCACTGCGTATGCCCTCCAAACTATGTTTCATGACAACCAAACCTGCCTGCACAATGAGATTAATAATGTGGCATATGTACCTTTGGTGGAGTACAAAATATCCAACATAAGTCTGTAGGTGCGGTGAGAGATGCTCCATAGCCGTCATGTTAGCTGATGCATTGTCAAGAGTGATGGAAATAATTCTGCTTTCTATTTTAAAGTCATTAATAACCTCAAGTATACAGGTAGCAATATTATCTCCGGTGTGTGACTCGGAGATTGGTCTAAACCCTATAACTCTTTTGTTTAATACGTACTCGTCATCTAGGTAATGCGCAACAACACTAATATAGGCTACTCTTTGATGGGAGGAAGTCCATATATCGGATGTTAATGCAAATGAAAAACTAAGTGTTATGAAGGTTTGTTTTAACATTTCTAGTTTATTTGTAAACATACTGTAAATATCACGTATAGTTGTTCTTCTACTAACATGTTGGTATTCTGGGACTAAGCATTTCATTGCGACTGAACTATTTACTAAGAAGGCTGCAAGGGAAATATTTATAACCTTGGACACTGCAGAAGAACGATTTGGTTGGCTAGCAAGGAAGTATGTTGCCAAGTATGGGCATTAGATAGCCAGACATATGTTGTATTATTGAGACTTTTATTTATCTTTGAAACTTTATAAATATATTTTAAAACTATTTTGTTGTTGTTCAGAATTTATTGTGTTGCTATGTTGATCTATTGATGTTGCTATCTTGATATATTGATGTTGCTATGTTGTCATTTTCATTTTCAGATGTCTTGTGAAAGTGAAAGTGGTGGGAGTGATGATGAGGATGATTATGATATCCAAGTAGAGTTGAAGAGGTGACGACAATAGGTCATGTTGTCCTTAACTTGTGTTGCGGCTATCATGATAAGTTATTTCTCAAAATATTATGATAAAAATGAACCTAGAACATCACAACTAAGTGAATATGGTTGGGTGATGAAAACTTTGAGAAATCCTGGGGAAAGTCACAACATGTTTCGCATGAACTCTAGACTTTTCTACAAGTTGCATGACCTTTTATGAGCACTTATGGTTTAAAATCTACCCCTCATATGCACTCAATGGAGGCACTTGCTATATTCCTATATATATGCGGTTGTTGTGAATCAAACCGAAGGGCACAAAATCGATTCAAGCATTCTGGTGACATAATTTCTCGAAAATTTAATGAGGTACTACAATGCATTGTGAAGACATCGAAAGATTTTATACAACCCAAGAATCCTAATTTTTCTAATATTCATAGTAGAATTAGGGGTGATAATAGGATATGGCCACATTTTAAAGATTGCATCGGAGCCATTGATGGTACTCGCATACTTGCAACTCCACCTCCAGAAGATCTTGTTAGATACATTGGTAGATCTAGAAATGCAACTCAGAATGTTATGGATGTTGATTTTGACATGCACTTCACATATATATATCTATTGGTCAGCCTGGATCTATGCATTACACTAGTGTGCTCTATTATGCATTGAACGTTGATAGATATGTCTTTCCACATCCTCCACAGGGTAATTGTTGTTCCTATCTTCTATGTATATTTTTTCCCATAATGTTGGATTGATTTTCATTATCTATGTTGTAGGGAAATATTACCTTATTAATGCTGGCTATCTAAATAGGCCAGGGTACTTAGCACCATACAAGGGGCAAAGGTATCATATCCCTGATTGGCGGAGAGGCCCTGCTCCAACTGGTGAGCAAAAACTATTCAACCAATTGCATTCAAGTATTCGCAATGTTGTTGAACGGACCTTTGGTGTGTGGAAGATGAAATGGAGGATTCTCCTAAAGATGCCAACCTTTGATATACCCAAGCAAAATATGATTGTGGTAGCCACCATGTGCCTTCATAATTTCATGCGTGAGAATACTATCTCCGACAAATATTTTCGTAGGTGTGATCGGGATCTTAGTTATGTGCCTACAATACCATCTTGATATACAAAATATGCCATACCTCAAAATGCTTCAGATTTGTCAACATCACAGTCCAATGATAGGTCAATGGATCAATTCCATGATGATCTTGCAAAGGCAATTAGTCAATCTAGGATGATCTAATGAATGTATCTTTACTTGTTTTGTTGTCTTTTGTAATCACTAATATATTATGATGAGACTTCTATGTAATTTTTAGACTTTATTACCATGCTAATTACTCGGATATTCAATATATTGCATGATTCTGGTTTTTTCTCATATCTCACAAATAATCTACACAAATACAATGGGTCAAGTTACAAATACATGTAAGGAATTACAGACTAGCAAGCTGGACAATTCTTCTAGAATTCTCTCTTTCAAGAATCAGGAGCCAACCAGCTAGCCGAACACTTTCAGAAACTGCTCCTGATTCTTCAGAAGATCAGAATCAGGAGGAGCCAGAGCAGAATCAGAGAGGAGCAGGAGCTGGAGTCTTACCGAACGGGCCCTTAGTTTGTACCCCTATAATAAGGACGACATGTAAAGATAAGTGGTGTAGAATTCTCCATATTGTGTAAATGTACATGGTTAATGGATGATTGGGATATTGTAACCTTTGAGATACCAAACTCTATTCCATGCCATTGAATAGTATAAAGTAGGACTCCTGTCACGTTGTATTTAGTTTTTTTGTCTTCTCTCTGTTTTTTTATAGGTAAAGTTGGCATCAATGTTTTCTCTCTCTAGGGGTGTAGGCTTTGCCGTTTGCCGTCCATGTTGTTTATTTTCTTCCATTTCTCCTCAATTGATTTAGGATTTGCTAATACAACTTCACAGTGAGACATAAATGACAGAATTTAATAAAAATTTGCAGCAAAATATTCATGCATGCAATATAGAATGAGTACTCACCTTATTTGCATTCTTCCACCATTCATCGGAGGCATCAAGTGTACCCCTCGCATGATCTCAACCTAGACCGGTCTCTCTTTTCAACAATTTCTTCCATATGCCATGCTAAATCTTCATTTTGACACATTTGTTTTTAAATTATTGTTTTTTGTACTGCAACCCAGTCTTTTCTTTAAATTTGGCAATCACAACAACATAACTTATTTTGTTCAAATGGGTACTTGAAAGATTTCCAGCTCTAACTTGTTCAACGAATAACTTACACACTATCCTAGTTTTCTCATCGGTCTACTCAGCATTTCCTACCATCTGCATTAATACAATATAATATTCACATCTAAAAACAACAATAGCAGCTGAATTACTGAAATCATCACCAGGTTGGCTCTTTGAGCTCTTCCTGCGATGGCTGTCAAAGAGAGATGACAGCAAATTAACAGAACAAAGTAATAAATTACATTTTACAGCTCCAAATGTGGAGATTAACACTATCAAAATATGGTAATTAACAACAACATGGCCCTGCAAGTGAACTTAGTTGGTGTCCTACCAGGTTGTCCTGTCCCTCAAACGACAATAATCTTGTCCTTTAAACTACCAGGTTTAAAAGTCAGAACTTTGCATTTGGGTGGCTCTTGACCTTTGTTTTTCCGAGGCGGCATGGTACTAGTATTCACCTATACAATTACAGATACAATTGCTTTACACTACATGTCATAGTATTGCTTCACACTTTTAAGAAGAACCATAATAGTGGGAGCTCCAGAAATATTGAAACATACTATCGTGTCCAGAAAGATAATTCTTACATGGGATGCACTATCTAATTGGCCCAGAATATCTCAGATAAAGTGGAAATATTAAGAAGATATGCTTCTGAGATCATACACTATCAACTTAACAACAATCACACCACTTTGGAATCCTTGTTTTGCATCGTTATTTACAATCGCACCTATACAATTCGAGCCCAAGCAATAGTTTCTTTGCTTTATCATGCCATGGCTTAATGCAGTCTAGAGCTCCGTTCTTATGAACCACTGAACTGAGACCAAGCAAGAATACAACACATGGATTCACAGGGGACAATTTCTGGTGCCTCACAACAGCAGCTATGTGAGACGTACTACTCCATAGGATCAGTGAAAGAACAAGGAACAATATAAGGGGTTTGCTCAGATCTGGAAATTTGGGCGTTAATCAGGTGGGAGGAGAGGTTGGAGAGCAGGATGAACCACGGCGCCAGAATTAGGGTTATGGATGTTGGTAGCTAACCTCTGCAGGATGCCGCCGTGGAAGCCGCTGTGGACGGCGCCTCGCCGCTCGTGGAAGCTGCCACCGTGACGCCGGGTCGCCGCTCGTCGCCATACACGCCGTGGCATGGACGTCTGGCCGTGGATGCGCAGTGCCTCGCCTAGTCTCCTGGGTCGGATGATGCAAATGGGGACGGGGGTAGGGTGAGCGACTGAGCGTCGGTGGAGTTATACCGGTGGCATTTTGCGAGTAAATACTACCAACTTGGAGGGGTATTCTCCTTTGGGGTGCACAGCTCCTCACAGGAATTAGCCAAAAGGTGGCTCCGCTCGATCCTAATCTTTCTAGTTCATTTCGTGTGGAGCGCTCCGCTGGATCCTTCATGGGAGATCGCCCGTTCGGCTGCACTTCGGATGCTCCGGCTGGGAAGCTAGGAGCAGGAACAGTACCAAACAGTGCTTAACACAGTGCATTGGATATCACATACAATATATTGGTAAGACTTATTTGAGACAGGTTTGTAATTTGTCGTGAAATAATAATAGGAAGCTATCCAGACATAAAAAAGAAGCAGCCAACCTCCGCTCTTAAGGACTAAAAATTACCATATTAATTTGAGAAAAAAAGATGAAGATCTACACCAATAATCAGAGATGGAGCCAACACTGGGCCAAACCTTAGGCCGGTCCACTGCTGTTGGGCTTTTTCTTGGCTTGTACATTGCTGTTGGGCCAAATTCCTAATGCTTTTGGTCCTGTCCCGAGGCCTGGATCCGCCCCTGCCAATAATTTTTGGTGGATGCAAATTATAATATATAGATTGATTGATAAGACTACTTTAAAAATCTATGTTTTAGAGTCTAAGAATTTGTTGTGCAATGAAAATAGTAAGCTTATCAGACATAGAAAAAGAAGCAACAACGTCCACCACGAAGGACAAGGACGCCAGCATCCATAAAAAAAATCTTATAGTTCGGTTACACTAGCATGCAAGCAACATGTGTTGAGATTTGAGACTGACTAAATTTATTCGTTGACTGCGTGCTCAATTATACCCGAGGGCGGAGCCAACATTGAGCTAAGCCTCGGGCCAGCCCATTGTTATTGGGTTTTTTTTATGGTTTGGCTATCTTTATTGGGCTAAATTCTTACGTACTTTTGGTCTTAGGCCTCGAGCCTAGGTCTAGGTGGCCCGAGACCTGGATTCGCTCCTGATTATACCGGAATCAAGTAGCACCCGCGGGAAAGAGAGTTGTGTCAACACCGAAGTACACTAGTTTGTGTGATATCTTAAGTCGTGTTCAAATGCCAAAGTGGAAATTTCAACCTAATTTTCTTTTGGTTTGCTGTATGGCCTTTTTTTTTTAACTCTGCACGCTGCCTGTTTGTGTACTTCCCATTTGGTATCCATTGTTAGAGCATATCTGATTAGTTGTTTTGTTTCGACTACTGTCACTAGTGCTAAAGGAAAGATGCAGCTATCCTACCTCTTTCCCGTTCCACTTTTTTGCTGACTATGACACCAACTATATATATCCATTTACTTGTTATTAATTGTACTGGAAACGTCTATCCTGTTATGTTGTCCAAGTCGCCAGGGGGTTGCATGTCATTAATGCAAACTAGCTTGTGCAGCAATGCCTCCTGTTGTTTTTGTTTTGAGGGGGAACATGAGGAAACCTTTTGCATTCTATGGTTGCTTGAGTCAGCCACTCTAGAACATTCTATGTAAACTTTAGTTGATGAGTGGTTCCATATAAAGCAATTCTTGTAGGAAGCATTTATGTTTTTGACCGTGTATCAGTTTTGGATGGTGCATATGCATAGATATGTGTAAATTTCATTCATCTCAATAAGCTTCTTTCTCACTAAAAGGTTAGTCAAATTATGGATCCTGTGGATGATTCAACGTACTAAAACATCTGGATGGCCACTGCTAAGGAGATTGAAAGGAAGATATGGTATCTTGAGCACTAGTTTGTATTAAACTAGCTGCCCAACCTGGAAACAATATGATGATGATTATTCTGGCACTGCACTGTATTCCTGAACGTTGCCATCTTCAATATATAGCTGATAATATTTTCAATCGCATTTTCTGTTCATAGTATTGCTAACATCCTGAACACCTTTTACCCTCTTCTTTTTCCCCCCTCAAACTGAACAAACTGATATTGTATGGCAGGCGAACACCATGATATACCAATATGTGTTCTCATGCGTTCCCAATGATCACATCCACTCTAGGGATGGAATGGAGGACCTATCTCCCAGTAGGCTTGCGTTTCAGTTGGAGCATTGTGTCCTCTACTTCTCTGGTCGCTGAACAATGTTTGACCTGTTGCAGGTCTCAAATTCGGCAAAGCTTTGCTCACCGGAAGGAGAAAATTGACCACACAACCATCGACTTGGGTGTGGTTGTATTGCCTCGGCTTGTTGGTACCCAGGTTCATATGGAGCGACGGTGGGATTAGTCTCAACAATTTGCTTATATAAAGTAAGTTGTAGTAGCATATAATGTATGTTGGATTTAAACGTAGTACTTACATGTTAACCCTTTTATACGGAACGATAACAAAATTGAGTTGTAATAGTATATAATGCATGTTAAATACATCCTATGGATGAATTGAACATTGAGCGAAATTTGAAAAGAGTGTTACAGTTGTCTTATAGAAACCGGAGACTCACAAGGATGGGGACTTGGGAGGCACGGACCCTACGGAGAGATCGCAAACCGTCAGAGGCCATGTCGTTTCTTTCCCTTGAGTTTTTGTGCCAAGAGGACTTGAGACCATTCTTCAGCGAGAGCGAGTTTTAGATGTCCCCAAAAGTTTTCCATTATCTTCTCTCTTTTTTTTCCTTTTCTTTCTTGAGATGCAGTAGCTTCTCCTTTGTAGAAGTTTTCCCATAGGATCTTAATTAGGATGTACATGTTACAGGGTTTTTACGATTGTAGATGTATATCATATCTTACAAAGAATAGGAAAAGAAAGCTTCTCAAATAAAAAAAAGGAAGAGAAATGTTCGTCGCAGCAAACGTGTAAATTGTTGTGGTGCCATTGCAATGGTAGGAAATTGGGTTTTTTTTTTCATGCCATCGCATAAGCCAATTTTTAGAACATGCCCTTAGCCCTTTCTTTCTTAGTCCTCTCCCCCTCTCCTCTCTCCTTTTCCTCTTCCATTACTGTAATCAGCGATAGCAGCCACAGTCGACTTTTGGCCGGTGGCAACGACGGCAAGAGAGTAGATTTATTTTTTACTTTTTGGGAGGGACAAAATGGGCATGTGTTTATGATCGAACCAGTCGACGCTTGTCAGAGAAATAAACGCACTTTCCCACCTAACCAATGGTACCACAACAATTAGCTCCTTTGCGATGGCAAATGTACTGAGCCTGATAACACTTGTTAGGGAACCTCGCTATCGAATAGTCTAGGGTTTCCGAACAATCAATTATATGTGGAGAACAGAAAGACAGGAGAGACATAGAATTATGGAGGAACGGCGAGAGAACTCTTTATTGCTTTTCAATTGTCTGTACAAAGGGGGACCCCTCCTCCTTATATAGTAGTCGCCTAGGTTTTAGTTAAGGGGGCATCGTGGGCCTTCGTGGGCCACATGGTTTCCCAACACTCCCCCTTGGGCCTTTTGCCGCGAGATGCATATGCCTCATTAAAACTCCAGAAAAACCCAGTAAGAAAAATACTTAGAGAAATAGTACATAGCATACGCTTACTGCGTTGCACGAATTGCCTCATTAAAACCTTATGCAAGAAAACTTCATGAAAAACTTGCTAAGGAAAAAGAGTATTGTCGGCGTTTCGAGCACCGGCAAGTAAATTTGTAAGTCTAAGGGGCCGCGCGTTCCACTCCCTGAATGGTTAGACTCAGAAGTCCAAGATGTATACTGGTTCGGGCCGAAGGTCCCTACTCCAGTTCGTGTGGTATCGTTGTATTCCCTTTAGTACAGATGACTGCACGAAGTTTACAAGCAAGAGTGCTAATGGCTTAGCAAGATGAGTTCGATTGCCCTCCTTACGGGGGTTCCTGCCTCCTTTTATACGAAAGGGAGGGGCAGGTTACATCGAGAATTGGGAGAGCACGAGAGGACCTACACTAGGAGCTTCGGTCCTTCGTTCTGCTGACTGATCATCGCCCAGTCTTGCCCATGCTGGGTCAGTAGCTTAGTCGGTCAGGGCGGTTAGGTATTTCCCGAAAGCGGCGTACCGCCTCTGCGAACCTTACGAGTGTTGACGTTGTCGCTACCGTGGGTGTTGCCTCGGGAGAGGGCGTGTCTTCGTACTGTATGTGACCGGCTGATGGGACTGGGAGCATGACTTCGGTCAGTCATTAAACCTTCTAGGGAAGGAGCCACCTGCCCTTGTATAGTCACCGATTGACCCGTTCGTAGGTACGTGGTCGTTGTCCGTAGAGGCTTCGACACGCGCCCTTGGCGGGTTGTCTTGGCACGATCGAAGTCGGGATCCCGACCAGCCAAGGTCGGGAGCTCTGCTGGTCGGGCCGGGGCCCGCCTCGCGGCGGGGTCGGAGCCCCGCAGTCGGAGACACTTCCCTCGGTCGGTCGAAGGGATGTCTCGTGTGGCCTTGTAGGTGCTTGATCGGCCAGAGTGGGTGGGAGCGGCTGTTGGGCTTGAATCGTGCTTGAGGCCGCCGGCTGTCGCTTTGGGCCGTTGGGGGACCCCTGTTATAAGTATTCGTCAGTAGCCCCCGAACCCTCGAGCGATTTCGGCAGATTCGGTTGGGGGTTGAGCTTGGATGAGAATAGTGACTGGGCCCAAGTGATCGGTCCGTCCGATTAGGTCAAACGATTTCTGCCAGGTGTACCCCAACGCATCCGACGGCTGCCCTGGAAATTTGCTTGGGGCATTCGAACCACCGGGGGCTTTGAATCACCTCGTTGTGCACGCCGCGCACGGCTTGGCGCACCTCGCCCGCTCGTCTTCTGGACTGCTTCGGGTTCTGGTGAAGGGCGCTTCGTTTTCCGACGCTTGCATTTATTCTGGAGACGTTCAATCTCCCTCCGTCCGGGTATATAAGGACGCTACGGCTTGCTTGAGTGATAAACCCTTAAACGAGAATCCTTTCTTTTGCTCTTTGAAATGGCTTCGGGGCACCCTCTAGTCTTCGGCTTTGGTGATGATGTCGTGGCAGAAGAAGAAGACCCTTTGGCTGAGCATTGGGCTGAGTACGACCTGGCGATGGCCGAACTCCGTGAGGAAGAAGCTGTAGCCCGCGATGCTGCTGCCGTCGATGCACTGCTCGAGGTCGTCCCGAGGCTCGAGGTAGCAAGGGGGGCCCTTCTGGAGGCGATGGCGTGAGGGCGCTGACTGTAGTTGGTGCGGCTGCGTCGATGTCGCTGAACGGTAGAAGGCGCGTCGGCGTACGGTTCCACAGCTGCGGCGGCTGTCCCGTCGATCAGGCAGGGGCCTACCAGCATGCCGTCGGTGCCACCGATGCCGCACGGATGTTTTAAGAGGTCTTGGCGCGGACAAAGTCCTGCAGTAGCGTAGCGTGGCTATTCTTGTGCCTGTTTGCGTACTATATTGTAAAGTTTTGTATAGTTTGAGCCTGTTGGCCTATAATGAAATCTTCTTTTTCGTTATGAATGTCTTCGTAATGAGTTTGCTTCGTTGGAGTTGTCCGAGTTGCTCGTTTAATCGTCGTAGCTAGACCGTGCCTTGGTCGGCAAGGACGACCGTGATGCCTCTCCGCGAGGTTCGGGTGTCCGAGTGCTCGTTTAACGTCGTAGTTAGACCGTGCCTTGGTCGGCAGGGACGACCGCGATGCCTCTGCGCGAGGTTCGGGTGCCTAAGTGCTCGTTTAACGTCGTAGCTAGACCGTGCCTTAGTTGGCAGGGACGACCGCGATGCCTCTCCGCGAGGTTCGGGTGTCCGAGTGCTCGTTTAACGTCGTAGCTAGACCGTGCCTTGGTTGGCAGGGACGACCCCGATGCCTCTGCGTGAGGTTCGGGTGTCCGAGTGCTCGTTTAACGTCGTAGCTAGACCGTGCCTTGGTCGGCAGGGACGACCGCGATGCCTCTCCGCGAGGTTCGGGTGTCCGAGTGCTCGCTTAACGTCGTAGCTAGACCGCCTTGGTCGGGGGGACGACCGCGATGCCTCCGCACGAGGTTCGGGTGCCTAAGTGCTCGTTTAACGTCGTAGCTAGACCGTGCCTTAGTTGGCAAGGACGACCGCGATGCCTCTGCGCGAGGTTCGGTGTCCGAGTGCTCGCTTAACGCCGTAGCTAGACCGTGCCTTGGTTGATGAGGACGACCCGATGCCTCGCGCGAGGTTCGGTGCCTAAGTGCTCGTTTAACGCCGTAGCTAGACCGTGCCTTAGTTGGCAGGGACGACCGCGATGCCTCTGCGCGAGGTTCGGGTGCCTAAGTGCTCGTTTAACGTCGTAGCTAGACCGTGCCTTGGTCGGCAGGGACGACCGCGATGCCTCTGCGCGAGGTTCGGGTGCCTAAGTGCTCGTTTAACGTCGTAGCTAGACCGTGCCTTGGTCGGCAGGGACGATCGCGATGCCTCTGCGCGAGGTTCGGGTGCCTAAGTGCTCGTTTAATGTCGTAGCTAGACCGTGCCTTGGTCGGCAGGGACGACCGCGATGCCTCTCCGCGAGGTTCGGGTGTCCGAGTGCTCGTTTAACGTCGTAGCTAGACCGTGCCTTGGTCGGCAGGGACGACCGCGATGCCTCTCCGCGAGGTTCGGTGTCCGAGTGCTCGCTTAACGTCGAGCCGGACGCAGCTCGCTTTACGTTGTAGCCGGACGCAGCTCGCTTTACGCCGTAGCGGACGTAGGCTCGTTTTACGTCGTAGCGGGACGGGGCATCCATCCCGAGTCCTCGCCCGCGAGGGTAGCTGCGAGGAGTGGCGCCGTCTATCCCACACGATACCCCATCGCGGTGTGGGACACTGGAGGATGAGCGACGCCGTTTACCGCGTTGGTTTGAACGCCATGCTCGTGGAGCTTATAGCGAGTAGTCGAGTGGGTCTGGGTGGTCCCGCCAAGGGGACCCTTCCGCGGACGATCCCGAGTAGGGTGTCTGGCCTGCCGTGTGGGCGACCCATAAGAAACCTTTTCTACTCAATCCGTATGGGCCCTGGGTCGTCCGCCGACCCAGGGCACAGCTGGCTGTCGCTCATCGATGAGCTCCCGGGAGAGTGTGAAGTATGGTCTCGGACGCGAGTAGAGGTGATTGGGTCGTCAGCCGACCTAACCGAGGGCCCACCGTGGGGCTCACCTCATACTTGCCCCTCGCTCAAGTTTCGCTGGGGCGGCCTTATGCCCACCGGTGGGGTAGGCCTTTTGAACCCGCAGCTTTTAGCTGGGCCCCCGGCGCAAGCCACAGAGCTTTTGCCGTTTCGGGGCCGCAGCGGCCCAGTGGGCCTCTCGCGCGTGCCCCAGAGCAACCGTCCTGGCCTCAAGGCGGAGATCGAGGGGTTACAGGACGCACTGCCCGGGGGCGGCGGCTTTATGGCTCTGCCGTTTTGTCAGGATTAAATGCGGAGTGGAATTGGAAACCGGGAGTTACCAGGCTGGCGTGAGTGGACACGACGCTTCGCTCGAGGGGGTGCCTGTTCGGTCGGCGCCTGCTCGTCTTCTATATATACGTTGCTGGGGCGCTTTGAGTAGTTACGCTTGCTTGCTTTCCTCGCCTCCTGTCCCTAAGACAAAAAGGAACAACAAAGAGCCAAGGAAAAGAAAACTCAGCCTTCTGTTCTCCTCGCCTTTCCGTCGCCTCTTTCGCAAGGATGTCGTGGCCGGAGTGCTCTGCCCAGGCCAGTCGCGCGCTTGGCTTGGTGAAGAAGGGCTTCCTCCCTGCGCAAGATCTCTCCGGTTGGAGGGTGCCGACGGGAGCGGCTGCCCCCTCGCCGGGGGACGACGAGGTCGTGGTGCTTGCCTCTTTCTTCGAGCGCGGCTTTGGCTTGCCGCTGCACCCGTTCGTCCGGGGGCTGCTCTTCCACTACAAGGTGGAGGCGCACCACCTTAACCCCAATGGGGTCCTCCACATCGCCATATTCATCACACTCTGCGAGGCTTTCTTGGGAATCGAGCCGCACTGGGCGCTGTGGAGTCATTTCTTCCAAGCGAGGCTCTGGAAGGACAAGCCGACGGACGCCGCGGCGCCCATTGGTGGCCTGGCCCTCCAGCTTCGGTCCGGCCGGAGCACGGAGTACCTCGAGGTCAAGCTACCGTCGTCCAACAAGGGGTGGCGCTCTGAGTGGTTCTATGCTCAGAACGTCGGAGACAGCGCCCCGCCCTTCACCGGCAAACTTCCCGTGGTGGGGGAGGAGTGGAACTGGGGCGCCGAGAAATGAGAGAAGAACAAGGTGGCCCTGATCGTGGAGCAGGTCAGGGCCCTAAGGAGGCAAGGGCTCACCGGGGACGTGGTCGTGCGCACCTTCATGAGGATGCGCGTGCAACCTCTTGCGCACAGACCCCGCCCCCTGTTCCGATACGAGGGGGCGTCCGACTGGATGAGGATGGCGGAGCCCGAGCTGGCCGCGACGGAGGTCGAAGCCCGGGTGGCCGCCGTCATGGGAGGAAGTGCTACGGAGGCGGCGGGCGGCCACCCGGAGCCATTCTCGGCGGCCCACCCTCCAAATCTGGTAGGTCGGCCGGACTTTTTCCTGCCCCTCTTTTCTTTGCGTTTAACGCCTGGTCTGACCAGTGCTTTTTATCTTCTAGGGGCTCTTGGGCATGCCCTCCCGGGCGCCGCTCCCGGGAGATAAGGAGGCGAGGCGGCGGCTGAGCGAAGGCCGCGGAGCTCGACTCCTCCCGCAAGAAGCGGAAGGAAGAGAGGAGGAAGAAGAAGAAGAAGGAGCGCGCGGCGAGGGCCGCGCGTGGTGAGGATGTATCGGAGGCCACTGCCGTGGGTGCAACCTCCACCGACAAAGAAGGAAGCATCCCGGTCACGCAGCGTCTTGTGGGTTCCCTTATGACCCGCCGACCGGCGGCGGTTCGGTCGTGGACCTGCCGGAGGGGGACACCACAGGCTCCGCGGCCGAGGGGCCTCGGGCGAAGGGTGACCACGCGGTCCACGTCATCGTCGCGCCCTCGCGGAGCGGCCGAGGAAGCGGCGCAGATCCGCCCCTCGGGGGGCCGCGAAGAGGGCACGCTGCCGCGCACCCGCTTCGGCTCGATAAGTACTTCTTTTCTTTTGTTCAAACATTTTCGCAGAAAAGCCGCTCGAACCGCTTTTAAGCGTTTTGCGGCGTCACGGCGCCTATCTGGTGTGACCGTGGCGCGTCTGTGGCGGTTCCGCAAGGGGGCGCGCGAGAGGTTCGAGCGTCGATAGGGTCGGCGCCGATCGTGGTCTCGGGCGGCCGAGGCGCGCGCCACGAGGCCGAGGTCGGCGAGGAGCTCCGACGCTCGATTGGGGACACCGCCGTCGACGTGGTCACCCTCGCGGAGGAAGAGGCGGCGCGCCGCCGGTGGTCGTGCCCGAGACGGGCAATGGTGCGGTGCAGGTGCGCGACCCCTTGTCCCTGGGGGAGGTGCCGACCGAGGTCCCGCAGGCGGAGGTCGCCGAGGGGACCCCCGGGGGACCAGTTCCACCATCGTTGCCGATGGTGCTCTGGACGGGTAGCGCCCCGCCCGAGCAGACGACCAGGGGCCCGCTGCCGGGAGAGGCCCCTGAGTCGGGGTCGGTGGGCGGAACAGAAGAGAGCGAGTGGGTCGCTCTTCAGCAAGGCGTTCTGGACGCCGAAGCAGAGATGGAGCTGGTCCGAAAGGGTCTGACTCTCTGTCTAGAATCTTCCAGCCGAGCGTTGGACGCGATGGTCGGGGGAGTCCGGCCGATCAGCTTGGTAAGTTGACGAAAGAACCCAACTTGTAAAATTCTGACGTATGCGCCGTGAGACTAACGGATAGTCCGCACCTTGCAGCATCTGCGGACTTGCTCGGAGGGCGAAGCTGAGCTTCTGCGGCGCTCGGACACCCAGCGGGCGGCTGCCGTGGAAGAGTGTGACCGGCTGCGCCTTGAGTTGCGCTTAGCTCAAGAGGCACTGAGCGTGAGACGGTCGGAGGCGGCGAAGGTCCGCCAGGAGTTTGAGGGGGCCTGCTAAGGCTCTCTTCGATGAGCGCCTGAGGACCCAGTCCCTGAGGACGAAGGTGGCAGAGCTCGAGTCCTCCCTGGCAGAGGCCACCAGCGCTAGGGACGCGGCCACCACCGCCCAGGGGGCAGCGCAAGCGCAGGCAACCCGTCTGCGGACCGAGCGAGACCAGGCTCGGAAGGACGCCGACCGAGTCCGCTCTGAGCGGGAGGCCGCTCGGAAGGATCTGACCTCCTTGAGGACCTCCTACGAGGTGGTCAAGCAAGAGGTCGGCAACCTGGCGAACTCCGCGGCCGGTGAGGGTCTCAACTTCTTATTTGATTCTGTGGGCGCTTTTCATAAGTCGTGATCATCTGGCGCCGTTGCCATCTACAGAGGCGCAGAAGAACTTGGGCCTCGCGGTTGAGGAGCGGAAGGACGCCCAGCAGGCCCGTGACGAAGCGGTCACGGCGCGGGACGCGGCTCTGGCGGCGCTGAAGGTTGCCGAAGAGGGTCGGGCCGAGCTGGCCACAGAACTGGAGGCCCTTCGCAAGGCCGGCCAGGACGTGTGCGCCCGGGTCCTTGGAGCAGCGGCGGGCCCGAGCGCTCTGGCGCCCTCGCTAGCCCGAGTGCCGGAGCGCGTCGAGAGGGTGGTGATCGCTGGCGCGGCGCTTGGAGCTTCCTCGGCGCTGGTCAACACCATCTCGCATTATGATGGAATTGACCTCGCGGTGGTGAGCAGCGACGTCGCCGAGAACCGGACCGACGGAGAGATCGACAGGTTCGAGCTCTTGGTCGAGCCGTACGCTCGGGAGATTGCCAGCCACGTCTCGCCGCAGGTCGCCCTCGATGAAGAACAAAGTAGTTAGATTTATCCTCCTTCTTAATTGTAAAGACTATTATGCTTGTAAACAATCTTTAAGGTTAACAAGTTCCAGTACGCCTCTTGCCCCTTTTGTGTTTACGGTGAATGCTTGACGGCCATAGCCTTAAGGACCGCAGGGTCACTTATCGTAGGTCGGGTTGCTTCGAGAGGACTAAGAGGGTAGGAATCTTAGTCACTCGGCGATTATGCGCACTTGTGAGGATAGGAGTGTTCTGGCGACAAAAGATCGCTCCACTTGGGCATTTCCTTCTTAGTGAAGTGCGGAACCATAGCGGTGGGCGAGGCCATAGCACTCGGGTCGAGAGGATTACCACTGCAGGAGGACCTCGTGACCGGTCGGGTCACCGACCGCCGCGCAGCGTGAGTTAGCCGAGTTGGCGCTAGGAGGAGTGTTCGGCCCGACTAAAGGTCACTCCACTCGGGCACTTCCTTCTTCCATGGCGCTACTTAGCAACCATAGCCGGGGGCGTAGGCGTAACGCGGCAGGTCGAGAGGGTTCTGCTCGGGATGGACCTTGCGGATCGGTCGGGTCACCGACCCGCATGAGCGCGTGGTGGGACGAGTTTTGCGCGGGAGGAGTGTTCCGGTGACTAAAAGGTCACTCCACTCGGGCACTTCCTTCTTCCGCTAAGCGCTACTTAGCAACCATAGCCCATGGGGCGAGGCCGTGTAGCGCAGGTCGAGAGGTTACTGCTCGGGATGGACCTTGTGATCGGTCGAGTCACCGAACCGCATAGCGCCGATCGAAGCGGCTGAGCGGGGTGCCAAGGTAGTAGCTCAGCGTCGCGGCGACCAGTGCTCGGAAGGGTAAAGGTAAAGACCATGCGGGAAAAAGAAAAGAGTTCGGGGATAGAATCGCCTTAACTTTTCTATGTTCCAAGCGTTCGGAAGGATGCGACCGTCGGCGTCCTTGAGTCGAAGGTGCGGTCGGAGAACCTCTGACGGTGAAGGGGCCTTCCAGGCGGCGATAGCTTATGCTTGTCTTTCTTTGGTTTGGACCCGCGCAGACCGGTCGCGTGGCGAAGGATCGCCCTCGAACTGGCGGCGTGGTAGCGCGCGAGCTTGCGATATTTGGCGATCGCGGGGCGGCCACGTCATGCGCCTCGTCGAGTGGTCGATAGCATCTTGTTGCGGCGAGCCCCGATCCTCATCGAAGGCTTGTAGTCTTAGGGCGCCATACTCCAGTGCATTGGCAAGGCGGCCAACGCGAACACCATGAAGCGGTGTAAACCCGGTCGCTCGGGTGGGCATGGTCCGCGAGCTCCGGAGGACGGAGGCGGCTCGGCCACCCATCGCCTGCGAAGTGCTTGAGCCGCGAAGATCCGTGGCTTGAGTCCTGAAGGATCATGCCGTTCGCGACGTTCGACACGGCCGTTATTCCGCGGATGGGCCACGGCTGCCCAATCGACACGGATGTTGAAGTCGTCGCAGAACTCGAGGAACTCCTTCCCCGTGAACTACGTTCCGTTGTCGGTGATGATGGAGTTTGGAACTCCGAACCGAAAAACGATGTCGCGGAAGAAGATGGCTGCTTGTGCCGACGTGATGCTCACGATCGGCTTGGCTTCTATCCACTTGGTGAATTTATCCACCGTGACTAGGAGATGAGTAAAGCCCCCGGGCGCTTTCTTGAAGGGCTCGACCAGATCGAGTCCCCAAACTGCAAACGGCCATGTGATGTGGATCGTGCGCAAGGCTGGTGGGCAGATATATGCCGGGCAAAGAATTGGCACCCTTCGCGGTCGCGCCACGATCTGCTCGGCGTCGGACGGCGGTCGGCCAATAAAAACCTTGTCGAAAGGCCTTTCCAATGAGGATCGAGTGCGACATGGTGGCGCAAACCCCACCATGGATATCGAGCATTGCTTTGCTTCCCTTGGTCGGCGAGCGCACCTCTAGAGGACCGGAGGACTCCTCTTGTAAAGGTGCAGGCCGATCGGGACGAAAGATTTTGCCCGCCGAGTGAGGCGCGGGCCTCGGTCGGTCGAGGGGCGTCCCGTCCGTCAAGCGGTTGATGAAGAGCTTCCTCGGTCGGACTCGGCCGCTAGCGCGCTGCGGTTCGACCGACCAAGTCTACCCCATCGCCGCGGCGATCGGGTGACCGTGCTAGGTGAATCGGGAGACCGCTCGGCCACGAGTCGGTGGATGGAAGGTTGCGGAGGTCGCGGCGAAGATCCGGTGGGGTGACCCTCTGTTGGAGGTGAGATTGGCTAGGTGTCGGCCTCACCGTTGTGGCGTCTGTAGGCGTGGTGGAGCTCGAAACCCTTGAGCGCTCCTCGAGCTTGCGCACTTCCGACGATCTGCGACCATACGGGCTTCTCGGGGCTCGAAGCCTTCATGACCTGGTCGACGACAAGCTTGGAGTCCCATGACGCAGAGTCGCGAGCACCGAGGTCGGCGGCGATCAGAAGACCGTTGGCGAGCCTCGTGCTCGGCGATGTTGTTGGTCGCGTCGAAGAGCAACTGATGGCGTATTGAAGTTTGTTCGAGTGGGAAATGATGGCGACTCCAGCGCCCGCGCGCTCTTGGTGTAGGACCCATCAAAGTACATTGTCGATGCTCGGGGTCTTCGACACGGTGGCGCTGGGCTTGGTCCACTCGGCGACGAAGTCGGCGGGAACTGCATTTGATCATTGTCAGGGGCGTATGTTATCCGTGGGTGGCGAGCTCGGCGCCCACTTGGCTATCCTTCCGGCGTCGCGATTGTGGGCGATCTCGCCGAAGGGGCGCGGTCACCACGGTGATGGCGTCTTTGGTCGAAGTAATGGGCGAGCTTTCTCTTGGCGATGAGCACGCGTGAGCGCGCTACGCACTGCGGGTGCCGAGCCTTAGACTCTAAAAGAACCTCGCGATGAAATAGAATGGCGTTGTACCTTGAGTTCACGGCCTTCCTCCTTCGTTCCACCACAAGGGCCGTCCGGCGACTTGAGCGATGGCGGCGATGTAGAGGAGCGATGGTTCGCTTTGTGCCGGGCGACGGGATCGGAGGTGAGGATAGGAAGGCCTTGAGCGGGTGAGGGCTTCGAGCCTCTGGGTCAGTGGCGATCAGTTTCTTGGCGACTGTAGAGCGGCATTCGCGCTCGCGGCGAGACACGAAGCGGCTCAAGGCGGCAAGGCACCTGTTAGCCTCTGGACCCCTTTGAGATTAGGAATCGGGCCCATCCTTGCGATCGCCGAGATCTTCTCTGATTGGCCTCGATACCTCGTTCGAGAGCGATGAAGCCGAGCAGCTTCCTTTGGGGACCCGAAGGCGCATTTCGGGGTTGAGCTTTATCTGGAACCGTCGAAGATTCGCGAAGGTTTCTTCGGTCGGCAATAAGGTCGTGCGCATTCACGGTCTTCACGGCGATGTCGTCAGCGTGAAGCCTCAGCGTTGCGGCCGATCTGGTTGTTGAAGCACGTTTGCATAAATCGGTATGTAGCGCCGCGTTCTTTAGGCGAGCGGCATTGTAGCGTGCGAGCAGGCGAATGGCGTGATGAATGAAGTCGCGGCTGGTCGGACTCCTTGAGCGCTATCTGGTGGTAGCTGGTAGGCATCGAGAAGGAAAGAGACTCGCACTCGCGGTGGAGTCGATGACTTGGTCGATCTGAGGCAAGGAGCGGGTCTTTGGGACACGCCTTGTTGAGACTTGTATAGTCAACACACATTCTCCATTGCCCATTTTTCTTTTTTACAAGTACAGGGTTGGCCAGCCACTCGGGGTGGCGGACCTCTTTTATAAACCCTGCAGCCAAAAGCTTGGCGATCTCCTCCCCTATGATCTTGCGCCTCTCCTCGTCGAAGCGGCGCAGGCGTTGGGCGATCGGCTTTGAGCCTGGTCGGACGCTCAAGGAGTGCTCGGCGACTTCCCTTGGGATTCCTGGCATGTCGGAGGACCTCCATGCGAAGACGTCTTTGTTGGCGCGGAGGAAGCCGACGAGCGCGCTTTCCTATTTGGCGGGTTAGCGTGGCTCCGACCCGCACGGTCTTGGTCAGATCGCAGGGATCGACCGCGACCTTCTTCGTGTCCTCGGCGGACTTGAAGGATCCCGCCCCCGACTTGCTGGACTCGAGGGCGGACTCGGAGGCTTCCCTCCTAAGGTTGTTGAGCTCGGCGAGCGCGATGACTGCCGAGAACAAGCTATAAGCTACTCCGCCGCGATTGTAGGCAAGCTGGAAAGATGATGCCACGGTGATGACTCCTCGTGGCCCGGGCATCTTCAGCCTGAGGTAGGCATAGTTGGGGACTGCCATGAACTTGGCGCGACATGGCGCCCCAAGATAGCGTGATAGGGCGGAAATCCACAACCTCAAAAGTGAGGTCTCGGTGCGAAAATTCCTGGTTCCCCAAAGGTGGCGGGCGGTCGACTGCCCCGGCGGATAGCCTCTTGGCGGGGATGACGCCGTGGAAAGGGGCCTTGCTCGGTCGGAGACTCGGCGAGAATCCCCATGGCATCGAGCGTCTCCACGTAGAGGATGTTGAGGCCGCTACCGCCATCCATGAGCACCTTGGTGAGGCGCTTCTTCCCCACGATGGGGTCGACTACCAGCGGGTATCTTCCCAGCTGGGGAATGTGGTCGGGGTGGTCAGTCCGATCGAAGGTGACCGGGAACTTTGACCACCGGAGGTATTGGGGGACGGCTAGTGAGGCGGTGTGGACCTCATGGTAGGCGAGTTTGAGCCGACGCTTGTCGGCGTAGCACGCCGGTCCGCCAAAAATCATGAGGCAGCCGTCGGGTTCGGGAAACTCGTCGTCCGTCTTCTTCTCCACGGCCCGTGGGGCGTGGTAGCTTCTTTCCTTTGCCCGCGGCGTCGTGGGGCGCGAGGAAAGAAGTGCCTCGAGACTTCGCGATCCGGTACTTATGTTTGACGGGAACCCGTGGTTGAACGGGCTGTCCATCAATTTCGAAGTGGTCGGTAGCGGCGGTCGGTCGCGCCCATTGCTGGCGGGGCGGTCAACGATGGCGACCACTTGAGACTTCATGGATCTGTTTCCCATGCCGCTTCCGCGCCGGGCGGTCGGAAGGGATCCGATTTGGATCTGCGGGCCCTTGCTGGGCCTTTCCTCCTTCGAAGATAGCCCCGGCCTCCTCACCGAGGCGTGGTTGGTGGCGATGTCGAGAGCTCCTTAGTAGTCTGGGCTTGAGGCGGCCCGGCTTGTGCACGAGGGCCTTGCGGGAAGTGCCGTAGATGAATGCTCCACGACATCGGCGTCGGAGATGTCGGGAGCTCGTTGCATGGCGGGAAAATCGCGGATGTAATCCGGAGGGTTTCCCAGGCTGCTTGCAGCCCGCCAGTCGAGGAGTTGCGGGCGCTTGTAAGTGCCAGAAGTTGCCGACGAAGAGGGTCTTCAAGTCGGCCCGAGTTCTGATAGTTTTGGCGGGCAAGTACTCAAGCCAAGCTTGGGCCGAGTCCGCAAGGTAGATGGGGAAGTCTTGGATGATGAAGAGATCATCCGTCGCTCCCCGCCCGACCTCTGAGCCGGTAGTCTTCAAGCAGGACACACAGGTTCGTGGCCCGATGTACTTAGCGATGTTGGTGGCGCTGGAATCGGCAGGAAATCCGCTGTGGATCCCACGGTAGAAAGCCCGTGGTCGGGACCATCGGGGCTTGGCTGCGGCGGTGGCGCCCACCATCCCTAATCGTGAGTGGGCGGCCTCCTCCGCCGCCTTTCTCCGCGCCTCGAGGTGGCGTGAGCGTCGTGGCGTCGCCAAAGCGGCTGGCGCGTCGAGTGCGCGAGCCCAGGGTGGTTCGTGGTGTGGCGCCGCCGTGTCGGACCCGGTAAACCCGGCGGCGGTGCGGGCCGGTGGCGAGGTGGCGCCCGGGCGGTAGGGCCGAGGCTGCATGTGTTGCACGGCCGCACGCTCCACGGACCGGAGGTTCTAGTGCGTGGCCTTAGCCTCGGGTCGGCCGGCTCGGAAGGCCTCGGCGACATCGCGGCCGCGATACATTACGCTTGCATGGGAAGAAGCGGGGTCGTCAGTTCTTCCGCCGACTTGTGGTGTACTGTCGCGCGCGTGGCGCGCGCGTCGCGGGCACCTGGGTCTCGGGCTCATCCTGCTCCAGGTTAGCCTGGAGCTGGTCGAGCTCAGTCCTTCGCTTATCCAGCTCTTGGCTGTCGGCTGGAGTTCGGCGCGGCGAGCTTGAGCGCGTTCAGCACACTTGTGCTGGTGTTCCTCCTCCTGCACCTCAGTGCGCCGGATGGGGGCCCCGTAACCGCGGGGGTTATGATTACATCGACCGTGCCCGCCACGTTGCACTCTCGAGTGCCGCTGCGAAGCGAGTACTCGCGTCGGGCTGGAGTCATGGTGGAAGAGTCTTCCGGCGGTTCGTGGATGGAGGCGGCATGTAGCCGACCATCGCCACAAGTCGTGAGCTGCGGGAGGTGACATGGTCACTGCCGGGCCACGGAGCTTCGCCGGGCGTGGCGGGCGCTCCCGAGCTCGGCTTTAGGACTCGTAGGCGCCCCAAGCCGAGCTTGGTGAAATCGCCGGAGATGGCGCCCGAGCTTTCGGCGAGCGCCGGGCCTCGATGGCGGCGAGATGGCGTAAGCCCTCCCGCCGAGGTGGCGGCAAAGTTGAGGCAAGCGGATCGGCTCCCAGCGCGATCATGCCGTCGCGGGTGGAAGATGCCATCAAGGAGGCAAGCGGAATCCGGAGATGGTGATGAGGACGTGCGAAGGCCCCTACCTAGCGCGCCAACTGTCGGTGTTTCGAGCACCGGTAAGTAAATTTGTAAGTCTAAGGGGCCGCGCGTTCCACTCCCTGAATGGTTAGACTCGGAAGTCCAAGATGTATCTTGGTTGGGCGAAGGTCCTACTCGATTCGTGTGGTATCGTTGTATTCCCTTTAGTACAGATAGTGCCTGAAGTTTACAAGCGAGTGCTAATGGCTTAGCAAGATGAGTTCGATTGCCCTCCTTACGGGGTTCTGCCTCCTTTTATCGAAAGGAGGGCGGGTTACATCGAGTGGGAGAGGGCGAGAGGACCTACACTAGGAGCCGGTCGCCGTTCGCTGCGGCCGATCATCGCCTTGATCTTGCCCATCTTTGGGTCGAGAGCTTAGTCGGTCGGGCGGTTAGGTATTTCCCGGAAGCGGCGTACACGCCCTCTGCGAACCTTACAGTGTTGGCGTTCTTTGCGCTGGCGTGGGTGTTGCCTCGGGAGAGGCGTGTCTTCGTCTTGTATGTGACCGGTGATGGGGTGGGAGCATGACTTGATCGATCATTAAACCTTCTAGGAAGAGCCACGCCCTTGTATAGTCGCCGATTGACCCGTTAGGTAGAAGTGCGTGGTGTTGTCCGGTAGAAGCCGACACGCGGCCCTTGGCGGGTTGTCTTGCACGATCGAAGTCGGGGATCCCGACCGCGGAGGGTCGGGAGCTCTGCTAGTCGGGCCGGGGCCCCGTCTCGCGGCGCGGTCGGGAGCCCGGCAGTCGGAGACACTTCCCTCGGTCGGTCGGGAAGGGATGTCTCGTGTGGCCTTGCAGGTGCTTCGGTCGGTAGTGGGCTGGGAGCGGCTTGTTGGGCTTGAGCTGTGCTTGAGGCCGCCGGCTCGTCGCTTTGGGCCGTTGGGGGACCCTTGTTATAAGTATTCGTCAAGTACAATTCACCCAAACTTCAATTGCTAATCTTCGAGATTCATGTTGTGTATTCAAACCTCATGTTCAATGTTTATGTGGGAGTATGTGAAATATCTCTCCCTGAAATCGGCACTTCTCTAAGTCTCATCATCCCAATCCCTTTAACGTACCTTTCAAAGGTAGACGCTGGGAGTCATTTAGTGAACAAATCTGCAAGATTTTCACACGACTTAGTATGCAATATCTTTATCTCGTTCACCTTATGCAATTCGTGAGCATAGAAGAACTTGGGGTTGATGTGCTTCGTGAGATTGCTCTTCACATAACCTATCTGTGCTTGAGCAACACAAGCTGCATTATCTTCATAGATGATCGTGGGAGTTTGCTCAATGTTCAAGCCACATGACTTCTGGATGTGGTGAACCATTCTTCTGAGCCATGCACATTCACGAGAGGCTTCATACAAAGCAATGATTTCCGAGTGGTTTGTTGGCGTCGAGACAAGAGTGCGCTTAGGCGACTTCCGAAGCTGTTGTTCTTCCACATAGGAAAACATACCCGATTTGGGACTTGACACTATCTGGTCGATAAGTACCACATCGGCGTAGCCAACCAAATTGATTCATTATTTCTTACGAAGAACAAGCGAGATCTTTGCTTCCTTAGAGGTAACGAAAGATGTCCTTGATCCCTTTCAATGCCTTTTGGTGGGTTACTGCGTTATGCAGGGCTAGCAAATTCACAATGAACGCAATGTCGGTCTGGTGCTATTCGCAAGGTACATGGCGCTCCAACCGCACTCGGATATGGGAATTCTGCTCCCGGGACTTTCTCCCCTCTTCTCTAGGTGCGTATGGGTCTAAGTGCGCTTGGGTGACCTTGAGCCATTGGAGTCTTTGCGAGGATATGCCCTTTCAAAACCAAATCTTTCCAACACTTTCTGCATGTAGGATGATTGGTGTACCAAGATTCCTCATTGGACATGCTCAAGCTGCAAGCCTAAACAAAACTTGGTTTTACCTAAGTCCTTCATTTCAAACTCAGACTTCAAGTATGAGCATGCTTTTTCAATTTCTTCATCCGTCCCAATGATGTTCAAGTCATCTACATAGACGGAGATTATACAAAATCCATTCGGGGATCGCTGTATAAACACGCATGGATAATCTTCGCTGTTCGTGTAGCCTTTCTTGCAGAGAAAGTTGCTCAAGCGATTGTACCACATTCTTTCTGATTGTTTTAGCCATACAGTGATTTCTCCAGTTTCACACTATATAGGTTTCTATTTGCTCTGTGTTGGTTCGGGATAGGAATACTTTCCGGTACTTTCATGTATATCTCCGAATCCAAGTTTCCATACAAATATGCTGTGACAACATCCATAAGCTTCATTTTCAACTTCAAGTTGATTGCCATTGAGATCAAATATCTAAAGGTAATTCCTCCTATGACCGGAGAATAGGTTTCTTCATAATCAACCCCAGAACGTTGAGTGAAACCTTGAGCTACAAACCTTGCCTTGTACCTTACAACTTCGTTTTTTTCATTCCTCTTCAGAACAAAGACCCATTTATGACCTCGGGGTTTATATGGGGAGGTGTGCGACATCACGCCCAAACACCTCTATCTTGTTCGGAGAGACTAATTTGCAGATGATTGCCTTCTTCCATTCTTCCCAATCTAGCCTTTTTTGCACTCTGCGAGAGATGCAAGCTCGGAATCATGATCAATGATCGAGGCAATCTTCTTTGCAAAGTATGCATCGACATTGGCTGTTACTCTATTCAGGGATTCTCCTGTTATTACAAAGTTTATGGCCATTTCATCATGGGGTGCTTCATGCACTTCTACGTGCTCTTCGCTGCTATCTCCCATTGCAGGGGCAAGTTCCTTTAGCTTTTCATCACCCATGTGTGCGCACACATTATTTTCGGCGGCTTCCTATAGTGGAAGATTAAAGTCTGGGATTGCCTTTTCCGTCGGCTTCTTTCCGGTGCCAGGTCTCAACTGGCTCCCCTTCTTTCCTTGGGGTATTTTCGTGATTGGTTGTGGCAAGTCCTCTCGCCCTGTTTTCTCCAAACGTCTCCGGGTACTTTGGGTTTGATGAGCCAGATTTTCTATTCTTTTTCATTGAGGCCTCTGAACAGGATGAGGGATACCTTCTGCTTTTTTTGGTATTTCCACCCTCTTTTGTGCATTTCTTGCGGGTACATGTGACTTAACCACGCCCTTCAGATCACAAAAATGATCAGGTAATTCATTTGCTAAATTCTGCAAATCAATTATCTTCTGGACTTCTTGATTTGCTTCATTAGTGCGGGGCTCATATGCGGGGATCCCAGTGGAATGCCATATGATATCCCGGCATTTTTCATCCAAAGGTTGATTTCCTCCCCCTAATGACAGGAAATGATCCTCGTCAAATATGCAATCAGCGAATCGGGCTGTATGCAAGTCTCCAGTCATGGGTTCCAAGTACCTAATTATGGAAGCACTCTCATAACCAACGTATATCCCAGACTTGCGGAGAGGGCCCATTGCAGTCCGCTGTGGGGGTGGTATAGGAACATATACCATACAATCAAATTTTCTGAGATGGGAGATTTTCGTGATGACCCCGTGCACTAGCTGCATAGGGGAATAAATGTTGTAGGCCGAAAGTCTAAAATTGATGAGAGTTGCTGCGTGCAAGACTGCGTGTACCCAACAAGTGTTGGGCAAGTTACAACTCCGCAAAAGCAGTCTGGCAATGAATTTAATCCTTTTTATTAGTGCTTCAGCTAGTCCATTCTGCGTATGGACGTGCGGTACGTAGTGCTCAACTGCTATCCCTGTTGCAGTGCAATAATCATCAAATGCCTTTAAAGTAAATTCGCCGGCATTGTCCATTCTAATGGACTTCACGCAATGATCAGGGAAAGCATTCTTAATTCTTATGATCTGCGAGACCAGCTTTGCAAAAGCATGGTTTCTTGTTGACAATAAGCATACATGCGACCATTTTGAGGAAGCATCGATGAGCACCATGACGTACCGAAATGGCCCGACAAGAAATTTGAATCGGAACATAAATATCCCCTGGATGCATTCTAGGAATGCAGGGATTTCACTTTGCACTTTCATGACAGATGGTCTAGTTATTAATTTCCCAGTGGCACATGCAGGGCACACAAAATCTTCATGATTCGAGAAATTCTTAACATTAATGCCATGACCTTGTGAGTTGTTCACTATATTTCTCATCATTCTAAGACCAGGATGACCTAACCTACAATGCCATAAAGAAAATAACTCAGAGCTTCTAAAGACAGTCTTCAAGGAAGTATACACTTCGGGTGCATGAATTTTCGTGTAGTACAACCCAGATTCATATGAGGGACATTTTTCTAATACCATTTTTCCACATACTGCGTGCTTCACAATGCACAAGTATTCTTTGCAATTTTCTTCATTGGTTTCTACATGAAAACCATTGGCGTGGATGTCTTTGAAACTTAAGAGAGTGCGCGTTGATGTAGGGTATAAAAGGGCTTCTTCAATTACCGAAGTTGTACCCATTGGTAATATAATTGTGGCTCTTCTGGAGCCTATTATATAGGAATCGCTTCCTGCGATCGTAGTAATCTTTCCAGCATTCTTCGTGATCGACTGGAAGTATTTGGACTCTCTTAAGATGGTATTTGTTGTGCCACTATTAACAATGCAATATCTTCCATTTAGACGCTACACGATTTCTAGATAAAAGAAATATAATCCCAATCAGACAGTGGCAAAATAATTCAAACATTGCTTGCGAATTAAAGAATATTGGAATAAAGAATAAATTGCATATTTATTCATGAGAAAAGTATGCTCTTCTAGAGCTTACAATTCATTATTCAAAAGAAATTCGCTAACAACCACAATCTAAAAAAATGCAAAAAAGTACGATTCATGCATTAAACGGAATCTGTAAAATATGCATTGATTTCTGCTTCTATATCATCGACAGAAGTTTTCTCTTCATTTGCCATAAACTTTGTTGCAGCATCGATGTCCAGGCTAGTCTGTGAGGATGAGGCAAGTGGGGTATCCACATCCATGACATCGTTATCACCAATCTTGGCGAAGTGCGCCTCTGCTGGGGCGTTTTCTTTTGCCTTCTTCTTGGCCTGATATGCGTTGACCACTTCCTTGGATTCCCGACATATTTTTGACCAGTGTCCCCAAGTACCACACTTGAAGCACGTTTGGTTCTGCTGTCTATACGGCTTGGCGTGTGTCTTGTCATCCTTCTTCACTGGGGCTTTGGACTTTCTCTTGGCCTGATACTTCTCTTTTCCACCCTGCTTGCCCTTCTTTCTATGAGTGGGCTTTTTCACCTTATAGCTATTGGCATTGACTTCTTTGCCAATGCCCTTTCCAGGTGGGCTGTGAGACGAAGTTCTTGCGTAGAACATCGTCTTGTGACTTCGCAACTTGCATGACATCAATCAGTTCGCTATACTCCTTGTATGTGTCCTAACAATAGCTGCGGGCACTCTGGATAGCATTTGGGTGAAAAGTGGAGGGAGTCTTCTCAATCTTCTCCTCGTCAGTGATCTTCTTGCCACATAGGGAGAGATTGGTACAAATTCTGTACAAGACAGAATTGTACTCGGCCACTGTTTTGTAGTCCGTAAACCTCAGACGGACCCAATCTTGCTGTGCTTAGGGCAAGATGGTGTACTTGAGCTTCTCGAACCGCTTCTGAAGTGCAGTCCAAAGCTCAAGTGCACTCTCCTCAGCCATGTATTCATTCTTCAAAGTGGCTGAGAGGTGATGCCTAAGGAAGTGCAAGGCTTGATCGTTCTGCTCGGCGATAGGTTGCGTGTCCTTCGAGGACCCTAGACCGATCGCAGTACGGAGCTTCTTGCCCCCAGGTACGATCTTCATGTCCGATGCCCAAGTAAGGTAGTTCTGACCATGCGGGGCCAATTCTTCAAACTCACGGTTCACGATGCCGGACATCTGCATGATTTCGAAATAAAGCAATGAATTCAAGATTCATAAAGGATATTCATAAATGCAGAGAATAATGCTGGAAAAATTAAAAACAGAGCCAAATAATTTTTCTGGATTTTTTGGCAATTTTCCAAAATTTTCTACTATATTATTTTTTTCTTTTTCTTTCTCTTTCTTCTCTTTTTTTCTTTCTCTTTTCTCGGTCATACGGCCTTTGGGCCGCGCCGGGCCTCTCCTTTGGGCCATAAAGGACCGGCGGCTAGGGTTCCCAAGCCCTAGTCGCCAGCGCGCCTGCGTGCGTCGCCTCCTTCCTCCATGCCATCCCCGCGCGCCGCCATGCCTCCCGCCCTTTTGGCTTTCCCTCGCGCGAGACGCCTCTTTGGCTTCGCCGCTTCGTGCGGGTGCTCAAGGCTTGGCGGACGGGGAGAGGGGCGGCGCACGGCGGAGCCGAGGTGCGGCGTTTCATGTGCGGCGAGGGGCGGCGACCAGCGGGATGGCCAGGGTGACTTGAGCGTCTTTGGAGGAGCTTCGGCCGAACCGGTGGCTTCAAGTGCGGGCGGTGCCCTGGGGCGACTTCGGCCTGTGGGGTCCGAAGTGGCGCTTAGCCGAGCCAACGACTTCAAGGCGTGGGGCTGCCATCTCGAGCGCGGCGGGAGCCATGCGGCGACGGCGCTACAGGCGCGGGCAGAGCCGATGCTGTCGGTGCATCGGGTGCGGCCGACGAGAACCTTCTTTGGTGCCATGCCGCGATTTTTTCGTGGATGAGCGAATTGTGGGCGAGAAAGAACGCCTGCATCAGTAGCCGAGCAATCGCCGTGTAGCTTCGTGCCACGTGACAAACACAATACTGGATGCGTAGATTAGATGCATGCATGAAATCAACAAGCGATTAGATTCAATCGCCGAATCTCATCTTTTCTCACCTTTTCAATCCGTTCGCTAGTAGAGCTTCGTGCTGATAATGTATTAGGGAACCTCGTTATCGAATAGTCCGGGGTTCCCGAACAATCTATTATATGTGGAGAACAGAAAGACAAGAGAGACACAGAATTACGGAGGAACGGCGAGAGAACTCTTTATTGCTTTTCAATTGTCTGTACAATGAGGGACCCCTCCTCCTTATATAGTAGTCGCCTAGGTTTTGGCTAAGGGGCCATCGTGGGCCACATGGTTTCCCAACAACACTAACGGAAAATCTGCAATTCCAAAAAAAGGAAAAAAAATAAGACGCAAATTGAGCAATCTATTCAGCAAGATCCAAGAGTGAACCAAGCCCATATTATTTCAAGTACACGGAGAGTGAGCCAGAGTCGTACATGACCTAATAATTGCTTACTGGTTGGACTTTTAGTGCCACACACCGTTGGAGCGAAGAGAGGCACGAGGTGACGGCCTGACGGGTCTCTATAAAGAGAGGCGCGGTACGCCAGAGAAAACCTAACCCGTCCCTGCGGGAGCTGAGAGCCCCACGTTGATGATTATTTAGACTGACGTGTCGCGGTATCTCCATAAAAAGAACACGAACGATGGCCCGCTCCCAATTTGGGTGGGCCCGCGTTCAAATTTTTGGAATATTTTTGAACCCTTCTGGAAAGCGCGGGGGGGGCCTACACGACACCCACCAATTTCTTAAGGTAAGTATAATAACAAAGTTAGCTATTTATTCCATCTTTCATCCATGTCATTTATAGTAAACACTAAAGTTAGCTTGTAAAGTAGTTATCTCTAAGAGTTGACTCTAGATGTCATGCATTAACTATCTCTTTTCTCTTATACATAACTAATCTACCTATGCTCTCATACAATGCTTACTACTAAATAAGAGCTAGCTCTCTTTTCTCTCCTCTTTTCTCACTCTTTTACATAGGATAAAACTGACGTGGACAGGCTAAGAGTAAACTAAGGTAACCTTATTATACATGCCCTTAGTTCGTGGTTACTGTCGCAAGGTATTACTACGAGGTTAATAAAATCACATGTTACTTTTGGTTTTTGAAAGCAATCACAGGTTGGATTGCTTGAAAGTGCATGTGCATCAACAAGCAGAAGCGCAAAGTACTAATTTACGAACAATTGAACAGAGCAACGTTTTATTAATTCACAGGATTTTAGAATATAAATGCTTTAGAGATCATGACTAGGTATATTGGTACTATGTAACATCATTATTTTCCCTCTTTAAAAATCCCTTAGTATAGTGTGGGTTCTCTGAAAATTGTCACTAATTTTTTCTCGCTAATTAAAACTTAAACGGAATTTCCAAAAAAAAATTAAATTTGGATAATTTAAAATTCAATTAAATGAAAATCAATTTTAGTTCGGTTCATTGTGTTGCATGGATTTTTTCCGTATTATTTTGGATTTTTCTGAGTTCTTTTGATATTTATATGAGCTCATTTAAATTTATTGGATTTTATGAAATTCGGAAATCAATTATAAATCCTAAAACCTTCATGGGCAGAATTTCTCTCGCTTGGCCTACTCCTCTCTCTCTCTCTTGCACAGCCCGCTTCAAGCGTAGCCCAGCAGCCCAACGGGGCGCCCTGCTTCGCCACCCGGCCTCCCACACCTTCCCCACCCTACTACCTTCTCCACGACTTGCAATCGGCCCGCGTCTTCGACGTTGCCATTTTTCTTAGCGTGTGTGCCGCGCCACCAAACCCTAGCCACCCTATATAAAAAAAATGAGGCCACCCCATGTGAGCCGCCTTGTTCCACGCCCCGCCGACGCCCTTCCTACGTTGGAATCATTGCCGTTGTAGTTTTTCTCCATCTCTAGTGATAAGAGCCGCTACACTCACCACTTGCCGTCACATTCCCCGCTATTCCGATGAGTAAAACTCGAATTCAGTTGCGTCACCGCGTGTTCTAGTCCTTGATCTACTATCTCCTCAAATTGATTTGAGTTATGCTTTGTGTGCGTAGATCGAGCCGATCTAATCCATTTTATTGCTGTCACTTCATCGCTAGATCCTGCTGCCATCGGGGAGTCCCCGTCAGCATCGACTCTACCATCAAGTTCGCCATCACACGTTCTATCCGATGCTCTCTTCGCTGTCGCCAGAGCATCACCGGAGCCCACTGCCACCGCGGAGCCCATTGCCACTGCCGCTTATGCGGCGCCATCGCTTGCGTGCCATTCGCCGCTAGTGAAGCTACTCGTGTCACCGAGATCGCCTAGTTTCATTCTTTCATCGTCGCTAACCACTAGAACGCTGTCGCTGACGACCATTAGTCCCCATGTGCCGCTTGCTACTTATCACCGACGTGGACAGCACCTCAGCATCACGCAGCCCAACAATCACGCAAGCCGCCACCTCACCATAACCCTAGATCAGATTCGTGTAGATCCGGTCCAACATGGGCTATGTCTATGACATGTAGACCGCACTTGTCAGGCTAGCTGTGAGTCAAGTTCACTGTAGACCCATGAACCCATGTCCATATATTCGGTCTATAGACTATGGGTCCCACCCATCAGTCTCAGTCAAAGGAATATTCTTCGAAAGCCCGTTCTCTCTCATACAAACTTAAAATGAGTTCGTTTAAGTTTCTAAATTAATCTAAAATCAAGATCTACCCTCCAGTGTATTTAATTTGACTTTTGGAGTTTTTTACCTTTGTTTTATCATTTATTTATTTTCCATCGATCATTTCGCATAGACGCTATCGCCTCGAGAGCTTATGAAGGAGAAAATCTTGTTCAAGGACAGGACCAGGAGCTATTCTAAGGAAATTTGTGTGCTTTGGTCATGTTGCAACAAATTTACAAAAATTATATTTTCTTAAAATTATTGCATGCTACTTTAATTATTAATAGTTTTCCTATCTTTGGGAATTGTTATGCAGCCTCTTTGTTATCATTCTACCTTGTTGATTGTATACCACGATTGCTTGTAACCTTAGGATGGTTAATTACTAATTGGTAACTATTGTAACACTATCATGGGTTGGTTAGTATATTGTGATGCTTAGCCATAACAGGATATTGGTGTCGTTTGAATGGCATTACTACACTTGATTAATGACTCTGGAATAACTGCGTAGCAATCTAGCTACGTGCTTTGTGATAATAAAAAAGGATGGTTAATTATTTAGATTGAGACGAGTAGCGTAACTTTGTGGAAGGCTATGTGTAGGACTACATAGTTCTATATGTAGGCTTAGTTTATTAGGAAGTCTCATCTTGAGCAATTAAGGACTTAACTTTGTGCGCCATTAAAGTAAGTCCCAATCGTACAACTACATGTTCTAATGGGAAGAACCTATCATAGTAAGTTACAGAATTTCCACATTGGCATCTTTAGGTTGTAGGTTAGACCGTGTAGTGTGGAGGGTGTTGTGCTATGTGTCAGCTATGTCATGGATGGTTCCCATTTTGAAATCCAACGGAATACTACTACAACGTTCGCTGTGTATAGATATTCTCTGTGTTGGAATAAGGGCGTAGTTAGATTATCGGATAGGCAAATTGTTGGAGTGGAGTTTCTCAAAAGTTTTGTTATGATCCTCCGGGCCGCACATCCAAAGAAATGTGTTTAGACCATAACGTTAATCATATCTTATAGGTAAAGCAGTACAACCTCTGCAGAGTGTTTACCAGATATATCGAATAGTCATGTTTGTGGTTATGGACGTGCTCGGAGATTTCACGTAAGGGATAGTTTTCATAAAATAAAACTGGGAAGATTGGCTGTGTGAAGCTTTGTGAAACTCAATCAAACGTCTTGTTGATCTATTATTAATATATCGTTTTAAATTGTCTTTCATCTATTATCTTATTCATATAAATGCTGCTTTTATGCAAAGTAAACCCTGAAGCCATATCTTTCATTTAATCCTTGCATATAGTAAATTAGAGTATGCATTCTATGAGCACAACTTGCGTAGTACTTTATGTAGGTGACGATTAATGCAAGATGAGTACATAAAGTACTCCTGTATATTGCAATATCAGGTAATGGTTAATGACAACTAAACAGAAAGGGAACTATTGTACAATTTCATCCATATTATTCTACTGTAGAATCTGTACAAAAGTTGTCATCGTTATTCGCAAACTTCTCGATCAATATTTCCATCATTTTCTTGTACATTGGCATGTAATGGTCACTGATCATGGTATTGGACAATCGGATCTTACTGTACAGATCTCTCGGAGTCTCGTAAATTCCTACAGTACACTCATCAGTGGCAACCGGATCATCCGGACCAGCATCTGGAGGAGGCATGGCAACCATGTGCATGATTCTACCAGGGGGGTAGAATTGCTGCCTCTCCAAGCTATCAGATGAAAAGGATTGCCTGTCCTCCACATTTTTTAGGACAGCACTTTCTTCCTCCATTATTTCCTTGGCAGCAGCTGCCTCTTCCTCCCGGGTACGTGCCTCCACTTCAGCCTGCCGATCCAGGTCCTTCTCGAACTGAAACCACAACTCACCCTCAGTTATCTCGTCTTCAGCATGCTCCCTAGAGGTTTCATGCTCACTCAGAAGAGCCTCTTCTTCTGTTTCCTCATGAACTGAAACACTAGTTGCAGTATACTGTAGCTCATCAACGACCTTGGTGCCACATTGTTCTACAACAAAGGATTCTGAATCGACTGTAGATGTAACATGAGTTTCTGTGGTCATTTCATCCTTTGGGCTTACAGCTACTACGCCTACGCCTCTCCGCCGTGCACCCATGCAAGACCATGAAGACAGTGCTGACCGACTTCTAGCAACAGCCTGTGCAACATTCTGTGCTTGTTTCATCACAACCTGCATGGAAACCTTTATCAGGAAGGTTGCAAATTTGTAATAATTCTTTGGGTTTGGCGGATAGAAAAATTCTAGATATTAACTAAACACAAAGCTATCACGGAATAACGGAATGCACATCTTTCATGCACTGAGAATTTGAACAGTATCCTTGAGCACTTTTAGTTGTTTAATTGAAACAGCCATATCAAACTCCATATTATACAACAGAGAATGCTTAACCTGACAAATAGAAAACCAGTAAGGTGCAGACATCACAGTAGGTCCTAACAAATTCACACTGAACAACAAATGTATAACAGTTTACCAGCTTTCGATTTACATATTTTACCTGGGTTTTGCTAGAAACAGGACGAAGCAGTGCCCCAGCACCTGCAACCCTCTCTCTGGCACCAGAGAAAGATTGCAGGCGAGTTCCTAAAGCAGTAGCAGACCGATAAACAACATTTAGGAAACGTGTCTGCTGTATTTGATCCCTCAAATCATTCAACCATGAAGATGCTGTTACCTGGATGAGGGATAAGACAAGAGGATTAGAGGCAGTGAAATTTGCTGCTGCTAAATTTTGAAAAAAAGGGATCATGTCATTATATTCTACCCAAGTCTATGGTGCATTCAAATGGACTATAAATATTACAAAGGAAGTACATTCCCCCCCCCCCCCCCCAAAAAAAAAAAAAACCATTACTTGAGGAAACATATCGGCAGGGGGATAGATAGGGGAGAAATAGCACATCATGAAAATGGAGATACCTCAGAACGGAGATCATCAATAGATGCAGTTGATACTGTAGGAACAAGATCAGTGCCATTGACAATAGTGGTCACAAAGTGCTTGCCTGATTCTGCTAACTCCCATGTCATGCATGAAGCTGATAACAAAAAATTGAACTGTTACCATATTGCTGAACTCAATTTAAGGCATACCAAACAACAGAGTTATACCTGGTGCAAAAGCAACACAAATTGTTGAAGAGAACTCTTTGTGTTCTCTCAGGATGTAGGTCAGTAATGCAGCAGTACCACCACCCAATGAATGACCAACAATCTAGCAGAAGAAATGTCGCCGAAAAAAATAGTAGAGGATGTATGATTGAAACTAAAGGACGAGACAATTTCCATCATTCATACCATATCCTAACGATCATATGGACATGGTAGGTATGAACAATTTCAATTTTGCAGTTATCCTATTGATAAAAAATTATGTATGCTTCTTATACAGATAAAACAAAAAATGACTTGGATGATCAGGTTCAAGTTAATTGGCATGGTAAATGGATACCATGATAAATACATTGCCTTTCCAGCCTTTTATTGCTAGCATAGAAACAACATAATAAATTGACTAGAGAATGCAAAAAAACATCATGAGCTAAAACAATTTCAAGAGCCAAACATTACTCTAAGATAGGATCAAACTAAGTATCACTTGAGTTCTGAAACCATAAATCAGAAATAAGCATGCACCTTGATTTCGTAGTCTGGGCATTAAGTATCACTTGAATTCTGAAACCATAAACTAAAAATAAGCATGCACCTTGATTTCATAGTCTGGGCATTGACTGACTGCTTGACGGAGACACGGTATTATACCTCTTGCAATCCAACGGGCTGCCGCGACCATCCCACAGTGTGCATATCCTAACACTAACTTGCTGACACCACCTTCGGCTAATAGTGAGTGGTGAAATGGTACTACAGCACCAGTAGCAGCAGTCAGAGTGTCTTTCATGCTATGAGTCCCTCGAATCAAAACAAGAAAGGATTTGGTGCACTCATCATGCAAAATTGTATGGGCGGGCTTCAAAATCTGTAAGAGTTGGACAAGACAGGGATTGAGAAAGATAAAAGGCAGTCATATTTCTATAACCACTAGAAACTAATCATATCTTAAGAAATGAAGAGAATAAAAATCACTAACAATACGTACTCACCCCCGCCTTAGGTTCCTCAATGAGAACATCCTCTTGGGAAAATCCAGCCAATTCCAGGAACACTGGAAATGATTTCTTAGAGAAAAGAAAACACAAGTCGATCAAGCGTCGCAGAACAATCAGCTCTTCCATGATTTCCGGTCGTTTCAGTTCAATGCAATTGCTTCCAGCATATACACTGGCGACATGTAAATTGCCCTGAAAAGTAACACAAAGATTACAATGAACAATTAGTTTCAAACACACAGAAGGCTTTTATGATCTATACCAGTAAAGTTGCACTCAAGAATTAGTAGTGGCCACAGAGTACAGAGTACACGAGAAGGAATAGTACATAAGCTCTGATTTCGTTTATTGAGTTATGCGAATAATAAAACAGATTTGCATCCCTCAAATGAAAGGTTATATTCAGCTCTGCATCCCTCAAATCAATGGTTACTTCACAGTCATAGGTCATAACCATCTTCTATCTAGGAAACCATCCATAGCAACTCCTCCTTTTGTTAAAATATAAAAACATATGTTTTTACTTTAATACGGTGCATTCATGTATTCAGTAAGCAGCACAAGTACAATGCTCCCAACCTTGGACTCGCCACGGACACAAAAAATCACCAGCAAAACAAAACCACTTCATCCTTAACATATCATCGTCCACTACTGCTATACTGCATAACACTAGAGCTAGTCCTCTTTCGTGCACGAAACCCAACAGCTCCAAACCTCCAAAGTTGCGATTTTTATTTGGTATGGAGACCAATCAGCACAGAATTCACCAAAATCTTAGGACACGACTCTCTACTTCCGATCAATCGCTAAAAGCTTCTACCCCAAAACCAGCCTCCTACCAGCAACGCAGCACGCAGCTTCGGAGACGCAATTCGAACAAAAAGAACTCCCATTTCAGATCCAAAACACATCTCTCTTGAAACGAAGCCGCGGCATTTCTCTCGGATCCGAGCAGCAAGCAAGCTAATTGGCTGGTAATAGCGAGGAGTACTCTCTCACCTGGCGGCGCATGAGGTACTTGATCCCGAAGGCGAGGTCCCCGATGGGCCACTTCCCGAGCGTCTCCGAGTAGGTGAACCGCAGTGTCTCCGCGAGAGTGCCCACCGCCTCGATCCACGTCGCCGGCGGCTGCACCGGCCGCCGCGCCGCGCGCCCCCTCCGCCGCTTCCCCCCTCCACCTCCTCCGGCGCCGCCGCCGGCAGCGTCCTCGTGAGCCAGCCGCCGGCTAAGCACGAAGTAAAGCACAATGGCCGCGCCCACCGCCGTTGCCATCGTCGCCGTCCCCATGGCGACTCACCCCTCACCACCCTCGGATCTCGACGCGGCGAGGAGTCACAAGATTTTTCTAGGGGCTAAAGTGCAAATACTTCTTTCTTCCCCGCTTCGCAGCTCATGTTTGTTTGGTTTGCTTCCCCGCGTCCCCTTGATATTGAGGAGGTGCATTAAGAGATGGGTGTTTGGCTTTACTAACCAATTAAGACTAATGAAGCGGTTAGTAGTATTAATTAGCTGTACTAATTGTTGGAAACCCCGTGGCCCATAAAGGTCCACGATGGTTTCTTAGTCGAAACCCTAGGCGACTACTATATAAGGAGGAGGGGTAAACCTATTGTACAAGGAATCAGAAAGCAATAAAGAATTCTCTCGCTGTTCCTCCCTAAACCTGTGTCTCTCTTTCTCTCTCTGTTCTCCACTTCAGATCTATTCGGGAACCCCGGATTATTCGATAGCGAGGTTCCTTAACACGTTATCAGCACGAATCTCTACTGGCGAACAGATTGAAAAGGTGAGAAAAGAAATCGTGTAGCGCCCAAATGGAAAAGATATGCATTATTGATAGTGGCACAATAAATACCATCTTAAGAGAGTCCAAATACTTCTAGTCGATCACGAACAACGCTGAAAAGATTACTACGATCGCAGGAAGCGATTCATATGTAATTGGCTCACGAAGAGCCACAATTATATTGTCTATGGGTACAACTTTGGTAATTGAAGAAGCCCTTTTGTACCCTGAATCAATGCGCACTCTCTTAAGTTTCAAAGACATCCGCGCCAATGTTTTCACGTAGAAACCAATGAAAAAAATGGCAAAGAATACTTGTGCATTGTGAAGCACGCGGTATGTGGAAAAAGATATTAGAAAAATGTTCCTCATATGAATCTGGGTTGTACTACACGAATATTCATGCACCCGAAGTGTATACTTCCTTGAAGACTGTCTTTAGAAGCTCTGAGTTATTTTCTTTATGGCATTGTAGATTAGGTCATCCTGGTCTTATAACGATGAGGAATATAGTGAACAACTCACAAGGTCATGGCATTAATGTTAAAAAATTTCCGAATCATGAAGATTTCGTGTGCCTTGCATGTGCCACGGGGAAATTAATAACTAGACCCTCTGTCATGAAAGTGCAAAGTGAAATCCCTGCATTCCTGGAACGCATTCAGGGGGATATTTGTGGCCCGATTCAGCCTTTGTCAAGGCCATTTCGATACTTTATGGTGCTCATCGATGCTTCCTCGAAATGGTCGCATGTATGCTTATTACCAACAAGAAACCATGCTTTTGCAAAGCTGATCTTGCAGATCATAAGAATTAAGAATGTTTTCCCTGATCATCGTGTGAAGTCCATTAGAATGGACAATGCCGGAGAATTTACTTCAAAGGCATTTGATGATTATTGCTTCGCAACGAGGATAGCGATTGAGCACTGCACCGCATGTCCATACGCAGAATGGACTAGCTGAAGCACTAATAAAGAGGATTAAATTCATTGCCAGACCGCTTTTGCAGAGTTGTAACTTGCCCAACACTTGTTCGGGACACGCAGTAGCTCTCATCAATTTCAGACCTTCGGCCTACAACATCCATTCCCCTATGCAACTAGTGCACGGGGTCATCCCGAAAATCTTCTATCTAAGAAAATTTGGTTGTATGGTATATGTTCCTATACCACCCCCACAGCGGACTCCAATGGGCCCTCTCCGTAAGTCTAAGATATACGTTGGTTATGAGAGTGCATCCATAATCAGGTATTTGGAACCCATGACTGGAGACTTGCATACAGCCCGATTCGCTGATTGCATATTTGACGATGATCTTTTCCCGTCATTAGGAGGAGGAAATCAACCTTTGGATGAAAAATGCCGGGAAATCATATGGCATTCCACTGGGATCCCCGCGCATGACCCCCGCACTAATGAAGCAAATCAAAAAGTCCAGAAGATAATTGATTTGCAGAATTTAGCAAATGAACTGCCTGATCATTTTCGTGATCTGAAGGGCGTCGTTAAGTCGCATGTACCTACAAGAAATGCACCAGAGAGGGTGAAAATACCAAAGAAAGCAGAAGGTATCCCTCATCCTGTTCAGAGGCTTCAAAGAAAAAGAACAGGAAATCTGACTCCTCAGACCCAAAGTATCTGGAGACGTCTAAGAAAACTGGGCGAGAGGACTTACCACAACCAATCATGAAAATACCCCAAGGAAAGAAGGGGAGCCAGTTGAGACTTGGCACTGCAAATAAGCCGACGGAAAAAGCAATTCCAGACTTGAATCTTTCACTGTAGGAAGCCGCCGAAAATAATGTGTGCGCACACATGGGCGATGAAAAGCTAAAAGAACTTGCCCCTACGATGGGAAATAGCAGTGAAGAGCAAGTAGAAGTGCATGAAGCACCCTATGATGAAATGGGCATAAACTTTGTAATAACAGGAGAATCTCTGAATAGAGCAATAGCCAATGTCGATGCATATTTTGCAAAGAAGATTGCCTCGATCATTGATCATGATCCCGAGCCTGCATCTCTCGCAGAATGTAAGAAAAGGCTAGATTGGGAAGAATGGAAGAAGGCAATCACTGCAGAGTTAGTCTCTCTGAACAAGAGAGAGGTGTTTGGGCCCGTATGCCGCACACCTCCCCATATAAACCCTGTAGGTCACAAGTGGGTCTTTGTTCGGAAGAGGAATGAAAACAACGAAGTTGTAAGGTACAAGGCAAGGCTTGTAGCTCAAGGTTTCACTCAACGTCCTAGGGTTGATTATGAAGAAACCTACTCTCCGGTTATGTGAGAAATTACCTTTAGATATTTGATCTCAATGGCAGTCAACTTGAAGTTGAAAATGAAGTTAATGGATGTTGTCACAGCATATTTGTATGGGAACTTGGATTCGGAGATATACATGAAAGTACCGGAAGGTATTTCTATCCCGAACAAAGGCAGAGCAAATAGAAATCTGTACAGTGTGAAATTGGAGAAATCACTATATGGGCTAAAACAGTCAGGAAGAATGTGGTACAATCGCTTGAGCGACTTTCTACGCAAAAAGGCTACGAGCAATGAAGATTGTCCATGTGTGTTTATACAGCGATCCCCGAATGGATTCTGTATAATCTTCGTCTATGTAGATGACTTGAACATCATTGGGACGGATGAAGAAATTGAAGAAGCATGCTCATACTTGAAGTCTGGGTTTGAAATGAAGGGTTTGGGTAAAACCAAGTTTTGTTTAGGCTTGCAGCTTGAGCATGTCCAAGGAGGAATCTTGGTACACCAATCATCCTACACGCAGAAAGTGTTGGAAAGATTTGGCTTTGACAAGGCATATCCTGCAAAGACTCCAATGGTCGGAAGGTCACTCCAAGCAGACTTAGACCCATACAGACCTAGAGAAGAGGGGGAGAAAATCCTGGGAGCAGAATTCCCATATCTGAGTGCAGTTGGAGCGCTCATGTATCTTGCGAATAGCACCAGACCGGACATTGCGTTCGCTGTAAATTTGCTAGCCCGGTACAGCGCAGAACCCACCAAAAGGCATTGGAAAGGGATCAAGGACATCTTTCGTTACCTCCAAGGAAGCAAAGATCTCGGTTTGTTCTTCAGAAGAAATAATGAACTGAATTTGGTTGGCTACACCGATGCTGGGTACTTATCAGACCCGCATACTGTCAAGTCCCAAATGGGTATGTTTTCCTATGTGGAAGAACAACAGTTTCCTGGAAGTCGTCTAAGCAGACTCTTGTCTCGACGTCAACAAACCACTCGGAAATCATTGCTTTGTATGAAGCCTCTCGTGAATGTGCATGGCTCAGAAGAATGGTTCACCACATCCAGAAGTCATGTGGCTTGAACACTGAGCAAACTCCCACGATCATCTATGAAGATAATGCAGCTTGTGTTGCTCAAGCACAGATGGGTTATGTGGAGCAATCTCACGAAGCACATCAACCCCAAGTTCTTCTATGCTCACGAATTGCATTAGATGAACGAGATCAAGATATTGCATACTAAGTCATGTGAAAATCTTGCAGTTTTGTTCACTAAATCACTCCCAGCATCTACCTTTGAAAGGTGCGTAAAAGGGATTGGGATGATGAGACTTAGAGAAGTGTAGATTTCAAGGGGAGATATTTTACATACTCCCACATTAATCTTAAACATGAGGTTTGAGTACCCAATATGAATCTCGAAGATTAGCAATTTGAAATTCGGGTGGATTGTACTCGTTTTCCTTAGCAAGTTTTTCATGAAGTTTTTCTTGCATAAGGTTTTAATGAGGCAATTCGTGCAACGCAATAAGCGTATACTATGTACTCTTTCTCTTATCAAAAGAAAAAGAGAATAATCTCCACCATTTATTTTGTTTGGCCAAATTATAACGGTGCAGATTAATCATATATAGATATTAAAGTTACATAAAAAATACAATTATATTTCAATCAGAGGAAGTAAAGTTAATTGTATATCAAAGACAACTGTATCATAATATGTAATCGCGCAATTGCGCTGGTAAATTTGCTATTTACAAAATACCCACTCTATTCCTTTTTCTTTCTTCAAATGATGTTTTTGACTTTTCATTGATTCCGAGATATGATTTTAACGGTAAGATTTTATAACTTTATTTTATTGGATACTAATATTGAAATTATTTTTAACAAAAAATTTAATAATATAGTTTTTGTGTGACTAATGTAGATAGTTTTAAGTTTGACCGTACGAATTTTACGACGTCACTTAAAAAAAACAGTAACGTAGAGAGTATATGTTGCTTTTTAGTTTGAATCTGGTCTGTTGTTTGTTTGGACGGTGCAGAATCCGACTGCTTTGGACTCAGAAAACAGTGGAATCTTGTATAGACAGATCCGATATTTTAATGGAAAAAATCGTGTGACTGATTGCTAGACAGCTTTCAAATGAACAAATTTCTCTTCTCCTTTAAGCAGGAAAGATACACGTAAATGGTTGCTATTGCTGGTTCATGCCAGCGCGTATATGCATTAGTGTTACAATCAAATAGCCGGCTCTGTTAAGTAAACGCAAAGGTGTTCTGAATCTGCTGGGGCTGCAGCAGCGCCACGAGGACGACCAAGAAAACGGTGAGCTCCATGAGGAAGACGTTCACCAACCCGGAGATGAGCAGAAGCGGCGCCTCGCCGTCCTCGTCCTGTACCTCGTGGACGAGGAGTATCGTTGTGAGGGGTTGCTATGAGCGCGACGAAGATGAAGAACACGCAGGTCCTGTACAGGTTTCTGAAGTCCGTACCGCCGCCGCTGATGCTTTTGGAGTAGGACGCCATCAACGACCCGAACATGGCGGGGCAGAACCCGAATCACACCAGCGACCGGCTGCGCGCCTCCACCGGGTCTTTCTCGTTTCCCTTTGCCGAGGACGGCGGCGTCCTGCACACCTTCCAAAAGAGGCTGCCGACGCATCTGCCCAAGACGAGCACAATAGCCAACACTACGTGCGTTTGTAAAATCTCAACTGCTGCCAGGAACGCGACGATGGCGATCAAAGCCAGGAGAGCGTAGGTGGAGTATCTGATGAAGACATTGACAAACTTCTCTGGTTTCCTTGAAATCTGCCGCCAAGGGCACCCGAGCACACCAGCATGATGAACAGCCCGAAGAGCACGGCGTACATGGTGAGCGCCTCGGGCACCCTGACGTCGACGCTGTGCTTGCACTTTGTGCTCCTCAGCTGGCTGAAGAGCGTCGCCGGCAGGCCCAAGAATGTGGCATGCGTGGCCTCCGATGAGAGGTCGAAGAAGTACTTGATGTCATCCCGGAACTCCTCGTACCGCACGACACCTCAAACCATTGTTGGTTTTAACCTGGATCAGCACATAAATATGATAGAAAAAAAATTAAGTACAAGAAATCACGAATACAAATATTTTGATAGTGCAGCACTACTAGCATATTTTCTTGCTCTCTTGCTTGTTTCTTGCCTACAAAACTCGTGACTACATTTGAATTTATATCCAAACCTACCGCTCTAAGAAGCGGTATAGGATTCAACAATCTAAATAGGAAAATGACACTTTCCTTATTTAATTAGGATTGGACTCCTAAAATTAAATCTAACATTCACTCCTTAATTTTGTAACATCAAATAGCTCTAAACTCTAACTTACCGAGGCACTCGATCTCAACTACCACTTACCTAACATTTACTTGACACAAGATAGCGAGCACATCTCCTCAACATCCTGTACTTAACTTAAGATGACGAACACATCTGCTCAACGTCTTGGTCTCATGTTCGACGGACATAACTCAAGACGGTGAATGCATCTCCTCAACGTCCCGAACACATCTCCCACGAACTCAATCTAGGATGACAAACACATCTTCTCAACATCCTGAACTCGACTTACTTAGTTGATTTAAGATGGCGAACATATCTCCTCAACATCTTGAACTCAATTCACGACGAACTAGACTCAGCATCAGAGTAGTACCGGTTGCTGTTCAATATTTGCCTCAATTAAATGTGCCTCTGCTCTCACCTTCCTCAGATTATGACATTCAAAAGCGAAGTGCCCGTAATCCTGACAATTGTAGCATTTCATCTTTATCTTGTCGAATTTTCTACATCGTCCACTAGCATTCTCACCTCTTTGGCCTTCCACTCAGCACGGGTGAGCAATAAATGTTCCTCTCTAGTATCACCATATCCTCCTATGTGTTCCTCATACACCTTCAAACGCCCAATGAGCTCATCCACTATCATAGTTTTAAGGTCGACGACTTATTCGATAGTCAAAGCAATCTCGAGAAACTTTCGAGAGACGGCGTGAAGAAATTTCTTGACAGCGTATATCTCCTCGATCTTCTCACCTAGCGCTCGAATCTTGTTGATAATAGTCGTCATCCGGACTGTAAAACCATCAATCGATTCTGACTCCTTCATGCGCAGGCACTCGAATTTCGACTTGAGGGTTTGCACCTTGAAGTCTTTTACGCGCTCAGATCCAATATGCATGATTTTCAATGCCTCCCATGCCTCTTTGGCTGTCTCCTTCTCAGCCAATAGGAAGAGCGTATCCTCTGATATCCCTTGGTAGATCACAGCTAATGCAATCTGGTCCTTCCGTGTGTCGATGATACCAGGGTCAATGGCATCTCACACCCCTTGTGCTGTTATGTACACCTTCATCTTGATTGCTCACGCAGCATAGTTGCTCTTCGTGAGTATTGGATCTTACAACGAGACAATAGAACTCTCCTTCGTCATCGCACCCGAGGTTAATTGCCTCATCACTAGTGACACAACTTCCCGGAGAGCGCAGCATGATTTTAGGCATGCACAAATCAAGAACTCAGGCTCTCATACCAATTGTTGGTTTTAGTCGGATCAACACATATGTACGATGGAAAAAAAATAAGCACAAGAATTCATGAATACAAATATTTTAGTAGTACAACATAAGTAGCACATTTTTTTTATTTTCTTGCTCTCTTGCTTATTTCTTACATACAAAACTCAGAACTACTACCTCTGAATTTATATCAAACCTATGACTCGAAGAAACGGAATAGGATTGAACAATCCAAATAGGAATATGACACTTTCCTTATTTAATTCGAATTCGACTCCTTCCAAACTTAAATCTAACAACCATCATGTTCCAAGTTGAATGCTTTTTATGTGATACGCGTAGGGGGCTCCAATCAGAAGCAACACCGCGACGGCGAGGTAGAAGTAGGTGAAGTTTAGCACCGCCGTGAGGCAGGCGGCGGTGATCATGAGAAGGATGTTGGAGTTAAAGACGGCAATGCAAAGCCACCTTATTCGGTAGCGACGAAAGTCTTCGATAAGCTCGTCGTCATGGCTGCCGTCCGGGCTGTCCACCTTGTTGACACGCTTGTGGCGCATCTTATCCGCAAACAGCAACGGTGTTGTGTTGAGCACGAGGGACAGGAGTGCAAAGAAGCTGAAGGCAATGGTCGCCTTCCTGGTGCGCCTGCAGAACATGATGGGGAGGAAGCCTACCAGCATAGGGAAGATGATCCCCTAGGCAGATTTCTTGAAGTACTGCAGAAGCTACATGTCCACTATCAAGTACTGCAAGCGCTTCGTCAAATCCAACGTCCCAGACAGCTACACAACGTAATGGAATCAAAGGTGAGACCCTAATGATCAGAAATTTGGTTTTAAAATATGTCTATTACAGAGTAAAATTCACAAAACCTCTCCAATATAGAGTAAAAACAACACCTAATAAAAAAGGATCACCGCAGAAAGTTCTGTCTGAAATAGTATCTAAATAAAGAAGAGAACTTGACATTCACTGGTTATTAAAGTTTTTTTTAAGAACATGCAAAAGCTTTGTGAGTCATTTCATTACAAGAAAAGGAGACAAACACGCAAGAGAGATCTCAAAGTTTCATCATGGTAGTTACATAAAACCGCAGGTTTCATGGTTAACGAGCAGTTAGTAACAATAAAGTAACAATATGTGATCTTCGAGGAAGATCGTACTTGCTTCTCTGTCATTGCCACTACTACAGTAATGTACATCACAATCGGTTTTTTTTCGTCATCACATTTGGTTTTGATAGCGATACAAAGTTATTAGACAGTGATGAGCAGGCACTATCACAGCCGATTTTCGCCCGATAGTATTAAATGATCATCACAATCGGTTCTTTGTCAGAACCGATTCTGATTAGGGCTACATCACAATCGGTTCTTTCTCAGAATCGATTGTGATGACGGATGATGGTGTCGGGACCCGAATTTGTAAATCCGGACCCTCTGTGTATACCGCACTAGTCTAGGATCACGCTAGTGCACACAGGCGCAACATAGATGCTATCATAGTCGTACACAGCGAGATATAGCATAAACTTCAATGATTAATAATAACTGTTGTCTTACATGAATAATGCCTCACATGGCTTAAATAAAGAGTATCAATGAAAAGCAGCGGAAATAGAATAAACGCGGTGGCGCTCCAGTTCGCCACAGGCAACTGATGAGGCTCGGACCCTAAGCATTCGCATCCATATAATCCTCCTCCACGAAGGGCGTAGATTCCTCCTCTTCTGAAGTTGTTGTTGTTGGGGTGAGTACATAAAGCACTCAACAAGTTGTGCACAATAATGCAAGTCTAATATTCTATATGCTCGGCTTAATCCAAAGGAATGGCTAATAAGGGTATTTTGCAATAAAGCAGCATTTAACAAGAATACAATAAATAGATTGGAAAGCAGTAAAACAAATACAGTAATTAATAAATTCAGCATTTCTGAAGTAACCAAGTTTCTCAATCCTAAATTATTTTCCACCTTCCATGGCACCTTGCCATCCCAATAGGTTTTTGTTTAACAAAAGTCTAACCCTTAACTGTAATTCCCGAGCATTGCCCAATACCGTGAGCACGGCTATTCGAATAGATTGTACACTCTGCAGAGGTTATGCACTTTACCCACACGATACAACCAAACACCACCAAGGCGAGTGATCATAACAAAGCCTTTACAATGCTACACCTAGACCCGAGATTGCTCGCTAAGGTTTCAACATGAAGGGTTAGACCACCACACAACAGGCCCCCTCTTGCGCCATGTGAGTTAAACCGTAACCGGGACTCACTATTCACCACGACAAGATCAAATCTAGGTTTCACAAATTATTCACTAGTTGTCCCATTCCAAACATGTGGTTGCAAGGACTCAGGTCAAAGGCTTGCAAGGTTAAGTCCTTAAAGTGATTAAGGCAAGACTTCCACATACCCCTGCCATCCCTGGCCCACCTTGGCACACTGCCCCTTGCCACTTGCCCCAATCTAAAATCATTACCACCCCAGTTGATTACCAAGCACCACATGCCATCAACATTTCAATCTAGATGTGTGACCTCCTCGCCACGACAACTTGATATCACGGTGCATGACAAAGACATGACACACCAATTCATAAACATTGTTCCATATTCCATTAGTCAAGATTAAGTATCAACATTCGGACACATGTGATGACGTGGCATGGCTAAGCAATCTATGACGGTCTAACTAGCCCATGTTGATTATCAATATTAACCAACTATAGTTCCACATCCTAGGGTGACAAATAGATCATGGCATATAATTGACAAGGTATGATTTAATTCAAATAGGCATATTATCTAATTCCCAGATTAATTGAAATCATTTATACACATGAATTATCATGCATAAAGTTTAATAGACAAAATAGCAATTTGGTGAAAATTAGGTGCAACATGATCAAAGCACAACTTGCCTTGGAGTAGGTGCTGGTCTTGCTCGAGCTTGGGTCTTGAAGCGATGAATCTTCCTCCGGATCACCGAAAGCGGTTCAACGTCTCACGCTAAACGATGCCAAAATAGCAAATAAACACCAAAACAGAGAGCAACCAAACTTCAAAAATAAAATAAAATTCACCAATAAATAGATATTGATTTTACAAGTTTTTAGAAATTTGAATCACTCAAATCCGAGTTAAAATGCAAAAGATATAGCCTTTAGAAGTTTGAATAAATACTGAAAATACAGAAAATAGAATAACCGATTTTTCAGAATTATTTTTCTATTGGAAAAGATCTTTATTGCGCAACGCTGACGTCAGCCCTGACTCGGACCAATCAGGCGCTGACACGTCGCTGGTCCATGGACTCGGTCCATGGGACCGTCTCTGTCCACCGTGGACATGGCCCACGCCGCCGCGCCACGCGCCGACACTGTGGCGACATCGATCGGCCGCAACGCCGCCGTGCCGATGCTTGACACGTGGCGCACATCCGGCGACGATCCAACGGCTAACGCTCTAACGCACGCGCGCGCGATCTCAACCGAACAAACTCGATCCAACGGCCGACGCTTACCCGAGCGCGTTTCGTTCTTCCGAGGCGTGGCGCGATCGCGTGGTCCGACGAAGATCCAACGGTGATGAAGCTTCGACGAAGATGGCAAAGACGGCGGCGGTGCCGCACCGGAGCGGAGGACGGCGACCACCGAACGGCGTTCCGCGCGACTCGGCGGATGAAGTGGCTAGCCCGATGCGGCTTGACGCGACGAGCCCGGATCTCGAACCGATTCGCGAACGGCGGCTTGACGAGACGCAAACTAAAAAAGCGGCCGTGGCGCTACGAAAAAGCTGCGGCGAGCTCTCGCGACGCGGCGGCGACGACTGACGGCGAAGACTAGAGCGGCCGAAGCGCAAGGCGATGAGGAACCTCGGTGCGATCCACGCCTTTTATAGCCTCGGCATGCGCGCTAAAACGGCAACCCTAAAATCACGCGCGGCGACGGCAAGCGGCGGATTCGAAACCGAATCGGAGGCGATGGCTGCGTCCGTCCGTCTGCGATGAACGGCTATGATTCCTCCGAACGCGATACGATCCGATCCGCTCTTTCCAAAATCAACGGATGCGATCGGATCTTTCCAAAACAACGCAAGGAATCCTCACCGCGCGATCTTGATCCAACGGTAGAAAGGCGCTAGGGTTTCGCGAAAGAGCGGTACCGTCGATCTGGATCCAACGGTCACCGGGCGGCGGCGTGGCGGCCGACGGGCCGCACCGCGATGGGCAGCGACGCCGCGATCTTTGAGCTTGGCCCGATCTTGTTCAAGATTTTTCAAAAGCTTTTGATTTAAAATAATTCCGAAATTAGATTAATTCATTTAAGGCAATTAAAGTATCGGGAAAAATCCAGGAAAATTCTCATAAATACTTTGGGACATTCGAGCTCAAATAAAATATTTTTGGTAAAACTTTATATTAACTTTATCTATATATACATTTAGTTTTCACTAAAGGTTCAATATACTTAATTAAAATAAATTCAAATAATTTCGGAAAAATCCAATAAATTCGAAAATCACCAAAATGCACATAAGTGAAATTATAGGCCAAATTTTGGGATGTTACAAACCTCCCCCTAATGTAATCTCGACCCGAGATTGAAGGTTGACTAGGAATAGGTTTGGAAATTCTGACTTCAGATCCTCTTCACGCTCCCAGGTTGCCTCATTCTCGGAATGGTTGCTCCACTGAACCCTGCAAAAGCGAACTGACTTGGTCCTGGTCTTGCGGTCCATAACATCCAGGATTCTGATTGGTTGCTCCTTGTAGGTCGATCTTTCGCAATTCAATCTCTCCCAAAGGTGTTCGCTCTGCTGCACCAAGACACTTCTTGAGTGAGACACATGGAACACATCATGCACGCTTTGCTAGTGGTGCGGCAATTCAAGCGATAAGCAACCTCCTCGACGGCTCAAAATTTTGAGCGGTCCAACATATCTTGGGGCAAGCTTTCCTTTAGCGTGGAACCTTTTAACTCCTTTTAGAGGGTAACCCTAAGATACACGAAATCATCGGGTTGAAACTCAAATCACGGCGTCGATTATCGCATAACTTTTTGTCTTGATGCGCGATTTTCAACTTTGTCTCTTATCATGGCAACTTGCTCTTGACTTCCTTAAGAATATTAGGGCCAAATATCATACGCCCCTGTCTCATTCCAATTCGATTGGGTGACGAGCACGACCATATAAAGCTTTGAATGGCGACATCGCAAACTAGCTCGTAATCGTTGTTATATTTGAACTCGCATACGGTAAGCATTTATCCCATGATGTAGTATAGGCTAATGCGCAAGCTCTTAACATATCTTCCAAAATCGATTTACTCTTTCTGTTTGACCATCGATCTGCGGATGATGATCTTGTCTTTGAAGTTCAAGCGCGTTCCCATGGCTTCATGCAATTTATCCCAAAATCTCGAGGTGAATCGAGTACCTCATCGACACTATTTTCTTAGGCACACCATGCAAACACACGATTACGCTATGTATAATTACGCTAACCGGTCTCCTGAGTAAGTTGTCTTGACTGGAATGAAGTGAGCAACTTTGGTCAGTCGATCCACGATAACCCATATAGAATCATACCCACTTTGGGTTCTTGGCAACTCGGTGATGAAATCCATACCGATTTCTTCCCATTTCCATTCTGGAACTTTTAACGGTTGTAATAATCCTGCAGGTCTCTGGTGTATTGCCTTAACTCTCTAGCATATATCACATAAGGCAACATGTTCAGCGACTTCACGCTTCATATTCGGCCACCAAAACCTCTCCTTTAAGTCCTGGTACATCTTGGCGCTTCCTGGGTGGATTGAATACTTGGAATCGTGAGCCTCTTCTAAAATCAAGCGCTTAAGCTCGTGCATTTGGCACACAAATCGACCCTTGAACCACATGGTACCGGCCATCCATAGTAAAATCTGCGCTAATCCTTCATCCTTTTAGCTTTGATTCGGTTGATTTTCTCATCATCCTTTTGCCCTTCCCAAATCTGATCTTCAAGCGTCGGCCTTACTTCCAAAGCAGCTATAAATCCTGCTGGAACCATTACCAATTTAACTTCTGAAACTCCTTACACAACTCCGATTGATCTTCTGTACCATCATGTTTGTAACATGGTTTTTACGACTCAAGGCATCGACCACTACATTAGCCTTTCCTGGATGGTAGTGGATTCCTATATTATAATCCTTGATCAGTTCCAACCATCTCCTTTGCCTCATGTTAAGATCTGACTGGGTGAAGATATATTTCAAACTCTTGTGGTCCGTATATATCTCACATCTATTTCCCATGAGATAATGACGCCACAATTTCAAGGCATGCACCACGGCGACCAATTCCAAGTCATCGCGAGGATAATTCCCTTCATGCGGTCTTAAGCGCCTTGACGCATATCGACCACTTTACCCTCTTGCATCAATACGCATCCAAGACTCGTCTTGACGCATCACGATATATATCGGTATTTCGAACATTAGGCAAAACCAACTTTGAATTTGTGGTCAAACGCTTCTTTAATTCCTCAAAACCCTTATCACAATCTGGCGTCCATGAAAATTTCTTTTCCTTTTTCAACAACTGCGTAAGAGGTCTCGCAATCATCGAAAATCCTTCTATGAATCGGCGATAATATCCTGCCATTCCCAGAAAACTTCGGACTTGAGTGACAGACTTTGGTTGTTCCTAATGCAACACTGCCTCCACTTTACTTGGGTCGACGGCAACTCCTTCTGCAGTCATAACATGACCGAGAAATTCCACCTTTTCCTTCCAAAAGTCGTATTTACTGAATTTAGCATACAGCTGTTGCGCACGCAGCTTTTCCAACACTAGCCTCAGATGATTTGCGTGCTCTTCTTCGGTCTTTGAATATACCAAAATATCATCTATGAACACAACAACAAACTTGTCCAAGTATTCCATGAAAATCTTATTCATCAAGTTCATGAAATATGCTGGAGCATTGGTCAATCCAAAAGACATGACCGTGAACTCATAAGGTCCGTATCTTGAAGAAAATGCGGTCTTTGGAACATCTTCCGCCCGAATCTTTAGTTGATGATATCCGGAACGAAGGTCTATCTTGGAGAAAACTCCAGCTCCTCTCAACTGGTCGAACAGATCATCAACATTTGGCAACGGATACTTATTCTTAATCGTCACTTCATTAAGTGCACGGTAATCAATACACATTCTAAGGCTTCCATCTTTTTTCCTGACAAACAAAACTGGTGCTCCCCATGGCGACGAACTTGGTCTTATAAAACCCTTCTCTAATAACTCGTCGATCTGCTTCTTCATTTCCACCAACTCATCGGTAGGCATCCGATAAGGTCTTTTGCTATCGGTCTTTGTTCGGTACTAACTCAATGACAAACTCGATGTCACGATGCGCGGCATTCGGTAGATCCTCCGAAATACATCTGGATATTCCTCGACCACCGCACGTCATCTATGCTGACGGCTTTCACGCTATTAACAATTAATTGACCCTTACGAACTGATGTCGCTCGGAATTCCACCTTTTCTCCTCTAGGGCTCTCAATGGATACAATCCTTTGACCGCAATCCAATATTGTCTTATGCTTGGTTAACCAATCCATACCGAGGATAACATCTAAAACTTGGGCATCTAGAATAATCAAGTTCGCTAGGAACTCTACTCCATTAATTTTTAGCTTTACCCCCAAACATCCAAGGTTAGATCTTAACTCAGATCCTCGGGCTTGGACTAGCATCATACACTTAAGATTTTTCATGCTCAAACCATTTTCAGATGCAAAAGCTCGAGAGACAAATGAATGCGAAGCTCCTGAATCAAATAATACTGTTGCAGGTACTGAGTTTACCAAAAACTTACCCAAGAGTCGACGCCCGATGCTTCCAGGCTCCATCGGCGGTGATGTGGTTGACTCGCCTCGAATAGTAGCTTGAGGCGTCGCTCCCGCTGTCCGGCTCCTCGATTCGCTCCGTCATCGGTGCTTTAGCGGTGTCGTTCCAAGGTTGAAACGCATCTTGGCGTGATACCTCCTTTTCGGGAACATCTATTAGCATAATGCTGACTCATTGCAATCAGTAGCACCTTACGGCGGTGTTCTGCTGCACTCCTCCTTGGGCATTGTTACCCGAACCGCGATGATAACTCGTCACGGTGGTCGCGGTGCGGTGTTCTTTGGTTTGTTAACGACTTGCGGTTGGAACTTGGCAAACCGTTGCGGGTCATCCTCATTCGCAGTGGTTAGGGCGTCCACAGGTTAGTCATCAAGCGCTTGCGATTTTCCCCAAGCTCCTGCGCTTATCCTCCAGAATCAAAGCCTTGTTTACCAATTCTTGAAAATCTGGAAAAGTGTGGGTAATCAGTTCCACTTGCAGTCCTGAGTATAATCCCTTCATGAATCGGGACTGCCTAGCCTTGTCCGTCGCCACATCTTCAGGAGCATAGCGAGCTAAATGCGTGAATTTGTTCAAGTAATCAGCCGCCGGTTGGCCTCCTTGCTTAAGCGCCCTGAATTCTTCCTTTTTCAGGTCCATCATTCCTTCTGGTACGTGGTATTGGCGAAAGGCCGTTGCGAATTCTTCCCACGTGATTTCCATGGGTGCCTCGTGAGTAGCACAAGAGTTCTCCCACCATTCTCGCATTTGTTCCTCAAGGCGATGGGATGCATAAAGAACCTTCTCATGCCCTTCACATTGCGTGATGTACAACTTCCTCTTAATGGTTCTCAGCCAATCATCTGCTTCCAAGGGGTTGACGTTGCCCGAGAATGTTGGCGGTCGGGTCCTCATAAAGTTGACAATTTGGAATAAGGACGAGGTCCGCCGTTATTAATCTGAGCAGCGGGGTTGTTGATCGCAGCCATATTGGTCATCTCTTTGCATCATTGTGCGCATCAACCGAGTCTGCGCAATGAGAAAAGCTCCCAAGTTCTCAGATATCCATTGGCGGTGCTCGATGCGGTGGTGCTCCTTCGTTGGGATTGTTGCCGGCGCGAGACCACTTCACAAGCTCCGTTGTTCTTTGCGGGTATTCACCATCCGCTTGATTGCTTCTTGGGTTAGAAAAAGTAGATGTAGCATAGATAAGATGCAAGAATTTCTAAGGCGGGGAAACAGGTTAAACCCAACTTAAATAATCTTTATTAATACTTGGTATGGTTGCTTACAATGCCTAAGGGCTTTGCAACACATACTGCATACTCAGCAAACAATTAAGAACCAAACTAAACATGCAACCTTAACGTCTACTAAAAGGTAAAGGCTAACTTAAAGACGCGACTCAATACTCGAGTCTCAACACAACTCTAAGACCGACCTCACTCATCCACCACACCGGGTGAGGCCGATCCGTGCATACACCGGTGGGTGGGTGGCATGGGTGCAAACCTATCTGGTGACCCTCTACCGACTCCTCAGGCTCCCACTCACGTTCTTCCGGGTCTTCTTCTTCTTCGGCGTCCTCATCCGGCTCCTGGACGACCTGGTCTGCTATCTCCTCAGCTACCTGCAAGGCCTCCTCCAACTCACCGATGACTCGGCTGCGGCGTCACGGGTCTTTGAAGCTCTCGCCCGCCACTCTCAACGCCTCACATGCTTGTCTCCGGCTCTGCGCAGTGTCCCTCAGGTGCTCCTCCTGGGCTATGGCGAACTCAGCGAGGTGTACCACAGTGGCACACTCCCCCTCCACGATCCGTCGACGCTGGCATGCTCGCACTGTCGGGTGAAGCCGAAACACGGTGTCGTGAAGCTCGTAGGCGTAGTCGTGGCAGATCCGTCGTAGAGCAAGTCTAGCAGCCTCCTGAACTCCAGCCTCGTAAGTGAACCTCCGGGCGGTGATGTGGATCGGTCTGGTGGTCTCGTCGCACTCTCGAGCGAAGATGATCAGCTTGCAGAAGAATCCCCGATGCACACCGTTGACGTTCCAGTTGCTTCCTCGGTAGAGCGGACGATCAAAGCCTCCAATCACTTGAAGAACTCTCCATAGCTCCATGGCGTAGCCACCCTGCCTCGACTCGAAAGACTGGAAGATCGGCATCTATTCAAAACAAAATTTTGAATAAGACCTCCACTCGAAACGGCAACGAAAAGAAGGTAATTTAGCAAGGATGAGAGTAGAGGGATGAGATAAGCCAAGGGTTTCTTATTAGTCAATTTCACCTTTTTCTTTAGAAAATAATTTTGGACACTCCTAAGAGATACCAACTACCTAGGGCCAAGACCTATAGTCAGTATGGCTCTGATACCACCTCTGTTGGGACCCGAATTTGCAAATCCGGACCCTCTGTGTATACCGCACTAGTCTAGGATCACGCTAGTGCACACAGGCGCAACATAGATGCTATCATAGTCGTACACAGCGAGATATAGCATAAACTTCAATGATTAATAATAACTGTTGTCTTACATGAATAATGCCTCACAGGGCTTAAATAAAGAGTATCAATGAAAAGCAGCGGAAATAGAATAAACGCGGTGGCGCTCCAGTTCGCCACAGGCAACTGATGAGGCTCGGACCCTAAGCATTCGCATCCATATAATCCTCCTCCACGAAGGGCGTAGATTCCTCCTCTTCTGAAGTTGTTGTTGTTGGGGTGAGTACATAAAGCACTCAACAAGTTGTGCACAATAATGCAAGTCTAATATTCTATATGCTCGGCTTAATCCAAAGGAATGGCTAATAAGGGTATTTTGCAATAAAGCGACATTTAACAAGAATACAATAAATAGATTGGAAAGCGATAAAACAAATACGAGAATTAATAAATTGAGATTTCAAGTAACCAAGTTTCTCAATCCTAAATTATTTTCCACCTTCCATGGCACCTTGCCATCCCAATAGGTTTTTGTTTAACAAAAGTCTAACCCTTAACTGTAATTCCCGAGCATTGCCCAATACCGTGAGCACGGCTATTCGAATAGATTGTACACTCTGCAGAGGTTATGCACTTTACCCACACGATACAACCAAACACCACCAAGGCGAGTGATCATAACAAAGCCTTTACAATGCTACACCTACACCCAGTACTGCTCGCTAAGGTTTCAACACTGAAGGGTTAGACCACCACAACAGGGCCCCCCTCTTGCGCCATGTGAGTTAAACCGTAACCCGGGACTCACTATTCACCACGACAGTACCGAAATCTAGGTTTCACAAATTATTCAGCTAGGCTGTCCCATTCCAAACATGTGGTTGCAAGGACTCAGGTCAAAGGCTTGCAAGGTTAAGTTCTTAAAGTGATTAAGGCAAGACTTCCACATAGCCCTGCCATCCCTGGCCCACCTTGGCACACTGCCCCTTGCCACTTGCCCCAATCTAAAATCATTACCACCCCAGTTGATTACCAAGCACCACATGCCATCAACATTTCAATCTAGATGTGTGACCTCCTCGCCACGACAACTTGATATCACGGTGCGACAGCACATGACACACCAATTCATAAACATTGTTCCATATTCCATTAGTCAAGATTAAGTATCAACATTCGGACACATGTGATGACGTGGCATGGCTAAGCAATCTATGACGGTCTAACTAGCCCATGTTGATTATCAATATTAACCAACTATAGTTCCACATCCTAGGGTGACAAATAGATCATGGCATATAATTGACAAGGTATGATTTAATTCAAATAGGCATATTATCTAATTCCAGATTAATTGAAATCATTTATACACATAAATTATCATGCATAAAGTTTAATAGACAAAATAGCAATTTGGTGAAAATTAGGTGCAACATGATCAAAGCACAACTTGCCTTGGAGTAGGTGCTGGTCTTGCTCTGAGCTTGGGTCTTGAAGCGATGAATCTTCCTCCGGATCACCGAGCAGTTCAACGTCTACGCGAAACGATGCCAAAATAGCAAATAAACACCAAAACAGAGAGCAACCAAACTTCAAAAATAAAATAAAATTCACCAATAAATAGATATTGATTTTACAAATTTTTAGAAATTTGAATCACTCAAATCCGAGTTAAAATGCAAAAGATATAGCCTTTAGAAGTTTGAATAAATACTGAAAATACAGAAAATAGAATAACCGATTTTTCAGAATTATTTTTCTATTGGAAAAGATCTTTATTGCGCAACGCTGACGTCAGCCCTGACTCGGACCAATCAGGCGCTGACACGTCGCCTGGTCCATGGACTCGGTCCATGGGACCGCCTCTGGTCCACCGTGGACATGGCCCACGGCGCCTCGCGCCACGCGCCCGACACGCGGCACACATCGACTGGCTGCAACGCCGCCCGTGCCGATGCTCGACACGCGGCGCACATCCGGGTGACGATCCAACGGCTAACGCTCTAACGCACACGCGGCGCGATCTCAACCGAACAAACCTGATCCAACGGCCGACGCTTACCCGAGCCGTTTACTGTTCTTACCGAGACGTGGCGCGATCGCGTGGTCCGACGAAGATCCAACGGTGATGAAGCTTCGACGAAGATGGCGACGGCGGCGTGATGCACCGAACGGAGGACGACGACCACCGAACGGCGTTCGGCGCGACTCGGCGGGATGAAGTGGCTAGCCGTCGCGGCTTGACGCGACGAGCCCGGATCTGGAACCGATTCGGCGACAACGCTTGACGGAGACGCAAACTAAAGAAAACGGCCGCGGCGCTATTTAAAATCGCGCGAGCTCTCTCGCACGGGCGACGGCGACTCGACGGCGAAGACTAGAGCGACCCGAAGCGCAAGGCGATGAGGAACCTCGGGGTGCAGCCCACGCCTTTTATAGCCTCGGCATGCGCGCTAAAACGGCAACCCTAAAATCACGCGGCGGCGACGGCAAGCGGCGGCGGATTCGGAAACCGAATCGGAGACGATGACTGCGGTCCGTCCGATCTGCGATGAACGGCTATGATTCCTCCGAACGCGATACGATCCGATCCGCTCTTTCCAAAATCAACGGATGCGATCAGATCTTTCCAAAACAACGCAAGGAATCCTCACCGCGCGATCTTGATCCAACGGTCGAAGGCGCTTGGGTTTCGCGAAGGAGACAACGGCGTCTGATCTGGATCCAACGGTCACACGCGCGGTGGGGTGGCGGCCGACGGGCCGCACCGCGATGGGCGTGCGCATACGATCTTGGGCTTGGCCCGAGATCGCTCCAAGATTTTTCAAAAGCTTTTTGATTTAAAATAATTCCCGAAATTAGATTAATTCATTTAAGGCAATTAAAATATCAGGAAAAATCCAGGAAAATTCTCATAAATACTTTGAGACATTCTGAGCTCAAATAAAATATTTTTTGTAAAACTTTATATTAACTTTATCTATATATACATTTAGTTTTCACTAAAGGTTCAATATACTTAATTGAAATAAATTCAAATAATTTCTGGAAAAATACAATAAATCCAGAAAATCACCAAAATGCACATAAGTGAAATTATAGGACAAATTTTGGGATGTTACAGATAGACACATCACAATCGGTTCTAAGCAAGAACCAATTGTGATGTAACTCTAATCACAATCGATTTTTGCGCAGAACCGATTGTGATGATGAACTGATTGTGATGAGAGCTTGGGGCTTTGTACATCCTCCCAAAAACAGCATAGATTACACACAGTATATTACATTCACAATATATAGCACAAATTACACATAGTATGCATATCACATTCACAATATATATAGAACACAAATATTTTACAATATACATCACATTCATTCACAACATAGAACACAAACATATATACTTAATAGTCAGTACACATATCACATTCACATGATATAATATTGTTTACATATGGACTAGTAGGAGCCTGTTGGTTCTCTAAACTTACCGTCCTCTGCTATAATTTCTGTCCAGTATCACTGGTATAACTGGTCTCGTAATTTGTTGAGATATTTATTTTGTAAGCTCTTGAGGGAGATATCGATCTTCTGCAAAATACAAATGAGTGCACTAATTTAAGTTTTAAAATTTGTATGTAAAAGACTGTGTATATTATGCATGTACATATACTATAGGAAAAAGGCGTGAGCCGCCGACCATGACCAGCATATGATGCATGATATAGAAACCGCACAGGTCGTCGTTGCTCTGTTGATAACACTGTTAATAAAGAAAATCAAATTAAGAGACAAATAATAGATGTCAGAAAAAATTAATCCTATACTAGGCACTTGTACCTTGAAGCGCCTCCACTCTAGCTGGTCGCCTCGTTTGTCATCGTGTTGCCCTCCTTCAGTGATGTAAGACAAGAAATCGCTACATACATTGGAGAGATGCCATTGAGGCAAAAAAATGAGCGTAGTTAAATACAGAAAGTGTTAGGTTAGAGGATTACTTTTGCAAAATAGGATTGATCGTGTAGACCATCGATCTCTTCTAAAGTGAGTTAAAAGTATGTAGACTTTGTTTACTCGGAGCGAGCACGAGTAGAATCCAATGGTTGCTTATTAAATGGTATGCAGTGTAAGAAAATAAGTTCATATACGGTTTAAATGCGTACAAGTAATTGAAGGGTAAAATACTACTTACTCCTCATGGTACAAGAATAAAATGAAGTCTTTTTTCGACTCAACCTTCGATGCCCGTTTGATGTAGTTGGCAAGGAACTTCGATTGAAGTCTAGCCATGGTCGCAAACACAATCTCGGGGTCGACGAACCCAACTCAGTGTTGACCCGTCACGGCTCGTTGCCTCATTATTCTACAACTCATGCTGAATGTTAAAAAATATAATATAAAATCCTATAAAAATCATAGGCTCATGCTATATGGTGCGATACTCACAACGTCGAAGATCGTACAGTAGAAATATCGATGGCTATTAGGCGGTACAAACAGAAGAGATCCTCAAAAGTGACTTGGAATGTCCCATGCTACTCGCGGTGGAAATATCCCCCTCGATACCTCATATTGAAATCGACGTGGCGCTCAGTCTCATTCGCCTTGCCAATGTACCATCTATGGAGCAAGCGAGTGCACAGGCCTAGAGCATTCAATTCGTTGCTAGACAAAAGGGGCTTTCCATGTACATGCCCCTTAAAATCTTGAGCGGGCTCTATGACCTCTGTTAACTTTACTTTCTGAACAGAAAGAGTCTCCAAGGTCGGGATAAGAGGTTTTTCATGTATTTCAGGGGGCGTGGTAGCCTCTATCAACTTAGCCTTCTTGACAGAAGGAGTCTCCGAGGTCTCTTGTGGTTCTTTGGCTGTCGTGCTAGTCCTTTTGAGCACCAGTTTTGCACTCTGCGTAGGACTTGTCATGGTGGTGGGAGCAGAGCCGGCGCAGGTACGATAGGAACCTACAAAGTATATGTATATGTAATGTGTTGTAGTATTGAAATGATAGAGAAGACATAGGGGATTTTTACCTTTTATATATGTAGAATATAGAATCCCTATTTCGATCATGCTAGACAGGACAAATTTTAGACTTGGTCAGGAAAAACTGTGACATCTGTGCCACTTACTTTTAACATATATACAGGACCACAACTTTATTAGATTCTCTGAGATGGACGAGTAATAAAAATAGTGGTGATTGCCAGGAAAATCATCTCCCACTACAAGTTAAGCATCTTATTATTCCCCTTCGTTATCTTACTCCCCTCTTACTATATTACACAACAATCTCACGTCACATTTTAACACTAAACGCTATCCATTTTCCCTCTTCGTCGGCAGAAGCAAAACCTGTGTCTGCAACCTTCTTCGGCCTTAACAGTCTACAGAAACAGATTCCTTATGCAAGCTGCCTCTTAATTTTACGCTATGCTGCATGCATTAGGGTTCTCATCACTGAACATTGAAGTGATCTGGCTTCCATCTCCTTTCCCCCTAGCAACTGGATAGTAGTCATGGCTGTAGTACCTACCTTCTTGGACAGGAGAGCCCACATGCCCGTACTCTGATATGTAAGGACTTGGCCTGTGGCTGTAGCTATGAGTCACATAATAAGGTGCAGCATCATATCTGATGCCATGCATGTTGCTAGGGTGGTTTGCCAAGTGCTCCCGGTACACCTGGTTGTTGTACGGGTAATCATGCACCATGTGTATCACGGTGGCGTCGGTGGCTGGGGTTTCAGCCGGTGGCGCCTCTTTGTTTTCCGGTGCCGGTTCCGCCGGTGCTGCTTCTGCAGGCGGAGGCGCATCGGCTGGTGGGTCGGCAGGCGGCGGCGGGGCTTCCCCTTCGGCGGGTGCCGCCGGAGGCTGAGCCTCGGCCGCAGGGTCGGTGTGTGAGGAGATGGTAGGGATCTTCTTGGTCTTCCTGATGGCCTTGACAATCCTCTCAGGATCAGCAATCCCCACCACTGTGATCTTGTGGTTAGCCTGATCAACATAGACCTCGCTAATACCTGCACAAGGCTATTTCATAGCTTGTGTGAGATGTTGTGGACAAGCATGCAGTCGATTACATTCTCTAGATGTTGCCAAAATGCACTTTAGATGCCAAACTGGATGCCTGAACGAGGGGAGTAAAAGAAACCTTAGCGTTTCTGTGAAGGAGGGTGAGAAAGGTTTACCCTCAATGCCACTCAAGGTCTTCCTAATCTTATTCACACAGCCATTGCAGTCCATCCTTACATGAAGCTCTGTTATTCGCGGCGTCTGCAGATCCACGCAGATATATTAGTACAATCACTGTAAAGAAAACTTGTGCTCATGGAGGTTAATTAGTTTAATTATGTCACGTTACGTACAGGCCTGAATACCACGAACATAATATTATTGCTATATAGTCATATGTACATGGTTAAACCATCAGAAACTAAACAAATCCCAAGTCCCTAGCATGAAAAGAAAAATGAGTCAAGAGTTATAGAGATAGCTGAGCTCACAAACCTCTGATTCTGAAGTCATTATTGAAGCTCGAAGTCCTAATGGAGAACTCTCAAGACCTTAGGACAAGGCAGCTTGGAGGCATGGAGTCATGCAAGGAGTTGCATTTATATTGCAATGCGTGAGGGACAGAACCGGAATATTTAGAGGGCAATTTGTGTGGGTCACCCAAAGAACACTAGAAAGTGAAAAGAGGGGACCCTTTGATATCACCATCTTGGTATAACCGTATAAGCTCCTCCTTTTCCATGTGTAGTAGTCGTACCCGCAAGTGGGTTCTAAGGTGTGCTAACAGTTGGCTCCAATCAGTCTAGAGGCATCGGACCGGTTATCGTTAGACCGGTTATATCTAGGTGACTCAGACCACTTTCGTAATGGTAACTATTTATCAATAGTAGTTTATTACCAGATGGAATGGGAAGCAGTTCCATGCAGTCCCTATAGGAGCCGATCAGGAGCGTCTAAAAAAATGGATGAACATTATTTTTCTACAGTACAATGATAGTACTTTAAATTAGTAAAAGATTTGCACGATATTTTTAGCCGATTTGAACTATCCAAAGTCGATTGAACGTCTCTTAAAGACTTTAAGGTTGGAGTCCCAAATGACTGCACGGGATTTTCCATGGAACGACACCACTCCATCAATGGTAGCTTCTCTAGCTTCTTTTCCATGTGTTGTAGTCGTACCCGTAAGTGGATTATAAGGTGTTCTAACAACTGACCCCAGGCCCCAATCGAAGTCATCTGTCCCAATGTTTATAGAACAAAAACCGAATCGGTTATCGTTAGACCGGTTGTAGGCTGCAGCTAGGTGACTCGCACCGGTTTCATGATGGTTATTATTCACTAGTAGTAATTTCTCTTTTACCAGATGGAACGCCATTCCTTTCATCAACAGTAACAGAAACTACAGCCAGAAACTAAGCCAAAATGAACCTGCTTTTGGTCAATTTACAGTGGGTCTCGGTACATCGCTGAATTCTTGCTTGATTCCAGTTTTTCCCAATGATTCAATTCAATGAAATGTTATGTTTAGAAGCAAAAATAGTATGAAGTAATAGGATGATGTTCCTTGCTTCATGTTTGGACTTTGGAATAGCAGTGGTCTTACCAATATCTGGTTGCCTTGTGGGATGGATCTACAATCATTCAGACTCAAGAAACGCTCTGTAACTGATTTTGGTTTCTCCATATATAGTTGAGAATTTCACTACATTAAGAGAACTGTGCGTAGCTCACTTGGCCGAGCGCGTCGCCGCTCGCGTTCGACTCCAGCTAAATGCGCACGCTCACCACTAATAAAAACAAGTACATACATATGTGCGTTTAGTGAGATAACTTGTACTTATGCTCCAGAGGCCTTGAAGCCTCTAAAAAATTTCTTTGACATGTGTGACAGACGTGCACGCGTATGTGTACATATGGAGTATGCGTAGGGTATACATATGGTGTGTGTCCTTATACTCTAAAAAACAGTCAACATTATACTCTCATGGGCCCGGGATGTGATAGGTTTTTTCAGCTAGGTTTTATCATCTCCATTTTGGAGTTGGCTTTGGTGTGCAATTTGGCATCCATTGATTGGAGTGCAGATAGGAATATCCCCTAGCCGACCAAGAGAGAAGATAAAAGCGTGAAAAGATGATAGATGGAGCTCCTTTGGTCAAAAGAAGAGCTCTTTTGAGAGGTGGAGGATATCCACTCCTAGGGCATCCCCTTGGCTAAAGAAAAGTATTTGTCTCTATGTAACCCCGGCTATACCCCATCCTATTTATATTCCTATTTACACAATATAAAAATTATTTGGTTTTGACTTACTCATGTTATGGTAGACGTTCCCTACAATTGGGCGTGGTAATCTTCCGAATTATTTCAGGCAAACATGAGTTTGTTTTAATTATAAACCGAAATAATTACTATTTTCAGGCCTTTATTCAGTAATGCGACACCTTTTCTTTTATTAAAATTAATGGACGGCATATGGCAATCTAGGTAGGGAAAAAAAATTCAGGCTATGATCTATATACATGTAGAAAGGAAAATTCTGTCTGATTAGGGTTTGCTAGATTTGATTGCAGAACAAAACTGATGGTATGAAAAAGGATACATGCCTTACAATGCTATATGTATTGTTTCCATAGATTTGATTGACCAACCAAAACAAGTTTAAATTTTTTGAGATTTTTATAGAAATGTGCTGAGGCAATTTTTAAGCTCTCCTAAAAATTTTGGATCATGATCACACTGAAGAAAATTTATAAAATTATGACACGGTTACTGTCTCAGTTATATTCATTCTGCTTTTGAATTTTTAAATATAACAAATGAAGTTCAATTCTTCTTGAAATTTTTCTGTATGATCCTAGACTGCTAAATATGGTACCATAAATTTTCAGAATATGATCAAACTTGTACAATTTTATAAAAATCTGACAGTGTTCCTGCTATTTTTACAAAAAGTCTCAAAATTCAGTTTTGTGTTTCTAATATTTTTACAAAACGTCTCAAAATTCGGTTTTTAACAAATCTTCAGGGAAGATGACATTCTTAAGGGGTTATTCGTCCCTGAAAAATCAAAATCCAGTCAAAAATCCCGAGATTTCACCGAAATTTCTGAAAATACTGTAGCACTTTGAATTTTTTTCCCAAACTTTTTTATCTGATCGAGATTTTGAATATCGTCCCTGACCGAAATCCAAAATCTCAGACCATATTTCCGAACTCACCGGGATTTTGAACTATAACCACAGTGCGATGCCATATCTTTCTGTTTTACACGTCATAACATATCAGATCGATCAGAAAAACAGAAACACATCGCTTCTTCTCTCTCGCGCGTCCCTCTATTTGCCCTCGCGCCGCGGCAACCACTTCGTGGTCAGGACTCAGAATCAACGAGCAAGCAGGCGACGACAAAGTAGTGGACGCAGCACGAGGGCGAACAGAGGGATGCCCGAGAGAGATGAAGTGACGCTGACGCGTTTCAGTTTTTTTTTTTCTTATCGATATGATCCGGTTAGAAACAAAGCCTAGTGCAAAGCATAACACGTTATAAGATTATGCGGTGTTATGTGAAGAGAAAGCTAATACCTAGTGTTTTGCACGACGGTGGACGAATTAGTGGTGCAAGACACAATTTACTCCTTATTCTTAGAATAATTTCTAATGCCAAAGTAATCCTTATGTTCTTTTTTACTTCATGTTTTTTTTACTTTTTATAGTCTCCGAGATGCAACTTTGACCGTTATGTTTTTATAAATTTACATTAAGATGTATTTAAAAAATATAATATTATGAAAGCATTTTTAACGATATATCTAATGATATAATTTTTGTACAGCTAATTTAGATAGTTTTAAACCTATTGACGGCATGGACTAAGGAGGTTAATTAAAAAAGAACGGAGGGAGTACTTGTTCTCTTATTTGCAAAATAATTATGTTCGAATTGTAAATCCTGCCGCAAGAGTGTGCTGCATATTTCATAACTAGTCAATTAATCATGCATTGCAACTAGTGGTGAAACTAGAAAATTTTCATTGGGGTGCACACTTCACACATACAACGCTATAGTTTTGTATAATAATTTTGTAAGATCATACATCCAACACATATATTTGAAATTTACTAAAAAAAACAATACAAATAATTCTAAGATCTTAAAAATCTTAAACTATTAAAATTGAAACCAGCTCAATCAACAAATCTAGCCTATTGAAGAAGCGATTTTGTAACACTTTTCAAATTTTTAGAGATACCGAGATATACCCGTCACCCCTGGTACCGCCCCTGTCTTCGATAGATCACATCTTAGTTTGATTGACATTGTCATATACTGCTCAAAGAGTCAAAGGACAGTAAGGATGCACAAAAGATTCTTCATGATAAACGCCACCTTGACTGACTCTACATACATTCAGAAATAAACATACTTGGGCAGTTACACTACTAGATTGATTCACTATCTCACCTGCGCAGCTAATTGGTTGATCAAATCAATGCTGTACTCTACAATCTGAAACATAATATTCGTCATGCATGCAGACGGAAGCACCATACCAAAGTGAGAGTAACTAACTCAGAACTTTTCTCACATTGGCGGTATGTACTCGAGACTTGAATGTAAGGTGGTCAAGCTCACGATTTGAAATTTCGTTTTCGGTTCACATCTCGGAGGTAGATAAATCCAAAATTTTAAGAGAAATTCGGTCAAAATTCAAAAAGAAAATTTTAAATCCAGAATTTTTGAACCAAAATTAGCGTCGAAATTGCCGAAATCTCGATAAAATTCAACCGAGTGAAAAATAGTAGAAACAACGTTAAAACTTTTTAATTTTTTTTGTACGGTCCTGACATAACATTAATGTTCTCATAAAAATTTCAGATAATGATCAAGCCTAAGGAATTTTTAAAAATTCTAAGAGTGCTACTGTTTTGATTAAAGGTTGACTAGCAAATTTCAACCGAATGGAAAATAGTGCAAAACATGCTAGAAAATTTTGAAACTTTTTTTGGATGGTCTTGACACATCAATAATGTCCCCATAAAATTTCTAGATAATGATCAAGACTGAGGAATTTTCAAAAATTTGGACAGTGCTACTAAAGGCTGATCGACAAATTTCAACCGAATGAAAAATGGTTCAGACCATGTTATAGAATTTTGAATTTTTTTCTAGATGTTCCTGACATATCACTAATATTATCATAAAATTTTCAGAAGATGATAAAGCTTGAGGAATTTTTAAAAATTGTGATAGTTCTACTACCCTAATAAAAGCATTACGGTGTTACATGTATTGCATCCATAGATTTGATTGAGCAACCAAAACAAGTTTAAAATTTTTGAAACTTTTATAGAAGGGTTATGAGGAAATTTTTAAGCTCTCCTAAAATTTTTGGATCATGATCACACTCAAGAGAATTTATAAAATTCTGACATGGTTACTTTCTCAATTATGTTCATTCGGTTTTTGAATTTTTAAATATAACAAATGAAGTTAAATTATTTTTGACATTTTTATGTATGATCCCAGACTGTTAAACATGGTACCATAAATTTTTTACAGCATAATAAAGCTTGAAAATTTTTATAAAAATCTAACATTATTTCTACTATTTTTATAAAACGTCTCAAAAATTCGGTTTTTCAACAAATTTTGATGGAAGATGACATTCTTAAGGGTTATTGAGATTTCACCGAAATTTTTGAAAAAACTGTAGCTATTTGATTTTTTTAAAAACAAATTTAATAGGATTTTGAATCTCGTCCTCGGCCGAAATCCGAAATTTCGCCGGAACATTGAACTATGGTCGAGCTGTAGGCAACTAGACTTGCCATATTTTAGGAGTAGCGCCTATTTGACATTATATCTTTGGACTTTCTGAAGAGATAGTTAACTCACAGTGAAGAACATAGTAACTAATACATATTTTACTTTTATTATGACAGATTTCAGGAGTAGTGATTATTTCACATTATTTCTTTAGAGTTTCTGATGAGATAGCTAACTCACAGTGAAGAACACACAAACTAATGCATATTCTGCTTCTATTATGAAAACAACCAGGAATAGAGATCATCACTACAAACGTCCAGTCATCAGCTGAAGATAGAACATGGTAGCATGAACAATAAGGAGACAGTTCTTTCTTCCTCAACAAAGAACATTGAACCCTGGTTCTCAATTTTTTGGGGGTGCCAGGGACCCCTAGTTCTGCCCATGGTTGCAATATAAACACATTTTTAACCAAATAATCAATTTATACCACTTGTTTATGAAAAATAAAATTACACTATTGAGTTGCTACAAAGAGAGAGAAGTGGCTAATGGCTGGGTCCGAGAAGGAGGTGTGAGCGGAAAGAGAAAGATATGGTTAGTTTCCTCTTTATTTTATGATCTATACGTCGGCGTACTAGTTATTTTTAGAGAAGAGGAGAAACAGAACGGTGACAGCCATCACCTCATATTTATGTCAGTAAAGATTGATAAGTGAGTGCTTTTACTCCTGGCAGAAACATGGTAACTGATGGGGTGCTATTGATCCATCGGAGACTATAAGTGTTTGACACGTAATTGTTGAATGATAGACGCACGACGATTAATCTCTAAATCGAAGAACTTGTGGTTGTCATTACAACGTTACAGTAAAAGTGCTAGAAAATTCTCTCCCTTTGTAGCTGTCATGACAATGTTACACTAAAAAGTGCTAAACAAATAAAAGCAAATACCCGTGAAGTTGTTCTAATCTTCAGGGTAGTAGTTACGTCAGACATTAAGTAAAGATTCCAGCTAGCACTACAGACCGGTCGACGCTATATCGATCGCAGATGATCATTGCAATGGCTGGACAATTGAAGCTGAAGCTAATTTTTTTTAAAAATATCGATCAGTTGATACCGGAACAGAAGGTTTTAGAGCAGCTTCAAAAGAAAACTGAGGAATTTGAACATGCGATGCTTTCTTGTTCTATCACAACTTTTACAGACTTTTGAGCTCTGAAATCCTTGATTTATTAGGCCCCGGTTGTTTTATTAGACCCTGTTTATTTGAGCTTTTTATCATCTTAAAAGCAAGAAAGATAAAGTCTAAATAAATAGATAATTTTTTACAAGGTCTTTTTTCAAAATTCATAAACCTCTGTATAGCTAAAAGCCAAAAGCTACCGAGAGGTGCTATTTTTTTTTGGCTTATTGAGGTAGTATAAAATTACTCACCTCTACTACGTATAAAAGCCGATTACTTTTAAATAATTCAAGCTATAAATGAAAAACCTAAATCTAAACAAACACTACCTTAGCGTTCATCCAATCCTCTCGCCACGCCTAGCTCCACCTCGTGGTTCTTTTCCTGTAATGTAGGATCGATATATACTAAACTAGCAATCAGAGGGGGGTGAATGATTGCGTGAAAGTTAAAATCAAATTTTTGATCTACTAAAAATTCACCCCAATTCGAACTCAAATAATTGTTTTGTATTCAACAAAACAGAGTTAGATGCATTCGGTAAATCGCTAATTCCTGGAGATCCAACCGTCGGATTGACCTGCAATTTGAACAGTAGAAACTAGATTCCAATAATAATCTAATAAAAAAAGAATCAGATCTATCGGACAAACAGATCAAAAGTTATTAACCTCGCAAACTTGCTATGACAGATTATGACGAGAACTGATCAAACCCTAATTTCGTAATTAATCACAATCTACAAAAGATTAACCAACGAAACTTTGAGAGACACTAAGTTGATGCCCTAGGAAGGTTTTGGATGGATCAAATCAAGATTAAACTTGTTGAATAAAGAGAGACAATGAATTAATCTATAAAAACCAAAACAGGTATGCAAACAAAATCAGAACCGACGGCTAGAAATCATGCATGAACAGTACCACGCTAGTAGGCAGAAAAGTACCGTAGCTCGATGACTACTTAGCGTGAGGAGCACTGTAGCATGAAGTTTTTCTTCGCTCGCTACACAGCCGTCGAAGACATTCTTTTTTGTGCGGCTCGGGAGGACGAGGAAATTAGGATTTTTTATTTGTTTTGACTAGTCTGGTTACAGTACTCCAAATAAAAGAGTGTAAACCCTAATACCTAGCTCTCTCATCTAAACAGGAGGCATCCCTCTCCTATTTATAATGAGCAACAGTTCGCATGCATATCCACCTGGCCCAACATGGTCCAATACATGCAAACTGCCCCAAACAATTACAACTGCACGCGTACGGCTCACCTGCCGCACTCACGTGACTAACCAGCCTTCATATGCACCGTTCTCTAGCCCGAATATTCCGCATGACATCCTTGACTACCAAGACCTCGATTCCTCCCTGAACCTAGTCCCGAACCTCAGTTCATCCACGAACCTAGTTCCAGTCCCGTCATCGACCACGTTCGCCCTCAAGCAACACCTACACATGAATAAACACAAAATTGTGTACGAGCACAAGTCCACGACTTGACTCAAGATCAGTCCATACAACCACTCACACGAGCGTATTGCATCAAGCAAACTATTACCATGCTATCGCAAGCATATCAAATAATCATCTGAAATAACACGTGCAAAAGCACAGCACATGCCATGAATACAACCACTTCGCAATGCCAATTTCATTACTAAGCTAATTTTTTAGCACATGATTTTACAAATGAAAACCTGTTTCGACGTAGAGTTTGTAGGGATCGATCACATGCATATCAATTATACTGTGAGTCTACGAAAGGATTTCGTAACAAAATGCGGCCGCGGACTAGGTCATTATAAAAGTTTTAAACCTAGTGAGAGCTAGCGTAGGTTAGGAAATATGTTAGGCAAAAAAAAACTTCATTACCCAACACATGTTTCTTGTACGAGTACCTAGCTTGGATAAGAAGCGTGGTTTGCTGAATGCTGTTGCAATGCAATTCGCAGAGGTCACCGATCGGACTGTGGTTTTGGATTGGAGCTTCATCCTTGGCTGGTGTGTGTCAGTGTCACAGTCACTTCGTGCGTTCATCTCCATGTCAGGGGGAATCTTTGTGTCAACGCTACGGTTACGTAAGTTTTTGTCGTCGGAGCTCTATTATTGCAGCGATGGACATCGATGCAGAGGAGCAAAAGGAAGAGCCATGCCTATCTAGATCTACTCCTTGGAAATTCTGCCATTTCCAAAAGGTCAGGTCCCTTTTGCTGCTTGCATTGCATTTGCCACTTGCAAAAGGCGGTAGCGACAGCTCGCTCATTCATCGGTGAAATGTTATTACAAAAGTGTTTTACTCGCGTAACATTATCCGTACGTGTACCTATGTAATGACAGCGGCTATGTCCAAGATTCCAGATAAGTACATATGGCGCCCCTGCCACCAGACAGTAAATCATCCTTTTTCCGAGACCCTTCTATTTTTTTTTTCAAATTTAGCCATCAACCCCGTGTTTACAGATTTAGTCTCATCCTCAACCGTAGAAACGCTGAAAGGTAACATGTGTTGGTCGCCGAAGCTTCTGAAATAGCGGCAAGGCGCCTTCCGCTCTCTGGCTACGGCACCCCGCCACCTGTGCTTCCCGAGTGCGGGCGGGACCATCTTTCGCAGTGAGAAGGAGGCTAAATCTAAAAAAAACTTAACAGATGTACTAGATTTGCAAAAAACGAGACGAGAGGGCCAGAAGAGCTCAATCTTTATACGTGGATCCAGCCACGTTGGAGTCTCCTATTTACTGTCCATCCAGTTGATTTCACCTTGCTTGTTCACTTTGAATTTTACGCTTGGGTATACTCCTTCTGATTATAAATACACGTCATTTTAATATAGATATTGTCTCTAAAACATAATTTTGACAACTAATTTCTATTAAATACATTTACAGAATATAATAGAATTATAATATTATAAAAGTATTTTTCGAGATAAATTTACACATATGATTTTAATATATCAATAGAAATATTTAAAAAAAATCAATAGCTAAAGTTTTGAAAATTTGACTGTACCTATTCGAAACTAACATGTATTTCTCACTGGAGGGAGTAAACGTTTACTATTCGATTTGAATTCAAGGCTTAGGATTTAAGTGTACCCGGTATCCCGTGTAACCATTTTATTAAGAAAATTTCACGGGAGCAAGCTTACCGGTGAGCCATAATTATTGTAGGTAGCCAGGTAGGCGGGTGGCCTCCGTTAGACAAAATTGTCACGTTCTCTCTCCGATCATAAATACGTATTTTCTTAAATATAGATATAGTTAAAATTTTAAAACTTTAACTATTAATATTTTTTAAAAATTTTAAATTAGATATATAAAAATCATATGTGTAGATTTGTCTCAAAAATACTTTTATAATATTATAGTTTAACTGTGCTTTAAAAATATATTACAATAAAAATTAGTGGTTAAAGTTGTGTTTTAGAGAATACACCATGTCTAAAATGATATGTATTTGTGTCGGAAGGAGTTGCACTGGTGGCAAGCATAGGCGGTAGTCTATAAAAGTTTCTTATCCAACCTACTATTCGTCGTGCAAGCTACAGTGGTCTAACCTAAACCAATTAAAGGTGCATTCTAGTGGGATTTAATTTAACACGACAGTCCTGAAATTCATCTAATGGGTTTAAGTCCATTTGGGATGAAAGAAGAAATTTTACAAATCCCTCACAAAAAGAAGAAAAAGAAGAAGAAGCAGCTGCTTTACAAACGAACTCTAGAGACTAGACCATCGTAACCCAAGCTCATACAAGCTAATTATAAAAGAAGAAGAAAAAAGTTGATACAACCTGAAGTCCACGAGGGATTAAGAGGTAAATCTCATGCGTGTGCACGTGCAGAGTTCAGGCATATGGAAGTAGCTAGTATGTACTATCTCAGTGTATTAGTGTGAAGTTACCAAGTTGTGATGGTATAATTAGTTGCATATTAGTTGTCTAAAATGAGTTATAGTACCATATACATTACTACAGGAATATACATCACAATCGATTCTTTTTCGTCATTACAGTCGATTTTGGTGCCGATATAAAGTCACTAGACAGTGACAAGGCGGTGTTATCATAGTCGGTTTTCGTCCGATTGTGATAAATGCATCATCATAATCAGTTCTTGCTAAGAATCGATAGTGACGAGGCCCTCATCACAATCGGTTCTGAGATAAAACCGATTGTGATGAATGCCTCATCACTATTGCTTCTAGCTCAGAACCGATAGTCATGAGACCCTCATTACTATCGCTTTTGAGATAGAACCGATTGTGATGAAGAGGTGTGCTGTTTCTCATTTGTGCACCCTCCCAAAAACAACACATATTACACACATACAGTATGCACATATCACATTCACATAACACAAATACTATATTACAACAGACATATCACATTCATTCACAATATAAAACACAATCATACTTAACAGTTAGTATACATGCATATCGCTTGCTTATAAATATATCATTCCATCATATTTATAAATAAGCAGTCGAACAAGAGAAGTAGGTTACGCAGCCTAAACTCTAATGTTGATCACATTACAGCAACAATAATGATATGTAAAGTAAAAGCATAGCTTTTGAACTGCTGATTAAATATGCAAACACATGTACAGTAAAATGCACATAGCTCTTGAATTGCTGATCAAATATGCAACCATCGAGAATGACTCTTGGTTACTATGTCTGCACCCCCTTCCCCAGTTGTGAATTTTTCTCTCTTAACTAGATGTTCTCACTTGACATACCTTTTTTCTTTGGGATGCCCAATAAATTTCAGGCAATGGAAAAGGTCGTTATAATACACACCCCTAATTTGCCCCAGTACACAACCCTAATTTACCCCAATTTGTAAACTTTCTATCATTTTTTTGTTAATGTCAACATCAGGTGGTCATAAACTAGGTACATATGGCACTTGACATTGGCAAACTGCTTACACTACCTGTCAGTAGTGGTCATGCACCAAGCTGATTTATACCAGTATATATATATGCTCCAAAAGAAATCTAGTATGTCATGTTACAATTATTGTTTATCATGTAATTGTCCGATCCAATTCTTTGTGACTGAAATTTTACAGTAACATTACCTTCCACTTCTGAACTAGTGGATGATGCAACAAAAATACATAGACATGAATAGGGGTAGAGAAAAAACTTGTGAGCAATGCAAACGGTTCCCATCTACAAGTAATTGCTAACTTGTCAGCTGCACCGCATTCTGGACGAGAGACTTCTGAGACAGCAGGCTGAAGTTGTCTGCCATCAAGAAAAGAATTCCCATCTGATTTCAATGCATCTTCTTCTGTTCTTTCAACTTAAGCTCTGTTGCTTTCCTCAGGAGAGTATTTCGAGAGCCAATCATTCCGATCTGATGTTAATTCACCCTTGTCTGAATATAATTGGTCTCCATCTGAAGTTAAAACCTCGTCTTGTCTGAATTTTTGCATTTCAGCTGTACCACATTCCTGAGGAGAGACTTCTGAAACAGCGGACTGAAGCTGTCCACCGTCAAGAACATAATCCCCATCTGATTTTGATGGTTTCATTTCTACTGTTCTTTCGACTTCAGATTTGTTGAATTCGTCAAGAGAGTCTTCTGAGACAGCAAGATGATGCTGTCCACTAGCCAAGACATCATTCTCAACTGATATTAATTGTTTTCTTCCATGACTCTTCGAATCTTGACCATGTCACCTTCCTGAGATGTGAGTTCTGAGTTAGCAAGACAATAGCACATAATAAGAAAAACAAACTCTGAAAGAGGTCACACTAAATCATAATCAGTTGTAATCAACAGTCATCTTACCATTCTCCATGAGAAATGGCAGCATCCTTTTGTAGCTGAATAAGCTAGGATGATGAACAAACCTTGACCTTGGGCAGCGGGTAAGCCACTGAAACACAGAAGCAAAATATGATCTCCATGCTATACAGGACATAAGATAGATCTGAATATATAGCTTAATTTATGGACGCAAATAAGTGATGGGTATAGCATCAGATTCACCTGTTTGCTGCATGAAAGATCATGAGGGACTATTCTTAGTTCCGTCCTTGACAATGTTACAGTAATCCTTCATCTCCAGGTCTCCTTCGGTCTTGACAACAACTGACTCTACAGAATCCATAGTATTATCAGCTTCATAGTGACTCCCATCCACAGATTCGTCAACCAACCCAAAATAAGATCTGCTGAGCTCTTTCTTCGAGTTGTCATCCGTGTTTTCTGAATTATCTGAACCACTCGACCACGTAAACACAAGGAAATGACCTAAGAAATGCGATTCGGACCACACGAAAAGATGAATCAAAGAGAAGTGAAGCCACGGAGGATGTTGTTACCGTTCCTGGCCATCTCGTTGAGGAAAGGCAGCAGCCTCCAGTACCCGAACGAGGCCGGATCGCGCAAGAGCTTGGAGCGCGGGAGCATCCACTACACGGGGAGCGAGAGCCAGCAGATGAAACCTAATTAGATGGGGAACCCAATACGGGAGAGGCAAGGTACGCATGAGATGAAGAAACCATGGGAGACTCACCGGCTTGAGCTCCCGGTCTTCGGCTCGGCCGACGCGGTGTCCGGCGGTGTGCTCTCGATAGATCCGAGCTTCGTGGTGAGACCATCTGGGGAGGAGTCCAGGAGTGTGGAGGCGGGCGGGATGACGCGGCGGAGGCGGAGGTCCTTGACAGAGGTGCGGCCGCCGCCACTATGGAAGATGGAGTAGGAGCTCGGGGTGGTGGCGAGAGGTGAGGATGCTGGGAAGAGTGTAGCTAGAGTTGGAGTGGACTGCGGGCCGGGAAGAGTGAGCAATGAAGAATGACGACGAGTTGCTCAGCATTAAATTTGTCCGAATGATGCAATATAGTCTGTTCAACGCTAAACCGACATTGAAAAGTTATAATTCAATCGGTTCAAAGCAGAACAGACAGCACAACAAAAATTACAATCGGGTTCAAAGCAGAACCGACACAATTATGAAAATCATCAACCATCAGTTTTAACTCAAAACCGACACAATTAGGAAGCTCATCTCAATCGGTTTTAATTTAAAACAGACATAAATAGTAAGCTTATCTCAATCGATTATTTTACTACAAACCGATATAGATGAATAGTCCATTCCTATCGGTTTTTTTCATGAAACCGACACAGATGAGTAGTCTAGTAGAATGGCTTCTTTTTCTTGCAATAAGTAGATACTGAATCCAGTGACAAAAATTGTGAAAGTTTCTTACAGAGGCAACATAATACTATTAGCTTAGCTTCATTTCTGTTTCAAAATTATATAGATAAACATCACATAGAGACTAGACCATATAATTGCAGGACAACATTTTGAACAAAACCACAAATGAGGGAAGAAAGAGGGAAAATCTCCTCAAGCTAGGGCTTCAAATTTACCCTCTTAACATCCAACCTTGAGGATTTTAAAATTTCTCACCCAAGCATCGCCTCCAACCAGAATATGTGCTGTTTATCTCCTCAAGCTAGGGCTTCAAATTTACCCTCTTAACATCCAACCTTGAGGATTTTAAAATTTCTCACCCAAGCATCGCCTCCAACCAGAATATGTGCTGTTTTTTCGGGCGACGGCAGTTTTCTTAGCCTCTGGAACAACAACAGAGGAGAGTTCAACCCAAGAGTATAAATAACCTAGTGAGGCACATTACAATCGGTTCTCAGACTAGAAGGGATTGTGATGTAGCACTGGACACATCACAATCGGTTCTTATATAAGAAGCGATATTGATGAGGACATACACATCACTATCGATTTTTACATAAGAACCGATAGTGATGTGCATGGCACATCTCAATCGGTGCTAATGTTAGAACCGATTGTGATGTACCCAGTGCTACATTACAATCGCTTCTAACATGAGAATCGATTGTGATTATTATTAACACCCTCTCCTAAGTCATCTATCACAATCGATTTTTCCAAAAAAACTTAAGAACCGACTGAGATGAAGCGACAGGGATGTACCATTCTGTAGTAGTGATAATATCTGCTAGATCCAAATATAACACCTCTAGGTTAACTCTTTTACACGAAATAAGGACGATAGTGTAAGTGGAGTGTTATGTGTACGCGGGTCCGCCCCATAGGTGGGCTAGACATTGAGCAGGTTTTGGACTAGGGTTGCAGGTGGCATCAGAGCATCAACCTTCGCAGCATGAGTGCGTGTCGGACAGGGGCATGAGTACGTGGGCATATAACGCATGATGCTTGTGGGCCTAGAGGGGACACACGATATGGCATAAACACCGGCACTAAACACATAGAAATGTACCTAGAGGTGGTTTTAGATATTTACCGTGTATACAGTATGTTGACGAGGGTGTCAGCCCTTAAGATGCATGCATGAATATAATACATTGGCCCATTAGTGTGAAGTTATAGAGCTGTGGTGATAGGATTAGTCCCACATTAATTAGCTAGTACACCGAGTCCAAAAAGTACACTACTACAAAAAAAACCCCTTTCTTGCCAGCCTATCACTGTCGATTCAGGTAGAATTGGCAGTGATAACACTATTACTGTCGGTTCATAAGCTAGACCGGTACAAATACTGGACCGAAGAAGAACCGGCAGTGATAGTAACTTATCACTGCCGGTTCGAAAAAAAACCGACAGTGATATAATGGAGGAAGTATTCGTCTTACGAACCGGCAGTGATAATAGTATCACTGCCGGTTCGGAATACGAACCCGCAGTGATAATATTTTTCAAAAATCATAACTTTTTCATACGGAGTCGGATGGAGACAAAATTTATACGAAAATTGTAGCTCTCGATGAGATCTACAACTTTTTAGTTGACAACTTTTTTATTTGAAGTCATTTAGATGTCCAAATAATCGCTAAAACTTTCGGATACGAAGGGATAAAAGAAAAATATATCTTATAGTAGTTGAGAAGTGCATATTAGGTGAGATGGTAAGAGGAGTTTGCGATAGTATCCGACAGTGATGCCAGTTTGAAACCGACAATGATATGATGTTTTGTAGTAGTGGTAGCGTCTCCAGATAAACTTTTTTACACGAAGTTACGAAAAAAAATGTAAGCAGATGATATATATATATGCACGTGAGTCTGCCCTATGAGAGGATCTTGCAGTGAGCGGATTTTAAGCCGCGATGCTACACAATAATCAGGTGACGTCACGCAAATTGATCTTTGCGTGCGTGTGTTTAATCACGTGCACGTACGCACTCGCGAAGTGCATGTTGGACATGTGCAGGAACGCACGTACCCACGCCGCACCGATTTTTTGGACGGCACCAGATCACGGGATCTGATCGTGTGGGCTGACTAGCGCTGTAGGCGGCCGAAAGTTTTCGTCGTTAATGCACCGTCATTCGTTACGCATCTTTGCCTGCAGCAGCTCAAGAGATATTTCTCCGTCCAACGCATGGGGGACCAGGCTATATATATCACCACGTACGCGTGCACATATTTAATTACCCGCTAGTCTTACTACCTTGGGCCGACGAAATACATTGATGCGCGCATTTCACTTGTCCACATCGGTTATTTCACTTTGATGCAGCATAATATGGCTGTGATCAAGACAGCAAGTACTAGCAGTGTACTGTAGTTTACTAGTAGTTTTCAACCTATTGATTGAGGCAGATCCAAAAAAAAAGGAACAATAGAGACAAGCACTTCGATGCAGGAAGAACGCAGTCTACCTTGGCCAGATAGATGGAAGAGGCGATCAGGCGAAGAGCTAGCTAGTTTTTGATACCCTCGTAATTTTGGCAGAAATGTCTACCGCCGCTTAGCTTCGAGGCCTGCATCGCATGCGCATGGTCGCAAGAAAGGTCTAGCTTTATTTGTTAATTAAGACACTCTTTCCTTAATATAGTCTACCCTCAGCGATCATCATCATGTACGCCTCACAGAAACATGCATGTTAAGCTAATTAAGGTCTACTAATGAAGATAGAAATGGCGGCCTCTATCTGTATCTCTTTATATGTACGTTATCTAGAAACGAGACTAAAAACAACTTTGTATAATAGTTTGTTTTCTAACTTATTCCTATAGGACCCTATATTTTTTTATTTCTTGCACGAAAAAAGTTTTCGTTAGCCAACCTCAGACAACGGTGTTTATGACGTCAATATATGTCCTTATTTCTTCATAGGTTTGTGCTGTCTCTTCATTAAGAGACAATAGCTCTCCCTCTCTCTCTTTTTCATGTCAACAAAAATTCTACGTGACAAAATCCTACATGATCGAAGGAACAATCAACATCACATTATTATACACGCCTTAAGTACTAACGGTAAACTCTGACATCGAGGCTGGAGAAATAATTACGCCACAAATAATTGACATGAGCATTACCTGCAAAACGGATAGTGCATGGTCGATCGCCTTGTATATATAGTAAACACGTCAACTACAAATGTCAGTGTGGATCCGAGAACAAACCAACGTCCAATCGACCGGGAAGTTTTACGGGCCATGCATGGTTTGGAGTACAATTAAATACTACTGCTAGGAGTACATTAACTAGCTAGTGTCCGTATGTTGTTGTGACTCAAGCATGCTTAATCATTTTTCAGAACTCATGTGCTATACTTTATGATTTATCTTCTTCCAAATCGTTAAGATGTGAGCGACGGTTGTCATTTTCTATAGGATTTCACTTTATATACAATTGAATGAGTCCAAGCCGGCACGGCACGGGCCTGTTGGGCCGCGTGCGTAAATCGTGCTGTGCCACCATAGCCCAGTCGGGCCACTATGCCATGCTATGCTTGCTGGGCTCGTCTTCGGTGAGCTCAAGCACGGTTCATTTGCGATTCATGTCGGCTTCGTGCCGTGATGGTTCAGGTCCGGCCTATTTTCACTATTGAGATGAGGGAAAAGTAGCTAGAGACGTATGGAGCTAAGACAGTAGACACAAGTATTAGGGAAAAGAACTAAATTTTATTCATTCTTAAAGATGTACAGAGTTACTATCTTGTTAAAAATCTTATACCCAGTGTGGGGTACCCAGCGCTGAGTGGCTCGGTGTCAATGAGCATGTACTTTCTAGTCTCTATACTCCACCTTTTAGCATCCCCGTTGTCTTCCCTTTCTCCTCGTACGAGGGACCGCAAAAGGCATCAACCTTAGGACAAGCCACAGCATAACGCAATATCGCGGCAAAGCGCCCTGCCGCGTGTTATATCTGCTTTGGGCTCATCGGGCCTGTTCACGCTATACCGCCCCAAGCACGGCCTATACAGACATGTCGTGTTGTGCCACCCATCGTGCCCGACATCGAGGCCCAACACGGCCCTGTCATTCGTACCATGCTGGTCTGGCTCGTGCGCATGCGTGCCGTGCTGTGCCTACTGCGCCACTGGCCGACCCAAAAAAAACCCAGCCCAATGCCTAGATCTACATGTGATATTTAAATTTAATTTATCAGTGTTCGAATTTGACATGTTCAAGGCCATTGCACAACATAACATCCATCGTTATATCAACATTGCATTCCATCCGAGACGAAAGCGATTAATTCAGAAAAGATAAAGAATAGTCACTACTACACGAATGTACATCACAATCGATTCTTTTTTATCATCACAGTCGGTTCTGATGGCGACACAAAGTCATGAGACAGAAATGAGTCGGCGCTATTACAGTCGGTTCTTGCCCGATAGAGATGAGGCTATCATCTCTATCGGTTCTTTATAGAAACCGATAGAGATGATGGAAGCGATAGAGATGAGGCTATCATCTAAGAACCGATAGAGATGAGGCCGTCATCTCTATCGCTTCTTACAAAGAACCGATAGAGATGATAGCCTCATCTCTATCGCGTCTTACAAAGAACCGATAGAGATGAGTCCATCGTCTCTATCTCTTCTTACAAAGAACAGATAGAGATGACTGTCTCATCTCTATCATTTTCTTGTGAGAACCGATAGAGATGAAGGGGGTGTGGTGTGCTATTTTTCAATTCACCCTCCAATCAGCATATATTTCACACAATATGCACATATCACATTCATACAGCAATTGCAGACAACATATCACATTCACAGAACATGAACACTTTGTTACAACAAACACATATCACATTCGTTCACAAAATAGAACTGAAACATGCTTAACCATCAGTACACATGCAATCGCATTCAGATATGTAATATTGTTCACATATAGTCTAGTAGGAGCTTTCTGGATCTCTGAACCGTCCGTCCTCCGACATGCATTCTATCCAGCACCACTGGCATAAGTGGTCTCGTATCTTGTTAAGTGCAGTGCTGTCTACACTCTTCTGGGGGATATTGATATGCTACAAAATAGAAACGAGTGCTCTAATTTAAGTTTTCAAATTTCTATGTGAAAGGCTAATTGTATTATTATGCATGTACATATACCTTAGGGAAACGATCTGAGCCAGCAATCAAGATCACCATGTGATACATGACGTACAAACCACAGAGGTCGTCGCTGCCCTGTTGATGACACTATGAAGAAAGAAAAACAAATTAAGAGACGAGGAAAATATGTCAGAAAATCTAAATCTTATATATGGTGCCACTTGTACCTTGAAGCGCACATACTCCAGCTTGGAGCCATTTTTTTCGTCGTGTGTCCCTCCTTGTGCGACGTATTCCTTGAAACCCCTATATACATTAGAGAGATGCTGTTGAGTAAAGAAATAATGAACGTAGTTAAATACAGAAAGTGTTAGATAAGAGTAGTGCACTTACTGCTCCAAAGGAGGCTTGATCGTGTAGGCCATCGGTCTCTTCTCAATCGAATTAAAAGTTTGCACTTTGTTGTTACTCGGAAGGAGCACGAGTAGAACCCAATGGTTGTTTATTAAATGGTTGCAGCGAAGGAAATAAGTTCACATACGGTTTAAGTGCATACAAGTAATTGAACAGTGAAGTAGTACTTACTCCTCGTGGTACGGGAGTAGAATGAAGTCCTTCTTCGACTCAGCTTGCAATGCCCTCTTGATGTAGCCAGCGACCCATTCCGGTTAAAGCCTAGCCATCGTCGCGGACACAAGCTCAGGGTTGACAACCCAACTAGTTGTCGATTCGTCACGACTCGCTGCCTAATTGCCCTGCAACTCATATTGAATGTTAAAAAGCGTAATGCAAAATACTATGGAAGTCATAAGGTCATGCTACGTGGTGCGATACTCACAGTGTCCATGATCGTACAGTGGAAATATCGATGACTATCAGTTGGTACAGATGGAACAGATCCTCAAAACTGACTGGGAATGTCCCATCCTCCTCGTGGTGGAAATGTCCCTTTTTGTATCTAACATTGAAGTCGACACACCGCTCGCTCTCTTTCACTTTGTCAACGTACCATCCATGGAGCTGTCGAGTCCATATGCCTAGAACATTAAATTTGCTAGGAGGCAAAAGGGGTTTTTCATGTATGTAGGCCTTAAAATCAAAAGGCTTCTCTGTGGCCTATGCCGGCTCTCCTTTCTGGGCCGAAGGAGTCTCCGAGGCCGGGGCAGTGGGCTTTTCATGTACCTGAGGGGGCGCTGTGGTCTTTATGAGCATTGCCTTTTTAGCAGAGGCCTCCAGTGGTTTTGTGGCTGTCGTGCTAGTCCTTTTATGCACCAGCTCTGTACTCTGTGCAGGACTCATCACGGTCGTGGGAGTAGGCGCAGGTACGCTAGGAACCTACAAAGCATGCGCATAATTAAGTAACTTGTTGCAATACTACTGGAATGGTACATAAGATGCGAGGTTTTTTACCTTGACCAGTACGACGCCTGTCGTGGGCCACTTGATGAACGACATCAGCGATTGCCTGAGAGTGGTGATGTCTTCGTTGGGGGGAACTCGAGCACATGTGATAAGAAGGCTTCGTGGACGTAGTCCACCTGGACCCTCATGTAGCCCGTCCCCAAAGGCTGACCATGTACCGTGTCGGTCTCCTTGCTTGGAAATGCAACCCCGCGTGCAGCCTCAACAGGAAATCTGTCTTCCATCAGAGTGAGCTGGCACTTGGTAGGCGCCTGCAAGAAGTGCGCAACTTAAGAGAAAACATTGCGGGAGTTACCCTCGCACCTTTATGTCAGGCAAAATTAATTATTACATTTAGGTGGGGACCGGACTTATTATTTTTAGAATCGCAGTTACTGGGTCGGGGCATAGGTTTCTCTACGGTAGGCAGGGGCATCTGGCTTTGACTTTAGGAGATCATCGCCATCATCTCGGCCCTCAGGCGCTCTTCACGTGCCATCATCTCCTCCTCATGTGCCGTCATCTCCCCCTCATCTCCTCCTTGATCTTCTCTCTCAGTTGCTCCCTGAGCGTGTCCTTGAGGCGCTCCGCGCGTGCATCCCATGATCTTGATCTGGTACTCCCAGCGTCATCTTGGAAGTAGGACTTATTCGTATGCCCCGCCCCTGCGGCTAGTATCCGGCCTTTATGATCGGGCTTCCCGATCACAGAGGACAGGATGTCATTTAACCCTTGGCTAAGAAAGGTCCCCTGCTCTTTCCTCTGGCTTACCTCCTCCTGCAAGAAGCGAGCACGAATTAGATCTAAAATATAACGAGAATGGTTGAATGCAATGTACTAAGTTTGATATCTTACGATGGTGGAGACGACTTGCGCGGTAGCGGGGTTTGCAACTACCAGTTGCCCGTCCGCGGTTTTCTTTGTCCTCTCTAATACCCAGTCACATGCCCGCTTCTCACATATGTGCGAGTAAGGCATCGCTGTCCCGGAGTTCACGTACTCCTCGGCTACTCGCGCCCATTCTGCTTTCTTCCCTTCGTAGCCGCTTGAACCGAGGTGGTGCACGTGCGTATTCTGCCTCTGGGTAGCAATGTTCTTCTGTCTCAGTTCCTTTGCCTTGGGCGTACTCTTGATCCTCGTGAACTCCTCCCAAACATCGGGAGTCACGAACGGATACCTCTCGAATGGTGTACGGCCTTTCAGGACATACTCACTGTGCATGTATACCCTGAAGTGCCTCAGAGTCACACCCATCCTCTTCAAGGCGTAGCGCCTGGCATTATTTTCATCCTCCTCTTCTATAATCCATTTGCCCTTAACCTCGTCCCACAGCCGGTTCTTCTGCTCGGTGCTGATTTCCTTTCTCTAATCCTTAACCATTACGAGAACGCTCTCCCTAGCCAATTGGCCGAGGAATGAGCGGTATCGCCCCTTGTACTTGGGAGGACCCGTGCAAACCCCCGTGGCATTGAAGTGGAGAATCTGCGGCGTTCTCCCTATGGCCCCTTTGTTCGGTCCTCGTGCCTTCCTCACATTACTCGGCCCCTCGACAGTTGGAACTTGGCTCGGCTCAACACTTGGAAGTTGGCTCGGCCCCACAGGAGCACCGTCTACTCTGTCTGGCGATGAGCCGATGCTCTCTAATTGTGATATTTTGAGCTTTCTTATCTGACATGGTCATATATTTGACACGAGAGAAAGCAATTCGTAGCTATTATGTGAATTTGACAATAAATCATGTAACGCGATAATTCATAGCATTTAATTGTTCTAGCATATTGTAGTAGAGTAACAAATGAACGAATGATCGTCAAGAAAAGTCTATCTGTAGACCAACTAAATACGTACCAACGATAACTCCTAATCTCTACATAGGTTTGGTCCTAATCCCATTCGAGGATATGTGGTTCGGGCAAGTTCCTAAGCCGTTGTACAACTCCAGAGAAAATTTCGGCAGCATCTCCCCGCTGTCTCCAGATACACGTCTCGACAACTGGTCAAGAGGGGTGTGTATCCGGAGAATACTAGGGAGATGCTACCGAAATCTACTCTGTGAGTTGTACAACAGCTCAGGAACTTGTAAGAAACACATATCCTCAAACTGTCCAAAATACGTGGATAATTCGAGACTACTTGCTTATAAATATGCCATTCCGGCATTTTTATAAATAAGCACTCTCAAACGGGAGATGTAGGTTACGCAACCTAAACTTTAACATATGCTGAGATGAAAAACAAAAATAATATGCAATTATAATTGAAATAACTATCTCAATTAACATAGTCAAAAGTTGCATAATAATATAATGAGTAAAGAACCACATATGACAAAATAAAGCTTCGCTGCTTTGCAAGCTTGTATTTTCTTCTGTCTAGAGATGAGCGTCCAGTAGTCCAATACTAGTTTGTCCAGAGTAACAACATGCAATATATGCAGGAAACATAAACACTCGGGATCTCCTAAGTGAAAACATGCGGACTGCCATAATCTACAAGATGCAGGCAAGCCGAGCGGAAACAAAAAAATTTAAGAAAACAAGTCTGCCTTCAAATTAGAGGAAAATTTTAAAATGCAACCAGAGTTACCCCGACAATTCTGGATTGACGAGGTACAACCAAGATAGATAAGGTAGAAAACAATGAAGGCTATGCTCACCCATCAGTTGAAAAAAACTGCCCAACTTCTAATGATTCTAAACCAAATGGATCTGAACTTAAAACAGAAATAGGGAGTTGACCACAGAACCAATTAACTAATTAGGTCAACTTAGGACTCTCGAGGGTACACAGCTAGATTCTTAACCTTGTCACCACAAAACTATCCAACAAGGTTCATATAAATAGCTCAAGTTAACACCAGGACCAGTAAATAAAGAGGAATTTGCATGACCAGTAATCCACGAATCCAACAGGAATGAGAAAAGATGAAGAAAGTAAGGCAAAAGAAATTGCACAATAGAGGAAACACAGAAGTAACGCAATTAAGTTCAGTGCCTGTGCATACTTTATACTAAGCTATCTAAAGTGAATGTTAAACACTTGTAACCAGACTTCCACAAAGCACCATGTGCGCTAACACCAAGCTGCAAATGATGTACTGAGTGCAGATTTAGTATTGTAATTAGGAGACAAAATTCTCATGCTTCATGATTTCAAAATCATCAAACAAGTTCCATGAACAATAGGAGGGGGGAAGCATGTGGGAATAAATGGGAATCCCAAAACTAATTGTCAATGTCATTATTTTACCCAATATCATCACTGAGCAATCCCAATCCCACAGGCAGTAGAATATGAATCTAACATTAAGGTTTACCTCTAGGGTCGGGGGTGGAGGAGGTGGCGTGGGGAGGAGACGGCGGCGTTGGGGGGAAGCGGCGGTGTCGGTGGAGGTGGCAGCATCAGCAGGAGGAGGCGTCGGAGTCGGGAGGAGGCGGTGGCAGCGTCGACGTCAGAGGTGGTGCGGGAGGCGTCGGCGTTGGAGGCGTGGGGGCGGTGTCGGGGCAGCGTGGGGGTGGCGTGGGCGGCGTGGGGTGGGAGCCAGTCTTTGGTCGGGAAGCGTTGTGGAGGCCAAGGATTGCAGGGTGGATGAGGAGGCGGGAAGCTAGGGCTAGAGGGCGCGCGGGCGGGGAAAGTGCCGAACGAGATAATTGGCGATTCATGAGCAGGTATTAATTCTATCCGAGAGACTATATGTTGTCGGTTCTCACCAAAAGACCGACACAAATGAGAGTATCAGTATCGGTTTTTTAAACCAAAAGCGAAAGAAATAACAAGACATCAGTATCGGTTTTAATACAAAACCGACACAAATAAGTGAAACATTAGTATCGGTTTCACTCCAAAAAACGACACAAATAATACAAAGCACTATTTGGTTTTATTTCGAAAACTGAAGTTGATATCTCAATCGGTTTTTTTAAAAACCGACACAAATGAGAGAGTATAACATATCTCTATTGGTTTCACTCCAAAAACCGACACAAATAGATAGTCTATATCTCTATCGGTTTGTTTATAAAAACCGACACTAATACCGGATACATGCACATCTAAGATACTATATATATCTCTATCAGTTTTAACCAAAAACCGACACAATTGAGAGAGTATAACATATCTTTATCAGTTTCACTCCAAAAACCGACACAAATAATACAAAACACTATTTTGGTTTTATTTCAAAAACTAAAGTCGATATCTCAATCGGTTTTTTTATAAAAATCGACACTAATACCTCAAACATGATAACATGCACATCCAAGAGACTATATATATCTCTATCAGTTTTTAACCAAAAACCGACACTAATGGTAGAGTATAACATATCTCTATCGGTTTCACTCCAAAAACTGACACAAATATTACAAAGCACTATTTTGGTTTTATTTTGAAAATTGAAGTCGATATATCAATTGGTTTTTTAAAAAACCAACACAAATGAGAGAGTATAACATATCTCTATCGGTTTCACTCCAAAAATCGACACAAATAGATAGTCTATATCTCTATCGGTTTGTTTATAAAAATCGACACCAATACCGCATACATGCACATCCAAGAAACTATATATATCTCTATCAGTTTTTAACCAAAAACTGACACAAATGGTTTGTGTATATCTCTATCGGGTTTTTACCAAAAACTGACACTAATAGCGCTTACATGCCCATCCTCTTGGCTATCTCTATCTGTGTCGCTTTCGTGTAAGAACCGATACAAATATGGAAATTATCTGTGTCGCTTTTCTTTGAGAATCGACAGAAATAGTGTAGTTTTCTGTATCGCTTTCCTATAAGAACCGACACAAATGTTGTTCACTGCACTATTTATTTTCCAGACAAACCATGAAGTCTGAATTTGCAGAAATATCTAATCAAAGAGTGAAAAGTACATAACTTGCAAACATAGTTGGAATTATTTGAAATTTTGCCGGAACATACTTTGTGATACTACAAATCCTTTCCAAAAAGGATTTTGGCAAAAAGAGTTAGCATTGAAAAAAGAAGCCCAAATTCACTTTGTAGGCATGATTTTTTGTCAAAGAGTAGAAAAGTCAAATCTTTCTCAAATAAAGTCCAAGTATTTTGAAATTTTTTGGAAATGATTCGATGTAGAGTGCCTTCTTTTTCTTGCATTAAGTAGCTACATACCACAATCCATTGACAAAAATTGTGAAAATTTGAAACGTACACATAACCTTTGCAAACACGAAACTACAATTATGTACAATACACACATTTCAAACACATAGCAACTGATACAATGACGTACTCCTTTTATTTACAATACAATCCTTTTTTGATGATCTATACGCGTGTAATTTCTTCTATGTGTGTCGCCGCCGCCACTAAGACAGGCCTCATCTGCAAACAGAGGTATTTCATCGAATTGGTCGTATTCTTCTTCATCTATGACATTTTCGACACCAACGATCCGCCGCTTGCCACAAAGGACGATGTGCAATCTCGGATTGGCCGGATCACGAACATAGAAGACTTGATTTTCTTGCTTTGTAAGTACGAATGGGTCATCTTTATGGGCGAGTCTGTTGAGATCCACAAGAGTAAAACCTCTCTTGTCGACCTTCACTCCATGTGGAAGTCCCACCCAGTTACATCAGAACAATGGAATTTGGAATATTTCGTAATCGATCTCCCAAATTTCTTCGATCACCCCGTAGTAAGAGTTCATTGTCATTGAGGATCCTCCTTTCGAGTGATGTTCATCGGACAAAGCATCTATACTAACACCACTATTTTGAACAATACTCTTCGCATCCTGACTTTCAGTGTAAAAGGTGTACCCATTAATATCGTATCCCTGCCATATTTGTACATTAAATCTAGATCCGTCAGCCAACCATTTGATAGTCTCACTAACAGAGACATCCGCCTTTTGTTTGAACCATGTGAGAAATCTATCGTTGTGTTCTTGCATGATGGAAAGCTCATCCATATGTGGATTCTCTTCCTGTAATATCGACTTGTGCTGCTCGATGTACCCTGCAACTTCTGCGATGTGCTGCAAGACTGTTAGATGCGATTTGCAATACATATCAAACTGTGGCCTCGTTAGTTTCAACCCAACGGTTCCTATGCCAGCAAGTCTGCTCTCATGGCGAGATAGAGGAACACCGATTGCTTGTCTTTTCCTTAGATATTCCACGCAGAACTCAATAACCTCTTCAGTCCCATAACCTTCAATAATACTACCCTCAGGCTTTCACCGATTCCTCACGTAGGACTTTAATATACCCATGTACCTCTCGAACGGATACATGTAACATAGGAATGCGGGGCCACATATCTTAATCTCTCTGACAAGGTGAACAACAAGGTGGACCATGACGTCGAAGAACGATGGTGGGAAATACATCTCAAGCTAACATAGAGCCTGCACCACCTCACTCTGTAAGTTGTCTAGCACATCAGGGTCAATAACTTTGCAGGAGATTGCATTGAAGAAATAACAGAGCTTCGTGATTGCCGTCGACATCCTTTGGCAGAATATTTCTGATTGCAACTGGGAACCGGGAGCATTTGGGTCATCAAGACATGGCAGTCATGGGACTTCATGCCCAGGAACTTCAAATCATCCATGGACACAAGTTTCTTAATGTTTGCAGAATAGCCCGATGGAACTTTAATACCTTCGAGACACATACAGAGGTCTTCTTTCTCCTTCTTGGATAGCGTGTAGCATGCAGCAGAGATGTACGAACTTTTTCCATCCTCCTCGATCACTGCAAGGCTGGGCCTGATTCCCATGTAAGCCATGTCACGACGAGCATTCACACCATCCTTGGTCTTCCCAGGTACGTTCAGCAGGATACCAACCAAATTGTCGCAGACATTCTTCTCAATGTGCATGAAATCAATATAATGTCGGACATCTAACTCCTTCTAATACGGTAAGTCCCAAAATATGGATCTCTTCTTCCAAATGGTCCTAGGACGAACAGATTTACGGCTCTTTCCGCACTGAAGTTCGATATCCTCCACACGTGAATATACTTGCCTTCCACTCATAGGCTGCGGGGCTGAACGGACTTCCCTCATCCCATCAAATTTTTCATCCATTGTCGGGACCCGATTAAGAGAATCCGAACCCTCTGTGTAAACTGTGCCAGTCCAGGATCATGCTAGCACACACAGCCATTACAGGGTTGAACATCCCTGACGATCACAACGATATAATAGTAAGTAGTGCAAACATTTATATTAACTGAATTGTACGACCTTATGGTCTCCTTACAAAAGATCAACCACGCAGGGCTCACATTATTAGAGTAATAAAAGATAACAGCGGAAAGCAAATAAACTTCGTGAAATCCCATCAACTTGCCACAGGCAACCAACAGGGCTTGCCCCATAATTGTCCGGCTCTTCGATGTACTTCTCCTCCCATGCTAGTGTTGATTCCTCCACTGATGTTGGGTTGACAGGCAAGGAGGGGTGAGTACTCAAAGCACTCAACAAGTAATGCACAGAATGCAGTGCTAATACTATATACAAGGCTTATTCCAAAGAATTGGCTTACTTAGTTCATTTGCATCAAACAACATTTTTAAACTCATATCACACTTAGATTAAAGGCGGTGAAACAGTTAATAATAGTACTAAGTTCTTTAAACAGTTTTTCTCCGTAAACTTGGAACACAGCTTTAATCAGTTTATTCTTGACACTGGCACACAACCATCTTCTCCACATTTTATTTTTGAAGATCTAACCCTTGACTATAATCCCCGAGCAATGTCCAATACCGCGGACACAGCTATTCGAATAGATTTGACACTCTGCAGAGGTTGTACACTTTACCCACAAGATACAACCGCTCACCACACAGGTGATTGACTGCAACAAAACCTTTTAGGAACCTCTACCTTAACCAATGAACCTCTCCGGTATTGCCTTCACTATCACTCCCCTCACACAGAGCCGAAGTAAAGGACAGGCTAACACCGTTGGATGGGCACCAAGCCGTAGCACAGGTACGCTCCCCCACACAAATACACCCCTGTGTACTGTTTCCCTAAGGTTTCAGAGGAAAGATATCAGAACCCTAATCAACTAGGTATGTCCCATACCAGACATGTGGTTGTACGGATGACTCAGATCAAAAACTTGCAAGGTGAAGTCCTTAGCTGACCAAGGCAAGACTTCCTTCTCTCAGCAGTGGCACACAACCCAAAGTGGCACACATCATCTCAACTCTTATCACCCCTCTGCCACACAGGCCCGCCTGGCACAAGGCCTCTTGCCACTTGCCCCAGTCTAAATCATTTCCTACCTAGTTGCTTATTGTGCAACACATGCCAACAATAACTCAACTTCGGTATGGAACCACACAGGTCTCCGTACTTCAATTTCATCATGTTGCATCATCGCACCACTTTCAAAATACGTTCAATATTTCATTAATCAAAATTGTGGCATTACCCGAAAGATCATTCATGACTCGCTGCAGGGCTAAGCGTCTAATCACGGTCTAGCCTCCCGTGTTGGCATCAAATTAATATCCAACAAATATGAATAATCTTAGGGTGGCAATGATTTCAGGACATACAATTAATAGTTTCAAGGTGGCAATAACAATATAGGTTGATTAACTATATTACCCAATTTAATTTAAATTCATTTTTAATCAATTAGCATGCATAATCTCAAAGCAAAATACATTTAAAAACTGGGATCAAAATGGTCAAAGCATCACTTGCCTTCAAAGAGTTACTGGTCGTGTTCTGAAGCTTGATCTTGAGCGATGAACTCTTCTTTGAAACTTTCCGGCAAATTTACGTCTACGCGTAAAAATCATATATACAATAAATAACTAAAACAGTATACTATATAACTCTAAAAATTCAAATAAAATTCAACATCAATAAGAGCATAATTTTACAAATTTTTAGAAACTGAAATCACCTCAATCGGAGTTCAAATGCAAAAGTTATAGCCTTTTAAAGTTTGCAATTATATTAAAAAGAATAAACCGAATTAATATAATTATTTTTCAAAAGAAACTTGATTTATTGCGTCAGCGTGATGTCAGTCGACACGTGGTGCTTTCTGGTGCTGCCACGTTGCCTCGGTCCATGGACTGGGTCCACAGAACGGCGCCGACGCTGACAAATGGGTCCCATTGATGGCGTCGGATCGGCGTCATTCGGGCGTCGCCACACGGCTCGGCTCCCCTCGGTTCCCGTGCACACGTGGCAAGATCCGGTCCGTTCCCCAACCAACGGTCAGATCCACGCGCACGCTATCCTCGACGACGCTTTGATATACGTGCAGACACGCGGCGCAATCTCGACGGTCTGTTGAAATCAACGACCGAAGCCCGGTCGTTGCCTCGGTCAACACGCGCACGCGTCCGCACACTATTCGGCGGGGGCGCGACGTCATCCGTTCCGCACATTCAAAAATGAACGGTGCCGATTCAGCGGCAATGCGGCTAACTAAAGACGCGTGGATGCATCGCAGCCACACGACTCTGATCGGACGGCCACAGCCAACCTACACGGCAACACTAGATCTCTACCGCTCAGATCCGATCCTACGGCCACGATACCCGAGCGATTTACTGTTCACCCTAACGATGTGGCACTATCTCACGCGTTCAAAAACGATCCAACGGCCTAGATCTAACTAAAGCACAAACACTAGAACTAATCTAAGCCGTTCATCTACACATCTACGGCTACAATTCAACGCTTGGCAAACGAGGAGGGCAGCGACGTGGATGTACCGGAGCGGTGCGATGAAGATCGAACGACGGATGAAGCTCACGCAGGTCGGCGACGGCGAGAAGAAAGTGGCTGCCGGAGCTGGGGAAGATGACGCGATCGGCGGCGCTAGAGGGCGACTCCGGCGAGGAGGGATGACGGAAACGACGCGGCTCACTTCGGTGAACTCGGAACGGGGTCGGAGCATGGCGGAAAGTCTCAGACGACGGCAAGGCGAAGCAAAAATGACGGCGGCGCAGAGGAGCAACTACGGCAAGCTAGCACGGGGTCTCTGTAGCGCCTCGGCGAGCGTGAAAGGAGTCAAAAGGTGCGGCGAGGAGAGCACTATCCAGCGCACTAACCGACACTATAAAGGAGCCTCGACGTGCCCGCAAACACCGACGAAACGAGTGGAAACTCTCAGCGGCATTAACTCCGGCGATAACGTGGGCGAAGGGACATGGTGCTATCCTGGACGTTCGTGTGGACTCGATCGGGTGGCCACCAACGCATGGCGACGTGGCGCCCTCATGACTGTGCGATCACGATCGAACGTTGCGCGGCTAGGGTTCGGTGTGCTGGGCCAGGCTAAGCACAGTGCTGGGCTGGCCCAGTACTACTCCAATGATTTTAAAAACATTTTTGATTTAAAATAAATCTGATAAATAAACAAAGACAAAATAAATAGCAAAAATACCCGAAAAAATCCAGAAAAATTCTGGAAAATATTTTAAGACATTCTGAACTTGAATAAAATATTTCCAATGAAACTTTGCATACACTTTTATATTATTTTAATTGATTTCAAGAATGACATAATTGAATAAATCCAAATAAATTCCAATAAATCTCCAAAAATTCTCAAAAATCAAAATATCTCCAAAATTTAAGATATAGCAAATTTTAGGGTGTTACAAACCTCTCCCCTTAACAGAATCTCGACGCCGAAATTTTGGGCTGACTACAGAATAGGTTAGGAAACTCCTTCCTCAGATCCTCTTCTCGTTCCCACGTCACCTTACTTTCCGAATGATTGCTCCATTGAACTCTGCAAAAGCGTGTTGACTTGTTCCTTGTTTCTCTGTCCATTGTGTCCAGAATCTTTACCGGATGCTCTTTATAAGTCAGATCTTCTTGCAACTCGATTGCTTCCAAAGGGGTTTGTTCTTCTAGCACCCGGAGGCATTTCTTTAATTGCGACACATGGAATACATCATGTACTCCTACCAGTGACTGCGGCAACTCCAATTGGTATGCAACTTTGCCTCTGCGACTCAAGATCTTGAATGGTCCGACATATCTGGGTGCGAGCTTCCTTTTTGCATGGAATCTTCGGACTCCTTTGAGTGGTGTAACTCTGAGATACACAAAATCTTCAGGTTCGAAACTCAAATCCCTACGACGATTGTCGGTATAACTCTTCTGCCTTGACTGAGCAATCTTCAATCTTTCCCTGATCACACGATGTGTTCTTCCGCTTTCTGATGTATATCCGGGCCAAAAACATGTCGTTCACCGGTCTCATTCTAATTCAATGGTGTTCGACACGATCGACCATACAGAGCTTCAAATGGAGACATTTGTAAGCTTGCCTGATAACTGTTATTGTAGCTGAACTCAGCATAGGGCAAACACTTGTCCCAAGAAGTAGAATATGCTAAAGCACAAGCTCTCAGCATATCTTCCAATATTTGGTTTACTCTCTCAGTTTGACCATCTGTCTGTGGATGGTATGCTGTGCTGAAATTTAGACGAGTTCCCATTACCTCATGTAGTTTACCCCAAAACCTTGAGGTAAATTGAGTACCTCTTTCAGACACTATTTTCTTCGATACTCCATGTAGACAAACAATTCTTGCCATATAAAGTTTTGCTAACCGATCTCCTGAGTAAGTGGTTTTTACCGGTATGAAACGTGCAACTTTAGTTAAGCGGTCTACTATGACCCATATTGAGTCATACCCACTCTGAGTTCTGGGTAAACCAGTTATGAAATCCATACCAATTTCTTCCTATTTCCATTCAGGTATCTTCAAGGGTTGTAATAGTCCCGCTGGCCTCTGATACATAGTTTTGACCCTTTGACATATGTCACATAATGCAACATATTCGGCCACTTCACGCTTCATGCTTGGCCACCAAAACCTTTCCTTCAGATCTTGATACATTTTGGCACTTCCGGGATGAATTGAATATTTGGAGTCATGAGCTTCCTCCAAAATTAACTGCTTCAGTTCCTTTTTGTTCGGTACACATATGCGTCCATTAAACCACATAGTGCCTTGCTCATCCAGTTTGAAATCCTTTGCCTTGCCCTCATCCATTTTGGACTTAATTCTCGTGATCTTATCGTCATCTTTTTGTCCTTCTCTAATCTGATCCTCCAGAGTAGGTCTTACTTCCAAGGTAGCCAAAAATCCTTATGGTACCACTTCCAACCTCATCTTCTGAAATTCCTTACTCAACCCATCCTGACTTGTTTCCAACAGCATATTTACACTGTGGCTCTTTCGACTCAAGGCATCAGCCATAATGTTGGCTTTACCAGGATGGTAGTGGATTCCAACATTGTAATCCTTAATCAACGTTAGCCATCTTCTTTGCCTCATATTTAAGTCAGCTTGTGTGAAGATATACTTGAGACTTTTATGATCGGTATATACTTCACATCTGTTTCGGATGAGATAGTGACACCATATTTTAAGGGCATGCACTACAGCAGCCAATTCCAGATCATGAGTCGGATAATTCTCCTCATGTGGCCTCAATTGTCTTGATGCGTATGCAACCACTTTTCGGTTTTGCATCAACACGCATCCCAGTCCTTTACACGATGCATCACAATAGATATCGAAACTTTGATGAACGTTAGGTAAAACTAACACCGGTGCTGACGTTAATCATTTCTTCAACTCCTGGAAACTCTTTTCACATTCTGGTGTCCACAAGAATTTCTTTTCCTTCTTTAATAATTGCGTAAGGCGTCTTGCAATTGTAGAGAATCCCTCTATGAAACGACGGTAGTATCCCGCCATTCCAAGGAAACTACGGATTTGGGTTACCGACTTCGGTGGCTCCCAATGCAATACTGCTTCTACTTTGCTTGGATCTACTGCAACTCCTTTAGCAGTCATTATATGCCCAAGAAATTCAACTTTATTCTTTCAGAAGTCGCATTTGCTAAATTTAGCGAACAACTGTTGTTCCCTTAACTATTCAAAGACTAGCCTTAAATGTTCAGCGTGCTCTTCCCTCGTCTTGGAGTAGACAAGGATATCATCTATAAACACGGCGATGAACTTATCCAGGTTTTCCATAAAAACCTTATTCATCAAGTTCATGACATAGGCTGGTGCATTCGTCAATCCAAAGGACATAACTGTGAACTCATAGTGCCCATATCTCGATAAAAATGCAGTCTTTAGTATATCCTCTGATCGGATCTTCAACTGATGGTACCCCGATCGAAGATCAATCTTGGAGAAGACTCCTGCTCCTCTCAACTGATCAAATAGGTCATCAATCCTGGGTAGCGGATATTTATTCTTTATCGTCACATCATTGAGCGCACGATAGTCTATACACATCCTGAAACTCCCGTCCTTCTTCTTGACGAACAGGACTGGCGCTCCCCAAGGCGATGAACTAGGTCTTATAAATCCTTTTTCCAATAGCTCTTCAATTTGTTTCTTCATTTCTACCAACTCATCTGTGGACATCCGGTAGGGTCTCTTAGCTATTGGAGCTGTCCCTGGTACAAGTTCTATAACGAACTCGATATCCCTTTCCGGCGGCATCCCAGGTAAATCCTCCAGAAAAACATCTGGATATTCATTGACTACCGGTACATCCTCTAGGTTGATGGTCTTCATGCTGTTGACCATCAACTGGCCATCCCGCACTACTGTTGCTTCAAATTCAATCTTCTTTCCTTCTGGGCTCTTGACTGATATGACTCTTTGTCCGCAGTCCAATACTGCCTTGTGCTTGGTTAACCAATCCATTCCCAGGATAACATCCAGGGTTTGGGTATTCAGTATAATAAAGTTCGATAGGAACTCTATTCCATTAATTATTAGTCTTACCCTAGAACATCCTACTTTGGATCGGAGTTCTGATCCGGGGGATTGTACTACAAGCACACATTTAAGATTCACGATATCCAAATCATTTTGAACAGCAAAATCTCGGGAAACAAATGAATGTGAAGCTCCAGAGTCAAATAAAACAGTAGCTGGTACTGAGTTCACTAGGAACTTACCCAGTACAACGTCCGTAACATTCTGGACCTCATCTGCGGTGATGTGGTTAACTCGGCCTCGCGTGGTTGCTTGAGACGGAGTGGCCGATGACGTTGCTCTGCGGTTCACATTCGGCGCTGGAGTCCTTGCTGGTGTGTTCCCCAAGTTAAAGCGGATGGGGGTGACACCTCCCTTCTTAGGGCAATTGTTGGCAAAATGCCCCAGTTCGTTGCAGTGGTAGCAACATCTTCTTGCTGCCTAGGAATTTCCTCCAGCTTGTACCACCGACTTGGCTGGAGTTTGAGTATTCTAACCCACGGGACGGTTTGCTGGCATTGGTGCCCTGTCACTGTCTCTAGGCTGGAATCGGACAAATTGTTGGGGTGCAGTCCTCTGCCTCCGCTGACCCTGACGACCTCCTTGCTGCGCCATTCTATGCTTTCGGTTGTCATCCAACTCCCGACGTTTATCTTCCAGGATAAGGGCCTTATTGACTAGCTCCTGGAAGTCAGGAAAGGTGTGGGTGATCAGTCCCACCTGCAGCCCAGCGTTCAATCCCTTCATGAAGCGGGATTGTCTGGCCTTGTCCGTCGCTACATCTTTTGGTGTGTAGCGTGCCAATTGAGTGAACTTATTCAGGTAGTCGGCCACTGATTGGCCACCCTGCTTGAGGTTCCAGAACTCTTCCTTCTTTAAATCCATGATACCCTCAGGTACATGATATTGACGGAAGGCTGTGGTGAATTCCTCCCATGTGATTCCTTGAGGGTCCTCATGTGCTGCACAGAAATTTTCCCACCATTCCGCAGCAGTTTCTTCCAATTGATGAGAGGCATAAAGTACCCTCTCTTGTCCCACACACTGGGTTATGTGTAGTTTCCTTTCGATCGTCCTCAACCAGTCATCTGCTTCCAATGGATTGGCATTGCCTGAGAACATGGGTGGGCGAGTCCTCATGAATTCTGACAATCTGAAATAGGGGTGTGGTCCCTGGTTACCCCCTGGTTGAACGTTCGCAGCAGCTTGATTAGAGATCTGCTGCATAGTCTGCATCATTCTGTTCATCAGCTGGGTTTGAGCAGCCAGAAAGGCTCCCAGATTCTGCAAATCAACCTTCGGCGGTTGAGGAATTGGTTCCTCATTCTGGTTTTCTACTTGGTTAGCTCCACTTCCGCTAGCTCCAATATTACCGCAAGTCCTCACCATCTGTTGAAAGCTTCCAAGGTTAAGAAAAGAAGAAGAAAGCATAGACAAGGAAAAGAACTTATACAAGGAAACATGTGTAACTTAAATTCTTTAACAATTTTACTAATTTATTAAAATGGTATGGTTGCTCACAAGTGCCTAAGGCAATGCAACGCATACTAGACACTTACGAAACAAAGCAAGCAACAATCAAGCATTAAGACTCGACAACGACTCACACCTAATGGTGATTCTAAAACAAAAAGAAGCGACTCAAACACCCTTAGTCTCAACACTACACCAGACTAGACTCGATCACTCATCGAGCCAACCCGGCTGCGGCTCCCCCGGAGCATACACCGGCGGGTGCTCGGCATTAGGCGGCCGGTCCCGTGACCACCCCCTCTGCTGCTGCTGGCGTGAGGAGTCCTGCCCCTCAAGCTCAGCCTCCTGGTCCGGAACCGGCTCCTCTGGCTCGGGCACCAACTCCTCAGGGTCCTCCTCCTCGTCGAGCTCCATCTCGACCTCTGGCGGCCCGGCGTAGAGCGCGTCCTCCAACTCTCCAATCCGCTGAAAAGCGAAAGCTCTGGTCTCCTGAAGGGTCCGCTCAACTGTATCCAAAGCGACGTAGACGGACTGAAGCTCGTGGACAGTCTGGTCCATCACCTGCTCCTGAGCGGCTGCGAATCGCGCCAGGTGCACGACCGCCGCATCACCCTCCAGATGAAGCTGTCCTCCCGAGACTCCTCCTTCCTGCGGGTGCAGGCGAAACACAGTGTCCTGTAGCCCTCCTGCATAAGCCTGACCAATCCTCCTCATGGCTAGACGCGCAGACTCCTGTATCCCGGCCTCAAAGGTAACCCTTCGGACTATGATGTTGAATGGCCGGCTTGCTCCCACGTGTTCCCTTGCGTAAACAGAGATCGTCGTAGCCATGCCCTTGACTCTACCGTTGATCGCCCAGGTGCGACCACGGTAGAGAGGCCTGTCGAAACCTCCAAGAACTTGAAGCATCCTCCATAGCTCCGCGACATAACCACCAGCGTGCTCGCCAAAGGTATGGATCCTCCTGACCATCTATCAAGACAACTCTGGTCAGACCTTAATTTAAAATAAACAGAAAATAGTAGTAAGAATTCAGCATAGATATGAAGCAAGAGAGCAAAGATAAGTCGAGATTTCATTGATATTCTTGCTCAAGTTGTTAAATTTTTAGAAAATAATTTTATCCCCCAGATACAGCTAACTAATTAGGGTCAAAACCTACAGTCAGCCTGCTCTAATACCACCTCTGTCGGGACCCGATTAAGAGAATCCGAACCCTCTGTGTAAACTGTGCCAGTCCAGGATCACGCTAGCACACACAGCCATTACAAGGTTGAACATCCCAGACAATCACAACGATATAATAGTAAGTAGTGCAAACATTTATATTAACTGAATTGTACGACCTTATGGTCTCCTTACATAAGATCAGCCACGTAGGGCTCACATTATTAGAGTAATAAAAGATAACAGCGGAAAGCAAAATAAACTTCGTGAAATCCCAGCAACTTGCCATAGGCAACCAACAGGGCTTGCCCCCTAATTGCCCGGCTCTTCGATGTACTTCTCCTCCCATGCTAGTGTTGATTCCTCCACTGATGTTGGGTTGACAGGCAAGGAGGGGTGAGTACTCAAGGCACTCAACAAGTAATGCACAGAATGCAGTGCTAATACTATATGCAAGGCTTATTCCAAAGAATTGGCTTACTTGGTTCATTTGCATCAAACAACATTTTTAAACTCATATCACACTTAGATTAAAGGCGGTGAAACAGTTAATAATAGTACTAAGTTCTTTAAACAGTTTTTCTCCGTAAACTTGGAACACAGCTTTAATCAGTTTATTCTTGACACTGGCACACAGCCATCCTCTCCATATTTTATTTTTGAAGATCTAACCTTTGACTGTAATCCCGCGCAATGTTCAATACCGCGAACACGGCTATTCGAATAGATTTGACACTCTGCAGAGGTTGTACACTTTACCCACAAGATACAGCCGCTCACCACACAGGTGATTGACTGCAACAAAGCCATTTAGAAACCTCTACCTTAACCAATGAACCTCTCCGGTATTGCCTTCACTATCACTCCCCTCACACAGAGCCGAAGTAAAGGACAGGCTAACACCGTTGGATGGGCACCAAGCCGTAGCACAGATACGCTCCCCCACACAGATACACCCCTGTGTACTAACTCCCTGAGGTTTCAGAGGAAAGATATCAGAACCCTAATCAACTAGGTCTGTCCCATACCAGACATGAGGTTGCACGGATGACTCAGATAAAAAACTTGCAAGGTGAAGTCCTTAGCTGACCAAGGCAAGACTTCCTTCTCACAGCAGTGGCACACATCAACTCTACTCTTATCACCCCGCTGCCACACAGGCCCACCTTGCACAAGGCCTCTTGCCACTTGCCCCAGTCTAAATCATTTCCTACCTAGTTGCGTATTGTGCAACACATGCCAACAATAACTCAACTTCGGTATGGAACTACACAGGTCTCCGTACTTCGATTTCATCATGTTGCATCATCGCACCACTTTCAAAATACGTTCAATATTTCATTAATCCAAATTGTGGCATTACCCGAAAGATCATTCATGACTCACTGCAGGGCTAAGCGTCTAATCACGGTCTAGCTTCCCGTGTTGGCATCATATTAATATGCAACAAATATGAATAATCTTAGGGTGGCAATGATTTCAGTGCATACAATTAATAGTTTTAAGGTGGCAATAACAATATAGGTTGATTAACTATATTACCCAATATAATTTAATTTCATTTTAATCAATTTAGCATCATAATCTCAAAGCAAAATACATTTAAAAACTGGGATCAAAATGGTCAAAGCATCACTTGCCTTCAAAGAGTTGCTGGTCGTGTTCCGAAGTTTGATCTTGAGCGATGAACTCTTCCTCGAAACTTTCTGGCAAATTTGCGTCTACGCGTAAAAATCATATATGCAATAAATAACCAAAACAGTAGATTATATAACTCTAAAATTCAAATACAATTCACCATTAATAAGAGCACAATTTTATAATTTTTTTGAAACTGGAATCACCTCAATCGCAGTTCAAATGCAAAAGTTATAGCCTTTTAATGTTTGCAATTATATTAAAAAGAATAAACCGAATTAATATAATTATTTTTCAAAAGAAACTCGATTTATTGCGTCAGCGTGACGTTAGCCGACACGTGGCGCTTCCTGGTGCTGCCACGTTGCCTCAGTCCATGCAATGGGTCCACGGTCCGGCTCTGGTCCACGGTGGACTCGATCCACAGAACGGCGCCGACGCTGACAAATGGGTCCCATTGATGACATCAGCACTGATGTCATTTTAGACGTCACACGCATAGCTCGGCTCCCCTCTGTTCCCGTGCACACACGGTGCAAGATCCGGACCGTTCCCCCAACCAACGGTCAGATCCACACAGACGCTATCCTTGGCGACGATTCGATATCCGTGCAGACACGCGGCGCAATCTCGACGGTTTGTTGAAATCAACGGCTGAGACCCGGTCGTTGCCTCGGTCAACACGCGCACGCGTCTGCACACGATTCGGCGGGGGCGCAGCGTCATCCGTGCCGCACGTTCAAAAATGAACGGTGCTGATTCAGCGGTAACGCGGCTAACTAAAGACGCGTGGATGCATCGCAGCCACACAACTCCGATCGGACGACCACGGCCAACCTACACGGCAACACTAGATCTCTAACGCTCAGATCCGATCGGACGATACCCGAGCGGTTTACTGTTCACCCTAACGACGTGGCACTATCTCACGCGTTCAAAAATGATCCAACGGCCCAGATCTAACTAAAGCACAAACACTAGAACTAATGTAAGCCGTTCATCTACACATCTACGGCCACGATTCAACGCTAGGCAAACGAGGAGGGCAGCGACGTGGACGTACCGGAGCAGTGTGATGAAGATCGGACGACCGATGAAGCTCGCGAAGGTCGGCGATGACGAGAAGAAAGAGGCTGCCGGAGCTGGGGAAGATGACGCGATCGGCGGCGCTAGAGGGCGACTCCGGCGAGGAGGGATAACAGAAACGACGTGGCTCACTTCGGTGAACTCGGAATGGGGTCGGAGCACGGCGGAAAGGCTCGGACGTCGGCAGGGTGAAGCAAAAATGATGGCAGCGCAGAGGAGCAACTTCGGCGAGCTTGCACGGGGTCTCTAGAGCGCCTCGGTGAGCGTGAAAGGAGTCAAAAGGTGCGGCGAGGAGAGTACTATCCAGCGCACTAACCGACACCTATAAAGGAGCCTCGACGTGCACGCAAACACCGGCGAAATGAGCAGAAACGCTCGGCGGCGTTAACTCTGGCGATAACGCGGGCGAAGGGACGTGGCGCTATCCTGGACGTCCGCATGGACTCGATCGAGTGGCCACCAACGCATGGCGACGCGACGCCCTCATGACCATGCGATCACGATCGAACGGTGCGCGGCTAGGGTTTGGCGTGCTGGGCCAGGCTAAGCACAGTGCTGGGCTGGCCCAGTACTACTCCAACGATTTTAAAAACATTTTTGATTTAAAATAAATCTGATAAATTAACAAAGCCAAAATAAATAGTAAAAATACCGGGAAAAATCCAGAAAAATTCTGGAAAATATTTTAAGACATTCTGAACTTGAATAAAATATTTCCAATGAAACTTTGCATACAGTTTTATATTATTTTAATCGATTTCAAGAATGACCATAATTGAATAAATCCAAATAAATTCCAATAAATCTCCAAAAATTCTCAAAAATCAAAATATCTCCAAAATTTAAAATATGGCAAATTTTAGGGTGTTACATCTATCTTACGGTATCGATGACTTCAAGGTAGAAACCTACGGTGACCCATATACACAGTTTTCTTGGATTTCGACAGCCATAGGCTCTCACTCTCCTCTTCACAAATAGGACACGCTTTGATTCTTTTCGTACTGTAGCCTGCCAAATTACTAAGGACCGGGAAATCATTTATGGTGCAAAATACCATAGCTCGTAGGGTGAAATGCTCTCTTTTGTACGCATCCCACACCACGACCCCCTCATTCCACAATTTTACCAAATCCTTGATCAGTGGTGTAAGGTACACATCAATATCATTTCCCGGCTGTTTTGGTCCCGAGATTAGCAACGACATCATGATATACTTCCGCTTCATGCACAACCAAGGAGGGAGGTTGTATATACACAACATAACTGGCCACGTGCTGTGACGACTGCTCATGTTACCAAACGGATTCATTCCATCGATACTCAACCCAAATCTTATGTTCTTCATTTCGGCACCAAACTCCTTATGTTTCCAATCGATGTTTCTCCATTGAGCCGAATCAGCAGGGTGTCTCAGCTTGCCATCTTACTTTCGAGACTCATAATGCCAACGCAACAATTTTGCCTCTTTAGGATTTGCAAAATACCGCTCCAGACGGAGAATGATGGGCAAGTACCACAATACCTTGGCCGGTGCACCTTTAGTGACCTCTTCACCGTCGTTGCCCCAGCTCTTACGATTCTTGTCGTTATGCTTCTCCTTTTGTTTGTACCAGGGTACACCGCAAACTGGACAAACGTGCAGCTCCTGATGTGCGTTACGGTACAAGATGCAATCATTCAGACATGCATGTATGATTTCTATTTCTATTCACATGGGACATAGTAGCTTCTTCGCTTCATAAATGCTTGTTGGCAACTCGTTTCCTTCCGGAAGCAGATCCGATAGAAGAACTAGAAGTGCATTGAAACTTGTATCTGTCTAACAGTGTTTTGCCTTCAGTTCAAACAATGCAAAGACCGAACCCAACTTGGTGTATTCTGCTTTGCAATCTATGAACAGTGGTTTGACATCGTCTTCCATCAAACTTTTAAACTTTTCAAACTCTCTTTCCGTGTAATTACCCTCCACATCCCGCAACATTTGCTCCAAAATTTTCTCCTCAAACATATCAAGCTGCAACTCGTCATCCGGTTCCACTGTGCCTTCGTTGCATACTGGCAGGGTACTACCTGTCTCCCCGTGATGGATCCAACACGTGTAATTCCTCACGAAGCCACGTCGAATCAGGTGGTCCTCAATTTGAACTGAGTTGTTAAATCTTCTCAGATTGGTGCAACCAATGCAAGGACAATATATGAAGTTTACACCCCTCCTCACTATGTCCTCTTCGGCAATTTTTTTGAACTCCTTAACACCCCTCTGAAATTCAGCACTCACGCGACTTTTGTCATACATCCATTCCTTACGGTTCATCTGCAATCAAACTTCACACAATAAATTAAAGAAAAACTGGAGCAACACATTTGAAATATTGAGACATCATTTCAGTTAATATTACCTTTGCAAAATAGAAGACAAGTTCCAAGATATATAAAATATGTACTCCCGATAGATATCTAGATTCTTCCCTAGTTTAGAGCTTCCAATTCCCTAGATAGGAGACATATATTTTTAACATCAACAATGATATCAAACAATCTAATTATATAATGCAGTAGCTTACAAATCTTTTGACTACAACGAAACAAAACAAGGGTACCAACGATGACTCCTAATCTCTAAATAGGTTTGGTCCTAATCCCATTCGAGGATATATGGTTCAGACAAGTTCCTAAGCCGTTGTACAACGCAAGAGAAAATTTCGCCAGCATCTCCCCGCTATTCTCCATATACACATCTCGACAACAGGTAAAAGGGGTGTGTATCTGGAGAATACCAGGGAGATGCTACCAAAATCTACTCTGCAGTTGCACAACATAGCTCAGGACTTGCCTGAACCACATATCCTCGAACTGTCCAAAGAACGTGGACAATTCGAGACTGCTCGCTTATAAATATGCCATTTTGTTCGGTATATTTATAAACAAGCATCCTCGAATGGGAGACGTAGGTTTCGCAGCCTAAACTCTAACATTCATCAAGTGATAGCAATAATAATTCCATATTAACATCAGAGTACTACAAATTAAGATAATTAAATACATGTGCGCTTGTCAAACAAAGGGTGTGAAATCTAATAGGATATACACAATAACAGTGTAATCAACACTTTTTTCGCGACTTATCAAAATTACATAGTGCAAAATTAAAAGGGTTTGAAGGAATGCTCACATTTTGAAGAAAATCACAAATTATGCAAAATGAGGGGAAATCTCCTCAAGTTAGGGTTTCAAATTTACCCTCTTAACACCCACCATTGAGGATTTCAAATTTTCTCACCCAAGTATTGCTTCCAACCACAGAATATGAGCTATTTTTTTGGGTGGCGGCGAAGAAATCTCCTCTGGAACAATAACAGAGAAGAGTTCAGCTCGAGTGGTATAAATAACCTAAAGAGGCACATCACTATCAGTTCTCATATAAAAAGCGATAGTGATGTGATCATACACAGCACAATCAGTTCTTATGCGAGAAGCGATAGTGATAAGCATGTTTACATCACTATCGCTTCTTTTGTGAGAAGCGATAGTGATGTGCATTCTCATCAATATCGTTTCTTAAATAAGAACCGATAGTGATGTGTACGTGCTCATCACTATCGTTTTTTATGTGGGAACCGATAGTGATGATCATGCACATCATTATCACTTCTCACATAAGAAACGATTGTGATATTCCTGGTGTTACATCACAATCACTTCTAACCTGAGAACCGATAGTGATTATTATTAACACCTCTCCTAAGTCATCTATCACAATCGTTTTTTCATAAAAACTTAAGAACCGATCCAGATGAAACGATTGTGATGTACCATTTTGTAATAGTGAGTTTACTTGGGTTGTTTGATCTGTTTTCTGTTTTAAAAGTACAGACGTGTTTACCCTCATTCCTGCATCCCTCTCTCCATCACTCTTAACACATTGATCCAGCAACCACACCATCTGCCATTGCTTTAACCGTTTCAACCCCCCTTGTGTCTACCGCATATCCTCGGAGCCAAGCTTTCAAATCTCTCTTTCCGTTGACATCTCCGAGGTGACTCGAATCCGAAATTTTGCTGAGACCTTAGAATTTCAGATAAATTTCAGACAAAATACAAAAACAAAAATTCAAATCCAGTTTTTTTTGCACCCAAATTTCCGAGATTTCGTCCGGAATTGCCGAAATCTCGGCGAAATTTGTCGAGATTTCGGTGAAATTGAACCATTCAAAAAATAGTCCAAATGATGTCAAAAATTTTAGAAATTTTTTGTGGAGGATCTTGACACATCATTAATGTTCTCATAAAAAGTTCAGATAATTATCAATCATTAGGAATGTTTAAAAATTCGGACAATGCTACTTTCCTGATAAAACGCTGACCGACAAATTTGAACCGACTGAAAAATGGAACAAAACACGTTAGAAAATTTTTAATTTTTTTTGCATGGTTCTGATGCATCACTAATGTTCCTAGAAAATTTTTAGATGATGATCATGCTTCAATAGGTTTTAAAATTTCGGGCAGTGCTACCGTTCTGATAAAAGCCTTACCGGCAAACTTCAACCAAATGAAAAATGGTGCAAACCACGTTAGAAGATTTTGAATGTATTTTTTGGATCTTTCTTATGTATCATCAATGTTTCTGTAAAATTTTAAGATAATTATCAAGGTTCAAGAACCATTTTTCATTTGGTTGAAAAATTGATGATACATACATTTACTTGAGCAAACAAAAAATAGTTAGAATTTTTAAAACTTTTAGAAAAGGGTTCTAAGGCAATTCTTAAGCTCTCGTAGATTAGTCGTGGCCATGGGCCTTGTCAATCGTCAGTCATCACACCACGGGAAGAGGGTGAGCGCGATGTTGCCGCGCACCGCCGGCGAGCATGGGCGAAGAGAAGATGATGAGGCCACAACTGTAAGTTGAGATGATGCCGCAAACCATTGATTCAAAGGATATATATGCAATACAGGAGCAGTTTGTAAAGCATTGAACAGACTGAGCGAAATTGGAGCATGCTGTTGTGTTTAGTTACAAGAGATAAGAACGACAGGAGATCGTGGGGCTATTGCCAACGATTCACCACACTCGGCCTCTGATTATATCCTGCTCCATCTCTTTTGCCCCGAGGTGCCCCCGAGGTATTCTTTTAGCGCCCCCTCACCATTTGCGTTGTCCTTAGAGCTCCTTAGATTCGCCCGGTGCTCGCCTCGGTCACTCCGTCCGCTCTCCTCCTGGAGCTCCGCCGGCTCCCCGCGTTCGTCTTTGCTGCCCCGCCTACGCCCTGCTGGCCGTCGGCTCCGCCGCTTGCGCTACCACAGCAAAATGCGGGAGATCAGGATGTATGTTTTTCTTGTGGCTTTCTTTCGTCTATCCCAGTGTTTTTTTCTTCATAGCCTCAAAGTGGGATATTGCAGTGATTCGCCCAGTGCTCACCTCGGTCGCTCCGTCCGCTCTCCACCAGCTCCCCGCGTTCGTCTCTGCCATGCCCGCCTGCACCTTGCTGGCCGCCGGCTCTGCCGCTTGTGCGACCTGCGCTCGCAGAGCAACCAAATGCAGGAGATCAGGGTGTATGTTTTTCCTATGGCTTTCTTTCATCTATCCAGTGTTTTTTCTGTTAGTGTGATGCCCCCTTGAGGCAATCATTTAGATGATTATAATATGACTAAGTTTATAAATAATAATATAATTATTGGTCCAACGAATTTATATCATTGTATTGATTAACAAGTATGTGACTTGCTTATGAAGCTCTTTACTTATTGATGTAATTCGATAAATATCTCTAATCGGATATCATCGTATAGGACAACGATGAATAGATCAGCACATGTAGTGATCGATGATCATGCTTCATAGATCATGGGATATGGAGATATCATCTATACATTGTGGACGCATGTTGAAGAACATGAGTTAGATAGACCCGCAATGGGACAATGCGAGAATGTTTCATTATTATGTGTCATCAGTGTATCTCATACATAGTAGATGTATGATCCTTAGACCTGAGATTGTCATATTCCCTACATGTGTAATAGTTTTTCTTAGGGCTATCAAACACTACTTCCCAACCGGATAGTTATAAAGGTAGCTTTCATGTTTACTATAAAACGTGTAGAGGGAAGTGAGCAGTCAAGATGGAATTTGCCGCTCCAATGAAACGGAGATATATGATAAGGCCACTCGTGTGATATGATTAAGGAAGTGCATGGCCATGCCGTGATTGAGGAGTCAATCACAACTTATTAATATATCACGGATACGAGAGATGGATTGAATCATCAAAGGATGACATGCTTCTCGCCTCGAGTTCAATCTTCATACACTTGGCAAAGGGATTATTACATGAGTACTTTTGATAGGTTCTGTCCGATTTGATCATAGTATGTTTGGGAGTTGGCATACTTTGCAAGGAGCCGCTACCAACTATTGGATTGAAAAGGAGTTTTTCGAATCCATGTCCAAACGTACGTGCACCTGCAGGGTCACACACATAATGGGCTGGGACACATTAATTTGGATTGGATCTATAATTAATGGACCTCGTGGGCTTAGCACGCTAATTGGCCCTGGTTTAGGGTTTCATCTTGTGGCTATAAAAGGAGGGGAGGAGGGTGGGCGCAGGGTGTGTTTTCCCACGGTTTAGAAGTGATTCACTCGAAACCCTAGCCTCCTCCTCTCGCTGCCCGCGCGAACGACTGTGTGCTTGCACACGACGCACGCGGCGTTCCATCCCTGGACGTGTGGACTACTGCGGTGACGCTGCTGCGACTGCGGCGTGGGAGGACAATCCACTCCATCGATGCAACGACTGCGGCGAGGACGATCCACTACATCGACGCGCGAAGGATTCAGCAACTACGCGTCTAGTGGTATTCTAATCTGTGATCCCCTTCTTGCGAGTAGCTTTCTGGTTATGCGGTAGATTTTTTTTGTGCTAGTGTAGAATACCGCGTTCCTCTTCAGTGGTGTCAGAGCCATCTCGTATAGTTTTGTGATCTGGATGTTGCACATATGATGTGTGAGGTTAGTAGCTAGATTGGATATATTACATGTTCAGCCGGTTCATGTGGTGAATTGGTGACGGCAACCATCGATGAGATCGATCGGTTTAGGGTTTGATGAAAGTGCAAACCAACTCGATCTTGATTTGGGTGAGTCCGTTCATGGTACGAGGTTACCCTTACCGGTCGGGTTACCACCATCAGGGTTTCTGAAACGTATCCATATGGGACCAAGCCAATCAGATTGAGTTGGATTGGGTCAATCTGGTTGATCCATGGTAAGCGCAAACCGATTCAATATTGATTTGGGTGAGTCTGTTCATGGTACGACGTTGCCCTTATCGGTCGAGTTACCGCTATCAGGGTTTCTGAAATGTAACCATATGGGACCAAGCCAATCATATTAGATCGGATTAGGTCAATCTGGTTGATCTGTGGAAATTTTGAGGGTGTTTTCCCATGACAGAAGACATGCCTCTAAATTTTTTTTCCAAGGGCGCTACCCTTGACCCGCCGCCAGGGGCGCTGCCCCTCGAACCCCGGAGTCGTAGGGTTGCTTTTGTTTAACTCGCTTTTGCAGGGAATTATGTGAAATAGTATGGCCTATGTGTATGTGATGCATATAATTTCCACATGGCCTGCGTGCCGTGTCAAGCCATAAGGCTATTTAAATTGTACAACGACCTGTGTGTCGACTTGTGATGCTTCAAACCCTCATGTAAAATTTATTATCAAAAGTTGTAAGGCGTTGCATCCATAATGATGAAGAAGATGGTATCAAGCAAGGTGGCTAGGTGAACAAATCAAGCAAGGTGGCAAGGTGAACAAACAAGCATGATGATGGAGATCTTAATGCTAAGGGCCATGCTATTTCACAGCTTATTTTGATTTTCTGTGGATGTGTGTTTAATCCTTGCTATTTTCTTTATGCTCATTGCATGTGATGCCATGTTCTTAGTAGATATTGTTCATCCCTATAGTTAAAATTTTAAATCAAAATGTCCATCCAATTGTTGCACCTATCAAGAATTCGTTATTGATATGACTGCCAAAGTAGTATATCAATGGCTATCTTAATAGATGATAGGGATGTGTTGGACACATCACGCATAACAATGGTAGATTTAATCAAGCTATTAAAACGGTTTTGGGCTTGAGGACATAAGTGGTTGGGATTTTATTTCAGTAATGAAGGAACCTATACAAGACAATGGTGTCTAGGAAAACACACATGAGGCAGGTTTCTTAATTGGCACCCGAAAACGGGAAGTGCTCCCTCCCTCATGTGAGCCCTTGGGGCAGGTTGACATGGCCATGAGTCAAGTTGACGGAGGCATTCATTACTTGTTTTCATATTCAACAAACAAGAGTTACATAAGATGTAATTAGCAAAGGTGTTGCTTACCTATGTCATTAAATTTCTAGCAGTGATGCCAAAGCTCACTAGTGTTTGATGAATATGGATCTTGAATACTCACTATGTGTCTATAAAAGGGACATGAAATAGGAGTGTCTTTTATTAAAATGTTTAATAAAATTTTTATATAAACATAGTGCTTAGAATCTTTACATGTCTTTGTTGTAGTTCAATGGCACCTTCTCCTACTCCTGCTACACCTGGTCTTGCTTTGAGATCGGTTTTGGAAATGGAAAAACTTAATGGAACTAATTTTGTTGATTGGTATCGCAACCTGAGAATTGTTCTCAAGCATGAAAAGGACTATGTTCTAGAAAATCCAATTCCTGATGAACCGGCTGAAAATGCTCCTCGCAATTTGAAGGCAGAATACGAAAAACATGTTAATGCTTCTGTAGAGGTCAGCTGTCTCATGCTTGTCACCATGGACTCTGAGCTCCAAAAGCAATATGAGGACCAGATGCTTACAATATGATTGTGGGCTTGAAGGGCATGTTTGGGAATCAAGCAAGAGCTGAGAGGTATGGTATCTCAAAGCTTTTATTTGCTTGTAAGTTGGCTAAAGGCAGTCCAGTCAGCCCTCATGTGATCAAGATGATTGGTTCCATCGAGAGATTGGAAAAACTTGAGTTTTCCCTTAGCCTCGGTTTGGCCACAGCTGTTATTCTCCAATCTCTGCCACAGAGCTTTGAGCCATTCATTATGAATTTTCATATGAATAGCATGGAGAAGATCATAACCGAGCTACATGGGATGCTCAAGGTTGCCGAGGAAAGCATTAAGAAAAAACCCAATCATTTGATGATGGTTCAGAAAACAACTGCATTCAAAAAGAAGAAGGCTAAGGCTGGGGGAACGGGAAAGAGCAAGGGCAAGGGCAAGGGCAAGGCTCAAGATGAGATCGCAAGCCTCAAAACTAAGCTTCAGAAGTTTAAAGTTGGCCCTCAACCTGATACCCAATGATTCTATTGCAAGAAATCAGGACATTGGAAACGGAACTGCGAAAAGTACCTGGCAAATAAGAAGAATGGAAATGTGGTTTCCACTTTAGGTATTAATGTTATAGAAATTAATCTTGCTACTTCTTCACTGAGCTCATGGGTATATGATACCGGTTCGGTTGCTCACATTTGCAATTCGATGCAGGGGCTGATAAAGAGTAGAGACTTGGCAAAAGGAGAAGTGGATCTTCACGTGGGGAATAAAGCAAGAGTTGCTGGTCTTGCCGTTGGCACATACCCATTGCATTTGCCTTCAGGATTAGTTTTAGAACTCAATAATTGTTATTTTGTTCCATCTTTGAGTAGAAACATTATTTCATCTTCTTGTTTGGAACATGAAGGTTATGATTTCAGAATAAAGAACTTTGTTTGTTTAATATTTTTGAATGATATGTATTATGATTGTTGCCCCATGGTGGATGGGTTGTACGTCCTTAAACTCGAAGAGAAACCTGTCTATAACATTAATGTAAAAAGGCATCGGCTTAATGATTTGAACCCTACCTTTTTATGGCATTGTCGCTTAGGTCATATAAATGAGAAGCGCATGAAGAAGCTTCATGGTGATGGACTTCTAACCTCATTTGATTTTGAATTATTTGAAACATGTGAATCTTGTTTACATGGTAAGATGACAAAAGCCCCTTTCACAGGTTTTAGTGAGAGAGCGAGTGAATTATTGGCCCTAGTACATACAAATGTATGTGGACCAATGAGCTCGACTTCTAGGGGTGGGTTTCAGTACTTTGTAACTTTTACCGATGACTTTAGTAGATATGGATATATCTATTTAATGAGGCATAAATCTGAAACTTTTGAAAGGTTCAAAGAGTTTCAAAATGAAGTACAAAATCAACTTGGCAAATCAATAAAACACTTACGATCAGATCGTGGTGGCGAATACTTTTGCCAAGAGTTTGGTGATCATCTAAAGCAATGTGGAATTGTTCCGCAACTTACTCCGCCAGGAACGCCTCAATGGAATGGCATGTTCGAACGACGAAACCGAACTTTATTAGATATGGTTCAGTCAATGATGAGCCAAACAGATTTGCCATTATCCTTCTGGGGTTTTGCTCTAGAGACAGCAGCGTTCACTTTGAATAGGGCCCCGTCAAAATCCGTTGAGAAGACGCCATATGAGATATGGACTGGGAGAAGACCCATGTTGTCATTTCTCAAGATATGGGGATGTGAGGCTTATGTAAAATGTTTACAATCGGATAAACTCGTACCTAAATCAGAAAAATGCTTTTTTGTGGGGCATCCTAAAGAAACAAAAGGATATTACTTTTACAAAAGAAACGAGAACAAAGTTTTTGTTGCTCGAAATGGTGTCTTTTTGGAGAAAGAGTTTCTTTTAAAAGAAATCAGTAGGAGTGATGTGTATCTTGATGAAGTTCGAGAATCACATGAATATGTTCAAGCTACCACTGAACCTTCATAAGATGTACAAAGTGTTGTACAACTGTGGAAGAGACTCCATTCACGTAGGTCGGGAGGCCACGTCATGTACCTATAAGATATGGGAGTGACATATTATTGTTGGACAATGATGAGCCCACGACGTATGAAGAAGCAATGATGGACCCAAACTCCGAAAAATGGCTTGAAGCCATGAGATCCGAAATTCAATCCATGCATGACAATCAAGTTTGGAACTTGGTCGACTCTCCTGATGGTGTAAAAACCATTGAGTGCAAATGGATTTTCAAGAAAAAGATAGACGTAGATGGAAATGTTCAGATCTATAAGGCACGGTTGGTGGAAAAGGGTTTCAAACAAGTTCAAGGAGTTGACTATGATGAAACCTTCTCACCGGTAGCCATGCTCAAGTCTGTCCGGATCATTTTAGCTATTGCTGCATATTTCGATTATGAAATGTGGCAGATGGATGTCAAAACAGCCTTCCTTAATGGGAATTTATCTGAGGATGTATACATGATACAACCTAAAGGTTTTGTTGATCCTAAATATGCTAAAAGGGTATGCAAGCTTCAAAGATCCATTTATGGGTTAAACAAGTATCTCGGAGTTGGAACATTCATTTTGATGAAGTGGTCAAAAGTTTTGACTTTATCAAAAATGAAGAAGAGCCTTGTGTTTACAAGAAAGCTAGTGGGAGCGCACTTGTGTTTCTGATTTTGTATGTGGATGACATATTATTGATCGGGAATGATATTCCTATGCTTGAAGATGTTAAGACTTCATTGAAAAGGAATTTCTCAATGAAGGACTTGGAAGAAGCATGCTATATCTTGGGCATAAAAATCTATAGAGATAGATTAAAAAGGTTAATTGGATTAAGTCAGGAAACATACATTGACAAGATATTGAAAAGGTTCAATATGCATGAATCCAAGAGATGTTTCATGCCAATGTCACATGGCATCAGTCTCTACAAGAATCAGTGCCCTTCGACATCTGATGAGCGAGACAGGATGAGCAAGATTCCATATGCTTCAGCTATTGGGTCTATTATGTATGCCATGATATGTACACGCCCAGATGTCTCATATGCTCTAAGTGTCACGAGCAGATACCAAGTGGATCCTGGTGATGGTCATTGGATAGCCGTAAAAAATATCCTGAAGTACTTGAGAAGAACTAAGGGTATATTTCTTGTTTTTGGAGGTGAGGAAGATCTGGTTGCAAAGGGTTACACCGATGCAAACTTCCAAACTGACAAAGATGATTTTCGATCGTAATCCGGGTTTGTGTTTACACTAAATGGAGGAGCAGTAAGCTGGAAGAGTTCCAAGCAAAACACGGTGGCCGACTCTACGACAGAAGCGGAGTACATTGCGGCTTCGAAGGCTGCAAAAGAAGCTGTGTAGATTAATAAGTTTATCACAGAGCTTAGTGTGGTCGCTAGTGCCTCTAGTCTAATGAACATCTATTGTGATAATAGTGGTGCCATTGCACAAGCAAAAGAGCCTAGATCACATCAGAAATCTAAACACATACTCCGGCGCTTTCACCTTATTCGCGAGATTGTGGATAGAGGTGACGTGAGAATATGAAAAGTACATACGGAAGCCAATGTGACCGATCCGTTGACGAAGCCACTGCCACAGCCTAAGCATGAGGCGCACACGAGGTCTATTGGTATTAGATACTTAATTGATTGACTCAAGTGCAAGTGGGAGATTGTTAGTGTTATGCCCTTGAGGCAATCATTTAGATGATTGTAACATGACTATGTTTATGAATAATAATATGATTATTGGTCCAATGAATGTATATCATTGTATTGATTAACAAGTATGTGATGTGACTTGCTTATGAAGCTCTTTACTTATTGATGTAATTCGATAAATATCTCTGATCGGATATCATCGTATAGGACAACGATGAATAGATCAGCACATGTAGTGATCGATGATCATGTTTCATAGATCATGGGATATGGAGATATCATCTATACATTGTGGACGCATGTTGAAGAACATGAGTTAGATAGACCCGCAATGGGACACTGCGAGAATGTTTTATTCTTATGTGTCATCAGTGTATCTCATACATAGTAGATGTATAATCCTTAGACCTGAGATTGTCATATTCCCTACATGTGTAATAGTTTTCCTTGGGGCTATCAAACACTACTTCCTAACCGGATAGTTATAAAGGTAGCTTTCATGTTTACTATAAACGTGTAGAGAGAAGTGAGCAGTCAAGATGGAATTTGCCGCTCCAATGAAACGGAGATATATGATAAGGCCACTCGTGTGATATGATTAAGGAAGTGCATGGCCATGCCGTGATTGAGGAGTCAATCACAACTTATTAATATATCACAGATACGAGAGATGGATTGAATCATCAAATGATGACATGCTTCTCGCCTTGAGTTCAATCTTCATATACTTGGCAAAGAGATTATTACATGAGTACTTTTGATAGGTTCTGTCCGATTTGATCATAGTATGTTTGGGAGTTGGCATACTTTGCAAGGAGCCGCTACCAACTATTTGATTGAAAATGAGTTTTCCGAATCCATGTCCAAACGTACGTGAACCTGCAGGGTCACACACTTAATGGGCTGGGACGCATTAATTTGGATTGGATCCGTAATTAATGGACCTCGTGTGCTTAGCACGCTGATGGGCCCTGGTTTAGGGTTTCATCTCGTGGCTATATAAGGAGGGTAGGAGGGTGGGCGCAGGGTGTGCTTTCCCACGATTTAGAAGTGATTCACCCGAAACCCTAGCCTCCTCCTCTCGCTGCCCCTGCCGAGCGACCAGGTGCTTGCACACCGACGCACGGCGTTCAATCCCTGGACGTGTGGACTACTGCGGTGACACTGCTGCGACTGCGGCGTGGGAGGACGATCCACTCCATCGACGCAACGATTGCGGCGAGGACGATCCACTACATCGACGCGCGAAGGATTCCGCAATTGCGCGTCTAGTGGTAATTTAATCTGTGATCCCCTTCTTGCGAGTAGCTTTTTGGTTATACGGTAGATTTTTTTGTGCTAGTGTAGCATACCGCGTTCCTCTTCATTTTCTTCCATAGCCTCAAAGTGGGATATTGCAGACTGAAATCATACTTGGGCTTATTTTATTTGTATGCAGGTATTTAGGATTAGGAAGCAACCACTGCACAAATTGATTTGAGGCTTGGAATGTTGCCATAGACCAAGGTGCGTCCTTTTCATTGCTAAAAAAGACTGCACCCTCTTCCGTTTGCTTTCTTTCGTACATGCAGATTGATCCAATCTATAGTATCTGGGACCCCAAGAAACTGACCTGGAAGTGTGGGTGGTGATTAGCCATTTTATATCTATTTCACAAGATTTATACTTCATAAAATTGATTCTACCTAATGATGGTTGTTTGGCCTTTACAGCCATTTGTTGTCGTTTTATTCTTGCCCTATACATTTTCATTGCCTCTTCTATTGTCTGTACTCCCTGAAGCTCTAATCTTGCGATGAAATTTCAATGCTCTTGGGAGAACTGATTGTAAAAGTAATTTTATGGCTTGCCAAGATCTTCCTTTCCATCGCTGATGTGGGGTACAAAAGCCAGTTTGTTTACAAAGTTACGATTTAGTTACGATTGACAGGGCATCCCTTTTATTTTATGCCGCATAGTTTTTGCTCCCTCAACGTACAGTTCATTCTTACCTCCATATGCTTTGGATATATAACTAGAGCTTGGTCATACTATTTTCCCCTTATATTGGTCATACTATTTTCCCCTTATATTTTACAGTAGTTAAATATTTCATTTGTACATTATTCACAAAATGACTTGGAGAAACTCTGTTTTCTTTCATCTGACTGTTCCTCATATCAGTTTTCTTTCATGTTTCCCAGGTGTTACCTTTATAATCAAAGAAATGATATGCTGGACGTGGTAATATATCTGCGCTTGTTTGGATGCGGTGTTGATCATAAGGCAAAATGCTAGAGCTTGGTCTTACTATTTTTTGTGCCCATTTCTTGGAGTTCTGGCCCCTCCTTCCATGGGAGCTTAGAGCCTGCTGGGTCTATGCAAGTGACCATGAGCCAGAGCGGGTGAAGTCCTTTCATCGTTTTGTTTTCTTGGGTGATTCTTGATTGGCAAGGCCTCCCTTTTGCTTCGTGTGAGTTGACCTAGGTCGGAGTCACGTTCTTGGCTGTGGATTCTTGCGAGTTGAAGTTTTTGTCAGGTTTGTGTAGGGAATTTAGCCCTGCATTGTTTTTTCTGCTTGGAAATCGATTTCTTGGACCCATCTATTGTTGGGGGTGATTGATCAAATTAGGGCCTTATTTGGGAGCCCTATTCCCGGCCGGAACCAATTCTTTTTGTTAGGTCTGTGGTAGCAACTTCCATTTAAATAAGGAAAAGTTGAATTGTTCCTCAGGATTGTTAAAACAGTTTGGATCGTCTTGCATTCTACCACCTAGGGTTCGAATTCTCGAAGGTTTTCATTTTTAGTTTTTGGTATAACTGCGCTTGATTGGGTGTTTCTAGGACATTCTGCAAGCATAAAGATCCTTTTTTAAGGTTGGTGCTTGCATTATGATTTCGCTGATCTTATTTGTAAGGATCCGAATCCACTAATTCGGACCCACTGTGTTTACCGCATTAGTCCCATGATCAACACTAGTGCACACAGCTTAACATTGGTACATATCACATCATACTTAATGATAATAATAATAAGACTCCATTTATTGATATAACTAAGTGTATGATCTTATGACCAATTTAATTTGAAACAATTGTATATGTGAAATAACATGTAATAGAGTAAAATAATATAGCAATTTTATAAACATGGGTTTGACGTGATCAAAGTACAACTTGCTTTGGAATAGGTTCTGGTCTTGCTCTGAAAATTGATCTTGGTCGACGGATCCTCCTCCGAAGCGTCGAACAATTCAACGTCTACGCGAACCGAAGGAGAAAAGTAAATAAATTCAAAAACAGAGAGAAAATGAACTCAAAAAATAGAATAAAATCCACCATTAAATATATCTCACTTTTTCAAATTTTTAGAAATTTGAATCACATAAATCGGAGTTCGTATGAGGGCGATCGGGCCCTCCGAAGATTCAAAAATTCTAAAAATCAGAAAATTGAAAATCAAATAATAAACCAAAATATTTTTATAAAGAAAAACCGTATAATTGCGTCAGCATGACATCATGATGACATTAGCCCTAACCTGAAGCGCTCTCGTGCCGACACGCGTCCCCTCGGTCCACGGGCTTCCTCAGGTGCACGGTGGACTCAGTCCATGCGAATCTGTGTAAGATCGAGGATGTCGACTAGAGGAGGGTGAATAGGCAGCAATAAAAATTTCTTCTATGATTAAAGTCTCGCCTAAGTACCCTTATGTCAAAAACTAAATGATAATAGATGCAGAAGCGATAAACTAAGGTTTTAAAAATTTAAAGCCTAAATCAACTAGGCTCACTAAGTGCACTAGCTAATTATGTCACTACTCAAAAATATATAATTCTAAAGACAATCAAGCAATTTAATTCTAGGAATGTAAATTTCAACAATATAAATAGAGAATTGAAATAAAAACACAAAGAGACACACTGATGTTTTACCGTGGTGTTCGGAGACTTGCCGGTCTCCCCTAATCCACGTTGTGGCTAGCCAAAACCACTTTGGACCGGCTCCACGAATTGAGCACCCGCCTCGATTCGACTAGTGGTAGCTCTTTCCCCCTCCGGGTAGACGAGCTCCGACCTTCACAACTTTGCCGGGCTTTCTCACAATCTCCTTGAGAAGGTCATCGCGCAGACGCCTCCACACGCCGTCTAGGTGTTGGCAAACACTAAGAGTAATAAGCCGAGCCCTCTAGCTTGAGCCTCACCAAGTGCAACACATGCACAAGGGTGATCACCGAGTGCAACACATGCACAAGGCTTCCCTCAAGTTCAACACATGCACAAGAGGCTCTTAATCCTCTTCTAAATGCAACACATGCAAATAGGGCTCACTCCTAGCTCAAAAACCAAATGAAAGAGAGCAACACATGCACACAACTCCCACAAACCTTTCCCAAGGTCATCAAGCACCCAAATACCAGCCCCAAGGCTCCTTTTATAGCCTCCGCAAAGAAAACTAGCCGTTGGGGGGCAAAACGGGTAAAAAGTGTAGCAAACCCGGTGCTACTGCCCTACTAGGGCCGGTAGCACACGCCTTTAGGCCAACGGTCACTTTCGTGCATTAAAAACACCAAAAACTAGTCGTTACTCAGAAAATCCAGTGCTACCGGGCTTCGGGTGATAGCACCGGGCCTTTTTTCTTTTTCTCGGGCTAATAACTTGCATTCTGGACTTTTTACACCACCCTTTGGGCCGGTAGCACCACTCGGGCCGGTGCTACCGCCCATCTAGGGCGGGAGCTACCACTGGTACAGGCACTAAAACACTCATAACTTTTTACTCCGAACTCCGATTTAGGTGATTTTTGATTCTATGCGAGGCTTGTCACAAGGGCTAAAATCTCCACCCATTTTCAAGATTTAAGAAACCATAGATATTTTTAAATATCACAAAAATAAATACTCTAATGTAGTCACTCAAGTGCAAAATCTGATTTTCTCGAAATCCCTCACATGGACTTGATCAAGAGTGTGACTACAAGCTAGTAAGAGTCAATAAGATCAAATCTTATACCATTTGGTGATCAACTCATGACCAAAACAATTTGCAAAACACATTTGCAAATAAACCGAGAACCCATGAGATCAATCCTCTAGCCATGTAAGGATCAACACATGATCCCGACACTTTGCAAAACACATTTGCAAATGCCAACACATACTCTAGGATAAAAACCTTAACCTCTAGATTTTTTGCAAAACACATTTGCAAATAGAAAAATCATAAACTTTACTTAGCCTTGTGATGATCAACACATGATCAAATCACAAGCTAAAACACCGATGCATGAGCTCTCACCTTTTGCAAGACATGCAAAACTTAGCTCCATACAAAAACCACATAAACCAAATTACATGAGCTATCTCCCTTTTGCAACACATGCAAATCCATAGCTCCATGCAAAAACTAAATCGATTAAGATTCAATAAGAAGCGAGAATGAGCTCTCTTATTTGCATCACATGCAAATACTTAGCTCATGCAAGAACCAAATAGAGAGTGAGCTAGAGTGAACCGGATTGAGTTCATCAACATATGATGAAGCTCAAGCTAAAATACTTAACCCCTCTTAATAGTACGGCACCTAATTAGCAACCCGGTCTCCCATCCAAACATCGAGACTGGTAAAAAACTAGGAACACATCCTTAGCCCTAGCTAGTTATACCTTTGCCTCTAGCACATCCACTTGGAGCTTTTATGATTTCCATCTTCTCTCCAAGTCGGGATCTTCGTCTTGTTCATCAACACATGATGAACTCCCCTTGTCTTAGCTTCGGGATCCTCTTTTGATGCTCATCAACACATGATGACGTCCTTGTCCCGTTTATCCATCTCAACCTTGCACTTAACCTATTTCAAGCTTATTGAAAGTGTTAGTCCAAAACACATGGTTGTCTCAATCATCATTGCACTCCATTAACACATAATGGATGCTCCCAAGATCCTTTGATCTTTTCTTTTGATGATTGACCACAACCCAAAGAGAATTGATTGAAAAATTAATTGTGTCTTGAGTATACTAATGCAACTAATGCTTCATATACTCAAGAACTTTTGATTGCCCTAGTATCAACAAAGTGAACCATCAACACATGACTAGTTCTTTGTTGATTGAATGGCAACCGAACACAATTTAAATTGTATTTAAATTGTCATAAGTATATATTAACTACACAAGTTTCATATATTCAATTTGATGGAATCTAAAAGTAATGATCCAATTTATATGGAGTGGTGAAAAGGGATCAATACTCTTAAGACTATTAATTATAGAATAAACTCCGTTAGATGTGTGCATGCAAATAATTGAACTTGAATCAATATGCACATATTCAATTTTTGATTGCTTTGGAGTTTATCTTATATTGCCATGAGTATACTACAACTACAAAAGTTAAATATACTCAAGTGGTTATTTCAAAGTAATGATCCTTGATATAGAAAGATGAATTAGATCAATATTTTGAAACTTCAAGATTTAAGCATGAACTCTGTGGAATATATGAAACCAGGTATCTTCATGGTCGGCCCAGCATCGCCTGAAGAGAAGACAAGCCCAAGTAGAAGGCCCAAAGGATAAGCCCCCCGTCAAGCCTTGCTGCCGTACGGAAAGGGGGCACATCCTATAGACAGTTGTATGTATATTTAGATATAAAAGATACGGCTGTAATCCAAGTCGTTGATAGGGTAGATAAAGATGTAAACTCTATCTTGTAACCGACTAGAATCTAGTAACCGATCGGAATCTCCTAACCGATCAGGACTCTGTAAGCCGCCCCACCCCCGCTATATAAGGGAGAGGGCGGGCAACAACATAGACATCAAGCAATCGAGCTATCAAGCCATAGCACACACATCACGTATCGCCCAGAGCACACAGCGCTTTGAGCAATCCTAGATCCAAGAGATCCATATAATCCCAGCACACAGGATTAGGATATTATCTCCTCTGTGAGAGCCTGAACCTGTCTGAGCCTGACTACAAAAGTCGACAGTTGGTGCGCCGGTAGGGGAAGTGCTAAAATCTTTTCCTATAGACTCGATGGCAGCTATCGGCGGAATCACCGCCACCTTCGTCTCCCGCCAGGCTTTCCGCTTCAAAAGCCTGGACTTCGTTGCTGATACGCGCGGAGAGCTTGTCTGCCTGGTCCAAAACTAGATTCAATCTGATGGAGATCAGGCCAACCCATCTCAGGTATGCCGCTCTGATTCATTCAGCGAACCAGTCGGCATCATGAGGAATCGCTGCGACCTTCGTGGCGTCTTCGCGATAGAGGAGCAGAGGACCGATCTCCAACGGAGGAAGATCGTCTTCGTAAGGGTAAGGAGGTGCAGACGCGATCGCTTCGATCGTGTGGCCTCCATGTCCGCGAGGACATCCTGCAGTCCAGGTTGGGAGACCAAGCTGTCTTTCATACACCACTGCAGAACGTCGTCGCCTCCAAGACGCTTCTTGATACACTGGATCCAATGATTGCATCTGACAGCCCGGCAGCCCCGATCGTGGTCTAGATCAAGGCCATGGTGATGGCGGTAGCGATTCAGCAGAATCAGGAGAAGCCGGTAAGGGAAGCGCATTCACGCTCCCACGCGGCCACTCGTGTTGCTAGCAGTCGGATTGCAACCAGTCGAAATTCAGGCAGTCGGCGCCTCACACCACCAGTCGGAAACGCTCGCCGAATTCTCAACTACGACCTCCGCCAAGACATCACCGCCAGACAGCAAGAGCGGGACGAGGAAGAACGATGTGGGCGCCACGACGACTACGAGCGCTTCGGCACCGGCCACAATCGACGAAGTGATCGAAGGTACGAAGACTACGACGACCACAGAGACTATCATCGCCGGGGTCGAAACGACGACGATCGCCGAGTCATGGACTCGCCGCGCCGAACTCCACGCTGACGCGTTGAAGACAATCGCCGAGCCAGAGGCTCGCCACGCCGGTCTCCCCCTCATCATGATGAGAGATCCATTAACGGGATCCGAGCGTTCACTCCCCGGCTACGCCGAGTGGTATGGCCCGAAGGATTCAATCCCAAGGGCATCGTTAAGTTTGATGGGGAATGAGATCCGGAAGCTTGGCTGTAGGTCTATGCCCTGGCATTCAAAGCGGCCGGGGGCAATCAGAATGTTATGGCGAATTATCTGCCAGTCAATCTCACCCCCTCGACTCAAGCATGGCTCACGGGACTCCCTGCGAACTCGGTGGACTCCTGGAGCGATCTTTGCGATCAATTTACCACGAACTTTTAGGGAACCTACAAGAGACAAGGCACCCCGTGGGATCTATACTAGCTTCACCAGAAGAAGGATGAGACGTTGAGAGATTTCATCCGGCGTTTCATGCAGAAGAAGAACACCATCAGGAACGTATCTGACGCTGTGGTGGTGGCTGCCTTTCAGAAAAGGGTAAGTGATCTTGACCTGATCATGAAAATGTCCAGGAAACCCCCAGCGTCCGTGAAGGAGATGTTTGCGTTGGCCGACCGCTATGCCACAGCCTCAGAAGCCCTGGCCGAACGCCAAGAAGACTGCCCTCAACAGAGGAGTAAAGGTGACAAAGCCGAGTCCTCCAAGCACAAGGACAAGAAGCGGAAAGGCGAGGAGCTAGTTGCGGTAACAGAACGCAACCGGCCCCGAGCCATGCGGAGGGAGGCGCCCGATTATAATTCTGTTATGGATGTGATCTGTCCCTTCCACCCCAAGGGAAAGCACGCCGCCAAGGACTGCTTCACCCTGAAACGTTTTGCGCGGGAAAGCAACAAGCAGTCGGCCCCGACAAAGGATGAGGCAGCCAAAAAGAAGGACCATCCAGACGAGGATGACTACCAAGAGCTTGAGCAAGAGCTAAACTACATCTACGGAGGCTCCACTGGATACGAGTCCAAGCGAAAGCAAAAGCTCACCGCTCGGGAGATCAATGCGGTGGAACCAGCGACCCCCCAGTACCTTAAGTGGTCTGAAGTCCCGATCACCTTCAATCGCTCAGATCACCCCAACCGAGTTCTACATCCGGGTAAGTACCCTCTAGTGCTCGACCCTGTCATTCGCAGTGTAAAGCTCAAGAAGGTATTGATCGATGTAGGGAGCGGACTCAACGTCTTATTCACCAAGACCTTCGATGATATGAACATCCCCCGCTCCGAGCTAAGGCCGAGCACTCAGCCGTTCCATGGGGTGATCCCTGGGGCGTCTTCATTTTCACTCGGGCAGATTTCTTTGCCCGTTACTTTCGGTACCAAAGACAACTACCGAACCGAGTATGTAAGTTTCGAAGTGGCTGATTTCGAGACAGCGCACCACGCTATCTTGGGAAGGCCCGGTCTGGCTAGATTCATGGCCGAGACCCAGAAGCGTCATCACGGTTCGCAGCGACATCAAGCGATCTCTGGAATGCGACCGAGAGAATTGTGAACTTACTGAGCTGCAGGAGGCAACCGCCGAAGGAAAGAAAATCCAAATAGAGGCTGCCACGTTGCAAGAAGGCGACGTCCCGTCCAAAAAGCAGGCCACGTCAGGGATGAAGCCTGGTGAAGGAACCAAGAGAATCATTCTCGACCCATCCGACTCGTCCAAAACGACTCTGATCGGGTTAGGGCTCGAGGACAAATAGAAAGGCGCGCTCGTCACCTTCCTCCAGGCTAACAGGGACATCTTTGCCTGGAAACCATCCAACATGCCGGGTGTCCCTAGGGAGGTGATCGAGCATTCTCTGCACGTTGACGAAAAAGCAAAGCCAATCAAGCAAAGGCTTCAGCGGTTCGCTCCAGATCGTCGGAACACCATCAAGCAGGAGATCACCAAGCTTTTAGCTGCAGGCTTTATAAAAGAAGTGTATCATCCAGATTGGTTGGCAAACCCTGTACTAGTTCAAAAGAAGAATAAAAGTTGGCGATGCGTTGATTATCTTGATCTCAACAAGGCATATCCGAAGGATCCTTTGGGCTACCTCGAATTGATCGTGGTTGACTCGACCACGGTGCGAAATTCTAAGTTTTCGATGCTTACTCAGGGTACCATCAGATTCGCCTAAAGGCAGAAGATCATATCAAGACTTCATTCATCACGCCTTTTGGAGCCTTTTGCTATACCACGATGGCGTTCGGGCTAAAAAATGCTGGTGCTACGTATCAGCGTGCAATACAGCGGTGTTTTCATGCCCAGCTCGGGCGCAATGTGGAGGCATACGTGGACGCTGTCGTGGTGAAGACTTGGGAAAGGAAGGAACTTATCGCCGACCTGACCGAGACGTTCGAGAGTCTAAGGGCTTTCAGCATGAAGCTTAATCCCGAGAAGTGTGTTTTCGGAGTATCTTCGGGAAAACTGCTCGGGTTTATCGTATCCCAACGAGGCATTGAGGCCAACCCAGAGAAGATCAGGGCCATATCAAATATGGAAGCGCCGACTTGCCAGAAAGCTTACAGGGTGCATGGCCGCACTCAGCAGATTTATTTCCCGACTGGGTATGCGAGGTATGCCATTCTTTAAACTCCTCAAGAAGCAGGACAAGTTCCAATGGACGCCAAAGGCACAGCAAGCGTTTGAAGATCTAAAGACCTTCTTAACAACGCCCCCGATCTTGGTTTCGCTGATGCTAGAGGAACCTCTGCTACTTTACATCGCTAAGCAACGACTCATGTAGTCGAGATCGCGGTCATCGTAGTTAGGAGGAGCGGCCACGGCAAAAGATCCAACACCCGGTCTACTTCGTCAGCGAGGTCCTGAGTGAATCTAAGGTGCGGTATCCGCAAGTACAGAAATTATTATATGCCGTACTTCTCACATCTCGCAAGCTCAAGAACTATTTCCAAGAGCATGCTGTTTCGGTGGTCACCTCCTTCCCAATAGGAGATATTCTTCACAACCAGGAGGCCACCGAGAATTGCAAATGGGCGCCGAGCTTGAGCTTTTGATATCCTTTTCAAGCCTCGCACAGCTATCAAGTCTCAAGCACTCGCTGACTTCACTGCCGAGTGGACGGAACTTCAAAATCTGGCGGTTATCAAGGAACTCGAGTATTGGACGATGTACTTCGATGGTTCCCTCATGCTCAGCGGCGCGGGGGTTGGTATTATGCTCATATCACCAAGTGGAGAAAGATTGAGGTGCGTTCTGCAGATACTTTTTTCCGCATCAAACAACGCCGCCGAGTACGAGGCACTCATCCATGGGCTCCAGACGCCATATCGCCAAGATCCGACCTTTGGCGGTCGCGGATATTCAATGCTCGTGGTCAATCAAGTGCAAAAGAATAGTCCCGATCGAAGACAACATGGCTGCCATCGCCAGAGGTACGCAAGTCGAAGGCAACTTCGATACCGAACTCGCTCATGTGCTCCGTCGGGACAATGAAGCAGCAAACGAGCTGGCGAAAATGGGATCCTGCCGGTCTACAGTGCCTGTGGGAGTATTCGTTGAAGAAATTCATAAGCCCACGATTAGCACTCGGTCAAAGACAGACGCCCCGACGGAGACAAACGTTGAAGCTGAAGTTCTAGTCATTACCCCCGATTGGACAGCTCCATATCTGAACTATTTGTGAAGGGCGACTAACCACCAAGACCGCGTGCAAGCCGAACGAATAATGCGCCGAAGCAAGAGCTATGTGGTGATCAGGGAAGAACTCTATCGCAAGAGCTCCTCTGGTGTACTACGACGGTGCATATCAGAACAAGAAGGAAGAGACCTCCTCAAGGAGATCCACTCGGGAGTCTGCGGGAACCACTCGGCATAATCAACCCTAGTTGGTAAGGCTTATCGTCAAGGATTTTTCTGGCCGACTGCTATCACTGATGCGAAAGACATCGTCTGTACATGCGAAGGATGCCAGTTCTTTGCACGACAGATGAATAAACCGGCATAAGAGCTACAAACTATCCCAATCACATGGCCGTTTGCGGTCTGGGGGCTGGACATGGTGGGACCTTTGAAGAAGGCCTAAGGCGGTTATACTCACCTCTTCGTGGCAGTCGATAAATTCACCAAATGGATTGAGGCCAAGCCAGTTGCCACAATCACAGCTACAAAGGCTAAAGAATTCTTCCATGAAATTGTGGTTAGATTCGGCGTACCAAACCGAATCATCACGGATAATGGCATCCAATTCAGAGGCAGCATATTTCAAGACTGGTACGGCGAACTCGGCATAAAGATCTGCTTCACATCAGTAGCACACCCCCGAAGTAATGGGCAGGTTGAGCGAGCCAACGACATGGTTTTACAAGGCCTAAAGGCAAGGATTTTCGATCGTCTTAAACCATACGCCACTCGGTGGGTCAAAGAATTGCCTTCGGTACTCTGGGGGCTGCGAACCACCCCTAGCAGAGCAACCGGGCAGTCACCTTTCTTCCTGGTGTATGGATCAGAGGCGATCCTCCCTACCGAGTTAGAATTCGGATCCCCACGGGTTCGGAGCTATGAAGAAGTCGCTTTGGAAGAGAGCCGGCAAGAAGACCTCGACCGACTGGAGGAAGCTAGAGACATCGCAACAATTCAGTCGGCAAAATATCTTCAGGGCTTACGTCGCTATCACGGACGCAATGTGAGGAGCCACGTGTTCTCTAAAGGAGATCTGTTCCTTAGAAAGAATCAGAAGTGCGAGCATAAGCTCTCCCCAAGCTGGGAAGGCCCTTACGTCATCGATGAGGTGATACGCCCTGGAGCTTATAAGCTCAAGCGTGAAGACGGCACGACAGTCAGCAACACTTGGAACATAGAACAGCTACGTTATTTTTTCACTTGAACTTTGTAATTCAATTGTTTCTTTATGAATAAATGTTCGCTCTTAAAGTTATATTCGTTCAAACTTCTCGTAATTTATGCGTCCGAGTGCTTCGCTCCTACGATGTTAAGACTCTAAGACATGCGTCATGAACCACGCCTCATAGCCTGGGGGCTGAACTAGTCGGATAACGATATGTCAAAACCACTCGGACAAAGCAGCATACTTAAAAGACAAGATGCATGAACAAAGAAATTTTTTCATATATCTCGTTTATAGCTCCAGAGTTTCTACAATGGCCGAGAGGCATCCTTGACTTCCTCCCGCAGCTCATGCCCGATCTTCATCTACATTGCAGGCGTAGCCTTCCTTAACGGCTTCAAGATCCACTCGGGGATAGAGCGACTTGGTGATTGCCAAAGCCTGGCTAGCACCATTGGTCGCTGTCTCCTTCAAGAGTTTCTTGAGCGCCTCGGGGGCTTCCTCCAGTTGAGAGATGACCTGACCCCTGCTGAGTGGCCTCTCACCTCCGGGATGAAGCGAACTCAACAGCGGCTCAGAGGCTTCATGAAGCCTGGCGCAAGACGTCTCAAGGGCTTCGACTTTTTCGTTAAAAATGGCGTATTGCGCCCGCGTTTTGAGTTTATAATCGGCAAGACAGAGTATTAAGAAGTACCAAGAAAGCAACGAAGACATGGGAGGTCCAAGCTGCCAACCATACCTTCTAGCTCCTTCTTCGAAGTTTTAAGTTGCCCCTGGAGCTTTACATTAGCAGAGTCCCGAGCTGACACGAAGATAAGAAGATCAAAAAGACAGATGATTAAATGAAAGCATGAGATGGTCTGGGAAATATCTACCACGAAGGGAGCCGACGATATCTATCTTCTCTTGCCGAAGAGTCTCCTTCTCAGCCCGCAACGCCTGGACCTCCGACCGAAGAGCTCGCAGCTCGACTGCATGTCCAGCCTTGATCTGCTCCAGTTCGGCCAGATAATCCTGGCGCGTCCGGACCTTCGGAAGCATCTTCTGGAGGTACTCGGACTTCTTCTCGGAGCGCTCCCCTAATTTCTGTAAACATCATAGGGAAAGGTGACTACGTGCTGACTGGTGTAAGCAAGAAGACGGTGAGAATAGAGAAAATTTTACTCGGACTAGGCGTGCACAAGCAGTGGCATGACTGTAAAAGTCTTTCCTCTCCCTCTCCTCCTCCGAGTCATCTAGGAGCTTCAAGCCATCCTCCTCATCAACCCACACACTCGACATGAGCCGGGCGAGCAGAGTCGCGCGAAACCTGGAGATCTCCTCAACCCTGGGACGGACGGGGATGGGCTCCAAGGCAAGATAGCCCGACATCGAGCACGAGGAGTCGGTGAGGGCGACTGAGGCTCAGAGGGCGCTCCTGTGTCCCCAGGGAAGCCCCCCTCAACCAAGACATGAACCTCAGCGGGCCCAGCTTCTTCAGGAGCCCTAGATGGTGTCCCGACAGGAGCATCGAGCGAAGGATTCCTATGAGAAGAACTGTCAGTAAATAAGCCGGCGAAATGCGTCAAATGAGAGTCAATAAGGTGACAAACCTGTCGGACTTGTTCATCCTCATCGGGGGTTTCTTCCGAGTGGCCGAGCTGCTCCCGAAAGGACCACTCGGGGCGGTGTAGACTGGTACACAGGCTCTGTCAGACCCGAACATGAGATTCGACCTCTCTGTATTCTCGTGCGACCAGATCACGCTTAGCACACACAATCATACAGGTTGCACATCATGTATATTCACTAAGATATAAGAATAATTAGTGCAAACATGTATATAAACCGAGTTGTACGACCTTATGGTCTCCTTATAAATAAGACAACCACACAGGCTTACATTATTCAGAGAAAAGAAATAGCAATGAACATAAACAAATGTCGTGGAAGCCTTCATCTTGCCACAGCAACCGATCGGGCTTACCCCTAGTTGCTCGGGTCCTCAATGTACTCCTCCTCCCAAACCGTGTAGTCTCCTCCACCGATGTTGGGGTTGATAAGCAAGGTGGGATGAGTACACAAGGCACTCAACAAGTAATGCACAGATGCAACGCTATTACTATATGCAAAGCTTATTCCAAAGGTTGGGCTTAAATGGTTCTTTTGCATCAACAAGATTTTTAAACCAAGATCTTATTTAAATTAAAGCAAAGTGGAATAGTTATAAGTAATACTAATTTCTTCAAATGGTTTTTCATCAAGATTCTCAGACACACCTTAATAGCTCATTTTTAACACTTGGCACACACCACCCCTTCCACGCTTTGTTTATGAAAATCTACCCTTGATCTGTAATCCCGAGCAATGCTCAATACCGTGAGCACGGCTATTCAATAGTTTTGACACTCTGCAGAGGTTGTACACTTTACCCACAAGATACACCGCCACCACACAGTGATTGTCCGCAACAAAGCTTTTCAGAACCTCTACCTTAACTAAAGAACCTCTCCAGTATTGCCTTCACTATCACTTCCTCACACAGAGCCAAGTATAGGACCGCCAATCACCGTTGGATGGGCACCAAGCCGAGCACGTGCACGCCCCCATACAGATACACCCCCTGTATCGTCACCCCGAGGTATCGAGGAAAGATATCGTAACCCTAGTCAACTAGGTCTGTCCCATATCGCACATGTGGTTGTACGGTGACTCAGATCAAAGGCTTGCAAGGTGAAGTCCTTAATCCACCAAGGCAAGACTTCCAACACTCAACAAGGCACACAGCCCATTGTGGCACACAGACTCACAACACTCATCAACCCACCGCCACACAGCCCACTCAGCACACACCTCTTGCCACTTGCCTCGGCCTAAATCATTTCCCACCCATTGATTATTGTGCAACACATGCCAAAGAAAACTCAACATCGGTACGGAACCACACAGGTCACTGTACCTCAATCTCATCATGTGGCATCATCACACCACTTTTCAAAATACATTCAATATTCCATTAGTCAATTTTGTAGCATTTTTCTGAAAGATCATTCATGACTCGTTGTAAGGCTAAGCATCTACTCACTGCCTAGCCTCCGTGTTGGCACAATATTAGCATCCAACTAATATAATCAAACTTAGGGTGACAATGATTTAGGCATAAAATTAATAATTCAAGGTGGCATAACAAAATGGGTTGATTAACTACATTATCCCAAATCAATTTAAATTCATTTTAAATAAATAAGCATGCATAGTTTCAAAGCATAAACTACATTTTAAAAACCTGGGATCAAAATGATCAAAGCATCACTTGCCTTCAAAGAGTTGCTGGTCGTGTTCAAGCTTGGTCTTGAGCGACTAATTCTTCCTCGAAACTTTCCAAAAAATTTGCGTCTCACGCGAACAAACAAAATATACAATAAAAATCTAATACAGAGGACTAAATGGCCTCAAAATTCAAATAAAATTCATCATTAAATAGATCATAATTTTATGAATTTTTAGAAATTTGAATCACCCAAATCCGAGTTAAAATGCAAAAGTTATAGTCATTTGAAGTTTGAATAAAATCAAAATACAGAAATTAAGAAATCCGATTTTTCCCAATTATTTTTATACTGAAAATTCGCATTTATGACGTCAGCATTGCATCATGATGACGTCAGCACATAAAAGAATTTCGCCAAAATATTTTTATATATAATATATTTATGACGTCGCCGATGACGCCAAGACGCACGCGGCGCCTCTAGTGCCGCCACGCTGTTTTCGTTCATGGGTCGGGTCCACGGTTCGGCTCGTCCACCGTGGATCGGCAAGATCGGTTTTTGCACCGGTGACGCAGCCGTGGAGTCGGCCGACGATCGCGCAGCCAATCCCGCGCGACACGCGGCAAGATCCGCATCGCCGCTCATCCAACGGTCGGATTCACCCCGCGCGGTTCGGCGACGCTTCACACTCCACGCCCCACGCCACGCATCCAACGGTGCGCCAACTCAACGGTCGGATCTGGTCTCAACCTCGCCAACGCCACACGCGCCCGCACGTGATTCGATGGGGGTGCGGCGTCATCTCCGCCAGACGCTCAAATTTGAACGACACGGATCCGCGCGCCACCGATCTACTCACACCGCCGCTCGGATCTAAATCCAACGCCCACGGCACCGAGCCGTTTATATTCAACTCGCCACGCGGCACAATCTCACGCTGCTCACTAACGATCCAACGGCTAAGACAAAAACATATCGCGAAACTAGATCTAATCCAAGCCGTCGCTCTAGATCTAACGATCAAGATCAACTAACGGTAAACCTTAGGGTTAATCCGCACCGCCCATAACGCATCTAACGGCACCGATACAAACTAAATGTAACCAGAGAAGGGCGACGTGGCACGATCCTTACCCTCCTTGCGGATCCGACGGTCAACGATGCTCGAGTCCGGCGATGGCGTGCGGCGGTGCAAGCTTGCGGAGATGAGGAAGACGACGAGTCGACGGCGCTTCGCTGGTTCCCGGCGAGAAGATCTAGCGATTCGACGCGGCTTGACTCGGCAAAGTGCACTCGTGACCTCGGCGACGGCGGGAATGGACCGACGGCCAAGCAAACGGCGGAGAACAATGGCGGCGCAGAGGAACAACTACGCGAAGCTCTCGTGGTCTCTAGAGCGCCTCGACGACGCGGCGAGGAGTCAAAAGACGCAGCGAAGGAGCTCACGACGCGCTACTCGGTGCACTTTAAGGGGCCTCGGCGTGCGCTACTGTGTCGCAAAGAGCGGAAACGGCCGACGGCATTAGCTCCGGTGATCTCGCGAAGACGACCGACGTGGCCTCTCTCGGCACCGCTCGCGACGATGATCCGAAGGTGCACGACGCGACGACGTGGCTCACTCACGTGCATCCGATCGGATCGAACGGCTCGGACGGGCGACGCTAGGGTTTCGCGCGGTTGGGCGGCGACACGCACAAGAATGGGCTCGGCCCATTCATCGCTCAACTGATTTTAAAATCATTTCACATTTAAAATAATTCTAGAAATTCAATTAAATCATTTGGAGCTTTTAAAATAGCGAGAAAAATTCTAGAAAAATTCCGAAATTACTTTGAGATATTTGGAACTCAATTAAAATATTTGCAATAAAACTTTGCAAAACTTTTCCATTATTCAATTGTTTTCAAGAAAAGCCCTATTTGAATAAATCCAAATAAATTTAAATAAATTCCCAAAAAATTCACAAAAATAAAAATACTCCAAAATTTAAGTTAGAGCAAAAATTAGGTGTTACAAACCTCCCCTTAATGTAATCTCGCCCCCGAGATTCGTGGTCGTCTACGAAATAGGTTAGGAACTTCTTCTTCGATCTTCTTCGCTCCCATGTTGCTTCACTTTCCGAATGGTTGCTCCATTGAATTCTGCAGAAACGTGTTGACTTGTTCCTTGTCTCTCGGTCCATTACGCCCGTAATCTTCATCGGATGTTCTTTGTAGGTCGATCTTCTTGCAGCTCAATTGCCTCCAAAGGTGTTTGCTCTTCCGTACTCAAGACACTTCTTGATTGTGATACATGGAATACATCATGCACTCCGCCAAAGATGGCGGTAACTCAACCGATAAGCAACTTCACCTCTGCGGCTCAAGATCTTGAATGGTCCGATATATCCGGTGCGAGCTTTCCTTTGCATGGAACCTTCTAACTCCTTTGAGAGGTGTGACTCTAAGGTACACAAAATCTTGAGTTCAAAGCTCGGTTCCTGCGACGGTTGTCAAGATAACTCTTACGCTTTGATTGTGCAATCTTCAATCTTTCCCCGATCAGGCAATTTGTTCTTCCACTTCTCAAGAATGTCCGGTCCAAAAACATGTCGTCACTGTCTCATTCCAATTCAATGGTGTTCAACAGACCGACCATACAAAGCTTCAAATGGAGACATCTCAGAACTACTCGATAATCGTTGTTGTAACTAAACTCAAGATAAGGCAAACACTTGTCCCATGAGGTTGAATATGCTAAAGCGCAGCTCTCAACATATCTTCCAATATCCGTTAACCCTCTCGGCTTGACCATCCGTCTCATGGATGGTAGGTCAGATCAAGTTCAAACGAGTCCCCATTGCCTCATGTAGCTTACCCCAAAACTGGAGGTAAATTGGGTACCTCCGTCCGACACTATCTTCTTCTGCACTCCGTGCAAGCGCACGATCCGTGCCATATAAAGTTCTCGCTAACCGGTCTCCTAATAAGTGGTTTTCACGGTATGAAATGTGCCACTTTAGTTAAACGATCTACTATGACCCATATAGAATCATATCCACTTTATGCTCGGGCAATCCGGTTATGAAATCCATACCAATTTCTTCCCATTTCCATTCGTGTATCTTTAGGGGTTGTAATAGCCTCGCTGGTCTTTGGTGCATAGCTTTGACTCTTTGGCATATGTCACATAATGCAACATATTCGCGACTTCTCGTTTCATGCTTGGCCACCAAAATCTTTCCTTTAAATCTTGATACATTTTCGCACTTCTGGATGAATTGAGTACATGGAGTCATGAGCCTCCTCCGTAATTAATCGCTTAACTCCTTTTTGTTCGGCACACAAATGCGCTCTTTAAACCACATAGTACCTTGTTCATCCAGGTTTGAAATCTTTGCTTTGCCTTCATCCATTTTGCCCTTAATTCTATTGATCTTATCATCATCTTTCGCGCCTTCCCGATCCGATCTTCCAGTAGGTCTTACTTCCAAAGTTGCTAGGAATCCTTCCGTACCATTTCCAGTTCTAATTTTCGAAATCCTTACACAATTCCACCGACTGTTTCCAACAAAGATATTTACACTGTGGTTCTTTCGCATATGCTCGCCACTACGCTGGCTTTACCAGATGGTAGTGAATTCCACATTATAATCCTTGATTAACTCTAACCATCTTCTTTGCCTCATATTTAGGTCACTTATGTGAAGATATACTTAAGACTTTTATGATCTGTATACACTTCACATCTATTTCGATGAGATGATGACGCCATATCTTTAGTGCATGCACTACGACAACTAATTCCAAATCATGGGTTGATAGTTCTCCTCATGTGGTCTCAATTGCCTCGATGCATAGGCAATTACCTTCCTATTTTGCATCAACACGCATCCCAATCCTCGACGCGATGCATCACAATAGATGTCAAGCCTTGATGAACGCCGTAAAACTAATACAGTGCCGATGTTAATCTCCTCTTCAACTCCCAAAACTCTTCTCACACTCAAAGGCCCATAAGAATTTCTTTTCCTTTTCAACAATTGCGTAAGTGGTCTCGCAATCGTAGAGAATCCTTCGATGAATCGACGGTAATACCCCGCCATTCCAAGGAAACTACGGATTTGGGTTACCAACTTGGGTTGCTCCCAATGCGAACCGCTCCACTTTCTTTGGATCTACCGCAACTCCCCGCCGCAGTCATTATGTGTCCAAGAAATTCAACCTTATTCTTCCGTAAATCACATTTGCTAAATTTCGCAAACAATCGTTGCTCTCTCAACTTTTCTAGGACTAGCCTCAAATGCTCGGCGTGCTCTTCGCTGCTTTTGGAATAGATAAGGATATCATCTATGAATACGATTTATTTAACTTATCCAAATATTCCATAAAAACCTTATTCATTAAGTTCATGAAATATGCGTGCATTTGTCAAACCAAAAGACATCATCAGTAAACTCAGAGTGTCCATATCTTGACGAAAATGCGTCTTGGGATATCCTCCGATCGGATCTTCGCTGATGGTATCCCGATCGGAGATCAATTTTGAGAATACTCGCGCTCCTCAACTGGTCAAACAAATCATCGATCCCGGTAGCGGATACTTATTCTTTATCGTCACATCATTGAGTGCACGATAGTCTATACACATCCTAAAACTCCCGCCCTTCTTCTTGACGAATAGGACAGTGCTCCCCATGGCGATGAACTAGGTCTTATAAATCCTTTTTCCAGTAGTTCTTCAATTTGCTTCTTCATTTCCACCAATTCCTCTCGTGGACATCCCGTAAGGTCTCTTAGCTATTGAGCTGTCCCTGGAACCACTCTATCACGAACTCAATATCTCTATCTCAAGCGGCATTCCGTAAATCTTTCGAAAACATCCGGATATTCATTGACTATGGAAACTTCTTCTAAGTCGATACCTTCATGTCGTTGACCATCAATTGTCCATCTCGCATCGATTTTGCTTCAAATTCAATCTTCTTTCCATCCGGCTCTCGACCGATATGACTCTTTTTCCACAGTCAAAGATCGCTTTGTGTTTGGTTAACTAATCCATTCCTGTGATAACATCCAAGGTTTGGGTATTAAGGATGATTAAGTTCGCTAGAACTCCACTCCATTAATTATTAGTCTTACCCCGTAACATCCTACTTTAGATCGGAGTTCGATCCGTGGATTGACTATGAGCACACATTTAAGATTCACTATTTCCATATCATTTTGAACAGCAAAATCTCGGAAATAAAAGAATGCGGTTCGAATCAAATAAAACAAGAGTCGGTATCGAGTTTACTAGAACTTACCCAAGACAACATCGTGGCGTTTTGCACTTCATCCGTCAGAATGTGGTTGACTCGGCCTCGTGCAGTTCCTTGGGATGGAGTTGTTGTGCGTTGATGCCCCATGTTCACGATTGGCGCGGAGTCCTTGCCGTGTGTTCCTGTGTTAAAGCGGACCGGTGACACCTCCTTCTTAGGGCAATTGTTGGCAAATGCCCCATTTCATTGCAATGATAGCAACGCCTTCCCACCGCTCGAGAGGTTCCTCCACTGCGTGCCACGCCTGGCCGAGTCTCGAACATTCTCGACCCATCGGGCGATTTGCCAGCAGTGGTGCCCTATCATTGCCTCCGGGTGGTACCGATGAATGCTGGGGTGCCGCCCTCCGCCTCGCTTGCCCCGACGACCTCCTTGTTGCGCCATTCTCGCTTCTCGTTGTCATCCAACTCTCGGCGCTTGTCCTCTAAGATAAGAGCTTTGTTAACTAGCTCTTGGAAGTCGTGGAATGTGGGTGATCGCCCCACTGCATCCTCGCATTCAATCCCTTCATGAAGCGGATTGTCCGCCTTATCCGTAGCCACGCCCTCCGTGCGTAGCGTGCGCTTGGGTGAATTTGTTCGTAATCGCCACCGATCGCCCTCGCTGAGGCTCCTAATTCCTCCTTTTGAGATCCATGATACCCTGCACATGGTATCGGGCGAAAGTCGAGGTGAATTCTCCCACGTGATACTGTGGGTCCTCATTTGTCGCGCAGGTTTTCCCACCATTCTGCGCAGCCCTTCGAGTTGATGAGAGGCACAGAGTACCCTCTCATGTCCTACACACCGGGTAATGTGCGCTTCCTTTCAATTGTCCTTAGCCAATCGTCCGCCCCAGTGGATTGGCGTTGCTCGAGAAGGTAGGTGGACGGGTTCTCATAAACTCCGACAACCTTGAGTAGGGGTGTGGTCCATGGTTACCCCGGCTTGAACATTCGCAGCAGCCTTGGTTGGATATCTCACGCATGGTTTGAACCATCGTGTTCATAAGTTGAGTCTGGCGAACAAGAAGGCTCCTGTGTTCTCGTGATATCGACTGCGGCGGTTGAGGAATCGGCTCTTCATTCTCGTTGTCCGCCGTTAGCTCCACTCCACTGGCTCCAACATTTCCACGTGTCCTCACCATCTGCTGCAAGCTTCCAAGGTTAAGAAAAGAAGAAAGCATAGACGAGTAAAAGAACTTATGTGGGGAAACAGTGTAACTTAAATTATTTAGCCACTTTATTGATATAATATAAAGCAAGATGGTTGCTCACAAGTGCCTAAGGGCAATGCAACGATATCTGAGACACTCACAACGAAAAACAAGTAAGCAAACATAGGACTCTATGACGACTCACACCTAATGGTGACTCAAGAAAAGACGCGACTCAATTATTCGAGTCTCAACACTACCTCGACTAGACTCGATCACCATCGAGCCAACCCGGCCGCGGCTCCCCGAGCATACATCGTGGGTGCTCGCATCGGGCGAATCGATCCTCAAGACCTCACTGCACTGGTGCAAAAGACCCCATCGACTCTGCTGGTCCCGGCTGCTCGCCTCCCGTGACCGGTGCCTCCCGCCTCGCTCCTCGAACCGGATCATGTAACTCTGTGGATCGCTCGTGCTCGGGTCCGCATAAAGCCATCTCCAACTCCCCTGGATCTTCTCGCATGGAGTGGGCTAAGCCTCCCGCACTGGATCTCGCCCCGTGACCTCGTCGCGGGTCCTCTCGCAGCCTCCCGGACTGTCTCGCCCAAGGCGTCCTCTGGTGATAACTCGCCGGGACCCGAATTTGCAAATCCGACCTCCGTGTATAACGCACTAGTTCAGATCACGCTTAGTGCACACAGCTCAACATAGATGTTATCACCACACACACAAATGAATATAGCATAAACTTCAATAATTAATGATAATCGTTGTCTTACATGAATAATGCCTCATGTGGCTTAAATAAGAAACAAAGAAATAAGTAGCAATGAAAAATAAATAAGCGTAGTAGCCTTCCGATTTACACAGCAACCGACGAGGCTCTGACCCTAAGCATTCGTGATCCAAATAATCCTCTTCCATGAATGGCGTAGATTCTTCCTCTTCCAAGTTGTGTTGTTGGGGTGAGTACATAAAGCACCCAACAAGTTGTGCACAGAATGCAAGTCTAATATTCTATATGCTTTGGCTTAATCCAAAGGAATGGCTAATATGGCTATTTTGCGAAGAAAGAAAGATTTAACAAGAATACAAGAAATAGATTGAAAAGCAAGAAACCAATAACAAGAATTAATAGATTCAAAGATTTATGAAGTAAACCAAGTTTCCAACCCTAAATCAATTTTCCACTTCCCATGGCACCCGCCATCCGAACAAGTTTTTGTTTAACAAAAGTCTAACCCTTAATCGTAATTCTCGAGCTTTGCTCAATACCGTGAGCACGGCTATTCGAATAGATTGTACACTCTGCAGAGGTTATGCACTTTACCCACACGATACAACCAAACACCACCAAGGCGAGTGATCGTGAATAAAGCCTTTACAATGCTACACCTAGACCCAAGATCGCCGCTAAGGTTTCAACATCAAGGGTTAAACCACCACAACAGGCCCCCTCTTGCGCCATGTGAGTTAAACCGTGAACCGGGACTCACTATTCACCACGACAAGATCAAATCTAGGTTTCACAAATTATTCAGCTAGGCTGTCCCATTCCAAACATGTGGTTGCAAGAGAGACTCAGGTCAAAGGCTTGCAAGGTTAAGTCCTTAAAGTGATTAAGGCAAGACTTCCACATACCCCCGCCAACCCCGCCCACCTTGGCACACCGCCTTGCCACTTGCCCCAATCTAAATCATTACCACCCAGCTTGATTACCAAGCACCACATGCCATCAACATTTCAATCTAGATGTGTGACCTCCTCGCCACAACAACTTGATATCACTGTGTGACGACACATGACACACCAATTCATAAACATTGTTCCATATTCCATTAGTCAAAATTAAGTATCAACATTCGGACACATGTGATGACGTGGCATGGCTAAGCAATCTACGACGGCCTAACTAGTCCCATGTTGATTATTAATATTAACCAACTATAATTCCACATCCTAGGGTGACAAATAGATCATGGCATAAAATTGACAAGGTATGATTTAATTCAAATAGGCATATTATCTAATTCCCAGATTAATTGAAATCATTTATACATATAAAATATCATGCATAAAGTTTAAGAGATAAAATAGAAATTTGGTGAAAATTAGGTGAAACATGATCAAAGCACAACTTGCCTTGGAGTAGGTGCTGGTCTTGATCTGAGCTTGGGTCTTGAGCGACTAATCTTCCTCCGGATCACCGAGCGGCTCAACGCTCACGCTAAACGATGCCAAAATAGCAAATAAACACCAAACCAGAGAGCAACTAAACTCCAAAAATAAAATAAAATTCACCAATAAATAGATCTTGATTTTAAATTTTTAGAAATTTGAATCACTAAAACCGAGTTAAAATGCAAAAGATATAGCCTTTGAAGTTTGAATAAACATCAAAATACGTAAAATAGGATTTCGATTTTTCTCAATTATTTTTCTATTGAAAAGATTTTATTGCGCCACGACGCCACCGACTCGGACCAATCAGCGTTGACACGTCGCTCGTCCATGGACTCGGTCCATAGAACCGCCTCGGTCCCCGTCCACCGTGGACGCGCCCACGGCGCCATCGCGCACGACACGACACGCGGCCAGCGCATGGATCGGTCGCCACTCTCGCCGCGCCGATGCTCGACACGCGTGCATCCACGCGATGATCTGACGGCCACCGATCTACCCCTACGTGTCACTAACCTGACCGCTTATCTTAGATCTAACGGTCCATCTTACCGGAGAGGTTCACCGCTGATGAGGATGACGCGGCGCGATCTGAACGGTTCGACGAAGATCCAACGGCTGCGCGAAGCTTCGAGACACGGCGGCGGGCTTGCAGCGGAGCGGAGGAAGACGACCACCCGAACGGCGTTTCGACGCGATTCCGGCGAGAAGAAGGACAGACTCGACGCGGCACGACGCGAGGAACTCGGATCTGGAACCGATTCGGCGAACGGCGGCTTGACGACGGCGGAACTCGAAGAAAACCGCAGCGGCGAAGAGCAACTCCGAGAGCTCTCGCGAGGCTACGGCCGGCGACTCAACGGCGGCTAGCATCGGCGGATGCGCTCGATGGCGATCTCGAGTGCGGTCCGCGCTTTAAATAGCCTCGCGAACGCCGTAAAAGGCAACCCTAAAATCACGCGGCGGCGGCAAGAAGCGGCGCGGATTCGAAACCGAATCGAGACGATGATCGCGGTCCGTCCGACCGCGATGAACGGCCGCGATTCCCAAACGTGATACGATCCGATCCGCTCTTTCCAAAATCAACGGATGCGATCGATCTTTCCAAACGACGCAAGGAATCCTCACCGCGCGATCTTGATCCAACTACCAAGTCGCTAGGGTTTCGCGAAAGGAGACACCGTCGATCCGATCCAATGGTCCATACGCGAGGCGGCGGGGAACGGGCTAACGGGCCGCACCACGATGGGTCAGCAAGATGCACAAAGGCTTTGGGCTTGGCCCAAGATCGCTCACTCGATTTCCAACGCTGATTTAAAATAATTCCCAAATTAGATTAATTCATTTAAGGCAATTAAAATATCGGGAAAATCCAAGAAAATTCTCATAAATACTTTGAAACATTTCGACTCAAATAAAATATTTTGACAAAACTTCATATTATTCTTATCTATATATAATTAGTTTTCACCAAAGGTTCAATATACTTAATTAAAATAAATTCAAATAATTTCGAAAATCCAATAATTTTAAAATCACAAAATGCACGTGAGCGAAATTATAAGTCAAATTTTGGGATGTTACAAACCTCCCCATCTTAATGTAATCTCGACCGAGATTCAAGGTCGACTAGGAATAGGTTTGGAAATTCGACTTCAGATCCTCTTCACGCCCCAGTTGCCTCATTCTCTAATGGTTGCTCCATCGAACTCGCAAAACGAATCGACTTGTTCCTCGGTTCTCGCGGTCCATGACATCCAAAATTTTCATTGGATGTTCTTTGTAGGTCAAATCCTTCGCAACTCAATCTCTTCCATAGGCGCTCGCTCACTGCACCAAGACACTTCTTGAGTTGTGACACATGGAACACATCATGCACGCCGCCAAAGAATCGGCAATTCCAACTGATAAGCAACCTCCCCTCGACGGCTCAAAATTTTGAACGGTCCAACATATCTTGGGGCAAGCTTTCCTTTAGCGTGGAACCTTTTAACTCCTTTTAGAGGGGTAACCCTAAGATACACGAAATCTTCGGGTTCGAAACTCAAATCACGGCGTCGATTATCTGCATAACTTTTTTGTCTTGACTGCGCGATTTTCAACCTGTCTCTTATCATGGCAACTTGCTCTTCAGCTTCCTTAAGAATATTAGGGCCAAATATCATACGCTCCCCTGTCTCATTCCAATTCAGTGGGGTACGACAGGCACGACCATATAAAGCCTCAAATGGCGACATCTGCAAACTAGCCTGGTAACTGTTGTTATAGCTGAACTCTGCATATGGTAAGCATTTGTCCCATGAAGTGGTGTAGGCTAAAGCGCAAGCTCTTAACATATCTTCTAAAATCGATTTACTCTTTCGTCGACCATTACCTGGCTCATGGATGGTATGCTGTGCTAAAGTTCAAACGCGTTCCCATGGCTTCATGCAATTTGTCCCAAAATCTCGAGGTGAACTGAGTACCTCTGTCTGACACTATTTTCTTAGGCACACCATGCAAACACACGATTCGGGCTATGTATAATTCTCGCTTAGGTCTCCGAGTAAGTTGTCTTAACAGGGATGAAGTGAGCAACTTTGGTCAATCGATTCCACAATGACCCATATAGAATCATACCCATTTTGAGTTCTTGGCAATCCGGTGATGAAATCCATACCGATTTCTTCCCACTTCCATTCTGGGATTTTTAGCGGTTGTAGCAAACCTGCTGGTCTCTGATGTATTGCCTTAACTCTCTGGCATACATCGCACAAGGCAACGTGCTCGCGACTTCACGCTCATATTCGCCACCAAAACCTCTCCTTTAAGTCCCGTACATCTTAGCGCTTCTCGATGAATTGAATACTTGGAATCATGAGCCTCTTCCAAAATCAATCGCTTAAGTTCGTCTGTTTGGCACACAAATGCGCACTCGAACCACATGGTACCTTGGTCATCCACGGTAAAGTCCTTTGCTAATCCTTCATCCTTTTAGCCTTGATCCGGTTGACTTTCTCATCATCTTTTGTCCTTCCCGAATTTGATCTTCGAGCATTGGCTTCACCTTCCAAAGCAGCTAGGAATCCTTCCAAACTACTTCAGCTTTAAATCTTGCAATTCTCCGCACAGCCTCGATCGTCCTTCCCGCACCATCATATTCGCCACGTAGCTCTTGCGACTTAAGGCATCGGCTACTACATTTGCTTTTCCTGATGGTAATGAATTCCCATGTTATAATCCTTGATTAATTCCAACCATCTCCTTTGCCTCATATTGAGATCTCGATTGAGTGAAAATATATTTCAAACTCTTATGGTCCGTATATATCTCACATCTATTTCCAATGAGATAATGACGCCACAATTTCAAGGCATGCACCACGGCAACCAATTCCAAGTCATGCGAGGATAATTTCCTTCATGTGGTCTTAATCGCTTTGACGATATGACCACCACTTACCCTCTTGCATCAATACGCATCCAAGACCTCGCCTTGACGCATCACAAGATATATCAAAGCTATTTTCAACATTAGGCAAAACCAACACGGGTGTTGTCAAACGCTTTAATTCTCAAAACTCTTATCACAACCTCGTGTCCATGAAAATTTCTTTTCCTTTTTCAACAACCGAGTAAGAGGTCTCGCAATCGTCGAAAATCCTTCTATGAACCGCGATAATATCCCCGCCATTCCCGTAAAACTACGGACTGAGTGATGACTTTGGTTGCTCCTAATGCAACATCGCCTCCACTTTGCTTGGGTCGACAAAGAACTCCTTCTCGCAGTCATGACATGACCGAGAAATTCCACCTTTTCCTTCCAAAAGTCGATTTATCGAATTTAGCATACATTGTTGCTCACGCAGCTTTTCCAACACTAGCCTCGATGATTTGCGTGCTCGCTTCGGTCTTTGAATATACCAAAATATCATCTATGAACACAACAACAAACTTGTCCAAGTATTCCATGAAAATCTTATTCATCAAGTTCATGAAATATGCTGGCGCATTGGTCAATCCAAAAGACATGACCGTGAACTCATAATGTCCGTATCTTGAAGAGAATGCGGTCTTTGGAACATCTCTCGCCTCAATCTTTAGTTGATGATATCCTAACGAAGGTCTATCTTGAGAAAACTCCGGCTCCTCTCAACCGGGTCGAATGATCATCAATCCTTGGCAATGGATACTTATTCTTAATTGTCACTTCATTAAGTGCACGGTAATCAATACACATTCTAAGGCTTCCATCCTTTTCCCGACAAACAAAATCTGGCGCCCCATGGCGATTTAACTTGGTCTTATAAAACCTTTCTCTAATAACTCGTCGATCTGTTTCTTCATCTCCACCAACTCATCGGTAGGCATCCGATAAGGTCTTTTTGCTATTGGTGCGGTTCCTGGTGCTAACTCAATGACGAACTCGATGTCACGGTCTGGCGGCATTCCCGGCAGATCTTCTGGAAATACGTCTGGATATTCCCTGACTACTGGCACGTCCTCTATGACGACGGTTCTCATGCTATTAACCATTAATTGACCACCACAAACTGCTGTTGTTTGAAATTTCACTTTCTCTTCTCTTGGGCTCTCAATGGATACAACCCTTCGACCACAATCCAAAACTGTCTTATGCTTGGTTAACCAGTCCATTCCCAAAATGACATCTAAAGCTTGGGCATCTAGAATAATCAACTTCGCTAGGAACTCTATCCCATTAATTATTAGCTTCACCCCCAAACACCCGAGGTTAGATCTTAACTCGGATCACGGGCTTGACTAGCATCACACACTTAAGATTTTTCATGCTCAAACCATTTTCGATGCAAAAGCTCGAGAGACAAAGGAATGCAAGCTCTGAATCAAATAATATCACAGGTGTAATCGAGTTTACTAAAACTTACCCAAAGACGACGCCCGATGCTTCTCGGACTCCATTGGCGGTGATGTGGTTGACTCGCCGAATAGTAGCTTGAGGCGCCGCTCCCGCTCGTCCGGCTCCTCGATTCGCCTCCCATCATCGGTGCCTTAGCAGTGTCGTTCCTAGGTTGAAACGCGACCGGCGTGATACCTCCTTTCCGGGACATCTATTAGCATAATGCCCTGACCATTGCAATTGTAGCACCTTCCGCGGCCGATCACGATTCCTCCTTGAGCATTGTTACCTTGGGCCGGTGTTTGATAACTCGTCACGGTGGTCGCGGTGCGTGTGTTGTTGGTTTGTTAACGACTTGCGGTTGGAACTTAGCAAACCGCTATGGGTCATCCTCATTCGCAGTGGTTAGGGCGCCCACTGGTTAGTCATCAAGCGCATGCATTTTCCCCAAGCTCCTTGCGCTTATCCTCCGTAATCAAAGCCTTGTTTACCAATTCTTGAAAATCGGAAAAGTGTGGGTAATCACCCCACTTGCGATCCGAGTTTAATCCTTCATGAATCGGATCGCTTAGCCTTGTCCGTCGCTACATCTTCGTGGAGCATAGCGAGCTAATGCGTGAATTTGTTCAAGTAATCACCACCGGTTGGCCTCCTTGCTTAAGCGCCCAATTCTTCCTTTTCAGTCCATCATTCCTTCCGCACGTGGTATGCTGGCGGAAGGCCGTTGTAATTCTTCCCACGTGATTTCCATGGGTGCCTCATGAGTAGCACAAGAGTTCTCCCACCATTCTCGCAATTGTTCCCTCAAGCCGATGGGATGCATAAAGAACCTTCTCATGCCCTTCACATTGCGTGATGTACAACTTCCTCTCAATGGTTCTCACCAATCATCCGCTTCCAAGGGGTTGACGCGTTTCGAGAATGTTGGCGGTCGGGTCCTCATAAAGTCCGATAATTTGGAATAAGGACGAGGTCCGCCGCTATTAATCTGAGCAATGGGTTGTTGATCGCAGCCATATTGGTCATCTCACGCATCATTGTCTCGTGATCAACCGAATCGCGCAGCGAGAAAAGCTCCCAAGTTCTCGTGATATCCACCGCGGTGCTTGATGCGGTGGTGCTCCTTCGTTGGGATTGTTGCTGGCGCAGACCACTTCAAGCTCCGCTTTTGCTACGGTGTTCACCATCCGCTTGATTGCTTCTTGGGTTAGGAAAGATAGATGTAGCATAGATAAGATGCAAGAATTTCTAAGGCAGGGAAACAGGTTAAACCCAACTTAAATAATCTTTATTGATACTTGGTATGGTTGCTTACAATGCCTAAGGGCTTTGCAACACATATCGCACACTCAAAGAACCAATTAAGAACCAAACTAAACATGCAACCTTAACGCCTACTAAAAGGTAAAGGCTAACTTAAAGACGCGACTCAACACTCGAGTCTCAACACAACTCTAAGATCGACTTCACTCATCCACCACCTGGCCGAGACCGATCCGTGCATACACCGTGGGTGGGGGTGGCATGGGTGCGAACCTATCCCGTGACCTCTGCTGGCTCCTCGTGCTCCCACTCACGCCTTCCGGTCTTCTTCTTCCTCTTCTTCTTCTTGGCGACCTCATCCGGCCTGGACGACCTGGTCCGCTATCTCCTCGGCCACCGCAAGGCCTCCTCCAACTCATCGATGACTCGCCGCGGCTTCACGGGTCTTTGAAGCTCTCGCCCGCCACTCGGCGCCACACGCTGTCCCCCCGCCTCTGCGCAGTGTCCTCAGTGATCCTCCGGGCGGTGGCAACTCAAGAAGGTGTCTCGCAGAACACTCCCCTCCACGATTCGCCGACGCCGCACGCCTGCATCGTTGGGTGAAGTCGAAACACGGTGTCACGAAGCTCGTAAGCGTAGTCGGCAATCCGTCGAGAGCAAGTCCGCGCCTCTCGAACTCCCGCTCGTAAGTGAATCTCCGGCGGTGATGTGGATCGGTGCCGTGGTCTCGCCGCACTCTTGAGCGAAGATGATCACCTGCGTAAGAACCCCGATGCACACCGCTGACGCCCATTGCTTCCTCGGTAAAGCGGACGATCAAAGTCTCCAATCACTTGAAGAACTCTCCACGGCTCCATGGCGAGCCACCCCGCCTTAGACTCAAGGATCGAAGATCGGCATCTATTCAAAACAAAATTTTGAATAAGATCTCCACTCAAACAACAAAAAAAAAAGAAGGTAATTTAGCAAGGATGAGAGTAGAGGGATGAGATAAGCCAAGAGTTTCTTATTAGTAAATTTTACCTTTTTCTTTAGAAAATAATTTTGGACACTCCTAAGAGATACCAACTACCTAGGCAAAGACCTATAGTCAAGATGGCTCGATACCACCTCTGCGGGACCCGAATTTGCAAATCTGACCTCTGTGTATAACGACTAGTCCAGATCACGCTAGTGCACACAGCTCAACATAGATGTTATCACAATCACACACAAATGAATATAGCATAAACTTCAATAATTAATGATAACTGTTGTCTTACATGAATAATGCCTCACAGGCTTAAATAAGAAACAAAGAAATAAGTAGCAAATGAAAAATAAATAAGCGTAGCGACTTCGATTTACCACAGCAACCGACGAGGCTCGGACCCTAAGCATTCGTGATCCAAATAATCCTCTTCCATGAATGGCGAGATTCTTCCTCTTACAAGTTGTGTTGTTGGGGTGAGTACATAAAGCACCCAACAAGTTGTGCACAAGAATGCAAGTCTAATATTCTATATGCTTTGGCTTAATCCAAAGGAATGGCTAATATGGCTATTTTGCAAGAAAGCAAAGATTTAACAAGAATACAATAAATAGATTGAAAAGCAAGAAACCATAACAAGAATTAATAGATTCAAGATTTATGAAGTAAACCAAGTTTCCAACCCTAAATCAATTTTCCACTTCCCATGGCACTCGCCATCCGAACAAGTTTTTGTTTAACAAAAGTCTAACCCTTAATCAGTAATTTTTAGCTTTGCTCAAGACCGTGAGCATGGCTATTCGAATAGATTGTACACTCGCAGAGGTTATGCACTTTACCCACACGATACAACCAAACACCACCAAGGCGAGTGATCGTAATAAAGCCTTTACAATGCTACACCTAGACCCAAGATCGCCGCTAAGGTTTCAACATCAAGGGTTAAACCACCACAACAGGCCCCCTCTTGCGCCATGTGAGTTAAACCGTAACCGGGACTCACTATTCACCACGACAAGATCAAATCTAGGTTTCACAAATTATTCAACTAGGTCTGTCCCATTCCGCATATGTGGTTGCAAGAGAGACTCAGTCAAAGGCTTGCAAGGTTAAGTCCTTAAAGTGATTAAGGCAAGACTTCCACATACCGCCAACCCCGCCCACCTTGGCACATCGCCCTTGCCACTTGCCCCAATCTAAATCATTACCACCCCAGCTTGATTACCAAGCACCACATGCCATCAACATTTCAATCTAGATGTGTGACCTCCTCGCCACGACAACTTGATATCACTGTGACGACACATGACACACCAATTCATAAACATTGTTCCATATTCCATTAGTCAAAATTAAGTATCAACATTCTGACACATGTGATGACGTGGCATGGCTAAGCAATCTACGACGGCCTAACTAGTCCCATGTTGATTATTAATATTAACCAACTATAATTCCACATCCTAGGGTGACAAATAGATCATGGCATAAAATTGACAAGGTATGATTTAATTCAAATAGGCATATTATCTAATTCTCAGATTAATTGAAATCATTTATACATATAAAATATCATGCATAAAGTTTAAGAGATAAAATAGAAATTTGGTGAAAATTAGGTGAAACATGATCAAAGCACAACTTGCCTTGGAGTAGGTGCTGGTCTTGATCTGAGCTTGGGTCTTGAGCGACGAATCTTCCTCCGGATCACCGAAAGCGCTCAACATCTACTAAACGATGCCAAAATAGCAAATAAACACCAAACCAGAGAGCAACCAAACTCCAAAAATAAAATAAAATTCACCAATAAATAGATCTTGATTTTACAAATTTTTAGAAATTTGAATCACTCAAACTGAGTTAAAATGCAAAAGATATAGCCATTTGAAGTTTGAATAAATCAAAATACAGAAAATAGGATTTGATTTTTCCAATTATTTTTCTATTGAAAAGATTTTATTGCGCTACGCCGACGCCAGCCCCGACTCGACCAATCAGCGTTGACACGCCGCTCGTCCATGGACTCGGTCCATAGAACCGCCGTCCACCGTGGACGCGCCCACGGCGCCGCGCCGCGCCACGCGACACGCTGGCACAAGATCGATCGGGTCGCCACGCCGCCCGCGCCGATGCTCGACACGCGACGTGCATCCACGCGATGATCCGACGGCCACCGATCTACCCCTACGTGTCACTAACCCGACCGCTTATCTTAGATCTAACGGTCCATCTTACCGAGAGGTTCACCGCTGATGAGGACGACGCGCGCGATTCGAACGGTTCGGCGAAGATCCAACGGCTGCGTGAAGCTTCGAGACACGGGCGGGCTTGCACCGAGCGGAGGAAGACGACCACCGAACGGCGTTCGACGCGATTCGACGAGAAGAAGGGCAGACTCGACGCGCACGACGCGAGGAACTCTGATCCGAACGGATTCGCGAACGGCAGCTTGACGACGGCGAACTCAAGAAAACCGCAGCGCGAAGAGCAAACTCGAGAGCTCGCGAGGCTACGTGGCGACTAACGGCGAAGGCTAGCATCGCGGATGCGCTCGATGGCGATCCTCTGAGTGCGGTCGCGCTTTAAATAGCCTCGCGAACGCCCGTAAAAGGCAACCCTAAAATCACGCGGCGGCGACGCAGCGGCGGCGGATTCGAAACCGAATCGAGACGATGATCGCGCGTCCGTCCGTCCGCGATGAACGCATCGCGATTCCCAAACGTGATACGATCCGATCCGCTCTTTCCAAAATCAACGGATGCGATCGATCTTTCCAAAACGACGCAAGGAATCCTCACCACGCGATCTTGATCCAACTACCAAGTCGCTAGGGTTTCGCGAAGGAGACAATGGTCCGATCGGATCCAATGGTCCATACGCGAGGCGGCGGGGAACGGGCTAACGGGCGCACCGCGATGGTCACAAGATGCACAAGGTCGGGCTTGGCCCAAGATCGCTCACTCGATTTCCAACGCTGATTTAAAAATAATTCCCGAAATTAGATTAATTCATTTAAGGCAATTAAAATATCAGCAAAAATCCAAGAAGATTCTCATAAATACTTTGAAACATTCTGGACTCAAATAAAATATTTTTGACAAAACTTCATATTATTCTTATCTATAAATAATTAGTTTTCACCAAAGGTTCAATATACTTAATTAAAATAAATTCAAATAATTTCTGGAAAAATCCAATAATTTCAGAAAATCACAAAAATGCACGTGAGCGAAATTATAAGTCAAATTTTTGGGATGTTACAATAACATACCTCGCCAGGTGGGTGATCGTGGCGTCCTCCTCCACGAGCTCCATCCTGTCAAAACGATTGTCTCGACGCGGATGGTGACGAAAGACGGTGCCCTCCAACTCTGTGGAGTAAGTGCGGGCAATCTGCCGCATCGCCTGTCGTGCCGTCTCCTGGATTCCGGCCTCAAAAGAAGACCTCCTGACCGTGATGTAGATAGGACGGCTCTCCCTCGTCCTCTCCCGAGCATACACTGTGATCTTGACATCCCAGGCGACGCCAAGTCCCGCCTGCACCACCAAGTCCTCGACATGCTGGTCTATCAAAACCTCCGAGCAATCGCATCATACGCCATAACTCCATGGCGATCCTCGGTCACGCGCCTCCATAGGTATGGATCATCCTCATCCGCCAAAATAAACCTTGTTTAAATTAAAGAGAATAATAAAAATTCAAAGATAGGTATGAAACAAGAGAGAAGAGATAAGTCAAGATTTCATTGATATTCTTGCTCAAGTTGATTAGGTCTTTAGAAAATAGTTTTACCTCATAGGCACAACCAAACTAGGGTCAAGTTCTACAATCACCGCTCGATACCACCTCTGTCGGGACCCGAACTCGCAGATCCGACCCTCTGTGTATTCTGTGCTACCCAGATCACGCTTAGCACACGCATCATACACAGGTTGCACATCATGCATATTCACGAAGATATAAGAATAATTAGTGCAAACATGTATATAAACTGAGTTGTACGACCTTATGGTCTCCTTACAGATAAGACACCACACAGGGCTTACATTATTCAGAGAAAAGAAATAGCAATGAACATAAACAAATGTCGTGGAAGCCTTCATCTTGCCACAGTAACCGACTGGCTTACCCCTAGTTGCTCGGGTCCTCAATGTACTCCTCCTCCCAAACCGTGTAGTCTCCTCCACCGATGTTGGGGTTGATAAGGTGGGATGAGTACACAAGGCACTCAACAAGTAATGCACAGATGCAACGCTATTACTATATGCAAAGCTTATTCCAAAGGTTGGGCTTAAATGGTTCTTTTGCATCAACAAAGATTTTTAAACCAAGATCTTATTTAAATTAAAGTAGTGGAATAGTTATAAGTAATACTAATTTCTTCAAATGGTTTTTCATCGAAGATTCTCGCACACGCCTTTAATAGTTCATTTTAACACTTGGCACACACCACCCCTTCCACGCTTTGTTTATGAAAATCTACCCTTGATCAGAATCCCGAGCAATGCTCAATACCGTGAGCACGGCTATTCAATAGTTTTGACACTCTGCAGAGGTTGTACACTTTACCCACAAGATACAACCGCCACCACACGGTGATTGTCCGCAACAAAGCTTTTCAGAACCTCTACCTTAACCAAAGAACCTCTCCCAGATTGCCTTCACTATCACTTCCCTCACACAGAGTTGAAGTATAGGACCGGCCAATCACCGTTGGATGGGCACCAAGCCGTAGCACGTACGCCCCATACAGATACACCCTCGTGTCTGTCACCCCGAGGTATCGAGGAAAGATATCGTAACCCTAGTCAACTAGGTCCATCCCATATCGCATATGTGGTTGTACGGTGACTCGATCAAAGGCTTGCAAGGTGAAGTCCTTAATCACCAAGGCAAGACTTCCAACACTCAACAAAGGGCACATGACCCATTGTGGCACACAGACTCACAACACTCATCAACCCACTGCCACACAGCCCACCAGCACTGACCTCTTGCCACTTGCCTCGGTCTAAATCATTTCCCACCCAGCTTGATTATTGTGCAACACATGCCAAAGAATAACTCAACATCTGACGGAACCACACAAAGTCATCAGACCTCAATCTCATCATGTGGCATCATCACACCACTTTTCAAAATACATTCAATATTCCATTAGTCAATTTTGTAGCATTTTTCCAAAGATCATTCATGACTCGTTGCAAGGCTAAGCATCTACTCACGGCCTAGCCTCCCGTGTTGGCACAATATTAGCATCCAACTAATATAATCAAACTTAGGTGACAATGATTTAGGCATACAATTAATAATTCAAGGTGGCATAACAAAATGGGTTGATTAACTACATTATCCCAAATCAATTTAAATTCATTTTAAATAAATAAGCATGCATAGTTTCAAAGCATAAACTACATTTTAAAACCTGGGATCAAAATGGTCAAAGCATCACTTGCCTTCAAAGAGTTGCTGGTCGTGTTCAAGCTTGGTCTTGAGCGACTAATTCTTCCTCGAAACTTTCCGGCAAATTTGCGCTCACGCGAACAAACAAAATATACAATAAAATCTAATACAGAGGACTAAATGGCCTCAAAAATTCAAATAAAATTCATCATTGAATATATCATAATTTTATGAATTTTTAGAAATTTGAATCACCCAAATCCGAGTTAAAATGCAAAAGTTATAGTCATTTGAAGTTTGAATAAAATCTGAAAATACAGAAATTAAGAAATCCGATTTTTCCCAATTATTTTTATACCGAAAATTCGCATTTATGATGTCAGCATTGCATCATGATGACGTCAGCACATAAAAGAATTTCGGCCAAAATATTTTTATATATAACATATTTATGACGTCAGCACGACACGTGGCAGCCTCTAGTGTCGCCACGCTGTTTTCGGTTCATGGCCGGGTCCACGGCTCGTCTCTCGTCCACCGTGGATCGGCAAAGACTGCGTTTTGCACCGGTGACGCAGCCGTGGCGTCGGCCGAAGATGCGCAGCCAATCTCGGCGCGACACGCTGCAAGATCCGCATCGCTCGCTCATCCAATCGGTCGGATCTCACCCCGCTGTTCGGCGACGCCGCACTCCACGCCCCACGCCACGCATCCAACGTGCGCCCAACTCAACGGTCGGATCCGGTCTCAACCTCGGCCAACGCCACACGCTGTCGCACGTGATTCGATGGGGTGCGGCGTCATCTCCGCCGACGCTCAAATTTGAACGCAGACGGATCCGCGCCACCGATCTACTCACACCGCCGCTCGATCTAAATCCAACGCCCACTGCATACCAGCATTTATCGCTCAACCGCCACGCGGCACAATCTCACGCGCTCACTAACGATCCAACGGCTAAGACAAAAACATATCGCGAAACTAGATCTAATCCAAGCCGTTCGCTTTAGATCTAACGATCAAGATCAACTAACGTGTAAACCTTAGGGTTAATCCGCATCGTCCATAACAGATCTAACGGCACCGATACAAACTAAATGTAACCAGAGAAGGGCGATGTGGCACGATCCTTACCCTCCTTGCGATCCGACGGTCAACGATGCTCGAGTCCGGCGATGGCGCGGCGGTGCAAGCTTGTCGAGATGAGGAAGACGACGAGTCGACGCGCGTTCGGTGGTTCCCGGCGAGAAGATCTAGCGATTCGACGCGGCTTCACTCGGCAGCGTAATCGTGACCTCGGCGGCGACGGCGGAATGGACCGACGCTAAGCAAACGGTGGAGAACAAGATGGCGGCGCAGAGGAACAACTACGGCGAGCTCTCGTGGTCTCTAGAGCGCCTCGACGCACGCGTGCGAGGAGTCAAAAGCCGCAGCGAAGGAGCTCGTCGACGCGCTTACTCGGTGCACTTTAGGGGCCTCGACGCGGCGCGCTACAAAGCGGCGCGAACGAGCGGAAACGGCCGGCGGCATTAGCTCCGGTGATCTCGCGAAGACGACCGACGTGGCCTCTCCCGGCCGCTCGTGCGACGATGATCCGAAGGGCACGACGCGACGACGTGGCTCACTCACAGCATCCGATCGATCGAACGGCTCGAACCGGCGACGCTAGGGTTTCGGCGCGGTTGGGCCGGCGACACGCACAGTAATGGGCTCGGCCCATTACTGTTCAACTGATTTTAAAATCATTTCACATTTAAAATAATTCTAGAAATTCAATTAAATCATTTGGAGCTTTTAAAATAGCAGAAAAATTCTAGAAAAATTCCAGAAATTACTTTGAGATATTTGGAACTCAATTAAAATATTTGCAATAAAACTTTGCAAAAACTTTTCCATTATTCAATTGTTTTCAAGAAAAGCCCTATTTGAATAAATCCAAATAAATTTAAATAAATTCCCAAAAAAATTCACAAAAATAAAAATACTCCAAAATTTAAGTTAGAGCAAAAATTAGGGTGTTACAGCTCCTCTCGACCACCCGAGTCCCTCAGAGTCGACTGGCAAGGTCATGGGCTCATTTGAAAGGGAGCCGACAAGACCGGCTCGTGGCCGACTTGCCTCGGATCTTGGGACCACTAGTCGGGCGCCGGAGCTTCATGGGGTCCTTGAACACCGTCTTCTTCCCTTTCTTGGCGGCGGGATCTCCCACAGGAGAGCTCGCTGGCCGCTTCGGGGAATCGCCTATACGAGTGGGCATTTCCGGAAGAGGCGCGTCGCTAAAGAAAGCCACTCGATCCTTGAAAGGAAGATTAAAAGTCAGAAGTCATTCAAGAGACGGATGTAAAAATCTACCGGCAAAACTTTCTCACCTCAGGAGGAGAATTCGATGCAAAGAAGGCCTTCGGAAATCTGGTGGGCATCTCGACGCTCGAGATAAAAAAATCGCCTACTCGAGCAAAAATCTGCTCTTTCGTTATTAAATCAGACAATTCCCGGGTCGGATCGTCCCTTCCCTCAAACTAATACCCCAGATGGTCGCGCCTTCAGTGGGTGAATCCGCGAGCAACGGCGAAGGGCCGCACCAACCCCGTGAGGCCCCTTCCTTTAATTTGCCGATGAGCACCAAGAGGTCCCTGCACTTGATCCATGTTGCAAAGCGCCACCAACAGAGGACCAGAGAGAGACACCTTCGGCCGCGCCACCGATGAAAGAAGGGAGAGCTGGATCAGGATTGGAACAATAAAACCACTCCTGGTGCCAGCCTTTATTTGAAGACTTGAAAGGAATAGCAAAATACGATTTCTTCAGCCCCTCCCGAAGCGGGAATCCGGCTCCCCCAATTACCTTGGGGTCGCTCTTCGAGGGATAGGGCTTCAGAAGGTAAAAATGGCGGAAAAGATCAAAATGAGGACAGATGCCCAAGAAGGCTTCGCAAAGGTGAATAAAGATAGAGATTAGCAATATAGAGTTGGGATTCAAGTTCACCAACTCGATTCCATAGAAGAAGAGAAGGCCACGGAGAAAAACGCAGGCCGGTAGACCCAGCCCGCGCTGGAAGAAAGACTCAAATACCATGACTTCTTCAGGACGAGGAGTGGGGATAGATTCACCAGCAGCCGGCCGAGTGGAGATCAAAGCCAAATCTCGGAGGACCCCATCTTTCAGCATGGACGTTTCTCCTCCGTCGTGATCGAGGTCGTCCAATCCTGGGGTGAAGGCTGCGAGGAGGAGACCTTGGAAGCAGGAGAAGACATCTTCGAAGGAGAGATCAATGGCGGCGCGAAAATGCGAGCGCAGCAGCGGATAACCCTAGCGGCGGAGAAATCGGAGAGACAAGGAAGCAGAAGGGGCAAGAGTGCGCGGTGGAAAGAATGAACCGTCGGGCGACGCATGGCCTAGCCCTTAAAGGGGGGGAAAATTAGGTTTTCGCCGAATCGGCGGGAAAAAGATTGCGAAACGCCTCGCCCTTCATAATGATTTGACTGGCCCGACGTTCTAACTTACAGAGACAGCCGTGGTTTGACCAAGTCATATTTGGGACACGTTGCACCCCACGATGGGATGTTTAACCGCCTACCGTGCTAAGCGGGATGTGGATATCCTCCAATTTGGATAAAAAATATATCTTCTTGTGATATGCCCCACGCTGGGTCACTAGGTGGTTACCGCATGACGGAATCATATATCACAAGTTGAGCCTAAACGGGCACGAATCCAATAGTATGCCCCATGAGGGTCGAAAAGCTGTGCGTCGTAATAAGCGAGTGCGGGTACCGTTCGGATAAACCTCGATGTGTCCCAAGTCGGACCAGAGCCATATCCTACATCAGTCGGGTATGGGCATCACTCGGCCATGAGCCAAGAAGTCCTTGTTACGCTCCAAGTTGAGCCAAAGCTATATCCTACATCAGTCGGGTATAGGTATCACTCGGCAAAGAGCCACGTATGTGTGGTATGCTCCAAGTTGAGCCTAAGCTATATCTTACACCAGTCGGATATGGGTATCACTCGGCCAAGAGCCACGTGCATGGTGCGCTCCAAGACGAGCCTAAGCTATATCCTACAGCAGTCGGATATGGGCATCATTTGGCCATGAGCCATGAAACTCCTGACATGCCTCAAGTCAGGCTTAAGCTATATCCTACAGCAATCGGACGTGGGTGTCGCTCGGCCAAGAGCCACGTGTGAAGCTAATATGTCCCGAGGTTTGGACCTAAGGATGTATCCTACGACGATCGGATATGGATGTCGCTCGACCGAAGAGACATGCAAGCTTCGATGTACCCCAAGTTGGGTCAGAGCCAAGACAAATGACAAAGGATACTTGGAAAAGGTAATTCTTTATTATATCATATTTACAGGATCCCTAAACCTCACCCCGGCGCACGCGGCCAAGCGCCTCCACAAGGGCCTCCCTGGCCCTGTAAAGAGTGGGGAAGATCTCCAGGAGGGTGTCGACGGCGACGCGGTCGAGGGCGACATCTTTGTCTTCCACCCACTCCGCCATAGCGAGGTCGAAAAGCGCCCACAACACAGCAGTCGAAGGACCCTGGTTAGCCATGGAGATCTCTCAGAAAAGAGGTAGAGCTTAGAGCAAGAGAATGGAGAACTAAGCGCGAAGGAATGCATTTTACAAGCGCTGGCTCGCCTTTTATAGCTGATACAGTGATGATGAAATAAATGCATCAGAAGCCGAGGAGGTTTGGAGTTAATATAGTTTCAGAAGCCAAAGAGGTTTTCGGAATTTGGGTTGACACAGAAAACCAGAGAAGCTTTGAAGACTGTTCGGTGTTTATCCATGAAGAGAAAGGATATTAAAGCTTCGCCTCGAGTGGGAAGAAGTATTCAATCCACAACTGAAATATGGGTTAGGTCCACGAAGCCGCTCGCGACAAACACGCCTGACAGAAGATTATACCCAGTTTAAGTAAAAAATCAAGGGTTATATTCGAGTCCTTCATAATCCACTTGCTGCAAGAAGCTGAAAAAAGAAACCAGTCGGAAGTCTACGCGGGAAGCTTAGAACAATGATTCAAGTTGAGACCCGAAAGAGACGTAGCAACCGGATCATGAATCACTCGGGGGTTACTGTGGAATATATGAAACCAGGTATCTTCATGGTCAGCCCAGCATCGCCTAAAGAGAAGACAAGCCCAAGTAGAAGGCCCAAAGGATAAGCCCCCCGACAAGCCTTGCTGTCGTACAGAAAGGGGGCACATCCTATAGACAGTTGTATGTATATTTAGATATAAAAGATACGGCTGTAATCGGAGTCGTTGATAGGGTAGATAAAGATGTAAACTCTATCCTGTAACCGACTAGAATTTAGTAACCGATCGGAATCTCCTAACCGATCAGGACTCTGTAAGCCGCCCCACCCCCGCTATATAAGGGAGAGGGTGGGCAACAACATAGACATCAAGCAATCGAGCTATCAAGCCATAGCACACGCATCACGACGCCTGAGCACACAGTAGCTTGAGCAATCCTAGATCCAAGAGATCCATATAATCCCAAAGACACAGATTAGGTATTATCTCCTCCGTGAGAGCCTGAACCTGTCTAAACCCTTGTCTTGTGTGACCTTCGAGTTTGAGATCTAGCGCCTGCCCCATAAATTTATTGCTGACTACAAAAGTCGACAAACTCCCCCTAAATATGTGCATTCATGTATATATGGAGTTGAAACATTAATGCACATCTTGAGGTCTAAATAATGGTAGAGTTCATCATTTAACTTGAATCCAAAATATGCATTAAGATATCTTAAAATGAATACGAGTGCATACCTTGGGTTTTCCATTTTTCAATGAGATGAGACTAATCAAAGATATACTCAATAAAAGAGTTAGTCTCATATTTGAATTTATCAATATGATTATGAATATTATATCCAAAAAATGCAACAAGATATGATAATATGAACTCGAATACATACCTTTGATATTTCTATCTTTTTATCCAAAAGAGAATAATGAGAGTTAAGCTCAACAAAAGAGTTAGTCTTATAAAAGATTTGTCATTAATTAACAATTGAGAACAATCAATATTATCATTATCAAAAGAGTTAGTCTCAATACTAGATTTGTCATTAACACCAAAACCAACTTAATGGAGCTTTGAACTTTCAATCTGGGCCGCTGACATGCGGGACCCGCGCTACGCTAACTCGGCGCCATAGCGACTTGCACAAAACTCGCCACGCAAGTGCCCCCTCAGCTACCCTGCCTGCGTGTCTGCCACGTGTCGACGAAGAGTCAACCCACGTCAGATGGCGGCGCGCACAACCCTAGGGTCATTGCCAGCGACCAGCGAGACCACCTATGGTGAGCTCATCACCTCCCCTACCTCCTAACGTGCTCAGATCCCGAGTTTCGGTACTGGTTCAACAGCGGTGTGATCCTCTTCACTGGCAGCGACGGCCTCCATGATGAACTCCCTCTCCAGCGACGTTTTGGTGAAACGAAGGCGTGCACAAGGTGCTCTGGTCGACGGCGAAGCTGATGCGACTGGTCCAAGGTTCTGCGATGGCTTGACGGCGATGAATCAGTGGCTCCCTTGTTGCGGCGGCGCTCAGTGGACTTCACGAATTCACGACGAATGGTGGCGCTTCTTGAGGAACTGATCTAGGGTTTCGGTTGCTTGAGATATCGCGATCCCGATGCGTGCTTTTATAGCCGCCATGATCCTCTCCGACGGCGACTCGGACTGGGAGTCTGCGGCGGCTACGACTCGGACGTGCGGAGTCCAACTCGAAGACGAGACGAAGACGACGAGCGGATGGTCGACGCGTGGCGACTCCAACAGGCAAACGCAGCCAACACGTTAAGATCCTAACTGAACACGTTATCTACCCTAACGGTGCAGATTTGGCGGAGACCCAAACTGGTACGCCTCACTCTCCACCCTTCGATCCTCATCCGACGGTCGCTAAAACCAGCATTAATAGGAAACCTCCCTAACAAATCGTAGCCGTCCGATCTAAATCCTATGGCCCACATTCTGGCTCCCGGAACCAGGCCAAATGGACCACTCGCACAATAATGGGCCCGGCCCATACTGTTCATAGGATTTTCGCCAATTTTCGATTAAACTAATTACATAAATTACTTTAATTAGTTTTAGGTAACAAAATGCTAGAAAAAATTCCAATAAGATTCTCAAAAATACTTTGAGACATTTTGAACTCCAATAAAATATTTTTGGCAAAACTTTGTATTTACTTTACATATATTTAATTAGTTTTCTTAAAATAAAATTGTATTTACTTTACATATACTTAATTCAAAATAAACTCAAATAAAATCCAATAAATCTAGAATAATAAAAAAATGCACAAATAGCAATAAAATAACATTTATGGCAAATTTTGGGATGTTACATTATTGTTCACCATATTCTGTAAGTATATACGTGAATTCTCAAGTCCTTGAGTCATGTAGCTCAAGTTCTCATCCAATTAATGCATTTAAAAAAAATTTTGAACAGCCATTTTTTCGATGGCAGGAGCTTGACAATGCAATAAAAGAAATGATGGTAAAATAGTGAGAGGACCTACCTTTCGGACCAGGCATGAATAAAAATGATATTTCTTTGGGGCCATTTCTAGCTTCTTGCAATTTATTTGATTTTTTACTTTGGATTTGACAGATTATCCTATAATGCGCTTGCCACCTGTAATGCACTTGCCGCTGGCTCCTGTCAGCTACCTAATGACGACTGTCCACCTCCGCTCAGGCATGGTAAGCACTTGCCAATGTGCAATTCGGACAGATAAAAATATGAAAGAAATAATTATGATTTATATTTGATCTCTATTTTAAGTTAGGTTTGAAAGGTAGCCATCTTTGTTATCGTACAATCCGTCTTTGTTATCCATTTGCAGAATTATGTTGTTTCTGCTCTACCTATTGTATTCTTATTTTCTTAACGAGCTTCAGTTGTGCCAGATCATTCAAATTCATGCGCTGCAGATAATTCTATATAGGAGATTTTTATATGCATGTATGTTTGCTTTACAGTTTAGGACATTTGTGTATTTACAATTTAGGACATTTGCATATCTCAGCAATTATTTGAAACGATCATCGTTGTTAGATAGTGATAAATTCCATATCCACTCTAAAAAAATTGTTAGATAGTGACAACATAGCGATCAGGATGCATGAGAATACATACGGCCACACATTTCATTGGGTATTTGGGCTAATTCCTGAAATAATGTTTTTTTACGTAATGTCTTTTTACAGTTCGGACAAATATAAAACAAGGAAGAGGAGGTGATTATTTGCCTATCTTATAGAATTGACCATCTGGCATTTTCTACTATTGCCTTGAGTCCAACATAAAGCATTGGTGAGTGTAATTGTTGATCATTTCAGATGATGATTTGTGGCCATGCAGCTATGTTGTTGAATTACTTCTCTCATTTTCTGTGTATATTCGGTGGTGTTACTTGTTGATAGGTCCTGCAACGACTATGGTATCGTACCTCTTTACTGAATACACCATGACATATTCAACTAAGAAGGTGATTATCAGACAAACCAGGTCAGCTTGCAATGGCTGATATCTTACATAAGTAAGTTTAAGGTGTCAATAATTTTTTATAGCTTATTGTTTCGAGTTTTCCTAGATATTACCTCTGTTCTTTTTTACTATACGTTTTTACCTTTCATGGTCTCGAACATATGGCTTTACATTAAGATATACTATTTAATCTAATTATAGTATAATAGTTCATTTTTAACGGTGGATCTAATGGTACAACTTTCGTATAGTCGATATAGACAGTTCTACATCTATCTGTGGTTAAGGTTTAGAAAGTTCGACTTCACATATTCTTCTTTATGCAGTATGACAAGTGTATGGTTGGTCCGTCCTCTCCTAGCACCATCGTCCTTTTCATCATAATCGGCAAGCCATTGTAGTACTCCAAGGATATAGGTATCCGCATGCCACACTGGTTCTTCCAAATGGCCTGTGTTTAGCATGCATTTTCTGTGGTGCAATTATGTAAGATGTATAAAACACAATACCCTAACTTGCGTTTCTCTTCTACTCCTACAGACTATCGAATTCTGCTGCTTACCATTAGTACTACAGCATATAGTTTTGTAGCGCCTACACTATGCCATTTATTTGGTTATGAACTTATGATCGTCCAGTTTTGTCTGTCTTTCTTGCTTTGCTGTCAATTCTAATACGCGATCTTCCTTTACATGTTGTCTACTCCTCTCGGCCTGAGACACACGATAAATCATTTCTTTTTGGTTTCGAAAGTTCTTTCCGTCCATTTATCTCTCATGTCAAGCTTATGTTGATCCAATTATGTCAGCATGCTTTTGTCAGAATCTGCTCGGCGCAACGTAGTGCGCAATTCTAGCTAGTTTTTATTAGTACTGGTTCATAAAGATTTATTTGCTTAGAATATAGGAGCGCTGAAACTGAAGCAAAACCCGTACGTGAATCTATCACCCTGGCTCCACAATCCACATGCAAGAACGCTGATCGACCTGTGGTCCAGTCGATCTCCGGCCTGCATACCGCTCTCTCGATCGGGTCTAACGCACGGTTGCACATACTGCCACAGCATTGATGAAGTCTCCACCGTGAGTACGACCTGAATTTTGCCGGGCAAGCCCTGCTGCCGCTGTTGCTGCATATGACAAAATCTTCAATTTCTGGCGCACTTCAGGCGCAGGTGCTTGCTGCTGAGTATTTTTCTGAGAGCTTCCATGTGCGATGCGGTGCGGTTGTCCCACAACTCCGCAGGACAAGCCGGACCAGATCGCCAGACCTTGCAGCTCGTCGCCCGCACGTGTGACATAACGGCCACGGCATGCACGCTGGGTTGGAATTAGACAAATCAGTCTGGGCGGTTAATTCCCTCCCAGATCTACCGCAACAACGAATTAATCCGCCCCTGCAACAAGACATACACGACCCAACTGACAGATCAGAACGGAAGTGCTTCAGGTAAGAAGCTGCCAAGGTTTCGACTGGCTTCAAAGACTAAGGAATGTGCGTCTACGCATCATTATTTAAAAGTTACATAAACATTAAAGCATAACTATTCAAGAGTTGCTAAAGCGTGTGTTGGCGTCAAAAACTTGAGGTAGGGTTTCACAACAAAGACACCGCATTTAACACCGGTTCAGAGCGCGGTCGATTTGACACAGAATCGACAAGGAAAAAACAATAAAATTCACTGCCGATCGTCAAGATCAATCGGCTTAGACTTAATCACTTGAAGCCGATCAAGATCAAAGTAACAAGGCAAATTTAATTAGCCGATTAAGGCTAATCGAGGATAAAGGCAGATCGATTCTGAAGAAGGCGATGCGCAACAAAATCGTAATAAATCGAACTCGTGGCGAATTGACGAAGATCAACAATCGGCGATGCGCAACTTTATTGATCAAAATCGATTACAAAGGCTAAATTACAAGAACTACTCCTAGTCGACAGGAAAAATAGATGAAAAGTAAAGTCGATTGTTTGTATGTGTTGGATTTTTCTGCAGCTTGCTTGACCCTTCTTTTATACCCATCGCCAATCGTATCCTTTTACAACACGCTTCAAATCTCGATTCAGATTGGCCTTATCTCTGACGGTTGTTTTTTAAAAGATCTTGTCTGTTACCAATTACTTTTAAATCTTTCCAATCTCGTCCGTTAATTCCGTATTTTTGACTTTATTGCCGATTTTGACCAAGTTTGCCAAATTTTGGTGCAAACATATGCCCCCCATTTTTGAGAAATGACTTGTCATTTGTCAAAAATTTCACTTATCGGCTTTTCCAATCGGCTAACCGTTGAACTTCACTCAATAACTGCTACTTTATTTGCGCCGTAATTCTCTGACATGCGAGTAGTGCGTTTTAATCGCCGCGCTTTTGAGATTCATTTCCGCCGCTTTAAATTTTCACCACGCTATAAAATGCGGCCCCACCTTGGTCATTCTTCACGCGCACAAGCTCTTGAATCATCCGCAATCGGCTTAAGCTTACCGCTTGAAGTACTTCGAGGCAACCCTTTAGCTCATCAATCTTCCTTCATCGGCTACAATGGACCCTAGCTAGGTACTTATCCCGATTCCGCACAAAGAATGACCAATATTTTACGGGTCCTTTGGGAAATCTAGACGCCCATACCGTAACAAACCAAGAAGTCCTCGACACCTCTCGCTTACCTGGTCACAACATAGAGGGTGGAATAAGAGTTTGTGGCTTGGCCGACAACTCTAAAAGGATGGAGAAATTGGTTTATCGTAGCAGCCCAAAAGAGGATTGAATGGGAAAGAATGGGCATAGTGAGTGTATTTCACTTTCCTTAGCCGACCTCAAGCCAATGAGCCCTTAGTGGCCACTACCGTTATTTTTGGTCGGATTGCTTTAATGCTTTTTATTCGCAAGACCGTCCCATCGGCCCAACTCTTTTAGATGTTGCTCAACCGTGTTGTCTTCGCCGATGGAGATCAAGTATCGCTTTTAGTGAAAAACCAAAATATAAACTCATTCGATCTAAAGGAGAGGGTTGGGCCAAATATATTGGAAATAACAACAAGGTCAATGGCCTAGTATCTGACGAAGAACATGTAGCTTTCCGAACCTTTGGCTAGACCGTTTTACGCTCTGTGGAGCATCTCTGACCAACTCAAGTATATCAAGTGATAGCGAACAGCTTGTTGAGGGTCGTCGGTGGCTTTAGGAAAATCTTTTGGGTGTTGTGTACCAAATGCTTTATATAATAAGGAGTCGGCTTTATACGGGTTTTGGAAAATTTATCATTTGTAATGTAGGTGGCCCAATGTGGTTCGTGCAAATATGGTCATCTTGTTTATTCAAATTGTTCTTTTAATTTGATTCAAATAGATGATACTCCTTTTCCAAGGAAGATATACTTGAAGGAGCACCTATTCAATTTAGAGAATGCCGATCCTTTGGTGAAAGATTTATGATGTGCTCCAGAAATGAGACAAGGGCCTTTCCTGACAGCTGTAGAAGGTTTCTGTCATTCTTCTTGCAATTGAACACCGAAGGTTTCAAGCAGCAAGATTTCTTTAGCTATGGCGCTGCAGCCGATTTTCTTTGGCCTTCTTTTCTCCATCTGGAAGCCGACAGCTCTCTGATGCCTCAGGAGACCCTGGACTTGTATAGAATTTTTATTTCTCCATGCATTTTCCATGTCGGCCTTCATACTCGAATCGGACCTTCCAAATTTCATACGAATTTTACCACCCTTCAGTATATGCAAGGGCTCGGCTTTGGCCAGGTGATACCAAGTCTTCCACTTCTAGATCGGCTTCAACCAAGAGCCAGGGTCCGCAATGCCATATCAGCGAGGCTAGTTTTGGAGTTAGCCGACGAACTTCAACTGCACAGTCTCCCTCACTTCCATCTGAATGCTCGCCGCGCAGGGGGTTTCACGACATGGTGGTCGGGTGTCGCAGATTGTTTGTATATGGAGAAGACTCCTTCGACTATCGCCAAAGAATTTTTTCCAAATTTGCCGAGACATCCTTAGTATCTAACAAATAATCTAGCAAAGTGAAGCTAGCTCGTCGGGTTATACTAACTCAAGCTTAGTAGATAAGGTATCGGCTTTGAATAATCTTGCCTCATACATCGGTCTTATTCCGGATGTATTTCGTAATCATACTTTTCTTGCTATATATTTGCAGAGTTAAGGATGTCGGCAAGAAGCCTGCTTTCTAGCCAATCCGGAATGAGCAGGGAAGAGAGCTCATCAATCGACCGCCTTACGGGCTATACCTCCGCACTCTAGGGTGCATAGTCCATCCTTGTCTGATATCGAGAAAAACAACCAAGTAAGCGTAAATACAATCACTTACCATTTCTTCTTCTTCCTTGAACTAACCTTTATCCGATTTATATTTCTAGAAAAGAAAAGGCAAAGTATACCAAGGCTCCAAATAAGAAGGGACCCAAGCCTACGTAACAAAGTGGCGAGAGTTCGCCTCATGCATCGGCTATTGGAGAAGTAAGTTACGACACCTTGTATGATAACTTGTGTATTCTATTTGCATTGGCTTATCCTTCATTTATTTTCTTTAGCCAACGCAATGCCAAAGTCGCAAGATCCTTGCCGATCTTCCAATATTTCAACTGCACCGACTCCTACACCAAAGCCGACTCATCACGCCCTACCAGCGATTTGCGGAATGGTCGATCCAACAAACTTACTTGGATTTTCATTGGACGATCTTGACGACCCGGAGATCATGGCTACTGATGATTACGATGCAGAGATCAGAAAAATTCTTCAAGTGTCAGAAAAGGCATCGGCTGCCGTCACTTCTGCCCCAGGCATGAAAGAGCGTCTTGACAAGCTCTTCAAGCTTGTGATGCAACCGCAGTCGGAGATCCTGGCTGACAATCAGCCGATAAGGGATGCCATGGCTGCCGTTGAAGCCGATCTCCCTCCTGAAGCAATGCAAGCTCTTCTGGATGTATGTCACTTAGATGATAGAAGAATCGAAGTGGAGGAGGCAGAGAATCGGATCAAGCGTCGTGAAGCCCAAGAGGCCGATCGAAAACTTTTGGAAGAATTGGTTGCCGATGCCAAGGCCAAAAAACGCAAATTTGACATTGGTGTTCAACGTCTCAAATCAACGATAGAAGTTCTTTCTAAATTGGAAAAAACAAAGAAACTCCTCCAGAAGAATTGGTCAAGCTTGAAAACAAATCGGAGAAGGCCAACAAACCTTGGAGGCCATCTTGACGGAGTGAAGGAAGAAAAACTTGGCATTGCGGTGGCTATTGAAAATGTAACCAAGCAATCGCCAAGGTAAAAATAGTGCTCGGGATGCCAAAGACGATGAACGCCTTCGATGAAATCCAGGATCATTGCAAAGGCGGTGGTACTTTGTCGGCTTTGGCGCGATTCTTCCGTGATCCGCATCCGATATTAAGTTGTAAAACTTTATTGTTCATCTTGAAAAACTTATCCCAATGTTTCGTCCCGAATATTTTTGTAATCTGTTTTAATCATAATCAATTGTTTAACCGATTTTATTTTGCTTATATTTTGAGTTTACAATCCTTTCAGCCAATCAACAACATCGTGTTAATCTTGGCTCTGAACAAGATTTTAGTCGGCTAGGCTCCGATCCAAACGCTAGGATAGTATTTCTTTAGATATTTCCCATTAATTGCTTTAGGCAAGACATGCCCTTCTAGCGTTTCCAGTAAGTACGAGTTTCCACCGACTAACCGATTAATTTTATATGGCCCTTCCCACGTAGGCGACCATTTTCCAAATCGGTTATCTTTAGAACCAACAGGAAGTATAGTTTTCCATATTAAATCGGCTTGATCGAAAGATATAGGCATTACCTTTTATTGTACGCCGCTACTCGATCTTGTTCTTCTTAAGCCGATCAAGTGTAGACAAACGTAACTCGCTTAACTCGCCCGGGTTGTCGACTACTAAATCATTGTAATCTTGAGCCGACAAACCATTTTGTCGGCTATTCAGACGACTCAATATTGATCTCACAGGCGTAACGGCTTCTTGTCCATACACCAATTGATAAGGTGAAAGTTTTGTCGCCCGTGATAAGATAACCGATAAGCCCAAAGTGACTCGATAGAGTTGAATGCCAATTCCTTGGCTTCTCATCAATTTTTCGCTTGATCAATTTGATTAGCGTTTTATTAGACGACTCGGCTTGTCCATTAGCCCGAGCATAGTATGGCTAAGAGTTTAACAATTTGATCCCTAAACTCGCTATGTAACTCAAACTCATTTGACATGAATACCGCACCTTGGTCGGTCGTGATTGTTTTGCGGTATTCCAAACCGATGGACGATATGTTCATTCACAAAACTAATCGCCTCAATATGGTCACCTTTTAAGTGGTATAGCCTCGACCCACTTTGAGAAATAATCGGTTGCGCCAAAATAAACTTATGGCCTTTACTCGAGGCAGAAATATTTGGCCGATTATATCTATTCCCCAACCTCCGAACGCCAAGGTTTGATAATTGGATGCAAAGCCGATGTCGGTGCTAGTTGTACGCTGCCAAACTTTTGACATGTCCGACATCCTTTGTAATATTTGAAGCAATCCTCTAGCATTGTCGGCCAAAAATAACTCGTCCGCCTAAGCATCCATTTCATTTTATGTGCCGATTGATGAGAACCACAAATGCCTTCATGCACTTCACCCATCGCCACTCGGGCTTCTTCAAATTTCAAGACATCTTAACAACAAGCCCTCCATAGTCCGATAATACAAGATATCGTCCATAACAACATACTTCAATGCTTGTTGCCGTATCCTTCGCTTAAATCGGCTTAGATGGGTCGACGGATAATCTTTAATCTGCGTTCTCAATCGGCAATATCCGTGCACATTATTGCTTTATCTACCGATTCAGTTTCTTGACTTCGCCAACATCTTTATACCTCGATGCTTGTTGGGCCAAAGATTAGCTCTATCGCTCAATTCTCGAGGAATATGACCGATAGAAAATGATGTAAAAGAGCCGATGATTTCTAAGCACCGTTCTAAGTAATTTACTAACACTTCATCTCGACATTGGTATTCCCTTTATTTGTTGTACTACTAATAGTGAATCACCATATGCCTCAATAGCACTCACTCCAATATTTTCCAATAACTGTAAGCCTTTGAGTAATGCTTCATACTCGGCCCGTTGTTTGAACATCGGCTATTTAGCCGGAATGCAAATTCGAAGCTATGTCCTCTAGGTGAAGTGAGTACAATACCGACACCATATCCTTCCTCGCATACCGATCCATCAAAGAACAATTTCCATGGTGCCACCAAGACTAAGTTTGCCGCTGTGTCATGTCCTGTTATGAAATCGGCTAGGACTTGTCCTTTAACTGCTTTGGCCGATTCGTATGATAAGTCGAACTCGACCAAGGCATAAGCCCATTTGCCCAGTCGACCTCGCAAAATTGGAGCTGACAATATATACTTTATGACATCGGTTTTGTAGATAACTTTACAAGCCGATGCTAGTATGTAGTGCCTTAGCTTTGTGCATGAGAAGTACAATGATAAACACAATTTTTCGACAAAAGGATACCTGACTTCTGCGTCTAGCAACCGTCGGCTTAAATAAAAGATAACACTTCTCTTTACCACGTACCTCTTGTGCCAAAACAGCTCCAATAGTATCTTCTTCAGCCGAGACATATAATCTGAAGGGAATACCTTTTTTCGGTGTAGCCAGGACTGGGGGGTTGGATAAATACCCTTTTACTTCGTCAAAAGTCACGATCGGCTCCCCATATAAATTCCTCGTTTTCTTTTAACTTCAAAGAATGGGTTAAAAGCACGGATCCTACCGAGAGGTTCGAGATGAACCGACGGAGGTAGTTAATTTTGCCGATCAACTTTTGTAATTCGCTTTTGCATGTTGGCGGCTTAGTATTGGCTATGGCCTTGATCCTTGTTTGGCTAACTTCGATCCTCTTTCATGTACCATAAAGCCTAAGAATTGCCCACCGACACACCAAACGCAAGACTTGTAAGGATTCATCTTCAAACCGTGCGATCTTATGTTTTTAAATACCCTTTCTAAGTCGGTCGATGTTGGAGATCTTACGAGATTTTACCACTACATCATCTATATAAATTTCAACAATGTGGCCGATTAAATCGTGAAAGATCGATTCTTTGCTCATTGGTAGGTTGCTCGGCGCTTTTCAAGCCAAAAGTCATTATACCACTCGAATAGCCCTATTGCACCGGACATCCAAGGCTGTTTTGGTATATCGGCTTCGCATGAGTATCCGTTATACCGGCATTGCCATCCGTAAAGCTTATGATCTTGTTTCCCGATGCAGCGTCGATAAGCATATCGGCTATTGGTATGGGGTATTCGTCTTTTGGCGTCGCCTTGTTCAAATCTCTGAAGTCGACGCACACTCGAAGTTTTCCATTTTTCTTCATTACCGGAACGATGTTGGAAACCCATTCAACAGATCGGCAAGGCCCGATAAACTTTGCTTCCAACAATCGCTCTATCTCCTCTTTATGACTTGGTACAAGGTGGATTAAAACGCTCGATATCGTTTAAATGGCCGATAGCCCGATTTTATGGGTAGCCGATGTTCCACTAGTTGACGGCTTAATCCAGGCATTTCATGATACTCCCAAGCGAAACAATCTTTATAATTTCTAAGTATTTTTATTAGCTTTTCTTTGTATTTCATATCTAGATTTGCACTAACAAAAGTTGGTCTTTTTCTATCATCGCTTCCTATATCGACTTCTTCAAGCAAATCGGTGGATGTGAACCCTCGACCTAACTTTTCGATTTCTTCGAAGTCTTCTATGGCTTCATGGCTATCCGTTGTTTGCCGATAGCTTTGCATTTTGTCCTGTAGCGCCTTCAATGTTTTTCTTGTCCCCATCTGCGCAATACTTCATTTGCCCGATCAAAGGTGCCAGGGTTGACACTGATCGGCATAAGTCCGGTTTGCTTACGATATGAAATCGCGATCGCCCAAAGACCTTGCCCGATATCTACCAATTTTCTTCGTGTTGCCAATTCGATCGGAGCTAGCCATGGCAATATGGGCCGATGTATCGGCCGTGATGACTTCAACTTCTTCTCCGCTCCATTGAACGAGCGCTGATGCATGGTCGACGGATACGCTAGCTTGCATGAATCCAATCCCGCCCGAGTAGCACATCGTAATTTCCTTTGGCATCAATTACAAAGAACGCCGTCGGCAAGGTCTTGCTACCGACGATACTCTGTGACCATAACACCTTTTGCTTCGTAGGGTCGCTGTGAAGTCATTCGTAACCATGTTAGTTTTGATTAAGTCTTCGCGGACTTACCCAATTTTTACATGTTGTGTATGGCATTAGATTCACCGTGGCGCCCGTCTACCAAAGATCCTTGATATCGGCTTGCCATTTATATATCCTTTCGTGTACAGAGGTTTGAGATGCGGTGATCGTCTTTGGGTTTTTCAAAGATGGCGCTCTGATTTTTCAAAGATGGCGCTCAGACTCGGAGCATAATCGAGCAATCGCTTCTTTGGCCGATTCGATCGACTTTGAACTCGACCGTAATGTGAACACCATGTTGACATCCATGGAGGTGTGTCATCTCAATCATGGAGAATCCAAGTCGCCACCGATTCAAATCTTCTTCGCTTGCTCTTTTCTTCTCCACTCTTTCTTGACGATCTCATTGGACGAAGTTCATTAAACACTTCGTCTCTCTCTTTCAAGCATCGGCTTCACGAATTTCTTGCGCCCTTAGCCTCAAGACGCGTCGTTGTGACTTGCTCAGCCTCGATGGGCACCACAGGTTTAGGTTCCACCGGCCAGATTCGCCAGCCAAGTCTCCTTGATCGAATCGGTCTTGTGTGTCTTGGCTTGGCTTTGCTCTTGATTCGTTTAGATAATCTTTCATGGACCGCCTTCGTGGCTTCGTCTTGCTCTCTAATCGCCCAGATAGTTTATGTCCGCCGATTGCGCTGGCTAATCGTCTCGGGGATAATGTTCCATCGGGCAGGTGTATGGTGATGGCAACGCTACTCCTCTTTCCCAGCAAAACTGCCAAAAGGGACATCTTCTATGTGCCCTTTCCACATTCTCGGTGCGGTACAAGTTATCCGACCGGCGGGTATGATACCGTGGTCGGCTGTTCATCCTTTCATATTTCTCCATTAATTGCAGAACGCTTGACCTAACTTTTCACGGGTCAATTGGAGATTTTTCCGCTTTGTACCATTTACCCACTTGGGATTCCTTGGGTTTAATGGTCCTTGAATTTTTTCCTTCTCGATCGGCTTCTATTTGTAAGGAGCCGATGGTAATCTTCAGTGTCTGGCGCCGTCCGAGCTTGATCGTACGTCGACTTGTCGATCTTTTTTCTGCTCGTCTTGCATCGGCTCTTTTCCTTTAGCCGAGTAATGCACCATATTGATAGGAAACGGATCGACATCCACCTGCATGGTCGGCTCATCGGCAAACTTCAATCGACCGCCTTCAATAGCGCATGGATCTGCTGACGGAAGATATTGCGATCATTAGTGTTATGTGAATAAGAATGATGCCACTTGCAATACTGCGCTTTTTGATCTCATCGGGCGACGGTATCACATGTCCCTCGGCAATCGTATTATCTTTTCTTGCGTATAAATCAAAAATACGATCGCACTTGGAAACATCGAAGAGTATTTGACCTCCGATTTGTTCCTAGTCGGCTTAAGCCAGAAATGACTAAGGATTTTTGGATCCTTTTACCCATTCGGCTATATTTATTTACGCTTCCTCGTCTTCCGACGAATCACTAGGACAATATTCAACCATATTGACCTTAGCCTTATCCTTTCCTTGTTACTATTTTTAAATCTACCATTAAACACCTTATTGTCGGTGAATCGGCTTTCTTGAGCCGATACGCGATGCAATAAGTGGCTAAGGTCGGTGAATTCACCGCCACCGAATTTCTCCCTAAGAGGAGGATCAAACCTTGAAATGCTAAATCGCGAGTTGATTGTCGTAACGTAACGCTAAAACACCGATTCCGATTTCTCTAAACCTTTTGATGTAACTGCATTCGATTCTCCAAACTTTTGGCGATGTAACTCAGATCCAAATTCTTAACTCTAAACCGCCCGAAAAGAAGTATTCGTGGAATCGGCTTTCCAAATCGCTCCATAAATGGACCGAATTCGAGGCAAACAAGTGAACCAAGTAAATGCTGCCCAGATAAAGATAACGGAAATAACCTAATTTTTAACCTGTCGGATCGGGCCGCTTCACGCATTGTGCGATAAAGCGCCCAACATGCTCGAGGTAGTGATAGAATCATCCCTGAGAATTTGGCAAAGTCCGGACTCAAATTATGAGGGTAAGGCATGCGATCTATGTAATCGGGTACGGTTTTCTATAGCCGATCACTTTTCCTTTTGGTTGTATGCCAAACCGATCCTCAAAACGGCACAGATCGATCGGTCCAATTTGCATTATCGGCCACCGCACAAAGAGCCCTTGATAATGTCGATCATAATCAGATCCCGCCCCGAGTGCAAGCTCGGGTTGCTAATTATGCCGCGGCCGTCGGCATTCGATTATACCGATCGTGCCGATTATGCCTAATTTGTGGTTCCGCACCGGATAAATGGTTCGAGTACGCATTACTCGTGTGGACCCGGTTTCTAAGGTAGGCTCTTGGGGATATCTTCGAGCCAATCTACCGTGAAACCGATTGGGAAAAGCGTAAAAAGGAGCCGACGGTGGTAGATTGATGGATGGATCATACTTAGCGGCGTCGGTATAGGCGTGGCAATGGCTCACCCCACTTGACCGAGGATCCCTAGGCAATATGACCGTAGGCTGTGTGGGCATCATCGTGGGAGGTGAGGTCATAGCCGATGGTTTAGGATCGGCTGGTGTGCTCTGCATGTTTTGTGATCTTGAAAAACAGGATAATTTGGCAGAGCTTGTAGTGGGTCATGCAGGCTTCCTGACGAGGCTAACTCCTAGGCTATAGATTTAACGCTATTTGCTATCATCGGCTTAAGAGTCGTTACCAGAGCCGATGATTGGTTTATTAAAGCATGGTGCACAGATTGGTTAATCATAGCCGATAATTTGGCCTGAGCGGGTAGATATCGACTTACCGTTTCTGCTGCATCTGTGTCTCCCATGGTATTGACCGTCGGCAGGCGGATTTACGTAACGCCACGCCTAGTCTTTTGGTAGCAATTTAGCATCATCTCTTCCAACGCTGCTTTCCGATCTTCAATCTCTTGACGTTGTTCATGTTAAATCGCCCATTGTTGGGACGATTATAGCTTCCGTGTTGAGATCGACGGCGGAATCGACTTCCCTAACGTAGACATTGTCCCACCGGCGTGCTAAAGTGTGTTGGCGCCAAAAACTTGAGGTAGGGTTTCGACAACAAAGACACCGCATTTAACACCGGTTGAGCGCGCTACCGATTTGACTCAGAATCGACAAGGAAAAACAATAAAATTCACTCAAGCCGATCGTCAAGATCAATCGGCTTAGATCGAATCACTTGAAGCCGATCAAGATCAAAGTAACAAGGCAAATTTAATTAGCCGATTAAGGCTAATCGAGGATAAAGGCGGATCGATTCAAGAAGGCGTGCGCAACAAAATCGAATAAATCGAACTCGTGGCGAATTGACGAAGATCAACAATCGGCGATGCGCAACTTTATTGATCAAAATCGATTACAAAGGCTAAATTACAAGAACTACCCCTAGTCGACAGGAAAAATAGATGAAAAGTAAAGCTGATTGTTTGTATGTGTTGGATTTTTCTGCAGTTTGCTTCGACCCTTCTTTTATACCCATCGGCCAATCGTATCCTTTTACAACACGTTTCAAATCCTGATTCGTATTGGCCTTATCTCGAACGGTTGTTTTCTTAAAAGATCTTGCTGTTACCAATTACTTTCAAATCTTTCCAATCCTGTCCGTTAATTCCGTATTTTTGACTTTATTGCCGATTTTGACCAAGTTTGCCAAATTTTGGTGCAAACAGCGTGAAAAAACATAGGCAACGTTGCAGAAGGTTGGCATTCAACTGGAATAACATATGCCAAATTGGTTGACCTACTCCGGTCTTCGTTTTGCGGTACGCAATTGAATGCCCAATTGGCTAGCAAGGAAATGGGAAAATGCAAGCTATAAAGAGGGAGGAGGAGGGGGACGCAAAGATGAAAACTAGAATTAGCGGAGTGTTTAGCTTACAACTTACAGCTACAATGCCTATGAAATTCTTACATTCCAAATGGGGACCAACAACTGCCGTAAATCATTCGTCGATGTCGCGTGAGTTGATTTGTGCGCCATGGTATCTCAGGCTACCACTACTACACAGAAAGGTATATATTACAGACGGTTAGAAAACGTCATCATAGACGGTTTTCTGAGTCGTTTGTAATCATGTATCAGTGATAATACGACACATATCACAGATGGTTTTCAACTAGAACCGTCTGTGATATGAGTTATCACAGATGGTTTTTAAATAGAATCATCTGTAATATGTTTTTCCTCCTAACTCTCTTAGCAGAATTTTCTTGATTAGTATCTATTGTTCGAAATTTATTCTCCTTAGATATTTCTACAACGACATTTACGAGGCATATCCAGTTATAGATTTTACAACTCAATATCAAAACATCCTAGATGCATGTAGGCAACAGCTTGTCTAATGAGGAGGGTCTTAAAATATGAACATTTGTAGCACTTTCATCACCTTTCTTATACTAATGTTGATGTATTCCAAGACAAAATCCAATTCTATTAACAGTTTGTCCTGAAAGTTATCATGCTTCGATTTATCTTCCGATTTATCTTCCACTTCATCATCATGCCGAATGAGGATATCATAGGCAGCCTATTTTCACTGTGGTCTCAAGGTGGGTCAATCCAACTCCATGTTCTATAACATGTGTCCATATTATTGGTTTGATATCTCCATATCTATGACCCGTAAACATGGTCATCAACCAATACATATGCTAGTCTATTCATATGTGTCCTCATATGTTTATCGACTAGGGATCACTTTAGAATAATCATCATAAAGTCATATATAGAGTTTCACAAACAAGTCACATACTTGCTAATAAATAATAATGACAATATTCAAGGAACAAAATAATTAATCATGAACATAAGGAAATATAATCATCTCTATGATTGCCTCTGGGGCATATCTCCAACAAAGCGTGGCGTCTGCTTGGACACTGGTGAGCCTACGTAGCCATTCTCGTTGCTTCGGTGAGAGTCTCTCCTCAAGATCGTGTCCTTTGCGTGTTCTTGGTCCTTGAACATGAAAGTCCCATGAACTTGTTCCCATTCTTGTAGCATAGCAGAGTTGTCGTCTTCCTCTCCAACCATTTTCGCCGCTGCACCAAATCCCCTCACTCCTTTTCTCCCTCACCGTTCGAGCTGTTGTCGGGTGACCTCCTCCACCACCCATCGTGGGGCGGGGGCGGCGGGGCGGCGAGGCGTCGGGTGGGTCGGCGCTGCGTCGAGCGTGGGGCGTGGCGTGGCGGTGGGCGCATGCATCGGCGCAGGCGTCGGGCGGGTCGGCGAGGCGTCGGGCGGCGCGGGGCGCAGGTCGTGGCCACTGCTAGGGTTAAGATAATGTATGTAGCGCCCAAATAGGCTATGCGATCATCGATGACGGTTTATAAAGAAAACCGACACAACAGTTTATATTCATCCGTACGGTTTATTTAATAAAACCGACACGGATAAGATTAGTCATCCGTATCGCTTTTAAATACAAAAACCGACATCGATAATGGATATATCCGTATCGCCAATAAAACCGACATCGATGTATATCAATATATCTCAGTATTACTTTTTAAAGAAAACCGACATCGGTGTCTATAATCATCGATGTCGGTTTTTTAATAGAACCGACACGGATAAGCTCAATATCTCGTATCTCTTTTTCAAATAAAACCGACACAGATGTGCATATTCATCCGTGACGCTTTTTGAATAAAACCGATAATCGATGTACCTCAATATGTATCTCAGATCACTTTTTCAAAGAAAACCGACATCGATGTGTATAGTCATCCGTGACGCTTTTTGAATAAAACCGACAACGATGTAGTTCGTTGCATTGTTTCCTTTCCGCACAAACCATGAAGTCTAAATTTTCGTAATTAGATCAAAGAGTGAAAACTTTTGCAAATATCGCTGGAATTATTTAAAATTTTCCGGATATATACTTTGAGATACTACAAATCTTTTCAAAAAGAATTTTTGCAAAAGAGAGTTAGCATTGAAAAAGATGCCAAAATTCACTTTCTAGGCATGAATTTTCCTTAAATAGTTGAAAAGTCAAAACTTTTCAATCAAGTCCAAGTTTTTAAAAATTTCCAAAAATGATTTCATATAGTTTAGCCTCATTTCGTGTCTCGTAATTATATAGATTGTACATCGATCGAGACTACACTATATGTAATTCTTCGGACAATAGCTCCATATATGGTCCAAGACACTTTCCTTATTGTGGCATTGCTTACTAATAATAAACTTTATCACCTATCTGCAAGTTCTGAATTTTCATCATTTCATCAGAGAGAGAGAGAAAGAGAGAGAAAATGCCATAACTTTTTCGTACATTGTTCAAATTATTAGGAATTTTGCAGAAATTTGTGCGTAAAGCGTAGAAAAGTCAAAACTTTTTCAAATTACTCCAGAATTGCACGATAATTTCCATAAATGATTATTCGACTATTTGCAAGCAATTCACCATGGATTTTTACTTTCAGAGCATTGTAAACTATTTCACATACATAATACAACAATGTGATTAACCGCAAACATTATAATAGTCCATTTATTTACAACATCGCCTTCATGATGATCTACTCGCATGTAATTGGCTCCATGTGTGTCGTCATCCCCACTAAGACAGCCCCATCCGCAAATGAAGGTATCTCATCGAATTGGTTATACTCTTCTTCGTCTACAACATCTTCAACTCCTACGATCTGTCTCTTGCCATGAAGAACGATGTGCAACCTCGGATTGGCCGGATCACGCACGTAGAAGACTTGAGTTGTTTGCTTCGCAAGGACGAATGGGTCATCTTTGTAGGCGAGTCTGCTGAGATCCGCAATAGTAAAGCCTCTCTTGTCGACCTTCACTCCATGTGGAAGTCCTACCCACTTACATCGAACAATGGAACTTGGTATATTCCGTAATCGAGCTCCCAAATTTCTTCGATCAACCCATAGTAGGAGTTCATTGTGGTTGGAGAGACTCTTTTCGAGTGATGATAATCGAGAAAGCATTTATGCACACACCACTGCTTTGGACAAGACTCTTGGAATCTTGACTCTCAAAGGTAAAAGGTGTAACCATTAATATCGATCCCCGCCATGTCTCAGACATTAAATCTTGGTCCGTCACCAACCATTTTACGTTCTCACTAAAGGAGACCTTCGCTTTTCTTTGAACCATGTGAGGAATCGATCGTTGTGTTCTTGTGCGATGGAGAGGTCATCCATTTGTGGATTCTCTTCCGTAATATCAACTTATGTCGCTCGATGTATGGACGAACTCTCATACTGCTCGCAAGATCACAAATGCGCTTTGCAATACATATCAAACCTCTGACTCATTAGTTTGGACCCAATGGTTCCTTTACAAAGCAAGTCCGCCTCGTGACGAGATACAGAACACCGATTGCTTGTCTTTTACCTAGGTAGTCCACACGTAACTCAATAACCTCTTCACCCCATAACCTTCAACAATACTACCCTCAAGCTTGACCGATTCCTCACGTAGGACTTTAATATACCTATGTACCTCTCGAACGGATACATGTAACGAGGAAAGCGGGCCCACATATCTTAATCTCTCTGACAAGGTGAACAACAAGGTGGACCATTACGTCGAAGAACGACGGTGGGAAATGCATCTCAAGCTGACACAGAGTCTGCACCACCTCACTCTGTAGGTTGTCTAGCATATCGGGGTCAATAACTTTGCAGGAGATCGCATTGAAGAAAAAACACAACTTTGTGATTGCCAACCTGACATCCTCTGGCAGAATATTTCGGATTGCAACTGGGAGCATTTGGGTCATCAATACATGACAGTCGTGGGACTTCATGCCCAACAACTTCAAATCATCCATGGACACAAGCTTCTTAATGTTTATGAGTAGCCGATGGAACTTTAATACCTTGGAGACTTTTGCAGAGATCTTCTTTCTCCTTCTTGGACAGGGTGTAGCATGCAGCGGGGATGTACGGACCTTTTCCATCCTCCTCTATCACTGCAAGCCTTGGCCTGATTCCCATGTAGGCCATGTCACGACGAGCATTCACACCATCCTTGGTCTTCCCAGGTATGTTCAGCAGGATGCCAACCAAATTATCGCAGACATTCTTTTCAACATGCATGACATCAATACAATGTCGGACATCTAACTCCTTCCAGTACGGTAAGTCCCAAAATATTGACCTCTTCTTCCAAATTGTCCTTGGACGAACAGATTTACGGCTCTTTCCGTACTGAACATCGATATCCTCTACACGTGAATATACTTGCCTTCCACTCATGGGCTGCGGTGCCGAACGGACTTCCCTCTTCCCATCAAATTTGTCATCCATCTTACGGTATCGATGACTTCGAGGTAGAAACCTACGGTGACCCATATACACAGTTTTTCTTGAATTTGGCAGCCATAGACTCTCAGTCTCCTCTTCACAAATAGGACACGCATTGGCTCTTTTCAGATCAGAACTCCGCCAAATTACCAAGAGCCGGGAAATCATTTATGGTGCAAAATACCATAGCCCGTAGGGTGAAATGCTCTCTTTTGTACGCATCCCACACCACGACACCCTCATTCCACAATTTTACCAAGTCCTCGATCAGTGGTGCAAGGTAGACATCAATATCATTTCCCGGCTGTTTGGGTCCCGAGATTAGTAATGACATCATGATATACTTCCGCTTCATACACAACCAAGGAGGGAGGTTGTAGATACACAATGAAGCGGCAGTCTTTGACGATCGCTCATGTTACCAAATGGATTCATTCCGTCGGTACTCAACCCAAATCTTATGTTCCTCATTTCGGCACCAAACTCCTCATGTTTCCAATCGATGTTTCTCCATTGAGCCGAATCAACAGGTGTCTCAGATTGCCATCTTCCTTTCGAGTTTTATAATGCCAACGCAACAATTTTGCCTCTCTCGATTTGCAAACAACCGCTCTAGACGGGAATGATGGGCAAGTACCACAAAACCTTGGCGGTGCACCTTTATCGACCTCTTCACCGTCGTTGCTCGACTCTTACGCTTCTTGTCATTACGCTTCTCCTTTTGTTTGTACCGGGCACACCGCAAGCTGGACACACGCAGACTCGATGTGCGTTCACGGACAAGATGCAATCATTCGGACATGCATGTATCCTTTCTATTTCCATTCCCATGGGACATAGTAGCTTCTTTGCTTCATAAATGCTTGTTGGCAACTGGTTTCCCTCCGGAAGCAGATCCGATAGAAGAACTAGAAGTGCATTGAAACTTGTATCTGTCCAACGGTGTTTTGCCTTCAGTTCGAACAATGCAAGGACCGAACCCAACTTGGTGTATTCCGCTTTGCAACCTGTGAACAGCGGTTTGGCATCGTCTTCCATCAAGATTTTAAACTTTTCAAACTCTCTTTCCTTGTAATTACCCTCCACATCCCGCAACATTTGCTCCAAATTATCCTCCTCAAACATATCAAGCTGCAACTCGTCATCCGGTTCCACTGTGTCTTCGTTGCATACCGGAAGGGTACTACCTGCCTCCCGTGATGGATCCAACATGTGTAATTCCTCACGAAGCCACGTCGAATCGTGGTCCTCAATTTGAGCTGAGTTGCTAAATCTCCTCGATTGGTGCAATCAATGCAAGGACAATATATGAAGTTTAAACCCTCCTCACCATATCCTCTTCGCAATTTTTTGAACTCCTTAACACCCCTATGAAATTCAAAGACTCACACGGCTTTTCTCGATACATCCATTCCTCACGGTCCATCCGCAATTAAATTTCGCACAATAAATTAAGGAGAAACTAGAGCGACAACTAGCTAGCTATTTTAAATATTGAGACATCATTTCAATTAATATTACCTTTGCAAAATAGAGGACATATATAAATGTACTCCCGATCGATACCTAGCTTCTTCCCGATTTAGAGCTTTCAATTCCTAGATAGGAATCATAAATTTTAAAATCAACAATGATATCAAATAATCTAATTATATAGCTAGTGCAAGAGCTTGCAAATCTTTTACTACAACGAAACAAAACAAGGGTACCAACGATGACACCTAATCTCTAAATAGGTTAGGTCCTAATCCCATTCGAGGATATGGTTCGGGCAGTTCCTAAGCCGTTGTACAACTCCAAAGAAAATTTGGCAAGATCTCCCCTTGTTCTCCATATACACGCCTCGACAACAGTCAAGAGGGTGTGCATATGGAGAACACCAGGAGACGCTATCAAATCTACTCTAGCTTGTACAACGGCTCAGAACTTGCCTAAACCACATATCTTCGAACTGTCAAAAACGTGGACAATTCGAGAATGCTCGCTTATAAATATGCCATTTCATTCGGCATATTTGTAAATAAGCATCCTCGAACGGGAGACGAGGTTCCATAACCTAAACTCTAACATTTATCACATGATAGCAACAATAATTCCATATTAACATGAGAGCACTATAATAATTAAATAGATGTGTGCTTATCAAATAAAGAGTGTGAAATCAAGGCACGTACACAATTCCAAAGGCAACCTAAACTTTATTCACGACATATCGAAATTACCTAGTGCAAAATTGAAGGGTTTAAAGAATTGCCCAAATTTGAAGAAAACCGCAAATGAGGGCAAAAGAGGGAATCTCCTCAAGATAGGGTTTCAAATTTGCCCTCTTAATACCCACCCATGAGGACTTCAAATTTTCTCACCCAAGTATTGCTTTGAACCACACAATATGAGATGTTTTCTCGGGTGGCGCGAAGAAATCTCCTCCGAGCAACAACAGAGAAGAGTTCACTCGAGTGCTATATATGACCTAGCGAGGCACATCGTAATCGGTTCTTTTCAAAAAGCGATAGTGATGTGAACGCTCATCACTATCGGTTCTTTTATAGAAGCGATAGTGATGAGCACGTGACATCGAATCGGTTCTTTAGAGAAGCGATAGTGATGTGCTGCGATCATCACTATCGCTTCTATAAAAAGAACCGATAGTGATGATCACGCAGCACATCACTATCGCTTCTTTTCTTAGAACCGATAGTGATGTGCATAGTCATCACTATCGGTTCTTTTGATAGAAGTGATAGTGATGATCACGTGCACATCAGTATCACTTCTTTTCTTAGAATCGATAATGATGTATATGCACATCACTATCGCTTTTATCAAAGGAACCGATAGTGATGTGGATATGATCATCACTATCACTTCGTTTGTTGGAACCGGTAGTGATGACCATTCACATCTCTATCGTTTTTTAGTTTAGAACCGATAGTGATATGCCCAATGTTACATCACAATCGTTATAATCTTAGAACCGATAGTGATTATTACTAACACCTCTCCGGTTATTTATCACAATCGTTTTTTCCTAAAAACTTAAGAACCGATACGGATAAAACGATAGTGATGTGCCGTTCTGTAGTAGTGTCGGTTCTTGCTCAAAACCGATTGTGATAATACAGTGTCATCACAATCGGTTTTGATATAGAACTGATTGTGATGAGGTGGTATTATCACAATCGGTTCTTACTCGTAACCAAACACGGATGAGGGTGTTTCATCACAATCGGTTCATAGCTAGAACCGACAGATAACACCCTCATCACAATCGGTTCTTGCTCGAACCGACACGGATGAGAACCCTCATCCGTGTGCCGGTTCGAGCAAGAACCGACAGATGAGGGTCACTCATCCGTGTCGGTTACGAGAAAGAACCGACACAGATAAGAGGTGTCATCACAATCGGTTATAGTTAAGAACCGATTGTGATGATGGGCACCTCATCTGTGTCGGTTCTGAGATAGAACCGATTGTGATGACACCCCTCATCACAATCGGTTCTAGCTCAGAACCGATTGTGATGACCCTATTTCCAAAAATTACAAATTACATACACATATCACAATCGGTTTTTCCATCAGAAGTTAGGAACCGACACAAATGAAGCGATAGTGTTGTACCATTCTGTAGTAGTGTATTACAGACGGTTAGAAAACGTCATCATAGACGGTTTTCTGAGTCGTTTGTAATCATGTATCAGTGATAATACGACACATATCACAGATGGTTTTCAACTAGAACCGTCTGTGATATGAGTTATCACAGATGGTTTTTAAATAGAATCATCTGTAATATGTTTTTCCTCCTAACTCTCTTAGCAGAATTTTCTTGATTAGTATCTATTGTTCGAAATTTATTCTCCTTAGATATTTCTACAACGACATTTACGAGGCATATCCAGTTATAGATTTTACAACTCAATATCAAAACATCCTAGATGCTTGTAGGCAACAGCTTGTCTAATGAGGAGGGTCTTAAAATATGAACATTTGTAGCACTTTCATCACCTTTCTTATACTAATGTTGATGTATTCCAAGACAAAATCCAATTCTATTAACAGTTTGTCCTGAAAGTTATCATGCTTCGATTTATCTTCCGATTTATCTTCCACTTCATCATCATGCCGAATGAGGATATCATAGGCAGCCTATTTTCACTGTGGTCTCAAGGTGGGTCAATCCAACTCCATGTTCTATAACATGTGTCCATATTATTGGTTTGATATCTCCATATCTATGACCCGTAAACATGGTCATCAACTAATACATATGCTAGTCTATTCATATGTGTCCTCATATGTTTATCGACTAGGGATCACTTTAGAATAATCATCATAAAGTCATATATAGAGTTTCACAAACAAGTCACATACTTGCTAATAAATAATAATGACAATATTCAAGGAACAAAATAATTAATCATGAACATAAGGAAACATAATCATCTCTATGATTGCCTCTGGGGCATATCTCCAACAAAGCGTGGCGTCTGCTTGGACACTGGTGAGCCTACGTAGCCATTCTCGTTGCTTCGGTGAGAGTCTCTCCTCAAGATCGTGTCCTTTGCGTGTTCTTGGTCCTTGAACATGAAAGTCCCATGAACTTGTTCCCATTCTTGTAGCATAGCAGAGTTGTCGTCTTCCTCTCCAACCATTTTCGCCGCTGCACCAAATTCCCTCACTCCTTTTCTCCCTCACCGTTCGAGCTGTTGTCGGGTGACCTCCTCCACCACCCGTCGTTCCAGGGCTGGGTGTACAATTGAACACCCAAAATATTTAGAATGCCCATTTGACACAAAGTTGCTTATGCCGAGTTGGTTAGCTGCTTTCCTCTCAAACGTTTGGTCCTATGTTCAAGTCCTTGCAGCCTCATGATTTCCTTTTTGTTATCTCTTTGTAGTTTGTTTGGTGTAATGTTATTGAGATGTTGTGCTTATGTTCTAATAAGTTGTGCATTTTTTTATTAGTGTAGAAGCTACTGAGATCTTGTTTCTTTATTGTTTATTAGGATTTATGCTACTACATATATGTGTATATTGGATGAGTTGTGGTGTAAGCAAAATATTAAGGCTAGGTATCGTTCGAATAATCATGTATATGTTGCACGTATACGTTTCTTAATTATAAGCATGGTTTCTTTGCAAAATGTTTAGGGGTAACCAAAATGATGATGTAACAGTAGATCATATATGTTCATAAAATTACTACATTTTGAGCACCATGCAAATATTTTGACAAGCAACTTCATGTTGCCATTTACATGTTGTTATATACTAAATTGCTAGCTATTTTAACTTGGTGCATGTCCTAGTACTTGTGAATCAGGAAAGAAATTGAGGTGTAAGCTTGTTAGATATTGTAATGACCCCTATTTTCGCATAAATGCAAAAACGAGAATCGATGTGCATTCTGTACTAGTCCCATGATCAGTAGCTAGTACACACATTTACAACAATTGGAATCACAACCATACACAATATTATTAAAGCGAAAACTATTATACAAATTAAGGAATCTTACAACTCAGAGTATATATATAGTGGCAGAAGAAGTAAAGTCTTGTAGTGTGCCCATCCGACCCGTAGGCAACTGACAAGGCATAATCCCTAGAAAGATCGCTTTATCGAAATTCCCGCAACCTACGACGGAAAGATATCTTCGAAGCTTCGCTAACATTTTCACCTAAAAACAACATATTAAGCAAGGGTGAGTACTTTACGTACTTCGCAAAACTTTAGCAAAACCTATAATATATGCAGTCCATTTCAAAGGAAAGGCTTCTATGGGTAATTTACACAAAGCGAAATTGAATTTGTATATCAAGTTGTAATTTCTCAAATGGAATTTGTAAGAGCAAGTTTGACTGATAAGAAATAAGTAAAGCATAAGTAATACTCACAGCCCTTCGCGAGCAACGAAATCATCCAAATCATGAAGTCCAACAATGTCGGCCCTTTGACATAAAGTGACAGTTGCTAAACAAGTTTCAAACCAAAACCCATTTTTAGAAATATCAAAATCTAACATTGGAATTACTTCACCAAGTGTCCTTGACCGTGGATGCGGCTAATCAATTAGATTTACACTTTGCAGAGGTGTATAACTTTACCCACAAGTCATGACCTTTTCTTTTTGCCGCATGTTTCACGCACCTTTGGTGATGTGGCCAGAATGTTCATGACGAAAACCTTTACATTACTTAGGTTAACGTTGCACCAGCCCGATAACGTTACCCCTTACTATGATGATGGAAGATATTTGTATATCCATTGTACTCTCAGCAGGTTAAACCTAATGAGTTCTCACTTCCGATGGAAGATATTTGTACAATGTTATACTCTCAACAGTAGGTCCTGTTGAGTTCTCACTCCCCCATTATAGCAAGGCGTACACTGTTGCATTGGTAAGTAAAACCCCCTACAAGCAGACCTTGAAAGGAATGCTTGTGCTACTCCGGCCTTCCAAAGTGCAAAGTTAAACTAGATAACTTAATTAGTTTAAGGTTGTCCCATACCAGCGCTTGTGGTTGCACGGGTTTCTTGGATCAATAGCGTCACATTGCTCGGTCCTTACTTCAACATGGGAGATACTTCACCCTATACTACGTGCATTTCCCTCTACACAACCGGCTATTGCCAATAATCGCCCGCATCAAAACCATAGTTTTGATTTTGGATTTTTAATCAAAATACCAGTAACCAACAATGTCATATCCAGCATTTTCCATTTCTCAAGAAACAATTTTGATCTGATCACTTACATCGTTGGTTCTAAAGCATGTTTGTGATGAGTATTTGACTTTATTTGAGCAAGGTGTGCTCAAGTTTGAGTTTGATTTGGAATGATTTTCAAAATGAAGCATTTTGAGTTGTCTCTTCCAGAGTGGCGATCTGGTCGTATGGACGCGGTAGTGATGAGTTGGATGGTTTATTGCACATCATTGTGGGCATTGCTATGTGAGGAGTTTCCTTATCTTTGATGGTTGCAGCGACGGTGCTAGGTCATGGTGAGGCAAAGGATGACCGGACTAGGCGAAGAGCGCTTGAGGTCTAGACGGTTGGGGATCGCGGAAGATGATCGGAGACGGAGTTCGCAAGTCAAGAAGACAAGGAAAGGAGATGATGCTAGCTAGATGCCGCGTGGATCAATGAGGGCCGTCTTGATTGAGGTCTAGTTGATAGATTAGCGGGTCTAGGTAGTATGCTTTGAAAACTGCAAGAAAACCCGGTATGTGTGTGGGTTTTGGGTTAGCCTTGCATGGCTGTGTGTGTGGGTTAATCCTAGCCCTTAGATGAGTGCTCTAGGGTTGAGGGACTCATCCAAGGGTGGTAGGTGGCCCAAGAGTAGTATAAATAGGGGTGGAGGGTAGCCTCCTTCCTTGAAGGTTTTGAGGTTTGTGAATGCTCCTTTGAGCTTTGCCCACATGAAAGTGAGGCTTTGTAACCTCTCCTTCCAGAAATGAAAGTTTTATCCATCCACCTCTGAATTTATTTTATGATTTACATTATGTCTTTACTTTACGCAATTTAAATTCAGCATTTACTTTCCCGCAATTACATTCTCGCAATTTACTTTCATGTAATTTGGATTTGCCTCCCCTCCTTCTAAATGCTGCTGATCATGGATATTTTGAGTGTGTTCATATGGTTTTACATCTCTTTTGCACTCTTGGATTGAGTAGAGAACACCTTTTCTTTCAAGTTCCAACTTTGTTCCGAACTTGTTCTTCGCGCAGCAGTCAGTGTTTGATTTCTATAAAAATCTATAAAGATCTTATTCAAGTGATTCTTGTTGGAGGGGGTGCGGGACTCTGAAATACACTTGCAAAAAAATTTTGGAGTTCACTTGTTGCACCGTTTGGGTGCCATGAGGTGAAAACCGAGCACTAAACTTTCTGCTCGAAGTTCTTGACCAGACCGTGTTCTTAGATATTGCCTGTTTTTTCTGTAAATCTTTTTGAGGAGAAATTTGGTGGCGTTCTTTACGACTCTGATGATCATAGGGAGAAAAAGTCTCAAATTCTTGTGAACTTCAGAAACCCACCAACCTCCTGTGCAAATTGAGGACAAGTTCTGGAAAATTCTGCTTTTGCTTTTCTGAAAGTGACTTTTGTGATTTGAATTGATGTCCTTTCTAAAAGCAAGAGTTTGAATTGATTCCTCTTTATCTTGGACACTAGACAACCAGTATTATTACTTAAAAATCCCTACATATTTTATGGTACTTATCCATGCAAGCTTGGGGTACACATAGTTGTCTAGTTTTTCAGGTTTTTCACGATTTTCTTTGAGCGATCTTGTCGAGGTTTTTGTTGGAGTATTTTGGGGGAAATTTTATTTGCGACCATTCACCCCCCCTCTGTTCGCCATATCGGTCCTTAAATTAATGAAATGGAAACTCAACAATCAAGAATACCAAACACAAATAAATAGGAGCCAAGGAATTTAACACGTGGTCTCGGAGACTGGCCGGTCTTCCCTACTCCACGTTGAGGTGACTTGAACCACGTCAAGCCGGCTCCATGTAACATCCCAAAATTTGAGTTTTGGAATGTTGGAATTCAAAAATAAACCATTTGCATTTTCTTGAATTAATTTCAGCTTAATTTGAATTTTCCTTAAATGAAAGGATTTAATTTGACTAAACTATTCCTTAAACTTAAGAATTTCAGTTTTAGTTGGGTTCCTTGTGATCCAAGGAATTTTTCTGTATTTTTGGGGATTTTTCTGAATTTATTTGACATTTATTTGAATTTAATTGGTTTTATTCGGATTTCTGGAATTATTTAAAATCAGAAAATGTTTTTAATTTTCAAACGCTCTCAGCCGAAATTCCTCCGCCCGCTCCGCTTTTTCCTCATGCCCGCTTCCTCCCGTCGCCTCGCCCCACCCCGCTCGGCCATTGGCTCGCCCAGGCCCACTGGCCCTGTGGCGCCAAGCGTTCTAACCCTAGCCAGCCGCGTCGAAACGCGTCGCCGCCGCCCTTGAGTCCGTGGTTTGACACGGCCGCCGAGGCCCCTATTTAAGCCGCCGACGCCCGAGGATCGCCTCGCGCCGCCTTTTGCCCCACCTCTCGCCGCTCTAGCTACGCCGCGATCACCTTCGACCTCGCCGAGTCCGCCGCCTCATCCGAAGCCTTCCGCCGTCTTTTTTTCGCCACGGCTCCTCCGCCGTCGCCGCTGGTCTCCCGAAGTTCGCCGTCGCTTTCTTCCGGATCCACACCGTCGCGCCCGATCCGGTCATCTTTCGCCGATCGCCGGGTCGTCTTCCCCGTTGCCGGTGAGCCCGCGCCGCCGCTCGTCGTCGTTCCCCTCCACTTCTTGGCGGATGTTCGATAGCCTGCGTGCGCTCCCGATGCGGCCACGTATCCTTCGCTGCAGCCGCGCCCTTGGCCTTTCGATCCGATCTGGCCTCTCGCCAGATGCGCGCCGTGTGGCCGCCGACGCCAAGACCACGCTCGAGCGCTGCAGGTGCGCTGAGTTAGCGCGCGTCGGCGCTGCGTCGGCCACCGCGCGCCGGGTGCACGGTGAACCGGCGCAGCGCCGTGGACCTTGTCCACCGTGAGCCGGCTGACGTCAGCGTTGCGCAATAAATCGCTTTTTCAGTACAAAAATAAATCCAAAATTCTGATTTTCTCGATTTTCTGTATTTTCTCGAATTTAATCTTTGGAGGCCCGTTCTCGCCATACGAACTCCGATTGAGGCGATTCAAGTTTCTAAATTTTTCTAAAATCAAGATCTATCTTCCAGAGCAATTTATTTTCAGTTTTGAGCTTGTTTGAGTCTCTGTTTGGTATTTATTTGGTTTCGTTGCTTTCTTTTCGGTGAGACGCTAATTCCGAGGAGCGAACGAAGACTTCGAAGACCAAGATTCAGCACTAGATCAGCAAGGCAAGTCGTAACCTTGATCATACTGATCCTATGTTTGCAAAGTAATTTATTTTATACACTTGCATGCTATTTACGTATCAATGTTTATTTAATGAGAGTAGATGTATACCTAGTTGACATTATGCCACCTTGATTAGTTGTATACCATGTATCCATTGCTAAACCTAGGTTGGGACATTACTAGTTGGACATAAATATTACACCAACATTGGGTTATCGTAGCTATGCTTAGACATGCTTAGATATACGTAGGGATTCATGTCACATGTGAATAATGTTAATATTGACTTAATGAGATATTGAATCGTGGCCGTTAGCCACTGTTGTAAAAATTGTTGTACCATGGTGAGGTTTGCCATTGGTCTTGGTTGAACGAATTGTTTTCCCTCGGGCAAGTGATCGTGAAGTAAAGGGGGTGCTTTCTAGCACATTGGGATGTGGATGTCTTGCTCGAGACAATTTAAGGACTTAATCTTGTGCGCCATTGAACTGGCCTAACCGTACTACCACATGTCCGAATGGGACAGACCTAGCTGATTAATTTGTAAGGTCTAGCCTTGAGTAACGCCGATTGGTGGTGTGGGTTCCGGATGGACGGGTAGATTCGCAAGCGCAGAGAGGGGCCCTAAAGGGAGAAACCTTAGCGGGCAATCGAGTTTAGACAATTGCATTGTAAAGGCTTTGTCATGATATCTCGCGACACACCAAAGGCGGTGTGTTATTATCGATTGCGCAAAGAGATGTTCATGTCTTGTGGGTAAAGTTGTACAACCTCCGCAGAGTGTAAAACTATTCGAATAGCGCGTCTCATGGTCATGGACAAAGCCCGGAATTTCACACGGGTATAGAGTGTTTCATAAAATGTGGAATTGTTGGGATGTGAACGGGAGTTCACTATTGTTTTGTTGTCTATCATTGATCTATCGCTTATTTATTTATGTTTTCATAAATATGCTTTCAATCTATTTATCAGTATTTCAATTCAAGTATTGCTTTTCGCAAATGAACTATATAGCCATCCTTGTCAAGCCGTGCATAAATATATTGCATCAATTCCTACTTCTTGTCGAGTACCTTTGTACTCACGGCTTTATGCCCTTGTTGATCGCTTGTTGAAGGAGATAATGAATATCATGAGGAGGAATTCTATGAAGACTACGTGGATTAGGAAGGCGTTCCCGCACGATTGCTCGTGGCATATCGAATGGTTCAATTTATCTTTTCCGCTGCAATAGTATTTGTTTCTTAAGCCCTTAAGGCGTAATGGTGTAAACATTGACCATAAGGTCGTTTTCTTTATTCAATAATAAATTGCTTCTTCTTAGTTAATTCGTTGTATGGAATGGTATTTCATCTATGTTTCCACTGTGTGCATTAGCGTGATCCTGGACTAGTGCAGTATACACAGAGGGTTTCGATTTGCAAACCGGTCCCGACAGAGATGGTATCGAGCCATATCGATCGTAGGTCGCCATCCTAGTTAGCATGGTCTTCAAAATTATTTTCTAAAGCAAACCAACAAAATTGGTACTTAATAGTTTTCGTCTCCCTCGCCTTATTCTTAGGTTCTTATTCCTTTCCTTTTGTCAAACATGGTTTCGAAATTTAAATTGAACTTATCTTAAGAAACTTCTCCAAATCTCGAGCCTTTTGCAAGGAATCAAATCAAGGAAGATGATGATCAAGCCATCAAAGACATATCCAGAAGCCTACCATATAAGATAGGTTTTGGTGCTCAATGGTGTTTGAGCATGTCTTTTCCTTTCGGTTTAGTTACGCTTAGTCGCGTGATACTAAGATTTTCTTTTGTGGAGTGTCCGTATGTTGTACACTTGCCCCAAGCACGGTGTTACAACCATACCTTTAATTGAAAAAAAACTTTATTTGCCTCCTTAATTTGAAGCCTTTCGTTGTATCCTTTTGTCCCCGGTATTACCTTCTCCCTAGATGATCTTACCACTCGCTCATCGCTTCCTCTTACCTATCAAACCCTTGTGCCTGCATCTCGATGGTTGACACTCGCTCGAGCCGATCGCAGATTCACCCGTGGATGCCGGTGCGGTGCCAACACCAACTCCAACCCCAATGCACCGCCACCGCCAAGAAGCATGATCGTAACATGGGACATTTTCCGCAGCTCAGACTCGATTAATGAATACCATGATGCAAAACATGAACAACATGATGAATCGCCAGAACTGCATCGCAGCTGTTCTAGCTAACCTGTTGAACCAGAGAACCAAGTCGCCACCGCACCTCCTCAAGCTCGTCTCACCCAAGCTAGCGAATTTATGAGGACTCGTCCGCCAACTTTCTCCAACTCTTCTAACCATTGACGCCGATGATTGGATCCGCTCCATTGAGAAGAAGCTTGAAATTGCCCAAAGGCACCAATCGTGAGAAGGTTCTCTATGCCGCCATCACCGGAGGGCACCGCCACGAATGGTGGGAGAACTACTGGTTGCCCATGACGACCCTCGACTATCACTTGGGCGAGTTTTCCACCGCTTTCGCCACTCTCATATTCCCGATGGAAAGGTGGAAATGAAGAAGAATGAATTCGAGAGCTTAAGCAAGAAGGGATGTCGGTGAGTGAATACCTCAATAAGTTCACTAACTCGCCCGCCACGCCCGCAGGATGTAGCTACAGATGATGCTCGCCAGAAGAAGTTCAAGCGTGGACTCAATCCAGGACTAAAGGTGCAAGTCATTGGCAATGACTATGCAGATTTTCAGCACCTTGTAGATAAAGCTATGCTTATTGAGGAATCTCGTCGGGAATTGGAAGAATCCCGTAAGAGAAAGATGATGCAGCATGGAGCCCATCAGAGTCACCAACAGAGAGTCAGAACCAATGCTCAACAGCCTACTCGCTTCACTCCTCCGAATGCAATGAGGACCTCGCACCAAAGACTCGCCACCTCCTCCAGCAATCGCAACCTCAACACCAACAAAGAATCCACCTCGGAGGAACAAGAATCCAGTGCAGGAGTCACCTGTTTCAACTGTCATGAACTCGGTCACTATGCCAATAATTGCCCCAGAAGCAAGGCGTGACGCCAAATCCGCTTCAATTTGGGATCTACGCCACCAAGACCCCACCCGGGAGCGGGGCGTGGAGTGCCCTGCACTCTAATCAAGCCACGAACTCCGCCGCTTTGGAAGAGGCGCGTGAATCACGCCACCACCGAGGATGCCCACCGCACTGCACGTCATACTAGGTAAGCTCCTAGTCACTCATCATCCGCCATGGTTTTGTTTGATTCGAGCTACGATTCGCTTGTTTCTCAAGTTTTGCCGCAAAGCATCAATTAAAGACAATGCCTCTTAAGATCGTTTTATTAGTGCAATCTCCAGTTCGATTTGAGTACGAACCAAGGTCGCCCGGTTAAGATATTAATTGAGGGGTAGAATTTCTAGCCAACCTTATTGTCCTAGACACCATGTCCCTAGATGTGATCCTAGGAATGGATTGGCTTTCAAAGAACCAAGCAGATTTTGGATTGTGGGAATAGAGAGATCACCCTAACCACCCAGATGGAACCAAGTTAAAAGTTCAAGCCGATTCAGATCGGTCAAAGGATTAGAGTTTGCAGTACAAAGGAATAAGTTTGGAAGATGTGCCATCGCTGCGAATTTCCGATGTGTTTCGGATGAGTTGCCCAGGATGCCACCGATCGAGATATAGAGTTCTTGATAGAACTAGTTCCGAACGCCACCCATTTCCAAGAGACCTTATAGGATGCCTGCTAATGAGTTAGCTGAAGTAAAGAGACAAATTAAAGAGCTGCAAGATCAAGGTTTTGTTCGACCAAGTTCTTCGCTATGGGGAGCACCAGTTCTTCTAGTTGAAAAGAAAGATGGAACTCAGAGAATGTGTGTAGATTATCGCCACTCAATGAGGTCACCATCAAGAATAAGTACCCGCCAAGAATCGATGATTTGTTTGACCAACTTCAAGGAGCCGAGTGTTCTCAAGATTGACTGAGATCGATATCACCATTGAAGATTCGCCAAGAGGATATACCCAAACAGCTTTTGTTACTCGATGCAGATAAGATGAGTATACAAGTGATGTCTTTTCGATTGACTAATGTCCCCGCCTACTTCATGACCCCGATGAATAAAGTATTTATGGAATATCCGGATAAATTTGTTGTGGTTTTCATTGATGACATTCTAATCTACTCCAAAAGTGAGGAAGAACATGAGGATCACTTGCGCCAAATTTTAACGGCTAAGAGAGAATCACTTTATGCGAAGTTCATAAATGCGAGTTCGATGAAAGAAGTTGCTTTCCTAGGACATGTCATATCGGGAAGGAGTCATTGTTGACCTCGAAAGGTACGAGATGTGCTAAGTTGGGAGTCACCCAAGACTGCACTCCCAAACCAAGTTTTCTTGGAATGGCGGGATATTATCGCCGTTTCATAGAAGGGTTTTCTAGAAAAGCTAGACTGCTCACTCAACTTTTAAAGAAAGAGAAGAAATTTGTTTGGACGCCAGAGTGCGAGCAAAGTTTTCAAGAGCTAAAGAAGTGTTTGACAACTGCCCCAGTGCTTATTCTGCCAGATAATAGGAAGGATTTTGAGATATTTTGTGATGCATCCGACAAGGACTCGGTTGTGTGCTAATGCAAGATAAGAAGGTTGTAGCGTATGCTTCGCGACAACTAAGGCCACATGAAGTCAACTATCCTACCCATGATTTGGAATTAGCAATAGAGTGCATGCTTTAAAGATTTGGCGTCACTATCTCATTGGTAATCGCTAGAAGTTTATAACGATCACAAGAGTTTGAAGTATATCTTTACCCAAGCTGACCTCAATATGAGACAAAGAAGATGGTTGGAATTGATTAAGGACTATGACATTGGTATTCATTATCATCCAGGCAAGGCCAATGTCGTAGCCGATGCTTTAAGTAGAAAAAGTTACTGCAATACCCTGATGATTAGGGAAAGTCAGCCAGCCCTCTATAAGGAATTTGAGAAGCTTAGTTTGGAATTGGTTCAAGAAGGGTATTTAGCTACTTTGAAGTACGCCCACGCTGGAAGATCGATTCGAGAAGCACTGTAGATGATGCCGACATCAAGGAGATTAAGAGCAATATGAAGAAAGGAAAAGCCCAAGGATTCACCGAAGATGAACAAGGTACTATCTGGTATGAGAAGCGTATTTGCGTACCAGATCAGAAAGAGCTTAAGGAGTTGATTCTCAAGGAAGCGCATGATACTTTATACTCCATTCATCCTGGAAGTACCAAGATGTATCAAGACCTCAAAGAAAGGTATTGGTGGCCTAGCATGAAGCGTGAGATTGCAGAATATGTTGCACTTTGTGACGTCTGCCAGAAGGTCAAGGCAGAGCATCGAGAGAAAGCAGGATTGCCGCAACCATTGAAGATTCCGAATGGAAGTGGGAAGAAATTGGTATGGATTTCATTACCGGATTTCCTAAGACCCAAGCAGGTTATGACTCGATCTGGGTAATAGTGGATCGATTAACTAAGGTAGCTCACTTCATCCCGGTTAAGACTACCTATGCAGGAGATAAATTAGCGAATTATATATGTCAAGGATCGCGGCCTTACGGAGTGCCTAAGAAGATAGTGTCCGATAGAGGAAGCCAATTTACCTCTCGCTTTTGGCGTAGTGCATGAAGCCATGGAACTCACCTCGATTTAGTATCGCCTATCACCCTCAAACCGATGGATGATCGAGCGTGTGAATCGATTCTTGAGGATATGTTAAGGGCTTGTGCCTTAACTTATGGTACCAAGTGGGACAAGTGTTTGCCCTATGCCGAAGTTTTCAGATAACAATAGTTATCAAGCCGGTTTGTGATGTCGCCAAGCATTATATGGGAGAAAGTGCGAACTCCTCTCAACCGGAAGGAGTCGAGAAAGACAATTGTTTGGCCCTCGCTATATCGCAAGAAGTCAAGAGCAAGTTCAGCTAATTCGAGACAGATTGAAGATAGCTCAAAGCAGACAAAAGAGTTATGCAGATAACCGTCGCAGAGATTTGAGTTTCGAGCCTAATGATTATGTTTATCTCAGAGTCACCCCTCTCAAAGGAGTTAAGAGATTTCAAGTAAAAGGAAAGCTTGCCCCTAGATATGTGGGACCGTTCAAAATCTTGGAACGAAGAGGAGAGGTTGCCTACAAGTTAGAATTGCCTCAGTCTTTTGCCGGAATCCATGATGTGTTCCATGTATCGCAGATTGAAGAAATGTCTCGTGTGCGGAGGAACAGATGCCATTGGAAGCCATTGATTTGCAAGAGGATCTTACCTACAAGGAGCAACCCGTGAAAATTTTGGATATAGCAGAGCGTATCACGAGAAGCAAGATCATTCGTTTTTGCAAGGTCCAGTGGAGCCACCATTCAGAGGAGGAAGCAACTTGGGAGCGAGAAGAGGATCTGAAGTCCGAGTTTCCCCACCTATTCCTTAGCCAGCCTGAATCTCGGGGTCGAGATTCCATTTAAGGGGGGAGGTTTGTAACATCCCAAAATTTGAGTTTTGGAATGTTGGAATTCAAAAATAAACCATTTGCATTTTCTTGAATTAATTTCAGCTTAATTTGAATTTTCCTTAAATGAAAGGATTTAATTTGACTAAACTATTCCTTAAACTTAAGAATTTCAGTTTTAGTTGGGTTCCTTGTGATCCAAGGAATTTTTCTGTATTTTTGGGGATTTTTCTGAATTTATTTGACATTTATTTGAATTTAATTGGTTTTATTGATTTGAATTATTTAAAATCGGAAAATGTTTTTAATTTTCAAAACGCCTCGGCCGAAATTCCTCCGCCCGCTCGCTTTTCCCGCGGCGCCTGCTTCCCTCCCGCGTCGCCTCGGCCCGACCCGCTCGCTTGGCCGCTCGCTCGCCCATGCGCCCCGGTGGCCCATGCGCGCGTTCTAACCCTAGCCATTGGCGAATCGCGTCCGCGCCGCTTCTTGAGTCCGTGTCGGACACGGCCGCCGAGGCCCCTATTTAAGCCGCCGACGCTTCGAGGATCGCCTCGCGCCGCCTTTTGCCCCACCTCTCGCCGCCTAGCCGCGCCGTCGCGCTGCAAGGCGACTCGCCGAGTCCGCCACCTCATCCAAGCCTTCCGCCGTTTTTTCTTCGCCCGGTGCTCCTCCGCCGCCGCCGTTGGTCTCCGAAGTTCGCCGCGTCGCCTTCTTCCGGATCCACACCCGCGCGCCCGATCCGGTCATCTTTCGCCGATCGCCGGTCGTCTTCCCGTTCTGCCGGTGAGCCGCGCCGCCGCTCGTCGTCGTCTCCACTTCTTGGCGGCCGTCCGATCGCTGCGTGCGCTCCGATCGCGCCACGATCCTTCGCCGCAACCGCGCCCTTGGCGTTCGATCCGATCCGCCTTCGCCAGATCTTGTTGCGCGTGGCGCCGCGTCGCGCCACGCCCGAGCCACGTAGGCGCTGAGTCGGCGCGTCGGCGCTGCTGCGTCGGCCCGGCGGCCGGTGCACGGTGAACCGGCGCAGCGCCGTGGACCTTGTCCACCGTGAGCGGTGACGTCGCGTTGCGCAATAAATCGCTTTTCAAGACAAAATAAATCCAAAAATTCTGATTTTCAGTATTTTCTCAGAATTTAATCTTTCGGAGGCCCGTTCTCGCTCATACGAACTCCGATTGAGGCGATTCAAGTTTCTAAATTTTTTTAAAATCAAGATCTATCTTCCAGAGCCATTTATTTTCAGTTTTGAGCTTGTTTGAGTCTCTGTTTGGTATTTATTTGGTTTCGTTGCTTTCTTTTCCAGTAGACGCTAATTCCGAGGGAGCGAACGAAGACTTCGAAGACCAAGATTCAGCACTAGATCAGCAAGGCAAGTCGTAACCTTGATCATACTGATCCTATGTTTGCAAAGTAATTTATTTTATACACTTGCATGCTATTTACGTATCAATGTTTATTTAATGAGAGTAGATGTATACCTAGTTGACATTATGCCACCTTGATTAGTTGTATACCATGTATCCATTGCTAAACCTAGGTTGGGACATTACTAGTTGCACATAAATATTACACCAACATTGGGTTATCGTAGCTATGCTTAGACATGCTTAGATATACGTAGGGATTCATGTCACATGTGAATAATGTTAATATTGACTTAATGAGATATTGAATCGTGGCCGTTAGCCACTGTTGTAAAAATTGTTGTACCATGGCGAGGTTTGCCATTGGTCTTGGTTGAACGAATTGTTTTCCCTCGGGCAAGTGATCGTGAAGTAAAGGGGGTGCTTTCTAGCACATTGGGATGTGGATGTCTTGCCTGAGACAATTTAAGGACTTAATCTTGTGCGCCATTGAACTGGGCCTAACCGTACTACCACATGTCTGGAATGGGACAGACCTAGCTGATTAATTTGTAAGGTCTAGCCTTGAGTACTGCCAGTTGGTGGTGTGGGTTCCGGGATGGACGGGTAGATTCGCAAGGCGCAAGAGGGGGCCCTAAAGGGCGAAACCTTAGCGGGCGATCGAAGTTTAGACAAGGCATTGTAAAGGCTTTGTCATGATATCTCCGCGACACACCAAAGGCAGTGTGTTATTATCGATTGCGCAAAGAGATGTTCATGTCTTGTGGGTAAAGTTGTACAACCTCTGCAGAGTGTAAAACTATTCGAATAGCGCGTCGCATGGTCATGGACAAAGCCCGGAATTTCACACGGGTATAGAGTGTTTCATAAAATGTGGAATTGTTGGGATGTGAACGGGGAGTTCAATATTGTTTTGTTGTCTATCATTGATCTATCAGTTATTTATTTATGTTTTCATAAATATGCTTTCAATCTATTTCTGTATTTCAATTCAAGTATTGCTTTCTGCAAATGAACTATATAGCCATCCTTGTCAAGCCGCATAAATATATTGCATCAATTCCCTACGGCTTGTCGAGTACCTTTGTACTCACGGCTTTATGCCCTTGTTGATCACTTGTTGAAGGAGATAATGAATATCATGAGGAGGAATTCTATGAAGACTACGTGGATTAGGAAGGCGTTCCCAGCACGATTGCTCGTGGCATGTCGAATGGTTCAATTTATCTTTTCCGCTGCAATAGTATTTGTTTCTTAAGCCCTTAAGGCGTAATGGTGTAAACATTGACCATAAGGTCGTTTTCTTTATTCAATAATAAATCGCTTCTTCTTAGTTAATTCGTTGTATGGAATGGTATTTCATCTATGTTTCCACTGTGTGCATTAGCGTGATCCTGGACTAGTGCAGTATACACAGAGGGTTTCGGATTTGCAAATCCGGGTCCCGACACTCCACTCGCTTGAGCCTTCCTCAATCACTAAGGTAGTTCTTCCCCGCTCCGGGTAGCCGAACTCCGGCCTTCACAACTTGCCGGGGCTTCTCACAATCTTCATTGAGAAGCTCACCGCGCACGATCGCCACCAAGCCGTCTAGGAGGCGGCAACCTCCAAGATTAATAAACCTTGATGCTAGCTTGAGGTCGAATGTCGGTGTCTAAAGGCTCAAACACTAAATGCAACACTCAATCTTGCTTCTCACACTCACAAATGGAAATTGAATGCGCACAAGAGTAGAGAACACTTGCTAGAACTCAAATATCATCAATGAAGACCAAGAATTGCTCTAGAATGCAGGTGGAGAGGTATTTATAGCCTCCACCAAACTTTCTAGCCGTTGGAGCTCGAAATCTTAAAAAATCTATTTTTCCGGTGCTACCGCCCTTGTAGGACTGGTAGCACCGGGCTCCATTTCAACGGCTAGAACAGTGCATTTAATGCACTTGCCAGAGACCATTACAGGGGGTCCGGTGCTACCACCCAACTAGGGCTGGTAGCACCGGGCTCCACTTCATTTTCTTTCTTCGAAAAGAGACCTCTCTGGAATTATAGCACCGGGTTTAGGACCGGTGCTACCGTAGGTCCGGTAGCACCGGGATACTATGGGTGGTAGCACCGGGCTACCAAATGCCCAAAAGGTGCTTTCTCGAATTTTCACATCGGCCGATGTCCGGTGTTACCGATAGTCCAGAGCACCGCCCACCATGGGCGTAGCACCGGATACCTAAAACACCCAAAACACACTCCTCTGTGATTTTTACACCTGGCTGAAATCCGGTGCTACCAATAGTCCGGTAGCACCGGGCTGCCATGGGCGATGCACCGGGCTACCAAACGCTCAAAAAGCCCTTCTCTGGAATTTTCACACCGCCCTATTGAGCCGGTGCTACCGTGCACCCGGTAGCACCGCGCTGCCATGGGCGGTAGCACCGGGTTTCCAAAGATTTGATTTGTTCTAAAGGATTTTCAAGATTGGAACTTATTTATCATTTTGCAACTATTTGAATATGCATTTTGAGCCCTTAAACCCTAAACGACATCAAGATAAGCGTCAAGATCCCTCTTAATAGTACGGCCCTAAATCTAGTACACCAATCTTTCTTCCAGACTCCAAGATCGTCAAAAGACTTGAAAAGAGCCTTATGAATTTACCTTTTCACGATCTTGACATATTGCCGATTGGTTTGAACCTTTCTTGATATTTCCATGGTCATCAATCTTGGAATTGACCTACTTTCAATATTCTCAAGAAAAGTATTAGATCATATAACAAAGTTGTCATTAATTTTCAAAACCAAAATATACTGGGTGCCTAGATGCTTTCAATCTCCCCCTTTTTGGTAATTGATGACAACCCAAAGTGATAATTTGAAATTGTTTTTATGTGAACAAGAGAAAAGAAGGTTTTGCTTCAAGTGATTCAGTATCCATAAGTTTTCTTGCCTTTTGAATCGTAGGGAGTATTAAACATGATATTTTTAAAACAACCACTCCCCCTAGAGATGTGCATGTTAGTTGCAAGTAGATGTTTGCACATTTGAGAGAAAATTTTTAAACAAAAATTTGACAGAGTTTCGTTTAAGAATTGAATCCGTGGATAAACAAGTAAGGATATTAAAACAACAATATGATATTGCAATATGCAAGAGCATGAGAATATTTAAAACAACCATAAGAATTACAAATGTTTAACCACGACATATTCAAAACAACATCCATAGCAACCAAAATACATCACATATCCATAGCAACTGAATATCAAACAAAACACATCACACAAGGTTTCATTCTTTACACTTTATCTTCACTTTTACTTCTCCCCCTTTGGCATAAAATACCAAAAGTAACAAGGATCATCGAGGAGCTCAAGAAGATGGAGGAGCCGGAGGAGGCGGAGTAGACGGAGGAGCACGAGATCCCGAGCGCTGATAGAAGATAGGAAGAGATGAATGAAGCTTGGAGGTGGAGGAGTCAATGGAATCTAGTCGACCTCGGACCTCCTCAACTATCTACCTAGTCTGCGACTGATGCTCCTCCAGTCGAGAGAAATCGCTCATCATTTCTGATCTCATACTGGCCAGGCTGCTCATGAGGTCATTCCTCAAACTGTCCAAGAACTGATCTCTTTGCCGAGGAACCTCTGAAGCAATCGGGATCTCCTGCTGCCGAGGTCTGGGAGGATGACCGACCTCGCGAGTGATTGTTTGAGGGCTGCCTCTGGGTCTCAGTAAGGCTTGTGTGCACTTCCGCACCTCCTCTAAACCCAGTCACCTTTTTGATTATCATCATAATGAAAGGAGCAAAGTATAACCTTTTACCTTTATCACTAGCAGAGGAGATCATCTCTCTGATCATAAAATCAACCACATCAAATTTATTTTTATGGGTAATCTTGCTCATGATGTTCCAGGCATATCCTCTGATTTCGTCCAGGTTTCCACTCTTTGGATGAATAGTGACCCTTATTATTCTGTTAATTAGACTGGATGAGGGAAGGAGATGCGTCATTTTACCTGGACGCTTGACTGATGCAGCTGGATCATAGAATTGAAACTGCCTGTCAAGGGGTAGAACCCTGTCACTGTGAACATTGGGATACCCACTGTGGAAAATCCCCCAAGCCTTCTCTATCTCACTTTTTGTGACCTTATGCACTGCGGCATCCGTCATCCATGTGATTTCATCAATCGCTTCAGAGACATGCATGGTGGCATAAAACTGTCTTACTAGGTCTTCATTGTAGTCACATTTTTTACTAACAAAATCTAACAATCCAGCACCATGAAACAACTCAGGGACTCCAACAAACAAAGGTATTTTTCTAATGTGCTCCCAATTTATCCATTTGTGATCAGCAAATTCCTTGTTTTTGTAGATTTCATAATATGCTTTTTGCTGAAAAATGGTTCTGACCTTATCCTCAGTTGCACTTCTGGGTAGCATATATTGGTTTGCTTGTCTAAGGGAGAAGAAGGTGTCACCTTTGATTTTTCTCAGATCAATGGACGGATTAAAGTTGTCATGTTCATCTCCTGATCTTGCATTCTCATCAACGTCCATGTATTCATCATCATCTGTCTTCTCACTGCTTGATTCTGATTCAACTTGTTTTCCTTTGGACTGCTTTGAGCTACCACTAATGTCTTGCTTATTTTTCTTTCGGACTTCACGATGTCTCAAAGCAATTGGAACATCATCCTGACTGTCTGAATCTTGAGGAAGAGAAGGAGGAGCACGACCTCGATTTGCAGCCATTTTAATGTAAGAGCCTGATCCTCTGGTCTTAGGTATGATTACTGGATATAAGAGAGGAATTCAAGGAATAAGATCAAGGTTATATGCCCTAGATTTAGAGATTTTTGTAGAAAACAGCATTTGTGTGCACATTGCCTGCAATCCTGGTACTACCGCCCATGCTAGATCGGTAGCACCGGGCTTGCTGCGGTGCTGCCGTCCATGCTAGACCAGTAGTACCGGACATGGGGCGGTGCTACCGTACAGAAATCGGTAGCACCGGTCCTTTTGAGGATGAACCTTAATTTGCCAAAATTTATGGTTGTGAGTGATGTGATACAAGAGAATTCATCTACCAATTAGGGGATCCTTATTGTACTTGTTCCATCCACAAATTTTGACAAAAAGGACACAAATTTTGCTACATTCCACAAGAACCCTAAAGATAAGAAAAAGGAAACTAGGGCATGCGGAAATGAAAGAGTTTTGATAAGAAAAGGGAAGGGATTTGTTACCTGAAGGGTTTGGAACTCAAGGGATTGATCTTCAAGAAGAAACAAGTTGATTTCTTGAGGATCTTTGAGTGGAGATAAAAAAAGGGTCGAGTGGAGAGAGAGAAGAAGAGGGGGTGGTGCTAAAAGAGATAAAGGCCGGTCGCACCGCCCAGAGCTTAATCCCCTAAACCCGAGAAATCCGATGCTACCGCGATTTTACCGATAGTACCAGTCTCTGGTGCTACCGCTCTTGTACGAGCGGTGCTACCAGGAACACAGTCAAAGCAGAGATAAATACTCAGAGAATTCAACATAACCAATAAAATTTTAATATTTTTATATAAGACATACAATTGCATCCAAAACTTATATAAATTTTCAAGATTTATGGCTTAATTATGATTCAACCTCAATTTTTGAAATATATAACATCATTTGAAATTCAAGATATAAGAATCATATAAAGAGCTCCCCCTCAACAAGTGCTATATAAAAAATTAAAGACATTCAACAAAGCAACAAAAGGAATAACCAATCAATCTTTTAAGCAAGATTCAAAGGAAAACTCAAATCACATTAGAGATGTCTATGACATTTAATTCATTCCTCAATTTACAGAACCGGGTTTCATCTAAAGGCTTGGTTAAGATATCCGCTAATTGATCTTCGGTTCTAATGTGACTAATCACTATATCTCCTTTGCTAACATGATCTCTCAAGAAATGATGACGGATTTCTATATGCTTGGTTCTTGAGTGTTGGACCGGGTTGTTGGCTATTTTAACGGCACTTTCGTTATCACATAAAAGAGGCATATTTTTAAAATCTATTCCATAATCCATTAAAGTATGCCTCATCCACAATAATTGAGCACAACAACTACTGGCGGATATGTATTCGGCTTCGGCGGTGGAGAGAGCTACGGAATTTTGTTTCTTGGAGAACCAAGAAATGAGGGATCTACCTAGGAATTGGCAATTTCCGGAGGTGCTTTTTCTATCCACTTTGCAACCCGCATAATCGGAGTCCGAATATCCAATCAAGTCAAAATTAGCACCTTTAGGATACCATAACCCTATGTTTGAGGAATGCTTTAATATCTTAGAATTCTCTTAACAGCTACTAAATGACATTCTTTAGGGGAAGCTTGAAAGTGAGCACACATGCATACACTAAACATAATATCGGGCCTAGATGCGGTGAGATAAAGTAGACTACCAATCATAGAGCGATAAAGAGGTCTACCGGTTTACCTCCCTCATTTAGATCAAGATGCCCGTTAGAAGCCATTGGAGTCTTGATAGGCTTCGAATCTTCCATGCCAAATCTTTTTAGCAAGTCTTTCACATATTTGGTTTGACTCACGAAGGTCCCATTTTTGAGTTGCTTGATTTGAAGTCCAAGGAAGAAGCTTAATTCTCCAATCATTGACATCTCAAACTCCCTAGACATCATATCACCAAATTCTTTGCAAAAGTCTTCGTTAGTAGAACCAAATATAATATCATCAACATAGATTTGGCATACAAAGAATTCTTCATCAATAATTTTTGTAAAAAGTGTTGTATCAACCTTCCCAATTTTGAACCCTTTAGAAAGTAGAGAATCTCTAAGCCGCTCATACCATGCTCTGGGAGCTTGTTTGAGACCATATAGCGCCTTAGAGTGTAAACATGGTTAGGATATTTAGGGCTTTCAAAACCGGGAGGTTGTTCAACAAATACCAATTCGGATATTTCTCCATTTAGAAAAGCACTCTTTACATCCATTTGAAATAATTTAATATCAAAACATGATGCAAAAGCAAGCAAGATTCTAATAGCTTCCAATCTAGCCACGGGTGCAAAAGTTTCACCAAAATCCAAACCTTCGATTTGAGTGAACCCTTGAGCCACTAACCGAGCCTTATTTCTTACCACAATACCATTTTCATCTTGTTTGTTTCGGAAGACCCATTTTGTACCTATTACATTGTGTTCCTTGGGTCTTTCCACTAAAGTCCAAACATCATTCCTAGCAAAGTTATCGAATTCTTCATGCATTGAATTTACCCAATCCGTATCATCTAGAGCTTCATCTATGTGAGTAGGTTCAAAAGAAGATATAAAGGAGTAATGTTTGCAAAAAGAAGCGACACGAGATCGAGTTTGAACACCCTTACTAACATCACCCAATATTTGATCTATTGGATGATCTTTGGAGAGCTCGTGATGAATTCTTTGAGGTAGAGTATGCGTTTGTTGATCACTCTCCTTTTCATCCACATCAATAGGTTGAACTTGACTTGGCGTAGCGGAAGTAGAGGGCTCAACTTTAGTGGATGAAGGTGGATCTTGTTTATCCTCCTTTGGTTTTATGTCTTCAAGTGTCATGTTCTTCATTGCTTCTCTTAAACCTTCTTCACCTACATCATCCAAGTTTTCTTGCTCTTCTTGAGAGCCATTAGTTTCATCAAACTCAATATCGCAAGTTTTTTCCACAAAACCTTTATTTTTGTTAAATACACGATAGGCTTCGCTATTTGAGGAATATCCAAGCAAGAAACCTTCATCACAACGACTTTGGAATTTTGAAAGTCGAACACCCTTTTTCAAAATATAGCATTTGCAACCAAAAACTCGAAAATAAGAGATATTTGGTCTTCTTCCAACAAGAAGCTCATAAGAGGTCTTTTTCAAGAGACGATGCAAATAGAGCCTATTTGTTGCATGGCAAGCGGTATTAATGGCTTCCGCCCAAAAACTATCGGAAGTGCCATACTCATCAAGCATAGTTCTTGCCATTTCAATTAATGTTCGATTTTTCCGTTCCACAACTCCATTGTGCTCCGGAGTGTAGGTGGCGGAAAGTTCGTGCTTTATTCCAAGTTCATCACAATAATCTTCAATTTTTTGTATTTTTGAACTCGGAATCGTTGTCACTACGAATCTTCTTAATTTTAAAATCAAATTCATTTTGAGCCCTTTTTGCAAAGTTTTTAAAGATACTGAAGGTTTCGGATTTATCATCTAGAAAGAACACCCAAGTATACCTTGAGTAATCATCAACAATGACTAAGCAATAAGAATTTCCTCCAATGCTCTTATAGGTTGTTGGGCCAAACAAATCCATATGTCAGAGCTCTAATGGTCTAGATGTGGACATGATACTTTGTGAAAGATGAGAACTAGCAACTTGCTTGCCGGCTTGACAAGCACTACAAAGTCTATTTTTCTCAAACTTCACATCTTTCAAGCCCACAACTAAATCATTTTTGAAAAACTTTTTGAGTTGGATCATCCCAACATGAGCTAGTCTTCTATGCCATAACCATCCTAGGGATGTCTTTGCAATTAAACAAGTTTGAAGACATGACTCATTTGAGGTGAAATCAACCAAGTACAAATTTCCAAATCTAAAACCTTTGAACACTAAAGAATTATCATTTTCTTTAGAGATCACTACATCATTCTTAGAAAACATGCAAGTAAGGCCTAGATCACAAATTTGAGCAACCGATAACAAATTGAAGTTTAAAGTTTCTACTAAGGAAACATTTGAAATAGAAAGGTCATTTGAGATAGCGATTTTACCTAAACCCAATACCTTTCCTTTACTATTGTCACTAAATGTGATCTTGTCGTTTTGCCCATTTCCTACTTCAAAGGTGGTGAACATTTTTTGGTCACCGATCATATGTTGAGTACATCCGCTATCCAACACCCAATACCGTCCGCCGGTCTTGTATTTCACCTACAAAAGAGAATCAAGTCCTTTTAGGTACCCAAATTTGTTTGGGTCCTTGGAGGTTAGTAACCAAGGCTTTGGGCACCCAAATGGCATTCTTTTTACGGCCAAGTATAGGAGTGCCAACAAACTTAGCAATTATTTTGCCAAAACTATCTTTCTTAAGAACATAACAAGAGTCATAAATGTTATTTTTAGTTGTTTTATCCAAAAGACAATTATTTGCTAGATGACCTACCTCATGACATTTATAACAAAACTTCCCATTTGATTTAACAAAACGAGGAGCTTTGTTATTAATCTTTTTGCCCTTCTTAGGAATATATCCTAGTCTTTCTTTATTGTAGGAGCATCTTTGACCATTCAAGATTTTATTTAGAGTGTCTTTACCCTTAAAACATCTATCAAGACTTTTGCTAAGTTTGTTTACTTGTTCCTTAAGTTCATTATTTTCAACTACTAGGTTCTCATGGCATGAAGTAGAACTAGAGCATGAAATTGATGGCATATCAAATAAATCATCACAAGAGGTAGATATGCTAGTTTTTGATATACAACATGAATCAATTTCTAAGCAAGATACCTCATCAATAATTTTGCAACTAATTCCTATATCATTTTGAGGCTTTGAATGGTCCTTAGCAAGAAGAGTCTCATGAGCTTCCATTAGCTCCTCATAAGAGTCTTTGAGAGAAATGTATTCTTTTCTCAAAGCTTTATGTTTAGACTTTTCTTTTCCAAGATACTCATTCAAGTCCTCAAGTATATCCATTAATTCATCATAGGAGGGTTCATCATCATTTGTGTTTACCTTAAAATCTCCTTTAGCCATAAGACACAAAGGAGTGATGAAGGGAGATGAATTCTCCTCAATGGTGATGCCGGCAAGACCCTTCTTCTTTGAAGGTGTGTCATCCTCGGACGAGTCGGAGTCCGAATATTCTTCTTCGGAGTTCCAATCTCCAATGTGAGCCTCGCCTTTCCCATCCTTATTCAACTTCTTGAAGAGCTTCTTCTTCCCATGAAAGAACTTCTTCTTTGAGGGGGACATGTTTTTGTCGTCCCTTTTCTTTGGACATTTTGAGGCAATATGTCCCTTCTCATCACACTCATAGCACCAGATATTTGCATATCAGTTGGTGCTAGAGTATTGTCCTTTCTTGAATTTTTGAGGACCACTTGTGCTTGAATGCCTCTTCATGAATTTTCTCATTCTTCTTACAAGGAGGGCCATTTCCTCCTCGGTGTCTTCATCATCATTGGAGTCATTTAGCATTTCATCGCTTGACTCTGCCTTTGCCTTGAAGGCGATATTCTTCTTCTTCGAAGCACTTTGCTCCAAAAGCTCTTCCTTGTCCTTCTTGTAAAGCTCATTGGTTATGAGATTTCCAAGAAGTCCCGTTGGCGTCATCCTTGGCAACTCCGGTGAGTTGAGAAACAACGTCACCAAGGTTTCATATTTTTTCGGAAGAGCCCTAAGCATCTTACGAACAATGTCAAAATCGGTTAGTGATGCTCCAAGGCCCTTGAGCTCATTTACTATATTGTTCAACCGTGAATACATCTCATTGATGTTTTCATGAGGCAACATAATAAAACTCTCATATTTGATTCGAAGCATATGCAATTTGGCTTCCTTGACTGAGGATATCCCCTCATGAATTTCTGAGAGGGTTGTCCAAATCTCATGAGCGGTTTCAAGATTGCTCACTCGATTGAACTCATCCGCGTTCAAGGCTCCAAAAAGAGCATTCATAGCTTGAGCATTAAGATGAGTGTTTCGCTCCTCTTGGTCATTTGTGAGTGTGGGATTAACCCCCGGAGTGAAACCCTCAACTACAATTCTCCATATGCTTAGACTCATGGCCTTAAGATAAACGGTCATGCGAATTTTCCAATAAGCACAATTTGTACCATCAAAGAACGGCGCCTTGCCTATTGAGACCCCATCGCTAGCCACCCTTACTCTCTAGGCGGTGAAGCCCCAAAAGAGAGTCCAAGCTCTGATACCACTTGTAGGATCAAGAATAACCGACTAAAGGGGGGGTGAATAGGAGGTTTCTAAATTTTTCAACACAAATTAGAAATTAGAAATGACACTACGAAATTGAGATACACATATGAGGAACACACTAATGTCTCTAGCAATTTCTTAAGATGATATGTCAATACAAGTGAAACAAATAGACTTGTGAGCACAAAGACTATGAAGAGTATGGTATTAATGAAATGGAAACTCAACAATCAAGAATACCAAACACTAATAAATAGGAGACAAGGAATTTAACTCGTGGTCTCGGAGACTTGCCGGTCTCCCCTACTCCATGTTGAGGTGACTTGAACCACGTCAAGCCGGCTCCACTCGCTTGAGCCTTCCTCGATCACTAAGGTAGTTCTTCCCCGCTCCAGGTAGGCGAACTCCGGCCTTCACAACTTGCCGGGGCTTCTCACAATCTTCGTTGAGAAGCTCACCGCGCACGATCGCCACCAAGCCGTCTAGGAGGCGGCAACCTCCAAGAGTAATAAACCTTGATACTAGCTTGAGGTCGAATGTCGGTGTCTAAAGGCCCAAACACTAAATGCAACACTCAATCTTGCTTCTCACACTCACAAATGGAAATTGAATGTGCACAAGAGTGGAGAACACTTGCTAGAGCTCAAATATCATCAATGAGGACCAAGAGTTGCTCTAGAATGCAGGTAGGGAGGTATTTATAGCCTTCACCAAACTTTCTAGCCGTTGGAGCTCGAAATCTGCAGAAATCTGTTTTTCCGGTGCTACCACCCTTGTAGGACTGGTAGCACCAGGCTCCATTTCAACGGCTAGAATAGTGCATTTAATGCACTTGCCAGAGACCGTTAGAGGGGGTCCGGTGCTACCACCCAACTAGGGCCGGTAGCACCGGGCTCCACTTCATTTTCTTTCTTCGAAAAGAGACCTCTCTGGAATTATAGCATCGGGCTTAGGACCGGTGCTACCATAGGTCCGGTAGCACCGGGATACTATGGGCAGTAGCACCGGGCTACCAAATGCACAAAAAGGTGCTTCTCTGGAATTTTCACAACGGGCTGATGTCCGGTGCTACCGATAGTCCGGTAGCGCCGGCCCACCATGGGCGGTAGCACCGGGATACCTAAAACACCCAAAACACACTCCTCTGTGATTTTTACACCGGGCTGAAATACGGTGCTACCGATAGTCCGGTAGCACCGGGCTGCCATGGGCGGTAGCACCGGGCTACCAAACGCTCAAAAAGCCCTTCTCTGGAATTTTCAGACCGCCCTATTGAGCCGGTGCTACCGTGCACTCGGTAGCACCGCGCTGCCATGGGCGGTAGCACCGGGTTTCCAGAGATTTGATTTGTTCTAAAGGATTTTCAAGATTGGAACTTATTTATCATTTGGCAACTATTTGAATATGCATTTTGAGCCTTTAAACCCTAAACGACATCAAGATAAGCGTCAAGATCCCTCTTAATAGTACGGCCCTAAATCTAGTAAACCGATCTTTCTTCCAGACTCCAAGATCGTCAAAAGACTAGAAAAGAGACTTATGAATTTACCTTCTCACGATCTTGACATATTGCCGATTGGTTTGAACCTTCCTTGATATTTCCATGGTCATCAATCTTGGAATTGACCTACTTTCAATATTCTCAAGAAAAGTATTAGATCATATAACAAATTTGTCATTAATTTTCAAAACCAAAACATACTGGGTGCCTAGATGCTTTCACTGAGGCAGTTTCGCCAGTGCTTGAACGCACGCACGGCGTTCGGCTCCGCTCTGCACAGAAATGGCGAGGTGGTGTGGGACTTCTGGTGCTAGGACAAGATAGAGCAAGGCGCGGGAGAGGCCGAGATGAGGCGCAGCGTCTCTGATGTTGGACGTGGCGCAATCAGATCAAGGGCGGTGTGGTTGATGCGGTGAATTGAATTAAGAGGCGATAGACTGAGGGGATGAATCGGGAGAGGGAGCAGAGAAGTTGCGAGAAAGAAAGGAAGAAGGAGAGAAGATAATGCTAGGTGGGGTCGGGGTCCACCGGGCAGTGGCTGAGGTGGTCTCCCGTTACTTCTAGCGAACGAATTTAGCACAGTCAAGATGGCCCACATGTCGGTGAGAGAGGGCGCTAAAGCGATAATTCCGGCTCGGACAGCTCATGACCCGAATTTACTTGGCTGCAAACCATGGAGAAAATTTTCCAAACTTTTTAAACTGAGTCCCCGGATAATTCTTGTCATCTGGTAAAAATCTTGGGTTAAAACATTTTACGGAAAAATTATAAATATTCTAACAACAGTGACTCATCTAAAATCTGCTTTCTGAATTTATTTTATTTAGGGATTAAATTAAGTTAGATATTTTATAAACTGTTTATCCTAGTTTTGTTTGAGATAAGAATTGTTTCATAAAATTTTCAATTCAAAATATTGTATACTTATTTTATAAAAATTCTGACATGATGATTTTTTAGATTTTTAGAGCTTCTGTTTTTTAATTTTAAAAGGGCTTAAATGACATTATTAATTTCTTATATTTTCACTAGAGGTAAATAATGTCTATTATATGTTATGGTAAATTTTTTAGCTGAAGATAATGTACAAAGATGTTTACTAAATTCTGACTATGTAGTGTTTAAGGGTCAAAAGATGTCATTTCAATAATCAATTCATTATCTATTGCATTAAAATTTATTTGTCAGTTGAAATGAGTCACTAGAGTGTTCAGGAAATTTAATATCAATTTTTGAAGATTTTAATTTTACCTTTTTTATCTTTTTACCATTATCCATTCATTAATTCCTTTTATTTGATTTTTCTCACAATACACAAATCCAAAGAAAATTCCAATAAAAACCAATAATGCCAAGAAAATTCAGAAATGATAACACTTTAATTCAATTATTTATTTTCATTTTTAAATCTTAAATTTTTATTTTTCCTACTTTTAAAATTTTCAGGATGTTACATATATCTATGTAGGCTTCTCTTTTAACAGTGGAATTATACATATGTAGGCTTCTCTTTTGACAATGGCATTATACATATGTATATTGGGGTGACTTATATTTATGTTACATGTGCATGCTAGCTCCATAGTACTACTCTCATGCCCTTAAAGTAAAACAAACAGATGCATGCACTACTACAGAAAAGGTCATCACAGACGGTTCGGAACCGTCATCACAGACGGTTTTTCGAACCGTCTGTAACCATGTGTCAGTGATGTTACGGCACATCACAAACGGTTTATGAACCGTCTGTGATAGAACATATCACAAATAGTTTCAAACTAAAACCGTCTGTGATATGCAAACATCACAGACGATTCATAGTAAGAACCGTCTGTAATAACAAACTATCACAGGCGGTTTTTACTAAGAACCGTCTGTGATAACAAACAATCACAGATAGTTTTTACTATGAACCGCCTATGATGTTACTTTTGGAAACAAAAAAAATATTTTCAACATATGATATTTCTGTGATCCAGCTGCTCTGTGCTATTTTAGGCATAATGGAAGAGCTGCTGGATGTGAGATATCCCATGTCCCTGCTCTGAAGAACTTGAAAACGCAAAATCGACAAAGAAAACTTCAAAGGCGTTTTGAGGCCCTAAACGACGTTTTTCGGAGCCTCGCGTAGAACTTTTGATGTAGTCCCCTGACTTGACCTTCAAAATGAACTTTTCGTTAGCTTTCCAATAAGCACAAGAACGTCGCAATCGGAGCTCGTATGCAAAAGTTATGGCCATTTTACCGAAAGGTGCACGGATCGAAAACAAAAACACCGTAGCATCAAGAGTGCAAAAGAGAAGAGAAGAGGGAAAGGAAGAGGAAGAGGAGAGGAAGAGGAGAGGATGAGCTATGACATTTTGATTGAACGATTCAAACACCAAACTTACTTAACACATGGACGGTGGTATGCTCTAGTTGCGACCTGACTAGAGGAAGAGGAGAGGAGTGGAAATGAGATGAGAAGAGGAAGTGGAGAAGAAAACAGGAATATGAGAGGAGTGGAAGAGAAGTGAGAAGAGAGAAGAGAAGAGGAAAGCAGGAGAAGTGAGAAGAAAGCAGTAGGAGAAGAGCCGCAGGCTGGTATTTTAAAGGAAGTTGAAAACGAGACAAGCGGGAAGTTTAAATTTGGTGAGAGCGGGAAAGTTAAAATATTATAACAGAAAATTCTATTCATAAACAGTCAGTAATTTACATAGAATCCCAGACGGTTTTAGAATAAAACCATCAGTGAGACAAAACCATCTAGGATAATACATGTTATCACAGACGGTTTTTGTTTAAAACCATCTGTGATAGCATCACTGACGGTTTTGTACAAAAACCGTCTATGATATTGCTGTATATCACTGACGGTTTATGAAGAGTACCGTCTGTGATGATGTTACTGATGGTTGCACTATAGAACCATCAGTGATGTTCCTCATCATAGATGGTTTTTCAAAACCGTTTGTGACGAGGCGTCTAATATATGCCTTTCTGTAGTAGTGACGTGTAAGTATTTCACGATTACGGATAATTGTCGTATTGATAATACTATATAGACCTTAAGGTAGAAATGGCTATGTATATGTGAGAGATGGTGCCCAAAACATGAAAAACAGAATTACTCTATATTGCCTCTTAGACCATTAGAGGATGTGTACTGCCTTTTATATTGCATGCATGTAGGTTAGAGAATGCTTGATGTATGAAAAATGGTAGCCTCGTGTATATTTTCTCCTCGGCCTCTAAATTGTGAAATTATGTATGATTAGTTGAGGTAGCTCACTGCCATGATGTCTTGCTTTTATGCTTTGGATGCTAGATGAATGGAAATATATAGCAAGTTATCTTGTAGGAATATTGGAGTGTATGTGGATATATTTGGTGTGGCACATGGAACATACTCTAGATAAATATAGTTCAACTATTCTAAAACTTGTTAAAAGGACCAGTGGAATATATTTTGTCACCTATCTTTTTTATGGTCATTTTTATACTAATTTTCGTAGTAAAATAATTCTGGTAAACAAAAGTCAACAGTTTTGCAATTTCTGCAACATAGAGCATTCAAATGTTTATAACTTTTTAGTTATAGCTCCAAATTGAGTGGGGTTTGTTTCTAAAAATTCTATAATTCATGATCTTGCTGTTTATGCTAATATATTTGGATTTTTGTGCTGTTTTGTATTACTGGTATTTATTTGTGCTCTGTCGTGATTATTGGTATAGACATCGAGTGTTGGAGATCAAGGTTGAAGAGCAAGTGCAAGAACCTGTGACTGATCGGCAAGGCAACCAATCCTTTTATCATATCTGTGCCTATATTTTCACTTTATGTATATTGTTTGCAAACTATTATGCATGCGAGTATTTTCAGTAGAAGTTGTTAAATTGGGAAGTAGAGGTAGAGATGACCTATTTGATGCATCCCCTACCTTGTAAATTTGCCAAACCGATTTATTGTCAACTTAGGATTATGAATATTGGGTTATATACTCGAGGTGTATGAATGATTGTACAGTAGAAATTCTTAGTAATGCTATGTAAATGTGGTTGTTGATGAAACTATAATGTCATATGAATGGTTGGGATACATGTTTGGAAAAGTACAATTTATTTTAGTAAAACCAAGAAAAATGATAAACTGATTTAGACTTGGGCAGATGATAGTGGAGACCGGTGCATTGTGCGCGAGAGTTGGGTTTGTGGTTGTTCCACTCAAGACAGTTAAGGACCGATTTTATTGTGCCGTTGATCAAGCATAACCGTACAACCACATGTGTCTATGGGGAGTCCTTAGCGTAATAAAAATTGGCATGATCTAGCAGTTGACAGTCTGGCAAGAGAAGTAGAAATAGTTCTTGAAACTATATGGGTTAAGTCCGGGTCATGGAGATATATCCACACCCGAAGATGTCTGGTTGCGGCCATTCCTCCCGACACATATTATGACTCCGGGTTGATAAAGATCACCTAGGCTCAAGTCATATAAATGATCAATTGTTAGAACTGTCAATATAAAGGCTTTGTCATAAATTCTTAAAACAGGTACTGAATGGTATCACGTGACATGCTTTGACATGGTAGGTCTTTATGTATGTGGGTAAAGTTCTACAGACTCTGTAGAGTCTTAAACTATTTGAATAGCTATGCTCATTGTCATGGATAAGCTTGTGATAGTCCACAATTATGTAGATTTTCTGGTTTATAAAAATATTTGGGAATGCAATGAATGGGAGAGTTTTTGCATAGCAGTGACATGTGAAAATGGCAATCTTCCTTGCAGCCTATGTGGTGACAATATCCCTCTTCAAATAACTATTACGAATGTACTTCAGTTATGCAAATGCTCTTTAAATTCCGCTTTTAAATTATTGTATACTCAATTGCAAAATTACTGAATTGTTGTTTATGCAAACAAAACTTGATAGGCTAGCCTCATACAAAGCCTCATTTTAATTATTTTGTTTAGTTAATGCTTGTTGAGTACTAATGCACTCACATTTGCTTGGCTGATCGCCCTTCAGGTGAAGTGGTCATGGATCCCAGAGCGGCATTCTATGAAAACGTAGGACTCGTTGACACGGGTGATGATGAATACTAGGATCTTCCATCAGTTAGTTTCCTGTGGGATGGTTATGGCAAACTAGTTGATCTTTGCTATGTTCTCTTTTGCTACTTCGATACTTGTTTAATTTGGCCGATCAGCCCTATATATGCACCGCTATGTATTTTGCTTCCGCTGCAACTTATTAAAATTTTGCAACTCTATAATGAATTGTTGTATGGATGTGATGGCAATGTTGTGGATGTGTGAGCTTGCCACTGATCATGGGACTAGCTTGGTTAGTCATGAAAAGAAAGAATGTTAGTATGACATAAAATAACTTGACAGGTAAACATGCAAGTTCAATTACATCTTGCACACTATATATGTATCAAAGAAAAAAATAACTGACACAACAATTGTATTGTGTAGTTGATGCTTGCAGGTACAACATAGTTCTTGCGAATATAATATTTTTGACATAGATAGTGGGCCACAGCAATGTTTACATCTACACACATGATATAGTTACAACATAGTTTTTACGATATAATATTTTTGACATAGTTCTTACATCTCAACAATTATTACATCACCACACAAAATAAGTGCACTGCTAGGTCGACATACTTCTTAGAACACAACATTTCACATGTACTTTAATTGGTGGCAGCACCCTCATGGCTACCACCATCCTGGAGCTCGCACCAAACCTTTGCACATTGCCCACTTCTCCAACATGGTGGGCACTCAGCATTGGGCAATATTTGAAAGTATGCCTTGTCTCCTTGCAAATAGAGCATTTTTTCACACGACGCCATATTCTGATGCATCCATGTTGCTCCTGATACATCTGGTTTAGCAGCATCCAACTCCCAGTAGCCTGTGAAGGTCGAGAACCCACCGTGTCTGATCTCAGCTCAGATGCTTGGTAAATGATCCAACCACACTGAAACTATATAGTTCTCTACTTCAGATTTCCATCACCGCTTCATGAAAAATTACGACAGGAATATGCTGGGATCCTGACAAATTGTCGAACAAGCAGTCATCACGTGTTCGCATGGCCTGTGTAACAGATGGGGCTTGTTGCATGTGCAGGAACAACCTAAGCTCCCAAGGGTGCACTCGTGAACAAGTTTCTAACGGTTCATCCGACGACCACCTTTGTCTCTACAAAAGACCTCAAAACAAAGGCCCTTCATGCCCATTTTGAATGCTATATGCATCTTCCCTTCTTGCTTTTTTCTTCCATGTACCTAGTGATTTTATTGGAGTACTTCAGCTGATGATCATTTATGAGAACCAATGCCATCGTATGACAATCGATAAAGTATTTTTTAATACCACATAAAACTCCCTCCATGATAGTTACCAGAGAAAGGGGCCTAAGACCCCACATAACCTAGTTGTATACCTCGGCCAGGTTTGTCGTCATCACACCATACCTAGCGTTGCTGGTGTCATAAAGTAAAGATTACTTCTCCCTAGGCTCATGCTCAATCCACTGTGAGAGAATTTCGTGCACCTTCTATTCCTCCTGATGAAGTGGGGAGGGTCCATTGGTATGTCATCCAGTGCAACAGGGAGCTCTTCTGCACCAGTCATGGGCTTCTTTGCACCCTCTACTGCATGCTTCAACATGAGTTCATCTAGTTTATTCCACAGGGTATCAAACTTCCTTTGTTGATTCTTATCATACAACCTCTTGAAAAGCTTCATGAGATCCTTATTCCTAAATTGCTTATAGAAGTTTCCACCCATGTGCCACTTGTACCACCTACTCTACAAATCAGGCCATATATAGGGCTTATCTTGCAGTTGTTCCAGCTAGAAAATCGCCTTTAATAACTCGGGATGTCAATCATGGATGATACAAAATCGAGGCTACTCACTAGCAACACCTGCTTTCACGTTCCTCATAAACCACAACCAACTATCTGTGTTCTCACTCTCCACACATGCCAGTGCGACAGGAAGAACCTGGTTGTTGACATCTACTTCAATGGCAGTTAACATCTGGCCTTTGTACTTCCTAGACAGAAATGTGCCATCCACAAAAATTATAGGATAGCAATGTCTAAACGAGTTGATGCATGCATCAAAAGCAAATAATGCTTACTTAAGTTCCATCTTCCAAGGGAAGCGTTGCGAGGGCTCTTTGAAAATATCGATAAATGTTACAGTGTTTCTTTCTTGAATGACTCGAAACATAATTGGTTGGTTGTGATATGAGTCTTCATACGTATCGAACCTAGCTTCGAGCGTCTTTTGCTTTGCCCTCTAGGCCTTCACATAGCTTATTTTTTATTGAAACTTCTCTATTGCAATTATAATGGAATGTGGCTCCAAATCCTAATTGACCACAATCTCTCCGTGCTTTGCATTTGCAACAAAGCCTAAAGACATGTTATATACAATTGCATACTCTTTCACCACCATTTGTGCGGAACAACTATTGAGCAAATCCGAAATGTGTGCCACTTAGGTTGGTATGCATAGACACGCCATAGGAAACCCTTTATCTCACATTTCACATTATACACCCACTACACTGACTTTACTACCTCAAATGTTCTTCGCAATGACACTGCCCTTACTTTGACTGCTTCTTGGACCTCCCACTTACTTTTTTACATCCCTCCTTGTCACTTACTTTTGTACATCCCACCTTGTCGCACCCTATTCCGCTGATAGTCCCATGCAACACCTTCACCCTCATTGACTGCCAGGTTATCGAACTAGTACTTATTTCACTCCCTAGGAATACTCTCCTCACGTCCAACCTATCCATCATCGCAACCTTTATTATTAGATAATGCCTCGTAGTCGTGGTCCTTGACCTCTATTCATTCCACCATGATTTCGATCTGTTTCCTTCATCTATAATGCCCATCGGTTCCTGCACCTCCGACATGTCAAGATCTATTTTCTCGACTTCCATTGACTAGTCACTCCCTCCCACATCTTTGCTCAATTAGCATGCATAACTATGGCTTGACTCCCTAACTTCTTCAACTTTATCACCAATAAACTCATCTTGCATCATATGGCCAGAAGTGACTTCCTCAAATGCTTGCGCCAGCAACACTAGAGGCCATCCTTGCTCCTTCACCGATTGTACGTACAACATCCACGACTTTGAACTCTTCAATTCCACTAACTCCCAGTACATGCACGAGTGCCAACACTGTGAAACGTTATATCATACAATGTGTGGTCCAACAGGAACATATGGTACAACCATCTTATAAAGGTGCCCTATGAAAACTTCTCTACACGTGATAGCTAGCCGTCATACTAGGAAAATGACTTAGTTGAACCTCTCATAGATCCACCCCTTCTTTATAGTGTATTTTAAAATGTACTCGCTCATCCATACCTATCAAGCATTTCCTCAAATTGTTATTATGTACATGACGTAATCTCATTCCCTTAAGCAAATACGTAATGCATCTGCAATATTTCTTTTCATATTTCTCCCCGTTATGCATACCAATAGTGACTAAAGCCCGTGTAATATTGAATAAATATATGGAGCAAATCAGAATCACAAACTACCATGACTATTCCTCTATTCATTTGTATTTAAAATAATATACTATGCATTTCTAAACTTCTCTTCATTTTATGCTAATTATTTCAAAAAAAATCTTATTATAGGTAGCATTTTTTCTAAATTTGTTGAAACAAATAAATGCTGCAATTGTGTTGAATTTTTTTTCCAATTCCATACTCGGCGATAAACGTCTCCAATAATTTTCATAATTTTTTTAGCTACATTGCCAGTTTTCAAAATTTAAATTTCACTTCTATGTTCAAACTATACGATATAAATTTTGAAAATCATCCGCATTATTCCTTCCGTTATTTACATTTGTCCAAATTAGTCCTAATCAATCCGATACATTCTTAGCCATATCTACAACACTTTTTTCTATAAAACAATATTTCTACATATCTACACAACTACATATCTATAAAACTATAGATCTAAACTACTACAAACCTTAATATTTTGTTGCTAACCTGCCATCTTTTCAAAATATAATCCAAAAGAATAGAAAAATTCACGAAAAAGAAATTAGTCCCCTTCTCTTCTTCTTTCCCAGCCTTCTCTTCTCTTCTCCCATTCATCTTCTCTTTCTTTCCTCTTCTCCTTCCCTCTCCTCTTCTCCTCTCTTCTATTCTCTTCTCTTCTCTCTCCCCTCCCTTCTGTTCTCCCCTCTGCCCTCCTCTCTCTTTACGTCGGTTGACCTCCCTTTTCTGGTCGCGCACGACTTTTATAGCTGTTCTTCTATCGCCATTTCAAACGGCGACAAAGAGGGCGAGGGTCTTAGTCACCATTTCAATTAACGATTCGTTCACTCTGTCATCAAATTGAAATGACGACAGATGGCGTGGCCATTTGCGTGGCATTATGTCGTCATTTCAATTGGTGACAGAATGTCTTTTGCCAACTGAAACATCGACGGAGACTCTGTCGCTATTTTAAATGGCTATAGAGGTATATTTTTGTAAAAAAAATTAGCATATTATTTCTGTAATTTTTTGTTAAAAAATTTGGACTATTTAAAAAACAATTCGCTATTGAGCATTGTGGTCTTCTCGCCGTTCTCGAGTTGAGCAGTGAGGATCGAGCAATACATATGTTGTTGGGTTGAAGAGTTGTCGGGCCGTGCTTTTCGGGCTGGCCTAATAAAAGACAGAGCCCAGCCCAAACATTGTGTCGGCTAAAATCCCAAGTCGATGTGTGCTCCATGTACCACGGTAACGACCGTCTTATTTCCGAAGAGAAAAGAAAAAGAGCAAGTGCTTTAATATTTTTTCTCTTAATATAAGTGGTATAAATCTTTAAGTAAATGAAGGGGTAAATAATCATCATCTACTCTTTATTCATGCTTTAATATTTATGTAACTGTCAAAAAGAAAAGTATAGAACCACCTCTCAAAAAGAAAAGAGTATAGCATAAGACAGATCCTACATTTTTTGACTATAGGGTAGGTACAGTTGTATAAACTGCGGTTGTTTGTTTAATACACATCTAAATTATCTATAGATAGAACTAAAGATAACTCATATTTATATAGTTGTTTGTAATAACTTTATATAATTAATAGATTGATACGATAGTATACACGCTCTAAAGTCGTTTATAAGACCGTCTGTTAAATAATAGACAATAACTTATTTTCTCCCCTTCTCTCTTATTTATATAACATAGGATTATATAACATAAAATCCTATGTAACGTGGACTTATGTATAGCTGACTTTTACCATTGTATTCGCCTCTAGAAGATCCGAACAAATCAAGCTCCACTCGGACCATGCCAGTATAGCACCCAGCCACCCACGCGCGCTTTTGCTTCAACCTTTTCTCTTTATTGCTCTCGCTTTTTTATGCTTCCGAGTTCTTTCCATAATTTTGAAGTGCATGAGTTCCATCGAGCTCCTCGCCAGAAAATAAAGGTGCTTTTCTATTTCTCCATTTCTCGTCAATTATACACGTACACCTTTGAAAAGCTACATAGAGTTTCGCATGTACTACAGCCTAAGGAAAACAGGTGCATGCATGGTCTGCAATTCTGCATTCCTCTAGATCCATGCCCTTTACCTGGATGCATATGCAACAAGAAATCCTCTTGCTCTGCTTCGGTGGGAGGGAGCACACTGTTTGGGCTTTGGATGCTTGCCTTCGCTTTTCGAGGCTCTGACAAAGTGATGACAACTAGCTAGCTAGATTGTGTTTCTTCCGCATCTATTTTCTTCGGGGAAATTATACGCATACTATTTCTTCGGAAGCAGAGTTTTCTTTTGGCAACTATTTTTCAGAAGAAAAAAACATTTCTTTTGGCAACGGGTGATTGCTTCACAACCACAGATCTATGAACAGTGAATGAACACTACACACGGAAAAGAAAAGAAAATGAGTAGCGAGATACTAGTACATTTGGTGGTCGATTTTTCTTACATTTGGTGCTTGATTTTCTACGGCTGATTTGACGATGAACCAGCCAAGTACGGATTGTTTATGTAAATCGGTAAAAAAATGTTTGGTCCTTGAGGTAGAACATTTTTTTCATGGCTAGGCATTGGCACAGATCCGTACAGTTTTTATTTTTCTGGTTTCTGCTCTGCATCTAGTATTTAGATGCCAGTCCTGCCCCAGTATAGCAGTACTACTATACTACGTGTACAATCTGTTCAGAGATTGCAGCCTGATGCTAACATGCCCCTTAAATGAGCTCACACAGACTAGCAGCCAGTGACAGATAAGCTGTTCAGATCATCAGAAAAGCACATGTATGCTATGCTACTACATATTTTTATCAACTCCATAATAATCGTCTTGAATAAAAAAAGAGTAAATAACACACATTTCTTTGACATGAACAATTTAATCAGATCCATCTAATTATGGTACTGGTGCTTATTACTTGCCCTTGTTTACACTTTGCTACTACAGTACTAGTCTTTATACCGACACATAAATCACCGAGGGAAGAAAAAAAAACAAGAATAGAAATTACAATGAAAAAAAATTACACAGGCCACAATTGAATCACCCGCCCGTCCCCCTAGTGTGAAAAAACAGCACATTGAATAACTCGGCAGATCTATCTCACATCCTCACCACAGTAGGAGTCCGGAGAGCATGAGAAGCAGCAGCGTGGCCGCCGACAACGAAATGGCGGCGGCCGAGCTGTTGGCGTAGAACGGCGGCGGCGGGCTGTAGTAGTAGAAGGGGAAGTAGGGGAGGAACGGGTTAGGCGGCGGCGGCGTCGGGTAGACTCCGCCTGCAGCGCTTCCTCCCCCGGACGATCCACCGAGCGGCGGCGGGTAGAATATTCCTCCGCCACTGCTGCCCCCGCCGCCGCTGTAGGGAGGAGGGGGCGGCGAGGAGTAGACGACGGTGCCTCCGCCACCGCCACCGCCGGATGGATAGGAGGGGGGAGGCGGGCACTGTGAAGTGGGGGTCACCGGAGGAGGTGGAGGCGGGTAGTAGGAGGGGTTGCAGGGGTTGTCGCAGGAGGCGCAGAGCGTGCAGGTGGCGCCGTCCTTGAGCACGATGGTGGCGCCGTCCTTGAGCGCGGCGCCGGGGGCGGTGGCTAGTGCGGCAATGAGGAGCAGCGACGACAGGAGGAGGAGGAGGAGAAGAGGCTGGGGAGCCATGGGAGATGGTGGGGGGAGAGTAGAGAAGAGAGAGGGGGAGGTGATGAGAATGGGAGTGGGAGTGAGAGTGAGGTGGAGCCGTGGAGGTGGTTTAATTTGGAGGCAGCGACAGCGCAAAGAAAGGTGGCGGTGTGGTCGGCCGTCGGCTGCGCGTCGCTTCTTGGTTCTGCTTAATTGAAAGGAATACCCCAGTTTAGTTTTAGCTCCATATTTTCAGATTCCTTTTTCCTCCTGCTTTTTTTTCATGTGAAGTTGGAAACAGCGTGAAAACGGGTCGTATACAGATAAATATTGCTCTTTCTCATATTCTAATTCATTTTTTTATACAGGTTAGCGGTTACGGATACGAGATAGGTTTATAAAGGATTCAGGTCTAAAATGGATAAAGATATACAGATAATGCATACATATATAGAATAATATACGTTAAATAAAACCATACGAGTACATGATCATAATAGTAAGTTATATATCTATCAAACTCAATAATCATCATAGAAAGAATATAATTCTTGAGGATCAATAGAAACAACTAATTTTCAAGATAAATTGACTGTCATGGAAAATATGTACTGAATAAGTTGGACCTTACCGGATATCCGAATTGAAAAAAATCTAATATCCGGGTCACACCCATATTTGCTAGGTATTGTCTATTCCGAATCTGATTTCGAATTTAGATTTAAATATCCGGATCTCGTCTCGAATCCGGCCAAATAGTTAAACCCTTTCTTAAACCTTATTTTGATCGGATCTGACTCTAGATCGATAGGAAATATTAATCCGCTTTCACCGCTAGATGCAGCACAGCGCGTGAAATCAACGAACTACTACCGGAGCATGCAGCAGGTGACACGCATTTTCGTATCATGCATGCACGTGAACATTCATCGTCAACTAAGAACGATGTAGTAGTTCTATAAAGCGGTTGCATACGTACACTGCATCGATCGCTTGCAATGGACCGATCCATCCAGTTAACTGTGCCTGGTACGACACCCTACAGCACGTCGATTATGCTTTGTCTTTGGCATATTTGTTCTTTTAGTATGTGTTTAATTCGTGGGATGAGATTGAATAAGATGAGATAATTTTGTACTATTTGGTTTTATTGTTTGGGATAATTTGAAAGAAGTTAGATGTGTAATTTGATAGAAGGTAAAATGAAAAAAAAAAGTGCGCCAAATACCACTGGGCTTCCGATCATGCGTGCAACGTGGCATGCTGGAAAAGAAAGATGTGATAACATTGCTGGCGCCCGGACACGGTGGATCTATGGACGTCAACCGGGAGCCTCGCCCAGACGTGTCGTCGTGCTGGTTCTGCTGGCCCCGGTCGAAACAATCGGGCGGCTTGAGCCGCCAGTTCGAACAAGGCCACCAGTCGAAACGCACGCACACCGAGGCGAGAGCACGCCGCGGCAGCGGGTGGTGTAATACAACATGAGCTGGACTTGTTGCTACTTATGGAGGTGATGAAGGATCGAGCAGGCCGGCCGGCCGGCCGGCCGGAACCTTCGTGCCTCGACACACCACCCGCGCCGCTACCTGGCGTTTTACACGTACGCGCGCGGGGGCCAGATCATATGATATGACTGTTCCTACGTTACGTACCGTGCCTGCAGGAACATGCATGCGTACCTACGTGAAGACTGCACAAGCGACGTTGTCCCGCCGCGCGTGTCGGCTAGATGATCGCTCAGCATGTAAGATCATTCATCGATCATGATCAGCTAGAGTAGAATTACTTACTACGCCAAAAGGAAGAAAGGACATCAAATCTACATGAGTAGTTTGGTTTAGGCCTTCAGGGTGGATCGGGCGATCACGAGGGCGCACAACGGCCGGACACGCATGACGCATGTGCGTCTGTGCTGTCTAGCTTAGCTAGTTGCAGGTCCCACCAAGAAACACGAGTCAAATAAAAAGGTAGAAACATTTTTCTAGTACAACTTAGACGTACACGCGCACAATACGTATAAGCGCGCAAGTATATTCTCTAAGCACACGTCTAGAATGGTAGAGGTTAGAAATACAACTACGACCTCACTAAAGTTCACGCCAGCATACATTCATATATGTGTAAAAATAGGTATTATGATTTAAATTTAGGAGTTCTACACCATAACTCTGTCACCGTCAAGAGGTGGTTCCCAAATAACAAGTTGAAACACAATATGAACGCATGCATGGGCGGCGAGAGGTGGGCACTCGGGTCGAGCTCTTTTGGACCGGTCTGAGGCACGACGTTATGGCCTGGTACGAAGTGGACCACCAGTCTCTCTCAATCTCTCCCGTCTGTCTCGCTCACTCTCTTTCTCGTCCATTGCCCCCTCTCTCGCCCATGTTGAGCACATCTCCCTCACTCTACGTAACTGTTCAACAATAAATAAATTTTAGTTCTTTTTCTCATAATATTTGCATTCACTGCCTCAATTCCACGCATCTCCGACTCCTTTCCTCTCGTTGCAATAGTGCAAATGGGTCGAGCCTAAGCCGGCATGGCATGAAGCAGGCACGAAACGCAAATGGACCGTGCTTGTGCTCGCCGAAGTCGAGCCGGACCGGCATAGCACGGCACGACGGGTCGTTGCGGTCCGACACGATCCAGACACGAAGCACGATAAGCTCGTGTCGGACCAACACGGCACGACACGACGCCCACCTCTAGGCGGCGTCAAGACGTACTCTCTCATTGATTGAAATACATATACTGATGTACCAACTATTGACAGAAGATTGTAAAAAACCGCATGCGCGAGAGTTGACTGATGAAAAACTCGATCCGACGGCTAGGCGCTTCCCGGCCCATGTGTCGTTCCACGGCAACCTTTGCAACTGCCGGCACCATAAGTTAGCACTACACTGGAAAAGGTCATCTATGGCGGTTCATAACTACCAACAGTGGCGGTTATTGAACCGTCACAGACATAGTGCCACTGATAATCGACGGTTTTTTAACCGCTACAGATAAGTGTTATCTGTGACGGTTCTACACACTAACCGCCACAGATAACAATATTATCTGTGGCGGTTCTACCCACAAACCGCCACAGATAACTATACTATCTGTGATGGTTCTTTCCTACAACCGCCACAGATAACAATATTATCTGTGGCGGTTCTGCCCACCAACCGCCACAGATAACTATATTATCTGTGACGGTTCTATCCACCAACCGCCACAGATAGTACCTGACCGAAAAAATAAAAAACCGCATTTTGGGTTAGCCTCAAGTGCTGCTAGCCATGCCCTCTGAAACATATAATACATCAATCACAATTGCAATTTTGCATATACACAATTACAATATACAACAATCACAGATTTTGCATATACACAACTACAATATAATACATCAATCACAATTACATATAATTTATCAATCACAATTACAATCACAGATTTTGCATATACACAATTACAATATACACAATTACAATGTACAATTAAAGTGTCATGCATGAGGCGCTCGATCATGGTGATGGTGTAGGGCATGCCTCCCGCTGGACCTGCTCCCTTCTCCTCCAGTTCAGTCATCTTTGCATCAATATTTCTAAGAGTATGAAAATGAAGTCATTATATATCATACTATGGAAAGCTAAATAGATCACTTTTGTTGTATCACAAATCTTGCCGATCCATTGCCATCTTATTCCATGTGAATGCCGTGGCATCCTCCAGATGTTGTACATGCATTAGCTAGTTTATACTCCCTCTATTTTTGAATATGTGACATTCTATTTTTCAATTTTTATTCCTAAATACATATCATTCTACAATTTTGATCCTACTTTTTACTATTTTTCCTTCTATAATCTCCATTTAGCTATTTTTAATGGCATTTACTATCATACATTAGAGTAAAACACACCATCTAAAAATATAAGGACCATGTAATCAAATCTCTTATGAATGGAAGGTAAAGATGCAAAAGGAAACTTCGGCAACTAAATGAAGCAATCAAATAAACTCTTTGTAATGGTGCAGTTTTGAAATGAGCTCTTCTTTGTATTCATCCATCACCCACGTCTATAAAATGCTCTACTAGCCATCATGAAAGGGCACAGAGAAAAGCAATAGAGGGAGCGCCCCTCCTCTGGAGCGCGCGCACACACACACACCATCCATCAACACACACACACGCACGGGAGAAGGGCAACAACACACGCGCAGATCAATCACAACTTCTTAAATCAAATCACAGAAATTTGAACATGTGCAAGTTATGCCATCCAATATTAAACTTGACATTCAATGAAACATCAATTTACACCACCGTAAGAAAAAAATTAACTAGTTTTGTGAACTATAAGCCTACGAGTCTTCAGTGTTGGTAGGGGCCTCACGAGGTGGCAGATGAGTATGGAAGACTTCATCGTTATTATGGATTGAAGGTTGGAATAGGTTCCTGACCTCCATATAAAGGTGCATACCAAGTTTCATGAGTATTTGATCAGCCGATCAAAAGTTATATCATTTTTGCTTTTGGAGTTTGTGCTAATTTTCTGCTATTCTTGAGGCTCGGTGCTACCGCGCCCTGCCCGGTGCTACCGGCCCAAGAGTGGTAGCACCGTCCTGACTGGGTCAGTTTCTCCCTCTCGTCTCCCTTTTGATTGTTTCTTGTGAGGGCTTGGTTGGAGTGTTTTGAGTAGGGAAAATTTTAATTTGGGATCATTCACCCCCTCCGTCCCCTCTTATCGCCATCTCAGTCCTTCAATAAAGAAAAACCAAATTATGATATCATGCTTGCGTCAGCGACACGCGAACCAATCACAGATTGACACATATCATGGGTGCATGGACTCAATCCACGGCCAACGCTGGTTCATGGTAGAATCGGTGCACGACACCTCGGTTCCCATACGCGAGACGTGGCAGCACACTACTAGTTGCTACGCCAGTGCGATCTCAACCTCCTGTTCCAGATTGGACAGTCAAGGATGGTGATGAGATTAGGACACGTGGTTTAGTGCAGACCTGGCCACGCGTCAGGATCTAAACTATACGCTCAAGATTAGTCGGTCAAATATATACAACACAATCTATCAACGTAGCTGGCCCGGCGCACGACACGTGGCAAGAATTCAGTAGCTCTCCCACAGATCCATCTGCCAAGAAAGCTTGCGAGGCTGCGGCGACGGCGCGGCGGCTTACCCACCGGCCAAGAAGACGAAGACGTGGTCAACAGCGCTCGGGGGTCTCACCGGCGACATTAACTGGCCAAGAAGATGAAGATGTTTCCGTTGTGTATGATTGTGATATTCATCTATGTTGATCCTGTGTGCACTAGCATGATCCTAGACTAGTGCAGTATACACAGAGAGTCCAAATTTGCATATTCGGATCCCAACAAACGAACAAGCTAAAGAAGTAGAGGGCATTCGACAAGGGTGGAGCCATCTGCCACACGTCGACACCTATTGCAAAGGGCATAGTACATGCACGCTAGTACAGCTAGGCCCCAAGCTAGCTACAGAATCTCCTCCAGCTCTGTGTCTACTATCGTCCTCGTGCACTAGATCTTGTGTTTATCCACACTGTCCCCATAGGACGAGCAGAACATGACCCAACCAAAGAACCACAGTACGTATGCCTCCAAGTGACGACGCATGACGTAGTCCCTCGCTTGGTCCACCATCCTCTTCGACTACAAAACATAATGGTCAGTTTGATAATAGAAACACAAAACAAAATGGAAATATACAAGTAAATTCACATTTACGTAGAACTGCGTGAGCCACTTCTACGTCAAACCATGCACACTAGAGAACAGTGCGTACTTTGCCCCTTGGGTAGCACTTTATCGAACCTATCGAGCAGCTCAGTACGGCACTGCGGGTCAATGTCCTATGGCACAACCCTGTCCCTAGTGCACAGAAGGCCCAACACGTATCTGATGTCCTCAAGTGTGGGGGCCACCTCCCCGCATGGGAGGTGAAACGTGTGCATCTCCGATCGCCAGTGATCGACTAGGGGTGTCAGAAGGCACCTGTCGTATGGAAACTTCCTGGAGGCACCACACCTATCCTGCACGTTAGCTGCTCGTCTCCACCATTCGTGCAAAAGGAAGAAGCCCTGCTACTCTTAACCTACACGAATACATTGTCAGTACGCTCGTGCAAAACGTATGCCACATCCTAACACAACTATGAATTGAGTGCACTCACCTTGGGATCCGTCGCGTGTCGATCTGCCATGCCCTCATCGCGGTGCACAAGTGGAGGGAGCCAAGCTCGATCAGCGGTTGACCCTCTGTCGAGGCCAAGGTGGATAGGCAGCTGTGGTGTGACACATCTGTCTTGGGTCTGTTTGGTCTATCAGCTTGTACTGCAGCTACACACGTGTCTCGTCCCCTGCCATACCTGCAATTCTAGCTTTACTATTAGTACGATGAAAAAATAAGGTCATAGCTACAAAACAGAGGCGTACAAATTAAACATTCCAAACCGTAACTAGTAATGACATACAAAATGAGTTCTTACATACAAACGTAAACATAAAAAATTGGACATTCATGACGAACATGTAATGATCCAACATTACTATGAATTTTTCGATCTAATACAGTTTGACAAATATCCAATCTAATGCAATCCGACAAATATCCAATTCATCCTAAGTCATAATAATAGTACTGCAAATCTACAGATACCTACATATGTACATAACCACCTACATATGAGCATACTTAAGTACTTACAAATCTAATTAATATGGTCGCTAAGTTATGTATTTACACAACTATTGCTACTCTACACATCTAGTTACATACAAATCTAATTAATCTGGTCACTACGTCTTGTATCTACACAAATATTGCTACTCTACACACCTAATTACTTACAAATCTAATTAATTTGATCACTACATCATGTTTCAAAACGTAATTTGATATGAAAAAATTCAAACCTGTGACATTACAGATGACCTCCTCTTCCTCCTCCCCTTCTTCCTCCTACTCTTCCTCTCTCCTTCCCCTCCTCTTTCTTCTCTTCTCCCTCTCCCTCTCTTTTTTCTCGAGCGGTGGAGTTTCTGGCCAAGTGCTGCTCGGCCAGATTTATAACAACTCTCTATCACCATTTGAAATGGTGACAAAGAGTCCAACTGTTGGCGACAGAGACTCTGTCGCCGATTCAAATGGCTACATAGGGGTATTTTGTTATTTTTTATTTTAGCATATTATTTCTGGAAATATTATTAAAAAATTCAAAAAAATTATGGCATCACATGCCATAAAGCATCCCTAGCGCCCTTTCTCAAATTGAGACACATGGCAAGCACGAGTCTTGAAACACTTCTGCCTTCTAAACACACTTTTCTTTAATAGTAATTCTATAAATCTATTTTGATTAGTAACTGTTATGATATAACCAAACTCTAGGGTTTGGTGGGGGATTCTAAAACTACCCCTGCAGGGTTTTCGTTATAAATATAGCACCCCATTGTACAAGAGAATCAATTATCAATAAAGAGAAAAGAGTTTGACACCCTATAATCTATGTATTCTTTGTGATTGTTCTATTTGTTCAAGCGGTGGATTGTGATTGATCTACGGTAGTCGTCATCATTATTCCACACATTATTAGCACAAAGCGCTCCGAGGCCTAACGAGAATTTCTGCCTACATCGATCTACACTACATCGAATCTTGACCAGCATCAAGCGATTAATCTACCACAAGCCGTACGTAAGATCAAGCATGTGAGTTAATCTTATCTAAGCATTTTCTTTAATCACTACTACAGAAAAGGCCATCACAAACTGTTCAAAAATGTCATCACAAATGGTTCTAGATACAAACCGTCTATGATAAGGCTATCACAGATGGTTTGTATCAAAAACCATCTGTGATAGTCTACTCTACTTTATGAAAGTTTTATCATAAGAAAGATGCATAAGGTTCAACTTGTTTTAATAACCTACAATAATGTTCTAAAGAAAATTTATCATATCGATGGAATGATTTATAGTAGCAGAATGTTAAGTACCTCTCGCATCTATGAGAACAAATATTGATGGATTCTAAGGAAAAATCTAATTCCATCCACAGTTTATCATAAAAGTTGTCATTTTTTGATTTATCTTCCAATTCATCTTCATCCCCTAATGAGAATACCATAGGCAGTCTATTTTCAATTTGGTCTTGTGTAGGAATAGGATCATTTTGATGGTTCTCTATTTCATCAAATATGGAGTTGATTAAGTCATCGTATATGCGTTGGTCTGCTCGTATAAGCGTTGGTCCATATACCCAAGGAGGGCATGTGTGATGGTATTGCATGCCCCATTCCTCCAGTCTTCCTTCAAAGCTTGAAGTTTCTCATTATCCTCTATAATAATTTCCTGTATCATTGTGTATCTGTAAGTACACTGTAGATTGTAAACATTTTCTTTGAAAAAAAGGTTGCATGTATTACCAATGGGGTCAACTATATTTCAAAGACATCTTGTTCAAACAACTATTTATTGGTACAAGAACATAAATTCGTGAAGTAACAATGACAACTGAAAATTTAAATAATTTAAGGCTTTAGGCTACATGCACCACATACAAAGATTTAATGGATAGAAAGGATGCTAACAACTTTGAAGGAAAAGTATCCAGAAACAATATCAATAAACAAGATTAAAATAATTACATTTGCCTTTCTATCAAGAGTGGTAAGTTTGAAAGGATGCCATTCTGATTTTTTGATCTCATTTTTCCATTTCATGCACATAAGTGTTGCTTCTTTTTTCAGGCACCTCTTGTACCTTTCAGTTTGAAAGCCTTGACAAACACCTCTTGATCAAGTTGGCCTATTTGTTTGACACAAATAACTGATTACTTCTAGTCATTTCGCTTAATATCTACAAAGTGATCATATTGTTATCAAAAGGGTGTCTTGGTATATTTCAATAATCATATTGAACTAAATACTAGAAATTTTTATATTATCTCTATAAGCCCAGCTTTGACTTCTTCCAGCTCTGTATTCACCCTGCGCTCCTTAATGATGAGTACCTTGTTAAGAGATTCAATATCTTATGATTTGTCATCTATGTCTTTCAATTTTTATTTCATCTCATCAATCTTTTTTATTAACTTAGAATCTTCATCGCTTCTATTCTGCTCTATTACATCAGATTTTCCCTTCAATTGTTCTATCTCCACCTCAAGTTTTTGTTTAGCATCCAAAAGCTTTTTCATGTCGTACATTTTGTTTGTAGGCTCCATTTTATATGTGCAATTCACAGTCACTAGGATAAAGCTTTTAACTAAGCAAACAAAAGTAAACATGAAAAAGAATTATCTTATTTAGTTTCCTGACCATGCTGTGAACAAACAGAAATAGTTTTCAACAGCTGCCTTAAGTAGATATGATGGCAAACCAATATATCCAACAAAAAACTCATTGAGTTGACATCCTATAATAACTGAATTTTACTAGAAATTCTCAGATTAATCAGAAAAAGAAGATATCTTAACCATGCAAATTGTAGATTGATTGAACCAATGTATATATGGATATGAATCAAACTAAAAAAAGGTAGCATACATACACAGCCAGAACCAAACTAATCTATGCCATCCATTAAATGGGTACAACTTTTAGTTAAGTCCAGAAAGAAAAAAAGCTTTTCCTATACGCTCAATGCATTCTCAAACAAGATACAATTAAATGGTGGTCAAACATGAAAAGATTAATCCATCAAAGTCATCATGTAGTATACATTGTCATTGTACAAATAGATGAATAGCCGCAAGATTTATAGTTAATTCAATAATAAAAATAATTGCAAAAATTATGTAAAAAAGATTGAAATCCGATAACTCCGCTGAGTTTGAAAAGTTGCTGAACACATCTTGGCAAACTTTTCTATTATCAAATGACTTCAAGAAGTAAAATGAAGACCTTAGGGCTCAGAGGAGGAGGTGGTGGCTGGCTTGGGGAGCAAGCACGTGGGCTCAGGGGAGACAACGTGGAGGATAGGCAGTGGTGACGGGCTTAGGAAGGAGGTGGAGGGCGGTGAATGATTTGTTTGAGTGAGGAGTGCGGCGGGAAGAAAACCTTAAGAACAATATATATAATAAGTGTTATCATAGGTAATTTGCTGTAAAAATCATCCATGATAAACTGATATCACAGACGGTCCGTCACACAAACCGTCTATGAAGTATCATAGATGGTAGGTTTGTGGGATGTGCCATATGTGATATCAGTTTATCACAGATAGTTCTTAGCATATCCTATAACTTTGACGGTCATGCTAGCAAAACCTGTCTGTGATTAACTTTAACACAGATGGTTTTTAAAAAACCGTCTGTAATGAGGCATCTAATATAAACCTTTCTGTAGTAGTGAATCCTATAGATTAATTACCCTAATTATCATGTTTAGTCGTTCTCAATCAATAATTGGAGACAATATTAATCCAATCAGCAATTAGGATTTTTCCTAGTTAGTATTCATGGGTGAATACACGCCACCACTCACCGCTCCACTAGAGTACTGGCCAAGCATGCGCAGCGGCGTTGCTGCCACCCAAAACCATTGCAACTAGTATTATAAACCCAAACCGCACCAGCTGTCGCTTGCATGGGACAAACGAGCCTTGTGGGCGATTGTGACCCACAAGCCAGCCTACCCAATAAGCATTAGGTCGAAAAAAAGAGAGGCCCCATATAAATCTGCGATTCAATCCCAGGGGTTTTTTGGTATTTTTGCAGCTACATTAGATTTTGTGAAAAAGACCCTCAAGTTCTGTGTAACTATAGAAATTTATCTTCATAAAGAAATTTTACATTCTAGACCTCAGAGTTTCTAGTAATCCCAAAACATAGTTTATAAATTCTGAGGATTTAAATTAAATCTTAGAAACTAAATTTTTTGGTATATAAACTTTCGTAGTTTTGTTGAACCTAAGACAAATTAGAAGTTCCATATCTGTGAGTTTACTTTCCATAGCATAATTCCATGATTTTATATGCTCAATTTATTTTTTATTATTTCGGTAATTCTAAAAATTGCTTGCTAATTAGCAAAAAAATTTAAAAAAATTTAGGAAATTTTAGCTAATTATCTACTTAATAGACATAGACCAATCTTTACTTATTAAAAGATTAGCATGCAATATCCTTATTATACTAGCTGTAAAATTCAATCTTGCATGTATATAAGATATGTCGGATATAAAAAAAAGGAATTTGCTAAGCTTGCCCTGAATGGCAGCAATTACCTGACCTATGCAATGGGTGCCAAGATCAACCTATCAGCTTGATCTGTTGGAGCTGCTGTCATATAGCCGAAAGCTGGTGCCCCTACACTTCCTGAAGCCACCAAGTGTACGGCCCTGCACTTCCTAAGGCACCATCTTCATGCAGACTTGAAGTTTGCATATTTGATGGAGGACTCACTAGCACTATGGATTTTCTGGAAAGAACGCTACAACTACCAAAGATCCGTTATACTACTAGAAGCATAACATGAATGGGCCTTCCTACGCTTCCAGGATTTCAAAACCGTGGCAGCTTACAAGTCCACGATACACAAACTTGTCGCTAAGCTTCACTTCTATAACCAGACAGTTATAGATCCCGAGATAATAGATAAGACATTGTACACCTTCCATCCCAAAATGAGGATACTGTAGCAACAATACCATCATGCCAAATACTGGAAGTACATGAGCTTATCTACACTTTGCTAGAAGTAGAGAAGCATGATGAACTCCTGGTGAAGAATCATCATATTATTCCCAATAGGACACAAACAATGCCTGAAGTATATGCAAATACTCAATAGAGTGGCAATAGCCATGGCTATAAAAATGGTCAGAGGAAGCAAGGGGGAAGGAAGAAGGTTGGAATGCAGAAAGGCAGAGTCAAGTACTAAGGAAGCGATAAAGGTAAAGGGCAAGGGAAGATCCAGAAACAAGACTCAGCCAATAAGGGTGCTTGCCCTGCATAACTCTGCTTTAGGTGTGGATGCACTCACTATTGGTCACGCACCTACTGCACCCCGAATCACTTGGAGGACCTTTACATGCAATCCACTGAAAAAGTTAAGAAGCCCCATGGAACAATGTTAAGGCACACTTCACCGCTTAACCTGTTATTGCAACGAACGCCAAGAAGAGTGATGATGTGGTTCTTAATCCTACAGATATGCTCCAAAAGGACCTTCTCAGGTATGGAAACATTCCCATGGATGAAGATGACCTTAGGACTGAACTCAAGGAGTCCCAGAAGGACATCCATGACTTATATGGAAACCTAAACTAACCTCCCAAATATTCCTTCATTTTTGTTAGTTGATGCCACATTTCCTTATGTATCAATTTAGTCTTACTTCTTGAATGAACATCGGTCTACACTCCTGTTGAGCAATTATCATTTAAAATTGAATAAATTGTTATTTCCTAAGATATTTGATTCATTTATTGTGCTATACTTGTTCTATAATTTTATGATATATTCTTGATGCAACAATTGTTTTAATGAGAAATCATCCTTTAATATAGAACAAAGTATTGTCTAATAGTAGAGGAGGAAATCTTCTAAAGTATTGTCTAATAGCAGAGGAGGAAATCTGTCTTATAGACAGTTGCAATACAAATTCAATTCTTTGGGAAACTAAATATTTTCAGACTTTGACTAAAAAACTGAAATATTATAACCAACGATGCTGAAGGACCGAGATGGCGAACAGAGGGGGGTGAATGGTCGCAAATAAAATTTCCCCCAAAATACTCCAACAAAAACCTCGACAAGATCGCTCAAAGGAAATCGTGAAAAACCTGAAAAACTAGACAACTATGTGTACCCCAAGCTTGCATGGATAAGTACCATAAAATATGTGGGGATTTTTGAGTCACAATACTGGTTGTCTAGTGTCCAAGATAAAGAGGAATCAATTCAAACTCTTGCTTTTAGAAAGGACATCAATTCAAATCACAAAAGTCACTTTCAGAAAAGCAAAAGCAGAATTTCCAGAACTTGTCCTCAATTTGCACAGGAGGTTGGTGGATTTCTGCAGCTCACAAAATTTTGAGACTTTTTCTCCCTATGAGAATCAGAGTCGTGAAGAACTCCACCAAATGTCTCCTCAAAAAGCCTTACAAAAAAAACAGGAAAAATCTAAGAACACAGTCTGGTCAAGAACTTCGAGCAGAAAGTTTGGGGCTCGGTTTTCACCTCATGGCGCCCAAACGGTGCAACAAGTGAACTCCAGAATTTTTCAACAAGAATCACTTGAAAAAGATTTTTATAGATTTTTATAGAAATCAAACACTGACTGCTGCGCGAAGAATAGGTTCTAAACAAAGTTGGAACTTAAAAGAAAAGATGTTCTCTACTCAATCCAAGAGTGCAAAAGAGATGTAAAACCATATGAACACACTCAAAACATCCAAGATCAGCAGCATTTAGAAGGAGGGAGGCAAATCCAAATTACATGAAAGTAAATTGCGAGAATGTAATTGCGGGAAAGTAAATTCTGAATTTAAATTGCGTAAAGTAAAGACATAATGTAAATGCGCAAAATAAATTCAGAGGTGGATGGATAAAACTTTAATTTCTGGAAGGAGAGGTTACAAAGCCTCACTTTCATGTGGGCAAAGCTCAAAGGAGCATTCACAAACCTCAAAACCTTCAAGGGAAGGATGCTACCCCTCCACCCCTATTTATACTACTCTTGGGCCACCTACCACCCTTGGATGAGTCCCTCAACCCTAAAGCACTCATCTAAGGGCTATGATTAACCCACACACACAGCCATGCAAGGGCTAACCCAAAACCCACACACATACCGGGTTTTCTTGCACGGTTTTCAAAGCATACTACCTAGACCCGCTAACCTATCAACTAGACCTCAATCCGACGGCCCTCATTGATCCACGCGGCATCTAGCTAGCATCATCTCCTTTCCTTATCTTCTTGACTTGCCCGGACTCTGTCTCCGATCATCTTCCGGCGATCTCCCAACCGTCTGGACCTCCGACGCTCCTCGCCTAGTTCCGGTCATCATTTGCCTCACCATGACCTAGCACCGTCGTCCTGCAACCATCAAAAACAAGGAAACTCCTCACATAGCAATGCCCACAAAGATTTGCAATAAATCCATCCAACTCATCACTACCGCACCCATATGGCCGGTACTGCCACTCCTGGGAGAGACAACTCAAATTGCTTCATTTTGAAAATCAATCCAAATCAAACTCAAACTTGAGCACACCTTGCTCAAATAAAGTCAAATACTCATCACAAACATGGATGGACCTCCACATGGTCCTTCAATCTCCCCCTTGATGAGTATATTGACAAACCACACAAAAAGGCATAAATTTGAGTTTGAAGAAAATGAAGAAGAAAGCAATTTTTAGTTGTAAAGTTAAACTTGGTCCAAAGATAGAAATTAGAACCATGACCAAGTTGACGAAGAGGAATTTAGATTTTAGAGTTAAATTTAAGAAAGAGCAAGTTTTCAACAAAAACTCTAAAATCCAACTAAACATGTCAAATGTGATTATGAGATTATGATCCAACAGAAGTAGTAGCATAGTTTTACAAAGATCATAATAACCAAATAAGCATTCACATTTTCATATTTTTAGTGATGACTTTTCTACGTTTTCTCCCCCTTTTGGCAATATAGGCATCAATTTGTTTTATGTATGCATGAAATGCAATCGAAAGAGCTTTGAAGATTATCCAATTGATCAAAATGGAAGGATATTACACCAAGCTTGTCAATTTCAGAAGATGACTAAACTAAGACATGTCCAAGTGCAAATACGAGCTTAGTTTTGAATATTTCATTTTTAGCAAGATTTGACAAGTGCAACACTTAGCTTTAGTTTCAAAAATAGAAGAATAGCCACTCTAAGGATCAAAAGGAAAACCTAAAGTTCAACCTACTCAACACTTTGGGAATCTAGAAGAGCATACAAGGTCCTTGGGCTCATTTATCACTTAATGCAAATTTTGATTTATCATCATACAAGACATAGCGGGGTGCAAATGTTTGACATTATTTGCATTCTTTACCCACATATGTCTTTGTTTTTAATTTATTTGCATTTTCTTTTGACAACCAATTGACTCAAGCCGTATGCGACCATCTCAAGATGAACTCTTAAGAGGATGGTCTAGGTCAAACACGATGTATTCCAAGTTCATCCCAAGTGCAATGGGAAGCGGTCTTGTGAATGCAAGGTGTTGAGTCGTATGTGCACAAGAAGAGTCAATTTTGTTTAATTTTCATTTTTAGCACAATGATTCATGAGCAATTGAAGGACTCTAGCATGGATCAAACTAGTTTCACCCAAGTTGCTATAAGGACTCTAGAGAACTCTAAAATTTCTCAAATTATGGCACAAACCTCTAGAGAAGAAACCTAGCAAGTAAAAGCAACAAGTTTCATCAAGTTTTTCATTTAAGACTTTTTTCATTTTAAAGCTTAGCAAGTTAAATGAACTTGGACATATCTGAGCTAGTGATTTCCTCCATATGATGCAGCATGGTGTATAGCATGAAGAAGAAATCAATTGCATAATAGACAAAGCTCATTAAACAGGAAATGCAGTCTATATGCAATGCACGAACAGATTCCCAAACTCCCCCTCAACAAATGAATCAATTTTAAGCTCAAATCTGGTTAAAGTTGAGTTATTATCAAGATTAGGCACAAAGAAAAACCGAATGAACTCAATAATAACCAGAAAAACAGAATGAGGAGAAGAAGTCGAGAAATTGCAAAACTGGATGGCTATAGAGCATAGAAAAGATATAAGAGACTCACTACGGCTTAGACTCGCTCTTATCTTCCCAAAGGATGGTGACATAGGAAGTCGACTCTAGATCCTAACTAAGGAGTGCACATGCACCTGTCTACCTAGGAGGCCCAATACCGCTAGACTTATAAGGCGTGAGGGAACTCAACCTAGAGAGAAGAGAGAACAGCTAATCACGCATGATAGCAACCTAAAGCACAAGATAAGAGGTCCATGGAAGGCATGCCAGAAGTCTAAGTGAGTGAACTCAACTCAAGAAAACAAGCCCAAAGTCACCCAATATAAATACAAAGAAAAGAAAAGCTGGAAGAAAAACATATAATACATAATATACAAACCAGCTCCCCCTCACGAAAGGCCGTAAGGGCTCATGACTCCAAGTTCACTCCTCAAGACAACAAATCTGGAGCTATCCAAAGACTTGGTGAAGATATCGACTAATTGAAGGTCACTCTCTATGAACTGAAGCGCGATATCTCCCTTCTCCACATGGTCTCTAAGGAAGTGATATTTAATATCAATGTGTTTGGTCAGGAATGTTGCATCTGGTTTTTAGCAATGCAAATAGCTGAAGTGTTGTCACGAGAAAAGTGGCACACTCTCTATCTCTAACCCATAGTCCCATAAGGTCGATCTCATCCAGCACACACAAACAATGGGTGCAGACAACATACTCGGCCTCGCGGTGGGTATGCAACCCTGCATCGCTTCCTAGATGACCAAGAAACAAGAGAAGTGCCAATGAATTGGCAAGTGCGAAGTGCTCTTCCTATCTATCCTCTGACCCGACAAAGTCGGCATCGGAAAAGGCTCTAAGAGATAGACAAGAAGACGAAGAGTACCAAATACCATAATCGGTGGTAGCACGAAGGTACCTAAAGATGCGCTTGATCACTTTGGCGGTGAGGCGCGAGGAGAAGCTTGAAATCGAGCGCACGCACACACAAGCAAAATGTATGTCGGCCTCGAAGCGGTGAGGTACAAGAGGAGCCGATCATGCTCAAACTCCTTTTGATCGAGAGGCTCACCATCCTCATCGGGCTCGAGGACAGCAGTGGTGGCCATAGGAGTCATCACCGGCTTCCCATCAGACATATCGAAGCGCCTCAGGAGGTCACGGGTATAATTGCCTTGATGCAAGAAAGTACCCTCACGAGTCTGCTTGATTTGGAAGCCAAGAAGTAGCTCAACTCGCCCATCATACTCATCTCAAACTCTGTGCTCATCACATCAGAAAACTGAGACACAAGCGAATGAGATGAGCCACCAAAATGATATCGTCCACATAAATGCGGACAAGAAGAAAATGAGACTCATGGTGTCCGATGAGCGAGTTTTGTCTACTATGCCCATTTTGAAGTCATGGCTGAGAAGATAAGACTTGAGCCTCTCATACTATGCTCTGGGGGCCTGCTTGAGTCCATACAAAGCTTTGGAGAGCTTGTATACATGACTCAGAAACTTGGGTTCTCGAATCCTGGAGGTTGTTTGACATAAACCTCTTCCTCAATATAGCCATTGAGGAATGCACTCTTGACATCCATTTGATAGAGCTTGAAGCCCTGGGATGCAGAGAATGCAAGCAGGATCCTAATAGCCTCTAGTCTAGCTACAGGGGCAAAGGTCTCCTCAAAGTCAAGACCCTTAACCTGAGAAAAGCCCTGTGCAACTAGCCTAGTCTTGTTGCGAATGACAACCCCATCCTCACTCTGCTTGTTTTTGAACACCCACTTGGTCCCAATGACATTATGACCAGATGGGGGCTCGACAAGCTGCCATACCTTGTTCTTATCAAAGTTCTCAAGTTCTTCATGCATAGAATTAATTCACGATTCATCGGATAATGCATGAGAAACATCCTTCGACTCAAAGGAGGCAACGAAGGCAGAGTGAAGGCAGAAACTGGACAAACCTGATTTTGATCGAGTGACCCCCTCAAACAGATCACCAATGATCTGATCAGGTGGATGAGAACGTTGAATATGACGTGGAGGTCCAGAAATAGAAGTGGCTTCTACCTCATACACAGAAGAGGTAGGAGCAGAGCCACTAGCTGAAGGAGAGTCGGAAGGCAAGGGCTGGTCTCCCTGAGGTGCAGAAATGGAAACAGGAGGCACCTTAGGTGTAGAGGGAACTGGATCCGGTGGAACACCATCATCTCCATCATCCTCATCGTCTACAAAGATGGTCTCGGAGGGATAAGAAGAGCCTGAAACATCAGGTCTAACTCCTGGGCTAGCCTCATCAAAGGTCTTATCACAGGTCTCTATGATCCTATGCGCATCAACACTTCAGACCCTATAGCTACGAGAAGAAGTCGAGTAACCTAGAAAGATACCATCAGAAGAGCGTGACTCAAACTTATCTAGGTTACCAGACTTCAAGATAAAACACTTGCAACCAAAAACGCGAAAATGAGACACACTGGGCTTTCGCCTAAACCTCAACTCATAAGAAGTGCGATGCAGATGTACTCTAAAAAACACGCGATTAGAAACATGGCAAGCAGTAGCTATAGCCTCAGCCCAAAACTTCCTAGGAGTACTGTACTCGTCTAGCATCGTCCTGGCTATCTCAACCAAGGTCATGTTCTTCCTTTCCACTACGCCATTCTGCTGAGGGGCGTAGGGAGAAGAGAACTGATGCTCTAAACCAGACTCCACACAGAAACTCTCAAAGTAGGAATTCTTGAACTCCGTGCCATTATCACTGCGTATAGCTCGTAATGCACCTGGGAGCTCAATAGACAACCTACTGACCAAACCCTTGAAGTGAGAAAAAGTCTCATCCTTCGAGGCCATGAAGAATATCCAAGAGTATCTAGGAAAATCATCAACGATGACAAGAACATACCACTTCCCTCCTGCTGACTACACTCTAGCTGGACCAACAGTGTCCATATGTAAAAGCTGTCCTGGTGCATCAGTCATCACTACGGTGACCGGAGGATGAAAAGCAGTAACCATCTTGCCATGTCGGCAAGGAGAGCAAACTAAGTCTTTGACCATCTTGAGTTTGGGCAAACCCCGAATGAGATCGTGGCTGCTAACTCGGGTCAAATGATCAAAACCAATGTGACCAAGTCTCCTATGCCGAAGGAGAGATCACGGACTAAGAAGCAATCAAACATCAAGAGAGTCTCGGAAGAAGCGGAAAAATCAGCACGAAAGACTCTCCCAAATCTAGAAATCCATAAACTAACCCTCGATGAATCAAGAATTCTACAGGCATTACTCTTGAAGCTTACCTTGAAAGAGTCATCGATAAGTGAGAAGCAGAGAGCGATTGTATTGCGACTTACTTACTAAGGCAACATCTTTAAGAATGAAATTTTGGTTAATGTAGATGGTACCTTTAGCAATGACTCTACCTGAAGATGCATCCCCAAAAGTGATTAACTCATCACCGGGGGCTCGGACTAGGGAAGAGAACCAACGAGAATCTCCGATCATATGGCGAGAACAACCGAGTCAACAATCCAAACATCGCCCTTCCCATCCGATTAACCCGATCAAGACAAAGAGAAAGATGACTCGATCTTGGGATAGAGTGAAGACTTAGGAACCCAATACTGAACCATACGATACCTCAGAGTACCAGCCACAGAAGAAGACTGGACTCGAGTGTCTCTCTGACGCTCAACTCTCACACGATCAGGAGCAACTTTGGTAGATAATCTAGGAGTCAAAACTGGGTTGGCACGCTATGGTGCAAAAGCCGGAACATCCCAGTAAGGCTGCCTGGATCTCCTACCGGAAAACACCTCATGTCGCTGATATCTACCTCGATGGGAAAAACGAGGAATACCAAGAGGACGGCGGAAAGACTGACTACGAACAGCTCCAGGACTAAAACTCGAAGAACTAGCATGAAAACCAAGTCCTGGACGCTGCCCAAAAACAGGCGACTCTCTAACCTGTCTAGAAGTGTGTGTCTTAGGAGCACTCAAAGTCTAGGGATGACCCTGAATACCCCTAAGAGCAGCAACACACTCACGCCGAGTGATCTTGGCGCGCCTGAAGGAGAAATCTGCTAGGCGACCATCCTTCTTACAGAAGGTGCATGTGTACTTCGCCTTGCTAGAGGCAGAAGCAATAGGAGTAACACCCTTCTGGTCAGAAGTCCTATGGACAACCCCAGCGGATCTAAACACGGTGGTACTCACTTTGGGAGCTACCACAATCTCACCACTCTTGGAGCCGCGCACAATGGTGGGAGAATGCGCCCGAGCGTGCTCCAAGGGATCAAATCCTAGACCTTGATTAAATCTACTAATCTTGGATTGGTCTAGAATAAGATTGAGCTTCTTCTTGCCTCCAACAAACTTCTCGAGAGTGCTCATAAGATACTGGCAATCTCGGAAGAAAGAAGCACAAGAAGAACAGGGGGAAGGAGAGGAAGAAGAAGAACCCGAAAGAGAAGATCTCTCAGCACGTGCTTTTTGTTCCCTTAGCACGGCTGCCTCAATCTTGAGAGCCTCACAAGAAACACAAGGAGCATCTCTAATCCTAAGGGTTTGGTCTTTTAACTTCTTCTTAAGCTTGACATGGATTTGATCCACATCATCCTTAACCCCAACACACAGCAAGCAACCAGTTTTTGACTTAACTAGTAAGTCCTTAGCAAGTTGATCACACTTGACATTCAAAGCATCATTGTCAAGTTTTAGTTGCCTACAGCCCTCACATGAGCTGACTGGGTCCTTAGAAGCATGCAATTCAAGTTCATCATTTCTAGCAGAAAGCTTTCTAAGGTGTTCGCTCATGGCATCAATTTTGGCAAACAATTTAGGGCAATTAGCACATGATGGAGTGGAGTGAGCATGAAGAAAACTAGCCTCAACATGAATAGCATCAACAAAACTAGTGCTAGCATTCTTCAACCTAAGACCATCAAGTTCAGCAAGCACACTATCATGTATGGTCCTTAGGTTCTCCAACTCCACAAGAATAGCATCACACAAAGAGCAATCATCAGTGACTCGGGAGGGAGAAGATCTAAGTGAAGCTAACTCCCGAGTCAATGTACCTACTTCCTTCTCAAGCTCCATACACCTAGCTCTAGCTTTAGCATGAAATTTTCCTAATTTGTAGAAAGCTTCGTTGAGCTGGTCATAGGAGGGTACCTCATCCGAGTCGCTGTAGAGCTCAGAGTCGCTGATGTCGTTGGTGTCGGCCATGAAGCACATGCTGGAGAAGTCGTCGCCGCCCTTCTTCTCTTGCGGATCATCCTCGCCCTCGTCGCTCCATGTCTCCGTGTCGGAGAGGTTGATGTCGTCAAGCGCGGCGAGGACGCGGTGGAAGAGCTTCTTGTTCTTGGAGAAGTTGCGGTACTTCTTCTCTTGTGCCGGTTCATGAACTGGAGGCTTCTTGTTGCGGTTCTTGTCGGTGTAGTCGTTCTTGCCCGAACCGCCAACGTCGTTCTTGCCCTTCTCCAGCTTGGGACAGTTCGCCCGAATGTGGTTGGGGCCACCACACTCGAAGCAGGTGATCATGCCACCTCTCTTCCTCTCTCTCTCTCACCCTCTTGTATGCATGAGAAAACTTGCGAGCAAGAAGAGCAAGCTCATTTTCTGGAAATTTTTCCAGTTGGTCATCGCTTAGCTCGCAAAGGGCGGAAAGAGAGAAACCAATAGAAGGATCAGAAGAAGAAGATCCAATGGGATCGGTGACCAAAGCCATCGACTGAGATTTCGTCTTCCGAGAGACGACATCGATCTCATGAGTCTTGAGGTGGGAATAAAGCCCGTCAAGAGTCAGAGTCGATAAGTCGGTGGTGTCCTTGAAGGTGGTCACCTTTATCTCCCAAACCCGAAGGTCGAGTGCGGTCAAGAAATGCCGAGCATTGTCCGAGTCAGGGTATATGCAACCAACTGCTCGGAGGTCGCTCAAAATCTTTGTAAACCGATCAAAACACTCGTCGAGACTCTCACCAGCGCGTTGATCAAATTTGTTGTACTCGCGCTTGAGCTGGTCCTGCCTCACAGTCTTGATTTGAGTAGAGCCCTCATGGTAAGCATCGAGGGTTACCCAAATCTCGTGAGCGGAGCGAAGGTGAAAATCTATCATACTCACATGGCTAAGACCCTGCATGAGAATGTTCCTTACCTTAGCATTCGCCTCAACGTCAACCATATTGATGGCCGTGACATTTTCATCAGCAGGAACCTCATACGGGAGTTTCACCTTTTGCCATATCAGGTAACCCTGGGCAGTGATGTATGACTCCATCCGGGAATTCCAAAAAGGAAAATCAACTCCATTAAAGATGGGAGGCTTGGTGGAATATTTGTCCGTCGTCATGGCTCTTGAGACCGGTCAAGATCTATGGAAGAGCAAAACCGGCTCCGATACCAATTGAAGGACCGAGATGGCAAACAGAGGGGGGTGAATGGTCGCAAATAAAATTTCCCCCAAAATACTCCAACAAAAACCTCGACAAGATCGCTCAAAGGAAATCGTGAAAAACCTGAAAAACTAGACAACTATGTGTACCCCAAGCTTGCATGGATAAGTACCATAAAATATGTGGGGATTTTTGAGTCACAATACTAGTTGTCTAGTGTCCAAGATAAAGAGGAATCAATTCAAACTCTTGCTTTTAGAAAGGACATCAATTCAAATCACAAAAGTCACTTTCAGAAAAGCAAAAACAGATTTTTCAGAACTTGTCCTCAATTTGCACAGGAGGTTGGTGGGTTTCTGCAGATCACAAAATTTTGAGACTTTTTCTCCCTATGAGAATCATAGTCGTGAAGAACTCCACCAAATGTCTCCTCAAAAAGCCTTACAGAAAAAACAGGAAAAATCTAAGAACCCAGTCTGGTCAAGAACTTCGAGCAGAAAGTTTGGGGCTCGGTTTTCACCTCATGGCGCCCAAACGGTGCAACAAGTGAACTCCAGAATTTTTATGCTAGTGGATGTCAGAGTCCCGCACCTCCTCCAACAAGATCAATTGAAAAATATTTTTCTATATTTTTATAGAAATCAAACACTAACTGCTGCGCGAAGAACAAGTTCTGAACAAAGTTGGAACTTGAAAGAAAAGATGTTCTCTACTCAACCCAAGAGTGCAAAAGAGATTTAAAACCATATGAACACACTCAAAACATCCAAGATCAGTAGCATTTAGAAGGAGGGGAGGCAAATCCAAATTACATGAAAGTAAATTGCGAGAATGTAATTGCGGGAAAGCAAATTCTGAATTTAAATTGCGTAAAGTAAAGACATAATGTAAATGCGCAAAATAAATTCAGAGGTGGATGGATAAAACTTTAATTTCTGGAAGGAGAGGTTACAAAGCCTCACTTTCATGTGGGCAAAGCTCAAAGGAGCATTCAGAAACCTCAAAACCTTCAAGAGAAGGAGGCTACCCCTCCACCCCTATTTATACTACTCTTGGGCCACCTATCACCCTTGGATGAGTCCCTCAACCCTAGAGCACTCATCTAAGGGCTAGGATTAACCCACACACACAGCCATGCAAGGGCTAACCCAAAACCCACACACATACCGGGTTTTCTTGCACGGTTTTCAAAGCATACTACCTAGACCCGCTAACCTATCAACTAGACCTCAATCCGACGGCCCTCATTGATCCACGCGGCATCTAGCTAGCATCATCTCCTTTCCTTGTCTTCTTGACTTGCCCGGACTCCGTCTCCGATCATCTTCCGGCGATCTCCTAACCGTCTGGACCTCCGACGCTCCTCGCCTAGTCCCGGTCATCCTTTGCCTCACCATGACCTAGCACCGTTGTCCTGCAACCATAAAAAACAAGGAAACTCCTCACATAGCAATGCCCACAAAGATGTGCAATAAATCCATCCAACTCATCACTACCGCGCCCATACGGCCGGTACTGCCACTCCTGGGAGAGACATCTCAAATTGCTTCATTTTGAAAATCAATCCAAATCAAACTCAAACTTGAGCACACCTTGCTCAAATAAAGTCAAATACTCATCACAAACATGGATGCACCTCCACATGGTCCTTCAGATGCGCTCATTATTGGCACTAGAAGAGCCATCATAATTCTCCCTATGTGTTCTCTATAATAATATTGGATACTTTTTTGTACCCTGAGTCCATTCATACTTTATTAAGTTCCAAAGGCATCCGTCTCTATGGTTTCCACATGGAGACAAATAATGAGGATGTTACAGAAAACCTACTCATGACCTAGTTTAATAGCTGCCAAAAAGTGTGAGTGAAAAACTTCGTTCGTTCTCCCCAGGATTACACTATACATATATAAAATCTAAAGTTTATGTTATGATGAAAACAATAATTAAAAAACCAGAATTCTTTAAGATCTGGTATGATTGACTAGGACATACTGGGTTGAATATAATGAGAAAAATCATGAATAATTCTACTAGTCATAGCATAAAAACTATAGACTTCCTTAGAGTTGAAGACTTCTTATGTCCTGCTTGTGCTAAAGGGAAAAAAGTTCAGGAAGAATCACCAAATTTCTTGTAGAAAATTCAAGGTAATATTTGTAGATCTATCCAGCCCCTATTGGATCCCTTCAGATACTATATGGTACTGATAGTTGCTTCTACAGATATTTATTTTTTGCCTCTATAAATTGCCATAATATATTATAAAGATATTTTTTGTGGTATTTTAGAAGGTGCCTTAAATGTAGAGACACTATTTTGAGAAATTTTAGATAAACAGCGTGGAATGTGGATCGTAGAGGCATTTTTAAATTGTCAAAACTAAAATCATATAGAGATATTTTTTGAGACACTTATTAAATCGACTTTATGTTGTATAGATGTTATTTGATGCATTTTTTATTTTCTTGAGACATTCTTTTATATGTTTAAGACAAGTTGTGTACTAATAAGAATTTCAATATGAATATAAGCAAGTTATGATGTAAGGATAAGATGGTTAGTTAGGCTACTTATTTATCCACAAGGTCTCGAGTTCGAGGATTTATTCCAATATATTTTTAGATTATATACTTAATTCTCTAGAGGATGCTAGAGACATTAAGTAAGTGTCTCTTTGGCCATAGTGACATTGCACGCAGAGGCACCATTGTGGCATTTTGAAAGATACGTTTAAAATCATAAAGAGGCATAAAAATAAGACTCTACTATATAATGAAACATCTCTATGTGATGTTTCTCCTATAGTGCTTATCTACTTGGAACCATTCATTTGCTAAATTAATCACCCAAATTATTAAATGAAGAACCTCCTTTCCAAATAAAATGATTAAGTCTGTTCGAATGACAATACTGACGAGTTTACGTCAAAAGCATTTAATGATTATTGTATGACTCTGGGCATAAATGTAAAGCATTTAGTACCTGATGTCCACATATAAAATGGTCTTATAGAGTCATTAATTAAAAGAATAAGACTTATTACTATACCACTCTTACAGAATTGTAGGCTACTTACTAGCTATTGGGGTTGACATTTCCCCCTGGCAGTTAGTGAGTGGGAAGGATCCGCTGATTTCCCATCTGTGAAAATTTGGTTGTGTTGAATACATGTCAAGTTCACCACCACAGCATACATCCATCGACCATCACCAGAAGTTGGGGAGCTATGTAGGTTATGAATCTTCGTTAATTATTAAATACCTAGAGCCTATGCTAGGATTTGTACATAGCTCGATAAGTATTAGGAGGTGAAAAGTACCACACTAGAAAATGCCGAAAAATATATTGAAATGTGACAGGCACTTAGTCCTTAGACACATGTACTAAAGAATTCGAACTTGAAGTTAGAAGGATAATAAATTTGCAATAAATGGCTAATAATCTGCTAGACACCTTCCCTGATCATAAAGGGATAGACAAAATCTCATATACCTGTATTAAACGCACTAGAAAGAGTGAAAATACCCCAGAAGGATATTGAATCTAGTCTTATCCCTCATGATAAGAAGAGGGGGAGACCTCCGAGCACACGAAACTCAATTCCGCGGTGACATCCACAAAAAATGGAGAATCGAACATGTCAAATTACTCCCCAAGATAGTGGAAGAAGCTGAACCTGATGTTGAGAAAATCCCTGAAATGAGCCTTCTTAAGGATGGTAACCCCAACAAACATTTGCGTGCACAATTTGATGTTGGGAGATCAGAACACCCAGACCCCATCATAGTGTAGATCACGAGGAGCTGGAAGAAACTTACGAAGAAATACCCACTAATTATTTGGATTTAGGAGAGTTGTATAAAAAACAAGTATGGACATATTTTTTGCCTCAAAAATTGCTAAAACTCTTGATATGGATCTAGAACAAAAGTCTACAGGACAGGTCCAAAAGCGCTTATATTGGATCAAATAGAAAGAACCAATTGAGGCAGAATTGTACTTGTTTAACAAATGGAAAGTATTCGATCCCGCTGATCGAACACCTCCTAAAGTGTTCCCTGTAGGACCTAAATGAGTTTTCATTTGGAAGAGAAATAAGAATAACCAAGTGGTGAGATACGAAGATAGGCTGGTCTCACAAGGGTTCAGGTGAAGACTCGGCATCGATTACGCTGAAACTTACAGTCCTGTAATGAGTAGAATAACGTTATGATATTTGATATCAATGGTAGCTAGCAAGAACCTATTAATGCATATGATAGATGAGGTGACCGCCTATTTATATGGACCACCGGATATAGATATTTATATGAGAGTCCCTAAAAGAGTTAAAATTCTAGATCCTAATAAAACCAATCGCAACATGTATAGTGTCAAACTGCAAAGGTCGTTGTATGGGTTAAAATAGTCGAGAAGAATGTGGTATAACCAACTTTGTGAGTTCCTTCAGAAGAAGGGTTACTCCAATAATAATGATTGTCTCTATGTGTTCATAAAGAAATCCCAAAATAGATTTGTATCATTTTAGTCAATGTCGATGATCTGAATATCATCAGAACCACAGAAGACATAAAGGAAGCATGTTCTTACCTTATGACATAGTTTGATATGAAATATTTGGGTAAAACCAAATTTTGCTTAGGCATGCAGCTAGAGCATTTTTCCAAAGGAACTTTTGTACACCAGTCTACATATTCCAAGAAGGTATTGGAAAAATTCAATATGGATAAATCTCATCCTCTAAAGTCCCCCATAGTAGTAAGATCCCTTGATGTGGATAAAGATCCATTCAGACCAAGAATGGAAAATGAGGAAGTCCTAAGACCTGAAGTTCCATACATAAGCACCATAGGGGCACTTCTGTATCTTGTGGATTGCACTAGGATTGATATTGCATTCATAATAAATTTATTAGTTAGATACAATGCAGCTTCAACCAAAATGCATTGGGGTGGTATTAAGACTTTACTAAGATACCTCTAAGGTACACAAGATCTTGACTTATTTTACTGTAAGGACCAAGACTAAATCATGATGGGATATACGGATACTAGATATCTGTCTGATCCCTATAGTGCCAAATCTTAGGCTGAGTTTTTATTTCTCTACGGTGATACAACCATTTCTTGGTTGTCTTTTAAGCAGACTTTGGTAGTTGCTTCTACCAACTACTCAGAGATAATATCATTATATGAAACCTCACGTGAATGTGTTTGGCTAAGATATGTGATTAGCCATATCTTGAAGTCATGTGGTATTAACATCGTTGATAACCCCACAATTATTTATGAAGACAATGCTGCTTATGTTGCACAAATCCAAATGGGTTATGTAAAAAGCAATATCACGAAGCATATTGCCTCTAAACTTTGCTATCCTCATGAACACGAGAAGAATGGTGAGGTAAAGACCCTGCAAACTAAGGTTTGTGAAAATCTAGCTGATTTATTCACTAAGTCTTTACTAACATCCAGTTTTAAAAAATATTTTCGTGGCATTGGAATGTGACAACTTAGAGAGATACAGAGTTAAAGGGGAGTAAATCCCTAAACCATAACCCTTAATATGATCCTAAAGATACTACCCTAATCCAGAATATTATAAGTTGTATTCTTTTTTCCTTAGTGGGTTTTCCTGAAGTTTTTCTCACGTGAAGGTTTTTAATGAGGCAACAAGTGTAATACAATATACAGATGCAATGCAATCTTTTATCCAGCTTTTTTTTCTCACTGATTTTTTGGAGGAGTTTTTTATAAGGTATATACATGACGTGATATTCGCCCGAGAGGGAATGTTGAGATATAACCAAACTCTAGGGTTTTGTCGGCGAACTCCGAAACTGCCCCTTAGGAGTTTTGACTATAAATATGGTCCTCTATTGTACAAGAGAATCATATACAATCAATAGAGAAAAAATATTTAAGACCCTCTATATTGAGTGTTCATCTATTGCTATTGTTTTTCGGGTATTTTTTATTGGATTTGGAATTGATGCACGGCTATCAATTTTTATGTAACACTATTATTGGTCTTTTCTCAGAGTCGCATATAGAGGTGGGCGTCGTGTCGGGCCAGCCCGGCACGGGCCCATCGTGCTTTGTGCCTGAACCGTGCCGGGCTGCGACAGCCCGTCGTGCCCGCCGTGCCGTGCCGTGCCAGCCCGACTCGCCTTCGGCGAGCCCAGGCACGGCCCATTTGCGCTTCATACCGTGTCGGCTCAGATCCGACCCATTTGCACTATTGCAACGAGAGGAAAGAAGCCGGAGACGCATGGAGTTGAGGCAATGGATGCAAATATTATAAGAAAAAGAACTAAAATATATTTATTCTTGAACAATTACATAGAGCGAGAGGAATGTGCTCAACACGAGCAAGAGGGGACAATAGGCGAGAAAGAGAGTGAGCGAGATAGGCAAGAGAGATTGTGAGAGATGGGCGAGAGAGAGAGGGATGAGAGAGAGAGAGCAGCTTCTTACACCGTCTCTCAATCTCTCTCAACTCTCTCTCCCGTTTTGTCCATCTCTCTCATGTGTCAGTGATAGGGGTGGCGTTCATGCTACTGGGTGCATCCATAGCGGTCATGCTCTGTGAGTCGGTGACCTTCATGCTAGGCTTCTTCCTCATGTCTTGAGTCATCGAACCCGGTACGGCCTATTCTACAGTGTCGTGTCGGGCCGTGCCGCCCATCGTGCCCGATTCTCGGGCCCAGTACGACCCGTGCTACAGTGTCATGCCAGCCCGGCACGGCCCACTTCATACCTAGTCGGGCTTTGTACCGAGCTGTGACGTCGTGCCTCGGTCCGGCCCAAAAGAGCCCGGCCCGAGTGTCCACCTCTAGTCGCATATATGTCACCCTAAATTTAACAAACTTAGGTGGCAACGCATGTACTTATAGATTACTAGTAGAGTGCCCTGTCTTCTGGTTTCCTTTTCCCAGCACGTAATATATAATCTTTTCCTTTTCTAAAATGTTTGTTTCCTTTTCCTTAATTCTAGGATATTTGTTTCCTTTTCCTTGAGATGATGCTGGAGGTGGGGGAGATCTGTTGTGGGCCACAGGGATGAATTAGACACATTAAACAATGGCCATCGGATGTGGGTGAGTAAAGCTGAGGAAAGATTTGAGAGGTTAATTTTGATGGAGGCAAGTTTCTGGGGACGTTTCGCTGGGTGCATGAAGGTTGGGCCATCTCTAGTGGGGTGTATTATTTGAGGTAGACATAGAAAAAAATACTTAGGTGCATTATAAAGGGATATAGATGTTACTTGAGCACGTGACTTGCACGGCGAGTAATCGTATACACGGAAAAGTAGTCAATCAAACAAGATTACAATCGGTTAAGATGTGCACAAAATCAGGAAAGGATCATGATCTGTTTACAGATGTGGGGGTTAGTCGGGTATATGACTAGTTGGGTATATGCCCAAAGTGATTAATACACAGCGAGGCAATTCAAAACTGACGTGCACAGATGTAGTACTGCCATATATGTATCAATGATTCAATGATGCTTCTTCTTAGTAGCAAATGTGCCATTTAATAATGCTAAATGCGTAGTGTAACAAGCTGGAACCAATTAATGGACCACAATGCAAAAGAGCCAATGCCTGCTCTTGCTTCATCAGGTTCGCTAGCTTCTGCATAACTAATACAAGATGGATAGTCGATTCATGTATATATATACTTATATATACTTACTATTATACCGGAGAGGGATGGAGGCAAGCCAGCCGCGTCACGTCACCTTCCTCGTAAAAAGGTCTTTCAGAAAATTCAAAATTATATTTAGATCCTCCGATCTATTTTTAACAAAATGGACCTGAACAAATCCACGTTCAGATCCCTCAGCGGTTTACGTTTAGATCCTCCCGACGATTTTTAACAAAATGGATAAAAAAAACAAAAACCACAGATTCGCCGACGGTTTATAGCAGTCTACAAATTCGCCGGCGAGTCCTAGCGGTCCTTTTTTTGAAAAAAAAGAAAGAAAAACCGGAATTACGAAAAAATGAAAATACGTTTAGATCCCTCCGTATTTTTCTCCCAAAAAAAACATGGATTTACCGACGGCTCCTAACAATCCGCAGATTCGCCGATGATTCCTACCAGCCTATTTTTAAAAAAAACCAAGAAAACCGAAATTACGCAATTTTTTTTATAAATATCTGTCTGACCAAATTTCACGCGGCGCGGCATCACTCGACTGAATTTCTCAAATTTCGCACGACGCAGTATCGTGTGATAAAATTTCGCACGACGCAACGTAACGCATGGCCCTGGCTAGTTCTTATTATGCGTAGAACACTTGGCCGGTTGGGCCTCTTGAGCAGGCTCGATAACAATCAATAATTCAACATGCACTAATTTTCAACTATAAGAAAAGCTCAAACTCGAGCTCATCTTGAGCAGGCTCGGTAAGAGTTTTTTTTTGCAGGCTCTTTTAGAGTATAAGAAGGACGTATACCACACGCGTTCCACTCATTCGTAAATTTACCGAGGATCACGAGCTATTTGAACTCGGCTCATTGAAGCTCGCTAGTTTAGAATCAAGCTCCAGATCAAACTCGTTTAGAGCTCGAGCAGACCACTAATCAAGTTGAGAGCTAGCCAAGCTTGAGCAAGTCGCGGGCCTCCAGATTTCTTTACAACGCTAGATGGAACGACGTTGGATGGCTCGGATGTGGCGGTGTTGTTCTTCACATGACCCCTCACTATTTATGTAATTACCAATGCTCTGTTCTGCCCTCTCTGGAGGTTGCAGTCCGGTACTCCGGTCCAGATGAACTAATGGAGCGCACGTTTATTGGAAATATGTTGCTCCAGCTAAGATGCTAGTAGTACCCCCAAAATTAAGCAACACACGAATAAGACGCGTGTTGCTAAACTCGCGTTTAATTCACATTGTGTCGTACGAAAACCATGTAATCACAAGAGGAAATATCCGGTGATATCCTGCTTTTTTGTTTTATCTACATATAGAAGTTTAAAAAATCTCAAAAATTTAAAGATGTAGAGGAGGATGTATTCTATAGCCATGCAAAATTTTATGATCAAACTTGATCTCGTTTGGAAGATATGAAAATGATAAAACACCTCGAGGGTTAATAGTGAAAATTATTTTTCACGTAGAATTTGTCTTTTTCATATATTTCAAATATGAATGAGTTTGTTAATGAAATTTCGTATGGCGGTAGAACATGTTCTCTCATGTCTCTTAATGTTTTAAGAATTTTTACTACTTTTATACGTTGGTAACACATAGCATAGTACTTCCTAGTAATCGCAAAGTCTACCACAGTTCCTCGCCCTCGTCGACGTACGTACTGACTGCCGAGCGTTATACGAGCAATTAGTTGGACGTTTTGCAAAGTAAATGAAAGAGCAAAAATAGGAAAAATCGATGATTTGCCCCGTTTTACTGATGGACTTGATGATTTGCCTGTCAGTGAGATATAGTGGGGTAAATTATCAAGTCTCGCTAATTTAACGGAGTAAATCATCAAATCTCCTGCAAAAATATGACAAAAGGCCTAATTTAGGAGTAACTCCTTTCTGAAGTCTATCCTACAAAATCTTCTACATACACGACCTGAATCGAAGAGGGATTTTGAGCAATGGCGGCAAGCAGGAGGTGCCAACCTAGAACCGTTTGAAACACAGGAATCTTATAAGAAACAATTTAATTTACATTGAAATTGGCGTGGTGCAATTACGTGGCTAAATATTATAATATATTATATTTGTTATGTAACTCTATTGCCTTCTAAAATATGTTAAACAATTGTAACTAGCAGATTTATATAAATTTTTAGTATCAAAACTAGAATTTTTTTAAAAAAAATTTCGAAATTAGTCGTTAGGGTATAGAATTAACGAAAATAACTGCCCGTCGCTCGTATATGGGGCGATCGCCCCATATACGGGCGATAGATCCCTGGACTAATGGCTACAAAACGGCTACAGGCGAGCGAGTTACGGCCGGCCACCTGTCGCCCTTTGTATGGGCGATCGCCCCATACAAGGGCGACGGGCGCCTTTATAAGCCACGCACCACTCCAGGCAGCAGCCGAGCGCAGAGTGAAAGAGAGGGGGAGAAGAAGAGAATAGAAGAAAGGAAGAAAGGGAGAAGAGAAGAAGAGAAGAAAAGAAGAGAAGAGAAGAAGAGAAGAAGAGGGGAAGAAAAGGGGAAACCAAAAACTCTAGGTAAATTTCGGAATTTTTTTGTAGAGTTAGCTTTAGGAATTTTATGTAAAGGTAAATTTAGGGATTTTTTTTAGAGGTTGTGTAGTATTTAGAAATTTAATGTAGCATTTAATATTTAGGAATTTGTTGTAGTATTTAGAAATTTTAGGATTGTGTAGTGTTTAGAAATTTTAGGATTGTATAGTGTTTACAAATTTAATGTAGCAGTTAATATTTAGAAATTTAATGTATTATGTAGTATTTAGAAATTTAATGTAGTATTTCAGTATGTGCAAATTTAATGTAGTATTTAGTATCTAGAAATTTAATATAGTAAAAATATTAGGCAATATTTAGAAATTTAATTTAGTAGGGTTGTGTAGTAGTAATTTTATTATGCAAATAATGTATTAGGCAATATATACAAATGTAATGTGGTAGAAATTTAATATTAGGCCGTATGGTAGGCAAGTCGAATTACTTATTTATAGTCAAATTTTTTAGTAAGATCAATATACGTTTTGTCTATTGTATTTTAGAGTAATATATTTCCGTCCGACGTTGCAGCATGTCGGAGAAATTGTATTTTCAAATATTTTATGGAGATGGGGAGATAGCACAGGGGGCGAATGGGGTGGATGTGTCATCATTTTCAAGAGTAGTACAGGGTATATTCAGACCGAGCGATAGGACATACAGGGGTTTGTCGGAGTGGATGTCTCGGATGTTCAATTTGGATGCGCAAACTGTTCGGTTGCGGGTCAGAGCAGTAGTAAGCCGTGTGCAACACTGTTTTTATGGAGAGTTAATTCCTATTAACGCGACATCAACATGGAGGAGTTATGTTGGTTTTGCCGTAGAGCGGGGTTGGCCGCTCATGTTGTTGGTACAGTGCTACCCGGTAGCTCCATCGGTGTTGCAAGGTCGTGATGTTTGGGTGGATATTACGGGGCTGGAGACGTCAAATATGGAAGGATGAGAAGATGAAGGTGGCGAGGAGCTCGTAGACGAGGAGCACGAGACTGGCGGTGGCGAGGGGATGGGGGGCGAGGAGACAGTGGTGGAGGCGCGAGGGGTGGCCGACGAGGGGGAGGAGGTGGAGGGCATAGTTCACCTGATGGAGGAGGAGGATCGTGCGGAAGAGGAAGTCCCTGATGGCGAATACTCTGACGAGGAGGACAATGCTCCTGAGATGCCTATCCCTAGTGCGTGGATCAATTACAATTTCGAAGACCTAACGATGAATGAAGGGAACATTGATGCATGGGAGTATCATGAGAACGAGGTCACGCAAGGGGCCATATATAAAGACAAGGAGACCGTGATGGATGCGGTGAAGTACTGGGCAATGTCTCTTCGGCGGCAATTCAGGGTAGTGAAGTTCAGCAAAAAGGAGTACAATATGAAGTGCGTAGTTGATTTGTGCCCATGGGGGGTGCATGCACACAAGGGGAAATGGAAGGACTATTGGACATGTTTCATAGTGATGGAGAATAACTGTGAACTGGAAGAAGCAGAGTAAGGACACCGCAATCTGTCGTCCACTTCGGTGGCAAATGTGTTTTATGGTCAGATCGTGGACAATCTGCACCTGCAGCCTCGATCTATTATCACAGCCGTGGAGGATAGTTTTCAATACAAGATTAGCTACGGAAAAGCATGGAGAGCGAAAAGGACAGCTCTGCAAACACGGTTCGGGACGTACGAGGCTTCCTACGAGAATATTCCCCACTTGCTCAGGGCAATAGCACGTAGGAATCCCGGTACATCCATCGACCTTGCAGAGTTTCCCGCGGGCGGTTTGTGCGGGGGTAAGTGGGTCTTGCAACGTGCCTTCTTCGCCCTCGGCGCATGCATAAATGCATTCCGGCACTGTCGCACGGACATTTGCATGGACGGCACATTCCTCACAGGGAAGTACAAGGGCCAGATTTTAATTGCGATCGCGGTGGACGCCAACAACCAGGTCCTACCAGTTGCATTGGCCTTCGTGAAGGGGGAAAACACGGACAGCTGGTATTGGTTCCTTGAAAGAGTCAAGCTGGTAGTTATTCAGGACAGGCCTGATGTTTGTGTCATCCATGACCGACATGCAGGGCTGCTAAGGGCGATAGTGGATATGCAACAAGGGTCTGACATAGTGGGAGCAGCGAAGTGGCCAGACCTGAAGAGAAGGTGGTGCATGAGGCACATGGGTGCCAATTTTTTTCGTCAGTTTAGGAATAGGGAGCTTATGAACATGTTCAAGCGGCTGTGCAAACAGAACCAATGAAGGAAGTTCGACGCGCTTTGGAGGACGTTGGATGAACTAACGAAGAAGCAATAAATGAATCCAAGAGAGACCGCTAGATCATCAAGGAACCCGATGGTCTACCACTAGCAAGGAGAGGACCCCACAGCCTTGTGTGCGCTCCCGACCGATGCTCCACACATTCAGCGTAGGCCGGGGACCAGCATAAAGAGTTTCACCGACTGGATATGACACGAGCCTTTGGAAAAATGGTCCCTTCTCCATGACAAGGGCGGTTCGCGTTATGGAATCATGACAACGAACCTGGCGGAGATTTACAACTGGGAAATGAAAGACACCAGATGCCTTCCATTGGTGGGTATAGTTGAAGGTGTGTTACTAGGGATGCAAAGATATTTCATTGAGCGAGACAAGAACTCCGCAGCATGTATGTCGGACAATAGACTGTTCTACTCAACGGTTGTATCTACATACATGTCCAAGAAAACAAGAAAGGCACAGACACATCGGGTGTCGGGACCCTATTCTGAGAATCCGGACCCTCTGTGTATTCCGTGCCAGTCCAGGATCACACTAGCACACACAGTCTTTACAGGGTTGAACATCACAGACATTCACAACAATATAATAATAAATAGTGCAAACATTTATATAAACTGAATTGCACGACCTTATGGTCTCCTTACATAAGATCGACCACGCAGGGCTTACATTATCAGAGTAATAAAAGATAACAGCGGAAAGCAAATAAACTTCGTGGAAGCCCTCATCTTGCCACAAGCAACCGACTGGGCTTGCTCCCTAATTGTCCGGCTCTTCAATGTACTCCTCCTCCCATGCTAGCGTAGACTTCTCCACTGATGTTGGGTTGTTAGGCAAGGGGGTGAGTACTCGAGGCACTCAACAGGTAATGCACAGAATGCGATGCTATTACTACATGCAAGGCTTATTCCAAAGAATTTTCTTACTTGGTTCTTTTGCATCAATTAGCATTTTTAAACTTAACATTTTAATTAGGTTAAAAGCAGTGAAACAGTTATAAGTAGTACTAAGTTTTGCAAATGGTATTTCTCTATAAAAGTTCGGCACACAGCCTTAACCATTTCATTTTTCCCACAGTGGCACACAGCCACCCTTTCCATATTTTTATTTTTGAAGATCTAACCCTTGACTGTAATCCCCGATCAATGTCCAATACCGCGGACACAGCTATTCGAATAGATTTCACACTCTGCAGAGGTTGTACACTTTACCCACAAGATACAGCCGCTCACCACACAGGTCATTGTCTGTAACAAAGCCTTTCAGGAACCTCTACCTTAACCAATGAACCTCTCCGGTATTGCCTTCACTATCACTCCCCTCACACAGAGCCGAAGTATAGGACAGGCCAACACCGTTGGATGGGCACCAAGCCGTAGCACAGGTACGCTCCACCACACAGATACACCCCCGTGTACTATCACCCTGAGGTATCAAAAGAAAGATATCAGAACCCTAATCAACTAGGTCCGTCCCATACCGGACATGTGGTTGTACGGGTGACTCAGATCAAAGGCTTGCAAGGTGAAGTCCTTAACTGACCAAGGCAAGACTTTCATCACTCAACAGTGGCACACAGCCCAATGTGGCACACAGACTCACATCACTCATCAACCCATTGCCACACAGAATCACCTAGCACAAAGCCTCTTGCCACTTGCCCCAGTCTAATTCATTTTCCACCCCGTTGATTATTGTGCAACACATGCCAGTAATAACTCAACATCGGTACAGAACCACACAGGTCTCTGTACCTCAATCTCATCATGTGGCATCATCACACCACTTTCAAAATAAATTCAATATTTCATTAGTCAATATTGTAGTATTTCCCGAACGATCATTCATGATTCGTTGCAAGGCTAAGCATCTATTCACGATCTAGCCTCCCGTGTTGGCATCATATTATTATCCAACAAATACAATCAATCCTAGGGTGACAAAGATTTCAGGGCATACAGATAATAATTTCATGGTGACAATAACAATATGGGTTGATTAGCTACATTACCCAATTTAATTTCAATTTATTTTAAATAAATTAGCATGCATAATTTCAAAGACTAAATTATATTTTAAAATCTGGATCAAAATGATTAAAGCATCACTTGCCTTCAAAGAGTTGCTGGTCGTGGTCCGAAGCTTGGTCTTGAGCGACGAATTCTTCTTCAAAACTTTCTGGCAAATTTGCGTCTATGCATAAAAATAATATATGCAATAAATACCCAAAACAGTAGGCTAAATGATCTCAAAAATTCAAATAAAATTCACCATTAAAAATATCTCAATTTTACTAATTTTAGAGATTGGAATAACAACAATTGGAGTTCAAATGCAAAAGTTATAGCCTTTCAATGTTTGCAAATATATTAAAAAGAATAAACCGAATTAACATAATTATTTTTCAACTGAAAACCCGATTTATTATGTCAGCAGACACGTGGCGTTCTCTGGTGCTGCCACGTCGTCTCGGTCTATGGACCCGGTCCACGGTTCGGCTCAGGTCCACCGTGGACTCGGTCCACAGAACAGTACCAACACTGACAAGTGGGTCCCATTGATGACGTCAGAACTGACGTCCCCACTAACGTCAGCCGATTGCCTCGAGATTCGTGCACGGGCACGTGTCACCATCTCAGCCATTCTTTATCTAACGGTCAGATCTCTGCTACGTGGCAAAATCGTGGTCGTCCAAAGATCAACGATCAGATCTTCTAACGCACGCCGCAGCGCACCGAGATGCATGCGACACGCGTCGCGCATCCAGCGAGGTTCTCAGATCCAACAATGCAATCCCGCACAGACTCGGTGACACTTCGATTTCCGCGCTGCCACGCGACACGCATCTAACGGTGCGCACAAATCCAACGGCGGGATTTCGCGCACGCCTGGCAGTGCTTCGGTTCACGAGAAGACACGTGGCGCAATCGCGACAGCCCGTTTGAAATCAACGGCCGAGATTGGGTCACACCTCGGTCAACGGGGACATGCGGCCGCACGCGATTCGGCATGGGCGTGGCGCAATCACCGCCACATGTTCAAATTTGAACGGCGCGGATCCTTAGGGCAAACCCAGATCTAATCTCCACCATTTAAATCTAATCCAACGGCTCCCTTTTACGGAGTTGTTTACTGTGCGCAAGGTGACGTGGCTCAATCTCGAGCATTCAAAAACAAACCAACGGTCCAAACCGCATCTAACGTAAACCCTAGATCTAATCTAAGCCGTACATCTATAGATTTAACGGTACAGATCTAATCCCAAAAGTAAGCGAGAGAAGGCGGCGTGGACTCACGAGCGCACGATCACGGATCGACGGTCGACGAGGGTTGGCGACGTCGACGGCAGCGATGAAGAAGAGGTTGCTGGAGCTGGGGAAGACGACGCGGTCGACGGCGCTACGGTGGTTCCCCGGCGTGAAAAAGTGGCTCGTTCAACGCGGCAAACTCAGAGGAGTTCAGAACCGGCTCGGGCGACGACGGAAGACGTCCGACGGCGGCGAGAGGAAGCAAAAACAGCGGCAGAGCGAAAGGGCAACTACGGCGAGTTCGCACGGGCGCTTGGAGGGGTCTCAGCGTGCGTGCAAAGAGTCAAAAGAACCGTCTTGAAGTTCTCTGCAGAACGTGCTAACTGACACGTCTTAAAGAGACTCAACATGCGTGAAAACCACCGGCGAAACTCACGGGCATCAATGCCCACGCCTCTCCGGTGATCTCGTGAAGAAGAGACAATGTGGCTCCATCCCAACCGTCCGCGTGGACTCGATCGGATGGTCCTCATCGCATGGCGACATGGCGCCCTCACAACCGTTCAATCGGAATCGGACGACGCGCGGCTACGCGGGCCAACGGCTTGATGGGCTGGGCCGCAAAGATTCGGCCCAACACTGTTTTAGGATTTTCAAAGCATTTTCGAATTAAAGTAATTCTGATAAATAAACAAAGCCATAATAAATAGAAAAAATACTCAGAAAAATCCAGAAAAATTCTAAAAAATACTTTGAGGAACTCAAATAAAATATTTCCAGAAAAACTTTGCATAAACTTTTGCAATATTTTAATAGATTTCAAGAAAGACCATATTTGGATAAATCCAAATAAATTCCATTAAATTCCCAAAAATTCTCAAAAATCAGAAATACTGCAAAGTTTAAATTAGATCAAATTTTTAGGGTGTTACAAACCTCCTCCCTTAACAGAATCTCGTCCTCGAGATTCAGGGCTGTCTATAGAAATAGGTCACGAAACTCCTTCTTTAGGTCTTCTTCGCGTTCCCAAGTAGCTTCACTTTCCGAGTAGTTACTCCACTGGACACTACAAAAGTGTGTTGACTTGTTCCTCGTTTCTCTGTCCATGGTGTCCAAAATCTTCACTGGGTATTCTTTATAAGTCAAATTTTCTTGTAGCTCGATTGCTTCCAAAGGTGTTTGTTCTTCCGGTACTCGAAGACACTTCTTCAATTGAGATACATGGAATACATCATGTACTCCTGCCAAAGACTGTGGTAACTCCAACTGATATGCAACTTCACCTCTGCGGCTCAAGATCTTGAATGGTCCGACATATCTGGGTGCGAGCTTCCCCTTTGCATGAAATCTTCTAACTCCTTTGAGTGGTGTAACTCTGAGATACACATAATCTTCAGGTTCGAAGCTCAAATCCCTGCGACGATTGTCAGCATAACTCTTCTGCCTTGATTGAGCAATCTTCAGCCTTTCCCTGATCATAGCGATTTGTTCTTCCGCTCGCTGAAGAATATCTAGACCGAAAACATGTCGTTCACCTGTCTCATTCCAATTCAACGGTGTTCGATAGGATCGACCATACAGAGCTTCAAATGGAGACATCTGTAAACTTACCTGATAACTGTTATTGTAACTGAACTCAGCGAAAGGCAAACACTTTTCCCATGAGGTAGAATATGCTAAAGCGCAGGCTCTTAGCATATCTTCCAATATCTGGTTAACTCTCTCGGTTTGACCATCAGTCTGCGGATGGTATGCGGTGCTGAAGTTTAGACGAGTTCCCATTGCCTCATGTAGCTTACCCCAAAATCTTGAAGTAAACTAAGTTCCTTTGTCCGACACTATCTTCTTTGGTACACCTTGCAAACAGACAATTCTTGCTATATATAGTTCTGCTAACCGATCTCCTGAGTAAGTGGTCTTTACTGGTATAAAATGTGCAACTTTAGTTAATCGGTCCACTATAACCCATATAGAATCATATCCACTTTGAGTTCTGGGTAAACCGGTTATGAAATCCATACCGATCTCTTCCCATTTCCATTCAGGTATCTTTAGAGGTTGCAATAGTCCTGCTGATCTCTGGTGCATAGCTTCAACTCTTTGACATATATCACATAATGCGACATACTCAGCAATTTCTCGCTTCATGCTTGGCCACCAAAATCTTTATTTTAAATCTTGATACATTTTTGCACTTCCTGGATGGATTGAATACTTGGAGTCATGAGCTTCCTCCAAGATTAACTGTTTCAAATCCTTGTTGTTCGGTACACAGATGCGTCCTTTAAACCACATTGTGCCTTGCTCATCTAGCTTAAATCCTTTGCCTTGCCCTCATCCATCTTGGACTTGATTCTTTTGATCTTGTCGTCATCTTTTTGCTCTTCCCTGATCTGATCTTCCAGAGTAGGTTTTACTTCCAAGTTAGCCAAAACTCCTTTTGGTACCACTTCCAACCTCATCTTCTAAAGTTCCTTACACATCTCATCCTGACTTGTCTCCAACAGCATATTTACACTGTGGCTCTTTCTACTCAAAGCATCAGCCACAATGTTGGCTTTACCCGGATGGTACTAGATTCAAACATTGTAATCCTTAATTAATTCTATCCATCTTCTTTGCCTCATATTTAAATCAGCTTGTGTGAAAATATACTTGAGACTTTTATGATCAGTATATACTTCACATCTGTTTCCGATGAGATAGTGACGCCATATTTTCAGGGCATGCACTACGGCTTCCAATTCCAGATCATGAGTTGGATAATTCTCCTCATGTGGCCTCAATTGCCTTGATGCATATGCAACTACTTTCCGGTTTTGCATCAATACGCATCCCAGTCCTTGACGCGACATATCACAATAAATATCAAAGTTTTGATGAACGTTAGGTAAGACTAGTACCGGTGCTGACGTTAATAGTTTCTTCAACTCCAGGAAACTCTTTTCACATTCTGGTGTCCACAAGAATTTCTTTTCTTTTTTCAATAATTGCATAAGAGGTCTCGCAATTGTAGAAAATCCTTCGATAAAACGACGGTAATATCCTGCCATTCCAAGGAAACTACGGATTTGGGTTACCATCTTTAGTTGCTCCCAATGTAATACTGCCTCTACTTTCTTTGAATCTACCGCAACTCCTTCCGCAGTCATTATGTGTCCAAGAAATTCAACCTTATTCTTCCAGAAATCACATTTGCTAAATTTAGCAAACAACTGTTGTTCTCTCAACTTCTCAAGGACTAGCCTTAAATGTTCGGCGTGTTCCTCCTTCGTCTTGGAGTAGACAAGGATATCATCTATAAACACGACAACGAACTTATCCAAGTATTCCATAGAAACCTTATTCATTAGGTTCATGAAATATGCCGGTGCATTTGTCAAACCAAAGGACATAACTGTGAACTCGTAATGTCCATATCTTGACGAAAACGCAGTCTTCGGAATATCCTCTGATCGGATCTTCAATTGATGGTATCCCGATCGGAGATCAATCTTGGAGAAGACAACTGCTCCTCTCAACTGATCAAATAGGTCATCAATCCTGGGTAGCGGATACTTATTCCTTATCGTCACATCATTGAGTGCACGATAATCTATACACATCCTAAAACTCCCGTCTTTCTTCTTGACAAACAGGACTGGCGCTCCCCATGGCGATGAACTAGGTCTGATAAAACCTTTCTCCAACAGTTCTTCAATTTGCTTATTCATTTCCACCAATTCGACAGTAGACATCCGATAGGGTCTCTTAGCTATTGGAGCTTTCCCTGGTACAAGTTCTATAACGAACTCGATATCCCTATCCGGTGGCATTCCAGGTAAATCCTCAGGAAAAACATCTGGATATTCATTGACTACGGAAACTTCCTCCAAGCTGACGGTCTTCATGCTGTTGACCATCAATTGTCCATCTCGCACTGCTTTTGCTTCAAACTCAACCCTTCTCCCATCTGAGCTCTCGATTGATAGAACTCTTCGTCCGCAGTCTAACACTGCCTTGTGTTTAGTTAGCCAATCCATTCCCAAGATAACATCTAGGGTTTGGGTATTCAGTATAATTAAGTTCGCTAGGAACTCTATTCCATTAATTATTAGTCTTACCCCAGAACATCCTACTCTAGATCGGAGTTCTGATCTAGGGGATTGGACTACAAGCACACACTTAAGATCCACAATACCCAAATTATTTTGAACAGCAAAATCTCGGGAAACAAAGGAATGTGAAGCTCCAGAATCAAACAAAAAAGTAGTTTGTACTGAGTTTACTAGGAACTTACCCAGTACAACGTCCGTAGCATTTTGGACTTCATCCGCAGTGATGTGGTTGACTCGGCCTCGTGCAGTTGCTTGAGACGGTGTTGCCGATGACGTTGCGCCGCGGTTCACATTTGGTGCCGGGTTCTTGCAGGTGTGTTCCCCAGATTAAAGCGGACCGGGGTGACACCTCCTTTCTTGGGGCAGTTATTGGCAAAATGCTGACTCATTGCGATGATAACAACGTCTTCCCCTTTGCTGTGAGTTCCCTCCAGTCTGTACCATCGTTCTGGCTGGAGTTTGAGTATTTTGGCCCACTGGACGGTTTGTCGGCAGTGGTGCTCTATCACTGCTTCGGGGTTGAAATCGGACGAACTTTTGAGGTGCCATCTTCTGCCTTTGCTGGCCCTGACGACCTCCTTATTCTGCTATTCTGCACTTTCGGTTGTCATCCAACTCCCGACGTTTATCCTCCAGGATAAGAGCCTTGTTAACCAGCTCCTGGAAGTCCGGGAATGTGGGGTGATCAGTCCCACTTGTAGCCCAGCATTCAATCCATTCATGAAGCGGGATTTTCTGGCCTTATTCGTCGCTACATCTTCTGGTGCGTAGCGTGCCAGTTGGGTAAACTTATTTAGGTAATCGACCACTGATTGGCCACCCTGCTTGAGGTTCCAGAACTCTTCCTTCTTCAGGTCCATGATACCCTCAGGTACATGGTATTGACGGAAGGCCATTGTGAATTCCTCCCACATAATACCTTGTGGGTCCTCATGTGCTGCGCAGAAATTTTCCCACCATTCTGCGGCAGTTCCTTCCAATTGACGAGAGGCATAGAGTACCCTCTCATGCCCTACACACTGAGTTATGTGTAGTTTCCTTTCAATCGTTCTCAGCCAATCATCCGCTTCCAACGGACTGGCGTTGCCTGAGAACGTGGGTGGCCGAGTCCTCATAAACTCTGACAACCTTGAGTAAGGATGTGGACCTTGATTACCCCTGGTTGGGCATTTGCAGCAGCTTGATTGGATATCTGCTGCATAGTCTGCATCATGGTATTCATCAACTGGGTTTGGGCAGCCAGAAAAGCTCCCAAATTTTGTAGATCAACTTGCGGTGGTTGAGGAATTGGCTCCTCATTCTGGTTGTCCGCCTGATTGGCACCACTTCCACTGGCTCCAATATTGCCGCGAATCCTCACCATCTAACGAAAACTTCCAAGTTTAAGAAAAGAAGAAAGCATAGACGAGTAGAGGAACTTATACAGGGGAAAATAGGTGTAACTTAAATTATTTAGCAACTTTATTAATATAGTAAAATAGTATGGTTGCTCACAAGTGCCTAAGGGCAATGCAACACATACCAGACACTCACAAACAGAAACAAGTAAACAGACATTAAGACTCCACAACGACTCACACCTACTGGCGACACAAAAACAAAAGACGCGACTCAAATAACTTGACTCAACATTTGAATCAATTCCGAAGAACTCTTAGTCACTGAGCCACCCGGGGTGCGGTCCTCCCGGTGGGTACTGCGGCGGGTGCGGTGGCATAGGGGCAAACTGGTCCTGATGCCCTACTGCAGTCGGTACAAACGACCCCATCGACTCGGTTGGCCCCAAGGCTGCCTGCTCCTGCTCCTCTGGATCTGGGTCATGCAGCTCCAGAACTGGCTCAGGCTTAGGTCCGTACAGTGCCATCTCTAGCTCATGGATCCTCTGGATAGAGTGAGCTAGATACTCTCGGGTCTCCCGCAGCTGTGTTCTAACCTCCGTGACCTCGTTGCGGGCCCTTTGCAGCTCCTGGACAGTCTCGTCCATGGTCTCCTCCTGGGCGATGACATACCTCACCAGGTGAGTGGTCGTGACGTCCTCCTCCAAGAACTCCATCCTGTCGTGGCGATTATCCCGACGCGGGTGATGACGAAATACGGTGCCCTCTAACTCTGCAGAGTAGGTACGGGCGATCTGCCGCATCGCAAGACGCGACGTCTCCTGGATCTCGGCCTCGAACGAAGTCCTCTTGACGGTGATGTGGATAGGATGGCTCGCCCTCGTCCACTCCCGAGCATATACAGTGATCTTGACATCCCAGGCGATATCAAGTCCTACCCTCACTATAGAGGTTCCCCAATAGATTGGCTTGTCGAAGCCTACGAGAAATTGCATCATACGCCATAGTTCAGCGCCGTATCCTCCAATGCGCTCTCCATAAGTGTGGATCATCCTCATCTGCCAAAATAGACCTCGTTTTAAAACCCAAAATAACAACAGAAAATGCAGCATAGGTATGAACAAGAGAGAAAAGATAAGTCGAGATTTCATTGATATTCTTGCTCAAGTTGATTAAATTTTAGAAAATAATTTTATCCTCCTAGGCACAACTAACCTAATTAGGGTCAAGTCCTACAGTCAGCATGCTCTGATACTACCTCTGTCGGGACCCGATTCTGAGAATCCGGACCCTCTGTGTATTCCGTGCCAGTCTAGAATCACGCTAGCTCACACAGCCTTTACAGGGTTGAACATCACAGACATTCACAGCGATATAGTAATAAATAGTGCAAACATTTATATAAACTGAATTGCTCGACCTTATGGTCTCCTTACATAAGATCAGCCACGCAGGGCTTACATTATCAGAGTAATAAAAGATAACAGGGGAAAGCAAATAAACTTCGTGGAAGCCCTCATCTTGCCACAAGCAATCGACTGGGCTTCCTCCCTAATTGTCCGGCTCTTCAATGTACTCCTCCTCCCACGCTGGCGTAGACTCCTCCACTGATGTTGGGTTGTTAGGCAAGGGGGTGAGTACTCGAGGCACTCAATAAGTAATGCACAGAATGCGATGCTATTACTACATGCAAGGCTTATTCCAAAGAATTTGTGTACTTGGTTCTTTTGCATCAATCAGCATTTTTAAACTTAACATTTTAATTAGATTAAAAGCAGTGAAACAGTTATAAGTAGTACTAAGTTCTGCAAATGGTATTTCTTTATAAAAGTTCGGCACACAGCCTTAAACATTTCATTTTTCCCACACTGGCACACAGCCACCCTTTCCACATTTTTATTTTTGAAGATCTAACCCTTGACTGTAATCCCCGATCAATGTCCAATACCGCGGACACGGCTATTCGAATAGATTTCACACTCTGCAGAGGTTTGTACACTTTACCCACAAGATACAGCCACTCACCACACAGGTGATTGTCCATAACAAAGCCTTTCAGGAACCTCTACCTTAACCAATGAACCTCTCCGGTATTGCCTTCACTATCACTCCCCTCACACAGAGCCAAAGTATTGGACAGGCCAACACCGTTGGATGGGCACCAAGCCTTAGCAGTCGCTCCCCACACAGATACACCCCGTGTCTTTGTCACCCCGAGTATCGGAGGAAAGATATCAGAACCCTAATCAACTAAGTCCGTCCCATACTGGACATGTGGTTGTACGGTGACTCAGATCAAAGGCTTGCAAGGTGAAGTCCTTAGCTGACCAAGGCAAGACTTTCATCACTCAACAGTGGCACACAGCCCAATGTGGCACACATACTCACATCACTCATCAACCCATTGCCACACAGGCCCACCTGGCACAAAGCCTCTTGCCACTTGCCCCAGTCTAAATCATTTCCCACCCCGTTGATTATTGTGCAACACATGCCAGTAATAACTCAACATCGGTACAGATTCACACAGGTCTCTGTACCTCAATCTCATCATGTGGAATCATCACACCACTTTCAAAATAAATTCAATATTTCATTAGTCAATATTGTAGTATTTCCCGAAAGATCATTCATGATTCGTTGCAAGGCTAAGCATCTATTCACGGTCTAGCCTCCCGTGTTGGCATCATATTATTATCGAACAAATACAATCAATCCTAGGGTGACAAAGATTTCAGGACATACAAATAATAATTTCATGGTGACAATAACAATATGGGTTGATTAGCTACATTACCCAATTTAATTTAAATTCATTTTAAATAAATTAGCACGCATAATTTCAAAGCATAAATTATATTTTAAAATATGAGATCAAAATGATCAAAGCAACACTTGCCTTCAAAGAGTTGCTGGTCGTGGTCCGAAGCTTGGTCTTGAGCGACGAATTCTTCTTCGAAACTTTCTAGCAAATTTGCGTCTACGCGTAAAAATAACATATGCAATAAATACCCAAAACAGTAAACTAAATGATCTCAAAAATTCAAATAAAATTCACCATTAAAAATATCTCGATTTTACAAATTTTTAGAGACTAGAATCACCCCAATCGGAGTTCAAATGCAAAAGTTATAGCCTTTCAATGTTTGCAAATATATTAAAAAGAATAAACCGAATTAACATAATTATTTTTCAACTGAAAACCAGATTTATTGCGTCAGCAGACACGTGGCGTTCTCTGATGCTACCACGTCATCTCGGTCTATGGACCCGGTCCACGGTTCGGCTCTGGTCCACCGTGGACTCGGTCCACACAACAGTACCGACACTGACAAGTGGGTCCCATTGATGATGTCAGAACTGACGTCAGCCGATTGCCTCGAGATTCATGCACGGGCACATGTCACCATCTCAGCCATTCTTTATCTAATGGTCAGATCTCTGCTACGTTGCTAAATCGTGGCTGTCCAAATATCAACGATCAGATCTTCTGACGCACGTCGCAGCGCACCGAGATGCGTGCGACACGCATCGCGCATCCAGCGGGGCTCTTAGATCCAATGGTGCAATCCCGCGCAGACTCGGCGACGCTTCGATTTCCGCGCTGCCACGCGACACGCATCTAACGGTGCGCACAAATCCAACGGCGGGATTTCGCGCACGCCTGGCGATGCTTCGGTTCACGAGAAGACACGCGGTGCAATCGCGACGGCCCGTTTGAAATCAACGACCGAGATTGGGTCACACCTCAGTCAACGGGGACACGCGGCCGCACGCGATTCGGCATGGGCGCGGCATAATCACCGCCTCTTGTCCAAATTTGAACGGCGCGGATCCTTAGGGCAAACCCGGATCTAATCTCCACCGTTTAAATCTATTCCAACAGCTCCCTTTTACGGAGTTGTTTACTGTGCGCAAAGCGACGTGGCTCAATCTTGAGCATTCAAAAACAAACCAACTGTCCAAACCGCATCTAACGTAAAACCCTAGATCTAATCTAAGCCATACATCTATAGATTTAACGGTATAGATCTAATCCCAAAAGTAAACAGAGAAGGTGTGACGTGGACTCTCCAGAACCGCACGATGCAGATCGGACGGTCGGCGAGGTCGACGGCGGCGATGAAGAAGAGGCTACCGGAGCTGGGGAAGACGACGCGTTCGACGGCGCTACGGTGGTTCTCCGGTGTAAAGAAGTGGCTCGTTCGACGCGGCAAACTCAGAGGAGTTCGGAACCGGCTCGGACGAAGGTGGAAGACGTCCGACGACGGCGAGAGGAAGCAAAAACAGCAGCGGAGCGAAATGGCAACTATGGCGAGTTCGCACAGGCGCTAGGAGGGGTCTCGGCGTGCGTGCAAAGAGTCAAAAGAAGCGTCTTGAAGTTCTCTGCAGAACGTGCTAACCGACACGGCCTAAAGAGCCTCGACATGCGTGAAAACCATCGGCGAAACTCACGGTCATCAATGCCCACGCCTCTCCGGTGATCTCGCGAAGAAGAGACGACGTGGCTCCATCCCAACCGTCCGCGTGGACTCGATTGGATGGTCCTCATCGCATGGTGACGCGGCGCTCTCACAACCGTTCGATCGGACGGCGCGCGGCTAGGGTTTCGGCGTGGCTGCGAGGGCCAACGGCGTGATGGGTTGGGCCGCACAGATTCGGCCGAACACTGTTTTAGGATTTTCAAAGCATTTTCAAAATAAAATAATTCTGATAAATAAACAAAGCCAGAATAAATAGAAAAAATACTCAGAAAAATTCCAGAAAATACTTTGCATAAACTTTTGCAATATTTTAATGGATTTCAAGAAAGACCATATTTTAATAAATCCAAATAAATTCCAGTAAATTCCCAAAAAATCTCAAAAAATAGAAATGCTCCAAAGTTTAAATTAGATCAAATTTTTAGGGTGTTACATCGAGTGACACCGGAGAATGGCATGGAACGGAGATATCACGTGCACTGCGGTAATCGAGGTCGCAGAGGTGCCCACCGGGAGAGGACTTCTCATCTGTGCGTACTCGGCGGTGACTACGAGTGCTCTGCCGAAACCATGCTCACGTGACTTGCCGTGCTCGCACGTCATTGCCGTAGCCGCGGAGACGCATCAATCATGTCATCCATACATCTCCCCCCATTACTACAAGCAAAGTGTTCTCAACACGTGGCATCACGAGGTTTATGGATACCGAGTGGATGGATCATTCACAACAGCCCCCCCTCCAGAGCATCGATGGGTACCGGACATCCGAATGTTGAAGCAGAAGGTCGGGCGTCGAAGGACACGGCGTATTCGGAACGATATGGACGAGTCCGAAGCGCGTCGCAATTGCGGATAATGTAATTTTCGATGTTGTTCCCATCGTTTAAATTACGATGTACCAGTTAATTGTTGTTTGCATCATGTATTTTACGACGTACTAGTTAGTTATTATGCGGATAATGTAATTTTCTATGTACCAGTTAATTGTTGCTCCCCTCATGTAATTTTAGATGTACCTGTTAACTGTTGCTCCCATCATGCAATTTTCGATGTACCAGTTAATTTTTGCTCCCATCATGTAATTTTTGATGTACCAGTTAACTGTTGCTCCTATCATGTAATTTTCGACGTTGTGTGCTTCATCGAACATATCTTCATCTTTAGTACAATTGTAACATGACATTTTTTGGCTTTCTGGACCTCCGTTGTTTTGCATTTTATTTTGTGTACACATTTAATTACTGACAAATTTATTGTATTTGCTTTGTAACAGGTGACGATGGCACGACCTTGTCCTGAGCTGCTAGACGCTACCGTGGATGCGACCCACTAGTCTAGGTACTCCTCAGAGGAGAACCGAGAGCTAGGGACACTGCGGCCTCGGGTGCCGAACGAGCTGCTTCGCATTGACCCACGCTGGCTTCCACAGTAAGCTATCGATGCTTGCACTCTTTTATTTACACGTACTTACCTATGAATGCAATTTTAACAACGAAATACACTACATGCAGGTTGCGAGCGGCTGGCTTACTTCCTCTCTGTAGGATGGTGGAGCAGGTCACTGCCCCGTTAGAGGGCCGGCAGGTCCCACGGTTCGGCACGATCGGTCCTCGCTAGCGCGCTCGTCGGCCGGTGGAGGCCGAGGCGACTGCGTTCCACCTTCCCTGCGGAGAGATGGCTCTGATGCTGCAGGACGTGTCGTACCTCCTAGGACTCCCCTGTGCGGGTCCTACAGTTATGCCACATGATGTCTCCGTGACATGGCATGCGAAGTTGTCCGCGCGGTTGTTGAGGTGCAGCGGCACCCCCGAACAGCCCCCTACCAGCCCCTCAGGCCGGGTGAGCAGCACGGACCGACGAAGGCATGACTGCTTCAGTTCACGGTTAGTACCTCTTTCATTGAAAGTTAATAGAGAAGCTAAGTTGCTGATAATATTTGTACCAAATGCTACAGGCTGAGCTGATCCACCCGCACGCCGAGGAGGAGGACGTGGCCCGCCATCTGGAGGCATACCTCCTGTTGTTGTTCGGTTGGGTGATGTTCCCGTCCTCCCACGGGAACACGGTGGACCGACACCTGATCGAGTACGCCCAGTACATCGCCGACACCCCGGAGGATGAGGTAACACATTCTGTTGAAATCTCTTCTATTCATGACACGTCTAACTTTCTCATTATAAACAAATGGTGCAGTGGTCGTGGGCCTCTGTTGTGCTTGCGGCGACGTACAGAGGTCTGTGCGACACCGTCTCTCGGGCAAACTAGGACGCGACGATGTCGGGTTGCGTCCTACTCCTTCAGTTGTGGTCCTGGGAGCGCTTCTCCGTCGGCAGGCCTGCTGTTGACACCGCGCCGTACCCACAAGACCTGTACGGAGACGACCCGATTGACTGGCCCACCATGGGCCACTACTGGGTACGACGACAGGTATGCTCCCTCGTGCCTTTTCCCCCACTTGCGCACTTCCATGACATGCACCGTTTTTTATTTCCTCGCAGCGGGCGTACGCACACCGACAGGTGAGGAGGTCCTACCCCGAGTTCGTTCGAGAGTTCGACCACCTACACAACGAGGACGTGCGGTGGACGCCATACAGCGCGTACGACATCCACAGCCGAGCACCTTACGGAGTCTTCGTGCTTTACACGTGAGATGAGCCGTTCTGGCTCACCCGTAATGTTCTCGTCTTCGACCTGTGCGTCGAGGAGTACTCGCCGCACCGAGTGTTGCGGCAGTTCGGCCTGTTCCAGTCTTTTCCCTTGCTGCCTCATCACGTTGTCGCATGTGGCGCTCACAGGTACGTCTCCTGAGCTGAGTACTTAACATTTCTGCAAAATGGATGTTGTATGTATTTCATGTTTTTGCAATGTAGGATGAGCCGGATTGGTGCTACAGTGGGCACTCAATTCGCGCATCGCATGCAGCCATGGGCGGTGCAGTGGGACGCCGCACTCGATGAGAGGGTCACCAAGACCCAGCCGTACGACCATGACATATACAATGAGTACATGGAGTGGTTCGTGCCGCGGACTCGCCTCAGGGTGGGGTACACACCAGCACCGTATGTCGCACAGCAGGCTTCGGTGACGAACACGTACCCTTCACGGATGTCCCAAAGGGACAGCTTTTCCGTAAGTGTCACAACCGAAGCTACATGGGTACGTCTTTTTCATGTAGATTACTTAATATCAATCCGGCTGTACATGCAGGCACATCTTGCAGGGGAGGTGGAGGTCGAGGCTACGTCCATGTTGGCACGCCTCCGGGCGGGCCTATAGATGACCATCGCTGAGGCCGAGGCAGCTTGGGAGCGGGTCCTCGATAGGGCGAGGCGGTGGGGTCGCCTGGCCACCTGCCGGGGCCGCGAAGACGTCGTCGAACGTAGCGCACCACGTCCCCGTGGGCCAGCACCTCGCCCTACCCTGACGGTTCGTCGTTACGTTCCCACGCAGCAGAATTAGGGACAGTGGGCTGGCGAGGGGCCTTCGTTGTCTCGCACCCCACCAGGACCCCAAGGTGGTTTCGACGACCCTGCATACGACGAGTTCGACCTGGAGGAGTACCTGTCGACCGACTACTTCGCCGCCTCTCAGGTGTCGGCAGCACCACCAGCCATAACGGCTGAAGAGGCCGGCATTAGCGGCCTTTAACGGTGCGTGCACCTATCGCCCTACATAGGGGCGATCGCCTCTAATTGGGGCGATCGTCCTAATATGGGACACACTACCGTTAAAAATCCAGAACTACCATAAAATACTATCAGGGGCATACTACCCGAGGTAAATATCGCCAGTATTTTGGGCGATCATCCAAAGATGGGGCGATCGCTCCATACCCTGGCGATATCTACCCTTTATAACATTCGTTCTCGCTCGCGGTCTTGCAAAGCCAGCAGCGAAAGAGGAAGAAAGAAGATAATAAGTAGAGGATCAATCGAAAATGCCGAGGCGTGCAAGTGGAAAGGGAAAGGGGAAAGCAAAGGAAGAAGGAAGTGCATGCCCACGTAATTTAGCATACCAAGATCTCTTCCTACCTCGTGGAGCTGTAGCACCGATGTGTATGTGCGAAGATCCTTGCAGGCTTGTCCACTCTTCGGAAATTCCAACTTGGAAGAGGAGGTATTGGAAGTGCCGCAACTATGCCTTCGACCCGCTGGAGAAGAGCCTAAAGGATTGCTAGATGGTAACAATCTTACGTGTTGCTTAAAATTTGTACATGAAACTTTGCTAATTTATGTCCCATGCAGTCACCTCCGCCACTGTGTGAATTTGAGCAGTGGTTTGATATGGAGATCAACCCCAAGGACCAAAAGCTCCTTGATGAAGCCAATCGGCAGGAGGAGTTCACGCGGTAGCTTCAAGAGTAGCGTCATGCCACACGTGAGGAGGCACATAGAAAGGAAGCGGAGGAGAAGGAGGCCAAGAGAGAGAGGAAACGAGAGAGGGTGCGTCGTGCCAGAGAAGCCTCACCGGAGGCATGGGCGAATGGGAAGTGGCCTCGAAGCACTCAGTAGACGTCTAGTTTTAACTATTATTTTCCTTGTTCGTAGTACTCCTTTCTGTTTTAAGCTGTAATAAAGAGTGTGGCCTACCTTATTTTCTGCAACAACTTCTGATTTGTGAATCGACCGTTCTCTAATCTCCCTCTCACCCTCGTTTTGCAATACTTAGGGTAGAATTAATATGCAAAGCAAGGTGTAAATAAAATATTTTCCCACCATATGGTGGTGCATATATCAAAGAGCAAATCTAGCCCATTTTTCCTAAAAATTACATTCAAACATGATATTTCACGGGCTGCCGAAAAGGCTTGCGTTTCATTGTTGCCTCGACCATAATACTTAGTGTTATTGTACTGCTACAATTAATATGCAAAGCAAGGTGTAAATAAAATATTTTCCCACCATATGGTGGTGCATATATCAAAGAACAAATCTGGCCCGTTCTCCCTAAAAATTATATTTAAACATGATATTTCACGGGCTGCCGAAAAGGCTTAAGCGTTTCATTGTTGCCTCGACCATAATACTTAGGGTTATTGCACTGGTAGAATTAATATGTAAAGCAAGGTGTAAATAAAATATTTTTTCACCGTATGGTAGTGCATATATCAAAGAGCAAATCTCGCCTGTTCTCCCTAAAAATTACATTTAAACATGATATTTCACGGGCTGCCGAAAAGGCTTAAGTGTTTCACGCAAGTGAGGCTACTTATAGTCATTTCGTTTATTCAACTGAGTTTATTCCTAAATGTTTTTGAAAAAAATGGGACACCTAACACCCTACGAACAAGTGATATTTATTTCACGATTTTTCGAGCCATGGTTTGTATAGTTTCTTCATAATACACTAAATGGTCTTTAAGTAAAATTGATTTATACAATTTAAATTTACATGGAACATAGTACTTTTCATAACATAATCTAAATCCTTATATATTAATAAAAATTTTAAAATTTATTTTGTTCTAATTGGACCTTCCTAGTAATGCGGCTGCCCCTAATCGCCCGTTGGTCGGTATCGACGACATTTAACGGTAGTTCCCGCTATTTTAATAGCACTCATATTAATCGCCTGTTAGCACGTGGGATCAATGCGTGGTGCACGCCGGATGTAGTCGGGCGTGACGGTAGCGTGTGTGTGACTGATGAGATAAATGCTCACTTTTGACTTCATGCGAAAGCTACGACTTTTCTTCAGATCACTTACATATAAAATATTACAGCAAATCAATACTAAGAGGTATGAAAAATTTAAAGATTAGTGCTTTCAACTTATCGTATAGGGTACCGACTGCTCTATGGTTATTTTCTTTATTTTTTCCTATTGATTATTCTCGGGAAAATTTTTTGAAATTAACTTTACAAAAAAAAATTGCAATCGCCCTGTATTGGGCGATTTTTTGCCCTACCGTCCCTTGCCGTTAACAGCCGTTAGTCCAGGGACCTATCGCCCGTATATGGGGCGATCGCCCCATATACGGGCGACGGGCAGCTATTTTCGTTAATTCTATACCCTGACGACTAATTTCGAAAAAAGATTAAAAATAAATATTAAATAAAAAAATCTCAAAACTTACAACCGAGGTGGTTTAGAATATTAAATAGTTTTTATATCTCTACTACTATAAATATGAGTTGGGGCGATCATCCGTCCTCCCCTTCACACAGAGCGCTCCTACACGCAACACCTAACATAGTCCCTTAAAAAACTGGCCCTCAAAAACCCTCAAAAACCAAGAAAAACCAATCCTGTGTTTTCGGCCTCTACACGGATATCGAGGGCCCTATTTAAAGCACTATACACTGTGTCATATTCCTTGTCCTCTGCTACATTGATTGTCCCATTCATTGTTACCCGAGTCGTCGTCTTCTTCGCACAAGAGCTCGCCATTGTTGCCATGGAGCATTGCCATCTTTTCTTCACCAGAACTTGCCGCCCATTGGGTCTCCACCATCACCAAGGACACCACCGAGTTCATCGTAGTCGACTCCCCTGGATTCGATAGACAAAGTCGCCTAGGGAAGTGCAAGACTTGGAAGAAGCAAAGTCGTGAAGAAAAGAAAGTAGTTTAGAGGATTAGCTTATGACCTTTACTATTTACGTTATGTAAGTTAATTGAACCTCTTTTGCTTTTGGATGTTAAGCCTTTTAATGCTTTTGGACCTTGTGTTTGGTTGTTAGATACTTATGTTTACATGGTTGTTTATGCTTATGATTATCATTATGGTTCTTACATGATCATGTTGGATCCTATGGAATACATGCATGTATGTTGATATATTCATCGTTTATTCAATTCTGTCAATATCATATTTCTTTCGATTCAATATTTAGAGAAAACTACGCCAAAATTTCAAAAAAAAAATCCAAATCCATAAGTGTGCACAATCTCAACACATTATCTATATGCACACCTTTAGGGGGAGTTTTAACTAAGTGCCGTGGCTTTAATAGCATTTTACTCAAAATTCATTCTCTTTCACTTCAAAGAAATGAAATACCACTTAAAGTAAAAATCATAGAGTATACAACTTGATTGTCTTGTTGCATACTCAAAAACAATTTCAATTCCATTATATGTGTTGAGGTTGTCATCAATTACAAAAAGGGGGAGATTGAAGCATCTAGACCCCTAATTCGTTTTGGTTTTGGTAATTAATGACAATCATGATTAAAGGACTAACATTTTTCTCTTGAGGTTATGAAAATAGATTGATCCTGGACATAGCACTTAATGAAGTAAGGAAATAAGGTTCAAAGATAATCAAAGCATCAAGCTCAATTGCCAAGGTATAATATTTAAGGACCTTTTAATAGCTTTTGCCGATCTTGGTGTTTTGGAGAAAAGATCAAGTTGCTAGATTAGGTGCCATACTATTAAGGGGGACCTTAGCTAGTAGCTTAATGTGAATCAAGTTTCATGGCTCAAATCATGCTCACACTACGTCTTAGATGTTTCTTATTGAGTCATTTGAAAAATCTGAGAAAATGTTGTTAAGACCAGTACTACCGTTCATGTGGGAGCAATGCTACCGCAAGATCGGTAGCAACGGATCAAGTGGCCGGTGTGTTTTTAATAGAACGTCGATTTTTGGTCTCTACCTGGCCGGTGCTACTGTCCATGTGGGAGCGGTACTACCACAAGTGCGGTAGTATCGGCTCCAAATGGCGGCAGGTTTTTTCCAGAGAGGCTGTTTTGGCTTATTTCTTCTGGCTGGTGCTACTAACCATGTGAGGGCAGCACTACGGTAGGACCGGCCCCAAATGGTTGTATGTTTTTCCAGAACAGCACGAAAATCGGTAGTCTTGTTGATTTTGAGGCTGGTGTTACCAGACCTACATGGGCGGTAGTACCGGGTCATTGTAGCAATGGCTACAATTCGTGCATTTAATGCACTGTTCCGACCATTGAGTTGGGCTCCGGTACTACCGGTCCTACATGGGCAGTAGTACCGGTTTTGCTGATTTTTTATGGATTTTGACCCCAACGGTTAGAATTGTGGGTGGAGGCTATAAATACCCCCACACTTGCATCTAGAGAGCTTCTTGGACACTCATTGATACCTTGTGAGCTCTAGCAAGTCTCCTCTCTTCCTTTGTGCATTAAATTCACATTTTGATGGATTTAGGAGCATTCAAGTGTGCATTTTGAGTTTGAGCCATTTAAACACTTGACCAACCCCAAGCAAGCGTCAATGTCTATTCTCTTGGAGGTTGCCACCTCCTAGACGGATTGGAGGTGTGAGAACCGGTGATCTTCTTAAAAGAGTTTGTGAGAAGGCCCGGTGGATTGTGAATGCCAGAGCTCGCCTACCCGGAGTGGAGAAGAGCTACCAATAGTGATCGAGGAATGCTCATTTGCACAAGGAACTGACTTGAGTTGATCAAGCTACCTCAACGTGGATTAGAGGAGATCAGTAAGTCTCCAGGACCACGGGATAAAAATTTATGATCTTCTCCTTGTGGTTTGATCACTTGTATTTAAATTGATCAATTTACATTCCTAGTTTTCTTTTCAATTGATCTTGTACCTAGGATTGTTAATTTGCTTAGACATAGCTTATTGATGTACTTAGTAAAACCTAGACGATTTAGGGTATGATTGTCAAAATTCTTAATTCTAGTTTTGCTTGATCATTTATTGCAATTAGAGCTGAAGAATTTTAAAAACCTCCTATTCACCCCCTCTAGTCGGTTATCCTTGATCCTACAGTAATATAATAGCTATGTTATGATCTCTCTGCTACATGTCAAATGAAGTGTGTGAATAGCTTAAAGAAAGAATTTATTATTTTTTGTGGGTAAAGTTGTACACCTCTATACAGTATAAAATTTTTCAAAAAGCTGTGTCGTGGTCATAGGCACTTGGTAAAGTCATCATGTATTTAGAATTTTAAGTTTTCATAAAAATGATCGCATCGAGAATATTTGTTGGAAAGTTTTTATTTCAGAATTTATGCCAGGGATTGGCAAAGGATTGATGCGATACTCACAATCATTGAGGACTATGAGTTGTGATATATTATGCTACTCTTATTTACATATTAGTCATACCTGCTTTTACACATTCTATTTGTAAATTATTGATTGATATTTCATGTTCAACTTTGCTTTATGCAAAACAACCTTAGTAGCCTTTCCACTGACATAGCTTACATTTATTATATATTTGTGATACACTACAAGTCTTGCTGAGTACACAAGTACTCAAACTTGCTAAATTTGTTGGTTCAATGAATGAAGAAGGCAAAGTACCAGACGAATCATATTTCTATGAAAGATACGGGGAATACAATTACGAGTTTTTCTAGGGTTTATACCTTATCAGTTGCCTAAGGGTTTGTATGGGCATACCACAAGGCTTTTGAATTTCCACTGCAATATATTTCATCTTGTAAGACTTTATTGTATAATTAACTACCATTATCATATGTATAATATTGTGTATGGATGTATTACCAATGTTGAAAATGTGCATACTAGCCACTGATCATGGGACTAGTACTGTATGCACATGAGACCTTCTTTTGTGAAAAGGAGGGTCGTCACAGTATACGAGCAAACTAATAATCTGAGAGTATCTCAATTGATCTTTTCTCAGTCTCTGGTTCTTTCGAAGTATTAGACTAAGGATCATATGGTGTTGGGGAAGGCTTGCTATCCAAATAGCCAAAGTGGCTCAAGACTTTTTCCACATAATAGGATTGCAAAAGAGTGATCACATTCTCACTTTTGAATAGCTTAATGTTTAGAATAACACCAGCTTCTCCCAAATCCTCCATGTAAAAATTTTCAGATAAAAATGACTCAACATTATTTATCACATCAATATCACTCCCAAAGATTAGTATGCCATCGACATACAAACACATAATTACCCCTTTACCCCCACCATAGCAGTAATACACACTTTTGATGGTTTCATTTATAGCAAAGCCGACCTATGTCAAAGTTCTATCTAACTTCTCATACCACTGCTTAGGTTCTTATTTGAGGCCATACAAGCACTTCAGTAACTTACACACCTTACTCTCTTGTCCAGGTACCACAAATCCATCAAGCTAAACCATATAGATTTCCTCATCTAGTTGTCTATTATGAAAAGATGTCTTTACATTTATTTGATGGACAAGAAGACCTTGTGAGGCAACCAAAGATAGAAGTTCCCGGATGGTGGTTAACATGGCAACAGGTGAGTAAGTATCAAATAAGTCCTCTCTCTCTTTTTAGGTATAGCCCTTTGCCACTAGGGCTGGCTATCAAGCTTAAAGAGCTATTATCGAGCTTCTTTCGAAATCGACATAATTCAACACAAAAGTATTTTATTTATCATTTAAGTGGTTATTTCAAATCTGAGCCAATATCGAGCCGAGCCCCATTAACATTTTTTTGCTCGAAATGGACTCTTTCAAATTTGAACTCATTAACTACTGTAATCGAAAAAAATTTGACTCGAGTCCTAACGAGCTTTTTTTGCCATCCCTATTTGCCACAAGTCTAGTCTTGTACTTTCTAATAGTACCATCAATCCTAAGCATCTTCTTGAACACCTACAAGCATCCAACTGTCTTACAGCTAAATATATGATCCGTGATTTCCCATTTTTCGTTAGCCATAATGGAATCTTTTTCACTACGAAATACTTTCTTCCAGTAATCTGCATCAGGGGATGCATATGACTCTAGAATAGACTTGGGTATATCATTGACATGGTACACGGTGAAATCATCACCAAAAGACTTTGATGCCCTTTATCTCTTGCTCCTTCGTGGAGCTATCTCACTGTTATCCTCCTCATGTGTTCGTTCAATATTATTAGTCAGAATGATAGGTTCAGGAACTACATCAATTGTTTGACTAGAAGAGCTAAATACATCCTTCACTAAAAATATATTTTCAAAGAATGTAGCATCCCAAGACTCCATTATTGTATCTACAATCACATTGGATGTCTCATATTTGACTACTAAAAATCTATAGGCCGTACTATGATGTCCATAACCAAGAAAGGCACAGTCCACAATTTTAGGTCCAAATTTGCTCTTTTTTATTATCGGTACATTGACTTTCACCAAGCACTCCCAAGTGAGCAAATAAGAAAGTGATGGTTTTCTCCCTTTCCATCCTTCATATGAAATAACCTCACTATTCTTAGTGGGAACTTTGTTTAGGACATCACATGCGGTTAGGACAGCCTTCGCCCACCATGCATTAGATGTACAGGCCATATCCAACAAGATGTTAACTAAGTCAGTTAAGATGCGGTTCTTCCTTTTGGCAACCCATTGGATTTGGGTAAGTAGGAAGGTATCCTTTCATGGATAATTCCATTCTGAGCATAGAATTGGGAGAATTCATTTGAGAAATGCTCTCCACCACAATCATACCTAACTCTTTTAATCTTTCTTTCTAGTTGATTCTCAACCTCAGTCTTATAAGTTTTAAAGTAGTCTAAAGCCTCGTCTTTGGTTTTAAGCAAATACACATAGCAAAATTTGGTAGCATCATAAATTAAAGTCATCATATACGTTTTTCCTCCTTTTGTCAAAATACTATTCATTTCACATAGATATAAAAATATGAGTTCCAAACGTGCCAAGTTCAACCGCCTTATGAAGTTTTCTTGGTTTACTTTGCTTGCACACAGATTTGGCATTTTGAACATTTCACAATAGAAAAATTAGGAATTAAACTTAAACTAGATAGGCGAGACATATAGCCATAATTAATATGACATAAACATGAGTACCACACACTAGCCTCACCTCCATTATTTGAGTCACAAATTTGGTTCACAACCTTATTGCAAAAATCTGAAAGGGAAAGGCAAAACAAGCCGCCATATTCATAGCCTTTTCTAATAAAGAGTCCACACTTTGACACGACTATTTATTCAACTCGAAGCCTAACTTGAACCTATCTCGACACAGAAGGGAACAGATGATAAGGTTTTTATTTATTGTGGGGGCATACTCCATGTTCTTCAAGCCACGGTCTTTCCTGAAGTGAACTTCAGATATATCGTACCAACGCCAAGAACAGAAGCATGCAACCCATTCCCTATCAGGACGAAAGAACCTCATGTGACCTGATAAGAACAGAGATGCATCAGCACACAAATGAATATTTGCCCATGTGTCAACCCACCAATCAGTAGATTAACATACCGAAAAGATAGTAGGTAAATTACCATACCTAGATGCCCCACATCACCGATAGTCACATTGGCATAATTCTTCTTCCCTGGTTGATTCTTTCTGCCCATCTATGTGTGACATTTTTTGGCCCAATGGCCACTCTTGCCACAAACAAAGCAAATAACATCATCCATGTTCACTTTCTTCTTGTTTTTGTTGGTCATTTTGAAGTTAGTGGTCAGAATGACCTTAGCTTTCTTATTATTGTTTCCAGCATGTTGGGTTGTCCCTCTTGCATCTTGGGTGTCACATTGTTTGCCTGACCCTTCTCCTCGACATCAAGACCACAACTAAATCCTCAAGGAAAATTTTTTACCTCTTCTGTTTGAGAGACATGCAAAAATTCTCTAAGATGGAGCTAATTTGGCAATAATGCCCCCTGCCACAAGTTTGTTAGGCAACTGACAACCAAGGTGCACAATTTCCCTCACAATTAGTTATAGTTCATGAATTTGCTTAACTACAGAACAGTTATCATTCATTTTGTAGTCATTATATTGCTCTATAACGTACAACCCACGTCCAACATCTGAGGCAATGAACTTATGTTTGAGTGCCTCCCATAGCTATGCAGCATTTTTTATGTGCATATACACATCACACAGTTGGTCATACACCACACTTAGAATGCAGTCGACAAAAATTATCGTAGCCATGTTGAACTTTTTTTATTTTTCAACAGTAAGAGGTCCCTCCATAGGAGTAGGTAGCGCGACCCACCATACATTTGTAGCCAAGAGCTAGAATTGGACCACTGTCTACAATCTCTTAAAATTCACACCTGTGAACTTCTCCAGTTTCATAGCCTCATCAAGACCAGCCATCACAAAGTTTCTATCAGGTTTTTGGAATGTTACATGTATGCGCACTTTTATGATTATTTTAATTTTTGTAATAGAGATCATTTTAATCATAATATATATACAAGGCATATTATAAACCGCAGATGGCAGCACGATTATGAGAACAAATACACATATCTCATATATATACTAACGGGAAGATACCAATAACAGGAATACTCCTAGCACATATAAACAATATTGCTACTGCAAAATATTTATGTAAGGGTTCAACCAAAAGAGGTTCAAAATGCGACTCAAGAGGAACGCTCCGGAGAAGGTTGATGCAAAGGCCCTGTTTGGGGGGGAGGGCTTAAAGTCGACCGACCACGAAAAGCCGAAGCCCCCCAAAACAACTCAGCTTTTAAGTAGCTTTTGACATATGCCAAAAACCATATATAACTAACAAAAGCTCAAAGCTAGACTGGTTCTGCTTTTACAGCTTATTACTGAGGGAAATTAGTTATTTATTAAATAGTCTCTTATAAAAAGCTACAGCCGCTTTTCAGCTCAGAAAGAGAAAGCCAAAAAGTAGCTTTTCAGAAAAGCTACAACTCCCCAAACAAGCCCAAAGTCATATGGCGTTGCAGAAGAAGACGTAATAGGAAGTAGCGAGTAGTCGCGTGAAGCACTTCCCAAAAACCTGATTTGTCCCTTCATGTGTAGGATCAAGAGAGGGCATGGGTCCAGAGACACTGCTCTCCCCACCCCATGCACGCCAATGAAGATATGGAGAAGCCAGGCAACACAACGTAAGGGAACCAAAAACGAAAGAATGTTTCTATAGTATTTTGCATCGAGAGGACATCTCCTCATGTAGATACAGAGAACCATTAAGGGCAGACAATAACTACACACAATAAAATTGGAAACGGCACTAATGTATGCCATAAAAGCTACGCTGAATTAGTGCGATTCAAACATTTGGTTTGAAATGTCCGTCTCCTTTCAATTTGTTGCGTGTAGGTATGCCACATCATCATGCAGGTTTATGAGGTGCAAAAAGAATCTACAGCTTCATACACAATCGGATCCAAAATCGTCACACCATTGCATGTGCATGCTGCGAGGGTGGGTGGGTGATTGCGTGGTGAGCAAGCGAGCACTCACGTGTGTTCTTCTTTTACTTGCTTCAATTAGGTAAAACGAACTCCACCTTTTAACTTGGTGCCCTCCTACCTAGACTAGCAATATAGTACTAAACTTTTCACCTTACATAATTTGTATATGTATTTTTTTTACAAAATTTTCACATTCATTCCTCAGAAAAGGCATTACAATTCACCACAAAATTTTGGTGCTAAATACGGTCCTACAAACATGAAAACCAATCAAATTTGTGATCATCTCGGTGCAAAAACCCGAAACCTCAATGAAATTGACCAATATCTCGCCAATAAAAATCCTAAAATCATTGTAGCAATTTGAAAATTTTCAATCTCGCCGAACATGTAGCAATCTCGGTCAACATCCCTTTTTCATCTTCTTTTATTCATCAAGGTGTGGAGAACATGTGCTTTCTAGGTTTTGTAATACTATTCTACTCCTCTTTGTTGTCCTTCGTAAAATCTTTCCCAAATTAGTAATCTGATGATAAGAGTTGTATTTGTGGTGGATTTCTCAAAACAATCTGATGCATCCATACTTTATAATCTGGACCCACTGGAATCAATTATATGGATCTTTTTATTTTTCCACCGATTAACGTGACAATTTCTAACCCTAAGAGCAAACCTAATGACTTCTTTTTTACTTTGCATTAATAAGATAATATATAGAAGATTAATCTAATGTAATATGTATACATGATTAATCTATACCGCTATAATCTAGCTCTACCAAAATAAGTGGTGTAGACCTTCTCTTTTTCTCTTGATTAATAAGAGAATTTATAGGAATTTTACTTTTTTTCTGGTTTTAGGATTATTGTGGGATTTTTTATACCTCCAAAGAGAAGAAGGTATAATAACACCTATTGTTTGTAGATATTTAGATAGCCAGGGAAAATTACCGCATCCAAAAAAGCATGGAGGAATTTGCCATGAGCGCTTGATGAGTGGACTTTAGGACTGTGGTTCTAGCTTTCTTGTGTCTGCCCTCGTTGTCAAAGGTCATGTGTAGAGGTGGGCGTCGTGCCGTGCCGTGCCGGGCCGGTCCGGCACGGGCCCATCGTGCTTCGGGCCTAAACCGTGTCGGGCCGCGACGGCCCGTCGTCTTGCGTCTCGGGCTGGCCCGACTTCGTCTTGATGAGCGAGCACGGACCATTTGCGTTCGTGCACGCCGTGCGTGCGGTCGGCCCACCTATTTACACTATTGCGATGAGAGGAAAGGACCCGAAGTTGCTTGTAGTAGTGTGCGTATATGGTGCTACGGTATGCAATGAATGTATAGCCTAGTTGGCATTGATGTAGGAGATTATGGAAGACATCGATCGGTGCGTTCACGAACATATATATAGTCAAAAAATAAACAATCGATTAGTGCATACTAAATGGCAATACATGCACATTCGTATGCCTGAGTACATTACACTATCACATGTATTGTCCTTGGCTCCCTGCATACTCTCTCTCCCCTTTTCCCTCGAGCCAGCCACTCCCACGGCCCACCTCCCTCAGTCCCTCTGCCCGGCTTCCACCTCCCCTCCGCCTTGCCTTCCCCACTCCTGTCTCACCTCCCTACCGCCTCACCAGCGCCTCCCCTCTCCTCTCCCACCGGCACGGGTCAAGCACTCGAGCTCCCCTCCTCTACTCACCTGTCGAGGCGGACGCGATGCGGCATGGGAGGTGAGCTTCGGCAAGCGTTATCGCGGGTTGGCCGCGTGCCGCGCGTTGCCACAGGCCTGCTGCGTGTTGCATGGGCGACGTGTCGCCATCGGACGTAGCCGTGCCCGGCACGAAGCAGGCTCGTTCGGCCGTCGTGCGGCCGAGCCACGCCCATCTTGTCGTCGCGGGCGGGCCGCCCATCGTGCTCGATTGGCAGGCCCGGCACGGCCCGGACAAACGTGCCGGACCGGCCCGATCCTTTTGAAACAGTGTCGTGCTGGGCCATGGGTAGTGCTGGGCCGGGCGTGCCTCGGGCCGGCCCAAAATAGCCCGGCCCAGTGCCCACCTAGTTATGTGCTTGTGTCATCTTGCTCTTTCCTAACTTATGTAATGCTTTTTTTCGATTATAAAAAAGACACGTATGCACCTACACCATCATGCACACACGCGAGAGTTCCTTCTGTAGTATACGTCTAGAGAGATGGATGTCATCTCACAAGATTTCTACTGAAGCACGCGCGCTCACGTGTGAGTAAAAGTAGGCATCACCATTTAAACTCTGGTGAGTATATTTTGTACACTCACGACTCCGTCAACTTAGATGTGGTTCCCTTGTATATAAAAGTGGACAGTCCTTTGCACTAGCTTCCAACATGAGTTCGGTGCTATCTAAAGCTTTGTTTTCAAGGAAGGATTCATAGTCCGATTTTGAGGGTTTGTATGGAGCATAGCAATTTCATAAGAAACAGTCTAATTATTATGAAAATAGGAAACTTACACGTTCCAAACCAAGGATAAAGAAATTATTCGTATCACTAGCTGGGTTTGAAATTTTATTTTCGGTTCACATCTCGGAGATGCGTAAAATCCGAAATTTTAGTGAAATCTCATAATTATGAGACGAAATCCGATCAAAATTAAAAAAAAAATGAAATCCGGAATTTTTGAAATGAAATTTCGGTCGAAATTGCCGAAATCTCGGAAAAAATCAACCGACTGAAAAATAGTCGAGAAGATGTTAGAAAATTTTTAACATTTTTGTGGATGGTCCTTACACATCACTAATATTCCCATAAAAATCTTAGATGATGATAAAGCCTAAGGAATTTTTAAAAATTCTGAGAGTGCTACTGTCCTGATAAAAGGCTGACCGGCAAATTTCAACCGAATGAAAAATGGTACATACCATGTTAGAAAATTTTGAACATTTATATGAATAGTCCTGACACATCAATAATGTTCACATAAATCTTTCAGATGATTATCAAGTTTAAATAATTTTAAAAAATTTAGAGAGTGCTATTATCCTGATAAAAGGCTGCTCGCAAATTTCAACCGAATGAAAAATAGTCCAAACAATGTTAGAAAACTTTGAAAAAACAATTAGATAATCCTGAAGAATCACTAATATTCTCATAAAATTTTTAGATAATCATCAAGTTTGAGAAATTTTCAAAAATTTTGATAGTGCTACAGTGCTAATAAAAGCCTTACAATGCTACATGTATTGTTTGCATATATTTGATTGAGAAACCAAAGAAGTTTTGAAATTTTTTAAACTTTTAGAGAAAGGTTCTTAGGTAATTCTTAAGCTCTCCTAAAAATTTTGGATCATAATCACACGCGAGCGAATTTATAAAATTCTAACACTATTACTATCTCATTTTTGTTCCTTCTATTTTTAATTTTTTAAATATAAAAAATTAAGTACAATTGTTTTGGAAATTTTTCAATATAATCATAGACTACTAAAGATACTACTATAAATTTTTCAAAGTATGATCAATCTTGTACATTGTTTTTACAACTATAAATTTTTCAAAGTATGATCAACCTTATACTTTGTTTTAAAAATCTAACAGTACTTCTGTTATTTTTATAAAATATCTCAAAAATTCAGTTTTTTAAATATTTTCATGGAAGATGGTATTCGTAAGGGGAATTAACCCAAATCTGGTCCTCCAAAGTTGAAATCCGGAATAAAAATACTAAATTTTCGTCGAAATTTGCCGAAATTGCGTTGCAATTTCTGAAATAATGTAGCAATTTGAATTTTTTTCAAAAATATTTATTCGGCCGAAATTTAGAATCTCGTCCCTAGACGAAATTTCACCAGGATTTTGAGCCTTGGATCTCTAGAAGAAGGTGAAATTTCCCAAAGTCCTTGCATTCTAGGCCCTGTGCCTCTATCAACGAGCAAATTGTTTTTAAAATAATATATTTTTTAAATAATTTTACAAAATTAATACACCAAAAAATATAAAAATGTATCTGTCGCCATTTGAAATAGCGACAAAAGCCTCAGCCTTGTGAAGCAAATGAATCCACAACAAAATAATCCGTCGACCAATTCATAGTAACATAGGTATATTTTTCTAATTTCTTTGACGTATTATTTTTATAAAACTATTTTAAAAAAATTCGTCAATGAGCTTCCAAGAATCAACCTTGCTAGACTTCCCAATTCTTGAAATTGTTAATCTTGCCAGGACTAGGGTTCACATTTTTGTTTTGCATTCGAAAACCGGTTTCTAGTCGGCACTGGTTTTTCGCGAAAATCAACCGAAATTTGGTAAAAACCGATCAGTTTGCGAAAGTCAAACAGGTGGTCAAAATGATTCAAAAAAACTGAAAACTGGTCCAAAAAGTCGAAAACCGATGACAGAAGGAAAAATAGTGAAAATGCAAGAAAAAATTGAAAAATTACAAAAAAATCCCAATTAATCTATCAAATACCTCAAAGAAATTTAAACAATTTCTGAAATCATTTATTTCTTCTAAAAAATCCAAAACAGCAATTAATGGAAAGGAACAAAGACACTGTTAGATTTTTATAAATATTTAAAGGATTTTTTATATTCTGAAATTTTAATGTAACCATAACTAGTGCCAAAGAATTATGTACTAAAATTTTCATAAATATTAGACTTCATTTAGTACCCATATAAAATCAAAAACAGAAGAGCATAAACAATGATAATAGCACTTTCAGAATTTTTTAAAAATACACATATCTGATCATCATCTGAAAATTTTACAACATAATTTTAATTATGTTATAAAATCACAAAAAAAGGTTAAGAAATATTAGACTTCATTTTTGCCCCTAAAAAATAAAATAATGAAGAGCATATATTGTGATAGTATCACTGTCAGAATTTTTAAAAAATACACAGGTCTGATAATCATCTAAAAATTTTATAGCATCATTAGCATTGCCTCAGGACCTCACACAAAAATTTTCAAAAACTTTTAATACATTTGCTAAATTTCTTTAAATTTTTTAAATTTATATTTGAACTTCACGGTTTACCGTTCAATTTTTATTGCCGAACTGGCTCAGCAAGACCAGTTTTCGTGAAAACCGACCGATTTTCGTCGGCTTGGTGAATCCTGGCCAGGACTCCACTGCACACGAAAAACAATTCATGCATATCTTGAAATAGCTAATCTTGCCAGGACTCCACTGCACAAGAGAAAGAATTCATGCATCTTAAAACCTACTCTATTCCTTTCCCATCACACTCTTGCCCTATCTTAAAAGACAGACCAACTCCACCATCAAACCACGAAATCCCGGGTGCCGGTCGGAGGCAAGAAGACATGGACCGCACCTACAAGGGTGGCATCAAGGCCTACTGGAAGAGGAGCGGGTACTACAGCCTCGACGCCGCCGCCGCCCAGCGCCGTCCACCACTCCCCATCGCCGAGCTCGGAGGCGGCGCGCCAGCGTCGGAGGGCCTCCGTCGCCGGCGCCGCGGCCTCTGGCGGCGGTTGCTCCGCCCGCTGCCGCCGCGGCGGTGCCTAGCGCGCCTCCGCGACGCGTACGTCTCGGCCATGCTGCGGCTGGCGTCCTCCTCCGCCGTCGGGTACGGCGCCGGCGCGCCGTACTGCGCCACTGGCCCCGAGGCCTTCGCGCGGCCACGGCAGCTCAAGGAGTACGATGAGAAGGTGCTCGTGGAGGTCTACAGGTCCATACTCGCGCGCGGCGGGCCCCTTGCGGTCGCCGGCGAAGGCGCGCCCGCCACCGCCGTCACCACACTCCGGCTGCCCACGGCCGCCTGATCAGAAAAATGTTTCCTGGTTTCTTTCTCAGGACTTCAACTAGTTACTCATTTTCTCAGAGAAATTACTTTTAACTGAAATTACGTGCGTCCCAAAATCTCTCTTTTTTTCTTTTGATGAAACTACGGTTTCAGTTCTTGCTACTACTTATTAAAGTCTTAATTCTGGATTTACATCTTTGGAATTACCAGTTCAGTAGTGTGACGTGGATAATAAGCTCTGCTTAATAATGCAAGCATAGCTAACTGTTAACCATTAATGACAATGAACAGAAAAATGTGAGAACTAGTACGCTACGGTACACACCTCATGATTTCAGATCCCTATTGAGAGATGAAGTTTCGTCAACAAGCTTTCCTGTTCCTGGCAAGCTGGCAGGATAAGTTATCGTATCTGCTTCTTTAATAAACTAAGCAAAATTAAGCTGATCAGCCCCTCCACTATTGCACATCCGTACATTAAAGATACTTGAAAATTTCTTGACATCAATTTTTATTGTCGCTTTTAGCAAAAAAAGAAAGTAGAAGTATCTCGAAATGGGGAGGAGCGTGCATATACTGATATACCCACCCCTATCTAAAGAAAGAGATGAACATCGGTAGCTTGGCGTGAGTAAGCTTAGCAGGGCCTGATGTTTAGGACAGGGCGAGGCTCGACATTTTATTTTAGCCTAGCAGGGGAGAGGGCACTCGGGTCAGCGTCAAGTGCAACCAGACAAGCGGCGCGAGACAGCAACAGCTACGTACGTACGTCGACTGGTTCGCCACCGTCAAGATTGAGCGGCCGTACGCCGGGCACAGGCACACGGCGCCTATCAGGATTGCCAATTTTTTCCTTGTATCGACAGATCGACTGTCGACTCTTATGGACAGAATTTTCCAGGGACTGTCCACAGTACCGTCCGTCCATGCTACAATATATACACTATTGGACGGCTTCGGAGATAGTCCCAGAGAAAAGGCAAGAAATCGCCGCCGCCACCAGAGACGATACGAGTTCCTCTCCCTTCCTGTATCTCCTCTGGGCATCATAAGCCTGGATCACCATCGGCACGTGGAGCTCCAATACCAACATGTGAGGACTCCTTTTTGACTTAGAATACCGAGGAAGGTTCTATATGTATATTGTACTAGTCTCATATTAGTTGCTAGTACGCATATTTATAACATTATCATCACATCCATATATAATAATATATATATAATAGCGGAAGGTAATTACACAGTAAGACTTTAGAAGCCAAAATAAAGTGTAGCGGAAGATACATAAATCTCGTAGTATGCCTATCATAACCATCAGGCAATTGACAAGGATAAACTCTTAGCAAAACGTATAAGCGAAACCCCCGTATCCTGCGGTATAGAATATGTCATCAGGATTTTTCATTCCTTCACCCACTAAATGTCAACAATAGCAAGATTAAGACTTGTAGTGCATCACAAATATATAATTAAATACAGGTTATGTCAAAACAGAAAGCTACTAGGGTTATTTGTATAAAGCGAATTTGGGTCATGAATATCAACTAATAGATTTGTAAACGGAATTTGTAAGAGCAGTTTTGACCGACTTAAATATATATAACAAATATAAGTAGCATAATAAGTACTAACAGCCCTCCATGATTGTGAGCATCGAATCGTCCCTTGTCAATTCCTGGTATAAAATCTGAAACAAAGACTTTCCAACAAATATATTCAATTCAACCCTTTTGTAAAAATATCAAAACTCTAACTAGTGTAAGTGCACTAAGTCTCACATAACCACGAGCACAACTTATCGAAAAGTTTTACACTCTGTAGAGGCGTATATCTTTACCCACAAGACATGACCGACTCATTTTGTCACTATTTTCATGCTTCCTTTGGCGTGTGACCAAGAGGTCATGACATGAGCATTTACATTACCTAGATCTAACTTTGCACTAGCCTGATGACGACAAACCCTTATTACATCGGCAGAACATATTTGTACAATCACTGTACTCATGATAATCCATCCCTGTCGTATCCCCACTTTTCCCCCATAACAAGGCATACACCGTTGTATCGGCAGGCGTTATTCGCAACACCTCAGTGAAGGCACCCCTTCGAGCAAACCTACCCCGGATTGCCCTTACTACTACAGCCTTCCAATATACAAAACTAGACCCAGATAACTTAATTAGTTAAGGCTATCCCATAATAGCACTCGTGGTTGCACTGATTATCTTGGATTATACAACACTACATTTGGTTCTTAATTCGACCTAGGCGAGAACTCCCCCTATCTATATGCAAGTCCATTCCTCGTACATCCGGCTATTGCCATAACTCGCATGTGTCAAACCATAGTTTTATCTTCATTTTTATACCAAAATTCAGCAACCTTTAACTTATGTCCAAAGTTTTCATGAATAATATATCAGATCATAGTTATCCCATTTCTAAAGAATAACTAAGCAAGTGTGCATATATACATTCAAATATACCCAAATTGACAATATTAGATGTCTAAACCTAACTTAGGGTTGTCAAGGATGTCATGCCAACATTTATTAAGGAAGTTCCATGAAATGAGGGTTATATCTACCAATTACCACAATATAGCTCATTTATTGAAAATAACGCATGCATATATAGATTTGACAAGAGCAATATAACTTAAGTGAAATAGTAGGGTGAACATGGTCAAAGGGGGTGCTTGCCTTTCTCGTCGAATTCTTGAGTAATCGGTATCGACAGTAGCAGATTCTGGAACGTCGGTATCTAAACATAGTTCGATGCAAAGCAACAATAAGAGCCAAAAGAAGTCAATAACATCAAACTTCAAATAAAATTTCAGCAATAGAGGGCTCTGGTTTTATAAGTATTTTTGGAAAGTGGGTTCACAATTTTGATGTTTTTATATACGTTATGGTTGTTTGAATTATGAATTAAGACAAGAATCGTTCTAATTAAACTATAAGTGCAAACTATGTTTAATTTCAATTATTTTATGAGGCATGGTCTCATGGTTTTAGGAGATTTTAGGAGTTGGTTTTACAAAATTTTGAACTTGTTTGCCTCTCGTTAGGTATTCATATTTGAATGTTGTATGCATTGAATATTAACCTAAATAGGATTTTAATTCAAACTATGTCCAAATTCAGTATTTTTGGATAAATAGAGTGATTATGGCCTTGGAAGAATCTAGAAGTAGGTTTCATCAATTTTGGAGTTAGTTTTTAAAAAATTTCAAATAGTGCTTACTCTAGGTTTCATTCAAATTTTTGAATTTAAATTTTGAACAGAAGTCAAACTTTAAATATTTTTGCATAATTGGAAAGTTCATGATTTTATAATAATTCATAAATTGGTTTGAATGAATTTGGAGTTAATTTGCAAAAGTTATAAGCATTTGAATATTAAAGGTTCTGGAAAATGCTCAAAATAAGAAATACGCTTTCTGAGTAGGGAAGGCGCCTTTTCCATTTTTTGGATTTTCCCAATTCTCTCGAAATAGCGCCAGTCACTGATGAGGGGGGCCCACAGGCAATGATCCAAAAAGGGGGAGAGGGCGGCGAGGCCTACCGATGGCGGCTGATCAGTGATGGTGCTCACACTACTACACAAATATACATCACAATCGGTTCTTTTTTATCATCATAGTCGATTCTGGTGGTGACACAAAGTCATGAGACAGATATGAGATGATGCTATTACAGTCGGTTCTCGTCCGATATAGATGAGGAGGTCATCTCTATCGGTTCTTTGAAAGAAGCGATAGAGATGATGAATACCCTCATCTCTATCGGTTCTTGACCGCATCATCTCTATCATTTTCTTGTGAGAACAGACAGAGATGAAGGGGTGTGGTGTGCTATTTTCTAATTCACCTTCCAATCAGCACATATTTAACACAATATGCACATATCACATTCACACAGAAATTACAGACAACATATCACATTCAACATGAACACTTTGTTACAACGAACACATATCACATTCGTTAACAAAATAGAATGCAAACATGCTTAACCATAAGTACACATGCAATCGCATTCAGATATGTAATATTGTTCACATATGGTCTAGTAGGAGCTTTCGGGATCTCTAAACCGTCCGTCCTCCGACAAGCATTCTATCCAGTACCACTGGCATAAGTGGTCTCGTATCTTGTTGAGTGCAGTGCTGTCTACTCTTCTGGGGGATATTTGTATGCTGCAAAATAGAAACGAGTGCTCTAATTTAAGTTTTCAAATTTCTATGTGAAAGGCTAATTGAGTAATAATGCATGTACATATACCTTAGGGAAACGGTCTGAGCCGGCAATCAAGATCACCATGTGTTGCATGACGTACAAACCATGGAGGTCGTCGCTGCCCTGTTGATGACACTGTGAAGAAAGAAAAATAAATTAAGAGACGAAGAAAATATGCCAGAAAATCTAAATCTTATATATGGTAGTCACTTGTACCTTGAAGCGGACATACTCCAGCTTGGAGCTCTTTTTGTCGTCGTGTGTCCATCCTGCTTCGACGTATTCCTTGAAACCCCTATATACATTGGAGAGATGCTGTTGAGTAAAAAAATAATGAACGTAGTTAAATACAGAAAATATTAGATAAGAGTGGTGCACTTACTGCTCCAAAGGAGGCTTGATCGCGTAGGCCGTCGATCTCTTCTCAATCGAATTAAAAGTGTGCACTTTGTTGTCACTCGGAAGGAGCACGAGTAGAACCCAATGGTTGCTTATTAAATGGTATGCAGCGAAGAAAATAAGTTCACATACAGTTTCAGTGCGTAGAAGTAATTGAACGGTGAGGTAGCACTTACTCCTCGTGGTACGGGAGTAGAATGAAGTCCTTCTTCGACTCAACTTGCAATGCCCTCTTGATGTAGGAGGCAACCCATTCCGGTTGAAGCCTAGCCATCGTCGCGGACACAAGCTCAGGGTCGACGAACCCAACTAGTTGTCGATTCGTCACGACTCGCTGCCTCATTGCCCTACAACTCGTATTGAATGTTAAAAAGCGTAATGCAAAATCCTATGCAAGTCAGAAGGTAGTGCAACGCGGTGTGATACTCACAGCGTCCAGGATCGTACAGTGAAAATATCGATGGCTATCAGTTGGTACAGACGGAACAGATCCTCAAAACTAACTGGGAATGTCCCATCCTCGTCACGATGGAAATGTCGCTTTCTGTATCTAACATTGAAGTCGACACGCCGCTCGCTCTCTTTCACTTTGTCAACGTACCATCCATGGAGCTGTCGAGTCCATATGCCTAGAGCATTCAATTTGCTGGAAGGCAGAAGAAGCTTTCCATGTACGTAGGCCTTAAATTCATAAGGCTTCTCTGTGGTCTGTGTCGGTTGTCCTTTCTGGGCCGAAGGAGTCTCCGAGGCCGGGGCAGTGGGATTTTCATGTACTTGAGGGGGCGATGTGGCCTTTGTGAGCCTTGCCTTTTTAGCAGAGGCCTCCAATGATTCTGTGGTTGTCGTGCTAGTCCTTTTATGCACCAGCTCTGTACTTTGTGCAGGACTCGTCACTGTCGTGGGAGCAGGCGCAGGTGCGGTAGGAACCTGCAAAGCACGCGCATAATTAAGTAACTTATTGCAATACTACTGGAATGGTACAGCAGGTGCGAGGTTTTTTACCTTGACCAGTATGATGCCTGTCGTGGGCGACTTGATGAATGACATCAGCGCTTGCCCGAGAGTGGTGATGTCTTCGTTGGGGGGAACTCGAGCACATGTGATAAGAAGGCTTCGTGGACGTAGTCCACCTGGACCCTCATGTATCCATTCCCCAAAGGCTGACCATGTACCGTGTCGGTCTCCTTGCATGGAAATGCAATCCCGCTTGCAGCCTCAAAAGGAAATCCGTCTTCCGTCAGGGTGAGCTGACACTTGGTAGGCGCCTGCAAAAAATGCGCAACTTGAGAGAAAACATATGAAGTTACCCTCGCACTTTTAAGTTAAGCAAAATTAATTATTACCTTCAATTGGGGACCGGACTTATCATTTTTGCAACCGCGGCTACTTGGTGGGGGCACAGGTTTCTCTACGGTAGGCGGGGGCATCTGGCTCTGACTCTGGGAGATCATCGCCATCATCTCAGCCCTCAGGCGCTCCTCACGTGCCATCATGTCCACCCTCATCTCCTCCTCACGTGCCGTCATCTCCCCCCTCATCTCCTCCTCACGTACCGTCATCTCCCCCCTCATCTCCTCCTTGATCTCCTCCCTCAGCTGCTCCCTAGCATGTCCTTGAGGCGCTCCGCGCGTGCTTCCCATGATCTTGATCTGCTACTCCCAGCGTCATCTTGGAAGTAGGACTTCTTCGTATGCCTCGTCCCTGCGGCAAGTACCCGGCCCTTATGGTCGGGCTTCCCGATCGCAGAGGACAGTATGTCATTTGACCCTTAGCTAAGAAAGGTCCTCTGCTCTTTCCTCTGCGATACCTCCTCCTGCAAGAAGCGAGTACGAATTAGATCTGAAATACGACAAGAATGGTTGACTGCAATGTACTAAGTTTGATATCTTACGATGGTGGAGATGACTTGCGCGGTAACGGGGTTTGCAACTACCAGTTGCCCATCCGCAGTTTTGAAGGACCATGTGGAGTCCATCCATGTTTGTGATGAGTATTTGACTTTATTTGAGCAAGGTGTGCTCAAGTTTGAGTTTGATTTGGATTATTTTTCAAGCTAGAGCAATTTGAGTTACTGGTTGGAGACCAGTCGTCCGACCTCAGTGGTGGGTCGTCCGACCCGAGTGGTCGGGGCTTTGGTGGTTGGAGACCGGTCGTCCGACTCAGTGGTCGGTCGTCCGACTGAGTGGTCGGGGCTTTGGCTGTGTTGCAGACCAGTCGTCCGACCCCGAGTGGTTGGGTCGTCCGACTCCAAGTGGTTGAGACTAGTGGTCAGACCTCGAGTGGTCGGGATGGAGACCAGTGGTCAGACTATGGTTGGTCGGGATGGAGACCAGTGGTCAGACCATGGTTGGTCGGGGTTTATGCTAGTCAGCATAGTGTATATCTTTCTGTTGAGATGGATATGTGTTGTTGGACATTGCTATGTGATGTGGTTTCCTTGTCTATGATGGTTGCAGGACTTTGGAGCTAGGTCATGGTGAGGCGAAGGGGATCAGGACTAGGCTGGGAGAGCTGAGGTCCAGATGATCAAGGTGTCGCCAAAGATGACTGAGGCCAGGGAGTAGCTGCAAGCCGAGAAGACAAAGGAATGGATGAGATGCTAACTTGGAGTGCTCGATCTAGGAGGACCGTTGGATCGCGGTCGGGAAGATAGAGTAGCGGGTCAAGTTAGTGTGAGTTGAAAAGCGTGCAAAACCCGTTGTGTTGTTGGGTTTCGGGTGAGCCCATGCATAGCTTTGTGAGTGGGTAAAATCTCAGCCCTTGATGGAGTGCTCTAGGGTTTAGAAGCTCATCCAAGGGTGGTAGGTGTTCCAAGCCTGCTATGAATAGACAGGGAGAGGGGTGTCTCCTTGGGGGTGAGCAGGTGAGGAAAGTCTACGTGAGTAGTTGAGAGTTGTTGAGAGTGCGGTGTAAGGATCAAATCCGACTCTTGGATGTTGGCTTAGGATTGAAGCGAGAACATCCAAAGGTGGGAATTGATCCCAAGTCACTATAAATAGAGGGTAGGGCAGCCTCCCCTCGTGAAGGTTTTGAAGGTTACGAGGTTTTTCTTTGCTCGTTTGAGTTTTGCCCACTTTGTTGTGAGGCTTTGTAAACCTCCCTTCGAAATGAAATGTTCTTCACTTATATTCTTGTTTCATTTCTCTTACGTATTTACATTCGCACTTAAATTACATTATCTAAATTCGCATTTACTTACTTGCAATTTACTTTACGTAATTTGGATTTGCCTCATCTCCTTCTACATGCTTTTGAGTCCTTTTTGAAATTCATGATTGATGAACTCTTCTCTGGATTGGTGCTTTCAATCATTTAGGCAATCCTTGCGTTCTTGTTGCAAGTTGTAAATCTGTGTTCTTAAAGTGCGTAAGCGTGTGACTTGCGATTCGTTAGTCTTGATTGGCTTCGGTTCTTATTGCCAAGGATGAAAGATTCTTGGATGAATCTTCTATAGATCATATCCCAATCATCTAGGCAATCTACAACCTCTTCTATTCATTTTGGAAGAAACCAATTTACGTGCCTAGTTTTGAGATAGTGTTTCTATCTGTTTGAAGGGTTTTTCTTCGTGTACTTACTTGCTGTGATTTGTGGAGAGTTATCCAAGGATATTCGACCATCAACTCCCACCGACAAGTTAGGGTGAAATCGTGTTCGTGACTCTGTTTTGGGTGTTGCATTTGTTAAAGCGAAAGGGACGGAACCTTGGTATCAATTCCTTCGATTGATGGTGAAATAGGTTCTGACATCCTTAGGGAGGTGCACACCAAGTTTCACTATTTTTGGATCGGTAGATCAAAAGTTACATCGATTTTGTTTTTAAGATCGTGCTGATTTTCTTGTTCATCCGACCGGTATTGTTCATCCGACCTCTGTAGGTCGGACGTCATTATTCATCGGTCGGAGGTACTATTCATCTAAGCACTATTCACCCGATCTTGTTCATCCGACCTCCGCGGTCGGGCGTCTTGTTCGTCCGGTCGGGATCTTTATTCACCAATCTTCATTCATCCGATCACTTTCGGTCGGGAGTCTTGTTCATCCGACCACTTCGGTCGGGAGTCTTGTTCATCCGACCCGATCTTGACGACCGATTCGCGATCTTATTCATCCGACGAGCTACCCGACCGGTCTGCGCTTTTCTTGTTCATCCGACCTTAAGCGGTCGAGCCTCATTCATGAATTTGCACGATCGATGGTTGATTCTTTCTTTACGGTTTTTGGTGGGTGAATTCTAGGGGAGAATTTATTGAAAATTTTATTTGGCTCCTATTCACCCCCTCTAGTCGCCTTTTCGATCTTTCAATTGGTATCGAGCAGTTCTGCTCTTTCTAGATCTTGACCGGTCTCAAGAGCCATGGCGATGGACAAGTATTCCACCAAGCCTCCTATTTTCTCTGGAGTTGATTTTCCTTTTGGAAATCTCGGATGGAGTCGTACATCACGCCCGTGGCTTCGATATGGCGAAGGTGAAGCTCCGTATGAGGTTCCTGGCGATGAGAACGTCACTACGGCAATATGGTGACGTTGAGGCGAATGCTAAGGCAAGGAACATCCTCATACAGGTCTTAGCCGCATGAGTATGACGGATTTCTCACTTTCGTTACGCTCATGAGATTTGGGTGACCCTCGATGCTTACCATGAGGGTACTACCCAAATCAAGGCGGTTCGACAGGACCAATTCAAGCGTGAGTTCAACAAGTTTGAACAACGCGCTGGTGAGAATCTTGACGAGTGCTTTGGTCGGTTTACAAAGATTACGGCGACCTCCGGCGATCGGTTGCATATACGACTCGGATAATGCTCGACATTTCTTGGCGCACTCGATCTTCGTGTTTGGGAAATGAAAGTGACCACCATCAAGGACACCACCGACCTCTCGACCTTGACTCTTGGCGGGCTTTATTCCGCCTCAAGACTCATGAGATCGGCGTCGTCTCGCGGAAGACGAAGTCTCGATCGATGGCTTTGGTCACCGATCCCATTGGATCCTCTCTTTCGATTCTTACATTGGTTTCTCTCTCTCCACCTGTGCGAGCTAGCGATGACCAAGCTGGAAAAATTTCGAGAAAATGAGCTTGCTCTTCTTGCTCATAAATTTTCATATGCATACAAGAGAGAGAGAGAGGAAGAGAGGTGGGATGATCACTGTTTAGTGTGGTGGCCCCAACCACATTCGAGTAAACCGTCCCAAGTGGAGAAGGGCAAAAGCGAACAAAGCGGTTCGAGCAAGAACGACTACACCGATAAGAACCGCAACAAGAAGCCTCCGGTTCGCGAGCGGTAGCGTGAAAAGAAGTACCGCAACTTCTCTAAGAACAAGAAGCTCTTCCACGGCGTCCTCGCCGCGGCAGCGACATCAACCTCTCCGACACGGAGACATGGAGCGACGAAGGCGAGGATGATCCGCAAGAGAAGAAGGCGGCGATGACTTCTCGGCATGTGCTTCATGGCGACGCCAGCGGCATCGGCGACTCAGTGTCAAATGACTCGGACGAGGTACCCACCTCTGACGAATTAAATCGCATACGTAAATTAGGCAAGTTTCATGCTAAGGCTAGGTCGAGGTGTTACGAGTTAGAAAAGGAAGTAGGTACCTTGACTCGGAGTTAGCTTCACTTAGATCTTCTCCCCCGAGTCACCGATGTTGTGTTCTCTCGTGATCTTTGTTCTTGTGGAGTTGGAGAACCTAAGGACCATACATGATAGTGTGCTTGCTTGAACTTGATGGTCTTAGGAGGAAGAATGCTAGCACTAGTTCTATTGATGATATTCTGTTGAGGCTAGTTTTCTTCATGCTCACTCTACTCCTTCTTGTGCTAATTGCCTAAATTGCTTGCTTGAAATTGATGCCATGAGCACTCACCTTAAGAAGCTTTCTTCTAGAAATGATGAACTTGAATTGCATGCTTCTAAGGATCCGGTCGGCTCATGTGAGGGCTGTAAGCAACTAAAACTTGACAATAATGCTTTAAATGTCAAGTGTGCTAAACTTGCTAAGGACTTACTAGATAACTCACAAGAAAGTTGTTTGCGATGTTCTGTGATTGAGGCGGACTTGGATAAAATCCATGTCGAGCTTAGGAAGAAATTAGAAGACCAAGCCCATAGAATTAGAAATGCATCTTGCGTTTCTTGTGAGGCCCTCAAGATTGAGGCAGCCGTGCTGAGGGAGAAAAATGCACGTGCTGAGAGAGCTCATCTTTCTGGTTCTTCTTCTTGTTCTTCCCCCTGCTCTTCTTGTGCCTCTTTCTTTCGAGATTGCCAGTATCTTATGAGCACTCTCGAGAAGTTTGTAGGAGGCAAGAAGAAGCTCAATCTTATTCTAGACCAATCCAAGATTAGTAGATTCAATCAAGGTCTAGGATTTGATCCCTTAGAGCACGCTCGGGCGCATCCTCCCACCATTGTGCGCGGCTCCAGGAGTGGTGAGATTGTGGTAGCTCCCAGAGTGAGCACCACCGTGTTTAGGTCTGCTGGGATTGTCCATAGGACTTCTGACCAGAAGGGTGTTACCCTGTTTACGTCTCTAGCAAGGCGAAGTACACATGCACCTTCAGTAAGAAGGATGGTCACCTAGTAGATTTCTGCTTCAGGCGCGCCAAGATCACTTGGCGTGAGCGTGTTGCTGCTCTTAGGGGTATTGAGGGTCATCCCCAGACTTTGAGTGCTCTTAAGACACACACTGCTTCTAGACAGGTTAGAGAGTCGCCTGTTTTTGGGCGGCCGGGACTCGGTTTTCATCTTTGGTTCTTGAGTTTTAGTCTTGGAGCTGTTCGTAGTCGGATCTTTCCGCCGTCCTCTTGATATTCCTCGTTCTTCCCATCGAGGTAGATATCGGTGGCGTGAGGTGTTTTCTCGGTAGGAGATCGAGCGACCTTCTTGGGATGGTCGGCTTTTGCACCACGGCATGCCAACCCGATTTGACTCATAGATCATCTACTAGAGTTGCTCTTGATCTTGTTAAGTCTAAGCGTCGAGAGATACTCGAGTCCAGTCTTCTTCTGTGACTGGCACTCTGAGGCGTCGTGTGGTTCAGTATTGGGTTCCCAAGTCTTCACTCTACCCCAGTCCTGAGTCATCTTTCTCTCTTGTGTCGTGTGGTTCAGTATTGGGTTCCCAAGTCTTCACTCTACCCCAGTCCTGAGTCATCTTTCTCTCTTGTGTCTTGATCAGGTTGGTCGGATGGGGAAGGGAGATGTTTGGATTGTTGACTCCGGTTGTTCTCGTCATATGACCGGAGATTCTCGATGGTTCTCTTCCCTAGTCCGAGCCCCCGGTGATGAGTTAATCACTTTTAGGGATGCATCTTCAGGTAGAGTCATCGCTAAAGGTACCATCTGCATTAACCAAAATTTCATTCTTAAAGATGTTACCTTAGTAAGTAAGCTGCAATACAATCTGCTCTCTGTTTCTCAGCTTATCGATGACTCTTTCGAGGTAAGCTTCAAGAGTAATGCTGTAGAATCATTGATTCATCGGGAGGGTTAGTTTTGGGATTTCTAGATTTGGGAGAGTCTTTCGTGCTGATTTTTACGCTTCTTTGGAGACCCTCTTCGATGTTTGATTGCTTACGAGTCCGTGATCTCTCCTTCGGCATAGGAGACTTGGTCACATTGGTTTTGATCATTTGACCCAAGTTAGCGACCACGATCTCATTCGGGTTTGCCCAAACTCAAGATGGTCAAAGACTTAGTTTGCTCTCCTTGCCGACATGGCAAGATGGTTCTTGCTTCTCATCCTCCGATCACCATAGTGATAAGCGATGCACCGGGACAGCTTTTACATATGGACCTTTGTTGGTCCAACTAGAGTGCGATCAACGGGAGGAAGTGGTATGTTCTTGTCATCGTTGATGATTTTCTAGATACTCTTGGGTATTTTTCATGGCCTCAAAGGATGAGACTTTTCTCACTTGAGTGCAGTCGGTAGGTTGTCTATTGAGCTCCCAGGTGCATTACGAGCTATCTGCGAGTGATAATGGCACGGAGTTCAAGAATTCCTACTTTGAGAGTTTTTGTGTGGAGTCGGTTTAGAGCATCAGTTCTCTTCTCCTCGCCCCTCGTGAGAATGGCATAGTGGAAAGGAAGAACAGGACCACTGGTTGAGATGGCTAGGATGATGCTAGATGAGTCTGATACTCTAGGAATTTTTAATGAGGCTATAGCTCTTGCTTGCCATGTTTCTAATCGCGTGTTTTTGAGAGCACATTTGCATCGCACTTCTTATGAGTTTGAGGTATGGCGAAAGCCCGGTGTGTCTCATTTTCGCGTTTTGGTTGCAAGTGTTTTATCTTGAAGTCAGTAACCTAGATAAGTTTGAGTCTCGCTCTTACGATGGCATCTTTCTAGGTTACTCGTCTTCTTCTCGTAGCTATAAGTGCAGGTGTTGATGCGCATAGGATCATAGAGACACGTGATGTGACCTTTGATGAGGCTAGCCCAGAGCTAGACACGATGTTTGAGCTCTTCTTCTTCCTCCAAGACCATTTTTGTAGAGGATGAGGATGATGGAGATGATGGTGTTCCACGATCCAGTCCCTCTACACACGAGGTGCCTCTGTTTCCATTTCGCACCTCGGGAGACCACCTTTGTCTTCGGCTCTCCTTGGCCGAGTGGCTCTGTTCCTATCTCTTACATTCAAGAGGTAGAGGCCATACGCTCTGGACCTCCCGTCATATTCGAGGCGTCATCCTTCCGATCGGATGATTGGCGATTTGTTCGAGCGTGTCACTCGCTCAAGAGCAGTCCATCCTCCTACGTCTTCACTCTGCCTTTGTTGCCTCCTTTGGTAGAAGGATATTTCTCATGCATTATCCGATGAGTCGTGGATTAATGCTATGCATGAGAACTTGAGAACTTTGAGAGGAACAAAGTCGGCGACTTGTAGAGCGCCCATCTGGTCATAATGTCATTGGGACCAAGTGGGTGTTCAAAACAAGCAGTGAGGATGGGGTTGTCATTCGCAACAAGGCTAGGCTAGTTGCAGGGGCTTTTCTCGAGTTGAGGGTCTTGACTTTGAGAGACCTTTGCCCTGTAGCTAGGCTAGAGGCTATTAGGATCTGCTTGCATTTTACGCATCCAGGGGCTTCAAGCTCTATCAAATGGATGTCAAGAGTGCATTTCTCAATGGCTATATTGAGGAAGAGGTTTATGTCAAACAACCTCCGAGATTTGAGAACCCCAAGTTTCAGTCATGTTTTCAAGCTTTCCAAAGCTCTGTATGGACTCAAGCGAGCCCCAGAGCATGGTATGAGAGGCTCAAGTCTTATCTTCTCACCATGACTTTAAAATGGGCATAGTAGACAAAACTCTGTTCATCGGACACCATGAGTCTCATTTTCTTCTTGTCCAGTTATGTGGGCGATATCATTTTGGTGGATCCTCTCATTCTCTTGTCTCTCGGTTTTACGATGTGATGAGTCTGAGTTTGAGATGAGTATGATGGGCGAGTTGAGCTACTTTCTTGGCTTCCAAATCAAGCGGACTCGGGAGGTACTTTCTTGCATCAAGGTAAATATACGTGACCTCCGAGGTGCTTGACATGTCGATGGGAAGCCGGTGATGACTCCTATGGCCACCACTGCTGTTCTCGAGCCGATGAGGATGGTGAGCCTGCTTGATCAAAGCGAGTTTGAGTATGATCGGCTCCCTTTGTACCTCACCGCTTCGAGGCCGGACATACATTTTGCTGTGTGTCTGTGCGCTCGATTTCAAGCTTCTCCTCGCGCCTCTCACCGCCAGGCGGTCAAGCGCATCTTCAGGTACCTTCGTGCCACCACTGATTATGGTATTTGGTACTCTTCTTCTTCTTGTCTATCTCTTAGAGCCTTTTCCGATGCCGACTTTCTTCGGGTGTAGGATAGATAGGAAGAGCACTTCTGGCACTTGCCAATTCATTGGCACTTCTCTTGTTTCTTGGTCATCTAGGAAGCGATGCAGGGTTGCGATCCACCACCGAGGCGAGTATGTTGTTGCTGACCGATTCTTTGTAGCAGTGCTCTGGATGAGATCGACCTTGCGGGACTATGGGTTAGAGATAGAGAGTGTGCCACTTTTACGTGACAACACTTGACTATTTGCATTGCTAAAAACCCAGTGCAACATTCCGGACCAAGCACATTGATATTAGATATCACTTCCTTAGAGACCATGTGGAGAAGGGTGATATCGCGCTTGATTCATAGAGTGACCTTGATTAGCGATATCTTTACCAAGCCTTTGGATAGCTCAGCATTTGTTGCCTTGAGGAGTGAGCTTGGAGTCGTGAGCCCTTACGGCTTTTCGTGAGGGGGAGCTGGTTTGTATATTATGTACTATATATTTTCTTCCAGCATTTCCTTTCTTCTTCTGGTGACTTTGGGCTTGTTTTCTTAAGTTGAGTTCACTCACTTAGACTTCTGGCATGCCTCGCATGGACCTCTTATCTTGTGCTTTATGTTGCTATCATGCGTGATTAGCTGTTCTCTCTTCTCTCTAGGTTGAGTTCCCTCACAGTCTTTTAAGTCTAGCAGGTTTTGGACCTCCTGGGTAGACAGGGTCTGTGTGCACTCCTTAGTTGGGATCTAGAGTCAGCTTCCCTATGTCAGTCATTTGGGAAGATAAGAGCGAGTCTAAGCTGTAATGAGTTTCTTATATCTTTTCTATGCTCTATAGCCATCCAGTTCTGCAGTTTCTCGATCTCTTCTCCTCATTCTATTTTTCTGGTTATTATTGAGTTCATTCGGGTTTTCTTTTTGCCTAATCTTGATAATAACCCAATTTTAACCAGTTTTAAGATTAAAATTGATTCAATTGTTGAGGGGGAGTTTGAGAATCTGTTCATGCATTGCATTTAGACTGCATTTTTCGTTTTATGAGCTTTGTCTATTATGCATTTGACTCAATCTTCGTGAAATACATCATGCTATATCTTCCGAAGAAAATCACTAGCTTAGATATGTCCAAGTTCATTTATCAAGCTAATGTTCATTGAAATCTGAAAAACTTAAAAGCTTTAAATGAAAACTTGATGAAACATGTTGCTTTTACTTGCTAAGTTTCTTCTCTAAGAGCTTTTACCATGAATTGTGAAATTTTGGAATTCTCTAGAGTCCCTATAGCAACTTGGGTGAAATTTGCTTGATCCATATTTGAGTCCTTCAGAATTGCTCATATGTGCTAAATTAAGAAAAATTTGACTCTCTTTTGTGCAAAATTGAACTCAACACTATATATTCTCAAGGCGCCTCCCATTGCACTTGGGATGAACTTGGAATATATCGTGTATGACCAAGATCATTCTCTTAAGAGTTACTCTTGAGATGATCGAAAATGGCTTGAGTCAATCAACAAAAAAAAATGCAAATATCAAACACATAAGTGGGTAAAGAATGCAAATAATGTCAAACATTTGCACCCCGCTATGTTTTTCGAAGTCTTAAAGAAAATTTGCATAAATTGAAAAATGGGCTCGAAGGACCTAATATGCACTTCAAATTTCCCCAAAGTGTTGAGTAGGTTGAACTCTAGGTTTTCCATTTGATCCCTGAGTGGTTTTGCTTCTAGTTTTGAAACTTTGCTAAGTTTTGCACTTGTCAAATCTTGCTAAAAATGATACATCTTCAAAACTTAGCTTATGAGCAAAATTTGTTATTTGCACTTGGACATGTCTTAGTTTGGTCATAATCTGAGATTAATAAGCTTGGTGTCATATCTTGTCATTATGATCATTTGGATAATCTTCAAAGCTCCCTTAGGTTGCATTTCATGCATACATAAAAGAGGGAGAAAATTCTATTTTGATGCCTATATTGCCAAAAGGGGGAGAAAATGTAGAAAAGGCATCATTTAAAATGTAGAAAAGGAGGAGATAGAAATGTGAAAGCTTGTTGGTTCTTATGATTTTTGTAAATCTTTGCTATCTCTTATGGATCATAATCACATTTGACACTTATGATTGGTTTTAGAGCTTTTGTTGAAAACTTGCTCTTTTCATGGTCTTGCTCTAAATTCTTTCGCCAACTTGGTCATAATTTTATATCTTTCTCTGGACCAAGTTTGGCTTTGCAATCAAATTGCTTTCTTCTTCTCTCATTCAAACTCAAATTTATGCCTTTTGTGTGGTTTGTCAATATACTCATCAAGGGGGAGATTGAAGGACCATGTGGAGGTCCATCCATGTTTGTGATGAGTATTTGACTTTATTTGAGCAAGGTGTGCTCAAGTTTGAGTTTGATTTGGATTGTTTTTCAAGCTAGAGCAATTTGAGTTACTGGTTGGAGACCAGTCGTCCGACCTCGAGTGGTCGGGTCGTCCGACCTGAGTGGTCGGGGCTTTGGCCGGTTGGAGACCAGTCGTCCGACTCCGAGTGGTCGGGTCGTCCGACCTGAGTGGTCGGGGCTTTGGCTGTGTTGCAGACCAGTCGTCCGACCCCGAGTGGTTGGGTCGTCCGACTCCGAGTGGTTGAGACTAGTGGTCAGACCTCGAGTGGTCGGGATGGAGACCAGTGGTTAGACCATGGTTGGTCGGGATGGAGACCAGTGGTCAGACCATGGTTGGTCGGGGTTTATGCTGGTCAGCATAGTGTATATCTTTCTGTTGAGATGGATATGTGTTGTTGGACATTGCTATGTGATGTGGTTTCCTTGTCTATGATGGTTGCAGGACTTTGGAGCTAGGTCATGGTGAGGCGAAGGGGATCAGGACTAGGCTGGGAGAGCTGAGGTCCAGATGATCAAGGTGTCGCCAAAGATGGTGAGGCAGGGAGTAGCCGCAAGCCGAGAAGACAAAGGAATGGATGAGATGCTAACTTGGAGCTACTCTGATCTAGGAGGACCGTTGGATCGCGGTCAGGAAGATAGAGTAGCGGGTCAAGTTAGTGTGAGTTGAAAAGCGTGCAAAACCCGTTGGTTGTTGGGTTTCGGGTGAGCCCATGCATAGCTTTGTGAGTGGGTAAAATCTCACCCTTGATGGAGTGCTCTAGGGTTTAGAAGCTCATCCAAGGGTGGTAGGTGTTCCAAGCCTGCTATGAATAGGCAGGAGAGGGTGTCTCCTTGGGGGTGGCGGTGAGGAAAGTCTACGTGAGTAGTTGAGAGTTGTTGAGAGTGGCGGTGTAAGGATCAAATCCGACTCTTGGATGTTGGCTTAGGATTGAGCAGAACATCCAAAGGTGGAATTGATCCCAAGTCACTATAAATAGAGGGTAGGGCAGCCTCCCCTCTGTGAAGGTTTTGAAGGTTACGAGGTTTTCTTTGCTCGTTTGAGTTTTGCCCACTTTGTTGTGAGGCTTTGTAAACCTCCCTTCCGAAATGAAATGTTCTTCACTTATATTCTTGTTTCATTTCTCTTACGTATTTACATTACGCACTTAAATTACATTATCTAAATTCGCATTTACTTACTTGCAATTTACTTTACGTAATTTGGATTTGCCTCATCTCCTTCTACATGCTTTTGAGTCCTTTTGAAATTCATGATTGATGAACTCTTCTCTGGATTGGTGCTTTCAATCATTTAGGCAATCCTTGCGTTCTTGTTGCAAGTTGTAAATCTGTGTTCTTAAAGTGCGTAAGCGTGTGACTTGCGATTCGTTAGTCTTGATTGGCTTACGGTTCTTATTGCCAAGGATGAAAGATTCTGGATGAATCTTCTATAGATCATATCCCAATCATCTAGGCAATCTACAACCTCTTCTATTGATTTTGGAAGAAACCAATTTACGTGCCTAGTTTTGGATAGTGTTTCTATCTGTTTGAAGGGTTTTTCTTCGTGTACTTACTTGCTGTGATTTGTGGAGAGTTATCCAAGGATATTCGACCATCAACTCCCACCGACAAGTTAGGGGTGAAATCTGTGTTCGTGACTCTGTTTTGGGTGTTGCATTTGTTAAAGCGAAAAGGGACGGAACCTTGGTATCAATTCCTTCGATTGATGGTGAAATAGGTTCTGACATCCTTAGGGAGGTGCACACCAAGTTTCACTGTTTTTGGATCACCGATCAAAAGTTACATCGATTTACATTTTTAAGATCGTGCTGATTTTCTGTTCATCCGACCGGTATTGTTCATCCGACCTCTGTAGGTCGGACGTCTTATTCATCGGTAGGGAGGTCTTGTTCATCGAGCACTATTCACCCGAGTCTTGTTCATCCGACCTCCGCATGGTCGGGCGTCTTGTTCGTCCGGTCGGATCTTCATTCACCGAGTATTGTTCATCCGACCACCGGTCGGAGAATCTTGTTCATCCGACCACTTCGGTCGGGAGTCTTGTTCATCCGACCCGATCTTGGCGACCGATTCGCGATCTTATTCATCCGACCGATCGCGATTTTCTTGTTCATCCGACCTTAAGCGGTGGAGCCTGCATTCATGAATTTGCACGATCGATGGTTCAGTTCTTTCTTTCTGGTTTTTTGGTGGATTGAATTCTAGGGGGAGAATTTATTCGAAAATTTTATTTGGCTCCTATTCACCCCCCTCTAGTCGCCTTTTCGATCTTTCAAGTTTTCTTTGTCCTCGCTAATATCGACTTGTGCTGCTGGATGTACCCTGCAACCTCTGCGCTGTGCTGCAAGACAGTCAGATGCGCTTTGCAATACATATCAAACCGTGGCCTCGTTAGTTTCGACCCAACGGTTCCTTTGCCAGCAAGTCGCCCTCATGGCGAGATAGAGGAACACCGATTGCTTGTCTTTTCCCGAGATAATCCACGCAGAACTCAATAACCTCTTCAGCACCATAACCTTTGACAATACTACCCTCAGGCTTCGACCGATTCCTCACGTAGGATTTTAATATACCCATGTACCTCTCGAACGGATACATATAACGTAGGAATGCCGGTCCACATATCTTAATCTCTCTGACGAGGTGAACAACAAGGTGGACCATGACGTCGAAGAATGATGGTGGGAAATGCATCTCAAGCTGACATAGAGTCTGCACCACCTCACTTTGTAAGTTGTCTAGCATATAAGGGTCAATAACTTTGCAGGAGATCGCATTGAAGAAATAACAGAGCTTCGTGATTGCAAATCTGACATCCTCTGGTAGAATATTTCTGATTGCAACTGGGAGCATTTGGGTCATCAAGACATGGCAGTCATGGTACTTCATGCCCACCAACTTCAAATCATCCATGGACACAAGTTTCTTAATTTTTGCAGAGTAGCCCGATGGAACTTTAATACCTTCGAGACACTTGCAGAGGTCTTCTTTCTCCTTCTTGGATAGCGTGTAGCATGCAGTAGGGATGTACGGACTTTTTCCATCCTCTTCGATCACTGCAAGCCCGGGCCTGATTCCCATGTAAGCCATGTCGCAACGAGCATTCACACCATCCTTGGTCTTCCCAGGTATGTTCAGCAGGATACCAACCAAATTATTGCAGACATTCTTCTCAACGTGCATGACATCAATACAATGTCGGACATCTAACTCCTTCCAATACGGTAAGTCCCAAAATATGGATCTCTTCTTCCAAATGCTCCTAGGACGAACAGATTTACGGCTCTTTCCGTACTGAAGTTCAATATCCTCCACACGTGAATATACTTGCCTTCCACTCACAGGCTGTGGGGCCAAACGGACTTCCCTCTTCCCATCAAATTTGTCATCCGTCTTACGGTATCGATGACTTCGAGGTAGAAACCTACGGTGACCCATATACACAGTTTTCTTGGAATTCGGCAGCCATAGGCTCTCAGTCTCCTCTTCACAAATAGGACACGCTTTGACTCCTTTGGTACTGTAGCCCGCCAAATTACCAAGGGCCGAAAAATCATTTATGGTGCAAAATACCATAGCCCGCAGGGTGAAATGCTCTCTTTTGTACGCATCCCATACCACGACCCCCTCATTCCACAATTTGACCAAATCCTCGATTAGTGGTGCAAAGTAGACATCAATATCATTTCCCGGCTGTTTGGGTCCCGAGATTAGCAACGACATCATGATATACTTCCGCTTCATGCACAACCAAGGAGGGAGGTTGTAGATACACAACTGAACTGGCCACGTGCTATGACAACTGCTCATGTTACCAAATGGATTCATTCCATCGGTACTCAACCCAAATCTTATGTTCCTCATTTAGGCACCAAACTCCTCATGTTTCCAATCGATGTTTCTCCATTGAGCCGAATCAGCAGGGTGTCTCATCTTACCATCTTCCTTTCGAGACTCATAATGCCAACACAACAATTTTGCCTCTCTGGGATTTGCAAACAACCGCTCCAGACGGGGAATGATGGGCAAGTACCACAATACCTTGGTCGGTGCACCTTTACTGACCTCTTCACCGTCGTTGCCTCGGCTCTTACGCTTCTTGTCATTACGCTTCTCCTTTTGTTTGTACCGGGGCACATCGCAAACTGGACAAACATGCAGCTCCTGATGTGCGTTACGGTACAAGATGCAATCGTTCGGATATGCATGTATCCTTTCTATTTCCATTCCCATGAGACATAGTAGCTTCTTCGCTTCATAAATGCTTGTTGGCAACTCGTTTCCCTCCGAAAGCAGATCCGATAGAAGAACTAGAAGTGCATTGGAACTTGTATCTGTCCAACGGTGTTTTGCCTTCAGTTCGAACAATGTAAGGACTGAACCCAACTTAGTGTATTCTGCTTTGCAACCTGCGAACAATGGTTTCGCATCGTCTTCTATCAAGCTTTTAAACTTTTCAAACTCTCTTTCCGTGAAATTACCCTCCACATCCCGCAACATTTGCTCCAAATTCTCCTCGTCAAACATATCAGGCTGCAACTCATCATCCGGTTCCACCGTGTCTTCATTGCATACCGGCAGGGTACTACCTGTCTCCCCGTGATGGATCCAACAAGTGTAATTCCTCACGAAGCCACGTCGAATCAGGTGGTCCTCGATTTGAGCTGAGTTGTTAAATCTTCTCAGATTGGTGCAACCAATGCAAGGACAATATATGAAGTTTACACCTCTCCTCACCATGTCCTCTTTGGCGATTTTTTTGAACTCCTTAACACCCCTATGAAATTCAGCACTCACACGACTTTTGTCATACATCCATTCCTTACGGTTCATCTGCAATTAAAATCCACACAATAAATTAAGGAAAAACTAGAGCGACGGCAAGCTAGCTATTTGAAATATTGAGACATCATTTCAGTTAATATTACCTTTGCAAAATAGAGGACAAGTTCCTGCAAGATATATAAAATGTGTTCTCCCGATCGATACCTAGATTCTTCCCTGGTTTACAGCTTCCAATTCCCTAGATAGGAGCCATACATTTTTAACATCAATAATGATATCAAACAATCTAATTGTATAGTGCAGTAGCTTACAAATCTTTTGACTACAATGAAACAAATTAAACAAGGTTACCAACGATGACTCCTAATCTCTAAATAGGTTTGGTCCTAATCCCATTCGAGGATATGTGGTTCAAACAAGTTCCTAAGCCGTTGTACAACTCCAAAGAAAATTTCGGCAGCATCTCCCCGCTGTTCTCCATATACACGTCTTGACAACAGGTCAAGAGGGGTGTGCATATGGAGAACACTAGGGAGACGCTACCGAAATCTACTCTGAAGTTGTACAACACAGCTCAGGAACTTGCCTGAACCATATATCCTCGAACTGTCCAAAAAACGTGGACAATTCGAGACTGCTCGCTTATAAATATGCCATTTTGTTCGGCATATTTATAAATAAGCATCCTCGAATGGGAGACGTATGTTTCGCAACCTAAACTCTAACATTTATCACATGATAGCAACAATAATTCCATATTAACACGAGAGCACTACAATAATTAAATAGATGTGTGCTTGTCAAATAAAGAGTGTGAAATCTGAAGGCACGTACACAATTCCAGTGCAACCTAAACTTTATTCACGACATATCGAAATTACCTAGTGCAAAATTGAAGGGGTTTAAAGAATTGCTCACAATTTGAAGAAAACCGCAAATGAGGGCAAAAAGAGGGGGAATCTCCTCAAGATAGGGTTTCAAATTTGCCCTCTTAATACCCACCCATGAGGACTTCAAATTTTCTCACTCAAGTATTGCTTCCAACCACACAATATGAGATGTTTTCTCGGGTGACGGCGGAGAAATCTCCTCTGGAGCAACAACAGAGAAGAGTTCAGCGCGAATGCTATATATGACCTAGCGAGGCACATCAGAATCGGTTCTTTTCAAGAAGCGATAGTGATGTGCACGGTCATCACTATCGGTTCTTTTTAGAGAAGTGATAGTGCTGAGCACGTAGATATCAGAATCGGTTCTTTTCGCGAAGCGATAGTGATGTGCACGGTCATCACTACTGGTTCTTTTTATAGAAGCGATAGTGATGATCACGTACACATCACTATCGCTTCTTTTCTTAGAACCGATAGTGATGTATATGCACATCACTATCGCTTCTATCAAAAGAACCGATAGTGATGTGGACGTGATCATCACTATCCCTTCTTTTGTTGGAACCAATAGTGATGACCGTTCACATCCCTATCGCTTTTTAGTTTAGAACCGATAGTGATATGCCCAGTGTACATCACAATCACTTATAATCTCAGAACCGATAGTGATTATTACTAACACCTCTCCGAAGTTATTTATCACAATCGTTTTTTCCTAAAAACTTAAGAACCTACACGGATAAAGCGATAGTGATGTGCCGTTTTGTAGTAGTGTCAGCTGACGGCGAGAAAGGCTAGAGGGGGACCTACAGATGCTAGGGCATGGCTCGCTTACGGCGGAGCATAAGTAGAGTGAGCTCACGACGGAGAGAGACAGTGGTGGTGTCGGTTGTTTAGCCATGAGGGTAGGAGAGCGGTGCTTGAGCTCGGTAACCATGGGGGAAAGCATGAGGGAGCTCTTAGGGTTCCATTTTGGGTCTCACTATGAGGGAGAAGCTCCAAGGTAGTCTGGCGATAGTGACCAGCCGTAGGAAGAAGGAGAAGGCGACGACAGTTCCTCGAGCTTCCGGAGCTGAAATAAAGTAATGGGATCAATTAGTACATGTTCAAGGTGCTTAAGCTAGCTTGAGTTGGAAATTAAGTCACCAAGGCGGCTCAATTTGGCTTTGCCCCTTTCGTGAAGCTTGTCGGTAATGGCGGCCTTGGTGGCATTGCCTTCGGCTTGGAGCTGGGAAAGGGCTCAAGGAGTGTGGTGCAGCCCTCAGGGAGAGCTTGGCCAGCATTAATAGGTGTAGAGGAGGGAGTTCATAACAGGCCCGAGAAGGGGAAGGCTGGCATCAACGCTAATTCGGGGTCCCAATTAGAAATTTCGCTTGTACACATGAACAATAGGGCAGCAGGGAAATGACAAGGGGCTCAGGAGCTTGGCGGAACAGAGGGGATGGTGTGGCACGCACGGTGGCCTAGGCACGGCTTTGGGCGATGACCTTGAGCTTGCTCATACTGTGGCAGGGCATGGGGTAGGCGAAGGCTTGCCGTGCCAGGAGGGGGATGGCGTCGAAGCAGCGTGCGGGCAAGCACAGTGCAGGGCGCAGGTGCTAAGGCTGGGCGCGTGTGGGGAGGTCACACGGAGGCGGGGCACACATGACACGGGCTAGGGCGAGGTAGAGCGCGCTCTGCGCTCGCGTACGCTCATGAGATGGGAGGATGGCCTGGTTGGTGGGGCCGAAGGTGTGGCTGGATCCACTCAGTACAAAAAGAGGGATAGCCGACGGCCAAATTAGGAAAGCGTACCCGTCAGATTTCCGTCTTCCAAAAGGGGACATGGATTTTAAAGAAGATGCTTTCTGTTTTTGGCTTTAATTTTTTTATGTTTTTTGTTTTTCTGCCAAGGTTCTCAAATATTGTTTGAGCTAACGAATAAGGTTAAAAATTCTTGAAACGTTTTGTGTAGGGTCCTAAGGTAACACTTAAGTTCTCATAAAAATTCTAGATCATGATCACACTCGTGCAATTTTATAAAAATCTGACAATGTTGTTGTTCCATATAAGTTCTTCTGTATTTGATTTTTCAGAGGCCCTAAATGAAGTTCAATATTTTTGAAACTTTTTATTTATGGTCCTGGGGTGTTTAAGATGATACCGTTAAAATTTTACAGTATGATCAAGCCTATGCTGTTTTATAAAATTCTTAAAGTGCTCTGTTCTTTTTGAGTTTTTCTGTGTTTGATTTTCTAGAAGCATTAAATGCTTTCAAAAGTCCCTGAAACTTTACAGAGGTGTTTTGGGGACTAATTAGGATTTAAATAAATTTTCTCCGGATTGTATGCTTACTTTAATTTAAAATCCAAAATTTAGAAACCACAATTTGATCAATAAAAATTATTTTCTTAAAAAACAAAAAATCCTAGAAAAATCATAAAATGATGAAAATTCAAATTGGGTCAATCTTCAAGTTACAAATTTTGAATTTTATTTCTCTTGAATTTTGGGCTGCCACACAACTGCTGGCCCGAGTTCGTAGTTGCTCATGCTCAAGACGTCGTCCGCTGCCAGCCTCCTCCTTCAGTAAGCTAGAACCTCAGCAACCCCGCAGTGCCCAAAGATCGCCACAGTGATAGGACCCTCACAAATTTTTGTTGTGCCAAATTGAACAACACGAAATCAATCTAGATGAAATATGATGGTGAAAGAGAGCTTACGATGAGAATGCACTAATCGCTCCCTTTAGGGTGCGTTTGGTTGGGTGAACGAGGAGAAATCTGTTCGGGATGGTTTAGGATAGGTTTTGATACATGTGATTGGTTGAGTGCATGAAATCGTCTTGTACGGAAGGGAGTATATAGATTTCAAGAATATTCTTCCAATATACTTACCATCTGTAACTCCACATTGACCAAACCATCCGGTACGCTGGCTCACTCACGCTCGCTCGCTCGCTGTCCTCACGCTTCACTCGCTCGCTTCACTGGAAAGATCAGACCGATTTTTGCTTCAGACCAAAGAGAGATGCCAAGCTATGCGAGTGGAATTCATCTATATCAGCAGGCAAAACACAATCAAGAAGCTGATCAGCTAGCTAGACAAGCTCTAAAAACTAATTACAGAACAAAACATAGAAACTGCTGTAGCTCTTTGCACCAAAACAGCTATCCTGTCTTGACAGTCCTCTGTAACCATGACTATGGCATGAGCTTCTGTAATATCTCTTGCTTGCAATGCAATCGGCACCAGCCCCTATGGGGATTTTACCCTTAAAAAAATGGTTAGTCAGTGTTCCATGCTTTTCCAAAAGCAAATCAGCACAAATTGTTGAGCATGGTTGGTGGTGCAGCAGTGATATCAGCAAAGTCAGAAGCACTTTGCAGTGTTTACTTCTCGTTCTGATCTCAGCTCCAACTGCTCTTCCATCAAGCTAGCGTGCGGTATGTGCCTTGAATCTTGATGCTGTAACTTAGCCAAGTATCACTCAAAAAAGAAAAACCTTAGCCAAGTATGGTCGGGAACTGATCCAGGAGACTGAATCAAATGCTTCTGAGCGGATGCAATTCCAGATTGTGTACTGGATTGGGTGTCCAGCAATCCTCTTTTCTGCAGAACATTCGAGCAATCGAGTATTCTATCAATGTGAAATTACAATTTCTATAGTACTACCACTAGTGACACAGGTTACCATACCAATATCATCCCTTCAACCAAACATCATCTCGTTCCATCCCTTACCATGCTATTCAGACAACCAAACAAAATCTTATACCATGCCATTCAGGCAACCAAATACCCTCCTTGTACCATCCCATCCATTCTGTATCATCCCATCTCATTCATCCTCCTTCACCTAACCATTAGAAATTTCATGGCACATACAAACTCTCCCCTTGGTTAACTTTCACCCAACCATTAGAAATTTCTTGGCATATACAAACTCTCCACTTGGTTAACTTCTCCAGAGTTTACATTCTCCCGTTTTAGTCTGGTTTTTGAGGGTATTTTTACATATGCCCTATTTCCTCTTTTTGAAGTAGTTTTGCTTATGCTTCTTATCTTTTGATTATCAAAATAAAATAATTACATACTTTCTGCGGGTCCTCCGGTGACTTGTGGTCCACCAACCAGATGATGTTACACCTTGAGATATCGCACTTGATGTTTCCTGTGGCGGCACAACCTAAGGGTGGTCAGCCACGACATGTGTGTACACTGGCCACATAGGCAAGTATCGATGACTTTTCATTTCTAAATAAATAAAATAAATTATGATAGTCCTGTGATATTTCCAAAACCTCTCAAACTGAAGCCCACCACAAGACAGCCAGACCAATTCCAACCCAACCAAACTCACTATAGACACCCTTCTCACTTCTTGATGTAACCTAAAAAATCATCACACGCCTTCATCCTAATTGGCTGCTCCAACGATACACTGGCCATACAGGAGGCGGCCCATGCACGCCACCACCTCCATCGAACCGGAGCTAGGGAAGAAGCAAGGGATAGTGAGATCGTATGGCAGCATGGCTAGAAACGAACAAGATCATGGTGGTGGCGACGGCCTGATCCGACAGTGCCGTGGCCGGGCATGACAAGATATGGCGGTGGCGGTGACCATGGGCGGAGCCAGCCCAAAAGCACAGTGTAGTCTTTCCGGCACCACTCACACCCATCAGTGCAGTAAGTACTCCAGGCCTGAAAGAACCACTAATACCCTTTTGGGCCAGCCCAGGCCAGCCAGAGGCTTGGGCCTGGGTTGGCTCCGTCTCTGGTGGTGACCAGGGTTAAGAATTTCAGTAGCAATTATTTTTCGGAATTTTAGAAATTTTGGTGCAATTTCGGAACGAAATGGCTGTCCAAAAATTTGAAATTTTCGACAAAATTTGACCAAATTCGGAATTTTTAGACAGATTTTGACCAACCGAAATGCAACCGAGATAAAATGATTTCAGAATCCACCGAAATTACTGAATTTCGCCTAAATTCGGAACCGTGGCGGTGACTAGGATGAGGTCGATGTCTAGGGTGCAGTGGTGACTAAAGCAAAGGCCAAAGAGGACATAGGTGGCGAGGAGACTCCTTGAAATGAAACGGGGAAATCAAGAAATTAATTAGGGCTCACCATGGCGGGAGGAAGGGTGGGAAAGGAGATTCTTTGGGATTGACGATGCTGCTAGAAGGTAAGATCTTAGGTAAGACCTTAGGAGATGGAGTGGGAGGCCTCGCCCCATAAATTTTCTTTCCCTGTTACCGTCCATCACAATAGCCAGGGGAAAGTGAAGCCGGGCGAGAAGTTGTTGTGGCACCATCGGAGTTCGCGAGCTCTACGGGCTCAACATAGTGGCCAGGCATATCGATCGTCTGCAACATGGTCTCTCCGGACGCACGTTCGTGTGGCACAGCCACTATGACACCCGCCGGCGCTCGCGCCTCCCCAACCCAATGCCGTGCGCAATTACCAACCGACAGCTCGCCAACGAGACGCGAGAGGCGTACGGGCCGGCGTCGCATACCCACGACGGTGTTCAACTGGGACAGCGCGCGACAGCTACGCCGACTGATTCGCGGCCCTCGAGATTGAGGGGGTGTACGCCGGCACGGTGCTGCTGAACGCCACGACCATCAGGATTGTTTTCTCTGGTAGAGACTTTTTATTGTGGAAACAAGTTTACCAGAAAGAAAGCTAGCTATTTTGTCAAGGGAAAATAATCTGAATGAGTTAAATCTAGTGACAGGCGGTAACAAAATTTTGAGTTGAAGAAAAAACACCTCTTGCAACTTTTTTACCACCAGTACCATTGAAAAGTTCGATCAGCTAGCATAAAATTTTGCATCCTGTTCCCGATGTTGTAAACCCCTTCTCCATGCGCAAACCTTCAGAATATCTCACTACACTAGAAAGCAGTTCTCCAATATTCTCAAAAGATAAAACTTCCATATGAAAGGTAAACCAGCACGTAAATTGTTCGCGTTCAACGAAATCAGATAATAAGAGATGTCCACATAACCATGCATCATATCCTTACATCAAGAAGTGACCACGACATAATAAACCAGCAACGAAGAACAAACTAAGTCCTTGTCCATGAAGGGCTTATTACGTTCTCCCAAAATCTTTATGCTGTTTAATTAGGAGAGCTTAAGATTCAGACAACTTGAAGCTGAAGATGAAGCTCAAGCTCGCCTAGACAGATTATAACACACGTACGCTATACGGTGTCCTTGAGACCAAAATTGACTCTCCAACAGTAGGCGTGGAAATCTGGCCCTCGCCATGGCTGGGGTGCTTGCTAGTCAGATCTGTGTAGGAATTCGTAGTCCCATGAAGGTTCAGAATCGTTGTTCTACAGAAAAGGAACATGATTGAAAAATGCATCAGTAAGTAGCAGAGAATTGTAAATCTGATACCAAAAACTTGCTATGATATATAATATTTTAGTTATCACTTATTACCAAATATTGTTGAATAGTCTTGCTTAAATCTTCTTGGGAGCTGCCATCTAAATTGGGAGCACTAGGAACTGCTGGTTCAGCTACACACTCATGCCCCACTTGAGCTATGGAGTGAATGTCCTTCTGCGCCATGCATCTCCCCATCGCTTCATTTCTCATGTGGACCTTAGGATCAACCATGTTTTCTGTTAGAATAATGGCATAAAAATTATGTAAATGTAATGTATGTTCAGAAAACAAGAACATTTGGAACAATTGAACAATTGTATGTATATATATAGCCAATTAGGTACCTATGCTCATGTTCACTGCTTCAGATGCTTTACTTTGCAACTCAGATGCTTGACTTTGCAACTTTATATAATGGTTTTGCATGCCATTCGCTATCAGAGCTACAGACATAGATCGGGCATTCAAATCGTAGTTCCCCATTGGCATGGTAGCTACAATAACAGGAGGAGGAGGAGGCTGGTGTTTCATGGTAGAAAGCGGCTGCTCTAGCAGGTTACCTTCATGCTGAGAAAGTAAGGGTGCCAAATTGTCGCATTGGGGGTTTAATAATCTCTGTACTGGTTGGCAATGACACATGTGCTGCTTGGACATGTTGGAAGTAATAAAGCCTGCTTGAGGAGTTACATCTCTCTCATGTATAATATGTGCTTGAGGTGGATCTCTTTGATTTGTATTGGCCCTCTGAAGACGAGGTACATCTCTCTTATGTATACCATGTGCTTGAGGTGGATCTCTTTGATTTGTATTGGCCCTCTGAAGACGTCGTTCTTTTTGTTGCAAATTAAACCTATATTTCTGCATATCATGAAACCTGTTTGTTAGGTAACAATGAAAGCATAAAATGGTGCGATCTTTGCAAAAAAAGAAAGAATATGCGTTCTTTTTAAGTCTGTGAAAAGAAGTGAAATTTAATTACCTGAAGGTGGCTGGCAACGTTCTCCCTGGTGAGTGTAGGATCATTCATGTACTGAAGTATTCTCTTCGGCATAGCACCTAACTCACAAAGAAAAGAAAACAGTCCAGCATGAAAAGTTAATATATCTACCCCTTTTAAACTAAAAATAGCATAAGCTAGCGAGATACCGCATTACCTCCGCTGGTGATGAGTCTGTCATGTGCGTCCACAAACTTGCTGTGCAGTTCGTTGGTCCAGACGACCCTCTGCTTCCTCGGCCTCAGCGCCGGTTGCTGTCGCTTCCCACCGGCCTTGCTATTCTGCTCGGCCTCCTGATTCATCGTCTCCATGCTATTCTGCTCCACCGCCTGATTCGTCATCTTCGTCGTCACACGTTCTTGGTTTTTCCTCCTCCTAGTCGCCCTGCTTCCTGATGATGAGAACGTTGTCATCATGGACGCCCGTCCGTTGCTCTCTCCCTCCGATGAGGCCACCGGTGACCTAGATTCCTGCGACATCCGGTTCATGATGGACTGCAGGTAGGTCTCAAGCTCTTCCATGCCTACAGGTGTGGTCAGGGGCCCGTAAGCCCTGACCTTGTTGTTGACGCCATCCATATATATGACTGTAGTTGAAGCGAAAATGTGAAACGTCATGGATGCTCTTTCTACTCACAGATTAAGAGACCGAAAATTTCATTGCGCACAAACCAATAATTAAATTGGCTCAATTAATTCAGCTATCAAGGTAGCAGTATGTATACTGATCAATCTATCTTGAGGCTTATATAAAGCAGTCGATCGCCTATGATTGCAAAACTAATGGTATGTCGGTATTTAATGCATCTTTATTGCCTAGTTTTCAAATTTCACACTTATAAATACAAGATACTTCTATTTATCCCTAAACATTTTTAAAAGGAAATTCATATCCATAGACCACAAGTTATTGATATTGCTTGATTTAAAATAAGTATTCCATCTGTTTGAAAATAAATAATGTTGTTTCAGACATCACCACAGTGATACATATCCGACCATTAGTTTTTCTTGTTACTGCCTCCGTTCATGATTACAGCGCGTATTTTTTGAATTTTCTTATCCATAAATATTAGGCATATTTCATATTCTAATGCAAAATTAGTGTGATTTTCCCCTTATACCCCAAATAAATATCCACCTTTACTTTATATTCTCTACCTGCATGCATTGAATATAGTGCTTAGTGATAATAATTAGGGGTAATCTAGTCATTGTTAATATCTTCTTTGTCTCAGTCGTTGATGGCAAATACATTAATGATGGGACTTCTTTTGCAATAGATTAACTAAACCCTAAATTCAATCATGCTATTTCTTTTGTCTCAGTTGCTGTAAGTTGCTCTGTCTTGTAAAACTGATGGGCAGTGCCCAGTGAAAACTCTTAAACTCTTTAATCCCTATAAGTTGGGTAGAGCCTTCTTTCTAAAAAAAGGTAAATTCAATCAAGCTTTACATCACTTTCTTTTTCCAATTAGTGAAGCAATTTGAGCAAAGTTTAAAACTCTTGCTCTTCAAAGAAAAAATTAGCAGGTTCTATAACCTTCAACCATAACGTATTTACTTCAAACAAGATTTATATCCCTTCCTATTTCCAATTAGCTAGGCGCGCAAGTTAAGAAAAACTCAAAACCGGGAAAAAAGAAAAGGAGAAAAAAGACGGCTAGCAATTAAGCAACTAAACCCTCGCATCAAACCAGCTCTATCTCTTTCTCTATTTCCGATCAAGTTGATCATTGTTTCGAACTCTAATATTCAAAGAAAAGTTGCTAGCGGGGCTCTAAACCCTTAAACCCTAACTTCAAACAAATAATTTTCTTCTTTACTCTGTTTCCAATTTGGCAAGTTAAGCAAAATCTCAGAACTAAAAACTCGTCAAAGGTAGGGCTCTAAACCCTACTCCTTCCGTCCAAGTTTATTAAAGCTCTTTTTTTTAATGGTTTTATCCATAAGTATAAGACATATTTCGTATTTTAATACAAAATTAGTGTGATATTTCCTCTATATATACCCCTAATAAGTCTACGGGAAGAAATACGTCTTATAAATTTGGACAGAGGGAGTAAATCCTAATTAACTTAATTACCATAGAAACGAAGGCGCATCTGGGTGTCGACACGCTTCAAGAGCTCGAGCGTGGCGTCGCGGGGCGCGAATATGTCGACCATCACGGCGTCAAACTCTCCCTTGCGCTCCCGCAGCACTGCCATGGCCGCCGCCGGATGCGAGCAAGTCGTCGCTGCAAAGCAACACAGCACCAACAGAAGAGCTAGCGTACACGTACGATACAAGCCGTGAAAGAAGCAACCTATATATGGACGGAGGCCTGCGGCATACGTTACCTACATAAGCGAACCGGTGAAACGTGCTCTCCAGGGCGTTCCGGTTGGCTGCGTCGCCGACGACGGCGAGCACGCGGGTAGGGTTGCGCTGGAGCATCGGCGACGGAGGGCGCTGGCCGCCGGCGCCTGGGGTGCCCGGCACGACGTCCATGGATGCGTGCGTGGAGCGTCTAGGCCTAAGCTATTAACTTGGGTGGACACGACGCATAGATTAATAAATAAACCGGGGAGAATGGCATGGGATTAGTATCAATAAACCCCCTAGAGAAGAGGGCGTTGGTCAGAAGTCGACAAATCTACCCAAAAGGGCGGTTAATTAGTTGGCCAGGTGCACTCCGTACGTACGGTTGCAAGCTGTCAGCCCTCTCTTAAAAAGATCTTCCGTTATATCTGCAAGATACCGTGTTCTACGCTTCCGGGCCAACCCAACGAAATTTCGTAAAACACACAACAATATTCGATGATCTGATTATTCTGTAGTTTGTATAAATACGATGGGTGAAGCATGCACTTGCATTGCGTACATCCATGAATCGTAAAAGGTCGATCGCTTAATTATGTTTGGGCAATCGGTGACATCTATTTCCTTGACAGACTAAAGATAAAACGTAGATTGGTACAGTCTGTAAACGTGCGTGCGTATCGCGTATTCCTCAGGATAGAAGTACACAGCAATTTAGCTTGGCTCTCAGCTCAAAATGCGGCGCAGCGGGCGCTAGCTACTTACCGGCCGCCCGGCCGAGGTGGAAAGCGTGAGAAAGTTTAGCGCGCGTGCTGTACATATGCCTGCATTCGATCGACCGAGACAGCACGAACGCACGTACGGTATGCGTGGCTGGTACGTGCGTTTCCTGACCGCACGTCCCAAGTGGTTTGCTCTCGGCAACGGCGACGAGCGAGCGGGGCCTCAACATAATTAAGTATGCAATTGGTTTGGATTCGGTTGGAAACTTTTTTTTTTTGTCCGATACGGATAAAGGTGCAATCAGCTCGGATTCGATCGGATATCGTTCTTTTCATATCTTAAACCATATTTTTTATCGGATTCAGATAGTACCGGATACGAATATCGGGCGTGGATTCGAATCGAATACAAAGTGCAATCGATATGCTATTGAATAATTTTTGTCGGATAACGCGCGAAAACAGATACCGCGTAAAGCACACATATAGCATTGATTAACCAACCGTATAAGTTCTACATGCAACAAGATTATTGCAGTCTAACAAGTCATTTTATCGGGCAGTCCAACAAAATTACAAAAGTAAATTAAATTTAAACGGTATGCATATGACAAGTTTCGAAACATAGAATGAAACGTAAATATATAATATCACGATAAGTCGATAATATGACCTAGCTGGTGAGGCTTTCATGCATGTCTGAAAAGAAATATTCATCAGATCTTGAATCATCAGAAAAGTTGTGGAAAAACTATCCAAATATCTTGGAATTATACTATAGTGTCATATTGCCTCTGTCATCAAATTTCCCTTTTGGTAAAACCATAAAAGAGAGTACTGTGAAGTGTGAAGGATGTGTATATATAGACACCAGAGAGTAGAAACAAATGTTTTGTTCTTTGGCTCAAATTTTATTTGTCCAACTATTCAAGTATAAATCAGTTTCCGATACAGATACTAACCACAAATATACAAGAATGATATCTTTCCTACTCAAAAGGAGACTTACCAGACCTCTAAGCTCTATGGAAATAGGTCGGTTTTCCAAAGCTTCATTTACTTGGGAAGATATTGACTGCATTGACAAGGCAGTGCATTAAATTCCTTGCTATTGTCAGCAAATAAATCATGTCTTCCTAAAAAGGCTAAAATGACAATACATGAAGCACATAAGAAGCCTTAGCAACACAATCCTTGTTCGACAGCTTCAACATAAGAACCGCTAGGTGAAATGTTTTGGGTTTAATAAATACTAGACAGGGTCACGCGCTACGTCGCGCCGTGTGAAATTTGGTTGCGCGACACTGCGACGTGCGAAATTTGGTCCAGCAATTATTTTAGAGGAAAATGGGTATGAGGACATAAACGTGAACTCATTTTTTTCGCCAAGGTTTTCTAAAAAAATGCGATAGTCTGGAGTCATCGGCGAATTTGCAACATCACGGGTCATCTTTGTGCAGCACGGAATCGATAGGAGTCGTTGTCGAATCTGCGAAAACATATGTTTTTTGCGCAATTTCATTTTTCTTGGCTTTTTCTTAAAAAAATTGACTGCTAGGAGCCATCAGTGAACCCGGGGAGCGCTAGGAGCCGTTGGCAAATTCGTGGAACCACGGTTTCCATTTTCTCCGAAAAAATGGATGCGAAAACGTGTATCTTTTTTTTTTGCACAAATTCGATTTTCTTGGTCTCTTAGAAAAACGGGTTGATTGATAGGAGCCGTCGTCGAACTCGTGGACTACTATGAGCCGTCGGTGAATCTGCATATAAACGTAATTTCATTTTTCGGGTCAATCAATGTAATTTCGTTTTTTTCCGCCGTCGAATCCACGAACTGCTATGAGCCGTTGGCGAATACGTAGATTTGTCTCAAAACCCCGTGGAGGGATATAATTTGTGGGAAAAAAAACTATGACCCGTCGGTGAATCTGCATATAAACATAACTCTATTTTTCGGGTCAATCTAACTAAAAAACGTCTTTTGGGATCTAAACGTAATTTTGTTTTTCCGCCGTCGAATCCACAGACTGTTATGAGCCATCGACAAATACGTAGATCTGTTTGAAAAAACCGCGGAGGGATATAATTTCTGTGGAAAAAAACGCGGAGTGATATAAACGTAATTTCATTTTTCGGGTCAATGCAACTAAAAACCATCTTTTGGGACCGAAACATAATTTCGCTTTTTTCCGTCGTCGAATCCACGTATTGCTATGAGCCATCGGCGAAAAAACAGCGGAGGGATATAAACGTAATTTCGTTTTTTTTGGGTCGATTAAGCCATAAAAAACCTTTTTTGGATCTAAATGTAATTTTGTCTTTTCTCAGGAATATTTCACTAAAAACTGGCGTAAGGACCCGAACGCAAACCGCGAAGGGACCTGAACGTAATTTTATTTTTTCGGGTCTATTTTATTAAAAAACCAACAGAAGGACCCGAACGTAATTTCGAATTTTGCGAAGGAGCTTTCTGCGAGAGTGGCAACGTGGCATACCTCATGAGCCAGCAATCTCGCCTGCTTTAAAAAGAAAGTATACATTGACTTGTCAATGCCGAAATCGATCTGCAGGTGATAAATAAGAGTAGTTCAGTGCCTGATGGGAACAAAAACATTGTAATTTAGGAATGCATAAAAAACTCATAATAATAACATGCAGTATCACCAGGATAGCACTAGAATAAAATAAAAGAAATAAAGTTTCTAAAGATTCTGCCTCAGAATTATAAGTTCAAACTTTTCTATTTTCAATGCATTAAATATTTCTAATAGTTTTCAATTTTCATATAGATTCTGCTGCATCTCATTATTAAACAGTGAGCTACTAGTTTTCCCATGTCAGCATGACTCCTGGGAGCTATCATGACAAAAATAAACTGGGTGGCATGCCAGCATAAACAAAAACAGCTTCAGATGCCAAAAGCTTACTTGGGACTAAAATTAAGCTAAAACAATATCACATGCTTTTGTCATAAACACAATGGCCCTCTATATTAATTGCTTTGTAAGTTACAATGGAAGAGAGAAAAACATGACTATCTTCATTTTTCTTCTTTTTGTGCTTTGTTCCACAACTTCATAACCCAAACCTGCAGCACATTCATAGAATTTCATAATAAGTATGGGCCTTTTTTTTATGTCATTCTTCTTCACCCTGCAATGATGGCATGTGCATTTCATGGAACATTCCGACTGATCTAGAGCATAAGTTTCAAACATGCATTGGTTGAGTAGAGATTCATGCAACTTTTTTAAACACACATAGAACTAGAATCAAAGTTCCATAAGAAAAGTTGATAGTATTGACTGTAGGAATAACACAAAGACGGAACATGAGGCACTTGAACAAAAATCAGAATAGCTTTTAGACCTGGTTGAGAGCCCTTATTATCTATTTTCACTCTGATAGATTCTTCTTGGGCTCGCAGCTTCACTGAAACACTCAGGCCCTCTGCTTCATCAATTTCATCCATAGAACCTTCACTTGTGTTCCCATCCTTATCACTATCTACATTAGAAGCGTTAGATATGGTTTCTGATAAAGGTCGACCGGAGGTGCGGAGGGAGCGGAGCAGGGGCCAGGGGGGCTGCCGACAGCATAGAGGGAGCAGATCAGGGAGTGGCCGGATGCGAAGAGGCCAGGAGGGAGCGGAGCAGGGGGGCGGCCGAAGGGGCGTATGGAGCAGATCTGGGGGCGGTCGGAGGCGACGAGGGAGCGGAGCAGGGGGTGGCCGGAGGGACAGGAGCAGGGGGTGGCCAGAGGGCCGGAGGTGAGGAGGGAGCAAATCAGGGAGCGTGGAGGGCAGCGGGGGGAGGCCTGCTAGAGGGAGCAGGAGGCGGCAGAATTAATGGGCAGAGGTCGGAGGGAGCAATCCGAGCGAAGGCCAGAGGGCAGCGGCGGGAGGGGCAGAGGCCCGCGGTAGTGGCGGCGGGAGGGCAGCAGTGGGAGGGCGACGGCGGCGCCCTGGTGGAACTGGGGACGGGAGTGGAAAGAGGGGGAGGACTGAATGGGCCAGCGGGGGATGGGCATCGCCGAATCGGAGACCTAGGGTGTATTCGGGGCGGAGGGCGCCGGGAGCCAGGAGGGCAGGAGGCGAGGCGAGCAGCCTGGGTAGCGGCGACGGGAGGCTTGGGCCTAGGCCTGGGCGATGGCGGTGGGAGGCTTGGGTCAGGGGCTCGGCCGTTCAGGGCAGATGAGATGGGGAGCAGAGAGGATCAGATAGAGGAGTAGAGGACGGGTCATGGGGACTCACGAGGAGTTAGGGTTATTTGGATCGGATATCCAAAAAACAATTACCGGATATATCCGATAAAAGTTTTGGAATATTCCAATCCGACGGATAGTGATATACCGAATCCGAATTTGAAATAAAGTATCCAAATCCGATACCGAATCCGAAAACAATCCAAAAAAATTATCCGAATCCGATCCGAACTCATCTGGTCGGTCGATCGGTCAGAAATTATCTGATCCGATTGCACCCCTAGATACGGATAGTGCTGGATATGAATACGGCGCGGATAATATCGATCACGAATTCGAAGCAAATACGGAGCAGAATCGATACGGTACCGAATATTGTTTGTCAAATATCGCGCGAAAACAAATACTGCATGTATCATACATATAACAATGATTAATCAATCATATAAAGTCAACATGTAACATGATTATCGCAACTCATTTTATCTGGTAGTCCAACAAAATTGCGAAAGTATCAAATATTCATTTGTGTTTTGCAAAAGACTACTAGATATTCATGTAGGCAAATGGAAGTATATTCTTGCATGTCAAGCTCTGATGACGACGTGTATCATCCCAGAATTTTATCTTTAAAAATAATAATGATAATTTAAATTTAAAAATATTATTAGATTTTGTAAATTTCTAGGGAATAATTCAATTTTCTAGATTCTCTAATAATTATTTCTGATTTTTTTGGTATTTTCTACAAAATTTTCTAGATTTTAAAAATGCTTTTCCTATTTTCAAAAATTTAAAAGTAATTTCTGTTTAAAAATAAAAATCAACTTTTAGTTATAAATAATTTTATTAAATTCAAAATGTATCAGGAAATTTCTGTGAATTTTTCTCAAATTTGTAAGCTCTATTTACTATATTCTAAAAAGCCTTTATGGATTTTAGCAATTATCTAGAAATATATATATTATATTAGAAATTATTTTATTAAGTTTAAAATGCCCTATTTCAATTCTCTGAAATTTTCTAGAAATGTTTTGGGACTTTTCTAGTATTTTCTATATTAAAAAGAATTTTTAGGATTTAAAAACTATTTACTGCATAAAAATAATAATATTATATTATTTGGTTGGGCCTAATTAAAGCTACTAGAATATATGTTATAAATATCAGAATCTGAATAGAGTTATCTGAAATTATTCGATAATATAATCGAAATATTTCGATCCGACGGATATTAGTCTCCCGAATTCAAAACCGATACCGAATCCGACAACTATCTGACACGACTATCCGAATTTGATTCAAACAGAATCAGTCGGTCGGCATCTATCTAATCCAATTGCACCCCTATGGGTAATAGACTAATGGTGATGGGTTACGTCAACAGCCAGGCATAATTTCCTCGATAGGTAGACATGGAGTTGTATGTGTACGACTTCACTAATCACGATTCAAATTCTGATGCCTATCTGTTATGTAAATGCGATGCGGTACAGTAGAAATTTTGTAAGATCATGGATTTTTACCGGTCTTCGCCTATCTGGACATACACTAAAATAGTGTACTTATATGTATAATATAACGACTCCCATTTTTACATACTTGCAAAAATGGAAATCTAATGTGCATTCCGTACTAGTCCCATGATCAGTAACTAGTACGCATATACACACCAATTGAAATCACAACCATACAACATATTATTAAGCAGAAGCTATTATACAAAGAAAACTTTACAACTCAGAGATATAGCAGCAAAAGAAGCAAAGTCTTGTAGTGTGCCCATCCAAAACCCGCAGGCAACTGACAAGGCATAATCCCTAGAAAGATTCGATGAAGAACATCCCGCAACCTGCGACGAAAGAAATCTCGAAGCTTCGCTAACTTATCCACCTAAAAACAACATATAAGCAAGGGTGAGTACTTTCGTACTCCGCAAGACTTGAGCAAAACCTATAATATATGCAGGCCATTTTAAAGGAGGCTACTATAGTTAATTTGCATAAAACAGAATTTATAATGTGAAATCAAGTTATTTGTAAACGGAATTTGTAAAACCAAGTTGACTGATATGAAATAAGTAAAGCATAAGTAATACTTACAACCCTTCGTGAATATCGAATAATCCAGAAATAGAATCCACAATGCCGATCCTTTGACATAAAACAAAAGCTGCTAAACAAGTTCCAAACCAACAACTCAATTTTAGAAAATATAAACATTTAACTAGTGCAAGTTCACCAAGTTTCCCATGACCGAGGGGACGGCTAATCGATTAGATTTTCACTCTGCAGAGGTGTACAACTTTACCCACAAATCATGACCTTTTCTTTTTGCCGCATGTTTCACGCACCTTTGGCGTGTGGTCAGAATGTTCATGATGAAAACCTTTACATTATCTAATTTAACTTTGCACCAGTACCGGGACGATAAAACCCATGCTATGCTGGAAGAACTCAGAGCATAGAAATGTTAGAACTTTCCATAGACATGGCGTACACCGTTATATTGGTAAGTGTTGTTCCCAACACCTCGGTGTGGGCACCCCGTAGAGCAAACCTCGAAAGGAGAACCCGTACTACTTCAGCCTACTAATGTGCAAAGTTAAACTAGATAACTTAATTGGTTTAAGGAAGTCCCATAACAACACTTGTGGTTGTACGGTTTATCTTGGATCATACAACACAAAGTTCGGTCCTTAATCCGACACGGGCGATACTCCACCCTACACTACGTGCAAATCCCTCTGCACATCCGGCTATTGCCAATAATCACCCGCATCAAAACCATAGTTTTATTTTGGATTTTTAACGAAAATACCCATAACCAACAGCTTCATTTCCAACACTTTCCATTTCTCAAGAAACAAGTTTTGATATGATCATCATCCTCAGTGATTCTAAAGCATGGCTAAGCATGGATAAAATATAATCGCATATACCCATGGTGACATTAAATAATATCTAAGCTTAATCTATAGCTATCAAGGTTCACATGTCCATACTTATCAAGGAGGTTTCATGAGACAACAGGTATAACTACCAGCACCAGAGAATAGCAAATTTATAGAAAGTAAACGCATGCATGAAATATTTTAATAAACACAATGCGAATTAAATACTGGGATAAATATGGTCAAAGGAGGGTGCTTGCCTTGCTTATATATCGCTACGACGAAGACGCGACCACGGCTGATGGGGGAAGGGACGTCGGATTCTACACGTCGATCGATCGGAAAATATAGCAAATAATAAACTTCAATAAGGGCAAAAAGAAAACAGACAAACTCAAATAAAGATTCATTGCAGAAAACAGGAACGCTTTAGGGTCAACTTGAATGATTTCAAGAGGTTATGATTTAGATATTTACACATTCATATACTTAATGGTTTCGCGACAAACAAAGCAGGGTTTCTTTTATAGATTATCTATTCTTGAATTACGAATTCAAGAGGCTAAAATTATGAATTCTTGTATTTATAACTTCGAATTATAGATGCTAAAATTATTTAGATTAAAAGAATTAAAACACTAGCTAAAGGGGTTATGCGAATAGTACTTAATCTGAAGTGATATTACACAAGGGATGATTTCGAACAAGGTACACCTGTTAAGATAGGTTACTGAACTTATTTATGGTTTTTAGGAAGGTTCTGGTGATACAAATATATTAGCTACAAACTTTGATATCACAAGGTTCACTTATTCCTATTATGGTAGGTTCACTAATCATAAAACTTAGGGTTATTTGGCTACTAAACATTTACTACTTTCTACTGTAAACCTTAAATATTTTTACACATCTAGGATCCTTGTAATGCCAGGGGTATAACAAAACTGATTTGGTGATTATTTGAATTCATTTGATCTATATTACAACCACTTGACTTTCTATGCTATATATATATACACACATTTTACATTTAAGTTATTTCATATTTTTCAAGATAGTTCAAATCAAGTTCACTTATTAATTATTTTGGCAAATTCAGGTATTCTACTGTCATACTATTATTTATAAATCAAATTTATTTATTTCTTATTTCTTTTGTTACAAGATATGCTTATTTGAACTCCTAATACATTAAATGAAATCTTTAATAGAAAGTAATTCAAACAAAACTGAAATTTAAATATTTTTATATATTTGAACTTCTGGAAGCATAAAGATTTCATTAAAATTTGTTTTATTCATTTCTAAGTTTATTTGCAGAATTTTTATATAAAGTATATCTTTTGGCCTTACATTCAAATTTGAATTTCAATTTCACCCAGTAAACATTTTTAAAATATTATTGCATATTATGAAAGTAATTGAATTTACATGAATATAGAAATTGATTTCACCCAATTTGGAGTTATAATGCAGAATCTATAAGCATTTGAATTAACTCGGGTAATGAAAATGAATTAAATTCGGGAATTACGTTTTCACAGTACTGAAAGTGCCTTTCGCCGGTTGAACTAAGTCTTCCGCGCCACTGACGAAGAGGGCCCACAGCTCAGTGAGCCGAAGTAGAGGAGCGGCTAGGGCACGGCGGCGACGGCGCTCCGGCGAGGTTCTGGCCGAATCGGTAGCACTGCTAGCACCAGTGGATCATCGCGCATCTGTGGGTGGTGTCGATCATCTCTGGGGATGGCCGGAGTGGACTGCCACCGGAGGCCTGCGGCGGAGGAAGAAGCGACTCACCGGGGAAGAAATTGAGTGAATTTCCGGCCGAATCGGTAACAGCTTGAGCATCAGCATGATTCCAGGGTTCCATTTTGCCAATTTGTTGGAAGGGAGCTTGGCCGAGCAGCTCTGCCACCGAGTGACCGGAGTTGGAGAAGATGACTGCGGTGGCGGCGACGCTGCAGGCAAGGGTAGCTGAAATTGGCGAGTGGGATGGGTTCATTGATGCTCAGAGGCGCTCTAGAGGGGAGTGATTGGGATGGGATGCAATAGATTGGCGCAATTTGGTAATCCCCCCTTTTCGAATTCCCAGCGAAAACAGCGAAGAACGGAGGATTTCAGGCTCTGGCATTTGGTTCAGGGGATGACTAAGAAAGAGGGGTCTCAATGCGACACCCATGAGGTATTTATAGCCGGAGAATTCGGGTTCACAGTGTTTGAACGGGGAAGGGGAGGTTGCGGCTGATTCTGGCGTTCTCGGTGAAGTGGCGCACGAGGTCTCACACCGGCAAGGGGGCAGCAAGGACATGACCAGGTATGGCGTGGGGAAAGTGTTAGTGTTATGCCCTTGAGGCAATCATTTAGATGATTGTAACATGACTATGTTTATGAATAATAATATGATTATTGGTCCAATGAATGTATATCATTGTATTGATCAACAAGTATGTGACTTGATTATGAAGCTCTTTACTTAATGATGTAATTCGATAAATATCTCTGATCGGATATCATCGTATAGGACTACGATGAATAGATCAGCACATGTAGTGATCGATGATCATGCTTCATAGATCATGGGATATGGAGATATCATCTCTACATTGTGGACCATGTTGAAGAACATGGGTTAGATAGACCCGCTATGGGACAACTGCGAGAATGTTTCATTCTTATGTGTCATCGATGTATCTCATACCTAGAAGATGTATGATCCTTAGACACGAGATTGTCATATTCCCTACATGTGTAATAGTTTTCTTTGGGGCTATCAAACACTACTTCCTAACCGGATAGTTATAAAGGTAGCTTTCATATTTACTATGAAACGTGCGAGAGGAAGTGGCGATCAAGATGGAATTTGCCACTCCAATGAAACGGAGATATATGACAAGGCCACTCGTGTGATATGATTAAGAAAGTGCATGGCCATGCCGTGATTGAGAGTCAATCACAACTTATTAATATATCACGGATACGAGAGATGGATTGAATCATCAAAGGATGACATGCTTCTCGCCTTGAGATCAATCTTCATATACTTGGCAAAGGGATTATTACATGAGTTCTTTTGATAGGTTACATTCGATTTGATCACAGTATGTTTGGGAGTTGGCATACTTTGCAAGAAGCGCTACCAACTATTGGATTGAAAAGGAGTTTTCGAATCCATGTCCAAGCGTATGTGAACTGCGCAGGTCACACACTTAATGGTGGGACGCATTAATTTGGATTGGATCCGTAATTAATGAACCTCGTGGGCTTAGCATCTTTGGTGGGCCTGGTTTAGGTTTCATCTCGTGGCTATATAAGGAGGGAGGAGGAGGCGCGAGTGTGCTTTCCACGGTTTAGGTTTGATTCACTTGAAACCCTAGCCTCCTCCTCTCGCTGCCCTGCCGAGCGACTAGGTGCTTGCACACGCGACGCACGGCGTTCCATCTCGGGCGTGTGGACTCTGCGGTGACGCTGCTGCGGCTGCGGCGTGGGAGGGCGATCTACGGCGAGGCGAGGGCGATCCACTACATCGACGCAACGGCTGCGGCGAGGCGAACCACTACATCGACGCGAAGGATTCCGCAACTACGGCGTCTAGTGGTAATCTTATCTATGATCCCCTTCTTGCGAGTAGCTTTACGGTTCTTGCGGTAGTTTTTTTGTGCTAGCGTAGCATACCGCGTTTCCCTTGATGGTATCGAGCCATCTCGTATAGTTTTGTGATCTGGATGTTGCACATATGATGTGTGAGGTTAGTAGATTGGATCTATTACATGTTGGCCAGTTCATGTGATGAATTGGTGACGGCGACCATCGATGAGATCGATCGATTTAGGGTTTGAGAAAGTGCAAACCGACTCAATCTTGATTTGGGTGAGTCCGTTCATGATGCGGCGTTACCCTTACCGGTCGGGTTACCGCCATCGGGGTTTCAAGCGTATCCATATGGTACCAAGCCAATCGGATCGAGTTGGATTGGGTCAATCTGGTTGATCCATGGTAGCGCAAACAGATTCAATATTGATTTGGGTGAGTCCGTTCATGGTGCGACGTTACCCTTACCGGTCGGGTTACCGCCATCGGGGTTTCAAGCGTATCCATATGGGACCAAGCCAATCGGATCGAGTTGGATTGGGTCAATCTGGTTGATCCATGGTAAGCGCAAACAGATTCAATATTGATTTGGGTGAGTCCGTTCATGATGCGACGTTGCCCTTACCGGTCGGGTTACCGCCATCGGGGTTTCAAAGCGTATCCATATGGGACCAAGCCAATTATATTAGATCGGATTGGGTCAATCTGGTTGATCGCGCGTGGCGCCGCCCTTGGACCCTTGGGCGCGCCCTCGGACCCGAGTCGTAGGGTTGCTTTTGTTTAACTCGTTTTGCGAGGAATTATGTGAAATAGTATGGCCTATGTGTATGTGATGCATGTAATTTCCACATGGCTGCGTGTCGTGTTAAGCCATAAGGCTATTTAAATTGTATAACGACTGCGTGTCGACTTGTGATGCTTCAAACCCTCATGTAAAATTCATTATCAAAAGTTGTAAGGAGTTGCATCCATAATGATGAAGGCGATGGCTAGGTGAACAAATCAAGCAAGATGGCTAGGTGAACAACCAAGCATGATGATGGAGATCTTAATGCTAAGGGCCATGCTATTTCACGACTTATTTTGATTTTACGTGGATGTGTGTTTTATCCTTGCTATTTTCTTTATGCTCATTGCATGTGATGCTATGTTCATAGTAATCTTTGTTCATCCTTATAGTTAAAAATCTTAAATCAAATTGTCCATCCAATTGTTGCACCTATCAAGAATTTAGATCGTTATTGATATGATTTGCCAAAGTAGTATATCAATGTCTATCTCAATAGATGATAGGGATGTGTTGGACACATCACGCATAACAATGGCGATTTAAACGAGCTATCAAAAGCGGTTTTGGGCTTGAGGACATAAGTGGTTGGGATTTGATTTGATAATGAAGGAACCTATACAAGACAATTTGTGTCTAGGAAAACACACATGAGGCAGGTTTCTTAATTGGCACCCGAATACGGAAGTGCTCCCTCCTCATGTGAGCCCTTGGGGCGAGTTGACTGGCCATGAGTCAAGTTGATGGAGGCATTCATTACTTGTTTTCATACTCAACAAACAAGAGTTACATATGATGTAATTAGCAAAGGTGTTGCTTACCTATGTCATTAAATTTCTAGCAGTGATGCCAAAGCTCACTAGTGTTTAATGAATATAGATCTTGAATACTCACTATGTGTCTATAAAAGGACATAAAATAGGAGTGTCTTTAATTAAAAGTTTAATAAAGTTTTACATAAACATAGTGCTTAGAATCTTTGCATATTTTTGTTGTAGTTCAATGGCACCTTCTCCTACTCCTGCTACACTGGTTTTGCTTTGAGATCGGTTTTGGAAAGGAAAAACTGAATGGAACTAATTTTGTTGATTGGTATCGCAACTTTGAGAATTGTTCTCAAGCATGAAAAGAAGGACTATGTTCTAGAGAATCCAATTCTGATGAACCGGCCGAAAATGCTCGCATAATTTGAGGTTGAATATGAAAAGCATGTTAATGCTTCAGAGGTCGGTGTCTCATGCTAGTCACAATGGACTCGAGCTCCAAAAGCAATATGAGGACCGGGATGCTTACAATATGATTGTGGGCTTGAAGGGCATGTTTGGGAATCAAGCAAGAGCTGAGAGGTATGGTATCTCAAAGCTTTTATTTGCTTGTAAGTGGTGAAGGCGATCGGTCGATCCTCATGTGATCAAGATGATTGGTTACATTGGGAGATTGGAAAAACTTGAGTTTCCCTTAGCCTCGGTTTGGCCACAGATGTTATTCTCCAGTCTACGCCTCAGAGCTTTGAGCCATTCATTATGAATTTTCATATGAATAGCATGGAGAAGAGCCTAACCGAGCTACATGGGATGCTCAAGGCTGCGGAGAAAGCATTAAGAAAAACCCAATCATGTGATGATGGTTCGAAAACAACCGCTTTCAAAAAGAGAAAGGCTAAGGTTGGGGAGCGGAAAGAGCAAGGGCAAGGGCAAGGGCAAGGCTCAAGATGAGATCGCGAGCCTCAAAACTAAGCTTGAAGCTTAAAGTTGGCCCTCAACACGATACCCAATGCTTCTATTGCAAGAAATCGGGGCATTGGAAGCGGGCTGAAAAGTACAGCAGATAAGAAGAATGGAAATGTGGTTTCCACTTGGTATTAATGTTATAGAAATTAATCTTGCTACTTCTTCACTCAGCTCATGGGTATATGATACCGGTTCGGTTGCTCACATTTGCAATTCGTTGCGGTGATAAAGTAGAGACTTGGCAAAGGAGAAGTGGATCTTCGCGTGGGAATAAAGCAAGAGTTCTTTGGTCTTGCTGTTGGCACATACCCATTGCATTTGCCTTGAGATTAGTTTTAGAACTCAATAATTGTTATTTTGTTCCATCTTTGAGTAGAAACATTATTTCATCTTCTTGTTTGGAACATGAAGGTTATCATTTCAGAATAAAGAACTTTGTTTGTTCAATATTTTTGAATGATATGTATTATGGTCGTTGCCCCATGGTGGATGGGTTGTCGTCCTTGAACTCGAAGAAAAACACGTCTATAATATTAATGTAAAAGGCACCGCCTAATGATTTGAACCCTACCTTTTGTGGCATTGTCGCTTAGGTCATATAAATGAGAAGCGCATGAAGAAGCTCCATGGTGATGGACTTCTAACCTCATTTGATTTTGAATCATTTGAAACATGTGAATCTTGTTTACTTGGCAAGATGACAAAAGCCCCTTTCACAGGTTTTAGTGAGAGAGCAAGTGAATTATTGGCCCTAGTACATACTGGATGTATGTGGACCAATGAGCTCATTGCTAGGGGTGGGTTTGATGCTTTGTAACTTTTACCGATGACTTGAGAGATATGGATATATCTATTTAATGAGGCATAAATCTGAAACTTTTGAAAGGTTCAAAGAGTTTGAGCGAAGTACAAAATCAACTTGGCAAAACAATAAAACACTTACGATCCGATCGTGGTGGCGAATACTTGAGCCAAGAGTTTGGTGATCATTTAAAGCAATGTGGAATCGTTCGCAACTTACTCCGCCAGAGCGCCTCAATGGAATGGTGTGTCCGAACAGCGTAACGGACTTTATTAGATATGGTTCGGTCAATGATCACCAAACAGATCGCCATTATCCTTTTGGGGTTTCGCTCTAGAGACAATTGCGTTCACTTTGAATAGGGTCCCATCAAAATCCGTTGAGAAGGCGCCATATGAGATATGGGTGGGAGAAGACCCATGTTGTCATTTCTCAAGATGTGGGGATGTGAGGCTTATGTAAAACGTTTACAATCAGATAAACTCGCACCTAAATCAGAAAAATGCTTTTTTGTGAGGTATCCTAAAGAAACAAAAGGATATTACTTTTACAAAAGAAACGAGAACAAAGTTTTTGTTGCTCGAAATGGTGTCTTTTTGGAGAAAGAGTTTCTTTCAAAAGAAATCGATAGGAGTGATGTGTATCTTGATGAAGTTCGAGAATCACATGAATATGTTCAAGCTACCTCGAACCTTCACAAGATGTACAAAGTGTTGTACAACTGTGGAAGAGACTCCAGCCCCACGTAGGTCGGGGAGGCCACGTCATGTACCTATTAGATATGGAAATGACATATTATTGTTGGACAATGATGAGCCCACGACTTATGAAGAAGCAATGATGGACCCAAACTCCGAAAAATGGCTTGAAGCCATGAGATCCGAAATTCAATCCATGCATGACAATCAAGTTTGGAACTTGGTCGATTCACTGATGGTGTAAAACCATTGAGTGCAAATGGATTTTCAAGAAAAGATAGACGTAGATGGAAATGTTCGGATCTATAAGGCACGGTTGGTGGCAAAGGGTTTCAAACAAGTTCAAGGAGTTGACTATGATGAAACTTTCTCACGGTAGCCATGCTCAAGTCTGTCAGGATCATTTTAGCTATTCTTGCATATTTTTATTATGAAATATGGCGGATGGATGTCAAAACACCTTCCTTAATGGGAATCTTTACGAGGATGTATACATGATATAACTCAAGGCTTTGTTGATCCTAAATATGCTAAAAGGGTATGCAAGCTTCAAAGTTCCATTTATGGGTTAAAGCAAGCATCTAGGAGTTGGAACATTCGTTTTGATGAAGTAGTCAAAGGTTTTGACTTTATCAAAAATGAAGAAGAGCCTTGTGTTTACAAGAAGGCTAGTGGGAGCGCACTTGTATTTCTGATTTTGTATGTGGATAACATATTATTAATCGGGAATGACATTCCTATGCTTGAAGATGTTAAGACTAGGACTTGGGAGAAGCATGCTATATCTTGGGCATAAAAATCTATAGAGATAGATCAAAAAGGTTAATTGGATTAAGTCAGGAAACGTACATTGACAAGATATTGAAAAGGTTCAATATGCATGAATCCAAGAGAGGTTTCATGCCAATGTCACATGGCATCAGTCTCTGCAAGAATCGGTGTCCTTCGACATCGATGAGCGAGACAGATGAGCAAGATTCCATATGCTTGACTATTGGGTCTATTATGTATGCCATGATCATACACGCCCGGATGTCTCATATGCTCTAAGTGTCACGGCGGATACCAAGCGGATCTGGTGATGGTCATTGGATAGCCGTAAAAATATCTGAAGTACTTGAGAAGAACTAAGGGTATGTTCCTTGTTTTTGGAGGTGAGGAAGATCTGGTTGCAAAGGGTTACACCGATGCAAGCTTCCAAACCGACAAAGATGATTTTCGATCGCAATCCGGGTTTGTGTTTACACTTAATGGAGGAGCGATGGTGGAAGAGTTCCAAGCAAAACACGGTGGCCGACTCTACGACGAGCGGAGTACATTGCGGCCGGAGGCCGCAAAGGAGGCTGTGTGGATTAAGAAGTTTATCACGAGCTTGGTGTGGTCGCTAGTGTCTCTAGTCCAATGGACATCTATTGTGATAATAGTGGTGCCATTGCACAAGCAAAAGAGCCTAGATCACATCAAAGTCTAAACACATACTCCGTCGCTTTCACCTTATTCGCGAGATTGTGGATAGAGGTGACGTCGAGAATATGCAAAGTACATACGAAAGCCAATGTGGCGATCCGTTGACAAAGCCACCGCCATGACCCTAAGCATGAGGCGCACACAAGGTCTATTGGTATTAGATACTTAATTGATTGACTCAAGTGCAAGTGGGAGATTGTTAGTGTTATGCCCTTGAGGCAATCATTTAGATGATTGTAACATGACTATGTTTATGAATAATAATATGATTATTGGTCCAATGAATGTATATCATTGTATTGATCAACAAGTATGTGACTTGATTATGAAGCTCTTTACTTAATGATGTAATTCGATAAATATCTCTCGATCGGATATCATCGTATAGGACTACGATGAATAGATCAAGACATGTAGTGATCGATGATCATGCTTCATAGATCATGGGATATGGAGATATCATCTCTACATTGTGGACCATGTTGAAGAACATGGGTTAGATAGACCCGCTATGGGACAACTGCGAGAATGTTTCATTCTTATGTGTCATCAGTGTATCTCATACCTAGAAGATGTATGATCCTTAGACACGAGATTGTCATATTCTCTACATGTGTAATAGTTTTCCTTGGGGCTATCAAACACTACTTCCTAACCGGATAGTTATAAAGGTAGCTTTCATGTTTACTATGAAGCGTGCGAGAGGAAGTGAGCGATCAAGATGGAATTTGCCACTCCAATGAAACGGAGATATATGACAAGGCCACTCGTGTGATATGATTAAGAAAGTGCATGGCCATGCCGTGATTGAGAGTCAATCACAACTTATTAATATATCACGGATACGAGAGATGGATTGAATCATCAAAGGATGACATACTTCTGCCTTGAGATCAATCTTCATATACTTGGCAAAGGGATTATTACATGAGTTCTTTTGATAGGTTACATTCGATTTGATCACAGTATGTTTGGGAGTTGGCATACTTTGCAAGAAGCCGCTACCAACTATTGGATTGAAAAGGAGTTTTGAATCCATGTCCAAGCGTATGTGAACTCGCAAGGTCACACACTTAATGGGTGGGACGCATTAATTTGGATTGGATCCGTAATTAATGAACCTCGTGGGCTTAGCATTGGTGGGCCCTGGTTTGGGTTTCATCTCGTGGCTATATAAGGAGGGAGGTGGGAGGCGCGAGTGTGCTTTCCACGGTTTAGGTTTGATTCACTTGAAACCCTAGCCTCCTCCTCTCGCGCCTCGCCGAGCGACTAGGTGCTTGCACACGACGCACGGCGTTCCATCTCGGGCGTGTGGACTACTGCGGTGACGCTGCTGCGGCGGCGTGGGAGGGCGATCCACGGCGAGGCGAGGACGATCCACTACATCGACGCAACGATCGCGGCGAGGGCGAACCACTACATCGACGCGAAGGATTCCGCAACTGCGCGTCTAGTGGTAATCTTATCTATGATCCCCTTCTTGCGAGTAGCTTTCTGGTTGCGCGGTAGTTTTTTTTTGTGCTAGCGTAGCATACCGCGTTTCCCTTCAGAAAGGCCAGGACAAGCGTGGCTTCAGCCGCTCGCTCGGGCGTCGAGATCGGCGCTGAGACGCAGAGGCGCGAAGTCTCGGGTGCAGGCGGCTGAGGAAAGCACGCGCGAGGAGAAGAGGAGAAGGGGAGAAGAGAGGTAGCGGCTAACGAGCGGGACCGGGGTCCACCGGTAGTGAGAGAAGCGTTTTTCCGTTGCTCGCCAGCGAACTGTTGAGGAAAGGGGGGTGACCCACACGTCAGTGAGAGAAAAAGAGGCAACAAGATAAGGCTTCAGGACATCACCATGTTCGGCATTAAAACGGCTATCAGATCAGGTTGAAAAATTGCAAAACTTTTTGACCGACATCCTCTGGTAGTTTCTAACCTCCAGTAAAAATTTGAGACTAAAATACCGCAGGGTTGGATTATTAAAATTCTGACACTGTACATCAGCCAAAATTTCCATTTCGGGTTTTCATTTATTTAAGGGTTCAAATGATATTATTTATTTATTAATTTTTTTAAGAGTTATAATTAGGTTAATTATTTCTTCATAAAAATTTCAAGTTAAAATATTTGGTATTTATTTTATAAAAATTCTGACATGATAATTTTCAGATTTTTGAAGCCTCTGTTTTTGAATTATTAGAAAGTCTAGATGACATGATAAATTTCTGAAATTTTTACCAGAGATAAGTTCTACTATGAGGGTGTTATGGTAATTTTTATGTCTCTAGATAAACTTCGAATATTTTTCATTAATTCTGACTTGCACTGTTTCTAGTCAAAAGAGGTGTCATTCATTTTATTTACTCACTTTTCTGTGCATAAAATTTTACTTGTTGATTTTACTGACTTACCAGTATGGTTAGGGTTCTATGGTAAATTTTCCAAAATTTATCTTTTACCTTTTTACCATTATCCATTCTTTTAAATCTATTTGTTTGATTTTCCATTCAATACAAAAATCCAGAAAAATCCAAATAAATCCCAATAATGTCAGGAAAAATCAGAAATAAATATATTCAAATTCAAAATATTAATTTTTATATTATTGCATTTTTCGGGATGTTACATATAAGTATAGTGTATGTGTATAGTGGTGAGCGTGCGTATGCCTTTTACATGTGATGGGGAAAAAAAGAGTATTGCTCGACAGCCCTGCTTCACGATGACTAGGGGTGAAAACGGTATCGGTAAATCCCGGAATTCCGGAAATCGTTTCCGGAATTTTTCGACCGGACGTGTCGGTATCGGTAATGTTCGGAATCGGAATCGAAATATGAATTTTTTGTCGGAAATGATAACGATAACAGTTTTGACAAGTTCCGACCGTTTCCTTCGGTTTTCGGAAAAAATCGGTAAATTCCGTCGGTAATTACCGGAATCGCCCAGCCCACATATCACACTCCTTCAGCCACTAAAACACTCGTAACTTTTTACTCCGAACTCCGATTTAGGTGATTTTGGACTCTATGCAAAGCTTATCACGAGGGCTACAATCTCCACCCATTTTTATGATTTAAGCAACCATAGATATTTTTAAATATGATAAAAATAAAACTCTAATGTAGTTATTTAAGTATAAAATCTGATTTTTCGAAATCCCTCACATAGACTTGATCAAGGGCGTGACTATAAGCTCGAAAGAGTCAATAAGATCAAATATTGAGTCATGTGATGATCAACTCATGATCAAAATAATTTTGTAAAACATATTTGCAAATTCTAATCGCATGCTCCAATATCAAATTATGCACACCTTATTTGCAACATATATTTTCAAATAAACCAAGAACTTATGAGATCAATCTTTTCATGCCCGTCACTCGTTTAGAAGCTTATGCCTTCTATGCCCATCACTCGTTTTCATTAGTCGTATTCCTGATGCTGATAAGTGATAATAACTACTCTGCCAGTATCACATGTTTTTTTTTTGCTTTTATTTTTGTATCTCCAATGCTTCATTATCAATTTATCGCCGTGATTATCTATGTGTATGTCTTTGTATGTCGTATTTCCGGTTTGGCGCCGCAAGGGTCTGGTCGGTCTAGTAGCAAGTGACTAATAAATTTTAATCCTCGTGTGGAGAGATGCATTATTTGATATGAGATATTGAGGCTATCTTATACTATGTGATGTAAAGACTCGTGTGGAGACTATCTTATACTATATATGCCTGTATGGAATGTGTGATATCGTCAACTGTAAATGCTTATAAGGTATTGCTTTTAAGTGCTATGCGAATCTGTTGCTTAATGCTTTAATGTATGCCTGTATGTAAGTGCTATGTGATGTTGCTTAATGCTTATGCCGTTATGCGTTATAAGATATTGATTTTCTAGACTAGTTATGCTATTGTATACATTTACATTGGTAATGTATGTTTATCGTAAATTTGTGAATATTTATTTATTACTAATTTCTATGTGAATGTACGATTTGTGTGAATTTTTTGAAGTCAATTGGTGGTATATGTCGTTACGACGTTACCGGTCTCTTTTTTGGATTCCGATCGTTACCGATATATATTTTGTATCGAATTTTCGTTTCCGATATTTTCGAATTACCGATGCCGTTTTCGTTTCCGTAGTTATCGATTCTGATATCGTTTCCGAGGAAAAATATAAAAACAAGAATGATTTCGGTGTTTTTCGACCGTTTTAACCCCCTAACGATGACGATGGCATGCAGGGATGGATAGTACCGTGATGGTCTTCCCAAGGTTGACGAGCGGTGGAGCTTTCGATTGAGAGAGGTGCTGTGCCGCCGCAGTAGAGTTTGGACGTCGAACGGCGGCAGAGGAGGGCCGAAGCTCGATCTGCGCCTGAATGGGCCGCGCGCCTAACGTGGCTGGGCCGAGACGGGCATTATGTGCAGCCAGAATCGGGACAGAATAGAGCATGCCGTAGGGATAATTTATTATTTATCCTATTTTAATTGGTGTAATTAATTATTTATTTTACGATGTCTCACTGATATTAATAGGGTAAGTAAATAAGAACAAATCATCAATTATTTCATCATAATGCATGCAACAATTTTGAACACCTTATTACACAACAATTTGCAAAAGACCGACTGCAACGATTTTAAAATGAAGTGCCTGCTTATTTCGAAATGGCTCCTTGTGGTTTCATATTGCTGCGACGTAAATGGTGAATTGCGTTGCCCCGAGAGTTAAATCGAACTGTTCAGTCATTTTGGTTGAACTGTTCCGAGAATCAATTCGATTGTTCCGAGCACTGTGTTGAATTTGTTCCGATGGTTTAATCAAACTGTTCCAAGATACAATCCAATTGTTCGGACGATATGTTCGAATTAGTTCCCGGGGTTTAATCGAACTATTCAATAGGTTACATCAAAAAATTTCGGAGCGTCGAATCGAACTGTTCTGATGATTAAATCGATTATTCCAGGCATGGAATCGAATAGATGTGAGGGTTTAATCGAATTGTCCTAAGAACGGAGTCAAATTATCCAGTGCCACGTCCAGCATCCGGCACTGGGTAAAGACCCTGCTTGACTACGATAGGTGGCAGAGGATCTCCAACCGACGATGTCCAGGAGCTTGGAATTTCGACGACTCTGCTTGACTACGAATTTAGAGGTGACCTTCGTGCCGTACCAGGTCGGTCTGGTACAGATATATCATGTTTTATGTCTAAATCGTGTCGAGTCGCGACAGCTCGTTGTGTTCACCATGTTGTGCCAGCCTAGCTCGCATTCGGCAAGTCCAAGAATGGCTCATTTGCTCTTCGTGTCTGCTTCGTACCGTGCCGGCTCAGGCCTAATCCATTTATACTATTACGACGAGAGGAAAGGAGTTGGAGACGTGTGGAGTTGAGAAAATGGACACAAATATTATGAAAAAAGAATTAAAATTTATTTATTCTTAAACAGTTACAGAGAGCAAGGAGGGTGTTGAAGGACCGAGATGGCGAACAGAGGGGGGTGAATGGTCGCAAATAAATTTTCCCCCAAAATACTCCAACAAAAACCTCGACAAGATCGCTCAAAGAAAATCGTGAAAAACCCGAAAAACTAGACAACTATGTGTACCCTAAGCTTGCATGGATAAGTACCATAAAATATGTGGAGATTTTTGAGTCACAATTTTAGTTGTCTAGTATTCAAGATAAAGAGGAATCAATCCAACTCTTCCTTTTAGAAAGAACATCAATTCAAATCACAAAAGTCACTTTCAGAAAAGCAAAAACAGAATTTTCAGAACTTGTCCTCAATTTGAACAGGAGGTTGGTGGGTTTATGCAGCTCACAAAATTTTGAGAATTTTTCTCCCTATGAGAATCAAGGTCGTGAAGAACTCCACCAAATTTCTCCTCAAAAAGCCTTACAGAAAAAACAGGAAAAATCGAAGAACACAGTCAGTCAAGAACTTCGAACAGAAAGTTTGGGGCTCGGTTTTCACCTCATGGCGCCCAAACGGTGCAACAAGTGAACTCCAAACTTTTTTCTGCAAGTGGATATCAGAGTTCCACACCTCCTCCAATAAGAATCACTTAAAAAGTATTTTTCTATATTTTTATAAAAATCAAATACTAAATGCTGCGCAAAGAACAAGTTCTGAACAAAGTTGGAACTTGAAAGAAAAGATGTTCTCTACTCAATCCAAGAGTGCAAAAGAGATGTAAAACCATATGAACACACTCAAAACATCTAAGATCAACAGCATTTAGAAGGAGGGGAGGCAAATCCAAATTGCGTGAAAGTAAATTGCGAGAATGTAATTGCGGGAAAGTAAATTCTGAATTTAAATTGCGTAAAGTAAAGACATAATGTAAATGTGCAAAATAAATTCAAAGATGGATGGATAAAACTTTCATTTCTGGAAAGAGAGGTTACAAAGCCTCACTTTCATGTGGGCAAAGCTCAAAGGAGCATTCACAAACCTCAAAACCTTCAAGGGAAGGAGGCTACCCCTCCACCCCTATTTATACTACTCTTGGGCCACCTACCACCCTTGGACGAGTCCCTCAACCCTAGAGCACTCATCTAAGGGCTAGGATTAACCCACACACACAGCCATGCAAGGGCTAACCCAAAACCCACACAAATATCGGGTTTTCTTGCACGGTTTTCAAAGCATACTACCTAGACCCGCTAACCTATCAACTAGACCTCAATCCGACAGCCCTCATTGATCCACGCGGCATCTAGCTAGCATCATCTTCTTTTCTTGTCTTCTTGACTTGCCCGGACTCCGTCTCCGATCATCTTTCGGCGATCTCCCAACCGTCTGGACCTCCGACTCTCCTCGCCTAGTCCCGGTCATCCTCCGCCTCACCATGACCTAGCACCGTCGCCCTGCAACCATCAAAGACAAGGAAACACATCACATAGCAATACCCACAATGATATGCAATAAACCCATCCAACTCATCACTACCGCGCCCATACGGCCGGTACTGCCACTCCTGGCAGAGACAACTCAAATTGCTTCATTTTGAAAATCAATCCAAATCAAACTCAAACTTGAGCACACCTTGCTCAAATAAAGTCAAATACTCATCACAAACATGGATGGACCTCCACATGGTCCTTCAGATGTGCTAAACATGAACGAGAGAGGAGACAATAGATGAGAAAGAGAGTGAGGGAGACAAGCGAGAGAGATTGAGAGAGACGGACGAGAGAAGGAGAGATTAAGAGAGACGGGTGAGAGAGAGAGAGCTAAGAGAGATTGAGAGAGACGGACGAGAGAGAGAGCAGTTTCTTGCACCGTCTCTTAATCTCTCTCTCCTCTTACCCACCTCTCTTAGGTGACGGTGGCAGGGGTGACGCCCATGCTCCTGGATGTGTTTATGGTGCTCATGCTCTGCGGGTCGATGACCTTCATGTTGGGCTTCTACCTCATACCCTGGGTTATCGGGCCCGATACCACCCACGCTACAGTGTGATGCCGGACCGTGCAGCCCATCGTGCCCAGTTCTTGGCCCCGGCCCGGGCCGTGCTACAGTGTCAGGAGGGAAAAATGGAACCAATGATTATAATTGAAGAAGCATTTCCCGCAATACTGAATCAGATTAATTAATACGTACTATTAGAGATATGCCCTAGAGGCAATCATAGAGATGATTATATTTCTTTATGTTCATGATTTATTATCTTGTTTTTTGAATAATGTCATTATTATTTATTAGCAAATATATGACTTGTCTGTAAACTTTATATATGACTTTGTGATAATGAAGTTCAAGCTCCATTAGTTTTGGTGATTGGTTTAATATTAATGTTTAATCATTGTTTAATGACAAATCTAAACATTATGAGACTAACATGTTTAATTGAGCCTTATTCTTATTAGTCTCATATTTGGATGGAAAATGAAAAACCTAAGGTATGCACTTGTATTCACTCTATTGACTTAATGCATACTTAGGATTCAAGTTAAAGTATGAACTCTTCCATTGCTTTAGTCCAAATATGTGCATTATGTTCCTAATTCATATATTACATGAATGCACACTTCTAGGGGGAGTTTATAATTTAACTTGTTGTTTCAATAGTATTGATCCATGTCTTATTGCTAAATAACATATAAAGGATCAAGACTTTGAAACAATCATTTGAGTATATGAAACTTGTGTAGTTATATATATACTCATATCAATTTAAATGAAATTTAAATTGAGTTCGATTGTCTTTCAATCAACAAAAGTACATTTCATCATGTGTTGATGGTGTTCCTTGTTGTTTAAAGACAAGCGAAAAGTTCTTGAGTATAATGAAGCATTAGTTGCATCAAAGTACTGAAGACAACAATTAATCATTCAAATTGATTTGGGTTGTGCACAATCGATCTTGGAGGCATCCATTATGTGTTAATGGAGTGCGGTGATGATTGAGACAACCGTATTTGTTGGACTAACAATCTTCTATGAGTTGTAAAGTAGGTTGAGTCCAAGATAATGAAGATTCGGGAAGAAGAAGAAGTCATCATGTGTTGATGAGATTCAAGAGGTGATCCTGAAGTAAAGAGAAGAGCTAGAAGGTTCATCATGTGTTGATGACCAAGAAGAAGAAAAGGTGATCCTGGAGAGAAGATGATTGGAAATCATAAAAGCCCCAAGTGGATCGCTAGAGGTAAAGGTATAACTAGCTAGGGCTAAGGATGTGTTCCTAGTCTTTTACCGGTCTCGGTGTTTGGATGGGAGACCGGGTTGCTAGTTAGGTTGCCGTACTATTAAGAGAGGTTGAGTCTTTTAGCTTTAGCTTCATCATGTGTTGATGAACTCGATCCGGTTCACTATAGCTCACTCTCTTGTTTGGTGTTTGTATGAAGCTAACCATTTGGCATGTGTTGCAAATGGGTGAAGCTTGTGCATTGGATTTTGTATGAGCTAAGTATTTGCATATGTTGCAAATAAGGGTGCTCATGCTTGCATCTTAATTGAATCTTATTTGATTTGGTTTTTGCTTGGAGCTAAGTTTTGCATGTGTTGCAAATAGAGGGCTCATGCACTTGAATTTGTTGTGGTTGTTTGCATGGTGCTAGAGATTTGCATGTGTTGCAAATAGAGAGCTCATGCTTTGGTGTTTTAGCTTGTGATTGGGTCATGTGTTGATCATCACAAAGCTAAGCTTAGTTTAGTTGCAAAATGTGTTTTTGCAAAGTGTGTTATTTGCAAATGTGTTTTGCAAATAAGCTGGAAGTTATGAGGTTCGATCCTAGAGCATGTGTTGGCATTTGCAAATGTGTTTTGCAAAGTTTCGGGATTATGTGTTGATCCTTACATGGCTAAGAGGATTGATCTTATATGTTCGTGGTTTATTTGCGAATGTGTTTTGCAAATAAATTGGAGTTGTTATTTGCAAATGTGTTTTGCAAATGAACTTGAGATTATGGGTTTCGATCCTAGAGCATGTGAATAGGGTTTGCAAATGTGTTTTGCAAATTGACTTGATCATGTGTTGATCATCACATGGCTAAGAGGATTGATCTCATAAGTTCTTGGTTTATTGGCAAATGTGTTTTGCAAATAAGTTGTGCTTAATGAGATTCTTCGGAGTATGTGATTAATATGTGCAAATGTGTTTTGCATAATGTTGTGATCATGTGTTGATCCTCACAGAGCTCAAAGAATAAACCTTTAATGGTTTGGAGAAAAGTTTTTGTGCAAAACCGTGTTTTCTCCTTATGGCCGGTCGTACCGCCCATGTAGGGCCGGTAGCACCGCCTGGCCGGTAGTACCGCTTATGGGAGCATGTACTGCAGGTCGGTCCGGTGCTACCGCCCATGGTAGCCCAGTAGGCCGGTAGCACCGGAGGTCCGGTGCTACCGCTCCTCTGGCCGGTGTGAAAAATCAAGAGGAGGTGTTTTTGTGTTCGGCTTGGGTCCGATGCTACCGAGGTGAAGGCCGGTGCTACCGCTCGAGCGGTAGCACCGCTCCTAGTTGGCCGGTGCTACCGGATTTCCTGCAACGGCTAGTTTTGTAGTCGTTGGCGAGGAGGCCGGTGCTACCGGGCCTAGTAGGGCGGTAGCACCAAGTTTGCTGGACTTTTGCCCAATTCGTCCCCAACGGCTAGTTTTGGCTTGGAGGCTATAAAAGGAGGCCTTGGGGAGCAAGGGCTGTAGTTGTTGCTGTTGTTAGAGCATTTGGGTGTTTGTAGGAGTTGAGTGCATGTGTTGCCCTCTTCCATTTACTTCTTGATCTAAGAGTGAGCCCTAATTGCATGTGTTGCAATTAGGAAGTGGATTGAGAGCCTCTTGTGCATGTGTTGCACCTGAGGAGGATCCTAGTGCATGTGTTGCACTTAGGAGGTCACCGGAAGTGCATGTGTTGCACTAGGTGAAGTTCAAGCGGAAGGGCTTGATTTGTTACTCTTGGTGTTTGCCGACACCTAGACGGCGTAGCGACATCGTGCACGGGAGCTCTCAACGGAGGTTGTGAGAAGGCCCGGCAAAGTTTGTAAAGGTTGGAGCTCACTTACCCGAGAGGGAAAAGGAGCTACCACTAGTGGATTCGAGGTGGGTGCTCAATTCGTGGAGCCGATCCAATTCATTTGGGCTAACCTTAACGTGGACTAGGGGAGACCAGCAAGTCTCCGAACACCACGGTCAAAAGTGTTGTGTCTCTTGTGCTTGCATTGTTTTCATTATTTATATTCAAGCAATTTATATTCGTAGAATTAAATTGATTGATTGCTTGTCTTTAGAATTGCAATTATTGTTAGAGACATAATTAGTTAGTGCACATAGTGAGCCTAGTTGATTTAGGCTTTAATTGTCAAAACCATAGCTTATTGCTTTCGCATTAATATTTGTTAAGGTTTTGGTATTAGGATAATTAGGGGTGAATTGCTTTGTAGAAATTAACGAGAAAATTTTTAAAAGCCGCCTATTCACCCCCCTCTAGTCGGCATCCTCGACCTAACAGATAATTATTCTAAAGTGATCCCTAGTCAATAATCATATGAATAGAATAGCATATGTATTAGTTGATGGCCGTGTTTCACGAGTCATGGATATGTAATATGGACACATGTTAAAGAACATGGAGTTGGATCGAATCACCTTGAGACAATGCGAGAATATTGTAATCTTATTTGTCATCAGTTGGTCTCATATACCATGTGTATGCTATATCCTTAGATTTGAGGCTGACGCATGTACTCGAGATGTGTAATGACTTATTTAGGGGTTACCAAATACTACTCCGTAACTAGTTAGTTATAAAGGTGGCTTTCGGATTTATCGTGAAGCATGCTGCGATGCATGGTCGATCAAGATGGGATTTCCCCCTCCATAAAATGGGAGAGATATCTCTAGACCTCTCGAGTGGTCGAATTCCAAAAATGTATGACAATGCTACTCACAGTTAAAGAGTTAACTGTAGTCAGGGATTCCGAGTCACATAATCGAGAAAGAGTGGTCAAGCTATCTAAGCAAGAGTGGAACATTCTCACCTTGAGTTTGACCGCTATAGTGAGGCAAAGGGAAGTACATATAACTAAGCATTGTTAAGGTTTGTCCGATGTGATCTTTACATATAATCGGGAGTCAGCACGTCCTGCTAGGGACCGCTACCGACTAATGATCGAGTAAGAGTATTCGGGCCATGTCTAAGTATATATGAACCTAAAGGGTCGCATGTTTAAATGGTTGGGACTTAATTTGGATGATGATTCTAATTCTGATGAGCTTCGAGTTTATGATGGGCTTCGAGTCCATAACAGACCTCAAATGTAGATACCGATTGTGGGGCATCTATATAAAGAGATGGGGTGGTGGCTTTAGGGTTAAGAGATATTACAGGAATTCCGAATTCTTGAAACCCTAGCCGCCACACCTCCTTGTCTAAAACCGTGCAGCCGACGCTAGCACTCCGTCGCGTGGCATCCTTACCCTGTACGTGTAGATACCTTGGAGGCATTGCTGCGAAGCTTCAACGCTAGAACGATCCGCAACCTATGACGGTGATGAAGACGATCCGCAACCTGTAACACCCACGAGGAACTGCTGGAGGAGGTGCGAGGCTAGTACGACTACAGCCGTATCAACGCGCTACATTGACTCTGCTTTCGCTACGGATCTGCTCGTTTAGTGGTAATTCTGTGATTTATAATTTGCAATAGTTCTTTGGTTACGTGGTAGAAAATTTTGATTTTACGCTAGAGTAGCCTACCTGTTCCCCTTTAGTGGTATCAGAACCACCCTGCCTAGTTTTAGATTCAGAATAGATGTATATGGTAATATGCGGTAGTAGTAGATGTGATCTATTGCTGCATTGTTGGTCATTCTATTTGATAGATCAGTTTTTGCACCGGTTGATAAGATCGATTCGTGTTTGGTGGTCGTAGATGGGTTCAATATCATTGTTTTGTGATCGTGCTGTTGTGATTGCATCGCTACTTACCTCGACCAGTCGATTTCCGCCATCGGGTAGACCGTAAGACGTAAACCCACATGAAGCATGCAAAGATCAATAGGACCGATCGAAACAGATCTATGGTCGAAAATAAGGTTAATATAATTAATTTGAAGGGATTTCCATGATTGGATTCATGTATTTGATATGTGTACAGTGTGCTTTATAGTTCGTTGCGAGTTCACATTGTTCGATATAATGCGATTCTATGCATAACTTGTTTTTGCATAATTCTGTCGTGTGTAACCTCGTATATGTGCTATATATACATGAGTAAAAGGAGGCACAAGGTGTGGCCTATTTCTCCAATTCTTTCAGAATCGAACCGTTCCGATGATTCAATCGATTATTCCAGGCATGGAATGGAATAGATGTGAGGGTTTAATCGAATTGTCCTAAGAACGGAGTCAAATTATTTAGTGCTGCGTCCGTCATCCGCCAGTGGATGAGTACTTGACTACGATAGGCGGTGGACGATCTCCAATCGACGATGTCCAGGAGCTTGGAATTTCGACTCGTCTTTTGATTATTGTAACATCCCGAAAAAATCAAAAATAAAATATTTAGAATTTAAAAATAGAATTGAATAAATTTTTTAATTGAAATCAATATTTATTGCATTTTAAATCTTAAGAAAAGAAAGATCTCAATATTAAAACCGTCTCTTCCAAAACAAACAAACTATGAAGATAAAATATTCAAAATCTTGAATGAATTTATTTATGAAATTTCTGAATTTCTTGGATTATTTTAATCCTTTTTGGCTTTTTTTCTCAAAAGAAATTCAATTTGATGAAATGGTAAAATGGTAAAAATAAAAAGGTAAAAACATAAAATATCAACAAAAATCTGAAAAAATCATATTAAAATATCAGAGTACTCCAGAAACCTAATAATGTCAGTTGAGATATACTGAGTCATTAAAATATAAGAAAATACAAATGTAATTATGAGATAGATATCCAATCAAGATCTTGTCAGCTTTTTTTAGAAATATATAATGCTTATACGAAGACAATATTGTTACCATGCAGAGATCAGATCCTTATCTACCTCTGGTAAAAATATCAAAAATTAAAAAGTATATTTGGAGCTTTTACAAATTCAAAAACAAAAAGTAATTAAAATTGAATATAGTAATGTCAGAATTTTCAGAATCTAAATATCAAATATAAAAATCCGAAAATTTACAGAAGATAAATATTGACATTTAAAATGTTCAAAAAATATATATAAAATATTGAACTCATTTTGATCTTTAATTAATTGAAAAATAGAATAGAAAGAAATTGATAACATGCATTGTCAGAATTACTATAATTTTTACACACAATATTTCAACCTGAAATTTTTACTGATATCAAACATTATCTTTGCGGACATGCTCAAAAATTTTCAGAAAAATAATAACGTGATTTGGTAACCCTCATCAATGACCTAAAATCATGCTGTCCAGTGGAATGAACTAGAGTACCCTTTAGCCTTCACTTACATGTGGGCCATACCCCCAATCCGGACCCACCGACCAGCCAGTAAACCACCTTATCTCTCACAAGTCACAACCACAGCCGCTGGCCCCACACGTCAGCTTCATCTTCCTCCTCTCCCCTCACCTCTCTGTCTCTCACGCCAGAGCCAAACCGCCACATTTGCTGTCGTTTTTGCCACCGCAATTTCTCGCAACCCGAGGCCACGACCCAGCTGTCTCTGCCACGAAGCTTATCCCGCCGAGAAGCCCCATGCTCGCACTCATGAAGACCTGAGAAAGCTTGCTCACCATCCCGGCTTGCCGCCTCATTTCTTGTCCTAACTGCGGCGCAGTTCACGTCGCCTGAGGCCAAGCCACGTCGCTGCCACGCTTTCTGACACCCTTCTGTCACCGCTCATACCTAAGCCAGGGAAACTCCCAGTCAACTCGAGATTGCTCTGGAAAAATGCGCCGCCGAAGCTCCTGGTTCACACCCTGTCGCCGCCGTTATCCGCCTATTTAAGGAACGACCGAGTGCCTAGGGCTTCAATACCACCCTAAATCAGCACTCAAGACCTTAATTCCGTGCTTCCCCGACGTTCTTGCCCGTTTTCGATCGCACCCCGCAGCCACCATTCCACGGCCAAGCTTCGAGCTCAAACATTCATTGTTCAATTCTTTGCTCTGGAAGCACCACCACCTACTCGTGATCAGAAGCCCCAACTTAATTCGAGATATCCCATGCTGTGGAGCTCCACCACCACGAGCCCTGCTTCTGCCACCGCTCACTGCCGTGGAGCCGTCGCCACGGGCTGTCGCAGCACCACACGTCGTCTTATATGGCCTCAGTGGAGCATCTGGGATCCATTTTCGCTATCGCATCTTCCTCCTTGCAGCTACCCTGGCCGCCGGCCAAACTTGCCAAAACAACTCCCATGGCGCGGCTACTGTAGCTGCGCGAAGCTCTGTTTCCTCCCGTTGTCTTCACTGATCGGTGGCCTTTGTGCACTAGTGCCTCAATTCCATGACATGTGGAGCCAACCTCGTGGGCACGAGCATCTAACAGGAAGTAAGTACACTGACTTAGTTCCATCTCTGGAAATCAAACTTTCAATTCAAAGAAAAATCAGTAAACCTGATTACTCGACTAGAGCTAAGTAAACTTTAATGAACGCAAAAGTTCAGAGTGAAGATTCTATGAACGCAAAAGTTCAGAGTGAAGATTCTTTTGGTTTAAGCTTTTGATTCAAAGAATAATTGAAATCAGGTTCAAATAGTTTAATTCCCAAAATCAAACACCAAAATCTTAGGTTAAACAATACTTGATTAAAACCCAAATGATCCCTGTCAGTGATATACATGTCTCCAAACTTCCTGCATTAACGAGCACTTCATTCTCTGAAAATGTAAGCCACTTCTTAGCTTCCAACAAACTGCAACATAGACAACGTTGTAATTTTTATTCTTAGAATCACTCAGCCACCATTTGAATGGCTAAATGTTCATAGTTTGTACTAACCATCTTGTCAACGAGATTGGAGATATCCTCCTAGATTAACTTTGCTACTACACAATCAAAGAACAAATGTTGTGCAGATTCTTTCCCATCACAGAAAAGGCAATTCAGGTTATTCTCGTTTTGCCTCACATTAAGATCATTATCCCTAGTCATAAGTTTATTCCTAGATAACAACCAAAGAAACACCTGAATCCTTGAAGGAATACTAAGCTTCCAAACATCATGACTGTACAGTTGGTCACTGAAGAACTGTACTGAATAAACCCCTGGAGCTGCAAGTTTCCAAACCAGAGTCATTGTCATCATCAGTAAAATGGATGCTTTCTGCTACTCGCCACCCCATAACACATCAGTACTCATAAGCCTTTCATCTACACACCTTGTCAGAGTAAATCTAAGACCAGTCTAAGATTAGCAGCCCCCTTTTCATTTACCAAAACATGTAAATCCCAGTATTGAATGGCTAATCTAGTGTTACCAAACAAGACATCTTCCCAGAACTTAATTCTCCTACCATTACCAACTTTCCAAAGGTGCCCACATCTAGCAACTTGGCTAGCCCAAAAGATACCCTTCCAAAAGGGAGAGGCATGAAAAGAGTCAGTTTCAGAATCATTTCTTTTTGTTCCGCTTAATTTCCTTGGAGCCGACGCGCGAATAGTGATCAAGTTACAGGATAACTATAAAAGAAAAGAAATAGACAAACCAACTAAACATTAAGGTTCAGTTGACTGATGGCCATCATATATATATATATAAGGAGTGTGCTGATGCATGGATGAATGCATGCTTCAATTCTTCCAGACAAGTCCAATAAATAAATATATATAGGCCCAAATTAAGCTGCTCATGTTTTAATCCTATTAATCCAAATAATTTTAGCATCTTGAATTCGAAATTATAAATACATGAATACATAATTTTAACCTTTTAAATTCGTAAAATAAAGAAATGTAATTCATAAAATAAGAAGTAGTATCATTGCCTCTAATGATATAAGATAACCAGAATCCGAGTACCCGAAATTATAAGAACCTAACCTTAAACCACACCTGTTTTCTATAGTTGATTCTATTTGGTTTTTCGTCTGATTTCTATTTGCCCATATTGAAAACTTGTTATTTGTTATTTGCTATTTGTTGTGTTCTTCGTTCGCGACTTGTAGAACCCGACATCACTACTTCCATCGCCATTGCGACCTCGACATCGTCGTAAATGACAATTAAGCAAGACAAGCACCCCTTTTGATCATGTTGATCCCAGTTTTACAAACGTTTTATTAAATGTTTCCTTGCATACATTATGTTATCTAAACACTGCTACTTTGTGTGTATTGGTAGCTACATGTAGAATCATAGAACTTCCTTGATAAGTATAGATTTGTGAACCTTGATACCCCTAGAATAAGGTAGACAATATATAATGTCAATATGGGAAATCTCACGCTTAGATATCATGCTTAGCTATTCTTAAAGAACTTTAAAATTTCAATATGGTTAAAAATATTGGATATGACAAAATGTTGGGTAAAACCTTTCCTTATGGTTGGTATTTTAATTAAAAATAAAAATAAAACTATGATTTCGATGCGGGCAATAGCCGAAGGTGCATGGATTTGCACGTATTGTAGGGGGAGATTATTACTCGTATCGGATTAAGGATCGAACTTAGTGTTCGTTAAACTCAAGAATTACCGTATAACCACAAGTGCTGGTATGGGACAGCTTTAACCTATTAAGTTACTTAAAATTAGCTTTGTACATTGGTATGCTGGAGATGTACGAGCTGTTTCTTAATGGATTGCTCGAAGAGACGTCCACACTGAGGCGATAATGGAACAAACGTTTATCGATACACCGGTGTACGCCATGCTATGGGGAGTTTAACTATATCTATTCTTTGAGTTCATCTACTATAGTATGGGTTTTTGTCTCGAACTGGTGCAAAGTTAGGGTTAAGTAATGTAACGGTTATGTCATGACTCTTTGTGATACGTCAAAGGAAGTATGCTAATATCAATCGCACAAAGAGTCAGTCATATCTTGTGGGTAAAGTTGTACACCTCTGCAGAGCGTAAAACTTTTCAAAAAGTCGTTCCCACGGTTATGGAAATCTTGGTGCGCCGGCATTAGTTAGATGTTTTTATTTTCATAAAACTTTGGATTCTACCGGGTGTTGGTAAAAATTGGTTTATGGATATGGTCATGATACGTAGGTTCGTGAAATTTACTTATTCATACTTACGTTCTGTTATTTTCTGTATTAAATTGCTTTTACTTAAATTCAGTTTGCAATCTAATATTATTTATTTACATTTCAAATTGGCTTTATGCAAATAAATCATAGAAATCTTTCCTTTGAAATGGCCTGTATATATTATAGATTTTGCAAGTCTTGCGGAGTACGAAAGTACTCACATTTGCGTCAATGTACAAAAGTACTCACATATACATTGACGCAGCGCAGGCTGCGGAAATATTATTAACGAGTTTTTTTAGGGATTATGCCTTATCAGTTGCCTGGGAGTTGGATGGGCACACTACAAGACTTTTGATTTTTTTTCCGCTGCATTTCACTCTGTATTGTAAGGCATTATTGTATACATTAATATTATTATTTGTAATAAAGAGTATTGATATGATATCAATTGTTGTGAATATGCATGCTAGCTATTGATCATAGGACTAGTACTGTATGTACAATAGATTCTTATTTGAGTATTTTATACAAAAATAAGGGTCGCTACAACTACGATAGGTGGCCTGATCTCCCTACAGGCTAGCATTTCCCATCGAAAGAGAGGAGGAAAAAAATAGTAACCAGTAATTATAATTGAAGAAGCATTTTCCAGTTAAAGGTCTGTTTGTTTTTGCTTTAAATTCTCTAAAAACTGATTCTGGATTGTGGATGTAGAGAAGTTGATTCTTTAAAAACTGGAATCTAAAAACATATATGAAGTGAATTGTAGATTTAGTGTATATGAGTGGACTGGATTATGAGAATTAATTTCTAGAATCGGGACTGTTTGTTTTTTATTCTGTTTTTGAGATCAGAATCTAGAATCAAAATAAAAAACAAAGAGGCCCTAATACACCACCTAGATCATGTAGCGAAGGAAAAATTGATGTCGATCAAATTTGTCGTAAGACTCGTGACTCCCGAAAACATCTACTACATTTCTTGAATTCCGATTTGGCCTTTGGTAGGTTCGCGGAAGGAAGCGGCTTCCGCACGCGCGCGTTTAAGCACGCACATGTTGTGCTCATGGCGGATTGGGTGGCTTGGGAAGAAAGTATCCTTACTACAAAACTCGATCTGACCAGTGACCAAATACGAACCGTCACCAGAAAGAGCCTTGTCTCTGGCGAAACACCGAGCACCGTGCAGACACTTGCCAAGAAGCCCCGCACGCCACTGCCGATGCTCTCCATAAATATACGCAAGCATTCCTCCCCTCGCTTCAACCCGGTCAAAGGAAAATCCACACGCACACACAACGCAATGGCGAATCTGTTCCTGAAGCAGGCGAAGCAGTACGCGGCGACGCGGCCGGCCTACCCGCCGGAGCTCTTCGAGTACATCGCGTCCAAGACGGCCCGTCATGACCTGGCATGGGACGTCGGCACCGGCAGCGGCCAGGCCGCGGCATCGGTAAGTGTGAGACTCCTCTCTCTCTCTCTCTCTCTCTCTCTCTCTCGATCCCCCCTCCTTGCGTTTCTGGGCATAACTTGCCTCTTCTTGAGAGTCGAGGAGTCAAAAACAAAAGAAAGCAATACAAAACTTGGTTCTTGAGAGCCCTATCGGGGAACGGCAGCTGTGTAGTCTCCAAAAGTAGGGAAAGCGACATTTGTTTTCCTTTTGGATTCATGTCAAGTTTTCGATCGTTCAATCGGCCTCTGTATTAGTTGAACAAAGTGCAATCTTACTTAATTACTCCAATTTCACGCATGATACTATCATCACAAGTTAAAAACTTCACAGATAGGTTTTGTACAGTACTTAACACTTGTCGTGATCTTGCTTCTCTGTGTGCACTGTGCAGCTCGCGAAGCTGTACAAGGGCGTGGTGGGCACGGACACGAGCGAGCAGCAGCTCGCCTACGCGCCGCGCCTCCCAAACGTGCGCTACGTCCACACACCGCCGGACCTCCCCCTCGCCGGCCTCCACGACTCCGTCGCGCCGCCGTCCTCCGTCGACCTCATCACCGTCGCGCAGGCCTTCCACTGGCTCCACCTGCCGCACTTCTACGCGCAGGCCCGCTCCGTCCTGCGCGCGCCGCACGGCGTCCTCGCGGCCTGGTGCTACACCGAGCCGCGCGTCGACGGCGCCGCCGTCGACGCCGCCTTCTGGCGCCTCTACCACGCGTCGCAGCCGTACTGGGCGCCCAACCGCAGGATGGTGGACGACGAGTACCGCGGCGTGGACTTCCCCTTCGACCCCGTCGACGGGGAGGCCCACACGGGCCCGTTCGAGTTCTCGACGGAGCGGCGCATGGACCTCCACGACTACCTCACGTACATCACGTCGTGGTCCGCGTACCAGACGGCCAAGGAGAAGGGCGTTGAGCTGCTCGACGAGGCGACGGTGCGGGAGTTCGCCGCGGCGTGGGGTAGCGACCGCGAGGAGGTGAAGACGGTGAGGTACCCCATCTTCCTTAGGATCGGCAAGGTGAGAGCAGAATCAGATGCATGATGAACAAGTTGAGGAAATGACACTTTGGACTTACGTGGCTTTCACTCATGCATATACATCGATTAGTATTTGAAGTACCGTGTCATTTAATACTGAATCTGTTTTGTAAGTTTAAGCTACTACATGGTATTTATTTGGATTGTCTATGCAACACTCGACTAAGAATTTGTGGGATTTCAATAATGCTCTCTGTCTCTCTCCCTCCCTTTACATCTATCACCCCATCCAATGGCCTCCCCAACCCACGCATCCTCTGTCTTCCCAAAATGGCGTTGCTTCTCCGAGTCTGCTCTATTTCGGCAGCCGGAGCCAAAGATCACTAGACAGAGTTGGGGTGAAGACACACGATTTGCCATTCATATTCCATGGTGAAATACTCGACGAAATCACAAAACTTCTACTTCCTCGATCGGTCCCGCAATACAGGGGAGCTTGATACCGAATATGTGGGGTGAGGATTATATAAGTCTCATGCTAAAAATAAACGATTATTACTATTGTCAAAGATTACGGATATTTAGGTATAACAAAAGTACATCACAAATACACAATTAAAAATAAATTTGAATTCCACGCTTAACATTTCAATAAAATAAATAAAATATGTCAAAACAATATAGCAATTAAAGATAACCAAAGCTATCATTAATAATTTAGTAATTCACAATCCAACGATTCAATTCTTAACCAAAGCTACCATTCACACTTCAAAAACCGGAATTGATGATGACTTGATGTTATTTGTGATTCAGTGCATAACCAAAGCTATTAAACTACCATTCACAATTCAGTGCATAACCAAAGCTACCATTCACAATTCGCAATTCACAATTCACAAAGGATGAAAGGAACAAAAATCATCACCTTGCGGCTTGCGTGCGGGAGGAGGTCCACTGTCAGCACTCAGCAGTTTAGCACTGGGCAGTGGGCACTAGCCGGAGCCAGAGGCAAGGCACCTTGCGCGGCACCCTTGCGAGCTTGCGGCTTACGGCCAGAGGGCGAGCCGAGCGGCTGTTGGTCAGGCTGCCGTGGGCGGGATCACGGAGGCGCGGAGCGCCGAAACGGTGCGCTACTGCGCCGGGTCGCCAGACGCCGAATCTTGCCTCCAGACTCCAGTCTTCTAGCAGTGCCAGTAGGCTGAGCCAGGGTTGGGGACGGCGACCGGCGAACGGGCGGAAGCGACGGACATGGCCCGTGGGAATGGGATGACCAGATCCAGATGAGCTTCACTGGATCTACGCTTCTGCAGGGCTGGGGCGGAAGCGGCGGCCAGTGGGCAAGGCCTGGGGGCGACGGCGACGTGACCTTTGCTCGTCGGCTTGGGCGTGGGGTGCGCAACTGGCGTAGATGGCTATGGCGTGCGCACTCCTGAGTTCCTCTAGTGGTCTGGACTGGGCCGGGATGCCTACCAAGCCACGGGTCCAAATCAGATGTGAATAGTAATTTACACTATTATTTGGGCTAGGTCTTGAGCCCAGGCCCAGTGGCCCGAGCCAACTCCGCCCCTGGTTGTTAGTATCGAACAGTATAAAAGCTTTAGTATCAAATTATTTGTGTGCTTGTTACTAAAAGCTAGCCCACCTAAGCACTCTCTCCTCTAGTGTCAAGCTAGTATCAAATGATTGTGAGTGCCCTAATTCCAAATCTATCGTATGTACAGACAAAGGAGGTACTAAATCTAAAAAAAAAAATCTTATTGGACCATACATGTCTATTAAATGAAATACTACAATTACTGGCATACTTTTTTAGCATTAAAGGAGATGTATATGATGAATATATTACAATAACTGCATATTTGATCTTCACAATGAACCTATATCATGGGATATTAAGACAATTCGCCGCTAACGGTTTTAGATAATCTTATTTTTCTGCATATAAAATAAATAAAGAAAGCCATTACAATTGCTAGACTTATATCGCATGATGAAAGAAATATATATCAAAGCCGTATTTAGGCCCAAGCAAGCAAGCGCTCCCCAAACAGCTTAACTTTTAAGTGATTTTTGTGTAATCTAAGTCATATATAAAAGCTGAAAGCTGAGTTGAATCTGCTTTTATAGCTTATTGCTGAGGGAAATTAGCTATTTGTTAAACAATCTTTTATAAAAAAACTACAGCTACTTTTTAGTCTAGAAAATCAAAAAACAATTTTTCAGAAAAGTTATAACTCCCTCAAACAGATCCTTAATGCCATAGAGTTACTGAGAATATATCATAAGATGTGCAGAGAGCAACTAGCTAGACTCGTGCATTCGACATCATTACCTATGTTTTGTTAAGTGTCACGCTAAAAATAAACGATTATATAAGTCTCACGCTAAAAATAAACGATTATTACTATTATCAAAGATTACGAATATTTAGGTATAACAAAAGTACATCATAAATACACAATTAAAGATAAATTTGAATTCCACGCTTAACATTTCAATAAAATAAATAAAATATGTCAAAACAATATAGAAATTAAAGATAACCAAAGCTATCATTCATAATTCAATAATTCACAATTCACAATCCAGTGATTCAGTTTTTAACCAAAGCTACCATTCACACTTCAAAAATCGGAATTGATGATGACTTGATGTTATTTGTGATTCAGTGCATAACCAAAGCTATTAAACTACCATTCACAATTCAGTGCATAACCAAAGCTACCGTTCACAATTCACACAGCCATTCACAATTCACAAAGGATGAAAGGAACAAAATTCATCACCTTGCAGCTTGCGTGTGGGAGGAGGTCCACTGTCAGCACTCAGCAGTTTAGCACTGGGTTGTGGGCACTAGCCGGAGCCGGAGGCGAGGCACCTTGCGCGGCACCCTTGTGGGCTTGCGGCTTACGGCCAGAGGACGAGCCGAGCGGCTGCTGGTCAGGCTGCCGTGGGCGGGATCACGGAGGCGCGGAGCGCCGAAACGGTGCGCTACTGCACCGGGTCGCCGGATGCCGAATCTTGGCTCCAGACTCCAGTCTTCTAGCAGCGCTAGCAGGCTGAGCCAGGGTCGGGGACGGCGACCGGCGAACGGGCGGAAGCGACGGACATGGCCCGTGGGAATGGGATGACCGGATCCGGATGAGCTTCACTGGATCTATGCTTCTGCAGGGCTGGGGCGGGAGCGGCGGCCAGTGGGCAAGGCCTGGGGGCGACGACGGCGTGACTTCTGCTCGTCGGCTCGGGCGTGGGGTGCGCAACTGGCGTGGATGGCTAGGGCGTGCGCACTCCTGAGCTCCTCTAGTGGTCTGGACTGGGCCGGGATGCCTACCAAGCCACGGGTCCAAATCAAATGTGAATAGTAATTTACACTATTATTTGGGCTAGGCTTTGAGCCCAGGCCTAGTGGCCTGAGCCAACTCCGCCCCTGGTTGTTAGTATCGAACATTATAAAGCTTTAGTAACAAATTATTTGTGTGCTTGTTACTAAAAGCTAGCCCACCTAAGCACTCTCTCCTCTAGTGTCAAGCTAGTATCAAATGATTGTGAGTGCCCTAATTCCAAGTCTATCATATGTACAGACAAAGGAGGTACTAAATCTAAGAAAAAAATAATCTTATTGGACCATACATGTCTATTAAATGAAATACTACAATTACTGGCATACTTTTTAAGCATTAAAGGAGATGTATATGATGAATATATTACAATAACTGCATATATGATCTTCACAATGAACCTATATCATAGGATATTAAGACAATTCGCCGCTATCGGTTTTAGATAATCTTATTTTTCTGCATATAAAAAAAATAAAGGAAGCCATTACAATTGCTAGACTTATATCGCGTGATGAAAGAAATATATATCAAAGCCGTATTTAGGCCCTGTTGAGGGGAGAGGGGCTTTAAGCCAGCTTCAGCTTCTGAAAAGCAAGTAAGCACTCCCCAAACAGCTTAACTTTTAAGTGATTTTTGGTATAATCTAAAAGTCATATATAAAAGCTGAAAGCTGGGTTGAATCTGCTTTTATAGCTTATTGCTAAAGAAAATTAGCTATTTGTTAAACGGTCTTTTATAAAAAGCTACAGCTACTTTTTGTCTAGAAAATCAAAAAACAACTTTTCAGAAATGTTACAACTCCCTCAAACAGATCCTTAATGTCATAAGAGTTACTGAGAATATATCATAAGATGTGCAGAGAGCAACTAGCTAGACTCGTGCATTCGACATCATTACCTATGTTTTGTTAAGTGTTCCTCCATTCACGTACCAAGTCAACTCACCTCATCTCCCAGAAAAAAGTCAAAAGATCATAAGATGTGCAGAGAGCAACTAGCTAGACTCGTGCATTCGACATCATTACCTTTGTTTTTTTTGTTAAAGTCAGTCACATACCAAGTCAACTCACTCATCTCCCAGAAAAAGTCAAGTCAACTCCCATCTATGATCAACTCGAACAAATAATTTGGGTTTGAAATAGCTCAGAACTATAATTTTGCACGAGATTTTTTTTTAAAAAAAATACTAGGCCTTCTATCCCCTATACTTGTACCCTACTCCTGCCCTTCCTTTTTAACCCAACCCTAATATTGTGACTAGGGTTGCAATCGGATCGGATATTTTTCGTCCGACCGACCGACCGGATGTGTTCGGATCGGATTCAGATATTATTTTCGGATAGTTTTCAGATTCGGTATCGGATTCGGATATTTTATTTCGGATTCGGGATAGCACTATCCGTCGGATTGGGATGTTCCGAATTTTTTTTGGATATATCCGGTACAAACCTATTCGGATATCCGACTCCAAACCCTAAGCCCACCCGGCCACCCGTGAATCGTGATGTCTCTCTCTTCCATTCCCCAATCCGATCTAATCTGAGCGTCGTCTCGCCGTCTCGCGCCCTCGCAGTCTACCCCGAGTCCCTCGACTCTCGTCGCCCAGGCCGCCAGCGCCGCCTCCCAACCTCCTAGGCCGCCCGCCTCTCGGCGTCCTCCACCCGCCTCGCCTCCCGGCGCCCTCCGCCCGAGCCCCCCGAATCCCGCAGCCAACCTCCTGGCACCGCCACCCAGGCCTCCCAGCACCGCCACTGAGGCCGCCTGCCTCCCGGTGCCCTGTGCTGACCTCACCTCCCAGCACCCTCCGCCCGAGTCCTGTCGTGGCGCCGCCCTTTGCCAATCCTACTGGGTCGTCGCTCTCCCTCCCGCTGCCATCGCCATTTCTCCTCCGGTCGCCGCCATCCCCACCACCACCCTCTCGGCGCTCTCCATCCGGCCAACTACCGCCATCCCTCCTGCCCGCCGCAACTTGGTAATCAACTTCATGCTATTCAATTCTTAACTCTGATATTGTCATTGGAGATGTCTTGACTCCTGGAATATGTGTGATGACTGATGAGGTTATCCAATTTTTGTGTGTGTTATGATAACCAATATACTGGAAATAAGGAGACTGTGCTTCTTTGATATTTCATGAATTGTATAGAAACCTGATGAAGGACTCTGATGAAGGACTGTGCTTCTTTGATGAATTGTATAGAAACCTCATGAATTGTATAGAAACCTGATGAATTTTTGTGTGAGGTTATACTCTGATGAAGTACTCAAAACTATCCATATTTTAGAATGTGCTTCTTTGATATTTCATGAATTGTATAGAAACCTGATGTTTAGTTATTGTATAGAAACCTGATGTTTCTTGTACCTGATGTTTAGTTACTTGTGTGTCTCGTATCAACAAATAAGGAGAACCCATTACTAAATCCATATGTTTAGACTATGCTCATCTATTGCTTTCTTTCTTTCGCTCTTGCATTTAAGGTCAGTGGGAAATCCAGTAGGCAGTAGTTTTTTATTGCTTTCTTTCTTTCTTCCTGTCCACTGTCCAGTGACTAAAGTTCATCATATCAAACTAATGAAGTACGAAGTACTGAGGTTGAGAAATTGCCTATTTTCCTTTGCATTTTAATTTGAATATATCACATAAATGGAAAAATCAAACTGAGGTTGAAGTATGAAGTACTGATGAAGTATGAAGTACTGAGGTTGATATTTGTACTGGCTTGAGTGCTATTCTATACCCTTCAGGCCAAATAAATGGAAAAATCAAACTAGTATTATCGACTTTTTCCCCTAAATGTGCTTAGTAAATACTAATGATTGTGTCCTTTTGTGTTCAAACCAGTTGTTGCTTTGTGATGGAGTATGGCAGTGCTAGCACAAATGTGTGTGCAACTAGTGGAGCGTCACCTGCTGCCACACTTCGTACAAGTCTGTCTGCACTGAGTGCTCACGCATTAGTAGTGCGAGAGCCTCTTGCATCTGAAGCCAAAGGACCTTAAGTTGAATCTGAATGTGATATCACCGGAGAAAATGAACCTCCTATCAAAAGGCAAAAGAAGTCCATCTCCAAGGTATGGGAGCACTACACTAAGGATACTGTGACAAAAACTGATTCAAATGGTGTAGTTATAAAGGAACTTTGGACGAGATGCAAGAAATGTCCTTACAAAGCTCGATGTGAGACAACAAGGGGGCACATCATGCTTTATAAATCATTTAAAAAACAAGCATTCTATAACTCCAGGATAGCAAATGATCAAACTAGAAAAGGGTGAAGATAGCACTGCCAATGTTAAGACATATAGATTCGATGCTGAAACTAGCCTTAGAAAGTGGCATTTGGCACTTGTTATGCATGAATATCCCTTTAATATGGTTGAACATGAGTACTTTGTTGACTTCATCAAGTCTTTGCGCCCTAGTTTTTCATTCAAGTGTCGCACAACTACAAGAAATGCTATAATGGAAATGTTTAATGAGGAAACAAAGAAGTTGTATGATCATTTCAAATCTCTTTCATGCCGTTTTTCTGCAACCATGGATATGTGGACCTCAAATCAAAATAAAGGTTATATGTGTGTCACCGTGCATTAGATAGATGATAATTGGCAGATTTATAAAAGAATTGCTAAATTCATGCATGTTAAAGTCAGCCACACAGGTACTAATCTAGCCACAGAGTTCATCAAGAGTGTGATGCATTGGAACCTTAAAAAGAAGCTTTTTGCTCTCACTATAGACAATGCCTCATCTAATGATAAGTGTGCTGCAGAATTTGTTGCAAAACTAAACAAAAAATCTCCCTTAGTCTGTGATGGTGCTTTTTTCATGTGAGATGCTTATGTCACATTTTAAACCTTGTTACTCAAGATGGGTCATTTGACATATTGTCTTGGTGGAGGGCTAAACAAGAGATTTGTCCCACTCTTTCGCGACTAGCCCATGATGTGTTAGCTATTCAAGTGTCAACCGTTGCTTCAGAGTCGGCATTCAGTGCGGGTGGTCGTGTTGTTGATCCTTTCCATAGTCGATTAGATCCCGAGGTGGTGGAAGCCCTAATTTGTACCAAGGACTGGACAACATCATCTAGAAGAGGTAAAAATATGTCATCTATTTCATATGTCATGCAATTTCCATTTTTTCCCTTTACTAATAGCAACTGTCACAACACAATTTCAGGTTCTAAGGAGAAGATTGCAACGCTGATTGATGAGTTGGACATGGAGTATAAGGCCAAAGCATGTGATTCACCTGTAGACATGACTTCAGAGGTTTGTTCATTCTCCTATGGAATTGCTATTATGCTTAGTGAGCTAGCTGCTAGAATATAAACTGTTGATATCTTTATATATATGTGAGTAACTATTATGTTTTTATCTTGGCTATGCATGGAGCAATACCCACAATCTGCACTTAAATCATGCACAAACTTAAATCTGTTCTCTATTGCTATTCTATTTTCCTTTTAATTGATAATAGAAACCAGCCTTTTTAAACCTGCTTGATGCAAATATGACTAGCAACAGCCTCAAAACTAAGCACAAACTATATTCGTTCCGTGTTTATAGCCCTCTTTGATCGATAGCAAACTATACAAGACAACATATACTCAATTGTTCCAAGTTCAGACATGACGGCTTTGAGACACGAGTATGATCATTGCGTAGATAAGTTGTGATTGGCTTGGACAAGTTCAAGCAAGTTGTTTCCCTATGTTGAGCAATTATACAGCCTTACTCTCTCAGTTTGTACAGATCTTGTTTTGAACGGTGCCAAACTACAGGTCTATGCCTCCATAGAACATGTGTTTGTTGTCAAATGCATTATTAATATGTGTTGTTTGTTCTGCTTATTTGCTTTTAGCAAAACTGTGAGATTACTTAAGCTCTTTCAAATTATAAGAAGGTAAATTTTATTAATGTTAAATATGTTATGCACTCTTCTTACCTTTTGTTTTGTAGGATGAGACTATCGTGGCGGCTGATAATGATTGAGTGCTTGTCGAGATAAGTAACCATCATCATGTACTTGTTGTCTCTTGAGATATTGCCAACCTGACTGAGCCACTTCGGTCTTCGAACTCTTATATAAGATTGTGTCATTGTTGAGTCTTATGTCTTCATGTTTGTATGATGTAATCTAAATATTATCGACTCGTTGTATTGTCTCTTTCATGAAAACATGCAGTTATGTACCTTATGGTCATGTTATCGACTTATCGTAATATTATTTACGTATCATTTTATGTTTCAAAATTTGTCATATATGTACTGTTCAAATCTAGTGTACTTTTGCAACTTTGTTGGACTGTCCGATAAATGACTTGTTAGACTGCGATAATTTTGTTGCATGTTGAACTCATACGGTTGGTTAATCAGTACTATATGTGTGCTTTATACAGTATCTGTTTTTGCGCGTTATCCGACAAAAATTATTCGATACCGTACCGATTCCGCTCCGTATTCGATTCGAATCCGCGACCGATATTATCCGTGCCGTATTCGTATCCGGTACTATCCAAATTCGATTCTGAATCCGACAAAAAATATGGTTTATGATATGGAAAGAGCGATATCCGACCGAATCCGATCTAATTGCACCCCTAATTGTGACCCAACCTAACAGCACGTGTCGGCGCCGCCTACACAGTGCCGACATAGTGTTGGCGAGGGCGCGAGGCCAATTGGATCTCCACTGTTTCTGTCGGGACCCGAATTTGCAAATCCGGACCCTCTGTGTATACCGCACTAGTCCAGGATCACGCTAGTGCACACAGGCTCAACATAGATGCTATCATAGTCATACACAGCGGAATATAGCATAAACTTCAATAATTAATGATAACTGTTGTCTTACATGAATAATGCCTCACAGGGCTTAAATAAGAAACAGCAAATAAGTAGCAGCGGAAAAATAAATAAGCGTAGCAGCTTCCCAGTTTACCACAGGCAACTGACGAGGCTCGGACCCTAAGCATTCGCATCCAAATAATCCTCTTCCATGAATGGCGTAGATTCTTCCTCTTACGAAGTTGTGTTGTTGGGGTGAGTACATAAAGCACCCAACAAGTTGTGCTGAGAATGCAAGTCTAATATTCTATATGCTTTGGCTTAATCCAAAGGAATGGCTAATATGGCTATTTTGCGAAGCGACATTTAACAAGAATACAAGAAATAGATTGAAAAGCATAAAACAATAACAATAATTAATAGATTCAAAGATTTATGAAGTAAACCAAGTTTCCAACCCTAAATCAATTTTCCACTTCCCATGGCACCGCCATCCGAACAAGTTTTTGTTTAACAAAAGTCTAACCCTTAATGTAATTCCCGAGCTTTGCTCAATACCGTGAGCATGGCTATTCGAATAGATTGTACACTCGCAGAGGTTATGCACTTTACACACACGATACAACCAAACACCACCAAGGCGAGTGATCGTAACAAAGCCTTTACAATGCTACACCTAGACCCAAGATCGCCGCTAAGGTTTCAACATGAAGGGTTAAACCACCACAACAGGCCCCCTCTTGCGCCATGTGAGTTAAACCGTAACCGGGACTCACTATTCACCACGACGATCAAATCTAGGTTTCACAAATTATTCAAACTAGGTCTGTCCCATTCCGACATGTGGTTGCAAGAGAGACTCAGTCAAAGGCTTGCAAGGTTAAGTCCTTAAAGTGATTAAGGCAAGACTTCCACATACCCCGCCAACCCTCGCCCACCTTGGCACACCGCCCTTGCCACTTGCCCCAATCTAAATCATTACCACCCGGTTGATTACCAAGCACCACATGCCATCAACATTTCAATCTAGATGTGTGACCTCCTCGCCACGACAACTTGATATCACTGTGTGACGACACATGACACACCAATTCATAAACATTGTTCCATATTCCATTAGTCAAAATTAAGTATCAACATTCGGACACATGTGATGACGTGGCATGGCTAAGCAATCTACGACGGTCTAACTAGTCCCATGTTGATTATTATTACTAACCAACTATAATGAACCAATCTAGGGTGACAATATATCATGGTATACAAATGGCAAGGTAGGGTATAGAGCAATTGGGTATAATAGCTAAGTCCCAAATTTAATTGAAGACGTTTGTACATGTCAAATAATATGCAATAAAGTAAAACAATATAGCAGTTTTTGTAATCGTAGGCTCAACATGATCAAAGCACAACTTGCCTTGGAGTAGGTGTTGGTCTTGATCTGAGCTTGGGTCTTGGAGCGACGAATCTTCCTCCGGATCACCGAGCAGTTCAACGTCTACGCGAAACGATGCCAAAATAGCAAATAAACACCAAACTAGAGAGCAAACAAACTCCAAAAATAAAATAAAATTCACCAATAAATAGATCTTGATTTTACAAATTTTTAGAAATTTGAATCACTCAAATCCGAGTTAAAATACAAAAGATATAGCCTTTTGAAGTTTGAATAAATACTGAAAATACAGAAATTAGAAAAACCGATTTTCCGAATTATTTTTCATCGAAATTACCGATTAATGCGCAAGCGACACGTGGACCAGTCAGAGACGGACACGTGGCCTCGGCGCATGGACTTGGTCCACGAAAACACGTTGGTCCACCGTGGACTCGAGATACTGTGCTGTGGTCCGGGTGATATCAGCATGACGTCATCGCGATACGTGGGCCAATCAAATTGCACCACGTCGCTCGGTCTATGGACCAAGTCCACGGCACACGCCTGTCCACGGTGCACCCGGCGCACGATGCTTCGGTACCCGCACCGACACGCGTCGCACATCTGCGAGACGATCCAACGGCTGACATACTACGCACACGCGTCTCAATCCCGAACGTCTATTCGAATCTAACGGTTAGAAATATACCCAGCGAACACCGCGAAGAAGCGACGTGGCTTGATCCGGACGGTTCGGCGAAGATCCAACGGCTGCGCGAAGCTCCGAGACACGGCGGCGGGCTTGCACCGGAGCGGAGGAAGACGACCACCCGAACGGCGTTTCGGCGCGACTCCGATGAGAAGAAGTGGCGGCCTCGAGGCGTCTTGGAACGACGACCCCAGATCTGGAACCGATTCGGCGGGAGGAGGCTCGACGGCGGCGGAACGGCGCAAAAACTCGCGACGGCGCTGCAAAGAACTACGGCGAGCTCTACTGCACGGGCGACGGCGAAAACTAGAGCGACTGGAAGCGCAAGGCGATGAGGAACCTCGGTGCAGCCCACGCCTTTTATAGCCTCGGCATGCGCGCTAAAACGGCAACCCTAGACAATCCCCGGCGGAGACGGCTCGCGGCGGCGAAACGGAAACCGGATCGGGACGACGATCGGTAGCGGCCGTCCGATCCAAGATGAGCGGCCACGATTAGATCCGAAGCGATACGATCCGATCCGCTCCTTCCAAAATCAACGGATGCGATCAAATCTTTCCAAACCAACACCGCATGATCTTAACCGCACGATCTTGATCTAACGGCTGGCGCGCGAGGCGGCGATGAAGCAGTGAACGGCCGCGACGCCTTTGAGCTACATACGCGATGATCTTGGGCACGCCCAAGATCTTGCTCCAAGATTTTCAAAAGCTTTTTTATTTAAAATAATTCCGAAATTAGATTAATTCATTTAAGGCAATTAAAATATCAGGAAAAATCCAAGAAAATTCTCATAAATACTTTGAAACATTCTGAACTCAAATAAAATAGTTTTGGTAAAACTTTATATTAACTTTATCTATATATATTTAGTTTTCACCAAAGGTTCAATATACTTAATTAAAATAAATTCAAATAATTTCTGGAAAAATCCAATAAATTCAGAAAATCACAAAAATGCACGTGAGCGAAATTATAGGTCAAATTTTGGGATGTTACAAACCTCCTTTAATGAATCTCGACCCGAGATTCAAGGTGACTAGGAAATAGGTTTGGAAATTCTATCTTGAGTCCTCTTCACGCTCCCGGGTTGCCTCATTCTCAGAATGGTTGCTCCACTGAACTCTGCAAAAAAGAATCGACTTGTTCACAGTTCTGCGGTCCATGACATCCAAAATTTTCATTTGATGTTCTTTGTAGGTCAAATCCTACGCAACTCAATCTCTTCCATAGGCGTCGCTCTCTCTGCACCAAGACACTTCTTGAGTTGTGACACATGGAACACATCATGCACGCCTGCCAGCAACTGCGGCAATTCCAACTGATAAGCAACCTCCCCTCGACGGCTCAAAATTTTGAACGGTCCAACATATCTTGGGGCAATCTTTCCTTTAGCGTGAAACCTCTTAACTCCTTTTAGAGGGGTAACCCTAAGATACATGAAATCATCGGGTTCGAAACTCAAATCACGGCGTCGAATATCTGCATAACTTTTTTGTCTTGACTGCACGATTTTCAACCTGTCTCTTATCATGGCAACTTGCTCTTCAGCTTCCTTAAGAATATTAGGGCCAAATATCATACGCTCCCCTGTCTCATTCCAATTCGGTTAAGTGCAGATGTGCACGACCATATAAAGCCTCAAATGGCGACATCTGCAAACTAGCCTGGTAACTGTTGTTATAGCTGAACTCTGCATATGGTAAGCATTTGTCCCATGAAGTGGTGTAGGCTAAAGCGCAAGCTCTTAACATATCTTCTAAAATCTGATTTACTCTTTACATCGACCATCGATCCATGGATGGTATGCTGTGCTAAAGTTCAAACGCGTTCCCATGGCTTCATGCAATTTGTCCCAAAATCTCGAGGTGAACTGAGTACCTCTGTCTGACACTATTTTCTTAGGCACACCATGCAAACACACGATTCGGGCTATGTATAATTCTGCTAACCGGTCTCCTGAGTAAGTTGTCTTAACCGGGATGAAGTGAGCAACTTTGGTCAATCGATCCACAATGACCCATATAGAATCATACCCATTTTGAGTTCTTGGCAATCCGGTGATGAAATCCATACCGATTTCTTCCCACTTCCATTCTGGGATTTTTAGCGGTTGTAGCAAACCTGCTGGTCTCTGATGTATTGCCTTAACTCTCTGGCATACATCGCACAAGGCAACGTGCTCGGCGACTTCACGCTTCATATTCGGCCACCAAAACCTCTCCTTTAAGTCCTGGTACATCTTAGCGCTTCTGGATGAATTGAATACTTGGAATCATGAGCCTCTTCCAAAATCAAGCTGCTTAAGTTCTGTCTGCATTTGGCACACAAATGCGACCACGGAACCACATGGTACCTTGGTCATCCACGGTAAAGTCCTTTGCTAATCCTTCATCCTTTTAGCCTTGATCCGGTTGACTTTCTCATCATCTTTTGTCCTTCCCGAATTTGATCTTGAGCATTGGCTTCACTTCCAAAGCAGCTAGGAATCCTTCCGAAACTACTTCCGCTTTTAAATTTTGCAATTCTCTGCACGATTCGACCGTCCTTCCCGCACCATCATATTCGCCACGTAGCTCTTGCGACTTAAGGCATCGGCTACCACATTTGCTTTTCGGGATGGTAATGAATTCCCATGTTATAATCCTTGATTAATTCCAACCATCTCCTTTGCCTCATATTGAGATCGATTGAGTGAAAATATATTTCAAACTCTTATGGTCCGTATATATCTCACATCTATTTCCAATGAGATAATGACGCCACAATTTCAAGGCATGCACCAGCAGCCAATTCCAAGTCATCGTAGGATAATTTCCTTCATGTGGTCTTAAGCGCCTTGGCGCATATCGACCACTTTACCCTCTTGCATCAATCGCATCCAAGACCTGTCTTGGCGCATCACTGATATATATCAAAGCCGTTCAACATTAGGCAAAACCAACACGGGGCTGTTGTCAAGCGCTTCTTTAATTCCTCAAAACTCTTATCACAACACGGTGTCCATGAAAATTTCTTTCCTTTTTCAACAAGCGAGTAAGAGGTCTCGCAATCGTCGAAAATCCTTCTATGAACCGGCGATAATATCCCGCTATTCCGTAAAACTACGGACTGAGTGCGGACTTTGGTTGCTCCCAATGCAACACCGCCTCCACTTTGCTTGGGTCGACGGCAACTCCTTCTGCAGTCATAACATGACCGAGAAATTCCACCTTTTCCTTCCAAAAGTCGCATTCTTGAATTTAGCATACAAACGCATTGCGCACGCACTTTTCCAACACTAGCCTCGGATGATTTGCGTGCTCGCTTGGTCTTTGAATATACCAAAATATCATCTATGAACACAACAACAAACTTGTCCAAGTATTCCATGAAAATCTTATTCATCAAGTTCATGAAATATCTTTGGCGCATTGGTCAATCCAAAAGACATGACCGTGAACTCATAATGTCCGTATCTTGAAGAGAATGCGGTCTTTGGAACATCTCCGCTTGAATCTTTAGTTGATGATATCCGAACGAAGGTCTATCTTGAGAAAACTCTAGCTCCTCTCAAGCGGTCGAGCGGATCATCAATCCTTGGCAACGGATACTTATTCTTAATTGTCACTTCATTAAGTGCACGGTAATCAATACACATTCTAAGGCTTCCATCCTTTTCCGACAAACAAAATCGGCGCCCCATGGCGGCGAACTTGGTCTTATAAAACCTTTCTCTAATAACTCGTCGATCTGTTTCTTCATCTCCACCAACTCATCGGTAGGCATCCGATAAGGTCTTTTTGCTATTAGTGCGGTTCTGGTGCTAACTCAATAGCGAACTTCGATGTCACGGTGCAGCGGCATTCCGTGAGATCTTCCGAAATACGTCTGGATATTCCCTGACTACTGGCACGTCCTCTATGACGACGGTTCTCATGCTATTAACCATTAATTGACCACCACGAACTGCTGTTGCTTGAAATTTCACTTTCTCCCCTCTAGGGCTCTCAACCAATCATCCGCTTCCAAGGGGTTGACGTTGCCCGAGAATGTTGGCGGTCGGGTCCTCATAAAGTCTGACAATTTGGAATAAGGACGAGGTCCGCCGTTATTAATCTGAGCGTGAGGTTGTTGATGCAGCCATATTGGTCATCTCTTTGCATCATTATCCGCATCAAGCGAGTCTGCGCGAGAAAAGCTCCCAAGTTACGCATATCCACTTTGGCGGTGCTTGATGCGGTGGTGCTCCTTCAATGGGATTGTTGCTCGAGCGCGAGACCACTTCTCAAGCCCCATTGTTCTTCTGCGAGTGTTCACTATCGCTTGATTGCTTCTTGGGTTAGGAAAGATAGATGTAGCATAGATAAGATGTAAGAATTTCTAAGGCAGGAAACAGGTTAAACCCAACTTAAATAATCTTATTGATACTTAGTATGGTTGCTTACAATGCCTAAGGGCTTTGCAACACATAATGCACACTCAGCAAACAATTAAGAACCAAACTAAACATGCAACCTTAACGTCTACTAAAAGGTAAAGGCTAACCTAAAGACGCGACTCAACACTCGAGTCTCAACACAACTCTAAGACCGACTCTCACTCATCCACCACCGGTGATCGATCCGTGCATACACGGTGGGTGGCCGGCATGGGTGCGAACCTATCCTGATGACCCTCTGCTGGCTCCTCAGGCTCCCACTCACGTTCTTCCGGGTCTTCTTCTTCCTCTTCTTCTTCTTCGATGACCTCATCCGGCTCCTGGACGACCTGGTCTGCTATCTCCTCGGCAACCTGCAAGGCCTCCTCCAACTCATCGATGACTCTGGCTGCGGCTTCACGGGTCTTTTGAAGCTCTCGCTCCGCCACTCTCAGCGCCTCACACGCTGTCCCGGCTCTGCGAGTGTCCCTCGGTGATCCTCCTGGCGGTGGCAAACTCAAAGAAGGTGTCTTCGCGAAGAACACACTCCCCTCCACGATCCGTCGATCTTTGCACGCTCGTCTTTGTTGGGTGAAGTCGAAACACGGTGTCGCTGGCTCGTAAGCGTAGTCGTGGCGAGATCCGTCGTAGAGCAAGTCCGCAGCCTCCGAACTCCCGCCTCGTCGTGAACCTTCGGGTGGTGATGTGGATTGATGCAGTGGTCTCGTCGCACTCGGCGAAGATGGTCACTGCGAAGAACCCCGATGCACACCGTTGGCGTTCGATTGCTTCCTCGGTAAAGCGGACGATCAAAGCCTCCAATCACTTGAAGAACTCTCCACGGCTCCATGGCGTAGCCACCACGCTTGACTCGAAGGATGGAAGATCGGCATCTATTCAAAACAAAATTTTGAATAAGATCTCCACTCAAGCAACAACGAAAAAGAAGGTAATTTAGCAAGGATGAGAGTAGAGGGATGAGATAAGCCAAGAATTTCTTATTAGTAAATTTTACCTTTTCTTTAGAAAATAATTTTGGACACTCCTAAGAGATACCAACTACCTAGGGCAAAGACCTATAGTCGGTATGGCTCGATACCACCTCTGTCGGGACCGAATTTGCAAATCAGGACCCTCTGTGTATACCGCACTAGTCCAGGATCACGCTAGTGCACACAGCTCAACATAGATGCTATCATAGTCATACAGTGAATATAGCATAAACTTCAATAATTAATGATAAGCTGTTGTCTTACATGAATAATGCCTCACGGGGCTTAAATAAGAAACAACAAATAAGTAGCGGCGGAAAAATAAATAAGCGTAGCGACTTCCGATTTACCACGAGCAACCGACGAGGCTCGGACCTAAGCATTCGCATCCAAATAATCCTCTTCCATGAATGGCGTAGATTCTTCCTCTTACGAAGTTGTGTTGTTGGGGTGAGTACATAAAGCACCCAACAAGTTGTGCACGATAATGCAAGTCTAATATTCTATATGCTTTGGCTTAATCCAAAGGAATGGCTAATATGGCTATTTTGCGAAAGCGACATTTAACAAGAATCTGATAAATAGATTGAAAAGCGATAAAACAATAACGATAATTAATAGATTCAGCATTTATGAAGTAAACCAAGTTTCCAACCTAAATCAATTTTCCACTTCCCATGGCACCCGCCATCCAACAAGTTTTGTTTAACAAAAGTCTAACCCTTAATCAGTAATTCGAGCTTTGCTCAATACCGTGAGCACGGCTATTCGAATAGATTGTACACTCTGCAGAGGTTATGCACTTTACCCACACGATACAACCAAACACCACCAAGGCGAGTGATCGTAACAAAGCCTTTACAATGCTACACCTAGACCCAAGATCGCTCGCTAAGGTTTCAACATCGAAGGGTTAAACCACCACAACAGGCCCCTCTTGCGCCATGTGAGTTAAACCGTAACCGGGACTCACTATTCACCACGACGATCGAAATCTAGGTTTCACAAATTATTCAACTAGGTCTGTCCCATTCGGACATGTGGTTGCAAGAGAGACTCGGGTCAAAGGCTTGCAAGGTTAAGTCCTTAAAGTGATTAAGGCAAGACTTCCACATACCCCCGCCAACCCTCGCCCACCTTGGCACACCGCCTTGCCACTTGCCCCAATCTAAATCATTACCACCCCAGTTGATTACCAAGCACCACATGCCATTAACATTTCAATCTAGATGTGTGACCTCCTCGCCACGACAACTTGATATCACTGTGTGACGACACATGACACACCAATTCATAAACATTGTTCCATATTCCATTAGTCAAAATTAAGTATCAACATTCGGACACATGTGATGACGTGGCATGGCTAAGCAATCTACGACGGTCTAACTAGTCCCATGTTGATTATTATTACTAACCAACTATAATGAACCAATCTAGGGTGACAATATATCATGGTATACAAATGGCAAGGTAGGGTATAGAGCAATTGGGTATAATAGCTAAGTCCCAAATTTAATTGAAGACGTTTGTACATGTCAAATAATATGCAATAAAGTAAAACAATATAGCAGTTTTTGTAATCGTAGGCTCAACATGATCAAAGCACAACTTGCCTTGGAGTAGGTGTTGGTCTTGATCTGAGCTTGGGTCTTGGAGCGACGAATCTTCCTCCGGATCACCGAGCAGTTCAACGTCTACGCGAAACGATGCCAAAATAGCAAATAAACACCAAACTAGAGAGCAAACAAACTCCAAAAATAAAATAAAATTCACCAATAAATAGATCTTGATTTTATAAATTTTTAGAAATTTGAATCACTCAAATCCGAGTTAAAATGCAAAAGATATAGCCTTTTGAAGTTTGAATAAATACTGAAAATACAGAAATTAGAAAACCGATTTTCCCGAATTATTTTTCTACTGGAAATTACCGACACACATAGCGACCGTGGACCAGTCAGAGGCGGACACGTGGCCTCGGCGCATGGACTTGGTCCACGAAAACACGTTGGTCCACCGTGGACTCGAGATCTTGTCCGTGGACCGGGTGATATCGACGCAGCGTCATCGCGTCGTGGGCCAATAAATTGCACCACGTCGCTCGGTCTATGGACCAAGTCCACGGCACGCCTTGTCCACGGTGCACCGGCGCGACGATGCTTGGTACCGCGACCGACACGCGTCGCACATCCGCGAGGCGATCCAACGGCCGACATACTACGCGCACGCGTCTCAATCCCAACGTCTATTCGAATCTAACGGTTAGAAATATACCCGAGCGAACAACTGCTGAAGAAGCGGCGTGGCTTGATCCGGACGGTTGGCGAAGATCCAACGGCTGCGCGAAGCTCGAGACACGGCGCGGCTTGCACCGAGCGGAGGAAGACGACCACCCGAGCGGCGTTTGGCGCGACTCGGCGAGAAGAAGTGGCGGCCTCGGCGCGTCTTGGAACAGCGACCGGATCTGGAACCGATTCGGCGGGAGGAGGCTCGACTACGGCGGAACGGCGCAAAAACTCGCGGCGGCGCTGCAAAGAACTACGGCGAGCTCTACTGCACGGGCGACGGCGACTCGGCGCGAAAACTAGAGCGACTCGAAGCGCAAGGCGATGAGGAACCTCGGTGCGGCACGCCTTTTATAGCCTCGGCATGCGCGCTAAAGCGGCAACCCTAGACAATCCCGGTGAGACGGCGGCGCGCGGCGGCGAAACGGAAACCGGATCGGGGACGACGACTGGCGACCGTCCGATCCAAGATGAGCGGCCACGATTAGATCCGAAGCGATACGATCCGATCCGCTCCTTCCAAAATCAACGGATGCGATCAAATCTTTCCAAACCAACACCGCATGATCTTAACCGCACGATCTTGATCTAACGGCTGGCGCGCGGGGCGGCGATGAAGCAGGCTGAACGGGCCGCACACACTGGGCTACACACGCACAGTGCTGGGCCTGGCCCAGTACTGTTCCAAGATTTTTCAAAAGCTTTTTTTTGATTTAAAATAATTCCCGAAATTAGATTAATTCATTTAAGGCAATTAAAATATCAGGAAAAATCCAAGAAAATTCTCATAAATGCTTTGAAACATTCTGAACTCAAATAAAATATTTTTGGTAAAACTTTATATTAACTTTATCTATATATATTTAGTTTTCACCAAAGGTTCAATATACTTAATTAAAATAAATTCAAATAATTTCTGGAAAAATCCAATAAATTCAGAAAATCACAAAAATGCACGTGAGCGAAATTATAGGTCAAATTTTGGGATGTTACAGTTTCCCTCGCATATCCTTCCCGTCTTCCCACACTAGTGTCTACCATGTCATATACCATTCAACGGAAGGTGACTGTCGCATCACGCTTGTCAGAGCTGGAAGAGGACTAGAGAAGCACAAGTCTTTACGCAACTCTAACATTAACAAATTCAACTGAAATTACAAAAAACAATTTAGTTGAGTGTTATACGACAAGTCCTTTATTTAGGAAGCTTTACTGTACTAACCCCATATTCGACGTTATTTCAAAAAATAGTCCCCGACGCTTAGATATTTCAAATCTGGCCCCCTAGACCACTCACTCAGCGCTATGGCTCCACGGAATGAGCGGCCACGCTGGTAGTAGCTACCGAAATAATACCGCATGCAGATAGCGTTGGAAATATCTTGCAGTGAGATCCATCGGGCGTCGAATCCCTCGCTCCATGCCCGTGGGAATCTACTGAATCCCACGCCCCACGCCCGCGGGAATATGCTGGAATCTCGCGACACGCAAGCGCTGAAAATGGCGGGCCACCTCGCCGCTGCACTCTTGATGTATTTGGCTGCATTGATGTCGTTTGTTTCCCATTTTTAGCTCCCGTTCGGGTGTATTTGCAAAAATGGCTCATTTCTGGGGGGTGATTGCGCGGAGTTTTAATTTTCACTATTTTCCATGATCTGTTGGCATGGCAAGGAGAGGGCGGGCACAACGTCGAGATGCTGCGGTAGGGCAGCGCGGCATTAAGCCCTGCCGTGGCATTTTTTTTGTAATTCAAATTATTTAAAAAAATGAGTGCATGGCACGCGAAAGTTTGGGACAAAATGAGAAGACTTGGTGTATTTGTAAGAATGGCCCGTAGGAGGCAAATCCTGCACCACGGTAGCGCTGAATTGCAGTTTGCCACACCACCAGCCCACGGGAAAAGAAAAAAAGAAGCCGCGCAACTGTACCGCAGGAAATGCATGGAAAATGTTTTTTTATATAATTTTGGTTACAAATTATTTTTAAAAAATATAGATTTTTTTTGCATGTCAACAAAATTTGTAGATAAATAATAAATGTTTGAACAGAGCTTGTTACGAAAAGAATTTTTACTGTTCTAGCCCCCTAAAATATTTTTATTGTAGAATTAGCCCTGTGCGTTTTTTTTGCAAAAATAGCCCCCTAGCCCACATGTGCCATGCATGGGTACTTGCGTGTTGTATGTTCTATGTGAAGCAGGTTGGACCGTATTATCACATCTATTGATGTTCTCGGAACTGATAAATTCATTGCATGTTTAATGTCCGAAAACAACGTAAGGAATGAAAGATACCATTTGATAATAAGGGGGGATTGCATGACGCATACAGTTTGGTTTGTTTCTCATGTTCACATTTGTACTTTGGATGGTACAAATGATGCCACAGAGCAGTCACGAATATGGAAAAAAGTACGATACAAGTGCGTCTTTTGGAATTGTAAAAGGGCGGGATAAACTACACTTTATGGGCGGAGGACATTAAGGCTCGAATGGGTAACCGTATGGCATCCACAGGGCGTGTTGATCATCAAGACACCGTGGATGGGGCTACTAGCCACGGTAGTGACAAGAAAAACTGCAGCTGGCATTATCGCAGCAACAGTAAATGTGGTAGTCGTTGTTGAGATGGACGACCTCTTCATTGTTCCTCTCCCTGAGCCTTTGACGGCGTATGTCATCGCTTTGGGTTTAGAGCTCCAAGTTCTGCTTGCGGAGTTGTTCGTTCTCGGTCTTGACCTCGGTGAGCTCCTCTCCCTTTTCATCAAGGCATTCTAGCAATTTGTAGATGTAACATTCGACATCTATGGAAAAAGTTTCATCCACCCATTAAGTGAATTTGCAATCCTCGGATTGCAAGTAAAAGTACGTGCCATATAGCGAGACATGCGCGGAATAGTATGCAAGAGTTATAGCGGTTAGTATGAATAGAGGGTATCGATAGAAACGATGTCCTGGATTGGCATTGGACTTGTCGCAAACCTACACAATAGCATCAAGGTCGTGCTTACATGTCGGCCACTTCAGGGGGTGGAGTGGGAGGCCGTCGTGAATTGGATTTTTAGGGCCGTAGTAGTCACTTGTTCAAATGAGAAGATCTGGGTTGTGGGATCAAGGTCTTGGGGACCGTAGATTTGATGGACCTCAAGTGAAGGGTCACAGCCCTGAAACCATGAAGGGTCGATGCCTCGAGGTGCGGTCTGACCCCGTCTTCCCTGTCTACCCCTCCAACGGCATGAGGTGCCTCCTCTATCTGTTATTGCAATGGAGTGGAGGTTGGGCTACAGAAGAAGTGGTCTGGGTGGTCGGTGGTTTTATAGGCAGTGTGTAGTCGATGCAGGACTGATAGAGTGGGGGTTACATGTCCTCACTTTGGTATGAGAAAGCTGGCTACAGCATATTATCGCTTCGATCTGAGAAAGCGGTGGGTAGAGTGTTACTAAATCAGGTTGACAAAGAAATAGCCAGTGTGTTGTCAAATCGAGTTGACAAAACAATAGGCAGTGTGTTGTACAATCAGCCTGAAAAAGCTGATGGATGTGTGTTGTCCAATCGTCCTAACAAAGCTGCTGGCTTCGTATTGTCTAATCTGTCTGACATAGATGCTGACTTTATGTGGTCAATCCATCATACCATAGTGTGTTCGATGTGCCAAACCAGGTGGGACTATTTGTGACATACATCGAAATGATATATGGTTGAACACAATTTGTTACAAGATATCGTACTGGCAAAGCAATACAATTTATTTTAACAATTTTTTTTGCAACTCAGTTTTTATTGTTGAAACCTAGTGATGACGACATGTAAAATTACTAAAACTGTAAAAGTTTGATCTTAATCCAAATCCACAGCCTCCTTTTAGGAGCCATCTTGATAGCAAGCAATCTCGTGCATTTCACACTGCAAGCATGACCATAGGGCTGGTGCTCCAACTACAGTTAATGTTAGTCCCCAAGGTTCTGGTTCTCCAACTCCATTTAATAGTAGTTCTCAAGGTGATGGCGCTACAACTCCAGTTAACGTTTGTTCGCAAGGTGCTATATCCAATGGTTGGCCTTTTTGAAGTGTAATGCTGGGAAGTGTAGAAAATTGACAATCAAAGGGGGAAGGCTTGTACGTATGCCATGTAACAACTTTATAGAAGTCTACCAATTTGATTATCAATTTTCTGCACTTCCCAACAGTACATTTGCAAATCGGCCAACCACTGGATATAGCACATTGGGAACAAATGTTAATTGGAGTTGTAGCGCCATCACCTTGGGGACTACTATTAAATAGAGTTGGAGCACCAGAATCATGGGGACTAACATTAACTGGAGCTGGAGCACCAGCCCTATGGTCATACTTCCAGTGTGAAATGAACGACGATTGCTTGCTATCAGGATGGCTCATAAAAGGAGGCCGTGAATTTGGATTAAGATCAGATCCCTCGTGCCATGCAAAAAGGTGTATGTCTAAAGGCATATAGTAATTACACATATGAAGTATGATACACCCATAGAACTACTCGCTCCTGGAAACCACAACCCTAATCCGGTCGCCGCTTTTGCGCACGGCGGAGTTTGTCCTGTGGGTACGTGAACCGTTTAGGTGTGTGCGTACCGCTCCGCAACTCGTAGTGGGTGTCTTGTGTCGTGGGAGAGGCCTCGTCAAGTTGGCTCGGTCCCAGCTGTTGGTCGCGGAACATGTCTTGCACTCACCCAGGAGGCTGCATTACCATTTACCGTTAGTGCTGTGGACAAAAGAGAGTACAACAAGTAACTTAAATTACATGAAGCACTTACCGATGCCGGTTGCGGGGATGTGGATTACTGTGCCCACCGACTGAACTCCTACCTAGAAACCTGCGCGCACATAGTGTTAGCTCATTTTCGCAACACGAATCACTTTAACTGGACAAAATATACCTGCCATGGCGCCCACACAGATGATAAGCCCACACCATAATCATGCGTGATGTAGGTCTGGCTGAACCAAGTCTCCCAAGGTGGGTGCTGCGGTAAGCGTGCTGACGCAAACGAACCCCAAGCCGAACTTGCTGGTGGCAAGTCCTGATCGGGGGTGTCCACGTTGGAGTCTGTGTCGACCTCAGGGGCTCTACGTGTCGGTGGCGGAGTAGGTGCTTCATGTTCATGCTTGGACGACGACGACGGAAGGAGAGTTTAATCCCTATGCGCATGCTGTAAAGGGACATGATATGTAGGGAAATGTTAGGTAGCTGCCATGCTAAGAAGTTCGACAAATGAAGATACATTCAATAGCAGTTAATAACTTCATTCGAACAAAATGTAAATCACGTGGCGCCTGCATAGATGATGTGCCTACACCGTAGGCGTGCATGCTATATGGGGTGTAGGTCTGGCCGAACCCAAAATCCTAAGGTGTCTGCTGCGGTAAGCGTGCTAGCACAAACGTACCCCAACCTGAACTTGGAGGTGGCAAGTCTCGATCGGGCGAGTCCGTATTGGAGTCTGTGTTGACCTCAGGAGCTATAGGTGGCGGCGGCGGAGCAGGTGCTTCGTGCTGGCGCCTAGATGACAATGGAAGGATAGAGCGATCACCGCGCGCGTGCTATAAAAGGACATGGCGTGTCCAAAAAGGTTACATTATGTAAATAGTACAAAGTTTGACAAATAAAGGTACATCGCATACAAGGGTATCCTGAAAGCCAAGCGACAAATAAAGGTCAAGCTGGAACGTCTTTCGGTAGCACTCGGGCGTGAGGAACTAGGAGATGGAGGACGGGCGCCACGCTTAGCACCAGGTACAGTGACGTCACTATGATGGCCGCAGGTAACTGTCTTGATGATGCCCTTCGCATCGTCCAAGACAGAACGTAGAATCCCAAACAGAGCGAACACAATGTTATGTTTCCCATGCCGTAGTACAGTGGAAGCCTCATTGATGATATGGTTCGCACGATCGAACTGCAGAGACAACACGAGAAGTTGGTTAGTCATAGAAATATGAATTGAAACATAATGTAGGCTCGTACCGTGTCATCCTGGAGTGTTGCACGGTGTACAGGGTGGCAGAGGCCCAACCAGTTGGCGTGCGTTACCTCCTTGGGCCTCACGGGAGCGGGTCCAGTAAGTCGAGCACGTGTACGTGGTACGTACCACTCCAAGTACACGACATACGAGTCTAGGTTCTATAGTCGATCCTCGATAACTACGTGCTTTGTGGCAGACTACTCCCATGCAGTGGTCCATGGTAATTGTGTCTGGCACCAGTCTCGCTCTTTTGCCCCCTTCGAAATTGCTTGCAAGAAAGATAGTTGCAAGTTAGGAATTATAATTACATCGTGTAGACTCGCTGCGGGAAACACAATTGAAATTTATGAATTACACTTACATATGCACTTGTCGTGGCAGAGGTGGACCAACTAGAGGGGGGATTTGTTGATGAAGTCCAAACTAGCACATAACTCGAGCTAGGCAATACGCCTACACCATGTGACAGAAGACGAGGTGGCACGTTGTCAACCAGTACTCAACATCCTGCTTGCACTGCACTGACAATCCATGCGACGCCATAGTGACAAAGAAATATGCATTCCAGAGTTGCTATATGATTTCATCCTCATGCAGGGTCTTGAAGTAGTTATGAAACTCTGGATAGACTCTACGAGGCCTCTTCCTTGCCCATCTCAATTGGCTGGCTATCCACCGCGTACCCATGGTGGGCCCATCGACCGGGTCAACACTCTCACCGTAGAATAAAGCCTCCAATGGATACGAGTGAACAGGCTCCCTGAAGTACGAGCGTCTGGCAGGAAAGTACTCCCATGACCAGATCTGAAGGAGTAACATACTGCAAGCACGGGCTCCTCCCTCATTGTCTTTAGGCAAGCTACACACAATCCCCAGTATGTCGCGCATAGTACCGCTGATCCAAAATTGAACTGTGGGATATCGTCGAGCTGGGTGTCAGCCAAAGCCTCAGCAATGTGGATGTAGCTCGGGTACACACAATCTCCTTGTGTACTAGGGAACAACACCTAGCCGAACAAGAAGTGCAGGTACGCGACAAGGTGAGTCCTCAGAACATACTCCGGTGCATCACTGGGGCATCACATGTAGCGGTGAAGCCATGAATGCTGAACCCCAGCAATGTTCTATGGGACCGGATGATCAAACCTGTGCTGTAACCTGACCCTCCAATCAGGCCTCCTCGGTGGCGAAACTATCGGCCTACCCCTGATAGGCAAACTGGTAATGACGGTAACATCCTGGAGGGTGACGGTCATCTCCCCCAGTGGAAGTGGAACGTGTGGGTCTCCAGACTCCAATGGTCGATGAGTGCGGACAAGAGAACCCTGTCTAAAGTGAAGGAATGGCCAATGTTCATCATCCGAGCCAACGACAACAGCTCTAACTGCTGTAGAATCGATACATACCGTACATCTAAGGGCCAGTGATCCCTCGAGCACCTAAAAACGAACGGTCGTGGACCGACACTCGTAAGCCAGGCTATGCTACGATGCTTAGCATCATAATATGGGTAAATCAAGTTTGTGGGTGTCCAGCCATGTCCTACAAGACAAAACGATATGAAATGAATATAATAAATATCAAGAAATAACATTAAATGACATAACAATAAATAACATGATATTACATAACATGAAATTGGTAGCACGATACATTCACACAACAAAAATAAAATTACATGAAGGTACTACTCACACACGAAAATTACATTGGCCGGAAAACACATGCAAGTACATTGTCGATGCTGCATTGTTGATGGTCGCTATGGACGGGCCGATGAGCCCGCCCTATTAGGGCATCTCTTCATTGTATGTCCCACTGTCCTGCATTTTCGTGGAGCTGGTACATCTCCCTACTGACTTGCGTCCATGTCGTTACGGATTCGCTGTGACTACCATTGTCCATGACCACTCCTCTTCAAAGTGTCATTCTGACACCAAGTCACTTAGCCCGGTCACAACTCCCTGTAATGCATGTCCAAGTTGTAAAAGTTGAACTCTGAACTCCATACCTCGAATAGATGGTCGGCGCTGAAGTACTTAGAGATGTAGGCCACAGAGGACTAAAGGAGAACCGTGCACGCCGCATATACATGGGAGTATGGCTTGTGCAACAGTTTTAGCTTGTTGCATGTGCATGTCGCGATATCACGTATTGTGCACACTTGTTTACGATAGCCCCTGCAATGGCTATCGATGAACTTCTTCTGTAGATGTACTTTAAACTTTCGCCTAACTCCATCCATGGTGCAGGTAATGTGCGAGTGAGCCTTCTCTATTTTCTTCTTCATTTATGCATGCATACGTTCGGAGAATTACTTCCCCTCATCTAGGTGCCTCCTCACATTCATTCCCCTATTCATAAAGTATCCAACGGTTCTGTTCCAGATCTCTTCCACGATGGCACTGATTGGGAGGGACCGAACCCCCTTCAGAACACCGTTGTAAACCTCCGACATGTTAGTTGTCATTATGCCTTACCTTGGTCATCCATGTCATGGAGCAGGGACCACTTCTCCAGCTCTGGAGCATGTTGTGAGAAGTTTTTGACCTGGACCTCTCCGAACTCTGTCGTATGCTTCGAGGTTGCCTCATCCAGCACTCTTCATATTTCTTCGAACTTTCGCTTCTGATTTTGCATGAAGAGCCTCTTGAATGTCTTTATGACTTCTTTGCTACGGAACCTCCTATGTAAGTTCGCGGTAAGATGCCGCATGCACCAGTGATTGATGACGTCATTCCATGGTACAGTGGCTGTGTCCCTCCTTGTATGGTGCTGATGGTGGACATTAACCCAACATGTCTGTCTGTGATGAGACATACGTTCGGGCGGTCTTGGACAACAACTTGCTTGATATTTGCTAGGAACCACAACTAATTCTCTGTGTTCTCGCTTTCCACGATTGCATAAGCCACAGGGAGTAGCTGGTCATTGGCGTTCGTGACAACCGCCATTAGTATAGTGCTCTTGTACTTGTCGGATAGGAAAGTGGCATCTATGGTCAGCACAGGCCGACAGTACTTGAAGCCTTGAACAGCTGGTCCGAATGTCCAGAACACACAGTCCAGGACTAAATAGTTTGGCCTTCGTGGGGGTGTCTATCCATCTTATTGATGTAGGTCCCAGGATTGGCTTCAACAATCTGGTGAAACATCCATGAAACAAGGTTGTAAGCCTCTTCGTACGTGCCGTACATCATCTATATAACTTTCTTCTTTGCTCACCATACCTGGTCATAGCTAACAGGATATCCCACCATGTTAACCACGTTAGCCATCAGTAGCTTCAATGAAATGGTCACGTTCGCTGTGACCAAGTGAGAAATTAGCCTTGCCACATATGAGGACGTCACATTTCTATGCTTGGCAACGGCTCAGCAAGCACATATGTGTGATCCGTCAGGACAGTTATCCTGAAGCCCGAACTCGTGCTCTTGAATTTTTGGGTATGGATCTTGTCAAGACACTCAAGATCCATGCACTTCACAATATATGTCTCCTGGTTGGACCTATGCACCCGGCATGTGCGACTGATGTTTACCGTATATCTTGAAATTGCCTCTTGGGCGACACTCTTTGTAGGAAAGCGTTGTCCTACCAATAGAGTGTCCTGATCGAAGGCCTAATCAGTATTGGCTTCGTCTGGCAACACGAGAGAAGCCAACGCCAGATCATTGAGGCGCAAAGACATGTACTCCACATCGGTGGACACAATGCCACTTACGGAAGCTGCATCGTCATCTCCGCTGCTATCCGTGTCGACGTCCTCATTGTCATCGGATATTGCTTCGTCCGCTAGGGCTTCCTGATGCTCGTGGCAGTTGATGCGAGCGGCCCACCACCGCCCTATGCCTTCGTTGGCCTTAAATTCATATGCAGTAGTGCCCTCATGGATGCCCCCAGAAGATGCTGCAATGGCATCGCCACCACACCTAGAAGGAGTTGAGATTTCTCCTCTATCCAATAAGCGCACATACACTATCGGCGTACGGTGTATCACTGCCTAAAGGTTTATCACAATTTGCATATATTCCCCCCACATTGCACTTCTTGCGACCTTGCACAGCTCCCAAAAATACTCGGTTGAACCTCCCACAGATCTAGCATGTTTAGCCTCAATTACAAGCTTCTTTCGGGCTATCTCCCGATCAAATGCGCTCCTCACGAACCTAAGGAGCTCGCCCAGACTCATCTCCATCAGACCCAGAGCCCGGATCACCTTTCGTTCGCAATTGGAAAGGTCCACCACATATGACCCCTATCGAACAATGCCATCACCATAAAACACGAATAAATCTTGAATATCTGCCATCTAGTACCTATCATAGCAAATGACACACGTATATTAAATAGTAGCTGTCGGCGTTTCGAGCACCGGCAAATAAATTTGTAAGTCTAAGGGGTCGCGCGTTCCACTCCCTGAATGGTTAGACTCGGAAGTCCAAGATGTATACTGGTTCGGGCCGAAGGTCCCTACTCCAGTTCGTGTGGTGGTGTTGTATTACTCTTCGCATGATGATGTACGCACAAAGTTTTACAAGCGAGAATGCCAATGGCTTAGCGAGATGAGTTTGATAGCGCTCTCTCTCTTTCGCCCCCTTTTACGGGGTTCTCGCCTCCTTTATCTGAAAGGAAGGGCGGAGTTACATCGAGAATTGGGGAGGACGAGATGACCTATACTAGGAGCTTGTTCCGCCCGTCTGTTGATTGATCATCGCCCGCCCCGCCGTCTTTGGTCGATGTAGTTTAGCTGGTCGAGTGGTTAGGTATTTTCCCGGAAATGGCGTACACGCCCTCTGCGAACCTTTCGAGTGTTGGCGTTCAGCCGCTTGGCGCTGGCGCGTGTTGCCTCGGGAGAGGTGCGTCTTCGTCTTGTCGTGACCGGTGATGGGGTGGGAGCATGACTTGGTCGATCATTAAACCTTCTTGGGAAGGAGCCACGCCCTTGTATAGTCGCTCGATTGACCCGTTAAGTGGGTACGTGGGTCGTTGGTGGTAGAAGTTTGACACGGCCCTTGGCGGTTGTCTTGGCACGATCGGTCGGGGATCCCGACTGCTGCGGGGTCGGGGCTCGCTTGGTCGGAGCCGATGGGTCTCGCCCCGCTTGCGGGTCGGGAGCCCGCAGTGGGCGAGACGCTCGATCGGTCGGGAAGGAATGTCTCGCGTGGCTTCGCGGTGCTTGATCGGTAATGGGCTAGAGCGGCTGTTGGTCTTGAGCCGTGCTTGAGGCTGCCGGCTCGTCACTTTGGGCCGTTGGGTGCGGCTGTTATAAGTATTCGTCGATAGCCCGAACCCCGAGTGATTTTGAGATTCGGCTTAGGGGTTGAGCTTGAAGAAAATAGTGGTAGGCTCTGGCGGTTGGCCCGACAGATTAAGTCAAACGATTCTGCCAGTGTACCTATGGATCCGGCGGTTCCCAATCTGCCGGGGTATTCGAACGCCGGGGCTTTGAATCACCTCGTTCTTGCGCGCTGCAGCACGGCTGGCGCCTCGCCGCTTCGTCTTCCGGACTGCCGGGTTACGTGAAGGGCGCTCCGTTTTCCGACGCCGGCATTTACTCTGGAGACGTTTAATCTCCATCCGTTCGGGTATAAAATGATACCACGGCCTGCTTGAGTGATAAACCTTTAAATGAGAAAACTTTCTTTTGCTCTTTGGGATAGCTTTGGGGCACCCTCTAGTTTTCGGTTTTGGCGATGATGTTGTGGCAGAAGAAGAAGACCCTTTGGCTGAGCTTTGGGCTGAGTATGATCGGGCGATGGCCGAACTCCGGGAGGAAGAGGCATGGAGTGATCTTCTTGCCGTCGGCCTTGCGCTTGGGGGTCGCCCCGAGGCTTGGGGTAGCAAGGAGGCCCTTCGAGGCAATGGCGCGAGGGCGCGGCGATATGAAGTTGATGCGGCTCGTCGATGTCGTGAGCAGCGGAGCGCGACGGCGTCTGATTCGCGGCTCGCGGCGGTGACCCGTCGACCGAGCAAGGGCCTTCCAGTCTTGCCGTCGGTGCCACCGATGCTCACTGACATGCGTCGGTGCCGCCGATGCCGTACGGATGTTGAAAGGCTTTGGAGCGAAGAAGGTCCTGCCGCAGCGTAGCGTAGCTATTCTTGTGTCTGTCGAGTACTGTATGTAAAGTCGTGTAGAGCTTGAGCCTGTTGGTCTATAATAAAATCTTCTTTTTGTTCGTGAATGTCTTTGTAATGAGTTTGCTTTGTGCCTTGGTCAGCAGGGACGACCGCGATGCCTTTGAGGTTTGGGTGTCCGAGCACTCGTTTAACGTCGTAGCTAGACCGTGCCTTAGTCGGCAGGGACGACCGACCGTGCCTTGGTCGGCAGGGACGACCGCGATGCCTCTGCGTAAGGTTCGGGTGTACGAGTGCTCGTTTAACGTCGTAGCTAGACCGTGCCTTGGTCGGCAGGGACGACCACGATGCCTCTCCGCGAGGTTCGGGTGTCCGAGTGCTCGTTTAACGTCGTAGCTAGACCGTGCCTTGGTCGGCAGGGATGACCGCGATGCCTCTGCGTGAGGTTCGGGTGTCCGGCGCTTCGTTAATGTCGTAGCTAGACCGCGTGCCTTGGTCGGCGAGGACGCGCCGCGATGCCTCTTCGCGAGGTTGGGTGTCCAGAGTGCTCGCTTAACGTCGTAGCTAGGCCGTGTCTTGGTCGGCGAGGGCGACCGCGATGCCTCTTCGTGAGGTTCGGTGTCCGGCGCTTCGCTTAACGTCGTAGCTAGACCGTGCCTTGGTCGGCAGGGGGCGACGCGATGCCTCTTCGTGAGGTTGGTGTCCGGCGCTTCGTTTAACGTCGTAGCTAGACCGTGCCTTGGTCGGCGAGGGGCGACCGCGATGCCTCTTCGTGAGGTTGGTGTCCGAGTGCTCGTTTAACATCGTAGCTAGACCGTGCCTTGGTCGGCGAGGATGACGCGATGCCTCTGCGCGAGGTTCGGGTGTCGGCGCTTCGTTTAACGTCGTAGCTAGACCGTGCCTTGGTCGGCGAGGCGACCGCGATGCCTCTTCGTGAGGTTCGGGTATCCGGCGCTTCGTTTAACGTCGTAGCTAGACCGTGCCTTGGTGGCGGGGACAATCGTGATGTCTCTTCGTGAGGTTGGTGTCCGAGTGCTCGTTTAACGTCGTAGCTAGACCGTGCCTTGGTCGGCGGGGGCGACGCGATGCCTCTGCGAGGTTGGTGTCCGGCGCTGCGTTTAACGTCGTAGCTAGGCCGTGCCTTGGTCGGCGAGGGCGACCGCGATGCCTCTTCGTGAGGTTGGTGTCGAGTGCTCGTTTAACGTCGTGGTGGACCGTGCCTTGGTGGCGAGGGCGACCGCGATGCCTCTTCGGGAGGTTGGTGTCAGAGTGCTCGTTTAACGTCGTAGCTAGACCGTGCCAGTGGCGGGGGCGACGCGATGCCTCTTCGTGAGTTCGGTGTCGAGTGCTCGTTTTAACGTAGCTAGACCGTGCCTTGGTGGCAGAGGACGGCCGCGATGCCTCTGCGAGGTTCGGGTGTCGAAAGTGCTCGTTAACGTCGTAGCTGGACCGTGCCTTGGTGGCCAGGGGCGACCGCGATGCCTCTTGGGAGGTTGGTGTCCGAGTGCTTTCGTTTAACGTCGTAGCTAGGCCGTGCCTTGGTGGCGGAGGGCGCCGCGATGCCTCTTCGCGAGGTTCGGTGTCCAGAGTGCTCGTTTAACGTCGTAGCTAGACCGTGCCTTGGTCGGCGGGGCGACGCGATGCCTCGCGCGAGGTTCGGGTGTCCAGAGTGCTCGTTTAACGTCATAGCTGAACAGCGGGCTCGTTTCGTCGTGGCCCCGGAGCGGGCTCGTTTTCTGTCGTGGGCCGGCCGAGCTAGTTTTCACGTCGTGGCCCGGGCGTGGGCTCGTTTTACATCGTAGCTGGGCGTGGGCTCGCTTTTCGTCGTAGCCGGGCGTGGGGCATCCGTCCGAGTCCTCGTCGGCGAGGGTAGCTCGAGAGGTGGCGCCGTCTATCCCACGTATACCTCGTCGCAGTGTGGGACTGGAGGGAGTGGCGCGCGTTTACGCGTTGGTTTGAGCGGCTTGTGCTCGTGGAGCTTATAGCAGGTAGTCCGAGTGGGTCACGGGAGGTCCGCTTTGGGGACCCTTCCGGCGCGACGGTCCCGAGTAGGGTGTCTGGCCTGCGTGGGGCGACCCATAAAAACCTTTCTTTCTCAATCCAGTATGGACCACGGGTCATCCGCCGACCAGGCACAGTGGTCGTCGCTCATCGATGAGCTCCGGGAGAGTGTGAAGTATGGTCTCGGGAGCGGGTAGAGGTGATTAGGTCGTCGGTCGACCTAGCAGGGGGCCCATGGGGCTCACCTCATACTTGCCCTAACTCGAGTTTGTTGAAGCGACCTTAAGCCCATCTAGTGGGTTAGGCCTTTTGATCCCACGACTCTAGTGAGCCCGGCGCAAGCCACAAACCTTTGCCATTTTGGGGCCGCGGCTAGTGAACCTCAGCGCTCCCGAACAACCGTCCGCCCTAAACGCGGACGTTACTCGGGGCAGCGTCTTCTGACTTGTCTGTCAAGATTAAATCTTTGGGTGGAATTGGGAGCGGGGAGTTACCGGCGGGCTTGACGAGCCCGAAGCGAGCGCGACATTTCGCTCGAGGTGGTGCCGGTTCGGTTGGTGCCTATTCGTCTTCTATAAACCGCCTGCAGAGCGTTTACGCAACCACGCTTTTGCCTCCCTCGCCTCCCTGTTCCTAAGAACAACAAAGAGCCAAGGAAAGAAAAACTTAGCCTTCTCTTCTTGGCCTTCCGTCTTCTCCTCGCAAGAATGTCGTGGCGGGTGCTCGCCAGGCTAGCCGCAGCGCTTGGCACAGTGAAGAAGAGCTTCCTCGCGCGAGATCTCTGGGATGGAGGGTGCCGCGAGGGCCGTCAATCCTCGCCGCGAGGGCGATGAGGTCGTGGTGCCGCCTCGTTTTCGGCCCGTTTTGGCTTGCCGCTGCATCCATTCGTCCGAGGATGCTCTTCTACTACAAAGATGCACCACCTCAATCCCACGGGTCCTCCACATCGCCATCTTCATCCGCTGTCACGAGGCTTTCGGGATCGAGCCGCCTTTGGGTATTGTGAGGCATTTCTTCCAAGCAAGGCTCGGAAGGACAAGCCCGATGTGTGGCACCGTCGCGGCTGGCCTTCCGGCTCGATCCGACCCGAAGCGCGGGTATGTCGAGTCGGGCCGCCGTCGTCCAACAAGGGTGGCGCTCACGGTGGTTCTACGCTTTCGGGCGTCGAACAAGCGCCCGCCTTCACCGTGAACCCTCGTGGCGGGAGAGGAGTGGGCTGGGCGCCGAGAAGAAGGAAAAGAAGAAGGTGGCCACGATTGTGGAGCAAATCGGGTCCCTTAGGAAGCAAGGCCTCACCTGAAGCGATCGTGCGTGCCTTCATGGGGATCTTGCGTGCAACCTCGATGCAGGCCTCGCCTATTTGATGCAGGCGTCCGACCGCATGAGGATGGCGGCGGGCTGGCCTCAACGAGATTGAAGCGGGGTGGCCCGTTACAGGTGGAAGCGCCATGGAGGCTGCCGGTGGCCTCCGGAACGTTCTCGCGGCGCACCCAGATCTGGTAGGTTAATGGAATTTTCTTTCGCTTCTTTCCTCCTTTTTTGCCTTTGGTATTTGTTCGACGGCGCCCTCACACTTCCTAGGGGCTCTTGGGCACGATCTCGCGCCGCTCCGGAGAGAAGGAAACAAAGCGGCGGCCAGAGCGAGGCCGCTTTAACTCGATTCCTCCGCAAGAAGCGGAAGGAGGAGAGGAGGAAGGGAAGGAGAAGGAGCGTGGCGAGGGCAGCGCTGGTGAGGATATATCGAGGCCAGCATTGTGGGGCAACCTCCTCCGTATGGCCAGGGAGCACCCTCGGGCGCTTATCTTTGTTAGTGTTATGCCCTTGAGGCAATCATTTTGATGATTGTAACATGACTATGTTTATGAATAATAATATGATTATTGGTCCAATGAATGTATATCATTGTATTGATCAACAAGTATGTGACTTGATTATGAAGCTCTTTACTTAATGATGTAATTCGATAAATATCTACGATCGGATATCATCGTATAGGACTACGATGAATAGATCGGCACATGTAGTGATCGATGATCATGCTTCATAGATCATGGGATATGGAATATCATCTCTACATTGTGGACCATGTTGAAGAACATGGGTTAGATAGACCGCTATGGGACAACTGCGAGAATGTTTCATTCTTATGTGTCATCGATGTATCTCATACCTAGAAGATGTATGATCCTTAGACACGAGATTGTCATATTCCTACATGTGTAATAGTTTTCCTTGGGGCTATCAAACACTACTTCCTAACAGGATAGTTATAAAGGTAGCTTTCATGTTTACTATGAAGCGTCTTGAGAGGGAAGTGAGCGATCAAGATGGAATTTGCCACTCAATGAAAGCGGAGATATATGACAAGGCCACTCGTGTGATATGATTAAGAAAGTGCATGGCCATGCCGTGATTGAAGTCAATCACAACTTATTAATATATCACGGATCGAGAGATGGATTGAATCATCAAAGGATGACATGCTTCTCGCCTTGAGATCAATCTTCATATACTTGGCAAAGGGATTATTACATGAGTTCTTTTGATAGGTTACATTAGATTTGATCACGGTATGTTTGGGAGTTGGCATACTTTGCAAGAAGCGCTACCAACTATTGGATTGAAAAGGAGTTTCGAATCCATGTCAAGCGTATGTGAACTCGCAGGTCACACACTTAATGAAATTTGGGGCGCATTAATTTGGATTGGATCCGTAATTAATGAACCTCGTGGGCTTAGCATCTTTGGTGGGCCCCTGGTTTGGGGTTTCATCTCGTGGCTATATAAGGAGGGAGGAGGGGCGCAGTGTGCTTTCCACGGTTTAGGTTTGATTCACTTGAAACCTAGCCTCCTCCTCTCATTTGCCCCTGCCGAGCGACTAGGTGCTTGCACACGGCGCCGGCGTTCCATCTCGGGCGTGTGGTGCTGCCTGCGGTGCGGCTGCTGCTGCGGCTGGCGTGGGAGGACGATCCACTACATCGGCGCTAGCAGGCTGCTGGCGAGGGCGAACCACTACATCGGCCGGCGAAGGATTTCCGCAGCTAACGGCGTCTAGTGGTAATCTTATCTATGATCCCTTCTTGCGAGTAGCTTTACGGTTGTGGTAGTTTTTTGTGCTAGCGTAGCATACCGCGTTTCCTTCACATCTTCGCGGATTCCCCTCAGGCCAGCGGATCGGCGTGATCGAGGCGTGGACTGCTGGGAAGCGACACCACCACTCGGTGGTGGGGGCCTCGGAAGGGGTGATCAGCGTCGTCGCCGTCGTCGTTGCGCCGTGGGAGGCGGCCGGAAGCGGCGGCGGATCTGCCCCTCGGGAGGGCGTGAAAGGCTGCGCGTCTTGTACTCGTTCGACTCGATACCCTTTCTTTTTGTTTTGTTCGAACATTTAGCGACAAGTCGCCCGAACGGCCACTAAGTGTTTTGTGGCGTCACGCACCTATACGGGTGTGGTGCGCGCACTGCGTCGGCTCCGCAGGGATGGCGCCCGGGAAGTCATGGCGAGGCGCGTCATGCGGTAGTTCGAGGGCGCTGTTGAGTGGCGCCGGTCGTAGCGTTAGCGGTCGAGGCCGCTTACTGCGTGAGGATGGGGCCTCGCCTGAGGTAAAGGTCGGTGAGGGGCTCCGCGCCTCCGGCTATTGCGCCAGCCGGCCGTGTGATCATCTCGCCGGAGGATCGCGACAACCCGTTCGCGCGATCGCGACGGCTGGGGCGGCGCGAGTCTTGCGGGACGACCCCTGCCCAGGGGTTAGGCTGAGGCCCGAGGTTTCGCGCTGAGTCGCCACGAGGATCCCGAAGATCGATTCGCCATCATTCGATGGTGCTGCACGGCAGGCGCCCAGCAAAGCGAACGACCAGGGCCCAGCGAGTGGCCCTTGGGTGGTCGGCAGGCGGAGCAGAGGAGGGCAAGTGGGTCGCCCTTGACCAAAACGCTCACGGACGCTGAAGCGGAGATAAAGCGAGATCCGAAGCGAGTCGACTCGCTCTCGAATCTTCCAAAGAATTTGGGCGTGGTGGCCGGGGGAGTTCGGCCGATCTATTTGGTAAGTTGATGGAAAAGCCTAGCTTTGTAAAATTCTGACTCACCCGCGGTGACACTAATGGATAACACACTTTTTGCGGCATCTACGAGCCGCTCGGAAAGCGAAGTAGAACTCTGCAGCTTGATAGCCATTGGCGCCGCGTAGGAAGGAATCTGATCGGCCGCCTTGAGCTCGCCTGCCCAAGGCTCTGGCGGTCGGTGATCGGGCGGCGGAGGGTCGCCAAGGGTGGAGGAGGCCACGAAGGCCCTCTTCGATGAAGCGCTGAGGCCAAATCTTGAGGGCGAAGGTGGCGAGCTCGAGTCCTCTGGCGGAGAATAGAGGCCAAGGATGCCGCCGTCACCAGCGGAGGGATCAAGCCATTGTGGCAGTGACCCGTCTCTTGGATCGAGCGGGACCAGGCTCGGAAGGGCCAGCCGAGTTCGCTCCCGCGAGGCCGCCGAAGGACTTAGCATTGAGGACTTCTTCTGGCGCTAACAAAGAAAGTGGCAATCGACCAACTCTGCTGCGGTAAGTGTCTTGATTCGTTCAATTAACTCTGGTAGTCTGCGACCCACGGAGCGAGCTTATGGAGACGCCAAAACTTGAGCCTGAGAGGAATCCCGAGCATCGTGAGTGGAAGCAGAAGGGCGGCGGATGCCCGTGACATAGCGATCGCGGCCGGGGCAGGCGGGCGACCGAAGGTCGCCGAGGACTGTCCGGGCCTCGATTGCGCGCATTGCCAGACCATAGCGAAGTGGTCCGGGAGAATGCGCGTCCGCGTCACGGGAGGGCGTTGCCCGAGCGGCGCCCTCGCCCAGCGCTAGCCCGAGTCGCGAAGCATCGAGAGAAATTTGTGTGTGGTTGGCGCCGCCTTGGAGCTTCCTGCGTTGGTCAATACCATCTCGCACTATGATGGCATCGACCTCGCGATGGTGAAGCAATGACATCGTCGGGGAGCCGGACCAAGCGAGCGAGGTCGATAGGTTCGAGTTCTTGGTTGAGCCGCCACGCCTTGGAGATCGCCCGATACGTCTGCTTGAGTCACCCTCGAGGAAGAATAAAAGTAGTTAGATTTTATCCCTTTCATTGATTGTAATGGTATCAAGTTTATAAACAATCTTAAGTTAACAATTTCGGTATGCCTCTTGCCCCTTTTGTGTTTTTGGTGAGCGCTCGATGGCCATAGCCCTAAGGACCCGGTCACTTATGCGTAGGTCGGGTTGCCGGGAGGGTTAAGAGGATAGGAATCTTGGTTACTCGTGATTATCTTGTGAGGAGAGGTGTTCGGCCGATCGACGGAGGATCGCTCCACTCGGGCACTTCCTTCTTCCACAAAGCGCTGCTTAGCCGTAGCCGGGGCATGGTAACGCTTAAGTCGAGAGGGTTCTGCTTCGGGATGGACCTATGATGGCAGATGCGGTCACCCGACCGCACGCAAGGCGTGAGTTAACCGAGTTAGCGCGGAGGAGGAGTGTTCCGGCCCGACTAAGAGGTCGCTCCACTCGGGCATTTCCTTCTTCGCGGCGCTTATAACCGTAGCCGGCTGGGCGTGAACATAGAATTTTCCGTCGAGAGGGTTACCGCTCGGGAGAGACCCAGTAGTCAGTTGGGTCACCGACCCACATGTGACCGAGAGTAGCACTGGCAGGCGCCAAAGCGGCCCAGGCGTCGCAGGCGACCAGTGCTCGGAAGGGTAAGAGTAAAGACCAAGCGAGGAAAGAAGAAAGAGATTAGAGATAGAATCGCCTTATGCTTTTCTATGTTCCAAGCGTTTGGCGAGGATCACGACCGTCGCGTCCTTGAGTCAAAGGTGCGGTCGGAGAACCTCCACGGTGAAGGGCCTTCCCGAGGTGGCGATAGCTTGTGCTTATCCTTCTTGGCTTGGACCCGACGCGAGACTAGGTCGCAGTCTTGAAGGATCGCCCTCGAACACAGCGGTACGTGATAAGCGCCATGAGCTTCTTGCGATATCGGCGATCGCGGGATGGCCACGTCATGCGCCTCGTCGAGCCGGGGTCGATGGCGTCTTGTTGCGGCGAGCCCCGAGCCTCATCGAAACTTGTAGTCTTGGCGCCATACTCTGGTTACATTGGCAAGCGGCCCGGCGAACACCATGAAGAACGGTGTAAACGGAAATCGCTCGGGTGGGCATGGTCCGAACTCGGAAGGGCGGAGGTAGCTCGGCCACCCAAGCCCGTGACGAAGTGCTTGAGCCGGCGAAGATTCGTGGCTTGAGTCCTTGAAGGATCATGCTGGTGGCAGCGCGTTCGACTGGCCGTTGGTTCGTGGATGGGCCACGGTCGCCCAATCGACACGGATGTTGAAGTCGTCGCGAACGAGGAACTCCTTCCCGTGAAGCTGCGTTAGTTGTCGGTGATGATGGAGTTTGGAACTCCGACGAAAAGCGATGTCGCGGAAGAAGATGGCCGCTGTGCCCGGCGTGGCGCCGCGCACCGAACAGCCTCTATCCACTTGGTGAATTTATCCACCGCGACTAGAAGATGAGTAAAGCCGGGCGCTTTCTTGAAGGGCAGACCGGATCGAGTCCCAAACCGCAAATGGCGGTAATGGGGATGTCTGCGAAAACTTAATTAGCGGATGTGTCTGCCGGAGCAAGCGCACTCTTTACCAGCGGTCGCACATTACGCCTGCGGCGTCGGACGCGGCGGTGCCAATAAAAACCTTGAAAGGCCTTTCCTCTGAGGATCGGGCGCAGCATGGTGACGCGAACCCGCCATGGATATCGGCGATCATTGCTTCCCTTGGTCGGGAACGCATTTCTGGGACCGGAGGAACTCCTCTTGCAAAGGTGCAGGCCGACCAAGGCGAAGGTTTTGCCCGACGGCGTGGCGGGCCTCGGTCGGGTCGAAGGGCGACCCGTTCGTCAAGCGGTCGGTGAAGGGCTTCCTCCGATCGGATTGATTACTAACGCGGCGTAGTTTGACCGGTCGAGTCACGCGGCAGTGTCGGTGGCGATCGGGATTGGCCGTCTTGGGCGGTCGAGGAGGTCGCCGCCCACTTGAGCCCGATTGGGGAATGGCGCAGGAGGTATGAGCGAAGATCCCAGTGGGGTAGCCTCTGCGGAGGCAAGATTGGCTAGGTGATCGGCTTCACCATTGTAGCGTCGTAGCTATGGTGGAGCTCGAAACCCTTAAACCGTTCTTGAGCTGCGCACTTCTTGCCGATCTGCGACCATGCGCGGGCGTCGGGGCTCTGGCGGCCTTCATGACACAGGTCGACAACAAGCTTGGAGTCCCGTGGACATAGAGTCGGTGAGCAAGAGGTCGGCGGCAGGATCCGAGGAGACCGTTGACGAGCTTCAGTATCGGCGGTGATGTTGTAGGTCGGCGTCGAAGAGCAACTGATGGCGTGTGAAGCACATTCCGAGTGGGAAAATAAGGGCGACTCCTGCGCCCGCCGTTCTTGATGTAGGACCCATCAAAGTACATTGTCCGATGCTCGGGATCTTCTATTGCCGGTGGCGCTTAGGCTTGGTCCACTCGGCAAAGTCGGCCGGGGCACGAGACTTGATCGCCGTTCGAGGGGCGTATGTTATGCCGTGGCGTGAGCTCGGCGCCCACTTGGCTATCCTTCCCGGCGTCGCGGTTGTGGGCGATCTCGTAGAGTGAGGGCAGCGGTCACCACGGTGATGGCATCTTGGTGTCGGTAATGGGCGAGCTTTCTCTTGGCGATGAGTACGCGTGAGCAACCGTACTGCGGATCGAGGTTTGGACTGGAAAGCACCTCGATGAAGTAGACCGGCGTTGCACCTTGAGTTCCACGGCCTTCCTCCCTCGTTCCACCACAAGGGCCGCTTGTGACTTGGGCGGTGGCGGCGATGTAAAGAGTAGTGGTTCGCTTTGGTCTTGGGCGACCCAGACCGAGAGGTGAGGATAGGAAGGCCTTTAGGCGGTGAGGGCCTCCCGAGGCCTCACAGGTCCGGCTAAAGCGGTCCGGATTTCTTGAGCAACTTTGTAGAAGCGGCATTCCACGCTCGCCAAGGCGAGGCAAGAAGCAGCTCAAGGTCTTTAGGCACCCGTTAGCCTCTGGACTCCTCTGAGGTTAGGAGGCAAGACCCCATCCTTGCGATTCTTTGAGATTTTCTCTGATTGGCCTCGATACCTCGCTCGAAGATGATGAAACCCAAGCGGCTTCCTTTAGGAACCCCAAGGCGCATTTCGGAGTTGAGCTTTATACGGATAATCGAAGATTCGCGAAAGTCTCTTCGGATCGCAATAAGGTCGCGCATTCTTGGTCTTCCGACTATGTCGTCGGCGACGCCTCAACGTTGCGGCGATCCGGTCGTTGAAACGCGTTGCATACATCGGTATGTAGCGCCCGCGTTCTTTAGGCGAACGGCATTATGCGTGCGAAACCAGCGAATGGCGTGATGAAGGAAGTCGCGGTGGTCGGACTCCTTGATGCTATCTGGTAGTAGCGAGTAGGCATCGAAGGAAAGAGACTCACACCCGGTGGAGTCAATGACTTGGTCGATCACGGGGCAAGGAGCAGGTCTTTGGGACACGCTTTGTTGAGACCCGTATAGTCAACACATTCTCCATTGCCCATTTTTCTTTTTTTACATGTGCGGGTTGGCTAGCCACTCGGGGGTGGCACCTCTTTTACAAACCCCATGACAGAGCTTGGCGATCTCTTCCCCTATGATCTTGCGCCTCTCCTCGTCGAGCGGCGCAGCGTTGAGTGATCGGCTTTGAGCACAGTCGGATGCTCAAGGAGTGCTCGGCTGACTTCCTTGGATTCTGGCATGTCGGCGGACCTCCATGCGAAGGCGTCTTTGTTGGCGCGAGAGAAAGTCGACGAGCGCTTTCTATTTGGCGGGGCGTGGCTCGGAAACCGCCTGCGGTCTTAAGTCGGATCGCGAGGATCGACCGCGACCTTCTTTGTGTCCTCGGCGGACTTGAAGGATCCTGCCCCGACTTGCACTGGATTGAGGCGGACTCGGAGGCTTCCCTCACGAGATTGACAAGCTCGGCGGATCGATGAAGCTAGAGAGCAAGCTACATAGCTATTTGCGCGTTCAGCGAGTTGTGGCAGTGAAAAGCGATCACCAGTTATGGCTCCCGGTCGGGCATCTTGACTTTGAGGTAAGCATAGCTGAGGACCGCCATGAACTTGGCGTAGCATGGTCTCCCAGGGATAGCGTGATAGGAGAGCGAAATCCACAACCTCGAAAGTGAGGGTTCGGTCGCGAAATTTCTGGTTCCCCAAAGGTGACAGGCGGTCGACTGCCCGGCGGATAAACTTCTTTGGCGGGGATGACGCCGTGGAAAGGAGCCTTGCTCGGTCGGAGACTCGGCGAGAATCCCCATGGCGTCGGCGTCTCACGTAAGGATGTTGAGACCGCCACCATCCGCTGAGCACCTTGGTGAGCACTTCTTCCCCCGATGGGGTCAACTACGATGGTACCTTCCGGTGGGGGCGTGATTGGGGTGATCGGTCCGATCAAAGGTGATCGGAAACTCCGACCAAGGAGATATTGGGGGCGTATGGCGCGGCGGTGTGGACCTCGCGGTGGCGAAGTTTAAGCCGGCAGCTGTTCGGCGTAACCACGCCCGCCCGCCAAGATCATGAGGCGGCCGTCGAGTTCGGGAACTCGTCGTCGCTCTTTTCTCCATGCGCGTGGGCGCGTGGCGCTTCTTTCCTTTGCCCGTGGCTGCTGGCGGCGGAAGGCGTCTCGGAACCCAGATCCCGATATTTGTGTTTGACGGGAACCCGTGGTTCGAGCACGGTGTCCATCAATTTTCAAAGTGGTCGAAGCGACGGTCGGTCGCTTTCTTTGCCGCCAGTGATCGGCGATGGTGACCACTTGAGACTCGCGGATCTGTTTTTCCATGCCGCTTCCGCTTGCAGCCGAGGCGGTCGGAAGAGATCGATCGGACGTCGGGCCCTTCTGGCCTTCCTTCCTCGAAGATAGCCCCCGGCCTCCTCGCCGGGCGTGGTTGAAATGGCGATGTCGAGGAGCTCCTTGGTAGTCTGGGCTTGAGAGCGGCCCGGCTTGTGCACCAGTCCTTGCGGGAGAGTGCCGTAGATGAATGCTCCCGACGCCGGCGCCGGAGATGTCGGGGCTTCGTTGCATTGGCGGGAAAACCCCGGGATGTAGTCGGAGAATTTCCCGGCCTTGCGCACCCTTAGTCCCAGGAGTTTCGAGGCGCTTGTAGGTGCCACAGAAGTTGCCGGCAATTCTTAGTGTCGATTCGATGGTTACGGCGGGCGGTACTCGAAACAAGCTTCGGGCCTAATCTGCGAGTAGATGGGGAGGTATTGGATGATGAAGAGGTCATCCGTTGCTCCCCGCCGACATCGACGAGCGGTAGTCTTGAGCCAAACCCACAGGTTCGTGGCCCGGTGTGCCGGCGATGTTGGTCGGCGCCGAACTGGCGGGGAAATCACGCTGGCGGATCCGGCGAAAGCAATCGTCCGGGACCATCGGGCTTAAGCTGCCGCGGTGGCGCCGCCGTCCACAACACGTGAGTGGATGGCCTCCTCCGCCGCCTTTCTCGCGCCTCGGGTGGCGCGACGTCTTAAGCGTCGCCGGCGCTGCGTCTGCCGAGCGTGTGAGGCACTGGGGCGGTTCGTGGTGTGGCGCCGTCTTGGCCGGACCAGGTAAACCAGCGTCTGGAGCCGATGACGGAAGGTGGTCTTGGGAGGCGGTAGGGCCGGAGGCTGCATGTGTTGCACGGCCGCCGCTCCACCACCCGGAGGATTACGTGCGTGGCTTTGGCCTCCGGGTCGGGGCTTTCCGGGAGGCCTCGGCGACATGTCGCGGTGCGACCACGTTCACGGCTTGCATGGGGAAAGAGCAGGGCCGTCCAGTTCTTTCGCCCGCTTTGTGGTATACTGCCGCGCCCTTGTCCGCAACACTGGGTCTCGGGCTCATCACGCCGGAGTTAGCTCAGAGTGGTCGAGCTCACCTGCGCTTATCGACTCTTCTTGGCGTCATCCGTTGGAGTTCGCGTGGCGAGCTTGGAGCGCGTTCGGCTGCGCTTCGCGGCTGGTATTCCTCCTCCGCTACTCGGTCGCCGCGGATAGGGCCCGTGTAGTGGGGTTATGATTAATCGGCCGTACACGCCATGTTGCACTTTCGCGGAAGTCTTGCCGTGCAGCGGTACTCCGTGTCGGGCTGGAGTAAATGGTGGAAGAGTCTTCCGCCTTCGTGGATGGAGGCCGGCATGTAGCCGACCATCGCCACAAGTTGTGAGCTGCGCGGAGGTGACACGGTCACTGCCGGAGCCCAGGAGCTTTCGCCGACGCCGAGCGGAGATCTCGGACTCCGGCTTTAGGACTCGCAGAGTGCTCCAAGCCGGAGCTTGGCGAAATCGCCGGGAGATGGCGCCGGGCTTCCGGTGGCCGGACCTCGATGGCGGCGAGGATGGCGTAAGCCCTCCCGCCATGATGACGGAAAAGTTGAGGGCCAAAGCGGATCTGGCTCTCCGTGCGCATCATGCCGTCGCGGATGAAAGATGCCATCGGGTGGCGGAATCCGAGATGAGTGATGAAGGCAGCGCGAAGACCCTACAGCGGCATGGCTAACCGGCGTTTGAGCAAGCAAGTAAATTTGTAAGTCTAAGGGTGTGCGTTCCACTCCTGAATGGTTAGACTCGAAGTCCAAGATGTATCTTTGGTTGGGCGAAGGTCCTCTCGATCGTGTGGCGGTGTTGTATTACTCTTGATGTACGGATGGCTGCACAAAGTTTTACAAGCGAGAATGCCAATGGCTTAGCGAGATGGGTTTGATAGCGCTCTCTCTCTTCTTTCGCCCCTTTGCCTACGGGGTTCTGCCTCCTTTTATACGAAAGGAAGGGGCGAGTTACATCGAGAATGAGGGAGGGCGAGATGACCTATACTAGGAGCTTCGGTCCTTCGTCCTGTGTGATCATCGCCGAAATCCTGCCGTCTTTGGGTGGTGGTTTTAGCTGGTCAGGAGTGGTTAGGTATTTTCAGGGAAATGGCGTACACCCTCTGCGAACCTTCAGTGTTGGCGTTCTTTGCGCTGGCGTGGTGTTGCCTCGGAGAGGTGCGTCTTACGTCTTTGTCGTGGCCGGTGATGGGATGGGAGCATGACTTGGTCGGTCATTAAACCTTCTTGGGAAGGAGCCACGCCCTTGTATAATCGCTTAGATTGACCCGTTAGGTAAGTGCGTGGCATTGGTGGTAGAAGTTTTGACCACGCGGCCCTTGGCGGTTGTCTTAGCACGATCGGTCGGGGATCTCGACCGCTGCGGGGTCGGGAGCTACTTGGTCGGAGCGATGGGTCTCGTCCCACTTGCGGGTCGGGGCCCGGCAGTCGAGCGCGCCTCGATCGGTCGGGAAGGAATGTCTCGCGTGGCTTTGATTAACCCGGTGGTGAATGGGCTAGGAGCGCCTGTTGGTCTTGAGTATTGCTTGAGGCCGCGGCCGTCGCTTTGGGCGTTGGAGTCTGACTTTATTATAAGTATTAAATCGATGGCGTATAGTTCCTCACATATGTAATTAATAGTTATAAAAGCAAATTCGTAAATATAATTTTCATGCCCTAGTTTGATAATAATGTTGTACGAATATTAAACTATTCATACTACAATTTTATTAATAGTCCTTGGTATTTCGCCTTATACAGTAATTTTACGTAGCACTAATATTCTTGGTACCATCATATTTTGTACTACTAAATTGTACTAATTTTTTACTAATAACTGATATTATTTTACTAATTGTTCTAATACTATACAAATTTCTTTACAACTCACTAATATTCTATTAATATCATAGAAATACTATATTGAATGTACTAATAGTGTACTGACACCATACTAATTATATTAATATTGTATAACATATACGCAAATATGGCTAGTATAGTAAAATTTTCTTTATTTAGTTTGTTACATTTTTGTTAGTAATGTAGCCAAGAACACAGAGAGCAACCAAATTTAAACATGGGCATTCCAAGACATCCTTGGATGATATAGCCAAGTAGTCCACTGCCACTCACCTCCTTGCTATCTCGTCAGCTCGAACACGTAACTTAACACGAAATATTTATGAGAATATTAGTTTCATTTGGAACACATGATTTTTCAAAAAAATTAAGAAGAAATTGATCTATCCTTTTTTTTCAAAAATTCTTTTTCAAACAGATCTAATTAACGACTCGCTCCGAACCATAAACCACCCGAGCGGAGTGACGCGAACCATACACATACATACGATGCGTATGTGCAAAGTGACGCGAACCATACACATGCATACGATGCATATGCGCAAGTGTTCGACCTTTGATGCGCGTGAATAGACTAGGAGTACCGCACATGATGGAGAGAGTTCAACGGACATGTTTTATGATGCTACTTAAAAGTTACAAAAATATTAAAATATAAAAAATCTATATAACACACTAAACTTTACTCGAAAGTCTATTCGATATTTGACCTCGAACTTTGCAATTCAGTTCAAAGAAACACTCTAACCCGGTTTTGTATAATTGTATTGCCGCGTGGCGTAAAAATTGGCAATTTTACCGTATAGGATGACACATTAATTAAGTTTAAATAAATGAGAGGTAGAGCCACAAGAGCTTCTCTCTCAAAATTGAAATAAAGAGGAAGGGAACTACAGAGGCCGATAACCATGGAAGCATGACCAAAAGCTCGGCAAGAAAGAAGCTCCTATAGGTCCCACCTAATATTGACCTAACTAGCCCAACATGTCATCATACATGGTAAATCCCGCCCATTCATCACGTCATGCAATGTACTGCATGTACAAAACCTAGTTAGAGTGTTATTTGAACCGGATTGCAAAGTTTAATAGTCAAATATCCGATTTCATATTCGAGGTGTTTGATGGACTTTGGACCAAAATTCAAAAGTTATATGAACTTTTCCGAATATAAAATAAAGGTCGATGACTTTTCACTTACATTAAGATATACAATTCATATTAAAAGAGTGATGTAATCATATTAAAAGAGTGATGTATATAAACACTGTTTTAATTATTCAGAGAATCAATCCATCCTCCCAGCCCCACTGCTTTCTTTTCTTTTCGTAATGGATACTCATACCCACACTCGGATGCGAGACCATAACCCCAGCTTAACTGGGGCCCACCCGACTAGGAGCAGGAGTGCAGGACGGACCCCACCTTCCCACCCGCCGTCCGATCCTGATCCAACGCTTTCCGTATCCCCTCTCCCAGCGCCGACCAAACGAACTCCGACACAAACCCATAAAAACACAGGCGCTTCCTACCCACACGGTCATCTCTCCGATCTGGTCGAGTGCTCGACCTCGCGGCTCTCTACCCGCCTCGATCCCCAATGGCTCTCGACGCCACCATTGCGCCCTCCGACCCCGCAGGCGCCGCCGAGGCGTGCGGCCGCTCTTCTCCGGCGGCGCGGCCACGGAGGCGGCGGAGGAGCTGGACGCCAGGTACGCGCCCTACGCGCGCCGGGACGCGTACGGGCCGATGGGCCGCGGGGCGCAGCCCGCGGCGCAGGCGGCGTTGCTTGCGCTGGCGGCCGCGCTCGTTCTCCCGCTCCGGCTCGTTGCGGGGTGCTCCTTCTCGTCGTCTACCTCGTGTGCCGCGTGTGCACGCTGTTCACCGACGGAGTGGAGGAGGGCGGCCCCGGCTCCAGGGGTGGAGGAGGGAGGCCGTCGTGCGGTCCGGCCGCGTGCTCGCGCGCGCAATGCTTTTCGTCTTCGGGTTCTATTGGATCCGCGTGTCCGACCGAAGCCTCCCCAATGCCGAGGTCAGTAGGCGACCTTCCGCTTCCAGCATGTGATTTGTGTGGTCAATGTGACTTGCTTGCTTCGGTACATACTTGCTTAGTGATGATGTTACATGTGTGTGGTGTTTGGTCAATGGTGGAACAAGGCACTAGATTGGAACAGGAACATGGTTGTGGTAACCGTGGTGAATTGCATAATGTGTAGCAATTGCGTTAGATGGGTACTTTGGTACTGAGGTGCCACTAATTTGGGAGTGCGTATGCAGTAGCATCACTGATGCTGGGCATGAGAGCCTTTTCTGTACCAACGCAAATACTCAATCACGGGGCCATGAGCAATTGGCGGCATATTTCCGGTTTCTTTTTTGTTAGGGCATGTATAATTTCAGAGTATGCACTGATAGGAATTATCACTACGCTGTAAATGATTTTTTTCTTTCTGGTTTTCGTAGCAATACCATATAAGATGTGTTCATTGATGATATAAACGTTGTTTGATGGCATAAATGGCATGTACCTTTGGAGTAATATAGGAGGCCTCTTGGGGCTTTAGTCCTTCTGCAAACACAATGTTTTGACAATTGTGCCCTAGTGGTCAAGTGCCACTAAAGCCACATGTTCATAGGCAAAAGTGGACATTTATAGCTTTGATCGAGAATTGAATAGCGTTGCCGTTTGTTCTTGTGTAGATTGATCGACATGGAGGTGAAAGTTGGATTGAAGTTATGTTCCCTTGCTTTGTGAGCAGCTATCAAAGTTTTGTAACAAAGTTTTATCATCAATATTCTATTAAACAAAAAAATTTCAGTATGAAACCTAAAGTAAATGGCTGCAACATGGCTTGATTTTATTCTGGATTCGTCAGGGATACAAATTGTGGAAGCTAATTCTGTCATTCTTAAAATGTTGCAATAACTGACAATAGATATCTCTTGTCCTTTCAAGCACCTCTTGTATGGTAAGTTAGTCCTCTTGCCAAAAGGAAATGGTTTCCTGTAATCCTTGTACAAGTAATGCATATCACCGCTTGTGTCTATGTGAGTGAAGTTCTTTAATTTTTTTCCCCTACCCCTGTCATGCTAGTATGATGTTTTGTTCAGGATGTACATCAAGACCAGTGTGAAGAATTAGAAAGACCAGGGGCGATTGTATCTAATCATGTGTCATATGTGGATGTTCTTTATCACATGTCAGCTTCTTTTCCAAGCTTTGTTGCTAAGGTACCAAATACACCTTTATTCATGCCCACACATTTACTTACATTTTTATGAGTTAAAGTTTTGTTATAAATACCTTGTTTATGATTCAAAGTTTATTCTTGTTGTAGGTGTCTGTGTCCAAGTTGCCCCTAGTTGGTCTCATAAGGTGCTTTTCTTGCTTATTAATGTTTCTAGACGGTGTCTTATTCATACGATAAGTGAGAAAACGGCCTTATTCATTTTCATTTATTTAGAAATATTCTTGGTGTTCAACCTTTTCCATTTAATTTTTTTAGAATGAAGGCCAGGAACGTTTTCCATTTGTGTTGTCCTTGCATATAATAAATTTAAGTTTTTTTTTCTTGTAATGCAGCAAATGTCTTGGATGCATTTTTGTTCAACGAGAATCCAAAGCTTCAGATTCTAAAGGTGTCTCAGGTATACATTTGAGTCCTCGAAGTCATTATACTAATTTTAGTCTTCACTTGCCAAACAAACTTTATCGTTATCAGCACTCTTGAAGTACTCCTATATATTTCCATCACAATAGTTGATGAGCGCCAAAATCTGTTAAGTAGGCAGGTTCTTTAATTCTATTGTGTACATGCCTTTCTTTGCTGTGTTGAGGAAGATTGTTCACAACATGGAAACTTGCAATGTCCTACAATTTTTCTTCACTTTTTACCAAACTTTCTGTACTGTATGTAGGTGCTGTAACTGAAAGGGTCCAAGAGGTTTGTCAAGATAAGAATTCCCCAATGATGTTACTGTTCCTGGTTAGTGTATGATCATTTCTTTTGGGGTCTTTCTAACTTTTTTTGTATAGTCCTTACCCATTTTCCATGTCGTTAGCACTATCTTTTAGAAGACGCTGTTTCCCATCTTTTGAATCATTGGTTTGTGTTGTCTTATGACACTATTGCTAAGCTTACAATAGCTATCTGAGTATTGTGATAAAAATATGCTGGGCTTGGCGACATTGAGCCATTTTGAGCTATAAGTTTCTGCTCAAATTTAACACCATACTCCGTTGCCTCTGGACAAACATATTCCATTGCCGATGAGATGTGCCTTTCAGTTTTCAACCTCAATTTACTGCTCCAGACTGATGCTAGTTTATGTATATTACCTAAACCAAAACTTCTCAAATTGGAATCTTTCATGCTCTAGTCCAAACACACAATTGATCGTGCTAAGATATTTTGCACTCCTTATTTATATATCTGTTTTTACTTTCATTTGTAGGTCTTAAAAAAACTTGCTTTTTCTTTGTTTATAGCCTTGTTCTTTTTTCTTTCAGAGGGTACTACTACAAATGGGGATTACCTTCTTCCATTTAAGACAGGAGCCTTTCTAGCAAGAGCACCTGTACAGCCAGTCATTTTGAGATATCCTTACAGGAGATTTAGTCCAGCCTGGGACTCCATGGATGGGGTAAGTATCCATTACAGATTTACACTTGCTTGAAAAAGCAGTATAGGAACCTACAAGTAGGCACAGGAATGCATGAGAAATATGTTGGAATCTTTATGTAGAATTCGTGCTCTTTCCAGAGTATCCATTACAGGTTTTATTATGGGCTGAACTTAGGAATTTACCATTTGGCCATAATTAATTTTCCTCAATAGTGTTGTCCATGTCTGTTGAGTTAATATACTATTGAACCTTCCTATGCAATAAAGTACTAATTTCCCTCATTTTCCATGTCTTGCTGAGCATGGTCTCCCATGTTATTGAAGATCGCGCTGCTGCTTCTTATTGTAATCATTAAAATTTCCATAGTTAGATAAATTCCTACAGACATGCTATCACACTAAGAACATTGACACTTCCAGAAAGATATCGTTACTTCATACAGTTCGTGAGACAACATAGTTACCAGAAATGCCGTTCATTCGAGTCGCGGTACGGGATTCGGGTTCGCAATTCGCTACCTTCTCACGCGATTTACACTGCGAACACGAACCCTGTACCTTAAACCGGTTCGGGTTCAACTAATCCGGTTCGCAATTCATTGGTGTTTATAGCGAATTCGGTAACTATGTGAGACAACCATGGGTAGAGGGCTTTTTTATTTTTGTATGAAACGCCCAAACAATTATTGATGATTACTGCATACCCCCTCTGTTTCGCTATAGTTGTCCACAGCCTTACTATGCGCACAAACCAAGGAAGCACTTAATCTAAGAAATAGTTAATGAGAAATTACCATACTTACCCTTATTAAATGACATAACGCAACCACTTAACCTTTTTCAAAGCATTTAAGTAGAGGTAGTGAGTGGAAAAATTGCAATAACTGTACTCTAAATTCCTTTAATGGACAAATATATGGAAACGGATTCTCCCGATGCCATGGACAAATATAGTGAAATGGAATGAGTAATACCTTTTAGAAGTATGTGAACTGGTAAAACTCTGTGTATTGACTATTTTTTGTGGTGCCTTTTCCATTTATGCCTTCTGAACTAACAAGTAACAACTAATATGGTCTCCCATCTTGATAATTGAATTCTGAAACAAATGCCATTTTTCTCTTGTAAAAAAACTTGCAGGCACGCCATGTGTTCTTGCTCCTCTGTCAATTTGTAAATTACATGGAGGTTGTTCGTTTGCCTGTATACTATCCTTCTCAACAAGAAAAGGAGGATCCCAAACTCTATGCCAACAATGTCAGAAAACTGATTGCAACGGAGGTATTCTTCATCTTTCAAGCTCAAAGATGACTATTCATTTTTGTTTTGGTAATAATCCATCATGGTGTATTGTGTTCATGATTGCCACCATATAACAAACCATA